>CM050515.1:52768333-55684166 GCA_027563665.1 Antrozous pallidus | reverse complement strand
CTGCGTGTGGGTGCGTGTACACACACACACAAACACCACCACCACCACTACCACCACCACCAGTGGTCAGGGACTTAGGCTGGTTGGGCCTTCAGGAAGGGTTGTACTGTAGGAGAGCAACCATCAGTGTGGGGTTGTCTGAGTTCATTGGATTAGGATGTGATATCGCTCATCTAGCCTATTGTTTGAACCTGCCAGGCCTGCAACCTAAATGCAGATTCAAACCCAGCAAAGAAAATTTGAATGACACCTAAACTTGTGCATTCTCTTTGTTTGTTAAGGAATGTTCAGATATTTTTTAAGAAATGAAAGAAGAGTCCATCCACTTAAAAAAAAAATCACCTAGGAACCAAAGAACACACTTAATATTATAGTGCAGGTATTTTATTGCAATGATTTTAATAACCAAAGCTATTTTTACACAAGATACTATGTAAAGTTATACATAAGTACTGATCTAGCTGTTAATACACATGCCATGTAGAATCATGACTATTACTTATGACCTTTGAAGCATTTGAAATATTTGTTTTCAGAACTGGCAAGAAAGAATGTTGCTGCAGGGAAGCAATTGCTACCATAACAGAAAGGTCGATGCAGTATGCATGTACGCCAGGTGGCACACTCCCTTTCGGGACCCATAAATGTCACGTAGGTAGACATATGACATGATTCCAGAATCTGTTTAGTGCTGGGATAACCTGGGGACACTGCCCAAGTAGGATCCCATTTGTAAACTAGAAAACTAAGTTTATACAGGGCAGGTAACTAAATTAGAAAGTTTGTTTAAAATAATGTTTTTCAGTAAAAAGACCATGGAACTAAAGGACTCCATACTTAGATTAATTTGACAAATTTTCTTCATGCCTTTGACACCAAATACCTTTTAAAAATACAAACACTCAAAGGGAGCTAACCAACTTTACTATTAAAATGAACTATCTAATATTTGAATAATTCTAAAAATATCATCAAACTTATTTTATTGCTAATCCCAAACATTTTATGACATGGACATGAATAAAAATAGCAGGTTCAACCAAGTAACGATGGGACATACAAAAAGCCAGAGTTCTACAGGTTGTTGACTTCATTCAGTATAGCCTCTGGAACATACCACATTCTTTCCTGCTGCTGCATTAAGCTGGAAATTTTATAACATAGATTCCACTCTCTAAAAGGGATATATAAAAACTAGATCTGAACCTCCAAATGTAAACATTTATGTTCCTATTTGTCCAAATCACTTAACCATAGAAATCAAGGCAAAAAGGAAAAAAACAAAAACAAAAGATAATACAGTTGTACTAATAGTACCCAAGTGAATCACTTGATTCCCTCTTCCCCCAAAATTCTCTCTGAATTCCATTGAATTATCACTCATATAAGTAGATGTCTTTTGTACTGTTGGGTAAAGAACTGCATAGTCTTGGTTCATTGGCACATCTAACTAGAAATATAAAATTAAACGTTATCTCAACAATAAGTTGTTAATGAGAGTCATTAAAATGCTTTAAAAAAATTAAACGATCTTGTCTAGGTCTGGAAGAGGCAGGCACCTGGAGAGAGGAGGCCACACCAGCCAGCCACCTGTCTCCTCCATCTCTGCTGGAGGAGGAAAGGAAGCCGGCACACATACTCTCCCTTTCATGAAAGAACGTATTTGCCTTGACACATGTTGTCTATTTTCTTTCTCTCACCCCAAATTCCAGCTTAAAAATTTCTCTTCTAAACATGGCACAATTATAAGTCAGCTATTAAAAGATACCATTTAAAGGCCCACCCTCCAAGATTTGCTAAAAATTTAATCTTGTCAATGACATAAATTAAAAGGAAAAAAACTGACTAACGTTTTCTCTTTCCATGAATAGAGGGGATCATGGGTACAGCTACATAATATAATTTAGGAGGGAGGAAAGCCTTATTTATTTAAAACATGAGAATGTTAAAAGCAGGGAAGTTCAAGCTGTGTCTACAACCAATCTTACCAAAGTCAATGCCCCAGGAAAAACAAAAGTAGAATTCAGATGACTATCTTTTTTTTTTTTTTTTTTGCTTTGATTTTACTACATGACCTTGCCCAGTTAATCTAACTGCATTTTAAGTTTTCAACCAATTCTTTTGGTACTGTGTAGACACAGCCTCAAAAAATATTACTACATTTTTAATATTATCACCATTATTTTTTAAAAATAACCAGTGATTCTATTTGCTAACACCAAAGATAATTTTCATACCAGCATTGAATGTGCACCCATTATGCAATTTCAGGGCCTAGAGATATATTTTCTCACAAACAGATGCACAAATCCAAGCCTGTAAAGTAATGTTTTTACTTGACTGTTTAAGCGTCTTCACAACCTCTGCTCTGAGAAATCACAATGGACAAACTCAGCTTCTCACAGCAATACACTTATCCCATCGAGTATGCCTCATTCTGTTCTGCTTCTGACTTGTCACAGAGAGAGCGAATGCTTCCGTTCCTATCTCACCAATTTACGGCTCAGGTTCTAAACCCAATATAACCAAGCAGATCACATGCTTTTGTTCACCCATCGTTCCCCAGTCCTTGAACAAAATTCACCTAAAAATATATCTCTTTATTTGTGTGTATATTTATTCTAAAACTGTACTTCAAATAACACATTTTGGGTGTGTGTTTTTTTTCACAGAATGGAAATCAGACTGGTTTTGGCCATAAATCATTTATGTCCTCTCATGACCAAACACTTCCCTGAAAGAGAGCCAAGAGAAAGAGTGGGAGGTCTGGACACCCCAGAAGCCCAGACTTCAGTAAATGTTCAGGTAAAAGAATTCTGGGTGCCAAGAACTGAGTGTTCCGGTCCCTGGATGCAGCTGGAATAGGCCCCCAAAACCAAAGAAAATGTGTGGGGAAGTTCTAACTGAACATGACACTCACTCTGCCTCCTTCCCTTTAAAAACCATAATTAATTTTCCAGGAACAAAAGTAAAAGCACTATGCTATGTTTGGACTCATGCTTCCCCCACGCTCTTCCCCCGCCCACCCATTGCTACCCCAAATGAATGACCCATCTTTGCAGGTTAAATGCAAACTTTACTATACCAAAGAGTCCTAGGACATTTTCACATGAGCTATAAAGGCATTTTCCCTTAAAAAGATCCTCCCTTCTTTGTACATAAAGGATGAAAACTATGCATTTAGCAAACAAAGAGAAAGCACTTCTCCCTTTCCTATCTAGCTGTTTAGGGTGCATTCAAACACCAGAGGCCGTTTTGAGATGCGATTGGCCTTCTGGATTATTCTTGTGGTGTGGTTAGCTTTACAGTGCATTGGGTAACTATTTCCTAAATAGGAAGGACAAAGAAGCAGAAGTTAATAGCTACTTCCACGTGTAAAAAAAGGAAAAAAAGAAAGAAAAAAGAAAAAAAGTGTAAAGATCTACTATTTATAGTGTGAACCAAAGACGCTACCTCACTCAATTTCCATTGGTGATTTTAATCACATTGATATGATACCAAAGAATACCAAAGATATTTTCATGCACGGCCTCCGTCTGCAGAGGGAACTCCACCCCGACCCTTCTCCCACCTCCTCGCCCCTCCTCACTCTTCACTCAGTGTGTAAACTTGTCTTCATTCTTAATAATAATGATACCACAACGACAACATTAGGAAATACTACTCTTATGACTGCTAGTTCTACTTGTAAATCTCTAGGCAAACATGTTGCAAACTTTGTAAACTCCTAGGATGAGTGCCTTGCTTGAACCAAAGTGTTAAACCGCTGTTGACCTCTCTCACCTTATACTCTTTGAATACCTCAGCCTCTTAGAAAGGCCACTAATGGAAAGAAAAGGAAAAAAAAAAAGGAATAATTATTCACCGTGGTGCTTTTTCCGTGCAACCATGCAATGAAACTTTCTTTGATACCAAAGGATGACTTTTCCCCCCAATTTCTTGCTGAGAAACCAAAGCTCCTCCTCCTCGCTCCCTCCTGAGGTCCCCCCACCTCACGGAGTCCCTTCACCAGGCAGGCCGTGCATCACTTTTACCAATTCCTCCAAATACCTCATAGTAATGAAGTTTTAGGGTTACGTTGTATAGAGAGTCTATGTGATAAGGCAGAACTTACTAGTTTAATGATTGTTAAGGTTACTTTGAAAAAAACAAACACCTTTATAATTCTTATTTATTTTGTAGTTTGTATGTTTGGGATGTCCGCCCCCTCCTTGCTTCAGTTTGGGGTTGATTTTCTTGGCAGAGCTGCTCTGTTGCTCAAGGAAGACTTAATTTCTGGATATGTTCCCCGACGTGGGTTAAGGGTTGTGTAAAAAAAAAAAAAAATGCAAGAATGGAATAAGAAATGCTCTTCATTTTGATGGTTACTTAGAAAGTTTTGTGTTTTGTAGTAAAATTTGTTTCCACAGGGTAAAAAAATATATATATAAATATATATATAATCTCATTTTTTGTGAAACTGGTTTCTATTTTCTCTATAATGTGCTGTGATTTTTTTAATTTAAGTACATTTTATATGAACTTATTTAATCACTGCTTTAATTTATGACTGTGTAGTTTTTAAAATGTATATAGTAGAATCCAAACGGCCAAAGCTTTGTGTTACAATCTTTTTGTTCTTGATGCTAAGATGAGCTGAAGGCAAGAGCTTCTCTTCACTGCAGGGTGTAGCTTTAGCTTTTCTTAGCAGGCACTTCAGTGTGTGTTGTGAACACTGCCAGGTCCCCCCTCAGAAAACCTGTACATGCCAAAGTGAGTGTTTCAAGGTAGTCCTTTTCGTCACTTAGAAAGAAGAAAGGCATTGTTTGTGATCCTCCTTTAACTTATTAAATTTTTTTAAAGAAAAGATTACCTAGCAGGTTAGACCTGAAATTCCAAAGAATTTAAGACTTTTTAATGTTCCAAAACACTGGCATTTGTGAAATACTTTGCTACATTGCTTTTTTGTTTTGTGTGTGTGTGTGTGTTTTTTGTTTTGTTTTTGCCATTCGCACGGGTCTGAGAAATAGTGTATAAAAACTCAAAGAGACAAGCTAACTTGAATTTGGAAATCCTCTTCAGTTTCACCAAGTTTCTGAATGGCTTCAAGGCACGGGCAGGGCATGAACACCTACCTGCTCCTTCGACAGAGCTGAGAGGAGTGTACAGTGGCTTCACGAAGCCCTTACAGAGAAAGTCCAGGCTGAGGGCAGGGGCCTGGCCCTGACTCATGAAAGAAGCAAAACATGATTGCTCGGCCCCAATTACTAGTCCGGTTTAAGGAAAACGTGTCACAGTTACATATTCCACGTCTGTTTCTTGGAATTTGCTACTCACAACTCCTAACCAATCCTCCTCAAATGTCAACAGTCCCTGGCGAATGTGCCCAGGCCTACTTCCGTTTGTCTCCTCTCACCCTTCATCTTGCCCCTGGTTTTCATTTTCACACACTAAAGGCAGCCCCTGCCTCGGGCCCCTTCACCCAGGCTGTTAAGATACTTGGCCCTGATTTAATTCGCATCAGCACACGCAGACTTCTCAGCCAATTTTTGGCAACCTCAGCAGACCCAGTGCCCACCTGTTATTTTGCTGAAGTAAGTTGCTTCAGCTACATAGCACACATCCATGGATGTAAATACTTTTCCTCTCAATACAAGAAATTTACATTCTTTTCTTTTGCAGGGGTGTTTGGGGTGGGGAAGGAGAGGGAGGACTTAGATTTTTGAGTCAAATGTTACACTTTCTTACAAGCATTTTTGTACTCGTTCTGTATTTTAATAGGGCAGCGCGTCTGCTCTGAGTCGCAGGATCACTCAGTGCTCTGTTGGTCAGCATTGACTAGTCATGTGTTTTTCACGCACACATGGTGTAGTGAGTTTCAGAAAGCCAGGAGAGAGGTGGCGGGAGAAGACTTGGACCCTCAGCGATGAAACGCTGAACAGAGTGGTATGCACAAGGTCGTGTTTCCTGTTTCTGTGTTAGTCTCAATTTTTTGGTGGATGTTCTGCATTTATTACATAATCATTGTGGGCTCATTTTAGATATGCCTTTGGAACCACGTGATGAGTATTTTTTAACAAAATAAACTTTAAAACATTGTCTTCCACTTGCTTCGGTGATCGTCTTCATATCTCCCTGTGTGTGCTCATCCTTTCTGAAGTCAGCCGACCTGCTGCTCCCTTAGGTCGTCCCTTCCCGCTCTCTTTTCAGTACACCTCTGACTTCAGCTATTGTTTGAGTGTGACTCATTTTCCCTGTTCAAGTTAGCTTGATGGTTTATTATGTAAGGAGGGTGCCTAAGACAATCATCAGGTAAAAAATATATAAATAAATGGGAAAAAGGAAAAAAAAAAAGTCAATAGAATAGAAAATCTTCCAAGAGCAGAGGGAGTTCTTCCTTAGCAATGGGGAGGGAGGGAGGGAGAAAAAGCAAATAATTAACTAAATTAATTTAACAACCTAACCACGAGGGGCTTAGATTTTTGATAAAAAACAGATGTTGCTGTCATTTTCTTTGTCAATTAGAAAGCAGTGGTAGTTTCTACGTTGCATCTACATTTCAGATGAAATGATTATTGTACCCAGTTATGGTTGTTTGCTAATATTTTGTCTCTCTCTTTCTCTCTGTCCAATGCTTCTTCTGTATTTTTGTGTGTAGCAACAAAAAGTGTAATGCATTAGGCGTTATTCCGGTTTGTTTATGAGTATTTCCTGTACTGCATTAAGGTTCCTTTCTTTTTTCTTTTTTTTTAAGCTTCGCTACTGTTCTCCCTTTATGCCGTGCAATATCATCTGCTGTGTTTGCTAAGCAAAAAAAGAAAAAAAAAGAAAAAAAAGCAAGTGATGCCATCATGCTTTTCAGTGTTAAAATGTTTCAGCATTTATGTAGTCACCAAAATGTAGTAAATAAAAATGTTGGATTTTCCAGCACTTTAAATTTAGACAATTCTTGTCTTCTTTTGTTTTATTCTCTTTGTAAACTTCAGAAGTGACTAATGGACTTCATTTGGAGGAAGGGTGAAGCTGAGAGGGCAACGTGCTTGCAAACTAAAGCCATGGCCGTGTTTTAAAAAGATATTACTAGTAACTGCTTGGCCAGCACGGCTCAGTAGTTGAGCATCTACCTGTGAACCAGGAGGTCACAGTTTGATTCCTGGTCAGGGCACATGCCTGGGTTTCAGGCTCGATCCCCAGTGGGGGGCATGCAGGAGGCGGCTGGTCACTGATTCTCTCTCATCATTGATGTTTCTCTCTCTCTCCCTCTCTTTTCCTCTCTGAAATCAATAAAAATATTTTAAATAAATAAAATAAAGACTAAGTAGGGGGGGAGAAGAAGGTGTTCTCTAGTGGAACAGGAGGAAGTTTTTAAATAGAAATGTGTTCTATCTGTAGATGTTAGTCATTTATTTTAACCTGATTGACTCTCAGAAGAAAGAAAATTATTATTAGAGAAGATAACCTTAAGAAGTTCTCTCCAGTAAAATAATCGTTTGTATGTTGGGGGTGGGTTCTATCTGTAAATCTGCCTTAAGCAATGGGGTGTTGGAGATGTTACAGGCAACCAACACACCAGGAAAGGTGTTGTCAGATAGCCCCCTGCCTGAATCAGAGGGAGAGCGCTGTCCCTTCCTCGGTTCTTGTCTTCTCCTATGAATGAATTCAAATGAGTGAGTCCATATGATTGCGTTGTGATAAAGTGAATTTATTAAGAAAGTAAGCATGTTATAGAGCATTGGCCTATGCACCGAAAGGTGGCGGGTTCAATTGCTGGTCAAGGGCACATATGGGTTCAATTCCTGGTCAAGGGCACATACCTGGGGTGCAGGTTCCATCCCCATCCTGGCTGGGGCTCTTACACATTGATCTGTGAACCAGGAGGTCAGGGTTTGATTCCTGGCCAGGGCACATGCTCAGGGTGTGGACTCGATCCCCACAGTGGGGCATGCAGGAGGCAGCTGATCAAAGATTCTCTCTCACCATTGATGTTCCTATCTCTCACTTCCTCTCCATTTCTCTCTGAAATCAATAAAAAATATTTTTTAAAAATAAAAAATATATTTAAAAAAGAAAGTAAAGCATACAAATTTATTAAAGAAGCAAGGCAAACAAATCTATCATCCCACATAAAGCATGGATCTGCTCACTAGCTAATCAGATGGGGAGTTTCTGCCTTATGTACTTTGCTGTCTATAGATTTTAAATTCCTTTGCTGAATATCTTGATACAGATTAATTTTCAAGGTCCCCCTTTTACTTTGTTGCGACCTTCCCAAAATTTGTGAGAAGCACCTGGCAATTTAACTTGCCAAACCCTGAGACTACTGGCTTTTCTGTTTAGGGAATGAAATAAAACTGCCCTTCCCCCCCCCACCACCACCACCACCTCCCCTCTTTTCCTGCATTCTCTCCTTAACAACGCTTGTCTAACCATTTGCTCTCAAGTGTCCTTGGTTTGGGGAAGATCATGGCTTGATATTACAAACCAGCTGCAAACTGTCCAAACTGCTTGGCTTTGTTTAATTTTCTTGTCTCACTTTCCCTATTCCTCCTGCCCTGGAATTTTTCTAGCTTCTTGCTATCCTGTAATGGGGAGCTGGGAAATTAGATCTTCTATTTGGTATAGGGCAGTGATTGATCAAGCAGTCTGGTTTAAGGAAGAGAGAAACGAGGTTTAGAATTCCTGATGTGCTGATTGCTAGCTGTGTAACCTACCAGAGAGATGTTCAGCTCTGCCCAGAGGAGGATTAATACCAACATTATTTTAATAGTATAAAGACACCTTGCTCTTCTATAGTTCTGTTCTCTCCGGATATGCTCAGTTTCATGTGTCAACCTGGCTAGTCTCTAGTCCCCAGTTATTCAACTGAACGCTAATCTAAGTGTTGTGATGGTATTCCATGCATGTTATTATTGTTCATAATTAGTTGACTTTAAGTAAAGGGGATTATCCCACACAGGTGCATGAAGATGTTCCCATTCCCAGAAATATGTCAGAGCTCATCAGAGTTCTTTATGGATATCTTATTCCCAGCTTTGCCTTTTAAGATTTATGGTGAGTTTCTTGTTTCCCCCAACTGTGGCCAGTGTCTCAGACAGCTGCAGATTTGGCAATTGTTACTGATTTTTCTTTTTAAAAAAATACATTTTTTTGATTTTTTACAGAGAAGAAGGGAGAGGGAGAGAGAGTTAGAAACGTAAATGAGAGAGAAACATCAGCTGCCTCCTGCACACCCCTGAGTGGGGATGTGCCCACAACCAAGGTCCATGCCCTTGACCAGAATCAAACCTGGGACCTTCAGTCCGCAGGCTGACGCTCTATCCACTGAGCCAAACCGGTTAGGGCTACTGATTGTTCTTGATAAATTCTCCAGAGACAAGGTTTTGAGAATTGAGCAAGCTCTGAGTTAGGTTAAATTAAAAAAAAAAAAAAAAGACACTGTAAATGGAGGTTTTGAGGGACCTTCAGATGCATCAAATAATAATTCTGAGCCCTAGCCAGGGTTAGTGTGTCAGCCCATGGACTGAAGGGTCTCGGGTTTGATTCCTGTCAAGGGCACATACCTCGGTTGCAGGCCACGGTCAGGGTGCGTGTGGGAGGAAACCAATCAGATGTGTCTCATTCACATTGCTGTTTCTCTCTGTCTCTCCCCATCCTTTCACTCTCTCTAAAAAAATAAACAAATAACTAAAATATAATTCTGAGAACAGTGTTTAGGGAGAACTCCAATCCCATCTGTTGGTTTTCACTCTAATTCTAGGGCTGTTCCTTTTCAAGGCTACCGCAAAACCAAGTGGGGGACACAGCTGGGACGAGCAACGATGAAAATAACGCAAAGCTAACTCTACTCACTAAGATTCAGCTATTTTTTCTTGAATAAACATTCCTCAGAATGTTGCAAGCCTGTGGTTAATTCCAGAGTTCTGCAAAAGTTGGTTTTGATGATTTTACCCATGTTGCCATTGCTTTTATGTAGGAGTGGCTTTTTGGAGGTCCTTTCTCTGCCATCCTCCTCCCCCCACTCCCCCACCCCCGCCCTAAAGATGAAGCCGAAGAGCTGAGGGCCGGGAGCCCTCTCAGGAAGGCAGCCACAACCACAAGGCAGAGCTAACAACCTTTAGAACTCCTAGGTTTTTTCCGACCTTTGTAACATCTGCGTGGTTATTTTTATCATGTCTGTTTCTCCACAGGGTAATATACAAAGGTCCTGAGGGCCTGGCCTGGACACGGTGAACTGTGATCAGGGAAGAGGGTTCACGTGTCCTCCTCTGAGTTCACACATTGAGAACATCCTGGGATGTTATCTGAGATTCCTGAGAAAGCCAACCGACATTTCCACTCTGCAACTGTCTTCAGTCAGTTCACTGGAGATGTAAAATAGACAGTTGCAAACATAAAACAGGAAGGCGCGGTGAGGGCCAGATATTTTGTAAAGAATAATCTCAGAGGGTATGTGCTGTGGAATATAATGAACAAAATAAGCCGATGAACAAAAGGGATCCAGAGACATAGAAGCGTAGAACAGACTTTGGAGTCTCAGAGGGAAGGCAGGGGAGGTAAGTGGGTGGGAAGAGATCAACCGAAGAACTTGTATGAATATATGCATAACCCATGGACACAGACAATAGGGTGGTGAAGGCCTGGGGTGGGGGTGGAGGCAGAGTAGAAGAGGTCAATGGGGGAAATAGAAGGACATATGTAATACTTTCAACAATAAAGATTTAATTAAAAAGGAAAAAGAAACAACAGGCACAAAATGGAATCCCTCTTGTTAAATCCTATCAAGACTTAATCCCTAACCTCATTGCAGTTTCAGCCTCTCCCAGGAGTAGAATTTTAAGCCAGTCAGTCTAGAGCAGTGGTCGGCAAACTGTGACTCACGAGCCACAGGCGGCTTGTGAGCCACATGCAACTCTTTGGCCCCGTAAGTGTGGCTCTTCCACAAAACACCATGTGCGATTGAAACTTCGTGGCCCATGCGCCGAAGCCAGTTTTCAGCTCTCAAAAGAATTTCAATTGTTATACTGCTGATATTTGGCTCTGTTGACTAATGAGTTTGCTGACCACTGGTCTAGAGTTTCCTGGTCAGCACTAGCAAGATAATCGATCTGATAAAACCCCTCTGCACTCCTCTTAGGAAAGCTGTCCTTGCCCGAAATAATCCACTCAACCTAAAAATGCAAGGTTGATTTAACATCTGAATATAATTTAATGTAAAATACCATGTTAAATCAACAAGGAACAAAATCCACATTTTCATCATAAAAGATGTAGAAAAAGCATTTGACAAAATTCAGTGTTTTTTCATCATGATAAAAAACTCTCAACAAACTAGAAATAGAAGGGAACTTCCTCAATCTGATAAAAACACATCTATAAAAAGCCCACAGTTAAAAAGGGGACATACATAATACTTCTAACAATAAAGATTTAAAGAATAAAGTTCACAGCTAACATCATACTTAATGGCCAAATACTGCTTTCCTCCTAAAACTGGGGACAAGTCCAGTGTCACCACTTCTAATCAAAATTGCACTGCAAATTCTAGCCAGGACTATTAGGTAAGAAAAAGAAATAAAAAGTCATCCAGGCTGGAAAGGAAGAAGTAAAACCATCTCTATTCACAGATCGCATGATCTTGTATATAGAAAATTATGGGGGGTCTACGAAAAACTAAGAAATTCAGCAATGTTGGAGGACACAAGATCATTACACAAAAATCAAGTATATTTCTATATACTAGCCGTGAACAATCTGAAAAAAAGAAAGAAAAAAATTCTGCCCTGGGTTGGAGCAACATCCAGTCCACTAGAAAATGGCAAGTTTGATTCCCAGTCAGGGCATGGACCCAGGTTGCAGGTCCCATCCTCAGGGTGCGTGCGGGAGGCAACTGATCAATGTTTCTGTTTCTCTCTCTCTCTCTGAGATTAATATTTTTTAAAAAGAGAAAGAGGAAAACTTTCCTTCACATTATCATCAAAGAGAATAAAAGAGGAGTAAATTTAACAAGAGAAGTGGAAGATTTGTACAGTGAAAACTCTAACACATTATTGTGTTGTAGATGGTGAGAATGACACCGGATGTTAGACCCATGGGGTCAGACCAGACCTCGGTTCAGCAACCTCAGGACTTGAGTTCTGGCCTGGAAAGAATTCCCCAAGACTCAAACTGGAAGCGAACATCCTAATATATAAAAACCCAGGGTCTGTAACATCCAAAACCACCAAAGGCTTGACCAACCGGAAGTCAGTGCTGGGTTGCCGTGGTGACCCAGCACTGACTGCCACCACTCCGGGCACCCCAACACAGCACTGACTGCTGAGGGGGCTGCGAATCAGGCCTGAAGAGAGACCTGGAGAGAGAAGCAGGGTCTGATCTATAGCCTTGTAGCAGCTGTTGATCAGCACTTGCCTCTCTTTTGCTCCAGGCCTGGCCAGAAGCAGTGCCTCTCTTTTTCTCAGGCCTTCCTGGGACCGCTGATCAGCTCTGCCTCTCTGATCAGGCCGATTGATAGGCCCAGAGACACTGACTGACATAGAAACTGACCAATCAGAACCAAATCTGGGTGAACTGTGAAAGCAGACCCTAAGGTAAGGGCTGAGGAGGGGTTTTAAGGGCAACAACTGTTAAGTGTAAGCTGTAAGAAAGTGGTTCAAGTGTTTAATGATCAGTTTGGTATTTTAGTGCATATGGCTGGCTATCAGTCCAGATATAGAGATTATGTATTTTTATCTGCCAAGAGCATCTCTTCCTGCTGAACAAGGCTTTTCCCCCTCATTTAAGCAATCCTATCTTATATAATCTATCTATACTTCTAAAATGGTAATATGCTAATTAGACCGGGTCAACTGGCCATCTTCCAGATGTCCAACTTCCTTCCGGACAAAGCCATGGTGGCAGGGGCTGAAGTAGAGACTGTTAGGGGTGATTAGGCTGGCAAGGGAGGGCAGTTTGGGGCAATCAGGCCAGTAGGGGTGGGAAGTTAGGGGCAATCAGAATGGCAGGGGAGTGGTTAGGGAGTGATTAAGCTGGCAGGCAGAAGCAGTTAGGGGCAATCAGGCAGGCTGGCAGGCGAGCAGTTGGGAGCCAGCAGTTTGGATTGTGAGAGGAATGTCCAACTGCACATTTAAGCCCGATCCCTCGAGGGGTCCCAGATTGGAGAGGGTACAGGCTGGCCTAAGGGACACTTCCCCATGCACAAATTTCATGCACGGGCCTTTAGTCCTAATATATAAAAATCCATGGGCTGTCACGACCAAAACAACTGGACAGACAACCAAACAGCAGGCTGTGTGGGGCAACCAGACTGGCAGGGGGGAGCATTAGGGGTGATCAGGCCAGCAGGCAGAGGCAGTTAGGGGTGATCAGGCTGACAGGGGGGCAGTTAGCGGCAATCAGGCAGGCAGGCAGGTGAGCAATTAGGAGTCAGTGGTCCCAGATTGTGAGAGGGATGTCCAACTGCTGGTTTAGGCCCGATCCTAAGCTGGCAGTTGGACATCCCCCAAGGGGTCATGAATTGGAGAGGGTGAAGGCCCCCCACCCCACACATGAATTTCATACACTGGGCCTCTAGTCCTATATAATAAAACCCCAGTGACTGAAATGCAGAACAACCTAAGACCAGGATGACCATGGCCCCTTGCCCCAGCCAGCCCTGGCCCCCATTAGGTCACCCACCTCAATCTGGGGCCCCCATCAGGGCAGTCCAGCCGGCTGCCACCATACACCAGGCCTCTATCCTATATAATAAAAGAGCAATATGCAAATTGACCCTAATGGCAGAAAGATCAGAGCAACCACTGAACCAGTCACGGTGAAGTGCACTAACCACCTCTTGGTCACTTTTCCCGGCTGGCCAGCTCTGATAGCCTGATGGCGAATGGGTAACTGAGGGTGGGTGGTGCCAGGCCAAGGACCCCACCCTGCCGGTGACCCCACACACAGAGGGTGACCCGCGATGGGGATAGGACTGGCAAGCAGGCGGAGATAGCCAACCTCTCAATCTCTTCCCCAGGCCATCAGGCACCAATCACCCGATGGTGAACAGGGAATTAGAGGTGGGTGGCGGCAGGAGGTGGGACTGGCTGCAGGCAGCTGGGGAAGATGGCCCTGGTCACAGGGCAGGACTAGGGACCATACTCATGCACAAAGTTTGTGCTCCAGGCCTCTAGTTTAAAAATAAACATTGACTCATGCATGTGCTACATATAAGCTCTCTCTGGTGCCAATTGTGTGCATTTGTTTTGATCTGTCATTGTCAGTCGTGAATTTGGTTGTCTTTGTTGGCATTCTGAGTATACTTGATGGATATTTTTACACTTATTTGAGTGATGATTCCATCAGTTCAATGGATAATGCTGAAAAGAAAAATTTTGTCGTAGAATTTTTTTTAATTTCTTTATTGACAAGGTATTACATATGTGTCCTCATCACCCATTATCCCTTCCAATCCCCCTGTCACCACTTATGCCCTCACCCCCCTGGTGTCCATGTCCATTGATTAGGCTTACATGCATGCATAAAAGTCCTTTGGTTGATCTCTTCCCCTTACCACCACTGTCCCCTACCGTCCCTCTGAGGTTTGACAGTCAATGTTTTTCTGTCTCTGGATCTGTTTTTGTTCATTGGTTTATGTTGTTCATTATATTCCACAAATGAGTGAGTTCATGTGATACTTACCTTTCTTTGACTGGCTTATTTCACTCAGCATAATGTTCTTCAGTTCCATCCATGCTCTAGTTTGAAGCAGCCACCTTTTTCTCCTTTTTCTTCTTCTTAAAGAATACCTTTCAGCATTTCATATAATACTGGTTTGGTATTGATGAACTCATTTAGCTTCTTCTTATCTGTGAAGCTCTTTATCTGATCTTCAATTCTGAATGATAGCTTTGCTGGGTAGAGTAATCTTGGTTGTAGGTTCTTGCTACTCATCACTTTGAAAATTTCTTGCCACTTCCATCTGGCCTGCATAGTTTCTGTTGAGAAGTCAGCTCACAAGTGTATGGGTTCTCCCTTGTAGGTAATTAAGTGTTTTTCTTTTGCTGCTTTTAAATTCTCTCTTTGTCCTTTGCTCTTGGCATTTTAATTATATTGTGTCTTGGTGTGGTCCTCTTTGGATTCCTTTTGCTTGGGGTTCTGTGTGCTTCCTAGACTTATAAGTCTATTTCTTTCACAAGGTGGGGGAAGTTTTCAGTCATTATTTATTCAAATATGTTTTCAGTATCTTGTTCTCTCTCTTCTTCTGGCACCCCCATAATTCTGATGTTGGTACGTTTGAAGTTGTCCCAGAGGCTACTTACACTATCCTCAAATTTTTGGATTCTTTTTTCTTTTCCAGTTGAGTGTTTTTGGCCTCTTGGTATTTCAAACCTTTGACTTGATTCTTGTGTTCCTCTAGTCTGCTGTTGGGTTTCTGTAAAATATTTTTTATATCAGTCAGTGTATGTTTAGTTTCTAGTTGGTCCTTTTTCATATCCTCGAGGGTCTCGCTCATATCCTCAAGGTTCTCACTAAGCTTATCGACCTTTTCTAGAAGCCTCTTGAAATACCTTATTACTGTGGTTTTGAACTCTATATCCAGTCATTTGTTTTCCTCCATTTCTTTAGTTTGTGATCTGTTTCTTTCTCTCCCCATGTTCACTGCTTCTCTGGGTTGGTAGGGTAGCTTTATGTGCTCAGTGTCTTGGCCTCCCCTGTTACCTGAGGTATACACTCTTGGTGCACCCCTTTGTGGACTGTGTATACAGACTTGTTACAGATAAGTCTTGTTTGTTGTTGGTATCACTGGGAGGAATTGACCTCCAGGCTAACTGGCTGTGAGGATCAGCTGTGTCTACTCTAGGAGACAGCCTTATGCACCAGGACTTGCAAACTTGCCAAAGTCTCTGTGCTCAGCTTGAATGGGGCGGAGTTTCTTAGGGTGGAGCTGACAGCCTTGGCTTCCAGTCAGCCCTGGCCCACAAGGTCACCAGGTCCTAGCGTCTGCAGGCAATTGCCACAAGCACCTCTTTTAGAAAGGTGCCCTCAAGTTTCTCCTGCCATCAGACCATCCAATCCCCAATGAATCTGGAATCTCAGATATTCGCCTGGCACCTGGGTTCAGTGCAGTCGGAACTCCTTTTCCTTTCTGCCAGACACCAGCCACACAGTCAATAGATTGCCCTCACCGTGAACACTCGTGCACGCCCCCAGAGCTCCGCCTCTGGCCAGAGCTCCTTTCTCCTGCCAGATACCACTAGCGGCCCCATTCGTCCTCTCTGTATGCACTTGGGTGCATGCCTCCAGAGCTCTGCCTTTTGCTCTTCCCCTGGGATTCCGCCCACAAACCAGATTCTTCCCGTAAGGGCCTGGTTCCCCGGGGTTTTGAGTGCAAACCGAACTGGAGCACAGCCTGGAGTTTCCACTAGAGCTCCCCTGCCAGGTGTTCAGACACCCCATCCTCTTGTGCACATGAATCCCCTACCTTACTTGGGCTTTGCAGAGGCTCTGATTATCCGTGTGCTCTTCTATGTCCCTCCAGTTTCAGATCTTCCAGTCAGCCAGCCTTCCCGTGGTTCCGGACAGTGTCCGTGTTGTCCTTTAGTTGTATTCTCAAAATTGTTGTGCGTGGCAAAAGCCTAGGTGTTTACCTATGCCGCCATCTTGGTTTTCTCATGTCATAGAATTTCTTAATAGTATTACTCCTTCGCAAAGGCTTTGTCATAAATTACCATTGAAAGTAGGTCCAATCATCATGCTACTGAGAAATCTTAATAGTAAAAGGGGTGTTTGTAAATGGTACTAGGTTTATTATCAAAATATTGTGACCTAACATAATCAAAGCTGAAATATTAACAGGTTCTGCAAAATGAGAGATTGTTCTGATTCCAAGAATTGATTTGTCCCTGTCTGATACTGGCCTCCCATTTAAATTAATTCGAAGACAGTTTCCCATGATGCCAGCATATGTGATGACTATTAATAAATCACAAGGACAAACTCTAGACAGAGTAGGAATATTCCTACCTGAACCCATTTTCAGACATGGTCAGTTATATGTTGCTTTCTCTTGAGTTCAAAGAGCTTGTGATATTAAAGTTGTAAATATTTCATCACAAGGGAAATTAGGCAAGCACTCTGAAAGTGTATTTACTCTTAATGTGTTATACAGGAAGACATTAGAATAAATTTAACCAATTTATCAGTCATTGTTTTTATCAATGTTGTTTTTATATTGTATTTTTGTTGTTTTATATCATATTTTTGTTATTTTTACATCATGTCTTTGTTGTTGTTATATGTTGTTATTGTTTAATTATTAATCAATTTATATATTATTTTTATATACATTTTACTAATTTTCTTTCGTCTTTGACACTTCTATTATAGAGAAAGGGGGAATAGTGATATTAAAATATTTCTTCTAATTAATTTCCTTTCAATGTGTTTGAATCCATGCATCAGGCCACCAGTTTATTTATAAAACTACAGAGGTGGAAGAAGTCATTCATAGAAAAAAATGAGCTTAGGAAACAAATTATAGGGGTAAAGGAAGAACTCCATGAGACTGGGAGTGGGGAAGGTAATGGTAAGGAGCTGGGGGTAGGAGTAGAGCACGGGGTGGCGGGGGGAGGAAGGGGGAATGGGAAGGCACAGGCATGCTCTGTCTCTCTGGAGGGAGAGTTGTGGGTCCTCAGTCCTAAGGGTTTTAAGGGTGGAGACTTTAGGGAAGGCCTCAGGGAGAGATTGCAAAAGAATATTCAGTAGTTTCCAGATGTGTCCTTTCAGGGTCTAGGTCTCTAATGATTGATTGGTCAGCACCAGGTCAAAAGATCATTATCCAATGCAGCTGGACCTGAGGTTAGTCGTTAGGTCACTTGTCTGGTTTTGCTACTTTTCTGGGCCTAGAGCTAAAATGCAACTGAGACCTACTAGTAGTAGAAGTTATCTATAGCAGAAAAGGTCACCCTGGGGGCAAGGTCCCACCCTATAATTGTCCTTTGCCAGGCACTCAGGACTTCACCCTAGTGACCTTCTGTACCTGGTCCATGTCCTTGCTCTGCTCATGTCTGTATAACTGCCTACTGCAACTGCAAGAAATTCAAGATGAAGTATACAAATGGCAGATAAGCACGTGAAAAGAAGCTCAAAATCATTAGTCATTTGGGAAATGCAAACCTAAACCACAAGGAAATATTACTTCATACCCACTAGGCTAACTATAAAAAAAAAAACTCTAGCCAGTTTAGCTCAGTGGATAGAGCATCAGCCCTTGGACTAAAAAGTCTCAGGTTTGATTCCTGTCACAGGCATGTACTAGTACCTCTGTTGCAGGCTACAGCTCTGGCCCAGTTCGGGCTAGTACCAATTGATGTGTCTCTCACATCAATGTTTCTCTCTCTGTCTTTCCCAATCCCTTCCACTCTTTCTAAAAATCAATGAAAAAATATCCTCAGGTGAAGATTAGCATCCTTGTCAGTACTTGTTATTTTTTATTTGACACGGATGTAGAGAAATTGGAAGACTCAAACATTGCTGATGGTAATATAAAAAGGTTCAGCTGACCCTGGATGGTTTGGCTCAGTGCCAGCCCGCAGACTGAAGCATCTCAGGTTCAATTCCCAATCAAGGGCATGTACCTCAGTTGCAGGTTCCCCGGTCCTGGTAGGGGTGCATGTGGAAGACAATCAATCCATGTCTGTCTATCTGTCTGTCTCTCTCTTTCTCTCTCTCCCCCTCCTCCCTCCCTTTCACTCTCTCTAGAAATCAATGGGAAAAACATTATCTGGTGAGGATTTAAAAAAAAAAAAAAGGTTCAGCTGTTTTAAAAAACAATCTGGCAGTTTCTCAGAAAGTTAGTCATGAATTACCATTTAATCCAGCAATGCTACTTGTAGGTACGTAACCAAAATAACTAAAGACATATGCTCATACAAAAACCTGCACACAAATGTTCTTAGCATCATTGGTTGTTATAGCCAAAAAAATGGGAACAAGTCAAATGTTCATTAACTAGTTAATGGATAAACAAAAATGTGGTAGGTCCATATACTGGACTATTATTCAGGTATAAAAAAATTGACACATGCTACAACACGAATGAACCTTAATAAATTATGTTAAATGTCTGGCCAGTGTGGCTCAGTGGTTGAGCATCGACCTATGAATGAGAAGGTCACGGTTCGATTCGCAATCAGGGCACATACCCAGTTATAGGCTTGATCCCTGGTGGGGGCGTGCAGAAGGCAGCTGATCAATGATTCTCTCCCATCATTAACGTTTCTCTCTCTTCTTCTCTCGTCCTTTCTGAAATCAATGAAAATATATTTTAAAAAATAATTTTAAAAAGTGATGGGGCCCTAACTGGTTTGGTTCAGTAGTGAGAGTGTTGACCTGTGGACTGAAGGGTCCCGTGTTCGATTCTAGTCAAGGGCTCATGGCCGAGTCAACCTGTCTTCCTTGGGCATCATGGCAGTGCATCAGGAATTGCCACATAGGGTTTAAAGACGAGTCACTCCCATGAGGACGCTTGGTGAGACAAAAATATATTTCTTCAATCTAATTATGAGAAAGTATCAGACATACTGAGGGACTATACAAAAATAACTGACGAGTGTTAGTGTCCAGAAAGACTGGGAAAGCCCAGCCAGTACTGCTCAGTGGTTGAGCATGCCCTATGAACCAGGAGGTCACAGTTCAGATTCCCAGTCAGGACTGCGTCTGTCCCCAGTGGGGAATGTGCAGGAGGCAGCCGATCAGTGATTCTCTCTCATCATTGATGTTTCTATCTCTCCCTCTCCCTTCCTCTCTGAAATCAATACAAAAATATATTGAAAGAAAGAAGAAAGAAAGAAAGAAAGAAAGAAAGAAAGAAAGAAAGAAAGAAAGAAAGAAAGAAAGAAAGAAAGAAGGGAGGGAGGGAGGGAGGGAGGGAGGGAGGGAGGGAGGGAGGGAGGGAGGGAGGGAAGGAAGGAAGGAAGGAAGGAGGGAAGGAAAGAAGGAAGGAAGGAGGGAAGGAAGGAAGGAGGGAGGGAGGGAAGGAAGGAAGGAAGAAAGGAAGGAGGGAAGGAGGGAAGGAAAGAAGGAAGGAAGGAGGGAAGGAAGGAAGGAAGGAAGGAAGGAAGGAAGGAAGGAAGGAAGGAAGGAAGGAGGGAAGGAGGGAAGGAAGGAGGGAAGGAGGGAAGGAGGGAAGGAGGGAAGGAAGGAGGGAAGGAGGGAAGGAGGGAAGGAGGGAAGGAGGCCTGGGAAGCTGTCACTTTTGGAAGAGACTATGGAGACAAGGCAATATGATATCCTGGACCAGATACTGGACAAGAAAAAGGCTATTAGTGGTGTGGTGGGGCGACTTCTACAGCGAGTTGCAAACAACCACGGAGGCGGTTAAGTTGGTAATAAGCAGGCAAGGATTTATTGAAAACTGGCCAGGATGGTCGGAGACCTAACACTCAAAGACCTCACTGCCCCCGGTGCAGGCAGTCCTTTCAAAGGGGTCTGAACCATAAATGTTATTGCCCTGCGTTTGGTGAACAGCCCCCAAGGCCGCATCTGGGGAAGCGGTGCCAATAGACTATGAATGACCCTATTGCTCGCTCTTTATCTTCTAATTAAGTATTCTGCTAGACATGGGAAAGTGGTCCTATCTTGTAAAAACAGGTGGTGTAGCTACATAATTGGCACCGACCAGTTACTCCTCTGGTTCTAATCTTCAAAGGGTTTTTTAGCCTTCAAGGTCTCAAGCTGGAAACTAAAGCAATAATTCTTTTGTTTTAAGCAAGCAGGGGTGAACAGTGGCCAAAGTTTCAAACAGCAGTTTTACTCTAGATAAATGTTCTTATGACCTTTTTTCAGTGGGAAAACGGTCAAAATTCAAATAAGTTTGTAGAGGAGAAGAAGCTCGGATCAGAGCTTCTTTGCACTGTTTGTAGTGTATTGTATCCATGTTAGCTTCCTATTAGGGGGGTTGGGCAAAGGGTAAATGGAACTCCCTATACTGTTAACTTTTCTGCCTAAAAGTATTTCAACATAAAAAAGTTTTAAATCTTTGATTTAAACAATTATGTTTAGATTCATTTTTTCCTGAAAATACAGGTGTGGACCCTTTCTTTGCTAACAGAGTAATGTGAAAAGAAGCAACACAGCAGGTTGTCTTAGAAACCTGTTTTAACATTTTCCATAGCTCGGCTCTTTGGTTATATATACCTAGACCAGTAGGTGGCAGCACTTGACCAGTTTCTCATCAGAAAACCCTCAGAAGAAAAACAGCTGAGATTGAATAGTAGGAGGGAGGTGAAACAATGACCCTTCCCCGGCTACAGGGAGATGCCAATTTTATGGGCACTTCAGTGATGAAGCATGGAGAAAAGAACTTGTAAACAGTGATGTAAGGCTATTAGGCAAAATTGTCCACCCCTCCCTGGCCCCACCCAAGCCTGGGGCGTCAGGAAGGAGCATGAGGCATCACCTCCTATGAGATGCTGATGCCCCACTGTTACAGAATAACAAAGGTGACCTGCAAATTCTACATTTCAAAGGATGAATTACAAAGAAACAATAAATCATGAATAGTATAAGAATTTTAATAATTTTTAAATAAGACTATTGCCAGTTTGTTGTTGTTTTCTTAGAATTGTGGGCCTGGAAGGAACGCCACTCAATTCTTTTTCTCCTCTGTCTTCTCTCTCAAACCCCAGAACTGCTCCCATCAAAGTCTAAGACCTGAGTTATCTCAGCTATCTTTAGTAGTTGCTGGGCCCCAGGCGGGGTCTAGAGACTTGTTTAAAATACCACAGCCATCAAGTGCCAGAGGTAGGATTTAAAACGAGACTTTGGATGAGTCCAGTCCTCCCTCAACTCCTTCCACAGAGCTTAAACCCAGGCTAATCCTGCCTTTTATCTGTGAAGGACTGGGCTCAAAGGGGGCAGGAATCCAGGTGGGTTTCTGGTGTGGGCACCAAGGTCCGCCTGGTGGAGCTGAGTTGCAGTAACTAAGCTGAACCTTCCCTGCCATGGTTGAGACTATGAAGCATGTATTTTAATAACGTACTATATTCTGATTTTCCTAGACCGAGAATTTTTGTTCCTCATTCTACAACTCCACCCGGGAAACCTTTTCTTTTCCCCATGGAAGTGGGAGGGTATGGTCATAGACTGTAAAACCCAAAGCTTCTGACCAGAGCTTCCTGCTGCTTCTCCCAGAGTGACCTCAATCACTAGGCCTGAAACCAAACAAACAAAAAAATCTATTTAAAGATACCCTTTCTGCCACTCCTAATCCATAGCCTTCTGCTAATGGACAGATGGGCATGGTGGTGCCAGCTCAGAGAGCTCCCCACCAGTATTAAAATACTCAGTTAACAGCCCTCGCCTGGCATCCCAAAACTCCCCCACCCCCACCCCCACGGCTCATTCTGCAAAGCAGCAGGCTGGAAGGCTGTGTGCAAGGACGTGGCCTTCAGAACCAGCCAGGAGCAGCAGGGATCCCTGGGGCCTAGGCTTGAGAGATACTGGGACTGACAGGGATGCACTTAGAGAATCCATTACAACGGGAGCTGTTCTTGAGTTTCCGGTCCAGGCCAGGTTGGGGCCACTGAGGGAAGCCATCGCTGTGGGATCTTAGGAAGCGGGAGGGCCCAGATCATAGGTGGTTCTTCTCAATGGTTCCTCCTGAGAAAGGATGCCAGAGAATGTAGAGGCACAGGCATGAGTCTGAAGTCTGGATGCTGGAGAGGACCCTGAAGGCCCCTGTGCCTCACATCTGCCTTCCCTCCCAACCTGAGTGCATGCAATTCACTTTGACCCACCATGTGCTGAGGCCCAGAGCACAGGTAGCAGTGTTGGGGACAGGCTGATTGTATTGCTTTGGAGCTTCTTGCCACCTCTGCAGCTGAATGGGACAAGATGTGAGTGGAGAGGGCTTGAATACTGTGATGCAAAACTCCTTGGCTTTAGATAACACATGGTCCGAGTGCTGACAGCGCAAAATGTAAGATAAGAACGCAATGCCCACACGGAGGCAAATCACGAAAGGCAGCCATGCAGGGCTGCAAACATTTTGAGTCACTGTTATTTCCTCCCTACACACCCCACCCCCAGCTGTCAATGATGATGCTTGCTTTTAACCACAATGAAAATGAAAACATAGCACAGCCCTAAGACCCTACCCTGATCCTGTAAACCTTCTTTTTAAGGACTCAGAAAGTTCTCGGGGACAGGGGAGGGGAGAGTTGGCTGTTTATTTTTTAGCTTCCGTGTATGTTTTTTTGTTGTTGTGAATCCTCCCCAGAAAATATTTTTCCCATTGATTGGTTGCCTCTGGCATGCACCCTGACCAGGGCTGGGGATCAAATCAGCAACCCAGGTACGTGTCCTTGATCAGGAATCAAACCTAATACCCTTTGGTGCCCAGGCTGATACTTTAACCACTGAGCGATGCCAGCCAAGGCTTCAATGCACATCTTTTTAAAATAAGAACTTTGGGTTTTTTTTCAGTCAAAATTTCACATTTAACCAAGATAAATTATATATATATATATATATATATATATATATATATATATATATTTTAGAGGCCCGGTGCATGAAATTCGTGCATGGTGGGCGGGGGATATCCCTTAGCCCAGCCTGCACTCTCTCCAGTCTGGGATCCCTTGAGGTATGTCCGACTGCCCGTCTAGGCCCGATCCTGGTAGGATCAGGCCTAAACAGGCAATTGGACATCCTTCTCACCATCCAGGACTGCTGGCTCCAAACTGCTCACCTGCCTGCCTCTCTGATTGCCCCTAACCGCTTCTGCCTGCCAGACTGATCACCTCCTAACCACTACCCTGCCAGCCTAATTGATGTTTATCTGCTCCCCTGCCAGCCTGTTTGCCCCCAACTTCCCTCCTCTGCCAGCCTGATCATCCCTAACTGCCCTTCCCTGCAGGCCTGATTGCCCACTCCCTTGCTGGGCCTGGAACTTCCAATGGCCCTCCCCTGCTGGCCATCTTGTGGTGGCCATCTTGTGTCCACAGGGGGCAGGATCTTTGACTACATGGAGGCAGCCCTCCACTCTTGTGTGTTGGAGTGATGGTCAATCTGCAAATTACACTTTTATTAGATAGAATAGAGGCCTGGTGCTTGGGTGGGGGCCAGCTGGTTTGCCCTGAAGAGTGTCCCAGATCAGGGTGGGGGTTTCCTTGGGGTGAGGGGCAGCCTGGGCGAGGGGCCTGTGGAGGTTTGCAGGCCGGCCATGCACCCCAGCTACCCAAGTGGAGGCCCTGGTATCTAGGATTAATCTATGTCTACAATTAAAACTTTGTAGCCTCGAGTGGAGCCAAGCCTTCTACTCGCTCTGTGTTGGCAGCCATTTCTGTTTGAAACATTGTAGCCTAGATGGAGGCTTAGGCTGGCAACGGCAGACTGAAGCTTGTCTTCAGTTGCCAGGGAAACACAGCCATTGTTCTCTCCAGCTCAGTGGCTGCGGCCATTTCTGTATGTTTCATAATTGAAACTTTGTAACATTGAGTGGATTCCTAGGCAGGTGGAAAGCTGTCTTCCTCTGTTGCCGGGGAAATCCAAGCCTTCCTCCTGCTCTCAGTGGCGGCAGCCATCTTGGTTGGGGTTTATTTGCATAATCTGCTCCTGATTGGCTGGTGGACATGGTTGTGGGCGTGGCTTGTGGGCGTGGTGAAGGTATGGTCAAATGTGCATATTATTCTTTTATTAGATAGGATATATATTCCTAGCTGGTTTGGCTCAGTGGATAGAGTTGGCCTATGGACTGAAGGGTCTCAGGTTCAATTCCGGTCAAGGGCATATGCCCGGGTTGTGGGCTTGATCCCCCGCAGGGGGCATGCAAGAGGCAACCAATCAATGATTCTCTCTCTCATTGATGTTTTTATCTCTTTAATCAATAGAGCGGAAGAGAGGGGGGGAGAGAGATAGAACCAGAGACCCTTCAGTATGTAGGCTGATGCTCTATCCACTGAGCCAAACCAGCTAGGGCTAATTATATTCTTTAATATATATAATTCACAGTCCAAATTCAAATTCTCCCAAATTGTTCATGCCCTGGCCAGTTTTGCTCAGTGGATAGAGCATCAGCCTGCAGACCAAAGGGTCCTGGATTTGATTCTGGCTGAGGGCATGTACATCGGTTGCAGGCTCCTCCCTGGCCCCGCCCTGATCAGGGCTCGTGCAGGAGGCAACCAATTGATGTGTTTCTCTCACATCGATGTTTCTCTCTGTCTTTCCCACTCTCTGAAAATAAATGACAAAAAAAATATATATATATCCTTGGATAAGGATTTAAAAAAAAAGTCCATTATAGTTGGTTTGTCTAAAATAGGATCTAGGGAACAAGCTGGAAGAGATTAACGGGAGGAAAAGGAGGACCTATGTAATGCTTCCAACAATAAAGATTAATAATAATAATAACTAAAATAGGATCTAATAGCAGGTCCTTACATTGTATCTGTGTTTTATATCCCTATCATTTCTTACTCTACAAGTGATCTTTTTTCATGCTATTGACTCCCTGGAGACAGGGGTCAGTTGACTTATAAAATGTGTGGGTGTGTCTGACTGCTACTTCCAGATGTGGTTTAGCTTGTTTATCTATCCCTTAAATTCCCTATAACCTAGAATTAAGTCTAAAAGTTAGATGCAGCCCTGCCTGGTGTGGCTCAGTTGGTTGGGCATCCTCTCATGCACCAAAAGGCTGCTGGTTTGATTCCCAGTCAGGGCACATGCCCAGGTTTTGGGTCATTCCCCAGAAGGGTGTATGCAGGAGGCAGCCCATCAATGTTTCACTCTCAAATCAATGTTTTCCTCTCCCTCCCTTTCTCTTCCTCTCTCTCTAATATATTTTTAAATACATAAATAAAAGTTAGGTGCAAGCCAAACATTTTTAACGTACCAGAATTCACAGTATCCTATCTAATAAAAGAATAATATACAAATTGACCATACCTCTGATCAAGCCATGCCCACCAGCTAATCAGGAGCAAATTATACAAATAAGTCCCAACCAAGATGGCTGCCACCACTGAGAGCAGGAGGGAGGTTTGGGTTTCCCCGGCAATGGAAGAAGCCAAGCTTTCCACCTGCCCTTGCTGGCCTAGGCCTCCACTCAATGCTACAAAGTTTCAATTATAAAAGATACATAATCTCAACAGAAATGGCGGCAACCACGGAGCTGGAGAGAGAAGAGGCTAGGGTTGCCAGGGCAATGGAGGAAGCCAAACTTTTGCAGCCCTAGCCTAGGCCTCCACTCTACACTACAAAGTTTCAAACAGAAATGGCTATCACCACGGAGCAAGCAGAAGGCTTGGCTCCGCTCCAGGCTTCAATTATAGACCATGAATTAATCTCAGATCCCAGGGCCTTTCTGCTTGGGTTTCTAGGGGGTGTGGTTGGCCTTCAAACCACCATAGGCCCCTCGCCCAGGCCACCCCACACCCCAAAGGAACCCCCACCCTGATCCAGGACACCCTTCAGGGCAAACCAGCTGGTCCCCACCCATGCAGCAGGCCTCTGTCTTATCTAATAAAAGAGTAATATGCAGATTGACCATCACTCCAACACACAAGAGGGCTGCCCCCATGTGGACACAAGATGGCCACCACAAGATGGCCAGCAGGGAAGGACAGTGGGAGGTTCCAGGCCTGCAAGGGAGGGCAGTTGTGGGCCATCAGGCCAGCAGGGGAGGACAGTTGGGAGGGACCAGGCCTGCAAGGGAGGGCAGTTGGGGGTGACCAGGACAGCAGAGGAGGGAAGCTGGGGGCAAACAGGCTGGCAGGGGAGGAGTTAGACATCAATTAGGCTGGCAGGGGAGTGGTTAGGGGGTGATCAGGCTGGCAGGCAGAAGCGGTTAGGGGCAATCAAGGAGGCAGGCAGGCAAGCGGTTTGGAGCTAGCAGTTCTGGATTGTAAGAAGGATGTCCGACTGCCTGTTTGGCCTGATCCTACCAGGATGGGGCCTAAACGGCTGTCAGACATCCCTCAAGGGGTCCCAGATTGGAGAGGGTGTAGGCTGGGCTAATGGATATCCACCACCCGCCATGCACGAATTTCATTCACCGGGCCTCTAGTATTTTGTAAAATGGAGAAAGTATCCCACAGGAAAGCTGAATGAGATAAAGGACAATGACCTACACTGCATAAAATATCACACATGTATCAACTGGTACTGTTCAATTAGATCACATTTATTTTAATCTCATGAAACACAAAATCTACTTGAATGCTGGTCACATAAACAGGAATCTCCTTAAATTCTATCTTTAGACTCTCATAAGTCACAAACATGTGATCTGAAGAGCTTGGGGGAAAATTGGCATAAAAGAAATCAGAATATTTAAAACTTCTACAGGAAACACCCTTGTTTCCTCTTAGGAAATGGATCCAATTCCATTTTTTGACTCACAACCCTACCCTGGCCCTGCTGGTTCTGGTCTGAGTCCAATCCATTTACTTCCCACGTGTTCTGTCTGGTCCCTACCTCAGCCCTGCCCTCTTGACAAATCAAGAGTAGCAACAACAAATCAAGGAGGAAGAAGGCTGGGCCTTTGAAGTTCTACCATGCTTTCAAAGTTTATGTAAGAGCTTCAAATTTCAAAACTTTACCTCAGCATCTAACTATTTTACCATGTTTTATTGAATAAATAATTTATTCTATGAGCTTGGGTCTTACTCAAAGAAGCCACCATAAGTGATTTTGGCCATTTGTTCTGTCCAAGGAAATGCAGAGGTTTGGGACCATTCTTGGACCAGTCAACGCGGCCCTCTGTGTGGCGATCATGCAGCACTGGGCAGGGCCACGAGGATGTGCTCAGTCCCCGAGGGCGAAGTTGCCCTCTGTGTAAATCACTCTGTGAAAAGGCCAGTTAGCTCAGTTGGTTGGAGAGTCCTCCCAATGTGCCAGAGTTGCAGGTTCCATTACTAGTCAGGGCACCATTAAAAAAAAAAAAACATAAAAAAGAAAAAGAAAAGCACTAGCTGGTGTGGTTCAGTTGGCTGGGCATCGCCCCATGCCAGTTCCATTCCAGTTTCTGGTTCGATTCTGGTCAAGGCACATACCCAGATTTCAGGCTCAAGCCCTGTGGGGGGAGCTGTGCAGGAGATGGTCAATCTCACATGAATGTTTTTCTCCGCTTCTCTCTCTCCTTTCCTTTCTTTCTAAATGATCAATTAAAATTACATATATAAAGAGAACTAGAAAGAAAAAAGAAAAGTTGGGAGGAAAGGTTGGGGTGGAGTGGGGGTGCAGCAAGAAGCCACAACTGTTTCTTCACATGTAGGTAAAAAACAAAGGAGAGGACCACACAGGGACGTCGACCTTACACATGCCAGAATATGTGTAGGATATTTCTGGAAGGATGTGTAAGTTTTGTTGTTGTTGTTTAATACAATGATCTACAATGTTACCCTTCTTGGGAAGAAATGCCCTTTCACATGTCTTCAACTAAAGGCATCTGTCAGTGAGAGAATTTCAGGTGTCTGGTTATCGGGGTAGGGAAGACATTTTACCCAGAGAAAGATTTTCCCAAGTCTCCTGAAACTGTGATGACAGCTCAAGACTCCCTGCGTGCTGCTGGGGAAGCGTGTGGTGGGCTGCAGCAGGATGCTCGGGTCAAGCAGGGTGGCTTGTGGCCTTAGCACCCTCTCCACGGCGGAGCCCTGCTCTCCCCCAGCTAGCACAGAGAGAGGTATTTTTAACCTGGGTGTTGACTTACACAGAGCTTCAGGTATTCTCTGGGGTGTACTATGAGACAGGAAAGCTGAGATCTGACGCTTAGACTCATTTGCCCTACCTCAATGTGCTGGTTTTATGCACCTTGGAGGATTGGACCATAAAAGCTGTAATAAGGGAAAACTATTATACTTCCCTAGAAACCCTTTGGATATCATCTTTCTTTAGTTTCTGACACAGAAGTGCAGTGCAGGCATGGGCAGCTAACCCCACTGCCTGCCTACCTCCCTGGGGAAGGGGCTAGAACGGCGATTTTCAACCTTTTTCATCTGTGGCACACATAAACTAATCACTAAAGTTCTGTGGCACATCAAAAAATATATTTTTTGCAAATCTGACAAAAAGTAGGTATAATTTTGATTCATTTTCATCAGATGGCTATTGTTGTGTTGGCTGTTGTCATTCATTTATTTTTTTAACAACCTAAGGGGAAAGAGGTCAGTGCCTCTGATTAAATACTTAGGTATTTACGGGTCTTAAAAATTCTTTTGGTACACTGGTTGAAAATCGCTGGGATAGAAAAATGACCTCCGTATCACCTGCCTCAACCAGACCAGGAAGAGAAACCATATGTGGGTCTATTACAAAAGAACTAGAATTACAGGTCGTTTATATAGGTCCTCTTCAGAAGGTGGTGTGCATTAGTCAGAAGACCTAATGGCACATGCATGACACAAATGAAGTCAACAGGAAGCTGATCATGTTGCCTGGGGGACAGGGAAAACGTTGAAGTCTGTGTGCTACACAGAAAGATTCTTAGGGGATTGGAGGAATCATGGATTTTATTTTATTTTGTTTTTATCACCAAAGGATAGAATGAAGGATTACTAGTTTACAGATTTGTTAACAAAAGAGGGATATGGGCATTTCATTTAAGTGAATACATATCCTGCAAGGCACCAGGGATGTAGAGCTGGGCAGGAAAGTAACCAGTCTGGGCCCATTTGGGGAGATTGTCCCTTCCCTTAAGAGAGAAGAAGGCAAACATAATCAGGCAGTGAATTTGTTTCAAAAAAGAAACCCAATAGGAAAATAAGTCTATAGAGACATCAAAAATTCTGAATAGGAGAATATATAATTCTTTTTTTTTTAATGTTTGTTAATTTTCACTAGAGGATCCTTTTTGTATTGCTTTTTAGAGAGAGTGGAAGGGAGGGAGAGGTTGAGGGAGAAGGAGAGAGAAAGAGAGAGAAACATCAATGTGAGAGAGACACGTGGACTGGCTGCCTCCCTCACATGCCCCAACTGGGGTGGGGATCAAACTCGCAATCCAGCCAGGTAGGTGCTCTTGACCAGGAATCAAACCCGTGGACCTTCGGTGCTCAGGATAACACTCCAATCACTCAGCAACACCAGCCAGGGCAAGGCTATGTAATTCTTACTTCCATGGCCCTTCATGGAACAGAGCCCACTGAAGATTGTAAATCACATTCAGTCCGAGCTTTAGGGTTCAGACTGGTCTGAGTATAAGCTTGTTCCTCGCAGTATTTCCTCACGGTAAACAGAGACCGGGCTCCTCCTCCTCTCGTACCACTGACACAGAACTCTGCCAGTGCAAGGCAGGATGGGGTGATGCGCAGTTTTAGTAGAGCCGCCTGTCTGGTTCCAGATCCCATCCCAAACTCCTCACGGCAGGAAAGGAGGAGGCCCTGGAGCTGCCTGAGTCATCTCAGAAAGGAGGGCCTGGCACTACACTCCCCTCACACCTCCACCCGTCCTGCCCAAATGTTCCTCTCTTCCTCAGACTCTAAAGTAACGCAGACCATGGGCTCTCTGACTCTGCAATCTCTATTTTTTACTTAATTCATTCTCATTTTTTTAGCCATAGCAAATGCTATGATGGAAGAAATCTTAAGTCTCGGTAATTTTCAAAATCAGAATTCATTTACAGACCAAGTCCCCATACTGAAAGGGACTCCGTGTAGTTTTGGTCTAACATCCATTGTCACACAGACCAAACTAAACAGGCTTGGTCCTTCAATCTTGCTTCTTAACCGGAAGAAGAACCTGGAAATCATTGCCAACTAGACTGCGTGAGTCACAGCAGGTGACTGTGTTTTCCTCTCTGGTGCGAGGCAGGGCAAGATAAATTTAGTTTCATTATTTTTGTGGTTTCTCAGGAAGAACAGGGCTTGCAAAATAAACTGGGGTTGCTGCTCTGATTCATTTCAGTCTTCGTGTCCCTCAGGGGTGTTTCTGGGCCAATGATGGAAGGTCTCTTCAGGAACTCCTCCCAGGCTTTCTGTGAATCAGGCCTCAGACATGATCTGTGTGTTGCTAAAACACATCTGGACCACTTACTACCCACAGCCGGCGGCCTGTTCAGCGGGGTACTGACAGGGAACAGTGGGAGCCCCTTGTTTTCCGTTTCACACGCACTCACTTCGCAGACACGGAGCCCACACCTGCCGCGCTGAGGATTGCCTTCTGCGCTGTGGGACGGAGGGCGGTGTAAGATTTGGCCTCTGCTTTCAAGAAAACACGAATTCTGAGGTAGCCTAGATGGCAATAAATAATGAATGGGTACGTGCAAAGTTCCAGGAGAGGAAAGGTTATCCTGGGAGACGGGTGACTCAGGCAGATACGGGAGGAAGCGAAGAGAAATGGTAGGTGAGACAGCAGTAGAAACGGAGGCACTTTGGACACATCTGAATAGATGCCCCCAACAAAACACCAGGTCTTCAGTGAGCTTGCTGCCCTGCGCATCAGTAAGCTCCCAGGAAGGGAAGTTTCCCCGAGGAAGAGATTGAATGTGAGGTGGAACCAGGAGGAAAGCGGCAGGTGCCCAGGCCGGCCCTGGCGACAGCGCTGTAGAGGCTGTGTGCGCTCACGAGGGCCGCCAGGACGCAGTATCCCAAACCAAGTGCGCTCATGACAAACTTGCTTTCTCACTACTCTAGAGGCGAGAAGTCCGAGATCAAGGTGCCTACAGGGTTGGGTTCCTTGGAGGCTCCTTCCTCAGCCAGCAGATCCTCTCCCTCCATCTCCTCCTCACCTGGCCATCCCTGTGCTTAAGCCTCCGTGGTCTCTTCCTTTCATACCAACGCGGTCATAGTGGGTTAGGGCCCTACCCCAACAGTCTCATTTTAACTTGGTCACCTCTTTCAAAACCTTATCATCTGGTAGGCTACATTCTGAGGTTCTGGGCATTGGGACTTGAACATATACATTAGGGGGTGGACACAATTCAGCCCATAACAGGGCCTAAACCCTGGGTCAACAGCAATAGGAGGGAGCTGAACCTTGTCTCCAGGTTAAGCCAAGGACCCTGGAAGGGACCCAAAGTTTCCCGTAGGGAGTGCCCCGTGTTTGCAGATGCAAATGAAAATTTCCTCTGAAGGAAAGCAACCCCAGTTTAGGCCCTGAGGGTGTGACAGAGTGAAATGCCTGGTCTCTTGGACTCCTGGTCCGGCCTGTTTTGTTCCCCTGGCCTTCAGGCTAATACCTTGCTTCACCTTCCATAAGCACGTACTAATCATTAGAGGAATTCTGCTTGCAGCTTGAATTTTACAAAAACAGCTCTTCCCATTTCCCCTCCCCCTTAACACAAACGAGGCCTGAATTCTGTACTTCCTTAGGATGAACCTGAGGTCCCACTAAGGCTCCATCTTCTTGCGTGGTGTCTTCTCCATGAATAAACCTTTCCTTACTCCAAACTGATGTTTTGAGTTTTGGCTTTTTAACGCTCAAGGACTTTGGACCTGTAACAAAAGTTCCTACGGATTAAAATCAAACAAACAGACTCTATGTTCAGCAAGACTATTTTCCAAAAGTAAGAATAAATGAAGAGCCGAGACCAGTTTGGCTCAGTGGATAGAGCGTCGGACTGCGGACTGAAGGGTCCCGGGTTCGATTCCGGCAAGGGCATGTACCTTGGCTGTGGGCACATCCCCGGTAGGGGGCGTGCAAGAGGCAGCTGATCGATGTCTCTCATCGATGTTTCTGACTTTCTATCACTCTCCCTTCCGCTCTGTAAAAAACAAAATCAATAAAATATTTTAAAAATTTTAAAAAAGAATAAATGAAGATGTTTTTGTTAAGCAGGGGGGGATGTATGCATCCGCAAGGTAGATGGTGACAGAGATACAGAGATAGCTGGCGCCTTCCTATCCTTCCTAAGACCCCCCAGCCCGAGGCAAAAATTCCACACCTCTCATGCCCTCCGCCCTCCCCGCATTAAACTGCTGTATAAAAGAAATACCAATGCCCCTTTTTGGCGCAAATTTCTCTGGCCAACCCTCAGACCAGCAAATTTTGCTAGGGAGCACAAAATTAAAACCTCCTCCAATCGCCTGGACTCACTGTGTGTTTTGTTTCCTGCATTACAAACCTTACAATTTTCTGATAAATAAAACTGAATTGGCCACCAATAAATTCACACTAAGAAACCTCTAAAGGATCTTGTCTTGGTTCACTTTCCCTTAAAGGTATACCCTTGATTGGCCCTTGACCAAGGTGGGAGTTAGGGGTACTTTTGACTCTACATTTGGCCCTTCGAATCCATGGATCAAAAACAGCACGTACAAATCTGGGCTTGGGAATCTGTGACTGGGAAATTGTATATGGGAATGTGGAAATACTGTTTTCAATCTGCTGGTGGTTGAATCTGTGGATAGGATGGCTGACTGCATTGACTGAAAGAAATATGCATGTAGAGGGACCCTGCAGTCCAAACCCCAGTAGTTCCAAGATGAACAGCTGTTTATGTGAGAAGTAATTACCTTCTGGGGTTCTGGGGAAGTGAGAAAGGAAAGGAAGAGATGCCAGAAAAGGAATATAACCAAGCAAGCCACTGCCATGGGCAACCAGAGCTTCATCCCACTGAGGAACTCACTGGGGCAAGGGCAAAAAATGTCTGCTTTCCTGCCTGAAAGGCAAGACACCTAGGTATCCCCCAATTTCCTTCAACTGCTCCCAGGAGGCATTCCTCCCCTGACATTTCTTGCCTGCACCTGGCAGGAGCAAAGGAATGGGCAGCCATCAGAGAACTCAGGTCCAGTTGCAGATGCTGAGGTGGAGATTGGCTGGTTGAGCTTGGAAACAATAACTGTTGATGGGACTTGAAAGGCCCCTGGCAAAGTTTACTACCGTGTACTGCAGGAAACCTGCAAAACCACTGTGGAAAGGGAAGGTCTGGTGTACCAAAAGCAATAATGAGTCAATACATTGGCCACAAATATATATATACTAGAAGCCCAGTGCACGAAACTCATGCATGGGGATGGGGGGGGGGGGTGTCCCTTAGCCCAGCCTGCACCCTCTCCAATCTGGGACCCTGCAAGGTATGTCCGACTACCTGTCTAGGCCTGATCCTACTAGGCAATCGGGCATCCTCCTCACAATCCAGGACTGCTGACACCAAACTGCTCACCTCCCTGCCTCCCTGATTGCCCCTAACTGCTTCTGCCTGCCAGCCTGATCACCTCCTAACCACTACCCTGCCAGCCTAATTGATGTCTAACTGCTCCCCTGCCAGCCTGTTTGCCCCCAACTTCCCTCCTCTGCCAGCCTGGTCACCCCTAACTGCCCTCCCTTGCAGGCCTGGTCCCTCCCAATTGCCCTCCCCTGCTGGTCTGGTCGCCCACAACTGCCCTCCCTTGAAGGGCCTGGAACCTCCAATGGCCCTCACCTGCTGGCCATCTTGTGGTGGCCATCTTGTGTCCACATGGGGGCAGGGTCTTTGACCACATGGAGGCAGCCCTCTTGTGTGTTGGAGTGATGGTCAATCTGCAAATTACTCTTTTATTAGATAGGATAGAGGCCTGGTGTATGGGTGGGGGCCCCCCTTGGGGTAAGGGGCAGCCTGGGTGAGGGGCCTGTGGAGGTTTGCAGGCTGGCCACGCCCCCCAGCTACCCAAGCAGAGGCCCTGGGATCTGGGATTAATCTATGTCTACAATTGAAACTTTGCAGCCTGGAGCAGAGCCAAGCCTTCTGCTCACTTTGGGGTGGCAGTCATTTCTGTTTAAAACATTGTAGCCTAGAGTGGAGGCCTAGGCCTGTAATGGCAGACTGAAAGCTTGGCTTCCTTCATTGCCAGGGAAGCCCAAGCCTCTGTTCTCTCCAGCTCAGTGGCTGCGGCCATTTCTGTATCTTTTTTTTTTTTAATATATTTTATTGATTTTTTACAGAGCAGAAGGGAGAGGGATAGAAAGTCAGAAACATCGATGAGAGAGAGATATCGATCAGCTGCCTCTTGCATGCCCCCTACTGGGGATGTGCCCACAGCCAAGATACATGCCCTTGACCGGAATCAAACCCGGGACCCTTCAGTCCGCAGTCCGACGCTCTATCCACTGAGCCAAACCGGGCTCAGCTCTGTATCTTTTATAATTGAAACTTTATAACATTGAGTGGAGGCCTAGAGAGGCAGAAAGCTTGGCTTCCTCTGTTGCCAGGGAAACCCAAGCCTTCCTCCTGCTCTCAGTGGCGGCAGCCATCTTGGTTGGGGTTTATTTGCATAATTTGCTCCTGGTTGGCTGGTGGGTGTGGCTGTGGGTGTGGCTTGTGGGTGTGGCAAAGGCACAGTCAAATTTGCATATTACTCTTTTATTAGATAGGATTGGCCACTATGTAGGTGCATCAAAACAAACATCGTTCGCATAAAAATATAATGTTAGTACCCACCCAGTGTGGCTTGGTGGTTGAACCAGGAAGTCATGGTTCAATTCCCAGTCAGAGCACATGCCTGATTTGCAGGCTTGATTCTAAGTTCCCCAGTGCAGGAGGCAGCTGATCAACGATTCTCTCTCACCATTCATGTTTCTATCTCTCTCCCTTTCCCTTCCTCTCTGAAATGTTTTAAAAAAAAAGAAAAGTGTAATGTTAGTATCTAATTTGTAGTCCAACACAAACCAAAACAGAACATAACTATACTCTTGGATATTAGCATATTTTAAGTCAGAGTCTACATCACTATTATGGGGAAGAAACTAAAATTTAGGCACCATATGAACTTTTAGATTGGTAGAAGGAAGATATAGGTATGCCACTTAAGTTACCTGATGGAAGAGAAGCTGAGAGGCGAGCATGGAGTAGCACAAGCTTCCAGAAATGGCCAGCTTGATTGGAGGGGAGGAGCTGTGGTGGGAATGGCTGGAGAGGTACAGCAAGGGGGTATGTTGGAGAAAAACCTTGAAGACAACATTTTATCATAGAGGCCAGGGATCCCCAAAGTTTTTGTCCGGTTTTATTGAGAATAATTAGCAGACATTACTGTCTAAGTTGAAGGCATACAGCATGATGATTTGACTTACATATATTGTGAAATGATAACCACAATAGATTTGTTTAACATCCATCATCTCATATAGACACAATAAAAGGAAAAAAAATGCTCTCCATGTGTCAAGAACTCTTAGCCCAATTTTAGAAATTACACATCTCATCTTGCAGGCTCCTCCCTGGCCTGGGCCCTGGTCGGGGCTCATGCAGGAGGCAACCAATCGATGTGTTTCTCTCACATCGATATTTCTGTCTTTCCCTCTCTTCTACTCTCTCTAAAAATCAATGAAAAAATAACCTTGAGTGAGGATATAAAAAAAAATTACACACCTCATCCATTAATACTTTGAGCTTGTACCCTTATGTGTAATACTTATATTACTAATATGTACAGTATAAAACATATACTCAAAAGTAATTTTTAAAGTGAGATTGATTAGTTATAATAACCATTTTTTTATATTTTATTGATTTTTTACAGAGAGGAAGGGAGAGGGATAGAAAGTCAGAAACATCGATGAGAGAGAAACATCAATCAGCTGCCTCTTGCACGCCCCCCACTGGGGATGTGCCCACAGCCAAGGTACATGCCCTTGACCGGAATCGAACCCGGGACCCTTCAGTCTGCAGTCCGATGCTCTATCCACTGAGCCAAACCGGTTTCGGCTATAATAACCATTTTAATATTTGTTCTTCCTAAAGACAATATGAGTAATTTAAGTGTGAGGATTAAGCTGGACTCTGATTCATTATTTTGGAAATCTTGACTTAGGGAAGATGGGTATATTTTGACTTTGGGTGTTAGTGGCTGTCATGGCCAATAAAAGATACCTTACCAAAGTAAAGCAGACCCAAAAGAGAAAGTGTGCTTATAAAACATGGAAATATTTTTTGAAATCATCTTTTAATTTTATTGATTTTCTCTATTTTTTCTTTTCTTTTTTATGGTCTAAAGTTTTACATATGTCTCCTTTTCCCTCAATTGACCCCCCCTCCCCTACCATTCCTACCCCGGGCCCATTGATTATGCTAATATGCATGCATACAAGTCCTTTGGTTGCTCTCTAACCCCCACTTCCCTGCCATTTGTCTCTGGATATAATCTTGTTCATCAAATTATAAAACATGATAATTTTTATTTTGTCAGTCCCACAAACCCATTATGGAGAAAGGAGGGGTCTCAGGACAGTTTGGGCAGAATGTGGTAATGGCCTATGCGAGAAGGAGAAGGCTAGGGCTCTAAGTTCCTGGGTTACTCTGTTTTTTCAGGTTGCAAAATGCAAAAATATATTCAAAATACCTCTATGAATGGGAGAGTATTATAAGGATCTATGCAAACCTAGAGGTGACAAGGAACATCTTTGTAATTGCATTGCTGGCTCCATGAAAATGTCCCTGATGCTGTTTCAAGACTCATGTGGCTCTCATAACCCATTTTAACTCAGGGCTTGACTATAATCCCCATCCATGGCTGAGTCTGTAATTCAGTTCCTTGGATCCTGCTCTTCTCTGTTTTTTTTCTCACGACTCTTGCTTTATCACGGTTTCTACTGCTTCATGACTCCCATGCTGCTTTTCCTGTGTCTCAACCCCAATTCACTCATTCAACACCCCCTCTCTGTCTCACATTAAAAGTCTCAAAGGGAGAGAGTCTAATTGGTCCAGGCACCACACTGTTGGCCAGTTCATTCATTGGCCAGACTTCACATGGCTGCCTATTACATGCCTGGGGTGGTGGGTCATGTCTCCATGGCACCAATTAGAGCAACCTATGTACAAGGTACTCTTCAGATGGACTGTGAGTTTAAAAACAACTTGAACCTTGAGTAAGTGAGCTGGGTAATGAGCAGGTTGCCTAATAGAGTCTGTCCACGGTAGTCGGGGAGATAGGAAGATGGGATATTCTGGATGTGGTTTATTTTACAACCAAGGCCAATGAGATGCATGCATGTATTTCACTTACTACCTAAAGCTTTACTTTGGTTATTAACATAGGAAATTATAACTTAAAAGTTATTATTATACTACTAGCAGAAGGATTATAAGATGCCAGGTGGTTAAGATCAAAGATCACAGACTTTAGAACTAGATCCCCTGTGGTCATGTCCCAGCACTCTCATTTACTGGCTGTGTGATCTTGGGCAAATCACTTAACTGGTCTGTGTCACAGTTTCCTCATCTGTAAAATGAGCATGATATAGACTTATCTCATTGGTTTATGAGAATTAAATATAGTTAATATGCTTAAATTGCTTAGAACAATGCTCGGCATGAAATTAGCACTATATGAATATTTGCTATTTTACTTTCCATCATGAGTTAAGCTCCAACTATATATCAACATTCATGCATTATAGCTTTCACGTTAGTCCCTTTTATTTAAGTTTTTGAATTATTTTCTCATGCAGCCTTAGCTCTTTAATAAGATTTCTACTTTCATCTGTATAAAATAATTATTTTCTGACTCAGAATTTTAAAACAACTTTCTTTGTTTTTATTGTATAGCCAATTCTTGGGAATAATTCTTATCAACGTAAGTATTCTTTTTATTTCCCCTGCTCTTGCGTTTGTTTTGGGATGTTATTTTGTCATAGTTTTATTGATTTCCCTCCGGAGAAGGTCAATTTCCAGGGAATGTTTGATGTCATTATTCAGAGATGAAGGAGGTGTTACATGTTTATTAAAAATGATCCACAAGAGTGATTCAGAAATCAGGGTACATTGATATTTTGGCCTCAGTTATTTTGCTGGTCTACTTACATGCTTGAATTTGAATGCTGGTTTAAATTAATCTTTTGTAAATGATCAATAGTTGGTAGGATTTGCTCCAAGTATTGCAACTGTAATATTGCACTATATTTACAGATGTAACAAAGCAAATCTTCATGATGTCATTATTATTTTGAGATTTCACATCCTAACTGTGGGACATAAATCTACTCTTTTTAGACTTCACTTTTCTTGCTGATTTTTGTTTTGTTTTTAGGTAGGAATATTAAACCCTTACTATCTTTTGAATAATCCTGTGATGCACAAATGTAACAAAATATGTGCCAGCACCTTGAAAAATTCTTAGCATTATTCAACTGTATGGCATTATTATTATTGCTCTGATCATTGCCATGGTTATTATTAATATGACTAGAGGCCCGGTGCACAAAATTTGTGCACAGGTAAGGTCCCTAGGCCTGGCCTGTGATCAGGGCCATCTTCCCCGGCTGCTGGCAATTGGCCCCGCTCCCCACCACCACCCACCCGGTTCCCCAGTCGCCATTGGGCAATCGGAGTCTGCTGGCCGGAGCGGGGGGGGGGGGGGGGGGGGGGGGCGCGGTGGAGGAGACCAAGAGGTTGGCCCTTCCCGCTGGCTTGTTGGTCCCACCCCCGCCACAGTTTACCCTCTGTGTGGGGAGACTGGCGGGTCAGGGGCCTTGGCTGGCATTGTCTGTGTCCCTCGCCACCCAGTTACACGTTCACCATAGGGCGATCGGAGCCTGCCGGCTGGTAGGGAAAGAGACCAAAAAATAGTTAATGACTGGTTCAGTGGTCATTCTGGTCGTCCCACCATTAGGGTCAATTTGCATATTACCCTTTTATTATATAAGATAATATTATATCAGGGATCCTGGTACTCAGAGAAGTCTGTCCAGAGAAGGAAAATCAGAAAAGCTGAGCCAGCGTTGGAGGATGTGAGGGATTCAGAGGGGCAGGAACAGCCCAGGCCTGGGGGGACAGGGGAGAGCAGAGCAGAGGCAAGGATGGATGTGTGAACAATATGAGGTATAGCCTCAGTGGTTGAGCATTGACCTATGAACCAGGAGATCCACAGTTCAATTCCAGGTCAGGGCACATGCCTGGGGAGCAGGCTCAATCCCCAGTGTGGGGCGTATAGGAGGCAGCCGATCAGTGAATGTCTCTTTCATCAGTGATGCTTTTATCTCTCTCTCCCTCTCCCTTCCTTTTTGAAGTCAATTATATATATATGTATGTATGTATGTATTAAAGAAGATAAGTTATAAGTGAGATGCCCTTGGCTCAGTAGAGGGGCTGCAGGGGAGGAAGAGAACACATTTATATGGATAAGGAGACTGACCCAGGGCAGATCCCACAATCAAGGTACCTGTGCATGCATCTTGCAGCTAGAAAGGAAGGAGCTGGCAGTTCCTTTTGTTTTTTCTCTAAATAAGTCTGTGCTTTCTATTGGATGAAGCAGGAGGCATAGGCGGCCCGATGCCGTGCAGGCGGGGCTTCACCGCCTGGTAGGTGATGGAGAACTCGCCCAGGTAGTGGCCAGTCGTCTCAGGCTTGATTCCACCTGGTTGACGGTCTTGCCACTGTTCATGCCCACCGTGCTGTCCTCCATCTCCGGCAGGATGACCATGTCCCTGTCCGCAGGTGCGTCTTCGCCACGGAGGGCTCCATGGGCGGCTCCTCCTTCTTGGCCTTGGAGGCGGGTCAGCATCAAGTGCTGCTTCCTCCGCAGGTGCAGACGCTGGTTCAGAGGCCACTGCTCGGCGTGGCGCCGCTGCATCCGCTGCTCCCAGGACGCGTGTGGAGACCCACGCATGTCCCGTGAGCTTGCGGGAAGTTGCTTCTGCGCCGCGTCTGCCATCTCGTCGTTTCTTCGAAGGCCGTTGATCCGTCCTTTGTTCAGGATTAGGGCTGTGCCCAGCGGTGTGCTCAGTGGTTGAGTGGGCCTAAGAACCAGGCGGTCACGGTTGTAGTCACGGTGGGAGCAGCCGGGGTTGGGGCTCCATCCCTAAGCAGGAGGCAGGCAGAGAGTAATTCTCTCTTATCACTGATGTTTCTCTTTCTCCCTCTCCCTTCCTCTCTGGAATCAATAAATATATATTTACAAAAAAAACAAACAAATAAAAACAACAAACAAACAAAAGACTAGGGTTTGCTTAGAAAAAGCCAACTAAGCAGTTTAGATGTCCATGGAACTACAGTTGACCCATGAACAACACGAGTTTGAATGCGTGGGCCCTCTTACAGGATTTGTTTTTTCCAATAAATGCATTCTGCCTGTCATATCCGTAGGTTTTGCATCTGTGGATTCAACCAACCACAGATCGAAAGCAGTATTTTCACATTCCCAAAGGTGGATTCCCAACCACAAATGAAAAATACTGTTTTGGATCTGTGGTTAGTTGAATCTGAGGATACAAAGAGCCAAATATAAAGACAAAAATTATTCATGGAGTTTGGATTGTGCACAGGTGGCGTGGGGGTGGGGATAGGTGCCACTAACCACTCCCTACCCCTAAACCCCTCACTCCGCATTGTCCCAAGGTCAACTGTAAGATGTCTCATTCTGCTACACTTCCCAAGCATGGCCCCATTATTCCCAGTGAAAATATTCTTTTCCTGTGACTTTTTATATATATATATTTCTTATTGGTTTTTTACAGAGAGGAAGGGAGCGATATAGAGAGTTAGAAACATTGATGAGAGAGAAACGATCAGTTGCCTTCTACATACTTCTCACTGGGTGTGTGCCTGCAACCAAGGTACATGCCCTTGACCAGAATCGAACCTGAGACCCTTGAGTCTGCAGGCCAAACCGGTTAGGGCTCCTGTGACTTTTTTTAAAAGTCATATTTTTATTGATTTCAGAGAGGAAGGGAGAGGGAGAGAGAGAATCATCAGTGATGAGAGAGAATCGTTGGTCAGCTGCCTCCTGCACGCCTTACACTGGGGACTGAGCTGGAAACTCAGGCCAGGGAATCAAATCGTGACCTCCTGGTTCATATGTCGACACTCAACCACTGAGCTACCCTGGCCTGGCTCCTGTGACTTTTGGGCTGAAGACAACAAAGTGCCCTGAAACTGCTGGCTGAATTGAGTCTACAACCCCTTGTATCAACTCCCATCTTCACACTATTGTTGCTCCCCGTTCCTTTAAGTTACCAATGACCTCATGCTGTGCTGATCACTGGCCACTTCTTTGTCTTCATCGTTCTTGACCTCTGCTGATGCTGTGCCTGGCCCACTCACAACATGTTTTCATAGAAGGCTGTATTGTCTGCTCCGCACTGGGAACAATGCCATCCCTGATTCCCAGGCAAGCAGCTTCAGAATTCTGCCTGAAATTTAAACCACTGAGATATTTATAACCTGCAAACCCATGTTTTCTTTTAAAATACAAATGCATCCAAGGTGGTTAAAGAGGGCTAAGGTTCGCACTTTGTTGTTAATTATTTTAATTAATTTATTTTCCTGCAGCCATCTACCTGTAAATGGTACTGGAAGGAACAAAGACATGCTTGTTTTGACACATTTAGATGGAGGAAAGGTCACCTGCGGCTGAGGGACACAGGCAGGAGGGGGGCTTTGGTCAAGTGAAGAGCAGGCTGAGTGAGGATACCAGAGATAAACTAATTTTCAGACTTTTTCAGAACTCAACGTTGCCCGTGTGCACATATCTAGTTTCCCTTTCAAGCTTCTCATCGCACTCGGCGCTTTTCTCCCCCTGACAGACTCAGAAGAGAGACGCCTTCCATTCCTTGGGGCAGCTTCAAATCAAAATAAATACAAATTACTCTCTTCCCTCCAGACAAGTCCTGTGGGGGGAGAGGGGCGTCTCAGGAGGGAGTCCTTGGTTCCTTCCCAGGATTGATCTCAGAGTTTCAGTTGCAAATGCTCGAACTGCAAATCACACCTGCCTTCCCCTGCTCACCCAGCAAGAACGAGAGGGCGTGAGTGTTACCCAGCTGCTGCTCTGATGAAAACATGGGCTCATTAGAAAAATATCACTTCCAGGACCTGGAATGTTCCCCTAAGAGGATAAGACAACTAAGGAGCGCTTCTCCCCTTATTCTCATGTTCCATCATTGACTTCTAAAATAGTTACTTCTGCCCAGATTTTGTCTTCTTCAAGTAGCAAGAAAGCTGCTCCCAGCTCCGCCCTTTAGGGAGGGGTGACTGATATGACCAGGGAGATGGGGGTAAAGGTCACGCTGCCTGCTCAGTCTCTCTGGCTAAGGCCTGCCGGTACATGCCCATGCAGGAAGCAGAGCTGGGAGGAGACTCCGGGCCTGCCATCTGGAGTGGGGCTCCTCTCGGAAGGAATCCCACAGGGACTGAGGGTCTTGGCTGCAGAGGCAGAGCAAGTGTGCTCTGCAGAACAGCTCTCCCCATCCACAGGTAGAACTGAAGATCCCACCTTGGCCACAGTGCAAGCCGTGTCCTCTACTCCAGCCTTACCATTAATAAAGATGTGGTTTTATACCCAAGAGTCTTGTATGCCCATTTTTCAACTAATTCAGAACCAGAAGGGAGGAGCATGTGGTTGACCTGCATCCCTAAGATTCAACCAGGACTTGAGAAAAATTGCTTAGCAAAGAATTCTACTCCTGCCCAGCAGGCGTGGCTCAGTGGTTGAGTGTCGACCTATGAACAGCCCTATTCCTGGTCAGGGCACATGACCAGGTTGAGGGCTCGATTTCCAGTGTGGGGCATGTAGGAGGCAGGTGATCAATGATTGTCTCTCATCAATGATGTTCCTATCTCTCTCTCCCTTTTCCTGCCTCTCTGAAATCAGTAAGTAGATATATATTTTTAAAGAATTACATTCCCTTGTTTCTCGGTGTCCTCTGAAGAACAAGAATCAATTCTGATATATGTTCTTAGAGATCTAGCCCCTACCTCACCTCCACCCCTAGCCTTCACCTACCCCAGCCCCATTTGAGACCTGGAGTTTGTCAGGTATATTCTGTGGGTTAGAAAACAGCTAAAGTTGAGATGAGGACTTAGCCACTCACAAATTATATCCTTTTAGTTATTTATTTTTTTACACCTTTTCAGTGTCTCTCAGGCTCTGGTTTGGGGTGCACGGCGGATTACCAGGGTATTTGGAATTCTCTAAGAAAAACAAGGTACACTTAAGTGTATGGTTTCCCTGCACAGTTATTGGTATTAAGAGAAAGAATGGAACATTTTAAAATTGTTACTATATATTAAAAAAAAACATTGTGGGAACATGTAATCTATTATTTCTCAGTGGGACCTTTCGTAACACTAAATATTTTTATCTTTCAAGCAACCATTTGATGTGTTACTTTTAAATAAAAATACACTTTTGTTTCTCAAGAGGGTTTAAACAATAACTCTAGAATTCAATTACAGTACTACATTGTCAGAGTTATCTGGCACAAACCATTATTGTAATGTCCCATAAAAAACAATGAAATAAGAAACTAAACATTGTTTTTATGTCTGGAATGTTGGCTAACTGGCTGTCATGGCCATATTCTGATTGGAATAATTTTATTCCATCTGTATATTTTTCATCTATGATTGAGCTGGATTGTCCTGTAACAGGAAAAGTCATGTATCAGACATTTGAGGACTCAGGCTTAGAAAATCTCACCCCATTCCACACTAGAAGTGGGCTTTCAAAACTAGTGGGAAAGCTATTACAGTAGTCCCATTTTGCAGCCAATTAAATTCTTAGCCATAAAGACTACAGAATGAAGTTTTATTTGCATGGCTTGAGGTAACAGAATATTTAAATAGAAATCACACATTTTCCTATCAGATATCGTTGTTAATATACATTTCTAAGCAGAAGTGTTCTTATATCTAACTAGAGGTCAGGTGCATGAATTCATGCATGGGTGGGGTCCAACCAGCCCGCCCCAATGGGAGCAAATCAGGCTGGGCCAGTGGGGGAGAGGGGACATGGGGGGAGAGCAATTGAGGTGGGCCTAGCCAGGGGGAGGAGCTGCAGCCAGGGGGAGGGGCTAAGGGTGGTTGGCTGGCCAGCCCCACCCCCAATCAGGGTTGGAGGGGTGATTGGGAACTGAGCTGGGGGGGGGGGGACAGGGGGCTGTGGGAGGTTGGTGGAACCAATCGGGGTCCAGATTGGGCTGGTTGGCTGCCATAGTACACATCATAGCAACCAGTCATTCTGGTTGTTCTGGTCATTCTGTCATTCCAGTCACTTGGCTTATATATATATATATATGGATGCTTGGAGCAAATGCTGAAGTATCTGCATTATCCTGAACACATATGAATAAGGGATAATTCTGTTTGAAAATATTTGGGAAATGGTGTTGCTCAGTCATGAAAAATCATACATGCTACCGAAATCTGAGGTTTCCTATGTCAGAGGCTTACCCTGACCCTACCAATAACCCAGGATTGAAAATTTGGCATCTTCTGCTGTCTCTTTTCTTTTTTGTTCCCCGAATGTTGGTCACATACAGTCTTCCCTGTGTGGCCTTCCCAACTGCTCTCTCCTTTTCATTCCTTTGGTCACAGCCTTGTCACCAGCCTTCACTGGGGCTTTTGCAACAGCCTTCTAACTGCAGTCCTGTTCTTAGCCCAGGCGAGGGGCCCTGCCCTGGCCCTCTTCTGGCTGATCCCTTCCCCACAAAAGGATGCTGCAGAGCTGAGGGGCATGCCACTGGGAGTCCAAGCCCTGGCTTTTACACCACTCCCAGAATACTGTTATTCAGAACCTGGATTTCTTGCCCAAATAGTCTTGAGCCTGCTTCCAGAGACTATGCAGGCTTCTTCCTGGGGTCCATCTGCCCAGCAGTGACTCTTAGGTTCCTGCATCTAGGGTAGCCTAGCCCACCAGGCATGGCTCAGTGGTTGAGAGTTGACCTATGAACCAGGACAGCAGGGTTTGATTCCTGGTCGGAGCTGATTCCTGGGTTTTGGCCGAAGGATGATTCTCTCGTCATTGATATTTCTACCTCCCTCTCCCTGCTTCTCTGAAATCAATAAAAAAAATTAAAGGGTGGCCTAGGAAAGACTGTTTGCAGGGGGTATGGATGTGTAGTCTGGATTTAGGGGAGGCCTTCACAGAGCTAGATGGTGGTAGGGGAAGGAAAGGGGGTGGGCCCCAGGGCAGGGGTTGGCAGCCAGGCTCAACTCACTCTGTGATGCCACATTTTTATATGAATTTCTGAAAATTTAAAAGGTTGTTTTGAAGGTAGGAGGATAAAACATATTTTATTTAGCAACTGGTCGTCTTTATTTACAACTTTTAAATATTTAGACGTCTGGTGTGTGGGCTTCTGTTTGTACTCTTGCTGGAGTCCTGCTAGTGTTAGCAGAAGGCCTGCCCATCCGGCCTCCCTACACCCAGAATTTTTCCAGGTGAACAGGAGTTCCTCCAGCTCATAAGCACCATGAGGAGACACCAGTGGTATCTTAGGTTTTATCTCTAAGAATCTGGAAATGGGTTTGACGTTTTGCCTTCAATTGTTCATTTTGTGTCATTTACAATGAGTTAAAAAATAAAAAGCAAGCAGCTTGTTTAAATGACTAACTGCAGTGGTGAGTCCATCAACATCTGCAGCCAATCAAACTATTAAGGTGTCCAGAGTCACCTTGCCATGAACTGAGAGAACTACATACTAGCAGAGAGCAAGCAAACCAATCAACGCCTACATTTGCAGAAGCCTCCGTACAGTACCTCGCCTCATTTGACCCTTATAATTACCCAAGGCAGCTAGGCAGCAAGCTGATTCCCATGCATAGACAAGAAAACTGGCTTGGAGTTTGAATGAGTTAGTAAGTTGCCTAAAATTATAGCACTCATAAAGGGCAGAGTCTCCTAAGGCCTGATTTCAACTTCTTGTTTCTAAGGGGTATAGTATCCAAACTTACTGTAAGACACACAGATGCTCTGTTTATATTAGGAAAGTACTAGTATATTTGGCTTCCAGTTCTGATTTGCCACTGACTAAGGTTTCTTGGGGAAGGTGTCCAACAGAGGTAGGCCTCAGTTTCCATCTTCAAGATAAAGGAGTCAAAGTAGATAATCACTAAGGTTTCTTCCAGCTCTGTGGTTCTTTTACAGTCTATACCCCAGATTGCTTTTCACATTTGTGAAAGTGGCTTTGAAACCCAGGCAACACTGGCTGTGTTACATTAATGAGTCTTTATCAAATGGTCCCAGGTGTCCTCCATCCCCCCCTCTTGTTAATCAGATCAACTGGCACCAGTTTAATCAGAAGTTAAAAATAAACTTTGGGAACAAAATGGCAAACCAACAGTACATATTTTGTTGCTATTTCCAGACATTTTTAGGGACGACCACAGGGCAGTATTTTCTACAGTAAAGCAATTCCAAGGTATATTAATAGGATCTCCTTGAAAGGGGAGTTTTTGGTCACTGGGTTAAACAATGTCAAACAGCTTTTTCTTGTGTGTGGAGATCCTTTAATACTTTTATGGATTATTAATTATTAATCCCCAGGAAGAAGATTTATCATCTTCAAGAAATAGTGCTCAGAACATAGTTTTAAAAACACAATTAAAAAGTGTTTGGGCCAGACAGGGTGGCTCAGTGGTTGAGGGTTGACCAGGAGGTCATGGTTTGATGCCCAGTCAGGGCACATGCCCAGGATGTGGGCTCCATCCCCAGGAGGGGGCATGCAGGAGGCAGTCCATCAATGATTCTCTATCGTCAGTGATGTTTCTCTCTCTCTTCCTTTCTCTCTGAATTCAATATATATATATATATATATATATATATATATATATATATAGAGAGAGAGAGAGAGAGAGAGAGAGAGAGAGAGAGAGAATGTGTTTGGAGTCTACTTATTGTTTCCAGCTTCTCAGAATTTATCTCAAAAGCAAAGTGTAGCTTTTGGTGATGGCTGTGATATAAGATATGATATAAGATGTTCAGTCTATTTGTTTGTTTTCTAATAAACCCAAATTAAAGAATGCACCTGTTTCCCTAGCTGGTTTGGCTCAGTGGATAGTGGATAGAGCATCAGCCTAAAGGGTCCTGGGTTCGATTCCAGTCAAGGGCACATGCCCAGGTTGTGGCCTTGATTCCCAATATGGGAAGTACAGGAGGCAGCCGATCCATAATTCTCTCTCATCATTGATGTTTCTATCTCTCTCCCTCTCTCTTCCTCTCTGAAATCAATAAAAATATATTAAATTTTAAAAAAAGAATACACCTATCTACATGGCAGTTCTTCATACTCTCCCCTAGGAGATGATATACCTAATAAAATACCCAACCAAATCCACCATGGTAATTAATGGGATAATGTTGGGTTTTTTTTACCTTTTTCTCCAAGATACTTTCAATGTTGTTTGTTTTAAGTGTCAGAGTAGCCCTGGCTGATTCTGCTCAGTGGTTAAAGCATCAGTTCCATGGACCAAAAGGTCATGGGTTTGATTCCCGGTCAAGGGCATGTATCTCAGTTGCAGGTCCCCAACCCTGGTTGGGGGGAGTGTGGGAGGCAGCCAATTGATGTGTCTCTTTCATGTCAATGTTTCTCTCTCCCCCTCTTCTCTTCCTCCCTTCCACTCTCTCTAAAAAATCAGTGGGAAAAATATTCTCCTGTGAGGATTAAAATGATAGTAGTAATAAATAAATAAAAGTGCCAAAAGTGGTCTTTTTTTATTTATTCAGTTTATTAATTACATTGTTTCCCCTTTTTTATCCCCCTATATCTTCCCTCCACCCTGTACCTATCCCACCCTCCGCCTTCACCTCCCCCTCCCCAATGTCCTCTCCGATTGTTGCATGATTCTTGTCCAATCTCTTGCTGTACTTCCAACAACACCCTTCTCCCCAAGAATTGTCAGTCCATTCTCTCTCCATGTCCATGTTTCTGTTATAGTCACCAGTTTATCCTGTTCATCAGCCTATCAGTTCACTTGATTTTTATGTTCATTTGTTGATAGATGTGTATTTGTTGTTCATAATTTGTATTTTTACCTTTTTCTTTTTCCTCTTCTTAAAGAATATCTTTCAGCATTTCATATAATAGTGGTTTGGTGGTGATGAACTCCTTTAGCTTTTTCTTATCTGCGAAGCACTTTATCTGATCCTCAATTCTGAATGATAGCTTTGCTGGATAGAGTAATCTTGGTTGTAGATTCTTGCTCTTCAGTATTTTGAATATTTCTTGCCACTCGCGTCTGGCCTGCATCGTTTCTGTTGAGAAATCCGCTGACAATCAGATGGGTGCTCCCCTGTAGGTAACCAACTGCTTTTCTCTTGCTGCTTTTAATATTCTCTCTTTATCTTTTGCTCTTGGCATTTTAATTATGATATGTCTTGGTGTGGACCTCTTTAGATTCCTATGTTTTGGGGTTCTGTGTACTTCTTGGGCTTTTAAGTCACTTTCTTTCACCAGGTGGGGAAAGTTTTCAGTCACTATTTCTTCAAGTAGGTTTTCATTAACTTGCTCTCTCTCTTTTTCTGGCACCCCAGTAATTCGGATGTTGGCTTGCTTGAGGTTGTCCCAGAGGCCCCTTATGCTATCTTCAATTATCTGAATTCTTTTTGTTTCTTGCTTTTCCAGCTGAGTGGATTTTGGTTCTTTGTATTTCAAATCTTTGACTTGGTTCTTGTGGCCCTCTGGACTGCTTTTAGGACTTTGTGTAATATTTTTTATTTCAGTCTGTGTATGCTTGATTTCTAGTTGGTCCTTTTTTTTTTTTATCTGTGAGGGTCTGGTTCGTATCCTCAGAGGTCTTGTACATTTCCCTGAGGGTCTCATTCATTTCCTTGTAAGTATCATTCATCTCCTTGTAAGTCTCATTCATTTGCTGGTTGGTCTTGTTTATTTCCTGGTAATTCTCATTAAGTTGATCGGCCTTTTGTAGGAGCCTCTTGAAAAGCCTTATAACCATGATTTTGAACTCTATGTCTTGTCGTCTTTTCTCCTCCATTTCTTTCACACCTGATTTCTTTCCATGTCTCTGCATGGTGGCTGCTTTATGTGGTGGATATCCTCTAAGGGACAGTGGCTCAGTCTCCCCAGTTACCTGAGGTGGGTACTCTTACTGCAATCCTTTATGGGTTGTATTCAGTATTTTTGAATTTAAACCCAGCTTTTTGTTGTTAGCCCTAGGAGGGTTTGGCCTCCAGGCCAATTGGCTGTGAAGGGAGACTGTGTTCAGGTTGGATGGGCGGAGTCTCTGAGCTGCTCGGCAGCGGCGGCAGCGGCAGCTGGGTCCTATGCGGCGCTCGCGAGTGTGGGTCTGTGTTGGGTGGGGATGGCTGCAGACACCTCCAAGAGAAAGCTGCTAGTCTCTTCCCCTTGCCAGACAGCTCTGCCTTTCCCCAAATGTGCCTGCACAGCAAAAGTCCAGCCCAGGGCTGTAAAATAGATGGTTTCCGGAACCAGGAGACAAGTTTCCCGGGGGCAAGTCGCGGGTTTGCGTGACCCTTGGGACTAGGAGCCTCTGCCACGCCCCGCTTCCAGGGTGCGTCTCCTGGACCTCGGACCTCGCCCGGTTCCGGGAAATCTGTGCAGGGGGACCTCTTCCCGTACCCCGGATCTCGGACCTCGCCCTGCTCGGGAAATCTGGGTCGTGGGACGCCTCCGCCCTTCCTCGTTGGAGAAATCCGGCCAGGGGTCGCTGGTCCAGCCACAGCCCGTGTGCGCGCGCGCGACCAGGGCGGCTCCTAACCTGTTTTTGTCTGAAAGGCTGTGCTCCCAACGGTCCCGAGTCTTAGTGTCCCACCTCAGCTCCTATTAGTGGATTTTTCATGCAGCCAGCTTTCTGGCGATTCTGGGTGCTTGTCTGTTTCGCTGTTATGTTGTAGTTCCCAAATCGTTGTGCGGGGCAGAACAATAGGTGTTTGCTTATGCCGCCATCTTGGTGTTCCTCAAAAGTGGTCTTTTGAAAATCAATTCTGGATTGGGTGTAATCCACAAAAAGGAAATGTTCTTAACAACTTAATAGTTACATTCCTCATTTTTTAAAAATCCCAGAACAGTTTTAATCATTGACAGTTTTCATCAAATTTAACTCTGAAAATTTTTCACTATTTTAAAAACATTTTTAAAAAAATATTTTTATTGATTTCAAGAGGAAGAGAGAGAAAGAGAGAGAGAGAGAGAGAGAGAGAGATCAATGATGAAAGAGAATCACTGATCGGCTGCCTCTGGCACACCCCCTATTGAAGTTCAAGCCCTGAAACCCAGGCATGTTCCCTGACTGGGAATCAAACCGTGACCTGATTCATAGGTTGGTGCTCAACCACTGAGCCATGTCAGCCAGGCATTCACTATTTTTGAAAGTCAAATCCCCCACTGTGGCAGATTGTATTTTCCAAAGATGCCTACAAGAATCTCATTCCCCATTCTCTTCCTGCAATGAAACCTAGAGTCAGCTCATGAAAGTGTCAGGCACCTCTGCCTTGCCTGGGTGGGACACTCTTTCTTGGAACCCAGCTACCATGCTGTGAGGAAGTCCAAACAGGCCTGTGTGGAGACCACACTGTGTAACTGAGCTTCACCAACAGCACCATCAACTTCCAGACCGATGAATGACAGGATCTCCTTCTGATTCCAACCTTCAGCCATCAAATCACCCCAGCTGAGGACCCAGAATTGCAGCAGAGACCATTGTCCCCTCCCTGCTCTGTCAGAATTCCTAACCCACGGAATCGATGAGCATAATAAAATGACTATTTTATGTCCCTAAGTTTCAGGGTGCTTTGTTGGGCAGTCAGTACTAGGAACTAAACAATCACCAAAGGATAAAACAAATAATTTTGAAAAACATTTAAGTGCCAAAATGTTTTATTTTATGAATCCTTAAGAGTTGAGATTTATAATCCTAGACTCTTGGACTTTTTTGTATTGAATATTTCTGGATTTGGCACCCAAATCATCAGCATTTTAGCATTTAAGTTTCCCCAAATCGTAGTTTATTTATTTAACAACAATTTTCCAAGGATTTCAGAATCCTACCAATTTCTCAGCATGTCCAATGTCTAGAAGCTGGGCTCATGGAATCAAATGCCTTTAGGGGCCTGACAGATAAGAGTAGTGAGTAAAGTAGAGATTAAGGGTTTGGGGGAAAATTAGAAGGTTCCAACATTACTGGTGTGTGACTTCTCTTAGATGAAAGTGACCGGGTCCCACCTTCTCTTTTGAAACTTTACAGGAAGCCCTATTGACCTACTGCAATCCCTGCCTCATGCCAGATCTTTTACAAGCTCCAAAGGACACTCAGAGCCTTGGACACTCAATTCTTTGGATGATGAAACATGGGTTCAAAAGTTATTCTCAAACTCACTGAGCCTGCTGAGTTATGCTGGTGCCATGGGACAGCCTTGATTAGACTTCTCAGCAGAAAATTAGTCTGAGAACTGGAAACTCGGTCACTTGCCCCATGGGATCCTATCACATTTTCAGGAATAAAATGCTTTTATCACCTCATAAATGTGGCCTGGAGACCTGAGAATTCTTAGCTCTGTGGCTGACAGCTCACCTCCTAGTATGTATGTTCAAAGCAATCTGTGAACAAACAAGCAATTTCTTATTTGCTTATTGCTTTTTTAAGACACATTTCAATTAAGTAATTAAGTATTATTTTAATGGCTGTCTTTCTTTCTAGTCTGTAAGCCTCTCCTTGGGGGAAGCACTTTCTATCTTTTTATTTTTATTGATTGATTTGAGAAAGAGATTTGTAGTTCCACTTATTTATGCATTGCCTCTTCCTATCTTGCTTACAGTTGTTATCTTCTGCACTCAGCATAGTGCCTGGTAGACACCAAGTACACAATAATATTTAGTCAATAAATGAGTGCCCCATTCATTTAGTTAATGCACACACATTAGACACCATTTATGTGTCAAGTGTTAATATTGGAGGTAGGTATAATGATATGAGCAATACAGGCCCAATTCTGCTGTCATGGCACTTACAGTTTAAAGAGGGGAGGGGACTGGAGAAATAAACAAATACACTCAAATAATTTCAGATACTGCCGATAAAAGAAATAAAAAAGTAGAAACAGCCCTCGCCAGTTTGGCTCAGTGGATAGAGCTTCAGCCTGCAGACTGAAGGGTCCCAGGTTTGATTCTGGTCAAGGGCATGTACCTAGGTTGCAGGCTCAATCTCTGGCGCTTGTCAGGACGCATGTGTGAGACAGTTGATGTGTCACACATCAATGTTTCTCTCTCCTCCCTTTCACTCTTTCTAAAAATCAATGGAAAAATACCATTGGGTGAAGATTAACAATAGCAACAACAAAGAAAAAGACAAACAAAAAATAGATGCCCCCCCCCCCCCCAAAATTCACATAGTACTAATAGCTCTGAAGGAAACAAAACAGTGTCTTTTGTTACTGTACTCTTACAACCCATAAACAATCTTTGAGGGTGAAGTCAGGGGAAATCCTTAGAAAGATCATTCCTGGATGAACTGACTAATGAATGTTGGGGAGCCAAATGTTTATGTAAAGAAGAGAGCAATAGCAGTGGGATGAATGTCCCATTTGCAGAAATAGCCCATGCGAAGGTCGTTTAGAACACAGTGTAATTGGGGCATAGAGGGAAAGGGTCACAAGTTAGGGCATAAAGTTGAGCTGTTGGGAGGGCAGAGCAGAGAAGGCCTTGCAGGCCTTGCAGGGGGTACAGAGCAGAGCAAAGGAGCCTATAGGCCCAGGCCTGTTCCTAGTGGACCTAAAATAACATAAACACACACGTAACAGGAACAGAAACTTGACTAGTTACAGCTGCAGTCTCCCAGGTGCTCACTCTTACACCAGGTAGGCCTCTGAGCTTCAGGACACCAGACCCACTGCGGCCTTTCTTTGGGACCAGCTGCCAGCAATGCAGCACACCAGGGACTGTTCAGCAACTCACTAGCCCAGCGGTCGGCAAACTGCGGCTCACAAGCCACATGCAACTCATGAGCCTCGGTTTGCCGCTCTGTTGACTGATGAGTTTGTTGACCACTGGGATAGGGGCTTAATCACAGGGAAAAACTGCCTGTAATTATTGGAATCGAGAGTCTAAGTCAGTGGTTGGGAAACTCAGTAGTCAACAGAACGGCAAACTGTGGCTCTCGAGACGCAGTTTGCCAACCACTGCACTAGCCCAAGGAATTGTGAGTTCTTGTGGGGCAGATGTCAGCCTGGTTCAACATTGTTATCACTGTAACAATAAAAATGCCTGAAAAAAAAATGCCTGAGCTGGTTTACTGTAGTTTAAATGAATCAGACTGTAGTGTTGGAAACCAGGCCTTCATAACCAAAGTATTTGGGGTTAGTCTGTGACAGTCCAGTGACTACCTCCAGGCCTCCTCTCCTCTCTCTCTCAAGAGCTCCGTTGGTGCTTCCCCTCCTATAAACTTGACCCTCTGCAGTTGAAGCCACAAACCAGGCTGCTGTCCTGTTTTCTGACAGGAACACTTCTGACCCCTGTGGACAAGGCCTGATAGGTATGTGTCTGGAGAGGGGATGTGGGGGGTTGGGGATAAGGAGATAAAAGATGGGAAAGGGGTATATGAGGGATAGGTGGTGGAGGTGAAGAGGTTGAAGAGACTAGGCAAGATGAGGAGCTCAAATAGCATTGTAATCGGATGAGGTAAGAGTTATCTGGAGTATTCAAGGGGGGATAAATGGAATTTGGTGGCAATCTTGGCAGTGGGGAAAGGAGTCTGTACACATTTTATGTTAAAAGGGCAATGTGAAAATAATCCATAACTTGTTTTGTAACTAGCAGCTTGGTCCTTAAGAGAGATGGCAGAGCCGAAACCAGTTTGGCTTAGTGGATAGAGCGTCAGCCTGCAGACTGAAGGGTTCCAGGTTTGATTCCGGTCAAGGGCATGTACCTTGGCTGCGGGCACATCCCCAGTGGGAGGTGTGCAGGAGGCAGCTGATTGATGTTTCTCTCTCATCAATATTTCTAACTCTGTCCCTCTCTCTTCCTCTCTGTAAAAGATCAATAAAAAAATATATTTTAAAGAGAGAGAAAGAGAGAGAGCACAGAACTTGAGCTTTGGGGCAAAGTTCAACAAATGTAGTTGACTATTGAACAACACCGGTTTGAACTGGGGGGTCCATTTATGTGCAGATCAATACAGACAGTGCTGTATGTATATGTATTTTCCTTGTTTTTTTATTTTTTAAATTAGGAATGTGTCTTTTTCTTCTTAATATATTTTTATTGACTTCAGAGAGGAAAAGAGAAGGAGAGAGAGATAGAAACATCAGTGAAGAGAACCATTGATTGGCTGCCTCCTTCACACTTCACACTGGGGATTGAGCCCAAAATCCGGGCATGTGTCCTGACCATGGATCAAACTGTGACTTCCTGGTTCGTAGGTCAATGCTCAACTACTGAGCCATATGAGCCAGACCCTTGTGATTTTCTTAGCATTTTTCTTTAGCTTACTTTATGGTAAGAATATGGAATATAAAGTACATACAATATACAAAATATGAGTTAGTCAACTCTCTTATTGGTAAGTCTTCCAGTTGAACAGTAGGTTTTGGGGGGAGTCAAAATTATATGTGAATTTTCAACAGGATGGGGGGTCAGCATCCCTTATCCCACATTGTTCAAGAGTCAACTGTACATGAAATATTTTATGTGAACTTCTCCTTCAATAATAACCACCCTACCAAATAAATGCCAAAGATGTTGCAATGATATGTGATCAGCCAGATCCATGCAGGTTAAAAATACTGGGGGAAAGGCCAGTTAACATGCCAACTGTGAAACTTCAAAATAATCAATTGCAGATTTGGGAGCTAAAAGGGAATTTGGACGTCCTCTAATCTAGAGAAGGCAAAACTGACTCACTTACCTGGATGTGCTATCTCCATTGGCCCAGTCCTCACCACTCCCTAGTGCTCAGCTCATACAGCCAGCCACACAGAATTGTGTTCCTTTGTTATGCCTGCCCTGGAGTACTTGGTCAACTGAGAAACCCCATTTTACCAGGGAGGAAGGGGAAGATTCCCATAGCATGTCAATAATACAATTAACTATTTGTAAATAATTGGGTAATATTGGGATCAGTGGTCTAGGGGTTAGAGTAAGAAGCTCAAGGAGAATTTGTTCACACCAATTAGAATAGAAAAAAAAATTTACACCCTTTTAAATCGGTGCTGTATTCTTTCTTTCCTAAAGCAATTTAACAGAAATTCTCTCTTCAGTCTCATCTATTTTGTGAGGTAGATTTTACAAATATAACTATTTACACATTACAGATTAAGAAACTGAGGCAAAGAAAAGTGCCTTAATTGCCATCTGCACCTTGATTTTTAAAAATTCTCCCAAACCTGAGCTCTGTTGTAAAGTTGGTCTGAAAAGCGAAGTTCCTAAGTCATGGGAGCAGGAGAGTTTGTGTTCTGCAATTTGATAGCAATGATATCAAGTGGCTCACCTGGAATCCCAGGATTAGCTTTCTAGCAAATTATAAAGGTAGTAAGGATCTCTCCTTTCCTTCTTTTTAAAATTTATTGTTTTCCCCCTTTTCTCTCCCCCCCCCCCTTTAAAACTTAGGGTTGTTCTCTCTCTCTCTCTCTCTCTCTCTCTCTCTCTCTCTCTCTCTCTCTCTCTCTCTCTCTCTCTCTCTCCCTTTTCTTAGTGCCTCCCTCTTCCAAAATGAGGAAATCTATTCCTATTTTTTTCCTTAGTCCTTTACAACTATGAATTCTACTGATTAGTTAGCTGGTTACACTTCAGCATGAGCACATTTCCAGGTGCCATACTCTTAACAATTATTTACATTGGAAGACATTATCACAAATTAAAGACTGCTTTCTGTTTAAAAGATTAAGACTCAAGTGAGGAGTTAATTTGAGGTGGGGAGTGGGAATCTGTCAGCATGGGCCTTTACTCCCAAGGCCAATAAGTGCACTTGAGTCACCTTTTAGAACCCGAAAGAAAGCCCTCTTTCTCCCTCCCCTCCCTTCCCTGAGGAAAAGGGGCACTGGAGCATGAGTGAGAGGAGAGGTTCTGGAAGGGTTGATGCTCCGGTTGTAGAGTCACAGCCCCCGAAGCTGCTGAGAGCTGGCTGACCCCCACTTCACTCAGAGGACCGACCTACCTTCATTTTGTTCATTTTTCACTTTGTCTTGTTAAAAAGAAACAACAGATCCAAAATGGAGTCACTTGTGGTAAGCCCCACTAAGACCTAAAACCTAACCTAATTGCAGTTTCAACCACTCCCATAGGTGAAATTTTAAACCAATTAGTCTGGAATTTCCTGGTCTGTTCTAGTGAGGTCATTGCCTGATAAGATCTCCTGCCTTCACCTAAGACTGCTGTCCTTGCCTGAAATAAGTCATTCCTTCCACTCCCCATCCAGCCATCTCTGGCTGTACAGGCCTTCTATTCATACAGCTCCCAGCACCTTTCTGTTTTCTTGCTGCTTGGTTCATGAACCGTCCCATACAGCCAATTAGATCTTTAAATCTACTCCGTTGAATTTTCCTTCTTTAATAGTTCTATTTACTACTATTCTTATTTTTCTCTGTGTTTTTCCCTAAGTAACTCCCCTCTTTTCTTGAAGTTTCAGAAAATATCCCTAGGTCCCCTTTGGTTCTACTGCCTGGTAAGCTTTTTATGGCCAAGAGATACAGTAGTGTGGATTTGGGTGTAGGGTTTTATCCTCTTTGGATAAGCAAAACTGCCCTCAGGGGCTCACATGTGAGTTTAACAAGTATCATTTTTTGACATTTCTTACAAACAGACCTCCCCTTTCCCCCATGGTTTGTTTATTTTTTTTAATTTAATTTTTCTTTTATTTTTTTAAATTTAATTTTATTGTTTAAGGTATTACAAATAGTAATACATATGTCTCCTTTCCCCCCCATTAACCCCCCTCTCCCCTACTATTCCCCTCTCCCTCCCCCCTCCAATCCCCCCCCCGCACTTGCCTCCCCACCTCACCCAGTGTCTTGTGTCTGTTGGTTGTGCTTATATGCATTCACACAAGTCCTTTGGTTAATCTCTTTTATTAAACTTTTATTTATAGAAACATTGTAAGAATAGTACAGAGAGCTGCATACCCTGTACCTAGATTCACCACTTTTTCAACCTTTGCCACATTTGCTTTATCATTCTCTTTCTTCTTTCCCTTCTTCTCCCCATCCCCTACTATTTTACTTTAAAAAAAAAAAAAAAACCTTTAAGAGTAGGTGCTCCTTCGATGTGTATTTCCTAAAAACAAAGATATTCTATTACATAACCATAATATATTTAAAAATTAATACTGACAAAATAGTTTTATCTCAACTAAAGTCTGTATTCCAATTTTGTCAATTGTTCAAGCAACATTTCCCCCCTACTGTAGAAGATCTTATCACGTGTCTTTAGCCTCCTGTGATCTGAAATAGCTCCTCAGTCTGTCTTTGTCTTTCATGACCTTGACATTTTTTTAAGAATGTAGGCCAATCATTTTACATGTTCTTCAATTGGTTTATGTGATATTTTCTCATAATTAGATTCAAATTATGCATCTCTGGCTCGATTATTACAGAGATGTTTTGTCCTCCCAGACTATCACATCTGGAGATATTATGCCCAGATTTCAAGATCCCCAAAGACCACCAGGGAGCCGAGTCTGATGCAAAAGCAAAGAGCCTTTATTCAAGCTCGAGCTTGGCTCTCTGCCTCTACCAATGCAGCAGCAGGATGCGAAAAGAAAGAGCAAGTTCCAAAAGCACAATGATTTTATAGGGCTAGGGGTCAGGAGGAGGGGGCATACTTGGAACACTGAGTTGGCCGATTCTGATTGGTTGGGTGAGGGCTAGGGCTAGTGACGCAAATAATCCCTGACGCACGTGACCTGTCCTTTGCTCTTGGTTGGAGCCCAGGCGCACAGTCTTTCGTGATTGGCTAATTCAAAGGGAGGAGTTGGTCTTTGTGATTTCAAGATGGCAGCCCCCAGGTAAGTTTACACATCATGCGGCCAACATGGTGGCTGCCAAGTCACACAGTCCAAAATGACAGCTGTCTAAATTGTTCTTTGACAGAAAAGATGGCTTGTTTATTCTCACAATTCTCCCCTTTTCTTTATGTAAACTCTTTTCTTCAAACTCGGCTGACATTCATTGACTTTCATGCTCTGCAGTGTCTAGGAGGAGATTAATTTGCTGTTTGGTCAATGCGGTTTCAATTAACCCTTGGATAATACATGGGATGATGTGACATCTCATCACTGTAGCTCCCACTCAAAGGGGTGAAGAGGACACCATTGCTCTAGTGCATCAGAGAAAGGACCTCAATCCCAGGCCCCAGCTCACTCGTCACTAAAACTGCAGGTGCCTTAGGTTAGTTCCCCTTGTTTTCCCATTGGCCGAATTAAGGGTGGGCTGAGTAACTGACACATCCTGTGGTTTTTCTAGGAAAAGGGAACACAGTTATACAAGATGGAGGACATGGTACAAAGTGGAGTCAGTCCTGCTCTGCCCTTTCAGAGATACATGTAAAAACATTCAAACCTGTAAAGAATTTTGGGGAGTTTATTTGAGCCAAACTGTTGACAATTGCTGGGAAGCAGAATCTGAATGGATTGGGATAATACTCCAGAGAATGTCGGTTTTTTACCTAGTTTTATACATTACAATCAAAGGAGGAAACATAGGTGGGTTACATGAAATCCACTGGAGATAGAGAGGTAGGAGAAAGCAAGGAGGGGTGGGGGCAGCACAGCATGGGGAGGGGGACCTCTGGGATTGGATAAAGACTAAAATGATAGACACATACTTCTTTTACAGGTGGGTACAGAATAGTTAACAGTCAATAAGTAACATGATAACAATAACAATGGAGGAATTTGTGGTGTCTCTCCTGGTGCACAGGGCATTTGGTCGTGGCCTGAGGGATCCTGAAAAAGAGAAGTTGCAAGTTACCCTGACCTTTCAAGGATGTGTTATCCTGGCTGCAAAAAGACAATGGGATCAGTTAAGTAAGGTAAGATTGACCTTGTCAGGGAAGATACTGGCCTAAGACATGACTTCCCACCTTAACTGCTTTTAGTTAAAGTTTTAATTTCAGATTATCCTTGTGGTTACTTTAGGTCTTAGATTCACCACTTTTCAGCATTTGCCACACTTGCTTTATCAAATGTGGTAAGACTGTCATACAGGCCTACCTTGAGCTTGTCAGGTTAGTGTGTGGCCCTTTCATCCACACATCTGTTGGGTGATGTCAGTTTTAACCACCCAGTCATTGTTTATTTTTTCACTGTGTTTTCATTACTGTACCCTTACAACCAATAAACAATCCTTGGGAAGACAGTGAGGCCATGTAAATAATCTGCTCCTCATCCAAGTTTTTCTTCTTGATTTAGCATTCATTCTTGTTCAAGTCAATGATGGCTACAAAATTGTAACTTTCCTATTATACCATCACTGCCACTGCATTTATCAAATGACACCTGTTGTAAGGACGAGTCTTCCTTTCTATGCCATTTTTTGTTTGTTTACAGCTTCAGTGACATAATTCACATACCATATAATTAATTCATTCTTTCAAACTGTACAATTCAGTGTTTTTTCCTCTTTATTACATAAAATTCACGTAATAAAAATTCACCCTCTTAACCATTTTTGACTGTACAGTTCAGTTTAGTACAATGTATTTAACTGTACTAACTACATTCACATTGCGCAGACATCACCATCATCCATCCCCACAACTTTCATTTTGCAAAACTGAAACTCTACGTACACCTCGTTCTCCCCTTTCCCACCACCCCAGCTGCCAGCTACCATGTGTGACTCCACTGAGAGTGTTTATAACCACTCCCAGTGGAATCATAAAGTAGTTATCTGTTTGTGACTAGCTTATTTCACTTAGCATAATGTCCTCAAGGTTCATCCATGTTATTGCATATTCCAGAATTTCTTTTCCATTGAAGGCTGAAATATTCCATTCTAAGTGTTTATCGCATTTTGCTTATCCATTCACCCACTGACCAACACTTGGGTTGCTTCCGACTTTCAGCTATTGTGAATAATGTTGCTGTGAAGACCCTTCTTTCAATTTTTTTTTGAGTATCTACCCAGAAATGGAATTGCTGTATCATATAGTAATTTTATTTTTAATCTTTTGAGGAATGCCATACTGGTTTCCATAGCTGCTATGGTATCTTACTTCCCCACTAACAGTGCGCAAGGGTTCCCGTTTCTCCACATCCTCACCAACACTTGTTTTTTCTTTTCTGGATAGTAGCCATTGTCATTGGTATGAGGTGGCATCTCAATGTAGTTTTGATTTGCATTTCCCTAATGGTTAGTGGTGGTTAGCATATTTTCACATGATTATTGGTCATTTGTCTACCTTTGGGGAACTGTCCATTCAGTTCCTATACCTATTTTTGAACTGAGGGGTTTTTTGTTTGTTTGTTTGTTTTTTCTTTATTTTTAGGAGTTCTCTACATTTAGATACTAAAAACTTATCAGATATCTGATTTGAAAATATTTTTCCTTTTTGTAAGTTGCCTTTTTACTTTGTGGATAGTGGTTTTTGGTGCACAAACTTCTAAAATTTTCATGAAGTCAAATTTGTCTATTTTTTTCTTTTGTTTTCTGTGCCTTTTGTGTTTAGGAATTGTAAACTGTTTGGGGTGTAGCATTCAAGTTTGCTGGATATCACTTCTTTGAGTGAGCTTTGGGTAAATGAAGGGTAGTTGCTTCTAGGTATAAATAATAAGCCTAATCACTCCAGGGATTTTTTGTTTGTTTTTTGAAGGTATCTTAGATCCCTTTGAGAATCTGAAAGCTATGGTCGGTCTCCCTTCCTCCTAAAATACACATGCTCCCAGTATTTTTTCATATGGTGAAGGCAGCAGAAACTCCCTAAAGCTAATTATTTGGTGCTAGTTTTGAACCTTGCTATATAAGGCATTATCCAGGTTCAGTTACTTTACCCACTGGCATTAATGCATATTATTTATGCCTTCATATTTCTTTTAAGGGACTTGTAATCTATATATATAAAAGCCTAAGTGACCATTATGACCAGACGACCGGCTGGTAGCTATGACACACACTGACCATCAGGGGGCAGACGCTCAACTCAGGAGCTGCCCCCTGGTAGTCAGTGTGCTCTCACAGCCAACCTCTCATGGTCCCTCTCCCTGGCTGACCAGTCCCAATTGGCCCAAGCACAGGTCAAGCCAAGGGACCCCACCCGTGCATGAATTCATTCACCTGGCCTCTAGTTTAACATAATGTGGTTCAGAAAAAATTTTAATTTGGCATGAAAAACCCCACCAAGAAGACTACAGTGTTGTCCTTGTGAAAATAGTAGAAAAGAGAGTATCTATCTTCTTCCTCTATTGGTAGTTAATCTAATCCCATACTAAGAATGTAAACTTTAGATTCTAAAGAATTTCTACATTGAGACTAAAGTACTTGATGCCATATCCATACATATTCTGAGCATTAAGGAAGAGAAGGTGTGTTCTAGAAAGCCCCATGTCTAGTGTTTAATCTACTTCTAATTTGGAACTCTCACTTTTAGAGCTGACACTTCTAGGAGACAAAGGCAAGAAGGCAAATGACAGAACTGCTGCTGATATCACTAGTATTCTTCAGATTCTCACAAGTACTAAATCCAAATGCTACAGTAGGCAGCAAGAATCAGACAGCCCTAGAACTCTGGGTCATAGTGACCCTCTCAAGGCTAATGTGGGGACATTGATATCACATTTTAAGGACAGGCACAGATCGACTGGAGAGGAGATAACACTGGAGAGGGATACATGCATCCACAGCTCCTTAAAGGCCCACTAACCACCATGCACTTTGGCTTTGTTCTGAGACAAAGGGAACCCCCCTAAGTGGAATGACATGATGAGACCTACTTTATGGATGAATCACTCCGGCTATTGGAGAATGGAACTGGGGTTGGAGAGGACAGGAGAGGAAAGAAGACTATTTAGGAGACTATTAAAAGCAGTGGAGGCACAGGCAGGACTGAAGGTATTTGGAGGACACATCCAGGACAAGGGGGTACACTTACAAGGGTGTGGGAGTGTCAGACCTTGGAGATCATACCCCATGAGTCACTGTCTCTCTAGCCAAATGATCTCTCTCAAAGTAATTTTTTATTTCATGCCTGGCTGCAAAAAGAATAAAATGGTTTTCAGTCCCAAGTGTTATCAGTGTGAAGACACAGATAAGAGAGAGGAAATACCAGGAAGGAGATGTGACACAGATGTTGGATAACCCCAGAGTAATCATATTGCAATATACATATTGTTTTGTTTTATTTTTAATCTTCACCTGAGGGTATTTTTCCATTGATGTTTGTTTGTTTGTTTGTTTTAGAGAGAGAGTGGAAGGGAGAGGGAGAGACAGAGAGAAATACCCAATATGAGAGAGACACATCAATTGGTTTCCTCCTATATGCCTGATCAGAGATGGGTGCCTGCAATGAGGTACATGCCATTGACCAAAATCGAACCTGGAACACTTTAGTCCACAGGTCTAGGCTCTATCCACTGAGCCAAATGAGATAGGGCAATTGCAATATATTAAATATATCACATCAACACATTGTACACCTTAAACTGACATAATGTTATATGTCAATTTTATTTCAATAAAAAGAAACTTTATTTATTCATTTTTAATATATTTTATTGATTTCAGAAAGGAAGGGAGAGGGAGAGAGGGACAGAAATATCAATGGTGAGAGAGAATCATTGATTGGCTGCCTCCTGCACACCCCCTACTGGGAATCGAGCCTGCAACCTGGGCATGTGCCCTTGGCCAGAATCAAACCCAGGACATTTTGGTCTACAGGTTGATACTCTATCCACTGAGCCAAACCAGCTAGGGCAATAAAAAGAAACTTTAAAAAAAACACAAACATGTATTGATGGTTAGGAGGCCAACGTTGTCGCCCTGTTCAGTGAATTCTGAGCCATTGGCTTAACCCAGGTTGCTATTGGTCCAAGGCAGAGGCACGCTTGTGTGAACGTGGTACATTTGTGTAGTGTGCTTTTGCTTTCAAAATACTTCTATTTTCATTCTCCTTTTTACTCATCCAAGAATAACTTTCTTATTTTTTTCCACTGGATCAACTGGTAGTTTGTTTTGGACTATATTAAAACCATTTTCCAAATGGTTTTGCCATGGTTTGAGTTTCCCAAAACACTACCACTTCTGCAGAATTTACCAACTTTATTTTTACTTAGTGAGTAATAACATACGTATAGTGAGGTACATAAAGTGCACTAATCCTAAGCATAGAGTTGTACATAGAATATAATGTACAACTGAGAGGACATATGCACTCATTTTTCTTGGAGATAAAGAATGATATCCTATATAATAAAAGGCCAGGACCATAAGCCTAACGACCGGAACAACTGCTCAACCAGTTGCCTTGAGGTGCATTGACCACCTCTTGGTCCCTCCCTGCCCCCCTGCAGGCTCCAATCCCAGCCTGGCGAATGGGCAACCACAGCGAGTGGGTGGTGGCAGCGGGGCAGGACTGGGGACTATTGAGTGGCAGCAGGTAGGGGATGGCAAGCAGCGGTGAGCATCCAGTGGCGAGCTGCAGCGAGCATCCTGGGGCAGCGGCGAGGAGTGTTGCAGAGTGTCACGGGAAGGTAAATGTCATGGAGCATCGCAGAGCAGTGAGCGTCATGGGGCATCGTGGGGCGTCTCAGGGCAGTGCAAGGTGGTAGATGTGGCTCTGATCATAGGCTAGGTCTAGGGACCCTATTCACGCATGATTATGTGCACTGAGCCTATAGTTGTTCTATAATGAAGCAAATGCATATTTAACCTTAGTAGAAACAATGGTTTTTCCAAAAAGATTGTGTCATTTTTCACCCCCATCCCTGCTTACAATACATGAGATCTACAACCTTGAAAACACTTGATATTGCCAGTCTTCTAAATCTCAGACTTTCTGGAATGGGAGCAGTGGTCTCTCATTGTGGTTTTAATTTGTGTTTCCCAGATGAGTCATGTAAAGCCCTGGCAAGCTTGACTTCAGATGTTTACTGAGCATTTGGATATCTTCTTTTTCCAAGTTCCTTTTCATGTCTTTTGTCCAGTTTTTTACTGAACTGGTTGTCTTTTTCTTATTTATTTGTAAGAGTCTTTTTTAATGGTGATTCATAGGATTTTGAAAATAATGCAGGTAATACAATCAGGTCTAAATGGATTAGATATGGTTAGAAAGGACTTTTAATCTTTTCTGGTCATGAATCCCTTTGGAATACTACTGAGTACCTAAGAATAACCATTTTAAATGTAAGTTAAGATACAGCCCTACCTGGTTTGGCTCAGTGGATAAAGCGTTGGCCTGTAGACTGAAGGATCTCAGGTTCGATCCCATTCAAGGGCACGTGCTCGGGTTGAGGGCTGGATCCCCAGTATGGGGTGTGCAGAAGGCAGCTGATCAATTATTCTCTCTCATCACTGATATTTCTACTTTCTCTGTTTCTCACCTTCTCTCTCCCTCCTCCTTCCTCTCTGTAATCAATATAAAAATACTTTAAAAAAGAAAAAAAAAAGAAAGGGCCTTAAATCATGTTCAGTGGCCTCAGTTAAGAAAAAAAAACAAAACATAGACTTAAAAGGAATCCAATAACATTGAAAATACAAAATATTTCTTAATTATGATATTTGCTACATTATTAGCACATTTTTAAAAAGATGTAGTGGCAGTTTAATAATTATAGTGATTTCAAAGTAATAATAAGTATAAATGATATCTTAAGATATATGTTTCAACTATGATGTGATATGAAAATATAATTTTAGTTTATGACAGTCACAGGTTCTGCTAATACTATGGTTGTTGCTGACATCCATAACTAAAGGAAGTATTACATTTCAATGAAATGTTCATAAAGATAAAAATGCACTTTTCTCAGTAAGGCCATAAACCCAGTAAAGTCCATGTAGGCATCTCTAATTAGGATTTCCTGTGGTTATCTGGCTGGTGTGGCTCAGTGGTTGAGTATTGGCCTATATACCAGGAGGTCATGGTTCAATTCCTGGTCAGGGCACATGCCTGGGTTTCGGGCTTGATCCTCAGTGTGGGGCATGCAGGAAATAGCCAATCAATGGTTCTTCCTCATTGGAAATGTTTCTCTCTTTCTCCCTCTCCCTTCCGCTCTGAAATCAATAAAAATATATTTTTAAAAAAAGATTCCCTGTGATTAGAAGGATATCTACTAAAAGGGATAAATGAGGCAGGGAGGCTATTGCAGTGGGCCAGATAAACTTGAATAGAGACTGTAGTCTGGGATGGAGGACAGTCCTGGAATTTGAAACTAGAATGGAGGTGTGTGCAGGTAGAAAAATGGTTGGGGCCAGGGAAAAAGGAATGACTAGGTAAGAGGGGTGATGGCAGTCCCAGCCACAGTAGCTCTTACCTGGATTGCAATAGTAACTACTAACTGGCTAGTAGTGTCTGTTCTTGCCCCACTATAGTCTAATTGCAACAGAGTAGTCAGAGTGGACTTTTAAAACATAAGCAGGATTACATAATGCCTCTGCTCAAGGCCTTGCAATTTGGCCCCTTCGGGGCCAAAGTCCCTACAATAGGCCTCAACACCAGTGTGATGTGGACCTGCATATTCTCTCTGACCTCATCCCCTATTGTCTCCCTCTCCACCCCTCCCTCCCCCTTCACTGTGCTCCAGATACACCTGCTCTTCTCAAACATACAAGACAATGTTCCTGCCTTGGGCCTTCGCACTGACTCCCCTCAATCTGGAAAAGCAACAGCCGCATGCTAACTTGCTTAACTCCTTCAAGTCTTTGCTTAAACCTCTTCAAGTCTTTTCCTTCATCTTCAAATCACAAAAATGAGGTGTATCCTGACAACCCTATTTAAAATAGCTTCTCCTCAAAATAAATAAATAAATAAAATCTTCAAATCACAAAAATGAGGTGTACCCTGACAATCCTATTTAAAATAGCTTCTCCTCAAAATTAATTAATTAATTAATTAATTAAATAGACTCTCCTCAAGTTCCACTTACTCTACTCCGTTTTCCCCCTGCCTTTTATGTACCATTTAACTTGATTTATTGTCTATCTCCTCTCTCTAGAATGTAAGCCCCGTGAGGACAGGGACCTTTGTTTTTGTAACTATGGTTACAGACATTAAGAACAGCTGACTGGCACATAACAGGTGCGCATTAGATACTGTGTGAATGAATAGGGGATAGTGATGCATCTACAAAAAAGAAAAGGCAGGAGAGGAGTAGAAGCTTTCAGAGAACAAAGAGAATGTAATTGATTTAATATACAGAGGAACGATCTGTGGGTCATCCTGGGGGATGCAGACAGCTGGGTGATCTGTAGTCAAGGGGAAAGGATGAGCCTGGCCAGCAGGTGGTTGAGCGTTGACCTGTGAGCCAAGAGGTCATGATTCAAGTCCCAGTGAGGGCACATGCCTGGTTTGCAGACTCAATCCCCATAGGGGCCATGCAGGAGGCAGCTGATGTCTCTTCATTGATGATTCTCTCCCTCTCCCTGAAATCAATTTAAAAATTTTTTATAAAGGGGGAAAGGATGATTGGTACAAAATTGGAGATTTGGAAACTAATTAGCATTTGGGAGATAGTTGAACCTTGGACTTGTTCTGCAAATACCTATAGACTAATGAAAAAAGAAAATTGATAAATCTGGGAGGGGGGGAATAACATTTAAAACATAGTCAGAAAAGAGGTGACAGTTCTTTTTATAGTGTTGGGGTTTTCCTCTCTTCTCCACGACCAGCGTGGAGAGAGAAGTAGGGTCCAGTTACTGAGTAGAGGGGCTAGGAATTGAGAAATAATAGAAAAGAATAGATGACACAGAAGTGGAAAATAAAGCTGGGACTGGGTGGAATCTCTGCTCTCTGATGGAGAGACAGAGAATCCCAACCCAAATGCAGCGTGTTTATTTATACTAAAATAGAAAGGGGTTTCACATGAAAAGACTTAAAATCAAAGGAGCTTAAGTGGGCCCAGGCCCCACTCATTCCCTCATTCCCAGGGCTTGCTGAATCTACACCTCCCCCCGACACCTGAAACAAATTAAAGTCAGTATTGAGTAACGCATCCAGCCCTTTTGGTGGATGCATTTCTAAGACATGGCTTTGCCTGATGCCTCAGATTCACTGACACTGATTTTTAAAAAATGCTCAGGTGCCTTCCCTGGGGGCCGCCCTCTACACTATTGTTCTTTATTTCTTTTGCTATCGGAGAACATACAGTAATTACTACGTTTACAAGTAGAAATGTATGGTGATCCAGGGAAATCAGTGGGACAAATATATTTTTTAATTAGATTTTAAAAACGTGTAATGAGTTTTTTCTACCAACAGTGCTGCTGTAAAACAGTGGGGTTCTGTGTGTGTTACAAATGATTTCACTGTTGTTTTCTTAATACAAAGGCACCAGGTCAAATTTCCATCTATGGCTTTTTGAGTCTCAAAGGAGAAATGGTAATTATTGATTTTAATTCTAAGCAACTATATATTAAAATTAGAGGCTCAGACAAAACTGGTTTGGCTCAGTGGGTAGAGCATCAGCCAGTGCACTGAAAGGTCCCAGATTTGATTCCAGTCAAGGGCATATACCTTGGTTGCGGGCACATCCCCAGTAGGGGTGTGCAGGAGGAAGCTGATCAATGTTTCTCTCTCATCAATGTTTCTAGCTTTCTATCCCTCTACCTTCCTCTCTGTAAAAAATCAATAAAATATATTTAAAAAATAAAATAAAACTAGAGGCTCACTGCACAAAATTCATGCAAGAAGTGGTGTGTGTGTCCCTCAGCCTAGCCTGCACCCTCTCCAATTTGGGACCCCTCGAGGGATGTCCAACTGCTGGCTCCCAACCATTCCCCTGCCAGCCTGATCGACACCTAACTGCTCCTATGCCAGTTCGATTGCTCCTAACTGCCCTCCTCTGCCAGCCTTGTCATCCCTAACTGCCCTCCCCTGCCAGCCTGGTCACCCCTAACTGTCCTCCTCTGTAGGCCTGGTCCCCCCAACTGCCATCCCCTGCAGGCCTGGGTCCCCCCTCAACTGTCCTCCCTGGCAGGCCTGATCACCTACAGCTGCCCTTCTCTGCCAGGCTTGTCACCCCTAACTGCCCTCCCCTACAGGACTGATTGCCCCCAACTGCCCTCCCCTGCACGCCTGGTCCCTCCCAACTGCCTTACCCTGCTGGCCTGATCAACCACAACTGCCCTCCCCTGCTGGCCATCTTGTGGTGGCCATCTTGTATCCACATGGGGGCAGCCATCTTGTGTGTTGGAGTGATGGCCAATTTGCATATTACCTCTATTACATAGGATATATTCAGTGGAGGTTTAAGTGTGAAATACAACACACATACATACACACACAATAAACTGATTTGAAAATGTCCAAAATTCTAGCTTGTTAATTTAGCAAACTCATCTGAACAAAATAAAGGAGGTCTAGGTATGAGAAAGAAGAGAACAATTTAAATAGTGCAGGCACTCATATCTACCATTTTCCTCAATTAATATCTTTTCCATGAGAGCCTGAGAAGCAAGGCATAAAGGGGTGATTCCATTAATTGGGAATAGTTTTCACATACTCTTAGTGTAAGCATTTTCACTGTGTTAAGTGTAATTCTAGTGTTTCATATAAACTTTTATTGTCAACTTGTCAATTCCATTAAGACTTTCTAAAAAAAATTCTTTGAAACACAGTGAATACACAATATAATATACAGATGATGTATTATAGAATTGTATACATGAAACCTCTTTAATTTTATTAACCAATGTCTTCCCTTCCCCAGAAAATTTAATTAAAATTTTCTTTGGAGATTCTGATTGATGCTGTATTAAATTTATAGCTTGAGAAAGCTTATACTTAAAATATCAAGTCTTTCTATCCATGAACATAGTCTGTCTTTTCAGTTATTTAAAGCTTCTTTTATGTTATTGTTTTTTCCTGAAAGTCTTTAACATTTTTCATTAGTTTTATTTCTAAGTGAAGTAATGGTTTTGCTGCTATTGTGAATAGATCCATTTTCCCTACCATTTTTGACATGTTTATTATTGAAGTATTAGAAGCTAATAATTTGTCAAATGTTGATCATATATTCAACTTTTGTACTGAACTCCCTTATTAGTTTTGTCTAATGGTTTTGTCTGTCTTTCTACTTATTTGTGTCTTACGCCTCTTTTCCAATGTTAGTGTGTCAGCAAAAATCTCAAATATAATAGCAAATTGTAGTGGTGGAAAAAGTATTCTTATATTTCTGATTTGCAAAGGAATGGGTGCTTTGAATGTTTCACTATTAGGTTTGATGCTGCTATAAGGTTGTGGTAATTGTAAGGAAATTTTCTTTTCTTCTTACTCTCTGAGGCATTTTAATAGGAATGGTATTAAATGTTGTCAAATTTACTTTTCAGCATAAGATGATCATTTGGCTTCTACTTCCTTTAACCAGATAGTATGGTGTTTTGTTTTAATAGACTTCATAACATTGAAGCACTCCTCTCTATTCTTAGAATAAACTTTCTTGATCACAATGTAGTATTTCTTAAATAAGCTGCCAGATTCTCTGCTAATACTTACTGTATTAGGGATTTTTGCTTCAGTCTTCATAAATGAAATTTAATTATTATACTTTTTTTGGGGGTGGGTGGGAGTACTTTCAACATTTTGTTTTGTTATCAGGATCATTTTTGTCTCAAAATGAAATGGAAAGCTTATTATCCTTTTCTTTGCTCTGGGCAGTTTATTTAACAAAAGAATGATCTGTTCTTTTACAGTTTGTTAGAATTCTCTCATAAACTCTTCTGGTCCTGGTATCTTTTTTTAAATTTTAATATTTTTTTATTGTTGAAAGTAATACATATGTCCCTTTTTCCCCCCATTGTAGCTCCTTCAGCCCACCCCCATCTCCCCACCCCCGCCCAGGCCCTCACCACCCCATTGTCTGTGTCAATGGGTTATGCATATATGCATGCAAGGTTCTTCGTTGATTACCTCCCACCCAACCACTCTTCCCAGCCTTCCCTCTGAGATTCCACACTCTATTCCATGTCTCCGGATCAACTCTGTCCATCAGTTTATTTTGTTAATTAGATTCTACATATGAGTGAGATCATGTGATACTTGTCTTTCTCTAACTGACTCATTTCACCTAGCATGATACTCTCCAGGTCTCTCCATGCTGTCTCAAAGGGTAGGAGATTTTTCTTTTTTACTGCTGCATAGTATTCCATGGTATAAATGTACCCCATCTTTTTTATCCACTCATTTCCTGATGGGCATTTGGGCTGTTTCCAGATCTTAGCTAGTATATATTGTGCTGCTATGAACATAAGGGTGCATATATTCTTTCTGATTGGTGTTTTGGATTTCTTAGGATATATTCCTAGAAGTGGAATCACAGGATCAAAAGGCAGTTCCATATTTAATTTTTGAGGAAATTCCATACTGTTTTCCATACTGGCTGCATTAGTTTGCATTCCCACCAGTAGTGTACTAGGGTTCCCTTTTCTCCACATCCTCACCAGCACTTGTCACTTGTTGATTTGTTGATGGTAGCCATTCTGACAAGTGTGAGGTGACACCTCATTCTCATTTTAATTTGCATCTCTTGGATGACCAGTTAATTTAGCATTTTTTCATATGTCTCTTGGCCATCTGTATGTCCACTTTGGAGAAGTGTCTATTTAGGTCTTTTGCCCATTTTTTAATTGGTTTGTCTTCCTTGTTAAGTTGTATGAGTTCCTTATATATGTTGGATATTTAACCCTTATCAATATATCATTGCCAAATATGTTCTTCCATGCAGCGGGCTCCCTTTTCATTTTGTTGATGGTTTCTTTTGCTGTGCAGAAACTTTTTATTTGGATGTAGTCCCATTTGCTTATTTCCTCCTTAGTTTCCTTTGCCCTAGGGCAGTGGTTGGCAAACTGGCTCGTGAGCCACATGCAACTCTTTGGCCCCTTGAGTGTGGCTCTTCCACAAAACACCACGGCCTCGGCAAGTCTATTTTGAAGAAGTGATGTTAGAAGAAGTTTAAGTTTAAAAATTTGGCTACCAAAAGAAATTTCAAATATCATCAGTACAATGACTGAAATTTCTTTTGAGAGCCAAGGAGACATATTGGTAAATCTATTGCTATGAGAGATGTCTAAAATTTTGCTGCCTATGGTGTCTTCTGGGATTTTTTTTATTGGTTTCATGACTTACATTTAAGTCTTTCATCCATTTTGAATTCATTTTTGTGTTTGGTTTAAGTTGTGGTCTAGTTTCATTTTTTTGCACGTTATCTGTCCAATTTTCTCAACACCTTTTATTGAAGAGGCTGTCTTGACTCCATTGTATGTTCTTGCCTCAAATATTAATTGAGCATAATGGCTTGGGTTGATTTCTGAGGTCTCTGTTCTGTTCCATTGATCTATATGCCTGTTCTTGTGCCAGTACCAGGCAGTTTTGATTACAGTGGCTTTGTAATATAATATGAAATCTGGTATTGTGATTCTTCCAACTTTGTTTTTCTTTCTTAAGATTGCAGCAGTTATCAGGCTCTTTTCTGATTCCATATAAATTTTTGATGTATTTGTTCTAGGTCTATGAAATATGCTGTTGGTATTTTAGTAAGGATTGCATTGAATCTGTAGATTGCCTTGGGTAGTAAGGACATTTTAATGATGTTGATTCTAGCAGTCCATGAACAATGAGCCTGGTATTTCTAAAGAGCAGATCTTTGACTAACTTTTCTGTTTCTTAGATGATGATTTTTCTAGTCAGATTCTCTATTCTTGCCTCCATTTTATGGTTTATATATTTTTATGAGGTCATCTGCTTTGTTATAATACTCATATTTATATAAAATTATATAAATAAAATGTTTTTATAATTAAAGTTGTTTTATGCAGCTATAGTTAATTTCTAATTTCTAATGTTGCCTGTGTTCTCTGCTTAGAGAGCTGCAGACATTTAAATTGCAACCTATTAAACTGAATACAACAAGAGATCATTTGGGTTTTTTGTGAGGTTTTTTTATCCTCACCCTTGAATATTTTTTCCATTTTTTTTTATTTTTTTTTAGAGACAGTGGAAGAGAGGGGGAGAAATAGAGAGAGAGAAAATGGATATGAGAGACACACATCAATAGGTTGCCATCCCCCCGACCCCCTCACCCTCAGTGTGCCCTAACCAGAGCTTGCGATCAAGCCTACAACCTAATACCTGCCCTTTGAACCCAAAGAGCCTTCACTCTTCTGGTCAAAACTCCAATCACTGAGCCAAACCAGCTAGGGCAAGAGAGAATTTCTATAGCAGTACTATTGCAACCAGACTAAGTTTAATACAGCAATTAGAAATTTAGGTGTTTAGGGATTCGGGTATTTGGAAGGAAAGCCTGAAAAACACTGAATGGTAGAATATGAGAATCCAAGTAAAACAGCTAGAGGGTCTGAGAAACTCTGATCAGCTTAACAGTGTTTCCCCACTGCTCTATTCTCACAGGAACAGCTTATCTCTCGTGAGAAAGACATTCACTCTTAATTTTAGTCGGTCTAAAAATATAGCATTAAAAATTTTTACTTGACTGTTGAGTTACCAGCAGAATGCATCAATGTCAATTTCTTGACATTTCAATTTCACCTAACACCAGATTCCATCTTCTCCATTTTTCTTCTATCTAGTTTAATGAATCACCTATATCTTTATTTTTGGCCTTGTTATCTTGGGCAAACCATGTCATTCATTTTCAGTTTTTCTTTTATTTAGAAAAATGTTCAGTCTTCTTACTTCAGGACTCACTTTCCTTATAGGAGGCATATCCCCACTGCTGGAAAAACTCTGGCATATAAACATCACTTCATTTCCCTTTACCATTGATCTGTGCAAGCCACACCTGTTACTTTGCTCCTGGCTCTTCTCAGCAACCAGGTTCTAGTTAATAGTTTATAGTTTTGTTAATCCTGTTATTCGCTCTGTTTCAGGTGTGTTAAATCTTAGAAAGCTCTGCATGAAACTTGGTTCTGATACAGATGTAGGCATCACTAAAGCATTAACACATAAGTTTTAATCTATACCTTCATCAATGTAATATATTTGGAAAACCATGAATATTTAAAACAAATGAAAACAAATGTAGAGTACAAGCTCCTGAGACATATTAACTGCAGGTTTGACATGTTAAGTTTAGAGCATGTTAAGATCCAAGTTGCCTAAGTATTCCAGACTAGACCGAAGCCCACACAGGCAGGGGTCATGTCAATCGTGTTCACTGACTAATTCCTAATGCTAGTACATGTCTGGCACAGAGTAGATGATCAGCTCATATTGTTGATTGAATAACTAATTGACATATGGAAGGAATCTAATTCAATAATGTATCTTAACATTTTTACTCGTGATTTGAAAGTAATGTAAAATTGTATTAGATGCTTCCAAGTTTCGAGTATCAGAGATGTTCAGGTGGCCTTTGTTCTAAAGGTATTTTGGAAAGATTTATGGAGCCATAGAAGGAAGACAAAGATACCTCACCAGCTATACAATTAGGCTTTGCAGAAAAATGAACCATCATCCCCACCTCCAGCGGCCTAATTGCAGCTCTGGGCTTAAGAGGTTGATTGCCAGTCCATAGAGGGGAGCCTCTATGTCAGGTATTGAACTTTGGCCAGGGAAACAGGGTCAAATGGCAAAAAGGAGGCTACCAATGAGGCAGGTCCTCGGAGGCACCTTGCCTGGCTTAGTGCTACCTTATAATAAAAACAAGAACCAGGGTCTGTCCTATATCAATAGTTAACCACCCAACAGCTCTACTGTGTGTTTTTTGTTTTTCATATTCGTGTTGCCACAGTGTTTGCTGCATGAATTTCATTTGCTAGACAAGGCATCAATATCCAGTCATGTTTCCTGTCACCATAATGGCATATCCTGAGAAAGGGCCAGAAATGAGCCATGATTTATTGAGAGAAAAATTTCATGTATTTTAGCATACTGAAGAGAAATTTTATACACGGGCAATTATGAATAAGAGCTGGAGAGGTGTTTGTTTTTTTATCTTTTTTATATGTGACATTCCTATAAACCAGAAAATATTTCTGTAGAACATTACTCTCTAAAAAACAGCTTCCCTGAGATCTCCGCATGTTGGATTTAGCTGGAAAATTTCATGAAATCATGGATAATGGTCTTTCTGGGATATACTAGAAATGGTGTTGAATTCCCAAAATACGTGCTCAGGGAAAATCTATTGCCTATTCTCTGAATTATGCCATGCTGGCCAGGTGTGAAGCAGTGATCTGATTCAAAGCATTGGTACACTGAATTTCCCATCTGTGGGTTATTTTCTGACACACAGTGAATTCAATCGGGCCCAGGCTACCGCTGCTCATTTGTAAAAGAGTTTCAGAATTGTTCCCTCTCTTATGGGTGCCATGATTACCAAATGGAAAGAATGTTTCTCAGTCCTCATTTCATTTGACTTGTCCTCAGCAGTCGACATTGCTGAGCACCTTTCCTTCCTGTATTCCATATCTTCATCTGCTCCCAAGGAGTAACCACCCTTTGGATGCTGATGGTTTCTGCGTAATATATATCTGAATGGACCTCATCCCCAAGCTATAGTGCAGAATCTTTCTCTGCTTTCACAATGTCTGTCAGGGGTGGGGACCCTTTTTTCTGCCAAGGGTCATTTGATTCTTTATAGCATTACTCGAGAGCCAGACAAAATTATTACCTTAAAAGTTAGCCTGCCATATTTGGTCAAACATTTAATGAACTCACCCCTAGGCAGGGCCAGACCAAATGATTGTGTGGGCCTTACCCAAGCCCGCGAGCTGGACGTTTCCCTGCCCTGACTCCAGATGCTTACAGGTTTTTCAAACTTAATGTGTCTAAAACTAAATACCTTATATCCTGTTCTCCACCCCTACCCCAGCCCTGGGTAGCCTATCTGATCTTTTTTTTGTATTTGCTACCTACAAATACATGGTGATCCACAACTATTCCATGCCAGGGTAGGGTGCCTACAGCCAATCACCACCCAAATTCTATCAGTTCTACCTCCCAAACCGCTCTCCAGTCTATCTTCCCTATTTCAGATTTGCATATTTTGGGGGTTGAATCATTGGACTAACTTCTTTGCCACCCTCTTCCACCATCCTCTTTTCTTTTTCTTTTTAAAAAATATATTTTTATTGATTTCAGCAAGGAAAGAGGAGGGAGAGATATAAACATCAATGATGAGAGAGAATAATTGATCTGCTGCTTCCTGCACACCCCATATGGGGCTCGAGCCCTCAATCTGGCCATGTGTCCTTGACCAGAATCGAACCTGGGACTCTTCAGTCCACAGGCCAATGCTCTATCCACTGAGCCAACTAGCTATGGCTCCCACCATCCTCTTTTCATCTCCATCTTCCACTTTGCTCCTGAAGCCATCTTTCTGAAATAATCTAATCATTTATTTATTCAAATCCTTTAAAGTTTTCTCCCACCCACAGATAAAATCCCAATTCACTAAAATGGCTGAATCGGTTTGTTATTGCTGTCATAATTCTGCATAACAAACCATTCCCAAACTTAGTGACTTAAAGCTACAAGGCTGTATGGTTGTCTGTCGTGGTTCTGCTAATCAAAGCTGGGTTAACCTGTGGGTCAGCTGAGGTGGCTATTGTTCCGGGGACCAGGTTAGCCTAGGCATCCATTTGGTTTTCATGGTAATCCCTGAGGCACAATAGAGCAAACAGCCTGGACCTCCTAAGGTCTAGCTCAAAACCATCACTTCTGTTCACTCAAGCAAGTTATGAGGCTCAACCAGGACCTGGGAAATATATTCAGATCTATTACTGGGAGGGACTGCGAGTAACATGGGAAAGGCATAGATATGGGGAGGGATAAAGAACTGGGGCCAATGTCAAAAAAAAAAAAAAGAGGTAGGTAAAGAAAAGAAAAAAAAAAAAACCTCTGCTAATGTGTATGTTGTATTTATAACTTGCACTTAACTTCCTTGAATCTGACCTTCTAATACAGCACCTTGAATAAAATATGTTCTGTCATGCCTCGGGGACATGCTGTTTCATCGGTTAGGAACAACTTTCCCATATCCATCCCACCCCATTTACCTATCTGATGATTGCTTCATACTTCTGAAACTTAACCAAGATAGGGTGGGGCAAAAGTAGATATATAGCCATGAGTACTCAAAACAGAGCTTATTCTTGTATTATTATTTATTAATTATTGTATTATGTTCCATATGAACAACTGTAAACACACTTTTGCACCATGCTGAACATTTTCTTTTCCTTCTTTAGCAACTCTCTATACAAGAGAGAAGTAACCCTTTTCTTCTTTGTGTTACCTGTTTTCTTTAGGCTTTTTTTTTTTCTTTATTAAACTACATTGTAGTTATTTAGTTATATGGCTATATCCTTTTAGATTAATGGAAAATTTTGAGGGTTAGTATTTGCTTTTTTGGTGTTGGTGTCTCTAGAACTTTGGCATGCAAAGTTCAGTGAATGCTGTATTGAATTAAACTAATGTTAGACAGAAATGACATTTCAGAAATAAGATCAATTACATTGAGTTGCAAGTACAGAATTTTCCTTTACAATTTGGAATAAGAAGGTAGCTAATGTTCTGTTCTCTCAGAAGCAAGCACATCCAGAAAGCAAATAAAAGAATCACTTCTAGAATTCTCTTTAGGCTACATGAAGGTTTTGGGTTTTGCTAGAAGCAACAGAAATGTTATTTATTTAAAAAATATCCCAGCGCTGGCCAGTGTGGCTCAGTTAGTTGAGCATTGTCCCATGCACCAAAAGACTGCCCATTCGATTCCAGGTCAGGGCACAGGTGGGTTGTAGACTTGATCCCTAGTGGGAGGGTATGTGAGAGGCAGCTGATTGATTGGTGTTTCTCTCTCACAATTATGTTTCTCTCTCCCTCTCCTTTCCTCTCTAAAATCAGTAAAAATACATTTAAAGAATAAATAAATAAATAAATTATTACAGATTACTTTATCATGCTCTACCTAGTATGTGTGAAGATTTTTAGTTTCAATTATGAATATTCCCATTTGTGAAAATGGAGTTGAGGATTTCCTGCATTATTTATGTGTAATCTTACAAACCTTTGATTTCTTTCTTTAAAACTTAAGATAATGACATAATAACCTAAGAAAAGATCCTTTGTTTTGTTTTTTTTGTTTTTAATCCTCAGCTGAGAATATGTTTTTCCATTGATTTTTAGAGAGAGTGGAAAGGAGGAAGCAGCAGGAAAGAGAAAGAGAAAGAGAAACATTGACGTGAGAAACACTGGTTGCCTCCTGCGCATGCCCCAACTTGGGCTGGGGATCAAACCTGCAACTGAGGTACATGCCTTTGACCAGGAATCTGACCCCACAACCATTTGGTGCTCCAGCCAATGCTCTAACATTAAGAAAAACCAGCCAGGGAGAGCACCAAGATGGCAGCATAGGTAAACATCTGACTTTCTGCCTCCCACAACCATATCAAAATTATAACTAAAATACATAACAACTATCATCCATTCAGAACCACGGGAAAGCTGGCTGAGTGGAAGAACTACAACTAGAGAAGTAAAGAAGAAAGCGCATTGAGCCTGGTGGGAGGTGCGGAGGTGGGATGGGCTGGCATCCCAGTGTGCCGCTTTTTTAGAGCTCCTGCTTGCTCTAACCTACAGTGCTGGGCAAGACCTTGGGGGACCCAGACACATACAGGAAGAAACTGGACTGTCTGGTATGGGGCTTTCTTCCTGACAGAGGTGCTAGCAACAGTCATTGTTCCTGAGCTGGGACCTCCCTGGTACAGGGCTGACTGGCAGTCATTGCTGTTTGCTCTGCACTGGAGATTTCCTGGGACTCCTCCCCATCCAATTTGCAACCCCACCTAATAATGGCTTTTGCATATGAATGGCCCATCCTTTCTCAGCATAAAATCTGTCAAATTGCAGCTGGGTCAGGAAGTCCCAGAGCTATCAAAAGAAGGCAAAGACCAGCACCATAGCACCCTGCCTTGCTTCACAGCTGGACCTCACCTGGGCACTTCCAAATCCCATTCAAAGAGGAAGGATCTGCAGATCTCTCTGTAGCTCCTGCTGGGTGGCTCCAGGCAGTGACTGACTTTGCACCTCCTTGGAGATCCAAAAGCCAGTGTACCCAGTGGTCAGTGTGAGACCATATCAGATTACAACTCTTCATATCCATAAGTGACAGAGTCCAGGGGCAGACTCAATGAGCACCAAAGCCCTACTGAAGCAAGTCCTGCCCCATAAGGGTGTCTCCTGCAAAGAAGCTCTTCCATTGTAGACACAGCTGGTGCTCACAGCCAATTGGCCTGGAGGTAAACAAACACAGGAAAGCAGCCAAAATGTGGAGACAAAGAAAAGTGTCACAAATGAAAGAAATGGAAGAAATCAAACTACTGGATATAGAGTTCAAAACTACAGTTATAAGGTTACTCAAGAATCTTCTAGAAACCTCCAAGGAACTAAGCGAGACCTTCAAGGATCTTAGTGAGAATGCCAAAAAAATGGAAAAGGACCAGTCAGAAATTAAGCATACACTAACTGAAATAAAGAATAATATACAGAGATTCAACAGTAGGAGTACAGGACCCAAGAATCAAGTCAAAGATTTGAAATACAAGGCAGCAGAAAACACCCAACTGGAAGAGCAAAAAGGAAAAAGAATCCAAAAGCATGAAGATAGTGTAAGGAGCCACTGGGACAAATTCAAGTGTACCAACATCCGAATTATGGGGGTGCCAGAAGAAGAGAGAGAGCAAGATATTGAAAACCTCTTTGAAGAAATAATGACAGAAAACTTCCCCCATCTAGTGAAAGAAATAGACTTACAAGTCCAAGAAGCACACAGAACCCCAAACAAAAGGAATCCAAAGAGGACCACACCCAGACACATCAAATTAAAATGCCAAGGGTAAAAGACAAAGAGAGAATCTTAAAAGCAGCAAGAGAAAAACAGTTAGTTACCTACAAGGAAGCACCCTTACGTCTGTCAGCAGGTTGCTCAACAGGCCAGTTTGAGGAACTATGCAGGCCAGACAGGAGTGGCAAGAAATAGTCAAAGTAATAAATAGCAAGAACCTATAACTAAGATTACTCTACCCAGCAAAGCTAACATTTAGAATTAAAGGTCACATATAGAGCTTCACAGAGATGAAAAAAGGAGTTCATCACCACCAAACCAGTAATGAATGTAATAGAATCAGAGGCATGGAAATGGAGTGGACTGACAATTCTCAGGGGGAATGGGAAAAGGGTTTGTATGGGGGGGTGCGGGAAGAAATGGGACAAAGATCTTATATGCATATATGCAGTATCTATTATCTATGGACGTGGACTGTGGGGTGGCAAGAGCCTGGAGTGGGATGGGAACTGGTGGAGGGGAGCTATGGGGAGGAAAAAAAGGGACATCTGTAATAATCTGAACAGTAAAGATTTTTTAAAAAGAAAAACCAGCCGAAACCGGTTTGGCTCAGTGGATAGAGCGTCGGCCTGTGGACTGAAAGGTCCCGGGTTCGATTCCAGTCAAGGCCATGTACCATGGTTGCAGGCACATCCCCAGTAGGAGATGTGCAAGAGGCAGCTGATAGATGTTTCTCTCTCATCGATGTTTCTGACTTTCTATCCCTCTCCCTTTCTCCCTGTAAAAAATCAATAAAATATATATTTTTTTTTAAAAAAGAAGAAGAAGAAGAAGAAAAAAAAAAAAAAAGAAAAAGAAAAACCAGCCAGGGCAGAAAAGATGCTTCTCATAAACATTTTTGAAGGATAAAACTTAAGATTTTCCCCCTGAAATATCTGATCATTTCATTTGTCATGTGCATTTTGAAAATCACTGCTATTGTTTTTTATCTACTTTTTAAGGCAAACTGGTATGGATTCTTTTTATTCTTTCTTACTATGTAAAACACTATCTATCATAGAATTCTCATTAGGATGCAATGAACTGATATATTCTGATGAAAAGGCTTAAAAGATCAGTAACTTGATTTGTAATTGGCTTAATGTCTCTATCAGATTATGGAAAGTTTAACTGTTTAGTGAAGTCCACAAATCACTGCTTCTAAAAACAGCTCAGTGCACAGGGTCAGATGGTTCTGAGTGTGAGTCTCTAACAGGCAGAAAGAGAAAAAGAATTTTTTTTTCATTGATGTTGGGGGGGGGAGGGAGGGGGAGAGAGAAAGGGAGAGAGAGAGAGAGAGAGAGAGAGAGAGAGAGAGAGAGACATCCATTTTTTGTTCTACTTATTTATACATTTATTGCTGATTCTTACATGTGCCCTGACCAGGGACGGAACCCGAAACCTTGGTGTATTGAGATAACTATCTAACCGCCAGCCAGGGCAGTGCATACAACTGTAAGTACTCAATAAATGTGAGCTATTATTAACTAAATGTGACTTTTTGCTGTTTGGAGTTGACATATAATAAACCAGAGCCATTCTGTTTAGAACTTGTATCTCAAAGCCTAAGTTTATATAAACCAATTTACATAGTAAATGTATAACCATTTTCATTGTTTCTGAGCCTTAGTGCCCCTATTTGAAAATTTTTGAGTAATTTAACCTACTTCATAACATTGTGTTGGAACTTAAAAGGAGTCCATTTACGCCCAGCTGATGTGGCTCAGTGGTTGGGGATCACCCTATGAGCCAGGAGGTCACAGTTCAATTCCTAGTCTGGGCACATGCCCAAAGGTGAGCTGTATGCCCAGTGTGGGCATGTAGAAGGCAGCTAATCAATGTTTCTCTCATAACATTGATATTTCTATCGCTCTCTCCCCCTCTCTTCCTCTCTGAAATCAATGAAAATATATTTAAGATAAAATGAGTCCATTTATGAAGTAGGCTCCTTCCACTCATTAACTGTAGCTTTGGGAAAGTTACCTACCTGAGCCTCCTTTTCCTAATCCACAAGACGAGAGAGTGATATTATGATCAAGTGTATAATATATGTAAAATGCTGAGTCCATTTACTATCACAAAAATGAATAATAATTATTATTTTTGCAAATATTTTTTATTGATTTCAGAGAGGAAGGGAGAAAGAGATAGAAATATCAGTGGTATGAGAGAATCATTGACCGGCTGCCTCCTATCCACTCCACACTGTGAATGCAGCCTGCAACCCGGGTATGAGCTCTGACCAGGAATCCAACTGTGACCTCCTGGTTCATAGGTCGATGCTCAACCACTGAGCCACGCTGGCCAGGCTGAACAATTATTTTTTAAAAATATATTTTATTGATTTTTTACAGAAAGGAAGGGACATCGATGAGAGAGAAACATTGATCAGCTGCCTCTTGCACACCCTCACTGAGGATGTGCTCGCAACCAAGGTACATGCCCTTGACCGGCATCGAACCTGGGACCTTTCAGTCCGCAGGCCAACGCTCTATCCACTGAGCCAAACCAGGCTGAACAATTATTATAATTAATTTTTTTATTGATTTAAGAGAGAGAGAGAGGAAGGGAGAAAGAGAGAAACATCAATGTGTTGTTCCACTTATTTATGCTTCATTGATTGATTCTTTTTGTGCCCTAACTGGGGATGGAATATGAAGCCTTGGCCTATTGAGATGATGTTCTAACCGAGCTACGCTGAGAGGCTCTTACTAATTTTTAAAATGACCTTAGGTTTTGATGACTCAGAGACTTGCAGCAGCTCAGCAAACCTTCAAATAAAAGGTCTATGGCTTGAAGTTAACAGGCTTTTGTATTTTTCTAAGTACTACAGTTACTTATGCAGGTAGGAACCAATAAAAATCATTTTTCACTTCCTTATACTTGTGGTCACAAAAGTTACGTAAACAGGAGCTTCAAAAAAGGACCAACCAGCCAGGAAGATGGAGGGTTGTTTATAGTACCTTAGCAATGACTATATGATTTTTTCTCTTCAGAAAAAAAACGAACTGCAATGAATTTAAGTGAACTACTGGAAACAACTTAGCTATGGAAACGATAGCTTGTTTTTCAACTCATTACTTGAAGAACTAAAAATATACAATTTGGTTGTTTTTGTTTTTACTTACTAAGCAAGGCTAGATTTACCTACACATTTCACTTAATTGTACTATTTGTTGTTATTTTTTATGTTTGTTGATTTTAGAGAGAGAAAGGAAAAAAGAGAGAGAAACATTGATGTGAGAGAAAAACATCAATGTGAAAGAGAAACATTGATCAATTGTTTCCTATACTGCCTCAACCCGGGATTGAATCCACCACCTTTTTGGTGTACACACAAGCATGTCAAACTTGAGGCCTACAATGAATATTTTGTGGCCCAGTCAATATAATGGTATGTAAGAAACATTTTAATAAAAATTTTGTAAATTAATTTTTACAATATCCTGTTCTACTTAATCTATCTATAATAATAAAACTGTAATATGCTAATTAGACCAGATGTCCTTCTGGACGACCTTCCAGATGAAGGCTGTGAGGGAAGCCCAGGTCCCAGGTGCCAGAGGGAAACCAGTGCCAGCAGTCAGAGTAAGAAAGGCCTACTCTGGCATGAATTTCAAGCATCCAGCCTCTAGTCTATATATAAAAGGCTAATATGCTAAGTGTTCAACCATCTGACCATTTGCTATGACATGCACTGACCACCAGGAGGCAGACGCTCAACACAGGAACTGCCGTGAAGCACACTGGCCATTTATAGAGAAACGGCTCTGCAGATCTGGCACCCACAAAGCAATACTCAGCTTCCCCCAAGTGGACACAGGTCCCACCACCACCCCAGAGCACAGCCCACCAAATCTCAGCCAATACTGCTGAGATCCCATGGCATAAAATACAGCCAACAGCCCAGACCAGACTGGAAATGGTCACTGTGGGCACCCTATAATGATGTTATGTAGTAATGCCCAGCTTTCTCTCCCTAGTGACTAGCCTCTTCTTAGAGTTTCTTCAGCCCAGGAACCTAACTTGCTTTACAGCCAGGTGGAAACATTTTTACACTTAAACCAAATGTCTGTGAAATGTTTTCCTTTATTAGCCGGGCTGGTTACTGCTCTGCCATTTTCCACGCAGGGAGACTGGAGCAGTCCCGACCTTTGTGCAAGACCACTTTTAAGCACATTAACCACATCCTGTTTTTGCAAAACAAGCAACCCACGATAAAACAGTTTTTCCCAAGTAACGTCAGAGTCATGCCATTTATGACCATGCCACCCACAGGGTCATCCTGTTCTTCAGAGAGTTGACAGTGCTCTATCTTGCAAGGCCTACATACTGGGAAGGGGCCATGAGCCCATATCTCAAGGCTTGGCCTAGTGTCAGCACTGACTAATCTATCTGGGGTATAGTCCACAGCCTCTCTGGAGTGCTCAAAAATTCCCACTCTCTAACAGTGATCTAATAATAATCTGCTTTGTGTTCCTGTTTTGCTGACAATTACCTGAAAAAGAAGTTGGGGTACTTCACTGGGCTGGAAAAAGTTTAGCTAAATCAGAAAGCAGGTCTCATTAAGCAAGTTTATTACACACACACACACACACACACACACACACACACATATATATATCCTATATAATAAAAGGCTAATATGCAAATAGACCAAACAGTGGAAAGACCGGTCACTATGATGCACACTGACCACCAGGGGGCAGATGCTCAATGCAGGAACTGCCCCCTGGTGGTCAGCACGCTCCCATAGGGGGAATGCCTTGTAGCCAGAAGCCAGGCTCATGGCTGACTAGTGCAGTGACGAAGGTGGGACCCTCTTTCGTCTCCACAGCAGCCCTAAGGCTGTCCAACTGCTGGCTTAAGCCCACTCTCCCCAGGTCTAAGCCATCAGTGAGACATCCCCTGAGGGGTCCCAGACTGCAAGCGGGTACAGGCCAGGCTGAAGGACTCCCCTCCGCCCCAGGGTGTGAATTCCGTGCCCCGGGCTTCTAGTGTATATATAAAAAGCCAGTGTCTGTGACAACCATGACAACCAAATCACCAGTCACAATGAGGTGCATTGAGCACCTCTCAGTCCCTCCCCCAAAGCCCACAGGCTCCAATTGCAGCAAGGTGGGTGACGGGCAGACGGGGCAGCGAGTGCAGTGACAAACGGTGGGCAGGGCTGCAAGCAGCAGCAGGCTACCACATGCAATTTCACACGCTGGGCCTCTAGTATATGTATATAAATTAGAGGCCTGGTGCACAAAATTCATGCAAGGAAGGGGGTCCCTCAGCCCAGCCTGCACCCTCTCCAATCCGGGACCTCTCAGAGGATGTTCAACTACCAGTTTAGGTCCAATCCCAGGGATCAGGCCTAAACCGGCAGTTGGACATTCCTCTCACAATCTGAGACTACTGGCTATTAACTGCTCACTTGCCTGCCTGCCTGATTACCCCTAACTGCCCCCCATGCTGGCCTGGTCACTCCAACTGCCCATCCCCCACTGGTCTTGTCGCCCCCCAACTGCTTCCCCTGTTAGCCTGATCACTCCAACTGCTCCCCCCCCAGCCAGCCTGGTTGCCCCTTATTGCCTCCCTTGCCAGCCTTGTCACCCCCAATTGCCCCCCCTGTTGGCCTGGTCATCCCCAAGTGTCCCCCCACCCTGTCCTGGTTGCTCCCACCTGCCCCCCCCTCCTGCTGACCTGGTCACCCCACACAGCCTACTGTTCAGTTGTTGGGTCATCCCTCACTAACCCCTCTGAAGGCCTTGTCGCCCCATGTGCAGCCTGTGTTTGGTTATCTGTCCAGTTGCTTCGATTGTGACGGCCCCTGGATTTTTATATATTAGGATATGGCTAAATTAACTCATGCATGTGTAATATAAATAAAGTTCTCCGTGGCACCAATTGCACATGTGTGTTTCAATTTGTCATTGTCGATCATGAATTTGGTTAACACTTCCATTATAGAGCAATGGTGAATAGTGATATGAAGGTATTTCTTCTAATAAATTTCCTTTCAATGTGAATGAATCAGTGCACCGGGCCATTATAATAATAAGGAACTACACCATTCCTAATGGCTGATTACTATAATCATGTTGCATTCATTTCCCTTATGCACCTCACGCGCAGGCGCACCATTTCTCTTCACTAATACTAGCAGTGAATATTTTAGTTGTATTATTAGTCTTGGACTGACTTGTTTGATGTGCACAACAGGAAATATTTCATTTTTGGGGAATAAGAAAAATAGGTTTATTTGCATCACACTTATTAATTTGTGCAGTTATTCAGTATCTGGTAAGTTAATGTTCAAGAAAAAATATTAAATCATAAAAATGTTCTATTATTTTATGTTGAATTTTACGTTGAATTTTATGTTGACAATTACCCATTTGCTGGAAACCAATTCATTGCCTCACTAATAGAAAAGTGTGGACAAGGAAGGAACCTGAAAGACTGGTCAACATTGAAGCTCTGAAAGGTCAGAGCCAATCACGCCCTATCTAATTAAGCAACTTCCACACCAAATAATCATGTAAATTCTTACTGATAAGATAATCTGCATATTGCCTGCCTAAAGGCAATGGGTGTATCCCAAAGCTAAATAAAATGAATGGCAAGGCCAAAGTTAGGCATAATCCTCCCACTAGAGATGGGCTACCACCTGGCCCCCATTTCCCCAAATTAATGTTTTTCTAGTCTCTTTTCATTTGTGTGCAGCCTTCTCCAGAACCTGAACTCTGAACCGGAACCCTGAACCACATGGGACGTGAAAGGGGTTCCCATACCTATTTATTTTAGCCCTTCATACTCAGCATGTCTCTATCGAAATAAATTTATGTTCTACGAAAATTGAAGCTTTTGTTTTTTTGTGGCCCACATAAACTTAAACCTTGTTTATTTGGCCCATGTTAGCCTTTGCATTTGACATGCTTGGTGCACAGGATGACTGTCCAACCAACTGAGTCACCTGGCGGGGGCATTAATTGTACTAATTTATTCATGTGTGGTTTTTTGGGGTTTTTTAGAAATTTTAAACTATATATTTTATTGACTTTAGAGAGTAAGGGAGAGGGAGAGAGAGATAGAAACATCAATAATGAGAGAGAATCATTGATCGGCTGCCTCCGGAATGATCCAGACTGGGGATCAATCCTGCAAAATGTGGGCATTTGCCAGATCCTCTTGGTTCACAGGTCGATGCTCAATCACTGAGCCATGCCAGCGAGGCCTATTTATTCTTTTCTACCACAATACTTTATGATAAACAGATCTACTAATCACCATATTTAAAATTTCATTTAATGATTTTCAATCACTTATTCATAATTGTCCCTTAGCTGCAGGTCACAAGGTTGCTCCTCCATGACACTTGAGAGATTTTCTTCACATTTGCAACTGATTTATTATAATTTTTACAGAATGTTTGGTGACCATTCAGGACCTGGAACATTTAGAAAACTTGCAATATCAGCAACACAACAGGCCAAGAAAAAATTACGACAGTATTCTCTGCCAAAGTTCTTTATTAGTTTCCAAGGGCTAAGGTAACAAAAGTCAACAAACTTGAATGGCTGAAAACAACTGAAATTTATTCTTTGTTCTGAAGGAGAAAAGAACAAAGTGAAGGTATCAGCAGGGCCAACTGCCTTCTGACATCGCTGGGGGGAATCCATACTGGCCTCTTACTAAATTCAGGGGGCGCCCAGAAATCTTTTGTATTCTTTGGATTGCAGCTGCATCATTCCAATCTCTGTTGCCCTGTCACATGGCCATCTTCTCTGGGTCTCTCTGTCTTCGTATCTCTCTCACTTTATAAGGTTACTAGGAATTGGATTAGCATCCATCCTGAGGCAACATAACTTCATCTTAACTTCATTACATCTGCAAAGATCCTATTTCCAAATCAGGTCACATTCGCAGGTAGATGAGTTAGGATTTCAACGTATTATTTTGGGGGGCACAATTCAACCAACAACAAACACATTCCTACTATTATGAGACTACACCAAAAGTGCAATTAAAATGTATTCTTCACATATAAAGTTTGTGTCACACTGTTTTCCCAATTCTTTCTCTTTTTTTAAAAGAAAGACAGACTGGCTCTCTCTGATCACAAGGACTCCCTGCAAGATGGCGCCGAAAGTCAAGAAGCCTAAGAGGACAACCTGGAAGTTTGGTTTGGACCTTACTCATCCAGGAGAAGACGGCATTTTTGACTCTGCAAACTTTGAACAGTTTCTACGGGAGAAGATTAAAGTCAATGGGAAAACTGGAAATCTTGGGAATGTTGTTCACATTGAACGCTTCAAGAATAAAACCACAGTTGTTTCTGAGAAACAATTCTCTAAAAGATATTTGAAATACCTTAAGAAGAATAGTCTTCATGATTGGCTTCGTGTGATTGCATCTGACAAGGAGACATATGAAATTCATTACTTCCAGATTAGTCAAGATGAAGATGGGTCTGAATCTGAGGACTAGGTGAAGGCACCTTATATAGGCCTTTGCTTACTAATAAAACATATGAAGTGTACCAAGAGAAACATCTAGCATTGGATTTTTTGTTTATCTGAATAAAAAATGTAACACTCTGTTGAAAAAAAAGAAGAAAAGAAAGAAAGACAGACTGCCATGTGCAGGATCTCATTTGGATTCATCTGGAGTCTTGGAAGCTTGACTACCCTATGTTCTCCTACAAATGGATCTTAAGAGCTTGTCTGGAGGTTCTAGCAGGGGAGCGCAACTACTCATATACTCTTGACCAAAGACCAGTCCTCTCCTCTGGGGAGAAGGTTGTCCTCTTCGACCAAGCACGGAGCACAGCTTAGGGAGGGATGCACATGGATGTCTGAGGGAGGAGAGGGACATCAGCCTAGCCAGCCAGATCAGCCGAATCAATGGGGTGACAGATGTTGCAGCCAGATTGCCCTTACAACCTGTTTTCCCAATCCTTAAGCTTTATCCCACTAGGGGGAAGTGCCAGTTGATATTAGGGGTACAGTTTGTGGGTATGTGCAAGAAAATTCCATTGGTCATTACAAAGGTTGACATGTATTGAGCTCTGTGCCAGGTCCTTTACTTGGTGCTAGAGATACAGGAATAACAATTTTTTAAAAAGGCATCAATCCCTACTTTGATGGAGCTCATTATCATAGCCTGGACTGGTGCCATGACCTTGGCTATGGTAACAGCCCGGTAATAATAAAATGAGCACACCAGCTATTTTAATCACTTTAGTAAGAGAACTTGTAGAGATCTCTATTAACTACACAGTTTTGTTAGCTACTGCCCATTTCAACAAAACCTGCAAAACCTTCTTGCTGAAGATGAGTTTCCATTTTTGAAGGTAGCTATGCATAAATCTTTGGAACTCTAGAGTAAAGCAAAATGAAGAACAAAACAGATTGGGAGCCGAAATCGGTTTGGCTCAGTGGTAGAGCGTCAGCCTTCAGACTGAAAGGTCCTGGGTTCGATTCCAGTCAAGGGCATGTACCTTGGCTGCGGGCACATCCCCAGTGGGGGGTGTGCAAGAGGCAGCTGATCGGTGTTTCTCTCTCATCAATGTTTCTGACTTTCTATCCCTCTCCCTTCCTCTCTGTAAAATTAAAAAAAAAAAAATCAATAAAATATATTAAAAAAAAAAAAACAGATTGGGAATAGGGTATGGTCCTGGCAGTTGTTTTGACTTTCTTGGGTCACCTACCCTCACCCCTCACCAAGTATGAACCAGAGATGTTTGTTTTGCTTGGGTGCCCACTTATTGCCAACATTTAGAGTCGCTATTGTAGGTAAGTCCTTACTTCCAAACATGTTTTATGCAAATACAGGATTGGTTCAGGATTAGAAAGGAAAGAGATTATTGTCAGAGTCCAAGCACCTCATTTTTATAGGTGAAAGAATGCTGAAGAGTATGACTTGACCAAGGCTAGGCAACTACAGTAGTGAGTACCGGAAGCTCCATGAGAATAGTCACCTTGTTTTTGGTGACCTTTGTGTTCACAGAGATTAGCACGTGCCTAGCAAATAGTGCTGAGTGAACAAAATAGTAACCTTAATAATGAATGAATGAGTCAAAAATATACCTCTTTTGAATACTTTTTGCAATGCCATAATCTCCAATTTCTAACAGGCCTTTTTATTTTCTCAATAAAAAGTTTCAAGGTAAAAAAAAAAAAGTTTCAAGGTAGTCTAACAAATGCTTAGACAACATCATTTATTCACATGCTGTTAATTATTTAAAAGAGAATCTGTGTACCAGATTATCCAATATTTACAGCTTTTGCTCTCAACATTTTTTTTCTGGTCTTTATGCCTCTTGAAAATTAAGCAGAGAAAAAGGAACTACTAGTAAATCACAGATCTTGCTGGCTTGTTCACTCAGTAAGCCTTTTACAATAGTTGTTATCTGGTCCCAGCTGTTGTGCTAAAATTAGGATTTTGGATTATATGTAACTGTTCTTTCTGTCTCCCATTACCAAGGTTAATTGAGAAGTGATTGCAGAACAGTGACACTTCAGTTCATAAAAGAAACTACATAATAAGGCATTCAATAATATCAGAGCCAAATCCACTGAGAGTTAACATTTGTAGCCATTATATAGATTAAAGAACTATTACCATTGGTCAGAAGTTTCATCTTCATCAGAACATTTTCTTGAAAACAAAATGTTACCTTCCTGTATGTCCTGCCCTGCTCACCCAGTTCTTTCTCTGACTGACAGGGAAAACAACAGAGAAAGAGTTGGGTGATCAATAAAGAGAGAGATGAAGGGAGAGAAAGCAAAAAACCCCCATCAATTTGTTGTTCCACTTATGCATGCATTCATTGGTTGATTCTTGAATGTGCCAACTGGAATGGAACCCACAATATTGGTTATATAAGGATGATGTGCTAACCACTAAGCTACCTGGTCAAGATAGTTTTGCTCTGTTTATAAAAATAAGTTTTTATTGATTTTTAGAGAGAGTAGGAGGGAGAAAGGTAGAAACATTGATGAGAGAGAAACATCATTGATTGGCTGCCTCCTACACACACACACACCCTCTCCCTTCTACTGGGGACCAAGCCCGCAACCTAGGTATGGGCCCTGACCACTAATTGAACCGGTGACCTCTTAGTTCATGGGTCCATGCTCAACCACTGAGCCATACCAGCCTGGCTGCCCTGGTTTTTGTTTGTTTGTTTTGTTTTGTTTTTTTGTGTGTGTGTAGACATGTTTTTATTAATTTTAGAGAGAGGAAGGGAGAGAAAAACATCTATCCGTTGCCTCCCATAGAGGCCCCAACTAGGAATCTAACCTGAAACTGTGGTATGTGCCCTGACCGGAATCTATCTAGAAACCTTTTGTTGTACAGGTCAACACTCCAACCTACTGAACCACCTGGCCAGGACTGCCCTGTTTTGGTTAGATACCATCTTAGAGTTAAGGCTAATTGCAGTTGTGAATGTAATTTTACAGTACATATCAACATGTCTAGAACATATTAGTAATTTTTCATAAAAGAAATGTATTTGATAAATCTGAGGCAAAAAAAATGTAATTTCCAATTTCATACTTCCCAATAACTTTTCTGAAGTAAAAGTAATACATACTCACTGTAAAACCTTGGAAATCACAGAAGAGTACAAAGACAAAAGTAAATCACCTGTAGACCTTGTTGTGATTCTTGTATGCAAAATTATTTCTAAAAAAAAACAACAACCTTTTTTCTAATGAAACCAAAGAGCATGGCAAATTTCGTACTTCTTGCCTCTGTTTTGAGCTCACAACCCCATATGTATTTTGCCTATTAACTGAGTAGCTAATAGCTTCAGTACTTGTTAGGATTGTTTTTTGACATTACAGCAGATCCCTGTCATCTGTTTGTGTTTGATGACACAACATCACAACCAAAATGTAATGTCACGTTGTTACAGCAAACACGAAAATTACAGCTCCCCAACAATAACACGGTGTCAATAGTGCCCTCCTGGCATGAGTCAGTGTTTTTAGACGTTCTAAAAGTTATTTTTAGCACAGCCAGTGCCTCGGGAGTTTGGGTTTTGAACCCTACAAAAAAAACCCGTGATAGGGGAAAATCTAGGGTCCCAGGGGTTAGTTCTTAAACTTCCTTATCCCCCGATGCGCACGGCTGCCCACTCTCCTGCCCCGACCACATCAGCCGCGGGTTCACCGTGCGCGGCAACCCACTTGGTGCTCAGTCAGAACTCTGCGCCAGCATCGCGTGTGGAGGAGGCTGCGGCGAAGGAGGAGACTAAAATTATCCTCCACGTCTGGGGCAGGCCCTCGGATGACATCTCCCCAGGCACCCTGTGTTCTAATAGCGCAGCTCAGATTCCTGGTCCCAGACGCGCTGCAGCTGGCTCAGAGCTCAGAGTCCAGACGGGAGGCGACCGCCACCGGAGCGCCTCGAGCCGCTCCGGCCTCCCGGACTCCGCCGGGGCCGCTCGCAGCCCTGCCAGCCTCGGGGCACCTGCGCCCAAACCCGAGCCCCTCCAACCAGCGCCCCCGGGGCGCGCGGGGCGTTGCCATAACAACTGGGCGCCAGCGCGGAGGCCGCCGGGGAGGAAGTGACGAGCGGTGGGTTGGCTGTTGTTGGGACACGTGACCCGGGCAGTGTTTTGACAGAGCAAACAGCAGAGAAAGAACTGGGCGAGCTGGGGGGGGACCGGGAGCGGGGCGCCGGAGCAGAGGCACACGGAGAGCTGGCCGAGGCGCGGGGCAGGCGGGCCGGCGGGGGGCCGCAAGGCTCGGGCGCGCGTCGGCGGGGCCAGGGGCCGAGTGTGGGGAGCAGCGAGGCGGCCGCCGAGGCGGGGGTGCATGGACACAGGAGCGCCGGGCAGCCACGTCCGACTCGTCCTCTCGGGCCCCCATGGTCCCCTAGCGCAGCGCGGGGGGCCTCCGCGCGCCGCTCTCCGCTCCCGCCGGCCCTGCGCCTCTCCGAGCCTCCCGTCTCCAGGGGGAGTGTGATGTGAGGCGCCGCGAGCGGCTGAGAAGTGCCGAGAGGAGGGACCGGGACCGCGGAGAGCGAGTTGGGCGACTGAGGTCGGCCGGGGGGAGGGGGGGAGCGGTGGAAACAACTCTCCGGTGGGGAGAGGGGCTGGTGGGGCGGCGGGGCTGAGGGGAGCGCGGCCGCGCGGGACGGCGGCGCAGAGCGGGGCGCCCCGCCGTGAACCTGCCCGGGCGACCTCGGGCTCCGCCGCGCAGAGCCTGGGGTGGGGGGGCGGGACCCCGGACGCTCCCGCAGAGTGCGTTCGGGGCGGGGGGCGGGGCGCGAGGAGGTGGCTGGCTCCGCTCTCCGGCCGGTGGTTGGGAAAACTTGGCCGGGCGGGCGCAGGAAGGCTAGCCTGAGGCTGATCACAGGTGAGGCGGCTGCAGCCTCGGGAGGCGCCCGGGGGGTTGAAGAGTTTCCTGCGCCCCGGGCGCCAGGTCGGAGGATCCCTGTTCCAGCCCCCGAGGTGGTGCCACTGTTCCCAGCGGCGGTTTTGTTTTTTGTTTTTACAAAGGGGTTATTTAGCTTGTGTTGCTTGAGTCTTTTTTTTTTTTTTTCTCTTCCCTTGCCTGTACCTCCAGGTTATAAATAGATCTTCCTTTTGCTTCCGAGACACTATGTCAAGGAAGGACACTTTGGCCTGGAGAGCACCGGGCGGGGAAGAGGGGTGTTGAGTCCCGAGGAGTTGGGGAAGGCGGTGCAGAAAGAGTTTCGATTTTTTGCCAAACCTGCCGATGGTGCTGTCACCGCAGTCGGTGCCAGGAAGAGGCCTAACTGTTAGCTGTAGTTTTCTTGCAAGGTCTGAGTGTTAGAGCAGGACCTGACTGATTTTATTTTGGTCTCTTTTAGCATTTCGCTAACAGGAGCACAGACTCTGCGGGGAGCCTGTTGAAAGAGCCCACACGTGTATTTCACAGCACCCTGGGTGGAAATTGGATGTGAAAATGAAGCCAGACCGAGGTAAGTGACTTATTTAAGTAGGCTTTTAAACCCTCCTGTGCCCCATTTTAGAAGCGTTAACCTAATTCTATGGGAGGACCAATATTTTGTGTATGACCCTTGCTTGCTTATGTCTGTGACAGATCCCAGCTGGTAAGGTAGAGAAGGGGGCGTGAAGAGACAGGATCTAGATGGGAGGATGCAGTCTTCAGAACAAGTAATTTCAAGAGAAGTTCTGTTGTAACTCAAACTAAGATTGTCAAGAACGGCATTTGTAACTGTGGCCACAATATTTGGTATCGTTTTAGAGTTATATTACCCGTTTTAGGTAAAGTCAGGCTAATTTCAGTTTTAAAGAGGTTTACAAACTTTTTCAACTTAAGAATTTGAACTTGATATGTTGAGGAAAATTTAAGACTGTTTGCGTTGACAAATACTATTTTACTGTTTGTGTCACTTTCGTTAGCTGATTTTTGTGCCTTAGGCAAACTCTAAAACTTTGCAAAGTACTCTAGGGCTTTATTCAGTATGTGGACAGTTAGGGCTATTGGAAATCCCTAATGATAAGTAAATGTGTCATTTCCTTTCCATGCCTGTATTTTCAGGTCTTATGAGAATAATGTACACACTGTTTTTTAAGGACTTCAGAGGAATTGGAAACTCATTTATCAGTTTTCTTTTGATGAATGGCATGGATCGAGATGAGATTTTAATATAGTAGTAGTTAGGAGTGAAGACTTTTCAGTCAGATGGGGATTTGATTCCAAGGGATATTGTAAGAAGATGATTATTGTATTTGGTAGGGAGTTGGGCTAGATGACAAAGTTCCTTCCAAACCTGAGAATTAAGGTGTGGATATGTTAATTTATCCTCATATGAATTAGATTCTCATTTTTAAAAAGATATGTATTAAACTGGTTATTTTTCCATATTTTTTCCAAAGTAGACTAGAGAGAGAAATTTTCTTTTCTCATCATCGGAGCTAGTATCTTTAAAAATGCACTAGAAGTGGAGAAAGCCATACTTAACTTAGTAGCTTAAATTAGTTTAAAGTGCTAGGCTGTTTCTTAAAGTCAGCCTACGTATATTAGTAAGTTTATTGCTACTAAGCAGGTTGTTTGTGAAGAATCCCAGGTTTATTTAGACTTTTAGATTACATCAGTGATCTTTGGAAAAATGGCACCAACGTCACTAATTGCATCTCAGAATAAACAAGCAAGTAAAATCCAACTTGCTATTTGCTTTGGGGTTTTTCATTGTTGTTAAAAGTTGTAAAAAGTTCAAAAATATTGGCACACAATCTCTGCCAAAACTACTACCAAACATAATAAAATATTAGTTACATACTAATACGGATTATTAGGGAAAATAAATTTATTTATCAAGACTCCTGAAGAAGTAATATTTTTCCTTTCTAAAATTGTATCTTTCTTAAGCATTTTGGTGTAAAAATGATGGGATTGCAAGTCTGGTACTGTAATTATATTTCATAATAATTACCTGAGTCTTTAGGCCCATGGCTCATCTCTTTTGATTAAAACCCAGAGTAAGTAATACCTTTTTCTTTGCAAAGTAGTATAGAAATACTGAAATAAACTTTTCACAAAACAAACTTACGTCAGTTTGTGCAATGTGGCTTGTATTTACTGTTCTACTTCTATTTCTAAAAATTGCTGTCACAACCCATTGAATTGATTTCTTGACCTGCATTTGGAAAGGCGGTTATGGGCAACACTTATCTAGCTTACAGTGATTTTTCATTGTTTTCTACATTGTGGCTAAGAAACTGTTCTACATGAGTGAATTTTCTGGATAATTAAAACTTGACTCTTACAGTGCCAAAAATATTTTCAATTGTAATCATGATATTTGGGCAGATCTCTAAAATAGTAATGCTTCCTTGCCCTTTAAAAAAAGGATCTATAGAATCCGTGTAGTTGAATCTTTAATAGTAAAGAAGCATTGTTATGAATTTCAACTTTGAACTCTGTCATAACCTAGAAATGCTCTAAAGAGAGATTTAAATTTATAAGATTTTTTTTTTGCCTCTAGCTTAAACCATTTCTACAGATTTTTGTGTTTTAGATTTAATTTTTAAATTCCTATGCTGTCAACAGTTTTCATTGCTAATATGCATATGCTTATTCTTTCCTTCACTTAATTTCATGGTTTTGGATCTCTGGGCTAGAGAACTAGATAACCACCACACTTAATGCTGAGTTCTCTATAAAATGAGAGTAAATAGGAGAACCCTGGGGTATTCTTCAGAATCTGAGTCAAGTGTATGAATATTCTAGTGTAGAAACATTGACACATTTGCTTATTGAGACACAGCTGTGCTTCAAAGAGTTTCTAAATGTGCCTACATGATTGGGTGTGATAGTTGGCTAGTTGAAAAAGTTATTTTAAGTAAGGAATTACAAAAAATAAAACCCTTAATTATTCACCTGTCTTTTGATGTAGGATCAGGCCCTTTTAGGGGGTAAAATAGGGACCATTTTTCAGAGATAATCTTTTTTTTTTGTATAAAGCATACCATATGAACATCTGTTTTTGATTTTTTTAAAAGTTTTTTTAATTGATTTTAGTTTTGATTTTTTAAAAAATATATTTCATTGATTTTTTTTTTTTTTACAGAGAGGAAGGGAGAGGGATTAGAAAGTCAGAAACATCAATCAGCTGCCTCTTGCACACCCCCTACTGGGGATGTGCCCGCAGGCAAGGTACATGCTCTTGACCGGAATCGAACTCGGGACCCTTCAATCCTCAGGCCGACGCTCTATCCACTGAGCCAAACCGGTTTCGGCAGTTTTGATTTTTTTAAAATATTTTTAAAAATTTATTTCAGATTGGAAAGGAGGAGAGAGAAACATCAGTGATGGGTGCCCCGTACTGGGGATCAAGCCTGAAAGCCCCTATGTGCCTGACTTGGAATCGAACCACGACTTCCTAGTTCATAGGTTGACACTTAAACACGGAGCCATGCCAGTTGGGCTAATTAATGATTTTTTACCATGTAATAATACTTTGCAGAGCAATCTGAGGGTAGAATCTTTTAAATTTTAAAAAGTTTTAATTATTTTTAATGTTTCACAGTTTTATAGGTGTCTTACAGGAATTTGTTTTGGAGGAGAAGGGAGTATATGCTCACCAACATGATATTTATCAAAATATGTACAAAGCATTCAACATAGTTTTCACTGAAATAACTTTTTTTTCACACTCATTTCATTGGTCTATATAATGCTTAAATAAATTAGTTAATTTTGATTGGCATAAACAGGTTTGGGAACAAATACCAGGTATTAAACATGCAACTCTACTAAGTAGAAGTAAAAGCATGCAGGCAACTAGAAAAATACAGTAAGTCTTCACTTAATGTCATGGTTATGTTCTTGGAAATGGCAACTTAAAGTAAAACAATGAGAAGAAAGACTGATAGCCCAGCCTGTGGGGCTGGGTGGTTGGGCCTCCACTTCTGAACCAGGAGGTCACAGTTCCATTCCCAGTCAAAGCACACACCTGGGCCTGATCCCCAGGGGGGGGTGTGTAGGAGGCAGCCAGTCAGTGATTCTCATCATTGATGTTTCTCCCCTCCCTCTCTCTTCTCTGAAATCAATTTTAAAAATATTTTTTAAAAATAAGTATATTTTTAGAAACACTAATATTACCGACATAAACAAAAGTTAAATTCCGGTAGCATATTTTTAGTCACAGAAACATCACCAGACTTTTAAATAAAGACCCGAAACACTTATACTATTAAACATTGAAATAAATGTGAGTTATACACACATTTCAGAAGATTAATAAAAGCAAGGAAGATAAAAAAATTAAAACAACAAGGAAGATCATTGTTTTCCAACCCACTTATTCCATCTCAGGGTCACAGGTGGCTGGATCCTTTCCCAGCAACTCAGGGCAGGAGGTAGGAAACACCCTGGACAGGATGCCCTTCTATTGCAGGATGCATCACGTGTACCCATACTCAGTTTGGGGCAATTTAGACACCCCATTCACCTCACATGCACATCTTTGGGAAGTGGGAGGAAACGCACACAGACATGGGAGGCAGGATGTGTTAATTCCACACAGTGCCCACTCTCTCACCCCTTATCCCACTCCCCCATCTAAAAATCTATTATTTTTTCATCAATGTTAAAATGAAACAACGTTAACAATGATATCTCAGGACCTGCTGTGTCCTATTAGCTATTGGTATCTTTTAGTTTGCTTTTTGGAGGGGGAAAGCATTGGTTAATCTTGTTAGTTGGTTAAGTGAAAGTCAGGAGAGCTTCTACCATACTTTCTGATAATCAGATGTTACTGTTTAATGCAGTGATTACATTTCAATAGTAATAGTATTTACCATTGTCTCAATAGTATTTACCATTGTCTCAGGTAAATACTTTAAAAAAATTTTTAAAGCATTTACATAGCATTACTTGAGCAGTGCTGCCAATGATGACTCTTTCATGTTATTAGCACAGTCTTTGGAATTGTTTGTATTCGTATCATTGTTACATTACTTGCTAGCTATGTGATCATCATCAAATTACTTAATCTCTGAGAGTTTCAGATTCTTTGTAAAATGGGGTGAACCCCAACTTCTCATAGTTGTTACAGTGAAATATGACAGTGTTTGCTACATAGATATAAATTAAATGATAACCTCGATCATGTTAAACAAGATATTACAAATGCTTATATGTTGGTCAGTTATAAAATATGTTCAACCGAGGGAAGGAAATAATCAAATATGCAATAACCTAATACTATTTCTTTTTGTTTTAATATTCATAGTGTTCAACCTGCTAAAGCTCAAGCAGATTTAATCAGCTATTAATGTATAGTTATCTGAGAAAATATAAAAACTACAAAAGGATGCTTGCCATAGATGTGATTTATTCCTTATATTGTGATTTATTATTACAATTATAGTTTAATCGCTCTATGTAAGAGGTGACCTGGGTGGACTAAGTTTCCTAGGAATAGCAATTGCAAGGTTGTTAACTGCCGAGTAAAGCTGGGCAGCTGGGAAGGTTAAGGTCAAGTGACATTACTCCACCTTGTGCTCGTGTTCCAAGGTTGGACCTGGTCCTAGACATGTATGGAATATGTCCAGTGTTTCAAGAGAAGTCCAGCATGAGATCCTTTGTGTAGAAGTAATTAAAGCATTAGGTTATATTATGTTATAAATGTATGGTATTTCTAATTATACATATTTTAAAATAAGTGGTGTTTTTCCCCTATACAAACTTGTTTCAAAACTAGAGGCCCAGTGCACGAATTCATGCACAGGTAGGGTTCGGCCAGTCTGCCCTGATCAGGCGGACTCTGGGGGAGGGGACATGGAAGGTTGGCTGGCCCGCCCTGCCCCCTGGTTGAACTCCTGGTCGAGAGGACAATTTGCATATTAGCCTTTTATTACATAGGATAATGGACTATAACCACACCTTTTTATTTCTAATGTTCCCAAAGTTTAAGAGTCTTAAGTTTATGGTATTGTACAATAATCTGAGTAGAACTAGCATCTTTTTCATTTAAAATGTAAATATCAATTTGGTATGCTTTATGTTTTGATTAGAAACTGTTTTTTCATTAGCCATTTCTAAGAGTGTTATCTGAGCTTAGGAACTGTTATGAAAGATGAAGACCTATAAAATCTAGTAAATCATCGATAAATAATTTAAATATATTATGTTTCAATTCATATTTGAACACACGTAGGCCACCTGTGATTCTTAAGTTGAAGCTCTTGGAGCAAAACCTGTTCCACAAGCAAAATACCAAACAATTTTACTTTTTTGAGCTTAAAACTGAAAGGAGCGCTGTCTTAGTATATTAAAAGAGGCCCAAGAAAACTCCCTCTCCCATTCCACCATCTGAGGTTTTAGTGAAAAGACTGCCATCTGTGAGGAAACCAAACCTGCTGGTGCCTTGATCTTAGATTTCCCAGCCTCTAGCACTGAAAGAAATAAACTTGTTTATAAACCACCTAATGTTCTTTATTTCCTTTTTAAATTTATTTTTTATTGAATTTATTGTGGGGACATTGGTTAATAAAATTATATAAATTTCAAGTGTACAATTCTGGAATACATCATCTGTATATTGTATTGTGTGTTCACTACCCAAAGTCAAGTCTTCTTTCATTACCGTTTATCCCCTCTTTTACCCTTTATACCCTTCTCCCCCTTTCCCTCTAGAAATGAGCATAGTATTGTCTGTATTTATGCGGGTTTCTTGTTTGTTTTTTAAATTTATTTTAGAGAGAGAGGAGAGAAAGAAAGAAACATCAGTGTGAAAGAGAAACATAAATCCATTGCCTACTGCATGCTCTCCCACTGGTACAGACCCTGGGTATGTGCTCTGATCAAAATCAGATCTGCCACATTTTGGTGTACCAACCAAATGAGCCACACTGGCCAGGCCTGTTTCTTTTCTTCTTAATCCCTTTACCTTTTTCAGGCAGCCCCCCGACCCCCTTTCCACTCTGACAGCTATCAGTTTGTTCTCTACCTATGAGTCTGTTTCTATTTTGTTCTTTAGTTTATTTTGTTCAGTAGATTCCATATCTGAGTGAAATCATATGGTACTTGTCTTTCTCTGACTGGCTTATTTCACTTAGCATAATACTCTCCAGGTCCATCCATGCTGTCACAAAAGGGTAAGATTTCCTTTTTTTTTCACGGCCGAGTAGTATTCCATTGTGTAAATTTTATTTATTCATCCATTGATAGACACTTGGGTTGCTTCCAGATCTTGGCTATTGTAAGTAATGCTGCAGTGAACATAGGGGGGGTGCATATATCCTTTCAAATTAGTGTTTTGGGTTTCTTTGGATATATTCCCAGAAGTGGAATCACTGGGTCATAAGGCAGTTTCATTTTTAATTTTTTGAAGCTATATTTTCTGTCCACAGTGGCTACCAATCTGTATTCCAACCAACAATGCATAGGGTTCTTTTTCTCAGCATCCTTACCAACATTTGTTTGTTGATTTATTGATGATAGCCATTTAGACAGCCATTCTGGTTTTAAATTGCATCTCTCTGATGATTAGTGACATCGATCATCTTTTCATATGTCTGTTGGCCATCTGTATGTCCTCTTGGGAGAACCTAGTTTATGACATTTTGTTATAGCAGCCAAAATGGACTTTTTGATTATATTACTAATTTAGCTTTAGCCTTGGTAGTGCAGTGGCTTATGAATTTACCTATTGCTTAATGCAACCCTGTTAACCTCAAACAGTCCTTCCTGGGAAAATGAACTAAGAGGAAAGAAGTGGTAAGGATTGAAAAACAACAGCAAGGGAATTAGCTGCATTGCTTACTTGCTAAGAATAGTTCATTGTTAGCCAGTGTAAATCAACCAAAAGAAATGGTAGATGTTGATAGAAAAGAAAAGTGTTTATTAGATTAAATAGAGTAGCCTTTTGCTAACTTCCCAGGTGGAGATGGTGGTGATTATATTGATAATAACAGCTAAAACTTGTCCATAATATGTGCCAGGCTCTGTTCCAATTAGTTTGTATATATAACCCATTTAATTCTCACAGTTCCTCAAGGAAGTAGGTAGATGTTATTGTCATCTCGATAAATGAAAGAGTCACAGAAAGTTTAGTAACTTAACCTTTTAGATAGCTAATAAGAGAGTTGGCCCAGATTTGATGTAAGTTCCAGTACATGCTCTTAAGCCTTTGATTGGGAGCAGCAAGTTTTGTTAAAATATTATAAAATATTGGGACAAATTGATTAAAAAATAGGCTTGAGGAAAACTTAAAACTAATTTGGTAAATAGTACAGACTTGTAAAGCTCCTTATTTTCTCTGTTTTATTACTTCCTCTTTACAGTGGGAGAAGTAAGAGTACATTTTCTTTGGGTTATTTTGAGAGTATGTATAATGTGCTTAGAATAGTGGCTGGCACATGGTAAACATTCAAAGATGAACTGCTATTGTTATTGGACATATTCTAAGTTAAGAAGTCAATCATTTAGGAAAGCAGGGGAGGACAAAAGAAAGGTGGTAATTGAGCTGTGTGTGTTTTGCATATGTACTGTAATCTCAAATCAAAACCTGACTACTATTGATCTGTCATGCATTGACATTGATGGGTCTTGACATATCAGTAGCTGTAAAATAATTGTTGGTTTGATACAACTTCTAAGATTCAGATGCTAAAGGGATTGACATAGAGGTTCCTTGTGTTGTGTTTTTACCCGCCATATGAGGCTAAGGATGTTAAAAACTGAATATTAAACTTAGAATAACTTATACCAATATTTCTTGTAATAAAAAAATCAAAATTATAGTGCCTAAAAATAGTATTTTTCTCAGTAGGTAAATGAAAGTCAATTTGTCAGTGGTTAATTCTGTCTTTGCTTAAATGGGTGAAAATTCAGCCGAAACTGGTTTGGCTCAGTGGATAGAGCATTGGCCTGTGGAGTGAAGGGTCCCAAGTTCTATTCCAGTCAAGGGCATGTACCTTGGCCGCAGGCATATCCCCAGTAGGGGGTGTGCAAGAGGCAGCTGATCGATGTTACTCTCTCTAATTGATGTTTCTGACTTTCTATCCCTCTCCCTTCTACTCTATCAAAAAAAAAATCAATAAGATATATTTTAAAAAATGGGTGAAAATTCAGCATAGTTTCTTTTTTTAAATATATATATTTAAAATTGTTTTCTGAGAGGAAGTGAGAGGGAGAGAGAGATAGAAATATCAGTGACAAGAAAGAAACATTGATTGGCTGCCTCCTGCACATCCCACCCTAGGGACTGAGCCCACCATGACTGGGAATCAAACTGTGACCTCCTGGTTCATAAGTTGACACTCAGCCACTGAGCCATGCCAGCCAGCCAGCCTCAGAATAGTTTTTTGACCATGTCAGACTTTCTTACTGAACTGAAATAGGATGGACTGGGTAACAATGGCAGTAGCTAGTAAAAATATTAGATAGTAGTCCAGGTTTAATACCAAAGATACCTAGCAATAATCTGAGTTGAGTTTTCTCATATTTTCTGTCCATATAAAAGATACTCACCCTAAAAAATTACAAGAAGGCCTGCATCTCTTCCCCTTGTTGACCAGGCCTAGCTCCACTGGCTACCTTTTAGGTTTTTGATTACTTCTTAGGGCCATATATACACTATTCCTTTTGCCTAACGCCTTTCTTTCTAGTCATCACATTGGTAGCCCCTTGTCATTCTGCTGATCTTGGCTTAAATGTCATTTTTCAGAAAGGCTTTTTCTGACTACCCTATCTAGCATGCTCAATTAATGTAAGATGCTATCATTATGTATTCAATTAGCTGTCCTTTGTTCTGTGTCTTTGGTCTTTGCATCTTGTAACTTTCCTCCCTTTGTTCATTGTCTGTCTCCAGAACAGACGTTTAAGTTTTATGAGGCCTGGGACCTTTTCTCTTTTTCACAGCTGTATTCCCATCACCTAGCAGGTAGCCTTATGCATATGGATGCGTTGTGGGTGCTTAGGAGTTGCTTGATATATATTTGTTCATGTTGTTGCTTCAGAGTTTCAGGTGAGATAATATGTCAGAGAACTCTGAAAGCTATGAAGTGCTGTATATATGTTGACTAGCTTACCTATGGGCAGGAATGTTTATATAGAAGAGCAGAGAGCAGATGCTTCCAAGTCCTGCCACATACATCTTAGAAATATCCATTCACACAGTGCCTCATTCGTACTATTTTTAAAGGTTTTCTTTGTTGTCCTCATTATACCAACTAGAAATTCATTTAGATTAATAAATGTATATTTTAGTTATACATGTTTGAGGACTATTGAAATGAAGATTATACTTTGGTATAAAATTAGCTCAAAAGGAGTCCTTAGTAGCATGCTGTAATGCCGGAAGAGTTTAGGCTTTACAGTCAGACTTAGAAATTCCAACTTCAGCACTTATCAGCTAGATAACCTTGAGGAAATTATATAGCCTGTCTGGAACTTCAGTTCTTTTATTTTTTCCCATTGATCTTTAGAGAGAGTGGGAGGGAAGAGAAGGGGGGTGTGGGGGAGAGAGAGAGAGAGAGAGAGAGAGAGAGAGAGAGAGAGAGAGAGAGATGTGATAGACACATAGACTGGTTGCCTCCTGCACATGCACCTACCAAGGCTGGGAGTTGAACCCACAACCTGGACCAACACTCTAACCACTGAGCAACCAGCCAGAGCTTCAGTTCTTTTTGCTCTAACACCGTCAACCGTAAGGATTGTGGGAGAGACTGAGAACCCATGGTTTAGCATCTGGAATATGTGGCACGGGGTAGGGATTGGTAAACGTTTTACTTCCAAGGATACACAACTTGGGTTAGCTGCACTGAGAAAATGAGACTTTCTTTTTGTTTGTTTGTTCCTTCTTCTTCTTCTTCTTTTTTTTACTAACTGGAAAACATACAGTTTATTTGGCCTTTATAAGGAAATGAAGATCTAACAAAATGGGTAAAACAGTCTGTTTTTATACTGGGTTTGAGGAAGGTTGGCAAGTTGTGGGAAAATGTGATCGGTATAAGCTAAGGGTAGTAAATGGGAAAAATTATAAAGACCTGTTTATTCAGTTTCCTCTGGGTAGAAGGAGGTTACCTCTCATGTGAGGGTCTTATGACCTGCTTCAGGGGGGATAGAGGTTGTCACAGAGTCATTCTTTTTTTTTTTTAATTGATTTTTTATAGAGAAGAGTTAGAAATATTGATGAGAGAAACATTAATCAGCTGCCTCCTGCACACCCCCTACTGGGGATGTGCCCGCAACCAAGGTACATGCCCTTGACTAGAATAGAACCTGGGACCCTTGAGTCCGCAGACCAATGCTCTATCCACTGAGCCAAACCGATTAGGGCCCACAGTCATTCTTGTACCTGCCAGAGAAAATGAGTGCTTCAGTGCTCTGTTGGGAAGGCTGGTCAAAACAGCCATAAGAGATCAGTATATTCTGCAGTATACAACCAGAGGAACTGAAAACCAGCATTTGTTTTAGCTGGCTTGGCTCAATGGATAGAGGTTGGCCTGTGGACTGAAAGGTCCTGGGTTCAATTCTGGTCAAGGGTACATGCCTGGTTTGCAGGCTCAATCCCAATAGGTGGCATGTGGAAGGCAGCTGATCCATGATTTCTCACCATGGATATTTCTATCTCTTCCTCTCTTTCCTCTGAAATCATTATCTATCTATCTATCTATCTATCTATCTATCTATCTATCTATCTATGTATCTATCTACCTACCTACCTACCTATCTATCCATCTATCTATCCATCCACCCATCCACCCACCCACCCACCCACCCATCCATCCATCCATCCATCCATCCATCCATCCATCCATCCATCCATCCCAGCATTAGACTTCTGGAATGTGCATGCAATGAGGGAGGGAAAGTAGGTAATTGGAGCACACCAACTATTTCTGGGTAGTAACGTGCTGTAATGAGCACTGAGAGCAGCACTCGGGCAGAGAGATTGGGGCGGGGTGGACTCCAGAAGGAGGTTGATGGAAAATATTAGAGCGGTGAGATAATGCTCAAAATTGCTTTTTTCTTTATTTCAGAACATTAGCTAGGATTGATTCCATGGGCCTTCAGTTTCTGTGACTCGGATTTAGACTTGTTCTGTGATGTTGCAAGTAATGGCCGTTATAGGTTCAGAAAGTTTAGTAGACTAGGAGTCTAAACATAACTCACATTGTAAGTAGTAATATTCTAAGTATGACCATTATTTACTTAAAAACTTACCCTTTCAGGAGCACAACCATTTCTTACGTTTTTTATTTTTTGTTTTTATAATTTGAGAGTATGTTGCAGACATCATGACACTGCAGTCCTGTGTACGTGGAGCTTACTGACATCAATCAGCACATGAAGCTGATTTTGTAAATTTCTTCCCAACTCTGACATCAAGTTGGTTGCTTGAAGTCTGCTATGTGGCATACCATGGAAATTGACATTGCAACAAACCAGGGTGTTTTTCCTCTGGAACCAGTGGTTAAACATTTATCATTATACCACTGCATGTATCTCCTAACAATAAGAACTTTCTCCTACATACCTGCAACTCTGTTATCACAGTCGAGAGATCTAACACTGCTGCAATACTGGTACCCAATACACAGTTTACATTCACGTTTCCCTAGTCATCCCAGTGTCATTTTTAGTCACATTGCCTTTTAAGGAAGTAAGTTGCTTCCTGTTACAGAAATGGAGTTAGACTTATGTTGGGCAACATTAGAAAGGTTTTAAGGTACGCTGTAAGAGCTAAAGGTAGAGTGAGTAAAAGTACTTCCTTTAGAAAAAAAAAAAACAATTAGGCCATGTAAATTTGATAGTTTAGCAGTTTCCCCCTTATTCTGTTTAACTTTTTAAAGGATTACTTGGACAAAGTGGATTTTAGAGATCAAGTATAGATGAAATTTCAATATTCTTTTAAATTGGGAGAATTGTATTGTTAATCCTAATACCTCAGTCCTTAGTATTCTAAGGTTCCAGTGTGCATTTTGGGCACATTGAGCTCCTCACTGTTCTTCAGTCACCACAAACACGTGGACGAGGTGGGGCCTTTGCATTTGCTGTCCTCTTTTGAAATACAAGTCTCATGACTGCATCCTTTATTTCATTAGACTCTCTGCTGGGTTGTCACCTCTGCAAAGATGCCTTCCCTGATCATTCTATCAAAAAAGGGTGTAGCTCTTCTCTCTTTACTCTGCATTTCTCTTCTTTAGACTTCTTCTCACTGCTTAACCTGATGTTCTATATTTATTTATTTGCTTTTCCCCGCCTCCCCAATAAGAAAGTAAGCTTCATTTCTCTCTCTCTCCCATTTTTTTTTGGGGGGGGGGGCAATCAAAATGGTGGCCTTGCTTTTCGGCAAGGTTAAAAAAAAAAAAAGTAAGCTTCATGAGGACAAAAACTTAGTGACATTTGTTCACTGGTGTTTCCCCATGTGTGGACTGGTGCCTAGTAGTCAGTAGCTGCTCAATAAATATTGTAAATGAATGCTTTCATGCATTCTAGCATCTTTGCGATACAGCATAGTTATTTTGATTGGAAATGTATACATTCTTTTTCTGTTCTTTCTTGGTTTTGTAACATAAGGAATTGATTCTCTAGTCTTGGTTTTTCTTTCTAGATGGGTATATTTATGCCCACTTTTCAAGGTTATTTGGGGGTCAAATGAGATGACTACACAAACATAATGCAACACAGCCCTGGCTAGTGTTGCTCAGTGGTTGGAGTCTTGGCCCATGCACCAAAGGGTTCCCAGGTTCAATTCCTCGTCAAGGGCACATACCTGAGTTGCAAGTTCAATCCCGGCCCAGTTGGGGCATGTGTGGGAGGCAACCAAGCATTGTCTCTCTCACTTGCATTATTGTTTGTCTCTCTCTGTTCCCCCTCTCCCCTTTCCACCCTCTTAAAAAATCATTGCGAAAAATATCCTTGGGTGAGGATTAACACAACAACAAAACATAATGCAAGGCATTTGATAACTGAATAAATGGTTAGAGTAATGTCTACTGTCACATTCGTAGGACATTATAATTACAGTGGAGCAATTAATTTCCGGGCAGAGGCTGCCTTTTGGCAGAGACAGCAGCTGGGTTGAGTTTAAAAGGCAGATATGATTTGGATAGATGAAAATTTATAGAGATTGAGAGGGAAAGGTCTGGAAGAGAGGACATTCTGAACAATTAAGATGTTCAAGGGATGGCATGTAAACTAATGTGAATTGGAGGGGTTGTTTCTCTATTTTCCCTTTGCTACCATTCTTTGTAATATATGAGAGATTAGTGCTTCCTTTTATGAAAATCTTGGGAGTATTAACAGCATGCAATACCATAGCTGTTGTTTTATGATACTCTTTTGTTAGAGTTGTAAATTGCACTATTTATTATAAAGTACCCATGTGTTATGATAACTACAGGGGAGGAAAACAGGATGAAGTTGGATATTCCTTTCCACATTCCAGATAATTGCTAGCAAAAACATAATAAACTCTGGGATTAGCAGCCCTTGTACCTTCCAAGCTCACATTTGTTATGAGAGCAAGGAGATCCCCACAATATTGATAAACTTTCCTAACTGTATGGAATGAATTCATATATTCTCTCTTACCCAACCAGATAAATACTTTCACACCAAAGCTTCAAGAAAAAATAGTTTTGGGCTATAGGAGAGGTTTGTTCAGTGTATTGTAGTAGAAAGAGCACAAAGCAGGAAATCTTACAGTCCATCATTTATAACTCCTTTCTTAAAGATTGTTTCCCTGGGAATGTGTGTTCTTCTTAAGTTGGTATACTCACTATTCAGAAGTTAGGATAAGGAACATTGCCTGTGTCTTTGAGGAAGTATATTCAAATCTTTGTAATTATTGTGTTGATTGAATACTGGTCCTGGGGGCATATTTCTTAGTCCAGCATATAACTACCCTAGCCTGTGCTTTTTCTTGTAGTTTATCTTGCAGAGTTTAGGTATCTGCCAGGGGACTCTGAATGGCTAACAAGGAAAAAAATAATCCTGGATTACATGGTGATACAGATTAAATTCCATTCTGAAGAGTTCAAGACATGAAAATCCTTTTATTATTCTGAAATTTCTCTCAAAATCATACTATTGCCAGAAATCAGAGTAGGAAAGGTTCTCAGAGGTTATCTCTTTCAGTTTTACAGTTGAGAAAACATAAAGCCGAGAGAAAAGAAGGAATCTGTTCAGCCACAGAAATAAAACTCAAATTTCCTGTAGGCTGGTTGAATATTTTCTGTACTACTCTACCTCTAGCAAGAGCACATCACCTGTAGATTCTGCCAGCAAAAATGACATAATGGTCATCCAGCCTTTCTCAAAGAACTTGAAAGAAACTAAGGCTATGGTTATATTTTAACATTGTTATATTTTAACATTAACAGTTAATGTCCAGTATGTGTTGGAAATAAAATGATGAGTGAGGGACTAACATGGCCTCTAGCCTCTGGAACTTGTAGCCAAATACAATCTTTCCTGACTTTTTTCCAGAGTCAACGGACAAATCAGGACTGGAAGTTTCCATGTGCTGTTTGGAAGAGGCACAGGTGGGGAGTTAGGGAAGTAACCCAAGAGGAAAAGAGTATCAGAGGGCCTGTGCAGACTTGTAGAACTCCTACATTCCACTCGTCTTTTCTATTTTGGTGGTCTCAGACATCTTTGGTTTGAGTGAGTGTGTGTGTGTGTGTGTGTGTGTGTGTGTGTGTGTTCTGTTTTGAGAATGAGGAATGGAAATTTATTCTCAATCAGTGCAGGTTTCAAATGAGGTGCTCCCTTCCTGAGGCTTTTTCGATTTCCCCCTCTAGGCAATGCAGCTGAAACCTTCCTGGTCTAAAAGGTTAGAAACTACTTGAGACATTCAAATCATAAGTACTTTCCATTGATCTGCTGCGTGAAATGATTGTATAAACTGAAATTATGTTGAAAATGGAGAGCTTGATGGATTGACTGTACCATTTGTATGAGGAAAAAGAAAATTCGTGTCTCCCTCCACACAAAAAGGTATACTCAAAGCTGCATTCCCTTGGAATCTACACATTTGTGACTCCGGTAGTGTAGTTAAGAAAGGTTTGTAGACCTCAGTTATGGCAGCCTGTGAGGTATGTGAATTCTGGTTGTAAATGTCTAGCAACTACTACTTTTTATCAAACTCTGTTTAGTAAAATAAAAACATCAACCTTGAATATATGCTTCTGAAGCCCATGTTGGTTGAATGTAATAAAGTAGAACCAAATACCTATTGGGGGACATTGTAGGGATTGGTGGTAATTGAGAGACAGTATCAACACGAAGCAGTGGCTACATTTTTTTGCCTGTCACCCTGGCTGTTGTTGCTCAGTGGTTAGAGTGCCATCCTGAGTACAAGAGGGTCTCGGGTTCGATTCCTGGTCAAGGTTCTATCCCTAGTAGGGCCATGCAGAAGATGGCCAATCAATGTTTCTCTCTCACATTGATGTGTTGTTTTTTCTCTCTCTCTTCCTCTCCCTTTTTCTCTGGAATCAATGAAAACATATCCTGGGGGAAGGATTTAAAAAAATTTTTTTTGACTGCCCACAATTATAAAAAAAAAAAAGGATGTTGCTGCTCTAAAACAGCACTCTCTCTCCCCCAAAATAATAGTCTTAACCCAATCTTGCTCATGCAATGATGATACATCTTTTTTTATTTTATTTAAAAAGGAAATAATAGTCCGAACACTTTAAGTTAATTTCATAGCACTTTTAATCCTACAGATTGTTTTAGCATTTAGAACTAGAAAGACTTTGGTTTAAGTTCCGGTTTTGTTGTGGAGCTGATAGGAGTGAAAGACCACTGGAGCCCAGACCAAAATAAAATTTAGGGAGCCTTTATTAGGCGGCCTGGCGACTGACTGCTCTGCCATCCTTCATGCAGGGAGACCAGAGAGCAGCCTTAAAAATATATCCTAAAGTTCCTTTGCTGAATATTCCACCACTGCCCAAGAAGTACCCAGTTGTAAATGGGGCAGAGACAGATCCACTGTGTTTTGCCAGTATAGTTCAGATAAGCAAGAAACGAAGGACACCAGCAGAGCAGGTTGTACCTAGCAAAATCAACAAAAACTTCTCTCCCTGCTCTCCCCACTGACATCTACTCCCCTGTTTCTGCATTAACCATTTACTCTGTCCTTAGCAAGAGAAATAAGGCAAGCAGTCTGAGATCCTGTATAACCAGGCTTTTTACACTTAAGGAAGAGCTGCTCTCCCTCCCAGATTTTCCTTCTTTCTTCCAAGTCCCAGAGAATCTCAAATCCTCCTTCTCCTTCACTACTTCTGATATCTCCCACCATCCCCTTGTCCCCCAGGATAGAGCTCCTCTATCTCAGGCTGAGAGTGAATTCCACTTCCTCTACCCTTTCTCACACCTGCTCTGGAGCAGTTTTGGGCTCTTCCTCCCCAGAGACCCACTGTAAATCTTAACAGTAAGGGCAGACAGGTCGCAGTTCTTGGGACCACATGGTTCTTTGTTTGCTAGAAGAGCCAAAAAAGACAGTCTACAAAGCAGTTAATTATGACTAATCTTAACCCAACAAACCTTTGTTTAAACTTCTCTGGATTGGCATCCTTCACAAATTTTATATCCTTAAATTAACCCTAGAATTCCAAAATTTTAAACTAACACAGCAAAATTATAAATTAAGGAAAAGCAATTAAAAGTTATCTACTGTTTTCCCTCTAAAGCAGGGTTTGCACTATCTTTAAACAAACTAAACAACAGAAAGAGATAAATACTCTCATGTGTACAGCCAGACAACACAAAGTAGCTTTCACTTCACACAGACTTCCACACTTATATTTATACACCAGACAGTCTGAGTTTTTGACTTCTGGGGAGGTGATCAAGCTCCCCCTTCCATTCAATGGGATATGGGAAAGTTGGCCATTCCTGCTCACAGAATTTCTGTAAATCAAAAGCATTAACGGAGGCTCCATAATTATCTGCTCGCCACTTGAATTCCTGAAAATTTTTCAAAAAATATTGCAGGGGAGTACAGACAACATGAAGCAGACTGACTCATTCTAATGATAGAGACAATTAGACCACAATAACACAGAATAACAAAGACAATAACAACCAACTGAGGATCACCAGGCACAGTCGTGCACTGGGATCTGGTCTCAGAAGTAGTGCTGCGTCCAGCCTTCCAGAGATCTCAGATGGGTGCCCACAGAACCAGAAATAAGTTTCTTACTGGTAAGAACCAGATCCAGATGGCTCCAAACAGAGTCAATCAGGAAATTTAGCAGGGGGGGAGTCTACAACCTCTACCAGTCCCGGGGCTGAGGAACATCTCTCAGAGATCTCCCCCTGGGTCGGAGAGTTCGGGGACCCCTGTGGGCTCCAGTCACAGGACCAGTCAAAGGCTGGTGCATCTCGCTGGGGCCTCCAAATGTTACGGAGTGGATGCGAGTGAAAGACCACTGGAGCCCAGACCAAATTAAAATTTAGGGAGCCTTTATTAGCCGGCCTGGAGACTGCTCTGCCATCCTCCATGCAGGGAGATCAGAGAGCAGCCCCAACCCTTTGTGCAAGACCACTTTTAAGCACATAACCACATCCTGTTTTTGCACAATAAGCAATTCAAGATAAAACAGTTTTTCCCAAGCAACCTCAGAGTCATGCCATTGACGACCATGCTATTTATAGGGTCATCCTGTTCTTCAGAAAGCTGACTGTTCTATCTTGCAAGGCCTACGTGCTGGGAAGGGGCCATGAGACCGTATCTCAAGGCCTGGTCTGGTGTCAGCACTGACAACTCTATCTGGGGCATAGTCCACAGCCTCAGTAGTGTTCAAAAATTCCCACTTTACAACATTGTCACCTCTGTGTACCTAACTTCTCTGGGCTTCAGTTTCCTCACTGCTTAGAATTGAGATAATAATGGCATTTATTTTATAGCTTGTTTTTTATTTATAACTAGGGGCCCGATGTACAAAATTCGTGCACTGGGGGTGGGTAGTCCCTCAACCCAACCTGTCTCCTCTCACATACTGGGAGCCCTCAGGGGATGTCCAACTGATGGCTCACCCCCAGCCTGCCCTCTGGTGAGGCTTTAGGTCTTGGGCACCCAGCCATTGCCCTGCTCAGCTCAGCCCTGGGGGCTGGGTGCTCACCGCCACCACTGCTGCTGCTGCCCTTCACAGTGCCTGGGGGCTGGGCGCTCACTGCCTCTGCCATTTCATCTCCACCCCCAGGCCCACCGTTCAAGCCACTTGGCCCCACCCCTGCTCCTGATTGGCTGGTAGCATAGCCAATCAGGAGCGAAGGTATGGTCAAATTTGCATGTTTCTCTCTTATTATATAGGATGACATAACCTGAGTAAAGTGTGCCAGGAACTTGATAAACACATAACCAGTGGCTGTTTTTCTCTCTCTCTTGTTAGCTTACAAGTAGAGAATTGGGAGTGAAATAATGTTGAATCTTCAGAGGGAAACTAATTCAGTTGTAGGTATGTTGGAGTTTTAGGTATTATAGGTAGCCAGAAGAGTTTAGTTATATTATTTGTTAACAAGACTATATGAAATCGTTTGAGATTAGCAAATTTTAAAAATGCAAGCAAGCAAAGTATTAAAATTTCAGGGACTTAATGATTAAGCCTTTTTTAAAAAAAATTAACTTTAGAGACGAAAGGAGAGGAAGAGAGAGAGAGAAACGTTAATGATGAGAGAGCATCATTGATTGCCTCCTGCAAGCTGCACAGCAGGGATCAAGCCTGCAACCTAGGCATGTGCCCTGACCCGGAATTGAACCAAGACCTCCTGGTTCATAGGTTGCCCCTCAGCCCCAGAGCCACCCCAGCCAGGCTAATTGAGTCTTTCTTAAAGCTGCATGAGGTTTACTTAATTCTACACAACCTGTTTACTTTTTCGGATCTCTGCTAAAATTCTCCAAAATTTAAAATGCAGAATTTGTCATATGTACTTCCCTTCCCCTCTTTGTACCATTTTCCCCTTTGTTTGGGATAGTGTAACCTGTACTGAGCAATGCTGCGGTTGAATAAACACGCTGTGAGACAAAAAAAAAAAAAAAAGAGCGACTGGGTCCCGGTGACGGTGCTGTGCAAGAAGGGCCCCATGGCCGCGCAGGCCAAGTCCAAGCAGGCCATCCTAGCAGCCCAGAGACGAGGAGAGGACGTGGAGACTTCCCAGAAATGGGCCGCTGGGCGGAACAAGCAGCACTCCATCACCAAGAACACAGCCAAGCTGGACCAGGAGACAGGAGCTGCACCACGACCGCGGGACCCTGGAGGTGGGCAAGGTCATCCAGCAGGGCCGGCAGAGCCGGGGGCTGGCGCAGAAGGATCCGGCCACCAAAATCAACGAAAAGCCACAGGTCATCGAGGACCACGAGAGCAGGCGGGCCATTCCTAACAACCAGGTACTGGGCAAAATCTAGAGAGCCGTCGGCCTCAAGCTCCGGGGGAAGGACGTTGGGAAGCCGATTGAGAAGGGGCCCAGGGCGAAATGAGCACAAAGCCTCGAGGTCAGTGAGTTCTGGCTGCAGGAGCCTGGCGGTTCCCCGGGACCCCCAACGCCAGCGTGGCCTCCTCACCCGCCGAGTGGGACACGGGTGTCTGCCTGCCTGGGACCCCACCCAACCTGCTGTAAACAGAGCCTTACAAAGGGTTAGCTCCTCCTGTTGTGTTTCCTCCCTACCCCCCTCAGCGAGGTGCAGACCCCCACCCTCTCCCAGGTGTCGGCCCCGGGGGGCATGGCTCTGGGGGTGAGGGGGCCTCACTCGGGGCAGCAGGGCCAGTCCACAGAGGGAAGATGCTAATAAACATTCTCTGCCCTTCAAAAAACAAACAAAAAACTTGGCATAATTTGTAGAGGTTATGAGATCTACCAGTAAAAGATAGTTGTGGAACAAAAATGACACAAGACTTGGAATTGACAGGTAAACCCACCAGCTGCCTTAAGCTCTTCATCTACAAAATATATATATATTTAAAATTCTCACCCAAGGACATTTATTCCATTGATTTTAAAACAGTGAAAGGGAGCGAAGAGGGGAGGAAAGAACATCAACATGAGAGGGACACATCAATTTGTTGCCTCCTGCACTTTAGTTGCCTTCTGCAAGTGCCCTGACCAGGGCAAAGGGTTAACCCACAACTGAAGTACATGCTCTTGACTGGGAATTGAACCCATGACCTTTCAGTCCCCAGGCTGACACTCTATCCACTGAGCAAAACCCGCCAGGGCTCAAAAAAAGTCTTATTTCACAAACTAACAATAATCTAACATACAGGTAAATATAGTATACATTATCTCCATGGGAATACTTTTACTAAAACATCATTTTTTTCAATATATATATTTTTTTATTCTTTAAAGTATTACAAATAGTAATATGTTTCCTCTTTCTCCCCCCCCCCCCACCCCCCATTAACCTCTCCCCGGTCTCTTACCCTCCAGCACATGCCTTCACCTGCCCCCCCCCCCCCCCCCCCCGTATTGTATCCATTGGTTATGCTTATATGCCTGCATACAAGTCCTTCGGCTGATCTCCCACAGCCCCCACCCCCACCCTCCCCTGCCTTCCCACTGTAGTTTGACAGTCTGTTTAATGCTTCTTTGCCTCTGTATCTTTCCCCCCGTTTTTTTTTTTTAAATCCTGCATCTGCATACTAGTTATAAACATATAAGAACAAAAAATGTTTGAGTCATTTTCAGTGTCCAACAGTTGTAAGTCCCAGCTTCAATGTCAAATAGTTCCTTATGTGTACATGTCAGCAATAGTATCTGGATGGTGGACAAATGGTGGCAATGCAGGTTCCACCCTCTCTGGTTTGGTCCTGGGCCGCCTGCAGCGATGCACAGCTGCTGACTGCTAGCATGGAAGGTGTCATCAGCATCTTCCATCTCTGGCCTGTCTTTGTGGTTGGAACAGACCTGTCATTTCCTCTCTGTTGCAGGAATCCATATGGTCTTGGAGTTGTTTTCTGAAAATATACAAACATATTCTCAACCAAAATTTAATAAAGGAACCTTTTCTGTAAATTAGACTTGGGATTCTTTCTATTTTTGCCCAAATTATTTTCCTTTGGCTTATTTTGACACCTTGTATGTTTTTCATGGGTGTCCTGTTAGCATTGCAAATGGAAATTAATTTTCTGAAGTAAGAATTTTCTAAGTGTAATTTACTTTACAGGATATTTTTTCTTACATGATATTACCCCACTACCCCCCCCCCCTTTTTTTGATTAATGGGTGCTTTTGGAAATTTTAGATTGCAGTCTTGGTAACTTTAAATTTTAATTTTTGCACACAAATATGCTTTAGGTTCTTTGCATGTTAGGCAATTTTGCTATGAGATGAACTACTAATAGAAATTTTAGTTAATATTTTAGAAACAGCTTTTTGTCCAGTACTCTTAAATTTTCTTGAGTATTCACTTATTTCAATTAGCCAATTTAAATTAATCTGAAAACTTGATTACTATTTTACTGTAAAATTTAATACTCAAACAATAATCTTAGTTTACCCTGTAAATATTTGTAGCAAGGATTATTTGCATTCTTGAGTAGACCCTGAGCATTCTTGGTGCTAGACTGGATTTAGTATAGGGCTGCTATTGCTGGCCAAGTCTCTGTCTGTAACCTGGGTCCCGATCTGAGCTGTGCCTGGGAAGCAAAGCAGCTGTGAGGGCAGGAGACCTCTTTCAGAAGGGGTGAGAGTTCAGGCCCCTGCAAAGTTAGGGGAGTGAAGATCTGTGCCCCACCTCTCTTGATCTTTAAATTCTCTCCTGATGGCCCCTCTGCGACTATGCCTGTCTTAGGTTGTTCCTTCCCTGAGGAATCTTACCCATCTCTGGCTAACCAGCCATCCTCTGGAGCCAAACAGGGTGATGTGAGGTTCAGTTCTGTCTCCTTGGTAATGTATGCCCCCGTGGCCTCCATGCCCAGCACCTGCCTTGGGATCCCCTCGCCTGCTGGTGGGTCCAGTTACCGATCACTTATCTCGGAGGACTCAGGTTTTGTTTTTTTTCCCCAGGGAGTGCCCAGCTCACCCCATTGGGCGAGAGACAGATCCAAAAACATCATTTTTTAAATCAAAATAAAAATAATCATGATTGGTTCTAGATTTATGAGTCGAATCAAACATGTAATTTTTTACTAGCATGAGATTAACAATATCCTAGAACATGTCTTTAAATAAGTATGGGTATAGGTAAAGGGAAACCCATGTGTATCTTGGCACACAATTTATATAATAATGGTGATATTAATTTATAATGACTAAGTATATAGGCGATTAGAAGTGAATTCTTATAGCTGATCTTGAGGTGTGTGTGTACAAGATATTATTAGACAAAGTGTTTGTCCAGTAGTCTGGATTATAAATAACCCCTGTTCTAGCTCATTTTAAACAATGTTGTATGAACGATGCCAAAAAAAAAAAAAAAAAAAAAAAAAAAAAAAAAAAAAAACAGGCTAGAACATTTTCTTCTCTCCAAGATCTTAGATTTTGTAAACAGGGCTTTGCTCCTGAAACTAATGTAGGTCATTATAACCCAAATCTTTTGAAAGATGAGAGCCCCAATTAAGACTCTTAGGTTCTTTTTAATATTTAAAAATGAAGAAGTGTTTTAGCTCTTAGAAACACAGTATTCTTAGACTCTGTTTGGCCACTTGGCTTATTTGTACCATGCCAAAATGAATACTAATCACTGAGTAATTTCAGCAATAATGATTGCTAGGAATCTCCGTTGGAGTGGAAATTAATGTACTTTATTATGGCTTAATTTATCCCAATACTGCCCTAACACCATAACATTTTGTTTTGAAATAAAAATAGATTTTTTAAACAACAAAGTAATGTTTTTTTAAAATCATTTAATGAGAAAAACAATAAATTTCCTTAATTTCCAAAATTGGTAACAATGTTAAATTTTGGCTGTTTAGTCTTTCTTGCAAATTAGCTATTCAGCTGTGAAATGTGTTGTTAAATATGACATATTTAAGAAGCTTTAAAAATATGAGTGTCCTAAAAATCTTTCTTTGGTAGCCAAGATTTAAATTTCATCCCCATTGTTATTAATATAGGATACCACTAATGTATTGCCCTTTATTTGTTGGAGTGGGTGTGAATACTATATGTGTCTATACACACATTCACAGTCACATCTATCAATATCCTGTAGACCTGCTGTTTGCATAGGAAAAGAGAAAACCTAAATTGCTTGAGAGCCAAGTACTCAGCTAGATGGCTTATACCTCTTAGAGAAATCATTATTCCCACTTTATAGATGAAGAAATAGATTCTTATAGATTAAATAAATTTTTATTGATTGATTGTAGAGACAGAAGATGGGGGTGGGGGAGATTTGTTCCAACTCATTTATGTATTCATTGGTTGATTCTTGTATATACCCTGACCAGGGATCAAACCCAATACTTTGGTGTATCAGCATGATGCTCTAACCAACTGAGCTACCAGCTACAGCTTTGGCTAAATAATTTGGTAGCACAGCTTGTTAAGTGGAAAGAACTTGAGCCCTAGACTATCTGTCTCTTCTCCATTATGTCCTACTACTTGAAGGGATCATTTCCAGTAGTGAGATTGGATTTTGTACAAACATGTTTACTAGTATATTGCTATCCCTTAGAAGACCACCAGGGACGACAATCCTATTGGTATAGCACTTAGCTGTTTTCAAATAATTTTAGCCTATCTTATTTGATCCTTACAACATGTCAGTATTGCAGGCAAAAAAATACTGACGTAAAATTTTAGCAATGTCAGAGAAGTGCTTAAGATCACAAAGCTGATGAGAGTTAGAGTTTAGATTAGAACCCAGATCTGTGGTTCCTTGGTCTAGTGCCCTTTTCTACTCCCTTTACGTTATCTGGATTAGGTATTCGATCTCAGAGCATGAAATAGTGAAGTTTTACAGACTGAATCTTTTATTGTGTCATGTAGTGATCACACTCCAGCTATAGTCTGGCAGTCCCGTTTTCCTGTATTTTAAGTATGACAGTTTTCAGGTATAATGGGCTGTAGTAGTGGTTATTGAATAAGTAATTATTGGGAAATGTTGACTTGATTTCTGCATTTAAACTTTATTTTTGTGTGAGGCCACATTTGCCTTATGGAAATGTGTATAAGAAAGGAATTGTTAGGAAAGGATAGTAGTAGTTAAGAGCATGCACATTAGATTTTGGAAGACCTACATTTGAATCCTGGATTTGCCCACTCAGTTCTGGTTACTTGAGCAAGTAACAAGACAGTAGTAGCTACCACAGGGTCAGAGGATGGGTAGTAGAAAGATTAGCACCATAGCTGGCCCATGGGCCTTAGATATACAATAGTTACTTAATCATTATCTTTGACGGCCTTTTTAAAAAAATAGCAATATTTATTTTTGTTTAGAAAGTGTCTAATCTAGCATGATTATCTCTAAAGTATCTTAAAAGTAGTTTTAAATTGTGCTAAAAGAGAGCATACGTGACATGAAACAATTGGTATTTTAAATTATTCCATTTTGTATTTGAAATATGTAGTTTAAAAAAACTCATAAAAGATCTGCTTTCCTACTTATTCCATTACATTATAATAATATGAGAAATTTCTATTTCTTGATCTGGTCATTTGGAGAACACAGTTATGACATGTTAGGTGGGATGCAGGGGACATAGGGTTTGTTTTTTTTAATGGCTGGGGGTGGAGAATTAAGAATGTGTGACTAGTATTTAGTGTAGAATTTCATATTATTCAGATTCCTAACTTGTAGGCTCTTGAGATCTACAAAATAGATAACATGTTGATATGCTATAGCACATTCATTTACAGCTTTGTATGTACCAAAATGAACAAACTAGGGGAAAGCAAACATTTTTCAGGATCATAAAAAGTGTTATTTTGAAATTTATTGGAAAACTGGCAGCACATTGGAAGCATTTCACTAAATGAACCTCTTGGTTGGGTTTTACTTTTAAAGATGGCATGTCTCTTGGAGTGGATGTTATTCACTTATAATTGTGTTCCTGACGAAATTTAATATTTTTTCTGTAAGTTCTCTTTATGTATGATGTTAACCAATAGTTTTAGGTTGTAGTTAAAGGATATCATTAACCTTTAATTAAAAAGTTTATCGGCCAAAACCGGTTTGGCTCAGTGGATAGAGCGTCGGCCAATGGACTGAAAGGTCCCAGGTTTGATTCTGGTCAAGGGCGTGTACCTTGGTTGTGGGCACATCCCCAGTAGGGAGTGTGCAAGAGGCAGCTGATTGATGTTTTTCTCTCATCGATGTTTCTGACTTTCTATCCCTCTCCCTTCCTCTCTGTAAAAAATCAATAAAAAATACATATTTTTTAAATTTATGGATTATAACTCAAAGGAAGTATACCAAAAACAATTTAGAGGTTATATATTACTAGAGGCCCAGTGCATGAAATTCATACACTGAGAGAGTATGTGTGTCCCTCAGCCCACCCTACACCCTCTCCAATTTGGGACCCTTTGAGGGATGTTGAACTGCCCATTTAGGCCCACCGGGATCGGGCCTGAATGGGCAGTCAGACATCCCTTTCACAATCCAGGACTGCTGACTCCCAACCACTCACCTGCCTGCCTGCCTGCCTGATTGCCTCTAACCGCTTCTGCCTGCCAGCCTGATCACCCCCTAACCACTCCCTTGCCAGCCTGATTGACGCCTAACTGCTCTCCTGCTGGCCTGATTTCCCCTAACTGCCCTCCCCTGCTGGCCTGGTCACCCCCAACTGCCCTCCCCTTCAGGCCTGGTCCATCCCAACTGCCCTCTCCTGCAGGCCTGATTGCCCACAACTTTCCTCCCCCTCTGACAATCTTGTGGCAGCCATCCTGTGTATACATGGTGGCAGCCATCTTGTGTGTTGAAGTAATAGTCAATTTGTATAGTATCTCTTTATTATATAGAATTCCTATTTTGAAAGATATAGAAAACGGTTAATTTTGAATTACATAGTTATTCATTCAAAACTTTTAAAATTTTATTCTCTTTGTCTAATAGTTGTATGATATAAATAAACAGACTTTTAGAGCTGATTTTCGTACTTGAACGGTGCAAATAATGATGCTTATTCTATTCACCTCCTATAGTTGCAAAATCAAATCAAACAGTATATGTATATAAATCAGGCATGGTGCTAGGTGAGCAATAATGTAGGCAAAGCACTTTCAGTGTATAGTGGAGGAGAATTTTATTAAACCAGTCATTTTGCAAGTAATTATTTAATATTATATAAGCTACATACTAAGGAAAAAAAATACAGAGAACCTGACTAGTCTTGGATCTAGATTGAAAACTGCCTGGGGAAGAGAATTTAAACTGAGACATCAGTTGAAGGCTTTATGGAAGACCACTCCTAGTGGAATAGGAATAGTATTTGCAAAGAAGCTTAAGGGTCCTTAGTAAGTAAAAATCCAGTCTGGCTGGCACTAAGCACCCTTTAGCCTTCACAATAGCCCTGTGAGTTAACCCTATTTTGCAGATAAGAAAACTGAAGCTTAGAATGGTTCAGTAATTTATATAGGGTCTTGCTGTTTATAAATGGCAGATTCATGTTTTGAACCCAGTTTGGTTGGCACAACTCCAAAATCCTTGTTCTATCTATTGTGCCATTCTTTTTCCCAGTCACTTACCTCATAGGCTTATTGTGCTCCCAAAACACATCTTCCCTCTGGTTATTTCTCAGAGGGCCTTGTAGCTCTCCCTCCGGCTAATTGTGGAGCCACTTCTTTAAAATAGACTTGCCCAGGCCGTGGTATTTTGTGGAAGAGCCACACTCAAGGGGCCAAAGAGCCAGCCGCATGTGGCTCGTGAGCCGCAGTTTGCTGATCACTGTGCTGAAGTAATAATGGGGCTTAACTTCTACAGGTTATATATACACTGTTTACTCTTACTTATATGCTATAAAATAGCAATTTTCAACCTTATGTAAATCTCATGGCACATAAACTAATTACTAAAATTTTATGGCACACCAAAAAATATATTTTCTGCAAGTATAATTTTGATTCATTTACACCAGACAGCTATTGTTTTGGTTGTTGTCAGGGTTTTTTATTTGACAAACTAAGGGAAAAAGAGGTCAGTGTCCCTGACTAAATAGTCAGGTATTTCATGTTTTAAAATTTTTGTGGCATGCTGGTTGAAAATCATTCTAGGACTCCAGGGATCCTAGAAGCTTTTGTAGGGTTAGGAATCTTGCGGATTCTGGGGCTCATAGGAAACTGCAGTGTTGTTTGTGGCCTCCCACTTAAAAATAGCCTCATGGTGCTCATGGGGTACTTTAAAGAGCCAACATTTCCAGCGGCCTCTGCTCCCTACCCCCAAGACACTCCAGATAAACAAAGATCTGAGTAATAGCAGTGTGCTTCTCCTGTAGCCTCTGCCTACTCCCACAAACCTGCCTGTCTAAAAGTCCTCAGGCACCACTAAGAATGCTCTCCATTGGAAAGAATGCAAGTAGAAAGGGTCCCATTGCTTTAAAAGTTTGAAAAAACACTATCCTAGTTTGTGTGATGTTCTGGAGAGGTGTTTCCTAAATGAGGTGTTTTGTTGTTTTCCTTCTGATCCTTCATATCTGCTTATCTCCTACTACCTGCATTAATTCCCCCAAACATCTTTGTAAGTTGGGGAGGAGTTTTGTTAAAGCTTGTAGAGATAGTGCAGACTCTAGTATACTGAAGCTCGGTACTTGAAACCTGAAAAAAACCTCCTATTCCTTTATATTTCCAGATACTTTCATGATAGAGAAAATAAATGAATTCAGGCTAAATGTCATTGTTGTTTTATGTAAGAAGAGATGTTTTGTTAATGAGTATATTTATGTTTTTCTATTTTCAGTGTTACCTTCTTATTGAATTTATTGGGGTGACTGGTTTCAGGGGTACAATTTATACAATATATCATCTGTTCATTGTATTGGGTATGCACTACCAAGAAGAGATGTTTTAATGCCAGTATCTAGTTAAATCTTTTATGGTTGCCAGAGTTTACTAAGTAACTGATTATTTTTCCTTTTTAAGTTTTTTTCTAACCAATCTGTTAACCTCCGATTTTCTCGCCCACTTAAAAGGCACTGCATACATTGGAAGAGGGACTGCTTCAGGCCCTCATCCATTTTAATGAACTGGTTGTGCTTTTCTAAGAATTGTGAAGTTTATGGTAAAGCAGTTCCTAGCCCTAGGTAGATGGAGGTGGACGCTTTATTTTAGTTGTCAATTTTTTGTATCTCTGTGGTTTCGAGGGGTTTCACTTGGTAGAACCTGATTTACTTGAAACGCGAAGTAATAAATCGATTCCCTCCACCCCCCCACCCACCCCTCTTTGTCCTCAGTTTTATGTGAAACACTGCCTGAAATGTTTGCTTTCCAAATTTCTCTCTGTTTAAAAGCACCCAGAGACGCACATTTTAGGGGCTCGTGCTGGAAGACTCTGTCATTATCGCTCTCCTGTTCTTTCCTTTCAAGTTGCCTAACCACAGCTGAGTTGGTAAGAGGCGCAGAGACAACAGGAGAGTGCTGCCAAGTAGACAGGAAGCCGTAGTGGACCTAGCGAGGGGGCTGAGCACGCCCCGCGTCCAATCAGCGCTGAGTGCTGTTGCTATGTGCGCTCTCACTCTGCTGCCTTTGTGAACAGCCTCAGAGGGAGAGCGGAATCAGCACCCACCACTGAGCATTTGTTTTAACCACTGCAGACATCTGGATCCCTCAGTCACTGGCTGTATAGCAGTTGACAGCCAGAAGGCAACTTCTTTTATGCAAGGATTCCAGTATGGTTTTCAGTGGGAACAAAGGGCTCCACAGAGAAGGTGTGTAATGAAGTGTTTTTAACGGCATTATTTTTAAGCTTCCAATTTCCTGTAGCTGTTTACCAGTTTTGTGGTGTTTGCTTTGCATGGATTTATAATAAATGGGTCAAGAAAAAATGATCTTACTTTGAAAAGCATTGAACTTGGGGAATTTCGTTTAGCTTCATATAGCCTGTTTTCTTTGAACAGCATTGCTTTAGAGATGATTAAAATGCTGGTCTGAACAATGAGTAGGAAGAAAAGAAACCAAAATACAATGCGCTCACTTTAATGGGGTGTAAAATAAGATAAAAATGAGAATACTAGGAAGAGAATAGAGTTAGCCAGAACCATGAACTGTGTTTGAGGGCAGGAGGTAAAAATAAAAGCTGCTAAGGAGGATATATTTTAAATAAGTTACATGTTTTTAACTACAATCTGTTGTTTATGAATTTGACAGATTGTCAGAATTTAGATTAGTGAATATTTTGACAGTTTAAGGAATTAATGTACTTAGTTTCTCTTTACAAAGGGTTTCTGAAGATGCTACCTCCAATTGTACAATTCCCTAATTATTTGATCTGTTGACTAATTCTGTGCAGTTCAGATAAAGGACAGCAGTATAATCCAGCAGCAAAGTCAGTGTTGTGTTCTATTAAATGCCCATTAAAATAGAAAAATAAAGGATTTTGAACACAGCAAGCATATCATAAATGGTTAAGATCATATTTTAAAATTAAAGTAGGCCTCTTAGTAATTCCATATTTGACATAGTAAATACTAGTAGAATATAGTAGAATCTTATCTAATTAAACCTCACTAATTCAACATTTGTAGTACTTGAACACAATATGTGCTACAGTTTGGTTTAATGGGTTCTGGAAAAACCAGTTTATCCAACTGATTATAACAAAGTTTTAAAATATCTTAGATAAGCAAGTGTTTTTCCATGTTCTCAAATACTGAAATTATAGAGTTTACATAGTTGATTTAACTAATGATTCCTTTAAGTTAATTAAAGCAGAACAGAAGGCTAATTAGCATATTATCCATTTATGAACAGTTTTCCTTTGCTCGTTCGGTTTCACCTGGTTGTGTAACTATCTCCTTTTTAATTAGTGACTTATGTCTGATGAATAAAATTAGTATCATACAAATTCAAAGTTAATATTCAAGCTTTATAATCTCTATAAATATATTTTGGAATCAGATTGGTTTTGATAGTGTTGTTCTTTTCAAGAAGTACCTGTCATTAGGAAGGCTTAGCAATCAGTGTTATCATTATTTGATAAGTGACAAGAGTTGTTTCTTTTCTTTGCAAAGAACTGAAAATATATCTCATGCTTTTGTGCCCATTACGGATCATTTTTAATGATACATATATAACACTTAAATATTAAGTTAAAGACTTTAAGTAGTAGATGCAAATATATAAAATAAGTTGTCCTTAAACATTAAAGGAGTGTTTCACATGAACTGACATGTTGCTGAAATTTAAGAGACTCTGACATGTCTCAGTTTTTCCATTTGTTAGGTGTAGTCTAAAGCTTGAACTTTATAGGAGTTATAAAAATTATAACAAAATGAAGAAAGCTATATTCTTTGGACTCAGTGGCCTCCACAGTATAAAGCACTCATTTGCAGAAGAGGAGCTGTGAGCGGGAAGGGGATGGGAGGCAGAGTTATGTTGAAAGGATTAAATAATAACTAACCATATGGAGGTCACACTAGTCATTTCCATTTTTTGAGCTATCACTCTCCTCAATTACTTTTTTTTTTTAATTATAGAACCACAAATACCAAAGCTTTGCTTGAATTGGTTTACTGCCCTTTTCCCTTGGTTTATTTCTTAAGACTTAATAGACTTCCAAGAGCAGGCTGATTTTATTCATATATTGCAAAAGATAAAGGAATATAATATTGGCAAGAAAATTGAGCCTATTGCTGTGTCACACAAAAGCTATGCCTTTGTGTTGCAGAAGAAACAGTCTTGGAAAAATTCCAGATTTTGTGGGTTTTTTTTTTTTCTGTTTGTTTTTTTCTTTCTTTTTTAATATGTTGTTATTGATTTCATAGAGAGTAAGGGCGGGGGGAGAGAGAGAGAGAGAGAGAGAGAGAGAGAGAAACACTGATGTAAGAATAAAACATTGATCAGCTGCCTCATGCATGCCCCCTACTGGGGATCGAGTCTGAAACCTAGTCGTGTGCCCTGAATGGAATCGAACCATGACTTCCTTGTTCATGGGTCAGTGCTCAACCACTGACCCACATAAGCTGGGTGGAAGAATCCCAGATTTTATTCCTGGGCTCAGCACCTAAACGTTTATTTTGTTGTTAATCCTCATCCGAGGATATTTTTTCCCTTGATTGTTAGAAAGATTAGAAGGAAAGGAGAGGGACAAAGAGAAACATCGATGTGAAAAACACATCAATTGCTTGCCTCTTTCATGTGCCAGGACCTGGACCAGGGATGGAGCCTGCAACTGAAGCATGTGCCTTTGTGTGGAATCCAAGCCAAAACCTTTAGTCTGCAGGCTGACACTCTAACCATTGAGAAAAACTGGCTAGCACTTTTTAAATTTTATCTTAAACTAGAGGCCTGGTGAGCATAATTCATGCACAGAAGGCAGGGGGTGTCCCTCAGCCCAGCCTGCACCCTCTCCAATCTGGGACCCCTTGAGGGATGTCCGACTTCCCGTTTAGGCCTGATCCTAGTTGGACTGCTAGCTCCAAACTGCTCATCTGCCTGCCTGCCTGACTGCCCTTAACCGCTTCTGCCTGCCAGCCTGATCACCCTCTAACCACTACCCTGCCAGACTAATTGATGTCTAACTGCTCCCCTGCCAGCCTGCTTGCCCCCAACTTCCCTCCTCTGCCGGCCTAGTCACTCCTAACTGCCCTCCCCTGCAGGCTTGATTGCCCCTAACTGCCTCCCTTGCAGGCCTGTTCCCTCCCAACTGCCCTCCCCTGCTGGCCATCTTGTGGTGGCCATCTTGTGTCCACATGGGGGCAGAATTTTTGACCACATGGGGGCAGCTCTCTTGTGTGTTGGAGTGATGGTCAATCTTCAAATTACTCTTTTATTAGATAGGATAGAGGCCTGGTGCATGGGTAGGGGCCAGCTGGTTTGCCTGAAGAGTGTCCCAGATCAGGGTGGGGTTCCCTTGGGGTGAGGCGCGGCCTGGGCCAGGGGCCTGTGGAGGTTTGCAGTCCAGCCACGACCCCCAGTGACCCAAGCGGAGGCCCTGGGATCTGGGATTAATCTATGTCTACAATTGAAACTTTGTAGCCTGGAGCGGAGCCAAACCTTCTGCTCGCTCTGTGGGGGCAGTCATTTCTGTTTGAAACTTTCTGGCCTAAAGTGGAGGCCTAGGCTGGCAACAGCAGGCTGAAAGCTTGACTTCCTCCCTTGCCAGGGAAACCCAAGTGGCTGCCGCCATTTCTGTATTTTTTATAATTGAAACTTTGTAGCATTGATTGGAGGCCTAGGCCGGCAACGGCAGGTGGAAAGCTTGGCTTCCTCTGTTGCTAGGGAAACCCAAGCCTTCCTCCTGCTCTCAGTGGTGGCAGCCATCTTGTTTGGGGTTTATTTGCATAATCTGCTCCTGATTGTCTGGTGAGCATGGCTGTGGGCATGGCTTGTGGGCTTGGCGAAGGTATGGTCAAATCTTTTATTAGATAGTATTCTTTTTAAAAAATATATCTTTATTGATTTCAGAGAGTAAGGGAGATGTAGAAAGAGTTAGAAACATCAGTTATGAGAAAGAATCATTGATCGGCTGTCTTCTGCATTCCCCCCACCGGGGATTGAGCCAGCAACCCTGGCATGCGCCCCTGACCGGAATCAAACCTGGGACCCTTTAGTCCTCAGGCTGAAGCTCCCTTCACTGAACCAAACCAGCTAGAGCTATTTTAAATTCTTCATTGTTGAAAGTGTTATACATGTGTCTCCTTTTTCTCCCATTGACCTCTCTCAGCCTGCTCCCGCCCCCCTCCTCCCAAACACACACACAGGCCCTCATCCCCCTATTGTCTGTGTCTATTGGTTATGCTTATATATGTGTGTGCATGCCAGTCCTTTGGATGATCTTTTACCACCACCACCCCAGCCCCCAGTTTCCCTTCCCCTGCCTTCCCTCTGAGATTTGATGGTCTGTTCAATGCATCTATATGTCTGGATCTATTTTTGTTCATCAGTTTATATTGTTCATTATACTACACAAATGAGTGAGATCATGTGATACTTATTTTTCTCCAACTGGCTTATTTCACATAGCATAATACTCTCCAATTCCATCCAGGCTGTTGCAAATGGTAAGAGCTCTTTTTTATAGCAGTATAGTATTCCATTGCATAGACATACCACAGTTGTTTTTGGTTTTGTTTTTAAATAAATCTTTATTGTTGAAAGTATTACATATGTCCTCTTTTTTCACCCACTGACTCCCTCCAGCCTGTCCTTGTCACCCACCCCAGGTCTTCAGCTCCCTATTGTTTGTGTCCATGGGTTATGAATGTGTGTATAAAAGATCTTTGGTTCATTACCTCCCACCCTCCTACCCTTTACTGCCTTCCCTCTGAGATTCCACAGTCTGTTCCATGCTTCCATGTCTCTGGATTTACTCTGTTCATCAGTTTATTTTGTTACTTAAATTCCATATATGAGTGAGATCATGTGATACTTATTTTTTTTTCTGACTATTTCACTTAGCATGATATTCTCCAGGTCCCTCCAGGCTATCTCAAAGTGTAAGAGATTCTTCTTTTTTACTGTTGCATACTATTCCATGCTATAAATGTACCACAGTTTTTTTTATCCACTCATTGGGCTGTTTCCAGATCTTAGCTATTGTAAATTGTGTTGCTATGAACATAGGGATGCATACATTCTTTCTGATTGGTGTTTCGGGAATCTTAAGATATATTCCTAGAAGTGGGATCACAGGGTTAAATGGCAGTTCCATATTTAATTTTTTGAGGAAACTCCATACTGTTCACAGTGGTTACATCAGTTTGCATTCTCACCAGCAGTGCATGAGGGTTCCCTTTCCTCCACATTCTTGCCAGCACTTGTCAATTGTTGATTTGTTGATGATAGCCATTCTGACAGGTGTAAGATAGTTCCTCATGGTGGTTTGATTTGCATCTTTGATAATTAGTGACTTTGAGCATGTTTTCATATGTCACTTGGCCTCCTCTTTCGAAAAGTGTATTTTTTTTTTTTAAAAAAAAGACCTTTAAATTTTACTTTTCAATTGCAGTTTACATTCAATATTATTTTGTATTAGTTCCAACGTAGTGGTCACACAACCATATACTTTACAAAGTGTTCCTCCTGATACTTCCAGTACCACCCTGCCACCATACATAGTTATTATAATATTATTGTCTATATTCTCTGTGCTGTGTTTTACATCCCTGTGACTACTAGTATTTTGTAATTACCAATCTGTACTTCTCAATCCCAGTCCCTCAACCCCCACTCCTCTCTGGCAGCCATTTGTCTCTTCTCTGTGTCTCACTCTGTTTCAAAAAATAGTGAATTTGTTTTTGTCTTGGCCACTTGATAAAGCATAGCAAATAGAAATGTTCACATTTATCAGATTCGGTAATTGCTACAATTGATTTTATTTTAAATAAATTCTTTCTTTTATCAGTTTCGGTGATTGCTACAATTGATTTTATTTTAAATAAATTCTTTCTTTCTTGTGAAATCACCAGGCAATATTATGTAAGTAGTATCTCATTTACAGCTCTTCAGAAAATTCTGTAATTTAAAACCTCAGGTTAGGAAGGGATAACAATAGGAGTTTTTCTTTTTCTCAATAAATCTGTGAAATCTCTTTTTAAATTCATTCCTATATGAATACTCTAAAAAAAGTCTAGTGTACTTTTTTGCTTTTTCTTTAATCCTCATCTGCGGATGTTTTATTGATGAGAGATAGAGAGAAAATGAGAGAAACATGGTTTTTTTCATTGGCTTCGGAGAGAGGAAGGGAAGGGGAGAGAGAGAGAAACATTAATTGGTTGCATCCCGCATGCACTTTGGGGATGGAACCTGAAACCTAGGTATAATACCCTGACTGGTAATCTAACCAGCAACCTTGAGGTGCATAGGATGATGCTCCAATCACATGAGCCACACCAGTGAGGGCCGATATGTATGCTTTAAGTGTTGTGTGACACATGTTTCTTTGACCCTTCCTTGAAGAAATTCCTAGTCATTCATATTCTGGTTCCAAAAAAATGATTTGATTATCATAGTCAGTTGGGCAGGGAATTTTAATCTTTACAACTTTTGTCGGCCTTTTCACATGACAATAGTGCTAGTGCATAAACTGGATTGTTTTTGTAAAAGGATAGTAAATCTTTTTTATTTTATTTTTGGATGTTACACTATCTAAAGTCAAAGACCCAAGTTTTATTATTTATTATTTTGTAAAATATATTTTTATTGATTAGGGAGAGGGAGAAAGAGATAGTAACATCAATGATGAGAGAGAATCATTGATTGGCTGCCTCCTGCATGCCCCCTGCTGAGGACCACGCCCACAACTTGGGCATGAGCCTGACAGGGAATCCAACCATGACTTCCTGGTTCACAGGTCGATGCTCAACCACTGAGCCATGCCAGCTGCACATGAGTTTTAAAAATATAGTTGTCTGCAGTGTTGCTTGAATTTGATTATATAATCTTTTGTGGTATGGCCAAGTTAAAAGTGTTTGCATGCAGGCTATTAATTGTGAAACTGGAAGTATCTTCTTGTTCTTTCTTCACTGGTCTCCTCATTTCTTTTTCATTCAAAAACTTTTGAACATCACAGTATTTGAATTATAAGGTTTATGATAAGCCCAGGGACATTAAAGTAATAAATTATAGTAAGTAGCCAAGATAGGGTAGAAAAATAAGGATCATAAGTAATTGGGCCTCAGATTGTGCAGTAGTAGGGCTTCTTGTCATACAGAGTATGAAAGGGAAACTACCAGTCAGTGTTCTATTGTTTAACATTTTATTACTAATTTAGCAATTAAAATTTAAGTTGGTTTCTATTTTCTTAATATTTTGACTTTTGGGGCTCAAATTTGGGATAGCTTGGCCTAGCTTGCATTATTTTGCTACGTGATGCTGTGCCTCTTGAGCCTCCCCACCAGTAGGAAGAGGTCTTAGGGTAATTGTGGAGTTTAAATTGAAAGAAGGTATGAAAACTACTTTGATTAGTGACACAGAGTTAAAACTCAATAAAATATGAGATTTTATTATAGTAAACTTTCCTTTAAAATTATTCAACATTCTAAAATTCTGAGAATTTTCAGTAGTTTTTTTTAGACTTTCCTCCTGAGCTTTTTATAGGCAGGTATATTTTTCTAAGGTAGGAACTTCATGATCATATAAATATTGGGATTTATTTATTTTATTTTACGTTTTTAGTATATTTTTTTTATTGATTTCAGAGAGGAAGGGAGAGAGAAAGAAAGCAGAGACTTCAATAATGAGAGAGAATCATTGATTGGCTGTCTCCTGCATGCTTTCTACTGGGGGTTGACCCCACAACCTGGGCATGTGCCCTTGACCAGAATCGAACCCAGGACCCTTCATTTGGCAGGCCTCTGCTCTATCCACTGAGTCAAACCAGCCAGGGCAAAATATGGGGATTTAGACAGAAGAAAGAAGAGGGTTTGAAGGGAAGTACATAATGTAAGTTTTTGAAGAAAGATAATAGTAATAGTAGGAAAAAAGTAAAACAGGAAGATAAAGAAAAAAGGTAGGAAGAAAACATTTGTTTTCTTTGATGATATTTTTTGGTGTGTGTGTGGTATGCACCTGTGCACATACACAGGAGAGCCCACAGATACTGAATTGTCATATTAGAATTGCTAAGTACTCTGGGGCTTTTTTTTTTTTAACTGGGAAATAGCTTGTTTCTGACTTTGTTTTAATTCCTCAGTGAGGATTGGGCTAAGAGTGACATTGTATTTGCCACCTATATTAACGACAAGGGAAAAGCTAGCTGCTTGGGACCCCAAAATTAAATATAATCACATAGCTATCTTGAAGTAGGGCTAAATTTTTAATTCAAACTTCTAAGCCAAAATGTTCAGAAAATGTGGGAGAAACCAAGATTGCAGCATAGGTAAACACCTGAACTGCTGCCATGCACATCAATTTCAAAACTACAACTAAAAGACAAAAACAGACATTATCCAGAACCACAGTAAGGCTGGCTGAGTGGAAATTCTACAACTAGAAGGAAACAGAAAAGCACACTGAGACTCGCAGGAGATGTAGAAGGCAGAGATACAGAGGTGCACACTTGGAGAGGGCTGGCAACTGAGGACGTGGCTGGCTCTCTCAATCAGAAGGGAGACAAAAGCTCACAACTTCTCTGAACTCTAGTTCTGGGCGAGACTCTGGGGACTCATACAGGGAGAAACTGGACTGTCCGGCCGCGGTGAAACGTGAGGGCAGCTTTCTCTTAGAGGGGCTTGTGGCAATTACTGCAGGACACTGAGACCCAGGGACCTCTTAGGACAGGGCTGATGGGAGGCCATTGCTGTTTGCTCCACCCTGAGACTCCACCCCATCCAAGCTGATTGCAGAGGCTTTTGCATATGAATGGCCTGGTCCTTTGTATTCTAAACTTATTAGCTAACAAACTGCAGCTGAGTCAGTGAGACCCAGAACATCCAAAAGAAGGCCCAAGGCCCCACAACAGCTTGCATTGCTGCACAACTGGGCCTCATCTGGGCACCTCCAAAACCCAAACAAAGAAGAGGAATCTGCAGATCTCTCCATAGCTCCTGCTGGGTGGCCTCAGGCAGAGGCTAAATTAGTACCTCCTTGGAAATCCAAGAGCCAGTGTACCTAGTGGTCAGAGTGGAGCCATCCAGATTACAACTCCTCATATCCATAAGGGACACACTCAAGGAGTACACTCAGTGAGCACCAAAGCCCCACTGAAGCAAATCTTGTCTCATAAAGGGTATCTTCAGCACAGAAGTTCTCCCGGTATAGACACAGGTGATCCTCAAAGCCAACTTGCCTGGAGGTCAATACCAAAAACAATCAAGACTTAATTACAACAAGGCTGTACACACAGTCCACAAAGGGGTGCACCAAGAGTGTCCACTTCAGGTAACTGGGGAGGCTGAGACACTGGGCCATATAGGACACCTAGCACACAAAGCTACCCTACCAACTCAAGGAAGCAGCCAAAATGCAGAGGCAAACAAATCAAAAATGAAAGAAATGGAAGAAAGCAAATGACTAGATATAGAGTTCAAAACCATGGTTATAAGGTTTTTTAAGAATTTTCTAGAAAAGGCTAATTAATTTAGCAAGACACTCTTAAGATATAAAAAAGGACAAACCAGAAATTAAGCATACACTGACTGAAATAAAAAATAATATACAGAGATCCAACAGCAGACTAGAGAAACGCAAGAATCAAGTCAAAGATTTGAGATACAAAGAAGCAAAACACATCCAACCAGAAGCAAAAAGAATAAAAAAAATATGAAGCTAGTGTAAGGGGCCTTTGGGACAACTTCAAGCGTATCAACATCAGATTATGGGGGTGCCAGAAGAAGAGAGAGAGCAAGATACTGAAAACCTTTTTGAAGAAATGATGACAGAAAACTTCTCTCACCTTGTGAAAGAAATAGACTTACAAGTCCAAGAAGTGCAGAGAACCCCAAACAAAAGGAATCCAAAGAGGACCACACCAAGACACATCATAATTAAAATGCCAAGAGCAAAAGACAGAGTAAATACTAAAAGCAGCAAGAGAAAATCAGACTGTCAGCAGACTTCTCAACAGAAACTATGCAGGCCAGATGGGAGTGGCAAGAAATTTTCAAAGTGATGAATAGCAAGAACCTACAACCAAGATTACTTTACCCAGCAAAGCTATCATTCAGAATTGAAGGTCAGATAAAGAGCTTCACAGATAAGAAAAAGCTAAAAGAATTCTCCACCACCAAACCAGTATTATATGAAATGCTGAAAGGTATTCTTTAAGAAGAGGAAGAAGGAGAAAAAGGACAAGGTAAAGATAAAAATTATGAACAAGTACTTATCTACCAACAAGTGAATCTAAAAATCAAGTGAATAAAAATCTGATTAACAGCATAAACTGGTGAATATAATAGAATCGGGGGCATAGAAAGGGAGTGGACTTGCAATTCTCTGGGGAAAAGGTGTGTGGAGGGTGCAAGAAGAGTGGACAAAAATCATACACCTATGGATGAAGACAATGGGGGAGTGGTAAGGGCAGAGGGTGAGGTGGGAACCACGTGGAGGGGAGCTATGGGGGGGTGGTGAAAGAAGGAACAATTGTAATAATTTGAACAATATTTATTTTTTAAAACGTTTAGAAAATACTCTTTTGTCATTTTAATAAGCATGCAAAATTTCAACTCTTCACAGAATTTTCATTGCTTTGAGCAGTCATAATTTTATGTTATTTTTGGGAAAGAGATATAATCTGTGTTCCCATCCTGGTTTTCTTATTTTTTTTAAAAAATGTGTTTTTGTTGTTTTTAGAGAGAGAGGAAGGGAGAGGGATTGAGAAACAGAAATACTGATGAGAAACATCATTGATCTGCTGCCCCCTGTACACCCCCTACCAGGGATGGAGCCCACAACCTGGGGATGTGCCCTGAAGGGTAATTAAACCCGCAACCTTTTGGTTTATGGGTTGATGCTCCACCACGGAGCCATACTGGCCAGGCCTGGTTTTTTCTATTTTTATTAACACACTAAGATTTTATGAGTCCTGCATTAACTTTTATTATTTAGCCATCCAGTTTGCTGAAGATACATACAGGTTAGCTTATTGAGAATTAGAGAACTAACTGATGTAAAGAAAGGAAAATCTCTTCCATGTGTGGTCTATTTTACCACTGTCAGAATGTTCAGTAGCACTGCTCAAGAGACTTCTGCAAAGAGACTGTTTTGCAGTTGACATAAAAAGTCAGAGAACTCTTTTAGAAATAAGTACCCTAGTTTTACCTGATTGTGTTGCATTGGTGTATTTGCATTGAGTAAAGCATACTTACCTTAAATTTAAAAAATCCAAACAGAAAAGAACAGAAGCTGTGACTATTTCAATGTTTCTCAGGTTGCTGTACTGATCCTTTTGAGAATCTGCTGAACTCTCTATTCCCTTGCTCAATAGATAGATAGATAGATAGATAGATAGATAGATAGATAGAATCATAATTTTGTGAAAAATAGCCAGAGGTTCATAGGTTCTCTTTGATTAAGCAATCTTGTTAACCATGAGTTCAGTCAGAGAATAAAGGCATTAATTTTAAAACAGGCTTAAAGCAAGACTGGAAAAGGACTTCAGGATTTGTATGCAAGTAAAGAGCTAAGTATTGAGCTTGGGGCACTGTTTTGTATCTTCTAGGAAGAGGATACAATCAATGTTCCAACAGGTCCTGTCTGTACCTTAGTACTCTTTCGGATTGGTTTGCCTTGGGGTGTATCCCACATTCCTGCACTGACTTCTGTATTCTGGATGAGTTTTTGATATAGAACCTAGCACAAAAGGGCCAGACTGGAAGGCAGTGTTTAGGTGCCCAAAACCTGAGTGCTATCTCTATTAGAGGAGACCAAGGAGACACTCCTTTGGCTGTAGGCTACTCCCTGGAATCACTTACAGAAATCATTCTGCTCTAGAGGTGACAGGTCCAATGTCATGTAGTTCCATCTTTATTTGAGAGAACTGAGCAAAATTGATCTTACTGTGTACTCAAGTTTCTCAACTCTTAATTAAAAACAGCTATTCCATCCACTTTTTTTTATGTTTTATGTTTCATGCATACAAATACACACTCAGTAGAAAATATGAATGTTGAGAGTACTTAGAGGTAGGGGTCTATGTGGCAGAGAGAGGGAGGTTGAAAGGACAGAGTGTATTTTTTGGGACCAGTCTATGTTGTAACCATATTCCCACGAGGTAAAAATGTAAGACTAAATTAGGTTAAGCTGGAGGATAATTTTGGAAAGTTATGTACCAGTTATCTGAGATTAGTAACAGTGGAACAAAACAAAACACTAGAATAGTGGATTGTTGCTTTTTTAGCACAGGGTTGTCTTCTGAGTGTATAGCTAAATCTAGAACTTGTGGTTTTGAGAGAGGATTTTGTTTCCTCTGTGACAATATTTTCTCAGCGTTTTGCCCCATGGTTCTTTCTGCATGGGGTGTGGAGTGATCAAACCATATAATTTGAGTATTCCCACAAAGGACAGTGAAAAGAACAATATTTCCTACTTGAGTATTTTTAAGCCCTAAAACAGTGCTGAATTAGATCTAAGGGTTTACACAGCACAGAAAAATGAAATTAAATAGGGTAAGTGCAGGTAAGAAGGAACTGAATAAAATCTGTATAGTTCTTAAGTTTGTGCCCATGCATCTATGATGTGGCTAGGAGCCTAATTTCTGACAGCCTTTAAGGAGGCAAAACAAATGGCTACCGGTAAATTTCCTCAACAACACCTTCTAGTTCTAATTCTTCACTTTAAATATCAAGTCCTCTGGGAGCTTTCTGTGATGTCCAGGATTGATTTTCTGCCTGTGCAATCCATAGCACCCTGATCTTCCCCTGCTTTCATTTATCACATCACCTCGAGTGAGGGTGATCTATATTCTCTCCATAACACAGCCTGTAAGGCAAAGGCAGCTTGTTCTCCCAGTGCCTCCGGAGAAGAGCTGAATTGCAAAGGGACAGTCTTTGACATGTAGATAGTTCTCTTTCCCACTCTGATCTTCTAGCCAATCTTCACAATTATTTAAAATTCAGCTCTCTTTCTAGAGCTTGAGTTGCCTCTAATGCATTACACAAGCACTCTGTAGTATTTGCGATGAATTTTCTCTATAATCCCTTAAAAGGCTGTGGAGACCCAGAAATTTCAGTAATCAGTTTGGAAATTAGAACTCAGAATGTGCTCTCTTCTTTTTTATTTTTGACAAATTAAACATTTTTGCTGTGGGCTAGAGATTTGGTGATTACCTAATGCAATTTTATTATTTTAAGAGCAAATGTTTTCTTCTCCCATTTAAGAGACTTAGATTGATAAAGGGCATTAAAAACAACTCACAAAACTATTTCAATACAAAAGTGAGAGTGGGAACTAGACCCCTCTTGATTTAAACTAAGACCTGCTTTAGAAGCAAAGAAAGTTCAGGAAATTAGGTTAGGGCATTGTTTTATGTGTATATTTGTAGAATTTTATTTCCAACTTTGACTTTTAAATGTGAAAAAAAATTAGAAACAGTTGGCAAATAAAATATCAAATCCAAAAGAAGAATAAAATGATAATTATGTGCAAGGGTAATGCAAGGTTTTATAACTTTAATCAGAAATAGGCAGGGCTCAGTGGTTGACCATTGACCTACGAACCAGGAGGTCACGGTTCAAATCCTCGTCAGGGCACATGGCCAGGTTATATGCTCGATCCCCAGTATGGGGTGTGCAGGAGGCAACCAGTCAGTGATCCTCTCTCATCATTGATGTTTCTATCTTTCTCTCTTCCTCTACCTTCCTTTCTGAAATCAACTTTTTAAAAAAAATAGTTTTTTAAAGAAAGAAGTTAAATAGGAAGAAAACCACACATGATGGAACATTGACCATTCATTATTTCAAAACGTGTTCAAGTGTTGGTTCATGCCAAGCCCTGTGCTGGGCAGTGGGATCAACTTACTCTTATGGAGCTTAATGAGTTAGTGCAGTGGTTGGCAAACTCATTAGTCAACAGAGAGGCGAACCACTAGAGGAAAGATGCAAAACACTTAATTTTATTTGTGCTAAGTTTAAGTAAGGAAGAATGTAAGTTGCAATGAGTTCTTCTAAGAGAAATAAAAAGCCATGGAAGAGTGTAATGGGACTGGATGAGCTGAGATTAGACCTAACAAAGAATTTTATGTTTAAGCCAAAAGAGGGATCCTCTCATCATTTCATACCCTATTTTTTAAAAATCTGTAGAACTTTAATCAAGTGGCAAAGTTAAAATTTTAGTTCCATAAAAGTAGGAATTCTGTTTTGAAATGTAATGAAAAAATTCCCATTAACAAGAGCAACAAACAAATCTAATTTTGAATGCAGTTAATAGAAATATTTAGGACCTTCATTAAGAAAATATTAAAATTCTATCAACGAATGTTTTGAAAGGCTTGTATAAATTGAGAGAATTTCAGTCTTTTGAAAGTTAGATGAAGAGAAACCAAGATGGTGGCATAGGTAAACACCTAGGATTTTGTCCTGCACAACAATTTCGAGAATACAACTAAAGGACAAAACAGACACTGTCCAGAACCACAGGAAGGCTGGTTAACTGGAAGATCTGAAACTAGAAGGACACAGAAGTGCACACAGATAATCAGAGCCTCTGGCAAAGCCCAAGTAAGGTAGGAGACTCGCGCGCACGAGAGGACGAGGTGTCTGAATGCTTGGCAGGGGAGCTCTAGCGGAATCCAGTTTGGTTTGCACTCAAAACCTGGGGGAACCGGGCCTTTAAGGGGAGAATCTGGATTGCGGGCAAAATCCCAGGGGAAGAGCAAAAGGCAGAGCTTCGCAGGCGTGCACGTGAGTGTGCGCAGAGAGGACAAATGGAGCCGCTGGCGGTGTCTGGCAGGAGAAAGGAGTTCCGGCCAGAGGCGGAGCTCCGGTGGCGCACATGAATGCTCACAGTGAGGGCGATCTGGTGACTGTGTGGCTGGCATCTGGCAGAAGAGAAAAGGAGTTCCGACTGCACTGAACCCAGGTGCCAGGCGAAATCTGAGATTCTAGATTCATTGGGGACTGGATGGTCCGGCGACAGGCGAAGCTCAAGGACACCTTTCTCACAGAGGTGGTTGTGGCGATTGCCTGTGAACACTAGGACCCGGTGACCTCGTGGACTGGGGCTGACTGGTAGCCAAGGCTGTCTCCACCCTGAAACTACGCCCTATTCATAAACTCGCCCCATCCAAGTTGAGCACAAAGACTTTGGCAAGTTTCCAAGTCCTGGTGCATAAGGCTGTCTCCTAGAGTAGACACAGCTGATCCTCACAGCCAGTTGGCCTGGAGGTCAATTCCTCCCAGTGATACCAACAACAAACAAGACTTATCTGCAACAAGGCTGTACACACAGTCCACAAAGGGGTGCGCCAAGAGTGTACACCTCAGGTAACAAGGGAGGTCGAGACACCTAGCACACGAAGCTAACCTACCAACTCAGGAAAGCAGTGAAAATGGGGAGAGAAAGAAACAGATTGCAAATTAAAGAAATGGAGGAAAACAAACGACTGGATATAGAGTTTCAAAAGCACAGTTGCAAGGTATTTCAAGAGGCTCCTAGAAAAGGCCGATAAGCTTAGTGAGAACCTCGAGGATATGAGCAAGATCCTCGAGGATATGAAAAAGGACCGACTAGAAACTAAACATACACTGACTGAAATAAAAAATATTTTACAGAAATCCAACAGCAGAGTAGAGGAACGCAAGAATCAAGTCAAAGACTTGAAATACCAAAAACACTCAACTGGAAAAGAAAAAAGAATCCAAAAATTTGAGGATAGTGTAAGTAGCCTCTGGGACAACTTCAAACGTACTAACATCAGAATTATGGGGGTGCCAGAAGAAGAGAGAGAACAAGATACTGAAAACATATTTGAATAAATAATGACTGAAAACTTCCCCCATCTGGTGAAAGAAATAGACTTACAAGTCCAGGAAGTGCACAGAACCCCAAGCAAAAGGAATCCAAAGAGGACTACACCAAGACACATCATAATTAAAATGCCAAGAGCAAAAGACAAAGAATATTAAAAGCAGCAAGAGAAAAACACTTAATTACCTACAAGGGAGTACCCATACACTTGTCAGCTGACTTTTCAACAGAAACTATGCAGGCCAGAAGGGAGTGGCAAGAAATTTTCAAAGTGATGAATAGCAAGAACCTACAACCAAGATTACTCTACCCAGCAAAGCTATCATTCAAAATTGAAGGTCAGATAAAGAGTTTCACAGATAAGAAGAAGCTAAAGGAGTTCATCAACACCAAACCAGTATTATATGAAATGCTGAAAGGTATTCTTTAAGAAGAAGAAAAAGGAGGAAAAGGTGGCTGCTTCAAACTAGAGCATGGATGGAACTGGAGAACATTATGCTGAGTGAAATAAGCCAGTCAAAGAAAGATAAGTATCACATGAACTCACTCATTTATGGGATACAATGAACAACATAAACTGATGAACAAAAACAGATCCAGAGACAGAAAAACATTGACTGTCAAACCTCAGAGGGATGGTAGGGGAGGGCGGGGATAAGGGGAAGAGATCAACCAAAGGACTTTTATGCCTAATCAATGGACACCAGGGGGGTGAGGGCATAAGTGATAATGGGGGGGAGGGGGGATTGGAAGGGGTAATTGGTGATGAGGACCTTAATCAATAAAGAAATTAAAAAAAAAGAAAAGTTAGAATAAGTGATTTTTGAGTCATTAGCTATAATTTTAGGAAATCAGTGATAAATTACTGAAGACCAGAAAAACAGGTAATAGTATTGAGAGAGTTGGGAGTACTCACTCTCCTGATAGACAAACTGATGTTAACTCCTTACTGGAAAATTTTCCCATGGTGTGGCTTTAAGAATATTGACATAATTGGAGAGAAAGATTGCAACAGCTGAGGTGGGGTCATGTGGCCTGCCTGGAAGGGGTCGTGGGAACAGGAAGAATTTAGTGAGTCAGTGCAGGACCACAGAGGGTGAGCTCCTTGAGGTGGCTCTAGGAGAGAATAAATAGATCAGTTTAGCCAGAGCATGGGATGCATAAAGGAGAGTAGAGATGAGGTGAAAAAGGACCCTATCTACCTCTTTTCACGTCTTCTCTCATTACTGCCCCTCATGCATTCAATGCTCCAGCCAAACTGAAAATGATGAGGGATCAGGTATGGGAAGTTGTTAAAAGAAGCAGTCAGACTTTAACCATTGATGGCTTATTTGGGACAAGAGAAAGGAAGGAGGCATAGATGATTGTAACATTTTGAGCCACAAAAACAACAATTGCTGTGGTTGGGACAAGTTTCGTACTGTTATCAGCACCTCCCTGATTATTTTTCCTTTGTAGTAGGCTAGATATACCCCCATCAGTCTGTGCTTGTGGCAAAAATGGTACTAACAATAAATGGGATTGTATTATTTTATAACTCCCAAAATTGGCACATGTAAAATTAGATATTTAAATGGAAGGATCATCTATTTTCACACACCTTCATTTTACAGGTGAGTTTGCTGAGTGAGGGTCACAGTTTAACTTTGCCAAGGTCGTGAAGCTACTTTATTATTAAAGCAAAGTGGCACATTTATTTCCTAAACAGCTGATTTTAGAATACTACAATAAATACTTGCTTGATTGTAATAACTATACTCAATTGACTAGAGTTGTGTTTGTGAATTGGCTGAATTAAAACCAGTTTAATCTGGTTCCTGGAAATATTCTATACTTGGCTGACTAAAGTTGATAATGACCACAGAGTCATCCAATCAAACATTAATTAAAAGCATTGCTTAAGCATTAAATCCCCAGGCTTGATCATTATCTTTATCAAGGGATACTGCCTTTGGCAGAGTACCATTTGAAAGGGGAAATAGAACAATATGAAACTGTCTTGGAGGAAAAACATTAGGGAGCAAAAAGTATTGTTTTTGTTTTAACCAACCTTATATATTTACAATTAAATTCCAACTTTCCATTCTGAATAATTGGTCTCCCCACATTTGTGCAAAGGTTAATGAATGAATGCACTTGAACAAACAAGTGCTTACAAGGGTGGCATTGTCTGTCTGTCTTCAAGTGGTTGAGTCACTGAAGGAACCAGTGGGTATTCTTTCTCAGTGCTACTGCATCATCTCATTTTCTTTTTGGCAAGCTATCTTTCTCATAGCCTCTGGTCCATTGCCCCACTCCCCCTTTTTTCTTAGAATTGGCAATTTTCCACTTTTGTGGAACATGGTCCCTCCCCTCCCTATCGTTGCTTCTTCAAATGATAGATCAGCTTCTCAGGCTGATTGAGGTGGGAGCAGTGGGCAGGGTGAGAAAGGACTTCTGGTTACTTTTATAATTAGTGGTAAAATGTTGAGCACTTTCTTGCTCAGATCAGAAAGAAAGTATTTAGTCACTTTATGCCACACTGTATGTGAAGCCATTGCAGTAAGTAAAAGATAAAAATAAGCATTAAGATTGGAAAGAAAGAAGTAAAATTATTTGCAGTGACATGATTATTTATATAGGAAATTCTAACGTAGAAGATACTGGGATTAATGAGCTAGCCTCTGTCTTTAAGGAAACTCACTCATTGGATTTTTAGCTTTAATACCAATAGGATAAGAAAAATCTGCCTGAGGGAGGAAAGGATGTTTTGTTTATGCCTCTATTAAATGATTTTTAAACTGGTTCTTAAAAAGTGAAGATTGGGGTCTTAAATTGTAAACAGTGGGAACCATTAAGGAGATTTAAGACAACATAATCACATTATCCAAATATATAAAGAGCCAGGGTCCTTCACAACCTAAATGTCCAGACAGACAACCGAGCACTAGGCTAGGATCCCAACCGGCACAGTGGAAGTCAGTCCTGGGTCCCAAGAGTCAGTCCTGGGTCCCAGCTGGCACAGCGGAAGTCAGTCCTGGGTCCTGGCGGCCCATGGCACCGCAGATGGAGGGAACTGTGGGAACGAAGCCATGCTGCTGTCGGACTGGCCTCTGGGTCCCTCCCCTGCCGCAGGCTCTGGGGAACCAAAGCCAGGCTGCCATCGGGCTGGCCTCTACCCAAGGAGTCCTGGATTGTGAGAGCAGGCAGGCTGGGCTGAGAGACTCCCCCGCGTGCACAAATTTTGTGCCCTGGGCCTTTAGTATTTTAAATATAGTTCTAACAAGGAATATGAGAATGTATGGGAAGAATAAGAGACTAGATGCATGAAGGCCAATCACAGAACTATTTTAATTATCCATGTAAGAGATAGCCAATATTAGTATTGGCACAGAATGTGGAACAAGGAAAAAAGTGGCTAGCTCTACTTAGAAGGTATAATTTATAGGACTCAAAATTGCCAAATTTTTGGCTTAGGCAGTTGAGCATGGATAATATTAGTCTATACAGGTTTGGGCAAAAGTAGGTTTACAATTATGGATATATAGAACAGAGTTGATTTTTGTATTACTGTTTACTAATTATTGTATTATTACAGACAACTGTAAACCTACTTTTGCTCCACCCTATATAGAGAACTCAAGAGGAGGAGCAAATCTGGGGTTGACGGTGCATGCATAGTAAGGGGGAGAAGGTTATAATATGGGGCTTAGTGAATTCTACATGTATTTATCATTGTTTATTAAGTAGCTATGACAAATTACAAAAGGTGTTGTTTTTTTTTTCCTTTTGAGTAAGACTAATGATTCAATTGAAATATCTCACTTCTGATCCTCACAACAATTTTCCAATGTGGTTGGATAGTCATTATAATTGCTAGGGATTCCTGGTAATACTCAACTACTCCCCATTTCTCCCTCTGAATTCCAACTAGAATTAGTATATACATGATTGATAGTCAAATAAGAAATGAAGTATTACTTTATTAACCCCATAATCTCCCAAGGGCAAGGCTTCTGGAAACCCATTTATGCCTGGTATTTTCACTCTCTTTTATTAATTGAGAACATCTAGGCTCTAGGCACAGGCTACAGCATTTCTTTTCCAGAAATCTGGAGCTAAGGACAGGAATTGAAAGGAAATATGGAGCCACGTTCCTGACTTTTAGCTTTGTTGTATTTAGCTTGAGCTGCCATAACAAAAGACCAGATTGGGAGGCTTAATCAACAGAAATTCGTTTTCTCAGTTTTGGAGGCTGGAAAGTCCGTGATCAGAATGACAACTGATTTGGTTTCTGGTAAGGGTTCTCTCCTGGCCTGCAGGCAGAGGCCTTCTGGCTGTGGGCTCATATGGCGTGTCCTGAGTGCATGTGCCTGGAGAGAGAGGGAGAGGTTTCTCTTCTGCTTCCTATAAGGCCACTAATTCTATAGAATTGTAATTACCTTATTTACCTAATTACTTCCTAAAAGCCATATCTCCAAATACAGTTGCTTTGAGGGTTAGGGTTTTAACATGAATATTAGGGGAACGCTATTTGGTCTGTAGCACTTGGTAACCTCACTTCAGAGTAAATGGATAGTCCAGTGACTATTAAAATTAGTCATTTAGTTTCCAAATATTTAGAGATTTTTCCAGATATCCTTCTCTTACTGACTTATAATTTAATTCCATTGTGATAGGAGTACACACTTTGGATGATTTAAATCCTTTTCAAAGTATTGAGACTTGTTGTATGGCCCAGAATATGGTCTCTCTTGTTAAATGTATTGTGTGTACCTATTACAAATGTGTACTCTGCTTTTGTTGAGTAAAGTGTTCTGTAAATGCTAGTTAGCAGTCAGGTTGATGGAACTTTTCGTTTATATATTCTCACTGAAATTCTGTTACTTGTTCTGTTGATTATTAAAAAGGGGAGTGTGTTGAAATCTCCAAATAAAATTGTGGGTCATTTGTTTATCAGTTTTTTCTTTATCCATTTTGTTTATTAGGAGCAAAAAAGTTTAGGGCTGTCTTTGAATGGATTGGCCTCATTACTATTATGAAATGGCCATCATTATCACTTGCAATATCATTTGCTCTGTCCAGAGTCTGTTTCATCTGATATTAATAAAACTACTTCAGCTTTATTCCTTTTATTTAAAAAAAATATCTGTATTGATATCAGAGAGAGGAAGGGGAGAGGGAGAGACAGATAAAAACATCAGTGATGAGAGAGAATCATTGATTGGCTGCCTCCTGTACACCCTCTACGAGGCATTGAGCCCACAACCCAAGCATGTGCCCTGCCTGGGAATTGAGCCGTGACCCTGGATCGTGGGTCGATGCTGAACCACTGAGTCACACTGGCTGGGTTCCAGCTTTTTTTTAAATTTATGCTAGCGTGGTATATCTTTCCAGTCTTTATCTTTCAACCAATTTGTGTCTATATTTAAAATGGGTTTTGCTTAGATGGTATGTAATTGTGTCTTGCTTCTTAATCTATTCTGATAATCTCTGCTTTTAATTAGATAATTCACACAGAAGGTTATTGCTATGGATGGTATCTTACCATTTCTTATTTGTCCTATATGGTCTTTGTTCCTTTTTCAGTTTTATAGCAGTTTTAGTTAAAATAATTTTAATGGAAGATATGTAAATACTAATAATAAATGCCATGTTTCTTAATCATGTAAACTTTTAATTTATTTGTAATATAATTACCCAAGCCATTTAAATGACATAAAATATATGCCTTTTGAAAAGTTTTGCTTTAATCTACAATAGTATTTTGAAAATTATATAGGACTATATTTTTAGTACAATAATAAATAGTTATGGTAAACAAATTCTAATTGGTAGGAAATTGTTTTATACTAGGCAGTATTTGTGAAGGTGGGAGAGCGTGAGTACTTATTTACTTGGCGGTAAGTAACTTAAAGAACATAGGAACTCAGTGTGGCTTGATTCTGAGTACACAAGGACTGTCATAGCTCATGTCAAAAGAGTGCCTTCTAGACTTCTAGAATTCTCTTAGGTTTTCTTAAATTTTTGTATATACAGGGTGGAGCAAAGTAGGTTTATAGCTATTTGTATGGAAAATAATACAATAATTAATAAATAATAATACAAGAATTCACTGTTTCGTGTACTCACAATTATAAACTTACTTATAAAATTTGCAAAACAGTAGTCTGGGCCTGATAATGCCTACAAAATGAGCAGCAGCATTAGAAAAATTTAACAAACATTTCAGAGCATTGAAATTCCCAATTTCCACATGTCCAATCATTAAGCCTGTCTTTCTTTTTTTTTTTTTAATCAATCCTACATATAAATATATATATTGATTTTTTACAGAAAGGAAAGGAGAGGGATAAAAAGTCAGAAACATCGATGAGAGAGAAACATCGATCAGCTGCCTCCTGCACACTCCCCACTGGGATTGTGCCCGCAGCCAAGGCACATGCCCCTGACCAGAATGGAACCTGGGACCCCCCGAGTCCACAGGCCGACACTCTATCCACTGAGCCAAACCAGTTTCGGCAAGCCTGTCTTTCTTTTATTCATTTCTATTGGTTATACTAGTTGTGCTAATTATTAATGATAGATAATTCGTGACTAGGGGGTCAGCTAAGACTTATTTAGTTTCTGTGAGATTTTAGTGTGATGAAATTTATAAGACCTGTTCCTTAAAATTACCTGCTTTCAGCATTTTAGGCAGAACTAGCTTTCAAGTTGGAATTTAAAAAATGAATTCTCTTGTGACACTGTTGACTGAGGTCCAGGAACATACATAATATCATTTTAGTGGGGTCTGTGTGTGGGGAGGGAGGGGTTAACATATTTATTAAAATATCAGTGTGAATAAGTTAAATTATTTTTTTTTAAAACAGTAAAATAGAAGGTAAAAGAACTTTCTGTACACTGTCTGATGTTTTAACCACCTGCAGCCTGTGCCATTGGTTATAGGGCTAATAACCTGAGTTTACTTGACCGATACCATCTGCATTCCTCATAGTTGGTCATGCTTACATATAGATCTCAAGTAGACATACAAGTGCTGAAGCCTTTTAATTAGCTGTATAGCTACATGTAAGCATACATTCATTTTGCTTACGTATTCATTAGCTCTCCTATATGCCAGGCATTGTGCTGGGCATTGGAAAATAGAACGATAAATAGGCCCTTGCACACCTAGAGTTTATAGTCTAATTCTGACAAACAGCCTAAATTACAGTTGTGTGATAACTGGAGTGGGGACACATGAAGCTTATGAGAGAATTTCTCTTTGCATCTGCTTCTCACTTGACTTGAAGTTTCACTGAAATCAGGGACTAAAAAGAAGTTGGAACATTTTTCAACTTCTTCATTGGAAAATATGCAGTTTGTAGCAGTGTATTCTTTAACTCCTTTTAATGCCTTTAACTCCTACTTTCCTCTTTGGTGTTTTCTAACTCATTCACAACTCTTCTTTTGCAACCTTCAACAGGTCAGGTTTAATTTGGGTGCTCATGACATATTAGAATCCATACCAGATATAATAGATATGAAGAAACATATCTGAGGTAGGTAAGCGCCTGTGTCTCAGTGGCAAAAAATAAGGTCCAGACTGGTTATATGAGCAGAGAGGGAAAGCATTCTGGCAAGAATACAGACTATACAAGTATAGTATACAAGTATCCATGTAGACTGGATGTCCAGTTAGGATTCACAAGGATTGGGAATTAGATACCAAGATGTTTTATATTAGAACCAGAATTGACGTTCAGAGGCTGGCAAACTAATACAGAGTGAGCAGCAAGAATGATCTGGATATTAAGTCAACGAATACCTAAGGCTGATTTTCCATCCATGGTTCCTCCCTGAGTCAGAACTGGAATTGCACTAGAAGGGTGAAGGAATTTAGGTGGGCAGACAGATGAGATTTGGAAATAGGTCCTCAAATTTCTAACATTTTACAAACTCAGGAGGTCTGGTTCTAAGGCCCATGTTGTTATTACTGCTGTGTGTGTCCGAACAATCTTTTTACCTTTCTGAAGTCCAGTTTCCTCACTGTAAGTTACTAAACATGCATGCTCCTGCAAGTTCCTTTTATGTCTGTAATTCCTGAACTCTTACAAAAACCAAGTCTCAGCCTTTTTTTTTTTTTTAATCTTATTTCTGCCTTTTTGCTCACAAAAGCAGCTTAATTTTCTTTGATGATAAAGGGACCAAGCTTGGTTTTCATTAACTCTTAAGTGCTTTCATGCACAAAAAAAAAAAAAGAACTTTGAAATGCTTTATTTATAAGCATATGTAATTGTGCAGTTTTTCCAAGCATTCTGAGGATAATGTTTCTAAGTGGGATAGCCTCTTGCTGTTTCTGGAACCATATGTGATCTAGGCCTTTTCCATAATATCTAAACGGAGAGAGCTTTAAACAGGCAAGACAGACAGAAAGAAAATAATAGCTATTTAAATTATTTTACTACCAGAAATCCTTAAAAATATGTCTATCTAAGTAGCTTTCTAGAATCTATGCCCTGAGTTGATTGGGTAACTTTTGCGTGAAATGAAGAAAATATGAGCTTCTGTAGTTGAGAATTAAGAACTTTTCCTTAGAGAAGGTTTTCCAATTACTAATAATGTTTGTGGCAAATGGTTTTACACATTTTGTTTTCTTATCTGAAAGTAAGAGAAAGACACCACAGCATTGCATTTATTCTTATTTTAAACTTAAAAAACACTTATGTGTTGCTCACTAGGTGCCAGGAATTATCCTAAAAAATTTATAAATAATAACTCAATCCTTGTAACCACCCTCTGAAGGTTGATACCAGTTATCCCCCATTTAATAAAGTAAAAATCAGAGGCAAAGAGAGGTTTTGTAACTTGTTCATAGCTGAACAACTGACAAGTAGCAGAACTGGTTGCATGAGCTCACAGTCCATGCTCTTAGCTGTTACTCTCTGCTGCAACATCATGAGAATTAAACTGAAGAAGCACCTGCTGAAACACTTCACAACTCAAAATGATGGTGATCATCTTTGTTTAAACTGAATGTTTGGATCATGTGACAATTAAAATTTAGAGCCAGTTTTTAAAGACCTAGATTATTATAAAAAAACATGCCTATGACTTAGATTTTCAGTTGGCACCTTAGAACATTGCAGTGCTTTAATCATAATTTTCACTTCAGTGGTTATTGTATAATGTCAGTGTTCAGCAGAAATATTTGGTTGGATTCAAACAAACCACATGCATGTCCAGAAAGTTGCTTTTAAAAGTCAGTCTGTAATACATCTGTGTGCAGAGCACTTTGCTTTTTTTTATAATAGAGTGCTAAGGATTTTTAAAAATCAGTTTATTTTGTTGCTTAACAAAAAAATAAAGAATATTTTTGTATTTGAAGATACTATTCTGGATGTAAAAATATTTAAGTGCACATTTAAAGTTGCTCTTTTGTTCACAGCCATAGCCACTATTTTTTGTACTTGTCACTAAAGTCAACATTGGATTTTACTCTCTGCTTAAGGACTTCTTCTCCTGTTATATAAGCCAAGAAGTGAAGAAACCGGGATTCTAGTTTACAATATTTTCTTCATCTAGAATTAAAGTAGATTAGGCTACATGATTTCTAAGATCCTTTTCTTAGTCAAAACAGAAACACACAACACATAACTTTGAGATTGAAACATAAAGTTAGAAACAAAAAATATTTCAGTGTATATAGAATTTAACATGCATCCATGAAATATAAGAATATTATTATAAAGAAGTGGGTGAGAGCTTGTAAGCATGTTGTTTTTCCTGAAGTGAGGGTTGATTTGCACTGACCTGTCCTTTCCTTTTTCACCGTCACTTGTGATCAGTGCCCCAAGTTTGTGAGAAGGTTGGCCGAAGTTAGCAGTACAATCTGTCCATGGACAGAGTGAAACTTACCCACATGGTGGTGAAACTCATGACCTTAACTTGTGCGCCAGCACCATGAAGTAGCCCTTGAGAGCCTAGATTGCTTACGTGAATTCCGGGGAGGAGTGCAAAGTAAGTAAAAGATCAGTGTGGGAATGGGTTTGGAAAGAAGTCTTTTGTGGAAAAAAATAGGTAGTCAGGAAAGCTCTTCAGAAAGCCCATAAGTGGTGAAAAGGAAAGGAGGAAGGCATGTCTAATAGCTAACAGAGAGTAAGCAATGCCCTGTCTTCCACGCCTGGGGGCTTCGCTGACACCGACGCAGCCTGGACAGCCAGGACAGCCCAAAGCAATCGTAGGAAACGAGTAGAGGGTCACCTAGGGAGCAGTTGGACTGGAACAGAGGGAGCATGTAGGGAGCAGTAGAGGATGAGATAAGGAAGCAAAGGGGAAGACCACTGAGACTTCGAAGGTGGAGTCTTAAGCAGGGTCTCCTCTGTATCATTCCAGCCCGCACCATTCACATAGAACCTGGCAGTGCTCTGTGTGGTGGCCCTGGCCCTCATGCCAGGCTTAAGAGTTTACATTGGGTTCAATATCTAAGAGACTGTTGTAGTAATTCAGGTGTGAAGTCATAAGAGCCTAGCTGAGTAATTGTCTTGAGGTTAAAAAGGAAGTATTTAAGTCCAAGACAACTTTAAAATAACTCATTAGTAAGATTTAGTGAATGGATTTCATGGCCATAGAGAAGGAGACTCTCCTGCCCCTATCCCATAGAGTTAGAAGGGAACATCTTTTTTCTGTTATAGGGTTTGGCAACAAATTTGTAAGAATGATAATATTGCATATTTAATACTCATCTTGCTTTTATAGAAAGGGCTGTTGTGATACTTGAATGGCCATTGTGTTCAAAGAATACTAGGAAAAAGTAGGCTTCTGTATTTATCATCTTTACCCTTCAGAATAATTGACAATTCACAATAATTGACAATAATTGACATCTGTCCAGGCTTCTACCACCACCATCTACTGAGATCACTGTTGTCAAGGTCACCAACAACTTCCTTATTGTCAAATCCAGTGGCCTCTTCTTTGTTTATATTTTATTAAACCTCACCAGTTTTTTATTCCATTAACCACACCCTTCTTGAAACTTTTTTTTTTCTTGTGTCTTTAAAGATACCATATTTGATAGCTGCTTATAGTGGTTAATCATCTACCCGATTGGTTCTTGTTGGAGGGCCCCAGGGCTCTATTAGGAATTTTCTACATATTCTTCTGGGTAACTCTCCCTTTTTTAAATTTTTTTTTTATACCAAGTAACCTACATGGCTGCTATGGTTTGTTTTCTTGTTTGTTTGTTTGTTTGTTTGTTTTGGATCCCTCTGGGTAACTCTTGACTCTAAATACTTTCCAAATGCCAGTGATTCCTAAAACTATACCCCAATCCTGCACAACTACAGTGACCTCCTATATAGTATACCTACCAACTTTGAATCTTTTTTCTGATTTATTATCAACACTAGAGGCCCAATGCATGAAATTCATGCAAGGGGCTCAGCCCTTGCAGCCCCAGGTTTGTCCAGAAGGTCGTTTAGCTATCCAGTCTAATTAGCATATTATACTTTATTATTATAGACTAGAAGCTCGGTGCACAAAATTCATGCACGGGAGTCCCTCAGCCCAACCTGCACCATCTACAATCCAAGAGCTCTCAGGGGATGTCCTACTGATAACTTAGGCCTACTCCTGTGTTCTCTGCTCTCTGCAGGGCTGGAGGGGGGGGTTTGCTGCAGCCATGGAGATGAAGCCCCCATGCCTGCTGTCCGCTCTCTGCCTGCCGCCACCATGCGCCATGCAAAGGAAGCCCCAATCACCTGCATTGTGCTCTGTCTGCCAGGCCTGGGGGCTTCACCAACACTGACACACTAAGGAAGCCCCCATACCCTGTTGTCTGGGCTCCGTATGCAGGGCCTCGGGGTGTTCCCACAGCCACCTTGCTAAGGAAGCCCCCAAGCCCTGCTGTCTGGGCTCTGTCTGCCATGTGGGGGGCAGATCCACCCTCGCCACTTGGTCCCGCGAACCCCCGTGGGACTGACAGGCCCAGACACTGCAGCACTGGTGGAATGAGGAGGTATCTGCCACCAGAGGCTAGATCTGCCCCCTCTGAGGGCAGATCCAACCTCACTGCTCTGGCGGACAGGCCCGGACACTCTAGCAGCATGGCTGAGGAGACTGGGTGCCACCATCTTGTGGCTATGGGGGGGCGCCATTTTGTTGCGGAGTGATGGTTAATTTGCATATTACTCTTTTATTAGATAGGATAGCAACCGAGGTGATGCTTTTTAAATTTAAGCCAGATCATGCCATTTCTCTAGTTAAAACCCTTCAATGGCTTCCCGTGGCATTTGGGATAAAATCTAAACCCCTTGTAGCTTTAACACCGTATCTAATCTAGTTCCTGGTCACCATTCTAAACTTCACGTCCTACCACTCGCCCTCTCTCCTACTGCCATTTCAGCCTCACTCAACCTCCTTTGAGTTCCAGAGACATTACCCATTCATTCTCACCTTACACCCTCTGCTCAGAATATTCTCTCCCCTATTTTCAAAGGCTAGCTTCTTGTTCAGATCTCAGCTTAAATATTATCTGCTCAGAAAAGTCTCCCTTGAATACTCAATATACAGTGTTCATACATCACTCTCATATCATCCTTTGACAATAATGGCACAGCACTTAGCACCATCTGATATTTTTCTTATTAATTTGTTTTTGTTTTTCTCTGTTATCCACTAGAATGTAAGTTTCAATTCTCAAATTATCTAGGAAATATCCTGGCACACAGTAGGTGTATGATGAATATTTGTTGAGTAAATAAAGTCTTAATACATACTACATACTGGCTAAGTCAACTGAAAGTCCTATTCTTTGAGCATAACCTCTTCTGCTAATTCTATCCTCAGATCCATCCATATATGTTTTCTCATTAATATGAGATTCTAGCTTTTACCTAAATTTTTTTGTTAAGTTATTCTTAATCCTAGGCCAGTGTGACTCAGTTGGAGCGTCGTCCTGTATACTAAAAGGTCATAGATCCAGTTCCCTGTCAGGGCACATACCTAGATTGTGGGTTGGATCTCCAGTTGGGGCACATATAAGAGGCAACCAATTGATGTTTCTCTTTCTCAAATCAATAAACATATCTTGGTGAGAACTTTTTTAAAGTTAATTTTTACAAAGAGAGTAAAAGAAGTGTTTCAAACTGCTAAGTTCCTGTCTCAATTTGTGCTTCACAAATTCCCCATGTATGTCTTCACTTGTATTTATTTGCTTTTCAATAATTTTAAATCCTTGAAGGGTGGGTACAGTGTTACACGGATTCTGTGTCTAATGACCTTAGCAAGAAGGTTGCTTTGGAATTTGACACAAACAATGCCAGTGTTTCCATGAGTACAACTTTCCTTTCCCAGGTTGCTCTGGTTTTGTTTGGTTTGCCACCAAGAGTCACTGTGTTGTTCTTTGCCTTATACATGTAAGCACATCTCTTCCCTAGACAGGATTCAGTTTCATCTCAAGCATAAATACCTTCAGTTGTTTATTTTATTTTATTCTTTACACTATTATAGCTGTTTCCAACCCCCACCTCCCACTTTGCCTGCCTCCACCCATCCCTTACCCCCTGCCCCTTCCCTCTGGCCAACACCATACTTTTGTCTATGTCTATGGGTCATGCAGGTATGTTCTTTGGTTAATCCCTTCGTATAATACCCCCTCACCTCTGACAGTTGTGGGTCTGTTCCATATATCCTGTCCATGCTTCTGTTCCTGTTTTGTTCATCAGTTTATTTTGTTCATTAGTCTCCACATGTAAGTGAGATCATATGGTATTTGTCTTTTTCTGACTGGCTTATTTCTAAACACCTTCAGTTTTAAGAAGAGCTGTGTGCTCCTCCTGGTTCCAGAGACCCCATTAAAGCCAGCAAAAATGGCCTTGGACCACAGCCTTCCACACACTTTGTTGTTTTACAAGCCCTGTTCGCACAGGCCTCCACAAGCTCCAAGAGGAAAGAGGAAGGTCACAAATTCCTGTTAGGTAACCAAACTATGACCTACATAGTAGGAGTTCTACAAAACAATAACTAATTAATTAAAGTGTATGACACTAGGTAATGGTTTGATTTATGTTACTTTTCAATTAATAGGCCTTATCATTTGTCTAATCCTAGTCAGAGAATAATAATTTATTTCAAATTTAGTTTATAGCCCTGGAGGATATGACTCAGTTGATTGGAACATTGTCCCATACACCCAAAGGTTTCAGGTTCTGTTCAGGGCACATGTCAATATTTCTCAAATCAACCTCTCTCTCTCTCTCTCTCTCTCTCTCTCTCTGTGTGTGTGTGTGTGTGTGTGTGTGTGTGTCTCTGTCTCCCTTCCTCTCTTTAAAACCAATTAAAATAATAATAAGAAAATGTAGTTTATGTTTGTGTGTTTGCTTTATAGGACTGATAATAGTTTGTCAGTATATATATCTTTCAATGCATGTATGCCTATGTATCCCACGAACGCATAATCTTAACATTCTTATGAAACATTGTGTTTTCACTTACACTGTAGATATCTTGTCAAAAGTAGATTTATTTTAGATATATACCACAGTATATTGAACCAGTCCCATATTACTGGACATTGAAATTTATTTCATTTTTTTAAACTGGTATAAATATTTTCAATCCCCTCAATGACACCCCTGACAATTATTTATCAGTCTGTCCTTGAACTCTGTGATGAGGAATTTACTTCCCAAGTTAGTGGATTCGTCTGTGGATCCGCTCTGATTGTTCAGAGTTTTTCCAGTGGCCAAATTATTAGACAGAAAAGATGACAAACTTTAAGAATATGGGTAAACTCCAGAGCTAGGCGAGCATGTCACTAAAAAGCAGCAAGTCCAGTCACAGCTCTCAGGCAGACTATGGTATAAGCACAGTCCTCGTGGAGGTCTTGGAGAAAGAGGGGCTCTGAACTATGTTGTGACTGATTACTTCCCAATCTCCAATGATCTCTCTCTCATGGCCTGTGGAACATGATAAAATTCTTTGTTTTCTTCAATGTTACAGTTTCCAAATCATTTATCTCTTGTAAAATGTATAACTAGTAGGTAAGCCTAGCCATATTTGTCTAGATTTGAAACACTTTTTGTTTTTGTAAAGGTAAATTGTTTTTAAAGGTCCTGAAATCATAACTTATTTCTGGAGTAAGTTATATTGTATTTGCCTTTAATATCATCAAAATATCAAGTTATATCTATTGAGTTTTCTTTAGTGTGATATGATATTTCCCAGTTGCTATTCATATTCTTTACTACAGTAAACTCTGTTCCCTGGTATTTTAGAGGTTGACATTATCAAATTTAAACTGTGCAACTTTTCTAATCACTAGTGATTAATACTCTCATTAATTAAAATTTAGATACCTGTAAATTTTTTCTGACATTTCTAAAGCTTGTCTTCACATAGTCACATGCACATAGGTAGTACTTTATGTGTTTCATAATACCATTGTATAGTTCATACTGTTCCTTGCAATGCTTATGTAACAGTTACATAGCTAACTAATAGATAACTGGCTGTCATCTCTAATTTTTGTTTCAAATATTTCATATAAATATTCACTACTCTGGCTAAGTTCAATAAGTCATCCAAAGGATCTCAGATCATGGTTTTGAAGTTTACTATCTGAGGAGAAAATGACCAAAATAACCCAATTTTATTACTCAAAAGTACTTTTTTTATAATGATTAAGTTTTTATTGCTTTAAATGTGATGATTCCTAGTGTATAAGTAAGCCGCTCCTGCTAGTGCTTTGGAGATGAATTCTATGTCTCTTGCAGGCATAAGGATAATGAATGAAAGGGTTCTGTTAGCCCCAAACACAACAAAAACACTCTCTCAAACTCCTCTTTCCACATGCCCTCCTCTCCTCCCTAATCTGACCAGGAAGTTTTCTCTCAGCAGGAGAAATACTAGACTTTTTTTTTTTTTTAAGTAACACATAAATATGAGACATCAGTTAGTTTGCGGGCCACCCGTAGTAGCTAACAGCTGGGCACCACTCAGCATTCCATAGATCAGGAGCCACTGCTCTGCCACAGTTCTTAGCTCCCCAGAGTTATCCTACAAACTGAGGGAGGGACCAGGATGAGCCCAGAGAAATATCCCAGGAGCTAATATGCCATGTAGCCCTGAGCTGGCCTTGAAAACCTGCAGAACCAGCAGAAAAAAAGACTGAATGGAATCCTTTTTATGTCTTTTACTCCCTTTTGAAGGACACCATGGTTTACCTTAGTGAGTCCCAGGAGAATTCAGGAAACCCCTGATTTATGTATGATCTCATTGGACCCTGGAGGAGAGTTGAAAGTTGAGCCCTCTCCTTTTCCCCCCCACATTGGCACATTATTATACAAGAGGTCCAGTGCACAAAATTTGTGAGTGGATAGGGTCTCTAGGCCTGGCCTACCATCAGAGCCAATCAGGTGCCCCTCCTCCTTGCATCCTCCTTCCCTTGCTCCCTCAGTGCCCCACAGTCAACACTGTTCGCCTGCCATGTTCTATACTGCCCCCTGTGGTCAGTGCATGTCATAGCAAGTGATCAAACTCCCGTTCTCCCAGTTGAACTCCCAAGGGAACACTTTGCATATTAGCCTTATAGATAGATAGATAGATAGATAGATAGATAGATAGATAGATAGATAGATAGATAGATACATAGATAGATACATAGATAGATACATAGATAGATACATAGATAGATAGATAGATTAGGGTACTATTCCTGGAAACTAATTCTATACCATAAATATTCCAAGATGTATTATTAAAATATATGTTGGATATATACTATTTTCATTTATAATTTTACAAACATAATATTAACATAATACAAACATATATATTTACATAAGTATGTAAAAACAAAATGTATAGCCAGAGTGAATGAAGACATGTATGGGGTGATTAAGAATCTATATTCTAGAGCCAAATGTATATTTCAAATTCCATCTTTGCTGCTTCTTAGCTCAGTGATCTTACACAGGTTCTTTAACCTCCCTGTGCTTCAGCTGTCGTAAAAGGGTGGTAGTTAGTTGTTCTCACCTTCTAAAGCTTATCTGAAGACTAAACAAGTTCATGTGTAGAAAGTACTTAAAATTGGTAGTGAGTGCCTTAACAGTGTCACTAATTGTTAGCTCTTATTTTAGGTGTTATAAATAGGTCAATTTAAGGAAACGTTCTAAATGGTCTTAGAATACCAGTTCAATAAAGTTGACATTCAAGGCTCCTTCTTTTCCTAGTAAGCCTGCGTGAGTAGGCATTCTCCAAGCTCCCCTTTCAAGGCTGCCCACGGTCCATCTCCAGTCCTGCCAGTTCCCACTCAAGTTGCACTTTCTCTTTCATGGTTCTGCTCAACAACTACCTCTTTTGCAAAATTCTACCACTGTCTGAACTTCTTTGGAGTATATTAAAAGTTACAGTGTTCTCTTTGTCTTTAATATAATCTCTGAATTACAAATCCTTTTAAGTTAAGAGCTAGTAGAATACAACACTCTGTCCCCTTGTGGCCTAACACAGTGTAGCAGGTACATACTTAAAATATATGTTGCTTAATTGGATTGCACAACAAACTGAATTTTGTGTGTGCACATGTGTGTACATGTGCTTGTGTGTTCAACCTGTGTAGCAGGCTAGAAATTTTGAAAGTAATCTGTTTTTAAGAATTAGAGCACTTGTAAGAAATTGAAAAATTACTGAAAATAAGTGAAAATATCTGCAGGTTAGATTGTTTGGAACTGTGTAGTAACCAAAAAATATCACAATTTATGTATAGCAATTAAGGCCTGCATCGCCTGCTGGATAATTATAGCATTTCTCCCTCTGAGCCTGCTACTGCAGTCTAGGAAAGGCAGAGAAGGTCCCCATGACTAGTGTCCACATCACAGCATTGGGGCTATGAAAATAAGGCAGTAGTTAAGGAAGTGAGAAGGAAGAAAAGGGGAGGAGACATCCGTCTGGATCAGCATATTTTCTAATCTATAATAATAAAAGGGTAATATGCTAATTAGACTGGACATTCTTCTGGACATCCTTCCTTCTGAACAAAGCCACAGCGGGCGGGTGTGGAGGCAGAAATGGCAGAAGACCCTGACCACAGCAGCGGGGGGCAGAGGCCAGGGCCAAGGCCCTTGCAGGAATTTGTGCATCAGGCCTCTCGTCCTATATAATAAAAGAGAAACATGCAAACCTGACCGTACCTTCACTCCTGATTGGCTATGCTACCAGCCAGTCAGGAGCAGGGGTGGGGCCAAATGGCGTGAGCACCGGCCCCGGGGGTGGAGATGAAACGGCAGTGGCAGGGAGCGCCTGGCCCCTGGGCACTGTGAGCAGAAGTGGCAGTGAGCGCCCAGCTCCCTGGCTGAGCTGAGCAGGGTGATGGCTGGGTGCCCAAGGTGAGGCTTTAGGCCTTGGGCAGGCTGGGAGTGAGCCATCAGTTGGACATTCCCTGAGGGCTCCCAGTATGTGAGAGGAGACAGGTTGGGTTGAGGGACCACCCACCCCCAGTGCACGACTTTCGTGCACTGGGCCCCTAGTATTTAACAATAGTAATAAAACATCTTAACCTAAAAGGTGACATAATAAAATACTTTAACCTTTGGTTAGTGTTGAAGGGTTTTGTGTGAAAACTATTATACTTGACATCCAAAACATAATTATCTATAGGATTAAAAAGGATATACCTAAATCTTTGGTATTTTAACTGAAGTTTGCATAATACCAATTTTATGCTATAATTTTTACCAGCTTTGTCCTAACTGGAATTTTGAATTATGCATCATCTCCTGACTCTGTGTACCTTGTGAATCAAGAGTTTATTTTAATTGCCTCATTTTTATTCTCTTTTCAGTCCTTTGTTAGTGAATATCATTGAGTATGGAATGTGATAGTTATTTTAGACATGAAAGATGAGTTCTTATCAAGAGAGTTCATTAAAGCAGGGGCTCTTTTCTCTCTTTTTTTAAATACCAGATACTCTAGATGAATATTTTGAATACGATGCAGAGGAGTTCTTGGTCTCCTTGGCCTTGTTAATAACAGAAGGACGAACACCTGAATGTTCTGTAAAAGGTCGTTCAGAAAGTTTCCATTGCCCTCCAGCGCAGTCCTGTTACCCAGTAACCACCAAACATGAATGCAGTGACAAGCTGGCCCAGGTAAGAATTGTGTGTTGAGTGCTTTTTATTTATCTTTTATATAAACTGCACAGATTCTGTCATCACCTTTGTTACACCACAATTACAAAGCCTACATTTAAATATAAAATGGGTCACAGCTGTAACGAAGAAATCCTAATCCTGGACCAGAGCCAACAACCTTGGCTCTTAAACAAGCTCTGGGAGGCGCTGGGTAGTTTTGCTGATCAGCAAGCAGGTGGGTGGCTGATTTCAGACCTGCCTTCTCACACACCAGGTTTAACCTTATATTTGCTGCTGATTCAGCTTTCTTTATTTTAGATTCTCAGCCCTGGCTCATGACTATATGTCCTTATTTATATAGTCGACTGATGTTAATAATTATTTTTTCCACATTAACCAAATTTCTATATTTTTTTTAATGGGTGGATGCATTTTGCTATCATATTAATGTCTGGGGATAACATATTGTTAAAATATTTATTTTGGTAAGTACTGTCTAATTTGCTGTAAGGATTTTTTCCCCAGTTAGTTTCTTAAATGTAGTCCAAAATTTTTGACTGATATATATTGTATATATTTAATCTTGTACATATTGAGCATTTAATGAAAATGAGTTTTTAATGTTTTGGTCTTCGCTTAAAATGAATCCTCTGTAATAATGATGTAATTAACAAACTAGGCAATGCTGGGCCACCTCAAGAAAGAGCAAAGATGTCCTCCCCACCAGGAAATTTGCATCATAAATGTTGTTCAAAACTAATCCTTCAACTTTATTTTTTTTCTTTTTTTAATCTTTATTGTTCAGTTTATTAATTACATTGTTTTCCCCTTATATCTCCCCTCCACCCTGTACCTATTCCACCCTCCACCCTCACTTCCCCCTCCCCACTGTCCTCTCCCATTGTTGCAAGATTTTTGTCCAGTCTCTTGCTGTACTTCCCACAACTCTTTTCTCCCCAAGAATTGTCAGTCCATACCCTCTCTATGTCCATGTTTCTGTTATGTTCTGTTATGTTCACCAGTTTATCCTGTTCATCAGCCTATCAATTCACTTGATTTTTATGTTCATTTGTTGATAGATGTGTATTTGTTGTTCATAATTTATATTTTTACCTTTTTCTTCTTCCTCTTCTTAAAGAATATCTTTCAGCATTTCATATAATATTGGTTTGGTGGTGATGAACTCCTTTAGCTTTTTCTTATCTGCGAAGCACTTTATCTGATCTTCAATTCTGAATGATAGCTTTGCTGGATAGAGTAATCTTGGTTGTAGATTCTTGCTACTCATTATTTTGAATATTTCTTGCCACTCCCGTCTGGCCTGCATCGTTTCTGTTGAGAAATCCGCTGACAATCGTATGGGTGCTCCCCTGTAGGTAACCAACTGTTTTTCTCTTGCTGCTTTTAATATTCTCTCTTTATCTTTTGCTCTTGGCATTTTAATTATGATACGTTTTGGTGTGGTCCTCTTTAGATTCCTATATTTCGGGGTTCTGTGTACTTCTTGGGCTTTTAAGTCAGTTTCTCTCACCAGGTGTGGGAAGTTTACAGTCACTATTTCTTCAAGTAGGTTTTCATTGTCTTGGTCTCTCTCTTTTTCTGGCACCCCAGTAATTCGGATGTTGGCATGCTTGAGATTGTCCCAGAGGCCCCTTACACTATCTTCAATTATCTGAATTCTTTTTGTTTCTTGCTTTTCCAGCCGAGTGGATTTTGCTTCTTTGTATTTCAAATCTTTGACTTGGTTCTTGTGGCCCTCTGGACTGCTTTTAGGACTTTGTGTAATATTTTTTATTTCAGTCTGTGTATGCTTGATTTCTAGTTGGTCCTTTTTCATATCCGTGAGGGTCTGGTTCATATCCTCAGAGGTCTTGTTCATTTCCTTGAGGGTCTCATTCATTTCCTTGTAAGTCTCATTCATTTCCTGGTTGGTCTTGTTTATTTCCTCGTTGATCTGGTTTATTTCCTCGTAGTTGTCATTAAGTTCATCAGCCTTTTCTAGGAGCCTCTTGAAAAACCTTATAACTGTGGTTTTGAACTCTATGTCTAGTCATCTTTTCTCCTCCATTTCTTTCACACCTGATTTCTTTCCATATCTCTGCATGGTGGCTGCTTTATGTGGTAGATGTCCTCTAAGGGTCAGTGGCACAGCCTCCCCAGTTATTTGAGATGGGTACTCTTACTGCAATCTTTTATGGGTTGTACAGTATTTTTTAATTTAAACCCAGCTTGTTGTTGTTAGCCCTAGGAGGGTTTGACCTCCAGGCGAATTGGCTGTGAAGGGAGACTGTGTTCAGGTTGGATGGGTGGAGTCTCTGAGCTGCGCAGACAGCCTCAGTGTCAGCTACGTCCTGTCCTGCGCGCGGGTCTCTGTTGGATGGGGATGGCTGCAGGCACCTCCAAGAGAAAGCCGCTAGTCTCTTCCCCTTGCCAGACAACTCTGCCTCTCCCCAAATGAGTCTGCACACCCAAAGTCTCACCCAGGGTTGTAAAATAGGTGGTTTCCGGGACCAGGAGACAAGTTTCCAGGGAGCAAGTCTCGTGTTTGTGCGACAGTTGCGCACAAACTTCTTTTCCCAGCTACCCGGTTTCTCCTCAAACTAGGAGACCTCTGCCGCGCCCGGCTTCCAGGGTGCATCCCCCGGACCTCGGACCTCGCCTGGCACTGGGAAATCTGTGCAGTGGGGCGTCACCACGTACCCCGGATCTCGGACCTCACCTGGCGCTGGGGAATCCGTGTAGCGGGACGTCTCCGCCCTCCCCGCTGGCAAAATCCAGCCGGGGTTGCTGCTCCAGCGCTACGGCCCTCGCGTGCGACCAGGATGGCTCCTAACCTGTTTCCATCTTCAAGGCTGCGCTCCCGCCGCTCTTCTGAGTCTCAGTGTCCCAACTTTACTTTTATTTGTGGAGTTTTCACTCAGCCAGCTTTCTGGTGATTCTGGGTGATGTTTGTTTTGTTGTTATGTTGTAGTTTTTGAATCGTTGCGCGGGGCAGAACAATAGGTGTTTACCTATGCCGCCATCTTGGTTCTCTCTAATCCTTCAACTTTAGAGCTCACTAGTGTGAATTCATTATTTAGTGAGGAAACCTAAGTAGGTGAGCTCTACAATTGATGACTCATTTCACATACAGATATGTACTTTACAATTATAATTTTCAAAGTAAAATATAAACTTGTGGGATTTACTGAGACCTTTTGCTTATATTCATTGTCTCTAAGTGTCGCCAAGCCAGACGAACCAGGTCTGAGGTCGCCTTGCTGTGGAAGAACAGCCTCCCGATCATGGTGGAGGTGATGCTGCTGCCAGACTGCTGCTACAGTGACGAGGGGCCCACCACGGACGGCGTGGACCTCAATGACCCTGCAATTAAGCAAGACGCATTATTATTAGAAAGATGGGTGTTGGAGCCAGTTCCTCGACAGTAAGTTGTACAACTGAGTTTCAAGTTGTTCTTTTTAAAATATATATATTTTATTGATCTTTTACAGAGAGGAAGGGAAAAGGATAGAAAGTTAGAAACATCGATCAGCTGCCTCTTCCACACACCCCCACTAGGAATGTGTCTGCAGCCCAGGTACATGCCCTTGACCGGAATCGGACCTGGGACCTTTCAGTCCGCAGGCCAATGCTCTATCCACTGAGCCAAACCGGTCTCGGCTAAAGTTGTTCTTGGTAAATCAGGTTTCCCACAACTTTCTCCACATTATTTTAATAATATATACTTTCTCAGAGTCCCTCTATTTATATAGTAACATTTAGTACAGATATAACTGTAGATACTTAGTACAGATATAACTTTAAGTGACAACTGGTAAGTCTACTTCTCTGCTCTTGAAAGCAGACATCCTGATGGATATGTTTATTTCAGCTTCTGAAACTCAGTTATTTGGTACTTGCTGACATTTAGATGATGCTTTTTTTTTTTTCTTCCCTTAGGAGTGGTGATCGATTTATTGAAGAGAAGACCCTTCTATTGGCTGTCCGCTCATTTGTGTTTTTTTCTCAATTAAGTGCTTGGCTGAGTGTTTCTCATGGTGCTATTCCACGAAATATTCTTTACAGGTAAGTGTAGGCAGAAAAAGAGCTGTGTGTATTCAGCTGCATTGGTTAGCTACTGAATGATATTTTACCTTTTCAGTATTTTGGTCCCTTCATTTCTAATTTAAGTGGATAAAATTTACTGGCATTTTTCTCAAAACATATTACAGAAATGTTTATGAATCAGTATGAGTTTTGTTTCTCAGGTTATATTTGATGTGGAATAGTTTGCAGAGAACTTTAATGCTTGGATTATAGAACCAATAGTGAACTTAGTGCTGCCATTATAAATAAAGCAGAAAAACATTCAGAGCAGCTGAATTTCCATAATGGCAGGCTTTCTTAATTTGGGGCATTTTGATAACTATAAACATACAGACTGCTGAACAACTATCTAATTGTCTCTTAGGCAGGTAGAGTATTAATCACCTTGCACAATAGAATTAGCTGAATCCAATTATTTAGAGGTAAATACAAGTCCTTTTATTTTTTCTGCTCTGACAGGTGATTTTAAAGTATAATATTCTTGAGCTTTAATGCTTGCGTGGTCAGTCTAGTGTTCTTAAAAAGAAGATTATCTCTATTTGAACCATAATCTATACTTCTCATGTTGGTTTTGTCAGAATGACATGCATGTCGAAGTAGCTAAAAGCAAAACCTCAATAGTAATTAATACAAACAAAGATAAGTAGATGACTGTTTAAAAATTTTAAAAGTTATATACAGTAAATGATTTTCATAAGCTATCGATTCCATATTTTTCTTTGTGATTCTAGAATCAGTGCTGCTGATGTCGACCTGCAGTGGAATTTTTCACAGACTCCAATTGAACATGTGTTTCCTGTTCCCAATGTTTCTCACAGTGTGGCCTTGAAAGTCAGTGTTCAGTCCTTGCCCAGACAATCTAATTACCCAATTTTGACATGTAGTATTCATACTAATATTGGCCTTTATGAGAAAAGAATTCAAGAACATGAACTTAAAGCCCATCAGCACCACAATTCTAACGAAGCAGAACAGTGTGGTACAAACAGTTCACAGCGTGTGTGTAGCAAGCAGACCTGGACCGTGGCACCTGAAAGTGTATTACATTCAAAAAATGGCACCCCTCCAGAATACACTGCAGCTGTCAAAAACGGCAAACTGTACCCAGGCCCTGGCAGTAAATCTGACTATGGAACTTGTCAAGCCAGTACCGTGGGCTTCAGTGGTACAGGAGATAAAAAGTCACATGAAACATCAGTGAGGACTTTAAAATCATTTTCAATGATTGATGCCAGTGTCCCTAGCCGCCAGAGTTCCTGGCAGTCAGTTGGTGAAACTAATCCTTTAGTACGCTCTTTAATTCAGGATCGACAAGAAGTGATTGCAAGAATTGCTCAACATTTGGTCCATTGTGATCCAAGCAGTTCACATGTTTCTGGACATGTATTTAATAATCAAGAGTCTAGTTCACTTAATTCCAAACTTTTCCGTGTTTCACAAGAAAATGAAAATGTGAGGAAATGTAAAGAAACTTCCTCAGTTTCCTTTGGTAGTCCAGAGCTTACCTCCTCGGAAGACACCAGTGAGGGGAAGATCCGAGTAAAACCAGAAATTTCTCAAAGCGAAACTTGCACCGTTAATGGTCTTTATTCTCATCGGTCGGTTGGTGAGACTAACCCTTTAATAGGCTCATTACTCCAGGAGCGGCAAGATGTGATTGCAAGGATTGCTCAGCACCTGGAGCACATTGACCCAGCAGCATCACATTTACCCCGGCAATCCTTCAGCGCACATGACTTCACTTTGGTTCCTTCTAAAGTGTTTAGGAGTTCATATGAAGACAAAAATTTGCTGAAGAAAAACAAGAATGATGCCTCTATTTCCATTTCTAATACAAAATTTTCCTTATTAGAAGACAGCAATGAAGGGGAAAACTTAATACCTACTAAATCTTTTAGTTCTATTAAATGCAATAGTAAAGTCAAGTCCTCTTCGAAACCTCAAATGGGAAGAAATCTGTATCAGGACAATCCTAGTGAAGACATCCAAAGTACATTTCAGGGGATACAGAGAAAAGCCACTAGTTTATTGGCTCCCTCAAATATGTCTCATTGCAAAGAAGATAAGTTAGTTTTGACAATCAGGTTGGAAAATACACTTTCTGAGTGTCCATTTAAGGAGCAAGAAATTAGCAATGGAATTGATAAAAGGTGTTCAAATGGCAATGGTGTTGAAAAACAGATTTGCATAACTAAGAATAAGGAAAAAGTAATTCAAAATGAAAATTGTAACCCAGAATCTTTTAACAATCACCAATTTGATAAGCCCAAAAATAATGACCCGAAAATAGAAGTTACTACATTGGAAATGTCTGGATATTTGAACAAACATGAGAACAAGTGCTCAAATAAAGATGCAAAAAAGCCTACAACATATCAGCAAAATTTGCAGCTTAATAGTATTGAAAATTATCTCAATAAAGATAAGGAAGATTTCAAATGCAAAAGACAAGACCAATTAAAAAATGAACAGGATAAGAAAGAAGATCCAACTGATAAGAAATTTCAAAACTGTCCTCAGAGAAAGAGTGTAAATGGCTGTTTGTCTACATGTGAACAACTGAAAAATACAGAAGTGTTGGTAAGTAATATCTAATATTTCAATTATAATTCTTAAACATCTGTTATGGTGTGGGTTTTCTTTACAGGAGGTCTAGTTATAAGGTGTAAGGTGCCCATTATCTATGGAACATACAAGTTAATGTAATAAACCTGATACAGAATTACTATTAATATTTTTGCAAATAACCCACTTAATGAAGAGCAAATGCTAGGTACATTCTTCCTGTTACCCCTTTTTTGTTTATTTCAGTATTATGAACAATTGCTGGAGAGTAAATAGGAGTCATAAATAAAAATTTATTTTAACTTATTGTTGATCAATCGTTCTGTCAGTGTACGGACGTGCAGCCTTGGCATATCCGGACGATGCTCTCCCCAGCTGAGCCACCCGGCCAAGGCCATGTTCTGTTATTAACTCCAGTTTACAGATGAGAACCCAAGGCTGGAGAGGTTAAGTTTATTTGCCCGACATCACAAAGCTAGTAAATGGTAGAGCTAGAACCCAAACTAGTCTTTTCTGATGTTTATTCATGTGTTTTTATGAGCTTTTGATCTTTGTGTATAAACTTATCTAGATTCTTAAGAATTAACCTATTTCCTGTATCACTTTAAAAACATGGTACTATGACTGTATTAGATATATTTTAAAATTGTTTGTTATATCGCTGTATCATGCCCCACCAATTTATATCTTCTGAGAATGCCTCTTGATATTTACATAGGTTTATATTTGAGAATAGTATGCTATTTTTCCTACCTGTGAGTAGTTTTTTCACAAATTAACAGAATCAAATATTACCTTACTGGATACTAGAATCTGAGTGTTTATAAATATGACCATATGTTGTTGATAAGGCATCTGAACATACTTTCTTTAGAATATTTGAGTTTATTTAGCATCTTAGAAAAAGCTTAGACATTGTTTTCTGCTAGTATGTGTTTGTAAAGACACAGATAGATAGATCATTAACTTCACCACCAAGGATGCAATGCATCAATACATATTAGAAAGGAGTCTAACATAAAAAAATCACCATCGAAATTTAATTCTTTTCTTAGCAGAAAACTATACCACTGAAACATTCAAGTGTCTGGAGGAAACATAATTTTCATTCCTTGGATGGGACCTTAACCAGAGCCTTTCATCCTCAGACTGGATTGCCTCTTCTTTCAAGTCCTGTAAGTATTTTCCTTTGATCTCATATTTAGAAATTGAAAATATCTAAAATGTTTGCAAATCATTTATCAGCATCACTCTGGTGTAAAAATCACTGTAGACTTCATTCAATATGGTGCACTGAATTGACACAGGAAGACTTCCTCCTCCTTCCCAAACACACAAGTCCTGGATAAAACAGCACAACTTGTAAATACATAATATAGCGTAACAGCAAGAAAGGTACACCTCTGAATACTAACTTGGAAAAATTATGCCCCTCTTGGATATCTGAACTGGAGATAGTGTAGGGTTTAATGACCTTCCTGGGACAGGAGTCAAGGTGGCAAGTCTGCTCCAGTCATAGCTGGGTCCTAAAAACCAAACTCCTCATAAAACTAGAAACGGGTGAACTGCCCTTCTAGAACTGGGAGAGGAGGGGGAAAATTACCTGTTTATTTAGGGGTGCAACAGGGAGGTGTATAGTGGGTGAAAAAATAATCTCCCAGAAGAATTTTTACTTAAACCTAAGCCACTCATGATAGTTCTGAATTTGTGCTGTCTATGAGGCTCGTAAACATCTAGCTAAGAAATAACCATAGACCAAATTGAAACCTGTAAAATCCATTGAGTCCCAGCAGAAGAAATATGAAACTATTCCACATCCATACCCCACGGCAACCAAGGATTTATTTTACTGGAAAATAACTCTTGCTGAAAATTATCTCAGAGGAAAAACACTACAGAGCACCTTAAAAGAATGAGAGGGCGCAAGAAATGTGAGAATTCACATTTAGGAAACCTGCTATCAGAGCAACCTGAAAAGAAAGTAAAAAGTAACTGTTTAAAATATTCTAAGATATTGCCGAAACCGGTTTGGCTCAGTGGATAGAGCGTCTGCCTACAGACTGAAGGGTCCCAGGTTTGATTCCAGTCAAGGGCATGTACCTGGGCTTGGGGCACATCCCCAACAGGGGATGTGCAAGAGGCAGCTGATCGATGTTTCTGACTTTCTATCCCTCTCCCTTCTTCTCTGAAAAATCAATAAAATATATTTTTAAAAAATAATAAATTAGTCTAAGATATAAAAGATGATAAAGACAGGTTAATATGAAAGAACGTGGATTTGAAAGAGAACTAAACACAAATTATAAATATGAATAACTATTATAATTGAAGTATACACAGGTGTACATACACATACAGGTGGATTAAACAGTGGATTAGAATGAGCTGAATAGAAATTTAGTGAATGGATTAGACAGATATTAAGAAAGCACTTAGGGGAAGAAAAACACAAAAGAAAGCACTTAGAATGATATATAGAAAGGAAGAGAGATGGTAAAATATGAGAGCTATGGAGGATAAAATGAGATGCTCAATATAAATCTAGTAGAAATTCTAAAAGGAGGGCTAGATAGAATAAGGAAAATGCAGTGTTAGAAGAAATAAAGATAGAAACTTTTCCAGAATCGAAGCATAAAGAGTTTAGATTGAAAATTTCACATTAAGTGCTGACTACAAAAAAATTGCCTGGTGTACTTGCACAACTCTCAAAAATATTGAGGTTAGCCTTGACGATTTGGCTCAGTGGATAGAGTGTTGGCCTGTGGACGGAAGGGTCTCTGGTTGATTTCAGTCAAGGGCATATGCCTGGGTTGGGGGCTCGCTCCCCAGTAGGGAGCATGCAAGAGGCAGCCAATCAATGATTGTCATCATTGATATTTCTATATCTCACTCCTCCCTTCCTCTCTGAAATCAGTAAAGTATATTTAAACATAACATTAGATAAGATTGTGCACATTTTTAAAAATATTGAAGTTTAAATTTACAATTTTTTCGTAGTCACCAATTAGACTGATCACTTGGATACTTGTATATACTTAATATTAATTCTAGAAATATCTAACTTGCATGGTGTACATAATTTTACCTTTAATGTACACGTGGGTTTTTCACTTTTAGGATATTTTGATCGAGATGGTGGTTTGTGTTAAACATAATCTGGTATACAATGATGCTTCAAAATGCAAAGTGTAGTATTTTTCAAATCTATTTGCTATGGAGCCCCAGGGATCTGGGAAATGTGCAGCGTGGTGGGAATGGGCAAAGGAGCAACACAGCTGGCCCCACCCCAGGCTCCCATCGCCATTTAATTCTAATTGTCCTTTTTATTTTAAAGCTATAAATTTTTTACTTCTGCTCCCAGGATATGGAAGTATGTAAAATAAAAACATCTTATAAGTATGTTGGAATTCCATGTAGGATTTGGTTTTAGAAAAAAACTGGTTTTGCTTCTTAAAAAAAAATAAAAACCTAGTAAAAGTGCTTTTATTAATCCCATTTTCCCCATATTGGTTAATAAGAACATAAAAACAATAAAGAACATGATTTTAAGGAAGCTGTTTGGGGAGAAAGTTTATTATTTTTAAAATATAGTTTTCATTTGTTAAGTATTGTCAATTAAAGAAAAAATTATAGTTTTTTGGGTTTTTTTAATTTCACAAATGATTACTTTGACCTTAGGTTCCTCAAAGAAAGACACAATCAGGTTGCTTTGATCTGGATTCTTCATTACCACATCTGAAAAGCTTATCATCTAGAAGGTATTTACCTTAAAATTCATTTGTGTATATAAAAAGGTATTACACAAAATTCTGATTTTTACAGTAAATGATGTTGGCTCTAAAAATCACAAATTTAACAGAAATCTTATTTTTCAATTGGTTATCATTTTCAATGTGATTTCATATATACAGTTATTAAGAATGAGTTAGGTAGAAATTAATACTACATAAACAAATTTTTAACATTGGTTTTAACATTTAAATGGGTTTATATATTTCCAGTCATTCACCTCTTCTTTTGCTGTACACTCATTTGCAAAAAAACCTCAGCATTTGTTCCAAGTTGACATGTAATACTGTCATCCTTTAGTCACATAATTTTGCATTTGTATTCTCATTTTTCACTGAAAACAAAGACTGATATAGGAGACTGCATTATTACATGTCTCCAGCAGATGCCACTGCGTGATGTTATAAATTCCACCATGAAAACTTTCAGAATGTTACATATATTCTTTATCAAATGTTATAATAATGATTATAAAATCTAATCAAGAATGTTAAACTAGATATTTAATATCTTAAAATTTGGCTAAATTAATTTTTATTATGGTAGTTTAAGTGAAATTGATCATATTATCTTAATACAAAAGTAAATTAGAAAATATTATGGTTAATATGTCCATTTGCTTTTTTTTTTTTCTTTTTATTAGTCCTCGGCCCTGTTTAAACATTGAAGGCGACCCAGAAATTCATGAAAAACCATTTCTGAGTTCTAGTGCTCCACCTATAACAAGTCTTAGTCTCCTAGGAAATTTTGAGGTAATGTTTTTTGTATGTTTTTTTTTTTTTTTGAAACTATTTTAAGAGTTGAAGTTTCTTAAGCTAGATCCAGGGTATAATTCATCTCATTTGTTTATGAAAGGTAAATAATAAATGGGTTGTATTTTTCCAAAGCCTGGAAATCACCTTCTTTCCCCCTGCCCTCCCCCTTTTTTTTCCTTCCCCCTCTTCCCTTTCCTTTTCAGGAGAAGTAGATTTGAGAAAATTGTTACTGTGACATCTTAGAATTGGTAGCTTGTAGAGGAGACAGAAGACTTAGATGCAATCAGGTGGGATCGAGGTATCTGTGACTCTAGCTGCAGGATAGACTTGACTCACCTTCTTAACTTGTGCACTTGGCTCTGGGACCCAGGAGGGATGATGGTGAACTGATAGAACCCCTTCGTGACCAATGAGGTTGGCTTTTAAAATCAGATGGTTCTTTGTACTATATTTGCAATTTCTCTGTAAACCTAAATCTGTTCTAAAATATGAAGTTTTTTAAAAATCAAATGGTTAAAGGTCTCTGGTACATGTGCTGCAAATCTTTCAAAGTTTTAGTAGCAACAACAGAAAATATGTTTTATGGTAAGTTGATCGATCAATTTTCCATGACACTGACCAAGGCATCAGTTCAGAGATATTGATCTCACTATTTTTCTTTGTCATCATTTGAAAGTTACATATGGTCATTGTAAGGCTCAGTTCCTTTGCAATCTTTGTACAGTAATCTAAGAACATTTATGTGCTAACATAAATTTTCATTTTGTTTGGGTAACTGTCTAGGGATGGAATGTCTGGATAGTATGGTAGGGGTATGTTTAACTTTTAAAAAAACTGCCAAACTGTTTTTCCAAAGTAGCTATACCATTTTTAATTTCCACCAGCAATGTATGACAATTCTAGTTCCTCCACATCTATGCCAGTGTTTGTAGTGGTCAGATATTTTTTGTTATTGTTGTTTTTTAAACATCTAAGGCTGTGTTTAAATGAGTTTTCTTAAGGCCAAACTATATTTTCTATATTTGCGTTCCATGAAATTCTCTTATATCCTTTTACTTTATTTTTCAATTACAGTTTACATTCAGTATTATTCTGTCTTTTTAGTTGCAGCTGTAGAGCATAGGGTTAGACAGTCACATTCTTTACAAAGTGTTCCTCCCAATATTTCCAGTTCCCACCTGACACCATACATGGTTATTACAATATTATTGACTACATTTCCTATGCTGTGTATTATCTGCCCGTGACTCTTTTGTAACTACCTATTTGTACTTCTAATCCCTTCACCTTTTCCATCCATTCCCCAACCTCCCTCTCCTCTGGCAACTGTCAGTCTATTCTCTGTATCTATGAGTCTATTTATTTTGTTTGTTCATTAATTTTATTCTTTAGATTCCACATGTAAGTGAAATCATATGATATGTCAATGGGCAGTCTTTCTATTTTAGCCATTCTAGTGTGTGTGTAGTGCTTTTGTACTATAAGTTTTGTTGTTTTTAGAGAGAGAGGAAAGAAGAGAGGGGGGCTCTGTGAGGATTAACAAAATTTCTGATATCATTCCTACTCTGGTAGAGTTTTTGTTTATTTGTTTAATTATAGAAATAAGAATAACATATTGAACAATTAGGTCTAACTAATGGTGAAATTCAAGGATAGTTCAGCATGGGTTGAAATAGTGAGAGGAAGCAAACTTAATAGGATGGTAGAAGATCAATGAGAGAGGGGTTAATTTCAGGTCAAATGAACATTAGAAATGAGGGCATGGCTGTGGAAACCCCTTTCATGCCCTACGTGGTTCAGGGTTCAGGTTCAAGGACGCACACAAATGAAAAGAGACTGGAAAAGTACAATTTGGGAAATGGGGGCCAGGCAGTAGCCCAACTCTAGTGGGAGGGCTACTAAAGTTACTTTGTTTTGGCCTTGCCATTCCTTTTATTCAGGTTTGATTATTTGGTGGGGAAGTTGCTTCAGCTACCATTAGATAGGGAATGGTTGGCTCTGACCTTTCAGAGCTTCAAGGTTGACCAGCCTTTTGGGTTCCTTGTCCACACCTTTCTATTAGTGAGGCAATGATCCGTTTCCTGCACATGGCAATGGTAGCAACCACTTTTCCAATGCCAGAAGGCATAGTAATGTATTTATTTAAATAGAAGACAAAATTAATGTGTTGTGTTAACTTTTAAAATTTATATCTTAAGAATTATTTTGTCTTCTAGGAATCTGTCTTGAACTATCGCTTAGATCCTCTCGGCATTGTTGACGGTTTTACGGCCGAGGTAGGGGCCAGTGGTGTTTTCTGCCCCACACATTTGCTGCTTCCGGTAGAAGTGTCATTCTACAGTGTCTCCGATGACAATGCTCCCTCTCCTTACATGGCAAGTATTTTTTAAATTGCCTTTTTCTGCTAAAATTTACCAACTTAATGACAGATGTCTTTAAGTTTAAAGAGATTGAAGACTGTTTTGGTGCAATGGTTGAAAACATGAAGTATTTCCTAAGAGAAAATTGAAGGCTGAATAGAGACTAATTAATATACCAACCAACATGTTACCTCGCAACTTCTTTCTGAGCTAGCTCCAGGAATAGATATATTCTTTTGTATTTGACAGTGGTGCTGACATTTTACTTGTTTCTATGTGCTTTGAAAACAAAGATAAAAATTTGAGGAGTGACACTATCATTCCATGTCTTGCTGAGTTCACACAAACTCTCAAGTACTTACTGTGCGCACTGCTCCCGCAAGGGGTTGCCTTCACATGTGATCCTCATCTCAGTAGAGTTTAGGGAAAGGCATGGTAACCTAAAGCTTCTGCAAGGCCCTTTTACCCACTTTGTCCTGTTTGGCTTGTCTTTGGACCATTTTATTCTAATCCTCAGGTTCTTTAGAATATTAGTTACTCTGACTGAGTGCTAATGTTTTACTGGAGAGTAAGATAGCGAAGGGGAATTAGAGCAGAGTATTGAGCCTCCCAGTCCTGTGATTTCATTTTTTCCATTTTTTATTCCAGTGGGTTGAGCATAAACTTTAAGCCTTCAACTGCAGAAATTACACCAAATCCTGGAGTATGATTAGTATCAGCCCTTTCCCAAAACACAGAGAACAAGAAGCAATGCAAGTCCATACAATACAGAGATGGTATCAAATATGGAGTCAGAGCTGGTTTTCAGTTCAGTCTTCCTTGGATAAATATATATTGCCATAGGCATAGAAATATACAGCTCTGGTCTTGCCCCTCAAATATCCTTGCTACCACCTGGCTCAATTGCTTCCCTCTCCCCCATCTTTTAGATTTTCAAGGACATTAATAACATTGTCTTTTGTTATAATAAAAGTTGTGGAAATGGAATTCTATATAATCAAGAAATAACAGAGGAAGTGAAGTTTTTACTTTTTTTTTTTTTAGGAATCTAAATATAGTCTACTCACTGTTGGCTCAATGAAGCCTTATTCCATTCTAAGGATGAAAATTTTAGTCAAGGTTCTGATCCAATTTCTGCTCATTTATCCAGTTTTCTTTTTCCAATAATATTTACACTTGTGGATCATAACCATAATGATGCACAACATTGGTTATATGAAAAATGTGGCCCACTCCTTGACATACCATAAGCCACCTTTTAGTCATTTACTATGGAAACAGGTATTCACTTTTTCAGTATAATTTTGAAGAACTTAATTCATAATTTGGGATAATTAATGTAATGGAAAGTACCATTGACATAAGGTCAGTATCAAGGTAAAAGTGTATCATACTGGAATGGTTACAATATTATAATTGTGACAATGTCCATTTTGCTTGTCTCTTAGATTTAGCATATTCTACTGACACATAGTGACAGAGAATTGAAAGATAGGGTCTAAAATACTGTAATCTGTCATTGGGTCACAAAGTCCTGATAAACATTGGAATGACTGAGAAATAAGATAAAAGAGTGAATTGGCTAAAAATTGGCTCAAATAAATATGTTTGAGTGTAATTCATGAGCCAGAGGTCATTTGAACTATGCTTTAAAAAAGCAAAATAGCATTAATCCTTGGCCTTGGTTTACATAAAAAAAATGAAGGATTAAGAGATTTATGTATTTAAAAATTATACACAGGGAGGCTGGAGGAAAGTCAAATGGAAAAAAAGGAGACATATGTACTACTATTTGTAATACTTTAAACAGTAAAAAAAATAATAAAAAGTACATACAAATGATTACAGATTTTGAGAATTTAAATCAGATTATTGAGTTAGTCTAAAAGAATTCTGATTTACTTTTTTTTCTGATAATATTCTTCAATAAACTTTCCATTGTGTAATTTTTTTGTCAGATTACTCATTAGAAATGGGTTCCCTTTGTAGCAAATGATGCAGTCCAAATCTTAGACCACAGATCTTTGCTACTGTAAATTAATAAAACTAATCTTGTTCTTCATGGAATTGGTAATTCCGTCTGTTTTCAAAGTATGATTATGTTTGAATAACATGATACATATAACAGATCAGCAGAGCTGAGACACCAAACTCCTTTTTGTTACTCTAATAATAACCTTGGGCCTCACCTTAAAATTAAAATGACTCAAAAAGATAAATGTTTGGCCAGAAATTTCTGCCTTAATGGTATAGAAGTGGTACTGGACTTTTCATTAAATAATTCCTTAAAAATTAACTCAAAGCTATGTAATATCTCCAATTGGGTGTCAGTGTAAAGACGTTCTTTGAGTGTTATATAGTATGACAACTCTTCACAGTTTAGAAACTGTTGCTTGGTGGAAACAAGCAGAAAGGTCTAGAGCAGGTGTGCCAGTACCAAATTCATGTTATAACTTGTATTATCATCATATTAACAGGGTCATATGTTATTTTCTCCTATTTGTGAATAACCAAATTAAGATAAACTTCTTTCTGTTTTACTTAGATTTGTACATTTCTATTAGACAATAATTTGAGAATAAATTTTTGAATAAGATTTATCCAGTTCATTTATCTTAACCTTTCTATTCCATCCTAAAATGCCAAAAGTACAGCAACTTTTTCTACATAGAAATATTGATATGCTGACCAATTAAAATAAATAATTATAATAATAGAATTCCAAATAATTTCTCCATTTCTTTCTAATTCCTAATTTGCCAACACCATGCTGGCTTAGAAATTGTAAAGTGTTGTCCTGGCCAGTGTGATTCAGTTGGTTGGGCATCGTCCCATGCACGGAAAGGTTGCCATTCAATTCCCAATCAAGGCACAGGCCCTGGTTGTGGCAGGATCTCTGGTGGGGGAAGTGCATGAGGAAGCTTGTCGGTGTTTCTCTCTCTCTCCCTCCCTCTGCCCCTGCCTGAAAAAAATTACTAAAAAATCTTTTTAAAAAAAGAAAAGAAATTGTAAAGTGTTGCTTTAAACTTGAAGTGTTTTTTGTTTTGTTTTGTTTTTTTATTCTATATTCGTGACATGCTTCTCTCTCCCGGAAGCATGCCTGTGCCTTTTGCTTCCGTCCGTTCTTTCCTCTAGGCTTGTATCTCCTAAACTCTAAGGGTTCCTATAAGACTTCCAACCAGGGGAGCAACGGGCAGTGGCTGCTCGTCAGGCTAACCCCCTGAACCTGTCTCCAAGGTTCTCTTTGTTGCTTCTATTCTGAGCCCTTCCTTGTTTCGCTGTCCCCTGGTTTTAATCAACTTACTCTCAAAATGAAAATATAATCTATATTATTTCTTTATAAATTAATATTGTTATTGTTATGTTCTGAAACTATTAAAATTGTATTAAAGGCAATAAATACAGGCTTGATAGTAGTTATTGAGTTACCAGTTTTCCTTTACTTACTTAAGGTAGGATGACACAGAAGAACAGTAATGTATTACCTGTAGCAATATGATTATAAAGGTGGCTAGAATATTTATATATTTTTACTGTTTTCCCCTGGAACTAGGAACAAGATGCTATAGCATTTTTCTTAAAGAGCAGATTGTAAGAGAAAACATGTGTAAAGTTTCATTGCTGCTTTGGTTAGGGATACAGTTTATTGATACTCTTGTTTTCATGTTTCAGATAGCCATATGATAAATCACATTTGTCAAGAACCACGTTTCTTCTCAGTGCCCATTTTCATGAACATTTCCCAATGTTAGCATGTTAACAGTCTGATGTCAAATGTTATCCATATTGGCGTCTGTTTTTTACTTTTACCTTTGTTCACTCCTTTTTACTCTCCCCTCCCTGCCCCATCTTGGCCTGTCTTTCAAACACATGGATGTTGCCTGATGGGACAGTCATGTTTTATATTTAGTTTTATATAAAGTTAGTATGTTTTGGCATGCACAACATAAAATGATAGGATATAAAATGGAGACTATGCAATTATTCTACTTAATTTACTCAAAAGAAAACTGTTAGCCCAGTTCAAACAAATGAATCAGCATTCTTCTCTTAATGCCATCTGAGAATTAAGTATCAGAATCACTGCCTGTCATTTGGTTATCCTGGTTACACATTCAATCAGAGCTTCCCATGTATCAGTTTGTACTTCTTTCCCATTTGAGGACTGCTGCAATGATTAGAACATTCTTCTCAGGAAACTTTATTATATAGCACAGCAGTGCTTTCTCTTACATGAATGTCTGCATGATGTCATATGAGAAATCTGGTTAAAATGCAGAGTTGATTTGGTAGGTCTGGGGAGAAGCCAGTAATTCTGCAGTTCCAACAATTTCACAGGTGATAATGATGATGCTGGTCTGTCTCTAATCCATATGACTAAAGAACTGAGTGCATTTTTTGGCCAACGCTTAGATCCTTCCATATTCCTGACCTTTTATATGTCCAAAGATTAATAAATTATTTTACTTCATTTCCCTCCTCCTATGTGATACAAGGGAATAATCCTATATCCCCTCCCTTTATCATTTTTAGTTAAGGAACTCTTACTTTTGTACCTGATATCTTAATGGAAATGTCAAACAGTATGGTGTTATATAATTGTTCTTTACTCCGTATATTTGTTATCCTATATAATAAAAGGGTCATATGCAAAGTGACCCTAATGGCAGAACAACCAGAACGACCCCTGGACCAGTCACTGTGAGGCACACTGACCACCTCTCAGTCCCTTTCCCCGGCCAGGAGGCTCTGATAGCCTGATGGCAAACAGAGATCCGGATTTGAGCGGCAGGGCACATGGGCAGCACCAGGTCAAGGTCCCCGCCCCACCAGTCAACCCACACACACAGGGTGGGGGCGGGGCCAGAGATTGGGCAGGAACAGGCGACCTCCTCCGGTCCCTTTCCCCAGTCGTCAGGCACTGATCACCTGATGGAGAACAGGGAAGTGGGGGGCAGGCAGTGGGGGGCAGGGCTGGCTGTGGGAAACCGGGGAAGATGGCCCCGATCACAGGCCAGGCCTAGGGACTATTCCCATGCGTAAATTTTGTGCACCAGGACTCTAGCTTATTATACATTTGATTTATATATTATTTGTTTCAACATCTCCAAGGAGGACAGTAAATTGTTTTCATACTAGTGGGACTCTCACGATTTCATACTATAGAATTATATGTTAATGCAATGTGAATATTTTTCCCATACAGATAGAATTTTGAAATTTTTGTAATTACATTATTTGTTATTATTTTAGTCTTTTGTATACATATGCATTAGTTTGTACTCAATTTGTCTTCTTTTATTTCAAGGGTGTGATTACTTTAGAGTCCCTTGGTAAAAGGGGTTATCGAGTACCTCCTTCAGGAACAATACAAGTGGTATGTGTTTTATAGCCTACAATTGCAATAATCATTCTCTCACATACATATAGAACTTAGCCCTTTCTCCTGCTACTGCTGCTGCAACGACTTTGGTAAGTAACAGTGGGCTGCAGCTGTGTTTGGAGTTTCCCTGCTCTACCCCAGGAATGAACTTTTGGGGACCTCCATAAAAGGAAAGCATTAATAAGCTAATCAAGGTGAATGCATTAAAAAAAATAGTATACAACAGTTCACATGACTTAAATAGGGCTATTTTAATATAATCAGAACCTAGCATTACCAGTGCCTTCTATTTAAAATAGTAAGCCAGACTGAGATCAACCTTTTCAAAAGGAGACCCCAAATATTAGACCCCAGGAAAACCTAGGGAACAAAATTCCATATCCCTACGGTAATAATTTCTACATTGATCTAATGAGAAAGTTGTCCAACAGATGTTGGGGCAGAGAAGGCACATTTCCTTTCAGTCTGTGTGTTGATCTAGTCTGGATCCAGGAGAACTGTCCCAGCCTAGAGCAGTCCTTCTGCATCCTTGGTATGAGGTTCTCATAAGAGTAATTAGGTAATTAGATGTGAAGGCCAACCTGACACTGAGTTCATCTTCAAGTCAGACCCAGAATCATCTTGAAAGCCCAGAAGTCTGTTTATTACAGAGTTGGCCATTGCAGACTAAAAAGAGTCTCTGATATTTGTCAATTATACCTCAATAAAGCTGAAATTAAAAAAAAAAAAGTCTAGTAAGTTCCTCACATTTAGGGTCTGGTGTAATTCAACAAGCCTTTTTAGGACCTTTGACTTCAGTGGGATCGTTGCTCACAGACCACTTTTACTAATCACCCTTGTCCCACTACAGCCAAGCAGTCTATACCTTTGTTTATTCCATATCACACAGGAATGAAACAGGACGATGTAATATGTATGTGTGTGTGTATTGCAATATCCAGGAAGAATCACTGCACATTAAAGTAAAATATTTATGTTGAATGCAAATCTTTAAAAGAATGATATTCTGTTCTCTTGCCTCTGGCTGTGTAGAGCATATGCAAGTATGAGTCACTGGAAAACTAGCTGTCAGTTGTCATAATAATGAGGCATAAACACAAAGGCAGCACAGTCGCCTCTTGTTTGAGGACTTCCAACTTTAATGGTTAATTTTAAATATGAAATTTAGGTATATCTTTAATTTCTTACATAGTTTGATTATGTATAAACATGGTTTGAACTCCTGGCTTGCTAGTTGTGTAGTTTGTTGAATGTATTAGCCTTAATCTTAAGACTCACTAAATTTTTAAAAATTGGATCATAATATTGATATATTTCTCATTTTGATTCAGTGAGTGATGTCCAGTGCCACGGATGAGCTTCAGAAAGCATGGGCACCAAGTTACCTATTGATGTGTTGGTAATTTGGTTAAAGTCAGATCAGCAGCTTGAGATTTTATTTATAAATCAGTATTTCTAAAAATAATATACCTTTGATTATTCATAGTTAAGTGTCAATTGAATCTAATTCAGTCTTCATCAAGAATACATATTTTGGTCTATTTATGACATTGATGATTTTAAAAAGTGTTACTGCAGTTTTTTAAATGAACCTAACTATGAGAACATGAAGTTTTATTTAGCTTACTTGGTAACTAATAATAATGAACTTTATTCTCTAAATTTGGAAGCCTTTCAAATAAGAAAAAGTCTCTTTTTTGAGAACATATTTTAAATTTTAGAATAACTATACGTATTTAAAACACCAAAATGTCTGCCTTTATCAAGCTTTTATTTTTAAAAAAATTCTATTTACTCACTATGAAAATAGAAGGAAAATTAAAATTGTATATTGAGAAATTTGCAGTTGGTACACTCTAATGAAACTAATATTTGAAATAAATGAACTGGATTGTTTTAACCCAGTGAGGATTTTGCATAATCTAGTGGATTAATTTATTTAAATATGGTCAAGGAGTAAAAGTTATGTATTATCTATTATTAATATAAAATTTGTGGCTAAAATTGTTTATGTTTTAGTATTTTATATTAATAAAAATATAAATTGAACCATTTTTAAAAAATATTGAATATCAGTTCACTAACTTTTGCAATTTCATTAGCTTTAGTCTCCAAACTGAATTATATTCACTGGCATTAATTTATTATTTAAAGTCTGTTTTATTATTGGCATAACCATTTTGAGTCAAATCAACAAATCACCATTTTTAAAAAACAATTTCTGTATTATTTCTTCAGACCTTATTTAATCCCAATAAGACTGTGGTGAAGATGTTTGTTGTGATATATGACTTACGAGATATGCCAGCCAATCATCAGACATTCCTACGACAAAGGACTTTTTCTGTACCAGTTAAACAAGAAATGAAGAGAAGTGTTAATAAAGAGAACATCCGACATACAGAAGAACGATTATTACGCTACCTCATACATCTGAGGTAATATTTAATGTTGTGCAAATAAAAATGTTACTTTAGAATAACAACTCTGAAATTTTTAATTTTAAAAACTGTCACTCTAATTAGACCAGAGCCCCTTGGGATTTGCTTAACTTGGAAACTCTGATGATATGCCAGGATGCAGAAAACACATGATACATCTTCCTGCAGTCATTATTACTTCCTGAATTGGGGGAGTTTTCATTTCTAGCTATATGCAAAGTATTTTATTTTATTTTTTAATATATTTTTATTGATTTCAGAGAGGGAAGTAGAGGAAGAAAGAGAGAGAGAGAAACATCAATGATGAGAAAGAATCATCGATCAGCTGCCTCCTGCATAGCCCACACTAGGGATTGAGCCCACAACCCAGGCATGTGCCCCTGACTAGAATGGAACCTGGGACACCTCAGTCCACAGGCTGACACTTTATTCACTGAGCCAAACTGGCTAGGGCTGCAAAATATTTTATATCGAAACAAATGCTGATACATCTGGGGCAGTGAGACACATTTTCTAAACCAATGTTGTCCAAGCCTATAAAATAAAGCTGATATGCTAAGTGTCCAACCTTTCAACCATTCAGTCGATGGCTATGACATACATTGAGCACCAGGGGCAGATGCTTCGACTGGTAGGTTAGCTTACTGCTGAGGTCTGGCTGATTGGGGCTGGGTGAGCCTGGCCAGACACGCCCTAGAGCCCTCTCACAGTCCCTCCCCAGCCCAATCATGCACCAGTGGGGTCCCTTGGCCTGGCCTGTGCCCTCTTGCAATCCAGGACCCCTCAGGGTATGTCAGAGAGCTGGTTTCGGCCCGATCCCCACAGGCCAGGCCGAGAGATCCCACCGGTGCACAAATCTGTGCACTGGGCCCCTAGGAGAATTATAATATGAGCCATATATGTAATTACATATTTTCTAGTAGCTACATTAAAAATTTTAAGAAAAAGATCCTAATCGGTTTGGTTCAGTGGATAGTGTCGGCCTGTGGACTCAAGAGCCTCAGGTTCGATTCCAGTCAAGGACATGTACCTTGATTGCAGGTACATCACCAGTGAGGGGTGTATAGGAGGCAGCTGATGTTTCTCTCTCATCGATGTTTCTAACCCTCTATCCATCTCCCTTCCTCTCTATAAAAAAAACAATAAAATATATTTTTTTAAAAGTTTTTAAGAAAAAGGAAAGATTAATGTACTTCATTTAACCCAATATATCCAAATGTTATAATCTATTTTATTATTGGCATAACCATTTTAAGTCAAATCAACAAGTCACTATTTTTTAAAAATAGTTTCTACCTTGTTTTTTCAGACCTTGTTTAATCCCAATAAGACTGTGGTGAAGATGTAATCAGTATAAGTATTATAATGAGATGTTTTATATTTTCTACTAGAGGCCTGGTACACTAAATTTGTGCACTGAGGGGAGGTCCTCTCACAGTCTGAGAGCCTGGTAATCGATCGCCCCAAAGAGGTACACCCTGCCCACCCAGCTGGGGCTCTATGATGGATCGAGCCTCCACCATCCATTGCCCCAAAGAGATAGGTCCTGCCCACTTGGCCGGCGCTCTGCGATGGATCACCCCCACAGAGGGAGGCCTTGCCCACCCACTGCAGCCTGCTGGTTGGTGGCTTAGGCCTTCCTCTTTGGGGCAATCGAAGATGGAACCTCCTGACTGATCGATAGCCCTGCTGGCTGGTGGCCTGAGCCTCTGCAGGGCGATCATAGGGCGAAGGCCAGGCCCCCAACCAGTCGCATCACACCTGCCTTGGCTGGCCTGGCACCGGTGGGTGTTATAGCATGGTCATCCAGATGGTCATTCTGCTGTTCAGCCGTTCAGTCGATTTGCATATTATGCTTTTATTGTTATAGATTATTTATTATTATAAATATAAATAATACTGAAATATTTACATTCTTTACTATTTATACTGAATACTTAAAACCAAGTATGTATTTAACACTAACAACACAATTCAATTTACACTAGCCATATTTCAAATGTTCAATTAGCCACATGTGCTAATGGCTGCTGTATTAAACAGGGAAGTTCTTAACCTTCATTCATTCCATAAATATGTGTTAGGCATGCTTTTGGGCACTGGAGACAGTTGTGACCAATCTCTGTTCTCACTGAACTTATATTCTAGTGATTCCATTAGAAACATAGTTTCCTCTCTCAGCTGTAGGTTGTGAGAAAGCACTGTTTGCCCTTGAGGTCCAGGTTGCCAGCCTCCTAGAGTAAGGCTTTCAGACCTGAAATCCTAGTATAGCTCCCAGGATTAATGAGCAAGTCTGTTGGTTAAGAGAGAGCTCAATAGCCTTTTGCCTGTAACTTTATTCCTGTTAGTTTTCTGATGCCATTCAGAGCAAGTCCTCAATCATATCAGTGACAGTAATTCATCTTAGTTTAACTTTTTATTCCAAGAGCCCTATTCATCAGGAGAAGGCATCTTTCATCCAGGGCCCAGGCAGAGAACCTCTTTCATCTGTTACTGATGGTGACCACTCACTATCTTTCTATAATTTGCCTTGTGGTGAGCTAGTGTGAATAAGGAAGGAGTCAGCTATACACCTAAGTCTCACACTTGAAAATGTCTGTTAAGGTAATTGATCAAGGGCCCCCCCCCCCCCCGCCGCCGCCCACCTCCTCCATCAGCACTGCTTAATTGGTACTCTTATCTTGGTGTCTTCTTTAAAAAAAAATATATATATATATAATTGATTTTTTACAAAGAGGAAGGGATAGGGATAGAAAGTCAGAAACATTGATGAGAGAGAAACATCAATCAGCTGCCTCTTGCACAGACCCCACTGGGGATGTGCCCTTGACAGGAATTGAACCTGGGACCTTTTAGTCCATAGGCCGATGCTCTATCCACTGAGCCAAGCCAGTTTCGGCTGTCTTGGGGTCTTCTGCCTGGTGCTCCACAATCTAAGGATGTTAAACCAGCACAGTGTGTTTAAACCCAACCTGACACACCCCGACATGAGCTTCATGGAAATGTTGTCCAAATTGTGAAAATGAAAAACATACCAGAACAGACTTGAAAGACTTTTAAAAAGAGAAGTGGTATAAAATAGCAGACTATAGGAATAGCTCCCGGCCCGATCTAGGGAGTCAACTCTCTTTCAACTTCCATTTGAGACCATTTCTCTTGAAGTGCTAACTGTACCAACATTTACTAAAATAAAATTCAATTGCCCCAGCCTTTATAATCCCTACATGGTGATTAGATATTTTAAATGCTGTAAAGAAACCTCTCTGCAAAGTGTGGCATAGGTCCCAAAGCTCACCATGTTCTCCTTCAGACTGAGATAATGAAAACCTTCAGAGAAAGGAAAAGAATAAGACGGTCAAAGAGATCTGCTTTAATATATACAGCTGACCACCAGGTTATTCTGCTAATTTAGGAATGAAACCACACATCCAGGGAGTATTTCTGCTATTCAAAGGAAAAACCAGAGAAGTTAGCACTAAAAGCTGTGCTTGACTATCTGCCAGTTAATTTTATATGATTAAAGATTCTAGTGCCCTGTGTTAAGCTATAAATATTAATTAGCAAGGGATAGAAACTGTTCCATATGCAGTTTTGGTAACCATTTTTATTTCACTGATAACTTTTTAAGTGATTTTTAATGATTAGGTTTTATTTAGGTAGCCACTACTAATAGTAGCAGTCCTTTCTTATCCTATGATTGTCCTCAAAACTTGATTATTTTACCAGGAGACTTTTTAAGTGTGGAATCAGTGTTAATGTACTCAAAATTGTGGGAGGACATGCTGTGTGAAATGGATCAGTCTGTGTGACTAGAAGATGCCTGAGCTGCAAAGCCCAAATGTAGTATGATTGGCTGATGTGAACTGAAACGTGACACTGTAGGTGAGAAAGGTGCTCGAGATGTGGTGTCAGGGCTGAAAGGTCGAGGCAGTGTGCGGATTCACAGGAGGAGGCATCTCTGGCATTCTGTGAGGGAAAGGGGAGTGTGAAGTGTTCAGGGAATAGTAAGAGAGAGGCACTTAAATAGCAGCAAAGGCTTTGGCAAAATAAGACAAAATATCTTGTTAAAACGTTACTATCGATATCATGGCAGGACTAATTCTTCTTACCTTTAAATTTTAATTATTCAGGGTTTTTTCTACGTTTTATTTTGCTTTAAAGACTCATTTCCTAAACGATGCACCCTTTTGTGTTTATTTTTTTAGGTTCCAGAGTTCTAAATCTGGAAAGATCTACCTCCACAGAGATGTCCGGCTCTTGTTCTCTAGAAAGTCAATGGAAGTTGATAGCGGTGCTGCATATGAACTCAAATCTTACACTGAATCGCCAACAAACCCTCAGTTTTCACCAAGATGTTGATAAGGAGTGACAATTTAAAGGATTCGCTCAGTACCCAAGTTTGAAAGTAAAAATTAGCGTAGAACGGAGTGTACCAAATTAGCAACCAGGAGAGTGGATCCTCTCCTGTTATCCTGGACCAGTTTTCATTAAAGGATTCCTGGAATGAGATCCACATATTCCAAGTAGACTGGAAACACTCATGTCCTAAGCCTTTTTGTACTGTTGAAACCACTTCATGGGACATGTTGCAATAGCAAAACCCCTGTTAGATTAGTGTTTACACATTTTACTTCTCAGTTATTTAATATTTAATGTTTTCCTTAATACTCAAGTGATGTTTGTCTCTAGTGTTCTAATGTAGCACAAATCCTATGTAAAATCATATTATGTATTTTTGACGTTAATGTTGAAATCTAAAATATATGCACAAGTCTTTAATTTTGTGTGATGTGTTTTAAGTATTATTCATTTAAGTTACTGAAAATGAGAATGAAATGTTAGCTTCTTTAAGATTAATGCACTATGCAAGCATGTGTAGCTTTTATATCCCCCAAGTTCCATTTTTAAAACACCCCTTTCATGTTGCTGTCTCACACAGTAGTCCTTAAACATTCTGTATTGGCAGTGCAACGCGGACTAAGCTGCTGCACATTCTCTTGCAAGTTCAGATTATCATGCCCATTCATATTTCTCCTAGAATCCCTGATCCTCAAAACAGTTCTATTTTTCCTTAATCACTACTACAGAGGCTTTACATTAAATTGCTGCCCCATGCTAGATAACTTTTACAAATGGTTAAAAAAAATATATGTACTTTGAAAACAAATTAGTATTTATATTGTAAATATATGTAAAAAACAAAGAACCGTGTATTGGCTTTTATTTTTAGATAAGGCATATATGTGAACGAGTGCATTTCTGATAGCTATCAGACCCTTTCCATTCTAACTTTACAGCTGACAAGAGGAGAGGGGAAGATGTCTTAAGCCTTGTCCCAACTTACTTTCTTATTCAGGGACACAATGAAAGGCATTTGGCAACTGGGAAAACCACCTAGCAAGGGAATTTGCGTGCATCACAAGCCTTATCTTCGTTCCCCTTAGAAAGAAGAGTGGTCTTTATTTTATTTTAAATATATTTGTATTGATTTTAGAAAGGTAGATAGCAACACCAATGATGAGAAAGAATCATTGATTGGTTGCCTCCCCCATGCCCCCTTCTAGGGATCCAGCCTGCAACCTAGGTATGTGCCCTGACTGGGAATCGGACTGTGACCTCCTGGTTCATAGGTCCATGCTCAACCACTGAGCCACTCTGGCCGGGAAAGAAGAGTGGTTTCAGATGTTTGTGTATGGACAGTGGGCAACAGCATATCAGACAACAAGGCATAAATACTGAGACAAAGCTGCAAGGGAGGGTTAGAAAATAGGTGCCACTTAAGTATGCCAGACCCAAGAGTTCTGGGAGTCTCGAACCAGGTGAGCATTCTGGAATTTGAGAGACTAGAAGGTCTTTATTTTGGAACTGGCTAATGGGTAGACTCTTCAAGAGAATCTGGACAGATATGAGTGTAGGTCTGCAAGCAAGAAGCCTCTTATAAATTTATTTTAAAATACCATAAGAGAAAGGGCTATTTGTGTTTTATAAAAGTAGGAACACAATGTTTTCGGTGGCACACATTTATAAAGGCTTATCTCAATCATCAGGCTGTATGGAAATAACATGAAATTGGGACCCAAAAGATTTGGATTGTAATCCTAGCTCTTATGGTATATGTGGGACTGACTTCAAGAATCCTCCAACCCTTCTGTGTCTGTGTGATTGAGAAGATGGGTGATATTTCTAGCACATGGCTTTTCACCTTTCTGGGCATATTTTAGAAAGTTCTCAAGAAGATGATTGAAGCATCTGGATGTGTCTTGTGCTCTTCCTGACAAGCTGGTGCAAGGGAAATGTGCTCCCATTTTGTTGCTCTACTTCTTTGGCCATGTTGTTCTTACCAGTGAGGAATGGTCCCCCAGCACTGCTCTCACTTGCCCTGGTACTAAATCTATCTTAATGGTTCTTTTCCATCCTTTGGTTATAGGCTGAGATTTTACTGCACTACATTATAAAAGACCAGGGGCTATTACATCCTAAACTTTATAAGCAATATCAGCAATGATGCAGGTGGACTTTCCTCTCTCAGAAGTTTGAGGAATGGATGGGTAGGACATAATCTCATCTCCTGTCTCAGAGAGAGAGGCAAGGGCTGATCAGCAGCTGCCACAGAGGCTGAGGATCAGGCCCGGAGTTGGGCCTGGGCCGGGCTGAGGCCTAAGGACCTCACCTCTGCGACCTCGCCTCTGCGTCCGAGGTTGACTCCAGCAGGACCTGGGCCCTCCTCTCTGTGGACCAGAGGCCCTTTTCCTCAGAAATAATTGTCTTAAACTTGGACACTGTGGGCAGAAGAAGAGAACATGAATCCTACTATGTGCCAGGCACTGTCAGCAATTTATACTTATTTAATACTGAAAGTCATACTTTAGAGACAGGATACATATATATTCTACAGTGAGGAGAACCAAGATGGTGGCATAGGTAAAACACCTATCTTGCCGTCATACTCAGCAATTTTAATGCTACAACTTAACGAAAGAACAAACACCTTCCAGAATCACCAGAAAGCTGGCCGAGTGAAAATTCCACAAATAAAAGTGAAGATAAGACACTGTGACTCGGAGGAGCAGCTGCAGACAGCGTTGAAAGATTCGCGCGGAGAGAGGTTTGGAGCAGACGCCAGCGGAGAGGGCGGGCGGCTGAAAACTGGCCAGTTTTCTCAAACGGGGAGACAAAGACGTCCCACTGGACTGATTCTCCAGCTCTGGGCGAAGTTCAGGGAACCAACCCACTATTATACGGGGTGAAAACTGGACAGAGGGAGGGCACGCCGAAGCACGGGTGCTGCCAGGTCTGCCGCCTTCTGGAGAAGGCAGCTTGCTTGAACAGCTCAGCTGCGTGACCGCGCAGAGAGCGCTCTGCGACTTGCTCTCTCATTCGGGAAACCGTCAGACTGCTTTGTTTTACGACCCTGGGTGAGACGTTGGGTGTGCAGACTCATTTGGGGAGAGTCTGAATTCCCCGGCAGTCGGTAGAGCTTGGCAGCAGCTCTCTCTCAAAGGTGCTGGCGGCCATTGCCCCCGGAACAGAGTCCCTGGGGCTGCATAGGGCTGAGCTAATGATGTCTGCTTGGCCCGGAGACTCCGTCCATCCAACCTGAGCACAGCTGAGCTTCACAGACAATTGGCCTGGAGGTCAACCCCTCACCCCTCCAAGTGCTAACAACGATTAACCTGAGCTTAACTTCAGCAAGACTGTGCAACCCATATCCACCTCAGGTAACTGGGGAGGCTGAGCCACTGTCCCTAGTAGAAAGTCTACCACACAAAGCTAATTGACCAACTCAGGGAAGCAGCCACCATGCAGAGACATGGAAAGAAATCAGATGTGAAAGAAATGGAGGAAAAAAAAACGACTGGACATGGAATTCAAAACCACAGTTATAGGGCTTCTCAAGAGGCTCCAACAAAAGCTCGAGGCCTATAAGGAAATAAGCAAGACCACAAAGGAAATGAATGAGTCCTACAAGGAAATGAACAAGACCCTCAAGGATATGAACGAGACCTGCAAGGAAATGATCAAGACCGACGTGGAAATGAATGAGTCCTACAAGGAAATGAAGGAGACCCTCAAGGATATAAAGGAGACTCTCAAGGATATGAAAAAGGACCAACCAGAAATTAAGCATACACTGACTGAAATAAAAAATATTATACAAAGACCTAAAAGTGCTCTGGAGCACCCCAAGAACCAAGTTAAAGATTTGAAATACAAAGAGGTAAAATCCACTCAGCTGAAAAAGCAAGAAACCAAAAGAATCCAAAAAATTGAAGATAGTGTAAGGGGCCTCTGGGACAACCTCAAGTATACCAACATCCGAATTATAGGGGTGCCAGAAAAAGAGAGCAAGACAATGAAAACCTATTTGAAGAAATAATGACCGAAAACTTCTCACACCTGGTGAAAGAAATTGACTTAGGAGTCCAAGAAGTGCACCGAACCCCAACATATAGGAACCCTAAGAGGACCACACCAAGGCACATCATAATTAAAATGCCAAGAGCAAAAGACAACAAGAGAATATTAAAAGCAGCAAGAGAAAAACAGATGGTTACCTATAAGGGAGCACCCATACGATTGTCAGCGGATTTCTCAACAGAAACGATGCAGGCCAGACGGGAGTGGCAAGAAATATTCAAAGTGATGAACAGCAAGAATCTACAACCAAGATTACTCTATCCAGCAAAGCTTTCATTCAGAATTGAAGGTCAGATGAAGTGCTTTGCAGATAAGAAAAAGCTAAAGGAGTTCATCACCACCAAACCAATATTATATGAAATGCTGAAAGATATTCTTTAAGAAGAGGAAGAAGAAAAAGATAAAAGTGTAAATTAGGAACAACAAATACACATCTATCAACAAATGAATCTAAAAATCAAGTGAATTAATAAGCTGATGAACAGGATAAACTAGTGAATGTAACAGAATCACGGACATAGAGAGGGAATGGACTGACACTCTTGGGGAGAAAGGGGGTGTGGGAAGTGCAGGAAGAGACTGGACAAAAATCTGCAACTATGGGAGAGGACAGTGGAGGGGGGTGAGGGCGGAGGGTGGGATGGGTACCAGGTGGAGGGGAACTATAAGGTGAAAAAAAAAAGGAACAATGTAATTAATAAACTGAACAATAAAGATTAAAAAAAATTCTACAGTGAGAGAAGGAGCTTGAAGAGCTTGCCCAAGATCTCCCAATAAGCAGAAGAGCCTGGATTCAAATCTAAGTTAAAGCTACACACACACACTACTACACTGTATTTTGCATTTTTTCTTTTTTACTTTTAATTATGGCCTGGCATTAAAATATACTTTTCATCAATATTCTTGATAATAAAGTTTATAATTCACTATGTGATAGGTGAGATATATAATAAGGCAATGCCTATTCATCATTGGGTGGGGGAGGGGAGTGGATGGTTTTTAAAAAGACTTCAGGAAGGAATATCCTAAAGCAACTCAGACACCATTAACTTAGTTTTCTGTCGGGAGACATGCAAATGTAGTTGAGGAAAGTTTTCGAAACACATGGTGACAAATACTTTATGAGATTTTAAAGGTTTAAAGCTTTAAAAATTTCTTCCAAACCCCACGGCTCATCATTCTTTTTAATTCGTTGAACATTTTCCTGTTCTACCCTTTCCCATTCATATAAAGGCCTGCCTCTCACTAAATCCCTAGAGAGGTGGCATCCTGTACCTTCTAGGTCTACTTGCAACACTTACCTTGTTGAAACATCTTTTTACAGTTTTCTTGACCTGCTTATTTAGGTAAGTGTCCCCAGGCTTTGCTCACGGAAGTCACCATTTATCCTCAGGGGTTTTGGCACTCTGTATCTCACTTAGTTTCCCTGAGTTGATCTTCTCCTCCTATATATTCCTTTCATTAAAATTGTGTTCTGTTCTTGGTATTTGCAATATCAGCAATCATGCAGGTGGACTTACCTCTCTCAGAAGTTTGAGGAATGGATGGGTAGGACATGATCTCATTTCCTTTACTCAAATTTCTACCAACCAAACCTCAAAATGAGCCCTGATTTTTTAAAAGTGTTTATACACCTACCAAGTACTTAGCCCAAAAAAATTCTTTGTGCATGTACGCATCAGAATCACCAGGGGGAGCTTTGGTTAAACATAAATTCTTGGACCTCGCCCCAGACCTAATGAGAATCTTTGTCAATGTTTCTCAGTGATTCTAATCCCAGTGGCTAATTTAATCAATTAAATTTAAATAACAATTAAAATTCAGTTCCTCAGTTGCATTACATTGCAAATGATCAATAGTCATATGTGGTTACTGACCAATTTGTTGGATAGAGGCTATTTCCATCATCATAGGAAGTTCTATTGGACAGCACTGATCTAGAATACAGAGATGTCAACTGATGCTATGAGGATGCAGTCATCACTTGGAGAGTGTAAAACAAGAGAAAGGGTTCCAAGAACAGAATTGTTAGAATGTTTCCTATTAAGAGGCAAGTAGACAGCTGGAGCCAAGGCCAAAAGGGGCAAGACCGAGGGGTGGCTGTCCCCAGCCGCCTAGCCCTGAGCTGCTCTGCCTCGCCCCTGGTTGCCCAAGGAGGCAGGAGGGGTGGGCTCCCCACAGCTGGGCCCAGCCTGGCCTCCAGCTGGCTGAGAGCGGGGACCCCATCATGCCCTCCCCCAACCCCAGAGGACTTCAAGCCTGGTGGCTGCCTCGCCCAGTGCCCACACTGCCATTAAAGACAGTGTCAGATGAGGATTGTCAGCCCGGTATGGACCAGGGCCCTGCACCCCCACTCGCATGGGAAGTGTCACGCACCCGGGGCCTGGCCCAAGGAGGGCTGCTCCCAGGTGGGGTGGGGTCTAGCCTCGTCTTTGAGCTGAAGGAGCCACCACTGGGGTGGGGGTAGGGGTGTCAGCAGTGGGTCCTTTCACTCTTCTTGGGGCATCCCAGGCCCTCAGCTGGCCTGTCTCCCTCCTGCCCCCACCATGCCCCACCCTGTCCACACACTCCCTCAGGGCTGGGTCCGCCCGGAGCCAAGCTTTGCCTGCCCCCCGACACATGCCAGGCACCCCTCCACCTGCCTGGCACCCACAATTAAGGCCAGCCTCAGCCCTCCCTGGCCTCTGTCCTGCCCTGTCCCGCCCTCCACACAGCAGCCAGTGGCCTCAGCCTTCCCCTGGGGCGGGGCCCCAGTCTCCACGCCCCTGGCAACATCTCTGTGTCCACTCTGTGTGCACAGAGCAGGGACCTTTCCTGCCTCTCTTCTCGGCCCCTCGTCCTGACATGCTCCTCCTTTTGTGTCAGGGCCTGGATCTCATAGAGCCCCTCACTGCTCCCAGTGTCCCCCACTTCCCTCCCAGCTGCCCTGCGCCCCTCGCCTGGCCCCCTGCTGAAGCCCTGCCTGGGTTCTTGGGCTGCTAGCCCACTTGGAACCTGCCCTGAGGCCGCCTCACCGAGGTGTGCCCCCACCTGCCTCCCTTTGGCTCCCTGCTCACCCCGCCCCTGAGGCACTGTTCAGGCTCCTCAAATGAGTCCTGTGTCCCCAAGCCGTGCACACAGGGAGATGGCCCCACAGGCTGTCAGCAGGCACCGGCCCCAGGCATGCACCCTGGCTGAGAGTCATACTGGACCTCTGGGTTCATGGGTTGATGTTCAGCCACGGAGCCAGCCGGCCCAGCTTCCATTGCATTTTAGAGCTGAGGGGCTCCGTCCAGGGAGATGGCAGTGGGTGGCTGGCTGAGGATGGAGGGAGGTCAGCTGGTTGGGACGCCCTCAGTTCAGCAAAAGGTTTCCAATTTGACCCCCAGAGCACATACCAAGGCCGTGGATTTTGAAAGGGCAGAGCGGGACTGCAAAGACAGCTGCCATTTTGGACTGTGTGACTTGGCAGCCACCATGTAGGCCGCATGATATGTAAACTTACCTGAGGGATGCCATCTTGAAATCACAAAGACCAAACCTTGCCTTTGAATTAGCCAATCACGAAAGACTGTGCACTTGAGCTCCAATCAAGAGCAAAGGACAGGACAGGTCTCATGCATTAGGGATTATTTGTGTCACAGGCCCTAGCCATCATTCAACCAATTGGAGCCAGCCAACTCAGTGGTTCGGGTCTGGCCCCACCTCCCTATAAAATCGCATGTTTGTTTGTTTGTTTTTTTCTCCTTTGCGTCCTGCCGCTGCATAGGTGCAGGGGGCCAAGCTAGCTTGAATGCAGGCTCTTTTGCTTTTGCATCAGACTCGGTTCCCTGGTGGTCTTTGGGGATCTTGAAATCTGGGCATAACAGTTTGATCCCTGGTTGGGGCACCTAACAACCAATTCATGTTTCTCACATTGATGTTTCCCTCTTTCTCTTCCTCTAAAAGTAAATTGAAAAAACAAAACAAACAAACAAAAAAAGAGGCAAGTAGAGACTCAACAAAGAAGAAAGAATGGCCAGATTTTGTCAGGGGAGTGACATGATCTTAATAACTTTTATATTAAATACATTAGCTATCGGTCCTGTGCCAGAAACCATCATTGCCTCACTAATAGATGTGGACAGGGAATCGGAAAGGCTGGTTAACCTTAAATACTCTGAAAGGTCAGAGCTAACCATTCATTGTTTAGTTGCTATATTGGTAGTTGAAGCAGCCTCCACCTATTAGTCTTGTGTAAATTCTTGCTGATTAACTATTATTGGAATTTCCTGCCTAAAGAATATGGGTGTATCACAGAGTCTTAATAAAGACTTAGAAGTCAAGAGAAAAAAATTTAAAGAAACAGGATGCTGGTGATCAGTATGCAATTTTAAACATTAAGATTCATAGTGATAATATAGAGGAGTTTTACTTGGAAAAGGATTGTGTCCCAGATAGATCCCCACAGTGGGGCATTGGCCTTTGTGAGTTCTCCATTGACCAAAGTCAGCCTCCTAAAAATTCAAACTTGTCCTCATGCAAGTGTCATTTTCTTTTGAGAACAGATTCTCTTTACCCAAGGCCAGTTGTACTGATTTTGTTTGTTTTTAATCCTCACCTGAGGCTATTTTTCCATTTTTTTCAGAGAGGGTGGAGGAGAGAGGAAAAGAGAGAGAAAAAAAAATCAATATGGGAGAGATACATCAATTAGTTGTCTCCTGAATGAGCACAGACCAGGGAGGATCCTGCAACCAACGTACATGCCCTTGACTGTAATTGAACCCAGGACTCTTTGGCCCACAGGCCTACTAAAAAACATATTTTCATTGATTTTTAAAGAGAAAGGAACGGAGAAGGATAAAGTGATAGAAACATCAGTGATAGAGAAACATCGATCAGCTGCTTCCTGCATGCACCCTACTGGGGATCAAGTCCACAAACCTGGCATGTGCCCTGACTGGGAATCAAACTGGTGACCTTTTGGTTCATGAGTCAATGGTCAGCAACTGAGCCATACTGGCTGGGCAAGGAAGGCAAATTTTTAGTAGGTTACTTTGTGAATATGGGATGAGAATAGTTACTTGATCTTATAAAGTTTTTCAGCTGATACCCTTAAGGTGTTGGCTGCTGGTGGAGTCAGACAGGACCTTGGTTCAGCAACCTCAGTTCTTGAGTTCTAGTTAAGAAAGAATTCAGAGACAAGATTCATGCTATAATAGAAAGTTTATTTTGAAAGTCACAGACCTACAAGTGAGCAGTAGAAGAAATAACCTCAGGAAACAAGTTACAGAGAAAAAGGAGCTCTGGTAGCTTAGGAAAGAGAAGGGTAAAAGAGAAGGAACCAAGATGGTGGCATAGGTAAATACCTATCTTGCTGCCATACACAGCAATTTTAAAACTACAACTTAACGAAAGAACAAACACCATCCAGAATCACCGGAAAGCTGGCTGAGTGAAAATTCCACAAATAAAAGTGAAGATAGGACACTGTGACTCAGAGGAGTGGCAGCGGACAGCATTGATGATACGCATGGAGAGAGGTTTGGAGCAGTGCGCGTGCCAGCGGATAGGGCGGGCGGCTGAAAACCCAGCCACTTTTCTCGAACAGGGGAGACAAAGATGTCCTACTGCACAGACTCCCCAGCTCTGGGCGAAGTCCAGGGAACCCACAATCATACGGGGTAAAAACTGGACAGTGGGATGGCACACCGAAGCTTGGGTGCTACAGGGGTCTGCGGGCTTGTGGAGAAGGCGAGCTTGTGTGGAGTGCGAATGAACTTGGGAACAGCGCAACTGCGTGATCGCACAGAGAGCGCCCATGACTTGCTCTCTCGTTTGGGAAACCGTCAGACTGCATTGTTTTGCGACCCTGGGTGAGATGTTGGGTGTGCAGACTCATTTGGGGAGAGGCTGAATTCTCCAGCAGCTGGTGGAGCTTGGCAGCAGCTCTCTCAGAGGTGCTGGCGACCATTGCCACCCGGCACAGAGACCCACGCGCCGCATAGGGCGGAGCTGACGCTGCCTGCTTGGCCCGGAGACTCCGCCCACCCAACCTGAGCACAGCTGAATGTCACAGACAATTGGCCTGGAGGTCAATCCATCCAAGTGCTAACAATGATTTACCTAGGCTTAACTTCAACAAGACTGTGCAACCTATAACCACCTCAGGTAACTGGGGAGGCTGAGCCACTGTCCCTTAGAGGACATCTACCACACAAAGCTAATGGACCAACTCAGGAAAGCAGACACCATGCAGAGACATGGAAAGAAATCAGATGTGAAAGAAATGGAGGACAAAAACCGACTAGACATAGAATTCAAAAACCACGGTTATAAGGCTTTTCAAGAGGCTCCTAGAAAAGACCAAGACCTACAAGGAAATAAATAAGACCTATGAGGAAACGAACAAGACCTATGAGGAAATGCACAAGACCTGCAAGGAAATGAACCAGTCCTACAAGGAAATGAATGAGACTGACAAGGAAATGAACGAGACCCTCAAGGTAATGAACGAGACCCTCAAGGATATGAAAAACGACCAACCAGAAATTAAGCATACACTGACTGAAATAAAAAATATTATACAGGGGGGAGAACCAAGATGGCGGCATAGGTAAAACACCTATCTTGCCGTCATACTCAACAATTTTAATACTACAACTTAACGAAAGAACAAACACCTTCCAGAATCACCAGAGAGCTCGCCGAGTGAAAATTCCACAAATAAAAGTGAAGATAAGACACTGTGACACGGAGGAGCGGGGGCGGACAGCATTGAAAAATTCGCGCGGAGAGAGGTTTGGAGTGCGCGCAGCGGAGAGGGCGGGTGGCTGAAAACCGGCCAGTTTTCTCAAATGGGGAGACAAAGACGTCCCACTGGACTGATTCTCCAGTTCTGGGCGAAGTCCAGGGAACCAACCCACTATCATACGGGGTGAAAACTGAACAGTGCGAGAGCACACCGAAACTCGGGCGCTGCAGGGGTCTCCCGGCTTGTGGAGAAGGCAGCTTGCGCGAACAGCTCGGCTGCGTGACGGCGCAGAGAGCGCTCTGCGACTTGCTTTCTCATTCGGAAAACCGTCAGACTGTTGTTTTACGACCCTGGGTGAGACATTGGGCGTGCAGAGTCATTTGGCGAGAGTCTGAATTCCCTGGCAGCCAGTGGAGCTCCACAGCAGCTCTCTCTCAGAGGTGCTGGCAGCCATTGCCCCCAGCGCAGGGTCCCTGGGGCTGCACAGGGCGGAGCTAACGCTATCTGCTTGGCCCGGAGACTCCACCCATCCAACCTGAGCACAGCTGAGCTTCACAGACAATTGGCCTAGAGGTCAACCCCTCCAAGTGCTAACAATGATTAACCTGAGCTTAACTTCAGCAAGACTGTGCAATCCATATCCACCTCAGGTAACTGGGGAGGTTGAGCCACTGTCCCTAGTAGGAAGTCTACCACACAAAGCTAATTGACCAACTCAGGGAAGCAGCCACCATGCAGAGACATGGAAAGAAATCAGATATGAAAGAAATGGAGGGAAAAAAAAAGACTGGACATGGAATTCAAAACCACGGTTATAGGGTTTTTCAAGAGGCTCCAACAAAAGGTCAAGGCCTATAAGGAAATAAGCGAGACCTACAAGGAAATGAATGAGTCCTACAAGGAAATGAACGAGACCTGCAAGGAAATGATCAAGACCAACGTGGAAATGAAGTAGACTCTCAAGGATATAAAGGAGACTCTCAAGGATATGAAAAAGGACCAACCAGAAATTAAGCATACACTGACTGAAATAAAAAATATTATACAAAGACCTAAAAGGGCTCTGGAGCACCCCAAGAACCAAGTTAAAGATTTGAAATACAAAAAGGGAAAATCCACTCAGCTGAAAAACCAATTTACCAAAAAAATCCAAAAAATTGAAGATAGTGTAAGGTGCCTCTGGGACAACCTCAAGCATACCAACATCTGAATTATAGGGGTGCCAGAAAAAGAGAGAGAGCAAGACAATGAAAACCTATTTGAAGAAATAGTGACCGAAAACTTCCCACACCTGGTGAAAAAATTGACTTAGGAGTCCAGGAAGCACACCGAACCCCAATATATAGGAACCCTAAGAGGACCACACCAAGACACATCATAATTAAAATGCCAAGAGCAAAAGACAAAGAGAGAATATTAAAAGCAGCAAGAGAGAAACAGTTGGTTACCTATAAGGGAGCACCCATACGATTGTCAGCGGATTTCTCAACAGAAACGATGCAGGCCAGACGGGAGTGGCAAGAAATATTCGAAGTGATGAACAGCAAGAATCTACAACCAAGATTACTCTATCCAGCAAAGCTATCATGCAGAATTGAAGGTCAAGTGAATTAATCATCTGATGAACAGGATAAACTGGTGAATATAACAGAATCATAGAGAGGGAATGGACTGACAATTCTTGGGGAGAAAAGGGGTGTGGGATGTACAGCAAGAGACTGGACAAAAATCATGCAACTATGGGAGAGGACAGTATGGGGCAGATGAGGGCAGAGGGTCAGATGGGTACTGGTTGGAGGGGAGGTAGAGGGGGAAAAAAGAGGGGGGGCAATGTAATTAATAATCTGAACAATAAAGATAAAAAAAGAGAGAGAGAGAAGGGTAAAGGAGGAGGGGAAGGGAAAAGGATATGCTCCTGAATGCCAGATCACTTTTAAGGGTAACTTAAAAATATATATATATATATATATATATATATATATATATATATATATAATTGATTTTTTACAGAGAGGAAGGGAGAAGGATAGAATATCAGAAACATCGATCAGCTGCCTCCTGCAAACCCCCTACTGGGGATGTGCCTGCAACCAAGGTACATGCCCTTGACCAGAATCGAACCAGGGACCTTTCAGTCTGCAGGCTGACGCTCTATCCACTGAGCCAAACCGGTTTCGGCTTAAGGGTAACTTTTAGGGTGCTTGTTTCTAGTGATTGGTCAGCACAGGGGGTGTGGCAGTGGGGGAGCATTAGGGGAGTCATCATAGCTAATCCCAAGGTCAGCCATAGCATCGCTTGTCTGGTTTTGCTGTTCTTCTAGGCTTGAAGCTGAAACACAACTAAAGCCTAGATGTGCTTGATGTGTTATGCCCAGATTTCATGATCCCCAAAGACCATCAGAGAGCCGAGTCCGATGCAATAGCACAGAGCCTTTATTACAAGCTCGAGCTTGGCTCTCTGCCCCCACCACCGCAGTGGCAGGAAGCAAAAGAGGAAAGATACCCCAAAACATGCGATTTTATAGGGAGGTGGGGCCAGACGCGAACCACTGAGTTGGCTGATTCCAATTGCTTTGGTGATGGCTGGGGCTAGTCACGCAAATAATCCCTAATGCATGTGACCTGTCCTATCCTTTGCTCTTGATTGGAGCTCAAGCGCACAGTCTTTTGAAATTGGCTAATTCAAAGGGAGGGGTTGGTCTTTGTGATTTCAAGATGGCATCCCTCAGGTAAGTTTACATATCACGCGGCCTACATGGTGGCTGCCAAGTCACACAGTCCAAAACGGCAGCTGTCTTTGCAGTCCCGCTCTGCCCTTTCAGATGCAGGTCAGAACCTCATTATCCTGGAGGTTTAATGTTTAAGAGCTATTCTTTGGCCCCTTTGCTCATTTAAGGGACTAGCAACATGACAGGGGAGGAAAGGTCAGGAGACCAACTGAACCCCGCATGGTTAGCAATATGAAAGGTCAAGGGGGTCGAAATTGAACAACTAGTGATATGCTAGGCAGCTAAGACAAGAAAGTTTACTCTTGAGACAAGTGCCTTATTCTCCCCGTTTTGCCTGTTGCTAGGCCCCCTGGGGCTTTCTGCCCAGTGACCTTCTGTGCCTGACCCATCGTCCTTGCTCTGCTCATGTCTATCTGTTTACTACAAAGGAATGTTCTTGTCAGAGTTGGCATCTCGAACCTTTCCCAAACCTCTTCCTTTTTTGAACAAACAGGAACCACATAGTAAACCCGACAAGCTCAGGAAAGGCCTTCATGTCAGTTTTACAAACTCAGAGACCTAAGTAACCACATAGGATGGTCTAAAATGAAAACTTTTTAAATATGGATACTTATTCCATTGATTTTTAGAGAGAGCGTGAGGGAGGGAGGAGGGGTAGAGAGAGAAACATTGATGTGAGAGACACATCGATTGGTTGCCTCCCGAATACGCCCAGACCAAGCCCAGGGAGGGATTGGACCACAATCAAGGTATGTGCCCTTGAATGAAAATTGAACCCGAGACCTTTGGGTACATGGGCCGATGCTCTAACCCCTGAGAAACCAGCCAGGGGCTGAAATGAAAACTTTCAAAATAAAAGCAGTTTATGGTATCTTTTTGCATCTCCCACACACACTAGGTAACTTTTCTTTTCCCCAGACGTCTCAGGGCACAACCAATCCGCCAGGGCAGAGGTCACAGATCCTCTCATTTTTGTTAATGTGTTCATTGTTGACTGTTAACTATCCTATACCTACCTATATAAAAGAAGTAGTATCTACCTACCATTTTACTTTTCACCCAATCCCAGAGGGGTCCCCACTTTGCTTTCTCCTGCCTCCCTAATCTATCACTAATGAATTACGTGTAACCCAACTTCTTCTTTTTAGACTGCAATGTATAAAATAAAATGCAATACTTCCATTCTCTGGACCATTTCCCCAATCCATTGAGATTTTGCTTCCCAGCAATTGTTGATCATTTGGCTCAAATAAACTCACAAAATTCTCTACAGGTTTGAAATTTGTTTGTTAATTCTCATCCGAGGATATTTTTCCATTGATTTTTGTTGTTCTTGCCTCCTGCAATGTGGCAGACCCGGACAGACCGGGATTGATACTGCAACTGAGGATCTTACAACCGAGATATGTCCTTTCGATCAGAATGGAACCTGGAACCCTTCAGTACGTGGGCTGACTCTCTATCCACTGGGCCAAACTGACTAGGGTTCTCTACAGGTTTGAATGTTTCTTACATTGACACTTTCCCCCAAAGGAGTGCAGTGTAACTTTTGTTTTTTAAGTTGCAATCCCAGTACAGTTCATCCTGAGAGTCTACCCAGGACAGTCTGGTTGAGTTTTGGTGGTTTCCAAATTCCCACAGAATTGCAGTCATCTGTTGCTTTTTACTAGTTTAACTCTTAGAAGGCAATCTCATTGCCAGGTGTCTGAGAAACTCTTCATTGGAACCACCCTGTATTGCCAGTAGCTATCAGATGGCAAGTAGAGCGAGGATTTGACCAGATTCTGGGCCCCAGAGAACTGGCCTACAGACTGAAGGGTCCCAGTTCAATTCTGGTCATGCCCTAGGAAGCAGCCAATCAATGATTCTCTCTCATCATTGATGTTTCTATCTCTCACTCTTCCTTCCCCTCTGAAATCAATAAAAAAATATTCAAATAATAGTAAAGATGTAAAGCCAAAGGATTTGGCAGTTAACACTGCGGACGGATAACGAGAATCTCACTTCATATTACACAGGGTTTTACAAAGTATCATACTTTGTAAGAACGTAATAAATATCTTCAAAATGCAATGGGTATTTAAATTTAAAGCGTGCCTTTAACATTTATGTAAAATGTTTGGGGTTTTTTTTTGTACTCGTTCAATAGAAACTTTTCGGGCCACTCGGTAAAGCTAGCAATAAAATTACTGGTCCACAATGTGTTAAGAAAGGCATGGGAAGAGTTTGGCGACAGCAGTTTCAGTAAAGCTGTGGGACTGTGACCCCTAGTAGACAAATGAAGAGTTGAATTCCTTAGTCAGATATTTATTGAATATTTAAGAAACGTTAGGCTCTGAGCTGAAATAAAAGCAAATATGGACGAGGTTCCTGCCCTGATGTGGCTTATCTTAGCAGAAAGGTTGACATTAAAGGAATAACAAGGACTGTAACAGTGTGCATTGCTGAACCACCCAGAGGTGACAGTGTTTAAGAGGTGGATCTGACCCGGTGTAGGGCTCGGATGCTTTCCCAAGGCAATGACGGAGGCTGGGGAGGTGAGAGACCAACAGGTGAAGGCAGATGACGGAATGAAGCAGAAGGGGTGCGCCTTGTGCAGGGAGCAGCACCGAGGCCCGGGCGCCCGGAAGGAGACCTGCATGGCTGCAGAGCCCAGAGCGAAGAGAAGGAAGGGGTCAGGAGCGTTTAGGCAGGTGGAAACAGGCCAGAAAAGGCGGGGAAAGTCGGCTCCACCTACAAACTCCAAGTCCCAGAAAGCACCGGGCAGACGGATGTGAGCGAGGCGCGAGCCGCGACGCTTGAACGGAGGGAGGAAGTGCTCGGGCATCGGGAGCCGAGCGGCGGGGCCAGGTGGGCTGGGGCGCGGCGGGCGCGGGCGGCGGCGGGCGCGGGTCTCGGGAGCGGGTTGCCGAGCGCCACGCAAGTCTGTCGTCATAAGGTGCCGGCCACTTTCGCGGGCGGAGGCGGCCGGGCGGGCGGGCGGACGCTCGGAGAGCGGGGCGGGCGGGCCTGCGGCGGCCGGCGGCCTCGGCCACCGGTAACTGCTTCTTTTCCCGGCGTCTCGTCTGCAGAAAGAGCAGTATGTCCGCGGAAGTCCCCGAAGCAGCCTCCGCGGAGGAGCAGAAGGTGAGTGCACGGGGCTGGGGGCCGGTGTCGCGGGGCCGGGCCGCGGCGCCCGGGGCGGAGGGGGCTGTGCCGAGGCGCCTGGGCCGCGAAGGCGGGACACTCCCTGCTCCGGTGCCCGCAGCGGCGCGGGTCCTCAGCGCCGACGCGCCGGGGGTTTGAACGTTCGCCACGTCTGTCCTGAGTAGGCAGAGCGCCCGGGATCGGCCCTTAGGCGGGGAACCTGGGTTTCCCTGGCTCCCCTCGGCCTAGGAAGTTTCGTTTTGCCCTTGAAGAACTGCTGCCCTGTGTGTAGTCTGCGTGCTGGCCATGCCCGAGGCGGCGTAGGGTTGGGGCGGCCACGGTTGGAATCCCAGTGCCAGCCCCTGTTGGCCACGGGATCGTGGTCAGTGATTCACCTCGCTGGGCTGCAGCCTCCCAGTCTGTACAGTGAATACGAGCGCTTCCTTCCTACGGTAGTTTGGAGGTTCAGAGGACTGGTAATGGATGGTATTGAACGCAGCCTGTGTTCACAAATGCAAGCCGGTCATCATTGCCTATGGTAATCCACTAAACATCGAAAGATTGGAATTAAAATTTACCGATTTAGTGGGAAAGGTTTATCATGGAAACATAGGGGTATTTTGTAAACTCACGGGTGATATCTTTGTTATGTAGGGAAATATGCCATGGGTCGTTATGATCCAAATTACGAATGTAAAGGCTCTATTTTATCTAGACTAGTGCTTGCCCCTCCCACCATAATTCTGCTGCCCTGCCCTCCGTGATAAATTGTCCATGATAAATTGTTTCCTAAATTGTTCATGGAGCGTTACCAACATTTTCTTTAAAAATTTCAATCTGGCTGTAGCTGATTTGGCTCAGTGGATAGAGCATCGGCCTGCGGACTGAAGGGTCCTGGGTTTGATTCTGATCGAGGGCACATGCCCGGAGCTCAATCCCCAGTGGAGGAAGTGCAAGAGGCAGCCAATCAATGATTCCCTGTCATCATTGATGTTTCTCTCTCTCCCTCTCCCTTCCTCTCTGAAATAAATAAAAATTTAAAAAAAAGAAAAATAGATCTTTAAAAATAAATTCAATTCGCATTATCATAAGTAGGAATTTTTTTTTTTTTTTTAATTCTTGGACTTTGTAAGGGACATCATTCCAGGTGTTCTTAACTACTTTAACTTTTCCTGAGTTGGATGGTTCTATTGTAACATTACTTGTAAAGTAACTGGAGCAAAACAAGAAAACATCTATAGCATAAATAATAGGCCAAATTACTGCATTATTTGGAAATATTCCAATGAAACTGTTGGATATTTTTCACATTTTGTAAAAAAAAAAAAAAAAGGACTATGGGGGCAAAAACTATATATGTTAAAGAGTAAAATTTTTACAGGCCTACTAAACATCTTTTTTTATTGTTAAATATTTGTTATGGTATTCATTATTGCTTGGGAAACTCAGAAAAATAAAATTGTCTGTGCTCTCTTGTCCTAAATCAATCTGTTTTGATGTCTGATGTACAGTAGTACGCTTGTCATTTTCTTTTGAGGTTTATTAGTATGTTGCCAGAGTGGAAAGTGCTGATTTCTCTAGTGTAAATACTGTAAGTCAGAACAGCTTAATACTATGTTTCAGCAATGTTAAGGATATCTTGAATATTTTCTCTTCATGAGTGTCTGCGTTAAAAAGTTACTTCAGGTCCTTTGGTTTTAGGCTTGTTGTCATTAATACCAAAGAGTGTTAGTAATATAATGTCCCTCGAATTAAGGATTGGCTGTAGATGTTGAGTGCCTGTAACATGGATACCATTCCTAAACATGAGGAAAATGTGCAGAGTCATTTCTGTGTTCCTATGGGCCAAGTCACCTGTTTTTTTCAGTTTGGAAGTAGATAATCTAAAACATTGGATTATTGTCTGTGTACCCAATTGACTTTTCAATTAAAGTCAAAGTGTTCAACTAAAATACCTTTATGATTTCATGGTACATCAGCCTCTGAAAAATTAAGGCAAAGAGATGAGTCTTGGCATGGAGTAAAAGCTAGATCACTATTTCTCTACCTGAGAAGTCTGAGTACCCTTTTTAAGAGAAAATCAATAGAACTATTTCTTATTGGAATATTAAATAGGCTCAAGCATAAAAATAAGTATAAGTGCATATCTTTTATACCACTCTAAAACTAAAATTAAATACAAACAAAACCAGTCTAAACTATTATTTCAGAGTCACATGGAATTTTGGTAAAAATTTCCAATATATTGAGAATATGGTAGCAATTGTTAAAGTTCAGGAGCTTTTTGAGTGTGGCAAGTTAGCACTTCCAAGACCATATGATGACTCAGTTCTTCTCATTACAGTACCTGGTGTGGTTATTTAACTGTGGAGTCATAGATACATTACTTAAATTGTAATTCAACTCTGTTCTTTTCTCATCTTGGACAATAGGAATAACACTGCTGAGTCTAGACAAGGAAGTCTCATAGCTCTACTTAGATATGAGATGGATAATCTTTTAGATTATCAATGATGTGTAAACAAAACATTAAACGAGTGTTAGCAAAGGCCTCATGGGTTTATTATCTGGAAACTCCACTTTGAATACTACTAAGCTAAGACAGTCATGCTCATTGGTCGTGGGGGTAAGGAGGTATGTGGAGGCTTAAAATACATAATTGTGTTTTTATTGAGAGTATCTTAAGCTCAGGGACCTTTAGTTAGTTAGTCAGTCAGTCAGTTAGTTTAGTTAGTTACAGAGGAAGAGAGAGCGAGACATTGATCATTGCCATATGCATGATGGGCTATCAAACCCACAACGGTATGTGCCTGACTGGGAATCAAACCCTTCACCTTTTGGTGCATGGGACGACATTCCAACCAACTGAGCCACACCCTCTTATTTGTCTTTTCTCCCATATTACTTGGCATTGTTCAGAAATGTTGAATGAATTTTTCTCAGAACTTTTCACTTGAAACTATTGCCAAAGTATTACTCTAATACAAATGGCAGTGCTAGTGCTGTAGTTAAAAGGGAAGGGTGAGGGTGTGGGGAAAGAGAGAGAGAACCCTAGCTGGTTTGGCTCAGTGGATAGAACATTGGCCTGTGGACTGAAGGGTCCCGGGTTCCATTTGGTCAAGAGCACATCTCTCGGTTGTAGACTCAATCTCCAGCCTTGGCATGTGGGTGGCAACCAATCCATGTGTCTCACATTGATGTTTCTCTCTGTGTGTCTCCCTCCCTTTCCACTCTCTCAAAATCAGTGGGAAAATCTCCTCAGGTAAGGACTAACAAAAAAAGACAAAAGAGATAGAGAGGAATAGACTATGGTAACATAAAAATCTTATCTTAGACCTACTTAAGTCTTAATGAAAATGGAAAGGGGAGTTATAAAATAAGTCACAGGGATGTAGTGTACAGCACAAGGAATAGAGTCAATAGTCTACTAATAAAAGGGTAATATGCTAATTAGACCGGACATCTTCTGGACAAAGCCACAGTGGTGGGGGCCAAGGCAGAGGCGATTAGAGGCGATCAGGCCGGCGGGGGAGCAGTTAGGAGCCAGTGGTCCCGAATTGTGAGAGGGATGTCCAACTGCTGGTTTAGGCCTGATCCCGGCAGTCACACATCCCCTGAGAGGTCCCAGATTGTAGAGGGTGCAGGCCGGGCTGAGGGCATCCCCCCTACCCCCCCGCACGATATTGTGCAACGGGCCTCTAGTATTGTAGTAACTATGTACAGTGACAGATGGTTACTAGATTTAGTGTGGTGATCACTTTGTAAGGTATATAAATGTTGAATCAGTTTGTTGTATACCTGAAATGAATATAATGTATTTCAACTATAATTAAAAATAAATTTTTACTGTTGTGCCCAGTCAGGGGACATACTCAGGTCGAGGGTTCCATACCCAGTCGGGATATGTACAAGAGGAAACCAGTCGATACTTCTCTCACAGTGATCTCTCTCCCTCTTCCTTACTCTCTAGATTCAATTATTAAAAAAATAAAATAGACACACTGAAACCAGTTTGGCTCAGTGGATAAAGCGTCGGCCTGCAGACTGAAGAGTCCCAGGTTCGGTTCCAGTCAAGGGCATGTGCCTTGGTTGTGGGCACATCCCTGGGGGGGCGGGGGGTGTGCAGGAGGTAGCTGATTGATGTTTCTCTCTCATCAGTGTTTCTGACTTTCTGTCCCTTCCTCTCTGAAAAAAAAAAAAAATATATATATATTTTTTTTAAAAATAGACTTTTATTGATTTCAGAGAGGGAGAGAGAGATAGAAACATTAATGACGAGAGAGAATCATTGATTGGCTGCCTCCTGCATTCCTCCTACCGGGGATTGAGCCTGCAACCTGGGCATGTTCCCTTAACTGGAATTGAAACTGGGACCCTTCAATCCGCAGACCATCCCTTTATCTACTGAACCAAACTGGCTAGCTAGAATCAATTATTTTTAAAAATAAATGTTTACCCTGACTGGTTTGGCTCAGTGGGTATTGAGTGTTGGGCCTACAGACTGAAGAGTTCCAAGTTTGATTCCAGTCAAGGGCACATGCCCAGGTTGCAGACTCAATCCCCAGTGTGGGATGTACAGGAAACCAATTGATGATTCTTTCTCATCATTGAAGTTTCTATCTCCTCCTTTTCTCTCTAAAGATCAATAAAAATATATTAAGAAATTAATAAAATAAATTTTTACAAAATTAAAAGATATATATATATTTTCCCCATATATATTGTGGGTTTTTATTATTTAAAAGATCTCAATTTTTTGAGCAAGTTTCTTAGAGATTTTATTATAAGACTGGGGGTCCAGTGCTCAGAATTCATGCACTGGGGATGGGGGGGGGAGGAGTCTCTCAGCCCAGCCTGTCCCCTCTCACAGACTGGGAGCCCTCAGGGAATGTCCCACTCTCCAGGGGCAGTGGGCTTAAGCTGCAGTCTGGCCTTCCTCTGCAGGAGGCAACTGACTGAGCAGGGGAAGGCACCAGGCCCATCATCCCACTGCTGCAGCTACTGCCAGCCATCACAGCTGCAAAGGTGTTTTCATCAACACAGACTCATCATGAAAAAATGACAACTTTGTTTAGGCATTTTCAAGATGTGTCTTTCATAGGATATGACATTTCTTCTTTTTTTTTCTCACCTGAGGATATATTTCCATTGATTTTTAGAGGGAGTGGAAGAGAGAGAGCAAGACAAGGAGAAACATCAGTGTGAGAGGGACACTTTGATTGGTGGCCTCCTGCATGAGCCTTGACCTGAACCCTGGCTAGGGAGGAGCCTGTAACATAGATATACATCCCCTTAATCAGAATCGAACCCAGACCCTGAGGTTGGCAGGGCGAGGCTCTATCCACTGAGCCAAACTTGCTAGGGCAGGATATGACATTTATTAGCCCCTCCAGCAGTGGGTTTTCGTTTTTTCCTCCAGAAGTGTGGTGGAAAAACCCTAGATCACCTTTTGGATTCTTATGACCCAAGTTAGCAAGAACACTGCAAATGGTGGCATACAGGGAGCTTAGCCAATGAGCGGTCCAAAAAGGTGTTTATGCTTGAATTGGTTTGGCTCAGTGGCTAGAGCGTCAGCCTGCAGACTGAAGGGTCCCAGATTTGATTCCTGTTATGGGCGTGCACCTTGGTTGTGGGCACAACCACAGTGGGGATTGTGCAGGAGGCAGCTGATCGATGTTTCTCACTGTCTATCCCTCTCTCCTCTTATCTGTATAACATCAGTAAAATACATATTTTTTTTAAAAGAAAAGGTGTTTCCTCTGCAGCTCATGTGCAGAGGACACCCTGCGTTGTGTCCACTATGCTAGGGGCATGCCCCAAGACCAGCAGCCAGCCCCGCATTATGGGTACTGGGGTGGGGGCATGGACCTGGGCCGCTGATTGGCACCGGTGCACTTCCCCAGCCCTCAGCCGCTTGGCACCTGTGCCTGCAGGCTAGAAGTGGCCTGGGTCCTGAGGATGTTCCCGGGACCCAGGCTGCTTGGTGCCTGTGTATGCAAATGAATCCTCCATTTTTGTTGGGTTAATTTGCATACTCCTGATTGGCTGGTGGGCATCGCGGAGATGCAATCAATTTGCATTTTTCTCTTTTATTAGTGTAGATTGATTAAATCAAGTTAGTTAAGAAGTCTTGGATGAGACTAACTCAAGCATTGAGTTTTCAAGTATATTATTTTATTTATTTTATTTTTTCAGTTTATTTTATTTATTTATTTTTTTAATTATATTTTATTGATTTTTTACAGAGCGGAAGGGAGAGGGACAGAAAGTCAGAAACACCGATGAGAGAGAAACATCGATCAGCTGCCTCTTGCACCCCCCTACTGGGGATGAGCCCGCAGCCAAGGTACATGCCCTTGACCGGAATCGAACCCGGGACCCTTTAGTCCACAGTCCAACGCTCTATCCACTGAGCTAAACCAGTCTCGGCTATTTCTGTAAGTTTAAAGAATATGCTTGGTCCTGCCTACCTGGTGTGGTGGGATGGTTGAATGTTGGTCCATGAACCAAGAGGTCACAATTCAGTTCCTGGTTAGGGCACATGCCCATGTTGTAAGTGTGAAGGAGGCAGCTAACTGATAATTCTCTTTCATCCTTGATGTTTCTATCCCTCTCCTTCCTCTCTCTGAAATCAATAAAACATATTTGTATATATATTTTTTTGTTACTCCTCACCCAAAGATATTTCTCCATGGATATTTAGAGAGAATGGAAAAGGGATGAGTGGGGAGATACAGAAGGAGAAACATTGACGTGATGTGAGAGAGACACATGGACTGGTTGCCTCCCGCATGCATCCTGACCAGGGCAGGGAATTGAACCTGCAACTGAGGTAAGTGCCCTTGAGCAGAATCACCCAGCCCCCTTCAGTCTGAGGGCCAGCGCTCTCATCCAGTGAGCCAAATCTACTAGGGTAGTGGTTGGCAAACCGAGGCTCGCAAGCCACATGTGACTCTTTGGCCCCTTGAGTGTGGCTCTTGCGCAGAAGTAGGTTTCAGCCTGGGTGAGTCTATTTTGAAGAAGTGGCAGCGGCGTGTGGCTCACGAGCCACGGTTTGCCGACCACTGTACTAGGGCAATAAAACATTCTTTTAAGAAAAAATATATTTTTAGTTCTTTTTTGAGTGGTGGAAGAAGAGAACTAATATTTAAATTTAAAAGTGCAGTTAATAGGATCATTTTCTGGGGCTGTTTTGACAGTATCTTTGGTAACTAAAAGGCTTAAGAGTGTTTTCAGGGGACAAACCAAGATGGTGGCATAGGCAAACACCTAAACTGCTTCGCACAACAATTTCAAAACTACAACTAAAAGACAAAACGGACATCATCAGAACCATAGGAAAGCTAAGTGGAAATTCTATAACTAGAAGGAAAGAGAAAAGCACATGGAGAATCAGAGGAGCTGCAAAAGGCTGAGGTATGGAAATGTGTGTGGAGAGGACAGGCAGCTGAGTGCCTGCCTTGCCTTCTCTAGCGGGAAGGAGACAAAAGCTCCCGACTGTGCTGAACCCCAGTTCCGACAGCACTAAACCCCAGTTCCGACAGCACTAAACCCCAGTTCTAGGCGAGACCCCAGGAACCCGGCTCATGGGAGAGGGTTGGATCTGGACTGTCAGACGGAAACTCAGGGGAGCTGCAAAAGGCAGAGGTCTGGAAGTGTGCTCGAGTGCACACAGAGAAGATTGACTGCTGAGTGTGCCGCTAGCTTTCTCTAGCAGGAGGGAAACAGAAGCTCCTAACAGTGCTAAACTTCAGTTCCAGCTGAGAATCTGGGGATCCAGATTCATTGGGGGAGAAACTGGACTGTCTGGCAGTGGGCAAAACTCGAGGGCAGCTTTCTCTCAGAAGTGCTTACAGGATTACTGAGGGACACTGAGACGCAGGGGCCTCATAGGGCAGGGCTGACAGGAAGCCAACACTGCTCAGCCCTGAGTCTCCACCCCATCCAGGCTGAGCACAGAGGCTTTTGCAAGTCTTGTCTCATAAGGCTGTCTCCAGCACAGAACCGCTGATCGTCACAGCCAACTGGCCTGGAGGTCAATTCCTCCCAGTGATACCAACAACAATCAAGACTTTTAACTACTACAAGGCTATACACACAGTCTACAAAGGGATGCACCACGAGTATCCACCTCAGGTAACGGGAGGCTAAGACTCTGGGCCATATAGGACACTACCAACTCAGGGAAGCAACAAAAATGCAGAGATAAACAGATCACAAACAAAAGAAATGGAAGAAAATAAAACAACTGGATATAGAGTTCAAAACCATGGATATAAGGTTTTTCAAGAATTTCCTAGCCGAAACCAGTTTGGCTCTGGATGGAGCATCAGCCTGCAGACTGAAGTGTCCCGGGTTTGATTCCGGTCAAGGGTATGTACCTTCGCTGCGGGCACATCCCCAGTGGGGGTGTGTGCAGGAGGCAGCTGATTAATGTTTATCTCTTATTGATGTTTCTGACTTTCTATCCTTCTCCCTTCCTCTCTGTAAAAAATTCAATAACATATTTTTTAAAAAATTTCTTAGAAAAGGCCGATAAATTTAGCGAGACCCTTGAGGATATGAGCGAGACCCTCGAGAATATGTAAAAGGACCAACTAGAAATTAAACATACACCGACTGAAATAAAAAAATATACAGGGCCCCAACAGCAGACTAGAGGAACACAAGAATCAAGTCAAAGATTTGAAATACAAAGAAGCAAATACCACTCGACCGGAAAAGCAAGAAGAAAAAAGAATCCAAAAAATTGAAGATGGTATAAGAAGCTTTTTGGACAATTTCAAGGGGACCAACATCAGAATTATGGGGGTGCCAGAAGAAGAGAGAGAGCAAAATACTGAAAACCTATTTGAAGAAATAATGACTGAAAACTTTCCCCACTTGGTGGAAGAAATAGACTTACAAGTCCAGGAAACGCACAGAACCCCAAACAAAAGGAATCTAAAGAGGACCACACTAAGACATATCATAATTATAATGCCAAGAGCAAAAGACAATATTAAAAGCAGCAAGAGAAAAAGAGTTACCTACAAGGGAGCACCCATATGATCCTCAGCTGATTTCTCAACAGAAACTCTGCAGGCCAGATGGGAGTGGCAAGAAATATTCAAAGTGATGAATAGCAAGAACCTACAACCAAGACTACCCAGCAAAGCTATCATACAGAATTGAAGGTCAGAAAAGACCTTCACAGATAAGAAAAAGCTAAAGGAGTCCATCAACACTAAACCAGTATTATATGAAATGCTGAAAGGTATTCTTTAAGAAGAAGAGGAAGAAGAAGAAAAAGGTAAAGATAAAAATTATGAACAATTGCATATCTATCAACAAGTGAATTAAAAATCAAGTGAATTAGAAATCTGATGAACAGAATAAACTGGTGAATATAATAGAATCAGGGGCCTAGAACGGGAGTGGACTGACAATTCTCAGGGGTACAGGGGGATGGGAGGTGCAGAAAGAGGCTGGACAAAAATTGTACACCTATGGATAAGGACAGTGGGCGAGGTATGGTCAGAGTGTGGGGTGGGAACTGGGTGGAGGGGAGCTATGGGGGGAAAAAGAGGAACGATTGTAATCTGAACAATAAAGATTTACTAATTTTAAAAAAAGTTTTTCAGTTTAGAGCCCAAAGTGCTAAAGCTATCAGGTATTTAGATAGAAAGTTCCTTAGCTTTATTGAAACAGTTGGAGTGTACATCGTTGTATTTGTTGAACATCCATTAAGTAGCAGGCAAGCAGCAAGGACTTATTTTTTCAAAGAGGTTGACAGTACCTTTCTGACAATATCAAAAGCATTTGTTGCTTTCATTAATCTTTTCTATTTATTCGTAAGTCAGTGCATTGGTAAATATATTGCTTGGCAGATAGAGGCTAATTTGCTTAGAGTGGCCAGATTTTTATTGCTGGTGTTGCTTTGTAACTTCTCTGCTGAAGGCTAAACATTGGTATCAGTCATTCAGACTTAATATCAGTCCTTGACAGACTACGAAATAATGCTTAATTATTGAATGTCCTTTTATATGTATGTATTTATAACTTATACCCCACCTATTTACCAAAAGGATAGCTAATGTATTTCAATAGTCCACAAAAATGCAAGTGCCTACCATTAATAAATGTTAGGCCCTGTGCTAGTATAGAGTATACAATGAAGATTATTTGGGGGCAGAGATACTTTTCTTTTTATTTTTTTTACCTTTATTGTTCAGTTTATTAATTACATTTTCCCCCAATAGCTTCCCTCCATCCAGTACCCATCCCACTCTACGCCCTTACCTCCCCCCACCCTCTGTCCTCTCCCATAGTTGCATGATTTTTGTCCAGTCTCTTGCTGTACTTCCCGCACCCTTTTTCTCACCGAGCATTATCAGTCCATTCCCTCTCTATGTCCATGATTTTGTTCTATTCCTCATTTTATCCTGATCATCAGGTGGTTAATTTCACTTGATTTTTAGATTCATTTGTTGATAGATGTGTACTTGTTGTTCGTAATGTACATTTTAACCTTTTTCTTCTTCCTCTTCTTAAACAATACCTTTAAGCATTTCATATAGTGTTGGTTTGGCGGTGATGAACTCCTTTAGCTTTTTCTTATCTGTGAAGCACTTTATCTGACCTTCAATTCTGAATGACAGCTTTGCTGGATAGAGCAATCTTAGTTGTAGATTCTTGCTGTTCATTACTTTGAATATTTCTTGCCACTCCCGTCTGGCCTGCATCGTTTCTGTTGAGAAATCCGCTGACAATCGTATGGGTGCTCCCCTGTAGGTAACTAACTGTTTTTCTCTGGCTGCTTTTAATATTCTCTCTTTATCTTTTGCTCTTGGCATTTTAATTGATGTGCCTTGGTGTGGTCCTCTTTAGATTCCTATATTTTGGGGTTCTGTGCACTTCTTGGGTTTTCAAGTCAATTTCTTTCGCCAGGTGGGGGAAGTTTTCAGTCACTATTTCTTCTAGTAGGTTTTCATTATCTTGCTCTCTCTCTTTTTCTGGCACCCCAATAATTCTGATGTTGGTATGCTTGAGGTTGTCCCAGAGGCCCCTTATATTATCTTCAATTTTTTGGACTCTTTTGGCTTCTTGCTTTTCCAGCTGAGTGGATTTTGCTTTTTTGTATTTCAAATCTTTGACTTGGTTTTTGCGGTCGTCTGGACTGCTTTTAGGTCTTTGTATAATATTTTTTGTTTCAGTGTATGCTTAATTTCTAGTCAGTCTTTTTTCATATCCTCGTAGGCGTTGTTCATTTCTTTGTAGGTGTTATTTATTTCGGCATAGTTCTCATTAATTTTCTCGGCCTTTTCTAGTAGCCTCTTCATAAACCTAATTACTGTGGTTTTAAACTCTATGTCTCGTCGTCTTTTTTCCTCTAATTCTTTCACAGCTGAGTTCTTTCCTTTTCTCTGCATTGTGGTTGCTTTCCTGAGTTGGTCCCTTAGCGGTGTGTGATAGGTATCCTCTAAGGAACCAGTGGCTCAGCTTCCTTATGCAGCACTCGGCATCAGCCTTAGGTCCACCCTACTTGGCGCACAGCTTCAGCGTCTAATGGGCGCGCGGCGTCAGGCTTAGGTCCGCCCTTCCTGGCGCACCGCTTCAGGTCTATGGGGCTCGCGGCATCAGCTTATCTGTGTGGCTCACGGGTCTCGGTGTTGGGTGGCAATGTAAATCCACCGCTGGTCTCCCTGTTGCCAGACAACTCTGCCTCTCCCCAAATGAGTCTGCACAGCCAAAGTCTCACTCAGGGGTGTAAAACAAAGCAGTATGATGGTCTCTGAGCAAGTGAGTCGCGTGTTCTCTGCCCAGTTGCGTACTCCAATTTACTCGTGCACTCTCCCCAAACACACAGACCTCAGCCGCACCCGGGATCCTCCTTTCCCCGACCTGGGAGCTCGCCTGGAACTGGGGGGTCGGTGCTGTGGGAGGCCTCCGCCCTCCCCGCTGGAGAAAACCAGCCGGGCTTGCTGTCTGCCGCCCGTCCCTCACCCGCTTTCTCGCGCTCCAAACCTCAAAGCTGCGCACCGCTGCTCCCGAGTCACCGCTGCGTCCCACCTCTACTTTTATGTGCGGAATTTTCCCTCAGCCAGCTCTCCAGTGATTCTGGACGTTGTTTGTTCCGTTGTTAAGTTGTAGTTTCAGAATTGTTGCGTGGACAGCTAGATAGGTGCTCACCTATGCCGCCATCTTAGTTCTTCCAGAGATACTTTTCAAGTGATTTCAAATACAGTTTTAAATTATTTTTTGTACATCATAAGCATATCTGTTAGGATATCCTGAATTTCTGCTTTCTCAGTTTGTGCTTATATTCAAAAGTCCCAGAATCCTAAGAAAAGTACTCTTCTCCTTCCCCCATTCCCTCAAAGGTCAGCTAAATAAATCCACTCACTTTCCAGCACCTATTACTAAAAAGTAGTAAAATTGCTGTGTAACACAAAGGCTTCTTGGAGAATAAGATTTCAAAATCAGATTTGAATTTGAAAAGAATACTTCTTGAATAAGCATGTCATTTCCCCCCTTTGTTTAATCTCTCTGTTGTAACTTAGTTTTCTGTTGTATTAATTTCTGCTTTTGCTTTTCTCCTATTCTCTTCCGGTTTCATTCTTTGTCTGATTTCTTAAGTTAGGCGCATAGCTCATTGAGTTTTGCTTTTCCCCTGTAATATAAGCCCTTTAAGGGATACTTATATCTCACAGATATATTACATGTAGATGTTTTTTTCTATTTTCTTGACCTTCTTCTCCCCCTCAAAGCCCCCTTCCCCATTGATTGATCTTTCTTTCATTTTACCTCCACTAGAAGTTATGAACTTTGTTATTTAAATGGTTCCCCTAGAAATTTTATCATGCTTCCTTAACTAAACAGATTGTTAAATTAATGTCATCCATCCTTTTCTAAACAATACTTAGAACACTTACACACTTAAACTCTAAAAATACTGTGCTGTTAAATAGTATTTTTTGTTTGTTTGTTTGTTTGTAACCATACATATTAAGACTTTAAAGTTAGAAAAGTATGTCAATAAAGCTGGGGGAAAATAGAAAAGTGAGTAGTTTGTTAGTATACGTGCACATACCAATTTTTTTGTTTGCTCTTCTATATCTCAAGTTTCTTCAGAGATTTATTTTCATTCTAGCTGAAATAAATGTTCAGAAATAGCCCTGGTTGGTGTGGCTCAGGTGGTTGGAGTGCCATTCTGTGCACCCAGGGGTCATAGGTTTCATTCTTAGAGCACATACCCAGATTGCAAAACCTATCGATATCTGTCTCTCTCTCTCTCTCTCCCCCTCTCTCCCTCTTTCTCTCCTTCCCTCCCCTCTCTTTCTTTCTCCCTCTCCCTCCCTCCCTCCCTCTTCCCCCTCCCTCCCTCTTTCCTTTCCCCTTTATTTCCCTCTGTTGTAACTCTTTCGCTTGCTCTAAAAATCAAATTAAAATGTTTTTAATTTATTTCAGAGAGGGATGGAGAGAGAGAAATCGAAACATCAGTTGGGATCAAGCCTGCAACCTGCCCATGTGTCTGACTGGGAATCTAACTGTGACCTCCTGGTTCATAGGCCAACAGTCAACCACTGAGCCACTTGGGCTGGGCTCTAAAAATCAGTTTCTTAAAAATTCAATGTTTAGGAATTCCTTTGAAGGATGTTCAGAAACATGCAATCACACCAAACTATGTGTTTCCTCTTGCATTTAAAAAAAATGACTCTAGGGATAAATTGTGTATTTACCTGAATTTATCTGTTGGTGTCCTCTCTGGAGGATAGAAGCCTAATTGGGTATTTTAAACAAAAATGGGTCTGCTTTAGGGAATTAGTTTACAAATTATTAGAAGGGATAGAAGAGCAATGGTTCCAGTGGTGAGGGAACGCTGTTGACCTTGCAAGAGTGAGCACTATTCTGAGCCCAATGTCCCAATTGTTATCTGCTCCATGGCCCCTACAAGAGCTACTGCTACATTGTTAGTGGCGTCACCAGGAACACAATAGATTCTTTCTTGCTTGCTTTCTAATTTGGTGTAGGTACCACTGGCAGAACCTAATAAGAATGTAGTTGGGAAATGTCATTTCAGCCTTCTAACTCTAGAGATTCAGGGGCGTTTTTAGAGAAGGGTATCTGGGCTGAATGCCAATGGACCTAGTCTGCTACCTGCAATGTTATTTATACTTCACAAGCAAACCCGTAGCTGTGTTGGAGTATTGTTGACCATCCAACCAGGCATTTGAATTTGCTTGCCCATGAGGACCTAGAATAGTGATGGGCAACCTTTTGAGCTTGGTGGGTCACTTACAGGAAAAAAAACACACCATAATTTTGCAATATTTATAGTTTAAGTAACAAAAATGTATAATTGTAATATGTAACTATTTAATAAAGCAAAAACTAATTAACTTAACCTGCTTAGTGACGTCTTTGTTCATCTGTCAGTCGGTTTCTTTTTTTAAAAATCATTTATTTATTTATTTATCTTTATTGTTTAGTTTATTAATTACATTGTTCCCTTTTTTTCCCCTATAGCTCCCCTCCACCTGGTACCCATCCCACCCTCCGCCCTCACCCCCCCCCCACTGTCCTCTCCTATAGGTGCATGATTTTTGTCCAGTCTCTTGCTGCACTTCCCACACCCCTTTTCTCCCCAAGAATTGTCAGTCCATTCCCTCTCTATGTCCGTGATTCTGTTACATTCACCAGTTTATCCTGTTCATCAGCTTATTAATTCACTTGATTTTTAGATTCATTTGTTGATAGATGTGTATTTGTTGTTCCTAATTTACACTTTTATCTTTTTCTTCTTCCTCTTCTTAAAGAATATCTTTCAGCATTTCATATAATATTGGTTTGGTGGTGATGAACTCCTTTAGCTTTTTCTTATCTGCGAAGCACTTCATCTGACCTTCAATTATGAATGATAGCTTTGATGGATAGAGTAATCTTGGTTGTAGATTCTTGCTGTTCATCACTTTGAATATTTCTTGCCACTCCCGTCTGGCCTGCATCGTTTCTGTTGAGAAATCCGCTGACAATCGTTATGGGTGCTCCCTTATAGATAACTAACTGTTTTTCTCTTGCTGCTTTTAATATTCTCTCTCTATCTTTTGCTCTTGGCATTTTAATTATGATGTGCCTTGGTGTGGTCCTCTTAGGGTTCCTATATATTGGGGTTTGGTGCGCTTCTTGGACTCCTAAGTCTGTTTCTTTCACCAGGTATGGGAAGTTTTCGGTCACTATTTCTTCAAATAGGTTTTCATTGTCTTGGTTTCTCTTTTTCTGGCACCCCTATAATTCGGATGTTGGTATGCTTTAGGTTGTCCCAGAGGCCCCTTACACTATCTTCAATTTTTTGGATTCCTTTGGTTTCTTGCTTTTTCAGCTGAGTAGATTTTACTTCTTTGTATTTCAGATCTTTAATTTGGTTCTTGGGGTGCTCTAGAGTACTTTTAGGTCTTTGTATAATATTTTTTATTTCAGTCAGTGTATGCTTAATTTCTGGTTGGTCCTTTTTCATATCCTTGAGAGTTTCCTTCATATCCTTGAGGGTCTTGTTCATTTCCTTGTAGGACTCGTTCATTTCCTTGTAGGACTCATTCATTTCCACGTTGGTCTTGATCATTTCCTTGCAGGTCTCATTCATATCCTTGAGGGGTCTCGTTCATTTCCTTGCCAGTCTTGCTTATTTCCTTATAGGTCTTGACCTTTTCTAGGAGCCTTTTGATAAGTCGTATAACCGTGGTTTTAAATTCCATGTCCAGTCATTTTTTTCCCTCCGTTTCTTTCAAATCTGATTTCTTTCCATGTCTCTGCATCGTGGCTGCTTCCCTGAGTTGGTCAATTAGCTTTTCGTGGTATCCTACAAGGGACAGTGGCTCGGCCTCCCCAGTTACCTGAGGTGGATATGGGTTGCACAGTCTTGCTGAAGTTAAGCTCAGGTTAATCTTTGTTAGCACCTGGAGGGGTTGATCTCCAGGCCAATTGTCTGTGACATTCAGCTGTGCTCAGGTTGGATGGGCGGAGTCTCTGGGCCAAGCAGACAGCGTCAGCTCCGCCCTATGTGGCCCTGGGGACTCTGTGCCGGGGGCAATGGCTGCTGGCACCTCTGAGAGAGAGCTGCTACCGAGCTCCACCGGCTGCCGGGGAATTCAGACTCTCCCCAAATGAGTCTCTACACCCAAGGTCTCACCCAGGGTCATAAAACAAAGCAGTCTGACGGTTTCCCGAATGAGAGAGCAAGTCACGAGTGCTCTCTACATGGTCACGCGGCTGCGCTTTTCCCAAGTTCACGTGAAATCCGCCCAAGCTCGCCTTCTCCACAAGCCGGCAGATCCCTGCCTCACCCGAGCTTCGGCGTGCCCTCCCACTGTCCAGTTTTTACCCCGTATGATAGTGGGTTCCCTGGACTTCGCCCAGAGCTGGAGAATCAGTCCAGTGGGACATCTTTGTCTCCGGTTCGAGAAAACTGGCCAGTTTTCAGCCTCCTGCCCTATCAGCTGGCGTGCACGCTCCTTCAAACCTCTCTCTGCGTGTATCTTGAACGCTGTCCTCAGCCGCTCCTCTGAGTCACTGTGTCTTATCTTCACTTTCATTTGTGGAATTTTCACTCAGCCAGCCTTCTGGTGATTCTGGAAGGTGTTTGTTCTTTTGTTAAGTTGTAGTTTTAAAATTGCTGTGCATGACAGCAAGATAGGTGTTTTACCTATGCCGCCATCTTGGTTTTCAAAAAAACACAATTTTAAAGTGAACTCAAGTGTAGGTCCTTCCTCCCAGTTCCACTTCTGAATTGTAACACTACTAATACCTGGGGCTATAGTAGATACCTGAGTGAATGCTGAGACATGGAGAAGAAACTGCAGTGACCCAGCCCACCCCCTAAATTGAACTGGTAATGTTAAAGTTAATAATAAGGCAAAATCACATATAACTAAAATCCCCTTTGACAAATCCCAGCGAAGTCATGGTCATATTGGAAACTTTTCCATCTGTTTTCAGTAGGTCAAGTATTCACTTTGTGTCTGATATTTGAACAGATAGATGGCTGGCTGATTCTTCAGGTGGTAGCCAACTGAGGAGTAGGGCTTGTGATATAGAGGCAGAGTTTTCCAACGCTAGATTGATAAACAATATATAGATATGCTTGCACTCTGAAAGACACTCAGGGATTGATACCATAGGAATGCATCACACACCTCACACTTCAACTCACTGGGGCATACCCTTAAAAAAAAGTTTTCAGAGAGGAAAGGAGAGGGAGAAAGAGATAGATTTATCAAGGATGAGAGAGAATCATTGATTGGCTGCCTCCTGCATGCCCCCAACTAGGGATGGAGCCTGCAACCCAGGCATGTGCCCCGACTGGGAATCAAACTTTGACCTCCTGGTTCATAAGTTAGTACTCAACCACTGAACCACACTGGATGGGCCTGGGGCATAACCTTTTTGAATGGAATGACTGGCAGAGTCACTGATGCTCTTTAGAGTCTTATCTTTGGCTGAGTACACCTAGTGGAATTTTGTGTGCATCAAGTGAGTGGATTATATGATCACTGTAAAGAGACTAAAAATCAAAATAGGTGTATGAAACTGCAGCCTAAAAGAAGGAAAATAAACACTTAAAGCAGAAAAGAGCCTATACATATACATATACATATACATATACATATACATATACTTAGAACAAGTATATTTGACAATAGCTGCTTTTTTATCAAAATCCTGGAAGATGTAACAACACATGAAGCTATTCAAGATGGAGGAGATACTGATGATATATAAAGCGAATAAAGCTGATTATAAAACGTATGAATATAATTTTGAGGAAATTAGTACAAAGTTTTTTCTTCTCTTCCTAGATTGATAAATTATTTACTTGCTAGCTTGACCTTTATGAATTTAACATTCCTCTTTTTGACTACTCATAAATAATCTGGGAGAATTGGGATATGCAGAGGTGTGTCATTTGTTGAGCTGGTATGTAGAGATGAGTACATTAGCTAGAAAGTGCACCTTGCCATTGCCCCGCCTCCTTATCAGGGTAGTTCTGTTTTTCTTGAGTCATTCATTCTTCCACACTTCTTGCCATAAAGCAATGAACACTGCTTCTTTATTCAATATGGCTCTTGGGAAGAAACTAGATTATATGTGTTAAAAGTGAATAGCCTTGCCCTGGCCAGTTGCCCTGGCCAGTGGTTAGAGCATTGGTCTGGGCACCAGAGAGTTCTGGGTTCGATTCCCGGTCAAGGGCACATACCTGGGTTGTATATTTGATCCCTGCCCCAGTCAGGGCACTTGCAGGAGACAACCAATAGATGTGTCTCTTTCACATTGATACCCCCTTTTTCCCTTACCTACTTCCCTCCCACTCTCTCTACTAGTAAAAATAAAAAAACATGTCCTTGTGTGACAATTAACAACAACAAAAAAAGTGAATAGCCGTAAGATATTGACAGTTTTTGACCAGAAAACATGTTTTTGTACATTAAAGAGTGGAATGTTTAGTATGAATAAGGTCATTAATATGGGGCATAATTCGGTAATAATATGCACATATACGGAAACTAATGAAGATGATGTTTCTCTCCATTACAAATGTCACAGTCTTCTGTATTGAGTTATTCAGGAAAAAAATGTGCTGGCAACTAAGCTGCTGTTAATTTGTATTAAAGAATCTCAGGAGGTTCCAATTATGCAGGATTTTGGATAAATAGGTGATCAAAAATAGCTTTTGTATTTTAACAGTATTAAGATGATTTTCCATATATAGCCAAAGAGTTGCTGAATTCCATAGAAGGTAACTGACTATAAATGTATTATACATGACTAACAAGTAATGGCAAGCAAGACTTCAGAGCTGAGTTACCTTGATATTTTTATCCAGTGTGTGGGGTGTTGCACATGCATCACACAGCTATAATAGAGCTATCACATGGATCGTTGGGAAAAAGAAGACAGAGATGTTTTAAAAGCTTCTGTGGTTGATTTCTTAGTCAGATGCTGCATTATTTGGCATTAGACAACTAAAATCAGAATCCAGGACTTGAAAGGTGAATTATTTTAAATAACTGAATTGTAATAAAGAAGTAATTTATTTAACATTTTTTTTAGGAAATGGAAGATAAAGTGACTAATCCAGAGAAAGCTGAAGAAGCAAAATTAAAAGCAAGGTATCCTCACCTGGGACAAAAGCCTGGAGGTTCCGATTTCTTAAGGAAACGATTGCAGAAAGGGGTAAGTTCTTTTGTCAGTCTTCACATACGTAAGCTCTATAAACTCAGTGTGCCGATAGGGATTGTGATATGAGTACCTGCGTATATAGCTCTCTGTGTGTGTATAATTTTTTCCCCCAGTGTTTTAGCCTATTCATCCTATTATAAGAATTAAAAATCTAGGATTCTTTTAGCATTTTTAATTATAAATTATTTCAAGCATGCAGAAAGGTTAAGATAATAATACAATAGAACCCATGTACTCACCACGCAGATTTAACAGGTTTATGTCTTGGTATATTTACATAAGTTTTATCTTTACAAGAAAGAAAATGTACTTAAACCTTCCACATGTGTTCGTACATCACCTTTCTCCCTTCTCTCCAAAAGCAACCACCATCCAGATGCTGGTGTTTATTCTTCTGCTCATGTCTTGTGTTGTTGTTGTTGTTTTTAACTTTTAACTCTTTTCAAGGTGATTTCTACATAATATCTATCCAAAGGCTTAAAATACTTTTTATTTGGATGAAGTGATCCCTTACAAAGCATAGCTTATTATTTCCTTTACATAATACATTTCATAGTCACAATAATATAATTTATTCTTTGTAATTTTAGCAGTTCAAATTATTGAAAACATTTCAAAATCTTATCATACTTGGTGAGGTAGAAACCATTATTCTCAATAATGAAATCTGAATTGAGATCATGTTACATGCCTTGTACCTTAGGTTTTTCTTTTCTAACACTTTCCTTTGTTTATAAAAAATTGAAGGACTCCATCGTCAGTCTAAGCACATTTAAATGATTTGCCATTTATAGAATCAGGAAAAAATGAAATGTTTATTGAATTAGAGGCCAAATCATGTTTCTCCCTAAATGAATACCTTAAACATACTGGGATCTAGCCCTGCCTGGGTTAAGTTAGTTGGTTAGAGCATTGTTTCTGTATGCCAAGGTTGTGGGTTTAATCCCTCATCAGGGCACTTATAAGAAATAACCAGTGAATGCATGAATAAGTGGAACAACAAATCCATATTTCTCTCTGTCTCCTCCCTTTTCCCCCTCTCTCCCTCTCCTCTCCTTCTCCCATCCACTCCCTCGCCTCCTCTCCTCACTCTAAAATAAATAAATAAATATTTTTAAAATTCTGATATCTGCAGCTTGATTACAACATTATATATATATATATATATATATATATATATATATATTTGCTATCGTTGTATATGCGTTATTTTCTCAAATCCCAAGAGGATATTTTTTCCAGCTTTATTGAGATATAATTAACATACAACATTGTATAAGTTTAAGGTTTACCATGAGACGACTTGATACATGTACTTACTGTGAAACACCACAATAAGTTAACACATCCTTTACCTCACATAGTTAAAGCCCTACTCTCATTAGCAACCTTCAAGTGTACAATGCAGTATTGTTAATTATAGTCACCATACTGCACATTAGATCCCTGGGACTTATTCATCTTGTAATTGAAAGAACTTTCCTGGCTTTAAAGAAGCTAACTTATTAAATAATAACTTATTTAATGGTATTTTTCATATCTTACATGAAAGAATAATATTCACAGCTTTGAAATAATAGGATGACAAGGAAGAATTATACCAAATATATAAAAATGTAAACCTTTGTTTAATGAGAAGTAATTTAATGGGGCAATTATTACAAAAATGATAGTTAATATCTGTAATATATAAAGAGATCTTTCAAATATATTGTGATAAGTCAACAAAATGGTATCTTGAAGTTAGTGTAAATGTAAGTAGTTGCAAATGAGAAAATGCCACTGAATTGAGAAATAAATTTGAGAAGATTGGTTAGATACTATTTATGAGATCCCTTTCTGTTTTACTGTACTTGTTAATATTATAATGAGATGCCAAGGATTGACACCTATTTTAAGCTTTTAGCAATATAATGTATATATAATGACCATATAGACTGTCAGAGCTGTGTGGAATATCGAGAAGCAGTCATCTAGTCCATTTGGGGAGTTTGATGTTCCAAGAAAACTGAAGATCCAGTTTTAAGAAACATGATCTAAAAGTTCAACATTGTCACTTAGACGATCACTTAGTGTCGGAGCAATGATAAGTATTGATGTAAATATGGACTCTAAATTTGGGTGGGAGGAGGCTTTTATAAGATTGTCATCCAGATGATCCAGCTAGGTTTTGTTAATTTTTAAAGATTGTCACTTAAAAAATACAAAACTTAAAAATTGATAAAGATAACTAATATTGTCTTCTTAGACTGTATCTGTCCCAATATGAGAAACATTGATCTAGTTTATTCTGTTACCTAGAAGAATTTATAATTGTTAAGCATTGATTTTAGTTTTGCTTATAGCCACACAAAATAAATTTAACTCCTTTTTCCCCACACAGAGTAGCCTGATCCTATAGTTAAGTGAGATCTCCTTGAACTTTTGCTCACTATAAAATAGGTATCATTAGGAATTGACTTTATTACTTTGGGGAAAATCTGCCTAAAATTTGCACTGTGTATTAAATATTTCATTTTGTGCTTTTAACTCAGTAAAAATATGATAGGTCACTTTGTTGTCTAGAGACTACTAAACTTAGGTCTAGCTCTCTGATACAAGTAGTGCATAAGAAGTTCTGGCAGAAAGCCTTAGAAAGGACTGGTCCAAGTTTCCTTGTTACTGCTCAATGTGTTACATGTATATAGTAGCACATGAAAAATGATGTTGAACTTCAGACCCTTTGACCTTACTTAGATCTTGCTTATCAAAGAATGGACCCTGGAAGGAGGCAGCCAATGAGACCTTTTCTCAGGCCACTCAAGTCTTATACTGCTAAGTTCTGAGTTCCCAATTACTTTATTCAGCACATGAGGTATTCCTGAAGTCTCAGAGAGAATATTTGCTTTTTCCCCTTCACTCTTTGTCAGGCCCTCATCTCAAACCTGGATTATTCCCTCTTTCCTCTTCTGGACTGAGGTTAGTTTCCTCTCCCTTGAACACCCATACCACCTTAAAACAATAGTATAATTAATTTATTTGACTGTTGTCCATCTCTCCCCAGGACGACACAGTGCCTCTGTATATCAAGCACTCATCAAAGGTAGGCTAAATGTGATAGGTAGAGGTCAGAACCCAGGCAAAAATTCATCTGTGTTCACTGTGGAACAGATTATTCAATGTAGATTACTATGTAGCAGTTAATCTTTATCTTTCATTCCAATTTCTGTTTTAATGATTCTTGTTACCTTATTCATCCTTCTAATTACAAAGAGCTATTTTGTACATAGTGTCTTAAGTGGAAAATGGAGATGTAGGATAGGGATGTGTATTTTAAGTGATAATTAATTTCTAGTAAGTTTAGTTTTACCATTATCCTACTATTTATATTTTAACCTTAATTTTTATTTTAGTGAACTACTCTGGTTCAAGTAAATGATATACATTTTTACAGAAATGTTCGTTCTAGATAATGGTACAGGCAATTATAAATAACTAGAGGCCTGGTGCACGAAATTCATGCACTGGGATACCGGAGTGTCCCTCAGCCCAGCCTGCACTCTCTCCAATCTGGGACCCCTCAACATCCCTCTCACAATCTGGGTCCGCTGGCTCCTAACCACCCATCTGTCTGATTGCCCCTACCTGTTCTCCTGCTGGCCCGATCACCCCCAACTGCCCTCCCCTGCCAACCTGGTCACCCCCAACTGCCCTCCCCTGCCAGCCATCTTGTGACGACATGGGGGTCCACAATGTGGGGGTGGTCATCTTGTGACAACATGGGGGTAGCCATCTTGTGATGTGAGGGTCAATTTGCATATTACCTCTTTATTATATAGGAGGATCATTTTAATAACTATAAGATTTATTGAAAGTGGGTGGCACATCCAAAACTCAGGTTGGTGAATTATGTATTTTATTTTCAAAATAATTTCAGCAAGAATATTAGCCTGCTTTTTCCACTAGTAAATGAAAGGCTTGCATTTCACTATTTACATCCAGGACTGTCCTTCCAGGGTGAATTGATAAGGAAGCTGATGTCAATCCTGAGGCTTCTATACTAAAATCAGAATGATATAAGCCTAAAGAAAGGGTTGTTACCTAACTTCTCGAATGGCTGACTTGGGACTGACAGAAAGATAGCTATTTCGTCTAATTTTTTGTTCTTGTTTAAATTTGGTTAGAATAACTTATACTGGCAATATAGAGTCACATCTTAAACCAGTGTAGTTGCATATAAAAGCTTTTAAATTCTCTGAATTTTTTTTTTCTTGTAGCAAAAATATTTTGATTCTGGAGATTACAACATGGCTAAAGCGAAGATGAAGAACAAGCAACTTCCTGCTGCAGCCCCGGATAAGACAGAGGTCACTGGTGACCACATTCCCACTCCACAGGACCTTCCTCAACGGAAACCATCCCTTGTTGCTAGCAAGCTGGCTGGCTGATTAAAAGAGCTGAACTGCATGAATCTTCTGATTCCCATTGTTTTTCCTTTATATGTCACTCCCCGCTTTTTATTTTCTTCCACTCACAAGTCACTTAAGAATGACAGCTTTGCAGGTAGTGGTAGTGTGTGCTACTATTGTAAGGGAAGATATATTTGAGAGTTGTTGACTAGTTTAACAGTGCACTGATGAAGAGAACATGTTAGAACAGCATAAAGTAATCTACTTGAAAATAATTGTATATATTACCTAACTGCTAGTGTAGGGTGGTCCTAACAACTACCAAGCAAGTTTTACAATTTTAATGTTTTGGCTTTCTTTAATTCATCCTAATTATAGCTTTGTAGGTTACTCTTATTTAATTAACCTCTATTGTATTGATTTCTTCGATATCTTCCTTTTGGATTTTATAAACAGAGGTTTAAGACCACAAGTGGGATGAAAAGTCACATACGTCAAACACAAATAGATGGGGCTCCAAAAAAAGATTTGTATTTCTGTGCTTGGACTTGAATGGCCTTAAACCTGTTTCAGCTTTAACAATAGAAGTTTACTTGGGCAATATTTGCCCATTCTGGTGTAACTTATGTGACGCTAGTGCTTAACAACTGCCGTTGAAGCTAATATTCCTCTTCAGTTCTGTAGTTAGAATACCTTTTGTTGTTAAAGATATGAATGAAGTATGCATGTGCATCGACTGTTGAATTCACTTTTGTGCCATTTTTGTAAATACAATAGTTTTGCACAACCTCTCACAAATGTCTGTATTAATTTCATATATTAAAAAGTAGATGATGTGCCAACCAGAAGCACAAAAGTTCCTACACAAAACTGTATGTCATTAGAGCTTTTGTATAATAAAAGTAGTTTACAACCCTAAGCTTATAGAATACCAAACTGACATCTTTGCTCAGTCTGCCATAGACTTAAGCTTTTTCATTTGTTACTAATATCCATTGACATTCAGTGGCCTTGTGCAAATATGATATGTTGCTTAGGCATATCTTTTGTCCTATGCAGAACATTTCATTTTGACTTTTAGGAAAATTGCAATTCATGTAATTTATATAAACTTTTCAAATGTAGAAACTTTTTACTTACAGAGTCAGTTTTGGGGACACTAAAATAAAAGGCTTCAATGCTCTGCCTCTTGTGGCCCCTCCCTTCTTTTTTTTCTTGCTTCTTTGACTCAAATCATATTGGGCTGTGCTGTTCAGTCTGTTTGGAAGCATAGTGTCTATATCCTTACTCTTGAAACTTGCTCTGCTGAATGCTGGATTATATAGTAATGTTTTCCTTACAACATTTCAGTTAATTAACCATTGTTATTCCTATATTGTTAGTATTTGACAGTTTAAATAAAAGGAACTTTATAATGAAACAAGTTCTTGAGAAGTCTGGCCTGGGAACCTATGTCAGGATGAGCTGAACTCTCGTAAATAATTTTTAAGAAATTCTGATGAGCTTATTAGTGAATTAGGCTTGTGACAATTAATGTACATGATAGGTGGAACATACTCATATTAAAATATTTAGATATCTTGCTTCTTATAGGTGTCACTTTAATAAAATATCAATTTATTTTTACTTGTGTTTTTATCTAATTAGTAAGAACTTCAGCAGACTTTATTAGGACAAATTTACTGCTCTTACAGGCGCTCTTCTCACAAGTCATTGTAATGTTCTAATGTGATGAGGATCAGTAACGATGATACTATTTTCCTCTTCATCCTTGACTTGCACAGGGCCTCCCTCTTTTGGGTCCAGGCACCTAAATTATTGTAGATGGTGCTTTGAGTATAGCACCTGCACTTAAAAACAGCCTAATGCTCTGAAAGCTCACTGATTATCTTTGTGCTCTACCTACCCCAAAAAGCAGAAAAGAACAAAATCAGGAGTGTGTTAATTTGTAATTTTAGGAAATGGGAACAAGTAGGGTATTCCACAATACCTATAATTATTGCAGGATTGATTTAAGAATTAAAAAATAGTTCTGGCTTTGGCACACATACACTAAAATTGAAAAAACAGAAGTTAGCATGGTCCCTGTGTAAAGAAAGATGACAAGCAAATTCATGAAGCATTCCATGTTAAAAAAATTATAAAATACCCCAAAGTAGAATTTCTGCAATATCTAGTCTTTTAAAATGAATATGTGCAAGCTATCACCATTAAATCTATGTATCAGAGATGAATCTGAAAGATCAGAAAAACCGTATTCTTGATCATGATAGGACTCCTGCTGAATTTGCGACAAGTAATGTAATGTCTGCCTGAGTTTTAGTTTGTAAAATACAATGCTAATATTTAACCTACCTCAAAACTTGAGGATCTGTGAAATACTGAATAAGTGCCCAAAATAAAATATTGTTGATTGTCTTTTTATTAAAAATTTACTCATTAAACCAACCTGCCTTCTGTAAAATCACAGAGCTTAAAATCTCAGGATTTTTCATTAGGAAAGACCTGTCATTAAGGATTTGTAGGTATAATTGCTTAGCCTCCATTATTGGTGCTTGGGATGGAGAGGTTTTAGTTTTCTTTTTTTGGTTCATCTCAATGCTCAGTTTGCTGAGGACATTTGCAGATCATTTCACCATTGCTAGCATGAAGATTTTGATTAGATGAGGTCAGTCATATTCATCCATTTCTATGATTGTAGGGTTGTGGTTTAAGAGATGGCTACTTTTAATTGTCCTGTTTATTATAAACTAGAAACCTGATGCCCGAAATTCGTGCAAGGGGCTTGGCCCTTGCTGCTTCCATGGCCGCCTCTGTCCCTGCCACTGTGGCTTTGGAAGGTTGTCCAGAAGATGTCTGGTCTAATTAGCATATTACCCTTTTATTATTTTAGATTAATGTGGAAGTAAAGATAAATAATTCGTGAACGTCTTAGATAACGTCTGAAATAAATTACCTGTTACATGTCTAGTAGCTCCTACTGGATAGTACAGTTTTGAGAAACATGCCAGTTTTGAAAGCTACAGCTGACTAAGGTAATTATAGTTCTTGGCATTTGGTATAGTAGTAATGTTTGTTGGATTGTTTTTGATGAACTAGAAGGAACATATTTGCAGTCTATTTACTAGTCAACCTTTTGTGCTGCTGACCCGGTAAGGCCTCTACTTGTTTTACTTCAATAGTGGGAATTAGTCACTCTTTTTACTTGATGTACCAAATCATACCTCTGATTATTACTGATACTTTTTACTAAATTGGATGTATTCTTAGTCCAAACTGGTGATGTTTTATCAAAGTTGAAATGTAATCTCAAATTATGCTCTAAACTTGGTGTTTGGTGAGCCAGGAGCAAGGAAGCCTATAGGAAGAGCACATCTGAGTGGCAACTAAAACAGTTTCTCCGGTGGCCTTTCACATTCCCCATTTTCCAAACACATGTCCACTCTTTTTCCTTTTTCACCTCATTTTACTGCGTCCCCAATCCTAATTTATTTAAGTCCCTGATGGCTGTCATTAAATGGTATTTAGGGCTTGAATTATCAATGTTTACTATTGTTCCCAATAGGTTACAATTAAGGACACATTTTTAATTTTCCAAAATACTATCTTAACCTGAATAATGACTCATTTGAGCCACTATCCCAATTCTGCAATTCAGTATACACTGCCAGTCTTCCCCAGCACACCTTGTAAAATTGAGATGAAAGAAACAAAAAAAACCGCATTCTGGTCTTAAGAGTAAAAACACTGATTTTAACAGTTTCAGTCTTTTAAGTAGATAGGCCTATACGTTTTATTCTGCAAGTCACTGGTGGTCATGATAACCATTAATGTGTGTTTGTATTATGTTTCAACTAAATAGCATTTGAAAGGAAATATCTAATTCTTTTAATATGCCCTCAAATCTGTTACCACATCTCATTTGTGATGCAACAGGACACTTTGTTGAACATGTCTGTTGAGTTGGCAGTTAATGCTGAAATTTGTCAAGTATCCCTTCCAAAATTATACTTGTGAAATATACAGAAAAATAAATTGATTTACTTAATTTCTAATTATTTAATTTGCAGTTTTGTCTCATTTAAATGTTAATGTTTTTTTTCATTATATTTTGTGAAGTTAATCCCTTTAGATTTTGGCTACTATTATATACAGACAGAATTACTGTAGTCTTAAATTTTGTTTTAATTTAATGTGTATTGATGAGATTCTAGCAATTAACTTATATTTGTAAAGGCTTTGTATTTAAGGTAACATTAAATGTTTGCAGATTGTCTTATCCATGTCATGTAATAAACACTTGTACAATATTCTCAGAAACAGAAAGATGGATGAGACAAGGAGCTTACATTCTGAAAAGATATATATGTCTGTTTATCATATGTGCAGAAAATTTAATGCAGGTAGAAAGTATTACATTTCTTAAGAAGCAGAAATAAAGTTCCAGGAAGTCTAGAGGAATGAGTTACTCAACTTGGGGGGATAAATGGCATGAATGAAATATCAGGATAGTCTTACAGGTGGCTTTAGCAAATAGGTTGCTATAAGCATGGGTGGGAGAAAAGGTAGGAAGGAGACCATTTTAAGTAGAGGGAATGTTACTTTCAAATAGTTGCCTACCTGGTGTGGGTCAGTGGTTGAGCATTGACATATGAACCAGAAGATCAAGGATCAATTCCCAAAGTATTGCCCAGCCTTGATCCTCAGTGTAGGATGTGCAGGAGGCAGTCAGTAATTCACATTGATGTTTCTATCTCTCCCTCTCCCTTCCTCTCTGAAGTCAATACAAAATAAAAAACAAAAGAACAAAAAACAGTCAAGGACTTAGGAAATGTGGACCAGTATAAGGAAGATTGAATGGAGAACATGGCATGTGAAGGAACTCTTGATTTTTCTGCCTAACACTGTCCTTTTCCTTCAGCCTTCAACTCAGGTGCTCAAACCAACCTTGATTTCTCAAGCTGGGATCAACATCCACCAAAATCTATTGAGTTTTCAATTTATCTCCACCACCAACACCATACCCCAAGCCACTGATATTTCTTATCTGGATAGCTGGTGTAACACATCACCTGCTCCTGCTCCCTTCATGCTGTGACATTACCCATTCTTTCACTCCATTCTGCTCCCATTTTTAACATATAACCTCTTAAAATGCTCCATGTTCATTCCTGCTCCTGTTCAAGTTTCTTTTCCATTGAACATTTCCCCTAGCTTGACTGCCTCCTTTTCTGTTTATAATGACTGTGTATAAATGGAAGTTGCCATTTGTTTGAATTACTGCAGACATTATCCCTGGAAGGTAGTCACATTTTAACGATAAAGATTAGAAGCAGACCCAGTGGGCAGCTTTCTGCCAGGCCACACTTAAAAGTTACAGAATACAAACCTTTCAGATCTTCCTTAATTCTCAACTACTTTATTTTTTTAATATATATTTTATTGATTTTTTTACAGAGAGGAAGGGAGACGGATAGTTAGAAACATAGATGAGAGAGAAACATCAATCAGCTGCCTCCTGCGCACCCTCTGTTGGGGATGTGCCCACAGCCGATGTACATGCCCTTGACTGAAATCGAACCTGGGACCCTTCAGTCCGAAGGTTGATGCTGTATCCATTGAGCCAAACCGGTTTCGGCTCAACCTCTTTAATATCAATATTATGAGAAGCCCCAATCACTGTGGATGTACTAGTTAAAAGATAGACTAAAAATATTAGTTTTTTTTTAATGATTATAAGATATATCTGCCTTGAAAACTTGTATATGAGTTAGGCATATGGCTCATGTTGCCAACTGGGATAATTAAAATGGTCATATATAGTAGTATTCCTACCAAATTTGTTTTCTGCCAAGTTTATATATAAACTTAAAAGAACTATTCATTATACTTGTAACTCCTGAATATATTATGATATTGCCAGCTAATTGCAGTATATTCTTATTCCTGAACAAGATATTCTACAAAGTCAGAAGCAAAGGGAGGAAAAGGTTTTAGTAAGAGGAAGATGGTCTCCAGTGTGGAGTGTCGTAGAGCAGTGAGAAGAGTGGGACTTGAAGAAAATGCCAAGAAATTTGGAAAGTGGCAGCACTGATCCTTTGACAAGGATAGTTTCGGTGGAGAAGGTATGTGGGCATGGGGCAGAGGAATGGAAGAATGACAAACAACTACAGATGAATTAAAGGTGAAGATGTTCTTTTGAGTGATTCTGAGATACATGAAAGAAGACTTTGATTTTAAATGTAGGAAAGGTTTACGTATGGTTACAGGCAAAACAAAAAATACAGGAGGAGAAACCAAAGGAGGCAAGAACTGGAATCGAGAGTAGGCGTGAAGAGCGCAGCCTTGGCATGTCTTTGGAATTTCAGAGGATTAATGGCCAGAGTTCAGAGGGGGAAGGTGGGGGGAAGCTCTAGAGGATTCTCACCGAATGACCTTCGTCTCATGCAGGTGGTGAGGTCATTTCCAAAACCGAATGGAGCAAATGCTGTCCAGAGGGGCATCGGTCATAGGGTAGATGGGTGGTAAGGAATGATAGAACTGGTTCTAAATGAAATTGCTAGATTTCTTTTTCTTGCTTCTATTAAAATTATATTTGTGTTGCCCTAGCCAGTTTGGCTCAGTGGATAGAGCACTGGCCTGCGGATTCAAGGGTCCAAGCTCAGGTCCCAGGTTTGATTCTGGTCAAGGGCATGTACCTTGGTTGCGGGCACATCCCCATTAGGGGGTGTGCAGGAGGCAGCTGATCAATGTTTCTCTCTCATTGATGTTTCTAACTATCCCTCTTGCTTCCTCTCTGTAAAAAAAAAAAAAAAAATCAATAAGATATAATTTAAAAATAAAATATAAAGTTATACTTGTTTGTGATTCTGAACTTAAATAGTATAGGAAGGCATAGCGAAAAGCTTTAAGAATCACAAAATGTACCTCTACTATCGACTATAGCTCTCTAGAGAACTACTTGAAACAGACTGTGTTGTGTTTTTTTCTGACATTGCCTCCATTAACTCAAGAATATGTTTATACCACTGTTTCTTGATTTCTTAATTTTAGGCACAAATTACTTTTTTTTAAAGCTGATGAAGATTTAGTTTACACTTTCCACATTCCTCATGTCCTCTTAGGATCATAATGTCACTATTTTTTATTCCTTTATAGGCTTTTTTTACAATGTCAAATAATATATTTTCACCTTTATTTCTTATTTTATTGGCTGTCAACAGTATTTAGCCTTCTATTGTGTGAGATGACAATACTAACACCCTGATATTGACTCTCCTCCCTTCTCTCGTTTTGTCATCTGTATTCTTACATTATCCAGGTTAACAACATTTACATTCTATTTAATAATCATGAATAGTCCTCAGCTCTATAGATTGATACATATAGTTCACTGCAGATCACAGTTTATACTCTGATTACATTTCCTTCTATAGTTTTTGTTTTTCTTGGTGTTTCTAATTATTATTTTCCCCTTGTACTTTTGGCTTCTATTATAGCCACAATTATTTTATGTCTTGCATCATATCTAGTATTTTAGAGTCTTCCTTTTGTTCCAGAAAACTCTCCCCTTTGGCCTCTTCTCCCTTGCTTCAATCTGAACTTGTTGCTTTATTATCCCTAATGCACAGCTCTCGTCGGTGGGACCTAGCTGCCCTCCTGAACTGACTGATTCCATTATTTTCTAGATTCCATGTATGGAAACCATTGCTTTTTGCCTTTGTTCTAGTACAGGTCTCCTAGAAGAAGTGAAGTTCTTTTTGAAAAGTCTTGTGACTAGTTATATGCATCACAAGTATCTTTTTCCAATTTGTGGTTTGTCTTGTCTTACAAGGGATATCTGTTGATACACTTCTAGTTATATTTTAGTTACAACTATTTCAAACATGCCTTTATGAAAATGGAATATTCTCCTCCACCATGTGTTAATTGTTCCATCCTCAGACATACAATATCCATTTCCACATAACATTTTAGCATGTAATCACAGTGCATTCTAATTGCATTCATTCAGTTACTTCCTTTCCATGAAAGGCAACCTAGTATTTTGCTGTAGCACTTACTTAGCCCAGTGCCTGCCCATAGTAATTGCCCAACACATTTTCTGGAACAAATGACACCCATGAGAGTGTAGCCATTCCCATTCACTCCTGATGTATATATATATATCCCCTGTATTTTCTGGCGTATTCGACGACTTTTGAAAATCTCAAAACTCAGGGGTCATCTTATATACCGAGTGTAAAAATACCGTAGCTTGCAGTTATGATGGCATTGCTAACTCACCAGGGACTTGCCCGGCACTTGCTCTCTCTCTCCCTTGTTACCTTCCTCCTATGATCAGTTCTGGTCGTCTTATACACCGAAAAATACAGTGTACATGTATATATTTATATATATATATATATATATATATATATATATTAATATGTGTATATATACACATATACACATACACACACTGGAGGTCCGGTGTACGAAATTCGTGCACTGGTAGGGTCCCTAGGCCTGGTTGGCGATCAGGGCCAATCGGGGCCTTCCAGCTGCTGGCCAGGGCCTCCCTCCCCAGCTGCTAGCCAGGGTCTTCTTTCATTCTGCATGGCCCCTGGTGGTCAGTGTACATCATAACAAGCAATCAGGCTCCTGGTGGAACTCCCATGGGGACAATTTGTATATTAGGCATATATATATATATATATTAGGGGCCCGGTGCACGAAATTCGTGCACTGGGGGTGGGTGGTCCCTCAACCCAACCTGCCTCCTCTCACATACTGGGAGCCCTCGGGATGTCCAACTGATGACTCACCCCCAGCCTGCCCAAGGTCTAAAGCCTTGGGCACCCAGTCATCACCCTGCTCAGCTCAGCCCTGGCTGCCTGCGACCACCTGGCCCCGGGGGCTGGGCGCTCACCGCCACTTCTGCTCATAGCACCTGGGGGCTGGGCACTCCCTGCCACCGCTACCACCACTGCTGCTGCTGTTGCAGCTTCATCTCCACCCCAGGCCCAGCACTCGTGCCACTTGGCCCCGCCCCCACTCCTGATTGGCTGGTAGCATAGCCAATCAGGAGCCAAGGTAGGTCAAATTTGCATGTTTCTCTTTTATTATATAGGATATAGACTAGAGGCCCAGTGCACAAAATTCGTGCACAGGGGTGTGTGTCCCTCAGCCCAGCCTGCACCCTCTCCAATCTGGGACCCCTCGACAGATGTCCAACTGCCCATTTAGGCCCGATCCAACCTGGATTGGGCCTAAATGGTCAGGTGGACATCCCTGTTACAATCTAGGCCTGCTGGCTCCCAACTGCTTGCCTGCCTGCCTTCCTGATTGCCCCTAACTACTTCTGCCTGACAGCCTGATCACCCCCTAACCACTCCCCTGCCAGCCTGTTTGTCCCTAACTGCCCCCCCTGCCAACCTGGTCACCCCTAACTGCCTCCTGCTGCTGGCCAGGTCATCCCAATTGCCCCCCACTGCTGGCCAGATCACCCCCATCTCCCTCCTCCCTGCTGGCCTGGTCACTCCTAACTGCCTCCAACCCCCGCCAGTCTGGTTACCTCTTACTGCCCCTGCTGTTGGCCTGGTCACCTCCAACTGCTCCCCTACCAGCATGCTTGCCCCTAACTGCCCCCCTACCAACCTGGTTGCCTTCCCTCCCCAACCTCGTTGGCCTTGTTGCCTCCAACTGACCTCTTCTGCTGTCCTGGTCACCCCTAACTGCCCCCCTCCTTGCTGTCCTAGTTGCCCCCAACTCCCCCTTGCTATCCTGGTCGCTCCCAACTGCCCTCCTCCTGCCGGCCTGGTCGCCCCACGCAGCCTGCTGTCCAGTCGTTTGGTCATCCCTCACCACCCCCTTGCTGGCCTGGTCACCCCACACAGCCTGCTTCAGTTGTTTGACCGTCCCTCACTAAGCCCCTGCCGGCCTGGTCGCCTCATGCAGCCTGCTATTCAGTCATTTGATCATTTGGTTGTCCCTTACTAAACCCCTTGCCGGCCTGGTCGAGGCAGCCATCTTGTGGGGGTGTCCGGGTCAAATTGCATATTACCTCTTTATTATATAGGAAGGATAGAGTTCAAGCTGCAAAAGACGTGGGAACTGGCATCTTGATTTTTCTATCAAGAAGCAGGAATAATGTAGACATTTTCTTTAATTGATCTTTTAAAATGTATTTTAGAGAAAGAGAGATATCAATATGAGAGAGAAATCTTGATTGGTTGCCTCCTGCACACACCCTGGTTGGGGATTGAACACACAATCTGGGTGCCCTGTCCAGGAAAAGAGCACGCTACCTATTTCAGTGTATGGAATGATGACACGCCAACCAACTGACCAGGTTGAAACTTCCTTAAAATATAGAAAAGAGGACAGACAAATATGGTAGAAGCCATTATATCTTCCTATATGGTCCCCTACAACACTGCAGTGTGGGAGAATTTCAGGGAGTTCTGTATTTCCTTATTTTGAGTTGACATGCCTGGAGGCATTAAAAGAGGCTCTTAAACTATATAGCCAGATGGTAACCAATTAAGTTAGAACATTTTTACAATCCTAACTTTTTGCCTATACATCCCTCCTGACTGACCCCCAAGTTTATTTTCCCCCCATCAAAAATGTTCTTTCAGAAGTCACTCATTCTTGATTGGGCTTCCCTTGAATCCTGCAACATGACAGAAGCAGGCAGTCCAGGATAGGGAGTGAACATGAAGCGAGGACTGAAAATTTGATCAATATTATTTAAAAATTGTATAGCACAGACCAGTTTCCAATACTTTCTCTTCTCATTTGAACCTGCCAACAATACACACATAAGTTGTCCTTTCTTTGCTGATTAAAAAAATTATAAGCCCAGGCTTCCCGCTGTTGGAAAATTTAGGGATAAGCCAGGGGAGAAGGCTAGAATGATTTCTGTGGTGATGGGTCAGAGTTGAAGACATTAGTATGAACTCATGCTTAGCTTAATATAGTTTCCTACATATAGAAATATTTATAGATATGTGTGTATACACAGGTAAGTATACACATATTTCCTTACTCTGTGGGTAGAAAAAAATGAGGCCATGAGCAATGAGGCCAAGATCTTAGTGTCTAACACTCTCCAATGACAGAGGCCAGGGCTCCTTGGAGAAATGGTTGATTCTAGGACTGGAGAAGAAATGAAGAAATATTAAGATGAGTCTGCAGCATCTTATTGGTAAGGAAGTGATCTAAAAAACAGACAAAAAACACAAAATAAAACACAACACAATCCCTTACACAGTGATGGGGGGTATGTCAAAAAGACACAGGAACCAACTGAAAGAACTCCCAATGGCTAAAGCCTGAATAAGTTCAGCAACAAAATAAAATATCAGATTATAACCAAAAGTATTAAGTAAATACTTATAAATCTATACTTTCATAAATAAATAATTGAATGAGTAAATGGTTGAAATGAGATAAATCGCCCATGTAGAAAAATTCCAAGGAGGTAGAGTATAACTTCGCACTCATATGTGAGCTGCATATAGTGACCTCATTTTAAAAAAGAGGATGGAGCCCTGGCAGGTGCAGTTGGTTGAGTGTCATCCTGTATACCAAGAGGTCACTTGTTCTATTCTGGGTCAGGGCACATGCCAGTGTTGTGGGCTCAATACTCAGTAGAGGGCATGTTCCTCTCCCCAACCCCCCACTTTCTCTCTCTAAAAAAATCAACTAAATTTTTAAGAAGAGTATGGAAAAGGGCATCTATTAGTTTGCTAGCGCTTCCATAACTGAGTATCACAGGCTTGGTGGCTTAAACAACATAAATTTATTTCTCACTTTTCTGTAAGAAGTCCAAGATCAAAGTGTTGGCAAGTGTGGTTCCCTCTTAGGCTCCCTGGCTGAGTCAAAATTAAACTGACAAAAACAGATTAATAGGAGAAAGGAGTGCAAACTCATATTAAATTTTACATGATGTGGGAACCTTTATAAGGAAATGAAGACCCAAAGAAATGGCAAAACCTACTTGCTTTTACATTAGGTTGAACAAAGAGGAATAATTGAGGAAAAGTGACTAAACTATGTAGGGAGGTTAAATAAGAGATTTATTTTAAGGTCTGTATAGAATTTTCTTGGTCTCAACTTCTAGTTCTTAGTGTTAAGAATGTTATTTTCTTTCTCATATAGGGAAGATATATATATATATATGTATGTGTGTGTATATATATATATATATATATATATATATATATATTTTAGGGAGGACATCTTTCATACAGAATTTCACCTGCTTTTAAGAAAAGGAAGGAAGGCTGTATTTGCTGTTTTTCAAGCACCCCTTGAAATAGTCCATATGCCAAAGCACCATACCATGGGGTGACATGCCCTGAACTCCTTCATCAGCATACTCAGCACTTCTCAACAGTTGTGGGAGGTAGGTATTGTCCTAAAAGCAAGAAAACAGAATGATTACCACAGGCTTTGAAGGAATGCAAGGGGATAGAATTCAAGTCTCTTAAATCTCAAACCAATGCTCTTTTAAAAATATTTATATATTTTTATTGATTTCAGAGAGGAAAGGAGAGGGAGAGATAGAAACTTCAATGATGAGGAAGAACCATTGATCTGCTGTCTTCTGTACCTATAGCCCACAATCCAGGACCGGGAATTAAACCGTGACCCTCTGGTTTATAGGTATATGCTCAACCACTGAGCCACACTAGCTGGGCCAGTGCCCTTTTAGTCTACTGGTCACAACTGCACATGTGATCTTGTTTTATGTTTGGGAAATAAAGGGATCCTGAAACATAAAAATTTGGTTTTAGAATGATAAGGAACACAGAGAATTCTGTAGGACTTTGTACTCTGTAGCCTTTACTTCTGGCACCTCTGGAGAGACTATGGGCAGTGAGCAGGAGAAGGAGAGGCCTGAGTTCCAGGGAGTGAGGACCAGTCCCAAGTGACCCCTCTGCCAATGACCTTCCTTCAACTACCCATGCAGGACACACAACCAAGTGTGGAGCCTTAAGAGATGGTCTTTTAAAAAAAAAATATATATATATATATTTTTTTTATTGATTTTTTATAGCAAGGAAGGGAGAGGGACAGAAAGTTAGAAACATCGATGAGAGAGAAACATTGTTCAGCTGCTTCCTGCACACCCCCTACTGGGGATGTGCCCACAACCAAGGTACATGCCCTTGACCAGAATCAAACCCAGGACCCTTCAGTCCGCAGGCCGACGCTCTATCCACTGAGCCAAACTGGTTTCGGCAAGAGATAGTCTTGATAGAAACTATCCCAGATTCCTATGACAGGCAATGGACACCACTTACTAATAGAGTTCAAAGAAATAGGATGAGCACACTAACAAGAAGCTGGGACTAAAATCTATCCTATCTACTCCTATCTAATAAAGAGGGAATATGTTAATTGACCATCATGCCCTCACAAAGATGGTGGCACCAATAGTCAATAAGGAGGGAATATGCTAATTGACTGCCACACCATCAAAGATGGCAGCTCCCAGTCCCCTCAGCCCCCCAGCCCCCCAGGGCCTGCCCAAGGCACAGGCAAGCCTTGGATATCCAGCCACCCAGGGCTGGCCTGAGGGATGACCAAATGACTGAACAAGTAGGCTGCATGGGATGACCAGGCTGGCAGGGGGTTTAATGAGGGGCAACCAAATGACTGAACAAGCAGGCTGTGTGGGGCAACTAGGCGGGGGACTGAGGTGGGCATGAAGGATGACCAGGCTGGAGGAGGGGGCAGTTGGGGGCAAACAGGCTGGCAGGAGAGGTGGTGGGGCAGTAAGGGGTGACCAGGCTGACAGGACGGGGGCAGTTGGGGGAGACCTGGCCAGCAGTGGGGGCAGTTAGGCGCAAGCAGATCAGCAGGGCAGGGGCAGTGAGGGGTAATTAGGCCTGCAGCGGGAGGCAGTTAGGGGCGACCAGACAGGTAGGCATGTGAGTGATTAGGAGACAGCAGTCCAGGATTGTGAGAAGGATGTCTGACTGTTAGTCTAGACCAGCAGTTTGATATTCCCTGAGGGATCCCAGATTGGAGAGGGTGCAGGCTGGGCTCCCCTCCCCCCCCACAAGAATTCATGCACTGGTAGGGGGTCCCTAGGCCTCCAGGGCAATTGGGGCTGATTTGGACTCCTGGGAGGTTGGCCAGCAAGGGGGGAGGTGGGCCGTGGGAGGTTGGCAAGTGGTTGGTGGGCTGCAGTGGGTCAACCAGTTGTTTGGCCACTTAGGCTTTTATATATGTAGATATGGGGAACAATCAACCGGAGTGAAAGTGTGGGTGGGAAGGAGGCAGATAGAGGGTGAAGACAACATGGGGGGCGGGGGTGCAAAGACCATATTCTTATGCCTGATGCGCCCGGATCACAGTGAGTAGACGGAATGCTGCTTCTGAGATTGAGTTTTTTTATGCGGAGAGACACTGTAGGTATAGACCCTCCACAAAAGCCCTCAGGTGGCATCCTTGTTGGCTTCAGCAGGAGTATACTGTATATGGTGCCGAGACACCTGGAACAGGAGGAAGAGGCTGGAGACAAACACATAGGCCTAGGAGCAGGTAGGCTCCTGGGCTGCCCCCTGGGGGCATCTTGTTTCAAGGCTCCCTTAAGTTTCCGTAGCTAAAAACAGGCCGCTGTGCCTTGGCATCATTACATGACCCAGCGGCAGGTAACAAGGTGTTCCGGTGACCTAGGTGATCCTGTATCCCAGACTCTGCATCCTCCCTCCCTCCCTCCCTCCCTCCCTCATTCTGCTGCCAACAAGGCTCTTCTGGAATTCTAGGTTATCCTATGGCCTTCCAAGGAACCCCCAATCCTTTAGCTGGAAATGCTTGTTAGGACAGGGAGAGGCAGTGTTTTACCTGGACACCCTCCGTGACACCGGCTACCGCCGCCCTTTTCAGGGTGGCTTATCCCGCACCGTTCAGGGCTCGCTTGGGGTCCCCACGGTGCGGGCGGGTGACCTGGGGCTGCGCGGGGTGTCCGGACAGCGATGCTCGGAGCCCGCAGCCGGCGGGAGGCGACGTGAGCCCGCGAGAGCCCGGAGCGGCCGCGGTAGCCGCGCTCCAGTGCAGCCTCCTCCCGCTCCCACAATGCACAGGGCGGCGGCGGCGGCAGCATCACCGGCCGGCGAGCGGGCTGCGGCGGCGACTCCGAGGACCCCGGGCACGCGGGGCGCTCGCGGCTGCTCGCGGGGCGCCCGGGAGTGATGGCGAGGCTGCCGCGAGCCGCCCGCGCTTGAGGCGCCCCGCCCGCCCGGCCCCGGCCCTGCCCTGCTCCCCGCGCGGCAGCCTGGGCGCTTCCTAGTCGGCGCGGGCGGCCGGCAGGCGAGGTGCGGCCTCCGCACTGGCGGGGGGCATCGGTGCCGCGGGCGCCATGGCCGCGTCCCAGCTCTACACAAAGGTAGGGGGCCCCTGGGTGGGGAGGGGGCCCCGCCGTCGGCTGTCCGGCGGAGGATGAGGGGGTGTCAGGGGCGCGAGGGCCGCCGGCAGGCACCACCCCCTTTCCGGGCATTTCCAACTCTCCTCCCCCCCCCTCTTCCCCCGCCCTGCTGCCTGCGCCCGCGGAGGCGCCTTCCTCTTTCGGGCGGTGATGATGGTGAAGGCGGCCGGGGCGGCCGGCCTCGGGGTATCTCCGGCCCGTGCCACGCGTGTTGGAAAGGAGGCCGGTGTGGGTTCCGTAGGGCGGGCCCGGGTCAGGATTGCCCAGCCCTCCGTTCGCTTCAGGAAAAAATCCTGTCCGGGGGTGGGGGGGTGGGGGGGGAGATGCTTGTCAGATGGTCCCTCCCTTGGGAACACGCGCTTAAAATAACGTCTGGCGTTGGTATGCGGTGCCACTTCGACTGCCAGCCAGGCTTTCCGTGAGATTGTTTGCAATCCTGCGACCTGTCGCCAGCCGATGTTCATCCTGGTCGCCGGGTTTCAGGTCGCTGCCCTGGGGCGGTGAGCCCCTGGAAGGTGCAGCGGGATCGGCACCAGCTCACTCACAGGTTGAGATGGTCCTTACTCACTTGTCGCCGCCGGGAGTTTGCAACCTGCACGCAATCCCTTAGAGCCTTGTTAGGCTCCTTGTCTTCACCCTCCGCTGGGGCGAGCCTTTTCTTCTGGGTTTAATTTGAGGGAAGTGGCATCCTTTTCTTTGTAATACTGACACCAGTATTCTCTGGATCTGGACATCTCTAAATGGCATGTTTTGGAAAAATGTCCCTTTGAAAACCCTTCTGAAAAATTGTCTTGGGCAGTGAGTACGTGGAGTCAAGGCATTTTATACTGTAACTCGTGTAGGTAGGTGTTTTGCCAGCTATTAATTACCTGTAATTACAATGAACAGAATTGCCCTAACTTTTCAAGTTTGCATTTGCAGCAGAATCTCCATTTAAGATCCTTGAATCATTGTGTCCAAATGTGGCCCAAGTAAGCCCAGCGCCCAAGTTGCAGCATATTATAGAGAGAAAAGAGGTCTGGACCCAACCTCAAGAGAACTGGATCCTAACCCCACTTACTCTGTGACCTTGGGCAAGTCCTTAACCTCTTCAGTAAATGGAGTTAATTATACTTGCCCTTCATCTCTTACAAGGCTGTCCTGAGGATTAAGCTTAATAATAAACAGGAAAGCTTTTGTAGCCCGTGAATTTCTCTAGAAGTCCAAGGTGTTCGATTAATTTCTCCAACCGTGAAATGAGGACTTTTTCATGAAACATTCTCTGGGACCTTTTTCTTTCCATCCTGGTTTAGAGACTATGCAGTTGGAACTTCTCTCCAAATTTGGTAATTTCTTTAGGCATTGTAGATCTCTGATGTATAAATGAATACAATTAGAAACTGATTCAAAGTTTGTTAACAAACATTCAGTGCCTACTGTGCCTAGTACTGTTCTAAGTGCTTTACAGATTAACTTAGTTAATTCTTATAATAAATGTATGAGGCTCCTACTAAGAAATATCTAATATCAGAGTCATTTTCACATGAAGAGATAAAGATCTGTAAACATTCCTTCACTGTGGTGAGGAGTTCATCCTTGAACTGCCTAAGTGTAGGTGTGTTAACTAGAGACTAGCTGTATAATAAATTGGATCTTGAATTTGCTTTTTCCCACCAAGATAATCGGGTTGGAGAGAGGTACTGTAACTTTTTCAATGGTAGCTTCATCACAGTCTGTTTTAAAATTACCTTCTGGTCATTATAAAGACAGGCTGATTTAGAGATCAAGACTGAAGTTGAGCACTGGCTAGTGGGGCTCAGTTGGTTAAGGATCGTCCAGTGAACGAAAAGGTTGTGTGGGTTGGGATGCATGTGGGATCTCACATCTATCTATCAGTCAATCAATCTATCTCTCTATCTCTCTATCTCTATCTCTCTCCAGTCCCCTCTCTCTCTCAAATCAATAAAATACATATTCTAAAAAAAGACAAGTTAAGCTTAAGCCACCTTCTTCTAATATACTTATGCCCAAGAATAATCTGGTCACTTGACTGTTGTTGATTAGTTCTTTGTGTGAATGGACTTTAGCTTTAATGGCGGGCAAAAATATTTATTGAGCATCTCCGAAGTGCCAGATAATCCTGTTTAATGTTGAGAGGTTCTAATAATGAATAAGACACAGCCCTTTTCCTCAAAGGGCTCACAGTCTGCTTTTTATATTCCTGACCAAATTTGAACCTCCAAGGGCATAAATAACCTGCTGTAACTCAACAGCAAGCAGACAGCTGTTATAGTATTAGTAGAAGTTAGGGAATAGGTTAGGATATGGGGGGTGTTAGAATGATTCTAGAGATGAAAGCTTGAGTAGTGATTATTAGAGGAAGAAGGCAGTCAATAGAAGTAGTATCAATGGATAAACACAAGGATTTTTCCCTTTTAGAGGATTATAGGAAAGGAAGTTCTGGGGAAGATAACTAGGAAAGATATATTAGTGACATGCCATCATTGTGGTATTCAACATAGTAGCTAAATCTGAAAAGTGCCCCTTTAAAAATGTTATTCAGCCAGCCCTGGCTGGGTAGCTCAGTTGGTGAGAGCATTGTCCTGATAATACTAAGATTGTAGGTTCCATCCCTGATCAGGTTACATACAAGAATTCTACCAATGAATGCATATGTAATTGAAACAGCCAATCCATGTTTCTCTCCCTCTCTCCCCTTCTTCCTCTATCTAAAATCAGCCAATAAGTAAAGTGGGTAATCTAAATAATTATATTGTTTTTCGCATGTATTAATAAATATAGCTTTATTTTTTAAAAATGCCATTTAGAGCATAAAAGCAGATTTTGTTGTGTGATTCAGATCAGCTCTTATTACGGTGAAAGGCAGGAGACCAGTTTATTCTTTTTTAGCTAATGATAATGGTTTTGTCACAGCAATTTAGTAGGGCTTCTATGTTGTAAATTTCCCCAGCAGTGTAAACATTTTAAGGGCAACAGTTAGGTTCCTAGGATATAACATTTCTGAAAACTAACATTTTGTTTAAAACATGTTTGTTGGCTCTAGCCAGTTTGGCTCAGTGGATAGAGCTTTGGCTTGTGGACTGAAGGGTCCCAGGTTTGATTCCAGTCAAGGGCACATATCTCGGTTGCAGGCTTAATCCCTGGCCCTGGTTGGGGCACTTGCGGGAGGCAACTGATTGTTTCTCTCTGTCTCTCCCAGTCAGTCCCTTCCACTCTCTCTAAAAATCAATGGAGAATTATCCTCAGGTGAGGATTAACAACAACAAAAAAACATGTTTATTGGTTTTAAAATAACAGATTTATTGAGATATAATTCACATACTATCCCATTCACCAATTCAATTGTTTTTAGAATGTTCATAGAGTTGTGCGTTGATTTGTTTTTAGATCTACCTGGCTTGTTCCCAAAAGAATCGAAGATGGCTATGATATATCATTACCTCTGATTTTGAAAATATTTGCTAGTCTTGACTTGCCAGTGGATATCTGAATCATAACATTACCCATAGATGCTTTCAGCAACTTCAAAGGATTCAGTGTATGTGAAGCAAGGATTATTAATGGACCTAGACGGATCACTCACAGCAATAAAATGTCATGCTAGTCCTCTTTACTTGCGGTTCTGAGACACCATGGATGGCACCACAGATACTGTGAAATGTCCAAGATTACCTGAAGCTGGTTCATTAGGAGTCCCCATGCTGAGTTTTGTAACAGTGCAAAAAGGATTTAAAGCCCATGATCTGGAGCCATGTAAACTTTCCTAGATGAAACAGCTGTTTAAGCCAGTCGATTGTATACTTGTAGGCTTCCTTTCCCACCATATTCCCTTATATCTACATGGTTAAGATTTTTTCTGGGATAGTTTTAATTTTATATTCTATGCGATTGTTCCTTTACTATTAATCCTGGGAATTCTAATATTTTGGTGTCGAAATTACATTTCTCAGACAGCTTCCAAAATCTTAAAGCAAAACAGCAACCTTTTCTCTGATAATTTCCTCAGAAACCTCCACAGCTTTTCCCTTGTCTTTTTACATTATACACCTTCTTTACCAATTCTAATTTCACTTGACATCCAGCTGACATTTCTGTTTTTATTGTTTTGTATATATATATATATATATATTTTTATTTCAGATAGGAAGGGAGACGGGGGGAGAGAGAGAAAGAGAGAGAGAAACATTATTGATGAGATAATCATTGATTGGCTGCTTCCTGTACATTCACTACTGGGGATTGAGCCCCCAACCTGTGCATGTGCCCTGACCAGGAATCTGTGATCCCCTGGTTCATGGGGTGACACTCCATCACAGAACCACATCAGCCAGGCCAGTTCTCTTTTTAATGACCTGTACACATTTCCATCTTATTCTAGTTAATTGTGTGTATGTCTGCCACTTCCATGCTAATGCAAGCCCCCTGAGATGCTGATCAGAGTTTTGCTCACCTCCTGTAGAGCCTGGCTCAATGTCTAACACATAGTATGTGCTGGTTAAGTATTTATTGGATGAATGAAAGAATACATAGAAGAGGGATAGACTGCAAATAAGGGTTTAGGATGATTAGTCCACTTATAGGAATGAAACAGGGTATAAAGTAGTTAGACAAGTAAGCACATTTTCAAGCATGTTTTACTGGAGTAATAATGAGAGCTGAGACCCAGTGAGACCAAGGAAACTGTTGCAGGAAACAGACTGAGTGATCAAGGTCTGTGGACTGAGGCACAGGAGGTTAGGAAAGAAGGGGACACATCTGAGAGATAGCTCTCTGTGATGGATTAGACATAGGATGGGAAGGAGAGGAAATAATGTAAATTAATGCTAGTAGCTCTAAGGTCTGGCCTCTGTATTCAGTGTCTCTATGGGTTGGAAACTGGAAGTTCATTTCCATTGCATCATGATTTTTTGCCAACTATAGAACTTTTAAGTTACTCAAATACTTCCTTAGACTGCTGGAGCAAAGCAGAACACTCATGATTTTCTCTTGAAACATTACTGTCTCTTGAAGTGTGTCAAAGTTCGATGTATTGTCCAGAGGTTCTCATTTATTGAGTTGCTACTGTCACATAAACAGTTTAAATCTCTGTGATGCTTTTAGCTTCTCAAAGTAGGAGAACAGTGAAGGAAGATCTATGAGTGGGGTTCCACGGATTTAACTACAATCTCCAAAGGGTTGGAGAGTGGCTCTAACATTTTTATAGGAGAGTGTGGGAGTGGAGAAATGAACTCCCTTACTTTACATATTCTCTTAGAAGGTAATTTAGCTTCTTTGTTTTTCATTTTATGATTGATTTTACCTCCATCGGGAGAATCTAGGAGCATGTGGCCCATGGAAGATGGACTTGGATTTATTTGTCTCCATTTTCGGCAGTTCCTAATGAAATATAAGGTATCATTGGAAGTGTAAACTCTCAGCTGATCAATGGAATAAAGTCTGGCCCTCCGTAAAATACTGTGGGCATCTCCACTCCTCCCACTCCATCCTGAAGGGCATGTCCTCTGTCCACAGTGGTCTTCCTAGACTTTTTCCATTTGTTTGCCTGCCATTTGTCCCCCATTTTTCTCCAGTGCCTGCCTCTCTCTGTAATCAACTTCACTGAGATATAATTTACATGTAGTAAAATTCACTGATTTAAAGTGTACACTTCAATGAATTTTAACAAACATATTTTGTCAAGTAACCACCACCACAAACAAGATATAGGACTTTTTATCACCCTCAGAAATTCCTTTGTGCTTAGTTTCTTTCTTTCTTTCTTTTTTTAAAAATATATTTTATTGATTTTTTACAGAGCGGAAGGGAGAGGGATAGAAAGTCAGAAACATCCATGAGACATCGATCAGCTGCCTCTTGCACGCCCCCTACTGGGGATGTGCTCGCAGCCAAGGTACATGCCCTTGACCGGAATCGAACCCGAGACCCTTCATTCTGCAGTCTGACGCTTTATCCACTGAGCCAAACCAGTCTCGGCTGTGCTTAGTTTTTTTCTTCTCTCCAGCTTATTTAGAGACTTTACTGGAATTGTGTGTGCCCATCAGGGCAGAGAAGAGTTGTTTTCAAAAATATATATTATGGTTCCACCTTACTCCAACCCATAGGGACACTGAATACAGAGGCCTGACCTTGGAACTCACTCCTGTGGAGTGTCATTGAAGTGGGAGGTGGGAGTAGATGGAAAGTGGTTTGGGTGGTTGATTTCATCTTTCTTTCACACACTTAGCCCTTTACCTTTCATAATGGTGTCTGCATCTGATGCTGTGTGTCCTTAACTACTTAGTGTACTAAATACCCTCTTGTCAATTTTGCCCTTTAATAGTGCTCCTCATCCACAGGCCTTGCCTGTGCTGTCAGTTTGGGTTTGTGCTGATACAGATTTCTGAACTGTGCAGAACTTATCCCTGGTTTCTCTTCTGCCTCCCAAATTCTGAATTTCTCTGCTAATCCCTGTTCAGTTGGAAGTCTCCTTACCCAGAAGCATTAGCATTAAACATCTTGTAAAGCAGAGGCTCACTGCCAATTGTAGAATTTAGGGATGATGTAATTATGTTTCAAAATAATGACTCTAGGACTTGATTGAAATCAAGGGAGAAATGTGTTTATCCACCTTTGAGTGTTCATAGGGACCATCTCTCGACCTCCTTTTGCCTGAGGTGCTGCTGTGGCCCAAAAACATGAGCAAAATGCTAGCCTGGAGCGGGGACCAGATACAAAAACGACAAGTTTTATTTGTCCTTGGTTAATCATACAAAATCATGCATTGTCCTGGCTGTGAATCCTGTGTGTGTGATTGGGATTTCTACTTTTTGATAAATACATGCAGAAACTAGAGGATTTTCAGAATAGGAGAAATAAAATGAATCTGGCTATGAAGTGGCTAGAGAAATTGAAAGGGTAGAACTCTTTGGTTTAGAAAGATGAATGTGAGCTTGCAAAATAGTGAAGTATTTAACACCAAGAATGGTAGAAGTTTTTAATATCAAATCTCAGTTCAGTAGGGATAGTTGTTAAATCTTGAAAATAAATAAATATATGTAATTTAAAATTAATTTCTACCTCAAAAATTTATATTTATGAAATTTATTGCCTCAAGTTATAATATCAGTTAAGATGTAGTACGTAGAGAGAAGGTTCTGACAAACGGACTTATCTAACCTCTCTTTGACATTGTTGAATATTTACCAGCCTGAACTATTTTAGTTGAAAATAGTGGGAACCCAGCTCAAAGCCAAAAAGGATTTTATGAAAGTAGGCATGGCTGAATTTAAGGCTCAGACGTGGTCTCTGAGGCTCTCTGTCACTGGCTCTCATGTCAGATTGTGCTGTCTGACCTTAGTTTCATCCTCAGGACAGCTCTTTTTGGGGTGAAAATGATGGTCAGTGGTGACTGTAGAGCCCAAGATCTTATAGCTCTGGACCTGGAGGAAGAGAGCCTGGAAGATGAATTGCTTGGGGTCATGTGCCCTCTCCTTTCACTGTGCCGTGTAGGCTGTGGGGAGGGATATTATGAGTGGTCACATCATGCTCACCCAAGATGCCAGGGGATGCACAGAGCATCAAGATTGATAGTACTACTCAGACTTGATGGGGTGGCTGAGAGCTATTCCCATCAGAAGGAATAGTGCTGGTAGACCAGACAACTACCCCTAGTTGATTTCCACTGTGAATATATCACCAAAAATGACAAAGTGATTGAATTCTGTCCCTCCTTTTTTGCTCTTTGATTGAAGATTGGGAGAATTTTGCATACACAAGAGGCTCTTGGATATCTTTCCCTTAGAGAATCATTTTGATTAAAAAAAAAGGCATAGAGAATCATATAAGCAAGTATTATTAAAACCATATCTGACATTGAAGATTTGAACATTATTTTGCATCAGTCTTAATTAGAGGACTGTGAACCCTATATTGCCTTTCCTTCTAATCTCTTTTCTATTTTCTATTTTCTCAGCATTTCATTTTCCATATTTTCTTTACATGCTTACTTGCATACATTATTCTCTTCCCCCATTTTCACCTAAAGATAAATTGCAAAAGTCCTTATTTTCCCTTTTGGACTGTCTGAATTGTCACTTGAATTCATCTTTGGTATCTTTTTCTGCTCTCTTACCTTCCATCCTGTCTTCTACTTCCTTATTTTAAATATGTTTTTATTGATTTTAGAGAGAAATAGAAAACATTGATAAGAAACATCAACTGGCCGAAACCGGTTTGGCTCAGTGGATAGAGCATCGGCTTGCGGACTGAAGGGTCCCAGGTTCGATTCTGGTCAAGGTCATGTACCTTGGCTTCAGGCACATTCCCAGTAGGGGGTATGCAAGAGGCAGCTGGTCTATGTTTCTCTCTCATCGATGTTTCTATCTTATCCTCTCTGTAAAAAAATCAATAAGATATATATATAATGTTTTTATTATTTTTAAAAATATATTTCACTGATTTTTCACAGAGAGGAAGGGAGAGGGATAGAAAGTCAGAAACATCGATGGGAGAGAAACATCGATCAGCTGCCTCTTGCACACCTCCAACTGGGGATGTGCCCGCAGCCAAGGTACATGCCCTTGACTGGAATCGAACCTGGGACCTTTGAGTCCGCAGGCCAACGCTCTATCCACTAAGCCAAACCTGTTCAGCTTATTATAAATTTTTAAATCTTTATTGTTCAGTTTATTAATTACATTGTTCCCCCACTTTTTTCCCCCTATAGCTCCCCTCCACCCGGTACCCATCCCACCCTCTGCTCTCACTTCTGCCCCACTGTCCTCTCCCATAGTTGCATGATTTTTGTCCAGTCTCTTGCTGCACTTCCCACACCCCTTTTCTCCCCAAGAATTGTCAGACCATTCCCTCTCTATGCCCATGATTCTGTTATATTCACCAGTTTATCCTGTTCATCGGATTATTAATTCACTTGATTTTTAGATTCATTTGTTGATAGATGTCTATTTGTTGTTCATAATTTTTACCTTTTTCTTCCTCTTCTTAAAGAATATCTTTCAGCATTTCATATAATATTGGTTTGGCAGTGATGAACTCCTTTAGCTTTTTCTTATCTGCAAAGCACTTTATCTGACCTTCAATTCTGAATAATAGCTTTGCTGGATAGAGTAATCTTGGTTGTAGATTCTTGCTACTCATCACTTTGAATATTTCTTGCCACTCCCGTCTGGCCTGCATCGTTTCTGTTGAGAAATCCACTGACAATTGGATGGGTGCTCACTTATAGGTAACTAACTGTTTTTCTCTTGCTGCTTTTAATATTCTCTATCTTTTGCTCTTGGCATTTTAATTATGATGTGTCTTGGTGCCTCTTTAAATTTCTATATTTTGGGGTTCTGTGTACTTCTTGGGCTTTTAAGTCAGTTTCTTTCACCAGGTGGGGGAAGTTTTGGGTCACTATTTTTTCAAGTAGGTTTTCAGTATTTTGCTCTCTCTCTTCTTCTGGCACCCCCATAATTCTGATGTTGGCATGCTTGAGGTTGTCCCAAACGCTTCTTACACTATCTTCAATTTTTAGAATTCTTTTTTCTTCTGGCTTTTCTGGTTGAGTGTTATTTGCTTCTTTGTATTTCAAATCTTTGACTTGGTTCTTGCAGTCCTCTGGACTGCTTTTAGGACTTTGTGTAACATTTTTTATTTCAGTCAGTGTATGCTTAATTTCTAGTTGGTCCTTTTTCATATCCTCCTAGGTCTTGTTCATTTCCTTGTAGGTCTTGTTCATTTCCTCGTAGTTCTCATTAAGTTCATCGGCCTTTTCTAGGAGCCTCTTGAAAAACCTTATTACTGTGGTTTTGAACTCTATGTCTAGTTGTCTTTTTTCCTCCATTTCTTTCACACCTGATTTCTTTCCATTTCTCTGCATAGTGGCTGCTTTCTTGAGTTGGTCCATTAGCTTTGTGTGGTAGATGTTCTCTAAGGGACAGTGGCTCAGCCTCCCCAGTTACCTGAGGTGAATACTCTTACTGAAATCCTTTATGGGTTGTACAGTATTATTGAAGTTAAACCCAGATTGTTATTGTTAGACTAGGAGGGTTTGACCTTCAGGCCAATTGGCTGTGAGGGTCAGCTGTGTTAAGATTGGATGGGCAGAGTCTCCAGGCTGAGCAGGCAGGCTCAGCTCCACCCTATGCAGCACGTGGGTCTCTGTGCTTGGTGGTAACAGCTACATGTACCTATGAGAGAAAGCCGCGGCCAATCTCCACCTGTTGCCAGACAACTCTGCTTCTCCCCAAATGAGTCTGCACACCCAAAGTCTCACCCAGGGTTGTAAAACAAAGCACTCTGGTGGTCTCCCGAATGAGGGAGCAAGTCACGAGTCCTCTCTGTGCGGTCGCACACTTCTGTCCCCAAGTTTACGCGCAAACTGCTGTTCCAAGTTTACGTGCACTCTCCTCAAACTTGCAGACCTCTGCTGTGCCCGCCCGGGTTTTAGCGTGCTTTCCCCGGACCTGGGATCGCGCCTGGAACTGGGGAATCAGTGCAGTGGGACGCCTCTGCTCTCCCTGTTGGAGAAAATCAGCCGGGTTTGCTCCCGCCTGCCCTTTACCTCTCTCGCACGCGCACGGCTCCGAACCTCTCTCAGCGCATATCCTCAAGGCTGTGCTCTGCCGCTCCTCTGAGTCACTGTGTCCTATCTTTACTTTTATTTGTGGAATTTTCACTCAGCCAGCTTTCCAGTGATTCTGGATGATTTGTTTTGTTGTTAAATTGTAGTTTTGGAATTGTTGTGTGGGGCAGCAAAATAGGTGTTTGCCTATGCCGCCATCTTGGTTCCTCCTTGTTTTGTTTTGTTTTTTTTTTAAAGAAAGAAACATCAACTGGCTGCCTCCTGCATGCCCCAACTGGGGCCCGCAACCCAAGCATGTGGCCTTGACTGGAATCGAACCTGAAACCTTCAGTCCCCAGGCCAATGCTTTACCCACTGAGCAAAACCAACTAGGGCATTAAGTCTTTTATATATATTCATAATGGTAATTTTTATAATTTTGAAACTTAACATGTATTATGATAATTTTTATGTCATTGAGAATGTTTTTTAATGGCTGCATGCTATTGCCCCTTACATATTGGTGTTCCTAGGTGCTCTCTTTGATCCTCACACTCCTTCCCACTGTGATCCTCTCCTGAAGAGTCAAATACCAGCCCTGTGCTGATGACGTCCACTTCTCTGTTTCTAACCTACTTGCTCTCCCTACAAACCTAGATCCCTACAAACAACTGTCTTAGGAACATCATTACAAGTACCTCAAACCTAATATATTCAAAATTGAACTTGTCATCTTTTCCATCTTCTATCATTTGGCTACTAGTATACCATAATTTATTTAGTACTGGGCATTTTCACTACTATAAGCAATGTACTATGATGAGCATCTTTGTACATAAATCTTTGTTTGAATTAGTCAGTTTTAGTCAATTTTAGACTGTAAGTATTTAGGCTAGAGTTGGCATTTATGTTTATGTAGGATAGGGTATTCAGATTTATTTCATTTTAAAAATAGCATTTTTTATGTACATTGCTTCAGGGCTAGGCTGACCAGATGTCCATTTCTGTGAGATGCTTTCTTCCATCCAGTACCTTTATTCGGTTTTGAGAAATTCTCTTACTGTAAAAATATATCAATTTATTTCAAAATTTAACCTTCTGGGAAACAAAAATAATTGAGTTAGAAAAAAACATGAAGCTACTGCTCGAGAGTCTAAACAATGTAATTTTAACTCAAAAAGTACCTGAAAATACATGTCCTCCTAATTAGAACAAATTACCATTTGTTTGGAATGGTCATGATGCTTTCAGTGGGCATCAGTAATTGCTTTAAAACAGCTAGAAAGGATCAAAATACACTCTGTGCTAAAGATAACACCCTGGAATGGAATCTTCATAGCACTCAGAGGTGTTTTGGGATTTGTGAGATCTGCAGTGTGTTGTGTACACCCTCCTTCAGGCCTGATAGCCACAAATGTGAGAGGTTGATTGTGTGGATCCTTAGATATTAAGACACAACAAACTGATTTGAAGCCTTGGCATTCTTGGGGGTTTCTTTGCTTTTTTTTCTTGATTTTTACTTTATTTACTTGTCATTTGTTTTCTTTTAAAAACTCTAACTTGCATAAATGCATGACTACATGGCAGTATCATTATCAAATAACTAGAGGCCCGGTACATGAAAATTCATGCACTGGAGTGGGGGTTCCTTAGCTCAGCCTGCCCCCTCTCACAGTCCAGGAACCCTCAGGGGCAGGAAGTGACCCAGTGATCAGGGGAAGGCAATGCCCCATCACACCTCTGCTGCTACCACTGCCAGCAGCGCAAGCCTCGGCTGGTCCTGGTTACCTGAGCCTCGGGTGGCCCTGGGCGGCTGGGCAGCTGCCATCTGAGGCTTGCCTGGACCTCGGGCCAGCCCTGGGCAGCTGGGGGACTGAGGGGACTTGGGGGGACGACTCCAGAGGCAGTGCGTGGAGCGGCAGGACCCGCCTGGGAGTGGGCCCGGCCATGCTGTGTGCCTGCTGCCCCGGCGGGGCTGAGGGGACTGGGTGCTGCCATCTTGTGGCTGTGGGCACTGCTATCTTTGAGGGTGTGGCAGTCAATTAGCATATTCCCTCCTTCTTGACTGTGGGCGCCACCATCTTTGTGAGGGTGTGATGGTCAATTAGCATATTTCCTCTTTATTCATGCAGTGGAGTGCATAGGATAATGGCTTCCTGTGGACCAGACACTAGTGTGAGAGCTTTGTTACAGCTATTCCCTTTCTTGGTTCCACTGTTTCCTAGTGCCTGAAAGAAAGGCAGTGCATCAGAGCAGTCAGGGACAGGGCTCTATCTACACTCAGTTTGAATTCTGGTTTGAATCCTGAATTTACTACTCACTTGCTATGTGACCTTGACCAAACTACTTAACATCTCCAGGCCTCAATTTCCTCATTTTTTAATGGTGATTATAATACCAACAGCATGTATTTTAATGATGATTAAGTTATTTAATTATATGAAAATGCTTAGTGACCAATATGTAGTATACACTTATAAATATTAGCTGTTATTATTATTGCTATTGGGGTTATAGCTCCCATTCTTCTTCCCTCTCTGGCTGCTCTGTCTTCATAAGCTCACCTACCTCCTATTGCCTGTTACATATTGGTGTTCCTAGGCGCTGTCTTTGACCCTCACATTCCTTCCCACTGTGATCCTCTCCTGAAGAGTCAAATACCAGCCCTGTGCTGATGACGTCCACTTCTCTGTTTCTAACCTACTTGCTCTCCCTATAAACCTAGATCCCTACAAACTGTCTTAGGAACATCATTACAAGTACCTCAAACCTAATATATTCAAAATTGAACTTGTCATCTTCTCCATCCTCTGCTCTACTTAACCTCTATCTCAGTTTCATCTGTTGGATGGGATAATAATAGCACCTACTTCATAGGGTTGTTATGTTCATGCAAAGTACTTAAAATAAAGTCTGGTACCGATTAAGAAGTATTATCCACTACAATTATTGTTGTATATATTTCTTGTCTGGTGAAATGCATCAACTTTCATCCATTCACCCAAGCTAAAATCTTAGAAATCATCTTATTTATTTCCCTAATCCAAATAATTAGTTACCATTTCCTGGTACAATTCTTACTCCACTTGGGCCCTTAACATTTCTTTCCTGGATATCGAAATGGCTTCCTAAGCAATTTTTAGTCTTACCTCATATAATCTATTTTTTGTTCTGCTACCAGAGTGATCTTCTTTATATAACATAAATATTTGAACTTGACGTTCCCTGTCTGGCTTGAAATTCCTCAGTGATTCCCCCATAGGATTTTGCCTTGAGAATAAATTTGGCCCAACTGTGGTTGCTCAATGGATTGAGTGTTGTCCCATGGGTCAAAGGGTCTTGGGTTAGATTCCCAGTCAGGGCTCTGTCTCCAACAGGGGCTGCACAGGAGGCAGCCAATGCTTCTCTCTCATTAATATTTCTATCTCTTTCTCCCTGTCCCTTCCTCTCTGAAATCAATAAAAATACATACAAAAATTTTGTGTAGTGCTTCCCAAACTTTGGTGTTCATTTGCATAATCTAGGAATCTTGTTAAAATGGAGATTCTGATGTAGGTCTGTGATAGGGGCCAACACTGCATTTCTAGCAACACCCAAGTGATGTCGATACTGCCGAATTGAGGACCACACCTTGAATAGTGAGGCTGTAATGCACAGGGCTCCTCTTTCACCCTGCCTTCATCCTGGATCTGCCTGGTCTCTTGTGTTTTCCTCTTGGCATGCAGGTTTTTTTTTTAACGTCAGGAACTCTCCAGGTTGCCTTCTCCCTGCTTTGCAGCATTCTCCTTGCCTGGCTTTCTCTATTCTGTTAGTGAATGAGGTCTTCCAGACCCGTCTGGGTAAGAAATTCCGTCTGTATATTCATATAGAGCACTGTTTACCTCTGTCCTGACACTTACCACACTGCATTATAGTTAGTTGTCTGTCTCCTCAGTGCTTTTCTGAATCCCTTAAGACAGGTATCATTTGACAGTGACATATATCATTTGTTTTGTCTTAATAAGAACTGTATTGAGCTATAGTTCACATACCATACATTCATTTGAAGTGTATACTTCAGTGGTCCTCATCTGTTTTTTGACTTGACATCTAGACCAGGGTTTGGTACATAGTAAGTAATGAGTCCATGATTGAATGAATGAATTAATTAACTGACATTAAAGTACCATTGTAAAGTTTTCCTCCAAAGTTCTTCTTCATGTATGTATTTTTTGGGTTAACATGAGTTTAACATGTCAACATTCAAATAATCTTATTTATTCATCAGTAAATCTCCATGAGCTTCCTTCTCCTATCCTTCTTTTTAACTCCAGAGATGGGAACCACTTTATTCTTCTCTTGGTCAGTTTTTAAAAAAATATATATTTTATTGATTTTTTACAGAGAGGAAGGGAGAGAGGGATAGAAAGTCAAAAACATCGATGAGAGAGAAACATCGATCAGCTTCCTCCTGCACACCCCCTACTAGGTATGTGCGGGCAACCAAGGTACATGCCCTTGACGGGAATGGAACCTGGGACCCTTGAGTCCGCAGGCTGACACTCTATCCACTGAGCCAAATCAGCTAGGGCTCTTGGTCAGTTTCAGTGCAACACTATAGTTAGCTTTCCTCAGTTCTCTAGTGCTTCCAGTTCTCGTTTTCAACCCATGCTGTAATGAGTACTTACCCAAAGTATAGGTGCTATTCCCCAGCTCAAAACCCTGATTGGTCCCTGACCCTCTCCTCCTCCCTTAATTATCTGCTATAGAATTATCTCATTCCTTATCATGACATTCAAGACTGTGATTGTTTCCTAGCCCTATTCACTTGGCTTGGTCTCAGACTTACTGAATATAGTAATTCGGAATGCTTTTTACTTTTTAAATTTAAAAATACATTTTTATTTTTTAAAAATACATTTTATTGATTTTTTAGAGAGGAAGAGAATTAGAGGGATAGAGAATTAGAAACATTGATGAGAGAGAAACATCGATCAGCTACCTTCTGCACAATCCGCACTGGTTATGTGCCCTCAACCAAGGTATATGCCCTTGACTGGAATCGAACCTGGGACCCCTCAGTCCGCAGGCCAATGCTCCATCCACTGAGCCAAACCAGCCAGGGCTTTATTGATTTTTAGAGAGAAGAATGGAGAGGGAGAGAGAGAAAAACATGTATTTGAGAACAGAATATCAATCGGCTGCCTCCTGCATACTCCTTATGGGGGATTGAACCCACAACCTGGGCATGTGCCCTGGAATTAAATGAATGGGCAAATTTTTGGTGCATGGGACGATGCCCAACCAACTGAGCCATACTGGCAAGGGCTGGGATGCTTTTTAAAATGGAGATTCCTTCCACCCATGAACCAGGAGATCACGGTTTGGTTCCCAGTCAGGGTACTTGCCTGGGTTGTAGGCTTCATCCCCAGTAGGGGGCATGCAAGAGGTAGCTAATTAGAGATTCTCATCAGTGGTGTTTCTATCTCTCCCTCCCTCTCCCTTCCTCGTTCTGAAATCAGTAAAAAAAACCACACACACAAAAAAAACAACAAAAAAAAGATTCCTTGGTCTTGCCTCCAGAGACTGAGCCAATAGCCTTGGGAGCCCCAGGAATCTGCATTTTTAACCAACACATTAAGGGATTCTGATGCAGGTGATCTGTGGAACTCACCTTTGCAACATTTTGTGACATTGAACCAGCCTTGCTGTTTGGACCTGTGTACTAGCTTTGCTTGACTTTGGACTTTGTTTACCATACTTCCCTCTTGCCAGAATCCCACACCTAATAAATGCTCAATAAAAATCAGTTGAATGGAACTATTTGTTGAGTGTTTGTGGTTTGTAAAATGGTCAGCCATTCTGCCCCCCCCCCCCATTCTTCATTTTTAATAGAATATGTGAGAAGACCTGGCACTAGGTGGTAACCCAATACATATTTTTGCTATTTTTAAAGGTAACTGGAAAAACTGCATCCCTTCTGTTAAAACTTTTACTTCTACGATAAAAGATATTCCATTACCTTTACTAATGATAGGTTTGAAATAGTATAAGAAATGACTTGGAAAATTACTTTGGGAGTTATTTTTCTTTAAAAAAGTTTTTTTTTAAAACACAATGAAATAAATATTTAGTGCAGAACCTAAAACAATTAAAATACAAAAGAAAAAATTGCATGTAATCCATTATCCTCAGATATTCTTAATATTTTGACATATATCCTTCTAGTTTTTTTTCTATGCATATTTTCTCTATCAAAATGGTGGTTTTTTTGCATACTATATTGTAGCAAGATTTTTTTCTCTACGTAGTATATTGTGAGCATTTTCTCATGTCAATACATTTTCTCCTACAGTATTATATTGCATGAATTGGTTATATGATACTCAATCATTCCCTTATGATAAGTACTTTCAAACTTTTGACAGTTTTTACTTAAATTTAAGAGAACCAAAATCCTTTGTGTGAGCCTTTAAAAAGAAATCAATTGTAGTTAATGAATTTGATTATAATTATAAAACATCACATTTTTCTACATAACAATATTGCTACAGAAAGTTGGTGGTTATCATCAATGTTAAGATTAATGTAGTTAGAGCTTAGAAGGACTAAAAAAACCACCACAGGAATATCAAAAGCACTTAGGAATAAATCCTTAAGTATAATTACAGTTTTGGGATTTCAGAGTGTCAGTCACAAGGGCCCACTAGAAAGGAATTCCCTAGACTGTAGAGGTAGATAGATCAAGATTATTAATCACAGGCCAGGTGAATCACAATGTAGGTTGGCTCCAACTTGAGAGGACAATGGACCTCTTTCTCTTCTAGTATTTTGAAGCCATATGGTAGAGTGAGCTGCATTGCAATCTACACGTTCAGATACCTGCCTTTCTTGTTGGTTGAGACTATACCTGACAAATAAAAGCCACTTGGGATCTGGCAAGCCCCTGCATTTATGTTTAATGCTTGCTCAGAAACTGTTGCTTTAGAAATGGAAAGGCTAATTTAGGCTAAAGGGAGAAGATTATAGCAGAGATAGTTTTGCAAGAAGAAACACATCTACTAAATCAAGAGAAGTAATGTGGGAAATAGTCTCTGAGACATAAAACATTTTAAAAGCTCTGAAAATGAGTCTTTTTATTAATGTATTTCCAATAAGTATCTCCCTTCCCCTTGATTTACAAACACTGTAATTAAATGTTTTTTTAAACAAGTTTCCAGATAAAATATATCTTGGAAACTATCCAGGGGTGGAAAGGAGCCCAGCTCTTCAGAATATGCCTAATTCCCCTGAGGCAAAGGTGGCACCTTCTTGGGCCCAAGAATTTTTTTGAATCTGTCAGGAAAGTTACAAGAATCTGTCAAACACGTGAAATTGCTTCCATGCCCCCTGGAGTCATTGAGGTCCAGTTTGTCTTTTGGAGCTGGGGCCTCCACTGTAGTGTGTTAAACAAGGATCCGGACAAAACGTGTAGAGAACAACTTATTAATTGGTTAGAATAAGGATTGGGATGTCTTATCTGAGTTCATGAAAAATCTAAGTGAGAGGGATATTCAGAAGAAAGTCAGTACAAACAACAAATTTGCAAGACTCAATTGTAATCTGTGCTATTCTGTACGCTAAACAAACAAAATAATTTTGTTTTTAAAGTTAAACATCTATATTTTTATTTTATTGTTTTAAAATATGTTTTTATTAACTTCAGAGAGGAAGGGAGAGGGAGAGAGAAATAGGAACATCAATGATGAGAGCACTGACGTGCTGCCTTCTGAACGCCCCTTCGTGGGTATTGAGCCTGTAACCCAGGTATGTATGTGCCTTTACCAGGAATTGAACCATGACCTCCTGGTTCATGGTCGATGCTCAACCACTGAGCCACACTGGCTGGGCTCTCCTGTATTTTTATTTGCCTTGCTTACCCATTGGTTATTTTTTAAAGATTTTCTAAGGTAACTGTCATACACTATGTTAAAACTTAATAAATTTGAATGAGTAGAGATCAAATTAATTATTTAAAAATATATGGGTAAAATAGATGGAGTAGTATTACTATACTGATTCCAACTTGAAAATTGCTTTTGTTGGATAGCAGTTAAGGTTTTGTAAGTATGAAATTAATAGATTGAGTTTATTGAGAATGTGGTCGCTATATAAACAGAGTCTCCGAGTGTTGAAACTGCTTCTGTGCATGCTTTTCACTTTAGTCAACTTAATTCCTGAAGTAGTCGGTTGTCCTTTGGTTTTCATTCTTCACTGCCTTAGCACAGGGGTATCAGATGCAGCTGTAGCTTAAATAAGAAGGGTCATGTTAATTAATTCCAGTGAAATACAAACTGCCTCATAATTAATGGAATAACAGCTTCATTTAAAGACCTTAGACCTTTTCCCCCTGCTCTTCTATTTTTTCACGGACTAGAGAAGGATAATGGCACAGATTGTTCACTTGAGACTGTTTAAATCTATTGATACATTTTACAGTTTTCATCTGATGGTTCTGTTTTCAACAGGGATTATTCAGGCCATGTAGTGATTTTCTGTTGAGGCTTTCTGTCTTCTGTGACAGTTTTCAAGAGAGCAGTCCATGAACTTTGGCTTTGTCAGAATCTAAAAATGGCCTCTATTTAATGTTTTATTTATAGATATCATATTTTAGTTCAGATGTAGTATCTACCCAGCAAACATTTGTGTGTACAAGTAGGATGGCAAATATCAGGTCAGGTTGCCTTCTGGATTATTGGAGAGAGGAAGAGGCTGTGTATGTTCCCATCTCACTGTTCTACTCAGCTAATCATACTATCAGCTGATCTTGCTTTTATGTGGTTCATTTTTATTTTGTTTTCCAAATAGTTAAAGAAAGAAGGACTGAGATAGCCAGAGATATGGAAAACCAGATCGAGACATAATTAGGAAGTTCCTTTCCCATGTGTGATCATCTGTTTTCAACCCAACATTTCTTGTAGTAAGTAGAAGTTTCTATCTTGTGACCTAACCTTTGAGGATACTACCTTTGAGCAAACTAGAAAGTTTAATATGCTTCTAATTTTAATAGATAAAAAGGAAATAAATGGAAATTAATATATAACATATGGTTTGCAGGTTTTTGACATACCAAAAGATATGTATTTCATTATGTTGTTGAAAATATGCTCAGGATCTTATATGTGTTCAGGAGCTAAATTTTTGGGAACATAGTAATAAAGATGGAAAAAAAAAAGAAACAAAAGAAAACAAAAATGTAAAAAAATGAGGAGGAAAGAGTGGTTTGATATTAGATTTGACTATGATTAGCAAATGTGCTACCATATACTAGTATGTGTGTGGCAAATAGGGTTATGTGCTAGGAATGGAAACAGCCTGATAACTCAGGGGACTAAAGACTTGTCTACAAATAATATTTGCCATTATGCTATAGAGATAGCAAGCTCAAAGTAGATGAAATGGGAGGAATTAGAACAAAGAAGACTAATGTAGATGTACTAGAGGCCTGGTACATGAAATTGGTGCATTGGGGGTGGGGGGTGTCCCTCAGCACAGCCTGCACCCTCTCCAATCTGGGACCACTCAACAGGCAGTCAGACATCCCTCCCACAATCCAGGACTGCTGGGTCCCAACTGCTTGCCTGCCTGCCTTCCTGATTGCCCCTAACTGCTTCTGCCTACCAGCCTGATCACCCCAGCCACGCCCCATCAGCCTGATTGATGCCTAACTGCTCCCCTGCCAGCTTGTTTGCCCCTAACTGTCTTCATCTGCAGGCCTGATCACCCCTAATTGCCCTCCCCTACAGGCTTGATCACCCCCAACTGCCCTCTCTTGCCAGGCCTGGTCCCTCCCAACTGCACTCCCTTGCTGGCCATCTTGTGGTGGCCATCTTGTGTCCACATAGGGCAGGATCTTTGACCACATGGGGGCAGCCATCTTGTGTGTCAGAGTGATGGTCAATCTGCATATTACTCTTTTATTAGATAGGATAGAGGCCTGGTGCATGGGTAAAGGCCAACTAGTTTGCCCTGAAGGGTGTTCTGAATCAGGGTGGGGGTTTCCTTGGGGTATGGGGCAGCCTGGGTGAGGGGCCTATGGTGGTTTGCAGGCCAGCCATGCCCCCCCAGCAACCCAAGTGGAGGCCCTGGTATCTGGGATTAATTTATCTTCTACAATTGAAACTTTGTAGCCTGGGGCAGAGCCAAACCTCATGCTCGCTCTGTGGCCACAGCCATTTTTGTTGGGATTTATTTATCTTCTATAATTGAAACTTTGTAGCCTTAAGTGGAGGCCAAGGCAGGCCAGGGCTGCGGAAAGCTTGGCTTCCTCCATCGCCAGGGCAACCCTAGCCTTCTGCTCTCTCCAGCTCTGTGGCTGCTGCCATTTTTGTTGGAATTTATTTATCTTATATAATTGAAACTTTGTAGCATTTAGTGGAAGCTTGGGCTGGCCAGGGCGTGGAAAGCGTGTCTTCCTCCATCGCCAGGGAAATCCAATCCCTCCTGCTCTCTCATAGCTGTAGCCATGTTGGTTGGGGTTTATTTGCATACTCACTCCTGATTGGCTGGTGGGCATGGTGGAGGTATGGTCAATTTGCATATTACTCTTTTATCAGATAGGATAGTTTTGTTGTTTGTACATTCACTTTGTGTTGTGATGGCTTTTTCTAGTTGGTTTGCTTTCTAGGTTAGTTGTGATTTTTACTTAAACTTTCTAAATTTAGCTGTGAAATCTGTTTGGATTACCTGACTCTAGGTTTTTGAAAGATGTGATTGAAAAACACATCTTTGACACTTTAAGATTTGTGTGAGCCAGATGTACTATGAAAAGAAAGAGCTGAATAGAGCATAGACCTGCAGACTGAAAGGTCCCAGGTTAAATTCCAGTCAAGGGAACACCTCTCATCCATGTTTCTGACATTCTATTCCTCTCCCTTCCTCTCTGTAAAAAAATCAATAAAATATATTTTTAAAAAGCACAAAATAAAAAACAAAAAACTTCGGAAAAAAAAAGGAAAAGAAAAAGACTATTGCAATATATAAACAAGATTTAAATGTTATGAATATGAATGCTTAAATAACATATACATAAAATGAATGTGAAATACTGAGAACAAGTAAAGTAACAAGCAGTAATGTGATACGGTTAAAAGCATAATTTCTAGTGTTAGCTTCAGCTTCTTCCTGTGTGATTATAGGGAAATTAGTGAAAGATATATCACATTCACCCCACATACACACACACACACACACACACACACACACACACACACCCCAGTGCACAAAATTTGTGCACGGGGGGAGGGGCAGGGATGTCCCTTAGCCCAGCCTGCACCCTCTCCAATCTGGGACCCCTCGAGGGATGTCTGACTGCCTGTTTAGGGATCGGGCCTAGACGGGCAGTCGGACATCCTTCTCACAATCCAGGACTGCTGGCTCCAAACTGCCTCCCTGATTGCCCCTAACCGCTTCTGCCTGCCAGCCTGATCACCCACTAACCACTATCCTGCCAGCCTAATTGATGTCTAACTGCTCCCCTGCCAGCCTGTTTGCCCCCAACTTCCCTCCTCTGCCAGCCTGGTCACCCCTAACTGCCCTCCCCTGCAGGCTTGATCACCCCCGACTGCCCTCCCTCCCAACTGCTCTCTCCTGCTGGCTGTCTTGTGTCCACATGGGGGCAGTATCTTTGAGCACATGGGGGCAGTCCTCTTGTGTGTAATCTGCAAATTACTCTTTTATTAGATAGGATAGAGGCCTGGTGCATGAGTGGGAGCCAGCTGGTTTGCCCAGAAGAGTGTCCCAGATCACGGTGGGGGTTCCCTTGGGGCAAGGGGCGGCCTGGGCAAGGGACCTGTGGAGGTTTGCAGACTGGCTACGCCTCCCAGCGACCCAAGCAGAGGCCCTGGGATCTGGGATTAATTTGTGTCTACAATTGAAACTTTGTAGCCTGGAGCAGAGCCAGGCCTTCTGCTCCCTCTGTGGTGGCAGCCATTTCTGCTTGAAACTTTGTAGCCTAGAGTGGAGGCCTAGGCCAGTAATGGCAGGCATAAAGCTTGGCTTCCTCCATTGCCAGGGAAACCCAGGCCTCTGTTCTCTCCAGCTCAGTGGCTGCCGCCATTTCTGTATCTTTTATAATTGAAATTTTGTAGCATTGAGTGGAGGCCTAGGCCGGCAACAGCAGGCGGAAAGCTTGGCTTCCTCTGTTGCCGGGGAAACCCAAGCCTTCCTCTTGCTCTCAGTGGTGGCAGCCATCTTTTTTGGGGTTTATTTGCATAATCTCCTGATTGGCTGGTGGGCGTGGCTGTGGGCATGGCAGAGGTACGGTCAAGTTTGCATATTACTCTTTTATTAGATAAGATATATATATGCTCGGTCCTTCGCATATTATAATGGAGTCCATTATGTTAACTGTTAGCTGGTATTATTGACTTGTCTATTTAATTTAATTAATTAATTTATTTTTAATATATTTTATTGATTTTTTACAGAGTGGAAGGGAGAGGGAAAGTCAGAAACATCGATGAGAGAGAGACATCGATCAGCTGCCTCTTGCACGCCCCCTACCGGGGATGTGACCGCAGCCAAGGTACATGCCCTCGCCAGAATCGAACCCGGGACCCTTCAGTCCACAGTCCGACACTCTATCCACTAAGCCAAACTGGTCTTGGCTGACTTGTCTATTTTAAATGATTTGTAAAACTTTGTTTCCTTAAAAAAAAAAAATTATATCCCTAGAGAGATTTCTCCTTACCATTTTCTTAAAGCCTTTGGAAGGTTTCAGGACATGAGTTATGCTCAGTAATGCAGTTTTACCGCATTCGGTTTGGCTAGAGATACTTCTTCATTTATAATCTGTCTGCAAATCAGCACTGGCAGCACCATCTGACAGAGCTGTAGCTTTCCTCCCAGTACCTTTTTAATCTGTCTCCCATCAGCATTCTCAATCTTCTTTTTCTGCCAGAAAGAGGAACTTATTCTAAACTAGGGCTCTTAAAGATCCTGCACCCAGTTGTAATTAGCATAACTAGCACTTTGTGCATAATACAAACGTGTCATAAATTACAGATTGAATCTCAAAATCTGTCCTAACCACATTTTGCTTGCCAGTGTAGAGGCTTGAAAGACAAAATACTCCTTTTCTAACTTTAGTTGAAGTTAGAGCTAGCTGTATGATTGAGTTTGGATAACCCTATCTAATAAAAAGAGTAATATGCAAGTTGACCATATCTCTGCTACACCCACAAGCTACGCCTACCAGCCACATCCACTAGCCAATCAAGAACCAATATGCAAATAAACCCAACCAAGATGGCTGCCAGCCACAGAGAGCAGGAGGGAGGCTTGGGTTTCCCCAGCAATGGAGGAGTCCAAGCTTTCCACCTGCCCTTGCTGGCTCAGGCCTCCCCTCAATGCTACAAAGTTTCAATTATAGAAGATAATGACGGCAGCCACAGAGCTGGAGAGAGCAGGAGGCTTGAGTTACACCCAGAGATGGAGGAAGCCAAGCTTTCCACCTGCCCTGGCTGGCCCAGGCCTCCACTTAAGGCTAAAAAGTTTCAATTATAGAAGATAAATAAATCCCAACAGAAATGGCTGCCACCAAGGAGTGAGCAGAAGGCTTGGCTATGCTCTAGGCTACAAAGTTTCAGATGTAGAACATAAATTAATCCCAGATACGAGGGCCTCCACTTGGGTCGCCAGGGGCTGTGGCCAGCCTGAAAACCACCACTGGCCCCTCACCCAGGCCACCCCAAGCCCTAAGGGAACCCCCATCCTGATCCGTGACACCTTCAGGGCAAACCAGTTAGCTTCCACCCATGCACCAGGCCTCTATTCTATCTAATAAAAAAGTAATATGAAAACTGACCATCACTCCAACACACAAGATGGCTGCCCCCATGTGGTCAAAGATCTTGCCTCCATGTGGACACAATGTGGCCACCACAAGATGGCCAGCAGGAGAGGGCAGTTTGGAGTGACTGGGCCTGTAAGGGAGGGCAATTGGGGGTGATTAGGTCAGCAGGGCAGGGCAGTTGGGAGGGACCAGGCATGCAAGGGAGGGCAGTTGGGGGCGATCAAGTCTGCAGGGGAGGACAGTTAGGTGTGATCAGGCCAGCAGAGGAGGGATGTTGGGGGTGACCAGGCCTACAGGGAAGGGCAGTTGGGGGGGACCCAGGCCTGCATGGGAGGGCAATTATGGGCAAGCAATGGCAGGGGAGCAATTAGGCATCAATCAGGCTGGCAGGGGAGTGGTTAGGTGGTGATCAGGCTAGCAGGCAAAAGAAGTTAGGGACAATCAGGAAGGCAGGCAGACGTGCAATTGGGAGCCAGCAGTCCTGGATTGTGAGAGGGATGTTGAGATCAGGCCTAAACAGGCAGCTGGACATTTCTCAAGAGGTCTCAGATTGGAGGGGTTGCATGCTGGGCTGAGGAACAGTACCTCTCACCCCCCCCCCCCCATGCATGAATTTGATGCACTGGGCCTCTAGTGTAATATAATAAAAAATATTATAGATGACCTCTACAAGGAAAATAAAAGTGCTTTTCTGATCAAAGGAACAGAAGCAATATAACAGTTTAGGTGCATATCCCCTTCTTTGTTCTATTTTTAAGTGTGGAATATGATGTGTGCAGTTGTGACAGGGTTGCAATCTTGAGGCAACGAGCCTGAGAATGGAAAGTTAACAAGCTAAGGAGATAGAGCAGAAAGTGAGAGTCTGAGTTTTTAATGATGTTATTGGGCTATCAAGACAACCCTGAGACAACCTTCTCTGGATATCTTTTAAAATATATATATATTTTTATTGATTTCAGAGAGGGAAAGGGAGAAAGAGATTGAAACATCAATGATGGGAATCATTAATTGGCTGCCTCCTGCACATCCCCACTGGGGATCGAGCCTGCAATCCAGGCATGTGCTCTTGACCGCAGTCGAACCTGGGACCCTTCAGTCCGTAGGCTGATGCTCTACCCACTGAGCAAAACCGGCCAGGGCACTTGTTTTATATGTTATTAAAGTTCTAATAGTGTAAGATGCTTAGTCAGACTTTTCTGTTACGTGTAGCTGAAAGCATTCCTCCTAATTTAGAAAAGAAATAGCAGCTTTAATATAAACAAAATTAATATATACTTAGATTTATATAGTTTTATTTATGTGCAAAATAAATACAAGTGACATGGAAATAGGAAATAATTTAAGAGGTGAAAAATGAATTCTAGGTATACTTTTGACATTGAAAAACATAATAATATATAATAATCCATTCTCAGTTGTAATTTCTAGGTTCTCTGGCTACCTCCTGTGTACTTTCCCACATTACTTATGGCTTAAGAAAAAAGTTTTCATTGATTTTTAGAGAGAGGAAGGGAGAAAGTGAAGCATTGATTTGAGAGATAAGTATCAGTCGGCTGCCTTCCCCACACCGCCTTGGTGCACGGAATGATGCTCATCCAACTAAGCCACACTGGCCAGGTCAACTTATTTATTTACTTATTTATTTATTTATTCTTTGTTGATTAAAGTATTAATACATGTCCTTATCGTCCCATTACCCCCTACCCCCGTGCTCGTGCTCTCACTTCCCTTATATCTGTATCTATTGGTTATGCTTATATGCATGCATACAAGTCCTTTGGTTGATCTCTCCCCTTTCCCCCACCCTCCTCTACTTTCCTTCTGAAATTTGACGATGTGATTGATGCTTCTCTGTCTCTAGATCTGTTTTTGTTCATCAGCTTATGTTCATTATAGTCCACAAATGAGTGAGATAATGTGACATTTATCTTTCTCCAACTGACTTCTTTCACTTAGCATAATGGTTTCCAGGTCCATCCCTGCTATTGTAAATGTAGGAGTTCTTTTTTATAGCAGTATAGTATTTCATTAGGTAGCTGCACCACAGTTTTTTAATCCACTCCTCTGCTGATGGACACTTAGGTTATTTCCAAATCTTAGCTATTCTGAATTGTGCTGCTATGAACATAGGGGAGCATATATCCTTTCTGATTGTTTTTTCTAATTTCTTGGGATATATTTCAAAGCCACTGTTCTCAAAACTGCCTAGTACTGGAACAAGAACAGACATGTAGACCAATGGAATAAAATAGAGAACCCAGAAATTGACCCAAACCACTATGCTCAATTAATATTTGACAAAGGCAAGAGCATACAATACAGTCAAGACAGTCTCTTCAATAAATGGTGTTGGGAAAATTGGACAGATACTTGCAAAAAAAATGAAACTAGACCATCAATTTACACCATACACAAAAATAAACTCAAAATGGATAAAGAACTTAAACATAAGATGGGAAAACATAAAAATATTAGAGGAATCCGCAGGCAGCAAAATCTCAGACATATGCTGAAGCAATATCTTCACAGATAAAGCTCCTAGGGCAATGGAAATTAAAGAGAAAATAAACAAATGGGATTACATCAAAATAAAAAGCTGCTGCACAGCAAAAGAAATCATCAACAAAACAAGAAAGCCCACTGCATGGAAGAACATATTTGCCAGTGTTGTCACCGATAACTTTAATCTCCAACATCTACAGGGAATTGATACAGCTTTACAAAAGGAAGATAACCCAATCAAAAATAGGCAATGCGCCTAAATACAGACAGTCTTCAGGTTACATCTGAGTCGACGTATGTCGTTTCCTGGTTACATTGCTATCTCCCGTTTATTTATATATAAAAAAAGTTCCATCATTTCAACGTATGTTCATATGTGCTTTATGTTTTTTATTATTTATTTACCACAAGTAAAGGACAGGAGTTATCTTTATTTAAAAATTTTTTTTTTTACTGTTTCACTTCATTACTGCTGTGTATGTCTCCATGTGAGTGACATAGGTACTTACGGAGGTGGGTTCCGATTTACAGAGAAAATTGCATTATGTGGTATCATAGGAACGGATCTCCAACGTAAGCCAAGGACCTACTGTAGATACTTTTTGAAAGAGGACATAGAAGGCCAAGAGACATGAAAACACTAGTGGCTCCGTGCACGAATTTGTGCACCTTGAAAGGAACTGTGGGCATGAAGCTGTGGTGGGCACAGGGATGTGTCTCGGCCCATCCTCTTCACCCCTGCCTGGCCCTTCCTGCTGCAGCCCCTGGTCTCCTGTCTGCCAGCAGCCCCACTCCCGCCACCGCCGCTCCTGCGCTGATGGCACCGGCCCCACTTGCACTCGCTGACGGCATGGAGCGATTGAGGCCAGCACCAGCAGTGGGTGTGAGTGAGGCCGGCGCCGTCAGCAGGTGTGAGCAATGGCTACTGCTCCGATCACCCCTCAGGAGCAGGGGGAGGTGGAGAAATCCTCAGGGGCAATTGGGGCCAGCAGCTACTGCTCACACCTGCTGCAATCAGGACTGGTGCTGGGCACCAGCAGTGGGTGCTAGCAGCAGCTCCGGTGCTGGGAGCAGGTGTGAGTGGAGTCTTTGCCAGCAGTGGGTGCAAGTGGCGACTGCTGGCCCTGATCGCCTCTCAGGAGCAGGGGGAGGTGGAGAAGCCCTAAAGAGTGATCGGGGCCAACAACTGCCACATGCACCCATTGACAGCGCCGACAATAGGGGCCAGCACTGGGCGCCAGCAGCGGGTGCGAGCAAGGCTGGTGTTGGCAGCAGGTGTGAGTGTTGGGCGGGACCATGGCTCACGGGAGCAAAGTATTTTCAGTAACCACCAGAGGTTAGCCCGAAAGACAGCAAGCAGTGCCCCGCCTTGGTCTGGCGCCCCTGCTCACCTGTCCACCATCCCGCCGCAACTGGTGTCTGCCATGTTCTGCACTCTCCTGCCTGCCGATGCCTGCCATGTTTCACACATGCCCCCTGGTGGTCAGTGCATGTCATAGAGACCAGTTGTTTGGTTGTTCTGCTGATCGGTCTATTTGCATATTAGGGTTTTATATAGATAGATGCTCAAAGTTACTAATCATCCGAGAGATGCAAGTCAAAACAACAATGAGGTACCATCTCACACCTGTCATCAACAAATCAACAAATGACAAGTACTGGTGAGGATGCAGAGAAAAAGGAACTCTCATGCACTGCTGGTGGGAATGCAGACTGGTGAAGCCACTATGGAGAACAGTATGGAATTTCCTCAAAAAACTAAAAATGGAACTTACAGGTTTTTAAAGTCTTGCTTCCCTCAGACGCTACCCATGTCTGCCACCACCCACCCCCAGTTCCCTGTCCCATCCTGGGGCCCAGCCCCCATCAGGCAGATTGGGACCTGCTGGCCAGGTGGAGTGGGCAGTAGGCTGATCAGGGTCTGTCAGTTGGAGTGTGGAACCTGGGAGTTTGGCTGCCAGCCCTGAGGAGGGAGCCAGACCTCGGACCCCCAGGAAAGGGTCTGCATCTGCCACCACCTATCCCTGGTTCCCCATTCCAGCCCAGGGACCTGGCCAGGGGTGGGGACCAGGAGGTTGGCCAGCAGGCCCGGTGGCGATAGTGCCTGTGGGCTTGGGGCATCTCCTGCATTGAGTGTTTTCCCCCTGGGGGTCAGTGCGCACCATAGCAACTGGTCATTCTGGTCACTCCTGTTGCTCTGGTTGTCCCAGTTGTTCTGTCATAACAGTCACTTAGGCTTTTATATATACAGATTAAAGGCCTGGTGCATGAAAATTCATGCACTGGAGGGGGCAGTCCCTCAGCCTAGCCTTCTTCTCACAGTGTGGGAGCCCTCAGGAGTGGGAGGTGACATGGCAATTAGGAGAAGGTGATTCCCCCATTATACCTCTGCTCCTGCCACTGCCGGCAGTGCAAGCCTTGGCTGGCCCTACTTTCCTGAGCCTCGGGTGGCCCTGGGTTCTGGGCAGCTGCCATCCGAGGCTTGCCTACGCCTCAGGCCTGCCCTGGGCAGCTAGGCAGCCACCATTCAAGGCTTGCCTAATGCCTTGGGCCAGCCTCGGGAGGCTGGGCGGCTGAGGGGATCAGACTTTGGAGGCAAGTGCGCAGAGCGGCTGGACCTGCCTGAGGGCAGGCCTGGCTGTGCCGCACACCTGCTGTCCCAGTGGGGCTGAGGAGACTGGGTACCGCCATTTTGTGGCTGTGGGCACCACCATCTTTGAGGGTGTGGCAGTTAATTAGCATAATCCCTCCTTATTGGCTATGGGTGCCGCCATACTTGGGGTGTGACAGCAATTAGTATATTCCCTTTTTATTAGATAGGATGATGAAGCCATGCCAATCATATGCTTAACCCAATCCCGTTAAGTTTTACATTATTTAATGGTGTTAAGATGCTTGATAAATTTGTCCATTTGTTATGAAAATTTAAAGTAGAAGTAGGCAAGAAAGGGAATACAGGTAAGAAAATACAAAGAATTCTTATGAGAAAGGTAGAAAAGTAAGAAAATGTTACCATATCATGAGATAAGTATAACAATACTTTCCATTGAGGAATTGCTCTTACTTAGATTTTATCATTTGCTGATCCCCCTAAGGCAATGCCTCTTCTACATCTTTTTAAAGTTAATCATAAAAGAAAATGCAAATTCTTTGTGTAACTGAAGAAATAAACCAGAATATTGTTTACCAATGAATGTCACAGTGAATTATACTTTAAATGGAGGCTTACATGCACAAACTCCTATATATATTCATCTGTCTTTTACATTGATCAGCAAGCTTGATAGCCTCTCTGTTTTGGAAATGACTGGCCTTACTGATCTCCTATTTCTATAGATGCTGCATGGTCTGAAGAGGCATTTCTGGTACAGAGTCAGAAAAGCACTATGGGCGGCTATGAGAGGGCTGCCGCTGCAGCACTGTGAGATCCAGATACCATTTACAGTGACAGGGAGTAATCCAGGCTCCACTTTGCAGTTCCTCCTCACTCTGGTCAGTGTTTGACTTGGAGTGCTTTTGTTCATATTAGAATCCATTTTGTCTTGTGTTTTGTGACGTTTTTAAAATTGAATTTTTAGCCAAGACCGGTTTGGCTCAGTGGATAGAGCGTCGGACTGCGGACTGAAGGGTCCCGGGTTCGATTCCGGTCAAGGGCATGTACCTTGGCTGCGGGCACATCCCTAGTAGGGGGTGTGCAAGAGGCAGCTGATCGATGTTTCTCTCTCATCGATGTTTCTGACTTTCTATCCCTCTCCCTTCTGCTCTGTAAAAAATCAATAAAATATATTAAAAAAAATAAAATTGAATTTTTAGTTTACATATGTACTTTATTGATGTTATTAAAAATGATAATTAACAGCGTTTCATATTCATGTGGATAGATGTCCAGGATATATTAAGTAAAAATAGCACAAGTTGCCCTGGTTGGTGACTCGGTTGGAGCATCATCCCATGCACCAAAAGATTATGGGTTTGATTCCAGGTCAGGGCATATAGCTAGTTTGCAGCTTCAATCCCCAGTTGTGACACATACAGGAGGCAACCAATCAATGCTTCTCTCTCACATTGATAGTTTTCTCTTTCTCCACTGTCTCCCTTTCTCTTTCTCTAAAATCAATAAACATATCCTCCGGTGAGAAAGAGAGGGAGGGAAGGAGGGAGGGAGGGAGGGAGGGAGGGAGGGAGGGAGGGAGGGAGGGAGGGAAGGAAGGAAAAAAGAAAGAGAAGAGAAAGGGAACAAGTTAACTTTGGGTCACCTAAGACAATTTCAGTTACATTACAATTTTACCATACTCTGGCTCAGCCCCACGAAGCCTAAAATCCAAAGATATCTCCAGGGTTTTTAAGAATCTCAGATGATATTTTATCTTTGATATCTTTTATAGAGACTATATTCCTGGGCCAGCAAGAATTTTAATTTTTACTTAATTTTTATTTTTGTTTTTATTGAGTTTTTAAAGAGAGAGGAAGGGAGAAGGAGAGAAACACTGATGGTGAGAGGGAAACATTGTTCTCTTGCCTCCTGTGCACACCCCTACTGGGGATTGAATCCACAACCTGGGCATGCACCCAGACTGAGAATTGAACTGGCAATACTTTGGTGCGTGGGAGGACACTCAACCAGCTGAACCAGATTGGCCATGGCATTCACAAGGTATTTATTTGTAGAGGTTCATTAAGTTCTTATTCATGCTTTTCCATTAGGTGATTATTTACATAGTAATCTTAGTATAGAGCTGGTATTAGCAAACACCAAATGAAAGGCAAACCATAAAGGAAAATAAATTGTTAAGAATTTAAACAATTTAACCCTGGCTGGTTTGGCTCAGTGTCTAGAGCGTCGGCCTGTGGACTAAAGGATCCCAGGTTCAATTTCAGTCAAGGGCACATGCCGAGGTGTGAGCTCTATCCCCAGTTGGGGGCATGGAGGAGGCAGCCGATCAATAATTCTCTTTCACCATTGATGTTTCTCTCTCTCTCCCTCTCCCTGCCTCTCTGAAATCAATAAAAATATATATAAAAAATAAAAATAAAATGGGGTTTACTTGTTAAAAAAGAATTTAAACATCTCTATAACAAAAACAAAATTCTCTAAATGACATTAGTAGGCAAATTGATAGAATAGGAAAATATTTTTAATTCTTTGATTAAGTACTCAATATCCTTAACATATATAAAAATAATAAAAATCTATAAAAAAAACTAACATCTTCATAGAAAAGGTAGAAAACGCTAATAAGCAATTCATAAAGGGTAAAATTTAAATAGCCCCAAAACATTGAAAAGGTATTCAACTTCATCAGTAACCTAAGAAATGCACATTAAGATGATGAGATACACCCTAGCTGGTTTGGTTCAGTGGACAGAGCATCAGCCTGCTGAATGTCAGTGTTTCTCTCTTCTCCCTTCCATTCTCTCTAAAAAAAAATCAGTGGAAAAAATGTCTTTGATGAGGATTAACAACATCAAAAAGATGAAATATTTTTTTTACTAATAAAATTGAGGAATATTTTTTAAAAAACATAATAGTTACTTAGGGACATGAATAGTATCATAAGCTGGTAAAATTGGTTTAGTCTTTTTCTAGGGCAGTTTAGCAACATAGGCATCAAAAGTCTTAGAATTTTCTACATCTTTTAAGCCAAAAGTGATATATATCTTTAAAAATATATTTTAGTGATTTTTTTACAGTGAGGAAGGGACAGAGATAGAGAGTTAGAAGTATCGATGAGAGAGGAACATCGATCAGCTGCCTCCTGCACACCTTCTAACTGAGGATGTGCCTGCAACCAAGGTACATGCCCTTGACCAGAGTTGAACCTGGGACCTTTCAGTTAGCAGGCTGCTGCTCTATCCACTGAGCCAAACTGGTTAGGGCAGAAGTGATATATTTTTAAGAATTTGTTTTAAGGAAATAAATATGAATGAAAACTACAATGACCAACAATAGGACTTGTTATATACTACAAAGCTAGTATCTAATAATTGTATTAGTATTTTAAATAATTAATTTTTAGCTCTATTGATTTTTGTTTACTGTCCAATTGTTATCTAATTTGTTGATTATTTTTGTGTTTGTCTTTATGTTCTTTCACTTTCCTTGAGTTTAATTTGCTTTTTTTTCTAGTTCTTGGGATAGATACTTAGACATTAATTTTCAGTTTTTCTTTTCTTGTAATATATAATTTAAGGACATAAATTCACCTTAAAAGAGAGCTTTAGCAATATTCTTTTGTGTTGTTGTTGTTTTTAAATCTTTTTCTTTTTAAAAAAATATTTTATTGATTTTTTACAGAGCAGAAGGGAGAGGGATAGAAAGTCAGAAACATCAATGAAAGAGAAACATCCATCAGCTGCCTCTTGCACGCCCCCTACTAGGGATGTGCCCGCAGCCAAGGTACATGCCCTTGACCGGAATCAAACCCGGGACCCTTCAGTCCGCAGTCCGACGCTCTATCCACTGAGCCAAACCGGTCTCGGCAAATCTTTTTCTTTTAAAAATGTAGTTTTATTGATTTCAGAGAGGGATGAAGAAGGAGAGATAGAAATATCAATTATGAGAGGGAATCATTGACGGACTGCCTCCTGACTATCCCTCACAGCCAGTGCAGGTGCCCTTGACTGAAATTGGGACCCTTCGGTATGCAGGTTGATGCTCTGTCCATTGAGCCAGACCAACTAGGCCAATCTTTTATTTTTCAATTACACTTGATGTTCAGTATTATATTAATTTAAGATATATCCAGTGATTAGACATTATATAACTTGCAATGTTATCACCCCTATAAACCTAGTATCCATCTGACACCATACATAGTTATAATAGTAGTGGCCTGGTATATGAATTCGTGCACATTGAAAGGAAATTAATTAGAAGTAATATTTTAATGTCGCTATTCACCCTTTCTCTATAATAGAAGTGTCAACTAAAATTCATGATAGACAATGACAGATAGAATCACATGGTCGGAATTGGTGCCAGTGAGAGCTTTACTGGTATTTGTATTGCACATGCATGAGTTAACTTAGCCTTTTATACATATAGAATAAATTTGCTTAATTAGACCTGCTTTCTGATTTAGCTAAACTTTTTCCAGCCCAGTGAAGCACCCCAACTTCTCTTTTAGGTAATTGTCAGCAACCCAGCAGTAAATATCAACACAAAGCAGATTATTATTGTAGATCACACAGGGAGACCAAAGGGTAAAATACTTAACTGTAGCAGTGTTTAACTATATTCTGCACATTGAGAAAACCTGAAGTCATTTTCAACGTTCACAATTTTTTCTTTTTAGTTGGGTCAAATTTCTAAGCTTTCTAAATGTCCATTTTCCAGCTAATGAAAAGAAAATAGGATTTCACTGAGTCTTCTATCTACCTACTCCAGGACTTCTGTGAGGACTAAGTGAGATGAGGCACGTGGAAATACTTCATAGACATTTGGATACAGTGTGAAATTTTTCCACCTGGCTATGGAACAAGTCGTGTTCCTGGGCTGAAGAAATTGCAAGGAGGCAAGTCACTAGGGAAAGGAAGCTGGACATCGCTACGTGACATCATTATCCGGACAGTCGGACACTTAGCATATTAGCTTTTTATATGTGTTATTGACTATATTTCCTATGTTGTACTTTACATTCCTCTGTTTCTTATATTCAACTTTTATTATTGTTCAGTCCGAAATATGTTCTTATTTCCCGTGAGAATTTTATTTTGACTTATGGGTATTAAATACATTGCTTCATTTATAGAAATTTGACAGTTTTCTAGTTCTCTCTCTCTCTCATGTTGATTTGTAGCATAATTCCATTGTGGACGTTTAAGTTACTCTGTTATCTGTGTATGTTCTTTGAAATTTGTTGAGACTCACCATCTCAAACACACCACCCCCACCCCAGCCCCCTCCAAATGCCACCTATATCAGCTGCTTTTTAAAGTTTTTCTCTTTGTTTATGGTTGTTTTTTAAAAAAATGTTTTTATTGATTTTTTAGAGAGAGTGCAAGGGAGATGGAGAAAGAAACATTAATATGACATTGATAACTTCTTTATACACACTCTCCACTGGGGATCTAGCTCACAACCTGGTATGTGCTTTGAGTAGCAATTGAACCAGCAACCTCTTGGTATACTAGATCATGTTCAGCCAACAGAGCCACACCAGCCAGGGCTCTGTTTTGATGGTTTTCAACAGTTTCACTATGTTGTATATGCTTATGGCTTTCTTCTCATTTATTCCATGATAGGCCCTTACAGCTTTTTCCTATGGCTTTATGTTTTTCATCAGTTTTGGAAAACATTTGTCCAGTACCTCTTCTAATATTAGCAATGCCCTATTCTCTCTGTCCTGGGATTCAATTACATACGAGTTACCAGTGGTCGGCAAACTCATTAGTCAACAGAGCCAAATTGTACAGCGATTGAAATTTCTTTTGAGAGCCAAATTTTTTAAACTTAAACTTCTTCTAATGCTACTTCTTCAAAATAGACTTGCTCAGGCCGTGGTATTTTGTGGAGAGACACTCAAGGGGCCAAAGAGCCTCCTGTGGCTCACGAGCCGCAGTTTGCCGACCATGGAGTTAGACAATCTCACTTTATTTTGTGTGTCCCTGAAACTCTTGTTACTTTATTTTTTTCTACTTTTGGTTCAACTTTTTATTTTCTATTGGCCCTTTCACTTCACAAATCCTCTCTTCTTCTGTGTCTAATCCATTTACTGAATTCTTGATTCTAGTTGTCATATTTCTTAGTTCTACTTGTGTTTTATAAATATTCAAGTTCTCTGGTAAAATGATCAACTATTTGCATATTTAAAAATATATTAATCATAGTTACTTTAAAGTCTGTGTTTGAGCATGCCAATATCTGGGTCACATGTGTCTTTTTTTCTGTTGTCTATTCTTTTAGTTTTGGTCATGTAGTATTTTTTCTTATTATGCCCACTAATTTTTTATTGAATGGAACATACTCTATATGAAAAATTATAGAGGCTCTGGATGATATATTTTTTTTTCAGAAATGATTTAATTTTTGTCTGGCAGCCAGACTGATAGTTAGGGATTGAGATTTTCAGTGTGTTACAGAGTTTGTAAGAACAGTCAATTTCCAATTTGGCCTTAATTTTAGTATATGTTTTAAGGATTTCAACTGAAAGCTGGGTTATATTCACCAGACCCTTCTTTCTTCCTGGCCCTGAACTTTGATTTTAACTTTCTCATCAATTTGAATTGCTTAAATTTCTACTTAGCTCTTTAGCTTTTTAATGATTGCTTCCTGCTTTCTCACCCACTTTTCCTGCACATTTACAATTTAGAAACTGACAGAATGTCCAAGGGGAAATTGTGAGCAACTGAGACCACCTTTTTTCTCCAAGATTCTGTTCCCTTCAATTGTGGAGTTTAAGGCTAGTCTCTAGTCTTATAAGCCAGTGTGTGTCTTCTTAGACCAGTGAGACTGACTCAACTTCTGGGTCAACACTCAACCTCCATACCCCATAGGTGAATTGGGAAGTGACCTGGCGGGGGGTATCAAATATAGGGCTCCCTGAAGTGCATGCATTTTTCCTTCTCTCTGGAATCGGTCTCTCAAATTATGATTCTTTGGTTGCTATCCAACACCTTTAATCTCGTGTGTGTGTGTGTGTGTGTGTGTGTGTGCGTGTTTGTATTTTTTTGCTTCTTTTTGCATTTTATACAGTTTCTTAGTTGTTCTCAGTAAGAATGTTAGTCTGATACAAGTTGCTCCACCATATCTAGAACTGAAAGTCCTTTGCTAAGCTATTTTTAAGTGTATGTGATAGCATTTTCTTATGCAGTTGCAGAAGTAACAATTTGTGAAATTTTATCAGATATCAATCAAACTAAAGATGTATAACCCAGCATTGTGTGTGAGTGGGTGTGAAGTAAATTCTAAAATAGCTTTCCATTTTTAAAGACAGACTATATTTTCCTAATATTTTCCTAATATTTTTACATTTTTGTTGGTTGTATGGTATATAAACTTAATTTGTGTGGAAAACTTAATTTTGACTAGTATTCAATTTATGACCTATTTGGGAAAACATTGTTTTTGCCTTTTTTATGTTTCTTAGAGACAAATTTGAATTTGGTTAAATTTTAAAAATAACCAAAACTTTGCTATACATATAATAAATTTTTTCTATAGCTAAATTTTCTATATACTAGTAGTTACTCCTGTTAAGCACATTTATTTCTCTAAGTGTATTGGGTATACATTTTTCTAAAATCTATTATTAAAAATAGGGTGTAAAATATTTTTTTTTAATTTGGAAAAAAATGCAGGAGATCCTGGTAAAGAATTAAAATGACAAGACAAAACAAAAAGCTATCCACCAAAGACAACCTTTGCTAACTTTTAGATACAGTCTCTATTGTAGATATTGCGCTACAATATCCAGATCTTTAGGACTTTCCAGCTCCCTTTTCTCAGATGCTGCAATGTTGCTGAGAATTTCTCAGCTTAAAAGAACCATTTAACACAAGGTCATACTCTTTTCTAGGGCAGCTTACATCCAGTGACTAGTTGATAAAGATAAGAAAGTCCAGCCTCCTTGTGGCAACTCAGGACAACTCTTTTTTTTATTGTTCAGTTTATTAATTACATTGTCCCCCCTTTCTTATCCCCCTATAGCTCCCCTCCACCTTGTACCCATCCCACTCTCCGCCATCACCTCCCCCCTCCCAAGGTCCTCTCCCATTGTTGCAAGATTTTTGTCCAGTCTCTTGCTGCACTTCCCACACCCCTTTTTTCTCCAAGAATTGTCGGTCCATTCCCTCTCTATGTCCATGATTCTGTTATGTTCACCAGTTTATCCTGTTCATCAGATTATTAATTCACTTGATTTTTAGATTCATTTGTTGATAGATGTGTATTTGTTGTTCATAATTTTTATTTTTACCTTTTCTTCTTCCTCTTCTTAAAGAATATCTTTCAGCATTTCATATAATACTGGTTTGGCGGTGATGAATTCCTTTAGCTTTTTCTTATTTGCGAAGCACTTAATCTGACCTTCAATTCTACATGATAGCTTTGCTGGATAGAGTAATCTTGGTTGTAGATTCTTGCTACTCATCACTTTGAATATTTCTTGCCACTCCCGTCTGGCCTGCATCATTTCTGTTGAGAAATCTGCTGACAATCATATGGGTGCTTCCTTATAGGTAACTAACAGTTTTTCTCTTGCTGCTTTATAATATTCTCTCTTTATCTTTTGCTCTTGGCATTTTAATTATGATGTGTCTTGGTGTGGTCGTCTTTAGATTTCTATATTTTGGGGTTCTGTGTACTTCTTGGGCTTTTAAGTCAGTTTCTTTCACCAGGTGGGGGACGTTTTCAGTCACTATTTCTTCAACTAGGTTTTCATTACCTAGCTCTCTCTCTTTTTCTGGCGCCCCCATAATTCAGATGTTGGCATACTTGAGGTTTGTCCCAGAGGCCCCTTACAATATCTTCAATTATTTGGATTCTTTTTGTTTCTTGCTTTTCCAGCTGAGTGGATTTTGCATCTTTGTATTTCAAATGTTTGACTTGGTTCTTGCGGCCCTCTGGACTGCTTTTAGGACTTTGTGTAATATTTTTTATTTCAGTCAGTGTATGCTTGATTTCTAGTTGGTCCTTTTTCATATTCTTGAGGGTCTCATTCATATCCTCGTAGGTCTTGTTCATTTCCTTGTAGGTCTCATTCATTTCCTCGTAGGTCTTGTTCATTTCCTCACAGGTCTTGTTCATTTCCTTACAGGTCTTGTTCATTTCCTTGTAGGTCTTCTTCATTTCCTCATAGGTCTTATTTATTTCCTTGTAGTTCTCGGCCTTTTCTAGGAGCCTCTTGAAAAGCCTTATAACCGTGGTTTTGAATTCTATGTCCAATCATTTCTTTCCCTCCATTTCTTTCACATCTGATTTCTTTCCATGTCTCTGCATGTTGGCTGCTTTCATGAATTGTTCCATTAGCTTTGTATGGTAGATGTCCTCTAAGGGACAGTGGCTCAGCCTCCCCAGTTACCTGAGGTGGATACTCTTACTGCAATCCTTTCTGGGTTGTACAGTATTGTTGGAGTTAAGCCCAGCTAATTGTTGTTAGCACTAGGAAGGTTTGACCTGCAGGCCAATTGGGTGTGGAGATGAGCTGTGTTCAGGTTGGATGGGCGGAGTCTCTGAGCTGAGCAGGCAGCATCAGCATCAGCTAAGTCCTATGTGGCGCTCGGGTTGCTGTGTTGGGTGGAAATGGCTGTAGGCACCTCCAAGAGAAAGCCACCGCTGGTCTCCATCCGTTGCCAGACAATGCTGCCATTCCCCAAATGAGTCTGCACACCCAAAGTCTCGCCCAGGGTTGTAAAACAAAGCTGTCCGGTGGTCTCCCATATGAGGGAGCATGTCACGCGTCTGTGCTGTCGTGCACTTTACGTGCGTAAACTGCTGTTCTATGCTACGCGTACTCTCCTCAAACTCGGAGACCCCTGCCGTGCCCGGCTTTTAGCGTGCGTACCCTGGGCCTCGGGCCTTGGACCTCGCCTGTCACTGGAGAATCTGTGCAGTGGCACGTCTCCGCGTACCCCGGACATCGGACCTCGCCTGGCACTGAGGAATCTGTGCAGTGGGATGTCTCCGCCCTCCCTGTTGGAGAAATCCAGCCGGGATTTCTGCTGCCAGCTCTACAGCCTGTGCGCGCCCAGGCTCCAAACATCTGGCTTCGTGCGTATCTTCAAGGCTGCGCTCTGCCGCTCTTCTAAGTCTCAGTGTCCCACCTTTACTTTTATTTGTGCAATTTTTACTCAGCCAGCTTTCCGGTGATTCTGGATGATGATTGTTTTGTTGTTATGTTGTAGTTTTGGAATTGTTGCGCAGGGCAGCACAATAGGTGTTTACCTATGCCACCATCTTGGTTCCTCAACTCAGGACAACTCTTATGGACCATTCCAGTTCCACAGCTCCGCATGGGGTTGACTGAGATCTTTGTTAGGCCTACATTGCAGTTCACCTTCTCTCTCTGCCCAGTCATGCTTCCTGCCCATCCATTAATCGCTGAAGATCCCAAGAGCACTCCCTATAAACTGCCTATATACTAATCTCCACCTCAGAGTATGCTTGCTGGAGAACTCAGACTGCAACAATTCTTTTATAATTCTTTCATTTATGTTTTTATATTTTTTACATTGTCAAGATTATTTTACATATATATTTTTCTATGCAGCTCTTTTCCCTATTTATGACATGAACATTTTTCCTTGTTATTTAAAATTATTTATTTTTCAGATTATATGGATTAGATGTAATTTATTTAACCTTTGCTCTATTGCTGGACATTTACGTTATTTCAACCTTTTGGGTATCCTATCTAATAAAGAGGGAATATACTAATTGAACCCCTTGTTGTCACAAAGATGGTGGCACCCACAGCCAATAAGAAGGGAATATGCTAATTGACCGCACCATCCTCAAATATGGCAGTGTCCACAGCCACTAAGGAGGGATTATACTAATTGACTGCTCTGTCCTCAAAGATGGTGTGTCTCTAGCCAGTAAGGAGGGTATATGCTAATTGATTGCCATGCCCTCAAAGATGGTGGTGCCCACAGCCACAAGATGGTGGCACCCAGACCCTCAGCCATGCACCTGCCTCTTGAGCCCCCTAGTCCCCTGAACCCCCCGAATTCCCCAGCCACCCATGGCCAGCCTGAGGCATAGGTAAGCTTCGGATAGTGGCTGCCCAGCCACCAACGGCTGGCCTGAGGTGCAGGCAATCCTCTGATGGTAGCTGCCCAGCCATCCAGGGCCACCTGAGGCTCAGGTAACCAGGCTGGCCGAGGCTTGCACTGCTGGCAGTGGCAGAGGCAAGGGTGTGATGGGGCCTTGCTTTCCCCTGATTGCCAGGTCACCTCCTGCCCCTAAGGGCTCCTGTAATGTGAGAGGGGACAGGCTGGGCTGAGGAACCACCCCTTCCAGTGCATGAATTTTCATGTACTGAGCCTCTAGTTACAAATAATGCTTTTATAAATATTTGTTAAATTCATTGTTATTTGTGTTTTGTACTGTTTTCATAGAACCAATTCCTAAAGACAGAGTCACTTAATATTTTTTTAAGTGCTTTCTATTTTTAAATTGCTTTCCAGGAAGTGTGTACCATTTTATTTTATTACTAGAGGCCCGTTGCATGATATTCATGCAAGAATAGGCCTTCCTTCTGGCTTCGCTCCCCCCCGCCCAGAGCACTGCTCCTATAGCTCCCTCTGATTGCCTTCCCTCAGCAGGCAACCCGCCCTGCACAGCAGCTCTGCATCTGCATATGCAAATTAACCTGCCAGCTTTGTTGTGTTAATTTGCATACACACTTCTGATTGACTGTGAGTATAGCAGAGGTATGGTTAATTTATATGTTTGTCTATTATTAGGGAAGATTTTTAAATCCTCACTCGAGGATATGCTTATTGATGAGAGAGAGAGAGAGAGAGAGAGAGAGAGAGGAGGGAGAGAGAGACATTGATTGGTCACCTTCCCGTACACTACCTGACTGAAGACTGAACCATCAACCTAGGTAAGTGTCCTGATCAGAAATCAAATCCACAGCCTTTTCGTGCATGGATTAAGCTCCATTCAGCTGGGCCACCTGGCCAAGGCAACCTTTAACATTTATTTAAAAGTAGTTGGTTTCCTAGTGCTCATGTAAAATAAATTCAGCAGAATCATTAGTACTTGCCCAAGCTTGGCACCTAGAGAACAGATAAGAAATAGCATTCTACCTTTTATTTTATCAGAATAACTTTTATCTTGTTAACAGTTATCTTGAGGGAACTCTGTAACTAAATAGGGCACTATATTTGTGGTGCAGCGCTAAGTAATGATGCTGTGCTTTATGGAGTTGCTGTGCTTTTCCATTGGCAGGAAAGATCTGTGGACCTTTAGTATAGAAGCAAGGATACCCTTGGTCCCTTGTATATCTGTAGGCTTTGTTCTGGTCCCAAGCCCAGGGATTTCATCATATGTTTCTGGTTAGATTGGAAATTGGATGAGAGTGTGGATGGATTCGTGAAAAGCCATCCTTATAAATAGGGAATGTTTTATTGATGAGTCAATGATAGGCAAAAATCCTTATTGTTTGGAGACCAGGATGCCACCACTCAGTGGTGAACACATATTTTCTTAACAGAAGAGAGGGAAGATGTGTAAGTCTGTATAACATTTGGGCTGGTCCTTCCTGCTTCATTCTTTTCAATACAGGTTGAGCTGTCATATTGTGGGGTATTGGAGTGAGGGGCCAGGTGGTAAAGCTTGTAATGCTGATAGTTCACCCTTGGGCTTTTAGTTGTTGTTTTTTTCCACCCTTATATAATACAAGCTAAAACAGGGTTTCATTATATTTGTGTTACAAATAATTTATTATTAAGTAGAGATTATTTGTAGCTTCAGAGGACAGGGTATACTTCCCCCCATATTTCCCCCTACCTCTTTTGATTTTCCTATATCAAAATTAAGTAAAGCAAAATTTAATGCAGTCTGTGGAGGCTGTGTAGCTCCTAATGTTTGGAACTTGTTGCCAAGGTTTTAGTCACTCTTAGGCTAATGTATTCCAGTGTATAATATGTGAGTAATATGTTTCAGTACTAAGGAATATATTTTTTGAAATAAAAGAAACATTTTTCATTCTTTGTTCATGTGCTGTGGGATAAAGTAACTATATATTTATTTTATTGTTCACAATTAATGACATAAACTATAATAAACCTGATTTATAAAGCTTTATAGATTGTTTAAAGTCTGGAGAGGGGATGGGAATGGAGTAGAGGGAGTCAATGGGGGAAAAAAAGGGACATCAGTAATACTTCCAACAATAAGATAAATTAAGGGAAAAAAACTTCACTATAGGCTCCACAGAATGTACAGCTTATTAAAACACTAAAACTAGACCTTTCTCAACAGACTTTACTAGTAGCATTTAGAAATGTATTGGTTTTACGTTATTGTGGAGACTAATACATACATTGCCTATTTGGAACATATTTCACAGGCGAATTTACACACACACACACAAAAAACCTTTATAGATAGTTTAAAGTCATTTTGCGAGCTACTTAATCTGTGACTACAACCAAATCACTCTCAAATGTTTGGCTCTGAGATAAAGTTTGCCTTGGAGAAGCGCTTACCCTTTCTGACCCTAGTTCAAGAACTGTGACCTGTTCACAATGGCCTGGGATAACCGCTCTTCCTCAGACCTTGGTAGCAGCCCAAGGGTTCTGCAAGCTCCAGTTCTCATCCCCATTGATTCATAGCCTAAGCACTGGCTCTAAGTTTTCTGCTATGATAAAAAAACACACAACTTTTTATTGTGGAAATATTTAAAACATGTACTAAAGTAGAAATAACAGTACAATAAGTTTTCAAGTACTCATTCCTCAGCAATATCAACTCATGGCTAATCTTCTGCTCACTTCTGCCCTCCCATATTGCTTTGAGGTAAATCTCAGACATACACACTGTCATCTCATCCAGATATTTTAGTATGTATCTGTGCTGAAAGAAGTTCTACCAGGCCTGATTGCTATTCTTGGAAAGGCTTGCTTACAAGTTTGCCTTTGGCTGGCATCTGGGAAAATGGATTTCAGGAGGATTCTCCCCACCTTAATTGACAGTGTCTCACTGTGCCTAAGCTTTGTGTACAAACAATATGGTATATGCTGAACACCTACTTTCCTTCTTGGAGTCTGTAATCTTGGCAGGGGCTAAATAAAGCAAGCCAGTGTAACTAGTCCCCAATAAAACCTTGGGCACCAAGTCTGTAATGAGCTTCTCTGGTAGACAGCATTGTCACAACTTGTTGCTGTAGGATTTTAAGCACGTTTTTCTTTGCTGATTTTGCTCTGTATTCTTTTGCTATAATAAATCTTAGATTTGAGTATGGTATATACTGAGTCCTGTGAACCTTCCTAGGAAATCACTGAACCTGGAAGTGATCTTGGGGATTTTTGACACGGTATGTCTAATACAAGCACTTCAAAATTTATATGTATAATGTATATACCTACAGTGCCATTATCTATACTAATAAATGGGTAATATGCTAATTCAACTGGGTTGACCAGACATCTTCCAGTCATCCGGTCCTTCTAGACAAAACCACGGTGATGGGGCCTGAAGCAGAGGCAATTAGGGGCAATTGGGCCAGCAGGGGAGCAGTTAGGGACGATCGGGAAGGCAGGCAGAGGGGTTAGGGGTGATCGGGCAGGCAGGCAGAGGGGTTAGGGGTGATCGGGCAGGCAGGCAGAGGGGTTAGGGGTGATCGGGCAGGCAGGAAGAGGGGTTAGGGGTGATCGGGCAGGCAGGCAGGTGAGTGGTTAGGAGCCAGTGGTCTCAGATTGTGAGAGGGATGTCTCACTGCCAGACACCCCCCTGAGGGGTCCCCAATTGGGGAGGGTGCAGGCAGGGCTGAGGAACCAACCCTCTGCTTGCATGAATATCATGCACCATGCCTCTAGTTATACATAAAAGTCATAATAATTCCTTACTGTTGTCAAATGCAAGTCAGTCTTTGCACTTCCAATTGTATCATTAATGTCAATCTTTTTTTACAGTTTGTTTGAATCAGGTTTCAGATATTACAGTTGGTATTTCTTAAAGTCTCCTAATCTATAGTACCTCACTTTCTCTCTCCCTCTCCCTCTCCCTCTCCCTCTCCCTCTCCCTCTCCCTCTCCCTCTCCCTCTCCCTCTCCCTCTCCCTCTCCCTCTCCCTCTCCCTCTCACACACTCTCTCTTTCCTTGAAATTTATTTGTTGAAGAAATGGGGTCAATTTCCCAGTCCTGTTTTTGTTGATTATATTGCCTTGTGTAGATTCACATGTTTCCCCCTAAATTGGTGGTTGTATGTAGAGGTTTTCTGTGTGACTTTTTGAAAGCCTAATGCCTTCAGATATCCTGAGGCTATGCCTTAATTTTAGTTTGATTAATGTTTGCTAAGCACTTTGAGTACTTGGATAAAAGGACTCTAACAGTAAATATCTTTGTTTTCAGTAGCATGAGACTAGATCTTCTGACATTTGGAGTCTGACTCACTCACTGCACTTTAGAGAATCCAATAAAAAGTACATGGCTTAGTGTTTATTATCTGGCTTTTGGGTACTAATCCTGGCAAAGTTCCGTGAGCTAAAGCTGGCTTGAGTTATCTTGGGTTGGTATAGTGCCATGGTGACTAGATATTATGATGCAGGTAAAAATGTGGTTTTTAAAAAAGTCTTTCTTACTATTTTTAAGGCCTTAAAACTTGATATAGAAAATATCAGAACCCTACTGAAATATGTAAACTCCAAAATGCGTTAGTTTGCTATGCAACAGAATCATTTGGAATCTCAGTAACTAAGTTCTTCCTAATTAATGACTTACTAAGTTTCTCTTATTTCAACTCTATAGGAATAATTCGACAAGAGGGGTCCAATATAGTTATCATAGGTCATCTTTAGAGGTGTACCTTTTTAAAATTACTATGTGTTTTGGCTTTTATTTTAAACATTTAGAATACAGATGTATACTTTTTAAAACCTTTATTTTTAATAAAACACACATACATTTTTTTTCTACTGAACCATTTTTAAGTGTTCAGTTTAGTAGTGTTAACTAAATCATATTGTGCAACCAATCTCCAGAACTGTTTCATCTTGCAAAACTAAAACTCTATACCCATTAAAAAACAACTCCTTATTCCCTCCTTCCCCCCAACCCCTAGTACTCACTTTCTACTTTCTATCTATTAATTTGGCTACTCCAGGTTCCTCATGTAAGTGGAATCATACAGTCTTTTTTGTGACTTATTTCACTGCATATGTCAGAATTTCCTTCCTTTTAAAGTTGAATGATATTACATTGTATGTATGTATGTACTACATTTTGTTTATCCATTTTTTGGTGAGTACCTTGTGTTACTTTCACCTTTTGGACATCCTAGCTAATAAAAGGGTAATATGCAAATTGACTGTCACTCCAACTCACAAGATGGCTGCCCCCATGTGGACACAAGATGGCCACCATAAGATGGCCAGAAGGGGAGGGCAGTTGGGAAGGATCAGGCCAGCAGGAGAGGGCAGTTGTGGGCGATCAGGCCACCAGGGGAGGGCAGTTAGGAGGGACCAGGCCTGCAAGGGAGGGCAATTAGGGGTGACCAGGCTGGCAGAGGAGGGAAGTTGGGGTTAACCAAGCCTGCAGGAAAGGGCAGTTAGGGGCAAACAGGCTGGCAGGAGAGCAGTTAGGCATCAATCAGGCTGGCAGGGGAGTGACTAGGGGGTGATCAGACTGACAGGCAAGTGGTTAGGGGCAATCAGGAAGGCAGGCAAGCAGGCAAGCAGTTGGGAGCCAGCAGTCCTGGATTGTGAGAGGGATGTCTGACTGCCCATAGGATCGGGCCTAAATGGGCAGTCGGACATCCCTTGAGGGGTTCCAGATTGGAGAGGGTGAAGGTTGGGCTGAGAGACCCTCTTCCCCCATCACCCCTCATGCACAAATTTTGTGCACCGGGCCTCTAGTTATTAATAATGCTACTATGAACATGAATATAAAAATACTTCTTAGACCCTGCTTTCAATTATTTTGGGTATATACCTAAAAGTAGAATTGCTGGATTAGATGATTAGTCAATGTTTAATATTTTAAAGAACTGCCATACTATTTTCCATAGCTGCTGCACCATTTTATATTATTGCCAACAGTATACAAAGGTTTTGATTTCTCCAAATTCTTTCCATCACTTGTTATTTTCTGTGGTTTTATGTGTTTGTATGTTTAATAGTGGGCAATCTAATGGGTATGAGATAGTATCTCATTGTGGCATTGATTTGCATTTCCCTAATAATTAATGATATTGGCTATTTACTCATACGTTTGTATCTCTTTTTTGGAGAAATGTCTATTCAAGTTCTTTGTTTACTTTTAATCAGATTGTTCATTTTTGTTGTTGAATGATAGGAATTCTTTATATATTCTGGATATTAACTCATCAAATATATGACTTGAAAATATTATTTCCCATTTCCCAGTTGCATTTTCACTCTGTTGAAATTTTTAATTTTGACATAGTTCAATTTATTTATTTTTCTCTTCTTTTTGCTTGTGCTTGTGGTGTCATAGCCAAAAAACCATTCCCAAATCCAATAACAGGAAGGACGCTTTTTTCTTATGTTTTCTTCTAAGAGTTTTAAAAGTTTAACTCTTACATTTAGATCTTTGACCCATTTCAGTTTATTTTTAAAAAAATACTCTGCAGCAGATACTTTAAAAATATGTTTTTACTGATTTGAGAGACAGAAGAAGGGAGAAGAAGAGAGAAAGAGAAATATATATGAGAGAGAACCAAGGATCAGCTGCCTCCTGCATGCCCCCCACCCCCTCGCACCTCCCCTCTGGTTTGAGCCTGCATCCCCAACCATGTGTCCTGATCCACCTGGAATTGAACCTCAATCTCCCAGTGGGTGGGACCATGCTCAACCAACTGAACCACACTTGCCAGGGCTTGAGTTAATTTTTATATGTAGTATAAGGTAGATTTAGCCTCATTCTCTAGTTATATTTTTACACTTTTGCTTAATGATATATGATCACACCATCTTACAGGTGGGGAGGGAGGGCTATCAAGTCTGTTATATTACTGACAACTGCTTGCTTTGAGAAAATGGCCTTAACTCCTTCTCCCTTGTGCTATAATCTAGCTCATTTCCCTTGAAGTCTCTCTAAGTTTTAAGAAGGTAGTAGAAATTTTTAAACAGTATTTATTAATAAGTAGTCATTATTTATAACTTTTGGTTTAGATTCCTAAACGAATGAAACGTTTTCAAATATGCACAAAGTAAAGAGAATCTATATATATAAAAAGCCAGTATCCCTAACAACTAAAACGACCAAACGACTGGTTGCCATGAAGTGCCATTGGCCACTTCTTGGTCCCTCCCTCGCCCTGTCCCCTGCTCCCCACTCCTGCCTGCGAGGCAGGGCGTGGCAGGACTGGCGACTGGCGAGTGGGCTGAACTGCTGACCTCTTGGTCCCTCTTCCCCGCCTGCAGGCTCTGATGGATCGATCAGCGATGGTGAACAAGGGAATCAGGGTGGGTGGCAGGAGGATTGGGCTGGCTGTCAGGCCTTAGGATCACCAGCTCATCCCAGCTACTTGGGGGCTCAGGCTTGCAGGAAAGCAGGTCCCAGCAACTTCACTTTCATGCGCGAGCGCCTGGCTGATCACTGATGGAATGCGCTGCCCACTCGGAGCTGCTCACGTGGGGGCGGGTAGGTTGTGGGCATGCTCCGCAGCCTCCATCAGCACCTCAAGCCCGAGCAGCAGTGGCAGTGGCAGCAGCACCCGTGTGAGTGGCCAGAGCAGGCAGCACCATTCCAATCGCGGCCGGCCCAGCGCATGTGCATGGAGGTGAAGCCTCCGCCACCCACTTTCCTGTAGGCCTGAGCGCAGGAGCAGCTAGGGGATGAGCTGGTGGTCCCAAAGGCCTGACAGCCTGGCGGGGAGGCAGAAGATGACCCTTATTGCAGGATGGTAGGCCTAGGGACCCTATCCACACAATTTAATTGTGTGCTGAGCCTCTAGTAGTAAAATAACTCCCCAGAAAACAGTTTCAACAAATATCAGCATCTTGCACATCTTACTTCATTTAGTCCCTTTCCCAACTTTTTTCTTTCTGGAGTATTTTAAAGTAAATCCCAATCATTTTATCTCTTTGCTTATATTTGTATGTTTAATGTAAGCACACAGAAATATGTATTATGTCAGAGTGTGCATTTTTATATGCTTTCCAGTAGAATACTTGTATAATCAATTTCTATTGTTTTAAACCCTAGAACTAGGATTTTGGTATTTGAAATTGCTTTAGAGTTTTATAATTTTGCAATTGCTTTATGTCATTTATTTGATTATATCTACAACTAATATACAAGTCAGCCTCAGAAACCCAAACCTCACTTATAACATTGCTCTTTTGGGGAAATATGAACTGCTTTACAGCTCTCCATGTTAGAATGTAGTTTCTAAAAACTGATTATTTATGGATATCATCCATATATATACATATACATAAATACACATATATATACTGCTATAATGAGAACTTATAAGAAAGATTACAAAGATAGGCTTTTCTTTTAACTTTTTCTATTGGTGTTTTGAGTCCTAGTGGGTATTATATAGTAAGACCAACCACCTGATCCATGATTCTTTTAGCCTCTTATTTTTTTTTTAAACAGGGAAATTTAATTTTTTAAAAATCCCCACCAGAAGACATGTTTTCACTGATTCAAGGGAGAGAGGAAGGGAGAGAGAGAAACATCAATCAGTTGCTTCCTTTATGTTCCCTGACTGGCAATCAAACCCGAAACCTGGGAGTGTGTCCTGACTGGGAATTGAAACTGCCACCTCTTGGCACATGGGACGATGTTCCAACCAACTGAGCCACAACAACCAGGACTTAACTGGGGAATTTAATAACGCTCAATAAATTGGGTAACTTTTTGCTATAGAGGAAGTGCTACATCAGAAGAAGTTAAGAATTGAGAAGCACATGACATTGAATTGAGAGATAACCAGAAATCTCATCCAAGGTTAGAATGTTTTCTTCTTAGTCTTTATATTACCTGGTTATATTATATCCTCCTGGAATGGAACCCAGAGGTGGACTCTAGATAGGTCATCTCAGTAGGCTGTTTAAAGTAGGGTTGTTTGATAATTGAGATTGAGTGTGGATGTGAGGAGAGTCAGAGGTGTTGAGAGCTTGCTGTAAAGTAAGTTAGTTCTTTCAACTAGGGAAGAATTAAGGCTGTATAATAAGGTCTGAACCCAAGAATGGTGGGCAAGGATAATGCAAAATTAAAACCAGGAAAAGCTGTAATGTAAAACCTATTTTAGCACACTGTACCATCCATGCCTCAGATAAATAGTTTTGTGTTAGATAATGTATTCTCTCTAAGGGCCCCCCAAATTTTAATATCAAGGTTAAAAATCTTTCACAGAATCTTCTGAAGGTACTTAAGCGTTCAAACATAACACAAATACTAATTCATTATTTTCTTAAGAAAGCCACAACCCCAAGCTGACATTTCAAACTCTGAATGTCTGTTTCACCCACGTGCCTAAAGGGGTGTATCTTTTTGGGGAATCTTCCACAGAGCCCTGATTGTGAGCATCTGATTACTCCATGGGACATGACAGTAGTCAGGTTTGCACACTTGGCCTTTAGAATCCGCTCTCATGCTTCTTAGCCTTTCAGTGAAGCGACACAGAAGTGCAATTCTGCTTTTCTTCTTAATATCATCCTTGTTTTTCTTGCTCAGAGTCTTTTCCTTTTTTCAAAACATTTTTATCCAAGTTACTATTTGAAAAAAGTCTGCAAAAGGCTTTTGTTTGTTTTCAACTGGAAAAGACTCTCAGAGCCAGACTCTTTTAAATGTGAAGAAAATAAAGCTACTAATATCAGAGGATGGTCTGCCTCTCTGAGAAGGAGACATTTGAGCTGAGGTTTGAATAAGGAACTTCCTAATGAACCCATTGTAATGGAGAGAGAATGAAAGTTGAGGTTACACAGTCTTGGGTCAAATCTTGGCTCTGTCACTTTACTAAAGTTTATCTTGGTCAGGCTACCTTATTTCACTCAATCTCTGTTTTTTTTTCATCTATAAAACAGGGGTAATAATGCCATAATAGGCTCTTCAGATTAACATGGATCATGATTCTTTGACCTCCTTTTGACATTTGATCAGAAAGAGAGGCCTGACCTGGCAAACAGAGAACTGACTATCATATGGTCCTCTCATTCCACTTCTATCCTCACAGAATGTGATTTAAACCATTCATAAAAATTAAAAACAATTTACCTTGGAAATGTTGCTAGAACTGTGACCTCCTGACTGCTTATGTATGGTAATAATTAGCAACTTAAAATAATTTTATGTAGTTGCTTATTACCAGGCCCTTGAAATAATTTCTGAGGCTCAGCCTAAAGGATTTTCCATCGTGTTTTTAGCTTTGGAGATCAGAAGTCTTCAGGGTGATATGGTCTAACACACTAGTGGCAGCTGCTATTGAATTTTAAAAAGAACATTGAGAGCTGACGAAGAGATTTGCTTATTGTTATAGGAATGATTTAAGAAATTTAATTATTGCTGAAACCTGTTTTGCTTAGTGGATAGAACGTCAGCCTGCGGACTCAAAGGTCCCAGGTTCAATTCTGGTCAGGGGCATGTACCTTGGTTGCGGGCACATCCCCAGTGAGGGGGTGTGTGGGGGGGGTGGCGGCTGACGTTTCTCTTTCATCAACCTTTCAGACTTTCTATCTCTCTCCCTTCCTCTCTGTAAAAAAATCAATAAAATATTTTTTAAAGAATTTATTTAGCATTATTATAATGCTAAAAAAAAAATACCCAAAAACTAGAGGGGAATCTTTATTCTTGTCTTTTCAAAGTTGTGGGGCTTTTTCTACCAAAAGTTTGTGGTCTTTTTTCTAAATAGTCTGCCCACTTCACTTCCTAGCTGTGGTATGTAAAATTATATTTGTGTAGTAGAAGCATGTATAGTTAGTATCCATGGAAGAGGCTTCTTAAATCTAAAAAAAATGTATAAAGATTAATTTGATTTATGTTTTTCTTTTTACTTTATTTTAGTAATATTGGTCAATACTACCTAGGGTAAGATTTCTAGTAAGACCTTGTTTTTTGGGAATTCACTATCTCATGATCTCATCAGAGGTTTCATGTAGCGATCAACTGACTTTTCAAAAAGCTGCTTAACTCATGTGACAGAAAATGTGAACTCTTAATTCCAATGGTATTTATGAATGTTCCCTTATCTACTTTGTTCAAACTCAATTAAAACATGTATTTTTTCCAAAACACCTTTTGATATTGAAATGATTCATCACTTGACAATCTTTTTTCACACAGGGAACTTTTGTCTTTTATTCTCTCTTTTATATAATAAAAAGAACTAGGACAGTATAGTGTTTTCCCCTGAATATTTACCTCCTTGCTTCCCAGCAACTAGAACAGGTTTACAATCTTACCATTTATGTTGTAGTTCTTTGCATTCTTATTTAATTACTAGAGGCCCAGTGCACAAAATTGGTGCATGGGAAAGGGGGTGGGTCCCCCTCAGCCCAGCCTGCATCTTCTCTAATCTAGGACCCCTCGGTGGATGTCCGACTGCTGGTTTAGGCCAGGATTTGGCCTAAACCGGCAGTTGGACATCCCTCTCACAATCTGGGACCTCTGGCTCCTAACTGCTCACCTTGCCTGCTTGCCTGTTCACCCCTAACCACTCTGCCTGGTGACCTGATCCCCCTAACTACTCTGCTGGCTGGCCTGAAGCTCCTAACTGCCTCTGCCTGCCAGCCTGATCACTCCTAACAGCCTTTCCCTGCCATCCTGATCCCTAACTGCTCTCCCCCGCTGGGCTGATCACCCCTAACCGCCTCTATGTTGATCCTGCCACCATGGCCGTCCAGAAGATGCCTGGTCTAATTAGCATATTACCCTTTTATTAATACAGATATTTTTAGGAAAATGTAATGTGTTAAAAGCAAGGCACACCTATAAAATATTCATTGCCTTATAATTATCATAAAATACTTTTGAGTCTGCTTATATAGCCCATTTAATGAGTAAACTTAATTATTTTGATTTTTCTTAAGCCCAGACTTCAAAGGTTATTGCCCCTCCCACATCCCCACATGTATCAAAGCTCAGCAGTTCCAGTGTATACTAACAAATTTTTAAAGAGATAAAGAGGTTTCTTCAGTCCTGACTGACTTCCTTGGAGGCTTCTAGAGCTCCAGCTTTGCTGGCTGCTTCCTGATTGGGAAAGGCCTGCCTGCAATTGCTTTAAGAAGGGATTAGTACTGTTGAAGCAAGGCTTTGAGTCAGAAGTACTCACTTCTACAGTGTGACATTTGCTGTATAGACCAGACTGTTCTTCCAGATCACTGTGTTACAATGATAAAGGTGAAAGAATCATAGTTAGTGCTATGATAAGTATGTGGACTCAACTCTAAGCTAAGGAAAAGGTTAATCTAGCTTTGGAATGGACCTCAAATACTTGTCCCTGTGTCTCTTAAGGTCTCATTTTGCTCAATTAAAATGTCTTCGTAACCTAGGATATTGGAGAGTGGGGGTAGATGTTTTTCTAAATTATGGGATGGGTTTGGGTGGGGAAGGGATGAGGAGTGCTGAGAATGGGTTTTTTAGGAATGTCCAGTTGTGTCTCTGCTGTTAGAAACCTTGCACACATATTTTTTTATATTGCTAAGGCAAGATTTCTGCCAAGGCCTTGCTATCCTCAGTGTATCATAAATGAATTCAGAGTGAGCGCTGTACTCACAGTTCCTTCTAAGGCTCATTGTCCCTCCCTCTAGACTCTTGCTGAGAATCCATATGACGCAGTTCCTTTCTGGTCTAGCTGGCTGGACTAGGGGAGGCCCTGGCCCAAGGGTAGCTCACTCATAAGCCGGCAATTGTCTTGTGATATGCCTCCTCTCAAAAGTTTCTGATCTTTTGTTTTGGAAATTGTTGCAATTTTCCGAGGAGTACAGAAAAGATAAAACAGAGAAGAGTGATGAGGACACATGGATAATGATGACCCCGTTACCACCAATACATCAGAAACACCATAGATCTCTCTTTGCTGCTTCTGCCTGGGAATCAATATTAAACTTAATTTTTAGCCTCTGTGAAACTCAGCCCTCCTTTGGTTCCTTATTCTTTTATTTACCCTATGTTCTTAATATATTCCCTTCCCATTCCTCACTCAAATGAACTTAAGTGAGTCTCAGCCCCTTTCATCACAGGAGCCCAATCATAGGCCCTTAGATGCCTAGAGGAGCAAAAACAGGGAGGTGGTCCAGGAATGTGAGGGTCAGAGTCACAATTCTGGGCCTGGAGATTGGGAACACAAACCTCAGGCTCCCAGTCTTGAGCTGTGTCAACTTCTGTACTAATGGACTTTTGTTTTGCTTTGTTTTTGTTAAACACATTTTATATTTTAGAACAGTTTTAGGTTTATAGAAAAATTGAGCAGAGTGCAAAGAGTTCCTATATCCCCCTGCCTCCATATATGCATTATGAACAGAAAACCAGTGTTAGAGATATTAAAAAGATAAATTTCATCTTGTTGATGTTTTTGGTGTATGATGAAAATTTTTTTAGAGTTTATGACCAGTAGTTATGGTGTCTCCCTCCCTTATTAACCTGATTGCTTCTGTTTTCTTATCCTTACTGAAAATCTACTCTGGGCCAGAATTCCTGGGCGTTTCAATATGGAATTGTTAGACTATGGGTTGTGCCGACTTACTTTTCTCCCAGCTCTGGATGTCCTCTCCCTCTTCAACAGCAGTAAGACTCAAGTCCACTTACAAAAGCAACCACCAGGAAGTAAAGATGAGTTCTACTTCCCAGTTCAGGCTTTCCTCCATGCTTTGCCATGAGGAAAGCAGGTAGAGTCACAGGTATTTTATTTATGTTGATTGTATCTAGGCATGGGGTGGAGGGAGAAAAAAGAGATGGTCGTTATATCCAAGAAGGTCTCAAACTCAGAGACCCTGAGCATGCTCCTGTTGTCTTTTTCCATATGATCCCAGCCTATGACTTCTGTGCAGGCCCCACCCCAACTCTTTCCTATCTTACGGTCACAGTATCGAAACTGTTTAGCCATTTCCTCTTTATTATGCCTGCATGTCAAAGCAACATGCTGAGTGAGCCATGTTCTTGCTGACTACATCATGTCCTTATTATTCTATTTATGCATTATATTTTGTTTCTACTAACAACACGAATATACAAAATATGCCCAACATTCATGACAAATGCCCATATCTTTTCCTTGATGAAAGCTGTAGCCAAAACTTTTATCAAGTTTTTGAATACTACTGTGTGGCAGATCCTTACAATCAGAACTTTAGGTATCTCTCTGGTTTCCTTTCATTTCTTGCTATTGTGATTCTAAACTGCTCATTTTCCCTCACAGGTATTTCATTTTGTTTCACGTTTTTATGCCTTTATTCACATTGTCTCTGTTGGGAATGTTCCCCCTTTTGCCTAACTGCTATTTAGCCTTCTAACTCCTGTTCAGGTACTCTCTCCTTGAGGAAGCTACTGTGTGCTCCATTGCTTTGCCCAAGATGGGTAAAGCTTGCCTCCATTAGGGTCCCATTGTACCGCATGCATACCTTACTACTACACTTACCATGTTATAGTGACTATCTGTTTATGTCCATCTCGTCGGCAGATCTAAGGGGAGTGATGACATCATACTGATTTTTGTTTCTGCAGTTCCTTTTTTTTTCAATCTTTATTGTTCAGTTTATCAATTACATTGTTCCTTTTTTTCCCCCCAATAGCTCTCCTCCACCTGGTACCCATCCCACCCTCCGCCCTCACCCCCCTCCACTGTCCTTTCCCATAGTTGCATGATTTTTGTCCAGTCTCTTGCTGCACTTCCCACACCCCTTTTCTCCCCAAGAATTGTCAGTCCATTCCCTCTCTATGTCCATGATTCTGTTACATTCACCAGTTTATCCTGTTCATCAGCTTATTAATTCACTTGATTTTTAGATTCATTTGTTGATAGATGTGTATTTGTTGTTCATAATTTACACTTTTATCTTTTTCTTCTTCCTCTTCTTAAAGAATATCTTCCAGCATTTCATATAATATTGGTTTGGTGGTGATGAACTCCTCTAGCTTTTTCTTATCTGCGAAGCACTTTATCTGACCTTCAATTCTGAATAATAGCTTTGCTGGATAGAGTAATCTTGGTTGTAGATTCTTGCTATTCATCACTTTGAATATTTCTTGCCACTCCCGTCTGGCCTGCATCGTTTCTGTTGAGAAATCCGCTGACAATCGTATGGGTGCTCCCTTATAGGTAACTAACAGTTTTTCTCTTGCTGCTTTTAATATTCTCTCTTTGTCTTTTGCTCTTGGCATTTTAATTATGATGTTCCTTGGTGTGGTCCTCTTAGGGTCCCTATAAATTGGGGTTTGGTGCGCTTCTTGGACTCCTAAGTCAATTTCTTTCACCAGGTGGGGGAAGTTTTCGGTCACTATTTCTTCAAATAGGTTTTCATTGTCTTGGTCTCTCTCTTTTTCTGGCACCCCTATAATTCGGATGTTGGTATGCTTGAGGTTGTCCCAGAGGCCCCTTACACTATCTTCAATTTTTTGGATTCTTTTGGTTTCTTGCTTTTTCAGCTGAGTGGATTTTACCTCTTTGTATTTCAAATCTTTAACCTGGTTCTTGGGGTGCTCTAGAGTACTTTTAGGTCTTTGTATAATGTTTTTTATTTCAGTCAGTGTATGCTTAATTTCTGGTTGGTCCTTTTCATATCCTTGAGAGTCTTCATCATATCCATGTAGGTCTCGTTCATTTCCTTGTAGGACTCAATCATTTCCACGTTCGTCTTGTTCATTTCTTTGCAGGTCTCGTTCATATCCTTGAGGGTCTCGTTCATTTCCTTGTAGGTCTTGCTTATTTCCTTATAGGTCTCGACCTTTTCTAGGAGCCTCTTGAAAAGCCCTATAACCGTGGTTTTGAATTCCATGTCCAGTCATTTTTTTTCCTCCATTTCTTTCACATCTGATTTCTTTCCATGTCTCTGCATGGTGGCTGCTTCCCTGAGTTGGTCAATTAGCTTTGTGTGGTAGACTTTCTACTAGGGACAGTGGCTCAGCCTCCCCAGTTACCTGAGGTGGATATGGGTTGCACAGTCTTACTGAAGTTAAGCTCAGGTTAATCGTTGTTAGCACTTGGAGGGGTTGACCTCCAGGCCAATTGTCTGTGAAGTTCAGCTGTGCTCAGGTTGGATGGGGGGAGTCTCCGGGCCAAGCAGACTGCATTAGCTCCGCCCTATGTGGCCCCAGGGACTCTGTTCTGGGGGCAATGGCTGCCAGCACCTCTGAAAGAGAGCAGCTGTCGAGTTCCACTGGCTGCCGGAGAATTCAGACTCTCCCCAAATGAGTCTGCACACCCAACGTCTCACCCAGGGTCACAAAACAATGCAGTCTGACGGTTTCCTGAATGAAAGGGCAAGTCATGAGTGCTCTCTGCGTGGTCAGGCAGCTGCGCTGTTCCCAAGTTCATTCGCACTCTGCACAAGCTCGCCTTCTCCACAAGCCGCAGACCCCTGCAGCACCCGAGCTTCAGCGTGCCCTCCCACTGTCCAGTTGTTACCTCGTATGATAGTGAGTTCCCTGGACTTGGCCCAGAGCTGGAGAATCAGTCCAGTGGGACGTCTTTGTCTCCCCCGTTCGAGAAAACTGGCCATTTTAATTATGATGTGCCGCCCGCCCTATCCGCTGGCCCGCACTCCTCCAAACCTCTCTCTGTGCTTATCTTCAACGCTGTCCACCGCCGCTCCTCCGAGTCATAGTGTCTTATCTTTCACTTTTATTTGTGGAATTTTCACTCAGCCAGCTTTCCGGTGATTCTGGATGGTGTTTGTTCTTTTGTTAACTTGTAGTTTTAAAATTGCTGCGTATGGCGGCAAGATAGGTGTTTTACCCATGCCGCCATCTTGGTTCTTGTTTCTGCAGTTCTTAAAACAGAGCATGTAATAAAATATACTCTATATAGTAATCACTATGGAACCAAATAGAATCAGTTGTAGTATAATGTCAAATAGAAAATCTTGTAGAAACTCTAGGCAATCCATGGTTGTATTTAACATTATTTTTCACTGCTAGAGACCTTTTACCTAAATCTCCGGCAAGGGCATTTCTAGCAGCTGTTGTAGCAATATGTCAGTCATGAGTTACAGACACACCACCTGATTATTACTATATAAACCATTGACCTGGATTTTGGCACTGTGGATAAAGGTGCCTGAGTCAAGTTCTAGTCCTGTCCCTTGAACTTAGTCAGTGAACATGATTATGGAGACTCTTAATGCAATGAGCTCGTACAGTGTGACCCAGCACACGATTAATGCCATAGCTCAGTATCCTAAGCGGATGGGTTTGAGGGAACCCAGGCATACTAGTAAGCCCAGCTGCCAGTGCAGATACTCTACCCTAGGACCTAGACCTGAGCCTGGTATAGAGTCGTCACTCAGTAAATACTTATTTAATGAATACATACATTTAGATAAATGGAATTAATTAAAAAATATTTTATTGATTTTTACAGAGAGTAAGGGAGAGGGATAGAAAGTCAGAAATATCGATGAGAGAGAAACATCAATCAGCTGCCTCTTGCACACTCCCTACCTGGATTGTGCCCGCAGCCAAGCTACATGCCCTTGACCGGAATCGAAGCTGGGACCTTCCAGTGTGCAGGCTGACATTCTATCCACTGAACCAAACCGGTTTCGGCGATAAATGGAATTAATTAATGTGAAGGGAGCTATGATTTGGCACTTTGTAGCTCTGTCATTTTGATTCTAGTGGAGGCCCAGCAAGGGTTGAAGCTAGGAGGAGAAGATGTTAAGGGAAAAGTTTTCTCAAGGGATTTCTTCTTACAGCACAGTCTCCAGTGATAACTCTATTAGGAAAAAGTGTATGAATCCTAGTTGCACAATAATGAAGTGGATTTTTGTTGCTCCTGATTTTGCTTTCTTTTTACCATCTGTGCAGCTGTACAATTTCTTACAGATTTATTAAGGGAACCAGCAAGAGTTTCAGGACTCTGGTCTCAGGGCATGCTGTGCTTGATGCTGTGTCTAGTCTGAGGTAGTTTTATAGTCTGGATGTATTGCCCCTTGGAACTTTGTTTCCTTGTGAATGAGATGTTTGGACTAGATCATCTTTAAGCTTTCTTCTGGTTCTGAAGTTTCACATTCTCAGTGGAGTTTGAAATAGTTAAGGGATTTCCTAAATCCTGCAGGTGTTTCTTGGGTAGTTTAAATGCAGAATATATACATGAAATTATAAATGATTTATTTGAGGTTCTTTGAATGTTAGCCAAGGACTCTGCTGATGTTTGGCAATCGTATTTCCATGGTGATTAGTATTTATATAGTTCTTATTTCTTCATTCACACATGAAAAATAATAAAGACATGCTATAAAAATTAAAGGGACCAATCTTTCTGTCATAATCACTAAAACCAATCCTGTTAATTGATATGAAAAGACAAGCTTCATTTATATAAAATTACAAATTTGAATACAGTAGATGATTTTTTAAGACTTTTTTTTTTTTAGAGTAGTGTAGGGTTCTCAGCAAAATTGAGGGGGAAGTACAAAAATTCCTTATATACCTTCTGTCCCCACAAGCACAGCCTCCCTCATTATCAACATCCCCCCACTGGAGTGGTATCTATACTAATAAAAGGGTAATAGGCTAATAAGACTGGATGTCCTTCTGGAAAAAGCCATGGTGGCAGGGGCCCAGTTAGAGGCAATCAGGGCTGCAGGGGAGAGCAGTTAGGGGCAATCAGGCAAGCAGGCAGGTGAGCGGTTAGGAGCCAGCAGTCCTGGATTGCTAGAGGGATGTCTGACTTCCAGTTTAGGCCCAATCCTTCAAGGGGTTCTGGATTGGAGAGGGTGTAGGCCGGGCTGAGGGAACCACCCTTACCCCTCTCACCCCCGTGCATGGATTTCATGCACCAGCCTCTAATATTTGCTATAATTGAAGAATCTTCATTGATACTTCGTACTCAGCTGAAGTCCACAATTTACATTGCGGCTCACTCTTGGTGGTGTACATTTAATGGGTTTGGACAAATGCATAGACATGTACTCATCATCATGGTCTCATACAGAATTTTTTCACTGCCCTAAAATTTTTCTGTGCTCTGCCTATTTATCTCTTCCACATCTTCACCCCTGGGAACCACTGATCTTTTCACAGTCTCCATACTTTTGCCTTTTCCAGAATTTCATATTATTGGAATCATACCATATATAGCATGTATGTTTCTGGCTGAAGAGCTCATTTCTTTTTAGCATTGAATAATTTTCTGTTGTCTAAAATGAACCACAGTTTATTTATCCATTCACCTACTAAAGGACATTTTGTTTGCTTCCAAGTTTCGGCAATTATGAGTAAGGCTGCTATAAACATCTATGTTCAGGTTTTTGTATCTACATACATTTTCAACTCTTTGGGTCCCTTGCGCTATGAAGTACAATAGTTGGATCAGATGGTAAGAGTATGTTTAGTTTTGTAAGAATCCACCAGGCTGCCTTTCAAAGGCACCTGTACCATTTTTGTATTCCCACCAGCAATGAATAAGAGTTCCTGTTGTTCCACATCCTCACCAGCATTTGGTTTTGTCAAAGTTCTAGATTTTGATCTTTTTAATAGTGTATAATGTTACTTTATTGCTGCTTTAATTTGTATTTCCTGGGTGATGATGTGAAATGTATATTTTTAAATATGTTTTTATTTATTTTAGAGAAACAGGCAGAGGAAAAACATCTATGTGAGAGCTAGACATCAGCTGGCTGCCTTAGGCACTCCCCCTACCAGGGAATGAGCCAACAATCAGGGTTGGTACCCTGTCTGGGATTGAATTGGCAACCTTTCAGTGCCTGGGACTATGCCCAAACCACCTAAGCCACACTGGCCAGGTCATTTAGCACTTTTTAAAATCAGGTTATTTTCTTACTCTTGAGCTTTAAGAGTTTTTTTATGTGTTGTTGTGTTTTTTTGTTTGTTTTGATAACAGCCCTTTATCAGATGTGCCTTTTGCAAATATTTTCTCCTAGTCTATGTCTTATTTTCTCAGTTTATTGACATTACTTTTGGCAGAGCAGAAATTTTTAATTTTAATGAAATTTAGTGTATCAGTTATTTCTTTTATGGATCGTACTTTTGATGTTTTGTCTAAAAAGGTCATCTACTTCTCCTTTATCTTCTAGGAATTTATAGTTTCGCATTTTACATTTTACGCTTGTGATCCATTTTAGTTAATTTTGTGAAGGGTATGCAGTCTGATTCTGGGTTCATTTTCACACATTTTTGTGTGTGTGTGGATGTCTTCTTATTCCAGCACGATTTATTGAAAAGAGTATCTTTGCTTCATTATATTGCTTTGCTCCTTTGTCAGAGATCAGTTGATTATATGGATATGGATTTATTTCTGGCCTCTCTATTCTGATCCATTAATTTATGCAACTCTTCTTTCACCAATACCACACCATCTTGTTTACTGCAGATATATAGTAGGTCTTGAAGTCAGATAGGGTCAGTCCTCCAGCTTTGTTGTTCTTCAAATTTGTGTTTGCTATTCTGGGTCTTTTTGTCTCCCCATATAAGTTTTAGAATTAGTTTATAGATATCCTATCCAATAAAATAGTAATATGCAAATGCAACCTACCTTCGCTACACCCACAAGCCACGCCCACAACCATGCCCACCAGCCAGTCAGGAGCAGATTATGCAAATAAACCCCAACCAAGATGGCTGCTGCCACTCAGAGCAGGAAGAAGGCTTGGGTTTCCCCGGCAACAGAGGAAGCCAAGCTTACAGCCTGCTGTTGCTGGCCTAGGCCTCCACTCTAGGCTACAAAGTTTCAAACAGAAATGGCTGCCGCCCTAGAGCGAGCAGAAGGCTTGGCTCTGCTCCAGGCTACAAAGTTTCAATTGTAGACATAAATTAATCTCCGATCCCAGGGCCTCCATTTGGGTCACTGTGGGGCGTGGCCAGCCTGCAAACCTCCACAGGTCCCTCACCCAGGCCGCCCCTCGCCCCAAGGGAACCCCCACTCTAATCTGGGACACTCTTCAGGGCAAACCAGCTGGTCCCCACCCATGCACCAGGCCTCTATGCTATCTAATAAAAGAGTAATTTGTAGATTGACCATCACTCCAACACACAAGAGGGCTGCCCCCATGTGGACACAATATGACCACCATAAGATGGCCAGCAGGAGAGGGCCATTGGGAGGGACCAGGCCTGCAAGGGAGGGTAGTTGGGGGCAATCAAGCCTCGGGAAGGCAGTTAAGGAGTGACCAGGCCGGCAGAGGAGGAAAGTTGGGGGCAAACAGGCTGGCAGGAGAGCAGTTAGACATCAATTAGGCTGGCAGGATAGTGGTTAGGGAGTGATCAGGCTGGCAGGCAGAAGTGGTTAGAGGCAATCAGGGAGGCAGGCAGGTGAGCAGTTTGGAGCCAGCAGTCCTGGATTTTGAGAAGGATGTCCAACTGCCCGTTTAGACAGGCAGTCGGACATCCCTTGAGGGGTCCCAGATTGGAGAGGATGCAGGCTGGGCTAAGGGACATCCCCCACCCCCGTGCATGAATTTCGAGCACTGGTCCTCTAGTCTATAAATAAGTTGATGCTATTTTCATTGAGATTGCAATGAATCAGTAGATCAAGTTGGGAAGGGCTTACATCTTGAAAATACTGAGTCCTCCTAACCATGAGCATGAAATATCTCTGTTTTTTTAGTTCTTTGATTTTATTCATTAGAGTTTTGTAGTTTCCTCATGTAAATCTGGTGCATATTTTGTTAGATTTATACCAGAGTATTTCATTGGGGGGGGGGTTGCTAATGGCTTTGTTGGGATGGGAGGTGTTGATGACAATATAATGTGATGATCTTTAAATTTTATCTCATTTAACTGCATAATAATTACCTGATGTAGATTTTATTAATAACCAGTTTTATGGATGAGGACTAAGGACCCCCAGGAAGGTAGTTGGGTAATTAGCTCAAGGTCATATAGTTGGAAAGTATTGGATCCACTAAATCTCTTGAGCATCTACTTTGCTAAACACTGAGTAGATATGGTGGTGATGCCAGTGTATAAATCATAGATCTTGTCCTCAAGGAGGTCACAATCTAGTTAAAGAGATAGGCCTATAAAAGGTTAACATGGTAGTGAAGGAAGGCTTTCTGGAGATCATAATAAATAAGTTTTAAAGTTTTTTTTTCAAGAAAGGACATATATTTCTTTTAGACAAAAGTTTAAAAAGTGGAAGAAAAGAAGGAAAAAACACAGACATAAAATGGAGTCAGCATTGTGGTTAAGAGCAATGTGTACAGTAATGATCTGCTTTTTTTTATTCATTTCTGACATGCACATTGTTTTTTCACATTTAAAATGCATCTTATCATTGATGGTATCTTAGGTAGTTATTGGGCACCTATTGTAGATCAAACACTATGTTTAGCCCTTGACATAAATTTTAAGCAAAATAGACAAAGTTCCTGACCTCATCTCCTTTATCATAATAATAATAGGCCAAGAGGCATCACAACTGAAACAACCAAATAACCGGTCACCAGGAGGTGCATGGAGGCAGTTTTCTCCCAAGAGCTGGGTAGAGATGCCTGTTACTGACATAGGGATACTGTAGGAAGGACAAATTTAAAAGGCAGTGGAAGAAGAGTTCTATTTTAGACTTAAATTTAACATTGTTTGAGACTCCTAGCCCTGAGGTGTGGGCTAGAGATAGAAATTTGAGGGAAAATTGTGCTTAAACTCAGGAGGGGATGAGATACAATGTAGATATAAAAATAACAACAATGATCTCTAATAATAGCTATAATATTAATACTTATGAGGATAGCTAATAACTTATTGACTGCCTTAAGTGTGATAAGCACTGTTCTGTGTGCTTTATATTAACTGATTTAATCTTCATGATAGCTCTATGTTGTAGGCATTGTTATTACTCTTATTGCAGATGAGGCATAGAAAAACCACAGTGCTAATAAACAATAAAACCCAGACAGTTTGGTCCTAAAGCCTGAATGCTTAATAGAGACTCAGCTCAGAGAACTGGGCAATTCCAACATTTAGAGGCTGGATAGAAAAGATGGACCTGGCAGAAGAAACTGAAAAGGAATGATTTGAAAGGTGGGAGGGACTATGGGAATGGGATGTCTCAGGAGCCAGGCAGAGTGTTCCTATTGGTAAGGTCAGTGATCAAATGCTGCTGAAAGATGGGCTTTTAAAGCACACAAGACATTAAATGGATGATGAAGATGGGAAAAGGGTTTCCAGGTTTGGGGATAATGTGAGCAAAACAGATACAGATATGAAGGAACCAGATGCTGCTTACAGTTGTTATAGGGTCAAGTGCAGGCCAGGAATGGTGAGAAGTGAGACTGGAGAAGTATATAAGGGCCAGATCATGAAAGACCTGTATGTGCCCCAGGTGAGCACCAGACCATGATCTTAGCAGAACTGTTCCAAAAGCTGGGAGCAAAACAAAAGGAGACACTTGCTATAAATGGAGGAAACTATATATTGATGTCTGTTTATCTGTGCTATCTCATGTAATGTATATATTGTCCAATTTCTTCAAAATTTACCATGTTCAGACATTTTATTTAAGAATTAAATTACCCATGACTTCTTCTATCACCAAATCATTTGTCAGAGTGATAGATGTTCTGCATAGGAGGAAGATATCTATAGCAAAGGCCTGTATATACTTAAATTGGGAGCAAGTGTTGAAAACGGTAGAAAAGTATGAGTTGTTTATTTGGGTAACTTTGGTCATAATCAGGAGAAACTGGTTCATTGGAAATATGTTTGTTTTATTATTTCTTACACTGTATATCCTAAGCATTTTTATCCCTTTTTTTGTAGTATTTTTCCCCCCTTTGATTTTTAGAGTGGAAGGGAGGGGTAAAGAGAGAAACATCAATATGAGAGAGACACATTGATTGGTTGCTTCCTGCACATGCCCCACTGGGGTTGGGAATCGAGCCTGCAACTGAGGTATGTGCCCTTGACCAGAATGGAACCCTCAACCCTTCAGTCTAAGGGCTAACACTCTATTCACTGAGCCAGACTGGCTAAGACCTAACCATTTTGAAGTCAGAGATTTTCCTGGTTTTGAATCCTGCCCCTGTCATTTATTAGCTGGGTGTTTTGGGGCTCATTATTTACCTCTCTCTGACTGTTGAATGAGGGACTTCTTTAGTAATAACAACTATAAAGCCTATTGCAAGAATTAAGTAAAGGAAAGGAAAGTTAGTAGTGCTCTTCATCCTAATCAAACAGCCTTGGGATGAAGATGATTCCTTTTTTTGTTGGTGATTACATTTTAATTTTGATTAGTTTACTTGTTTAGAATTTTGTAATTTATCCTCAAATATTACTAGCTAATTGTAGATGGAAATAATATTTTTTCTTGATGTGCATCTTAAGACTATGCTTATAAAGTGTGACCTAGTTCTAAAGATAATCTCTACAGGATTATTATTATAAAACTAGTATCTGAAAACAGTCATCCCATCTCACATGCAATTCTAGAGAAATAGTTATTTAATTTTTGCTATTGGATGGTGACAGAATATAAACATTAATTTGCAAAGTTCTTATTTCCTTCATGAATTTAAAATAATTTCAATGTTTGCTGGAAACTGACTTGAACTTAATTTACTTTTAAATCATGCACATTTTACTGTACATGCATGGTAACTTTAAGAGTTACAAAGAAATTAAATATCTTAATTCATTTTATTTATTTTAAATATATTTTATTGATTTTAGACAGGGAGGGAGGGGAGAGAGAGATAGAAACATCAATGATGAGAGAGAATCATTGATCTGCTGCTTTTGGCACACTCCCCACTGGGGATCAAGCTCACAATCCAGGCCTGTGCCCTGACTGGGAATCGAACCATGACCTCCTGGTTCATAGGTCCATGCTCAACCACTGATCCACACCAGCTGGGCCATTTTGTTTATTTATAGAAGTAAATGAACCTGAAATCATTCATTTATTAAATTTTAGTCTTTGGCATCTCAGATTATTTTGTTGTTGTTATTTCCTCAACTCATTTTTGGTAGAGCCTCATTCTATAGGCAGAGCCCATTGGAATAGTCATGCCAGGCTAATTATTGTGTCTGACACATAATCCTAGATGAGACATTCCTAAGTCAAACCTTATGACATAAACCAGTTTAATAGCTATTTCCATTATGATACCAAAAGGAACATGTTTGGAGTGAAGGAGGAGAGTTTTTCTTCATGAAATCTACTTTGTTAATAAGGGGGAAGTGTGGTGGAGTGGAAAGAGTAGATACACATTTGGACCCCAGCTCTACCACTTTTAAGGTCTAAGCCTCCATATCTGTTACAATGGTTTAGTAATAGGGTTATGGTTACGATTGAATGAAATTATGTATGTATAATAACTAGGCCTCTATTAACACAGAGAAAGTGCTTAATAGATGTTAGCTCTCATTCCTCAACACCGGTATCAGGTTCCTGAGGCAGGTTGGTGTTTGTCACCTTGCTCAATAGCAGCATGCATTGCTGTAAAGCTACAAGGACCACAGGGCACTTCGCTCTTCACTTCCAACCCTACCAGAAGGCACCATGTGTTCACCCCCAGCCCTTCTTTTCTCTTTCCCCCCATTTTAGTGTGACCTCCTTATCCTGACTTAACCTCTGGCCTACCTTTCTTCCCATCTGTTCCCTCTTTGCTGCTCTAGGAGATGGCTGTGGAAATGGTCACAATATTTTTGCCTTCTGAGTGAGAAGTTTTGGGGATTGGGATGGGTACTCTGTTCTAGAAGTTAGGGGTAGCTTTCACTCTAAACATGTGAATTATGAAGGGATTAAAATGTGGGTTTGTGGTGGGGGAGGGAAGGATGTTTCATTACTTCTCTATTACTTAAATGCCTGTCTCTTTTTCCTTCTGTCACACAAAGATTTCGACATAACTCAATTGTCTAATATTGCTTACATTTTCTCTTTCTGGAAATTGTAGACCTTTTCAGAAGATTCTTACAGCCTCTTGCAATACTTCATTTAGTCTGCCCTCTTAGACTGTAATTAGTGTCTGAGGCCGAGAATATACATATCACGAAAGTTTATTAAGAAATTATTATAGGCACACCCTGTGCTAAGTGCTGAAAAAGCAGCCCACGGTCTAGAGCAGTGGTTCTCAACCTTTTTAATGCTGCGACCCTTTAATACAGTCGTGACCCACAGGTTGAGAACCGCTAGCAGAGTCGCTTAAGACCATCGGAAAACACAGATATTTACATTTTGATTCATAACAGTAGCAGAATTACAGTTATTAAGTAGCAACGAAAATAATTTTATGGTTGGCGGTCACCACAACATGCGGAACCGTATTAAAGGGTCGCGGCATTGAAAAGGTTGAGAACCACTTGTCTAGAGGGAGGTAAGCATGCAAAATCATCATTTAGTGGGAGAAGGTTCTAGTGGAAGATTGAGGTATGGGGACAATGAGAATGGAGTGCCAAATGATAAATCAGAAAAGAGTTCTTAGAGGAGGTGCTAATTTAACACAGGTATGAAGGATAAACAGGAGTCAGCTGGCTGACCAAGAGGAGGGTTTGTGTTCCAGATGGAGGAAATAGCTAGAGCAAAGGCACAGAAGTGTGAGGTATCAGGGCTTTTTTTGGGGTATAGCAAACCCATAGTTTGACATGGAGAACAGCAGTGATGAGGGAAAATGACATGTTAAAGAAGATATTCCATTGAGGAGTTTTAATAATAGTAATGTTCTATTTCTGACCCAACTGGTGGGTATATGGGAGTTAATTATATCATTCTTTCATTCAACAAATATTTGGTGTGTGTGTATATAAAATAGATAGATATAAAAGTTCTGGAAAGCCCATTGTGTGCTTTAGGGTAAGAGTTTCTGAATTTTTTTACATCAAAACATGAGAGAAGGATTATATGAATTACTTAGTAACCATGTGGACTATCAATGTTAATGTCCGGATTCAGAGGCTGGGGTATTAATGATTCATGATTTCTCTCCTGCTTCAGTTCCTAGGATACATAGTTTTTATCACATGCTTTTTTGAATTGTCACATAAGGCATTCCTTTTTGCAGACATTCACAATGGGATATCAAAAATGAATCAAGGCAGATTCCATGTTGCCATTTGCTTACGGTATAATAGGGAAGATGTACACGAGTGTTGGGTCAGAATTTTGGGAACTTGTCATTTACTCTGTTAGTGCTGTCTTGTTCTTAAAGTGTCCCAGGCATCGGAAACAACTGCTTTTGGTGTCCACATCTCAGAGTTCCTTGACTGACAGAATGCAAATTAGCAAAAACTTCCAGTGAGTCATCAGCACTAATCAGGGATCTCTTGGGTGTTATCATGTGGTACGAAAAAGAAAGATGATGGTGCTTCCTTTTAAGGTCAGGGATGCTGTTAACTGCTGAGAAGGTGTGAGGGCTACACGAGGCTGAGCCAACACTGTTTACTACCCCTTTCTGCCAAGTACTAGCGCAAGCATGACCCCCAAACCTGCCTATCCAGTGTTATTCCATTAGATTCTGAGATTTACCTCCTCAATGCCAGCCAGGCCTCATTAAGTTGTATTGTGAACAATACATGGTTTTTATTTTCCTCGCAAGCTATTATGCAACTTAAATCGTTGGTAGCATTGTTTTCTCAGATTTGACTATTATAAAATTAAGCCCATTTCCATTCTGTCCCGTCTTTCTAATCAGGTGTTCCTTTGAATTATTTAAATCTTCATTTTCACATTATCTGCTTAAATCTTTTTCCTCTACGGGTTTTTTTTTTTTTTTTTGGTATTTTTCTTGTTGTTTGTTTTGTTTTTGTTTTAGTGACAGTACCTCAGATCCCAAATTCTTCTCTTACTAGTTCCTACATCAGATGTTTACTCTTTCTTTGCCAACTATTTCAGTAATCGCTCTTCTTTAAGTCTCTGGCTCCTCCCCCATCTTTGTGGCTTCATAAAAATGTTCCTGAGGTAGGCCTGAGAAGTTTGCCTTTGCTACCTTTCATCCAAGTTCTCTCATCTTTTTTTTTAATCCTCACCCAAGGACATGTTTTTATTGATTTTAGAGAGAGAAGAAGAGAGAGGGAGGGAGGAGGGAAAGAGAAAAGAGGCGGGGGAGAGAGAGAGAGAGAAAGAGATCAATTTGTTGCCTGATTTAATCCCTCACTGGCGATTGAACCTGCAGCCTGTGTATGTGTCCTGTCCAGGAATTGAAACCACCACCTCTCCGTGTATGGGGCATTGTTCCAAATGAGCCACATCAGTCATGGCAAGTTCTCCCATCTTTTTTCCTTCCCCTGCCCTACCTCTGTCATAAATAACATCAACAAAAATGTGCTGCCCACCGGCAGTGGGCAAGGAAGTTGGCCAACTTTAGAGGGGTTTCAAAGATGGCTTAAAGATACAGATAGAGTTCATTGTGAGAGGCAGAGAGATCCATAAGTAACCCAAATAGGGTCTGAGGTATCATGAGTGAGATAGATATTTGAGGGACTTAGAAGGTAATGAGGGACAAAACTAGAGTAGTATGACTAGAAAAGAGGATGAGGAGTATTGCAGGAAAGCTTCACCCTCTACCGGCTAATCCTGACAAAGTAACATTGGACCCTCTCTTCTCTTGCTGGGAGCTGTGTCCAGTTATCCTTTGCTAACTTCTAATGTTTCACAGGATGCCCCTGAGCAGACTTCTGGATATGTGTGTTCACCCCTATTTCTGATTCCTGCCTGTTTGTTGGCTGTATATCCCATTTCCAGATTTTTCATGTGATCGTGGGATCTTGCCTTTTTTTTCTTTCTTCCTGCAGTCTTAGCACTGAATGTGGTTGGACAAGTATAGTCTTATTCTCAGGGCTGCCATGTATATTTTCATTGGAGTCTGGGGGAAAAGTGGAAAGTAGGGTTGTTAGTGACAGAGGCAATAGGAAGGGGCATTGTCAGATTGCAATTCCTCTGAGTTTCAGCAACTATGCATTTATACCTTTCAAACTGGCCCAGTTCTGGTATAGTTGTTTCTGTAGTCACCATTAAAGGTGGAAAAGAACCATAAAAAAAGACAGTGGTAAAAATAGACTGATTTCTGACCTATTTCTCCTTGGATACTTTCCCAAGAAATAGAGTTAAGGTAAAGGGTAAGTTGTTGTCAGGGAGTGTTTAAATATCTTACCTTTGGAGTGTGCAAGGGCCTTACTCAGCCTCCCTCTCCTTCCTGTGAACACCTGGCTTTTGGAATCTAGCCTTTTGAAAAGCACTTACCCATTACTGTTTCCAAACTATTTGTGAAAATCCAAGCTGCAGCTTGCTATTGACAAAGGATACAAAGGCTCTTTCTAGATTTAGTTGAAAATCTCATGTTTAGAGCTTGTCAGCCTGCCTTCTACAAACTCACTTGGACCCATTTTGCTTTTTTATGCTTTCATCAGGCAGGGTAGTAGGTAATTTTATGACTCTGTATCTCATATAATACATATCTTTTCTAGAACCGGTAAATCCTTCCAGAGGAAGTTATGTAAATACTGACTTTCTAAAGTGAGCTTCAGAGTGAAACCAGTTGGTACACAGAAATGTTTATTGAATGAGTAAGATTTTAGTAATGTGCATAGTTATTACTCAGGTTATGGACAGTGTAGCTAGGGGAAAAGTTATAAAACTAATTTCAGTAACATTTGACATAGAACATTAGCAATCACTTTTTATGGGGAAGTACATTAATAATTGTACTTACACATATATTCGTTTGTTTTTCTCAAAGTTTCTATGTGTATAAGCTCTTTTTAAAAAATATATTTTTATTGATTTTAGAGAGGAAGGGGGAGGGAAGAAGAGATAGAAACATCAATGATGAGAGAGAATCATTGATCGGCTGCCTTCTATTGGGGATCGAGTTTGAAACATGGGCATGTGTCCTTGACCAAAATCAAACCCAGGACCTTTCAATCCACAGGCCGACACTCAATCCACTGAGCCAAATGGGCTAGAGCTATGTGTAAGCTCTTGACATAAACAAGATGAGTACTCCTATTACCCCCATTTTACAGCTGCCTAAAATAAAAGTTAAAAATGATAGTTTGGGGATTAGAACCCATAGACTAGTTTAGTACTCTTTTCTCTCCAAACTGTCAGGCAAAAAGTTCGCATGAGTTTGTGATAAGAGAACAATAAAGTAATGGGTGCATTTATTTTACCATATTGTGTTAATTTAAGGAGATACCTTTTATTCTGAGATTCTTTCAACAAATACTAAGTTGCCCAGCCTTGTACCAGGTTCACAGGTACTTGATATTATGTTGAATAATACAAATATGGAGCTTATCTTCTAATGAATGAAGGGAAATAATAAGTAAATAAGCAATGAGAGCTCTGAAGAAGATAAAGTAGAGAAAGGCTAATGGTGTTGTTTTCATTTATTCGTGAAAAATGCGCGTCAGGGTTTAGAGAACATATGTTTTAAAGAGAGACTCCTTCCTGAGGAAACCAAGAAATCATGAAACATCTTTTCAGTATGGTGTTTGGAGGAGTCTTTCATATAAATATACAATTTTTTCTTTTTCTTCAACATTAATCTAAAGTCCAAAATTGGCTTAAGTCCAGAGTGTCTAATTGAGGCTAAAGATTTGCTGCTTCAGGAACCCCTGACCCTACTTCTTTCATGACATTGAGGCTATGAGAGCCAAGCTTATTGCTGACCAAAGATACATTTTTACCATTTTTGCTCATCTTTATAAAAAATGAAGGTAAAATGTTGCGTCCTAATTTCTTTTTCATTAGCAATAGAACTTTTCTTCAGTGAAAATTCCTGATACCCAGATGTAAAACAGTTATGGCTCCAAGTCCTAGGCTTCCTCTCCTCTTCACTCGAATGACCTGGAGGAGCACCTGGGAAGTCACTAAAGCTTTGCAGAGCATAGAATGAAAACCACAATAAAAATTCAAATTGTAATCCTGCTGTAAAAGATAACTGTGTTGCAGTTATCATACTGCAGAGCCATCATACTAGTGATTCAAAATTATGTTTTAAAATCCTTTCTAATAAAGAGGGACTATGCAAATTGACCATCATGCCATCACAAAGATGGCAGTGCCCATAGCCACAAGATGGCAGTGCCCAGTCCCCTCAGCCCTGCTGGGTTCCCACAGTCCTTTCAGCCCAGCTGGGGTGGGGGGCAGCAAGCACAAGATATAACTGGACCTACCCTCAGCCTCCCAGCTGCCTACGGCTGGCCTGAGGTGCAGGCAAGCCTTGGATGTTGGCAGCCCAGCCACCCAGGGCCTCCCAAGATTCAGGTAACCAGGTCTGGCTGAAGCTTGTGCTGCCAGCAGTGACAGCAGCAGAAGTGTGATGGAGGTGTTGCCTTCCCCTGATTGCCACGTCCCTTCCTGCTCCTGAGGGCTCCTGGACTGTGAGAGGGGACAGGCCAGGATGAGGGACCCCCCCCCACACACATCCGGTACATGAATTTTCATGCACCAGGCCTCTAGTTTGCTAAATAAAGCAAAGTCATTTTTCATTGTAGCTGAAAGTTTATTGAGATATAGTTGACATAATCGCCCTGTATAAGTTTGTGTATGGCATAGTGATTTAACTTACATATATTGTGAAGTTATTACTACAATACAGAGCATACTTTTTATATTATGTGGGTATGACAGTACTATGGGTCTAAAATACTAAGACTTTAACTTTTCATCTACTAAGTTAAAAATTAAATTTTATATTGACCAAGAATTATTTTTTCATAAATTATTTAATTATAAATAAATCCATGATATGTTTTATATATCATTATAACATCCCTAGAGGCCTGATGCATGAAATTTGTGCAAGGGGCTGAGCCCTCGCAGCCCCAGCTGCCTCAGCTGGCCCTCGCAGCCCTGCCTTCATCCGAAAGGTTGTCCGGTCAGTCATTCTGCTGTTTGGTCTAATTAGCATATTAGTTCTATATTATATAGTATTGATTTGCTAGTTTCAATTTTTTTTGTTTTCCAGTTTGCCAGAGTGTGGATACCTGATCCTGAGGAAGTTTGGAAGTCAGCAGAGCTGCTCAAAGATTACAAGCCAGGAGACAAAGTCCTCTTGCTTCACCTTGAGGAAGGAAAGGTAAGAATTTGGTTTTATTTGTTGTCATTGGCACAAAGTGAAGGGAATTCAAAAGTTTTAAATTTTGAACTAATTTAATATTTTTACTTATTTAAGTTGATTACAGCCAAGACCGGTTTGGCTCAGTGGATAGAGCATTAGACTGTGGACTGAAGGGTCACGGGTTCGATTCCGGCAAGTGCACGTACCTTGGCTGCGGGCACATCCCCAGTAGGGGGCGTGCAAGAGGCAGCTGATGGATGTTTCTCTCTCATCGATGTTTCTGACTTTCTATCCCTTTCCCTTCCGCTCTGTAAAAAAAATCAATAAAATATATTAAATAAATAAATAAATAAATAAATTGATTGCAAATGGCAAAATCAAATTTCTATCCCAAATGGTTAGTGAAAATAGCAGATACGTTAAAAATTCATTATTTTTGTCTATGAATTGATTATGACTAGATTTATATTTACACTAGAGGCCTGGTGCATGAAATTCATGCACTGGGAGGGTGGTGTCTCTCAGCCCAGCCTGCACCCTCTTCAATCTGGGACCCCATAGGGGATGTCCGACTGCCCCCATAGGGGATGTCCTGAGGATCGGGCCTAAACCGGCGGTCAAACATCCCTCTCACAATCTGGGACTGCTGGCTCCCAACCACTTGCCTGCCTGCCAGCCTGATAACACCGTAACCACTCCCCTGTCAGCCTGATTGACGCCTAACTGCTCCCCTGCTGGCCCAGTTGCCCCCAACTGCTCTCCCCTGCTGGCCTGGTTGCCCCTAACTGCCCTCCTCTGCAGGCTTGGTTGCCCCAAAATGCCCTCCCCTGCAGATCTAGTCTGCCCCAACTGCCCCCCCCTGCCAGCCTAGCTGCCCTTAACTGCCCTCCCCTGCCAGCCTGGACCCCCCAAGTGCCCTTCCCTGCCAGCCTGTCATGCCCAACTGCCCTCCCATGCTGGCCTGGTCACCCCTAACTGCCCTCTGCTATTTGCCTAATTGCCCACAACTACTTTCCCCTGCCAGCCATCTTTGATTACATGGGACGGCCATCTTGTGTGAGGGCGTGAGGGTCAATTTGCATATCACCTTATTATATAGGATATAATTCTCCAAAATATGTGTTTGTTTTTCTGTATTTTGTTTAGGCTAGCATTAAAATGCTTTCATATTGCCCAGCTGATGTGGCTCAGCTAGTTGAGTGTCGTCCCATGCACCTGAAGGTCACTGGTTCAATTCCCAGTCAGGCTGTGAGTGTGATCTCCAGTCAGGGAGCATTCAGAAGGCTACTGATCAATGCTTCTCTCACATTGATGTTTCTCTTCCCCACTCCCCCTTCCTCTCTGTAAGCATGTCCTCAGATAAGGATTAGAAAGATAGAAAAAAATGTTTTATATTAACTAGAGTACTTCATATCATCTAAGGAGCCATTTGGCATTTGCTGGAACTAATTTTTTAAAAATATATATATTTTATGGATTTTTTACAGAATAGAAGGGAGAGGGATAGAAGTCAGAAACATCGATGAAACATCGATCAGCTGCCTCTTGCACACCCCCTACTGGGGATGTGCCCACAGCCAAGGTACATGTATGTCCTTGCCTGGAATTGAATCTGGGACCTTTCAGTCTGCAGGCCGATGCTCTATCCTCTAAGCCAAATTGGTTTTGGCTTGCTGGAACTAATTATTTGAAAAATTTTACTGATAAAATTAGTATATATAAACACTTTGCTCATGACCAGAAATATTTAAAACCAATTGTGTCTCTATATTTCCCTGTCTACATTTGCTGGATGAGTGGATTTGATTTAGTGTTACTCCTTTTAATCTTTTCACTATATTTGATAGGCCACATCACACTTTTTTCTTAAAAACCTTTGTGACATTAATTTCCTTTAAACAAGGAAACTGTATAAATATATGAAAAGTTAAGTAAAGTAAAACTATATAGAACAGTTCAACACCACTAAGGAGTGAAAAGGTTAATGATTAACTACCAAATGAATAATACTCTCCTGACAGTTAACATGTATTGAGCACTTAGTAAGTGCTTTATTTGCTATAACTCATTCACTCCTCACAACAAGCCTATGAAATGAGGCTATTATTATTACCACTTTATGGATGAAGAGACTGAGGCTCCGTGAGTTTAAGACTTACTCAGAATTATGTAGATATTAAGGTATGAAGCTGGATTTTAAAGCCAGGAAACAAAAGTAGAACAGAGCAGGGATGGTCAGTGTACTGGGGAAGGTAAGGGGTCAGGGAGGCATTCTCTGAAGAATGAGTAGACAAGGGGAGTGCATTTCAGGGATCCAGAAAAGACAGACAAAGGCAGGGAGGCATGCATAGCAATGTGTGTTTGGGGAGCTAACCAAGTTCCATGTTGTTGGGATTGAAATGAGGGTATAGGACCAGCAAGGGGATAGGGATGTAAAGTGAGAGTACAGGACCAGCACGTTCATAAAAGGTCTGGTGTTCTTCCTAAAACTCTTGGGCTTCAATTAGTATGCTACGATGAGTGACTATAATATTTATAAACAGAGAAACTATGCCAGGTTCTGTTTTAGAAAGGACTCATAGGTGGCAGCATGCAGGATAAATTTCAGGAGAGCAACACAGAGGCAAGGAGATTAGTTGGGAAGATGGTAGGGAAGAATTAGGTGAAATTAGGAGAACCTTGAATGCCAAACTAAGCAATTAATTTATTCAGCATTTATTGATCATCTATTATGTGTTAGGTACACATTAGGCACTTTGGGTTATATTTTCTTATGTTAATTCTTACAGCAATCCTGTGGGGTCAGTAGGTAGCATTATGACCATTTTCCAGACAAGGAAGCCAATGATCAGACATTAAGTAGTTCTTCCTGAGATCACAGCACTGGAAGTGGCTTTTGTGTATTGCAGGGGCCAATGCAAGGGCCAGTCAGCTTTGGGGAAGGACACTATCTATAATAATAAAAGCATAATATGCTAATTAGACCAAATGACCTTCCAGATGAAGCCAAGGCTGCGAGGGAAGCCCAGCTCCCGGGTGCCTGCCAATGGCCAGAGGGAAGCCTGGGTCCTGGGAGCCGAAGGGAAGCCAGTGCCGGCAGGCGGGGGACGGGGGGAGAGAAAAGCCTACTCTTATGTGAATTTTGTGCATCAGGCCTCAAGTATCCTAATAATAGGCAGAGAGCGGTTGAATGGCAGATTGTAAAATTTCCTCCCCATTTAGCATCATTTCAGACAGATTTGAATATATGACCTCTGTATATCTCATCACTACTAAGTGACTTTTTACAAAACCAGCCTGTCCTTCCCTACAATTAAATGGCATTTTCCTCCCTATTCACTTGTCATATTATTTGCCCTTAATACATAGGGCAGCTGAGTTACAGTTTCCGTGCTTGGCTTTGCCATAAAGTCATATTCTCTTGGCTTAAGTGAGTAAGTACTTCTTAACTTTGAGGCCAAGCACCTCATTAAAAATCAAATGAAAGCTATGGACTATCTTTCAAAAAAGTGCATATATGATATAGCTGATTTCAAGGTATTCTTTGACCCCTTGGGATTCAGTATTCTGAAGTATTCACCATGCACCAGGCATTGCCTCATTTAAATTTTTATCACACCTGTAAGCAGTTGCTATTATGCCCTTTTTATAAATGGAGGATTCAGGTTTGATAACACACCTAAGACCACAAAAGAATTAAGTACAAGTTTTAGAATTTGAACCCAGGTCAATCTCACTCTGGAGCCAAACTCTTAACCACTGTTTTATACTGCCTTTTACATCATAGATGAAGATAGGGAAAAAAAACCCACACATCTTAAATAAAGATTAAAAACTTATGCTCCAGTAACTGGGTAAAAATGTCTAGGCTCAAACTATAAAGCAAAAATTGTTAATACATATATACATCTAGTGAATAAAGAAGATTCTCCTTATTTTTTGCCATTTGCATTAGTTTCCTATTTTGGAAGGTGCTAAGAAAGTAATGAATTTAATAGCTGAGAAGCAAATAGGAATAGGAAATAAGCAAAGTGCAATGGGCCTATTTCACGTTTACTGCCGTGATTTATCCAGATGTTGTATCTTGTGCATTTTTAGGATTTGGAATATCGTCTGGATCCAAAGACCAAGGAACTGCCTCACTTAAGAAACCCTGACATTCTTGTGGGTGAAAATGACCTCACAGCCCTCAGCTATCTTCATGAGCCTGCTGTGCTCCACAATCTCAGAGTCCGCTTTATTGATTCCAAACTTATTTATACATATTGTGGTGAGTGTACCTTGCTGTTCTCTTTTGTCTAATAGCCTTGGTCATGGAAATATGGCGATGGGGAAGGAACACTGTGATTGGATTTTCTCTTAGAGACAGCTTCACTTCAGAGTTATCAAAAAGATTTACCAATGCTCGTAGTTACCTGTACTTTATGTACTTATTTTGTGAACTTACATAATTTTTGTCAAAATACAAGGAACTGGATCCCTCTTTTGGATCCTACCACCCCACAGAATTTAGATGCCAAATTTAATGCCAATTCCAGTAATTTTTTTATATCTGCCTTTCTAGATTTTTAAAAAATATTTTAATGTTTATTGTTCAGTTTATTAATTACATTGTTCGCCTTTTTTCTCCCTATAGCTCCCCTCCACCTGGTACCCATCCCACCCTCCGCCCTCACATCCTCCCCACGGTCCTCTCCCATGGGTGCATGATTTTTGTCCAGTCTCTTGCTGCACCTCCCATACCCCTTTTCTCCCCAAGAATTGTCAGTCCATTCCCTCTCTATGCCCATGATTCTGTTATATTCACCAGTTTATCCTGTTCATCAGATTTTTAATTCACTTGATTTTTAGATTCATTTGTTGATAGATGTGTATTTGTTGTTCATAATTTTTATTTTTATCTTTTTCTTCTTCCTCTTCTTAAAGAATATCTTTCAGCATTTCATATAATACTAGAAGCCCAGTGCATGAAAATTCATGCACTTATAGGGTCCCTCAGCTGGGCCTGTCCCCTCTCACAGTCTGAGAGTCCTCTGGGGCGGGAGGTGACCTGGCGATCAGGGGAAGGTGACACCCCCATCACACCTCTGCTGCTGCGACTGCTGGCAGCGCAAGCCTCGACTGGCCCTGGGAGGCTTCAGGGCTGAGGGGAGTGGGGGACTCCAGAGGCAGGCGCACAGAGTGGCGTAACTGCCTGGGGGCGGGTCTGGCCATGCCACATGCCTGCTGCCCCAGCGGGGCTGATGGGACTGGGTGCTGCCATCTTGTGGCTGTGGGCACCGCCATCTTTGAGGGTGTGGCGGTCAATTAGCATATTTCCTCTTTATTATTTCATATAATATTGGTTTGGTGGTGATGAACTCCTTTAGCTTTTTCTTATCTGTGAATCACTTTATCTGAACTTCAATTCTGAATGATAGCTTTGCTGGGTAGAGGAATCTTGATTGTAGATTCTTGCTATTCATCACTTTGAATATTTCTTGCCACTCCCGTCTGACCTGCATCGTTTCTGTTGAGAAATCTGCTGACAATCGTATTAGTGCTCCCTTATAGGTAACTAACTGTTTTTCTCTTGCTGCTTTTAATAGTCTCTCTTTGTCTTACTTGCCCTCTCCACAAGCTTGCAGACCTCTGCAGCACCCAAGTTTCAGTGTGCTTCCTTACTGTCCAGTTTCACCCCGTATGAGTGTGGGTTCCCCAGACCTCACCCGGAGATGGGGAATAAGTGCAGTGGGACACCTTTGTCTCCCTCCCCGTTCAAGAAAACCAGCCAGGTTTGCAGCCGCCCGCCCTCTCCGCTTGCGCGCGCAGGGCTCAATGCTGCCCTCCGCCGCTCCTCTGAGTCACAGTGTCCTATCTTTACTTTTATTTGTGGAATTTTCACTCAGCCAGCTTTCCCGTGATTCTGGATGATGTTTGTTCTATCGTTAAGTTGTAGTTTTAAAATTGCTGTTTGGGGCAGCAAGATAGGTGTTTACCTATGCCGCCATCTTGGTTCCTCTCCTCCAATTCCAGTTATTTTCCTCACTTTTAAAAACATGAAGACTAAGGTCCAAAAACTTATCTTTTGGGGCTGGTTCAGGAAGTTTAGTGTCATTCTCAATTACTTAGAAATGCAGGACTGACTTGATTTGTAGTAGCTATTCTTGTTTGATCTGCTTGTCTAGGCTCCTGCTTCTTATAGTATTGGCGGTCAAGGACGCAGGTCAAAATTCTTTTTATGTAACTCTTAGAAATTCAGCATGTTCATGTATGTACTTTTTGGTTTCTTTCCCTCTTTCCTTCTTTTGTTTGTGATCTGTTTCTTGTCATTCTATTTCAGTGTTTCCCTGAGTTGGTAGAGTAGCTTTGTCTGCTAGGTGTCCTATATGGCCCAGTGTCTCAGCCTCCCCAGTTTCCTGAGGTGGACACTCGTGGTGCACCCTTTTGTGAACTGTGTGTACAGCCTTGTTTTAGTTAAGTCTCAATTGTTGTTGGTATCACTGGGAGGAGTTGACCTCCAGGCCAATTGGTTGTGAGGATCAACTGTGTCCTCCCCGGGAGAACTTTTGTGCTGGAGACAGCTTTATGAGACAAGACTTGCAAAATTGCACAAGCCTCTGTGCTCAGCTTGGATGGGGCGGAGTCTCAGAGCTGGGCAGACAGCTTTGGCTTCCCATCAGCCCTGCCCTATGAGGTCCCTGGGTCTCAGTGTCCCTAAGTAATTGTTGCAAGCACCTCTGAGAGAAAGCTGCCTTCAAGTTTCTCCTCCAATGGATCTGGATTTCCAGATTCTCGCCCAGAACTGGAGTTTAGTGTAGTAGGAACTGGGGCTCAGCGCAGTCGGGAGCTTTTGTCTCCTCCCCGCTAGAGAAAGCCAGCGGCACACTCAACAGTCAGTCCTCTCTGCGTGGCCATGCCTTCAGACTTGTGCCTTTCATGGCTCCCCTGAATTTCCACCTAACAGTCCAGATTCCCCCCTATATGAGCTTGGGTCCCCAGGGTCTTGCCCGGAACTGGGGTTTAGTGCAGTCGGAACTGTGGTTCAGCACAGTTGGGGAGCTTTTGTCTCCTTCCTGCTAGAGAAAGCTAGCCCGGCACCCAGCTTCCCCTTCCTCTCTGCTCACATATCTCCAAACCTCAGGCTTTTACAGCTCCTCTGATTCTCCGTGTGCTTTTCTCTTTCCTTCTAGTTTTACAATTTCCAGTCAGCTAGCTTTTCTGTGGTTCTGGATGATGTCTGTTTTGTCTTTTAATTGTAGTTTTGAAATTTATTGTGTGAGGCAGCAGTTTAGATGTTTACCAATACTGCCATCTTGGTTTCTCCCCTGTGTTGTATTTTGATCCTTACCAATTTGTTTTTTCAATATAAACGGAAATGGAAATTTGTGTTAGTTGTGATTCTCAGTTAACCAAGTTTAGTATGCTCATTAGGATATCATTGATTTCTTCTTTTGCTTTTGATCCTCTTCTCCAGGTATAGTCCTAGTAGCTATAAATCCTTATGAACAGCTGCCTATTTATGGAGAAGACATCATAAATGCATACAGTGGTCAGAACATGGGTGATATGGATCCACATATCTTTGCAGTAGCTGAAGAAGCTTACAAGCAAATGGCCAGGTTGGTGGAAGCTCTATTTTTTATTTAATGACTCTTATTATATGTGATAACTTCTTCATTGCTGAGTCACAGATATTTTAAAATACAGTGAGTGGCAGCTTATAAATTCTTATTAAATAAACAGCCTTGACTAGCATGTGGCCTGCATTATTTTAAAAAATAACCTACATTTGTAAAAGGCATATGATTTTTAAAAACCACCTTTTCAATCTCATTGTGATCCTGTGACTATGCAAGGACAGATGTTACATTTTACAGATGAGTGGATCAGGGATTGGTAGTACTAAATGGCTTGCCCCATGTCATTCAGCTGAGTGGCATGCAAGAACTAAAAACTGGAAGACATCTACTTGTAACTTAAAAAATTAACTACCAAGGAAAATTGTGAATTTCAATGTTAGCATTATGTACTATGACATCAGTGATCCTGATTAGGATCAGAAAAATGTCTTTGGTATTAAACATGGAACCCTAACATTTTAAGAATGGAAAATCAGAGGGAAAATAGCTACTTTTAAGATTAGATTATACTCTTAATAATATAATGTTATATAATGCAGAAGTATGGATGCATAGAAGAATAGTTTATACTTATCTTATTTTTCTAGCCCACAGATAAAAACTTGGCATTTTATAAATATGATATGGGAAATCCTTAAACAATTTGTGAAGTGGAGAGAAAACTAATACTGCAGAGATTTTTGATTTTTCCTTTCCAGCCAGAGTTGTTTATTTATACATAATTGGATCCGTGTGTGACAGAATTTTTGAATTGTTCAGTTACAATCCATAGACATCATTATACCCTTTCATTAATAAAGTATTACTAATACTTTTTATAGCAGCAAACAGGTTTAAGTACTATCTTTGTGCAGTACACTGTTTATTTGCTTTCTATTTATGAACTAATTTTCTGCTCACAGAACCTTCTGAGGTAGTATTACTATTAATTTTCATTTTACTGAGAAGTTATTTAACTTTCCCAAGGCCACATAACTAGGAAGACTAGTTTTCAAAATCCATTAGTCTGACACTATGAAATATTAACATATTAAATATAATATGATTAACCATAGTTTTATACTACATAACATTGCCATATTGTACCAGATTCTACTATAAATAGTAATGAATGTTAAAAGTTTAAGATAGCCTGGCCGGTGTGACTTGGTAGTTGAGCACTGATTTATGAACCTGGAATTTATGGTTCAGTTCCCTATCAGGGCATATGTCCAGGTTGTGGGCTCCATCCCCAGTGGGGGATGTGCAGGAGGCAGCTGATCAGTGATTTTCTCTCATCATTGATGTTTCTACCTCTCCCTTTTCCTTCTGCTCTGAAATAAATAGAAATATATTTATATAAAAAATAAATAAAAGTTTAAGAAACTGTTTTTTAAGCTTAAATTTGAGAACATTCCATCTATTAGTATAATTTTTCAATAAAGTTAGAAGAGCCCACAAGTATTTGATTTGTACAGTATTGGATCATTGCAGTAGAGTTAACACTCTACAAGTACAATCTGAGAACTAGGCAGAGAGGTAAGTGCATGGAGTGCTAGAACTTAAAAGTAATCTCAAATTTTTTTTGCTGCTCATAGAGAACTATATTACCTTTTAAAAAAAAAATATATTTTTTTATTGATTTTTTCACAGAGAGGAAAAGAGAGGGATAGAAAGTCAGAAACATTGATGAGAGAGAAACATCGATCAGCTGCCTCTTGCATACCCCCTACTGGGGATGTGCCCGCAGCCACGGTACATGCCCTTGACCAGAATCGAACCTGGGACCTTTCAGTCCGCAGGCCAACGCTCTATCCACTGAGCCAAACTGGCTTCGGCGAGAACTATATTACTTCTTTGAAAATGCTCTTCCTTAAATATGAAAGCTTGGCTCTTAACATCTTTTATACTGGTAATTTACAAATAGTATTAGATTTATAGGAATATTTTTTGCTTCTTACCCTTAGATTTATTAACATTCACCCCTCACTATCCCCCTGTGGCTCAGCAACTCAATGTGATTTATTAACAGCAGATTTGTTGGTTGGTTTTCTCTTTACTTAGTTTTGTTTCTTACACAATTTTACAATATGCTTTAGTCAATTATGATATTAAGTTTACCTTTTATATGAATAAATCTACACCCATAAAATGTGCCATAAGAGTTAAATAGACCATTTCTGCTTAGACTTATAATCGGGCATTGATGTTGCAGTATCATTTTTTTTCCTTACCAAATGAAGATGTGCCACCTTTACTAGATGTGAGTTCTGCTGTTTCACATTACTGCTGCTCCTTGAGGCCCCTGGTGTCTTCAGGGAGGCACAGTTCATTGCTTGTTCAATTGACCCTTATGAGCACCATCCAAGCATTTTTTGGGGCCTGGGAGACACAGTAGTGAACAAATTAGACAAAATAGACAAACATTTCCACCCACATGAAGTGAGACACGATAAACAATAAAAATAAATGAGATGCAGCTTTAGCCTATTTGGCTCAGTGGAAAGAGCATTGGCCTGGGGACTGAAGGGTCCTAGGCTCGATTCCATGTACCTCAGTTGCAGCCTCGATCCCAGCCCTTTGCCATGTGCAAAGGCAACCAATGTATGCATGTCTCTCACATCAATGTTTTTCTCTCTCCCCCTTCCATTTTCTCTAAAAATCATTGGAAAAATATCTTCAGGTGAGGATTAACAACAACAAAAACAAACAAACAAACAAACAAAAATAAGAGGCTGCCCTGGCCTGTGTGGCTCAGTTTGTTGAAGCATCACCCTGTGCACCAAAGGGTCATGGTTCGATTCCTGATCAGAACACATACTCAAGTTGCAGGTTTGATCCCTGGTCAGGGTGTGTGCTGGAGGCAGCCCATCAATGTTTCTCTCTCACATAGATGTTTCTCTCTCTCCCTTTCCCTTCTCTCTCTAAAATTAATAATCCTAATATATAAAAACCCTGGGTCATAAGGACCAGTAGTGACTGGAGGCTGACCAACCAGAAGACAGTGCTGACCCTACCCTCCAGGCAATGGTAAGGGGCAATTAGGCAGGCCAACAGAGGGGTTAGGGGTGATCATGTAGGCAGACTAGTAGTTAGGGGTGATTAAGTAGGCAGACCAGTGGTTTGGGGTGATCTGGTAGGCAGGCAAGTGGTTAGGGGAGATCAGGTAGGCAGATGTTCCCTTACCGGGCTGGCCCCGCCCCCAAGCAAGTGTTAGGGGCAATCAGGCAGGCAGGCAGAGAGGATGAGGTGATCAGATAGGCAGACCAGCGGTTAGGGGTGATCAGGTAGGTAGGCAAGCAGTTAAGAGTGATCAGGTAGGCAGATGGCCTCTTGCAGGGCTGGCCCTGCCACCCAGCAAAGAAAGAGGGAGGCCCAGGCCAGCCAAGCCATTGCACCCCAGCCTGTCGCCTGCAGAAAGAGGCCGCAGGTGCCAGGGGAGAGGGGGCAGCACTGCACAGATGGCAAACAGTGGCAGCAGCAGGGTGGGGCCAGCTGCTTGTAGCCAAGGAAAGCCCGATAGGCCCTGATCTCAGGCCAGACCTAGGCACCCTACCTAAGGGGTTCTGGATTGTGAGAGGGTGCAGGCTAGGTTGAGAGACCCCTGCCCCCCAGTGCATGAATTTTTGTGCATCGTAAAAAATAATAGAATTGAAAAAAATAATAGAATTCTATTATTTCAATTCTATTATTTCTAGTACAAAATAATAGAATTGAAAAAATAAATAATATGTACATGATGTGACATTAATAAGTGGTACTGTGAAAAAAATAAAGTCAGAAAAGGAGGTAGGGAATGCTGAGTGGGTCAGAGGTGTATGTTATAGATTCAGGGAAAGGTCATCGTAAAGCTACCTTTTCTTTTTTCTAAACTTAAAAAAAAAGTTTATGCTTACAAAAAGGGTGAAAAATTGTATACTTCTGACACCTATGATCAGCTGCCATGTGTTACTGAGTACCCTACTTACGCAAATAGACTTGAAGGAATGCATGCTACCTCTAAGGAGAGTTTTATATATGGTATGTAAAAGTGGATTAACTTGCATTAATTAATAGCTGCCCTGTTAGATGCCTACTAGGTGCCAAGCATGGTGTCAACATATTACCTCTAACTAATCTTCATGACAGCCTGGGCGTGAACAGATGAGGAAAGTAACTTATTTGGGTTATCGTACTAATATTTTCTGGGAATTGAGATTTGTATCAAGCTCCAAGACTCTGAAGCCTTGGTATTTAATTTCCTTATTTTCAGCTAAGTGGTCCTGCTCTAACACATCTATTCCTTCAAGATAACAGTGCATAATTCTATTTCTGCACCTTTTATTCAGACTAGAATAGCCTTTTTTCATGCTCCTTTATCTGCCTGATTTCTGTTTATTCTTCATGATTCCACTAAAATTTTACTTTTAGACCACCTCAGCTCCCTGTAAGTGATTCCTCTTCAGAATTCTTTATTATATGATTTTGGAACTTCCTGAGTACTCTCTATCCCATAGGATTCAGATGGAACAAAATACAGTAAGTGTAAGAGTCTGTATAAGTTATAAACAAATATAATTAGCTATTTTTATGGCATCTTTATATTAATCTCAGAGGCTCTGTACTGATGGAACAAAAGTCAGATTATGTGAGAGGACCTCACAGCCATATGATAGGCTTCTGACCAGGAATTACATGACCTCAGCATGTATCTCTAGGGAATGCGTATTTTCGCTTTCTGAATAGTCTCCTTGCCTCTCTAAAGCACAGCTTTCACCAGTGCCAGCACAGACTTTTATAGTAAATATTTACACTTCAAAAGTAGTACTTAATATTGTTATTGTGAATTCATTGTCTAGTATAAATCTTCTAAAGTTTAAATCTCTTCTTCTTGGGTTTGATTTCAAAAGCAGAAATCATAGAGATACATCAGAGCAGCTTGATTTTGACAAGTGATAAAAATGTAGGAAAACTTAGCATTTCTCTTATAAGGGAGTTAGGGAGTAAAGTATCAAGTGAAACCACATCTTTAAGTCACCACAGTAAAAACACAGCTTTGGAAGAAAGCAATGTATTACATGCTTTTTTAAAATGAGGAATCAAATGAAGGGAGAAATCATTAGATTGACTGCCTTCAGAAAAGTAAAACTCTAGCCCGGTCAGTGTGGCTCAATGGTTGAGCATCAACTCATGAACCAAGAGGTCCCTGATTCGATTCCGGTCTGGGCACATGCCCAGATTGCAGGCTTGATCCCCAGTGGGATCGATGATGTCTGTCTTGATGTTTCTATCCATTTCCTTTCCTATCTCTTTCTCTAAAAAATCAATGTAAATGTATTTTTTTAAAAAGTAAAACTAGGTTTTGTTTCATGGAGCATGTTCACTTATAAGCTAAAAATTAGACCCAGGTCCTTGTACACTTTATCAGGGTAATCAACACTCAGTGGGTGATTATCAGGAAGTAAATATCACAATGGGTGGATATATTAAATTGTGTTCTGCATGAATCAGGTCTGTGGTTGCATTGCTTCGTTTCCTCATTGATGACCTGGATGTGAATTGAAAGTATGTTCATTACATTTATAGAGGACAAGTTGATGGTATTGGAAGATGTGAATAGTATTGACTGTGCTCATGATAAAGTAGAGAGTTTACATTTTTAAAAGGTAAAGTTTAGAAGGAAAAATCTATAAAATACACTTGATACAAAATGAAAATTTAATAAATATAAGGGAAGGCTGGAGAGATCGAAGAGATATAGATATTGGTACTAAATAGATATAGATACTAAACAGATACAGATACTGAGGACCATAGAAGGAAAATAAACTAAAGCATAAACTCTTGCATCTCTCTTGCATCAATCCAGAGTGGATATTGTTCATGAATAATTTGTTCCTGGGGTTTTGGGTGCCTCCACGTAGTTTGATTCTCAGTTCTTTTTCTCACACAATCTGGTTTATACTAATAACTATATAAGAGTCAATTTAGGCATCACCACCTTTAGAAAATGTTTCCTGACATCCCCTTCTTACCTATTCTGGAAATTCTGTGTCCTTCCTAGTGTCCTGGATAGACCTCTTTTCTAGCAATTATCTACTGTATTTTAACCTTGTACTTTCCACTCTCCTGCAATAAGCTACCACCCTAAAATCTTTTATCTTCATAAAGTGCTTAGCATTTGTAGCTGCTCCTTACATGTTTGTTGAATGAAAGAATAAAGCAATATTTTTAAGTGGAGGCTTTTAGTTCACATAAAAGCCTCTGTGCCACCATTGACTGAAAGAGGTCAGAAGAGCTCACCTGTACTCCAAGACACCAGTGCTCAAGCCGATTAGAAGCACTGTAGAGACCCTTGAGAGGCCGGGCCACACTTGAAATCATAAATCTTTGGTTTATCCATCCCTAGGATGCTCCAGATTGATCTGTCCTTGATGAGGAGTGGAAAATCTCTCTTCCTTAATTTGTTTTTTTATCAGACCCTTGAAGTGTGATACCTGTTATATCCCAAAAGTAAAAAGAAGGTTCTTATAAGGATAAGAGCACCCAAAATGTTATGAATAGTGATTGATCAGCTAATCAAAATTTCCTAGAATTACACATTTTTTACATGACTATAACAATCTGTAAGTCACAGCAATGAAAAATAAAAATTTTATCCCTGATGTTTTTGTCTGTTTTCTTCCTACATTTATCATATCCCTTTTCCCCCTTTTGTATGTCTTTAATAGGTATTACCCTTCTCTCCCTTAAGTATTTCTACTTGGCTCTTCACTCTTGTCCTAGTTTTTTGACATTTCTTCCTATGGCCACATAGAAGTGAAAAACATTTTAAAGACCATATTGTACTTACTTTATAAAGATTTCTGATTCCTGTTCTTAATTTAAAAGCAAGTCAATGGATCATCTTATATTTTTCTCTTTGTAGCCCTTTATTGATTCTGGCCATCTCTAATTCAACAGTTACCCAGAGAAGAAATGTTGCCCATCTCATATATAGCCATTCAAGACTCTGAGTATCTGTAGTCCTGCCCTGTTCGGGTTCCAAGAGTTTACCCTGGCATAGAGTGCAGGCTGTGGCCAACTCAACATCTAAAAAATCAACTACAAAGTTAGTTTGACTTTTAGATCATAGCACTTTAGCTTTTAAGAGATATTTATATGCTATTTAATCTTAAAGATGAGAAAACCATGACCAGAGAGGTTATGTAATTGCTGAACACCATGAAGCTGGTAAATGTCAGAGTAGGACTGGAATCTGGATTCAGAGAAGTTTATATAATGGAAAAGTGGTGCTTATTTATATATTGGAATGGTCTATGGGGCTTGGGAAAAAAAGAATTCTCTCTGCCAAAAAGTCAGGAATAGCCGAACTGGTTGGCTCAGTGGATAGAGCATCAGCCTGCGGACTGAAAGGTCCCAGGTTCGATTCCGGTCAAGGGCATGTACCTTGGCTGTGGGCACATCCCCAGTAGGAGGTGTGCAAGAGGCAGCTGATCGATGTTTCTCTCCCATCGATGTTTCTGACTTTCTATCCCTCTCCCTTCCTCTCTGTGAAAAGTCAATAAAATATATTAAAAAAAAAAAAGTCAGGAATAATAAAGCAAGAAATAGCCCTGGCCGATGGTGTTCAGTGATTAGAGTGTTAGCCTGCAGACCAAAGGGTAGAGGGTTAGATTCCTGGGCAAGGGCACAAACCTGGGTTGTGGGTTAATTCCCTGGCCACCATCGGGGATAGAGCATGTAGGAGGCAACTGGTCAATGTGCCTCTCACATTGATGTCTCTCTTTCTCCCTCTCTTCCTCTCTCCCTTCTTCTTGCTCCCTTTCCTCCCTCCCCCTCTTTCTCCCTTCCACTCTCTTTAAAAAATTCATGGAGAAATATCCTCGGGTGAGGATTAAAAAAAAAGAAAAGAAAAGAAAAGAAAAGAAAAAGAATAAAGTCCCTTATAAACATTTAAAAACTGTTAGCATTAATTTTTAAAAACATATTTTTATTGATTTCAGAGAGGAAGGAAGAGGGAGAGAGAGATACATCAGTGATGAGAGAGAATCATTGATCAGCTGCCTCCTGCACACCCCCTCCTGGGGATTGTGCCCACAACCCAGGAATATGCTCTTGACCAGAATCAAACCTGGGACCCTTCACTCCGCAGGCCAATGCTCTATCCACCGAGCCAAACAGGCTAGGGCAGCATTAATTGTTTAACTGGTGCTAGGATTGTGCTATTTGTGTTTTTCTGATTCTGCCTTTGAGAGTTACTCTGTTTCTATGCCGCTGATGAGGTTTTAATGCTTTTATGTAAAAAATAATCAAGTTCCTTAAAACATTTAAAAATTGTTGGTTGCATGAATATAGGATTATGAATCATGGAAAAATGTGTCTGGCACGTGCTTGACATCAGAATGTATATGTGTGTGTTTGTACAAATATGATTTGTTTGAACAATCCTTACTTTTATTGCCTTTAATATTTTTTTTCTTCATATTATAGGAAAGGGCTTTCCATATGGATTTTTAGTGTTGTTTTTTTATACATTTTGTCATTAAAACATGAAATAAGTAGCTTTTCAAAGGCAGTGCAGTTTAGGATAACTGTTCTATTAATATATCCTTTCATCAGACTAGTGGCAGCTTCCTCAGCTTGTTTGCTATAGAAGTGCTGGGAGAATTTTGTCAAGTTAGCTAGCACACAGGGTGCAGTGATAGAACTGATCATGCAAGAATCAGAAAAAGGTAATTTTTCTAATCATATTATAGAAGGTAATCTGAGGACTGCTGATACTGTTTCCTTTTTTAAAAAATATTATTTCTTAATGTATTGAAAAAAATTAAATTCTGAGGACATTGTAATGACTAAAAGAAATGACATTGGTACCACAATGAGAACAGTTTTACTGGTGATTCATCTTGAAATCAACCATGAATGAACAGGCGCCATGACAGTATCCAGTATAGTCTAGAAATTAAAATAAAAAGGAAATGAGATGGTAAGTATGACACACAGGAAATTTCACAAAAATGGGATTACTTACAAGCTTGTTCTCTGAGGACTGGACCACCCTTAGTAGCATGTCACTAAGGTCCTCAATATGGCAGTCAGAGTTTCAGGAACCGCTGCTATGTAGCGCTGGTGTGTGAAGTGAATTGCTTAATTAGGCATGTATTATACTCTGATTGTATTTTCCAAGGCATGTGAAGTAAGTCAGTGAACCTCATTTTCTCAAAGAAAAAAGAACCTTTTCCTTAGAAAAGTTCTTAATTTCTACTTTGGAAATTTATTACCAAGTACTGTTTTTTTTTTGTTTAAATTTTTTTTTTTATTGATTAAGGTATTACATATGTACCCTCATCCTCCATTACCCCTTTCAACCCCCCCCCTCATACCTTTACCCCCCCACTCGTGTTCTGTGTCCATTGGTTACGCTTATATGCATGCATCCAAGTCCTTTGGTTGATCTCTTCCCTTATCCCCACCCTCCCCTACCTTCCCTCTGGGGTTTGACAGTCAGTGCTTCTCTGTCTCTAGATCTGTTTTTGTTCATCAGTTTATGCTTATTATATTCCATAAATGAGTGAGATCATATAATACTTATCTTTCTTTGACTGGCTTATTTTACTTAGCATAATGCTCTCCAAGTTCCATCAATGCTCTAGTTTAAAGCAGCCACCTTCTCCTCCTCTTCCTCCTCCCCCGCAACCCTCATATAATACTCGTTTGGTGATGATGAACTCCTTTAGCTTCTTCTTATCTGTGAAGCTTTTTATCTGACCTTCAATTCTGAATGATAGCTTCACTGGGTAGAGTAATCTTGGTTGTAGGCTCTTGCTATTCATCACTTTGAAAATTTCTTGCCACAAATCAGCAGACAATCATATGTGTGCTCCCTTGTAGGTAACTCTTTTCTCTTGCTGCTTTTAATATTCTTTGTCTTTTGTTCTTGGCATTTAATTATGATGTGTCTTGGTGTGGTCCTCTTTGGATTCCTTTTGTTTGGGGTTCTGTGTGCTTCCTGGGCTCGTAAGTCTATTTCCTTCACAGGTGGGGGAAGTTTTTGGTCACTATTTCTTCAAATAGGTTTTCAGTATCTTGCTCTCTCTCTTCTTCTGGTACCCCCATAATTCTGATGTTAGTATGCTTGAAGTTGTCCCAGAGGCTTCTTACACGATCCTCAGATGTTTGGATTCTTTTTTCTTTTTACTTTCTGGGTTGAGTGTTTTTTTTGCCTCTTTGTATTTCAAATCTTTGACTTGATTGTTGCGTTCCTCTAGTCTACTGTTGGGTCTCTGTGTCATATTTTTTATTTCAGTTATTTTTTATTTTATGTTTAATTTCTAGTTGGTCCTTTTTCATGTCCTTGAGGGTCTTGCTAAATTTATCAGCCTTTTCTAGGAAATTCTTGAAAAACCTTATAACCGTGGTTTTTGACTCTATATCCAGTCGTTTGTTTACCTCCATTTCTTATGTTTGTGATCTGTTTGTCTCTGCATTTTCGCTGCTTCCCTGAGTTGGTAGGGTAGCTTTGTGTGCTAGGTGTCTCGGCCTCCCGTTACCTGAGGTGACAGTCTTGGTGCACCCTTTTGTGGACTGTGTGCACAGTTTTGTTGTAGTTAAGTCTTGTTTGTTGTTGGTATCACTGGGAGGAATTGACCTCCAGGCCAATTGGCTGTGAGGATCAGCTGTGTCTATGCTGTGAGACAGCCTTATGAGACAAGACTTGGAAAATTGCACAAGCCTCTGTACTCAGCTTGGATGGGGTGGAGTTTCAGGGTGCCCCATGAGGTTCCTGGGTCTCAGTGTCCCCAGGCAATTGCTGCAAGCACCTCTGAGAGAAAAGTGCCCTCAAGTTTCGCCCGCTGCCCAACAGCCCAGTCTCTCCCCCAATGAATCTGGACTCCCAGATTCTCGCTCGGTACTGAGGTTCAGTGCAGTTGGAACTGGGGTTCAGCATCGTCCGGAGCTTTGTCTTCTTTCCGCTAGATCAAGCCTGCGGCACACTCAAAAGTCTGTCCTCTTTACACTCCTCTGGACATCTGCCTTTTGCCTTTCCCCTGAGTTTCCACCTTATAGTCCAGATTCCCCCCTTACGGGCCTGGGTCCCCAGCGTCTCACCTGGGACTGGGGGTTCAGTACAGTCGGAACTGGGGTTCAACGCAGTCTGGGGCTTTTGTCTCCTTCCCGCTAGAATATGCCAGCTAGGAACTCAGCAACCCCTTTCTCTCCAGCTCCCGTCCTCTCTGCATGCGTGGCTCTGTACCTCAGGATTTGCAGCTCCTTTGATTCTCCGTGTGCTTTTCTCTTTTCCTCTAGTTGTAGAATTTCTAGTCAGCCAGCTTTCCTGTGGTTCTGGATGATGTCCATTTTGTCTTTTAGTTGTAGTTTTGAAATTGTTGTGTGAGGCAACAGTTTATGTGTTTACCTATGCCACCATCTTGGTTTCTCCTCCCCAAGTACTGTTGATTGCTACCATTTTGTATCTCTTAAACCATTTGTCTTTCTCAGTAATAACCTCTGTTTATACATTGCTGCCAGAGTGATTTTATTAACTGAGTTGAGTTATTTTCTGTTTAAAGCCCTGCAAAAGCACTCCATGGTAAACTTCAAATTTTTTAACATCTCATGTAAAGCCTTTATGAACCAGTTCTTGCTAACTTCTGCAACCTTATCTGTCATCAATCCATGTTCCAGCCAAAGTTAGTTACCCACTTTTCCTTAACTTCTCATGTATCTGAGCTTTCATTTATGTTACCTCCTTTCCCTGGAATGTTCCCTTCCTAACTTTCTCATCATTTACTTGTTTTCTCCTACTCCTCCTTTCTAGACCTTGCGCAGGTATCATCTCCAGGGAGTCTTCCTTGATCACTTTCTTCTCTTAGTGCTCCATCACATACTATCTAATAAAAGAACAATATGCAAATTGACTGTACCTTCGCTCCACTCAATAAGCCTTGCCCACAAGCCACTCCCACAAGCCAATCAGGAGCGATATGCAAATTAACACCCAACCAAGATGGCTGCTGCCCAAGGGCAGGCCAGGGCTGGGACAGAGCCAGCCAGCGATCTTGGCCCCATGGCAGGGCAATCACTGGCTGGGGCAAGACCGGAGCTGGGGCTGGGGCAGAGCCAGCCAGCGATCTTGGCCCCGTGGCAGGGCGATTGCTGGCTGGCGCACAGCCAGGGCTGGGGCAAGGCTGGTTGCTGGTGCAGGGCCAGGACTGGGGTGGAGCCAGCAGTCGGCTCCATTGCAGGGCCATGCCTGGGTGCCCAAGGCCTAAATTCTCAGTCAGAGGCTTTCGGCCTTGGGCAGGCTGGGGGTGAGCTGTCAGTAGGACATCCCCTGAGGGCTCCCAGTATGTGTGAGGGGGCAGGTTGGGCTGAGGGATCACCCACCCCCAGTGCATGAATTTTGTGCACCAGGCCCGTAGTCTTCTTATCTAATAAAAGAGTAACATGCAAATGTGACCATATCTTGACTCCTGATTGGCTATGCTACCAGCCAATCAGGAGCAGGGGGTGGGGCTAAGGGGCGGGGCCGAGTGGCACGAGGGCTGGGCCCCAGGGGTGGAGACAAAGCAGTACTGGCAGTGAGTGCCATGGTACCCTGGCCGCCCAAGCTTGGAGGCGGCTGGGAGGGGGGGCCAGGGCACGGTGAGCACAGGAGCACCCGGGCCACTCAAGCTTGGTGGGGGATGCGGCGAGCGCAAGAGTGCCCAGGCCGCCCGAGCTTGGAGGCGGCCAGGGGGGCGGGGTGGGGTGAGCTCGGAGGTGGCCAGGGGGCAGGGCAAGTGGCTGGGGCGCGGGAGCAGAGATGAGCGCCCAGCCCCTGGGGCCAGGTGGTCACAGGCAACTGGAGCTGAGCTGAGCAGAAAGATGGCTGAGTGCCCAACGCCTAAAGCCTCAGAAAGGCTTTAGGCCTTGGGCAGGCTAGGGGTGAGTCATCAGTTGGACATCCCCTAAGGGCTCCCAGTATGTGAAAGGGGGCAGGTTGGGCTTAGGGGACCCCTCCCCCGTGCATGAATTTTGTGCACCGGGCCACTAGTCCTATATAATAAAAGAGTAATATGCAAATTTGACTGTACCTTCACTATGCTACCAGCCAATCAGAAGCAGGGGGTTGGGCCGAGCACGGTAGGCGGGGCAGGACCAGGTGCGGTGTATGGGAGCAGGGGGCGGGGCCGAGCATGGTGCCCGGGAGGAGAGGCAAAGGGGCCAGAGCGCAGCGTCTGCGCCCCGCCCCCGGCCAGCCCAGCGTAGTGTCCACGCCCTGCCCCCAGCCGGCCAAGCACAGCATCTGCACCATGTCCCCGGCCAGCAGCTCCAGCCACACAGGCGAGGTGAGAGGCAAAGAGGCCGGAACTCAGCATCCGTGCCCCACCCCCGGCCGGCCAAGCACAGCATCTGCGCTACGCCCCTGGCCAGCCAAGCACAGGGTCTGCACCACGCCCCAGGACAGCGGGCCCAGCCGCGTGGGTGAGGAGAGAGGCAAGGGGGTCGCAGCTCAGCGTCTGCACCCCACCCCTGGCCAGCGGGCTCAGCTGCGTGGACATGGAGAGAGGCAAAGGGGCTGGCCCGGGGCGGGGGTTTCCCATGGGCACACTACAAGCATCAAATCACTGTTGCTGAAGCCCCCCCCCCAAACACACACACTTCCAAGTAATATGGTTCAAAGGGTCAACTCCTGAGGCACTGCTTCCATGGCAGCAAATGGGAACCTTGCCAGGCGGGGAAGCCAGACCTGAAAGCCCAAGCCCCCGAGTATTTGACAGGGCGTCGTGTGCCAGGGCCCTAAGGAGACCCCAGGACAAGCATCTCCCCAGAGGCTGTGTGGAAGGAGGAGAGGAATCTCTGGCTAGAGGCCATAGTGAAGGATGCTGGCATCTTTGCAGGCCAGGCTGAGGGACACCACCCCTCCTCTGCACCCTCCCCCCCACCGTGCACGAATTTTGTGCACAAGGCCACTAGTATATTATAATCTTGAAATAAATAGTAGTCTATTTTTCCTATTAGACCATCAGCCACTTGAGGATGTGGATAATGGTTTATGCAAATTATATTTCTAGGATTTAGTAAAATGTTAGTCAAGTAGTAGATGTTTGATAAATATTTGTTGGATAAATAAATCTCTTAAAAGATAAAAAGATCACCTTCTGTAGTGTAATAACCTCCCCCATTTGTGGCCTTGTAGGATAGTTCCACTAAAAACTTTCGAAGTCATCTTGTTTTTGTAAATTAAGGGTAACAATTGATACCACCTTTATGTATTTGCTCAGTTGTTTTTTGTTTTTAAACTTTTCAGCTATTTTTCAGAATTTGGTATGACAGGCATTGCTTACATGTGGCCACCCAGGCAGATCAATCCTTTGCAGCTGTTGTCATAATCAATATCAGTATCTATAGTCATATTCATCCACAGAGGGCCAGAGTCTTTGCTTGGCTTCACCATATTCTGGTTATTTTGAACACATAAATATAGCCTGGGGAACAGTTAGTGGTATAAAGGACATGGTTATACCTTTTTTTAAAAAATATATTTTTATTGAGTTTATACAGAGAGGAAGGGAGAGGGATAGAAAGTCAGAAACATCGATGAGAGGGAAACATCTATCAGCTGCCTCCTGCACACCCCCCACTGGGGATGTGCCCACAGCCAAGGTACATGCCCTTGACCGGAATTGAACCCGGATCTTTCAGTCTGCAGGCCAACGCTCTATCCACCGAGCCAAACCGGTTTCAGCAGGACATGGTTATTCTTAATGAAACATGACAGAAGAACAAAAAAGTTGCTTTTAGGAAGAGCTCCATGAAATATATATCCCATGTTTATCTTTGGTGGATATGATAAAAATTTTAGCCAAGTCTATCAATCTTTCACAATTCTCAGATGCAAAAGAAAAGACATAATAATTTTCTACAAAAACCTGTTTTGTAGGCAGCTATCAAAGTCAATCTAACTTTTTCCTTTGCTTCACTGGCTTCCTAATGGTGAAAAAATGGAACGGGAGAATATATGCATTTTAGATATATAAATGTATGAGAGTCATAGATTTCTGTGGAGGAGAAAGTTTCCTGTATTATTGACCAAGCATGTATTGTTGCTTAGCTCCACTTGTTTTCTAGCTTGGAAATTATTAACATCTACATATGTTTATTTTCATTGATACTCACCAAAAGTCCTTAAAAAAAAAAAAGGCCAGTCCAGATTATGGTATCTGTAAGTGTAATTAAGCTAGGGGACACTTAACTTTCTTAACCGCAGTTCTCTCACTTGTCACATGACATCCAGAATGGGCATGAAATTGCATGAAGACACTGTGTACAATTCCTGGCACATAGCAGGCACTCAAAAAATGTTATTTAGGAGAAGATTTAATATAAGTCAGGCTGTTTCTAGGCATCTCTGTTTGCTCATCCCATTTATTTTCTTCTTGCTCAGTTATTTTGATGAATTAAAGCTGATGGCTGGCTTTGTCTCAGGAAATGGGTGTTTACTGTTCCTATCCTAGTTGAAATAATAGGCAAAAGTAGAAAAATTGATTTTTAGGCTTGGTTATTCATTGAAATTCAATTTACTTATAGACAATACAGATTTATTGAGCATTTGTGATGTGTCAGGCTCTGGACTAGGTGCTAGGTATTAAAGATAAAGATGACATAGGTCCTTATCCCCAAAGAAACGATAATCTTATGAGCAAGTTCATCACTTGGAGTTTTTGAGTCATTGTGTGAATGAAGTAAAGAAATAATAATGACAGTCTTTGAGTTCTGACCTATCTGAACAAATCAGCCAACAAATGAAGCATTTCCTCTCTGGTAGTGAGGATATTTTGTGGGAGACACTACTTTATGAACTATTAGCTAGTAGACAATTCATCATTTTAATTAAATAGGAGTTTTTTCCTAAATTCCTTTGCTATGACTCCTTTCTTTTTAGAGGTGGTAGACAATGGTACTGTAATGTACCAACATAAATTCTCAAAATAGAATAATGTTTGGGATATGTACACGCAAAAAAATTCGGAGACCCTTGATTTCAGATTTATCCTTAGATGTGATGCTAATACAAAACTTGATATCTTCTCCCTCTCTGTTCCTTGATAGTTTATAAGTAGTTATTTTTACTAGGAAATACCATTCTTAACTTCTTTCCCACATTGTTGCATGTATGAACCCTTAGAAACTTACCATGGCTCATTGATGGGAACACAGAGGAAATGTTAATTACATTCAGAAGTGGGTAGCCCTGTCAGTTACTCTTCTTTGTTTTGCAGAGATGAACGAAATCAGTCCATCATTGTAAGTGGAGAGTCTGGGGCAGGAAAAACAGTCTCAGCTAAGTATGCCATGCGATACTTTGCCACTGTAAGTGGTTCTGCCAGTGAAGCCAATGTTGAGGAAAAGGTCTTGGCCTCCAACCCCATCATGGAGGTAAGACAGCAAGCTTGCCTTCTTACTATATTCTCTTGTTAAGAAGATACAGCACATGTGAGAAAGTCTGGGATCTCCTTCCCACTAAAAGTAGGAAAATACTTTTTCACCTGTTAGTGAGAGATCTACAAACAATAAATATTCAAGAAGTTAGATATTTTGAGTAAAGTTCAGCTGTAGGGGAATTTGCTTTATCTCATAATCTTACATTTTCAACCTAGCATTGAATTGTTGCCTCTGAAGAGCTAGCAATGCTACTTCATTTCCTGAAGTTTCTTTCTCATAGTTAACTGACTCAAATCTATTGTTCCTTATTCTGGAAGTATAAGTTATTAACTTCCCTTCAATCCCGGGTTCTTATTTAAAGTCCTTCTAAAATATAGGATTCACTGTATTCAAGCATGAATGAGTTTCATTATTCCTTTGTCCATATGTCATTTTCTGTACTTAGCCCAACCTGTTTAGCTATAAAATTTGAATTTTTTTTCCAGATTTGAACTATAAATTTCAATCATGATCTTGTAAACATTTTCCTTCATGTTTCTGTCAAGCATATCACACAATTTTAGGTTAGAAAAAGAAATTTATTAACTATAAATTCTTGAGAAAGGAAGAACTTTTTAAAAGTGGAATATGTATATCAAGTAGAAAATGCTTATGCCAAAGAAAATGGACCTATTTGTGTGAGAATTTTAGTATTTGTAAGTAGAGAATTATATGTCTGATATGATTCTAGGAAAGTTACATTTTAAGTATTACCATTAAATGGAGAAAAATAAGTGTTATTAAATGGAGAGAAATTAGTTTTCAGAAACAAATCTTTCTTATTAAAATTCAAATCAGCATATTTTATCCCTGTTTTTTTCTTTGTCAAGCCTTATTTGCCATCCAAACACAGATGGAGTTTAGAACTGGCCTGGTACACCCGTGGTACAAGTGGTTTTTGCAATAATCAGTCCAGAGGTAATTGTGCCTGGTTTGCGGTGCTGTGTGTGACACTTCAGAACAGATGCTGTGACCCTTTGCTTATAGGGCTGCCTTCTAGAACCGCAGGGCTTCTGTTCTGGGGGAAGTGAAGAGGCCTCCTGGGCTGGGTGCACTGTGGGAAGGGAACTGGAAAAGTTTTCTGAAATATCATGGACTGAAGGAAACAGAAGTTTGTGTCAGAAGAGAGTAGTAAAGATTTTAAGAAACTATTAAGATTTTGAAGAATTTAAGCTAGAGTAGTGGATGCTACTAGTATTAATATTGAGGCATTTACTATTTATAATACTTTAAAGAATAAAAAATATATATATTGTTAAAAAATATTGAGGCATTTCAGTCTGTAGAGCCATTTGGGATTTAGCTCAGGAAACAACAGGCTTCACTTCTTACCATTATTTTGACTGTTTTTGGTCAGGACAATGAATTCTTAGTATATGACAATAGTTTAGGCCATTCTTAGTCCCTAATATTAGAAGATGCCAAAGTCTTCATTGAGATGATATCAGGAAATCCCATCTTTTCTAGGTCTGGACCATATAGTAATGTAAGTTGGGAATGAACCTGCTAAAATATGTCAAGTCAAATGAAATAGTTTATGACCTTGCTATATTCTTTTTAAAAAATAGTTACATTGGTTTTTCTGCAACACAGATTTCAGTTGTGTTAATGGAGTGATTTTAAAAATTTGGAATAGCCACAAAGACTAATTTTAATATGCTAATATAAAAAATTTACCCTCTTTGCTAGGATGAGCAAAAAAAAAAAAAAAGAGATAAAGCCATCAGTTATGCTTAGATACTTCCATCTTTATTTTTGTTTAGTTTTTCTATAAGAATTTGGAGAAAGAAAATTCAGTAAAGACAAAACTAATTTTAAAAAACTATCAGTGAAGGCATCCCAATTTGAAATATTAAAATGGAATATGGGGCTTACGAATGGTGACAACGAGTTTACAGTATAAGAAAAAACAACATAGGTACAATATTGAATATGTTGCCCATAAAATTTGTAGCTTTAAACCTGCCTCAAGACTATGTTGTTGTATCAGAACCCTTTACTCTGATTTCAAGAAAGGCCAGTCCGGATTGCCAATGATCTGCTGAAATGCCTCATTGGATAATGAGCTTCTTTATGTTAACATCACAACCCAGCAGCTAATAGGATTTGCACATTATCCTTCAAAAAGCAAGCTCCTCATCCTTAGCATGAACTCCTTTTGCAAAATACAAATGATGTACAAAGAAATGATTCTTTTGTTCTATTTTATCACATTTTCATTTTCTCCTGGAAATCTTTGCCCTACGATGGGACATAGAAGATTTGGGGGGCACATTGGGTCTTTCTTAATTGTTGTTTTTCATCTTCAGTAACTGTAGTTGAAGAATTTCATCTCCATTTAGTAAACAAGAAGAATAAATCACTGAACATTTTGCTGAAGTCAATAGTAAAATCAAGATCATAAATTTTCTCCTTTGCTGTAGCAATTTCTTGCTGAATGAAATGAAAAGGGCATTAAGGGAAGCTGTTGTAAATACTTATAAAGCAGAGGAAACAGGGAGAATAGACAAAAGGTACTATTTATATATAGAACCATCCTTCCATATCAGGTTCAAGGTTTGGAATCATGTCTTTTTATTTTAAAAGAACCTGAGAGTTCATCTATCCTAGGCAGTTTATACTTCGGGACACTAAAGCTCCTCAAAGAATTAAATCAGGGGAGGGGAACATCCAGCCCACAGGCCGTATAAGACCCACAGAATCATTGGGTCTAGCATGCCAAGACATTAGGGGTGAGTTAATTAAATGTTTGACCAAATAGAGCAGGCTAATTTTTAAGTTGATAATTTTGTATGCCCCTTGAATGACATTATAAATATCCAAATGGCCTTTAGCAGAAAAAAGGTTCCCCACCGCTGGATTAAATGAAGGCAAGTTGGAGTAGTGCTTGGTCTGATATCCACATCTTTAGACTTCTGTTTTATTGGCTTTTTTTTTTTTTTTACCATTTTTTGCTCTGTGTATAAGTACATTTTACTCAAAGGCAAAGGTGTATGTTTTAACACTTGCCTACCCACTGTCTCTTTTCAGAGTACTGTAGATATTGTTTAGGCAGGTTAGCCACTCTAATTTCCACTCTGAGTAGAGAGGAGAGAGATGCCAAATGGAGGGTGAGATAGGGAAGGGATGGAGGGGAAATTGTAGCTCACCTTTCCCTAACTTGCTTAGATTCTGGCAGGAAAGTACTTAGGACAGTGCCTGATAAGTACTCTGTAACTATTCTTGCTGCTGCTGTAACCCTTCACCTGCTCTTTCACAAAATATATGGTGTTGAAAGGAAATTCTGCATTTATCATTAATTTCCTTTTCTAAACAAAATAAAAATAATGGGAATATATGAAGACTTTTTACTCTGCTTTTTATAATATCAAGAAGGGGAACCCTGGCTGGGTGGTGTGGCTCAGTTGCTTGGAGCATCATCACATACACCAAGAGGGTGTGGGTTCAATTCCCGTTTAGGGCACTTATCTAGGTTGTGGGTTTTTTCCCAGGTTGGGGCGTATATAGGAGGCAACCAATCCATGTTCTTCCTTCCTCCCGCTCTCATTCCTTCCGTCCCTCCCTCCCTTCTTTCCTCCTTCCTTCCTCTCTAAGATCAATAACAAAGCATATCCTCTGGCAAGGATTTTAGAAAAAGAAAAAAGAAGGGAAATGTTTGAGTAAATATCTTTATTGTTAAATTATGTCACTCTGTTATTTTTGCTGGGAAGATATCTTTCAGTCTCTCTGTCCATTAAAAATATTAATTGAAATATAGCACTATTCTCCTTGCCAAAACAAAATAGAGCAATACCTGCCATGTATTTCAGAGAACAAAAATACATTTTCTTTGATGGAGCAGATAGTCTAATATGTTGACTTTTGTGGCTATGCTACTTTTTTCATCACATATTTCCATTGCTCCCCCCCCTTTTGTTTTGTTTTTTTAACATTCCAGAGCATTTTCATTTCTTTCTTACTGCTATGGTTTTAATATACTAATCTTGATAGTCACAGACTTTGCACAAGTAAAATAATTAATCTTATGAAAGTATCATTTTATGCATTTTATGAACACTTGCTTTTCTAACTATACCGTGTTTTTTGCTTTGCAGAAAGAAAAATGTTAGAAGCATGTTATCTTAATTTTTAAGAGATATTTAAATTTTAGAAGGGTTACATTCTCTGTATTCCGTAGCTGATGTTTTGCAAGTTAGATAATTCTACAAAATTCAAAGCCAAATTTTACTATCTTTGGTTTCTGGAAATGGTTTTGAATGGAGTAATTACTAATTCTCCAACTGTACCTTTGTTGTCACAGGATGAGTTGATAGGAACTTCTGCTAAAGAAATCCTGAACACCATTGCCACATTTTTCAGGAGAATATTAATTTGCCTTAGCCAGTTTATTAAAATAAAACAGACTTAAGATTTTAAGAAATCAAAACGCTGATGTTTAACTAAGAGGGTTTGTACCTTGGCAGCTCCCAATGCCATCCGTTTTATCTCTTTGCTGCCATGAATGAACATGTTCAGTTATCACACATGGTGTTTGAAGACCTCACAACAGTGGTTCAGGCTTGCTATTTATGAAAATAATTTGTGTGACAATAACAGGCCATATGGAATCTGTTAGTATATATCTATGTGGTTGTGCAGTGAGCAAAAAATACACTTGTGCCCACAGCGGCAATATTTGTTCTGGTCTTAAAAGAATCCATTTTAAAGGATTGTGCTCTACTCTGTCCTTTCCATGGACCAACTCTGTAAATGCCGTGTCATGAATTGCCCTTCTAAAAGATGGTTTGACTTTGGGTAGTGGGCACACAGTGCAATATAGAGACCTTGTATCACAGAAGTGTACACTTGAAACCTGTCTGATCCTATTAACCAATGTTACCCGAATAAGTTTATTAAAAAATAATAATAAAATCTTATCCCCTCCCCTCCTTGTTTCTTAGTCAATTGGAAATGCTAAGACAACCAGGAATGATAATAGCAGCCGTTTTGGGAAGTATATTGAGATTGGTTTTGATAAGAGATATCGAATCATTGGTGCCAATATGAGAACTTATCTTTTAGAGAAATCCCGAGTGGTGTTCCAGGTAAGTTGGGCATGTGCACATATACATGTGTTAGGTTGCCATAGAATTCCAGAGCTCATGGTTGCTGGTTTGTATTTGATATTTTTTAGTGTATTGTGATAGTATTAGCACAAATCACATTTGGACTGAAACATGAAAATGATGTTTGCTGGAGGTGGGGTAATACCCATCAGACACAAGCATGTCAAACTCACACCTGGCAGGCTGCCTGCTTCATTTATTTAAAGGAGGCATGTGGCTCATCCTGTGAGTTTAACATGCTCTCATCAGAGTAATGGTCTTTGGGACTGGGCACATATTTAGGTTTAATAGTTTTGACTGTTTTCAGCAGATGCTTGTAGGATAAGCTTAGTTAAGAAGAGGTAGCCCCTTAACTGGATGCCCACTGCACTGAAGTTCAGATTCCTCTGGCACTATCATGAAGCAGCCTCTACACAAGTCAGTTACGGTTTTGAAAGTGCCTGGGACATACTGAGAGTCATGCGTTTTGGCAGCCTGCAGTGACCCTGACTTTGATGGTGGGCATGTGACTGATCTGTGCATCTGTTAGTCACATTCATCATGAAATACCTGATAGTAATGTGCATTTGTATAATATCTGAGTAAAGCAATAGCTTCATTGTTTTGATATGTAGGTACACACAGAGCAATGTTAATACTTACATATATATATCTTCATAGGTTTTAAAAAATGTTTAGTAGCCTAAATAAAGAATGGGGATATGTAGATTTAAGAGAAAATTTGGTTTAAATAGTACAGATGTGATTCTATCTAATAAAAGAATAATATGCAAATTGACCATCACTCCAAGACACAAGATGGCTGCTCACATATGGGCACAAGATGGCCACTACAAGATGGCCTGCAGGGGATGGCAGTTGTGGGCAGTTAGGGGTGACCATGCCAGAAGAGGAGGGCAGTTGGGGAAGACCTAGACCTGCAGGGAAGGGCAGTTGTTGGGGACCAGGCCTGCAGGGGAGGGCAGTTGGGAGTGATCAGGCCAGCAGGGAGAGTAGTTAGGGGTGACTGTGCCAGCAGAGGAGGGCAGTTGGGGAAGATCAGGCCAGTAGGGGAGGACAGTTGGGGGAATAGGTCAGCAAGGGAGGGCAGTTGGGGAGGACCAGGCCTGCAGGGAAGGACAGTTGGGGGCAACCAGGCCTGCAGAGGAGGACAGTTAGGGGTGACCAGACTGTCAGGGCAGGGCAGTTAGGGGTGACCAGGACAGCAGGGGAGGGCAGTTAGAGGCAATCGGGCCATCTGGGGAGCAGTTTGGTATTGATCAGGCTGGCAGGGTAGTGGTTAGGGGATGATCAGGCTGGCAGGCAGAAGTGATTAGGGCCAATCAGACAGAGGCAGGCAAATGGTTGGGAGTCAGCAGTCCTGGATTGTGAGAGGGATGTCTGACCACTCAGTGGGATCAGACCTGAACGGGTGGTCGGACATCCCTCAAGGGGTCCCAGGCTGAGAGGGTGCAGGCTGGGCTGAGGGAAACTCCCCTCCCCCCATGCATGAATTTCATGCACCGGACCTCTAGTTGATAGAGGTTAAGTGGGTATGGTGGCCAGAGGCTAGTAGGGCTTAAGACAGAATGTTAAGGCCTAATTCTGTCTTATCTAGTGATATTGAATCAATAGTTGTTGCCCAATTCCCAGGACTAAGTAATATTGAGGATGCTTGGTATGCCAAAATGAGTCAGATGGATCCTAAATGATACTGCCCTCCATGTGTAGAAGACCAAAACATTTCTGTAGATTCACCCATTTTTCTAGTTGTCCGTGAACCAAATTACCTGATCATGCTTATGATTATTTGTTGTACTGTTAATGTGTTCTGTGTCTTCTTTCCCTGTAATAGGTATTCTTGATCCAGCATTAGCTCCCTTTGGGCATCAAACCTGACCTTGGCTTTACTTGCACTATTATTTTAGTTAGCTGAATACACTGAATAATTCAAGGCTATGATAATAGAGTATAGTATGTAATTTTGCATGAATATTATTACAGTATTACTACAACTGTATTTTTAAAGTATATACTAGAATGTGGAAAAATATTCAAGAAATACTAAAATTATTTTAGATTTTTACATGATTTATTTTATATTTTATAAAATATTTTATTGATATTAAAATATATAAGCCAAAATACACAAGATGTAGTGTATTTGTGAATTTCTTAAAACAACCACAGTAGATAGTCCCATCTACATTATGGCAAAGGTAAGGTATTCTTTGTCATCCAAGGTGTTAGGAAGACCGTGAATCTAAGGCACTGTGAGAAAATATTGAGTATTCTAAAAAAATTATTTTAGCTTTCCTCAAAGGCAATGATCTCTTATGACAATGGCATATATCAAGCTGTTCACAAGGTCAGAAAGCATTACTATCAGATATTTTATGTTGAATATGACTAACAGATGCATATTTACCCATTTGCACATGGCTAATAAATCATAAGATTAAGTAATCATAATATATATTAGGAAATTTGGGACAGTTTATTGCACCAAGGTAATTAAATATTAAATTTTTATTTATTTTTGCATTTTCTGAGTTTTATGTTAAAATGCTGTAATTGAAAACTCTTCTATTTTAAAGGCAGAAGAGGAAAGAAACTATCATATCTTTTATCAGCTTTGTGCCTCAGCAAAGTTACCTGAATTTAAGATGTTGCGATTAGGTAAGAATATAGCATTAGACTTATTGCACTAGTATTGTTTTCTGTTAAATTATGAGTTTATAAACTTACTTGTTAAAAAGCAGATTATCTCATACTGAAATATTTATGGATGACATAAGAGGCCTGCAGTTGGCTTCAAGATAACCCATGGGAGAGGGACGGAGGAATAGCTGTCTAAATGAAACAAGATTGGTATTGTTTAAGATGAATGATGAGTACACAGGTGCTCATTATACCAGTCTCTCTACCTTTGTATATGTTTGAAATTTGCCTTACTAAAAAAAGTTAAAGGAGTTTATATGATGGAAGCCTGTGAAGTTTCTGATGAGGGAAGTGAAATGTTTGAAACATGTTGATCGGAATAATGCCAATATAGGAAAAGACTATTCGTTTCACCAAATAAGAAAAATAAACTATAAACATTTCTCTTTATTATATAATCTTGAGTTTTGTATTAAAATATAATTGAAAACACAGGCAGTGGAACTCCTGACTCTGTACACTCAACTGCGTTGTCATTGCTCCTAATTCAGAGTAGACGAAAGGGTAGAAATCTTTTTCATAGACTGCAAATCTTTTCCTTCTTATTTGCAGGAAATGCAAATCACTTTCATTACACAAAGCAAGGTGGCAGTCCAATAATTGAAGGAATCGATGATGCCAAGGAGATGGCCCATACCAGGCAGGCCTGCACTTTGCTTGGTAATGTAATTTTATTCTTGAGCTCTTTCAGCAATAGCTTTTTGACTCAACCAACTTTTATTTGGATTGTTGACTTGGTTTCATATTAAGTGGTGAGTATAGTTGAGGGATATTTAACAATCCTTATAAAACATATTTGGACAGCAAATGGGCAAAAGTTTTTTTGTTGTTGCTGGGGTGAGAACTGTTCTAAAATTAGATTGTGGTGATGGTTGCACAACTTTGTAAATTTACTAAAAGTCATTGAATTGCATACTTACAACGGGAATTTTAAGGTATCAAATAATTCGTCAATAAAGCTATTTAAAATGCACATTCAGGACATCAAGAGAGGTAGGACTAATTAACTGTTTAAGTGTTTACAAAATCTAAAACTTAGAAATAAATGAAATGGGTTCATATTTTGTAGGGTGTTTTTTTGTTTGTTTTCTGTGGCTGGGAAATGTAAATTAGCTGGTTGGGTAACAAAACAATGTATTACATGTCATTTATTCTGTTGCTGAAATGACTCATGTATTTGTCTTCTTTCTGATATTAAAAAATATTGGATCTACAAATAAATAAATAATTCTTTAGAACTTAGTGTACGACTTTAATGATGAATTATTTATATAAAAACTTCAGAATATGAATTAATCTAAAATTGTATGTTGGTAATTTTGAGGGTACTCTGAAGTGAATTAATTTAATTGAAAAGCATTGCTATTCAGAGTATGGTCCAGGACCATAATAGAGCTTGTAAAAATTCAAAATCTCAGATCTAACTCAGACTACTGAGTCAGAATCTGCATTTGAACAAGACACCTTAGTAACTCACATGCATATTAAATTTTGAAAAACACTGCCTTCTAGGCATAAATCTGTTTATAAGTAGAAAATTAGAAAACAAAACATAACGCAGGAGATGGGAAGAACATTCATTATAAGATCAATGCTTAGTTCCCTTGGATATGATTATACATTTGGAAAAAATTTTACTATACTTAGAATGTATACACATCTAATTTTACTATATGTAGAATGTATACACATCTAATATTCTAAAAATTTTTACCTTATTGAAAAATGAAGCCAAATCTGATAAAAAGCCAAGAGCTATCCAGCTTTCTTATCCTCCCTTATACTCAGGCCCCACTTTAACTCTGCGCTTGGACACTCATTCATCAGCCTGAACACTTCTAATCTTGGGATCTCTTTGATTTATACTTGGTCTGTAGTTAAAAGAAGTAATTCAAAAATCTGACTTAAAACTGCCTTATTGGGCTATAATTTGCATTTGAAATAGAGATAAAAACAAAAGGTAAATTTTTAAATAAAATACTTAAATCTAGTTTATGATGATGATGATAATTTGCTTAGCATTTACTATGTGTACATTAAAAAATATTTTATTGATTTTCTACAGAGAGAAAGGGAGAGGGATAGAAAGTCAGAAACATCGATGGGAGAGACATCGATCAGCTGCCTCTTGCACGCCCCCCACTGGGGATGCACCCGCAGCCAAGGCACACGCCCTTGCCGGAATCGAACCCGGAACCCTTCAGTCCACAGTCCAACGCTCTATCCACCGAGCCAAACCGGTCTCGACAACTACTATGTGTCACATTTAATGTTCATAATCACTCTTTAAGATTGTCACAATTATTCCCATATCTCAGATGAGAAAACAGAAGCATAGCAGGGTGAAGCTACCTGCTTATGTGAGATGGCAGGTCGGGAGCAGAGCCAGGTGTGTTTCACTCCACACCTCATGCTCTCAACATTGATAGAAATAATGTTAACTATGATACATTATGATGTGCACAATATCTGGCAATGTTTAAGGTTAAAAATAGGCTTAAAATTATCTGCTATGATTATTTAAGAATTAAAATAACACATAGGCTTAAAAGTTGTCTGCTATTTTAAAATTAATCACTGCTTATTTATTGTTTCAGGAATTACTGAAAATTATCAGATGGGAATTTTCCGAATACTTGCTGGCATTCTTCACCTAGGTAACGTTGGATTTACATCTCGAGATTCAGACAGCTGCGCAATACCTGTAAGTTCAGAACAAGCTTGGTGTGGTGGCAGTTGATTTATATTTTATATTTGTTGCTTCTTTATTGAAGAAATATATTTGAAGTCTCTCTATTAATATCAGAGAGGTAATTATCAAACATGTGAAAATAAATAGGGATTCTAATCCCTGGTACACAGTGATTTGTGTGTGTGTGTGGGGGGGGTGAGAGAGAGAGAGAGAGAGAGGGGAAGACAGAGACAGAGGATAGGAAACTCAAACTTGTATACATGTCTGATCTGTATAAACAGAGGTCAGAAATAGATGTGAAAGTTGGATTGATGAGTCTAGCAAGAAGGTTTTATTTGGCACAAGTGCCAAGAATTGATAACTTTATTTTTTCTCCAGCTGATATGGTTCAAAAACTATTGAATAAACTGTTAGCAGTGGTTACTCCTAGGAAGAGGAACTAGATGGCTGTGAGACAAGGTTTCTTCATTATGATTTACATATTCTTACATACATAGTGATAATTGCACACAGAACTAAAACCCACTTCCATATGTGGAAACATTTGTTTAAACTAACCTGATAATCCAAATTGCCTTTATTGGGCATTTGTGATTTGTAGTGTTTGCTGATCATTATCATAAAAGATAACACACACACACACACACACACACACACACACACATGCATATGCATATGTATTTATTAGGTATCTTTTAGCTTTATTAAAATAGAGGAAGTTTTAATTAATTCTTTTTCCAACCTGCTTTTTCAAGGACTGTAGTAGAAGATAATCTTGAGATTTGTGCTTCATTCTTTAGATATCATAGTTGATATTAGCAAATTTACATGAAGATCAACTTGTGACTTAAATTTGGGTAAATTCAACTTTAGTTTTGAAATATATGTTTCAATATCTCTTGTTTCGGTTCAGTCCCAACTCTGCTATTTACTCTGTTTTTGAGTAAGTAGCTTTGATTCTTTGAACCTCAGTTTTGGACTAAGTGCTCTGATTGACCTTCATGCTGAATAAATTATATTTTAAAATATTTTTAAAAAACACATAAGGACCTCTCAGAGGCTAAAACTTGGTAGAAATAAGAATGCAGAGAACAAAGCAGAACCCTGAAGCTAAGACTCATCTTGAGGAAATTTGCAGAACCCATGACCATGAGCTTTGGATTTCATAGCTAAGTGGGATACAGAAGAGAAAAGATAAAGCCTAGTACTTTCATAAACAGGGAAACAAATACGGGAATTACTACTAAAATGGAGACCCTAATCAGGGAACCAATAATAAACCTGTCCATCACACACTACAAGAGTACAAAGAAAAATTCATCAGGCTCAAGCCTTGGTGCTAAGGAGAGGAGGAAAATATAGTTCCCCCAAAATTTATAGCAGTAACTTGACCATCACACATACTCCTAGGCTGATTTCATAGTTCCTGGATAATCTCAGAAAGCTACATAGAGAAAACTTAGTTAAATTTGTCATAAAATGGTAGTGCTCTAGATGTTGGATAGAAGCAAGGGCAAATTTACTTTGGAGGATCCATCTTCAATCAGGGCCTCATTAGACTTGAGAAAAGTTACAAGAAATATTGGCTTATGGTAAAAAAATAATAAATACCACAATGAAACAAAATAGGAGGACCTACGTAAAATAACAGAATAGCAAGGTCAAATCTAAGAAAGAAATTAATAGCAGATTTGACACAACCAAGGAGAAAATTGATTAGCTAGAAGCTAAATGGGAAGAAATCCAAAATATAAGAGGAAGCACTTAAAAACAATAGGTAAGAGAGATGAAGGATAGAGTAATAAATTCTAACTTTAAAGAGGATTTCTGATAAAGAAGAAAATAAGACAGGCATAATGTTTGAAAAGATAATTTCCAACTAATTTAGAACTTGCGAAATATCACTAAACTACAGATTTGGAAAGTCCAAAAAATCCCATTTAAAGTTAATAAAAAGAAAATCAATCAATATCGCTTCTCGGCCTTTTGGCTAAGATCAAGTGTAGAAAATCAATCTCTAAGCACCATAATGATACCTAATGCAGAGAGAAAAATCTTTAAACAGGCAGAGAAATATGACATTCAGCAATACTCTTGAAGAAAAACAATTAAGTTGATAGCTCATTTTCCAATTTCTACAATGAGACAGAAAACAGTGGACTACTATCTTTATTGTTATAGAATAAGTTACTATTAACTTAGAAATGTATCTCCAATAAAAATATCTTTCTGGAATGAAGGAAAAATAGAAGTATTTTTAGACACTTGTGAGAATTTGTCACCAAAAGGTCCTCACTAAAGGAAATATTAAAGGACATAGTTTAGGCAAAAGAAACCTGACCCCAGGCAGAAGATCTAAAATGTGAGAAGATATGATTTAATAGACTAGTAAAGTTTAGGCAAATATAGATACAATTTGATTAATTAAGACAATGATAGTCCTATCTAATAAAAGAGTGATATGCAAATTGATCATCACTCCAAGACACAAGATGGCTGCCCCCATGTGGACACACGATGGTCACCACAAGATGGCTGGCATGGGAGAGCAGTTGTAGGAAATCAGGCCTGCAAGGGAGGTCAGTTAGGGGTGACTGGGCCGGCAGAGGAAGGCAGTTGGGGGCAACCAGGCATGTAGAGGATGGCAGTTGTGGGGAACCAGGCTTGTAGGGGAGGGAAGTTGGGGGGTAACCAGTCCTTCAGGAAAGGGCAGTTGGGGGTGACCAGGCCTTCATCGAAGGCAGTTAGGGACAAACAGACCTTCAGGGGATTGCAATTAGTGGGGAACCAGGCCTGCAGGGAAAGACAGTTAGGGGCGACCAGGCTGGCAGGGAAAGGAAGTTAGGGGTGACCAGGCCAGCAGGGGAGGGCAGCTGGGGGCAACTAGCCTGCAGGGGAAGGAAGTTGGGGGAAATCAGGCTGGCAGAAGAACAGTTAGATGTTGATCCAGCTGGCAGAGGAGTAGTTAGAGTGTGATCAGGCTAGCAGGCAGAAGCAGTTAAGGGCAATCTGGCAGGCGGGCAGGTGAGTGGTTGGGAGCAAGCAGTCCTGGATTGTGAAAGGGATACCTTGAGGGGTCCCAGATTAGAGAGGGTGTTGGCTGGTCTAAGGGACATACCCCTGTGCATGAATTTTGTGCACTGGGCCTCTAGTAATAATGTATTGGGCTGCAAAAAATAGCACTCTGCATAGAATACTTATTAGTTACAGAGGGAAAAATAGTTATCTTTCTAGTGGAGAAACCTAGCGGACATTCCTTTAACCAAGTGACCACAATGGACATGGCCAGTAATGGGACCAAGCAATATCACACAACTTCTGATATGGAGTACTGAGAGTGCAGCATCACTTCTCTGATATTCCTGCTAAAAATGCATGACCCAGATCTAATCTTGAGGCAATTTCATACAGACCCAAATCCAGGGACAGACTTAAAAAATGTCAAGATCACAAATGAAAAAATAAAAAGAGTGAAGAAGTGTTCAGATTAAAGAGATTAATGAGTCCTGGCCAGATAGCTCAGTTAGTTCCAGTGTCATCCTGGTACACCAAGGTCAAGGGTTCAATTCTGGTCGGGTACATACAGGAATCAAACAATGAATGCATAAATAAGTAGAACATGAAACAACAAATTGACGTTTCTCTCTCTGTCTGTCTTTCTCACCCTCTCTCTTCCCTCCTTCCCTCCCTCTCACTCCCTCTCTAAAATCAATTAAGAAATAAAATTTTAAAAGTTAAAGGAGATTAATGAAGCATGATAACTAAATTCATTGAATGAACCTAGATTGGATCCTGGACTATGGAAAAGTTTTGTATGTTTGTTTTTTCTTAGTATAAATTAGTAGATCAGTCAGCAAAAATTGAATTAGATCTATGGGTTAGATAATAAAGATTTATCATTGCTAATTTTCTGATTTTTTTATTACTGGAGACCTGGTGCACAAAATTCGTGCACACGGGGGGGGGGGGTTTGTCCCTCAGCTGGACCCGAACCCTCTCCAGTCCGGGAGCCCTGGGAGGATGTTGGATATCCTTCTTGCAATCTGGGACCTCTGGCTCCTAACCGCTCACCTGCCTGCCTGCCTTAACTACTCTGCCTGCTGGCCTGATCCCCCTAACTGCCCTCCCCTGCTGGCCTGGTTAACTTTTTATTTTTTCAATCTCATCCCCTTCATACACAATTGTATTTGACTTTCTTATTGGCTTCTCCCTCTCACACAGTTTTTCGCTCTCATTTATGTAACACTTTTTCCTACTGACTCATCATTTATAAACTTTTCTTTCTTCCTTATTTCCTATTTCTGTTCCATCATTCTTCTTTCCATCTTTCTCCTATCCTCCCTTTATTCCTCCCTCCCCACATAACTTCTTTCCTTTATCTTTACCCCTACCTTCCCTCCCCTTTTCCTTCCCAACTTAATTGTTTTCTTCACTTCTTCTTTCTGACCTGCTTTGCTCCCTCCCCCATTTCTTCTTCCCGTTCTCCTCTTAAGCTCTACCGGATCTCCTTTAAAACTTTTCTTCCTCTTTCTCTCTTATCCTACCTTTTGCATACATTCTTCTCTACTAACCTCCAATGTTTTGATATCTATCTACCTAACTGATTATTCACTATCATTTATCTTTTTTTTACTCCAATTTTTAAAATCTGTCCCCAGTACACATCTATACTTGATTTTCATTATCGCTCCTACAGTTCACTGATACATCCTCTTTCCTTCTTTAACTCTGTTGTCTACTGACTCCTTTATAATGTTCTTCCCTCCCTCCTTCCCTTCTTCCTCATCTTCCTCCTCCCCCCCCCCCCCCCCTTCACTCTTACTCTTTTTACAGGCTATTTAAAAATGCTATGCTTTTCATCCTGTCTTAGTTCTGACTGCTTTCCTCTCTGGGACCTATAGCCACTTTGAGAGGCCATGCGACAACACAGTTGTATCTTGTCTACCATGACCCATGCCTCCCCTCTCTGAGTTGGGGGAGGGTCCAGCCGGCTGAGGCCAGAGTCCATTGTGGGACTGCTGCATTATGTGCAAGAGGTGTGAGGCTTTTCTCCTGTTGAGTGCTGAAGTGGGGTATATGGAGGCCTTTACCCCCCCTCCCTCCAGCATGCCCTCTTTCATGCCTCAAGGGAGTCTCCATTGATCCCCTCCAGAATTCCCAGACAACGGTCGTGCTTGCATAGCCACGGTTAGGGCCCAGCTTGTCCTTGCGGGAGGGGGGGCATCGTTCCACCCAGGATGCAAGCCTCCGTCTGGGTCAGACTGGGCAGATGGATGGATGGATGGCTGGAGAAAGCTGCAACGGCTTCCCTGTGGTGAGAGAGTTGTCTGTGGTCTCCATGGTGGCAGGGCTGGGTCCGCAAAGCTGGGTTGCTGAGGTTGGGTCTTTGTGGTGGGAGGAGGCTTCGAGGTTGTGTGCTTTGGAGGATCGACCCATGTCCTGGGCATCGTGGGGCCACCCTGTGGGTCTGTGATGGTGGGATCCCTGTGTTGTTTACCCAATGGCCAATCCAAGTCTGGTGCCTTACCTCGAATCCACACTCTGTTGTTGCCCTTCCTTTGTGTTGGGTCCACACCCTTTCGATTTGCATGTGCAACCCCTCCCAGTGGTCAATCCTGATGCTAGCACCTTCCCTTGGCGTTTGCCCACCGTGCCTTGAGAACCAGCCTTCTGCCATACAGGTGTTGCCCCTTGGCCCCTGAGATGGGGGGAGTTGGTGGTGTCCCTGGGCAGAGTGCTCTCGGATGGGGCGTGGTGTTGTGGGGGTGTTTGTCAGGTGTGTGCAACTGGGAGAAAAAGAGGACTCTGGCACCAGGGGCATGGAAGCGAGCCTCATGCAAGTTGCCCTGCTGTGCATGCAGCTCCTACTAGTCTGTCAATATGCAAATGGATTGTTACTGTGACACTGTCAGGAACAATTTGCATATTACCTCTTTATTATATAGATACTAGAGGCCCAGTGCACGAAATTCATGCACGGGGTGGGGGGGATGTCCCTTAGCCCAGCCTGCACCCTCTCCAATCTCGGACCCCTCAAGGGATGTCTGACTGCCCGTTTAGGCCCGATCCTAGGATCGGGCCTAAACGGGCAGTCGGACATCCTTCTCACAATCCAGAACTGCTGGTTCCAACTGCTCACCTGCCTGCCTCCATGATTACCCCTAACCACTTCTGCCTGCCAGCCTGATCACCCCCTAACCACTACCCTGCCAGCCTAATTGATGTCTAACTGCTCTCCTGCCAGCCTGTTTGCCCCCAACTCCCCTCCTCTGTCGGCCTGGTCACCCCTAACTGCCCTCCCCTGCAGGCTTGATCACCCCCAACTGCCTTCCCTTGCAGGCCTGGTCCCTCCCAACTGCCCTCCCCTGCTGGCTTGATTGCCCACAACTGCCCTCCCTTGAAGGCCTGGTCCCTCTCAACTGCACTCCCCTGCTGGCTTGATTGCCCACAACTGCCCTCCCTTGCAGGGCCTGGTCCCTCCCAACAGCCCTTCCCTGCTGGCTTGATTGCCCACAACTGCCCTCCCTTACAGGGCCTGGAGTCTCCTAACAGCCCTCTCCTGCTGGCCATTTTGTGGTGGCCATATTGTGTCCACATGGGGGCAGGTTCTTTGACCACATGCGGCAGCCCTCTTGTGTGTTGGAGTGATGGTCAGTCTGTAAATTACTCTTTTATTAGATAGGATAGAGGTCTGGTGCATGGGTGGGGGCCAGCTGGTTTGCCCTGAGTGTCCCAGATCAGGGTGGGGGTTCCCTTGGGGTGAGGGGGCCCCTGTGGAGGTTTGCAGGCCAGCCCCCACCCCACCCCAGCAACCCAAATTTATGTCTACAATTGAAACTTTGTAGCCTGGAGCAGAGTCAAGCCCTCTGCTTGCTCTGGGGCCAGGGGGCGGCAGCCATTTCTGTTTGAAACTTTGTAGCCTAGGCCTGGGCAGGCTGAAAGCTTAGCTTCCTCTGTTACCAGGGAAACCCAAGCCTCTGTTCTCTCCAGCTCAGTGGCTGCCGCCATTTCTGTATCTTTTATAATTAAAACTTTGTAACATTGAGTGGAGGCTTAGGCAGGCAAAGGCAGGCCTTGGCTTCCTTTGTTGCCGGGGAAACTCAAGCCTTCCTCCTGCTCTCAGTGGCAGCAGCCATCTTGGTTGGGGTTTATTTGCATAATCTGCTCCTGATTGGCTTGTGGAAGTGGGTGTGGCGAAGGTAGGTCAAATTTGCATGTTACTCTTTTATTAGATAGGATGTAGACTAGAGGCCTGTTGCACGAAAATTTGTGCAAGAATAGGCCTTCCTTCCCCTGGCTTCACTCCCAGCTGCCTGGGAGCCTGCAGTCTTCGCTCCTGGCTGAAACACTGCTCCTGTAGCTCCCTCTGCCCCCTCCCTCCCCCTTATAACAGGTATCCCGCCCTACCCAGTCGTTCCACACCTGCATATGCAAATTAACCCGCAATCTTTGGGTTAATTTGCATACGCATTCCTGGCTAATGGGCATCGTGGAGGTATGGTCAATTTGCCTATTTTTCTTTTATTAGTGTATATACTCTAGATATGTAAGTGATTAAAGAGATTCTAATGTAAGAAGTTGCACACATAACTATCAAGTTATCTTTTTAAAACCCTTCAGTGGCCTCCCATTACTATCAGGATAAAGACCAGCCGTAGTATAGCCTCTGCCTGTCTCTGGCTTCATTACATACATCTTTTCCCTCTCTCAACTTCAGTCCCATGTATTGATGGCCACCCTCCTATTGCAGGATTTTTACATCAGGTATTCCCTCAGCTTGGAAGACCCTTTCCTCCCCCTTTCACCAAGTTAATACATTTTTGTCTTTGAGATCTGAACTCCTTGTCTCAAGGCAGCTTTCTCCTGCTTCTCTGAAAAGGGCCTGGTGCATGGGCCCTTTTACTCCAATCTTACTGCAGTGTCCTTCTCCTTTATAGTAATACTAGAGGCCCGATGCATGAAATCATGCAAGGGGCTTGGCCCTTTCAGTCCCAGCTGCCTCACAACCTCATCCTCCACCCACTGGTTGTTCCGGAAGGTCATTCTGGAAGGTTGTTTTGCCGTCTGATCTAATTAGCATATTAGCTCTTTATTATATAGGATTACATGAAGGGGAGCAATTATTTGCAGTTTGCTGCTCTGCTGACTAATGAGTTTGCTGACCACTGCCCTAGAAATATAAGTTCTAGGAGGACAGAGACTCTGTCTGTTTTTTGTTTACTGGCATATAATAGGCACTCAGGTAAATATTTGTTGACAGGCTAACTAATTTTATGGTTGACTGACCGAATGAGTGTGTCTGAAAAGAGATACAAACAAGTACTGTGAAGAGACAGGTGATTTTTAAAATGAGTCTTAGAAGATATTATTTTCGCTGCTTAAATGCTGGTTTATGGATAATTTTGATTATCATCACTGATCAGCTCTCAGTGACTTGGATGTTTGTTATAACAAAGAATTTGCTGGGTTTTATTACCACTTTGTTAGTGTTTTTCATTAAATTTTTATTTGATTGATCTTGTCACAGGAGATAACCCATTCTTTTTTGGCAGCCCAAGCATGAACCTCTCAGCATCTTCTGTGACCTCATGGGTGTGGACTATGAGGAGATGTGTCACTGGCTCTGCCATCGGAAGCTAGCTACTGCCACAGAGACTTACATCAAGCCCATCTCCAAGCTGCAGGCCACGAATGCCCGTGATGCTTTGGCCAAGCACATCTATGCCAAGCTCTTTAACTGGATCGTAGATCATGTCAATCAAGCACTCCATTCTGCTGTCAAGCAGCACTCTTTTATTGGCGTGCTGGACATTTATGGGTAGGTATATTAGGCCTAGTGACCTGCCAGAGACCATTTCTTGTTAGAGATTTTCTAGTAACTATGCATGGGTATTTGATTCTGATTCCTACTGGTAAGAAGGCAGAGAAAGATAAATATGGCATGATCTCATTCATTTGTGGAATATAATGAACAACATAAACTGATGAACAAAGATAGATCCAGAGAGAGAGAAACATCAATGAGAATGTCAAACCTCAGGGAAGGTAGGGTAATGTGGGGGTAAGGGGGTGAGATCAACCAAAGGACTTATATGCATGCATATAAGCTTAATCAATGGATACAGACAACAGAAGGGTGGGGGCATGAATGGGAGGTGGGGGTAATGGGGAATAAGGACACATATGTAATACCTTAGTAAAGAAAAAAAAAAAAACAATGATAATAAGCTCAAGTGGCCTCAAAATAAAAAAAATTATAAGAGAATTTCTAAAAATCTTAATTTCATTTGCTAGTTTTCTTTCTATGAGTATCCTTTAACTGTTAAAATACTTCCTTTATATTTGTGCTTTTTGATGCCTGATTTTTCATTAACTGCTTCAGTTTTTCAAAAGAACCTATGAGATATCTATTCCCAGTTCCCTTCTATATGTGTCTATACACTGTGTCTATAAGCTAACAAGAGCAATGGCTTTATCATAATACCAAGTGTTCCCCACTTGGGGATGGAGTAGCCCTCAAAAACTTATACTGCTGAGTTCGTCTACATGTCAGAATATTTTTTTTATTTTTGTTTTTTTTGTCCCCCCTTTTTTAAATTTAATAAATCTTTATTGTTCAGATTATTACAATGTTGCTCTTTTCCCCCTCCCATAGCTTCCCTCCCCCGATATCCATCTCATCCTCTGCCCTCACCTCCCCCCCACTGTCCTCATCCATAGGTGTACGCTTTTTGCCCAGTCTCTTCCCATACACCCCCACATTCCTTTTCCCCAGAATTGTCAGTCCACTCCCTTTCTATGTCCCTAATTCTATTACATTCACCGGTTTATTCTGTTCATCAGATTTTTAATTCACTTGATTTTTAGATTCACTGGTTGATAAATGGGTATTTGTTGTGTATAATTTTTATCTTTACCTTTTTCTTCTTCTTCCTCTTCTTAAAGAACACCTTTCAGCATTTCATATAATACTGGTTTGGTGTTGATGAACTCTTTTAGCTTTTTCTTATCTGCAAAGCACTTTATCTGACCTTTAAATCTGAATGATAGCTCTTTTGGATAGAGTAATCTTGGTTGTAAGTTCTTGTTATTCATCACTTTGAATATTTCTTGCCACTCCCGTCTGGCCTGCATCGTTTCTGTTGAGAAATCAGCTGACAAGCATATGGGTGCTCCCTTGTAGGTAACTAACTGTTTTTCTCTTGCTGCTTTTAATATTCTCTGTCTTTTGCTTTGGCATTTTAATTATGATGTGTCTTGGTGTAGTCCTCTTTAGATTCCTATAGTTTGGAGTTCTGTGCACTTCCTGGATTTTTAAGTCTATTTATTTCACCAGTCGGGGGAAGTTTTTGGTCACTGTTTCTTCAACTAGGTTTTCAGTATCTTGCTCTCTCTCTTTTTCTGGCACCCCAATAATTTGGATGTTGGTATGCTTGAGATTGTCCCAGAGGCTCCTTATACTATCTTCAATTTTTTGGATTCTTTTTGCTTCTTACTTTTCTGGCTGAATGATTTTTGCTTCTTTGTTTTTCAAATCTTTGACTTGATTCTTGCAGTCCTCTAGTCTTCTTTTGGGTCTCTGTATAATATTTTTTATTTCAATCAGTGTATGCTTAATTTCTAGTTGGTGCTTTTTTATATCCTCCATAGTCTCATTCATATCCTTGAGGGACTTGCTCATATCCTCAAGGGTCTCACTCATATCTTCAAGGATCTCATTAAATTTATTGGCCTTTTCTAGGAGCCTCTTGAAAAACCTTATAACTGTGATTTTGAACTCTATGTCCAGTCATTTTTCTTTCCTCCATTTCTTTCACATGTAATTTGTTACCTTGTCTTTGCATTTTGGCTGCTTTCCTGAGTTGGTCGAGTAGGCTTGTGTGGTAGGTGTCCTCTAAGGGACAGTGGCTCAACCTTCCCAGTTACCTGAGGTGAATACTCTTGGTGCACCCCTTTATGGGTTGCACAGTCTTGTTTTGGTTAAGCCTAGATTGTTGCTGGTATCACTGGGAGGGGTTGACCTCCAGGCCCATTGGCTGTGAGGATGAGCTGTGCTCAGGCTGGATGGGGTGGAGTCTCTGGGCTGAGCAGGCAGCCTTGGTTTCCTGTCAGCCCCACCCTAAACAGCTCCAGGGTCTCCGTGTCCTGGCAACGGCTGCACACACCTCTGAGAGAAAGCTGCCTGGAGCTCTGCCCACTGCTGGACAGTCTAGCACACCCAAAGACTCACCGGAACGGGAAAACAAAGCAGTCTGGCATGTTTTTTTTTCCTCCCGAACATGAGAGCCAGCCACGAGCCCTCTTCAATAGCTCACATGCCTTTGCAGTGCCCAAGTTTCAGCATGTTTCCTCTTTACAGTCCAGTTTCACCCATATTAGTTTGGGTTCCCTGAGACTCACCTGGAACCGGGACTCAGTGTAGTGGGATGCCTTTGTCTCCCTCCCCGTTCAAGAAAACCAGCCGGGTTTGCAGCTGCCTGCCCTGTTTGTTTGCACGCAGCTCCGAACCTCTGACTCCATGCGTATCTGCAACTCTGTCCTCTACAGGTCCCCCGAGTCTCAGTGTCCTTTTATCTTTCCTTCTGTTTGTGGAATGTCCACTCAGCCAGCCCTCTGGTGGTTCTGAATGATGTCCGATTTGTCCTTTAGTTGTAGTTTTGAATTTGTTGTCCTGGGCAGCAGTATGGGTGTTTACCTATGCCACCATCTTGGTTCCTCCTCTGTCAGAATATTTTCAGAAATCTCTCTGCCACTTGTCTGATGCCTTTCTTCTGGATACATACCCCATGTACTGACTTAAAAACCTTTATCTTCACTGATATGGTAAGAAAGTTTCACAATGTTGGGGAATTTTCTAATATCCAAAACTCATATTAATAATATCAGAAGAAATATGCACATTTTGTATTTTTTACAAACTACTACTTACCTTTTCTCCTCTTACCATATTTTTTTGTTTTATAGATTTGAAACATTTGAGATAAATAGTTTTGAACAGTTTTGCATAAATTATGCAAATGAAAAACTACAGCAACAGTTCAATCTGGTAAGAATTATTTTTTTAAATAATATTCTGCTATAAATTATTCTCTTGAATTCCTGTCTGCATTTAAAGTCTGATTCCTAAAATGAAGTTATGAGTTATAACTATTATCTGGCATTTAGAACAGCTAAAGTGCTGAGGAACTCATGATTAATAAATGATGCCACATTTGAAAACTATTTATGGTCTAGATGGAATTCAAGATTGTCATTGGATTGTTGTCTGAGAATAGTGAAAATTTTGTACAAATAAGTTGAGTGAGGGAAGCAAAAAGCTTTCAGCATAGGGATAACCTTCAGTTACTTGTCCTGAGGCTCACTATATGTGAAGTTATGACTATCTTAACTCTTACTTGTTGTATTTGCAAGATGCCAGAACAAAAATTTAGAACATATTCTCTTTCTATATGTTTTTCACATATTTTCTTTTCAACAGTTTGAGACACTCAATGAGACAATAGCAATGAGTGTATTTTGAGAGTAGGGTGTCTCTTGTGAAGTAGGAATATCAAATATCTAAGAACATTATTTTCATGATGTTGAGGGATTTGAAGGTGCTTAAAAATTAGGGATAGCATGCTCTGAGCTGAATTGCTTGGGTTACATTCCTACTCTGGCTTGTTTCAGGGGACCTTGGACAAGTTAAGGGACCTTCTTGGCCTTTGTCTCCTCATCTGTACAGTGGGGAAAATAATAGTACCTACTGCATATAGTTCTATGGATTAAATAAGTTGGGGTATATAAAGTGCTCACCATATGCTAGGCATAGTTCTAAAGTGCAAGTGTAGAAAGAGGAATCACCGAGACCAGTTTGGCTCAGTGGATAGAGCGTCGGACTGCGGACTGAAGGGTCCCGGGTTCGATTCCGGCAAGGGCATGTACTTTGGCTGCGGGCACATCCCCAGTAGGGGGCGTGCAAGAGGCAGCTGATCGATGTCTCTCTCTCATCGATGTTTCTGACTTTCTATCCCTCTCCCTTCCGCTCTGAAAAAATCAATAAAATATTTTTAAAAAAGAAAAGAAAAGAAAGAGGAACCAAGATGGCGGCATAGGTAAACACCTGTCCTGTTGCCCCACGCAACAATTTCAAAACTACAACTAAAAGACAAATCAGACATCATCCAGAATCACTGAAAAGCTGGCTGAGTGGAAATTCCACAAATAGAAGGAAAGATAGAAGGACACTGTGAGTCAGAGGATTTATGGAGAGCACAGTTTCAGAGACATGCAGAGAAAGGTTCGGAGCCTTCCGTGTGAGCAGAGGGCGGGTGGCTGGATGAATACCTGACTGGTTTTCTCTAACGGGGAGGGAGACAAAGGTGTCCCACTGCACTGATTTCCCCGTTCCGGGAAAGTCTGGGGGAACCCAGACTCATACGGGGTGAATCTGGACCTTAAGGAGGAAGCGTGCTGTAACGAGGGAGCTACAGAGGTCCAAGAGCTCACGGCATAAACTTGGGAACTACAGAGGGGTGTGAGAACACAGGTGTGACTTGCTCTCTCGTTCGGGAGGGGGGAAAAAGAAGGGAAACCACTGGACTGCATTGTTTTCCATTCCTGAGTGAGACTTTGGGTGTACAAACTCATTTGGGGAGAGGTTGAATTGTCTGGCAGCGGGCAGAGCTCAACAGCAGCTTTCTCTCAGAAGTGCATGCAGCCTTTACTGTGGGGCACAGAGACCCAGGCTCCACTTAGGGCAGGGCTGACGGGAAACCAAGACTGCCTGCTCAGCCTGGAGACTCCACCCATCCAAGCTGAGCATGACTGATCCTCACTGGAGGTCAAACCCTCCCAGCGTCACCAACAACAATCTAGGCCTAACTACATCAGGACTGATCAGCCCATAAAGGCTGCACCAAGAGTATCCACCTCAGATAACTGGGGAGGCTGAGCCACTGTCCCCTAGAGGACATCCACCACACAAAGCTACTAGACCAACTCAGAAAAGCAGCCAACATGCAGAGACATGGAAAAAAATCACATTTGAATGAAATGGAGGAGAAAAAAACGACTGAACATAGGGTTCAAAACCACGGTTATAAGATTTTTCAAGAGGCTCCTAGAAAAGGCCAATAAACTCAATGAGACCCTCAAGGATATGAGCGAGACCCTCGAGGAAATGAAAAAGGACCAACTAGAAATTAAGCACACACTGACTGAAATAAAAAATATTATACAGAGACCTAAAAGCAGTCTAGAGGACCGCAAGAATTAAGTCAAAGATCTGAAATACAAAGAAGCAAAATTCATTCAGCTGGAAAAGCAAGAAGCAAAAAGAATCCAAAAAATTGAAGATAGTATAAGGAGCCTCTGGGACAACCTCAACCATACCAACATCCGTATTAAGGGGGTGCCAGAAAAAGAGAGAGAGCAAGATACTAAAAACCTATTTGAAGAAATAGTGACTGAAAATTTTCCCCACCTGGTGAAAGAAATAGACTTAAGTCCTGGAAGTGCACAGAACCCCAAACTATAGGAATCTAAAGAGGACTACACCAAGACACATCATAATTAAAATGCCATGAGCAAAAGATAAAGAGAGAATATTAAAAGCAGCAAGAGAAAAACAGTTACCTACAAGGGAGCAGCCATGCGCTTGTCAGCTGATTTCTCAACAGAAATGATGCAGGCCAGATGGGAGTGGCAAGGAATATTCAAAGTGATGATTAGCAAGAATCTACAACCAAGACTACCTAGCAAAGCTATCCTTCAGAATTAGAGGGCAGATAAAGTGCCTCACAGATAAGAAAAAGCTAAAGGAGTTCATCACTGCCAAAGCAGTATTATATGAAATGCTGAAAGGTATTCTTTAAGAAGAGGAAGAAGAAAAACATAAAGATAAAAATTATGAACAGCAAATACACATTATCAACAAGTGAATCTAAAAATCAAGTGAGTTAGAAATCTGATGAACAGGATAAACTGGTGAATATAATAGAATCAGGGGCATAGAGAGGGAATGGACTCACAATTCTTGGGGGAAAAGGGGTGTGGGATGGTCAGGAAGAGAATGGACAAAAGTCATACAGGTATGGATGAGGACAGTTGAGGGGAGGTAAGGGCAGAGGGTGGAATGGGTAACGGGTGGAGGCGAGCTATGGGGGGAGGGAAAAGGAACATTGTAATTAATCATCTGAACAGTAAAGATTTATTAAATTAAAAAAAATAAAGTGCAAGATTAGTAAATATTGTAAGAGAATATTAAAAATGAGTTACCATAGGAATTGGAAGATATATGGAATAGAAGAGCTGAAGGGCAGGAAAAGAACCCTTAATAAATAAATATCTTCATCTTACAGAGAGAGAGAGTTCAAGTGATATAGTCTATGGTTAATGAAATTTAAGGATATTATTTTTTTTTTAAATCCTCACCTGAGGATGTTTTTCCATTGATTTTTTTTAGAGAGAGTGAAAGACAGAGAAATATTGATGTGAGAGATACACATTGATTGGTTGCTTCCTGGACGAGCCCTGACCAGGGCCCAGAAGAACAGGAACCTGCAACTAAGATACGTGCCCTTGACCGGAATCAAACCTGGAACCCTTTGGTTTGCAGGCTGGTACTCTAGCCACTGAGCCAAATTGGTTAGGGCAAGATATTATTATAAGTTACAAAATTAATAAAAACTAGAAGACGGTTTAAAAATAGTAATAGTGGAAATATGGGGAGAAGCAATTAAGAGTTGGTATTTGTGAATTTAGACTCATCAATCTTATTAAGAAATAAGTAGATAAGGTTTCAAATAAATAAATTAAAAATGGCTGATAAGCATATTCTTTAAAGGCAGATATCAGAATAAATATTTAGGAGAGAATGCCCTGGCTAGATATAGCTCAGTTGGTTAGAGCATTGACCCGATACCCCAAAGCTGCAGGTTCGATCCCTGATGAGGACACATATAAAAATCAACCAGTGGCCAAAACCGGTTTGGCTCAGTGGATGGAGCATTGGTCTGCAGACTGTAGGGTCCCAGGTTTGATTCCGGTCGGGGGCGTGTGCCTTGGTTGCAGGCACATTCCCAGTGGGGGGGGGGGGGGGGGGTGCAGGAGGCATCTGATCAATGTTTCTCATTGATGTTTCTGACTTTCTATCCTTCTCCCTTCCTGTCTGTAAAATATCAATAAAATATATTTTAAAAAAAATCAACCAGTGAATGCATAAATAAATGGAACAACAAATTGATTCTCTCCCTCTTCTCTCCCCCCCCTCTCTCCCTCTCCCTCTCCCTCTCTCTCTCCCTCTCTCTCTCCCTCTCCCCACCCTTTCCCTCTCCCTCTCCCCACTCTCTCCCCCTCCCCCTACTGCTCCCCCTCCCCCTTCCTTCTCCCCCTTCTCCTCCCCCTCTACTTCCTCCTCCCCCTTCTCCTCCTCCACTTCCCCTCCCTCCTCCTCCTCCTCCTCCTTCTTCCTCTCCCACACCACAACCCATACTGCATCTTAGCTTCTCTCTGCACAACTGCTCGCTCCCTCTTATTATCAGACTGCATATTCTTTCCTTCTATTTTGTACCTATTTTCTTTACCTTAAGGTTCCTGGTTATTCACTTCAGACTTCTTGTGAACCCAGCAATTGTTGGAGTGTGCCTACCATTCTCTTAACTTGCTTAACTCCCATTTTTTCTTGACTTCTTTAAGCTTCTGCTTCCACTGATAACCCACTTCATTTTTTCATTAGAGGTTTCTGGTGGTAGAGTGCCCTTAAATACCTACACTTAGCTGCGACTGGGAACATGGGGTCTCTCAGTTAAGAACTTGGCTGCTCCCTCAGAAAGGCTGTGGGTATGGCATTGATCATGAAAAGCATGTTTACTGCTTGGAAGCATTCATTACATGCTGACCAGGATCTCTTGTCATATTGAATCCCATGCCCATATTGTCTTTTTGACAATCGAGCATTCAAAAGTTTGGAGGCCCCATCCACTTTTCCAAACTTAGACATAGATATGTGTGAGAAAAAAAGCCTGTTTAAAGCCTGAGCCGTGTTTCTATTGTCAGTGTGGAGACTGCATATAAATTAATGAATTAAAAAGGAGGACTCATTTTTTAGAAAATATTGGTACCATCAATCAGGCCATCCTGCTGACACATGACACCTACTTGCCTTCTCATTAATAAAAAAAAAAAGAAGAAGAAGAAATCTGCTCTCTAATTAGCATGACATAAATATTCACACAGGTTATTTTTTATGGTTTATTTTATTTTATTTATTACTAAAGTTTATTGCAGCTCTTTAGACTGCAAATGCTGCAAATGGGCCTAGAATGGCATTATAAAAGAGTATGTATTAGAAATCTTGGTGACACTTAAGTTTTATGGGGCTTGGGGGCCTATCCATATATGTGTTGCCTGCTCATAGTCACAGAGGGCTAATTTTACCAGAAAAGTAGCAAGAAGTGTGTGCAAACCAAGAGAGATAAGAAAAGACTAGTGAAGGAAAGCAGAAACCTCCAGAACTAACAAATGGAAGTCATTAGCATCTGTGGAGACTGGAAGTTGTGGGTGGGCTGATTGGCTCAGGGTGCGAGCAGAGATGGGATTGCTCTTCCCATTAGACTCCCATTCATCTTTGGAGCTCAGATCACACAGCCACACAGCCTTTCCTGGGAAGCCTTCCCTCACCACCCTGTATCCAAACCAGATGAGGTCGCTGGCTCTCACTGCTCACATTATTTTTCTCTGTAACATTACAGTTTGTAATTATATTCCTTGTGATTATTTTATTTCTGTCTGCTCCTTCCACTAGTTTTCAAACTCCATGAAGGCAGAGCCCACATCTATTTTGTCAGTGGTGTTTGGTGACTGGCATATAATAGCAGCCATCTTGGTTGGGGTTTATTTGCATTTTTGCTTCTGATTGGCTGGTGGGCGGGCTTGTAGGTATAGTGGAGGTATGGTCAATTTGCATATTACTCTTTTATTATATAGGATTGTTTCTTCACTAACATTATTTATGATAATAATCAGTAATGCCACTTTTTTTCTTTTTCATTTTAGCATGTCTTCAAATTAGAACAAGAGGAATATATGAAGGAACAAATTCCATGGACTCTCATAGATTTTTATGATAATCAGCCTTGCATTAATCTTATAGAGTCTAAACTGGGCATTCTAGATTTGCTGGATGAGGAATGCAAAGTAAGTATGATTCCCTGATATATTTAGTGTATCCAAAGGTCAGAATGTAAGTGGGTTTAAGCAGAGATTCATAGTGAACCATGAGTTGCCATTGTGAGGTCACTCTAACTTGCATTCTGAAGGGTCACCAGACCCCAAGGCCTTTAAATACAAGTGAAACTAGGAGAATTCCCTTCCCTTTTCACTTGATTCTAAATTATGTGAAAAATTAATATTTGATACAACTACTACCAATTTTAGCCTCTTCTGTTAATCAATATGCTTATATTTGGTACTTTTTGTTCATTAGTATTATATATTTAAGGAAATGCAATAAATTACAAAAGACATTTTGAACAATAGTTCTAAATATTCGAAATTTAAAATTTGACTAGTTCTTTATTACTGATATGTATGTTAGAGAGGGAGGTTTAGCTTTAAATTTGAAGATGTAGCATGATAGAAAAATATGAGATTCCCAGCTCTACTGCTAACTGAGAGATCTTAGACAAATACCTATTCGTTCTCTTTATTTAATTTATAAGCATCCAGATTTTCTTTTTTTTAAAATATATTTTATTGATGTTTTTACAGAGAGGACGAGAGAGGGATAGAGAGCTAGAAACATTGATAAGAGAGAAACATCTATCAGCTGCCTCCTGCACACCCCCCACTGAGGATGTGCCCACAACCAAGGTACATGCCCTTGACTGGAATCCAATCTGGGACCCTTGAGTCCCCAGGTTGACACTCTATGCACTGATCTAAACCGGTCAGGGCGAGCATCCAGATTTTCTACAGCATTCAGAATGCATGTAGTGACAAGATCCTTAAATAAAATTTGAGTCAAAACAAAAACAAGTTACTGTTTTACCTATCAAGAGATTTTAAATTAATAATACCTCTCATTTGGTACTACCAAATGAATATTTATTGCATATATATTCTTGACGAAGGGCATGAGTTAGTACAACATATTTTAAAGGAATTTGGCAATATTCATCAAAATTGTAAATACATATATATTTTGACTCAGCAGTGGAACTGATGGGAGTTTACCCTACGAATATACTTGCAAAAGTATCCAGGATATAGATGTAAAATAAGTCATTGTTAAAAAAATCAGTAAAAACATAGTGATCTTAAATACAAGAATGCTATTAGTAAAGAGAAAAAGATGCAGTGAGTTTAGAGAATAAGCCTATTTGTGTATATGTGTTTAGAGACAGAAAGATAAAGATAAAGAAGTCAATGGAAGTGGTGAGAGGAGACTCCATTTTATATCTCTCTGAATTATATAAATATTTCACTATATGCACATGTTTTCTTTAACATATTTTTAGAAAATACTTGATAATCATGATATTTCATCTTTTACTAGTGAGGCTTTTGTTGTTTTAAGAGCAAATATTACTTCATGACTCCATCTAAAGGCAGATTGAGCTGCCCATGGGGAGGTCTCAGTCTTTGTTCTCCGTTAATAATTGGTTTTAGGCTACTAAGAGAGAAATGTGGAAGAAATAAGTTCTTAATTTAAATATAAAAATTGGTAGGTGAAGCCAAAAAATAGTCTCTTAATTAATGCATTAGAAAAGTCTCATAACAATATTCACTTGTTTTTTTTCTTTCCGTTTTTCTTTCACTAAATGTAGATGCCTAAAGGTACAGATGACACTTGGGCCCAGAAATTGTACAACACACATTTGAACAAATGTGCACTCTTTGAAAAGCCCCGTCTATCAAACAAAGCTTTCATCATCCAACATTTTGCTGACAAAGTAAGGAAGTTATATTATCTTTTTTCTTTTTGAATATTTAAGTTCAAAGAGGAAAAAATGAATATTGAAGAGGTATCATTTTTTTTCTTGGCTTAATGTTTGCATTCTTCAGGGCCTTATAGGAAAAGTAATCTTGATTGTTGGCGTGTTGTTTTTCTTTTTCTTTAACCTAAATGGAATTATGAAGTAAATGTGGAACTACAATCTTTTATCTATAATTTTGAAATTCAAGAAACTTTGAAAACCAAACATCTTTTCATAATTTATTTAGTGGCTAAACCTGATCTCTGTCTTGAACTAACAGGAGGTTATTGATAGTTTTTACTTATCCTATTCAGGCTGGATATTTACATATTACACTGTAGAAGTGATAATGTATTTGATCACTGCTGCCTCATACTTTACTGGAAAATTCCGAGTTCTAAAGCATAGCTGACCCCAAGGGTTTCAGAACAGAAATTGTGGACTTGTGTCATCCTCTGATATTGATTCACTGGGTCTCTGGTAATAAGGCAGGCAGACTTGCTGCTCTACAAGTTCTATAGTCTACTGAGAAAATCAGGAGCTGTAAGACTGATTTATGTTCCAAGGAGATTGTAGGATAGGCTGTGGAGTAAGCTTCTCAGAGTCTCTTTCAGGATTTAGGGACCTTCTGAGTCCACCTTAATTCTGGCTGGAAACTTTAGGATGACTTTAGAGCCACCTAAGGTCTTTGTGGTGTACAAACTGGGAGCCCCTTGAGTAGTAGATGGCTGAAGCCACAAGTTTTGGAAGCAGTAATTGTCCATTCTGAAGTAATTCCACTTACAAATCAGACAGTACTTATCTGCTTCCACTTCCATCCATCACCAGCTCTTCTACTTTCTTTCTATTAGACAGCTATTTGTTCCTTTTTAACTTCTCTCCCAAAAGGAGACTTAACCCTGCTAGAAGGTGAACTAGGTTAGGAGGAGATATACTAGGGCAGCGTTGAAGGAGTTGCCATCAGGAGAGAGGAGAATGAACTTCCAGTGAATCAGCTTACCCATGACGGGAGGATCTTTTAGACCAGTTATTCAGCACTACCACTGTTCCCTAAGAAAAACAGTTTTAAAAAAAATATATATTTTATTGATTTTTTTTATAAAGAGGAAAGGAGAGGGATAGAGAGTTAGAAACATCAATGAGAGAGAAACACCAATCAGCTGCCTCCTTCACACCCCCCACCAGGAATGTGCCCGCAACCAAGGTACATGCCCTTGACTGGAGTCGAACCAGCGACCCTTCAGACCTCAGGCCGATGCTCTATCCACTGAGCCAAACCGGTGCAAAGAACAGTATTTGTTTTACTCTAGGGTTAACATACTTCTTATCAAGTTTGTAGTTTCTGAGAATAAAACTCCAGTCATATAGCCCTAGCTTAATAAATATTTTGTTGTTGATTATTATTATTTCTATTCAGAAGTTGTATAAGTTGACATTTTTCTGTGTTTTCAGGTGGAATACCAGTGTGAAGGCTTTCTGGAAAAGAATAAAGACACTGTTTTTGAAGAACAAATTAAAGTTCTTAAATCAAGCAAGGTAACCTCGTACATGGTTTTCTTCAATCAGGATGTATTCAACAAAATGTTAATTAAGCATTATCTTTTAAACAATAATAATAATTTCTCTAACAAAGTCAGCTTTGTTAGTTTTTTACTTACCAGATGTGCAATACTTACTGTGTGTTAGGTCCTGATTTAAATGCCATACAAATGTTAACTCATCGCATCCTCATAATGAGGTGATATTCTCATTACCCTGCTGATTTTACAGATGAGGGATCTGAGGCACAGGGACTTCAGAGCTAATGAGCTTTCAAGCCTAGGCTGTCTGGCTCAGAGTCTGTGTCTTAACCGCTGTGCAGTGTTGTCTTTCAGTTTTATGGGACATTTTTGCCTGCACAGCAGTTCTGGGCTTTTCTTGTGCCTCTGTGAGAGACTGTGAGAGAAAACCAGTGTTCTTGCTGTGTCATTTTAAAGGAATGCACTTGAAACATGGCCTTATGTACTCTGTTCAGACAAAGATTGATCTCTGGATCATTGAGTGTAGTTTCAGGTGTGGTCCAAAGCATTTCAAAATTATATTTCTTTGGTATAGTCTCTAGAAACACTGCTTTCTAGTGGGAAAGAAAATTCCAGAGAGCAAGAAACTATGCTGGTTACCCTGCTGGCCTGATCACCCCTAACTGCCTCAGCCCCGCCCCGCACCCAGAACCTAAGGTTTCCTCCTCAGGCCGGTCGCAGGCACCTGAGACGTGGGCTTCCCTCCCTCTGGCTGCCACAGGTAGCCAGGACCCGGGCTAGCTTCACCCAGGCCGGCAGCTCCTCAGGGGACTGTAGGCAGGTGGCTTCACCTGGGCTGCAGCCACAGGCACCCAGGACCACAAGGTGGGCAGCTTTTCCCTCTCCCGGGCCGCAGGCGCAGCCGCTGGCACCCGGGACCATGGGACAAACGGCTTGTCCCTCTCCCTGGCTGCAGCCTGGCTTGTCCCCATTTCTCTCTCTCTCTCTCTCTCTCTCTCTCTCTCTCTCTCTCTCTCTCTCTCTCTCTCTCTCTCTCTCTCTCTCTCTCTCTCTTTAAAGTAAATCTTTATTGTTCAGATTGTTACAATTGTTCCTCTTTTTTCCTCCCATAGCTCCCTTCCACCCAGTTCCCACCTCACCCTCTGCCCTTACCTGCCCTCCCAGTGTCCTCATCCATAGGTATATGATTTTTATCCAGTTTCTTCCCACACCCCCACACCTCTTTCCCCCTGAAATTTGTCAGTCCACTCCCTTCCTATGCCCTTGATCCATTTCTCTCTTGCAAGCTCATTTGTGCTTGGCTGGTCCCCATTCCTCTCTCATGAGTTCATTTGTACCTGGCTTGGCCCCTACCTCTCTCCCCAGTGTTGAGTGTCTTGAGCCATTAAGATGAGAGGGTATGGTGACCATTTGCATATTAGCTCTTTATTATATAGAATTTTTACTCTTGTTTTTAGAAGAAAATTTTTACTTTCAATTCTTTTGATAATAGAAAGATCATATAAAGACCAAATTCCACTGTTATGCCTTAGGAAATAATGAGTGTAGTGTCTTCTGAGAAAGTCAGTGTTTCACTTATCCTCATAGGCACTGGGCATTAATGCTTGATAGCTTATGGGACTGGCATAGAAGAGAAAATTCTCTCGCAAGCCAATGCCTGAGTATTATTCAGTTAAAGATTGTAAGTCATTTTGACTTATGAATAGTGATGAAAACCATGACATTCTAACATCACTACTCTGGCTAAGTAATTAGCTTAAATAGAATATTCACAGGTTCCCATCCCCCAGGCACCCATATCAATTGTATCTTCATTCTGGCTTAACTTTTCTGATTGGCTAATTATCAGCTTAATTATCAGAAGGTATGTATACATTCTAAGGAATCATTTGGAGTGACTGACTACCAGTCTGTACAGCATTGTTGCTATTGGAATGGGGACAGTGTGCGATTTATATAGAATCTTAAAAGCCTCCCCTGCTCCCAGTCCAAAACCCATCTCCTTAGAAACCCCAACCTAAATAGGTATACTTTATATGTTAATGTTTATACACCTGATAGGAAGAAAGTATAATACATTGTTTATTTGTTCTCTTGGATGTACTAATTTTAAAAGGATATTTGTGTTATATGTTTTAAATAGAATTATTTTGTGGTAATATAGAGTGAGGTTGAGTTTGTATGTGTATATTTTTTGTCTTTTTTTTGTCTTTTTAATTTTGTAGCCTCTAGCCAAATTTTCAGCTGGAAAAAGAATTAAGGTCTTATAAACTTAACAAAAAGTGTCTTAAGATTTCTTTACGGGGATAAAACATAGGTTATGTTGCCACATCTATTATCAGAGAGCTCATAAATAAATTGCAACCCGATCAAATACTGGTAAATTGCAACTCTACCAAATACCATTAAAAAAAAGTTTTAACCCCTACTTCCCATGTTGCCTTTTGATACGGGGAAGCAATGAGTTTATGCCTTAGGTCTCTCTCATCTATGAAATAGGATCATAATAGTATCTAAAGGGTACTTATGAGGATTAAATAGGTTTCATTAAGCCCTTAGAGTAGTGTTTCATTCATAAAGACTTGTTAAGGAATAATGTTGTTGTTACAGAAATGATTTCCCACATTTTCATGAAGCTGCTCCTTGGATTATTTTGGTTTCTTTCACACTGTTTCCTAGACAGATCAAAGAAACAAGATGGAATGTCCAGGCATACCTACCTACTTATATACCTGTGTATCTATCTAAATTTTTTTGTTAATCCTTACCATACGATATTTTTTTCATTGAAGTCTGTTTTGTTCCACAAAATTTCTCCCAATCATATTGCCTTATACCATCCACCCAATTACAGAATGCCAAACCTTTTGAAAATCTTTCTTTAAAAAATGCTTTTATTGATTTTATAGAGAGCAGAAAGGAGAGGAAAAGAGAGAGAGAAAAAAAATCAATGTGAGAGAGAAACTTGGGCCTACAACCTGGTGTGTGCCCTGCCACCTTCTGGTGTTTGGGACAATGCTCCAGCTGACTGAGCCACACTAGCCCGCGCTTGATAATCTTCCCTATTGCTAGTCTGATAGAACACAAAATCGATTACAGGAGTTATGCAATCAAGTTATAAATCCTTTGAAAACAAATATAAAAGTTACAGGATAAGGACAGGGTTTTTTACTTGCCCCTTCCTACCCTCCATAATCCAACTTATTTTCTAAAAAATTTTATTGATTAATAATTATTTTTAATACTATAATACTGTAGAACTAGTTTATGACATTCTTCCTGCTGAGATTTTCTGTGATATTTTTTAGCTTATTCTTACCACTTGAATTAATGGGTAGATAAATTAAGCATGCTGATAAAGCATTTTGTGAAACTAAAACAATAAGATAGGATTTTCAATTAGTATTTTTCTCATAAAATAATTATAATTCAAACTCAATAATATATTTAGAGTAGCCAATTAGGATTTCAGGTCTTAGTGAATTAGTTTTTATTTTGTTTTCCCCAAACATGGTTGTAGAATTGTTGCATTTTCCACATATATATTTAGACCATATATGTCACCTTCCTCTCATACTTTTGGCTCCCAACACAGATATTGATTACTTCTGGTGTGTGACTCTGAAAGAGTTTGTTTAAGGAAGGGAATCACTATGGATTGCAAATCTTCATGTTTCTACAAAGGTTTACATTTAAGTTTGAGTTTATTTTTATTTATTTATTTTGAGTTTGAGTTTAGAGTGTAATATTCTTTTGCTCTTTCTGTCTCAGTTTAAGATGCTACCAGAATTATTTCAAGATGATGAGAAGGCTATCAGTCCAACCTCAGCCACCTCTTCAGGGCGCACACCCCTCACCCGCATTCCTGCAAAGCCCACCAAAGGTCGACCAGGCCAGACAGCCAAAGAGCATAAGAAAACGGTGGGGCACCAGGTGAGTTCAGGAAACAACTGCTGTGGTGTCCTTTCTTCCTTGGCTCTGCTGAAGCCTCAGGTCTTCCTTCCTCAGCCTCCCAGGTGAGAAGAGGCTGGAGCTTTCACAGTGAGAACATGCAACACCATCCACTCCTACTCCTCTCTACCCAGCTTTAGACTTGTGACTGATTAAGCCTTTTTCCAAATAGTGTTTTTTGCGTCTTAATTCTTCTTCCTTATGGACCACTGTTGCCTTTGTTTTGTTGTCTGGTTGCTTCCTCTCTGGATTTGTACAGAACATCAGCTTCTTCAACTGGAACAGTGCCCTCTCTTTGTTTTTGATGTCTTATCCTCCGTGGGGAGTGGAAAATGTAACATGCATACTTCGTGCCTGAAGAGTGGCCCGGTCTTTGGACAGGCAGCTAAACACTGGTCAGCTTGTTTTTCGGTGTGTGTGACCCTGTGCCTGGTACAGACGGAAACAGGGCCAGACACAGGTCTACTGCCTCCATCTTGATCCCATGTCCCTACTGGTAATCCCACCTGGCTGTACTCTCCCATTCTCCCATTCATTGCCTATAATCTTAAGTTATCTATTATATTCTTCAGCTTCTTACAGCAAAACTCCCACTCTACATAATTAAATGGCCTTAATATTCATAAAACAAGGTTATATTTTTAGTCAGAATTTCACTTTCCCAACAGAAAACAGCAGAGTCGTGTATTAAAAGGAGAATAAGAAGATAGATCTCCAGTGGACTTTGGGAGATTATAATGTTTATGTCCATCAACTGTAACAGATATACAACTCTGTTGGGGGGTGTTAATAATGGGGAAGGCTCTGCATCTGTGAGGATAAGGGATGTAGGGGAAATCCCCATATCTTTTTAATTTTGCTGTGAACCTAAAACTGCTCTAAGAAAACAGAGCCTATAAAAAAAGGGGATGTGGGAAAAGGCACGGGAGAGAGTGAATGTATATTTAGTAGAGTAAGTATATAAATAGAATTTAAGCAAAATGTAACATAAAGCATTCTTGATAGCAGCTCCCCTTCTGAGGGTGGGTCAATCTCTACTACTGTCTTTAGAAGAAAATTTTAACTTGTTTTACATCATCTTTGGCTTTGATAAAACCTTTATGCCCCTTTCTGCTCTTTCCCATGCAGTTCCGAAATTCCCTTCACCTGCTGATGGAGACCCTCAATGCCACTACCCCTCACTATGTGCGCTGTATTAAGCCTAATGATTTCAAGTTCCCATTCACGTAAGTATTTCTCAACTACTGAATTTAAAAGTATCCATATATCAAAAGGATTACCAAAACAGTAGAAGGAAAAAATATTTGGGTAATTCTTAATGTCTTGTATAAGGAAACTACTAGTTAATAGAACTTAAAAATAATTTTTTTAACCTTTTGACACCTCCTGCCCCTTACCTATTTCTTTTACCTGTCAACCCCTAACCCTGGGAATCACCAATCTCGTCTCTGTGTCTATAGCTTAGATTTAGTGTGTGTATGCTTGTGTTGGTGTGTGTTGTTTTGTTTTGTGTTTTTTATGTTTTATAAGTTTATTTGAGCCAAAATTATGACAATTGCCAGGAAACAAGATCTCAAATGCTCCATGTTTTATGTTTTTTAGATTTCACATATAAGAGGAATCATATGGTATTTGTCTTTCTGACTTAATTTCATTTAGCATCATGGCCTCAAGGTCCATTTTGCCCAAATGGCAAGATTTAATTTTCTTTATTTTTTAAAAAATATTTTTATTTATTTCAGAGAAGAAGGGAGAAGGAGAGAAAGATAGAAACATCAATAATGAGAGAGAATCATTGATTGGTTGTCTCCTTCACGTCCTCTACTGGGGATTGAGCCAGCAACCCAAGCATGTGCCGTGACCGGGATTCAAACTAACTCCCTGGTTCGTAAGTCAGTGCTCAACCACTGAGCCATGCCAGCGGGCTCATTTTCTTTTATGGCTGAAGAATATATACAGCAGTTTGTTCATCCATTCATTGGGTTGTTTCCTTATCTTGGCTATTGTAAATAATGCTGTAATGAACATGAGGTTGCATATATCTTTTTGAATTAGTGTTTTTGTTTCCTTTGCATAAATATCCAGAAGTGGAATTACTGGAACATATGGTAGTTGTATTTTTAATTTTTTAAAGGAATCTTTATACTGTTTTTTATAGTAGCTGCTGGTTTATTTTTATTTTGTTGCTTTTATTTTTGGTGTCTAATTCAAAAAATCATCACCAATACCTATGTTATGGACCTTACACCTATGTTTTTAAAATTATTATTTGTTAATTATTGTATTATTTTCTTCTTAAATTTATTTTATTGTTGACAGTATTATAGATGTCTCCCATTTTTCCCTAATTTATCCCACTCTGCCTAGCCCCTACCCCCCTCAACCCCTAGGTCTTCACTACCCTATTGCCCATGTCCATGGACTCTACATATATTACCTAATAATAGATAAACATGTAAATTGACTGTATCTTCGCTATGCCCATAGCCCATCAGAGTGAGTATGCAAATTAACCCACCAAAGATGGAGGTTAATTTGCATACATAGGCACCCAGTGCCTCTGTCCTGGGAATATCCTGGCACCCAAGGTCACTGTGAGATAAGCCATCAGAGCCCAAGGGGCAGGGGCAGAGCCAGTGATCGGCCCCATCACAGGGTGATCGCTGGGGGTCCCCTGGCAGAGGTACCCTAGCCCGGAGGTTTTTGGTCTTGGGCAGATCAGGGATGAACCGTCAGTATGACATCCCCTGAGGGCTCCCAGTATGTGAGAGGGGGCAGGTTGGGCTGAGGGACCATCCACCCCCAGTGCACGAGGCCCCTAGTCTATATATATATATGTATATATATACACACATATACATATATATACACATATACATATGTGTGTGTGTGTGTGTGTGTGTGTGTGTGTGTGTGTATAAAGCCTAAGCAACCAGCCAACTGGCCGGTAGCTGTAACACACAATGACCACCAAGAGGCAGATGTTCCAGCCGGGAACTGTGACTTGCACTGATCCCCAGGAGGCAGACATTCAACACAGGAGCTACAGAGTTGCAGTGACTTGACAGCTACAGTTCTCAGGTGACACACCTGAAACCAGAGAGGAAGGACTCCAGTTCCAGGGTGCATCACTTGAGAACCACCCTCTTTCAATCTGGGACCCCTCAGGGGATGTTGGAGAGCCAGTTTCAGCCTGATCCCCCACAGGCCAGGAAGAGGGACCCCAGGTGCACAAATCTGCACACCAGGCCTCTAGGAAGTATATAAGTTCTTTGGTTTCTCTCTCCTCATCTCCCCACTCCCAAATGGAGCTATATTAGTCTGTTTCATGCCTCTATGCTTTGGGTCTTGTTTTGTTGGTCAATTCATTTTGCACCTAGGTTTTCTTATAGGAATTTTATGGTTTTAGGTTTATGAGCAAGTTTTTAGTCCATTTTGAGTTAATTTTTGTGACTGGTGTAAGATAAGACTCAGTTTCATTGTTTGCATGTGGCCATCCAGTTTTTCTAATACCATTTGTCAAAGAGATTGTCCTCTCTCCATTGTATATTATTGGCTTGTTTGTCATAAATTAATTGATCACTGCTTGCTTTGGCAGCACATATACTAAAAACAAATTAATTGATCATATATGTGTGGGTTTATTTCTGGGCTTTCTATTGTGTTCCATTGAGTGGTGTGTCTGATTTTATGCCAGTGTCATACCATTTAATTACTATAGTTTTGAATCAGTGTTTGAAATCAGGGAGCATCATGCCTCCAGCTTTGTTGTTTTTTCTCAAGATTTCTTTGGCTGAGGTTTTTTTAAATTTTTTTTCCAGTTTTTGTTCCCTTTTGAGAATGTGAGAACAAATGAATAGTTGGCCTTCTGAAGATTTTTAAAAGTTGAATTTAAGCAAGCATTCATAGTCTATTTTTTATTTCGAATTGACTTCAGTTTAAGATCTTTCTGAGTTTTTGTTAATTTGGGCATTAGTTAAAACCAGAGTTGGGTGCCCTAACCAGTTTGGCTCAATGGGTAGAGCATCGGCCTGCGGACTGAAGGGTCCTAGGTTTGATTCCTGTCAACGGCATGTACCTTGGTTGCGGGCACATCCCTAGTAGGTGGTGTGCAAGAGGCAGCTGATCGATGTTTCTAACTCTATCCCTCTCTCTCTCTCTCTGTAAAAAATCAATATGATATATGTATGTGTGTGTGTGTGTGTGTGTGTGTGTGTGTGTGTGTGTAAAAAAAAAGACACAACCCAGAGCTGGGTGAGTAACACTACTTTGGCAAATGCTTAAAGTTATCCCTGCTACTTTTCCACTGTTGAAACCATCATAGAATGTCTGCTTTTACCAAACATCTTGTTCTATATCAGTTACCATATGTGGAGGAATGGTGGTTTTTCCCCCCAGAAGAAACATACTTCTTTAATTTTAAAAGTAATGTATGTACAAAAAACAATAAAAAAGAAAAAAGGTTTAAAAAACAACAAAAAATAGAAGTAATGTGTATATAGTGTAAAAACAATATCCAGGAACTATAAAATAGTATTTAAAAAATGAAAAAGCATTCATTATACCCAGAGAGATAACTAGTATTAAGTGACCAACATTTTTTTCCCCATCTGTGTGTGTGTGTGTGTGTGTGTGTGTGTGTGTGTCTGTGTGTGTGTGTGTCTGTGTGTGTGTGAAGGAGAGACGGGGAAAGAGAGAGCAAGAAAGAGACACATTAATGAAAGGGAGGAGCTCATGCTGTAATTGCTGATTTGTATCTGCTTTTTATCTTAATAAATTGTGCATACTTTCCAGTTAGTAAATAAAAAAAATCCACATCATCTTTCTAATGGCTATATAATGTCCCATTGTTTAGACATACCATCATTTATTTGAATTATTTCCTATTGATTGCCATTTAGGTTATTCTAACAATGCTATGATAATCATCTTTTGCCAAACATTTTAATATTTTTGCCTGATTACCTCCTTGGGATAATGTATTTCTAGAAGTGGAATTTGTGAGTTAGAGATGAGACACATTTACCAAAGGTTATAAGAGTTTCAACTCCTACTCTACAGCGTAGGAGTGCTCTTTTTCCTACACTCCTGCCAACCCTGCCCTCTGGTTGTGGGCCTTAGACTGAAGGGCAGTTCTGAAAAACTGTTATATCCTTTTCATTGCCAAAAAACCCTTCCTAGGGGGAGTGGGAAGCAGAAGAAGCTGCCACACCCTGAGCCACTCTTCAGGATGGCCCTAGCTAACCCCATCTCCCATCACCATCACCACCACCCCAGAACACTTGAGAAAATAGCACAGCTGAGTGTTGGAGAGGTTGCTCAGAGCTTAATTTCAGTGAGTGGTAGCCCTTACCACTTCCTCTTTTAAGGTCAATTTAATGTTAAGATGCCCGTTGTCTAGAGTAAAATAAACATTCTATATAATAAAAGGGCAATATGCAAATTAACCCTAATGGTGGAATGACCAGAACTACCAGTGTCTATGACTCACACCACCAGGGGCCAGACGCTCAATGCAGGAGCTGCTCCCTGGTGGTCAGTGCAAGCCCACAGAGGGATCTTCACTCAGCCACAAGTCAGGCAGATGGCTGTGAGTGCAACGGCGGTGGCAGAAGCCTTTCCTGCCTCCTCAGCAGCACTAAGGATGTCTGACTGATGGCTTAGGCCCGCTCCTCGTGGGAACAGACCTAAGCTGTCTGTTGGATATCCCCTGAGGGCTCCCAGGCTGCCAGAAGGATGTCTGACTGCCAACATAGGCCTCATACCCCACGGAGTGGACCTAAGCTGGCAAGTGGACATGCCCCAAGGGCTCAAGAGGGTGCAGGGGCAGGCTGAGGGACCACTTCCCCTCCCGAGTGCATGAATGTTCGTGCATTGGGCCTCTAGTAAGTTATATAAGATTTAGTACAAAACAAAAATATTTTCCATTGATGTGGACATGCTTAGTGTGTACACATCAATAACTTTTAGAACACCAATAATTTTTTAAATTTATTTTTTAATAAATCTTTATTGTTCAGATTATTACAGATGTTCCTCTTTTTTTCCTCCATTGCTCCCCATCACCTGATTTCCCACCCCAACCCATGCCCTTACTCCCTGCCACTGTCTTCAATCATAGGTGTAAGATTTTTATCCAGTCTCTTTCCTCACAGCGCCTTTCCCCCAGGAATTGTCAGTCCACTCCCTTTCTATGCCCCTGATTCTATTATATTCATCAGTTTATTGTTTGTCAGATTTTTTATTCACTTGATTTTTAGATTCACTTGTTGATAGATATGTATTTGTTGTCATTTTGTTGTTCATAATTTTTATCTTTACCTTTTTCTTCTTCCTCTTCTTAAAGAATACCCTTCAGCATTTCACATATTCCTGGTTTGGTGGTGATGAACTCCTTTAGCTTTTTCTTATCTGTGAAGCTCTTTATGACCTTCAATTTTGAAAGATAGCTTTGCTGGGTAGAGTAACCTTGGTTGTAGGTTTTTGCTGTTCATCACTTTGAATATTTCTTGCCACTCCCTTCTGGCCTGCATAGTTTCTGTTGAGAAATCAGCTGCAGTCATATGAATACTCCCTTGTAGGTAACAAACTTTTTCTCTTGGTGGTTTTAATATTCTCTCTTTGTCTTTTTCCTTGGCATTTTAATTATGATGTGTCTTGGTGTGGTCCTCTTTGGGTTCCTCTTGTTTGGGGTTCTGTGTGCTTCCTGGACTTGTAAGTCTATTTTTTTTCACCAGGTGGAGGAAGTTTTCTGTCATTATTTCTTCTAATAGGTTTTCAATATTTTGCTCTCTCTTTTCTGGCACCCCAATAATTTGGATGTTGGTACGCTTAAAATTGTCCCAGAGGCTCCTTTTCCTATCTTCATATTTTTGGATTCTTTTTTCTTTTTGTTTTTCTGGTTGGGTGCTTTTGTTTCCTCATATTTCAAATCTTTGGTTTGATTCTTGGGGCCCTTTAGTCTACTGTTGGAATCCTTTTCACGACCCGTGTGTCCAGGGTTTCCATGTAAGGGTTTAGCGTCTGGAGAAGGCCGCACACGAATGAAGAGAGACTGGAAAAGCATCAATTTTGGGAATAATGGGGGCCAGGCGTGAGTCCACCTCTAGGGGGAGGACACCACCAGCTCTGGCTTTGCTCTTCCCTTATATTAGGGCTAAGTGATACATCCATGTCCTTCAGGTCAGGAAATTCCAACAATGAAATCAACCAGCAAGAATTAACATAAGACTAAAAGTGTGGAAGCTTCTTCAATTACCAATGTGTCATCTAAACAATATGTGAATAGTTCATACTTAACATAAGACTAAAGATGGCATCTGCTTTAGCTACTTACCTAAGAGGTGAGTAAACAGATCCTTTAAGGTTTGACTAGGTTTCTTGTTTATTCTATTTACATCTCTATTAGTGAGGTAATGACTGGTTTCCTGCAGTCTACTGTTGAATTTCTATATATTCTTTATTTCAGACAGTGTATGCTTAGTTTCCAACTGGTCCTTTTCCATTTTTTTGGCATTCTCTTTAAGATCCTTAAAGGTCTCACTAAGTTTCTCAGAGGCTTTTAGAAGATTCTTGAGTAACCTTACAACTGTAGTTTTGAACTCTATGTCCAGTAGTTTGCTTTCCTCCATTTCTTTCATTAGTGACCCGTTTCTTTGTCTCTGCATTTTGGCTGCTTCCCTGTGTTGATGGAGTGGTTTTCTGTGGTAGGTAACCTGTAGGGCCCAGTTGTTCAGCTTCCCCAGTCACCTGTGGTGGACACTCTTGGTGCACCCCTTTGTGGGCTATGTGCACAGTCTTGTTGTAGTTAAGCCTTGATTGCTGTTGGTACTCTGGGAGGAATTGACCTCCAGGCCAATTGGCTGTGAGGACCTGCTGTGTGTATAATGGAAGAAATGCTATGCTGGAGACACCCTTATGGGACAGCACTTTTTTCAGTGGGGCTTTGGTGCTCATTGAGTCTGCTTTTTGAATGTGTCACTTATGGATATGAGTAGTTGAAATCTAGTGTCATCTCACACTGACCACTATGTACATTGGCTTCTGGTTCTTCAATGGGGTGCAGGTCATTTACTGTCTGAGGCCACCCAATAGGAGCTACAGCAAGATCTGCAGATTTCTCCTCTTTGCTTTGAGTTTGGACGTTTTGGAGCTGTCTGACCAGAGCTGCAGTTTGTTATGTTAAGCTGCGATAGGACAGGCCATTTATGTGCAAAAGCTGCTATGCATAGTTTGGGTGGGTTTGTGAATTGGGCGGGGCAGGGGTCTTAGGGAGTCACTAGGGCATGGCAAACAGTGATGGCTGCCAGTCAGCTGTCTCTGGGTCTCCGAGTTTCCATGTCTCCGTGTCCTGCTCCCCAGTGCAGTAAACAATGATTCTGTGGGCACCTCTGCGAGAAAGCCACCCTTACTTTCCGACCAGATGGCAGACAGTCTAGCTTCTTCCCATAGGAGTCTGGGTCCCCAAATCTCACTGGAAACTGGAGTTCAGAGTAACTTGGAGCTTGTGTTCTCCCTTCGGGTTGAAAAAAACAGCACACCCAGTCGCCAGCCATCAGGCAAATTCCCACGCCTCTGTACCTCAGCTTTTTTGTACTTGTGCGTGTCTCAATGCTCTTTTCTCTTTCCTTCTAGTTGTAGAACTTCTAGTCAGCCAGCTTTCCTGTGGTTCAGGGTGATTGATGTTTTGTCTTTTAGTTGTAGTTTTGGTGTGGTTGGGAGAGACAGCACGTACAGATGTTTACCTTATGCCGCCATCTTGGTTTCTCCAGAACACCAATAATTTTTAAAAGAATAACTAAATGGATCATATTTAATTTGTCCTTGTTAAAGAAAACTTCAGAGTTGGCCAATCTTTATTATAGAGGAAATTTGTATAATGAGCTAAAGAATTATAAGCACAATGATTCAAGCCAAGCCTTGTAATGAGTATGGGCAAAGCACAGAAGCATTTTTTGTTTTAAATATTCTCACTGGTACTTCTTATGAGTTGTGGTATGAACAGCAGATAATGTTTATGGCTCTTTAGTTTTACTGCTAATTGTCTTCTCCCCACTCACACGTGTAGTTTTCCATTTTGGTCACTGCTACCACTTTTGAATGCTTTCTTTTCTGATGTATGTATTTGGCTCTTTACAGAAGAATCTCTGGATTGAGGAGGATAATTTGTGGCTCTAGCCAGGCTACTTTGTGTAGTAATGGTTTTCTTTTGTACATGTAGGTTTGACGAGAAGAGGGCAGTGCAGCAGCTGAGAGCATGTGGTGTCCTGGAAACCATCCGAATCAGTGCAGCAGGCTTCCCCTCACGGTGAGCTTGGTGTTTTTCAAATAGAAGGTATCCTAATGAGGTCAATTCCTACTTATTTAAATAAGCTAATGTGAGTTTCTTTTTATAGGTGGACTTACCAAGAATTTTTCAGCCGCTACCGTGTCCTAATGAAGCAAAAAGATGTGCTGAGTGACAGAAAGCAAACATGCAAGAATGTATTAGAGAACCTTATCCCAGTAAGAAAAATTTCCACTTATCTTTATCGGAACAGATCATGGCCAAAGGCCTTGTGATTGTAACCTGTGGAAGCCTTGGGAATATCCAAATACACACTATTCCAGATTATTTAGGTCTGGGAGGGTGGAAGGCACACTGGCTTGGAGATCAAGGCTCACTGTATTTTGCCTGCTTGGGCTAACTCATGAGGATGGTGGTCCTCCTTCAGGAAACTGGATGGTGAGGCCTGGACCCAGGCTTGAGTCACATTCTTTTTAGAATTTTAACATTATCAATAAAAATTTACCTGGTATTTACTTATGGGAACTATCAGGCCAGATGCTTTGTGATTAAGAAAAAATAAGTCCTATCCTCAGGTAACATAGTCTATCTTGGAAATTAATGCATTTTGAAGATAAGTATAATATGCCTTAGTGTCTATCAAATGCTGAGTGAGTGAGATAAGAAATCAGCAAGGCAAAGCCATATCTGCCATGTAAAGGAGGAACAATTTCATGGAAGACCTGCGTTTGAGTTGGACTGAATAACATTGTATAAAAGTAGAAGGAGAATATTGTAATAGGAAGCATGGTGTGAAGAAGTAGGAAACCATAGAGTTTGCTCAGAAAACATTAATGTAATTTCTCTGCAGTATAAGATTAGTCTGTGGGAGTGTAAGGAAATGCCTACGAAATGTAGGTTGGTGTTTGGAGAGTCTTGCATTCCAAACTAAGGCGTACTCAAACTTTAAATGTATCAGTCCCCTGGAGGGCTTGTTAAAACACAGATTGCTGGGCCCCACCCCCAGAATTTCTGACTCAGTAGGCCTGGGATGGGTCCAACAACCTGCATTTTAAGGTTATCGGGTGATGCTGATGCTGGTTGAGGACTACACTTTGGGACCCACTAATCTAGGTCATGGAGAATTTAAGATTCATGAAAGATCTTAAAAAGTATTTTCACTTGTTTGACACTAGTTTAGGATGGGTTATCTCACTCTGAAGGAGTCATAAATAACTAAATGGAATATCTTCTTTTTGTAATAATAACATTCCCCCTTCCCCCCTCCTTTGGAAGAGCTAAGACCACTTTCTTAATAACATGTAAAAGAATTGGGAACTTTTTGAGTTTGGCCTGACTCCTTTCTAACCTGTGTTCAGATGGGACTGCAGAGCAGAAAATAAGGACAGTCCTATGTCTAGTATCCCCATCTAGGCCCAATTCAGGGCTTTGCAGGGTGCAAATCAAGGAGTGCAGGCTGATGTGGGATGGAGTGGGAGAAGGAAAGGTAACCACTTTTTAACTCTTATATGTATCTCCAGCTAGGCTTCCTGTGTAAATTTTATTGATTAAAATTGAAATAATTTTAGATTTATGTGGATATTTCTGATTTCATGTGCAAGATAGGAGATTTCTGCTTATAGTGAAAAGTTATTTTCTGTTGCCCTAGCCAGTGTGGCTCAGTTGCTTGAGCATCATCCTTTGCACCAAAGGGTTGTCGGTTCAATTCCCCATCCGGACACATGCTCACGTTGCCATTTTGGTCCACAGTCTGGGTACATGCTGGAGGCAACAAATATCACTCTCTCTCTCTCTCTCTCTCTCTCTCTCTCTCTCTCCCCCTCTCCCCTCACTCCCCCTCCTTTCTCTCTCTCAAATAAATAAAATAAATCTTAGAAAATAATTTTGTTTTCACACAGATTATATTAATGACGATTATAAACAAATTCCACTCTAATTGTATGAGAATAACCATTGTAGGCTTCCAAATAAGGTGGACCAGAGTGTAATGGACCAAAAATTTCATGCATCTCTGTGTTTACTGCTTGGCTCTGCTTATTATAAAAAGTAAATGGACAATACAAGTAGTTATATTTTTGTAAAAGGAATTTTGAAATTTGTACAAGTAATTTATAGGGGCTTATGTATTTTTTTTCAGATACCATTGATAGTGGAAAGATATAACAAGAAACTTAACTCTCTTAATATGAATACACAAGGTTTTTTTAATTTTTATTTCGTGTGCATTGCTTCCTGCCTTATTCTTTATACTGGTGTTTTTGTCCCTTCAGCTTTCACATGGAACACACAGCCCGATGTAATCCTTACAGCCTGGGTCAGTCAGAGGGAGTGTCAGCATCTCCATTTCCTTGAAATATTTAAAATACAAACAAGCAAATAATAGCTGCCTATAACCCACAACCAAAGTTTTGGCCTCATATAATAATTCCAGGTAGAATAATTCTAGAAAATCACTCTTGAACTGCAGTTTTCCTTAAAATCCCTTCTATTTGCTCAACTTGCATAAGATAAAAAAAATCTGGCTCCCTTAGTTAATCATGATGTAGTCCAAGTTTTAGCTAATAGATTCACTCCTTTACTGATTCTGCTTTTAGATGTATTTTTTCTCTTTTACAATTTTATTTATATATTCATTATTTCAACTTCTGAGTGTACAATTTCTTCCAAAAATAGGACAAGGACAAATACCAATTTGGTAAGACAAAGATCTTTTTCCGTGCTGGTCAAGTAGCCTATCTAGAAAAATTGAGGGCAGACAAGCTGAGGGCTGCCTGCATTCGGATCCAGAAGACAATCCGAGGGTGGCTGCAGAGGAAGAAGTACCTGCGCATGCGGAAGGCGGCCATTACTGTGCAGAGATATGTGCGAGGCTACCAGGCCCGATGGTAGGTCTCCTGGGAACCCATCCACTCTGGCTCATGGTTCCTAAGTATTGCATAGCTCTTTTGATTCATTGTCCAAACCAGGACAGCTTTGAGTGGTCACCCAATATGAGAAGGCAATACCTCACCTTTTCTTAGATTCAAGGAATAACAAATGAATGCATAAGACAGTTTAATAGAAGAAAATGTCATTCATCCTTATGATTTATTCAGAATCATCTTCAAAATAATTACAAATTATTGTGTGCTCATGTGCTCAGTATCCTTTATTTTTTATATTTTTATATAGGCTTGAAGAAGTTATCTGCAAACTAAAACAGTCATGAATATGAACTAGTTAATAATGACTCCATTGAGAAGGTTTCAGAAGCAATAAGCTGTGAAAGTGTTTCTAGAGTTACACTTCAGTGTGATTATATATTAGGGTAATTTTAATTTAGAAATATCAGTAGAAATGAATTAATGCTCAGACAGGAAGAGTTTGAAAAATATTGTACATTTGCAAAGGATGGATTTAAGAAAGCTAGTGATGAATAAGCATGAGATTACTATGTACGGCCAGTCTACTGTGCAAAGGGGACATAACCTGGGGTAATGAGCCCTGTCCTAGAAAGAACGAATTTTTATGAGGTTCATTCTCTGGTGATATTATGTTCAGGAAGGCTTAAATAAGATAATGAATAAAAAATATTTGTGGGAGCTATAAATTGCTATAATATAAGAAATATGAATGTTAATATTGTATTCTATTGGAATAATACAATGGAGGTACTACTTATGCCGAAGATATTGGTTCTTTAAGTCTCTACAAAATATATTCCTGGGTTTTTCTGATTACTAAAAAATGCACTGCTTCTTTCTTTGGTCAGCTATGCTAAGTTTCTGCGCAGAACCAAGGCAGCAACCATCATTCAGAAGTACTGGCGCATGTATGTAGTCCACAGGAAGTACAAAAGTAAACGAGCTGCCACTATTGTTCTTCAGTCTTATTTACGAGGCTACTTGGCCAGAAATAGGTATCGCAAGGTGAGTCATTATTTTCAACTTTGTTTATTTATTCCATTAACGTTAATCAAATTTTACATCTGTACAACACACAGGTTCCATTGGACATAAGAGGCATATGGAGGCAACCAATAATTGAAGTATATTTTAAAATATTAAATAAGTGCATATATTTAATTAATAAGACAATGGAAAAAGAAAATTCACCCCCTTTTTATCCCTCAGGACAATGTAATGTGAAGAAAACTTAGTGTGTTAGTTTCCTATAGATGTCATCAACTTAATAGAAATTAAATAGAAATTTATTTTCTCACAGTTCTGGAAGTCAGAATTCCACAATTAGTCACTGAGCCAAAATCAAGGTGTTGGCAGGGCTGTACTCCCTCCTGAAGCTCTTGGGGAGAATCCACCAGCTTCTGATGGCTACCAGTATTTATTGTGTTTGTGGCCATATCACTCCAATCTCTGCCTTTTTTCTTTAAACTAATCCTCACCTGAGGATATTTTTCCTTATTTTATTTTTATTTTTTTAGGAAGAATGGAAGAGAGAGGGAAAGACAGAGAAACATTGATATGAGAGGAACACATCAATTGGTTGCCTCCTGCATGAGCCCTGACTAGGGCCCAGACTGGGGAAGAGCCTGCAACCAATATACATGCCCTTGACCAGAATGGAACCTGGGACCTTTTGGTCTGCAGGCTGACGCTCTATCAACTGAGCCAAACTGGCTAGGGCCAATCTCTGCCTTCATCTTCACGTCATCTAACTTCGCTTCTTTTGTCTGTCTCTTATGAGAATATTTGTGATGGATTTAGGATCCATGAGGATAATCCAGTATAAGCTCCTCATCTCAAGATTTTTAGCTTAATCACATCTGCAAAAACCCTTTTCCCAAACGACCTGATTTCACAGGTTAGGATCTGATATCTTTGGGGGCCTCTACTTAACTCACTGTGGTGAGCTTTGAAGAGGTAGGATATATGACATATGTGTGGAAATTGGTTCCAAGAATGAAAAACCTTGGAATAATTTACTGTAGTGAAAAGGAGATAAATAACATTAAGGTGGTCAAACTTGTACTGACTAGAATATGATGTTCTGAGCGTTTTTGACAAATAATCTTTATATCTGGCAATAATCAACATGACAAAAATAATGGATCACTAGATTAATCTTTTAAAGAAGTATTTTTATTGATTTCAGAGAAGAAGGGAGAGGTAGAAACATCAATGATGAACGAATCATTGATCAGCTGCCTTCTGCACGGCCTACACTGGGGATCTAGTCCAAAAGCTGGGCATGTCCCCTGATCGGGAATGGAACTGTGATCTTCTGATTTGTAGGTTGATGCTCAACCACTGAGCCATGCTGGCTGGACGCCAGATTAATCTTAATTATTACCTCTGACAATATATGATCTAGTTGATCATTTTTGGCAAGGTTTTGAGTTTGTCCTTCATAATATATTCCTAACAAGCCAGAAGTACAATCTAGATCTTAGAGTTCTGTGGGTACCACTGGTAGAAGGAGCATCAATGGAGCGCTTTGAGGGACAGGTCTCTAATCACAGGCAGTCGTGAGGGTGGCCTAAGCCCTATTCGTGTATATTTTAATTTATTTGAAGTTATTTCAGACAACAGAGAAAAATGAAAAACTAATGAGGCTTGAATAAGAATATTTAATGGCTGTGTTTTGAAGCAAATTTAGGAATAGCTACTCCAGCTCTTTCTTTCTGCCTATGCTCGCTTTATACTCTGGTGTTCTTTCTCTACAGCATGAGCTTTCAGGGGAAGGAAATGCCTTATTCAACTTTTAGATACACTAAGCTGGTTACACTTCAGTTTTCTTGACGACTCTCCTCAGGATCATCTGAACTGGGTTTTGAGGCCCTTGGTTGACAGTAGCCTGCTCAGCTCCAACTGATGACACATGGGGATGGCAGTTAGGGGCCAGCTCAAATATAGCCACTAGTGCTCCTTTTGGCTGTGTTTTCGGTGTTTCCAGTCCAGGCTTCCACTTCTTATGGCTTGGGAATCTAAGGGAGAGGAGGCATTGTTTAAATTCTCTAACTCACTAATGGAGGTGAGATTGCTAATGGAAGATCTAATTATATACTGTTTCTATTTGACTGAAATTACAGAAATGGACCAATGTCTGAAGTTACATTGGAGAGAAGGAAATGGAATAGGATAATTGACATTAATAGCTTTGCCACTGTGTGCTGACTGACTTTGAAAGTCTGAAATTTGCCATTACTGAGTCTTACCCAGTTGGTCACTAGTCATCAGGATAAAACAAGAGGCTCCCTTGGGGTCGTGATGTTTAGGGAGGGCTCAAGATGGGACCTCACTGCAGCATGATGCACAGTGACTGCACTCAGTGGAAAGCAGACTGTCTTAGTATTAAACAGCCAAAGAGGAGCCTTGACTTGATAAAGGTCTCCTGAACACTTAAGTTTATTTTGTATTTGGTGGTTTAATACTTAACCACTTATTTCTTCACTGTTTCCTCGAGAATGGCACTTTTCTTTCATTGTTTTTCTAAGGTCCATAATCCAAAAATAGGAACTATTGTTTTAATGATTTTATTAAACTACTATCTATTTAAATAGGTGGTTTTAGAATTTTTTAAAAATATATTTTTATTGATTTCAGAGAGGAAGGGAGAAGGAGAGAGAGATAGAAACATCAACAATGAAAAGCATTGATTAGCTGCCTCCTGTACATCCCACACTGGGGATGGAGCCTACATCCCACGCATGTGACCAGACCAAGAATTGAATCATGACCTCCTGGTTCATAGATTGATGTTCAACCACTGAGCCATGCATGTGGGGCCAGAAATGTTTACATTTAGAAAGTTTCATAAGAGATACATTGTGTTCATTTGTAATAATCCTATATAATAAGAGCCTAATATGCTAAGTGTCTGGTCTCTGGTCATCTGTTCAACCAATCAAAGCATAATATGCTAATGACATGCTAAGGCCACTCAACCACTTGCTATGATGTGCACTGACCACCAGGAGTCAGACAGTTGACCAGTTGACCAGTCGCTATGATGTGCACTGACCACTAGAGGGAAGACTCTCCAACCAGTAGGTTAGCTTTCTATTGGGTTCTGGCCAATCCAGACTGAGCAAGATGGGCCAGACATGACCTGGAGCCCTCCTGCCATCCCTCCCTGGCTGGCTAACCTTCTGTGTGGGGTCCATGACCATGCACCGGTGGGGTCCCTCAGCCTGACCACCTTCTTGCAATCCGGGACCCCTCTGGGGATGTTGGAGAGCTTGTTTTGGGCTGATGCCACCGACCAGGCCAAGAGACTTCCCTACTGGTGCACGAATTCGTGCACCAAGCCTCTAGTTACTAATAAGTGCTAATAATCACTAGTAATTACTAATAATTAACCACTTGAGTGCATATATTTAAATATCATATCTTACAAGAGTTATTTTATAAAAGGATAGACTTAGAAGGATCTCAGAATGTTTTGATAGTTCACCTTTATTAAGTGATTTTCTTTTCTATCATTCCTAGAAATTGTTTAGACCAAGCATCACAAACTCAAAGGCTAACACGGGCCAAATAAATGACGATGCAGCCCGCAGGTTGCAAGTTTGACATGCTTAGTTTAGACAATCTCTGCATATTGTTGTGAGATGGTATCAGCATTAAGGATGGTGGCCAAGTCTTTTATTTTAATAGCATGTAATTCACAGGGTGCCAAGTTCTGTTCACTTATAGAGGATCACCTGTTGCTGACAGATATACACCAATAGGAAACCTAGTGTGTTTTCTCTTTATTTTTAGAATTGTTTGCCTTTTATTAAGCTGGTGTCTTTTATTTAGATAGCTTCTAGTGTGTACACCAAGCATGTCAAACTCGCAGCTGCCAGGCTGCAGGCCTCATTTATTTAAACAAGGCCTGTGGCCTGCCTGCCACGAGTTTGACATGCTTGGTGTCTACTCTGTTTCTCAATCACCCTTTGAAGTCTACTTTTTAAATCACCTTGTAAAACAATTTTGTGTTTGCATATATTTTGATATGTACTATCTTCACACTACACTGGTACTTCAACTTTTGTGTCTTTCACTTTATGGCTTCTCATCCTGACAACAATAGGTTGATAAAATTGAACCCTGAGTCTAGTGTAGAGTCTTACGTGGTACATACCTTTCTCTGCAGATACTCCGTGACCACAAAGCAGTCATCATTCAGAAGTGGGTCCGGGGCTGGCTGGCTCGCATCTACTACAAGAGGAGCCTGCATGCCATCATCTATCTTCAGTGCTGCTTACGGCGGATGATGGCCAAGCGTGAGCTAAAGAAGCTCAAGATCGAGGCCCGCTCCGTGGAACGCTATAAGAAACTCCACATTGGCATGGAGAACAAGATCATGCAGCTGCAGCGCAAAGTTGATGAACAGGTGTGTTTTGAACAGGACCCTGAAAGTGAGCATGCCTAAAGAAACCCACTGGGGTTGTGGTCAGCAGTGTCTCCCCTGGAGTTTACCTTTCAGTCTTAGCAGAAAAGTAAAATAATAATGACAGTAATGAGAATGGAAATAGTGATGGGTTCATAGGTAAGAACGTCATTGAAGGAAATTATTTTTGAGAATAGAGCCAGATTTACTAGCACTCCAAACCTTTATGACTAAGAGCCATCTTGTACTTTGTACTTCACTAAGCTCTTTCGTCATTGTGAGTCATTTGCATGTAGTATAATGCTCCTTTCACAGGTGACTTGTTTAACATTGAAGTGACAAAAGAATCAGTAAGATGTTCATGCTTCTGAGGAATCTACAGCCTGTTTGCAGAGATAAAAGTTTGGTTTCTCAGAGATAGTTACTAAGTAATATTTTAGCACATGCAAATGACATGAAGGTAATTAGTACTTCATAAATACTACATAGGGCAAAAAAGCCCACAATGAAATAGGGTTCATCAGAGATGTTTTCTGAGTGTGAGGAGGAGTTTGAGGGAGTAAACAAAGAGATCTGTAAGAAATTTATAATTTTGAGGCCATTTTATCATTCTTAATGAATCGCCTGGCTAGCACATGACTTTTAATGGCACAGTGATTTGTTTTCAAAAGCAAGTATAGATTTTACTATTTTGGGGTTAAAAATCAGGAAATTAAGAATTTCCTCTGGTAACTCACCTTGCAGCTAATAGAAAAATCACATCTATGTTGCTCATCATGTAAAACAGAAATACTGCTATTATCTTCTCTCTTTATATCACAAAGGAGTATTGATTATGTTACTATAAATGTTGTGGTTAGAATTTTGGTTAGATACTATAATATTATGATGATATAGCATGACTATGATGAATAAGCCTAGTTTTCTGACTATATACATTTGATGGCATGTCTGTTTACTTATTGTTTGTGTGTGTTTAAAGAACAAAGACTACAAATGCCTCATGGAGAAGTTGACCAATCTGGAAGGAATATACAACTCTGAGACTGAGAAACTACGAAGTGACTTAGAACGTCTTCAACTAAGTGAGGAGGAGGCTAAGATTGCGACTGGACGGGTTCTCAGTCTACAGGAAGAAGTTGCCAAGCTCCGGAAAGACCTGGAACAAACTCGATCAGAGAAAAAATCTATCGAGGAACGTGCAGATAAATACAAGCAAGAAACCGAGCAGGTAGGAAGGAACTAATTTCACATCCTTTTTACAAAGAAATGTGCTGTCATCTTGACCTGTCCCCTTGTGGCTCAGTATTGGTTTCAGAGCTGAAATTTTATTATTTGTGTTTCCCAAGCGTTTCTTCCCCATGATGAGTCAGTAGCTGTTTTAGTAGAACCTTTTAACTCTAATGAGAACAGAGGAAAAGCAGTATTGTAAGAAGAGAATTAATAGCCATGTCCCCACTATATATATACTCTTTTCTTTTCGTATTTAGGTCTGGCTAGAGAGTAGACTTCTTTTTCTTGGGTTAACATGATTAAGAAGTAAATCAAACAATGAACTTTCAATAGCTGATACTAGAGAGCTTTATGGAAATGAATTAAGACTGTTGAAAAGTTCAGTGGAGAAATCCACGTCTGCACACAGATTGTAGCCAAGAGCTGCTATGCAAATAGAACAAAAATTTTTTTTTACAGATTGAACAGTTTTCCACAATACAAATTTGTATTTACTTATGTTAAAACTTGACTAAGTACAGAAAACATTAAGGTTCTAAAGCAGCAATGAGATGCATTGCTTAAACAAAATAAAAATGCCTCAACATAAGGCTTACTGGGGAAAAAATAATTTTCAGGGAGTCCACTAGTGTGACCATCTTTAAGTGAAAACAGAGTTCACTGTGTTGATTGTAACTATGAGCAAGAATCCCGATGCTCTGTTTCTGCGCTGACAGCTGAACATTAACCTTCTGAGCTCAGTGAGAATCTCCGAAGGAGCGTAGATGCACTTCAAGTAGGAGAGTGTACCTAATAAAACTGCAATCCTTCCATGGTGTTCGGGGTCCCAATAGAACAGTTCCTCCTATTTCTCTAGTAGATCTGGGCTCATATTGTGGAAACAGCCATGCCATTAATGTGTTATTTAACGTGGCAAGTTTGTTCTGTCAGAATTTAAATATACATTCAAAGCAATACCCTTGAGGTTTAAGATTTTATTTTATTTTTCTTGTTACCATTTTCTGAGTCCACAGAAGCTTTCCAGATTCCTCTGAATCTAGAGTATTTAAGCTTGGTAGGAAAATTCTCTTTCCTCTTTAAAGTCAAGTTCATATTTTTCTAGTCTGATAGAATAGTACACATGAACAGATACAGATTTCTCCTTTTTTTATCTGCTTTTCACAGGCTAGCTATAGGCATTATCACTTATTCTTTTGGATGGAGTATAGTAATGTGGAATGAAAAAACTTCACTGTGACTGCCAGCTTTATGATCAGGAAAGCTATGTATCTTCAAGGAACCTAGAAGGTCCACTAGAATTGTGGTTCTTAACCAGGAGTGTGTATCAGAATCTGCTGGGGAATTGTTTTAAAGATACCTGCCCAAACGCTGGGAGTGTGGACTAGGCACATGTATTTTGAAAAAGCATATCCTTGATAAAGAGCAGTTTCTCTCAAGAGCATAGGGAACTCCAGTCTCTCTGTTGAGGTGGAAGGTAAGGCTAGATCAGTATGGAGGGAAGAGACTGGACCTTCCGAAGGAACACCAGGCGACTTCAGCTGCGGCAGTGTTGCTGTCCACTTCCTTGTTCTCCAGGGATCCCGTCACAGAGCCCTCACTCTATCTGAACTCCTGACACTTATCTTTTATTATTAGGTATCACTTTTAGAGTTCCTTGAACTTATGCTTAGAGAAGAAATTTAGATTTCACTCATCACAAGTACATTATTTTATTGCAGAGATGAACTGAGTAAATTCTGAACTTCGCAAAGTTATCTTTGGTTTTGACTTTTGCTTCCTGGGAATCCTTATCCAACTAGGAACTAGAAAGTTAATTGTTTTTTAAAAAAATATTAAAATATACATAGCATAAAATTTACTATATTAGCCACTTTTAAGTATACAATCCAGTGGCATTAAGTGCATTCACTGTAGTAAGGTCAATGCTTAAACATGGGATAAAAGGACTAGTTTACAGTCTTGCAAAACTTAAAAGGGGATGAAAGGAAAATTCTCTTTTTCAAGACAGATAGCAGGGAGCGTCAGAAAATCTTCAACGAATTTCCAGAACCAAAATTCCCTTCAGTCTTTCTTAACCTCTTCAATTTTCTACCTGAACCATGGGTAAGCACATAGCTTTGTGCTAGGCTGCTGAGCTGAAAAGGTATTATTGTTGCTTTAAGAGCAAATGCTTACGAGGTGCCAGGCAATTGCTAAATGCTCAAGGTACAAAGTAAAACAACAGCAGTAATCATCTTTGTCCTCCAGGAATTTCTAGTCTATTAGGGAAGTAAAAGTAAATCATTTATAAGGACTATAAAGAGGCATATACAAGGCCCTATACTAGCCCAGAAAGGAAATATCTATTTGGAGAGAGTTTCCAGGAAGGCTTTCTGGAGGAGGTATTGCTTGAACCAAATTTGAAAGATGACTAGCCATAACTATGCACATAAATGAGGCACAGAGATGTGGAAGTACGGAGTGAGTAACTGCAGCGTGGTCTTTATATTTAGGACCTAGTTTGCTCTGTAGTTGCAGCTACCTCATTTTATTTCATTTTATAGGTGGTATTAACTCTGAAGGAAGAAAATACTTCGCTGAAGCAGGAAAAAGAGGCCCTCAATCACCTTATCGTGGAACAGGCCAAGGAGATGACAGGTAAGACTCATGTGGGCTCACACTAATGCATGCTAACTAACCTCCCAAAGTTTTATAAGATGCCACTTTTTTTTTTAGTCCTCCTCAAAAGAGGAAGGAGGTAAGGGAGGAAAGGAGGGAGGGAGTGGGAAGGGAGGGATGGAGGGAGGGAGTGGGAAGGGAGGGATGGAGGGAGAAATGGGAGAGAGACGAGGGGGGGGGGGGGGGAGAGAGAGAGAGAGAGAGAGAGAGAGAGAGAGAGGAGGAGAGAGAGAGAGAGAGAATATGAGAATGAAATGAAAGAATCATTGATCAGTTGCCTTCCATAAATGGCCAAACTAGGGATCAAACTCACAAGCCAGGAATTGAACTAGCAACCTTCCAGCCAGGCTATAAGATACAACTTTTCTTAGAGCTTAAATATTTTTAAAAGGTGAGGCTGCCATTAGTAAATTTATAAAATTCTGAGAGGCAAGTGCTCTAAATATTTTGGTTGAAACAGTTGGTGAACTTAAATCTGGGCTCTCTATGTACAAATATTGAACTTATGTTTAGTCAATATCATATGTAGTTAAAAAATACTAATTGTTCTTCATGTATGGTTTATCAATTATGGCTTAAGAGGTTCCTATTGATTTAGGAAGAATCATTGAGTTAATATGTATGTGTGTATATGTGTCTATGTGTATTATTTTTATTTACTTACTTTTTGCTAAGCTAATGGATATTATTCTCCCAAGATCTACCACTCTTTTCCAACAAACAAACAAACTAATAGTAAAACCCACTGATACTTTCAATACAGGACTAACTAAATGTGAATATTTAATTTATTTGCTCTTTGTAAGAGAGATTAAAATGACGATAATGTATAAGAAATCCCTGTATTCATAAACATGGTATAAGGAGGTACAGATCTAAACTGCAGTAATTGATGGTGGAAATGGAAAGGAAGAGATGGATTGGAATGAGGATATATAATAAGAAAAGAATCAACAGAATGTTATTTTTGATGTGGCATTTAAAAAGGGAATAAGAATATTCTAACGTTTTAGTATGGGATTTCAAAATAATAATAGTGTTTTATTAGTAATGAGTAATTTGAAAAGTAAGTACCTCTTTATGAGGAAAATTAATGAGATCATTGTTAGAGTGTTAAATTTTGGTTGTCACCTAGGGCCTCCAGATAAAGATGTTCTGAAACCAAATTAAGATGAAAGATTAGAGCGAAAAAAAGGAGCCTTAACGTACCCATCAAAGCTGTGATAAGAGAACCCTCTGTAGTTTACCCCACACTGCCCTCTTTCTCTCAAGGGGATAATGTAAAGGAAAGAAAAGAAAACCTGGAATTAAGCCTTATAGGATAACCATATGTAAGGGATAAGGACAAGGGGGAGGGGGGCAGCCAGAAAAAAAAAATCAGAATAGAAGGAGAAAATAATGTATGGAGGGATCCAGAATGATAATGCTTCTAGGAAAATAGATTTGCCCAGGGTCAGTTTGTTGGTAGCTTTGGGCAGATTCTGCAAACTGGTAGGAATAAAAGGCAACTTACAGAATGTTATAGAGACTAAATTATCCCACTCATTAATTTACAAATTATTAAAGCCTTATATAGGGAAACACTGTGATGGCACCAGGGAAACAGTTGAGAAAAGATACTTGGCAGCCCTTGCCCTCATGGAGCTGACAGAGAAAGAAATGGTGAAGCAATAGAAGTGGACAGGGCAGATTAAGATTTAGCCACAAAATATGAGGATAAAGTGGACCAGAATGGTAGCAAATTTAATATTTATAAATGTGAATGGTTGGCTCATTGAGTTAAAACATACAGCTGAGGGAGAAACCAAGATGGCGGCATAGGTAAACACCTAGACTGCTACCTCGCACAACAATTTCAAAACTACAGCTAAAAGAACGGACATCATCCAGAACCACAGGAAAGCTGGCTGAGTGAAAATTGTAAAACAAGAAAGAAAAAGAAAAGCACATGGAGATTCAGAAGAGCTGCAAGGGGCTGAGGTACAGAGACACGTGCGTGGAGAGGACGGGTGGCTGAGTGTCTGGCTGGCTTTCTTTAGCAGTAAGGAGACAAAAGCTCCCTACTGCGCTGAACCCCAGTTCCGACTGCACTGAACCCCAGTTCCGGGCGAGACCTTGGGGACCCAGGTTCATACGGGGGGAATCTGGACCATCAGGTGGAAACTCAGGGGAGCCGTGTAAGGCAGAGGTCTGGAGGTGCGTATGAGTGCGCATGACTATGCCGAGTATGCCACTGGCTTTCTCTAGCGGGAGGGAAACAGAAGCTCCTGATTGCACTGAACTCCAGTTCTGGGTGAGAATCTGGGAATCCAGATTCATTAGGGGAGAAACTGGACTGTCTGGCAGTGGTTGAAACTCGAGGGCGGCTTTCTCTCAGAGGTGCTTGCAGAGATTACCAAGGGACACTGAGATCCAGGGGTCTCATAGGGCAGGGCTGACGGGAAGCCAAGACTGTGCCCCGCCCTGAGATTCCACCCCATCCAAGCTGAGCACAGAGGCTTTTGCAATTTTGCAAGTCTTGTCTCCTAAGGCTGTCTCCAGCACAGAAATTCTCCTGGCGTAGACGCAGCTGATCCTCACAGCCAATTGGCCTAGAGGTCAGTTCCTCCCAGTGATACCAACAACAATCAAGACAACTATAACAAGGTTGCACACACAATCCACAAAGGGGTGTACCATGAGTGTCCACCTCAGGTAACTGAGGAGGCCATCCCACTGGACCATATAGGACACCTAGCACACAAAGCTACCCTACCAACTCAGGGAAGCAATGAAAATGCAGAGTCAGAGAAACAGATCACAAATGGAAGAAATGGACTGGATATAGAGTTCAAAACCACAGTTATAAGGTTTTTCAAGAATTTCCTAGAAAAGGCCAACAAATTTAGCAAGACCCTCGAGGATATGAAAAAGAACCAACTAGAAATTAAACATACACTAACTGAAATAAAAATTATTATACAGAGCCCCAACAGTAGACTAGAGGAATACAAGAATCAAGTCAAAGATTTGAAATACAAAGAAGTAAAAAACACTCAACCAGAAAAGAAAAAAGAATCCAAAAATTTGAAGATAGTATAAGAAGCCTCTGGGACAACTTCAAGCGTACCAACATCAGAATTCTGGGGGTGCCAGAAGAAGAGAGAGAGCAAGATACTGAAAACCTATTTGAAGAAATAATGACCAAAAACTTCTCCCACCTGGTGAAAGAAATAGACTTACAAGTCCAGGAAGTGTGGAGAACCCCAAACAAAAAGAATCCAAAGAGGACCACACCAAGACATATCATAATTAAAAAATATATATTTTTTTTATTGATTTTTTTACAGAGTGGAAGGGAGAGGGATAGAAAGTCAGAAACATCGAAGAGAGAGACATCGATCAGCTGCCTCTTGCATGCTCTCTACTGGGGATGTGCCCGCAGCCAAGGTACATGCCCTTGCCAGAATCAATCCTGGGACCCTTCAGTCCGCAGTCCGACGCTCTATCCACCGAGCCAAACCGGTCTCGGCGACACATCATAATTAAAATGCCAAAGCAAAAGACAAAGAATATTAAAAGCAGCAAGAGAGAAACAGTTAGTTACCTATAAGGGAGCATGCATAAGACTGTCAATGGATTTCTCAACAGAAACTATGCAGGCCAGATGGGAATGGCAAGAAATATTCAAAGTGATGAATAGTAAGAACCTACAACCAAGATTACTCTATCCAGTAAAGCTATCATTCAGAATTGAAGGTCAGATAAAGAGCTTCACAGATAAGAAAAAGCTAAAGGAGTTCATCAACACCAAACCAGTATTATATGAAATGCTGAAGAGTACTCTTTAAGAAGAGGAAGAAGAAAAAAAAGCTAAAGATAAAAATTATGAACAACAAATACATATCTATCAACAAGTGAATCTAAAAATCAAGTGAATTAAAAATCTGATGAACAGTATAAACTGGTGAATATAATAGAATTGGGCATAGAAAGGGAGTGGACAGACAATTCTCAGGGGGAAAGGAATGTGGGGGGTGCTGGAAGAGACTGAACAAAAATCATACACCTATGGATGAGGACTATGGAGGGGGAGGTAAGGGCAGAGGGTAGGGTGGCAACTGGTGGAGGGGAGCTATGGGCAGGAAAAAGAGGAACAATTGTAATAATCTGAACAATAAAGATTTATTAAATTTTAAAAAACCCATATAGCTGAGGTTTCAGGTTTTTTAAATTTTGCTTTATCTGTAGTCAGGAGCTAATCTCCAATCTCTAGATGCTGTTCCAGCCAAATTCAAGCCACTGGCAACAGAGAATATTAGAGTGGAGTGAGTTCCCCCAGCAGCACACAGGAAAAGTAACACAGTTGACAGGCATGGGGAGTGTACCTGATTAGAAATTGGGACATAATTGGACAGCAGGGAGTTCAGAGTGCAGGAAAATTGATAAATAGAACCTGGCTACAAATGGAGAGAGTGGAGAGTAGGACAGCCATGTCCACTGAGAAGCCACCATTTCAGAGACTGGCGCGTATCTGACTTTTTGACAGAGTACACTAGTTTGGACAACACAATTTATGAATAGCCTGAAACAGAATATTATTGGAATAAAACATGTATACTTTTGTTACTAGACAATGACTAGTGGAGGTTCTTCAAGCGTGTGCTATGACCAGAGAGTGAACTGGAGGCACTTAGTCTATAGTTTATGGAAGAACTCCACAGATGATTATTACTATTATCAATAAGTTATTTCAGTTTTTGCTTATGATATTTTTTCTTTTTAAAATTTATTTTTTATTTTATTTTAGAGAGAGATGGGAATGGGGAAAGAGAGAGAAACATTGATTTGTTGTTCCACTTATTGGTGCATTCATTGGTTGATTTTTGTGTGTGCCCTGACAGGGATCAAACCCTCAGTCGTGGCTGATAGGGACAGTGCTCTAACCAACGGAGCTGCCTGGCCAGGGCTTCTCTTTCCCTACATTGACTGTGAAGATACTCTTCATAGATCATAGTGGTACTAAAAATAAAAGCCCTGTGGAGAAATGAGAAGTCAAAGTCATGCTTGTACTGTTATATTCTGTGAAGCCATCTTCCATATGCTTTTTCCTCTTTTCTTCAGAGACTATGGAGAAGAAGTTGGTAGAAGAAACAAAACAACTGGAACTTGATCTTAATGATGAAAGGCTGAGATATCAGAACCTTCTGAATGAGTTCAGTCGCTTAGAAGAACGATATGATGACCTAAAGGAAGAGATGACTCTGATGTTGGTAGGTCATCTACTTTTGCTTTTTTTTTTTAATGAGAAATTTTAAACATATACAACAGTAGATAGATAAGGAGAATGAACTCCCGTGTATTCCATGTACTTATCACCCAGTTCCAAAATGGAAAACACTTCCACCTCTCCATCCCACTTCACCCAATGGGTTGGATTATTTTAAAGCAAATCTCATAAATCATATAACTTTATTTATAAATAATTTATAAAGTCAAACACTTTAAAGACGGGACTGTAAGATAGTATAAAGTCAGTATAGCTGGACTGTGTTTCATGTATTGAATGACTTAATGTAAAATTTGCATATAAAGCAAATATTTATATGATTATTTTCCTCTACTGATTTTTATTATAATTTCAGAGATATAGTCCTACAAAAATAAAATTTAGCCTCTATTTTTCATAAATTATCTATTTCAAGGACTCTTCTGCATCTGCCAGTGTACCTTTTAAGAGTTCTCCCTATTTTACTTAACCTGCTATCAGGAAACAAAGAAATCCCTAGCTCTCTTATTCCCTAAAGTGTCAGCTTTTAAGGTAACTTCATGGTACAATTGACCAAAAATGCTTTGAAATATCGTTTAAATAGATAATTTTATATCTGTGGGGTTCAATACTTGCTTCATTTTTTGCCTCAGTCTGGATCCTTTGACAAAGTTCTGTAAAATGTGATGTTTAAAAAGTCAAAATAAAAGAGATTATGTAACAAAGGAAATAAATAAATTTACTACTGTGAAATGAGAAAACCTAGTCTCAAAGAGGTTAAAATGCTAATTTAAATTCCACAGGTGGACCATTATTTCAAACCTCACTACTCTACTCTGTGATTTACATGTGACAGAGAGAAATTAGGACTAGGAATAGGTCACCATTATCCTTGCAGTGGTTACATTGGAAGGACTCTCATTAAGTCTTGTCCTCTTTGCTCTCCCTGCTGCACTTGGCCCTGGAGAAACCTTCTTTGTTCACAATCTCTCATTCCCAGCTTTCTCTAGAGTCCTATGTGGTTAATGGGTCTCCATAGTCAGAGGGTCAGCCACCTCTAGAAAAGACCCTCCAGTGATTTCCATCAGCAATTTCCTTCCTGCTGAGCAAGCCTGCCTGCTATTTATTTTGTTCCCAGCTGTGCTATGGGAAAACAAAGATGTAACCAAGTTCCAGGAGTAGTTTAGCTGCTTGTTTTCTGATTTCTCAGCCTATTTCCCTCTCCATTGGATGCCTGTGACTCATTGTCATTCCTCTTGGGTAACAGAATGGTCAAAGGAAGGAGCCTCAGGGGTAGTTTAGTTTCCTAGCTCCAGATACAATCAAGATTGCTTTTTTTCCCCCAGGAAATGTTTGGTGAGAATAAAAAATTTGACTTTATATTTAGGAGTATTGAAATATTAATAGCAGCATCTTATTTTAATTATTAGAATTTAGCAACTAATAGGTGGGTTCTTGGCTAATATTTCATTGACATTGTTCTACAAATGAGCTCTCACTGCCCCAATGCTAAGGAAGCATTTTGTAGTAAATATGTTATCAGTGAGGAGAGCTCCAGGTTCCCTTCTGTTGCTCTTGGGAGTGGGCTTCTTGCGATCCCAAGAAAAGGAATTTTCTGTAAGGTTCTACGCCGCCGCGAGAGAAACTGCAGGCAGGAGTCCGAATAAGGGAACGAATTAATCAGGCTTTATTGGGGGTCTCCGGGCGGGTACACAGGCTGGGGGGAATGGAGCCGGAGAAGCCGCGCCATGAGACTGGGGCCAGGGGAAGAGGGAAAGAAGGGGACCCAACCGGACCTCCTCCTGGACTGCCTGGGAGAGCAGTCCTGGAGAAAAGGGTTGCACCTGGCGCACCGAGGCACATTTTAAGGCAGGGGTTGGGCCCAGGGCAGAACGGGAAGGGGTGGGACACAGGGCACTCTGGTATGTGCTTGATTGGTGGCTCAATGTCTGTCAATTACATCATAACTCCGCCCACCAGTGGGGGGGGGGGATACCTATCATTTTCTGAGACCCGCATGGGAGGATGAGGTATTGTAGAGAGCTTTATTTCTGTGGAATTAAACCCCTAGATTTCCCAAGGTCCCATTTCCCTTTGCCCTGCCATAGAAGAAGTATAGCTGTGGGTTCAGCAGAGCTAGAATCATATCCAATCCAGCATCAGGGTCACTTAGTTTGTCCCCAGTACATCAGTCCATTGCATATGCGGTCCACAGGGCCACATGGCTATGGAGGAAACCGGCAAATGCAAGAGAGCCACAAACCAAAAGAGTGAAATCCTTTGTTTGTGGGATTATGTATTCCCAAATTTACTAGGGTTTGCAATGGCCCTACCTACTCTAGCCAATGATCTGTGTTTCCAGGTTTGACTGACAGGCACCTTTCCTAGTCACCCCAGCTTTACTGCACAGGTGTCTGTCTCCTCAATTGTCCCAGTCCCATCCCTTCCCTCAGTAATCTATAGGGAATGAGCTGGTTGTTCCCTGGGGAGTGTGAAGTTGCAGCTTCCTGGCGAAGCTGCCCAAATGACATGCCTGTAATGTCTGGCCTCCTTTTGTTCCTTTCCTATTATTAGTAACTAGCTAATTACAGTGGTATCAGGGAGACTCCTCAAATAGATGTGGGGAAATTTAAGGGAAGAAAATTGATAGGCTGCCTCAGGGCTTCCCTTATGTGAAGAAGGTGCCACTGATTACCAGAGTTTAGATTTGTTTTCCCTGGTACTAATAAGTATTGTGGGATTTTTCTCCAGGGACATTCAGTTGTAGGGCAGAAGCAAGTAAGGGGTACGGAGGTTTAAGCCAATAAAAGGATAATGAGGCCAGCGAATCCAGGCTTAGGAAGAGTTTGTAGATAATTAATTCCAAGTAAGGATGGAATCCAGCATGTCAACAATAGGGTCATTATCTTGACAAAGGGAGTAAACAAGATTCAAGAGAAGAAAGAATTATGGAAGAAATGACAGATAAGGAGAAGATGAGGTGCTGCACACAGATCTTGAAGGAGAACATGCTGATCAAGTGAAATGTTCATCCTTGTAATTGAATAGCATATTGAATGAAAACGGAAGGGCCAACAATTGAATTATTGCAGGGTCCTAACAATTATAGCAGCATCAGTTACCATTCCTTGAATGCTTGTTATGTCCTAAGTACTATGCTAAATTCTTTACTTGCACTCTCTTATGTAATCCTCACATAAACCCTATGAGGTAGATAATATTATCTCCTTTTTCTGGAAGATGAAAATGAGTCCTAGAGAAGTTGGGTAAGGGGCAGGCAAATGGCAGAACTGGGATTCCCACCCAACTCTCTCCTATTTTCAACCCAGATCACTTAACCATTGCCATGTATGCAAAAGTTATAGTAAATAGCAATTCTATAGTATTGCTTCTATTCGTATCTGAAGATATTTGTTTTTAAAAATACATACATGTGGGAAAATATGGGTCTCACACATCTTTAAGAAACTTATTAAAAATTATTGTCCTAGTATTTATGGACCTGTTTTTCTTAAGAACATACCGTCCTATATAATAAAACCCTAATATGCAAATCGACCTAATGGTGGAATGATTGGCAGAATGACTGGCGGAATGACCAGTCGCTATGATGTGCACTGACAACAGGGGGCAGAAGCTCAATGCAGGAGCTGCCTTCTGGTGATCAGTGTGCTCCCAAAGGGGTAGTGCCACTCAGACAGAAGCTGGGCTCATGGCATACAGCTGGCAAGCATACCGGTGGTGGTGGGAGCTTCTCCCACCTCTGCTATAGGCAGGTGGTAAGGAGTGAGGGGTCCCAGACTGCTAGTGCCCCACACTGCAAGGGAGATATCTGACTGCTGGCTTAGGCCCAATTCACCTGGCAGGAGGACATTCCCCAAGGGGTCCCGGACTGTGAGAGGGTGTAAGCCTGGCTGAGGGACCCCCATCCCCAAGTGCACAAATTTCATGCACTGGGGCTCTAGTTTATTAAATAAACACCATCTTATGCAACTATTGTCTTAAGCTAGGAACTTGAAGTCGGTGTGCCTCTGTGTGTAAGCAGAGTAACCTGAGCACCCTGGGTTTTATCTGTGGCAGTTCTGTGGTGTGCGCCCAACTGCTAGATAGGTCAGAGGCTCTGGTGTTCTGGGGTCTTCCCTATGCACTGGTATGCATGTTGGGCTGGTCTGGGAGACTCAGTTGCCCGATATGCCAGCTTCACTTTGGTTTCACTGATGGATCTGCTCCCTATAAGTCTGAATGGTGGAAGGAAAGAGGCAAAGAACTACCTGTGGCTTTTGGCTCCTTTCCTGCATTTGAGGGAGGAATAAAGGAAATTGGACAGATCAGAAAGCTCTCTGAGGCCTTTCTGAAGCTCCCAGGATCGGTAACCCTGTGAGATATAAGCCACCAAATGTCTCCACCTCTTCTGCTGGGGTCACCTGAGGACTGAGGGACATAAACCCAGCCTTTTTCTTCCTTATTCTTTAAATTCATTCTCCAGCCCCTTCAACAGAAAGGAGGGGACTGCAATTGCTTAACTTTTCTGTTCCTCACACACTTTTTGAATGCACATGGGTACCACGTGCCATAAAGTATCTTGGACTCCCTGAATGAATAATCCAATGATCTTCAGAGCTTTCTTAGAGCAGTTTTCTTGACTCTCTTACTCACCCTTTCCACTGCTGACTCCAGAGAGTCACCTTCATGCATGAAAGTGACAGAAATTACAGTCACTTTATGGAACCCCCCCCCTTTATTAACTATGCCCAAACACAGCACAATAAAATGACTATGCTGTCATTAAATACACCTTATGAACTTTTTGGTAATTTTTACTTGATTGTGACATTGAAGTCAGTGTGTGGATGCTGAAGCATCCTACTTATTCTCCACTGGTGTGGCTGGCAACTCACAATTTAAAAATCCAGAGGGGACTCTGCTAACAGCCACGAGTGATTCTCATTCAAGCATTTGGTTTTGCCACTGTTCTTGCCATGTCTGCTGGTGCATGTCTTTTTCTTTGAGGAGCTCACAAGGTGACCCTTTTGTGAGAGTTTATTCAAGACAACATGGAATAGATCATTTGGTCAAAGAATAGCAAGTCAGTTGAGTGGTGATTAAAACCAGGCTAAAATGGATCTGTTTTAACTATACCAGGTTTAATTTTGTTGTGTGTATTATATCCTGCTTGCCTTGCAGAATGTGCCTAAGCCTGGACACAAGAGAACAGACTCCACCCACAGCAGCAATGAGTCTGAATATACCTTTAACACTGAAATTGGAGAAACTGACGATATTCCATTGAGGACAGAGGTACACTTTGTTTTATTTTATTTATTCATTCGTTTATATTAAATTTAGAGAGGGGAAAGGAGAGAGAGAGAGAGACCAAGAGAGAGAATATCTATGTGAGAGAGTAACATCTATCGGCTATCTTCCATATGCACCCCAACAGGGGATCGAATCGAATCCACCCCCTTCTGGTGTATAGGACAGCATCCATCCAACGAGAGTCACGCTGGCCAGGGTGAATTCAGAGGTATATTTTAGACACCTCTCACTAAAAGTAGAATATGGCCATATTGTTAACAGAGCACATTTCCATTTCAGAGCATATCCCATTTGCCCATAAATGTATAATTTGTTTTGAACTGTTTATTCTTCAGATGTGACTTATAGGTGCTTAATTAGCTATGTATATATTGCATATATTTTTTGTCTGTAGACCTTTTAATTTTAATGTAATTTTGATGATCAGATTTTCCCTTTTGTAATTCCCTTTTATACCTTAATGTATTCTATGTATACTAGTAAAAAAATATAGCCTATCATGAATTTATTTCTGATAGAGGAAAATTATTTAAAAAGTAAGCCCTTTGCCCTTGAATATTATAAATACCAATGCCCAAGAGTTTTGTAAGACTGCTGCCTCTGTTTGATGACAATTTTTACCAATGTAATTTTCTTCCACAAAAATACTTGAAAAATAGCTTTAAATCTGCCTTAGTGTTTTGTGTTATGTGGTATAAAACCAAAATGACATATTCCTGTAACTACAAGAGTACAGTGATGTTTCTGTCTCTCTTTCCTTCTCCCTTTCTCTCTCTTAAATCAATAAAAGCATATTTTAAGAAAAGAAAATGCTTTAATCATGCCTACCTTTAAAAGATAATACAAATATATAATGAAAATATTATTTCACTTACATAAATCTACAACAGGAAAACAGAACAAAATTATGGGTTTTCTCTGGATATGAGATTGATTATGCTTGCATTTCCCTTCTTTGTACTTTTCTTATTTCCTAGATTTTTCTCTAGAAATGTATTTTTCTTTTGTAGAGCCCTGATGCACAAAATTCTTGCAAAAGTAGGCCTTCCTTCCCCCAGTTGCCGGCACCAGCTTCCCTCTGGCACCTGGGACCAGGCTTCCCTTGCAGCCCCAGCTTTGTCTTGAAGGATATTCGGTCTAATTAGCATATTATGCTTTTATTATTATAGATTAAAAACATTCGTTTTAAAAATTGACAATTGGAAATATAAGATTAACTAATCAGTTAGATTATATTTGACCATTTAGTTAAATAAATATTATCTTTCTCTCAAACAAAAAGAGATTCCTTATTATTACATTAAATCTAAAGATACAATTCTTTCTCTTCTTACCTCATTAAAAGTTCAAATCCCAAATACACAAGGTGAAACAATTATGGCTCTCTCAGAACTTCCATGATGGTGATTAGTTCTTCCTGTTTGCTTAGTTTTAATTAATGTGTCTTTATTTATCCTAGTAGTTCTCACTCTGGTTCTGTTTTAGAACCAATTGCCATACTTTTTAAAATGCTATTAGGATATCTTTCAGTTTATTAAGGTATACATATGTTTTCACTTTCTCTCATTCTGATCTCAATATATTTATGCTGACGACCTTTTCAAAATTATTTTTTCCAATTACAGAAGAATTCAAATATAGAAATGTCTAAAGTAAAAAATAAAACTTTCCCATAGTACCTCCTATTCTCCAAGGTAACCATTGAAGGCCTTCTAAATGTTTGTATGCTATGTGCCATGTATGTTTAAAACTCCACATACATTTATTTGTTTTTCTAAATAAAACATAAGATCGTAATATAAATACTGTCCTGCAACTTGTATATTTTACTTTTAATACTTTAATCTGGGAAATATTTATCTACTCATATAGTTCCATTTCATTCTTTTTGACAGCTGTAAAGTATGTCATAATTTCGCTCTACCATAATTTATTTAAAAATACTCCCATTAACTGACATTTGGGTTCTTTGCAGTTTTTTTGTAATTACAAAAATAATTCTACAGTGAACATATTTTTCCATATATTTTTGTGTATTTGTGTAAGTAGTATATCTGTGGGATTAATTTCTAAACATAGATTACTAGCTTAAAGGGTATCACACATTTAAATTTTAATAAGTATAACTAACTTGCTCTTATAAAAGGCCTACTTTTACTTCCACCAATATCATATAAGACCCTGTTACTAAAATATGGCACTATAAATCTTTCTAGTCTTTACCAACGTGATAGGGAAAAAATAATACCTCACTGTTGTTTAATTTGCCTTTCTCCTAGTAGCTAGGTTGTTGACCTATTATATGTACATTCTTTGGCCCTTTATATTTTTTCTGTAAATTTGCCTATTTTTTCTTTTGGGCTCTGCATCATTTTCTCACTGGCTTATACATCTTCTGGATTGTCTTGACAGTCTTATTTTTTCTGGGGATTAGGAGCCAAGTGAGAAGAAGGTACCACTGGACATGTCATTGTTCCTCAAGCTCCAAAAGCGGGTCACGGAGCTGGAGCAGGAGAAGCAGGTGATGCAGGATGAGCTGGACCGCAAAGAGGAGCAGGTGCTCCGCAGCAAAGCAAAGGTGCGCAGTGTTGTCCACCCCAGGGCTGCAGGCAAACCCAGCACTGAGGTTGGAACTTTATATCCAGTTCTACAGTTTCTTCTTTTTCCCCCCAGTTTTTTAAATTTTTATTGACTAAGGTATTATATGTGTCCATATCCCCCCATTCCCCTTCCCTTGCCACTCCCATACATGCCCTTATCCCCCATGTCTTGTGTCCATTGGTTATGCTTATATGCATGCATATACTTCTTAATGGAAGCCTAGCCCAGAGCACTTTTACCAAGTAGGATTTGGTTCAAGTAGTGAGAGCTAACTTCTCCTCACTGTTTTCTGCAGAGCAAGGAAATATTTTAAGAGTAAAAATGTAACAATTAAAATATAAGTACTTGTTTATAAAGTTTTTAATTTATCTTTTCCTTAGGAAGAAGAACGGCCACAAATTAGAGGTGCAGAACTGGAATACGAGTCACTCAAGGTAATGGAATATTTCTGCCCAAGACCTGAAATATAGATCTTCTTGGAGCCTCTCTTTTTCTCAGACAATATGTTTCAGGGCACCTGAGGACCTAGCTTAAGCTTTATTCAGGCATTACGTCTAGCCTTGTATTGTTTCCCTTTTATAAGTTCTTTTCTGTACAAAATAGAGTTCAGTCTAAACAGAAACAGGACTAGTAGCTGAAATTTGAGGCTGTAGAAGGTAGTAAAGGACATGGACACTAGCATCAAACTGCCTGGGTTTAGATGCTAAATTCACCACTATATGGCTATATGTGCAAGTCATGTATCCTTCCTGTGCCTCGGTTTTCTCTAATATGGGGATAGGACTCTTTTGAGGATTATATGAACTAATCCACGTAAATAGGTTAGAATAGTGCTCAGTACTGTGTTTAATAGTATCCAACAAATGTTGGCTGTTATCATTATCATCATCATTTTTTAAATATAGGTATTTTACACATCAGCTCTAATTCTTACAACAGTCCTGCAAATTAGTATTTTAGTTCCGATTTTATAGATAAGAAAATCGAAGCCAGGAGATATAAGTTCCCTAAGATCACCCCACTGGAAACCTACAAGTATATCTGGCTTCAAACCCCATACTCTAACCACCAAACCCCACTGAAACTGTGTGTTTGAAGAGAAAGACTGCTAAGCATTAGTTTTCAGAGTAGAAATATACTCTAACTTATTTAAAAAAAAAACAGTTGGGAAAAGGGGATAAAGGTGGAAAGTTGTATCTTCTTAATGTTTAAAGGCAATGTCTAACTGGATAGTAATAAGCTGCCACTGTGTGTCCCAGAGCACTTGAATAAGGCAACAGGCACTGGATTGGGAGCAGTAGTTCCTGACATACAAAGCACCTTGGTAACACAGGAGTTGAAGTTTAGGGGTGGGTGGGGAAGAATCCATTCCTTGATAGCAGGCTGTGCCCTCCCCCAACCCCACTCCCACACACACCTGCTCCCAGCCCTAGCCCCTGGTTCCTTCCTCTGGTTTCCAGAATGAGAACCTTTTGAGCCCTGCAGTGTCTGAGCTATCAATCTGACAGCTCTCAAAACACCTCAGCTTCAGAAGTTTTCTAGGTTGTTAATTAATATACTAGAGGCTCGGTGCACAAATTCATGCACCTGTGGGGTCCCTCAGTCTGGCCTACAGGTTTGGGCTGACACCGACTCACCAACATCCCCTCAGAGGTCCTGGATTGTGAGAGGGTACAGGCCATTCCTAGGGACCACACTGGTGCATGATTGGGGTTGGGGAGAGATGCAGGAGGGCTCCAGGGCATGTCTGGCCGATCTTGCTCAATCCTGATTGGCTGGACCCCAGCAGCAAGGTAATCTACCGGTGGGAGCATCTGCCCCCTGGTGGACAGTGCATGTCATAGTGAGCAGTTGAGTGGCCTTGGCATATCATTAGTATATTACACTTTGAATGGTTGAACAGATGACCAGACACTTAGCATATTAGGCTTTTATTGTATAGGATTAGTCTTAAATTTTATTTTTCTCATATATTTTCTGCCTGTGTGAATTTTTTACTATTTTCTGCTTTTTTAAATTATAGTCTAGGTGGAAAATTATAGTAAGGCTTATGATTAAAACAAAACTAAAAGTTAGAAAAACCACAAAATAGCACAAGGAAACTCATTATTTTAAAGACTTTAGGTATATTTGAAATTTCCTAGGGTCTCTCTAAGCTGTCCTGAATTTTTTTCTTTTTCAGTAATACCGTATTTCTTCAAGTCTAGTCCTGATATATTTTTTCCTAATACTGCGATTTGGAACATAATTTATGCTCATTAATAGGCCCTGGTCCTCTGTGGATTTTCCACTTCCCACTTTCCAGAACTGCTGACTATTGCCTCCTCTTCAGGCTATATGGCATCTTGGTACAGAGAATGCCCATCCTTTACTGTGCCCAAACCCACACTCTTATCTCTTATCAGCTTCTTCTCCAGAAGATAGTTAGAATTTGTAAACTAATATATTAAAAACACTTGACTCATAATACCTGTATTTATAGTTTGAAAAGTTTTTTCTGCACCTTATCTATTTAGTCATTGTCACAACTTTTGAGAGATATACTCATAGGTGGTAGAGTCTGATCTTGAATCCAGGTCTCCAGACTAAGGAAACTTTCATGTGTGGTGTGGTATGGTGTGGTGTGTGTGTGTGTATGTGTGTGTGTGTATGTGTGTGTGTGTGTGTGTGTGTGTTTTAAAAATATGTATTTTAATTGTTTTCAGAGAGGAAGGGAGAGAGAGAGAAACATCAATGATGAGAGAGAATCATGGATTGGCTGCCTCTTGCCCACCCCCCATTGGGAATTGAGCCCACAACCAGTACATGTGCCCTGACCGGGAATCAAACCATGACCTCCTTATGATGCTCAACTACTGAGCTATGCTGGCCAGGCTAAGGAAACTCTAAACATCTTAGGTTCCTATCATTACTTGTTTGAAAACTAATTATACACACACACACACACACACACACACACACACACACACACACACACACACAGAGGGAAAGGGATAGAAAGTTAGAAACATTGATCAGAGAAAAACATCAATCAGCTGCCTCCTGCACACCCCCCACCGGGGATGTGCCCGCAACCAAGATACATACCCTTGACCGAAATCGAACTTGGGACCCCTCAGTCCGCAGGCCGACCGACACTCTATCTACTGAGCCAAACCTGTTTTGACTGTAGTATTTACTTTTAAAATATCCCAGCATTCTATCTGTTTCTCCTTCTCTCTTCCTCTCTGAAATCAATAAATACATATTTTTAAAAAAGACCCTTTTACCCTTTCTAATTATAATAGGAATGGATCTCTTGCTCTTGCAGTAAATGTACTACTTGAGTAGTATTTATATTTGTGGAAGGAGAAAAGTGTGGCAGCAGGTGGGCTCCTCTGTTATTCCTTTCATTGCCTTTTGTACTCTCTGTTCAGAGGACCAGAACCTGCTGAAATGGGACGGGACAGGCCAGAGGACTAGGGTTGGGAACCTGATCTCTAGCTCTGCTCGCTCTGTCTACCTCACACAAAAATGAACAAATAAAGACATCCTCTGTATATGAAGAAGCCTAGATTACAGAGTTCCCAAGTATTAGCTTGAGTGTTTCTCAGAATGTTGTTCCTGGACCAGGAGCATCAACATCAGTTGGTAACTTGGAAATGCAAATTTGAGGGCCTCACCCCACACCTATGGAATTGGAAACTCTGTGGGTAGGCCCTGTATCTGTCCTCCAAGCAGTCTTGATGCTCGAGGTAGCTTAGGAAACAGTGCCTCAGAGCTTAGGTGTCAGAGTAAAGACAGCCATGCTTTCTGTTGCAGACGTGAGCAGTGCGCATCTGAGTACCAGCTGGTGGGAGATGGGATAGGAAGGAGCATTCTTTTGCACATAAGGATGAACTAATTCATGAAAGAAAAGGTTACTTATTCTTAACTAGGGAAAAAAAAGGCTAGTTTTACTAAAACATGTTGAAAAGTCTGATATGGTGCTACAAGCACAAGATTGCCTTTGGAAAAAAAAGCAATAAAATATTTTATCTTTATACAGAAGTACTTCATGTCTACTATCATAAGGCCCTATCTCATGTGCTAAATAAGTCATCATGGTGCTTTTATTTATTTTTTAAAAAATTTCAATTACAGTTCACATTCAATATTATTTTGTATTAGGTTCAGGTGTAAATATGGGTGCTTTTAAATGACTGTCTATTGCACTGTTTCTCAACTGATATACTGTGACATTTGCATTCTAGTGCCAGTAAATATAGTTTCTGGGTTCTCATTGCCATTGCTTGAGCAGGATGTACAGAGGGCAGCACCTTGCAGAATACGGATGGCTGCTGGTGTGTGTGCATGTAAAGGATGTGTGAAGGAGGAGGTGGCCCATCATTCCTCCCACTTCTCAGAACTCTGCCAGCAACCTCACAAGCATGTCACATAGGAAAGAAGTGTGAAAAAGATATATCTGTGCTTGCTTTGGCAGCACACATACTAAAATTGGAATAGTACAGAGTCTTGCATGGCCCCTGTGCAAGGATGACATGCAAACTCATGGAACTTTCCATATTTTTGTAAAGATTACTTGTTTTCATTAAAATACTAAGGGGAATTTAATTAGTTTAAGTGTTGTAATTTTTTTTATTAGAAGTTAAAAACCTAAGATTTCAGTGGTCTTTTTATTCTGTTTTACAGTGGCTCTCTTCTTTCAGGGAGCCACTCATTTGAACTATTCATTGGAAATAACTTGACTAGCTGGACCCTCATAGTTGCCCTTACATTTATTTACCCACAAACAAAACTGGACTTCCTAGGACTGGGCTAACCTCGCCCTTTGGAACTCAGCAATCACCAGGCCTGGGAACATATCATTGGGTGGGTCTGGAATAAATTCGACTCTGGAATTTAGGTTGATGAAGCAAACTACCATTAACCTTGTTCAATTCTACTTGATGTCAGACCTCTTGAATTTGCAGAGTAGAGTTCCCAGTAGAACCTGGGAAGTCATTCACTAGGGTAGCTCTGATAGTCTTTTCCAGCAGAATTTTCTACCATCTTGGAGGAAAGTGAATATTCCAATGAAAAGTGAGGATGACATCAATGAACTATTCTATCAATGAACTATTCTTTGTCTATTTACACAGCGACAAGAACTAGAATCGGAAAACAAAAAACTGAAAAATGAGCTAAATGAGTTACGCAAAGCCCTTAGTGAGAAAAGCGCCCCAGAGGTGACTGCTCCGGGGGCACCAGCATACCGTGTCCTCATGGAGCAGCTGACCTCTGTGAGTGAGGAGCTCGATGTCCGCAAGGAGGAGGTCCTCATCTTGAGGTCTCAGCTGGTGAGCCAGAAAGAGGCCATCCAACCCAAGGTAAGCATAAACAAGTGGCTAGGGAGGGTATTGGGGTTCTGGCCTCTGTTTCTGTTTATCCATTCTGTCCAATGTATAATTAAGGAAACACTTAAGAGCATTTTTAGTCTAAATGAGGATATTATAGTTTTTTTTAAAAAAATCTTAGTGTTATTTTAAAACTATTGCAAATGTCAATTAGAGCAAAAAAGCACATGAATTCCCAAGTGGTATTCAGTCTCATCTCTCACTCATGAGCCAAGTGCTTTTAAAGTTATTTTTTTGTAGTAATTTGGCCACAATAAATTTTGATAAAAAATAAAATGCTATTAAGTACACAGATCCATAAACTGTCTTGCTGTGGGGAGGCATGAATGACTTTAAAATTACTTGTTGAAGGTAGCCTGTTGAACTGGAAAGGTAACATGGAGAAATTAGAAAGGAGATCAGTGGTGGAAGTTGCATTGAGATTCCTGCTCATTTCAGGGAGTTCTGTTTACTAGGGAAGCTGTCCCACTGAGAGGGGCTGTGGTTAGTGAGGCAGCAGAAAGGATCATGCTGGGAGATATAGATGGCTCTCTGAAGCCCTTTCCTGCCCTCAGGTATTTTGAGACCACGTGCTGATCAGAAATGGGCCTTTTTGTCATGTGCCGTCAGATAAAAATTATCAGATTAATCACCTTAAAGCCTGACATACGTCCCTGCTTGTGTTCATGCAACAAAGTGCTACCAAAGCTTGAGGCAATCAACTATCCCAACTGCATGACATGCCAAATAAATTATTACTGTGATATATGATGAACTGGGTGCTTGAAAGATGTGAGAGTGCTTCTCTTAGAAATGGTAGTTGTGCAGGTGGCTGAGATACCAACCCTTGCACATAGGTTTGGATTTGATAATGGCAACTCTTACTTAGGATTAACATTGATTCAGAAAATAAAAATTCTGGAAAATCCCAGTAATAAATGGATTTATATGAAGAAATGACCTTCCTTATTTTAAAGCAAACCACAAACCCCTTAAGTTTGAAATGAGAAGTTGGAGATTGGGAATCTCTCCCTGGTTTTGGCCCTATATGTATATCTCACCTTCCCTGAGGCTGATGACCACGCAAAAAACGAGTACTCACCTCTGCTTGCTAGCTGGAACATAGTCCACAATCAGGATTCCTTCCTCTGATTCCCTTGTGACAAATTGGTATTCTCATAGGAAACTTCAGTAACAGTTACGGGAAAGAAAAAGAAAAATGAACCAAGGGGCATAAAAACAATCTAGCTAACAGAACACGTGGCTGTGGGATCACACACCCTCGCTTACTCAGCTTGATACCCACGTGACAACTGCTTGTCAGCCCCTAATGGGCTGGCCCTGTCTAATCGAGGTTTCTGCCCTGAGCTTTCAGCTTATACATGGTAGCAGCTTGTCCTCTCCTGGGAATAATGCCCATCATGCTGATTGAGACCTTTCAAATACCCCAGGGCTGTTCATTCCACTCAGTTTCTAGTCATAAACATGTATGTCACAACTTTTTTGCAGGACAGTGGTGACGCCTAGTGAGCAAGGGGATGATCCAGCACAGCCAGGTCTAGTGTGTCTGCTCCAACCCCACGAGTATTCTAGGAGGCTTCACTGTAACTCACAGGCACTGGGAGAGAGTTTTGCCCATGTACTCTAACAGGAGGGTCATTCTTTCACTACTAAAAATACTTTACAGTAAAAAAAATACAGAAAGAATTTCAAGCACTTGTTCCTGAGAATTAAGACTTACCATCACATAAATACATGTTAACGTCCACCTAATGTCAGTTTTGTGAATATTTATTTATCTGTTGAGTTAGTTTTAGGGAAACAATTCATGGTTGTTTTTTTACAGTTCTTATTTGTTATGATGGAGACTCGATAGAATGTATTTATAGAAGTAAGGGTTTATTGTTTTCTCCATTTGTTTTTTTGTGCTTACCAACTTGGGATTTTCAGGATGACAAGGTAATTAAAAAAATTTTTTAGTATATACTATTTAATCCTAATTAGTTTATAAATATCCCTCAAAACATGCAATTGATGCTTTTTGGCCACCAAGTCTATTTGTATATTTGGGAAGTCAAGGGGAAAATGTGGATAATAGTAGTTTCCAGTCTGGTTCACAGAGAGGCCTCTCTGACTTCTAATTCACTGCCAGCTCTGTGCTTCACTGTGGTAGTTGTAGGCCATCCACAGATTTGGGGGGGAAGGGAGTCCTTCACTTGGAGGATCTCTCATGCTCACATGTCTACCAGCTATGGGTCTGAGGGAGAAGAGGACCCTGAGTTGCTGAGCACACCTGGAAAGGGTAGGATTTTCCTATATGGTTCAACCCTTTCAGGACTTCCAGTCACTGGCTCAGGAGAGACACACTGAGCAGAGAGTCAGTAACTTGTTAACCCTGATCCCATGCCCCAGCCACCACTTCTTAGCTAAGATAGGCCAGTTGAGGGAAAGATGGGCAACACACTAAGAGGACTGGCTCAGCACAGCAACACACTAAGAAGCCCAGCTTTCCTCTGCATTAGTTAATTAGATAATTTCCCTAATTATGAAAAGTTCAAAACCACGTTCTATAAGTTGGTCCTCAGATATCAGAGAATACATGTAGCATTAGAGAACCTGGGCCTTTGAGAGTTACTAGTTAAAACTTAAAAATCTGAGTATGGCCCTTTATGGAATAGAAAGATTTTCTCCTTTCAGAGAAAGAGAAAAAGGAAATTTTCTATGATATGTGTACTAAAATATGTATAAAAATAACTAAAGAAATGCTACATGTGGAATTTCTGGAAAAGATGTTTAAAATGTAATAAAATACAAGCTTCTGTTAATAGCTTTTATCAGATTCTATTTGGTCTTCTCTAAGGATACATTTATAAACTCACAAAAGAACAGCATTAGGAGAAAAGTAGGATTTTTTTTAAAGGATGCTTCTAATAAACACTGATATTCAAAAGCAAGTGTTGGTAGGCCTCTAGTTGGCATTCAAGTTATCTAAGATCCTGGTATTTGACGTGGATTCTATGAGTGCCACTTCGTTGTGAAATCTGGCTGGAACAAACTTGGATGAAAGGATCAGACATGTACTGTTTAGACAAATAGGATGGGCCCTTGGGTTCTAAATTGTATTCTTTTTTAAAAATATATTTTATTGATTTTTCACAGAGAAGAAGGGAGAGGGATAGAAAGTCAGAAACATCGTTGAGAGAGAAACATCCATCAGCTGCCTCTTGCACACCCCCTACTGGGGATGCGCCCACAACCAAGTTACATGCCCTTAACAAGAATCCAACCCAGGACCTTTCAGTCTGCAGGCCAACGCTCAATCCACTGAGCCAAACCAGTTTCGGCTGTATTCTTCTTTAGAGACTATAAAACAGTGGTTCTTATTGTGTATTTTTGCTTTGGTTTAGAAAAGATAAGAGAATAGCTGAGTAGAAGCAAAATTTTGAAATTATAGTGGTTTTCAGACAAATTACACCCCAAAGGAAAAATAAAAAGGAAGTAAAGAGGTTTAACACAGAAGTTCTTTTTATATAAAACTAGAGGCCCAGCGGACGAAATTGTATGCGGGTTCGGTCCCTGGCCCTAGCCTGCGATCAGGGCCATCTGCCCCTGCTGCCAGCAGCCAGCCCCACCCCCTGCTGCCACCAACCCCATTCCCTGTCTATCAGGTGATGGGAGCTGGAGGAGGGACTGAGAGGTCAGCTATTCCCACCTACTCACTGGCCCCACCCCCGCCGCTCCTTGCCCTCTGTGTATGGAGCAACTGGTGTGTGTGGGGGAGCCTTGGCCTGGTGCTACCTGCATCCCCCGCCACCCACTCCAGTTCCCCATTCACCATTGGCAGCGATTGGAGCCTGCCGGCTAGGGAAAGGGACCAAGAGGTGGTCAGTGCACCTCATAGAGACTGGTCAAGTGGTCGTTCTGGTTGTTCTGCCATTATGATCACAGGGCTTTTATTATATAGGATCATTAGTAATTCTGACCTGCCAGGTATTTATTTCAAAAGCTTATGTATCATGTGATACTGTAACAGAGGAAAAAGAATTAGATAACAGCAGATGGTAGATATTTATAAAGAGCTAAATTCTTCCCATTTATATATATCTAAAGATGTGAGAAAAAGCTTTTCATTTTGCTAAAGCATATAGCTGAATGCTACCTCTTTGTACTGAGTTTTTCTTGGGAGAATGAGATTTATGTCCAACTTTTAGTGTGTTATTACAACTGATATTATAATATTATAAGTGTTATAATAACAAATGTATTATTATAATAACTGATCAAAAATAGTAGGAAGAACATTTTGTCCGTTTTACTAAATACTCAGTGTTCTTGCCTAGTTTTTATTCTAATGCTGTGTATATATTTTGAAATATATATGTTTATACTTTGTGTGTGTGTGTGTGTGTGTATGTTTTAAAAAATATGAAACCTTATTTATATGTATAAAGTATATAGTATATACAACATTAGAGCAATAACCAGTCAAGAACGCCTTAGAACTATATAATGGAATATATATATTCACCCCCAATACACACACGCACAATGTGAAACAACATAGCCCATCAGTTATTTTATTTACAGGACTGTGGTATTCGGAATCTCACCATGTTCATAGCAGCATGTTAAGAATTCTCAAGAGAAGGACTGGCAGCTTCCCTTTTTCTTGACTGTCTGTGCCCCCCTGCCCTCTGGAGTCTGGAGGGGCAGATTGTGGTGGGCACATAAACACATGAATATGTTATATGGAGGCCAAAGCTTGTGAGTTGATTCTTCATGTAGAAATGTGTTATTCCCCCTTCAGAATACAATGACAGATGCTACAGTACTTTTGGAAGATGTACAAAAAATGAAAGATAAAGGCGAAATAGCGCAAGCATACATTGGTTTGAAAGAAACAAACAGGTAAGTTGATACTGTTTTTATTCCATTTTGGTTTAATCATGTTGATCTTTGGTTTTTAGCCTTTTGTACAGAAAGTCACCATATTTATACATTGCTTTAGCAGACATCAACTAACCTTCAAAGGAAATCCAAATTTTTCAATATGTTCAAAAAATCTCATTTATAATAAGGTAGGATTATTGATGAAAGGTGTCAGGGGAAATGTTCTTCACATCATGGGGATATATATGTCTGTATCTTTAAGGTCTTAGGCTTGAGGAAAAAACCAGTTGCTCACTGTTGATTGTCTTGGGTAGTTCCTTTCATTCCTCATTCAGGTTGGTTATTTGTGAGTGTTGTTAGGGGCAACTGCAGTTTCCTGTAATCAAAATTTAATGTGAAGGGAAATGATGGAGTATCTGAAATCATATTAGTGGCAGCCATATAATTCTCTAAGGGTTCCATAATTTCTAGGGCAGAACCCTGCTATTTGAGACCATATTTTTGTCATGTTTCCTAAGTTGTTCTAAGAAAATCCTAATTGGTTTTATTCCATTTACTGTAAATGTGAATGAAATTGCAGAGGGCACTTAGCTCAGTCACTCTACACTTAAGAACTTTAGGTGGGCTGGCTGAGAATGCAGAATCTGTACCACCACTAAATGACTGAACTTCCCTGAGGCTTTTTCTGTAGCTGAGTTTATATAACAAAATAAAGGCTCGTCTCTGGAATTCCCTCAAGCTTCTTCTCACCCCTTCCATTAGAGTCTTAGGGCTATTGAATTTGGACCTAAAAAGGCTACTGCTTTAAAGAATATGGCCAGTGATGATCACAGAGAAAGGCAGTTCTGGAGATTTTGTTATCAGTGTGCAGTCTGAGTCTCCTGGTGCATAGTACCACAATTGGCATATAGAAATATTTCACAAATTGCCGAGACCGGTTTGGCTCAGTGGATGGAGCGTCGGACTGCGGACTGAAGGGTCCCGGGTTCGATTCCGGTCAAGGGCATGTACCTTGGCTGCGGGCACATTCCCGGTGCGGGGCGTGCAAGAGGCAGCTGATCGATGTCTCTCTCTCATCGGTGTTTCTGACTTTCTATCCCTCTCCCTTCTGCTCTGTAAAAAATCAATAAAATATATTAAAAAAAAAAAGAAGAAATATTTCACAAATTAAAGAATATCTTCTTTTATGGGCAAGGGTGGAAAATGTTGATAGGTGTATTTGGTTAAGCTTGAATTTTAATTTATAAATGTTAAATATAAATAGCACATATCTTGTATCTGTGATTGTGTAAGTATAAAAATAGCTAGATTAAATAGCTGTTATTTCATCTACTGAGCTATTCAGTTACCAGAGATGTATTGCATGCCTGTTTAATGCCACGTCCTGTGCCACATACTGGAAGTATTAGCAGTCAGCAAGGTAAATGCATTCCTTACTTTCACAGGGTTTATGGGCTGTTGGGGAGACAGCTTAGAGAATTTGGACTTCAGTGATAGTGGGAGCTGTTGGAAGATTTTAAGTAGGAAAATATAACAAGATTTAAATTTCAGAAAGCTAACCCTGACATTTATGTTAGAGGCTAGATTGTAGTGGAACAAGATTGAAAGCATAAAGACCAGTTAAGAGGCTAGATTATGGTGACTTTGATTTAGTTGGTGGCATTAGGGATTAAGAGAAGTGGCACACTTTGAAGATGCATAGGAAGATGAGATCAGTGAAGCCTTGTGTTTTACTGAAATAGGGGTCGTGATGGATGACTCTGAAGTGTCTGCTGTGGATACTTGGTTGGATGTGGTAATGCCATTTATGATCCTGGTCGGGGGTGAAGGGAAGTATGAGGCGGAGATGATTGGTAGATTTACAGATACTGAATTTAAGGAGCTATGAAGACATCCAAGGAGAGAAATCCATTAGGCATTTGAAAATACAGGTCTAAAGCAGGAGAGATGTATGGGCTGAAATATAAATGTTGATGTCATCAGCATGTAATATATACAATTGAGACCATGCGAATAGATCAACTCTTCAGGGAGAGATGGTAGGTGGAAAATAGAACATGCTCTGGAATTTCTTTTATGTAAATACCATATCAACACAGAAGTCTTGGAGGACTGAGAACCTGGGCTTGCGCCCGATAGCCCTGAGGCCACTGCTTTCCAGCTGCGTAGCCTCCTTAGATATCTTACTTCCAAGCCTCACGTCTTTCTCTGCAATGTGGCAAAAGATGCGCATTGGGTGAGTGGGAGAGCTAAGTGAAATAACATGTGCGGGAGTTACGGACAATACCCGACACTTAGCAAACACTCACGTATATCATTTCAATACCCTAGATAGAAGAAATCCTCTAATCAAGCATGCCATTATTATTTTTTAATTCCTATTACTTAGTGTACATACTTTTAATAAAATGTGTCACATCACTAATATAAAAGCAGTTTCCCTAGACCTTAAAATTAATTTTGAGACAAAGAAAAAAGTCTTTTAAAAGATGTGTCATAAAAGTTGCGAACTTTGAACATATTATTATTTATAAGTTACTCCTATAAGAGTTTTTTAAAACTAGGAAACCAGATTTTATTAAGTCAAAACAAGTCCCTACCCATAAAACTTAAAATTTCATTTTGATGTGGATTATGAAGATTGCCATCTGAAGACAATAGCTGCAGTTTTCATATTATATATATGTGACTGTTGCGGTTAGTCTTGAATATAATAAGTGACATATAAGATTATTCTGCTAGCTGAATAAAAGGTTAAAAACAGAACCTCTCTCACCTTTTGAATCATTTCTTATTTTACATGAAAAATTGCTATAAATCCTTGATTTATTATTTTACTTTCTACCCAGTTAGATGTTACACATTAAAAAAAAAATAACCAGAAATAATTTTTGTGATAATGTCTTAAGTTATCTGTAATTAACAAAAACAGTATGAATGTCATGTGGTGCTGTTGACCGTCATCATCTCATTCCCACCCTGTTTCCTCTGTTTTTGCATTGTTCCTTTTGCATGGAAGGTCGTCTGCTATGGATTACCATGAGTTGAATGAGGATGGAGAGCTGTGGCTGGTTTATGAAGGCTTAAAACAAGCCAACAGGTTATATTTGTGTCCTCAAAATGCAATGTTTTTCTTACTAACAGTGACCTCCTGACTTTATATATTTCTTGTACACTAACTAAGTGAATTTTAATAAAACTGAGCATTCAACCAAATACCTTCGTAAAAACTTTCTTTAGTAAGGGATGCTGTTAAAGCTGAAATAAATTGATGATGATTAAGAGTTGCTGCACAGAAGTGAAAGATGCTATCTAGAATGCCCTTCAGACACTAAAATTTGTGAATATCTCACTATGAGTTGGGAAAAAAAACACCTTTCGACTAGATCTCAAACTACTGTGGGAAGAGATTAATACCTATTACTTAGTTTCTTGTTTGGAATAATGATCAATCTAAAGGATAAATATGCCAATGTATGTATGGCTGCCTTCCTATATATTGTTGCTATCTGCTTATCAGCAGTATTGAATGCCTGACTTGGCATTCTGTGTGATTATTATGAAGTTCCAATTTGTGAAACGGCAAATCAAGAGGGTTTCCCGCATTGCTATAGTTCAAAATAATTACCCAGACTTAACATCTTAAATACGTTTAGAGGGAAGCAAATAAAATTGAATTAGCAGCAGCTTTCTAACACAGATACTCCTCTGCTCTAATGATGTTTGTGTCCTAAAAATTGCAAAAAATACTATTTTAGTGTTTAAGCTTGAAAAATACCTAGTATACTGTTTGTTCAAGGGGCTCCTACTTATTCTGCTTTGTTTGTTCTAACCATAAATCATTGTCATTAACTTTGTGGTGTTATTAGTGCAAAACCTCTTGAAATTTTATATTCACTAAAATATTTTTAGTCTACTGTTTACAGTTTGCTTGCAATGGCATTAATAAATCTTGCCCAGCAGTTGGAAACCAAGGGGATTAGAATAAAAGAACATCCTTTCTTTCTTCATGTTAATTAATTACTAACTGTAACTTTGTTTTGTGTTTAGAATGGGGGGTGGTGGTGAATGTGGGGTGCATGGTAAAGGGGGAATGCTATTTCTCTCTGCTGTGCTCACTGCTGATGCCTGGGCATAGCTGACTTGAGTGTTTGCTCAGAGAAGCAGCAACCACTTTGTTGGTCCTGTTAATACTTATATTCTAAAACCATGTCTTGTTAGGATTCTTTTACTGATAGGGAAGTTTATGGGGAGAAAGAAAATGATAGATTTAAAATATTTGTATATGAAACTTCAGAACTACCTGTCTGGATTTGGCAAATCTGTATATATTTCAGAGAAGCATTCAGCTATTCCTTACAGATAAGAGTAGAAAGTAAAAAGGTGACCCTGGTTATACCATCTGCCTGAAGTTAGTAATGCTGACATTCTTGAAGCCATATGAATTAGATCAGTTGTTTGTAATCTTGGATCCATAATGCATTTATTTTATGGCAAAGGTACTGCCTTTGCCAACTTGAATGCTTGTTTATAGTCAGCCAGGTTGAAGCTGTCTTCAATTGGTTATTGTCTTTTAATTGGTTATTTTATTCATCATTCCTGTGAACTCTCAAAAGAGCTATATCTCCCCTGCTTCTCAGGGCCTTTAGAGTTTTATATTCATAGCAGGGCCCACAGTTCAGAAAGACACAAACATGTCCAGTTCTGGTCTTGAGTTTCCTGACTTTAATCTAAAGTCAGATGTTGCCCAGACACTTGAGCCCCTGCTTTTCCTGCCCTTGCTAGTGAGCATGAACCCTCGCCCCACCAGGCAGGGACTCTGCTGTCATCACCCTTTCCGACCTGTGTGGCTTCTCCACAGGCTCCTGGAATCCCAGCTCCAGTCACAGAAGAGGAGCCATGAGAACGAGGCCGAAGCCCTCCGTGGGGAGATCCAGAGCCTGAAGGAAGAGAACAACCGGCAGCAGCAGCTGCTGGCCCAGAACCTGCAGCTGCCCCCTGAGGCCCGCATCGAGGCCAGCCTGCAGCACGAGATCACCCGGCTGACCAATGAAAACTTGGTAAGGGCCTGGCTCTGCAGGGTGCCCCACACCGTCACCCTCTCACTCAGCAGAGATGGAGTGAGGAAAATAGGACTCTGTTGGCAGAAATGGAAAAGGCACGTGCACAGGTTGTGTTCTCACAGGAGCTCTCTCAGACCCACTTGGAGGGTCTGGAAGGTATCAACCAGCTGCATGCTGGGCTCTTGAGATCCTCTACAACTCACATGGCCTCTTTGCCACTTTGCTGCAGAATCTCTGGTTATGTGGTTGTTGTGACAGAGACTGGGGCCAAGATTTGTTCAACTGTGGTTCCCAACCAGCCACCGAGGCCACCCCCAGCCTCCATCTGTAGCAGACAAGTGGGGATTAGAGCTATGGGTCTGCAGGGCAGTTGGCAGAACCTAAGGGAACTTTTGGTTGACATTGGATGGAGCTCCCAGGTGATAGAGGAGAGAGCCGTATGCAAGTTTATACGTTTTTTATTCTTTTAAACAGAAGGTGTGCAATGAAATGAGGTGTTTTTTTTCCCCTTCCCAGATTCTGAACAGTGGCACAAGTTTTTTTCTTTTCTTTCTCTCTTTATTTCATAGAAATAAAATATTTCATATTTTCTAGACTATTTCTCAGTCACAAAATAACTTTTATTACAGATTTACAGATTTTTTAAAAATCTACTTAAATTTGATAATATATTATTAAATGAAAAGTCATTGAAAAGTAATGATTCCATGTTTCTATATAAAATCTAGATTGTAGTGTCAGCCTGGTTTTGAGAACAGCTGTTTAAGGCTGGTAGTGTTTTGTCTTCTTTTCTTTAATTCAGGGTTTTAATCTATAATAAATAGTTTGGATTTTTTCTGAAGATTTAACAATTTGAATTATCCCTCCATTATTCCATTAGTGAACGTTTTATGTTATAGTTTTCTAGTGTCATCTGTCCAACTGTCTTTTATATTAATCAGAAGCAAAACACAAAGATGTTCTTTTCAGAACCTATCTGTCCCCTCGAGGACAGAGGTCACATGTTGGAGGCTCCATTGTGGGAATGAGGGAAAAGGCTGAAGGCAGTGTTTGGACCCTCCAAGGCAACTGAAATATCATTGATTTCTGGGGGGTAAACATTCAGATCATGGACTAAAATGTCTTTTTATTACTTTCAAGTGTATTGTTGCTTAAGTTTAACTAACAATGCTTAAATGCCTAAGAATTGATAATATACTAAATAATATAATAACAATTGATCATTGTGTAAATTATCTGCTTATAAATGATTGTCTTCAAATAGGAGGTGAAACCGTGAAGTAAAGATGCTTCTGGGTGCAGTTTTTTCATCAAGTTGATTAAGCATTTCCCTTGCAGCCTTGTCTGTAGTATTCTTTTTCTTGATAATTTTGCATAACTAATACAGAAGTAAACTAAGCCCCAAATTCTAAACTGGTAGTTTAGTTAATGATTTTGTCTGCAGTTTAGGAAAAATCATTTGCAACTCAGCCGCTTCTCCTGCCTCACTGATTGGAGACTGGATACAAACCTATGTATAGGGAGTGATGCACTTTTTCAAAGTCATTGTTGTTTCTCAATGTTAATTGTGCATTTCTTTAATAAACACATGAGGAGAATATTAAAATAGCTGGGAACGAGGCTTAGGCTTTGGAACTGCTGCCCTGAGTGACCTGCCCACCCACCTGCCCCAACACAAACAGGTTTTCCTCCTCCTCCTCTAGTGAACGAGCTTCCCAGGCCTCCCATGCTGCCTTTCGGGAAGGAAGGCACGCAGCTGCTCGCCGGCCTTTTCCACCTTAAAACAACTGCGCCCATATCGCCATTAATTCTGTTGGCCTGCCCTACTCTTGCCACAACTGCTGGCAACAAAAAGTGCAGAAACTTGTGAGCAGGTCTAAGGAGTGAAATTATAGCAGCCTTACCTGGGGACTCAACCACCACTTTGTTCCCCTGCTAACCAATGGCATCCTGGCTGTGGCTTGTTTCCTCTGAGCATGTGACAGCACATGTCACAGCATAAAGCTGGAATTATCTGTACCAGAAAGATCAGAGGGCAATGGCAGATGACAAATCGGAGCCTTTTCAGTAGATACAGTTTCATTATTTATCTTAAAATATTTTAAAAATTGAATTTGCTGAGTGGTAGCATTCCCCTCAACAACACAGAGAACAACAAATATCCATTATGCCTGTTTTTTCAGTATTTTGAGGAGTTATATGCAGATGACCCTAAGAAGTATCAGTCATATCGGATTTCACTTTACAAACGGATGATTGTATGTAAACTCAAGAGTGCTTTTCTGTTGCTTTCTGCACTACTTCTAGCTCTCTACAACTGAGGGGCTGCCTGCTCTTCCCAGGAAGTCTCTGCAAAAACTCTGATGAAACCTGTTTCTTCCCACAGTTGTCTATCAGCAAGTGGTGTCACCTCTACCAGTGTCCTGCGTCCATTGTCGTGTTTGGTTTGTTACTGATGCTAGGCTTGCAGTGTGATGGAAGTCAAAAGTTAAAAGCTCCTACCCAAGTTCAGCTGCCCTTAAAACTCGCCACAAAACATTTTGTGCATTCATCAAAATTTATTTTGCTTCTTCCCCCTTTAAAAGAAAACATTGCACTGGAATAGTGGTACATTTTATGAGCATTTAATTGTTTTGCCCACGTGGAGTCTACTGGAAAAGACTCCCCAGTGAGTCTGCTGTCCGTCACGCTGTAAAGGATTGTACTGCATTGTGTATCTTAACATTCGGCTTGTATCATAGCTGCATTTCCCATGCCTGCCAGTTTCAGCCAGGTGGTGGCTCCACCAGTGAGCTTTTCTGGAGCTTTTATGTGAAACTAACAGTGCTATTTCTATGATTTTGTGTCTGCTTTCCTTCTGTGCATTTTAGAAGACCTATTTTGATCATTCTGTTGTATTCCTCATTTTGATCTTTAGGATTTGATGGAACAACTTGAAAAACAAGATAAGACTGTCCGGAAACTGAAAAAGCAACTAAAAGTATTTGCCAAAAAAATTGGTGAACTAGAAGGTATTTTAAACATGTTTTATAACAATTACTGAATTTTGGTTTTATATTGCTATACTAGTGTACTAATAGGTTTACGTGCGAATATTGGAGATGATAACAAAAATTACTTTCAGCAAATCTAGTGTCTGTGTAGTGGATACTTCCGTTTTGAGGTGGGGGAAATATTGCTTTCATTATAGTAACAATTTACAAAGCAAGAGAATCCATTCAATAAATATCAATTACTACTATTTCTTCAAATAGGTTTTCATTGTCTTGCTGTCTCTCTTTTTCTGGCACCCCTATAATTCGGATGTTGGTATGCTTGAGGTTGTCCCAGAGGCCTCTTACACTATCTTCAATTTTTTGGATTCTTTTGGTTTCTTGCTTTTTCAGCTGAGTGGATTTTACCTCCTTGTATTTCAAATCTTTAACTTGGTTCTTGGGGTGCTCCAGAGCACTTTTAGGTCTTTGTATAATATTTTTTATTTCAGTCAGTGTATGCTTAATTTCTGGTTGGTCCTTTTTCATATCCTTGAGAGTCTCCTTCATATCCTTGAGGGTCTCCTTCATTTCCTTGTAGGACTCATTCATTTCCACATTAGTCTTGATCATTTCCACATTGGTCTTGATCATTTCCTTGCAGGTCTCATTCATATCCTTGAGGGTCTCGTTCATTTCCTTTGCGGTCTTGCTTATTTCCTTATAGGCCTCGACCTTTTGTTGGAGCCTCTTGAGAAGCCCTATAGCCGTGGTTTTGAATTCCATGTCCAGTTGTTGTTTTTTCTCCATTTCTTTCACATCTGATTTCTTTCCATGTCTCTGCATGGTGGCTGCTTCCCTGAGTTGGTCAATTAGCTTTGTGTGGTAGACTTCCTACAAGGGACAGTGGGTCAGCCTCCCCAGTTACCTGAGGTGGATATGATTTGCACAGTCTTGCTGAAGTTAAGCTCAGGTTAATCATTGTTAGCACTTGGAGGGGTTGACCTCCAGGCCAATTGTCTGTGAAGTTCAGCTGTGCTCAGGTTGGATGGGCGGAGTCTCCGGGCCAAGCAGACAGTGTTAGCTCCACCCTATGCGGCCCCAGGGACTCTGTGCTGGGGGCAATGGCTGCCAGCACCTCTGAGAGAGAGCCGATGCCGGGGAATTCAGACTCTCCCCAAATGCGTCTGCACACCCAACGTCTCACCCAGGGTCGTAAAACAAAGCAGTCTGACGGTTTCCCGAATGAGAGAGCAAGTCGCGAGCGCTCTCTACGCGGTCACGCAGCTGCGCTGTTCCCAAATTCATGCGCAAGCTTGCCTTCTCCACAAGCCGGCAGATACTTGCAGCGCCCGAGCTTCGGCGTGCCCTCCCACTGTCCAGTTTTTACCCCGTATGATAGTGGGTTCCCTGGACTTTGCCCAGAGTTGGAGAATCAGTCCAGTGGGACGTCTTTGTCTCCCTGTTCGAGAAAACTGGCCGGTTTTCAGCCGCCCGCTCTATCCTCAGTGCGCGCGCTCCAAACCTCTCTTCACGTGAATCTTCAACGCTGTCCTCAGCCGCTCCTCCAAGTCACAGTGTCTTATCTTCACTTTTATTTGTGGCATTTTCACTCGGCCAGCTTTCTGGTGATTCTGGAAGGTGTTTGTTCTTTCATTAAGTTGTAGTTTTAAAATTGCTGTGTATGATGGAAAGATAGGTGTTTTGCCTATGCCGCCATCTTGGTTCCTCTATCTGTGAGTTTTTATAAAGACTCTAATCTCTTGGGAGAATTCAAAGGCAGAAAGAAAATTTTTAATTAAAATATGGCAAATTTTGTCTTTCACATTTTATACAGAACCAAAAATATCTTGGTTAGAGATTTTGCAAAAGGAAAGTGAAGCTTTCTTTTAAAACATATTTCATAAATTCTGAGGTGCACACTTTTTGACATTTTAACATCACTGAAGTCAGGATATATCTTATAATTGTTGATGGGTTATAGTTTAATTGCAGTGTTTTCCTCCTTTAGTGTTATCTAAAATTAGAGTCCCAGTGCACAAAGATTTGTGCAAGAATGGGCCTTCCTTCCCCCTGGCTGCCAGCACTGCCTTCACTCTGGCCTGGAGCCACCTTTCCACAATGCCCAGAGGCCCAGAGCAGTGGGGTGGTGCAGAACACCTGTGTCCTCACCATGGCAACAAGTGTCCCACCCCACCCCCGGCTGCTAAGCATCTTTATATGCAAATTAACCCACCATCTTTGTTTAATTTGCATACTCACTCCTGATTGGCTAGTGGGGATCGTGAAGGCACAGTCGATTAGCATGTTACTCTTTTAGTGGGTAGATAATGGTATTTCATAGTCAGTGATACAGTAGGTATGATGAAATAAGTAGATTTAAAGCATTCTTTTTACATCATATGGAGTTCAAATATGTACATTTATTGATGAACTTAATATGCTGAATCTATTTCCTCCCAGTTTCCCTTCTTAGGATTATTTCTTTGGCCGAAAGCAACTAGTAATCTAGATAGCAGAAGTTTTATTCTTTTGTATTTTACATGTAGCATATATGTGAGCTGCGAAGGCCACTTTGTGCAGATTTCAAGACCTAGGTGCTGTTGTGTTTAAACTGACTCCCAAAATAATTTTGTAAAACTTAATTGTTTGAATCTTCTATCTCTGAGTGGAGGCATACATTTCACAGTTACCTTAGTTTCCAGACTACACCATGCACATGAAGCACTAGATGCCACAGCCCTGATTTGACCAACCACAGTGCAGCCACTCCTTAGATATATAGTGCTGATAGCTGGTGGCCATCTTCTGGCACTGCTATGCTAGTCTTGGTGCTACAGCAGGAGCTCCGACAGCTGTTGGTATTCTCCCCCATAGCCTCTTCCTGTGGAACTGGCTTCCCAGACCCAACACAGGATTGCCCCAAAGTGACAGGAAAACACGCTGACACCTGTGCAGTCAGCAGCACTAACCTTTCTGATGCCTCTAATCTGCATCTGTTTGCAGGTCTCTGAACTCAAATTAATCTTCACCTGAACAGATCTCTTAACTGCCCCCTTCCTATAGGTAACACAACCTGCTCACTAGCATGTGCCTGCACAAATACGAAGGAACTCTAACTCCTATGTTCCCATACCTGCTCTTCCATTTCTCATTTAGTCTTAATTCTGAGGTGATTTGGGAGACTTTTTGAATCCTTAGCATTATTCTTTTCCAGCAGCTGCTACTGACAGTAGTGACCACTTTTAACCTCTGAATGGGTTAACACAGTGGTTGGCAAACTCATTAGTCAACAGAGCCAAATATCAACAGTACAATTGAAATTTCTTTTGAGAGCCAAATTTTTCAAACTTAAACTTCTTCTAATGCCACTTCTTCAAAACAGACTCGCCCAGGCCGTGGTATTTTGTGGAAGAGCCACACTGAAGGGGCCAAAGAGCTGCATGTGGCTCATGAGCCGCAGTTTGCTGACCACTGGGTTAACCAGTAACTGTGCTTTAATGGTTGCAACTTCATGGTAGGATTGTTAACACTTTACTAAAAACAAACAAACAAAAACTGAATGGTATTTAGGAACTTACTACATTAAATAGAGGTGGTTTTATCTGCTCATTATTTCTTTGGGAATGAGGGATGGCGGGAGCAAGTTAGGTCTTTGTCTGGGAAGCCTCTGTGAAAAAGAAAACATTTCACATCAACTAGTGTGAAGACACACTGTCCTACCAGCTCTCTCATTGGTTTGAACTGATTCTAATGATACATTTAAAGTAAACATTCTTTTTCTTTAATGACTAGAGTCATAGAGCTGAAATTGAGGGAGTCTTCTACAGTTTTTCTTCCTCTTTGTAGAATATTATTTTTTTTCTTCTGTCCTTTTGTGATTTAAAGTCTAAATATACTTAACTATTTATGATTAATAACAATTCATTAACCAAAAAGTTAAACCACCACAATGTAATTTAGTGTTAAGAGTGCCTGTAGCTTGGGGGTAAAGTATAAATAAAGTCTTAGTTACATTAAACAAAAAGAAGAAGTTAAACCACTAAATTTCGGAGCATTTAATCTTATTACAGAGTAAATTTATTACCTTCTCCTCTCTGATGTTAACAGTAGCCCACCACTGGTGGCTGTCAGTGACATCACCATACAATTTTGCCATTTACAGCCAATTTTAGCAGAAAAGGTAATTAAAGAGGAGAGTGAGATGAGGGGGCCAATGGGAGTATATGGACACATGTAATACCTTAAAAAATAAAAAATAAAAATTTAAATTAAATAAATATATTTACTTGGGAAAAAAACTAAATAAATAAAATAAAAAGGGACAATTAAGAGGCAAATATGGCACATTTCTGTTGTTATAGAATTCATCATTTAAAATTATAGGAACATGGGACCTTCTCATCTTTTCTCTCTGGAAAACCTTTTCTCCTTTTTGTTTCTCACAAAGTGGGGCAGATGGAGAACATATCCCCAGGACAGATCATTGACGAACCCATCCGTCCAGTCAACATTCCCAGGAAAGAAAAGGATTTCCAAGGAATGCTGGAATACAAGAAGGAGGATGAGCAAAAACTTGTTAAGAACCTGATTCTGGGCAAGTGTTTTCTTCTATTCTCTCAGTTCTGCAGGCTAGGAAGTCTAAGATCAAGGTGCCAGTCAGTTTGGTTCCTGGTGGAGGCCTCTCTGGCTGGCTTGCCAACAGCCCTCTTCTGGCTGCCTCACATAAACAAAAGAAAATGGAAGAGGGGAGCGAGAGAGGAAGGAAGGAGAAGAGAGAGAAAGAGATCTTGAACACGCAAGTATTTTGTGCCTGGGTTAAAAGGTTTTTCTGGTACACATGTCAGTGGTGGGAAAGACTAGTCACTGATTTTGGAAATATTCAACACCAGTTTCTTTAGTCCTCATTACATACTGCGCATTTGGCACTGCAGAAGCATCCTAGCCACCATGCATTGTCAGTCGAACAACAGGGACGCTTGCCTAGGAAGCAAGTCCAACCATACAGATCCCGGGAGGCCAGACCTTCTTAGCTCTGGTTAGAATAACCTGGAAGCTTTTGACAAGTATTGTTGTATGGTCCCCACCATAGACTGATCACATTACAATCTAGAGGGAAGAGCCTGGTGATGTCTAATTTTTTTTTTAATCTTTCAATGAATTGATCACACTGCTATAGGCCATTTGCATTTCTGAATTTCTGTTTTTCTTGCATCTCTGGAAAGTGTATGATTAAATATATCAACAACAGCTCAGTAATAGAGGAAAAATACACACACTAAAGAATGAAGAAAAATATTTTAGCAATGGAAGGCAATGGAGGACAAATGAAATGGTGTGGAAGAAGCATTTCAGAGAAGCCTGAGGTCTTGGAGATTGCTCTGAGGAATACTTTTTAGGGGAGGGTGGGAAATGGTTAGGGAGTGTGCACAGTTCTGAACTGAATGCTGAACACCTGTCAGCATTGGCATAGCATTCCTCCTCCCGGTGCTGGTGACAGCAGTGTGATTGGCAGTTACACCTGATTTAAAGTTCCTAAGGTTCCTGGCATTAAATTTAGTACTATATTTAGGTGCAGAGGTGCTAAAGTTTCAACTTGATCTTCATTTACCAAAAATGTTAAGAAGCCACTGATTTTTAAGCAAAGATTCATCAGTTCAATAAACATTTAGTATGCTCTTACCAAGTGCCGTGCATTTTCTGTGCTGGGTAACAGAGAGAGTAGAGTCCCTATTCTCATATAACTTATATTCCAGTGCGAGAGAAGGTAGAGAAAAAAGCCCTAGCTGTGTAGCTCAGTTGGTTAAAGCCGTGGTCGGCAAACTGTGGCTTAAGAGCCACATGCGGCTTTTTGGCCCCTTGAACGTGGCTCTTCCACAAAATACCACTGCCTAGGTGAGTCTATTTTGAATAAGTGGCATTAGAAGAAGTTTAAGTTTAAAAATTTTGGCTCTCTTGTCGAGACTGGTTTGGCTCCTCAGTGGATAGAGCGTCGGACTGTGGACTGAAGGGTCCCGGGTTCGATTCCGGCAAGGGCATGTACCTTGGCTGCGGGCACATCCCCAGTGGGGGGCGTGCAAGAGGCAACTGATCGATGTCTCTCTCTCATTGATGTTTCTGACTTTCTATCCCTCTCCCTTCTGCTCTGTAAAAAAATCAATAAAATATATTAAAAATAAAAAAAATAAAAATAAATAAAAAATTTGGCTCTCAAAAGAAAATTTGGCTTTCAATCGTTGTACTGTTGATATTTGGCTCTGTTGACTAATGAGTTTGCCGACCACTGGGTTAGAACATCGTCCCCATATGCCAAAGGTTGTGGGTTCCATCTCCAGTCAGGGTTCCTACAAGAATCTACCAGTGAATGCATAAATAAGTGGAGCAACACAAATTGATGCTTCTCTCTCTTTCTGTCTTTGCTTCTGTCTCTGTCTCATTCCTCTCTTTCCTTTCCTCTCTCTCTAAAATGAGTCAATAACTAAAAAAGAGAATAGAAAAAAATAAATATATAATAGGGTAAAAAGGATGACAAGTGAAGGCAGGTGTACTAATTTATATAAAATTGTTAGGAAAGGCCTCTTTGACAAGATGATCTTTGGACAGAGACTGGGGAAATAAGGAAGCAATTCATGCTGATGATATCTGAGGAAGAACATTCCAGGCAGAAAATAGTTGGCACATAGACCCTGGGGTGGGGGCATGCCTGGCATGTTCAGCCAACCGCAAGGAGACCGCTTTTACTGGAGCACAGTGACCTGGGTAGGGGATCAGACCTGATCATACAGACCATGCTGAGGATTTCGTTTTTAAATGAATGAGGTGAGAAGCTACTTGGGAGATTTTCATAACAAGAGTGACATGATCTGACTGACATTTTCCTATAGAATTACTCTGGTTGTCAGGTGGAAATGTACCACTGGGGAGCGAGGGATGGATCAGAGAGCGCAATCCAGGAGGAGATGGTGGAGACCTAGACCAGGGCAGCTGGTAGCTAGATTCTGGATGTGTTTTGTAGGTAAAACCAACAGGATTTGTTGATGGATTAGGTGTGTGATGTGAGAAAAAGAAAGACATCAAAGGTGATGACAGGTTTATAATCTGAGAAACTCTAGGCTGGAACTGCCATTTACTGAGAAGGGGACAACTGGAAGAGCAGGTACCACAGGAATGGAGTTTGGTTTGGATGGGCTCAGTCTGACATGCCTAAGCTGAGATGCCAAGAAGGCTGGAATTGGAAAAGTCTTGGCAGAAGATAGAGATTTGGGAGTTATTTGGCAGAGACAACTAAAATTCACCATGTTCCCACCCTTAAGAACTTCTCTTCCTGAGCTATTAAAATACGCTTTTTATGTGATCTATTTACCCTGAATGATTGGACTCTCACGTGAGAACTGTGCTTTCATTGTCTCTCAAAGCTCTTCTCATGAAGACAGTCAGTGTTAGATAAGATTGTTTTCTCTCTCTTCTCTTTTCAGAACTGAAGCCACGTGGTGTAGCAGTCAACTTGATCCCAGGGTTACCAGCGTACATCCTGTTCATGTGTGTCCGACATGCCGACTACCTGAACGATGACCAGAAAGTAAGATCGCTCCTAACATCCACAATTAACAGCATCAAAAAAGTATTAAAGGTCAGTCATGTTTAACAAAATTCTCATAATGAGCATAATGACAGAACCTGCATGTAGGAACTTTTTCTCCCTCAGCCTTGAGGAAGGTGTGAATACTTTGCAGTCTTAACGGCTACCTTCCACTGTGAAAATGTACCACAGTAGGAAATGTTTTTTCTTACAGATTGTCTATATGCTTCTTTCAAAACAGGGCTCAGGATAAACAATAATCAAAACTAATTTGATTTAATTGTGGAGAATATTATTTCTTCATAGAAGTAGTCTGCTTTAAGGTCTTACTTAGAAGTAAATGTAAAATATTTAATGGAGTCTGTCATATACAGGGAATATGAGGCTATAGTTAAGTTCAATAATACATGGCTCATTCATATAAGAAGAGCCCGGTGCATGAAATTCGTGCACATTAAAAGGGTATTAATTAGAGGAAATATTTTAATAGTGCTATTTGCACTTTTTCTACAATAAAAGTGTGAGAGATAAAAGGTAATGAGTATAATGTATATGAAAATATTACATAATTTTATTAATAAATAATAACAAAATGACGTAACAACAATACAAATCCACAATAAACTGTTGAGTTAATTTTCCTGCATTTAAAATAGGATTGAACGTGTCCCTCACAGAGAGAGGAAATCCATAATACCGCATTTGGGCGACTTGTGTTCTTACATTTTGTCTAGTATTATTGTTGAGTACACTGTTGTCTCTGAGTCTTAATGCAGTATCTGTTCCCCAACCTTTTTCACCATGTGGAAAAAGAATAGGATATGTCATTGCATCTAATGTAGGAAACAGGATACTGATTCATTTCACTTTAGTGGCATTTGGATTATTGGGATCTGGTTTACAATGAATGAGCAAGTCCCTTTCAAAAGGAGGTTCTTCATCTTCGTTTCTGATATGACAGCAATCTTGGTTACACAGGGAGAATTATACCTACTTGGGTCACTATTACGATCATATTTAATTGCCATAGTTACTTCTGTGGGAGCTATACCTTTTGCTGCCTCTTCAGATTGGGCTTCCTTTTCTACCTCATGTAGCATCTTGTACGATTTTGTTAATTCATTTATTTCATGCATGAGGTTGTTGATGTTGATCATGAGTCTTTCTGAGCAGGCCTAGTTTGCTGGGATTGCTAATCTTTTACGTGTAGCTTCGGCTGTATCCAAAATATAGAGTTGAGCAAACTTCCGAGAAACACCATCAGAAGGATGTAAAGTTCCAGTATGATGATAAACTTGTCCATGTATTCTAAAACAGTATGGCCCATACCATGATGGCGATGCAACATTTGGAAGCAAAAGCAAAAGAACTATTTATAGATCGACTGTTTTCCATGAAATTTTTACTGTCAGAATCTTCGTTTGTCATTAATCTTTTTAAATGTGGCGGGTAATCTGGAAAATGTATATCATTTGGACAGACTTTCCCTTTGCTACAACATTGAATAAATTTCCCATCAGATGGTTTTCATCAGAGAAATTTAGTGATAGGCAAAATTCACATCTAACAGTCATTTCACCACAACTATGTTCGAGAATTGCATCCTCACGTTCGCCATTTTCGCTGAGAAGGCAGTTCCTACCACTATTGCTAGTACTTGTTGATGACTGTTCTTTAGACATATTCTGTCTTCGCCACCTCCTTCTTTCAACTTCAAAGGCATTATTCTTTAGACATTTCCTGTCGAAAATGCCAGTGTTTTTCGGCTTCAGAGAGACGTTTTTCCAATAGCTGCTCTTCAGATACATTCTGTCCCAGGCGTTGCCTTCGTTCAAGATCAGATGCACGTCGCTCTTCAGACATTTTCTGTCGATAACGTTGGCACCTTTCTGCTACACAGCTTCGTTGTATCAACAGTTTTTCTTTGGACATAGTCCCACCTTTCTATTGCCATGTTCTGAGATAGAGGAGAATGACAGTCTTGACACAGTGAGGCCTTTCAGCAGTGTGACCAATGGCTGATTTGGACAGATTCTGTGGGGGTGGGACTTCCTCCTACCTGTTGTCAGTTTCCACAGCTGGGATGCTGAAGCTGGGACTCAGGGGCCTTCCCTCTGGCAGTTGCTTTCGTTTTTGTTGGCATACAGCTGAAGCTACACGTAACACATTAGCAATGCCAGGGGCCTCAGTTAGACACAGATGTGGTGAATTCTGACTGCTGCCACTACTGCTGCCTCATTCTCCACACCCGGGGGCCTCAGACGCAGCTGTGGTTCCCCAGTGCTACCACTGCTTGGTCTCCGTGCCCAGGGCCGGGCGCTTGATGCCTTCACCACTTTGTCTCCACTCCTGGGGCCTGTCACTCATGCCTCTTGACCCTGCCCCTTGCGCCGATTGGCTCATAGCATAGCCAGTCAGGAGCCAAAGTACGGTCACATTTGCATGTTTCTCTTTTATTAGATAGGATAGTTGATGAAATAAAGTTTTTCTTTGAACTTTTCTTACCATTTTTCTCCAAATCACCCATAATTTTCCTTGTAACCTGTGCCCGATTCCACGGGAGAAGCAATACACAGATACTAATCAGAAAGGAAGGGCTTGCAAAAGACAGAAAAATTATGTACTAGAGCAGGACATCCTACATAATGACTCAATGATTATGTTGCATAATCCTCCTCCTGATTCTAGAAAAACAATGAACGTTATTCTTAGTTTTAACTCAGGTGTTTCTGTGAGGAGCTAAGAGAATGTGTTCTGAATACTTTGCTTTCTGATTATCTGACTTAAGGAGAATTTTTAGAATGGAGATAAGTGGATAGTTAACATGCCCAGTGGGCGATCAAATCTAAGGTGTGTTTCATGAAATACTTTTTTTTTATTGTGGTAAAATATCATAACAAAAATTATAGCATTTAACCATTATTTTTATCCTCACCCGAGGATATGTGGAGTTTTGTTGTTTGTTTTTATTAATTTCACAAAGAGAGAGCAAGAAACATTGATGTGAGAAAGAGACTTCGATTGGTTGCTTCCCATATGTGCCCTGACCGGGGATCCAACCCAGGTTTTGGATCCCTGTACCTGGCACGTACCAGGAATCAAATCCTCGGCCTTTCGGTGCATGGGATAATACTCCAACCAGCTGAGCCACCCAGCTAGGGCTTAACCAGTGACCAGCTCTGTGCATAAAGTGCATTCATATTCCCCATCTGAAACTCTGCACTCAAGAAACACACCCAGCCACCTGGTCATGACCTTTTGACAGATGCTGCTTCTCATTCCCTATTGCTAAGATGTTCTATGTAGTTACAATCTGCAATAGTTACTGAAGCTTGGAATTTCTGAAGATTTAATATTTAAAAATTGATGAGCATCTTCTGAACAAAATTCATTTCATTTTTGGTGTATTGATACTCTATTGCACTTAGACTACAAGTTTTGCTAATCCTTAGGCCAACTTTTACAAAGACAACAAAATCAAATTATAAGGTTTTCTCCCTTTCGTCTTAATTGCAAGAAGGCATTTATCTAATTTGGCTAATTATTGCACCAGATTGTTTCAGTATTACAAAAGAGGGTACTAGAACTTAACACCCTTTTGATACCATTTAAAATTGATGTGCATTTGTCACACATCCTTTTTTTAATTGAAGTATATTTGTCTTATATCTTCACCAGAGAGTAGCTTTTCATTTATTTGTTTATTTTTAGAGAGAGTGGAAGGGAGGAAGGGAGCGGAAGAGAAAGAGAAACATCAAAGTGAGAGAGACACATCAGTTGGGGTTGGGGATAAACTGCAATCCAGGTACATGCTCTTGACTGGGAATCGAATTTGAGACCCTTTGGTGCACAGGCTGCCACTCTACCCACGAGCATACCAGCCTGCGCTCTGTTTGGATTTAGCAGTGAGTTTTTTGGACATGTGTCCCCGTCCTGATGAAGAGACAAGTAGCTTCCCTTGTGTCCTGCTCTGCACTGGACTTCCATCATCTTACTTCTGATTCACTACTCAGAAATTGTATCTTATCACCCTGGCCGGTGTGGCTCAGTTGGCTGGGCATTGTCCCATGCACCAAAAGGCCATCGGTTCAATTCCCATCAGGCACATGCCTAGGTTGTAGGCTTGATCCCTAGTAGTGGGTATGCAGGAGGCAGATGATGATATTCTGCCCTCAAGTTAATGTTTCTCTCTTTCCTTCTCCCTTCCTCTTTCTAAGAAAACAATTTAAAATCCTTTTTTTTTTAATTGTATCTTATCACTGACATGCTGTTTAACCTAACCTGGGTTTCAGTGTTTCACAGTCTTTCTGGTTCTCCTTTGTGATTTATAATTGTTTATAATGGTAACTGAAAGAATGGGCCTTCTGGTATCTGTTCAGTTATTTTTTAGGTTATTTCTCCAAGAAAAAAGCAAATTTAGGCGTATTCTCTCTTTCAGAAAAGAGGAGATGATTTTGAAACCGTTTCCTTCTGGCTCTCTAACACCTGCCGGTTTTTGCACTGTTTGAAGCAGTACAGCGGAGAAGAGGTGAGAAAACTGATTATAAAACCAAAATGCTGTGCCTTCTCTGATCTTTTTAAGGAAAATGTTTAACCACTGGTTAATTTAGAAACATGAGTTCGGAGGTGGCTTGGAAGTTCATAGTTTTGTTTGATGTTTATTATTTATCAAACAGTGACTATGGGGAACAACAAAGTTTCTTTCCTCTGAGAGTTTTTATTATAAGAAAACAGTAGAAATAAAATGAGATTAATCAATGAAGAATTGGAACAATGAAACTTTTTGTCAATATGTGGAAGTCAAAGACTCTTTAAAAATTAAACAGTGTTAGCTTACTATGATGCTTTAATGGTGATAAGTTAAGAGGTGTCTTTTTAAATTTGTCCAAAAATCTGTTTGGCTTTTGTTTGTAGTGATGTATTCATCAATTGTTTGACAGACTTTATTTTTTCAAAAATGTAATATGTTAATAATTACTGTTTATAAAGGGCTGCTTATTATACATCAGACAGCACTTATTAGACATTATGTCACTTAATTCTTAAAACATTTCTGTGCAATAGGGATTATGACCCAGTTTTATAGATGAGGAAACTGAAGCTCAGTGAAGGTCATCCGTTTGCCCAAGTCTTCTCAGCTATAAGGAGCAGGGCTAGGATTCTGGGTCTGCCTGCCTCCGAGAGCCTGTGCCCCTAACCACTCCTCTGCACTGCCCATCCTTTGCCAGGAGGGTAAAAGAGAAGCTGAGCTGTAGCACTTGCTGAGCACCCACACAGTGGCTCGGGGCAGAGGATGGTCCTGGCAAATGATGGGAAACATAAATGTGAGCAAGATGTGGTCCCTGGAAAGATGGGACTGACAGACCAGAATTCCCCAGAGTGGCCATTTGCTGCCCTGTCATTCCCACTTCTGGACCATATTGTTAAGGACTATGGGCAGAACCCATCAAGTAGGCTATTGCCTTTGGCAGGCAATATCTGACAGAAATACTTTCTTATACCGTTGTCTTTCCATTTTAACAAATACCACCAAAAGATGAAAATCATCTGTGGATGCCATGAAAGGAAAACTTTTTATGTATCTACCAGTCTCTGTAGAAATCAATTTGTTTTAAACTATGAATGCCCTTTGGATACAGTATTTATAAGTATGACTATATTTAATGAAGTTTAAACGTGTTAGTATTTTAGGTAGTTTAGTGTTTAGCAGTAAACTTCATGTTTCATAAGTGAAACACATTAATTTTTTTTACAATCCTACTCAGGAGGTATGTTTTTATTGATTTTAGAGCGAGAGGAAAGAAGAAGGAGAGAGAGAGAGAGAGAAACATCCATCAGGTGCCTTCTGTACACACCCTGACCCAGAGCAGAGATTGCACTGTGACATTTTGGTATATGGGACTATGTTCAACTAACTGATTCACACCGACTAGGGCAATTTTTTTTTTTTAGATTAAATTCTCCCATCCTATTTTATTGACGGTGCTATTGGAAAGAAAATGCTAGGATACCAAGTTTAGGTATTATTCAAAAGCTAGTAAGAAGTGGAATTTTAAAGATGGAAACACTGAAAATGATTATTCTGGCATTTATGTGTGGGATGGATGGAAACTCTGTGAAGAGAGAAAAAGAACAGGAAGATGCTGATCAAGTAAGTCTGACAGACAGACATCTCACTTCCTGTGGATCATTAACTCTGCGTTGTGGCTCTAGGGCTTTATGAAGCACAACACATCTCGCCAGAACGAACACTGCCTCACCAACTTCGACCTGGCTGAGTACCGGCAGGTGCTAAGTGACCTGGCCATTCAGATCTACCAGCAGCTCGTGCGGGTGCTGGAGAACATCCTCCAGCCCATGATCGGTAAGGCCAGGGCGTCGCGTACATCAGCTCCCTCCACCTCACATGGTCACCAGCAGACGACGGCCAGTGGCACATGTCTCATAGCATGTACTCAAATGGAGAACACTAAAATAGTCCTAGAATTAGCTGAGGAATCCCAGACTGTGGGATGTTAGCCATGACTAACTGGTTACATCAGAATCACTGCTTTCACGAGACCAGGACGGCAGTATCTGGTTTCCCTCCCCAGTGTGCGTACCTCTCTCTGGGATTCGGTGTTGCTGTGTGCCCAGCAGTAGACCTTATTCCTTGTCCAGTTTTGAAAAACACTTCAAACTTTGGTCTAGGAAACTACTACACTACATCTAAACCTGAGAAGGCTGGGAGGGCTTGCACGTTGGCTAATTGATAGGCTACATTAAGAGGTAGGAGGGCGCCATGGCAACAGAACAGGGCTCAGACACCTCAGGCTAAGTTGTACATCTATCTGATGGCCCCTCTGGAATTGATAAAGGCAATTTGGTTTAATGCAGCATTTTCTAATTCAATGAGCCCCACTGGTTGTGTCTGTGTGGGTGTGTACTTTGTGTGTTTCTGTTTCTGTTGTAAGCCCACAGTCAAATTAGAAACGTAACAGGCTGAGGACACCATATGAGTCGGGTGATTTCTTCAATCATCCCCTGAAAAGTCATGAGTTTAAATCAGCCTAGGTCAGATAAAATGCAAGAGGTGCAGATGCAAAGAAGATCAGTTTCAGTCAAATTTTTTTCCTATTTGTGCCTGTTTTTATTGGCTAAACAAGAAGTTTACCTCTAAGGTGTCCCACTTAAACCCACCACCCAATCCCCCAATGATTCAACAGCAACTGTATGAGGTTCTTGGAGGCTGAGGTAAGCACTAGGAGAAATAAAAGTGAGTCAGGCTTGCCCAGGAGTAGGCATCCCAAAACCGTCCTAGAGGACACTTACGCTACATGTTATGAGAGCACAGGAGAGGAGCAGCAGTGCCCAGAGAAGAAGGCTGAGTCCTGGGAGGCGGAGCTCAGGGCAAGGAAGGGCCCAGCTTTTATGGGGGAGGGAGGGAGGGAAGGAGGAGGGGAGGGAGGGAGAGAAGGAGGAGGGGAGGGAGAGAGAGAGAGAGAGAGAGAGAGAGAGAGAGAGAGAGAGAGAGAGAGGGAGAGAGAGAGAGAGGGAGAGGGAGGGAGGGAGGGAGGGAGAGAGAGAGAGAGAGGAACATCAATTATGAGAGAGAATTAATTATTGGTTGCATGCCCTATACTGGGGATCGAGTCTGCAACCCAGGCCTGTGCCTTACCTGGGAATCAAATCATGACCTCCTGGTTCATTGGTCGACATTCAACCACTGAGCCACACAGCTGGGCAGGCTCCTGCCCTTGCTACTTGATTTGTTTGCCTTTGGGGCTCACACAGGCTGGAGAACGCTCATCTTCTCCTAACTGCTGCATATCTCTCTCGGAACCCTCTCAAGTACCACACCCTAGTTCTAGTACAAGCTGCTGCTTCTTAGTTTAGAAAATACACCATTAAGATTTCTTAATAAGTTTTTGCATTTAAGAATTATTCCTTTATTAAAAATCTGGAAGCTTTTATTGGGGGGGGGGGTGTCTTTTTCCCTCTGTTTAAATGCTCAGATCATTTTTCTAAACTGAATGTGTGAATGTATGTGCACATGAGTCGGGATCCTCTCTTTTAACGTGAACTCCTCGTACAGTCTCAGGCATGCTGGAGCATGAGACCATTCAGGGCGTGTCCGGGGTGAAGCCCACAGGGCTGAGGAAGCGGACCTCCAGCATCGCTGACGAGGGCACCTACACCCTGGACTCCATTCTCCGGCAGCTCAGCTCCTTCCACTCGGTCATGTGTCAGCACGGCATGGACCCCGAGCTGATCAAGCAGGTGGCCAAGCAGATGTTCTACATCGTGGGGGCTATCACACTGAACAACCTCCTCCTGCGGAAGGACATGTGCTCCTGGAGCAAAGGCATGCAGATCAGGTGAGAAACGCCAACAGCGATGGCCTCTTCTTACTGCCCCACGACTGCCTGCCAGCGCGCGGCGAGCTGATGGCTGGCTCCAGGTCAGTGCACCTGATGTCTGTCTGGGCCACAGCCAAGCAGCAAAGGGAGTGTGGGCGTGGAGCCACGGCCTGCAGCTGGCTGGCCCTCTCCTCAGTCATCATTGCTCCCCTGTGCCTCTAGAAGGTTCCACTCATGGCTAAGCTAAGTCTTTAGAGGGATTGGAAAGATGATGAAAAATACATAAAGATGGGATAGTTGATTCCTCTTCCTTTGTGTGTCTTTTATTTATTTTTTAATATATTTGTATTGATTTCAGAGATGAAGGGAGAGGGAAAGAGAGAGAGAAACATCAGTGATGAGAGAGAATCATTGATTGGCTGCCTCCTCCATGCCCCCTCCTGGGGACTGAGCTGAAACCCAGGCATGCACCCTTGACCAGAATCGAACCTGGGACCTTTCAGTCCGCAGTCCAACTCTTTATCTGCTGAGCCAAACTAGCTATGGCTTTTGTGTGTGTTTTTGTACAAAATATCAAATTTAAATGAAGAATTGTAATGCTTCGTTGCTCTTGGAAATTTATTTTAACAAAATACCTTTCTGTACCATAGCAACAAGAGCATGTTTAGTCACTAATATTTGAAATGTGCCCCTTGATGTTTTAGGAAGAGCTGCACTCAGTTTGATGCCAACTACTCCTCAGCATAACCTCATTATCATAATAGAATTGACTTATTTTACAAGTAATTTATTTTAAAACAGAAAATTCACCAAGGGGAGGCAGGAATTCTCCTACAAAAATCTTTAGTTAGTCTCAAGAAACAGCATTCTTTTCAGATTTCCCATTCTGACCCACATCCATTGTAGTTAACATTGAGAAGCTAATGCCTTACTTCAGGTAGCAGAATCTCTTTCTCAATAAGCTGTTTATACATTTGCAGCACCTAATAATTCCTCTTGTTAGTGTAATTATTCACTCTTGATTGTGTGTCCATATCCCTCGTTTTAGTTTGAAAATCACTGTTACATGGTTGGCCATCTCTTGACACCTCAGTACCCAGGTAGTTTTGGGGTCTTCCTCTCTTCCGGTAGTCCCCACTTGCCTTCCTCCCCTCCTTGAGCTTCCTCAGGCCGCTGCCTGCATCGTCCACACTCCTCCCTAAAGAAGGCTGGAGTACAGAGTGTGTGTGGAGGAGTTAGTATTCAGATGGACTTAAGTACGAGAGAGGACTTAAAGGATTATCACTTTTCACCTCTGAAGTTGTGGGAGAAACTATAAAGTGTTTCAGGGCAGCTGTTTAAGGAGGGCACAGCCACATAATGTATTGTCTTATCTTTAGCCATTCTCACTTCATAACTTTTGCTATAATGGCTACTTTTCTATCTTACATTAAAGATAATTATATTCTCTAGTCATTTACTCTTATATAATTGTGATTATAAACCTCATGACTTTTTATAATGATAATTTTTAAGTACAGCTGATAAGATTTAAGAAAAGCAAACAAGAATACTGCCTGTCATTTTAACAAATTCCTCACAAAGCCATACACAGAAAATTAAGGCATTTATGACAACATTCAGTAAACTTGCATTCTCCCCTCCTTCTCTCCTCTCTCTCTCTCTCTCTCTCTCTCTCTGCACAGGTACAATGTTAGTCAACTGGAAGAATGGCTGCGTGACAAGAATCTGATGAACAGTGGGGCTAAAGAAACCCTAGAACCTCTCATTCAAGCTGCTCAGCTTCTGCAAGTGAAAAAGAAAACAGATGATGATGCAGAAGCCATCTGCTCCATGTGCAATGCTTTAACTACTGCCCAGGTAATGCAGCTTCCCTCCTTTGATATCATTTCACATTCATCAAGGGTGATATTGGGCAAAAAAAGAAGTCCTCTAGCAATTGCTCTTGTCTGAGCTGACTTCTCTGTGTCAGAGAAGACATATATCTGACAGCTCCTGAAGTAGGATTTTACCAGGAAGTCACACATTTCAGTGCACTAAGACACAGCCAGGAACGAGAGTCCTGCTCTGAGGGGTTAGCATCCTAGGCCTGCTATGGAGTTTGTGTTCCAAAAATAATTTTCCATATTATTTTATAAGTATTTTGACTTTCTCTGTTTTAAGACAGATAATTCTTATTTCTGAATTGAGTTCCTATATCAAGGGACCATACTTGTTGCTGAGAGAAACACTTCAATATATAAGGGACAATCCTTACTGAAAAGGAACTGCATGTTTAGATATGCCCAGCTGATTCTGCTGGAAGGGATTCTAGTGAGCTCAGTGGTGAGATGTCTGAAGGAGTGGTGAGGGCAATAACTGACTCTTCAGAGGAGGGCCCGTCAGGCACGGCATTGAGTTTAAGGAGGGAGCAGAGAAGGGAGGACCCTGAGGACCGGCAGCTGCATGAGGGGAGGCATAGGCATGCGCATGCCCACTTCTCATTTGCCCAGTTATTTCTGCGCTTACTCTTGGACTTTCTTAGTGTTCATCACATATCTCATAGCACAGAAAGCTCACATAGGTTACACATAGAGTATGTACAGAAAGCAGCTAGAAGGATAGTAAGGATCCTGTCAAAAATTGCCACTTTGGGAAACTGGGAAGATGGGAGTGGGGACACTTTTGCTTTTTATGTTTTGTTCTTTTTGTTCAGTTGAATGTTTTTCCAAATTTACATTGCTTTTTAAAATGTACAAAGTAATACATTTTTATTATAAAAATTAAAATAGTAAAAATACATCTGCCTTCATTCCATCTCATCTCCCCTCCTGCCCCACCAGCCTTGGGAGGAATGAAAACTACACTGAGGTCTTTTTGGTCTTTTATATTATTAGCCCCAGTGCACTTGACTATATGCTGAAAACTCTGATCATTTTATTTCTCACAGATTGTCAAAGTGCTGAATTTATATACGCCAGTTAATGAGTTTGAAGAAAGAGTTTCTGTGTCATTTATTCGTACTATACAGGTAAGATCGCCCAACACAGCTTTTTAATTGAAATTTACAATTTGTTGAAGGATAATTTTTTTAATTTTTATCATATTTTATAGTGCATTATGTTTTTCTTGTAACAGCTTATTGGGAAAATGAAGTGAATTTAAAACAAATGTAAACATTCTTCATTAGTTGGGGAATTTGGGGTAGGATTTTTGGCAGAAGGAAATTTTCTTTATAGATTCAAAGAATTGATGCTCTGCTTTTTTGTTTTTTTAATCGTAGATGCGTTTAAGAGACAGGAAGGACTCTCCTCAGCTGCTCATGGATGCTAAACACATCTTTCCCGTCACCTTTCCTTTCAACCCGTCCTCCCTCGCCCTGGAGACCATCCAGATCCCAGCCAGCCTGGGCCTGGGCTTCATCTCCCGCGTCTGAAAGCCACATCCAGGCAAAAGGGCAGTACATTTCTTGCCTGAAATAAGAACCCATTATTTCCAGTGAGCTACTGAAAACATTTTTAAAGAAGATGTAGTCATTATCTTCTGAACAAGAGGTTATTAACTGGAAATCTCCCTAGAATACTTTCATCACCTCGGAAAGAAAGTCACATTCCTTCATGCTGTTACCTGTAGCACCGCTCACCCTTGCTCATTAGGTACCCTGAGTTCACATGCAGGTGAATGATGGAAGGAAGGGGGAAATGCGTCTTGAGTTGCCAGCATTTATTTTAAATCCTTAGCACTACATCTAAAAGGTATAAAAAAAAACCCATAAATTCCAGATAGGAGGGGTTGTTAGGAAGGTACCACAGAGAACCTCCTCTAACCAGAATAAAAATCACTATTGAGTACATATATCAATTTAGGAATCATGGTGATGTTGAACTGGATCACAGAAATCATCTGCAGTAGGTATAGTAGCTGGACAAGTGACGTCCTTTATGTGTCATTATGATGTAGAGGTATTAAGAAAAGGCTATTTTACTGTATAGCATAGAAGTCCATTTGCATTGTAGTTTCCTGAGCATTTTAAACTGCTGCTACATACTGGGTTCTTCAACATGTAAACGGTATTCTTGTTAGGTACTACAACAATAAGCTTCTCTTTTATCTACTCTGTTTACAGTACAATCAGATCAGTTTTAACTGGATTCTTTGCAAACATCTACAGATTCACCTGCACAAGTAGCAGACACTGGGAGTCATGTAGTAATATGACAAAATGTTTGACATTCAGGATTAGACAGAACGGCAGTTGTTGGTGTCATTATTTATTCAGGACATATTACAGTGGTGTGCTCATTATTTTTCCCTGGTGGTTACCACAGCCGGGTACAGTGTTCTATAAAGTGACTTATTTTTAGTTCCCAGATCTGATTTCTGCAATGCATATAGTCAACCTTGACAGGTTTCCTTTCTTCTTAATTTATTAAGAATTAATCTCAGTCACTATCTAGAGAGCATTGTCAGAATATTCATGATTCAGATCTTTAAACCTTGATTATCCTATAAATTATGCAAAAGAAGGTATGTAATGAATAATTATGATTCCTTTTTTTTTAGCCTTTGCAATTTCTATAAATGTTCTCAGTAACGCTAGAAACTTTAAAGAGCATCGTGTTAGAAATACTTATCTAAGAAATATTAGAAGATTGCTGAGTTTTATAGAGCATTGGGCTTCATAAGACCCAGATTCTATATTTTCACCCCTAAATTTTAATTAAACATATTCTGCATTTTTCCTTAAAATCTTGTACAGAAGTCTTTCAGGTTGTGCAAATACAAATCCTTAGCTTTCATCAGGAACTCTAGTTCTTCATTGCAATCATAGATTTATATAATTTACCTCCCAGATGTTTTATAAAAATGCATCTTATTAAAATATGTGCAATATCATTAATGGAAGTCAAACAGTGTAGAACCAGTGATAAAGATTTTATTAAAAGACAAATACTATCTGTTAACTTATTTGGGTCTCAGATTCCTCTTTTATAAATAAGAGGATTGGACAACTGACTCTTCAGGTTCCTTCCACATCGAACATCTCTCAGCGCTTAGATCCTGGAGAAATGAGCTGTCGCTCCTCAGTAAGTTTATCCTCTGATGTAGAGACCAGTGTTCAGTGCCTGTTAAGTCTGAGGGATTAATAAAAATATCACAAGTCTATTTAGTTATAACCTTTCTTCAGTGTGCATGATCTGTGCCCATGCCTTTAAAAAATTAATTGGTCTAGGTGATTTTTATTGAATCACATACTGCTGTATTCAGTTGGATACATTTACTTGCAAAATGAACCCAAAACATTACTAATTCAATCAGATTCTCAGTTTTTGGTTTGTCACTGTGGTTTTCAGTGAACATTGAACTCATAATCAGGTGGTTAGTACTGAATGTGTCATAGTCTAAGAGCATAAGTGGAACTTGAGTGGGGAGAGGCTCACAACAAAATGCCACCGTCAGTAGGCTGTCCACCGAAACCTGCAACCTCCCCAGCTCAGTCCTGTGCAGCACGTCCTTGCGACCCTCAGTCTTGTCAGGTCTTCAGGATGCGCTGTCTTGCAGCCCCTTTTCCTGCTCCCATATAGCTTGCATCCTGAAGCATCTCTCGGCGAGGCCTTGGTCTCTTCCCCAGACTGCTGTCCTGCTGGACAGTGCTGCAGCCTGTCCCCTGCTTGGCCGGAGGGTCTGTTCAGGGACGGCCACATAAAGTTCCACTGTTTTGGGGCTCCCAGGCCTCCTGGGACCCAGGTGGAGGGTCAGAATTAACTCTTCTTAGCAGCCTAAAGACCTGTAGTCATGACAAGAGGACCTGAAGCAGGGGCCCATGGCCTGGTAATGACCGCTACTTGAGGATGCAACACTGTTCTGAGGACTGCTCTCCGCCCTTCTGTCCATCCACATTTTCTCAAGCAGCTGCACACACTTCCAGCAGCCTTTACCTGCCCATTTATCTGTTCACTCTTCCCCTTCCGTCAAGCAATGCGTGTATCCCATCTCCGCTCTGACTGTGCTGAAGGCAGTAGTGGATGTAGTTAGTCCTGAGCTGCCCCCTGGCCCGCCTGGTGGTTTACCTCCAGGCTAATCTGTAAAACTTGTTCTCCTTCTCTGTAGTACATTTTTAAAATTATCACTAATTTACTTTTTCATAATTCCTCTGTGACACATTAGGAATTCAAAGAAAGCAGTTCATCGTCTTAAGCCCTTCTCAATATTCAACTCCCTGCTTACTCACATCTAGATTAGTTCACACCTTGGAATTCAAAGCTGAAAAATTAGAAGTAGTTTCCCTTCTTGTAGCTTTTCTTAGGTTAAGGCTTTCATCCACCTGAGAGTAACTACAAAGATGGGGGAAGATGAATATGGTATAAGATCCACAAATGTGGCTTCATGATTTCTTTGGAAGTTTTGAGAAATCCTCATGTACCTGACACTTCTTTTGTCAGGATAAAAGTACACATCTATATATTCTAAATCCAACTTAAAGGAGATTTGGGGATTGGGATCAGTTAGTATGATTTGCTTTATTTCAAAGGATAATTGAGAGTTGGCTCTTTCTGGGTAATAGTGTATAATATAGAGCAAATCTTCATAACAGTGGGGGAAACTATGAAAATACTTTATTAGAATCTCAGTACAGTGATTGTTGAGAAATTACTTTCCTGGTAACCCTAGGTAAAGGGGCAACTGCCACCATCTGAGAAATATCTCTCTCTCTCTCTCTCTGTCTCTCTCGCTCGCTCTCGCTCTCTCGCTCTTTCTCTCTCAAACATACACAGTCACCAGTTCATAGAGTTCCCCAAGAGGCATAATTAAGTATCCTCTGGGTAGCTTCAACTACTTAGGATAAAACAGCAACAATTAGTGTTTGACCTTTAAATTCTCCTGTAGAACATACCTCCCATCTGGCTCTGCTTTCCTCCAGCGTGCTTTCTCGTTACCTCACTGTATCCTCACAGCAGTGCTGGAGGGTAGAGCTGTGCCTAGTCATCTGCTGATGGTGATATGGGAGGTAGGTCGGACTTGCCTGAGTCCCACAGCCCTCCAGGCCAGCTGCTCTTCCCACAGCAGGGTCAAGTCCTGGGGTTACATCTGTTCCTCGGTACCTGTGGGGTGCCCCGGGTCAGCAAGAGGTGCTCTTTCTCCTTATCAGAGTTGGCAGCTGGCACATGGGAGATGAGCAATAAGCAATGCCGAGTTCTTCTTGCTGACAAGACAGCGCCCAGAGCCAGTAGTTTTCTTTCCGTCACAGTTGCCTGCTACCACTAGGCTTGGCTTTGTAAGTATCCAGTGCTCCCTTGCAGGGTGCAACACTCTGTGTTTAGGTCATTAATTAGTAGCAGGCTGTTGCAGCCTGATGGAAAGCAGTGAACGCCTCCCAAAGTGATGAGGAAGGTCACTCTCAACACACACCTCTCTGTTGAAGCCAATAGATGAGCTGTTAGAGCCACCAGTGAGCTGTGCAGCCGTTGGGGAACCTGCAACTGCAGGCCAAGCCCCTGGGCGCTTCTGAGCGCCATCCCCCACACGCCATGCACAAGTCAGGGCGTGCTTAGACATTACTGTGTGTGCATGCTGCCAGTGTCGGCTTTGCAGCTAGGAGGTGTGCTGTATGCATGCGTGTTAGGTAGGCTGTGTGTTGCTGTGGCCTCCGTTCATGGATAAGGGCATTGTCATTTCTTCTCAGGCCGTGCTGTGAGGGCCGCCTTAACCCCTGCTCCCTTCCCTCCTGGAGCTGCCTTAAGTTCTCCAAAACTTTTCCTCTGTACAGGGATGTCTTGCCTGAAGAGAATATCAAGCCCTGTTTTCTCAAGGTCTTGTGAGGGTGTTGGTTGGGTTGGCCTCCAACCACTAATTCCTTTCCCCATGTCTGCATGCTCCTCCCCCACCTCTTCTTCATTTCTTTTCTGTTATTTCCAAACAGGTAATAGAACTCTGAGGCAACAACAATCTCAGAGCCAATGGGATGTGGGCTTAGAAAGCCTTCCTGAGTTTGGGGGTCAAGGGGTGGGAGGATTCTGTGTCACAAGTAAGTAAATGAACATATGGAAAAAATGTTAGATTTTTTTGGTAGTATTTAAATGGCTTATTTTCCACTAGCTTTTTCTTAATAAGTAAAGGTAAAGAGTACCACTGTAAAACTTTTCATGGACATTGTTTAAAAATATTTTTTAAGAGCCCGGTACTATAAAAGGTTGAAAACAAGAAAAATGCTATAAATTCGAACCCATTGTATCACCCTAAATTACATCAGCCTGGAGTTAGTGGGTTTTCAGAAGATCGGGAACAGAAAAGTACTATGTAACATATCTGCCAAAATGTGTTTTATACATTTTTTAATTTTATAATTCGGTCTAGCTAAAATGTTCATTAGCTTAACTTAATGGGTGTTAGTGGGATCATAAATATCTGTAATATTGCCTGAAATATTTGAAAGAAAAATGTTTTTTGAATTGAAACTGGAATGTATAATTCAATGCTTGGTAGGTGAGTACATTTTAATGCATTTTTCAGAGTCAGTAATTTCAAATGTCTTATTGTTGCCATATGTTGTAAGATTTTAGCTCACATTTCAGGCTTTCTAAATCATTTCAGCCATTTAATTTTTTCCCAACAAATGCTGATTCCCCCCCCCCCCCATTAAATGTGGATATGTGTGTTGTAATTTATGATTCCTAGTTATGTATTTCTGTGGAATCCTGGAGTAAGGTTGACATTTTTGTGTCTTGGAAATTTCAATTGTTCTAACAGTGTTGCACAGAATGAGCTCATGACATTTAACATATTGCATTTTAATTATTAACTTTAAATTGTTAATTTATTGTGAAATGGCTATGCCTTTTAACTAAAATGAAATTGAACATTGCAACTTTCCAAACAGTTTTTCTTCTTGGACCTGGAAAAGTTTTTAGGTACAGTATTCATCCATTAAAAAGGAAGCAGAAGTACTGACAAATGAAGGAATTACCCACCAACTCTAGTTTTAAAGGGAACCCATCCCAGCATATTTCACATGTAATTTTTAAAAGCAAGTTGATAATTCACCTCGTTTTAACAAAAGCTTTTGAAACATGGGTTTTTCACTAGATATCACCTAGTGCTAAGATGGAAACCAAAACAATATCAGATTGACATTTAAGCTCTAAATTTGTAGTTGTCTAATGTTGTACTTAGTAAATGTGTGTCATTAATGCTGTATTCTCCTAGCTATTATAGAAAATTGTTCAAATAAATATATGGATATAAAGGATTATTGTTGGTGTCTTATAAATAAACCCACAACACATGAAACATGGAATATAGACATTCTGGATCACCTTTAAAATTTTAAAAATAGAAGTCCTATAATGTATGCTTTCAGATGAAAACAGAATTAAACTAGAAATCAATGGCAAGAAAAATGGTTGAAAAATCTCCAAATACTTGGAGATTAAACAATACACTTCTAAATAACACATGAGTCAAAGAAGAAATCTCAAGAGAACTTTAAAAATATTTTGAACTAACTGAAAATACAACATCAAAATGTGAGGGGTGCAAAGAAAGCAGTACTTAGAAATTTATAGCATAGACTGCATGTATTAGGGGAAAAGAAGGCCCTAAAATAAAATATCTAACTTTCTCTTTAGGAAATGAAAGAGAGAGAGAGAATTATGTACAAAATAAGAAGAAGGAAAGAAATAACAGAGCAGAAATTAATGAGATTTAGGACAGGAAACCAATAAAGAAAATCAGTGAAATAAAAGAACTGGTTCTTTGAAAATATCAATAAAAATTGTTAAGTCTCTAGCCAGGATAATTAAAAGAGAGAGAGAGAAATGACATACAGTAGATAAGTGGTTGCCTACCTACACTTAGGAGTAGAGGGTACTGAGCGGGTAGGGAGTGATAACTACCAGTAAAGAGCACTGGAGTTTCCTTGGAGATGACCATGTTTTAAAATTGACTGTGGTGGTAGTTTAACATATCTGTGACTACATTAAAAACTACAGGGTTGTATACTTTAAATGGGTGAACTTTATAGTATGAAAATTATATTGCAATAAATTTTTATTTTTCAGCAGACTTTTGCAACCTGGTATGGCAGACTGAGGAAGAAGCTCAACAAAGTCTCTCCTCAAAAAAGCAAGCACAACACTAAACAAAAGAATCAAAAACAACAATTTTAGAGCTCTATAAATTGATCAAAAGCACACAAGTTAGTAATGGTTACCCATGAAAAACCAGTGAACTCTGAGTAAGAACAATGGAATCTGACATTGTTGCCTGGAACTACTCCATCCTCCTCCCCTCTCCCAGTTCAGATAATGTGGTAGTTCTGCCACAACTGGGGAGCTGTGAAAAAACAGCAGCTTTGCCTTGGGAGGGCTCACTTGATTGGAGCGGAGTGCAGTAAAACCCCACAATGAGCCGTACTGTGAGAGAATACATTAAGCCACCCAGTTTGTGGTACTTCGTTCCAACAGCTGTCGGAAAGTAATACAGTATTAAAGTGAAGTACTTGTGATGAGTTCAAATGCATTAGTTAGTCCCTGAGGAACCACTAATAATTTAACTCCAAGAGCCTTGGTTGGTTTAGGTCATTGGTTAGAGTGAGAGCCTGAGGACCAAAGAAGGGTCTCAGGTTCGATTCCCAGTTAAGGGCACACACCTTGGTTGCATGTTTGGGCGAAGCGGGAGGCAACCAGTCGATGTGTTTCTCTCTCTCCCTCGTCTCTTTCTTCTACTTTGTTTAAAAATCAATGGAAAACATATCCTTGGGTAAGGATTAAAAAAAATTTAACTCAAGGAATATAGTTCTTTTAAAGGTAGGAATTAAAATGGTCCACTAAAAAAAAATAAAATCTATCACCGCAAATATCAGTAAAAAAGAAGCAGAGGAATAAAAGAGACCTGAGCCATATAGAAAAGATGTCAATCATAAATCCACCCATATCAATGGTTACATTAAATGTGAATGGATTAAACACTTCCACCAGAGCAGAGATTGTGAAACTGGATTGGAAAAACAGCAAGCAATAAAAACAACAAAAAACAAGACCAACTGTATTGCTGTCTATAGATTAAAAAAACAAACATGGATTGAGAAAAGAGAGAAAAATATATCAAGCCCATTCAATATTGAAAAAAAAAACAACACCATCACAAACTAGGAGTAAGAGGAACTTCATGTATGGAAAGACCTACTGCTAATCTTATAATTAATGGGGAAAAAAAACACAAACCCAAAACAAAACAAAACAAAACACCCAACACAACAAAAAATGAAATGCTTTCCCCCTAAATTGGGAACAAGGCAAGGATGCCTATTCTTACTACAGCCACTCAACATTGTGCTGGTGGTTCTAGCCAACTCAATAGGCACATATGAAAATAAATGCACCTACACTGAAAAGAAAGTTTAAAAAAGTGTATTCATTTGCAAGTGACATTTTGTATGTGGAAAATCCTAAGGAATCCACAAAAAATTACTGTAACAAATTCACGAAAGGTCACAAGATATAAGATCAATATACAAAAATCTATTACATTTCTATATACTAGCAATAAACAATTGGGAAATGAAATTAAGAAATCATTTATATAATTCATAATAGCATAAAAAAGAATAATATGCCTGAGAATCAATTTAGCAAAAGAAGTGCCAGGCTTGTACACTGAAAACTATAGAACATGGCTGAGCCATCTTGAAGTTTTCCAGCAATCCACACACTTCCCAGAGGCCGGTGCGCAACCAGGATGGAACTTTAGACCATAAGAAATGTCAGATAATTGTAAAATTTCTCAAAAGTCCTGCTAGGGTTTTTGTTCCAAATATAGTAGGCTTATATATATTATTAATTTGGGTAGAACTGACACCTGTGCAATATTAAATATTTCCGTCCATGAAAATAGGTCTCCCCATTTACTGAGGTCTTCTTTTATGCCCATGAAGGGAAATTTAAACATTTTCTCCACAAAGGCCAAGTGTGTTTTTATTAGTGTAATTTCTGGACACTTCGTGTTTTCGTTGATATTATAAATATCTTATTTTCCTATTTTACTTTTTCTTCGTATTTTCTAAACGGTTATTGCGGTTATAAAGAAAAGTTGCTCATTTTTGTATTTTGTTTTGAACATGGTCACCTGGCTGAACTCCCACAGGTTTGTTGATTCCCTTAGGTTTTCCATGGAAATGGTCATATCCTTCTGCTCTTGACAGTAGACACGCAGCGCCTTAAGGGCGCTGAGACCGGCCGGGACAACCTCGGACTCACCTGTCCCTGCGGGCGGGGCAGCACCGCGCTCCGCCTGGTTCTCGGAGGGGCGCTGGGCCCCGCGGGTGGACCCACTTCTCCGCAGACGCTCCCCGGGGAGGGTCGCGCCCTGCCCCGCCCCTGCCCTGGCCAATCGCGGAGAGGAGTCTGGCCGGAGGGACCAATCCGCGCCTCCCTCCCGCGGGCGGCAGCCCTCGGGGAAGTTTGTGGATCCGCAGGAAACTTCTCCCGCTGGACGGCCCATCGCTGCTGCCCCGCGCCCCGCACGGCCACCTCCCGGGCTCTCAGAGCCGCTGGCCCAGCCCCGCGCGTCGCCCCGTCGCCCCATCGCGGCCTCGAGCTGCCCAGGCCCCTGCGCTCATGGCGGTGGCCGAGCTGTACACGCAGGTAGGCGGGGGCCGGAGGGCCAGGGCCGGGACGGGCGCGGCCGGTGCTAGTGCTGACTGTACCTGTGCCCGCCACTCCTGTGCACCTGGCGCGCCCGTTGCCCGGAGGGGCCGCGGAGAGCCCGGGAATGAGGGCGCGGGGAACCCTCCCTGAGGACCCAGGTCCCTGTCCGTGGGAAAGGCGCCCCTGAAGCCTGGGTCCCTCGGGGCGGAAAGACCGGGTGTCACGGGGGCCTCAGCTTCTCGGGGTCGCGCGTCAGAAGCCCGTCTCCGCGTCGCTCCGTCCCTCTTCCCGAGCCACAGGTGAAATCTGGCCATCGAGCATGCAGAAATCTCAGACGTGGGGGAATAATCGCATCCATCATCTTTCCGGCCTCCTGGGAGCCTCTTGAACCACTGGGCCCAGAAGTTCAGGAGCGCGGCTTTGGGGCCGCTTTCTAGAATTACCGGGTCTTCCGAAGGCCCTCGTGCGTGTGGAAGTTCATCTGAGGCCAGAGCTGCAGACGGTGGCCCAGGCTTCACCCCACAAGTTGGGGGCTTCTAGGAACCCAGGGCTCCTGACGACGTGCAGTCATAGGCTCCTCACCTAACACTGATGTGGCGCTTGCAGGGTGTTAACCACCTTCCATATGCACCCCTGACTGCAGGAATCGCTAGAGCATTCCTCGGAAACCTCATCTTCCCTGGGGGCCGAGGGCTCCACACTACAGGTGGGAAGGATGGCATTCCCACGAGGTGTCCAGAACTTTCTGAGATGACCTTGGTTAATAATTGGGATAAAAAGTATGAAAGTGTTGGTCCTTTGGAAAAAAATCCACTTCAATCGCCATAAAGTCAGGTCCTCCTATATCCCCAGGATTCAAATTGATGAGACTACAGCCCATTCATTTATCCTGACACATGCCCCATCTTTATATTTAAAGACACTTTTGCTATAGATGGAAACAGTAGTTGTAAGTAAACATTTCAATAGCCAAAGCCAGTGGTCGGCAAACTTGTTAGTCGACAGAGCCAAATATCAACAGTACAATGATTGAAATTTCTTTTGAGAGCTGAAAACCAACTTTTGCGCATGGGCCACGAAGTTTCAATTGCGCTGAATGTGCACGCCCGCATGTGGTATTTTGTGGAAGAGCCACACTCAAGGGCCCAAAGAGCCGCATATGGCTTGCCACCACTGACCTAAGCAATCTTTTTCTTCTACTTTGTTTAATTAGTAACAGACCTTTTCCCCTCTGAGGCATGTGTTTCCATTAACTAGTGTTCAAATTGGACAGTGTTTGAATTGCCTCTGTTCTAGGCTACTTTTACCAATGAGAATATGAGCCATCAGATATCCAACAGTGCTTTTTTGGTCTTCGGTTTATTGGAGGTAAAAAAAAAAAAGTTATTAAACAAAACCATTCTTAGAAGATACTTTGGAGGACAGAGAAAACTGTTAGACCATTTTAAGTAACAATCCCTCCCACTCCCTATCATCAAGTGTCTCATAAATATATGTAGGTTTACAGTTGTGAGTACATGGAACAGTTTATTCTTAGACTAGAGGCCCGGTACATGAATTCATGCACAGTTGGGGCCCAGCTGGCCCACCCCAATGGGGGCCCATCAGGCTGGGTTGGTAGGGAGGAGGGGCTTTGGGCAGTTGGCCAGCCAGCCCTGCACCAGATCGGGGTGTTGGGGGCCGGGCCAGCCGGGGGTGGGGTGGGGCCCAGATCAGTCTTGTCAGCTGCCACAGTGTGCATCATAGCCACTGGTCATTCTGTTCATTCTGGTCATTCCACTGTCTGGTTGCTGGGCTTTTATATATATAGATTATCAATTATTGTATTATTTATTTGTGTTACAACTGTAAACCTATGTTTGTCCACCCATATATGAAATGCTAACTTGGACCAGGCACAGGATAGGAAAATGGATATGGAAGAGTTTTCTAGAGATGAGCTTGAATTGATAGAGAATCTGAGAATTCCAGAGCCAGAGGAACCTTGATGGTTGCCTCTTCCCACTTTGTGTCCAAGAGGCACACGTGTCTCTAGGCTGCAACCTTCCAGGTGGGCAGTCAGCCCCCCACTGTGTCAGTTTCCGAGGTAGATGCTCCCCCATTTGTGTAGCTGCCTGTTTAGGCTTTAGAGAGCTTACTTCGTTAAAGATTTCTTTTTTAAAAAATATATACTCAATTTTTCTTTTCCCATATTCCTCTCGCTATCCTATTCCTCTCTCTCAAGGGAAAAAAACCTACAAATTAGCCCTAGCTGATTTAGCTCAGTGAATAGAGCATTGGCCTGGGGACTGAAGGGTCCTGGGTTCGATTCCGGTCAAGGCCATATGCAATGCTTGTGGGCTTGATTGCCAGTGGGGGCATTCAGGAGACAGCCAATCAATGATTCTCTCTCATCGTTGATGTTTCCATCTCTCTCTCCCTCTCCCTACCTCTCTGAAATTAATAAAAATCTATTTTTAAAAACCTACAAAGTATATTGTGTACATTTTCAGGGAAGGAAAATTGTAATATATATTCTCATATATTTACTATTATTTTCCATATCAGCACACACTTCATTTTTTAAATTTATTTACTGACTTTAGAGAGAGAGAGAGATGGGGAGGAAAGGAGGGAGAGAAGGAGGGAAAGGTTATTTATGCAGTCAATGGTTGATTCTTGTATATGCCCTGCCCAGGGATGGAACCCACAACCTTGGCATATTGCGATGACACTCTAATCAACTGAGCTACCCGGCCAGGGCAGCATACACTTCATTATAGTTTACATTCAGTAATATTTTGTATAACTTTCAGGTGTATAGCATAGTGGTTAGACATTCACATACTTTACAAAGGGTTTCCCCTGGTATTTCCAGTACCCACCTGGCACCATACATAATTATTACAATATTATTGACTATAGTCCCTGTGCTGTACTTTACATCTCCATGTCTATTCTCTAACTACCGAGCTGTACCTCTCAATCCCTTCACCTTTTCACCCAGTCGCCCAACCACCCTCCCCTCTGGCAACCATCAGTCGGTTGTCTGTATCCATGAGTCTGTTTCTGTTTTGTTTGTTCATTTACATTGTTCTTTAGATTCCACATATAAATGAAATCAAAGATTTCTTTCTTAGATGAAATCTAAACCCTCTTCCTTGCTTCCCTACCACTCCCCCCGTTCCCCCCATCCCACCCCTGATCCACCCTCCTGAGTCTAAAGATCTAGCCGATTGTCCTAGAATGCCAGCCCATAGGATTGGCCTAAATCAAATGTTTGTGACTGCAGATCCTTAGCCACATTTAACCCACACACCATCTTAGCCTCACAGTGTTTTAAAACAACCTGAAACTCATTTCTGCACCCAGGCAAATAGTGACCCTGCAGCAGGGTGGCGAGTGGGCTGTCCATTCAGGGCTCCCTGTGTGGCAGCCACACCAACCCCTTGATCGCTTGGCTGCCCCAGTTACCCCCTATACACAGTTACCTGCCTGACCTCTGTCTAATCTCTTCCTGCATACATCTTGAAGACAGACATACTCTCTCCCATAAAATATTTTTTGGGCACTTCCTGTATATAAAAGTTTATGCTTGGGGAAGGTTAGAAAGTGTTGTGTGTGTGTTTTAAGCGATTAGTGAGAAATGAGAAATGACAAGTAACCCAGCCTGCTAAGGCACAGAAGGCAGGGAGAAGCGTGCTGGGCAACAGAGCCGAGAAGGGGAGGGTCAAGGCAGCCAGAGGTAGGCCAGGGCCTTACACTCTGGTGAAGATTTTTACGGGGGGATGGGAGGGAGAGGGTTAAGGGCAGTGTTTTAGAAGGTTGGGTGTGCCAGCAGGGCCTGTGGGACTCCGTGCCCATGGGAGAGAGGCCAGAGTCACATTGCTGATTTGTCAGGTCATCTTGACTGCCTGGGAAAGACTTAGGGCTGCAGTATTGGAAATGGAGGATGAGGCAGAGTCTGGAGAGCATGTGGAGATAGGTGAGAGGAGAGACTGGACTGGGGTGTGTGCGGGAGAGGGACAAGCAAGGATGACATGGAGGTTAGTGTCTGGATGATTGAGAGTGGGGGCGCACCATTGACACAACTAGGGACAGCAGGAGGTGGGGATGTTTCTTAGGAAAGTCGTGAGGTGGGGGGGCTTCCAGGTAGTTTCAGGTTTGTGTAGACTCCAGAGGATGGGCCAGGAGTCTTGTGCCCAGGGGTGGCGCTGAGGCCCAGGCAGTGAGGGCCTCGTCAAGGGAAAAAAGAGGGCCAAGACAGGGCCCTGGGAAATGCATCTGATCAGGAGGGAGGGGAAGCAGAGGGACCTGGGCTAGAGCCAGGGCAGGGAGGAAGAAACAGGAGAGCCGGTATCCAGAACCAAGGAAGAGAGGTTCCGAGAAACAGGGACTCCTGGGAGGAAGTAGTGAGAGCAGCAGTTGCTTCGGGGAAAGTATACAAAGGCCCATCTCTTTTCCAGTGCAGTTTGGTGACATACCTTAGAAATGTCCAGAGCATTTGACTCAGCATTCCCACGCTGGGAAAACCAGTCTGGCCATTCTCTTCTTGAGGCCTTTAGAGGCTCTGTCACTTTCAGACTCGCTAACCCACCATGAGGGTCCTGCCTCTCCACCTCACCTCACAACTCCCTGCCCACCAGCTCCTGCCTTGGCACATGCTGCACTGACTGCTTTTTTAATTTTTTTATTGATTAAGGCAGTGGTTGGCAAAGTGGCTCTCGAGCCACATGCAGCTTGAGAGCCGTGGTTTGCTACTCTGTTGACTAATGAGTTTGCCAACCACTCATTAAGAGTGGATTAAGATATTACATGTGTCCATATTCCCCCATTCCCCCCCCCCACTCCCATACATGCATGCCCTCACCTCCCAGTGTCTTGAATCCATTGCATGCATACAAGTCCTTCGGTTGATCTCTTACCTCTCTCCCCCATCCCTAGCCTTCCCACTGTAATTTGATAGTCTGTTTGATGCTTCTCTGCCTCTGTATCAATAATTTTGTGTATCAGGCTATAGTGTTCTTTACTATCCACAAATGAGTGAAATCATGTGGTATTTCTCTTTCACTGACTGGCTTATTTTGCTTAGCATAATGCTCTCCAGTTCCATCCATGCTGCTGCAAATGGTAAGAATTCCTTCTATTTTATAGCAGCATAGTATTCCATTGTGTAGATGTACCATAATTTTCAAATCCACTCATCTGCTGATGGGCACCTAGGCTGTTTCCAAATCTTAGCTATTGTAAATTGTGCTGCTATGAACATATGGGGAGCATATATCCATTCTGATTGTTGTTTCTAGTTTCTTGGGATATATTCTTAGAAGTAGAATCACTAGGCCAAATGGCAGTTCCATTTTTAGTGTTTTGAGGAAACTCCATACTGTTCTCCACAGCGGCTGTGCCAGTCTGCATTCCCACCAGCAATGCATGAGGGTTCCTTTTTCTCCGCATCCTCACTAGCACTTGTCTTTTATTGATTTGTTGATGATAGCCATTTTGACAGGTGTTGAGATGGTACCTCATTGTCATTTTGATTTGTATCTCTCAGATAATTAGTGACTTTGAGCATGTTTTCAGATGTTTTCTGGCCTTCCTTATGTCTTCTTTCAAAAAGTATCTATCTAGGTTTGTTGCCCATTTTTTGATTGGGTTGTTTATCTTCCTTTTGTTAAGTTGTATGAGCTCCCTGTAAATGTTGGAGATTAAACTCTTATTGGAGATAGTATTGACCAATATGTTCTCCCATGCAGTGGGCTTTCTTGTTGTTTTGCTGGCTGCACTGACTTCTTGCTGCTGCTCAGTGCATTCCTCTGCCTGGCCGCCTGGGCTCTCCCTGCTCAAAATGTTCGTCTGTCTCTCCTTTGCTCACCCCTGCCTGCCCCTACCAGATTTCAGGGCCTCTTCTGAGAAGTCTTTAATGTAACTGTTAACAGCTCATTAGCTCTCTGTCTCCCCTGTTGACCAGGAGTTTCTGGAGAACATGGAGCACTGGGCACTCAATATGTGTTTGATGTGTGCATGCATGAGTGAACGAGTTTTTCTGCTCTCAGAAAAAGCTACGGGCATGAAAATGAAGATGTTGATGATGGTTACTTTTATCTCGGTCACTGAGTACTTTTTATGTTCCATATCCCATCCTCAGAACTTTATGTGCTTTCTTTCATTTAATCTGAATAATAAATATTCCAATTTTACAAATGACCCAGGTTAAGTTGTCTAAGGTTTCATAGATGTGATGAAGCCAGGATTAAAAGTTCTTAACACCTCTCACTACCATCCCCTTGGTTTTACGGCCTTATCATCTTCCTCCTCTTTAAGAGATCTGACCTTCCTCTCACACAGAGGACTGGTGGGAAGACTTTCCACTTCATAGCTGCCTCCCTTTATGCCGGGTTGTTTATCACATTATATGTTCTAATAATAAATGGAAACAAACCCAATGCCCAGCAAAAGGGGTAGAATTTGGTGGATTATGGAAGACCCACAGCAAAGAGTAGTGTGAAGCCATTAAAAATGCTATTTAGCCAAAACCAGCTTGGCTCAGTGGATAGAGCATCGGCCTGCAGACCGAAGGGTCCCAGGTTTGATTCCGGTCAAGGGCATATACCTTTGTTGTGGGCGCATCCCCAGTAGGGGGTGTGCAGGAAGCAGCTGATCGATATTTCTCTCTCATCGATGTTTCTGATTTTCTATCCCTCTCTGTAGAAAAATCAATAAAAAATATATTTTTTAAAATGCTACTTAATGGGAAGTTCTTAGCAAAATGGGGGGAAATGCTTGTGTTACATAAAAAATGAGGGCACAAAAATTATATATGTTGTGTGATCATAAACATGTAATATATATGTTTATATATGCCCTTTGTCCTTCAAACCAAGGAGGAAGACCATGTGTCAGTAACTGAAGACTGGGCAGTCATTTGTTTTATAGCTGCCAAAAAGTCAGGGAGGATGAAGGCTGAGGAAGCGTCATTAGGTTTGGCCACTAGGAGGTCCTTGGCATTGCTTCTCTTTCAGTAGAACTGTGAGGGCAAAGGGGGACCCCTGAGCATGGTCACAGGCTGAAGAGAGGGAAGTGGAGGACTGGGCTCTGAAGCTATAATACAGGCACCAGGCATGGGATAGCTTCAAAAGGAGGAGGGGACCTGAGGCTGTGGCCACAGGAGTTGAAGACATGGAGGCTTGACAGCTGCTTCGAATGCCACTTGGGCGGGGCTGAGAGGTTGGGGAGAGTGACAGTACCACCAGCCTTTTCTCTTACAGCATCATTCCAGACCCTCAGCATCAAGGGCACCTTCCCCTGATTGAGTTTCAACACGTGATATCTCCTTATCTTCGTGGACTATTTTCTAGAGCTGATCTGCTGAGCCATGAGTGCCATGGGACTGTGGGGTGCAACCTTCTGTAATTGACTGCCTTCAGTGCAGGCCAGCATTAAGTCTCAAGGAGAGCTGCTCCTGTAGATCACGGTGGCAGAGGTTGAGTCTGGTTCTGCCCCTTGCTAAGTGGGTGACACCGTACAAGTTACTTAACCTCCTGGGTTTCCATTAAATGGACTTAGGTTTTACCAGTCATTGTAAGGATTAAACCATCTGTGTAAAATCCTTAGCAAAATACCTGACACACAGTGCTTAATAAAAGTTTTTTAATATTGATGTTATTATAATACTGTTGATTTTGGGTACCTGTATACTGGACTTTACATGTATCCCTATTAAATTTTCCAACTTGTTGTTTAGTGTTCTATAGATTGTCAAAACCTTTAGTAGTCCTGACCTCCTTGGCTAATAACATTTCATCTAATATTTGATGCACATGTGTTGTCTTTTTCATCTGAGATGCTGGTGAAAGTGATGAGTGGAGATGAGGAGCCAGAACTCTATGGCACCTCTAAAGACCTTCTTTAAAGTATTCTCACTCATTCATCAGAACTCAGGTTATGATTGGTTTTAGCCACAGATTCACAAACTCTGTTATCCTTCAACTGTTTGTTTCTGTGCATGAGGAACTCACAGACATCCTCACTGAAGTGTTGCTTAAATTTAGATGTGAAGTGTCCTCCCCCCCACCCCCCCGCAGCACTTTCATTTTGGTGTCTTGACTAGCGGTCTGGGGTCCATGGGTAAACTCAGGTCAAAATTAAGTTTAATGATTTTCCTTTTAGCACTTCTGAGCAGCTTTTAGATTTCTGTATATCGCCAGCAACTCTGGAAAATTAGATTTATCTGTTGTATTGTATATGGCTGGTTCAAAAGAGTGAAAAAAGCGGGGGCGAGGGGGGGACATAAAGACTAAACTACCACCTAGTCTTTCATTGATGCAACTGAACTACTGCAAATTCAAGTTTTTGTTCAAAGATGTTCATTGAACAACTAGTGTTAGCTAGAGGGAAATCATTGTATTGGGTTCCAGGACAAAAAGACAAGGCTCTTTAACTTCAAATGTCAGTGGGGGAGATGGAAGTGAGCTGGAAACCTGGGAAGGGTAGAGAGAGCTCTAAAGAGGAAGCATTCAATTCTGCCTGGGGTGAAGGTAGTCAGGGAAAGTGTCACAGAGAAGGGGATTTTGAGCTGACTCGACTGCTCAAAGCAATTGCTCAGTGATGGGGAGAGGAGGGTGGCTCGTGGGTGGAAGGACTCAAAGTGTTCAGGGTGCTCTATAAACTGCTGGTGGTTTGGGTGGGAAGTGGACAGAGGGTGGTTTTACAAGAGGATGACCCAAGGAGAAAAGTTGGTTAGATAGGCATAATGATCACTTGAGCTTGGGATTTGTGTCTGAGGACATTTGGGGGTTGATGTCTAGAAGGCAATTGGAATTGTGGTCTAGACCCATGGGGAGAGCTGGGCTGGAGGACTCAGTGGTACACAGACTTGGAAACCGTGTTGTGAGAATAGACCAGGAAGGACTTTGGGAGACACTAGAGGAGGCCTAAGAAGGGCCCGGGGAATGAGGGAAGAGGAGGAGTGCTCCCTTCCTGTATCTGAGAGAGGGAGCATTGTGTCACCACTCTGGCCTGGCTGACCCAGAATGTGTAGAGTCCCTTCCAGGCCAGAAGGCAGCTAGGGAGGAAACCGGTGACGTTTCATGACCTATGTGAGGTCTGCAGATACCAGTTGACCCCCTCAAATGGGCGAGTAATCTGAGAAGATGCTGCTCTCTCTCTCACGTGAGCATGTAGGGTATGCGGATTGGACAGTTCCTGGGAATATATCACTTCCTAAGGGTCAGTGCTTTGCATCTTTCCTGATGGCTTAGGGACACCACAACCTCCCGGCCTGGGGGAGGAAAGGTGTGGGAGATGGGTCTGCCCCAGAGGGTGGCCTGAGTCGGGTGGCTCCTGATCCAGGAAAAGGAACCACACTGGGGAGATCACATGAGAGCTAGTCACATTGTTTGCAGGAGCTGCGTTTGTTTGTCTAAATGCTGTAAAGTTAGCTCTTCTTCAGTTTGAAGTGTTGCCTTGTGGGTAAAGGAATGAGAGGAAGAAGGGAGGGACCGAATGGGTGTAACTTATGTGGAACTGGGTAAACTTTGGTGTGTTTACTTACCAGGCTGGGTTTCAGCCTAAATGATTGGCAGTGTTGTCAGCAGAGGCCCAGGACTAGTGGGGGTTGGGGAGCCCAGGAACTCAGGGGACCAAGGAGGCCACTGTGTTCACACCAGAAGAGAAGCAGACACATCCTAAATTGTGCCTACCATGTAACACTACTTTGAGCTGAAATAAACCAATGAAATAAATATAACACGAGTGTTGGGAGAATCTGTGTGCCCTCAGCAGGTGGTTGCACCTGGTCCCAGGAATGTGTCTGCACCACAGACCCCCATATGCTCAGGAGAGATCAGAATTATTTTCAGGGCCAGACTCGTGTAGTTAACAAGTAGTTCAAGTAGGAGTTCTGGCCCTGGTTCCCCTGGAGCCTGCACCCACCTTTGAGACTCTCTGTGTGGTATCTGGTAGGTTACTGACCTCTCGGGGCTCCAGTTTAGGAATCAGGAAAGCAAAAGGCTTAGATTGGCCCGGGAATTTGAACATTACTTCTCAGACTTGACAGACCTCCCACAGCCTCCTCTAGTCTCCCGCCTGAACACCTCCGTTTTCACCTCTTTCCCCCGTTTCACTGAAGTCAGCTTTCTGCAGCTGTGTGAACACCTGGAGTAGACAACCTTCATGGGCCCTTTCCGCTCTAAGATCCTACCGAGGCCAATTCATGATAAATTGGGATATTCTGTTAATGATTTCAGCTTTATGAGGTTAGCAAGAAATACTTTCAGTAGCAGACCTGAGGTAGAAAATGGTAGCCTGTGGCAACAAGGATGCATGGAGTGTGGGTATCTGTGTCTGAGAGGTGTGGGCCTGTGTGTGTTTATTAGGCTTCTGTCCACTATTTGCAGGGGGAGGGGTGTATCTGAGGATGTGTCATTGCCTGCCAAGTCATGCTTCCTCTCTCTCTCCCTCCCTCTCTCAGGTCTTACCTTCCCATGCTACATTTCCGCAAGCCTCTGCTCTTACCTAGCTGTCAATAATTAAAGCAACCCAAATAACTTAGCGCGTCATGATTGATAGCCAACCAATTTTAAGTATATATATTTTATTTTCATTAAGCGAAACAATTTATATTAGTTAGCAGATTAATAGCTATGCTCCTCAGCCAACTTTGCCCAAGTCTAGTATTGAAACCCTGAACTGTGTTTTATAGTTATTTTTTTATTTCCTCCAACATCTTGTTATGAAAATTTTAAGTGTAAAGTTGAAAGAACTCTGCAGTGAGCATCTGTCCCACCATCTAGATTTGAGCAAGAACATTTTACAGTATTTGTTGTATCACATATCTATCCATCTTTCTATCCTTCTATCCAGCCCTCAACCCATCATAACATATTTGGAAGCATTTTAGAGTAAATTGTATATATCAATACTCGTCCCCCTAAATACTATAGTATGCATATTGTTAAGAGTTCCTATTTGTTCTTTGTGTAAAATTTCCAGACAACAAAATGCACAGATCTTAAGTCTGTGTTCTCTGAAGTTTGAAAGTGCTTTGCTCCTGTGTAATCCAAACTCCATCAAGACATAGAATGTAGCCATCACCCCAGAACATTCCTTCAGGACCTTCCCAGTGACTCCCAGGCCTTATCTACCCCTAGAGGCAATACTGCTTGGATTTTCCCCACTGTATGTTAGTCTTACCTGTTCTAGCACTTCATGTAAAGGGACCTATACAGAATGTACTCGCTTGTGAAAAGCTAGTGCTTCAAAGATTCATTCAAGTTCTTGCTTATATCAGTAGTTGACTTTTTATTGGTTAGTAGGATTCCATTGTGTGAGTATGCCACAGTTGTATATCTTTTCTTTTTAAAATGTATTCTCACATTAATGGACATTCAGCCTGTTTCCAGTTTGGGGCTATTATGAAAACTGTGGAACTCATCTTGGCTCTGCTTCTGGGTAACTTGGAAGCCAGTGTTCTGTGGGCATTGAGGACTTCATCCAGATCTGGGATCCTGGGCTACTGCGCCTTTAGATTCAAGAGCTTTCTTTCCTAGGTGCTGCTTAATGTCTTCATGTGGATGCTTTCCAGTTCTTGTCCCTGTTGGCCTGCTTATGTCCCAAGACATTAGGGTATCCTGGAGGGGTGCCCTACTGATAGAAACTGCTGGTACTTGATCCGAGAGATGCAAATATGGACATATGTGTAGACCAGTGATTGGCGGGTTAGTAGGAAGACCATGGTGACTATGAGAAGATGACTTTCCTTTTTGGTAACCCAGTACTGTGCCAGACATAGGCATCATAGATGTTTAGCAAGTGTTTATTGAATGGATGAATGAATGGGCAGAGGAATGAATTTACAGACTGCTACAGGACACTTAGATGTGGGCTCTGGGGAAAAGGGTATCATGCAGATAGCATGCCTGGAGGAGAGAGAGGAGCGAATCATGAACCGTAGGATGGCAGCTGCAGTGTAAGCACTTGGCAGTCACCGTATGTTAATTTTTAAAAAATATATATGTATATATATTGTTATTAGAAGGATTTCTTACCTTTTGAAACGGCATAGAGGGTCCTAGAGTATCATGCTAAGTGAAATAAGTCAGAGGAAGACAAGTATCACATGATCTCACTCATGTGAGAATCTAATGAATAAAATAGATCCAGAAACATAGAAGCAAAGAACAGAATGCGAAAGAAAAGCGAGGAGGGTGGGTAGGTGAGAAGTGATCAACCAAAGAACTTGTATGCATATATGCATGACAAGGGGCAGAGGCAGGCTAAAAGTGGTTAATGTGGTACCAAGGGGAACATATGCAATACTTTCAATAATAAAGATTTTGAAAAAATATATATTGTTATTGATTTCAGAGACAGGAAGAAAGAGGGAGAAGGAGAGAAAGTAGAAAAGGGAAAGGGAGAGAAACATCAATGATGAGAACCATTGATTGGCTGCCCCCTGCATGCCCCCTACTTGGGATTGAGCTTGCAACCCGAGCACATGACCTGACCCAGAATCGAACCATGACCTGCTGGTTCTTGGGTTGATACTCATCCACTCAGCTACACAGACTGGGCACCTCGTCTTTATCTTGAACAGCATTCAGGTATGACTGGTAAATTTTGGAGTGTGAGACCACCCTCTTCCTAATACGTGAATTATTAGGCGCAAGTATTCATCAGCTTGGATTGACGTAAGACTATACACAGCCTGGGTGCTAAACAACAGACACTTATTTCTCGCAGTTCTGGAAGCTGGGAAGTCCTGTAGCAGGGTGTTGGCAGGGTGGGTGTCTGGTGAGGACTTCTCCTCCTGGGAGGAGACAGCTGCCTTCTCAGTGAAGAGAGATTGTATGTGTGCCATTCTTTTATTCTCAAAACACTCTTCTTATAAGATCACTAATCCTAAAGATCGGGGCCTTATGACTTCATTTAACCTTAATTACCTCTGAAAGACCCTGTCTCCAGTCACATTGGAAATTAGGCTTCAACATGAATTTTGGAGGGGACACAGTTCAGTGTGGTTCTGCCTGAAGCCTTGCACGTTAGCACTGGGTGTACTGATGGCTTGTTGGGAACTGAGCTCGGCAGCTCCGTCTGGACTTGTACTTCGCACAGTGGGAACCCTGGGCTGCTGGCCTGGGTGGTAAGATGGGGATCATGCTACTGTGACATTACCTCTACAGCACTTTGCAAAGTGCTTTCAAGTACAGTGTCTGGTTTAACCTCCTAGCAAATCTGTGAGGTAGGCCTTGTTGTACCCATTTTATAATGAGAAAAATGAGGCACAAGAAGTTAAGCGTCTGGCCCAGAGCCCCATGGTCCATCAGCAGTGAACCCGATCTCTGCTCCAACCGCAGGCAGCGCTCACGTCTTCCCTTGAGGGGTGCTCAGGGACTTCTTGTCGCCCCCAGGGTTTCAGCTTCCCAGGTGGATGTGGAAGGCTTTGGGAATCTCATTGTCTGGAAAGCGCAGCAGCCAGGCCTGATGCATGGCAGATACACTAAAGCTTACCTCCTAAGCAAAAATTAGGTGAAGTGTTCCTAATGAAGGAACAGAAACAAACCTCCCAAGTCTGATCACCAGGGGATCTATGTCTTATTATCGAAGTGCTGGAATTAAGCCTGTCTCACTGTGCTGGTCAGTACAACAGGGTTTGGATTCCGGATTCTGAAGACGTTTGGAAATCTGCTGAAATAACAAAGAACTACAGAGCTGGTGACAAAGTCCTGCAACTCCTGCTGGAGGATGGAACGGTAGGTCCTCGCTGGCTGTGGCTGCTGTGACATATGAAGGGGTAACTGGGGTATGTGTGTGTTGGTGGGGAGGGGGGGACAGATGGTCTCTGTGGGAGCAGCCAGGGGAGGGCCCATAAAGGGGCACCCAAAATGGCCAAGTGGGGCTGTAGATGCACTTGTGTGTGTACCACTCTCCCTTCTCTCCCCACCCCTTTACTCCCACCCAGCTGCCCAACTGAAGACCAAAAGTGCTGGGCCTCTCTTACACTGAGATGGGGCAGGCAGGGCACCGAGGTGTGGCAGACAGGCCTGTGCCCTCTGCTGCATTTCCAGGGAGTCCGCACTGTTCGGAAAAGGCTGAAAGGCGGTTAGCCATTTTGGTCTCCTAGGTCTTAGCTCAGATACTGGGCAGAGAAAAACTTGGAGGGAACCGTTAGAGCCTGAAGCATAAACTGGCAAAAAACAACATTAAGATGGTTTGACTTAGTGGATAGGGCATCGGCCCATGGCCTGCAAGGTCCCAGGTTCAGTTTCTGTCAAGGGCACATACCTCGGTTGCAGACTTGATCCCCGGCCCTGGACAAGGCAAGTGCAGGAGGCAACCAATCCATGGGTCTCTCACTTCAATTTCTCTCTTCCTTCCCTCTTCCCCCCGTCCCTCTCTCTAAAAATTAATGGAAAAATATCCTCGGGTGATGGGAAGAGGAAGAGAAACAGAGCAGGAGATAGAAAATAAGACAGGAGTGGGAGGCGTGAGAAGAGCAGAGGGAGAGCAAGTCCGGCTGCAGGTGGATAAAAACTGGAGAATTGGGACCTCCACAGGAGCATGATGGGGCGATGAGGACAGTGACGGGAGGTGGGACAGGGTGGCAGGAGTGTCCAGCTTTGTGTGACGTCAGGGCCTCGTCCGTGTTGGTGTGGTGAGGGAGAGACGGGGCTGAGCAGTGCCCGTGACGGGGCATGTTGGCGAGGACCTCCTCGCACATTTGCCTTTGCTTCAGTTGTCCATCGTGCGTCGTCCTGTTCCTCCCCGGTGCTGATGACATCCCACTGGGTCCATAGCAAAGGTGGCTTCACCTTTTTAGAATCAATATGAGGGTACAGAGCTGGACAGAGGATTCCTGACCCATCTGGATGCCAGAGTTGGTCTGGGAAGATCATCTGAATATTACCATAAAATGCTGGAATGTTCAAAGCATGCAAATAGCCTCTGTAGAGATAGGACACACTATTTCCAATCAAAGTATCCTGGATTTGGGAGTCATTTCCCAAGATACTGAAGGAAGATGAACATAGGGATGTGAAGGGCACATCCTCTAGAATCAGTATCTGGATTTAAATCCTGCCTCAGCTACTCGCTGGCCTGTGACCGTGAACCCCGTGATTGCTTCGTATGGGAAATGGGTTAATAATGGCACCACAGCACAGGGAAGGTTGCTACAGATCAAATGAGATGACCTAGGTGTGCATGTGCAGATGTAAGAGACATGCAGTGAGACAATGCTGTGCTTCTATTAGCCTCGCCCTTCCCATCTGAAGCTGCTCGCAGCAGTTGTGGAAACCTCCTGTGCACAGCCAAGCTTCTAATTAGGGATCAGATGTCTCTGGGAGAAAAATCTCAGACAGCAGAGGCAGTGGCGGCTCGCTGCCTTAGTAATACCAGCAGGGCCTCAGGTGGTGACATTCCTGGCCCTGAGCCAGCTGCCGGGAGGAGGGAGAGGCAGGTGAGATGGAGGCTGCCAGGCTGCTCTGTAACTTGACTCTTTGTACCATGAAGGACAGAGCCTGCTTTGTGTAGGAGAATGGCAGTTCTGCCCCGACTGCCAAGCTGATGTTCGTCACATTTTCTCCCTCTACCCCCGCCCAGGCTGTCCCTTCTGTTTGTCTTTCCCTCTCTAACTCTGTTTCTTACACACACACACACACACACACACACACACACACACACACACACACACTGGCTGAACTGGAAAAGGAGACTGCTGATTTAAAACAGAAAACTCAGGGAATCTAAAAATTATGTATGAGCAGCATTTTTCTTTTATTCTCAAAAGTGTGTAGGGGAAGAATGTTCTGCAAACATGATGACACTGACCATGGAACAGGCAGCTACGCTGAGGACTTACGTCCGGTTGTCCTGGATTGTCCAGAGCCGCTCTCCTTACTCAGAGCAGAGCAAGCAACCAACAAACCACACCCCTGTCGGCGTGGATAGGGGCCATCCTGATGCAGCTTCAGGGTCAGCTAGACCCATCTCTTGTGTGACCTTGGACAAGGGCTGAGCCTCTCTGAACCTGTCTCCTTCCCCGTTGTTCAGAATAACCATGCCCTCCTTGGAAGGCAGTTTTGAGGATTAAATTAAACAACCAGTGCTGAGTTCTGACACGGTGGGCATTTGCCAAGGGGCAGCTGGCTCACCTTGAGCTGGTCCAAGACCAGGTATCGAAAGAAGGCAGCCTGGGAAGGGGGAAGGGAAGCAAGCTTGCTGGGTGCCTTGTTCAGTGACTTCCCCGAGCTGTGAACACAAGTGAAGGCAGTTAGAGCAGGTAGCCATAGGCCCCTTGGTGCTCTGACATCTGGCAGGCGCAGTTGTCTGCAGTGTGGACACCACCAGGTAGGCTAACCTTCACTCTGCTCAGGCAGCTGCCTCCGGAACGCAAGGTGCAATCGGGAGAGGCCAGCCTGGGGTTCCCCAGCCCAGGGCTGAGGTTGGTAAGCACAGGCAGCGCTGCAGGGGTAGCCTCGCTCAGAGAGACTACCCACCACCTGTGTTGTGGGGTGACTTCCACAACCAGTTGCAAATGACCACGGAGGCGGTTAAGTTGGTAATAAGCAAGCAAGGATTTATTGAAAACTGGCCAGGATGGTCGCAGGGTACCTCTTGGAGACCTAACACCCACAGCCGCCCCACCCCGAGTACAGTCAGTCCTATTAAAGGGGTCTGAACCATAAATGTTATTGCCCTATGTTTGGCGAACAGCCCCCAAGGCCGCATCTGGGGAAGGGGTGCTAATAGACTATGAATGACCCTATTTCTCGCTCCTTATCTTCTAACTATGTATCTGCTAGACATGGGAAAGTGGTCCTATCTTGTAAAAACAGGTGCTGTAGCTTCCAATGTGCACTGATCAGTTAGTTACTCCTCAAAATTCTGGTCTTCAAAGGTTTTTTTGTTTGTTTGTTTCTGGGGCTTTTTTTTTAGCCTTCAAGATCTCAAGCTGGAAACTAAAGCAATAATTCTTTTGTTTTAAGCAAACAGGGGTGAACAGTGGCCACAGTTTCAAAACAGCAGTTTTACCCTAGACAAATGTTCCTAAGACCTTATGTCACCTGCACCCTTCGGACACTTCTGATCACGAAGCGTGTCAACTTCCAACGGAGATTCGGCAGCCTGAGAGCTGCAAAGGGCCTTAAGCGACCATGTCATCTTTAGCAGCAGATTCTGTTTTCAAATAAAAACTTCCATGGCACCTAATACATGAGCCACATACGAGTAGGGCCCCTGTGGTAGGACTGGGGGTGAGGCACCGGATCTGGTCCAGCCAGTGTTTTCCCAGATGAGAGAAAAGAGGCCCAGAAAATGACCTGTCATAGGTGAATGACTTGTCCTAGGACACAGCCAATACCCCAGCCCCTGGCTCCCACTTTTTAAAAGCCAGCCATGAATATAAGTTTCTCATTGTTCTACATAAGTTTGGTTTTAAAGTGTCGGGGTCACTCTGAAGAGAGGGAGGTAGAACAGAGATGGTGGTCCAGCAGAAACACCCAAAATCTCTCACTTCCAGGCTTGATGTTTATCTTCGTGCACAGGAGCTGGATTACCCTGTTGACCCGGGATCTCTGCCTCCGCTCCGGAACCCTGACGTCCTCGTGGGTGAGAACGACCTCACGGCCCTCAGCTACCTCCACGAGCCCGCGGTGCTCCACAACCTCAGGATCCGCTTCGCGGACTCCAAGCTCATTTACACCTACAGCGGTAAGGGAGGGGCTCGTTTACACCTACAGCGGTAAGGGAGGGGCTCATTTACACCTACAGCGGTAAGGGAGGGGCTCGTTTACACCTACAGCGGTAAGGGAGGGGCTCATTTACACCTACAGCGGTAAGGGAGGGGCTCGTTTACACCTACAGCGGTAAGGGAGGGGCTCGTTTACACCTACAGCGGTGAGGGAGGGGCTCGTTTACACCTACAGCGGTGAGGGAGGGGCTCCTTTACACCTACAGCGGTGAGGGAGGGGCTCATTTACACCTACAGCGGTAAGGGAGGGGCTCGTTTACACCTACAGCGGTGAGGGAGGGGCTCATTTACACCTACAGCGGTAAGGGGGGGCTCATTTACACCTACAGCGGTGAGGGAGGGGCTCGTTTACACCTACAGCGGTGAGGGAGGGGCTCATTTACACCTACAGCGGTAAGGAGAGGGCTCATTTACACCTACAGCGGTAAGGGAGGGGCTCATTTACACCTACAGCGGTAAGGGAGGGCTCATTTACACCTCCAGCGGTAAGGGAGGGGCTCATTTACACCTACAGCGGTAAGGGAGGGGCTCATTTACACCTACAGCGGTAAGGGAGGGGCTCATTTACACCTACAGCGGTAAGGGAGGGGCTCATTTACACCTACAGCGGTAAGGGAGGGGCTCATTTACACCTACAGCGGTAAGGGAGGGGCTCGTTTACACCTACAGCGGTAAGGGAGGGCTCATTTACACCTACAGCGGTGAGGGAGGGGCTCATTTACACCTACAGCGGTAAGGGAGGGGCTCCTTTACACCTACAGCGGTGAGGGAGGGGCTCCTTTACACCTACAGCGGTGAGGGAGGGGCTCATTTACACCTACAGCGGTAAGGAGAGGGCTCATTTACACCTACAGCGGTAAGGGAGGGGCTCATTTACACCTACAGCGGTGAGGGAGGGGCTCATTTACACCTACAGCGGTAAGGAGAGGGCTCATTTACACCTACAGCGGTAAGGGAGGGGCTCATTTACACCTACAGCGGTAAGGGAGGGCTCATTTACACCTACAGCGGTAAGGGAGGGGCTCATTTACACCTACAGCGGTAAGGGAGGGGCTCATTTACACCTACAGCGGTGAGGGAGGGGCTCATTTACACCTACAGCGGTAAGGGAGGGCTCATTTACACCTACAGCGGTAAGGAGAGGGCTCATTTACACCTACAGCGGTAAGGAGAGGGCTCATTTACACCTACAGCGGTAAGGGAGGGGCTCGTTTACACCTACAGCGGTAAGGGAGGGGCTCATTTACACCTACAGCGGTAAGGGAGGGGCTCATTTACACCTACAGCGGTAAGGGAGGGGCTCATTTACACCTACAGCGGTAAGGAGAGGGCTCATTTACACCTACAGCGGTAAGGAGAGGGCTCCCGGGGCCGGACTGCGCAGACAGTGTGTGCTGCCCAGAGCATCCCGAGGATACACGTCACATTACGTTTACATTAGAATTGCTGACTTCTGTCAAAATGTGTAGTTACACCGAAACATGTGCCCGCATTTCCACCTAAACGGTACAGGCATTTGATCTTAGAGAGTCTGTTATAAAAAGAAGTGTCTGAGTGGAGAGAATTTTCAACAAGAGCTAAGGTTGGACTACCAAGAAAAATATATGTGGATGAAGCTTGTGTTTGAGTTTCCCAATGGAGTTAATAAATTTGTTACTTATTTGGGGCAGTGACATAATCATATTTCCATTGAGAATTGCTAAAGCCTCTCAGTGTGAGGGCAGCCTCACCTGTCACCTCATCGGTCCCTCTTGGGGTAGCCCAGACGTGGGGTGGCATCAGCAGAAAACTGATTCAGAGCGCTGAGTGACTCGCCCAGAGTCACACAGAAGGTTTTGTAAGTGGCAGAGCTGGGGTGATGGTAAGAACCCCATCACTGTGTCTAACCTCTTTTCTCAGGAATCATTTTGGTGGCCATGAATCCGTACAAGCAGTTGCCCATCTATGGAGATGCCATCATCCATGCCTACAGCGGGCAGAACATGGGCGACATGGACCCGCACATATTTGCGGTGGCAGAAGAGGCATACAAGCAGATGGCCAGGTAGCCTTCTTCGGGGTGGGCTTGCTCTTGCTCTCCTAATGCTCCTGCAGTTTGCCGGGGAGGGGAGACATCAGGCTTGGTCTCCTTAGATGTGACCATCAGACCGGAGGGGCACTGGTAGAGCAGACTACCTGTACCAAGAAGCAAATGACTCTCAGTGCGTACCTGACCTGTTTAACCCGAGTTTTCTGGGTTTGGTTCCTTCTGGATGATCAAAAATTGTTCCTACAAATCCGGGACTAGAGGTGCCTCTCTTGCCGTGTGTTGGATTGGAGGAATACTAGCGTGTTCTCCACCGTGAGATGTTGAAGCTTTCTGACCCAGTCAGGGCAGCAGAGCCCAGTGGTAGATGAACACAGGTTTCAGTGTAGATTTGGCTTTTATCCTCATTTTGCCACTTGTTTTTTGTGTGGCCTTGTGGAGTTCTTGCTTTGCTGGAAAACATTTATTAAAAGCCTCCTGTGGACCCATGACCACGCACACATGCCTGTCCATCATCCTTGCACCCTCAGGATGGCCGTGGTGGAGATGCCTGGGCAGTAAACAGAATCCAGAGCCACCGCACATATGAGACTGGGATTGGCACTCAGATATTTTCACTCCATATATGATTTCTTTTTCCCTTAACCAGGCTCTTTTGGCTTCAGTGTCCTCATCTGTGATACATGAAGAATAAAACACCACCTTATCTTTGTAGATCCTTTCACAGTTGGCAACACAAGTTTTATAGTAATCTTTGAGTTTTCCAACGCTCCAGTGAAGTCAGCTGAGCTACCATCCTTGCCCTCATTTCACAGATGAAAACCTAAAGTGAGGGGCCCGGGCCTGCTCATTATTTATCGTGTAACTTTGGGCCCAGTGCCTGGTCCCTCTCAGCGCCAAGGTGCTCACCTGTGAGCTGGATGCACCTATTTCAAGCTCCACTGCTTGTTATCAGGAAAAGATAATGGCAGCTTAAACAAGGATATGCATGTGGTTCTCTCTTGCAGAGAGTCTGCTGGGCGGTCAGGGCTAACACAGGATCTCTACCAACCACCAGGGACCTGGTGCCTTTCAGCTCCCCACCCATGGGTGGCACTCGTCATCGGGGCCAAGCTGATACTTTTATTTTTTTTTAACTTATTTTTATGGATTTCAGAGAAGAAGAGAGAGGAAGAGAGAGAGATAGATACATCAGTGATTAGAGAGAATCATTGATTGGCTGCCCCCTGCATGCCCCCTACTGGGGATCAAGCCTGCAACCGAGGCACATGCCCTTGACCGAATCAAACCTGCGATCCTTCAGTTCATAGGCTGACGCTCTATCCACTGAGCCAAGTCAGCTAGGGCCAAGCTGATACTTTTAAAACAAAATTTAAAAATGTTTTTTATTGATTTTAGAGAGAGGGAGTAAGGGAGAGAGATAGAGAGGTAGAAACATTAATAAGAAACATTGATCAGCTGCCACTGGGGGTCGAGCCTGCAATCTGGGCATGTAACCTGACCAGGAATCAAATTGGTGATCTCTTGGTTCATGGGTTGATGCTCAACCACTGAGCAACACTGGCTGGATCCAAGCTGATACTTAGCCATTTCCTGCACATGCTAGGTGACAGAGTCCCAGGGAACATGAAGGAGACTTTCCAGAAACCCCACAGAGCACTTCTGATCACAGCTCATTGACCAGGCCCCACCCACATGGCCATGCCTAGCCACAAGGGAGCCTGAGATGTGCAGTTTTTCATATGGGCAGCACTGTGTCCACTGAAAATTGGGGCATGGTTCCTAGGAAGAAATGGGAGAATGAATGTTGGGTAGAGAATTGTCAGTTAATAACCAAATATTTTGGTTTCTGTCACAACAAGTTTTCTCCCAACCCTAACACACCTGCATTGTCACAGTGAATTCTGGGATTTTTCCTGGCTCCCTCCAGGTCCAGGATATCCGCTTGATTAGTGTCCCTGACTCAGGGCCTGAGGATCCAGGGCTGCTCCTGGGTGCCAGCAATATGTGCTGCTTGGAGCTACAGGGCTGAGCCAGCTTCAAGCTTGAAAAGCCAGGTTTCTACAGGTTTGTTTGTCTAACTGTAGTAGCAGAACAAACATAAGGCAGGCTCCTGTGGGATTTGCTGACACTAGACTGGGATCGGGAGAGCCCGCCATTAATAACCCCAGCCCCATTGTACCCGGCCTGCCAAGGAACACTGGGGGTGTCACCCACCTCGGAGTCTGGCTTCCTCCTTTGAACCAGGAGCTCTCTCTCTCTCTCTCTCTCTCTCTCTCTCTCCCCCGCCCCCTTCCTCTCAAGCATTCACAAAGGAAGCTGTGTGCTCTGAGCCCTGGGTCAAATATCTTACTCTCCCTGAGTCACTGTTTTACTTATCTGTAAAATGGATATAAGCAGCATAGGATTTTTGTGAGGCTTGAATGAGAATCCCTGTAAAGTATTCATAGAGCCCCTGACACATCAGCCGTGCCAGATACATAAAATGCCATTATAATGAAGTTCTACCACTATAATCTCATGACATGAAAAGTTCAATGCATTTTTTTAAGCTCTCTTGAGTTCAGAGCATTGTGTCTTGTTGAGCACCTAAATATGTTCCCAAGCATATTTTGAATAACTGCTCTCCAAATGTCTTTAAAATGTTTCATATTTAAGTGTGGATATGCAGAAAGGAGTTGACATAGACTTGAGACTGCTCTCGTTAGAGGCCTGTTTGCACACATGGCCCAGGCTGGCCTCCGGGGACCTGGCTTTCAGGGAAGTTCTCTCCATTTCCTAATTGATAAGAGTGGCTCGCTGTACTGACGCTTACTTCCGTGTTCATGCTGAACATCTGCTTTCCTCTGGGCACCTGGATTGTGGGTATCTGTTAGAGCAGAGGTCAGCAAACTCATTAGTCAACAGAGCCAAATATCAACAGTACAACAATTGAAATTTCTTTTGAGAGCCAAATTTTTTAAACTTAAACTTCTTCTAATGCCACTTCTTCAAAATAGACTAGTCCAGGCCGTTATTTTGTGGAAGAGCCACACTCAAGGGGCCAAAGAGCCGCATATGGCTCACGAGCCACAGTTTGCCGACCACTGTGTTAGGGGATGCCTGTGTGACCAGCCCCAATAGGAACTCTGGGCATTGAGGCTGATGCGCTTCTGGGTAGACAGCATTTGCGCGTGTTGTCCCAGTGCACTGCTGCAAGAATTAAGTGTGTCCTGTGGGGCTCCACTGGGAGAGGACTCCTGGAAGTTGATGGTTGGCTTCCTCTGGAGGTGGCCTCTGCCCTTTGATGAGTAACTTTGTATCCTTTTGGTGGAATAAATCTTAGCCATGCCTATGACTCCATGCTGAGTCCTGTGGGTCCTCCTAGTGGACTACTGAACCTGGGATTGGTCTTGGGGACCCTCAATAGGAGACAGGACACAAAATTGTAGGAAAAAGACTGGGAAGAAATTCTCTGGAATGCTGAAAACAGGTATGTTAGGGCAGCAGATTTTCAACCTGTTTCATTTCACAGTACATAAACTAATTATTGAAATTCTGAGATACACCAAAAAAAATTAATTTTGCTGACCTGACAAAGTGGGTAGAATTTTGATTCATTCGCCCTGCACAGTGTTGTTGTGTAGGCGGTTGTCATTTTCTTATTTGACAACCTAAGGAGAGGAGGTCAGTGCCCCTGACTAATAGTCAGGTAGTGCATGAGTTACAAATCCTGTGGGAAAACCACTGTGCCTGCCGCCAGCACCCGGGCTGAAAAGTGCTGCTTTGGAGTGATGAAAGTTTCCCTTCCAGCTTGTCGGCATTTTTCTTTGTGACTAGATACTGCTTTTTTAATAAGAAGGAATGTACATGTTGAAATCCTTTCATTTGTTTGCTTTAGAAACAATAAAAATCAGTCAATAATTGTGAGCGGGGAGTCAGGTGCTGGGAAAACCGTGTCTGCTCGCTATGCCATGAGGTACTTTGCCACCGTCAGCAAGTCGAACAGTAATGCCCACGTGGAGGACAAGGTGCTGGCGTCTAACCCCATAACTGAGGTGTGTGCCCCAGGTGGGTGGGGGCAGGCTGGGAGGCACTGATGTGTGGTGATGGAGAGGTGGGCTGGTCTGTGTGTGTGTCGTCCTGACTAACCATAGTTCCTTTCCTTGAAAGACCTGTCTAACCAAAGTTCCATGCTTCTATGTCTCTGTCCAACCTCAGAGGGAAGGTGAGGGTGAGTGGGTGGGTGGGAAGAGATTACACGAAGAATTTATATGCATAAATGCATAATCCATGGATGCAGGCACTAACGTGGTGAAGGCCTGGGGGTGGGATGAGTTGGGATTGGGGACTAGGTGCAGTCTAGCAGGGGTCAATCAGAAAGGGGGAGGGAAGGGGACACCTATAATACTTTCAACAATAAAGATAAATTAATAATAATCCTAATATATAAAAAGTCAGGGGCCATCACAACTGAAAAACAACCGACAGACTACTGAACAGCAGGCTGAGTGGGGCAACAAGGCCAGCAGGGGGTTAGTGAGGGACGGCCAAACAACTGAACAGCAGGATGTGTGGGGCGACCAAGCTGGCAAGAGGGACAGTTGGGGGCAACCAGGCCGGCAGGGAGGGCAGTTGGAAGTGAGCAGGCCTCTGGGGGGACGGGGAGCTAATAACGGGTGACCAGGCTGGTGGGAGGGGCAGCTAAGCCCAATCAGGCTGATATGCAGAGGCAATTAGGGGTGATTAGGCTGGCCAGGGGGGCAGTTAGGGGCAATCAGACAGGCAGGCAGGTGAGTAGTTAGGAGCCAATGGTTTTGGATTGTGAGAGGGATGTCCAACTGCCAGTTTAGGCCTGATCCCCAGGATCAGGCCTGAACTAGCAGTCGGACATCCCTGAGGGGTCCGGATTGGAGAGGGTGCAGGCTGGGGGCTAAGGGAGGACTCCCTCCCTACCCCCCAATCTCCATGCACAAATGTTGTGCACTGGGTCTCTAGTAATAATAATAAAGACCAAAGAAGTGAGGGTGAGAAACAGCCTGGAACTCTGTTCTGAGTGGAATCCTAAGGAGATAGGGCAGAGATTGCTGTCTCTGAGGCTCTCCCGTCTGTCTGGTGGGCTAGAAATTCTACCAGCAGATTTCAGGAGCCCCCTGTTTACATTTACATCCTGGGAAATGTCCTCAACCACAGACACCAGTGCACAGAGACCAGCAGTTTTGCTGCCAGTGGGCACCAACTGTCCTGAACTGAGTGTTAAATATGCAAGGATTGTACTGTGAGCTATTGTTAAACCCATGGGAGTTTGAAATCAATCACGGTGGGTGTATCCACACCTTAAAAATCAGCAAATGCCACATAGCAAGGCTCTTCCTCTTCCCCGCAGCGGATGCATCAGCATAATACCAGTGGTCACGTGTGGGCAAGGCCAGTGGTGATAGCAGCTATGGGTGAGGACACTACCCTCTCAGAAGAAGGGGCATCTAAAAGGCTCAGGGCAGGGCCCAAAGGCCGGCTCAGGCTGCCTCGAAAAATGGGAAGAGGATTGATTTGGGTTTATTTGGAAGTGGAGAAAGTAATTAAGAACATTAGATTTCTAGACCTCTCCTCTATACTTTCTCCTCAATGAATATTTATGTATCAGGCCACCTATTTTGTTTAATCCACTGTGCCAGATAATATGGGATGTAATGGAAAGGACTAAGACCCAGTCCCCAAGTTTTAAAGTTCCTCTAACATAAGCTTATTTTCAAGTTAAATAGAAACGTAAGTCACAGTCCAAGGTAGCAATAGAAGAGTCCAGAAGACCTTCCCAGTTAAGTGCCCAGTGGGTGATTTTATGGTTATTTGTTCAGAGTAGGCCTTTCCCACCAGCCTATAAGCTCCGTGAAGACAGGACAGGTCTGTTGGGTTCACCTTTGCTTCCGAGCTCGTGGCCCACATGACAGGGGCTCGGTAAAAACACGTAATGGAGTGTGATGCCCGGGCAGGAAGCACGGTACATGTGCATAAGAAAGGCACTTCCAGACAAAGGTGCTCAGGAGGGGAGATAGGCAGAAGAGACGGAATTCAAGGATGGAAGTAAAAAAGCTAAAATCGTGCCCAGAGTATGTCTGTGTGTGGCAGGTGGGTGGAGGGGGGTAGAAGGCAGTTTTTTCGGTTAAGGGAAGTGGTAAGGGCTAAGGATAGAAATAAAGTTTGAATGAAGGATGTGGACTTTCATTGAGCATTTATACTACACTAGAGGCCCAGGTGCATGAAATTTGTGCACGGAGGGGACAGGGGGGTGTCCCTCAGCCCAGCCTGCACCCTCTCAAATCTGGGACCACTCAAGGGATCGGGCCTAAACGGGCAGTCGGACATCCTTCTCATAATCCAGGACTTTTATCTCCAAACTGCTCACCTCCCTGCCTCCCTGATTGCCCCTAACTGCTTCTGCCTGCCAGCCTGATCACCCCCTAACCACCAGCCTGCCAGCCCTAATTGATGTCTAACTGCTCCCCTGCCAGCCTGTTTGCCCCCAACTTCCCTCCTCTGCCGGCTTGGTCACCCCTAACTGCCCTCCTCTGCAGGCTTGATCACCCCTAGTTCTATGTGCACAACTGCCCTCCCTTGTAGGCCTGGAAGCTCCCAACGGCCCTTCCCTGCTGGCCATCTTGTGGTGGCCATCTTGTGTCCACATGGGGACAGGATCTTTGACCACATGGGGGGCAGCCCTCTTGTGTGTTGGAGTGATGGTCAATCTGCATATTCTTTTATTAGGTAGGATGGGGCATGGATGAGATGAGGCACTTTATATTATCTCATTTTCCTCCCAATTCTGTAGGGTGCTTACCTCCCCCATATTACAGAGAGAGACAAAATAACATATCTAGCATCACACAGATAGTAGAAAGGAACCTAGGGACCTGAAACATCAGAGCCTGCACTCTTTCTGTTCCGCGCAGCATCTCCCAGAGATTGAGGAGAGCTGCTTTCCCACTCCCCAACCCCCCTCTGCTAATAACCCCCCCCCTCCCCGCATACAGGATTGGATTTTACTAACACTGCTCCAATAATGTGAATGCAAAGATCTTTTTAATGTGGTTATTTCAAGAGAGTTCTATGCTTTGCAGGCAGTTGGAAATGCCAAGACCACCCGCAATGACAACAGCAGTCGGTTTGGGAAATACACAGAAATCAGTTTTGATGAGAGAAATCAAATCATAGGAGCCAACATGAGAACTTACCTGCTGGAGAAATCCAGAGTGGTCTTTCAAGTAAGGATAAAAATACTTGTTAAATTTTCCTTTTCCCAACTTTTTAAGTATTATTTCCATTTATATACTCATTAGTCAGCCTACATTGTTCTGTAACTTGAAGAGTCACTTCACTTACAGTTTGTTTGGATTCTTCTGTTCTTAAAAAAATATTTTTAAAATATTCATTGAATTTATTTGGGTAACATTGGTTAATAAATGTTAATTTCAAGCGTACATTATAACACGACATCTTTACACTGTATTGTGTGCTTATTACCTGAAGTCTAGTCTCTTCTGACACCATACATTTGATCCCTTTTATCCTCTTCAGCCTCCCCCCACCCTCCTTTCTCTCTGGTAAGTACCGAGCCAAACTGGCCAGGGCCATTTGGTGCTTTTTGTTTTATATCTCACACAGGATTGAAATCATTTTGTTCTTATCCTTTTTATCATCAGACTTACTACTATTTCAGTTATAATACCCTCAGGATGCATCCATATTGTCATAAATGGCAATATTTCATCCTTTTTATGAGTAGTATTCCATTGTATATTATGTCCTATATCTTCTTTATAGTCTTCCATTGAAAGACAGTTGGGTTGTTTCCGTATCTTGACGATTGTGAATAATGCTGCAGTGCACTTAGGGGTACATATATCTTTATTTCATTTTTTAAGAGTAGTTTATTGATTTTTAGAGAGAGAGGAAGGGAGAAAAGAGAAACAGTATGAGAGCATAGTAGCAATCAGCAGCCTCCTGCGTGGCCCTCTACTGGGACAACTCTCAGAGACTAGACTTTAGGTAACGGGTGTCGGCCTGTGCACCAAAGGGGCTTGGGTTTGATCCCAGTCAAGGGCATGTATCTGGGCTGCAGGTTCCATCCTCTGCTTCAGTCAGGGCGCATGCGGGAGGCAATCAATATCTGTCTCTGTCTCTGTCTCTGTCTCTCTCTCTCCCCCACCCCCACCCCGCCCCATACCCTTTTACTCTCTCAAAAAATCAGTGGAAAATATATCCTTGGGTGAGAATTAACCAAAAAGATTTTAAAAATAAAAAATAACATTTTCTCTGGGGTCATTATTTGGAGGGCCATCAGAGCCACCAGTTCTCCATCTGTAAGAGGCAGTGCCATCCTATGGGCCAGCAGAGGGAGCAGGGTGGGTCCCAGCATTGCGGATGCAGCAGAAACCAAGGTAGGTGCCTGGGACCCCAGAAAAGAACTGTCAATCCAGATCAGCCATCTAAGACCCTCTGGTAGAAACCTCACATTTTCATTTATAAAGGATTGGTGTAATTTGGGGACTTTTCTTTCTTTTACAGTCAGAAAATGAACGAAATTACCACATTTTCTATCAGCTCTGTGCATCTGCACAGGAGTCGGAATTTAAACATCTTAAACTGGGTACGTGATGGATGGTATGTGGAAGAGTCTCTCTTTTACGTAGGGGTTTAAATTCTAGGTTAAACTTATTACAGAAACAGCACTTCAAAAATATATTCTGTCCAAAGGTACAAGATCCTTGGGCTTTGGTGTGGAATGGATGTCTAAGGAGATAGATAAGAGCTGGAGGGTGAGGTGAGCCCATGGAGAGGGGAGCCCTTCAACTCCAGGCTTCTTTTCAAGGTCATGGTGATTGTGTCATCCAGCTGGAGCCATGTGGATAAAGCTGCCTGACAACTAGAACTTACGTTCTCCGTCTCCAAACTTTTTATCTGAACTCCTTGGTCATTTTTCTAATGTGTATGACATACTTGTTTCTTCTAAGATAGAGTACTTTTATCATAATTTGAACTTCCTTGATGACTCAAGGTCACCATTTAGGAAGTCATATGAAGTCACATGAAGATAATATCCATGCTTTGTGAGCTAAACAGACTGTGAATAGCGAATGTGGAAGAAGGGTTACTGCTATCCAAATATCAGATGCACAGGAGATCATGATCTTGTTTGTGATGATGTTTATCAGGGTACACATATATCAAAACTCATCAAAGTGTACATCTAAAATGTGTGTGGTTCATTGTATATTTAATAAACCTCACTAAAAATGTCTGTGACACAGAAAGCTGTATAATAAAATTGTTAGATGTGGGATCAAAAAACATGAGCTTTGGAGGCAGCCTGTGTTTAAATTCGTGCCCCGCCATCAGTATGGGACCCTGAGGAAGTCACTGCTCTCTTTAGAACCTCAGCTTCTGAGTCTGTAGGTAGAATTCTAGGGAATAAATGGAAGGAATGTGTGTAGAATGCTTACAGTGGTTTATTAAGAACTTCCCTTTTTGATAAACTTGCATGTCCAAGTTTTTATGCTACAGCTGTAACCATCTTGTTATTTCAGGGAGTGCGGAAGAATTCAATTACACCAGGATGGGCGGTAGCACCGTTATTGAGGGGGTGAGTGACAGTGCTGGCATGGAGGAGACACGGAAGACCTTCACACTGCTGGGTAAGGGAGACACCCTGTCCACGGTGTGGCCATTTCCTCTTTTAAACAAATTTAAAAAGTTTAAAAGCAGGGGTGCCCAGGAGGAACCAAGATGGTGGCATAGGTAAACACCTGTTTTGCTGCCCCACACAAAAACTCCAAAACTACAACTTAACAAAAAACAGACATCATCCAGAATCACCGGAAAGCTGGTTGAGTGAAAACCCCACAAATAAAAGTAAAGATAGGACACTGTGACTCAGAGGAGTGGCAGAGCGTGGCCTTGAAGATACTCACGGAGCCAGAGGTTCGGAGCTGTGTGTGTGCGAGCAGAAAAGGGCGGGCAGCAGCAAACCCGGCTAGTTTTCTCCAACAGGGAGGGCGGAGGCATCCCACTGCACTGATTCCCCAGTTCCAGGCGAGGTCCAAGGTCCGGGGAAGGCAAGCTAAAACCCGGGTGCTACAGAAGTCTGCGAGCTTGAGGAGAGTGCATGTAAACTTGGAACAGCAGTTTGCATGTAAACTTGGGGACAGAAGTGCATGACTACACAGAGAGGATTTGTGACCTGCTCCCTCATTCGGGAGACCACCAGACTGCTTTGTTTTACAACCGAGGGTGAGACTTTGGGGGTGCAGACTCATTTGGGGAGAAGCAGAGTTGTCTGGCAATGGGTGGAGACCAGCTGCGGCTTTCTCTCGGAGGTGCCTGCAGCTGTTACCACCTGGCACAGAGACCCAGGTGCCATATACAGCGAAGATGACGCTGCCTGCTCAGCCTGGAGACTCCGCCCATCCAACCTGAACACAGTTCACCCTCACAGCCAATTGGCCTGGAGGTCAAACCCTCCTAGTGCTAACAATAATAAGCTGGGCTTAACTTCAACAAGACTGTGCAATCCATAAAGGGCTGCACCAAGAGTATCCACCTCAGGGAACTGGGGAGGCTGAACCACTGTCCCTTAGAGGACACCTATCACACAAAGCTAATGGACCAACTCAGGAAAGCAGCGACAATGCAGAGATATGGTAAGAAATCAGGTGTGAAAGAAATGGAGGAAAAAAGAAGACTAGACATAGAGTTCAAAACCACAGTAATAAGGTTTTTCAAGAGGCTCCTAGAAAAGGCCGATGAACTTAATGAGAGCTATAAGGAAATGAACAAGACCTATGAGGAAATGAACGAGACCCTCGAGGATATGAAAAAGGACCAACTAGAAAGTAAGCATACACTGACTAAAATAAAAAATGTTATACAAAGACCTAAAAGCAGTCCAGAGGACCACAAGAACCAAGTCAAAGATTTGAAATACAAAGAAGCAAAACCCACTCAGCTGGAAAAGCAAGAAGCCAAAAGCATCCAAAAAATTGAAGATAGTGTAAGGGGCCTCTGGGAAAACCTCAAGCATACCAACATCTGAATTATAGGGGTGCCAGAAAAAGAGAGAGCAAGATAATGAAAACCTACTTGAAGAAATAGTGACCGAAAACTTCCCCCATCTGGTGAAAGAAATTGACTTAAAAGCCCAAGAAGTTCACAGAACCCCAAACAAAAGGAATCTAAAGAGGACTACGCCAAGACACATCATAATTAAAATGCCAAGAGCAAAAGACAAAGAGAGAATATTAAAAACAGCAAGAGAAAATCAGTTAGTTACCTATAAGAATGCACCCATAGGATTGTCAGCAGATTTCTCAACAGAAATGACACAGGCCAGACGGAAGTGGCAAGAAATATTCAAAGTGATGAATAGCAAGAATCTACAACCAAGATTACTCTATCTAGCAAAGCTATCATTCAGAATTGAAAGTCAGATAAAGTGCTTTGCAGATAAGAAAAAGCTAAAGAAGTTCATCACCACCAAACCAATATTATATGAAATGCTGAAAGATATTCTTTAAGAAGAGGAAGAAGAAAAAGGTAAAACTAAAAGTTATGAACAACAAATACACATCTATCAACTAATGAATCTAAAGATCAAGTGAATTAATAATCTGATGAACAGGATAAACTGGTGACTATAACAGAATCATGGGCATAGAGAGGGAATGGACTGACAATTCTTGGGGAGAAAAGGGGTGTGGGAAGTGCAGCAAGAGACTAGACAAAAATCATGCAACTATGAAAGAGGACAGTGGGGGGGAGGTGAGGGCGGAGGGTGGGATGGGTACTGGGTGGAGGGGAGCTGTAGGGGGGAAAAAGGGAAATAATGTAATTAATAAACTGAATAATAAAGATTGAAAAAAAGCAGGGGTGCCCATCATGCTTGTGTTCAGAATATTCCTAATAAATCCTAATTTTAGGGCTGATCAGAATGTAGAGGCCAAATGATCAAGACTGTCTTTCCCGGAAAAGATGGAGCCCCAGCTTCTTTGTCCTCTGCCTTGCTGTTGCTGGGAGACGCCTGAGCTGTAGCCCTGTGGGTGCTCGGAAGCACTTCTGGGCTGACCAGGGATTAGCTGACTCAGCTCAGAAGTGCAATGTTGATCCTAACTGGCCTTCATGATAAAATGGTGGGCGCTTATATGGAACTTAGGTGTCACCCTGAGCACTTTGCCATGCTTATCAATTCATCTAAACCTTACAGCCACCCTGGGAGGTAGGTGCTAGTATTTCCTGTGTTTTATAAAGGTAAGTGAGGCACCGAGATGGTAAGTGATTTACCCAAGGCCACATGGCAAGTATGGAGGGAACTGGACTTGGACTCAGGGTCTTAAAGCATCTCATTTTAAATTTTTTATTTCAATTACAGTTTACATTCAATATTATTTTGTACTAGAGGCCCAGTGCATGACATTTGTGCACTGGGGGAGGAGGGTCCCTCAGCCTGGCCTGCGCCCTCTCACAGTCTTGGATCCCTGGGGGGATGTCCACCTGCCACAGAAGTGGGAGAGGCTCCAGCCACTGCCGCTGCACTTGCCAGTCATAAACACTGACCACCAGGGGGCAGCTCCTGCATCGAACGTCTGCCCCCTGGTGGTCAGTGCATGTCATAGCGACCAGTCATTTTGCCGTTTGGTCAATTTGCATATTAGGGTTTTATTATATAGGATTAGTTGCAGAGTATGGCATAGTTATTTGATAATCATTCTTTATGAAGTGTGTCCTCCTGATATTTCCATTACCAACTGGCACCATACATAGCTATTGCAATATTATTGACTATATTTCCTGTGTTGTATTTTACATCCCTGTGACTACTCTGTAACTTCCAATCTGTATTTCTCAATCCCTTTACCTTTTTCAGCTGGTCCCCCAACCCCTCTCCTTTCTGGCAATCATCAGTCTGTTCTCAGTATCTGTGAGTGTTTAAACATCTCATTTTATATGGAAACCAAATCTTGAATTGCTAGGAAGTTGGTACAGGTGAAGCAGGTACTCTTCCCAGTATTTCTCCAACTGCTTTCCCTACATGGAGCTCATCTTTGGAAAGACTGCCTACCAAATGGTTTTATAATAATAGTCATTCTCTTTCCCTTTCTATATTAGTCTAGGCATCCACACATAACTGCCAACCAGAGCTTCTGATCAGTGTGAGACCAGAGCCAGCTCAGCAGGTGACAGGATGTGGCTGGCAGAATGCCAGGACTACAAAGGAATCTGCATGCTTTCCTTTCCATATGCCTGTTGTTCAAAGATGCTAGCCCCAGACCGCGTTCTCTTCTGACTGCCTGTGCATTGTCTGTTAGACCTCACAGTTTAGTACTTAATTATCTGTTGTCATGTATTTTCTTTTTCTAAAAATTCTTACCCAATGAGATGCTTATTGATTTTAGACAAAGGGGAAAAGGGGGGGCAGGGAAGGAGGGAAGGAGAGTGGGAGGGATAGAGATAGAGATAGAAAAAGAGAGATGAGAGAGAGAGAGAGAGAGAGAGAGAGAGAGAGAGAGAGAGAGAGAGGTCCATGCAAGAGAAGCATCCATGTGAGAAGCATCCACACCAATTGTTTGCCTTCTGTATGTGCCCCAACCAGAAAGTAAACCCAAAACTTAGGTGTGTTCCCTGACCAGAACTTGCAGCCTTTAGGTTTATGGAACGATACTCCAGCCATCTGAGCCACACTGGCCAGGGCGTGCTCCAGTTTTTCACGTGTCACAGCGTAGATCCTTGATCTCATGCAGGGCCGTTATTATCTCTGGGCATCAGTTTTCCATCTGTTACCTGGAAGCATAATGACACTATTTAGTTCCAACTATCTATTGCTGTTCCTCAAATATTCATGGCTTACAATGACAGTTTATTATCTCTTGTGATTCTGGGTGGACTGGGCTCAACTGGGCACATCTCAAATGGGACTGTCATGTGATGGTGGCAGGGGCTGGATCCTCTGGGAGCCACGGCGGCTGCAGCCCTGGGGGCTGGGTAGTGTCTGTCTCTCCACGTGGACTTCTCACAGCAGCTGGTCTCACCGTGAAGGGACTGCACTTGTGTGACTATCTTCTCCCAGAGCCGGTTCCAACAGGCTCAGGTGGACTCTGCAGGGCTTTTATGAACCATCCTCAGAAGTAATGTGGTCTCACTACTGCCACATGCCAATACTCACAGCAAGCCATAGGCCAGCTCAGACCAGGACTCGTGGAGGGAGCCACGCAGGCACGAATGCTAGGAGGGGGCCCTGGGGCCATGGGAGTAGCCACCACAGTAGCTGTGAGTGATGTTGTGAGATGAAGAGATAATGCCTAAAATGGTTTATGAACTGTGCCATGCTGTATCAGAGGTTAGTACACATTTAACGAAAGCATGACCTCACTGCATGAATCACTAAAAAGTATCCTAGACCAAAGGTTGGCAGATGGCATCCCATTTTTGTAAATACAGTTTTTATTGGGACCCAGACACACTCATTTGTGTAAGTATGGTCTGTGGCTGTTTTCACGCTATGGTGCCAGGGGAATAATGGTGACATCAGTGGCACTGCCTGGAAAGCCTAACAAGAAAACAGTGGCTGACGCTTGTCCTAGATGAGAGTTTTCTTACAATATGGAAGACCCAGGGGGTCCATGAAGCCATCTAGCTTCACCCAGTGTGTCCAAGCACGGAAGTCTCCTGATCACCCAGGGCCAGGCATAGGGGAATGTGATTGACTAGAGGTCCATTCACTGGATTCATGCATGGGACCAGATGACCTTGTAACTTCAAGATGGCCATTATCCTGTGACCCTGCAGCCAAGGAGATCATCCTGTGAGTTGGCTTCTTGATCTCTAAACTTTTGTTGTCCAACACAGTAGCCACCAGCCACAAGTACTTTAATTAAAGTGAAACGAAATTGAGTTCCTGAGTTTCACTAGGTGTGTTTCACCTGCTCATAACACATGTGGCCCATATCTCCTGAGCTGCACAGCAGAGACATCATGTCAGAGAGGTCTATCCCCTAACAGGTGAACACTGCACCTGCTTTATACTACCTGTCCCGTTGGCTCTGTCCTCCTATTTGTGCCGCAGTGTTATCTGTCTCCAGCAAAGCCTCCTCCAGGGCAGGTGGCCTAACTTGACTCTATGTAGGCTCATGCACTCGAGCAAGTCACCCTCCTTTAATTGTGATTGCTAGTTGTGGTTGTCTTGCCTGTGTTCTGTTATGGAAACAGAGAGCGGTGGGCCGGTTAGCAGTGAGGTCATCTCGTTCAGTTCACACATCGCTTCACACAGGAATCGGGCCTGTGGAGCCTGTGCATCCTCTTTGCCTGGCCTGGTTTGCCAGGGCACCTCCACATTACTCATTACTCACACCAGGTAAAGCTAAGACAAACACCTCACAAACTCCAGTCTTTCCACACCCTGCAGTGGTCTGTTAGATAGGACATAGCCAGGCTGTCAGTGGGCAAGTGTCCTAGCCCTCCTGTGCCTTAGTTTCTCGTCTGTACAATGGGAATAATCTGAGTACCTGCTTCAGAGGGTTGTTGTCAGCATTAGAGAGGTGACCATGCCCGAGGGACATGGGGTTCCATCTTGTCCCCTTCTCACCCGGCTCCTGAGGCACCTCCGTCAGCCGGCCAGCTGCAAAGTTGCCCCCGGAGGAAGCAGAGGTGGTGCATGTTGATCATAAGCTCTGACTCACTGAACCCGTCCTTTGATCCTTGCCTGGCCAGTTAGAGCTCCCACAGAGAACACCCTGGACACAGTCAGACCCAGCCAGGACTCGGGCCCTGGGGACCGGACCATTGTGCTTCTCACTGAAATCTAACTCAGGCCGGCGGAGCCTTTGTGTGGCGTGTCTCCCTCGAGGAAAGCGCTGCACTGAGAGCTTACGTCCTTTCCCATCGTGGCTTTGGACTTACTTCCCCTTTGTCGAGTCTGGAGGGCATGGAGTGGTGAAGAGGTTTAGTTATGGACCATGCCCAGAGGAGTGGCCAAACGTCGCACTTTTGGTTGCTGTTCCTCGTCCCTTGCCTGTCCCTGGTCATGGTGACAGCCTGGGAGGCTGTTTCTGCCAGAGGTCCCCATCCTTCAATGGAGCTTTCACCTCCATGTGGCCAGGCGGCGAATGCCTGGACGCGGTTTGAGCTGGAGTCATCCGTGCATTTTTGGTTTGAAATCTTTTGCGACTTTGATTCTGTTTAATCTTTGAAGTAGAGAAGACGCCCGTGTTTAGAAATATTGAAACACAGGACCTCGTTGCTATTGAAATATCCCAGGAGTCCTCAGGCGGCGGTGGGACCAGTGGCTCTCACTCGGCCTTAGGGCCGGCTGCTTTGTGCCCGGAGGGCCTGGGGCAGGTGGGGTCCCCGCGCTTACCCTTCCACCCACCCAGCACCAGGCTCCTGAACTGGCCGAGCCCCACTCACCACTGGCAGGTTCTCCACTGTAATTGGTGGGAGTCAGACATCCCAGTAGCCTGTTTGGTTTATTTTCAGCTCTAGGAAATGCACAAATCCCTTTCTGATGACCAAATATGCCATGCATTCATAATCTATCCTCCGTCCACAGCAGTCAGGGTGCCAGTGGGAAACATGGGCACACTCCAAATAGGAGGAAAGGAGGAAGGCTTGTTCACGAAGGGAGCAGTGTAACGATGTGGGTGGGGCTTCGGGGGCTAGAGGGGCAGTGGGGACCCAGTGCAGCAGCAGAGCTGTTCGCCCCACTCAGGCCCAGAGGTGTTACTGGAGCCAGAAAGAAGGGTTGGGAAAGTCAGTGCTGGACCAAGAGCAGTGGCCTTACATCAATTGGCAACATAGTCAGCTTGGGGTGATGTTACCAGAAAAGAGACAAGCAAGCAGATCAACCCCTCTCTCCTCCTCTCTGACCTCCTCCCCACAGCTCCCACTGGTCAAACCCCACCAGAGGCCAGAGGGCATGACAGCCCATGCCAGGGTCCACACGGGTCAGCCCCCTAGGGCAAGTGAAATGCATCCAGCACCCCACCATAAAAATAATTCAGGTGGCTTGTGAATGAAAAGAAAAATGCACATGAAAGATAAAGCAAGTACATCGCAGGATAAACGAGAGCCGATGCTCCCAGGCACCTGACAAAATGGTTACGTGGCTATTATTTTGTGTTGAACTTCCAACAGCCTCGGCTGAGGGGGACCTAGCGGGTTGCAGAGTCCACACCGTGCGTTTGCACAAGCCCACCTGGGGAGAAGAGTGAGCCGGGTTCGCCTGGGTCTGCTTCATGCTCCCTGTCCCAGGTCTTGGCACTGTGGTCCTAGAGTATCTTAAAGGAATCCAGGTATTCGCGTACTAATGGCTAAGTAAGAGAAGAAATGTGATATTCCTAATTTGGGAACATTTTTGTCTTCAGGTTTCAAGGAGGATTTTCAGATGGATGTGTTTAAGATCCTGGCAGCCATCCTTCACCTGGGCAACGTGCAGATCACAGCAGTGGGCAGCGAGAGATCCGCCATCAGTGTAAGAGGCTTGCTTGTTCCACCTTGCCTGTGTTTGGAGGGTCATCGGCAGAACGTCTCAGGGTTCCCCTGCTTTTGCTTTTTAGCACCAGACTCATTGGACCAACAGAAGTGGAGGGGGAAGTGCATTTTCTGTGTATTTTTCTTTTATCCAACAAATTTTACTAGCACTGCTGTGTGGACTTTGGAGAAACAGCAGTGAACAACACAAAGCAAGGTGCCCCTCAAGGAGCTTTTAATCAGAGGAAAGGAGACACTATGAACAGTGACCGGCTCTGGCAGCAGCTGATGGCTGTTCAAAAGGAAATAAGGCAGAGGAGGCGTAGAGAGGAGCAGAGCCTTCGGAGAAGTTTTCTGAAGGCTCTTTGTGAAAGACCATCCCACACCTGAATCCTTCCTTCTTCTCGGTATGGCAGCAATGGGCAGAGGCCTGCACACAAGGACATGAACTATGCCTGTGTCTGGAGCAAGGAGGTGTAATTTCATAAATACCAAAAAAGCCAGTATATCCCAAGAGGAGTGAGTGAAAGAAGGGGTGGAAGGTGAGGCTGGAAAATGGGGGGCTGAGGAGTACAGGTTATGTAGGGCCTGAAGGGCTCGGGACAGTTGTAAGCAGAAAGGACACCTCTTTCCTCTTACCATCTAAGTTCTGTGGCAGATTCCTTTATTAATGGACACTATGTAAGTTTATGTGTGCGTCTTTGATACAGATGAGTGATGCTTGGTCGGGGCACGTGTTTAGTTATTCTCATTAATGTCTGCACGAGGAAGAAAGGAGCACTAGTGAAAAACACGTCTGTGAATGCAGACGGCAGCAGTGTCCTGCTAGGGGCAAGTTGCAGCTCCTGCCACTGGGCCCTCCCCCTTCATGTCCAGGCCTGGCTGTGTCTCTGAGTCCTGGCCATTCTCACACCAACTCGTCCTTCTCTCATGCAGGCTAAGTGGGGGCACAGGGGCCCTGGCGGGGGGCCTGGGCTGGCTTTTTTGGCTGACGGCCCTGAAGAGCCCCGTGTCTGTTTTCAAAGGCGGATGACAGTCACCTGCAGGTGTTCTGTGAGCTCCTGGGCCTGGAGCGTGGCAGCGTCGCTCAGTGGCTGTGCAATCGCAAAATCGTCACGACCTCGGAGACGGTGGTGAAGCCCATGACCAGGCTCCAGGCCGCCAACGCCAGGGACGCGCTGGCCAAGAAGGTCTACGCTCACCTGTTCGACTTCATTGTGGAGAGAATTAACCAAGCCTTGCGGTTTTCAGGCAAGCAGCACAGTTTTATTGGTGTTTTGGACATTTATGGGTAAGAGCCTATCTTTCCCCGTTTGAATGTCAAATGCCGTTATCCTTAGATCATTTGGTTCTGGGTTCTCTGTGTTTCACGTGATCGGAGAGATGGCATCCTCGGTTTTTGCATGTACGAATGTTAAGTCCCATCTCCTGGGCGACAGTGTCTTACTTAGTGTGTTAGTAAATGCTAACGGCCACCTCGAGAGCTCACCGTGGCCAGCCACCTTGCCGGCGGAGGGGGGGGGGGGGGGGTTTCCATGTGCCACATCACTCAGCCCTGAGATATCCCGTCAGGGTGGAGCAGCAAGGCTGAGAGTCTGGTGGGAGGACCCAGCACCGAGGGAGGCCCTTCCGTCTCCTGATAGAGACCCCATGAGGTGGACCCCATGTCCCTTTCCCGTTTCACAGGGAAAGACGTCCCAGAGGTCCTGCTCTCGCCCAGGCCCAGGAGGAGGGCTCACAGCGAGGCCTCTCACCAACCTGCCTCCCATGCCTACGTCCTCATCCTTTCTCGTGTAATGCGGGTCTTGCGTCTGCCCCAGCCCTTCCCCAGGAGTCCCCACATTGGAGTTCTGTTCTTCTTCCTTCTCTTGGCCCCATCACACTTTCCTAAATCCCAGGTCAGACTCACATGAACGATGCCCACAGACAGCCAGAGGGCATGGGCAGCCAAGCTTGTGTGGAGGGGCCATCACATTCCAGCTTTATTTGTTGGCACCTGCCCAAGCCCTTCCCTCCCAGACCAGCCCTGGCTTCTCTCTGGGATAAGGGGCAGCTTGTCCCACGAAAGGCACCACAGTGTTCCGCCCAGACTGGGAGCCGTCAGTCCCCTGGGTCTGCGAAAAGCAGCCCAGCCCCCTCCCCATGCAGAGGGGAGAGTCGGGCTGGGCCTCCCGACCTGGGAAGGGCAGGCAGGGGGGCACACTGACCCAGGTAAAGAGGGTTCCTCAAGGGAGTTCCTTTGTTTAACTTAGACTCAATTAATACAGTGACTACCAATTAATAGTACATGTCAACAGTTATAAAATACTGAGACGTTGTGGGATGACTAGTAAATTATTTACCTTTCCTTGTCCTAAAAAAAGGTATGTGAGCAGCTGGTAAGAATGTAAGTAGGCTTGTAAAAGTGAACAGTCTTGCCAAACAATAGTCTCTTTGTGGTGGAAATAGGTGATAGTTGTATTATTCTCTGTTGTTTTCTGTATTTTTAAAATGTCTTAAAAATAAGCAGGCCTTTATTATAAGAATATGTTATTTCATTCATCCAAAAAATACCTATTGAAATATCTAATTGTCAGGCCCGGTGTTGGGTGTGATTGGTGAACAGCATAGACACGCGGCTCCTGTCCTTTTAGTGGAGTGGGCAGGCAGGCAATTAGGTGGGGATGGTTTGTTTAAAAGGAATGTGTGGGAGGTTAGCTGGGGATGGGGGGAGAGGAGGCAGCTGAGTGCAAGGAGCAGTAAGTGAGGAGAATGGCGTGTAGGCCATAGTCAGATCCAGGAATCTGAATTTTTTGGCTAAGTATGCAAACTTGAGACAGGAATAATTATAAATTCACAATAACTTCTTAGAGTGTGTGTTAAATTTTAACTTTGAAATTAAATTCCTCTTCAAAAAATATAAAAGTAACATGCTTGCCGCCACCCCTCCAAAGAAATGGTACCCCTCCAGAAAAAAAAAACACCCCTTTTTAAGTAATGATGCTGTTGCCTAGGGTGAATTCTTTCATGCCTTTCTCCAGTATACACATGTCTATGTGAGCCATGTTCTGTGTGCACCCTGAAACTTTAAAGAGAACTGAGCTGTTTGGCCCAGAAATAAGGCAGCCTCAAAGGCAGTGCCCCCTCCCTCAGAGCATTTAAAGATGAAGCTGTGAGCTCCAAGGTGCAGCTGGGAACGACCTGAGGGCTTGGGGGTTCCCCAGCCAGTGGTGCTGTGTTCTTTGGCCGCAGAGCTGTGAAGGCCTGGGCTGGGAGGCTGGACCCCTGGGAGTGCGCACTGAAGCATACGGGATATGTGGCCCCGAGAGAGCCACAGAACCTCTCTGAACCTCAGCTTCTGCATCTGTAAAATGGGGCCTCTGTTGCAGGGTATGATGACTATCAATATAAGAATTGGTGAAGATATCTTCAGAACCATAAGCATCGTTCAAATGTGAAGTGTTGCCATCGCCAAAGAGCTTCTGGCATTTTAAGTCATAGATTTAGTTCTTTCCATTGGGTTGTGAATTTAAGCTCTGGAGAAGGTGGGCAAAAGGGCAGGAAAATAATCACTGATGAGTGACATTCCTTCCTGTGCTAGAAAGCCCTGCCTTTGGCCTTGGCTGTGCGTGTGGAGCACAGTGAGGCCCTTTTGACCCTTCTCCAACCAGCCCGGCCTGTCCGCAGTGTCCAGACTCAGGACACCCCTCCCCCCACCTTCGAGTGGTGTGGAATGGGCTGTGTGGGCTCAGTTCCTGCTCCGAGTCAGCCTGGAGCTGTTTAGAGAAAGTCCAGTTCCTTCAACTGCTGAGGAAATCTAACCTCAGCCAAGCTGGCTGTCAAGTGACACTCCCAAGGGATCCATGTTGGCAATGGCAGGAACCCCAAGGGATTAGAGAAGTGAAGAGCCATGGCTTTGGAGCACCAAGAGCTGGGGTCAAATTGCATGTCTGGCACTGTTTGCTGGCTGCCTTCTCCAAGACAGTCACCATCTCTTCGGACCCTCACATGTGACAGTGGGGTCGTTGTAGCCTCCACCTAGGCTGTAGGGTGTGTTGGGGCTGGAAGTGATATGTATTGCTAATGCAGAAGCATTCACCTGGCTGGGTGGGGAATTTCATGCATGAGTTTTTTTCAGCCAATAACATGGATAATTCACATAAATTTCCACATTTCTGGCTTTTTTGGAGAATCAGGTAATCTAGCATCCCGACCTGCATTCATCCATGGCCACAGCTGGCGGGAGCTGAGTAGCAGCTGCCCCGTTGGATAATCCTGTCTGCCACGGCCCCGCACAGCTTCCTGGCCGCTCTCCAGCCTGCTTCCCTCTCTGTCACCTGCCCACCTCCTGCCAGCCCACGAGTGGGCAACCTCAGGGCAGCGCCAGCCACAGCACTGAAAGTCTGAGGATGAGGCAGGGCATGTCTGCCGCAGACCTGATGGGGTCTGCAGGGCTAGAGTGTTAAATGACCCTGCCCTTTTCTTCCAAGAACTGGGAAAACACCCTGGAGGAGGCAAAACTGTGCTGCCTCTCCCTCCAACAGGCAGCGAGTGGGGACTAGGAAAGAGCACTGCTTTTTTACCGAAAGCGTCAGTGTTCTAGCCAAGGCTCACAGCAGTCTGACATTGCTGTGTGGCCTGAGGTAAGTTTCCTAACCTCTTGGAGGCTTATTTCCTCATCTACAAGTGATGATAATGGTAGGGCTGTGCATGAAATGGCACCTGATACTGTGAGAGGCCTGATTGAGTGCCTTCCTCAGAGTGGGTCGCCTCCTTCTGAGGCAACCTGGGAAAGGCATTTATAGACTGTCAAGCATTCAGGGGTACTTAAAACTTTTAGAAAGCACAGCAAACTTTTAAGCTATGAACTTTGTCCAAAAAATACTGACCAATAAATGATGTGTATGTCCTCCAAGTTACATTTTAACTTGTTTAACTGCATTTCAGCTTTGAAACCTTTGATGTGAACAGCTTCGAACAGTTTTGCATCAATTATGCTAATGAAAAACTGCAACAGCAGTTTAACCTGGTAGGTGACTTTTCTCCCTTCTTAAAACTCATTCTTAGTGCTGAGTGCAGGGAATCTGGACCAAGGCAAACCAGGCTTCTTCCCTCTCCAAGTTGTGATTAGTAGAGGAGCCACACGCTGGGTCACTGCACCACCCCGTGGCCATGTCTGAAATCACACCTTCGCACTTTCCTGTTTTATCTTTTTGGAGCCACCTGCCTACTCTTCAGTTCCAGTTCCTCATCTGTCATTCTTGGGTACAGACCCCGAGATGCAATCATACCAAGTGGTTTTGTTAGCTTCCTGAAGCCCCCACGTTCTTGCAAAACTCTGTATCTTTGCACCTGCTGCTCGGTCTGCTGTCACCCACCTGCTGTTCCCATCCTTTCCCTACCCCTTCATCCTCACCTGGTGAACTCTCCTGCTTGTCTTTTGAGAGTCAGCTTCTCCCACACAACCCTGAAGAAAAGATGGAATGACATCCTGGAGAGCATTGACTTTTGCCCGAAGTGAACTGGTTTGAGTCTCAGATCTCCCACCAGCTTCCTCTGGGACCTAGGGCTCTCTGAGACTGTTTCCTCGCTTTAAAAATGGTTCCATAGCACCCACCTAATATTGTTGAGAAGACCTAATGTTGGATCATATTCAGTGTTTCTTTTCCTTCCTTTTCCTCACCCCTGAATTAATCCGTGTGTAAGCATTAAATGTTATGCTATTGCAAATTTCTATTTTATTAGCATTCTCAAGGAGTCCTGTGTTTCGTGTTTAATGACCATAGCAAAGCTTTATTCCAAGTAGGCATGCAGTATAACTAAAGTATAAAGATGTAGGTCCTGCCCTCTCCCCAACACAACTTAAAATAATGCACATGCAAGACACCTTCTGGAAATAGCATAGCAGAGGCTGCAACTCTGTTTTCCTCCTGTTCTCCACCTCCTTTTTCTCAAGTCATCTGTCAATGTACAGAGCTCCTGGGAGGGGTAGTGCCTTAAAATGTCAGCACTAAAGCCCTAGTGCTAGCTCCTCTCCCATAAATCTGGCTGCTGCAGGCCCCCGTACCCGGTGGCCTCAGGGAACTCAGCAGTGACAGAGGGAACACACTGCCTTCCCATCTTGGCCTCTGTACCCTCCCTGCTTATTGTTGTGGTTAAACCACTATCACTGACATAGTGTCCTGGTCTCATGTTTGTCCTAACTATGGCTCTTGGTCATTGTCCTCTCCCAGAGTCCCCTGGGTCACCTCCTGGTGTCCAGCCACAGCAGAACTGAGTCCGGATGGGCTTCTCTGCCTCCAGTCCTGCCCTCACCCCAAAGCTGAACTATCAAGCCTCATCCTGACCCTCCTTCACTCATCCCCTCTCCTTCCCTGGTACTCACTGCCCCTAGGAAAAGGCCACTGGACCAGATTCTCAAGGGCACATGGGGGCTTTCCCATCCCGCCCCCCATCTTACTTTGCTTTCCCATCCCCCCCTTTGCTGCTGTGCTCTCTGGCTGGTTCTCAGCCACTTACTGTGCTTTGGAGCTGCTCCCACTGGATGCTTCTGTGGGAGGCTCTCTCCTCACAACCCCTACCCCGCCTCCTGCAGCCAGGCTCTGGAAAGCCCCCCAATACCCTCGCAAGTAGTGAGCAAAGCTCTCCTAGTGGCTTGCTCTCACACTGGCCCACAGCCAGCATTCTTGGCAAACTAGCTCCATCCTGGAGAGCAGCAGCCCCATGAGCAGGGAGGCCTGGGACCACCCTGAGTGCCATTGGTGCTGGAGGTGATGGGTTGTGGGCACCCACCCAGACTGGGTCGGGGAGGGAAGTCTAAACCCGCAATAGGAATTTAGTGGCATTGTTCATGGATAAGGGGTGTAGCCTACACCTCTGGGTCCTGGATAGACATTGCAAGTCTGTCCCATATCTCCATCTTCCAAATGCTTACACCCTACTCTTCAGAAGCACACCTCAATATTCTGTTTAACTCTGCATTAACTTCTGGATTCTTCCCAGCATGTCTTCAAACTAGAACAAGAAGAATATATGAAGGAAGATATCCCTTGGACTCTGATCGATTTTTATGACAATCAACCAGTTATTGACCTGATTGAAGCAAAAATGGGCATTTTGGAGTTGCTGGATGAAGAATGCTTGGTAACTTAAAAAAAATTTTCTCCCAACTTGTGAGTAGTAACAGATGAGCATATTGAAAAGTGGATTTAAAAAAAATGTACATGTAAATTCTTGATGCGCTACCCAGTTGGTTGTATATTAATGCTGGGTAGCATTCACAGCAGGAACTCATGAGGGCCAGGGAGCCTCCCACCTCAGTGTGTGGGGCCCACCCTTGGGTACCATGCACAACCTCAGGTCACGTCCAGCAAGGAGGCACCCTTTGAGGCTGTCCCTGGGTGTGTGTAGAGGGCACATGGGAGTAGCAAGTAGCCCAGTGCCCATTGTTAATAATTAACAAGAAGTGAGTTCCTGATTCTATGACTCACCCATCGGGGGGTGTGGCTGAAAAGTCAGTGCCATACACTTGGGGAGAAGAGGTCCCTAGGGGTTCTCCTCTTCTTCCTTCCCCTGGGAGGAGCAGCCTCATGGTGAGTCAGCCTCGCAGTGCCCTTCCTGAGGCCACAGGAACAAATAATCCCCAGGAGTCTAGTCATTTTTTTATTTAAAGGTGGTGTTCAAACATAGGTTCTGTTCTTTCAGATATTTATTTGTACCAAGAAAAGAGTATAACGTTGAGGACTTACTGCGTTTTCTCCCTAGAATTCTCAGTCCTATGTTCCTCACAGATCATCTGCTCTAAGTGCCCCGAGCTTTAGTACCTGCAGCATCAGTGCCACACACTCTGGAATGATCTACTTGGAGCAGGGGACAGAGGACAAGGTGGTCTCTAGAAAATCACAGATACCCTTAGGTGACCAGTGTCACACAGCAGTATGGAGGAGTCATCTTATATAATAAAAGAGTGAACTCCAGGAGTTCAACTGGAGTTTAACCAGGGGGCGGGGCCCGCCAATCGCCTGGGGCCTCTCCCTACCCCATTCCCCCCACCCCAGTCCCTGTTTCCAATCAGGCCCCCCCCAATAGGGGGCATGGCTGGCTGGCCAACCTCCTGCGTCCCCCTCCCGCACAGTTGGCCTGGCCCATCAAGGCAGACAAGCCAGGCCTCACCTATTTACAAATTCATGCACTGGGCCTCTAGTTTGAACATAAAAAGGTATTAGATTCACAGCATTCAGGCTGAATATACTTGACAGCTTTAAAATCACCAGTATCAAGAACAAGTTTTGCAGCTAGCTTAGTTTGAGGAGGTAAGATCTTAGTGCAAGAAGGTAGTTATTCATTAGACAGTGAAACAAAAGAAAAACTTCGGGGGGGGGGGGGTAACTACATTTAGGTGCCAGTCTTTCCCCATAAAATAAAGTCTTGTGCACATAATGGAATCAGTGCTATTTTTTTTCTAAACCTTTGGACTTCTTTGGAGGAAAATATAAAAATACTGCCCATTTTACAGAAGTAAAATTCTTCATTCTTAAGTTATTATATGACCATTTCCTTATAGTTTATGACATTTTGTTCTAAAAAGGCATTGATGTAGCCATTTAAATATCACTCTGAAAATTGTTGAGTTCAAGAACAGATTTATGCATAGAGTTGTTTTTTTTATAAAAGCATTTATTTGTCCTCCCTTGAGGTTATGGGCTTTGGGGTTTGTTTTTTTTTTAATTGATTTTAGAGAGAGAGAGAAAAAACACGTTTATCAGTTGCCTCCTGTCATGTTCCAACCAAGGATTGAACTGGAAACCTAGGTATGTGACCTGACTGGGTATTGAACCCACCGCCTTTTGGTATACTAGACAACATTCCCACCCACAGAGCCACCTGGCCAGGGATAGAGTTGCTTTTTAAAATGGATCTGTGGTTTTAGAGTCCTTCACTCCTAAGGCCCCACATGTCCTGGTTTCTTAGAATAAGTGCTTTTCCATAGAAAGAAGTGAATCTTCATTATTTGTGACAGCATGGATTGACCTAGCAGGTATAATGCTCAGTGTAAGTTGGTCAGAGAAACACAAGTATATGATTTTGTTGATATATGGAATCTAAAGAAAAAACAAACAAACAAAATGGAAATAGATTCATAGACACAGAGAGAGAACTAGTGGTTGCCAGGGGAAAGTAAGATTGGGGGACAGGGTGAAAGGGATAAAGGTCTCATTTGATTGGACTGTTGTCCCATGCACCAAAAGGTTGCACATTCCATTCCTAGTCAGGGTACACACCTAGGTTATGAGTGGGGCATGTTCAGGAGCCAACTGATGTTTCTCTCTTACATATCTCTCTCTCTTGCTCGCTCGCTCGCTCACTCTCGCTCTCACTCTAGCTCTCTTTCTCTTTCTCCCTCTTCCCACCCCTTTCTCTCTATGTCTTTAAAATCAACAAAAACTTGTCCTCGGGTGAGGACTTAAAAAATACAAATTAGTGCCTTCAGAATAATCACAGGGATGTAAAGTATAGCATAAGGAGTATAGTCAGTAATATTGTAATAACTTCGTCTGATGTCAGATGAATACTAGATTCATCAGGGTGATCACTTAGGAAGTTATATAATGTCCAATCACTGGGTTATACGCCTGAAACTAATATAATATTGTATATCGACTGTAATTGAAAAATTAAAAAAGCAATTTTTTTAAAATGAGCACTTTTCATTGCCTCTACTCAACCTTCCTCTCTGTTTTCTTTACTTGCTATTTGGTTTGTTTCCTCTTTCAGCTGCCACATGGAACTGATGAAAATTGGCTTCAAAAGCTGTATAATAATTTCGTCAACAAGAATTCTTTGTTTGAAAAGCCCAGAATGTCAAATGCATCCTTTATCATCCAGCACTTTGCTGATAAGGTACAGTGAGTCTGGGAGAGTGCGGTGTGGGGAGCCAGAGCTGCTTCTCCTGGGAGAGGCTGGCCAGGGACTTCTCAGGTCAGATCCAACTTATGGGCACACGAGTGTACGCAACAATTCTTCATTTGTCTGCATCACAAAACACATGCATTCCGGTTGTACTGCTTTAAAGATAAACATATTGCTTGTGGACCCCATTTCTGAGTTTGGATTTGTTGTGAATTTATCAACCTCTTGACATTTTATTTTCTCCATGAAATTGTTATAATCAAGCCAGCATAACAAAAGATATGCCTTTTTTTGAGGTTTTCCTTTGTTACTAAGTTGTAATGTATTTATTATATTGGTGACATAGGTTGACTGAAGATGGTGGGTTTTCTAGGTGATCTTTATTTTCTTGATATACCTCCTATTTTGTGGGGGGGGGCAACTCTATTACATTTTTCTTTTTTGAAAATATTTTAGTCTTTATTGTTCAGTTTATTAATTACATTGTTCCCCTTTTCCCCCCCCCTATAGCTCCCCTCCACCCAGTACCCATCCCACCCTCTGCCCTTACCTCCCCTACACTGTCCTCTTCCATAGGTGTATGATTTTTGTCCGGTCTCTTGCTGCACCTCCCACACATCTTTTCTTCCCAAGAATTGTCAGTCCATTCCTTCTCTATGCCCATGATTCTGTTATATTCACCAGTTTATCCTGTTTATCAGATTTTTAATTCACTTGATTTTTAGATTAATTTGTTGATAGATGTGTATTTGTTGTTCAAAATTTATATTTTTACCTTTTTCTTCTTCCTCTTCTTAAAGAATACCTTTCAGCATTTCATATAATATTGATTTGGCAATGATGAACTCCTCTACCTTTTTCTTATCTGCAAAGCACTTTATCTGACCTTCAATTCTGAATGATATCTTTGCTGGGTAGAGTAATCTTAGTTGTAGATTCTTGCTATTCATCACTTTGAATATTTCTTGCCACTCCCATCTGGCCTGCATTGTTTCTGTTGAGAAATCCACTGACAATCGTATGGGTGCTCCCTTATAGGTAACTAATTGTTTTTCTCTTGCTGCTTTTAATATTCTCTCTTTGTCTTTTGCTCTTGGCATTTTAATTATGATGTGCCTTGGTGTGGTCCTCTTTGGATTCCTTTTGTTTGGAGTTCTCTGCGCTTCCTGGACTTGTAAGTCTATTTCTTTCACCAGGTGTGGGAAGTTTTCAGTCACTATTTCTTCAAATAGGTTTTCAGTATCTTGCTCTCTCTCTTTCTCTGGCACCCCCATAATTCGGATGTTGGTATGCTTGAGGTTGTCCCAGAGGCTGCTTACACTATCTTCAATTTTTTGGATTCTTTTTGCTTCTTGTTTTTCTGGCTGGGTGGGTTTTGCTTCTTTGTATTTCAAATCTTTCACTTGGTTCTTGCAGTCCTCTAGACTGCTTTTAGATCTTTGTATAATATTTTTTATTTCAGTCAGTGTATGCTTAATTTCTAGTTGGTCCTTTTTCATATCCTCGGGGGTCTCATTCATATCCTCGAGGGTCTCGTTCATTTCCTCGAAGGTCTCATTAAGTTCATCGGCCTTTTCTAGGAACCTCTTGAAAAACCTTATAACTATGGTTTTGAACTCTATGTCCAGTTGTTTTTTTCCCTCCATTTCTTTCCATGTCTCTGCATTGTGGCTGCTTCCCTGAGTTGGTCGATTAGCTTTGTGTGGTAGATGTCCTCTAAGGGACAGTGGCTCAGCCTCCCCAGTTACCTGAGGTGGATACTCTTGCTGCAGCCCTTTATGGGTTGCACAGTCTTGTTGAAGTTAAGCCTAGATTATTGTTGTTAGCACTAGGAGGGTTTGACTTCCAGGCGAATTGGCTGTGAGGATCAGCTGTGCTTAGGTTGGATGGGCGGTGTCTCCGGGCTGAGCAGGCAGCTCCACCCTATGCGGCACGTGGGTCTCTGTGCCAGGTGGTAATGGCTGCGCTGAGCTCTACCCACTGCCAGACAATTCAGCCTCTCCCCAAATGAGTCTGCACACCCCAAGTTTCACCCAGGGTTGTAAAACAATGCAGTCCGGTAGTTTCCCAAACAAGAGAGCAAGTTATGAGCCCACTCTGCACACTCACGCACTTCTGCAGTTCCCAAGTTTATGCGCCCTCTCCACGAGCTCGCAGACCCCTGCAGCGCCCGAGTTTCACCGTGCTTCCTCCTTACTGTCCAGTTTCACCCCATATGAGTGTGGGTTCCCTGGACTTCACCCAGAACTGGGGAATCAGTGCAGTGGGACACCTTTGTCTCTCTCGCCATTCGAGAAAACCAGTGTGTGTGGCTCCAAACCTCTGACTCGGCGCGTATCCTCAACTCTGCCCTCCGCTGCTCCTCTGAGTCTCAGTGTCCTATCTTTACTTCTATTTGTGGAATTTTCACTCAGCCAGCTTTCCAGTGATTCTGGATGATGTTCGTTCTGTCGTTAAGTTGTAGTTTTGAAATTGTTGTGTGGGGCAGCAAGATAGGTGTTTACCTATGTCACCATTTTGGTTCCTCACTACCTCCTATTTTTAATGAAACAAATGTTACTCTATTAAAAACGGAAATTAATTTTAAAAATCACATTGCAGAAAGCTTAGAAAATACAGGGTGGGGTAAAAGTAGGTTTATGGTAGTGAATACCCAAACAATTTATTCTTATTAACTAGAGGCCCAGCGCATAAAATTTGTGTACGGGAAGGGGGTATTCCTCAGTCCAGCCTGCACCCTCTCCAATCTGGGACCCCTCTTGCAATCCAGGACCACTGGTACCTAACCACTCACCTGCCTGCCTGCCTAATGCCCCAACTGCCCTCCCCTGCCAGCCTGCTTGCTCCCAACTGCCCTCCCCTGCTGGCCTAGTAGCCCCTAACTGCCCTCCCCTGCCAGCCTGGACCCCCCCAACTGCCCTCCCCTGCTAGCCTGGTCACACTCAACTGCCCTCCCCTGCTGGCCTTGTCGCCCCTAACTGCCCTCTGCTGTTTGCCTAATTGCCCCCAACTGCCCTCTGCTGTTTGCCTAGGCACCCCCAACTGCCCTTCCCTGCAGGCCAGTTCACCCCCAGCTGCCCTTCCCTGCTGGCCAGTTCACCCCCAGCTGCCCTCCCCTGCTGGCCAGTTCACCCCCAGCTGCCCTCCCCTGCCAGCCTGATCACCCCTAACCCCCTGCTAGCCTGATCTCACTCCTAACTGCTCTCCCCTGCTGGCCTGATTGTCCCTGTCTTTGCCTTGGCCCCTACCATCATGGCTTTATCCAGAAAGAAGTTGGATGTCTGGAAGATGGCCAGTCGACCCAGTCTAATTAGCATATATTATACAGGACAGGATTGCTTAAATGGGAAGGGAAAGCCTTTTTCAACAGGAGGAGATGCTCTTGACAGATACAAAAACATAATCCCTGTATCTGGACTGAGCCAGCATATGCACTATACTGCCAAACCGGTTATTAAAAAATTGAAATGCTTTCTTACATCTTACACCAAACAGCCCTTAAAACCCCTCCTCAGCCCCCACCTTAGGTTCTTCCTTCGCAGTTCACCCATATTAGATTCTGATTGGTCTGTTTCTAGGCCACTCAGTGTCAAAAGCTCCACCCCCTAGGCAGCCATTGGCTCCTCATAGTTCATTCAGATTTGGTTCTGATTAGTCTGTTTCTATGCTAGTCAGCATCAAAAGCTCTGCCTCGTAGGCAGCCATTGGCTCCTCTGGGAAATCCATATTGGCCCTGCCTTCATGTTGGCACCAGCCCTTCAATCATGCCTCCAGTCTGCTACCGGGTATATCTCTGGCCACTCTGAGAAGCAGCACCTCAGGTTTGTGCTGGTGGAAATTTCGAATTCTCATCCCTGACCTAACCTTACAGTGTGAGCTCCATGAAGGCAAGCATTTGTCTTGTTCATTCTTAGTTCATTCATAGACTTTACCTGTGTCTATGCATCTATGTGAGCACCACATGGTAACTGGTCAAACACATTTCGATCATCATGGTCACTGCCTTTACATATAGATAGATAGATAGATAGATAGATAGATAGATAGATAGATAGATTATTGTGTTATTTTTTCCTACAAACAACTGCAAATCTACTTTTGCACCTCCCTAAAGAAGGAGAGGGGAGACAAGTCACCATAACCACCTGCCGTAAACATGCCTTCTCATCTTGTTTTTCTTTCTCAGGGAAGCTCACTCTCCTCAGTGGCTGTCACTCTCATGGCCTGGCCAGCACTGGGGGTGCTGAGACAGGCTGTGTTTGCCTGTCCCAGTAATTGGTGCTGTGAGTCAGCGCATGCTGGCCTTGCAAGTGACCAAGGGCCTGGGAGGGACAGGAAGCTGGAAAGTGGTAGCAACTCTGTGGGCTGGAGGAGTGCTGTTAAGTGTGAGAGCCTTTTAGTGCTTAGGATTTCTCAGATTTGGCTCCTGAAGAGAGGCATGTAAGATGGATGATGATATAACAAGTTATATTTACATTTTCAAGTTGTCCTTTACAATTTCCCATTTGGAGTCCTTAGGGGAAAAGAAGGGAAGGATCAGACTTCATGCAAAGCACCCATGAGATTTATTTCAGGAGGCCCTCTTTATACTAGTAACACACAGTTTCTGTACCTCTCATACTCTCACCTGGCACTTCCAAGAAATGCCTCATAAAAGAATTGATGCAGTAACTCGAGTGGGCTGCGGATTGGTGGGAAAAACACACACGCTGTAAGGTCAGCTTAGCTCTCAATTCAGTAAGCCGAGGACATAGTCGTTTAGAAAGTGAGGCAGCTATGCTTAGATGCAACAAGACAGCACGTCGTCCCTCAGTCCCCTGATCCCCAACAGAGGCACACAGCTCTCTGCACCTTCCCGCAGATGGCCTTTCCAGATCGAAAAGGCTCTACAGTTGTCACAGCTTTGCACATTTCAACAAGTGGCTCACACCGCCAGCCTGGAAGAACTTATACAAGAATCCAAGTACTATACTCCATTCACCAGGGAGTGTCTGTAGACAGACAGTGATCCCGGTGAGGACCCTTCCTCACCCGGAGGGACAAGCAGAGTCCTTGCTCAGGGGTCGCTCAACACCCTCCTGCACCAAAAGCCTGTAACCTCATAGTTAATATTTTATTGCAAACATTTTTTTAATTTATGAAGGATATATGTCACACATTAAAGTACATAACTCAGAGGCCGGTTCCTGGAGCCTCGTGAATCTGGAAGGGCTGCGTGGAGAGCCTTTCTAAGCCCCATTCAAGCAGTGCAAACACTCACCCAATCTCACTCCGACTCTTAAGAACTTTGCTGGCTTTGGGAAGCTCTGTGGTCAGGTGGTCAGGTTCTTTCCTTTCTGCCCCACTAACGCTGACTTAAGGAAAATGTTTCTGTTTGAACCCAAAGGACACCACTGAAATATTTCTTCTTCCTGGTGGCTTCTAAGGCCAAGTGAGCCCCAGCCCACGTCTTGTTAGACCTTTGTGTACATTAACTGCCCACACTGCAGAGAATGGTCAGTGTGGCCAGAGGGAGCAGACAGGTGAGAGGACAGAGCAATCAGCGGCCAGTGGGGAATCCAGGCAGTGGGCAGCTGGCTTCTTCCATCCGTGACATGTACCTAGCTTTAGTATCTATTGGGGTGTGATCGACAGAAACCAAATCCTTTGTTAGGAGATTGCCTTTAGAGTCCCTTCATACTCTTCCTATAAAAAGAAAAGAAACTCCTGGTACTTAGATGCTGTCTGCTGTTGTCTTTTTGGAAATAATGAATTCCTTTCTCTGCATAGGTTGAGTATAAATGCGAAGGTTTCCTTGAAAAGAACAGAGACACCGTCTATGACATGCTGGTTGAAATCCTGAGAGCAAGCAAGGTTTGTCAAGTCCTGAGGGGTAATTAATGTTCTGCATTATGCAGATGCATGCCGGGAAAAGAGTATGAAGAGAAAGAGGGAGAGAGAGAGAGAGAGAGAGAGAGAGAGAGAGAGAGAGAGAGAGAGAGAAAGAAGAAGGAGAAGGAGGGGGAGGGGGAGGGGAGGGGGAGGGGGAGGGGAGGGGGAGGGGGAGGAAGGGAGAAGGAGAAGAGAGAGAGAGAGAGAGAGAGAGAGAGAGAGTTTTGTGTTGCAGTGGCAAATTGTAAGTCAGACATACAAAAAACTATTTTAGAAATGGGACTAAAATATGTGTCTAGCTTCTGAAAGTGTGCAAATCTCCTCTGTATGCAAACTCAGAAATCAAATGTGCAAATAACAGAGAGGAAGGACAGCTGATCCAGCCATTTAAAGAACCACAGCTCACATTTTATTCAATCAGTCACAAATATTTATGCAGCTCTGACCTTTTGCTAAGTACTTGCCTAAGTTCTGGGGATACAGCAGTGAGCAAGGCAGACGGGGTTCCTGCTTTGTAGAGCTCACATCCCGAGGGAGCACCAGAGTTAAGCACATCATCAGCAATGGTAGGCAGTGCTGAGCGTGTCAGGAAAACCCAAACATGAGGGAGAGAGAACCACACAAGAAGGGACAGCGGCTGTGGCTGTCCTCAAACCCATGGTTCTGTGTGATCACTACTTCCCTAAAAGAGTGACTTCTGGCTTTTTTTATTTCCTCTTTAAACATGTTTTTATTAAAGAAAGGATATTTCATAAGCCTTCATTTTTGTGAAGATTTGGTTATCATAATTATTTTCCTTCTTTTTAAAGATCCCGGTCCTTTGTTGTTGTCCAAGTATTTTGACCATTTCCCAGATGAGCACGGGCACTTCCACTAATGACAATAAATCAGTCACTGGCCATGACAACTTCAGTTATTGAAACCGATTCATGATAGAGAATCCATGTCCATGTGCCCCATGGAAATGGCCTGCACCTTGTATACAAATTAGTTGACTTAATTCGCCAGTTATTTACTCACCCCCAAGCTTAGCCTGGGGTCCAAGCTGGAAGATGGAGGCAGATCCTGGGGAAGCGCCGATGAGGCTCCCGTAAAGCACACAGGCTCTCGGAGACTAGGGTCTCAGATCCCTCCTCCATGAGCACACCAGGATGCGTCAGGCAGGGACTCTGCCCTGAAGGAGATCAGTGTCCGATTTAAAACAAAAAATAGGAGGTTCACTCTAAGAGAGAAGATGGATATTTAAAGAAATAACTGATTAAGTAGAAAGTAATGGTTGTCTTAGAAGAGGTACAAATAAAAGATTAAGACAGTTCAGAGAGATTCTTTCCTGCTGAGCACCAGGGAAGGTATTATGGAAGGGCAGGTGAAAAATATGTTAACAAAATCTTGAATGATGGGTTGGGGTTGGGTCTGAGGAAGCGAGGATGTGGGGTGGGAGGTAGGCCTTGTGTTTCCGCCTTCCCGACGCTGAAGGATGCCCGCACGTGGACAACCTCTGGCCGCATCCCCGGTCATCCGGAGGGAGGAGGTCACTCAAGGAACTGAGACTTGATTAAAGACTGTTGTTTTGACTCTCCACTGGTTTGGACGGGCTTGTTGTGGTCATTTACGTGGCTTGTACCAGCGAGGGCTGCGGGTGAGCATTCTTGGACACTGAGATCCTCTCTGCTCTTTCCAGTTTCACCTCTGTGCCAAGTTTTTCCAAGAAAGTCCAGTTCCCCCTTCCCCTTTCGGCTCAGCGATCACAATGAAATCTGCAAAGCAAGTCATCAAGCCCAGCAACAGGCAGTTCCGGACCACCGTGGGGAACAAGGTACTGGGAGGTGTGGAGGGTGAGGGGCCACGGGCTCAGCCCGGCCCCAGGGAGCCGGGCACTGGGTGGACCCACATTGCAGGCCTGGACGTGGCCCCAGGCTCCATCCAATGTGCTGTAAACCCAAATGCAAAGAAAAGCAGTAGTTCCTCGTGGTCGCATCTCAACCTCCGAGGCCGCACACACCTGGGCAAACCGCACGTTTGCACAGTGGCGTGACTTGCCTCACTTCCTGCGGTGTGAGAATGCGGGACAGAGCGGTGTTCTGTCCAGGGCAGTAGGACACGCTGATAACCGCAGTCATGGGTTGAAACCTTTCATAATAGATGTTCAGCATGAAGTTAACTTTTCCTCTTTACTTACCAAGGTGGGGTCTTTTTTTGCCTCGATGTAAGCATTCCCTTTCAGCACATTTGTTGTCTGATTCTGTCTCCTAGTTCCAAAGCTCTCTGTCCTTGCTCATGGAGACCCTCAACGCAACCACGCCCCACTATGTTCGCTGCATCAAGCCAAATGATGAGAAATTGCCCTTTGAGTAAGTGCCCTCACGTGGCAGAGTGTTTCTGTCATAATATTGGAGAGTGTGCCTAAAATTGTCTTGAACTTTACTGTTTCTGATTCAAAATGATCCTGCCCTGTACACATAATGTTAGCACAACCCCTGTGGCCAAGCCCCCTTATCCAGCATGAAGCAAAGTGGTGAGCTGTAAAGGAACAGTCTGCACTTAAAGTTTAGGCAACCAAGAAAGCCCAAGCATGTTCTCGGTTCTGAAGGACTTTGTGTTTAAAGGAGAAAAGCGAGGGAGGGGGCCACACTTTCACGCTCTGACGTGGCAGGAGACATGAGACTTTCCTCTGGGGCCTCGGGAAAGGGCTCCAGACCTGTGAGTGGGAGGTTTCAAGTCCCTCTTAGCTGATGGGGCTGAGGGCTGGCTGAGGGATGCCTGAGGGGATGTGCTGTCCCGGAGGTGGTTGATGTGGTCACCAGAGGATCAGACAGAGGGCTGCCTGTGGGTGTCTTGTAAAGGGAACTCGGGCATCAAACGAGCCCTTGGACAAGGTCAGCTTGAACATTTCTTCCACTCTTGTCATTCGAAGCTCGACCCACTGGTGTTTCCCCATAAGGCCTTCTCCCTCTCGCCTACATCAGAACCAGCCACTCCTTTCTCTGTGTCCTCCGCTTCCTGAACTGTGTCACAGAGGTGCCATTTTCATTTGACATCAACAAATCCTCATTAACTATCTGCTGTGTGTGGCGTGTGGGCTACAGAGACGGCCCTGCTCCCTGGGAGCTCCCAGTCAGGGCAGCTCTGCGGCACTGCTCATGGGCGCGATCGTCTAGGGTGATGGCTCAACACCTTGTAAAATCCTCTTCTTTAAGGTTTGACTCCAAGAGAATTGTCCAGCAGCTGCGAGCCTGCGGCGTCCTGGAAACTATTCGCATCAGCGCGCAGAGCTACCCATCTCGGTATGCGGGCTGTCCTTGTTTCGGGGGGAGGTGCCCAACTTCAGGTCTGTGCTGAGAACCGAAGGAGTGCTGGTCACATACTTTTATAAGATGCTCCCAAGTTCTGTCCCACTGTGCTAGGCCAGAACAGTGTGATAGACAGGCATTACAGAGGGTGAAGGGGTTAGGGGGGCAAAGGGAGGGGCAGTTGCCATCACCACCACCCCATCCCCCACCTCAGCTGCTGCTGAGGGTCACCCATGACTTCCATGCCTGGGAAAGGGAGTGGGGATGGGGAGAGGACATTGTTGGAGCTGAGCATTAATAAAATCAGTCCAGGTATAGACAGATGTGCTCTGCTGGGTGGTGTCCCAGCAGGGAGGTGGGTCAGAGGTCAGGGCCATCACCCTAGAACAGACTGCACCCCACCAGCAGTGTCAGGTGGCACGCTCCCTGTCTGGCACGCCTTCTTACATCCACTTTGACTTTGCAGGTGGACGTACATTGAGTTCTACAGCCGCTATGGCATCCTCATGACCAAGCAAGAGCTTTCATTCGGTGATAAGAAGGAGGTCTGCAAGGTGGTTTTACACAGACTCATCCAGGTCAGGTTCGCTCGCCTCCGGTCTTGGGCTCAGACCAAGAAGTGTGTCTCCCAAATGTGTTTCCTCGTCTTTGCCTCAGTCTCCGGGCTGTAGTTGTCCTGGGGGGCCAAGAGGAAAGAAGATGTGCCCTAAGCCTGTATGTGCTAAGGAGGGCAGAGCAGCAGGCTCATGGGCATCACCTCCTGACAGCTGGAGTCTCCTTTAGGGACCCACATTCCAACCTGGGCTTCTCCCATTGTCCTCCTCTCCGGCTTTGCTCTCCCACATCCTGGGGATCTTCCATGGACCTGGTTCATGTTACACAGTCCACTAGACGGTCACTGAGCCAGGGTTCCATGCAGGGCCCTCGGTGCGGGTTTAGATTATTGCCGAAGCAGTGAGTTATGATGGAAAAGAGATAGGGAAGGAGTCATGATGGTCAGGAAGGGGCCAGAGAGGAGCCAAAATGAAGACAAACCAAGCCTTTTTCGGTGCCTGTGCCTCTTTATGGACAAACAAGTCAAAATATAAATTTCTAGGTCATAATCGGAGTTTTTCTGCTTTATGTCAAAGAACAGAAATGTAAACATCAATGTTTTGGGCATCTTTGAATCTCTAAACATCTTTTCCAAATACTATAGAAAATCTGAAAATATTTTGTTTCTGATTATTTTTCTCTTCCAGGATTCTAATCAGTACCAGTTTGGTAAAACCAAAATTTTCTTCAGAGCAGGACAAGTGGCTTATTTAGAGAAACTCCGGTTGGATAAACTGAGGCAAGGTTGTGTTGTCATACAAAAGCACGTCCGTGGCTGGCTCCAGAGGAAAAGGTTCCTCCGCGAAAGGCAAGCCGCCCTGACCATCCAGCAGTACTTCCGGGGGCAGCACACGGTCAGGTAGGTGGGAGCCACGGAGGCGTGTGCAGTTGTGCAGCTTTCTTTGCTGGTCACGTCCAGGAGCGGGGAGGGGCCTGTCAAGGACAAAGGACCTTTCTCGTGGGACTGAGGGTGCATGTCCCTGAGGTGGCCATAAGCCTCCAGATGAGAAGAGTGTGTCCCTCAGGGCAGGTAGTGCTGGCTCAGCCCGCTGTCCCCATGTGGGACAGGTGACAACCAAGACCCCGAAGAGAGGAAGCCTCCTCCGAGGAGGTCAGAATTCCCCCATGAAACCAGATGGAGGGACTGGGCTTCTCATCTGTGAGAATTAAAAATGCCTAGAAAGACTAGGGTCTTGGTAAAGCCTCTGAGTAAATAGCCACTGACCAGCCTACCAGCAGAGGACAGAAGACAGAGCACACCCAAGGGGACTGACTGGGAGGCCCTGCCAGCAAAAGCAGAGCCCTTGGGCAAGGCTACATGGTGGCCCAAGGGGATGGCTGAGTGCAGGGCAGTCCCACCAGCCATGCCCGCCCCACTCTCCTTGGGTGCTCCCAAGAGGCCATGTTGGCCTGGCCAGTGAGACAGGCCTTCTTCCCAGACTGCACTGTGTGCTTCCACGTGTAGCCCGGCTCACTCCCTGGCTTGCTCCGTGGCATACCCTAGGACAGTTGAGCCCGACCTCCTCCTGCGCTTCTCCACGTGGCGGTGCACCACCACCTTTATCTCAGCCTGCCCCAAACCAGACTTGCCATCTCAGCCCACGTGCCCCAGGTAGCCAGTTTACATGCACATGCAGCCAAGTTCACCCTCCCAGGCTTCTTCGTTCAGTTAACAATAGCAGCCTCCGGGGCAGGAAACCCTAGACTTGCCTTCTTCCCCAAGAGTGTGCTCCTTTTCCAGTTGGGAATCAGAAAGGCCTATTTCACGTGCCCTTCACTTGCCTCTGTGTCTGTCCCGATCATCACATTCCTGGGCACTTGACCTGGGTGAGGCCTCCAGCATCATTCCTTGTACCCTTAGAGCATATTCCTTCACCTGCCGCCTTTCTCTCCATCTTCCTAAAGCAGGGCCTGATCTGGCCACTTGTTCTGGATGCCTCCAGCAGCCCCTGTTTCCTACCAAAGAGCATTCAATCTTTTTTTTATTTTTTAAAATATGTTTTTATTGATTTTGAGAGGAAGGGAGAGAGAGAGAGAAATGGAAACATCAATGATGAGAGAGAATCATTGATTGGCTGCCTCCTTCATAGCCCAAAGAGCATTCAATCTTTTTTTTATTTTTTAAAATATGTTTTTATTGATTTTGAGAGGAAGGGAGAGAGAGAGAGAAATGGAAACATCAATGATGAGAGAGAATCATTGATTGGCTGCCCCCTTCGAGCCCACAACCCAGGCATGTGCCCTGACTGAGAATCAAACCATGACCTCTTGGTTCATAGGTTGATGCTCAATCACTGAGCCACACTAACCGGGCAGCATTCAATCTTTGCTATGGCCTGGATGCATTCATAAGAATGAAAGCTCCATGAGGACAAGGACCATACTTGTCTGGTTCCCATTACATCCATACTAGGACCTAGCATAGTGGCTGTCACATAGTAGATGTCCAATATATGTATATTTCAACTAGAGGCCCAGTGCATGAATTTAGGTGGGGCCTCTTGGCCTGGCTGGCGATCGGGGCTGATTGGGGCCAATTGGGGCGATTGGGGCCGATCAGGGCCAGCTGGCCAGGGGAGGGACAGCAGGAGGCTGGCTGGCTGCAGGAGGTTGGCTGGGGGAGCACACTGACCACCAAGGGGCAGATCCTGAGTTGAGTGTCTGCCCGCTGGTGGTCAGTGTGTCATCAGAGCGACCAGTCGACTGGCCATAAAGGTTGGTTAGGCTTTTATATATATAGATATATTTTTTTTATTAACAAATGGTTTCCATCTGTTTTTCTAACCTCATTGACTACTAATTTTTTTCGTGTATCTCATATTCTAGCAATTTTAGACAGTCTTTTTTTCTGAACATTCCAGCACTGCTAGGCCTCCAGTATGAAATGCTTTTCCAACCTTCGCTATCTACAGCCTTTTCCATCAAGGGCTGGCTCACAAATCAGCCCTTCCTAAGCAGTTTAGTAAGATCTTGCTTACAGATCTTTTAGCAGTCATTCTATTTCTCTCATATCCCACTTGGCCACTTATAAGTCTATCTGGTTCCCAAGGTGGTAAATCCTGAAGGTAAGAGCTTTGTCATCTTCTCCAGTCCTTTGGATAGAAGTTGACAAATGGGTTCTGTGAGAGCTGTTGGGGCTCTGCCATTTCTCTGTTATTCACCTCTGCTGTGTAGCATGACATCAGGCACAGAGAATATTGTAAAGCATAGGTGTGGTGTGTTCCTATAAAACCTGACCATCACAGGAGGATAACTGTAGGCTTGGCCCTGAGGCCCTGGTTTGCCACCCACTCCCTGATCTAGAGCTTTCAGCCCAATGGCCCACAGAATGAATAAACAGGTGGAGGAGCAAGAGCAATGCCAAGGCACAGGTTTATTGCCACGTCCCTTTGGGTGTGAAGGAGGCGGATTAACAGCCTGGATGTGAGGAGTGTGAAGTTTCTCATGCCAGGAGCCAGCATATTGAGATCAGGTTGAAAGGGGAGATGATAATGTCCGATCTCAATCTGGCATTACAATAAACCACTCACAGAGCATGATGTGTAGATTTGCAAAACATGTGACTATTCCTTAGTAGGAAAAAGCACACGCTGTAGAGGCCAGTGCTCTGTGGGTAACAGGTTGACTCCCCATTCTTCTTAACCAAGGAAAGCTGTGACCGCGGCGGCCTTGAAAGAGGCCTGGGCAGCCATCATCATCCAGAAGCACTGCCGTGGGTACCTTGTCCGCAGTCTGTACCAGCTGATCCGTGTGGCCACCATCACCATCCAGGCCTATACCCGAGGATGCCTGGCCCGGAGGAGGTATCGCAAGGTGCGGCCGGGACCACAGGCTTTCCCAGAGCTCGTGTTATTTTTCATCAGCAGTACTGGCATATTTTGCTCTTCACCGATATTGTGGGGGTTCTTGATATATAAATGAAAGGTTTGTGGCAACTCTGTGTTGAGCAAGTCAGTCAGCACCATTTTTCCAACAGGCTCAGATGATGGGTATAGCATTGTTTAGCAATAAAGTATTTTTTATTGTTACATGCTTTTTTAGCCATAGTACTAATACACATGTAATAGACTACACTCTAGTGTATTTATAACTTTTACATACCCTGGGAAACCCAACAATTCATGATACTTCACTGCAATATTCCCTGAGATATGCGTAGAGTGAGATAGTATTTCTGCATGAAGACCTTCCTAGAGCAGGAAGCTCTGGTATGTGAATGTCCGGACATGGCTGCTACAGGTGGGATTTGACTATTGTTTCAAAGTCTATTGTAGGTCCCTATGGGGGGATTACAAGAAATCCATATTTTGCACTGTGGGAACATTGTGGTAGTTGCATGTTCCAACATTGGAGGCGTGGATGAGAGAAAGAATGGTGAGCCAGTTTGCATTTCACAAAATCTTGTTTTAAAGATGCTGGAGGAACACAAGGCTGTGATCCTTCAGAAATACGCTCGGGCCTGGCTGGCCCGGCGCAGGTTCCAGAGCATCCGACGGTTCGTGCTCAACATTCAGCTCACATACAGGGTCCAGCGCCTGCAGAAAAAGCTAGAAGATCAGGTAGGCGTTCCTAATGAATCTTTCATACTTACTTTTTCAAATAGATATATTTTGTCCTGGGCTAATTCCTTAGCTATGCAGTCAAATTTACACTCATGCCAGGAGTTCAGTTCACGTGGGCCCTGAGCTGGGAAATAGAAGCACATTTTAAAGGGCTGCTACATGTGGCCGTGCGGTTGTACACTGTCACAGGGCAGCTGCCCAGGAGGGCCCGTGGGGCTGAAACCCAGCCTGGTTCTGCTTGCCGACCCATGTGTTATGGAACAGAGATGGGCTGCCTGGAGGCAGGGGTGCCTTTTCTAATTTGCACAGAGCTGCTGTCTGGGTCCCAAGCCAGGCTCCCCCGGGGAGGTCTTGGCTCAGAGGAGCTGCCATTTCCTAATCTGACCAAAGGTCCATCTGGCCTAGCTGCAGTCCTGCCTAATGTGAGAAGACTCCCCATGCCATTCCCACTGCTCTCTGCCAGTGGGCAGGGGCTGTGCAATATGCAGTGTCCCAGCCTATGGAGCTCACACCTCAGCCTGCCTCCATGTATACTGAGAGTCTCCTGAGGTGAACTTTAAATGTAGCCTTAACTATACCATGAGGATCCTTAATGAATGGGTCAGTGTGCAGGCAAATACACTTGACACTTTGACTCAGTTTCCCCTATTGCACTGCTGTGTGACAGGCCTCTGTGTTATGTGGCTTGTGCAGAACATCACACTACGTTAAAGGTGTTGGCCAAGCTGCTTTCCACTGAGTCTCCCCTGGGCTTGCAAATGGCAATCTCCTCACCATGTCTTTATATATATACTAGAGGCCAGGTGCATAAAATTTGTGCACAGGCTTGGGGGAGTTGTCCCTCAGCCCAGCCTGTACCCTCTCCAATTGGGACCCCTTGAGGGATGTCCAACTATCTATTTTGGGATGTTCGGCTGCCCATTGGGATTGGGCCTAAACGGGCAGTCGGACATCCTTCTCACAATCCAGGACTGCTGGCTCCCAACTACCTACCTTCCTGATTGCCCCTAACTGCTTCTGCCTGCCAGCCTGATCACCCCGTAACCACTCACCTGCCAGCCTGATTGATGTCTAACTGCTCCCCTGCCAGCCTGTTTGCCCCCAACTTCCCTCCTCTGCTGGCCTGGTCTCCCCTAACTGCCCTCCCCTGCAGGCCTGGGTCCCCCCCAACTGCCCTCCCTTGCAGGCCTGGTCCCTCCCAACTGCCCACCCCTGCTGGCCATCTTGTGGTGGCCATCTTCTGTCCACATGGAGGCAGGATCTTTGACCACATGGGGGCAGCCATCTTGTGTGTTAGAGTGATGGTCAATCTGCATATTACTCTTTTATTAGATAGAATTGATTTCTTTTAGAGAGGGAGAGAGAGGGAGAGAGATAGAAACATCAATGATCAGAGAGATTCACTGATTGGCCACTTCCTGCACGCCCCATACTAGGGATCGAGCTGGCAACCTGGCATGTGCCCTGACCAGAAATCAAACCGAGACCTCCTCCCTGTGTCTTTACATCATCTGCCTTCTATGTGTGTGTGTGTCCCAATCTCTTCTTGTAAAAACACCAGTCATACTGAATTAGGGCCACCACATGGCCTTGTTTTACCTTAATTGTGTTGAAGGTCAGTCACATTCTGAAGTGCTGGGTATGAGGACTTCACCATGTGATTTGGGGGCACTGGGGAACCCCATTCGGCTCACACCATGAGAGTTGCCTGGTGCTCTGGGATTAGATCAGCTCCACAGTAGAAGAGCCCACCAGCTCAGGAACATGAACCGAGCAGCTCTGGCTCGCTGCTTTCCCTGGGACGAGGATGCCCATCCACGCCCTCACAGCGATGAACATGGCCGGCTAACTGAGCCTCTCAGAGACTTGGATGCCATGTTAAAGACTGTGAGAAGCCAAGGGAACGGCTTCTTTATTTGGGATAAACCCCTGAGCACTTGCTGTCCTCCTCTAGAACAGAGAGAACCACGGGCTGGTGGAGAAGGTGACCAGCCTGGCTGCCGCTCGGGCCGGTGACACGGAGAAGATTCAGAAACTGGAATCGGAACTGGACCGGGCAGCTGCCCACAGACGCAATTATGAGGAGAAGGGGCAGAGATACAAGGCTGCCGTGGAAGAGGTCAGTGCTGGTTGTGACTGGCAATAGCTGTGAGTCTTCCCATGGGAGGGACCTCAGCATGTGTCTCCACAGAACTCCCACTGTCAGAGGGGCCTCCCTCTCAAAGGATAGAGGGCAGAGCCGAGTCTAGGGAAGAAACACCATATGACGTTGCCTCTTCCTTTTGACTTTTGTCAAGAGATGAAGGACAAGAAGGAGCCCTGTGGCTGCTTCCCCCTCTGCCAGGACCGTCTTGGTCCCCTGTTGCTGGCCCATCTGGTGTGAGCCCTGGGCACCTCCCCCAAGACAGCAGCGCAGAGCTTGGGCAGGTCTTCATCTCGGGTGCGGGGGGAGGGGAGTTTGTCAGAAGAGCAGCAGATGTAAAAATCCAGTGTCCCTGCTCTACAGCTTGTGTTTGCTGCTGTCGGCTGGGTGGCCTTTAGGCAAGTTGCCCTCACCCTCTCTGAACTTCAGTTCCTCGTATGTAAAACAGAAATGACAAAAAGTGACTTGGCAGTGTTGTTGTGAGGATGAAATTTTCAGGTGAAGTCATTTAGCTAAATGCCTATCACAGAGCCCTGCACAAGAGTGAGCTGGTATTTTCTAACAAGGTGTCTTTATTCCCATCCATCCTCCTGCACTTTTCAAAGTCCTCAGCACCCATCGTTGTGGCAGCCTGGAGTCCTGGGCATCTCTCTGCCTCCCCAAGGCCTGGTTCCTGGCTGCTGGCACTGCCCACACTGTCGGTCACCAGCCATCCATCAGCGCCTTCAGCTGCCAGCCCGGCAGACACTTGACCAAGAAGAGCTAAAATAGTAGGACTTACATCACTATCACATCCTGTCTTCCTGAGTCATAACACTCTCAAAATGTGAATCCACAGTATATCACAAATAATTTACATTACATTAAATAGACAAATACCCTGTGTGTTGAGAAGCTCAAGAAAAGGATAGAGAAAACTTGACATTTGAGGTGACCTTGGTTTGGTCTGGCGGCTTGATCTCGGCCCTTGCATGCTAAGAGCTGGTGTCTGCTTGCAGTCACCTGGAGCCCTTGCATGCAAAAGTAAATGCAGTATGATGCCATGCGCTGGTGCTGGCTGCTGTCCACGGATAGAATATGTGTGTGTGTGTGTGTGTGTGTGTGTGTGTGTGTGTGTGTGCACGTACATACATACATACATACATACACATACAGGCTCACACATACTATTTTTAAAAGACACAGCTTTTCACCAAGTAGGACAGTGGTGACAAAATTTAAAATGAGGTTTTCCAAAAAGTTTTTGCTTCCCTTTGCTAGAAATTGGCAAAGCTTCAGAAGCATAATTCGGAGCTGGAAGTACAAAAAGAGCAGATACAGCGGAAGCTTCAGGAGCAGACTGAAGAGCTGAAAGGTAAAGCCCACGGCGGCCTGATTCATCCACCCCGGCGTTCGCTTGTCATTCTGGAGTAACTGTTGGCAGGGAACCGAGTTTTAGGCAGCACCGGGAATCTCTGGTGTATACTTAGTATAACAAGAACATAGTTGCTCCACAGAAAATAACCATATTTAAATTGTGGTAACATTACCCTATAGATTCATCTGTTTATTTCCACCTTTGTCAGACAGCACAGAAATCCCTGTCTCAGACCCTCCCTGGGCCACTTGAAAGGCACAGCTGTTTGGCCATAAGCCTGTGTGGAAAAGATGTGGGTCTGTGTGTGTACATGGGTGTGCTGTGGGAGGTTAGGATAATGTTGGAGTCGTGTTTGTTGTTTGCTAAGGATTTGCGGTCAAATTGCATTAACTGTCCACCTTACTTGATCTAAGGGGTACTCTGGCCCTGAACTAAGGGTATGCTTACCTCATGAGCCACAGCACCCCCAGGCTGTCAGGCACAGATGTTTGGAACCAGTGGTGGTACCACTTTTATTTAGGGGAGTGAAGCAGCCACTCTGAGCCTACCTCTGTCCATGTGTAGCTTTCCAACTTGAATTCTAAGTGTAAGCACTTGCCAAACCCCAACAGGCTCATGATCCTGGTGGTTCCTGACTAGGTGGTTTAAATCACCACGCTCAATTGCCTGCCTCTTCCAGGGACCTTTTTCCTTAAGCTCTGACCTGGAGCACTTGAGGCCCGAGGGTTCAGGCCTGGGCATTTAGCATACCCCTGACCCCCGCTGGGTGGAATCCGAGCACAGGAGCTCTGGGGGTGCAGGTGAGAGTGTGAGAGGAGCCATGTCAGGAGGAGGGAGTGAACATCCCTCCTGTCCAGGAGAGCAGGAAAGGCCTCCCGGACGAAGCCGAGGACAGCATGCCTCCTGCTCTGAACCCCGTCTCTAAGGACTGATGATGAAAAGGGCAAGGTCAGAGGTCAGGTCTAAGTAAACCTTGTACCTAAATGAGGGAAGGCCTTACTCATCGTTACCTTTCTTATTACAGTACACTCCTCTTGGGCGGTTGTTCTTTTTTTCTAACTTTAAGTGGCATTTCCCACAAGAATATTTAAATTCCCACAAGTGTGTCTTGAAAATTACATATTTGGTAGCATTAACATGTTTGGGTGGATAATTTTATACCTTCTTCTAAAATGTGTATAAAGACTGCCAAACCCAGTGTTCATAAACTGCTTGTCTCGAGGGTCTCCCTACACATGGCAAACAGTGCTCTGTGAAAGGCACCAGCCTTCAGTCATCCTGGGACCTAGACGGAGGGATGTTATCAAAGTCTTGTCCCCTTTTTGAGATTCTGACTTGGACAGAAGTGACATGTGAGCAGCCTCTTTAGCCTTTTTTTTACAAATGGCCCAAGATGGTACGCACCAGAATAGCCAATTCTGAGGTGAAGTGAAATTGAAATTATATCAAACTAGAAGCCCAGCATGTGAAACCATGTGGCTCCGCCCACCCACATGCGCCTAGCAGCACTTGCAGTCCCGCCCACCCACGCATACCTCACTGTGCCCCCCTCCCACCAGCTGCGGGCTGGTGAGGAGGGACCGAGAGGTGCTCCACGCACCCCCTGGTGACCCGGGCTGCTTCGCTCCAGCCACCGCCCTCACCCACCTGGTTCCCTGTGGTTCCCCATCCTGTCTTTGGGCTTTATGGTGTTACGGCCATGGGCTTTTTATGCTGGCTTCTAAATTTAACCTTAGGCTTCTTCCCTCATGTTTTCTGGCTGACTCATGATGTTCTGAAGCAATCATTTTGATTCAGGGACATTTGAGACTGCATTTTTTTTAACCAAATAATTTGGAGAATTGCTATTGTTACTTCATCCATGGGCACCCCTCTGGGGCAGGACTCAGAAACCAGGCAAAACTCAAGAATGAAGTGTCAGCTAAATACAAATAGGGACAACGGGCTCTGATGGGCTGCATCTGTCATCCTGCTCCTATCTTGAAAGGCACCAGTCATTTGTGGACATGCTGGGTATATGGGATTGTCATAGCCAGAGGCTGTCCAGACCCCATGCTACCTTAACCTGCACTCTGTGTTAGAGACCCATATTTAAATGAAGACATTTTATTATTTTCTTGGTTATCATGAATGACTGGTTTCAGTCAAGGTGCCCCCAGGACACTTGGCAATGTCTGGACACATTTTTAATTGTCACAAGTGGGGAAGGTGATGCTGGATTCTAGTGAGTGGAGGCCAGGGATGCTGCTCAATATCCTACAGTGCACAGGGAGCCCCCATCCCCACGATAAAGAATTACCTCCCTTGAAGTATCATAATGCTAAGATTGAGAAACCCTATCACAAATTGATCATTTCCTCCCCAAAGGGTTTCTGTTTACTTTTAATAAAAATATTTATTATCTCAAAGCCAATATGCCTAATTTTAATCAAACAAATGATATTCAGACCAATAAAAGTAATATAAATGAAACTATAGATTTCAACATGACACATTTGTGAGGATTATTATTTTGAACCCCCGAACCTGTATTTCTAGTTTATAAAAAGTGACAGTTACACTCGTTGTCTGTTAGGAATAAATACCCCATAACTGTTCTTGCATTCACACATCCTTAAATAAGACGTGAAGCAATCCAGGCATCGGTGTGCAGACCTATTTCAAAAAGCGTTGTCTTTTCACAGGGAAAATGGATGACCTCACCAAGCAGCTCTTTGAGGACGTGCAAAAAGAAGAACGACAAAGAATGTATGAAAGATGGGTTGTCTTACAACTGCTGCTGTCTCTGCTGTTTTCTACTTTGCTTCTTGGCTTGCAGATAGCAGGTCACAGGCACAGGAGAGCGGGGTGTGCATATCTGTAGGCAGCGAAGACGTGGAGGTTTGCGAGAGCAAATGCCTACCTTGTGCACCTTGCAGACACTGCCCAGGTTCTGCAGTGTGGGAATTTCTTGCTTTTCTTCTTTGCCAAGACAGTGAGGAGTTCAGACACTGCTACCCTTTCAACTTCCATGAAGCCTAAGAAGTGAGATTATTGGCTAGGAAATACACCTCCCTCCCTCCCCGCTCCTGATACACCTGTTCACGTGACTCTTGTCCCATACAGTAAGGGCTATGAACCCTCAGAGAAACTAAGGCAGCTCCCCATGATCTTGTCAAAATCAAACCCTTTACTAATCTCCAATCTGGGTTCCCTTCTCTTAAGAAGTCAACTGAAAGGTTTTAGATCTCAAAGTAGGGATGCGGGACAAGGTGTTGGGAAGAAATGGAACATTCTTGGCATCCAGAGTGTAGGGGGTTAGGAGGCTCAGGGCTGCTGGGGTGGTAGGATATGCAACCTCCCCATGCAGTTAGTCAGTATCTTGGGTCTGGGTGAGGAGGAGGATGCCAAAAAGTTAGGGGAAGGAGTGTCACTGAAGAGTCCCAAGAGCTAACAAAGTGTCTCATGATCAGTTTTAAAATAGGGATATTTGACTCTACCTTGAAAAATCTATTTTTTAATGAACTTTCAACTCTAGGAGAGGAGTGCGGTTTTTAGACCCTCACTGTGTGCTGGGGCCACTTGGGAGTGACCATTGCAAGCAGGGGGCTGTGAGAGCCAGGCTGAGGCCAGGTCACCTTGAGCTCTTTGCAAACCTCATCAGCACTCTCACCTGTAGCTCGGTCTGGTCCCTGGTCAGCTGACAGGGGACATCTTGGCCACTGTCACAACCCTACAGAGGCGCAAAGAAGCCCGCAGTATGTGGTAACACACTGCCTCATTTAGGCTACAAATTTAAGATTGTTTTTACATGTGATTGCCAGCTACAATCTGCTTCTTCAAAGGTATTTTGCTGGCCTCTTAGGAGCACTGTGGGGTTTTTTTGGTTTGTTTGTTTTGTTTTTTTTAAATATATTTTTATGACTTCAGAGAGAGGAAGGGAGAGGGAGAGAGAGAAACATCAATGAAGACAGAGAATCATTGATTAGCTGCCTCCTGCATGCCTCCTCCTGGGGATGGAGCCCACAACCCAGGTATGTTCCCTGATCGGGAATCACTGTGACCTCCTGGTTCATAGATCTACGTTCAGCTGCTGAGCCACGCCGGCCAGGTGTGTGGTGTGTGTGGGGGGGGGGGGGGGGGGTGTTTAAAAACCAGAAAACAAAGCTTAAATTTTTATAATATCTATAAAAGGAAATGAAACAAAAACCTATTGGGAATGTGACTCTCTTCCTCAGGGATTTTCCTTTTGTGCTATAAAAGCAAGTCATAAAATAAACCCATCGACAATTTAGCAAGTAGAATGATACTCATAAACTCATAGAGCCCCTAGGTCAGCTTCAGTTATAACTGGGCTGCTGTGGACTGTGTTGGCTGGTCTAGGTCCTGGATCTCTCTTCGGTTATTTTCTTGGTCATTCACCCATATTTAATTGAGCAACCATCTCATGAGGAATTGGGTTTTCATGGAAGTTGGGGCACCTGAATTTGCTGAAACTTATTCTAGAATCTTTGAAGGGCTGGATGCTTTGACATATTAAATGACTGCACTAACTTGGGTAGGACCAGGCCAGAGACCTCCAGGATCCTTGGGACTTGGCAGGGCCAGGACTTGGCCGAATGTGCCAAGGTCTTTGCTGAGGGAAGTGGCCCCTCCAAGGGGGCCACATGGAACTGGAGGGCTTTGGGGGTACAGTGCCCGAGCCACCACTGAGACCAGGTTCAGCCTCCTGTGCTGTTTCCTCGGTGCGGACGCGTAAGCGCCACACTTCTCAGATCAGAAAGTGAAATAAGCTTCCTTACCCTAAGGGGACGGAAAACAGTCAGCTAGAAATAAGGCCATTATTATGGGAACTGTCAATAGATCCCAATTAACTTGTCTCCTCCTTTCTGAAGTCTCCTCTTATTTTCAAAATGATGTATCGTTCTAACTCAGGGTAAAGACTTTAGAGACAATTCTGAATTGTTTTTTCTTTTGCTGCGTAGTCTTCTAGAAAAAAGCTTTGAACTGAAAACACAAGACTATGAGAAGCAGATGTGCTCTTTGAAAGAAGAAATCAAAGCTCTCAAGGATGAGAAAGTGCAACTGCAGCGTCAGCTGGAGGAGGAGCGGGCCACCTCGGGTGACCTGCAGGGGGAGGTGGCCCGGCTGAGCCAGCAGGCCAAGGTAGAGGCTTCTGCTTCCACAGCTGACTCTGAGTCAGGTCACTGCACAGGGTGTGTGGGGGAGGGAAGTGGTGAAGGGGAGCCACTTTACTTTCCCACAGGATCAGACAGCTAAATGCAAATGCATGTGTGAAGCCAGAAGCAAAAGGACCCTGATTGCTTCAGTTCCTCCTAGTATAAACCCCCAGCCACCTTTAATTTAGCAATAATGGCTTTTCCTATTTTAAAGGTCAGCTCTTTTTTTAAAAATTACTTTTACACAAATATGTTCAAATATCTTGACCTAGAGAATATATCCAAATTAAATTATAAATGGACATGTGTTCTTACACAGTTCATCATGGTGTTATCCGATATAATAAAAGGCTAATATGCAAATTGTCCCCTCAATCGGGAATTCGTGCACCAGGCTTCTAGTGTAACTATAAATGCCTGTATTACAATTACATTGCCATACTGTCAGAATCTTACGTTTTAAACTGTTACCAGCAACTCTCACAAAAGCAATGATGCATACTTGGACAGTCAGGCTTAACCAGAATTCCTTTCCCGCCAGAATGTTCCTGTGTTCTTAAATGCAAAACTTGTCTCTGCAAGGTTGGAACGTTTTTAAGCTTCCACTGAATATGTGAAACACATGTTAGTAGAGGTTTGTGAAGAGTTTGCAAATATTCTCTAATTGTCATGGAAGAGCCATGTGTGGTTTAGAAGAGCTCTAGGAATCACCTCGGAGTTCCCTGTGAACTCCACAGCGGAGCTGTCCGTACTCTCTGTGCCCTGGGCCCCTGATGCTTAAAGTCAGGGGTGGGACCACCCAGCCCTGTGACTGCCTCACTCTCAGCAGTCACATGGAACTGCTGTCCCTCTGGGAGTCAGGCTGTCTGGCTACAGTCTGCATCTTGGGAAATTGTGTGGCTATACTTGGAGTAAGGCACCGATATTTGTCATTTCCTCTTTGGTAATGAAAACTATGGTCCAGACTCTCCAGTGTGGCAGTTAGTCTCATTTGCAAAGAAAGTAAATGTATCATCAGCAAGTTATCTGTGTTATAATCCATCTATATAAATATACTTATAATTTATAACAATGATGGAAACATTACAAAGAGTGGGGCTTTCAGATTGGATAGTCCTGGGGCCCCATGAATTTGCCATGTGACCCTGAACATACTGTTTACTCTACAGCTTGTTTTCTAACCTACTAGTAGGTCACCCTACTCACCCTCTGGGCTTGTTTTAAGAAAGAGGTTGTGTGTGTAAAATGACCAGCAAATGTCAATGTGCTCTCCTTCCCAAACCCTGTAGAAACAGAAGTTGTATATAGGCCTTAAACCCTTAGACTAACTGAGGAAATGTCAGCAAGGGCTTAGTCACCTCTGCATAGCCCCCATAGCTGCAAGCACAAACCTGACATCCTTGCTCAAGCTGAGCCGATGGGTGAAAGAAGCAGGATACAGCCTTCCCCCCACAACAAGAGCTGCCCCTCAGGGGACCCCAGCATGCTCCATGGCCACCCCCCAAATCCTGGATGTGCCTGGCTCTGCCACTGCGCCACTCCCAAACCCAGCTGGAGCCCAAACCCACACTTCCAAATGTGGTAGTCTTGCCCATAGCCAAGATTTCAAACTGCAGTGAAAGATTATCAGCCCCTTTGAATTTCCTTCTCTGGGCTCTCCTTCCTCCCCACCCCACCAAACCTTGAAGTAATTAGTTATTGTTTCCTGTTAAGTAGGGAAACCAATTCTGTTTATACAACTGAGTAGATCTGGAAATAATTGACAGTATTTTGAGGCAGTTAAACATGTATCAAGGCCACGCTCTGTGTATGGGCAGGGATGGTTTAACAAGAGTTTAGCTAAGAAGCAACAGTGAGGACACCCTGCCTGGGTAGACGGTGCTGTAAGAGTGTTCCCTCTGATAAAAATTACAATGGCTCTTTTTTCTTCACCTGGTCATTGCTGTGATTCAGACAATCTCTGAGTTTGAAAAGGAGATAGAACTACTTCAGACACAGAAGATAGACGTGGAAAAACATGTGCAGTCACAAAAGCGGGAAATGAGAGGTAAGAAAACCATGAGGCGCCACACCCATGGGTGCAGACTGAATGTATCATAAGTGTCACTGGTATGCAAATGCTCCTTTGACCGGCTTGAGGCTGGTTGGTTAGCTGGTTGGTTGGATATATGACAAGCTGAATAGCTGGTTGGCTCCGTAGCTAGTTGGTTGGTTGGTTGGTTGGATAGCTGTTGGTTAAATAGCTGGTCAGTTTCTTAGCTGATGGGATGGTTAGCTGGAGACTCTGTGAAGGTAACTGGGCCCTAGAAAGAGAACAGGAAAAATCAGGCAAGAATGTAATTTATACCAGCTCTGTGTTTTCCTCTCAGAAAAGATGTCGGACATCACCAAGCAACTTCTTGAAAGCTATGACATTGCAGATGTGAGAAGCAGGTAATCATTTTTGCATTATCAAACACTTAGAAATGAGTAACACATGAGAGAGATGATAGACTTTCTTACCCTCCTTATTTTCCAGGCTGTCTGTGGAAGATTTGGAGCATTTAAATGAGGATGGAGAACTTTGGTTTGCTTATGAAGGACTAAAGAAAGCAACCCGGTGAGGAATTCACCCAGGGTTTCTTTTCCTCCAGAGATAATAGACGATTGGAAAGTGAAAAGTTTATCTTACATAGATTTGATACATAAAATAAATTTCTTACAGTTGAATGATCTAATAATCACTGGAAGCATTTCTTTGAGAATTAAGTAACTGGTAAAAAAGTACACTCATAATGGAATAAAATGCTGACTGATAAAACTCATAACCTATACAGTAAAACTGATTATATCAAACTAGAGGCCCACTGCACAAAAATTCATGTACTCAAGGATGGGGGGGTGGTCCCTCAGCCTGGTCTGTGCCCTCTGGCAGTCCGGGACCCTTCGGGGATGACCACCTGCCAGCTTAGGCCCACTCCCTGGGGGATCGGGCCTAAGCTGGCAGTCAGACATCCTCTGGCAGCCCAGGAGCCCTTAGGGGATGTCTGACTGCAACTTGCGGAGAGCAGGCCTAAGCTGCAGTCAGACATCCTTAGTGCTGCTGAGAAGGCAAGAGAGTTTCCTGCCACTGCTGCTGTGCTTGCAGCCACCAGCCCAGCTTGTGGCTGAGCGGAGCTCCCACTATGGGAGCTCACTGACCACCAGGGTGCAACCCCAGCATTGAGCATCTGCCCCCTGGTGGTCGGTGCTGACAATAGCAACTGGTTATTCCCAGTTATACTGTTTGGATCTATTTGCATATTACCCTTTTATTAGATAGGATATTAGATAGGACTAGAGACCCAGTGCATGAAATTCATGGGGGATGTCCCTCAGCCCAGCCTGCACCCTCTCCAATCTGGGACCCCTAGAGAGATGTCCAACTGCCCGGGATCGGGCCTAAACAGGCAGTCAGACATCCTTCTCACAATCCAAGACCACTGGCTCCCAACTGATCATCTGCCTGCCTCCCTGATTGCCCCTAACTGCTTCTGCCTGCCAGCCTGATCACCCCCTAACCACTACCCTGCCAGCCTAATTGATGTCTAACTGCTCCCCTGCCAGCCTGTTTGCCCCTAACTTCCCTCCTCTGCCGGCCTGGTCACCCCTAACTGCCTTCCCCTGTAGGCTTTATCGCCCCCAACTGCCCTCCCTTACAGTCCTGGAACCTCCCATCGGCCCTCCCCTGCTGGCCATCTTGTGTCCACATGGGGGCAGCCATCTTGTGTGTTGGAGTGATGGTCAATCTGCAAATTACTCTCTTATTAGATAGAATAAAGGCCTGGTGCATAGGTAGGGGCTGGCTGGTTTTCCCTGAAGAATGTTCCGGGTCAGGGTGGGGGTTCTCTTGGGGTATGGGGTGGCCTGGGTGAGGGGCCTGTAGTGGTTTGCAGGCTGGTCATGCCCCTCAGCTACCCAAGTGGAGGCCCTGGGATCTGAGATTAATTTATGTTCTACAATTGAAATTTTGTAGCCTGGAGCGGAGCCAAGCCTTTTGCTTGCTCCGTGGCAACAGCCATTTCTGTTGGGACATTTACCTTCTATAATTGAAACTTTGTAGCCTAGAGTGGAGGCCTAGGCACTAGGGCTGCAGAAGCTTGGCTTCCTCCATCGCCCGGGCAACCCTAGCCTCTGCTTTCTCCAGCTCCGTGGCTGCCGCCATTTCTGTTGGGATATATCTTCTATAATTGAAACTTCTTAGCATTGAGTGGAGGCCTAGGCCAGCAACAGCAGGGAGAAAGCCAAGCCTCCTTCCTGCTCTCACTGGCTGCAGCCATATTGGTTGGTATTTATTTGTCCTGATTGGCCGGTGGCCGTGGCTGGTGGGCATGGCTTGATCAGAGGTACGGTCAATATGCATATTACTCTTTCATTACATAGGATTGGTTTTGACAAATTTATAATAAAATGTATCTTTACTATTATTGCATCATACAGACATTTTTTAAACTATTAGAGTAAAAATGTAACTTTAGTAATATCTAAAATAATATTTGTTATTAACTGCATGTTAGTGCCACATATGCTTTTTAAATTTTATAATTCTGTGTTCCTAGTTCCATACCCTGTAGTAATGTGCACATAAGTACTCTTATTGTACTTAGCGCTTGGCTGTAGTAGTGGGTTTTCATAACTGCTGCATGTGCACACACTCAGAGCGAAGACCAACTGGCTAATTTCTCGGTCCTTCCTCTAACAGCGTCTTAGAGAGCCATTTCCAGTCCCAGAAGGATTGCTATGAAAAGGAGATAGAAGCTTTGAACTTTAAAGTGGTGCATCTAAGTCAAGAAATAAACCACCTGCAGAAATTATTTAGAGAAGAGAATGACATCAATGAAAGTATTCGTCATGAAGTTACCAGGCTGACATCAGAAAATATGGTATGGTCTCAGCCATGGGCCCCGATTGTGGGACCTATTCTAGAGATGTTATTCATTAGGCAAGTCATATGCAGTTTCTTGGCAATAAAACAATGGATCAGACTTATGTTTTCTAGGAGTGAAATACTTGGGTAAGAAGAGAAACTTATATTACCCCAGACTGGAGAGCACTCTGATTTGAAAGTATGTATTTTTTCCATAGGATGAGTCCACATTCTGTGTGTGTGTGTGTGTGTGTGTGTGTGTGTGTGTGTGTGTTCTAAATCTAGCCAATACCCCTTGGAAATTGACAAAAGCAACATTAAGGTAAAAGGATAATTCGAGAGAGGCATGCATTCAGGTCAGTCTCTCTATTCCTGCTCCTCATCTCACCTTTTCAGAGGCCTCCCCTCCTGTGATGCCCATTCTTTCCTCCTGCACATGTCTCATCCTTTCTTCTAACTCATGCCTACTGGCATGGAGAAAGACTTTAGGAATCTCACTCAAAACTATCCCTTTATCGGCCCCACATCCCCTGTAGCTACCACTCTATTCCTTTGTTTTTTCCTTTTTCTTTTTTGGTAATCCTAAGCCAAGGATTTTTTTCCATTTATTTTTGGAGGTGGAAGGGAGGAGAGAGGGAGAGGGAGAGGAAGAGGGAGAGGGGAAGGGAGAGGGAGAGGGAGAGGGAGAGGGAGAGGGAGAGGGAGAGGGAGAGAGAGAGAGAGAGAGAGAGAGAGAGAGAGAGAGAGAGAGAGAGAGAAACACTGATTTGAGAGACACATCAATTGATTGCTTCCCAAACGCTCTCCAAACAGGGCCAGGGAATCAAACTGCAACCCAGGTACATGCCATTGACTGGTGGAACCTATGACCCTTCAGTGCTCAGGCCGACAGTCTAACCACTGGGCTATGCTGGCCAGGGCACCACCCCATTTCTTTGGGGGTGTTGTCAGACTTCTCAGCAGCCATCAGTTGTGATCTCTCCATTCACCTTCCATTTGCTCTGTGGCCATCCCATTTGTCATGTGCCCCTTCCACTAACTGGTCTGTCTGCATCCAGCCGGACACAGAGGGTTCATTTCCATCCTCCTCGTTGTGTCTCAGCAGCATTTGATGACCTACTTGCTCCCTTTCCTTCCTTATTGTTCTGATGGCTTCCAGGGCACCACCTCTCCTAGGCTGCTCATCCCCTTCACGGTTCACGGGCTGCCCCTTCTGGGCTTCTTTGCTGTCTCCTCCCCTGCCTAGCCTGGACCTACTAGGACCTCTCAGGTCTGCGTCAGCAGGTGAGGAGCTGTGGCCCCGGCACAGCCAACATGAGCAGGAGTAAGGGCCTTCATTCACATCTTTGTTTGGTCCTTGGGTGAGACTTTCGTGAAGAATCTGTGTTGAAATCCAATTGCGCAATCTAACAAGTATTCTTCATTTGAGCGTTAGCAGTGTGGATATTTTTATAAACTTGGACAATAGAAAAACTGTTTTTACCTGCTTGAGGGTAGAGGTGACAGACATGAAAAAAAACTATACAGGTGGACAAAGACAAAGGATTGAGCCCCACCTAGAATGCAGAGGGCGCAGTGCGACCCCCTCGAGGTGGTCCGTCCCTAGATGAGGAGGTGAGGTCTCTGAGTCTGGACCAGAGAGGCTGGCTGCCTCCTCCTCACATCACCCTCCCTCAGTTCAGAATAGAATTCCCATCTGTCCCTGCCCCACCACTACACACCCTTCTCTCCGGGAGACATCCTGATGGGGACCGTGGCTCTGTGGAGCTGCTTCCTCTGAGCGTGCTGGTATTTCTAGTGACTGTATAGGTCCCAAGGTAAAAAATCATGATACAAATCATGATACTAATGTCTAGCTGGTGTTCTTTTACAATTTACTAGAGGCCTAATGCACGAAATTCATGCATAAAGTAGGCCTTCCTTCTCCCAGCTGATGGCACCGGCTTGCCTCTGGCACCCAGGCTTCCCTCACAGCCCTACTTCATCCGAAGGTCATCCTGAAGGATGTTCAGAAGGATGTTCGGTCTAATTAACATATTACCTTTTATTATTATAGATTAGATGTATGTTCCATGAGGTTAAGCTCCTCAGCAGTTGAGTTTGCTTCTGACGAGCTCTGAGATTTTAAAGTTCATAGGTGAAAGTATTTCATAGTCTAATATTTCTAATTCTTCTCTAAAGATGATCCCAGACTTTAAACAGCAAATTTCAGAACTGGAGAAACAGAAGCAAGACCTCGAAATCCGTCTGAATGAACAGACTGAAAACACGAGAGGTAAGTGAACCCCTCAGGGACCTGCTTTTAGGAAAAGGTTTTCTCCACCCAGGACAGGACAGAAGCCACTGCACTCAGGGTCTCACACTCTGCCCTCCCGTGGGCCAGGCAGCGGCATGAATGTGACGAGTGGGCTGGGTGGAGTGTGCAATAAGGTGCATGGGCCTCAAAAGGGGGAAGCTGCCTCAAGCTCTGGGGATTGTTGCCACATAGGAATGCAGTCCCAGTGTTGCTTGATAGTCCTGGTTGTGTGTGTGTGTGTGTGTGTGTGTGTGTGTGTGTGTTTAAGAGAAACCATTTTTTTTTAGAATTTTTCTGAGAATTATTTTTTTTCTTTATTGTTCAGTTTATTAATTACATTGTGTCCCCTTTTTTATCCCCCTATATCTCCCCTCCACCCTGTACCTATCCCACCCTCCACCCTCACCTCCCCCGCCCCAACATCCTCTCCCATTGTTGCAAGATTTTTGTCCAATCTCTTGCTGTACTTCCCATAACCCTTTTCTCCCCAAGAATTGTCAGTCCATTCCCTCTCTATGTCCATGTTTCTGTTATATTCACCAGTTTATCTTGTTCATCAGCCTATCAATTCACTTGATTTTTATGTTCATTTGTTGATAGGTGTGTATTTGTTGTTCATAATTTATATTTTTACCTTTTTCTTCTTCCTCTTCTTAAAGAATATCTTTCAGCATTTCATATAATACTGGTTTGGTGGTGATGAACTCCTTTAGCTTTTTCTTATCTGCGAAGCACTTTATCTGACCTTCAATTCTGAATGATAGCTTTGCTGCATAGAGTAATCTTGGTTGTAGATTCTTGCTATTCATTATTTTGAATATTTCTTGCCACTCGCGTCTGGCCTGCATCGTTTCCTTTGAGAAATCCGCTGACAATTGTATGGGTGCTTCCCTGTAGGTAACCAACTGTTTTTCTCTTGCTGCTTTTAATATTCTCTCTTTATCTTTTGCTCTTGGCATTTTAATTATGATATGTCTTGGTGTGGTCCTCTTTAGATTCCTATATTTTTGGGGTTCTGTGTACTTCTTGGGCTTTTAAGTCAGTTTCTTTCACCAGGTGGGGGAAGTTTTCAGTCACTATTTCTTCAAGTAGGTTTTCATTAACTTGCTCTCTCTCTTTTTCTGACACCCCAATAATTCGGATGTTGGCATGCTTGAGGTTGTCCCAGAGGCCCCTTACACTATCTTCAATTATCTGAATTCTTTTTGTTTCTTGCTTTTCCAGCTGAGTGGATTTTGCTTCTTTGTATTTCAAATCTTTGACTTGGTTCTTGTGGCCTACTGGACTGCTTTTAGGACTTTGTGTAATATTTTTTATTTCAGTCTGTGTGTGCTTGATTTCTAGTTCGTCCTTTTTTTTATCCGTGAGGGTCTGGTTCGTATCCTCAGAGGTCTTGTTCATTTCTTTGAGTGTCTCATTCATTTCCTTGAGGTTCTCATTCATTTCCTTGTAATTCTCATTCATTTCCTGGTTGGTCTTGTTTATTTCCTGGTAATTCTCATTAAGTTTATCGGCCTTTTGTAGGAGCCTCTTGAAAAGCCTTATAACCGTGGTTTTGAACTCTATGTCTTGTCGTCTTTTCTCCTCCATTTCTTTCACACCTGATTTCTTTCCATGTCTCTGCATGGTGGCTGCTTTATGTGGTAGATATCCTCAAAGGGACAGTGGCTCAGCCTCCCCAGTTACCTGAGGTGGGTACTCTTACTGCAATCCTTTATGGGTTGTATTCAGTATTTTTGAATTTAAACCCAGCTTGTTGTTGTTAGCCCTAGGAGGGTTTGACCTCCAGGCCAATTGGCTGTGAAGGGAGACTGTGTTCAGGTTGGGTGGGCGGAGTCTCTGAGCTGCGCAGGCAGCGTCAGCGTCAGCTGCGTCCTATGCGGCGCTCGCACACGCGGGTCTGTGTTGGATGGGGATGGCTGCAGACACCTCCAAGAGAAAGCCGCTAGTCTCTTCCCCTTGCCAGACAACTCTGCCTTTCCCCAAATGTGCCTGCACACCAAAAGTCTAGCCCAAGGTTGTAAAATAGATGGTTTCCGGAACCAGGAGACAAGTTTCCAGGGGGCAAGTCGCGGGTTTGCGCGACCCTTGCGGCTAGGAGCCTCTGCCGCGCCCCGCTTCCAGGGTGTGTCCCCTGGACCTCTGACCTTGCCTAGCACTGGGGAATCTGTGCAGTGGGACGTCTCCACGTACCCCGGATCTCGGACCTTGCCTGGCGCTGGGGAGTCCGTATAGTGGGACGTCTCCGCCCTCCCCGTAGGAGAAATCCGGCCAGGGGTGCTGCTCCAGCCCCAGCCCACGCGCACAACCAGGGCGGCTCCTAACCTGTTTCTGTCCGCCGCTCCTGAATCTCAGCGTCCCACCTTTACTCTTGTTTGTGGAGTTTTCACTCAGCCAGCTTTCTGGCGATTCTGGGTGCTGTCTGTTCTGCTGTTATGTTGTAGTTCTTAAATCGTTGCGCGGGGCAGAACAATAGGTGTTTACCTATGCCGCCATCTTGGTGCTCCTCCCTCAAGAGAAACCATTTTTATGTGAAGTAAAAATTTTATGTGAAATGTCACAAGTTTTAAATAATGACTTAAAAATATTTTAAACATTGTTTATGCCAAACAAAGCCTCTAGCTGGATATAGCTTAGGACTCCTAACAACTATAAATCTCTAGCTGGATACAGCTTAGGACCCCTGACAACTATACATAGAACCAAGCCCCAAATCGGAATCCAGTGATATGGCCCAAAATACTGACAGTTCTTCTCACTGTAGGAAAATTAGAAGAATTATCTAATCAGTTGAATCACACTCGAGAAGAAGAGGGAATACACACCAGAGAGAAGGAGAAGCTGATTGATGACATTCATGCACTGCCAGAGGTCAGTGAGGGCTTGAAGAAACAGGTTGAAACTGAACGCAGAGTGGAGAGCAGCCTCCGGCAAGAAGCGTCTCGTCTCACTATGGAAAACAGGGTGAGGAGTTGACTAAGTTTTTGATAAATGACTGCCTGCCTGTGTGCAGATGGCACAGAAGAGGGGACAGGCCACCTGGAGCACACACTGAGCAGCTGTGGACCAAAGCCACAGAGCACTCTGTTTCCTTTTGCAAAAGACAGGTGGTCTCAGAGGTTGAGCCCGCTCAGGGGTGGCTCAGGGCTCATAGGGACGTGCCTGATAAAGAGAAGGGAGGTGGGGTGCAGGGGTCCTACGCACTGTCCCATGGCGGCACCCATCTGGGAAGATGATGTCCAAGTGTTCTCCTGGGAGTATGTCCTTCCTACAAATTTCATAGACAAAATGTTCTTCCATGAAATGATCATGGTTGTAGGCAGCAGACTTTAAACCATGAAAGTCTCCATCAAATTGAAGAGGCCCTTGTCAAAATGAAATTTGTCAACTCTAAGTTGGTCCCCAGCAATTGTCTTGTTATTAATTGGTGTGTGAAGCCTACAAGACTGAGACACACTAAGTAGCCGTTGGGGTGCTTTCCTGGACGCTGAAAACTGAGGCCCTTCCTGGCCTGGCAGCTTCTACGACGTGCCCAGGGGAGGCTCACCAGGGCAGTGGGCACCTGGACATGCCCACAGGCCCTGCTCCCCATGGTCAGGGCCCCCCATTTCTTTCTCACAGGGAAACTATGATAGGGTGAAATTATATTTACAGTGTCAGGATTTGACTTTTAAGAATGATTATATCTAAAAAGAGGAATCCAGGGAGTTTGATATCTAACAGGAAATAACACATTACAGTCAGGAGCACCTAGATGATGGCCATCTTTTCTCAGGGGACACAACTTCCTCAGAGAATGGACTCATCAACTCACACCAAGTAAACAGCTGTCCGTTGAGCCCGTGTGAGGATGTCCTGCTTGCCTGCATGTCCCTGGGTCTCAGTTGGGGCCAGTGGTAATGGGGATGGGTCATGTGTACATTGCAGTCTTGCCCTGTGTGAACTCTCGTTCCTTAGCTGTGAGTGTGCCTCTGGGTATGGATCAGGCCCTAATTGTGTGGAATTTGTATGAGTTTATTCCTGATGCTCCTGGACTAGTGAGGTCCCACACAGTGCCCCTCTCAGGAGCCTGGGTGTGTGGCTCTGTTCCCAGGTGGGGATCGGCTAGCCTGCTGCCTCCACACTGAGCTGGGGAACAGTCATAGCTTCCTGTTTTATATCTACACTAGAGGCTCAGTGCACGAAATTTATGCATGGAAACGGGGGTCCCTTAGCCTGGCCTGCACCCTCTCCAATCCAGGACCCCTCAGGGGATGTCCGACTGCCAGTTTAGGCCCACAGGACATCCCTCTTGCAATCTGGGATTGCTGGCTCTTAATCACTTGCAATCTGGGATTGCTGGCTCCTAATCACTTGCCTGCCTGCTGGCCTGATCACCCCTAACTGCCCTCCCCTGCGGGCCTAATTGTCCCTAACTGCCTCTGCCTCAGCCCCCACAACCATGACTTTGTCCAGAAGGACATCCAGAAGACGTCCAGTCTAATTAGCATATTACCCTTTTATTATCAGTGGTTCTCAACCTTTCTAATGCCACAACTCTTTAATATAGTTCCTCGTGTTGTGGTGAACCCCAACCATAAAATTATTTTCGTTGCTACTTCATAACTGTAATTTTGCTACTGTTATGAATCGTAATGTAAATATCTGTGTTTTCTGATGGTCTTAGGCTCTACAGCAGTGGTTCTCAACTCGTGTGTTGCAACCCACAGGTTGAGAACCGCTAGCAGGGTTGCCTAAGACCATTGGAAAACACAGATATTTACATTACAATTCATAACAGTAGCAAAATTACAGTCATGAAGTAGCAACAAAAATAATTTTATGGTTGGGGTCACCACAACATGAGGAACTGTATTAAAGGTTGAGAACCACTGGTATAGATGATCCTTCCAAAAAACTCCCTTTAAACCAATGGTGCTGCCAATGAGCTGATGAGAATGCCACAAAGGAATGTAATTTCTACGGATTAGATGCTGGCTTTACCCACAAGTGAGGCTTAACTGCATTAGTTTCCTAGAGTTCCCCTAACAAAGTACAACAAACTGGGTGGCTTAGAACAATAGAAATGTGTCTTCTCATACTTGTAAAGGCCAGAAGTCCAAGTTCAAGGTGTTGGCCCAGCCACACTCCTCCAGAGTCTCTAGGGAAGAGGACTCCCTTGCCTCTCCCAGCTCCTGGCGATGCCTGACATCCTTGGTTTGTGATAGCGCACCCCAATCTCTGCTATCCCGTATCATGGCCTCCCCTCTGTACCTCGATGTGCCCTTTATCTCTGTTATAAGGACAGCCTAATTGGATTTAGAACTCGCCCCAATCCAGCGTGATACCATATTGATCTGTGGTTTAATTACAACAGCAAAGACCCTATTTCCAAATGAGGTCACATTCAGGGGTTCTCAATGGACATGAATTTTGATGTTACACTATTTGATCCCATATCTGATTCTTTAAGTCAAAGAAAATCCTTATTAAAAATAGATAATAAAAACTTTTAGTGATCATCTCACTGTTTATCAAAGAAATTCAAAATTAAACTAGGTAATATTTTTGCCCCTGAAATAATAGAGACTTATGGTGCTGGTGAGGCTGTCGTCAGATATGGTGTCTGGGAACATAAACTCGTGTAAACTCCCTTTGACTCAGTGATGAACTGCTAATATTCTATTCCTAGTAAGTGATCAGATATGTGGACAAATAATAGTGTTAGTAATCATAACAAAAAGGGGGTATAAAGTGGATGTCTAATAAAAGTGGGTAGGTAATTACTGTATATTACTGTTTCTATTAAAATGACAATTTGTATATGTTATCAGACATGGGAAAATATCTGAATATAATTTGAGAAATATATAGGATATAAAACTTCACATACAGTATGATCTCAATTTTATAAACAAACCATCTATGTGCCATATTAGAAAAAAGAAAGGAATGAAATAAAATGTGAGCAGTGGTTCCTTCCAGATTATGGATTGATGGGTGCCTTTTTTGGTTTTTAGATGTATAATAGGATGGGCTCAAGTTAGAAGACAGTATACCCACATCCCTACTTCAAAGATCAAATAAAGTTCCAAAGGTGGTAGCAGGGGAAGAGGTGGTCACAGGGGAGAAACAGCACGATTTCTCTCTGCCCAGGAGTCCACTCTACATGGTGGGCATTGCTGAGCTGGAGGAGCCTAATTCCTTCCTGTGCCAAAGCCTCTGGGATTCAGAAAGAACCTGAAGACCCTGTGCCCTTTAGAGGAAATATTCATAGGAACCCAGTCTCTCCCTGTTCTTGAGCCAAAATCAGTCTCGGCAAGGCCACCCATTTTGAGGAAGGAAGATCAAAGCCAGGACTCCAACCTCTGAAGAGTTTCTCTGCCTCCAGCTTCTGACATTCAGGGAGTTTACTTTCCCACATTCATGTTTTTTAACTCTCTAATATGGACATTATTTTATTAAGGGGAAAATAAATCAAAGCAAGTGTGGTGTATGTACCCAATAGGATATCATTCAGCTACAAAAGGAACGAGGTACTGATACAGGCTACAGCATGGAGAAACCTTAAAAATGTTAATGAGAGAAGCCAGGTACAAGGGTAGATAGAGACAAAAGTAGGTTAATGGTCGCCAGGAGCTGGGAGGGAATGGAAGACCAGGGGTGACAGCTAAAAGTGACAGACTCTTTTTCAGTATGATGAAATGTTCTGGAATTAGATGATGATGATGATTACACACAGACTATACACAAACCACTGCATAGTATAGTAAACTATAAACTGTGTGAATTGGGTGTAAATTATTGCTCAATAATGCTATTACCAAAAAATCAATTTAGATACTTCTAAGCCAGTGATCTTGTTTGCTTTGATCTCTGCAGGATCTTGAAGAAGAGTTAGACATGAAGGACAGAGTGATTAAAAGGCTACAAGATCAAGTCAAGAGTCTAACTAAAACTATTGGAAAAGGTGGGAGAAATAACATTTTCTATTTCTTGAATTTTCAGTTAAGGTCAACATGTGTTGATGAAATGTTTAGTTTTTTATGTAGCCCAAAGTCTTTGAAACTCAAAGGAATGATTCTCAACTGGGGGAATTTGGGAGTCAGTGATGGGGAATGGAAGGAAAGATCCTTTGAGGCAGGCAGATCGCTCACCCACGTCTGTCCTTCCAACCCTCATTGTGTCCTCCTTGTTGGAATGGATGAATGAACTGCCATCTCTGCATAAGCACTTTTACAGCCTCCCACTCCTCACCTCTTTGCCAGAGTCTCAGTTCCTTTTGCCTCTCGGATTACCTCCTTTGCCTTTCTCTTATCACCTAAAGCAGAATGCATCAGCTTCCCTTCCTGTATTGGTTTTCTATTGTCAGAACAAATTACCCCAAATTTAGCAATTTAAAACAACAAACACTGTGTGTTGCTATGCACAGTTTCTGAGGGTCAAGAATCTAGAAGCAGCTCAGCTCAGTGCTTCTGGCTGTGGGTTGCAGTCAAGTCGACAGCAGGGACACAGTCGTTTGAAGGCTTAACTGGGGCTAAAGGATATGCTTCAAGTTCATTCACATGACTGTTGGTGGGAAGCCAGTGTCTCCTAAACATTACTTACATGGAATTAACTTCCAGGGTTCCTGCAAGGAGCATGCCCACATATAAGTCTTTACACTCAAGAATACCCCAAGTTATAGGGGAAAGGAAGGACCTATGTAATACTTTCAACAATAAAGATTTTTTTTAAAAAGAATACCCAGAGAATGATGTCCTTATCAGATACATATGCTTCATTTATTGTTCTTCCTGGTCTAGATGCAATTTACCAATCAGAGGTTAGTCTTTTTATTATTATTAAGTGCTTTTTTAAAATTCACACCAAAGGATATGTTTTTACTGATTTTAGAGAGAGAGGAAGAGAAGGAGGGAGGAAGAGAGAGAGATATGAGAGAGAAACAGGATGAGCCACCCAGCCAGGGCCAGAGGTCATACCATAAACAGTGTTGCTTAGTAAAGCAGTTGACACTCTATCTTTATCAGTCTCCAACGGAACAGAGCTAGTAAGTTAAAAGAGGAATTCTCATGCAGTAGGAAGAGAGTTCTGTAATTCTTTAACTACACCTCCTTGTTTTTCATCCACCAAAAGCTACTCATTTTTCTTGGCCCAAATGGAGTGCTACCTCCTTCAAAAGGCATTTTCAACAGCTTCAATTTACCTCTTTGTGAATCCTTATGGCCCTTATTAATTTCCTGTGACTGCTATCACATCACCACAAAATTAGTGACTTGAGAGAGTACAGATTTATTCTCTTAGAGTCCTGAAAATCAGAAGTCCAGAATGGTGTTCATTGTGCTAAAATCAGACGTCAGCCAGGCAGCATTTCTTCTGGAGCCTTGAAGGGAGAATCCATTTCCTGGCCTCTGCCAGCTTTTAGAGGCCACTGCATTCCTTGGCTTGTGTGCTCCTTCCCCCATCTTCAAATTCAGAAGCATGGCATTTTAAAAATCTTTCTGACTCTCACCTCTGCTTCTGTCATCAGACCTCATTCTCTCAGAATGTCCATGAATCTTTGGGGACCAAAAGGCAGGCTGTGGCCCACCCAAAATGTCCCTCTCCCAATCCTGGGAACCTGTAAATCTGTTTCCTTACATGGCAAAAGAGATTTGCAGGTGTGATTAAGTTAAGGGTCTTGAGATGGGGAGATTATCCTGGATTATCTACATGGACTCAATGTAATAAGAGAGGCAGAAATGTCAGAGTGAGAGAAGGTGATATGAAAACAGAAGTAGATGGAGAGGAGATATGATGATGGAAGCAGAGATCAGAGTGATGTGGCCACAAGCCAAGGAATTCAGATAGCTTCTGGAAGCTAGAAAAGGCAAGTAATGGATTCTTCCCTACGGCTTTTAGAAGGAGCACAGCTCTGCTGACTGATTGATTTTAGCCCTATGAGATCCATTTTAATCTTCTGATCTCTAGAACTATAAGATGAAAATTTTGTGTTGTTTAAGTCACTGTATGTTAATTTCTTACAGCACATGGAACACTAATACAGTCCCCTCAGGGCTATGCACTTTGGTACTTTGCACACAAAAATGTTTCGTGAATCTTGCTTCCTTAACTATAGCACCAGATCTTAAAGACAGGGGCTATCTCTTGAATTGCTTTCGTATCCCAGTGTGCTGGATGCGTGCCAGGCACTCATAAGGATTTCTTCAAGGGTAACTCAACCTTTTCAGCAGAAGCTGTACTCACTGATATATTCCCAGATAAGAATCACTATCAAAAGAAATTCTTCAGCATTCAAGAAAGTGTTCATTGATCTGAAATTGCCATAACTTCAGGTGCCAACCAGTCAGAAGAGGGTAGGAGAAGAAGAGTCCTATTCTAACACCTGTGGAAGTTGGTTTTGAGTGTTTAACTAATTGTTTACCTCTGTCTGCAGCCAATGATGTGCACTTGTCCGTGGGACCCAAGGAGTACCTGGGAATGCTGGAGTACAAGAGGGAAGATGAGGCCAAGCTCATTCAAAACCTCATTCTCGGTAGTAAAACCTGGAACTCTGAACTATTGCTTTGTTTTGCGAACTTGAACATCAGCCATTGCCATAGTCCTGCATGCTGGCAGTGCCTTCTCTTTTTTTCACTGCTTCTTGCCCTAGCCCAGAGTTTCCCATCTTCAGCCATGTTGAGCAGATACTAGTAACTCTGTGCTGTGCATTGTAGGATATTGAGGCATCCTTGGCTTCCACCTGTAGAAGCCAGTAACAACTTTTTGTCATGACAACAAAAAGGTATTTCCAGACATTGCCAAATACCCTGTGGGGATGCATTGCCCTAACCTCCTCCCAACCCTAATCACAGGGCCCGGATAGAAGACCCACTTCTGCAACTTTGGGTCTTAGAACAGGGTCCCTGGTGGAAGTGAGTGTGGCTCCTGTGCCCTATCTGACTTCTGCTGAGAAGTATATTTGCAGGCAATGTAACTAGGGTTCCCCAGCAACACTCGGTAGCAGGAATGTCCATGTGCATCATGCTCAAGGGTTGGTGGCCTGAGAACTAATTAGACTAGACTGTCTTCACCATGACAACCATATGCCTCTTTATCAACTGGTCCCAGGATCTAGAGCAGAAAGCCGCTGTGCAGCCTTACTTCTTCCTCATCTGAGGGAGGAAGGAGCACCCCTACCCTTTCTTTCCACCCTCACTGGGGCACAGCTTTGGAGCCTCCTCTTTGTCCCCTGTTTTTTATGCAGCCATGGGGAGGTCTTTATTTGCTTATCTTAATTTGTTCTATAAAGCTTTCCTCTCCCCTTCATCCCATCTGTCTCCCCCGGTTCTCTCCTCTCCAAGCCAGCAAGGCCTCTTCTGCGGGACTGTTGAGTTCCTATTTTCCAGATTCAAGGCAGGTGCATGTGAGCACTGAGATCACATTGCATCTTGTCATAGAGGCTGGGGCGAGAGTGCTTGGAACTGCAGTTCCTCTCTTACCCTAGAGATCTGAAATCCAGGGTCTCCACACCAGGGAGAAGGTACTTTGCAAGTGAGAAAGAAGAGGAGCAGGTAGCATCTGAACATTTTTGCCAAAAGAAGAGCCAAATTAAATTCCTCAAACAGAAAAGACATCCCTGTGCATCAAGTGCATCGAGCACAAAAAAAGCAAACCCCTACCCCATAATCAGAGGTTCCTTAGGGGAAGAGCTAGCCACCCGCAGGCATCTCACTGACTCTTTCTGCTCCAGACCTGAAGCCCCGCGGCGTGGTGGTGAACATGATCCCTGGGCTGCCGGCTCACATCCTGTTCATGTGCATACGCTACGCAGACTCGCTCAATGACGCCGGCATGCTCAAGTCCCTCATGAACAGCATCATTAATGGCATCAAGCAAGTGGTTAAGGTAGGAACTACCTTTGACATTGGCGCTTGGAATTATAGTCCTTTAGTAACCAGATGCCCATCCTTCACCTCCTGGCTTTGGTGAACCAGTCTAAAACCCAATCGGTGAAAGAAGCCAAGTTGTTAGGAAAAGACAAGTTAGGTCAGGGATCCCCAAGGGTAGGGATCTGCCAATTGACTTTGAAGCCTTACTTGTGAGATTACAGCCTCGTAGCCACCACTCCACTATTTCTATTCCCTCAGGGTGTCAGAGTCGGCTGTAATGTAGGAAGTGTGAAAGGTGAGGAATGGGAAGGCCTGGAAAATTACTCATCTATAACTGTCCCTTCTAAAACTACAATGCGCACCCTTAGTCCCAACTCAGAAACAAAGACGAGCTGCATGCTAGTAGGAAGCAGTAAAATATAGATCCAATATTTTCATTCCCCTTCCACATAGGGAGCAATGTTTGATGTTGGGATATATTTGAATTTTTAATTGCAAAAAGTCCTATCTCACTTTCAGTAAAATATATCTTCTAGTAAAATCATGAGTAATTAAACCCTATTTTAAATATCCTAGGAAAAGAGAAGAATAAAAGCAGTGGATGCATGAGAGGTTAGAGTAATTCTTTTTTCCCCTCCCAAAAGTTCTGTACCACGAATTCATCAGGAGTTAAGAGAAGAAAATTAGCATTTGTTTGGTCCTGGGTCCTTTATTGTCTGTCTTCACAGCAGCCACCAGAATGTCCTAGGGAAGGGCCTCCCATATGTGGATGTTTCCCCTGCCCATATTTTCATAGATGGGGTTTTCTTAGGACACACTTGTGTATCCCAGGATGCAGGCACACAGTATTTGCCTGTCTTTCTACTCTGGAATTTTTAAATATTTAGAAAGTGAAAGATGCATGACATGAGGAGTATAAGTACTTTCCCACCAGCATCTTCTGTTTCAGCTTCCCCAGCAGCTCCCTGCCCTCTGTCTTTGCTGGTGCTAGTACTTGCCCCTTCCACTCCAGTGCAGAGCACATCAAAGCAACCCTCACTTGGCCCCACACTGTTAGCCAGAAAGCCTTTTGCTCTACCTTCCTGTACCCCTGACTGCCAAAGTGTTTGAACTAGTGCTCTCCATCAATTCTCTTTTTCATCCTTTGCCATCTCGCTTTTACCCCTATCACTCCACAAAAAGATCACTGATAATTACTCTTGCTGAATCCAGTGGTATTGCTGTAATTCCTATTTTTTAAAATATTTATTGTTCAGATTATTACAGTTGTTCCTCTCCCCCCCCCCCGATAGCTCCCCTCCACGTGGTTCCCACCCCACCTTCTGCCCTTCCCCCCCCCCACATTGTCCTCATCCATAGGTGTACGATTTTTGCCCAGTCTCTTCCTGCACCCCCTACACTCCTTTCCCCCCAAGAATTGTCAGTCCACTCCCTTTCTGTGCTCCTGATTCTATTATATTCACCAGTTTATTCTGTTTATCAGATTTTTAATTCACTTGATTTTTAGATTCACTTGATGATAGATATGTATTTGTTGTTCATAATTTTTATCTTTACCTTTTTCTTCTTCTTCCTCTTCTTAAAGAATACCTTTCAGCATTTCATATAATACTGTTTGGAGGTGATGAATGCCTTTAGCTTTTTCTTATCTGTGAAGCTCTTTATCTGATCTTCAATTCTGAATGATAGCTTTGTTGGGTATAGTAACCTTGGTTGTAGGTTCTTAGTATTCATCACATTGAATATTTCTTGCCACTCCCGTCTGGCCTGCATAGTTTCTGTTAAGAAATCAGCTGACAGTCGTATAGGAACTCCCTTGTAGGTAACCAACTGTTTTTCTCTTGCTGCTTTTAATATTCTCTCTTTGTCTTTTGCTCTTGGCATTTTAATTATGATGTATCTTGGTGTAGTCCTCTTTGGATTCCTTTTGTTTGGAGTTCTCTGTGCTTCCTGGACTTGTAAGTCTATTTCTTTCACCAGATGGGGGAAGTTTTCGGTCACTATTTCTTCAGATAGGTTTTCAGTATTTTGCTCTCTCTCTTTTTCTGGCACCCCATAATTCTGATGTTGGTACACTTGAAGTTGCCCCAGAGGCTCCTTACACTATCTTCATATTTTTGGATTCTTTTTAATTTTTGCTTTTCTGGTTGGGTGTTTTTTGCTTCTTTGCATTTCAAATCTTTGATTTGATTCTTGTATTCTTCTAGTCTGCTGTTGGGATCTCTATTATTTTTTATTTCAGTCAGTGTACGCTTAATTTCTAGTTGGTCCTTAAAAAACCTTATAATCATGGTTTTGAACTCTATATCCAGTAGTTTGTTTTCCTCCATTTCTTTCATTTATGACCTATTTCTTTGTCTCTGCATTTTGGCTGCTTCCCTAAGTTGATAGAGTGGCTTTGTGTGGTAGGTATTCTATATGGCCAGTGGCTCAGCCTCCCCAATTACCTAAAGTGGACACTCTTGGTGCACCAATTTGTCGGGTGTGTGCATGCACAGTATTGTTGTAGTTAAGCCTTGCTTGTTTTTGGTATTACTGGAAGGAATTGACCTCCAGGCCAACTGGCTGGGAGGATCAGCTGTATCTACACTGTGAGAACTTCTGTGCTGGAGACACCCTTTTGAGACAAGACTTGCAAAAGCCTCTGTGCTCAGCTTGGATGGGGCAGAGTCTCAGAGTGGAGCAGACAGCATTGGTTTCCCATCAGCCCTGCCCTGTGAGGCCTCTGGGTCTCAGTGTCCCACGGTAATCGCTGCAAGCACCTCTGAGAGAAAGCCGCCCTCAAGTTTCGCCTACTGCCAGACAGTCCAGTTTCTCCTCAAATGAGTCTGGGTCCCCAGAGTCTCACCCAGAACTTGAATTCAGAGGGGTTCGGAGTTTTTGTCTCCCTCCCACTTGAGAAAGCCAGCTGTGTACTCAGTTGCCAGCCCTCTCCATGGGCACCTCTGTATCTATGCCTTCTGCAGCTCTTGTGAGTTGCAGTGTGCTTTTCTCTTCCCTTCTACTTTAGAATTTCCACTCAGCCAGCCTTCCTGTGGTTCTGGATGATGTCTGTCTTGTCTTTTAGTTGTATTTTTGAAATTGTTGTATGAGGCAGCAGTTTAGCTGTTTGCCTATGCTGCCATCTTGGTTTCTCCTATTATTCCTAGTCTTAAATGAAAGAAGCAGTAGCAACATCTCTTTGAACACCTTGTACCTCGTCTTTCAAATCCCATGACTTCCCCAGTGTTCCTTTCACCTCTCTGATCACCATACCTCTGCCTCTTCTGTTGCTCTTCTTTGTCCTGTCCCATAAGTGGGGGTGTTCTCCCCAACAGTCCTGGATCCTGAGCTCTTATCTGTCCTGTGCTTTCAAGGAGACCATCCTTCTGTTTCTCTCAGGAGGTTTTTTCAGCTGCCCTGGTTTCCCATGGTCCCTCCATCCTCTGAGCACAGTCTACATCCACTACATGGGCAATCGGCCACCTAATTACTGTGTCCCATATGCTATGTCCATCCTCCCAGCAGAGTGTGAACTTTGGAAGGCAAAGCCCGAGATTGACATTTCTCCAGCATTCCTCCAGGGTCTGATATAAGCTTCAAACAAGTAACCTGCTAAATAACATAAGGGCCTACCATTATAGCACAAATTTAATAAAGGCTTTAGTGAATAAAAGAGGACTCCATTTTGAGCAAAGGTACTAACTAACCAACAGGTAAGGTAAGTCTGATTTTGCTCACAGGCAGCAGTAATCATCAACTCTACCTTTGACTTTTCTTGTTTTTTTTTTTGTTTGTTTGTTTGTTTTTTAAGGAGCATTTAGAAGACTTTGAGATGCTGTCCTTTTGGCTTTCCAATACTTGTCATTTCCTCAATTGCCTGAAGCAATACAGTGGAGAAGAGGTAGGGAAGCTTGCCTACTCTGTGTTCTGTGCTGACTGCTGGTCTATAACCTTCTCATGAGCCAGAGCTCACTATGGGGGTAGGAATTGGGGCACCCAGCTCCAGGGACAGCCTCGGCCTCACTGGCTTTCTGGCCTCCTCCTCATCCAAGAGGCCAATCTCCTGTCACCAGGTGGCAGGAGTGACAAGCAGAAGACTTAAAAAGAGGCTCTGACTTTGGGCATGGAACTTAGCTTCAGTGTCCTTGAGTTTTATTTAATCCATGGGGTAGACTAGATGATTGTTAAGTTTCTTTCTGATTGTGAGAGTCTGAAGTTTTTAGTATTATTATTCTAAACTACAGCCTTTAGTTCAACATGTCTGCTTCTTCAGAGCTGTTCTCTATAAAATTCTAGTTGTTCCTTCACAGTCTGTAAATTCTTGGCCATTTTGAAGGGACTGACATCATAAAGGAGTTTTCCACCCTCAGGTATTCACAGAGCAGAATTTCATTGATTAAATCATAACAAAATGGCTTTTAGGGTTTTTACTGCTCTCCAAAATAGTTGCACCATTTTAAAAGTGTCTCACTCAGTAGTGTATGAAGTTTCCAGTGTCTCAGACCTTCACCAACACTTGGTATTGAGAGACATTATTTATCAAGCTCATGGGTATAAAACAATACTTGTTGACTTAGATTGAAATTACTTCATGCCAGTGAAATCAAGCATCATTTCATATGCTTATTGGTCTTTTGGATTTCCGTTTAAACTATCTACTTACATCTATTCTTTATTTTTTTAGGGGAGATTATTTTCTATTTACTTATAGAAAATCTTATATATTATGTATAGATTGTGGTATATCTTCTAATTGTATTTATGGAGTTCTTTTTCATACACAGTTTTTGAATTTTTATGTACTTAAATCTATCCTTATGTTCTATGTTTCAAGAAATTCTTCTCTAGCCTGAGATCATGAAGATATTCTCTTACTTTCTTCTAAACTCTTACAATTTAAATTTAGAATTTACAGTTGTGCTTTTACCTATCCCAAATTGGTGTGATTAGCTATTCTACATTAATTTGTGAGGTCATGATCTCATATCTTCTTCCACATAGATAGCCAATTATCCCAATGAAGAGAAAGTAAAACAAAATATAAAAGTATTCCTATTGGAACTATAGAACAAAAGAAGAAATAAGTAAAGAAGATCCAAGCTCTGAATAAAAGGAGTGCCAAAGTGTGTGGGGAGGGGAGGTAGAAAGAAGAGGGGAGACACACATCATCCATTTAAGAAAAACTTGCATCTATGAGGCATTAATGAAAAAGGATATTATATTATACAACAGCATTTACTTTTTTATCCTATTTTGCCCCCTTCAGCCATGTACACAATGTCCTTTCCCCTATCTGTTTTTCAATTACTGTATTTTTATTTCTAAAATTTTAATGGTTCTTTTTCACATCTGCCTTTTATCATAGTGTCCTATTTTGTCTCAATGTTTTCCTTTTATCTCTTGGGTATGTAAAACATTGTATTCATCTACTTGGGAATGCTATATACAAAATACCATAGACCAGATGACTTAAACAACAGAAAAGCCTTTTCTTACAGTTCAGGAGATTTAAGTCCAGACCAAGATGCCAGCAGGGTTGGTATCTGGTGAGACCTTTCTCTCTCTCTGGCTTGCACACAGCCACCTTCTTGCTGTGTCCTCACATGACCTTTCCTCTGCATGGGGGCAGAAAGAGATTGAGCTCTTTAGTGTCTCTTATTATAACACTAATCCTAACAGATGAGGGCCCTACCCTTATGACCTCATTTGACCTTAATTACTTTCTTAGAGGCCCCATTTCTAAATACAACCACTTATAAGGTATAGGCTTCAACATATGAATTGGGGGCCAAGGGGAGGCATGAACAGTCAATCCATAACACACATTTTATAATATTTCAGAGTAGTCTATAATCTGTAATTATAAAGTTATGAATCTCATTTATCTATGTCTTCTTATAGCAGTTTGTATCCTTGGGTGCTTTGCAGTTTTTTCTGTGAGCTCCCATGGGAGTGGTTTTCTACTGTAGTTTACAGGCCTGGGGCACGTATTTGTAGGAGGAGTGACATTTAGTTAATTGTAGGGCATAAGTGCTTCTCCAAACATCAAGAACCTTTTTGATACAAATCATACACTAAATTGTAAAGTGTGGGAGTATAGTAGAAGCAGATTATAACGTCATTAATAGAGATAGTATTTTAATTTCCTATGTGTCTATATTATTTTAATTTTTATATGCCCCAAATTACTTTCAGGAATTCATGAAACATAACAGTTCACATCAGAACAAGAACTGCTTGAACAATTTTGACCTGTCAGAATACAGGCAGATTCTTAGTGATGTGGCTATACGGATATATCATCAGTTCATTATTGTAATGGAAAATAACATTCAACCAATAATAGGTAAGAAAAGACTTGATAACCAAAAATATTTATAGTAACATTGAGGCCTTAAAAAATAAATCAGGTGTGTGGTTACAATGTGTGGTTATAAAGAATATAATTTCTAAAACCAAGAAAACTTAGTTGTGTATATGTGTACCTTTTAATTCTTTGTTTGCTTGAAGCAATTCCATATATGAAAGTACATGGTTCATAGTTTTTTCCTGTAAGAGCGATTCATCCTGAGGGGCAAACCTTGGAATAACTTCAGGTACTCACATGGCTAATCCTGGGTCTTAGACAGGTGTTTCTGAAATCCTAAAGTCTGTCTCAAATTCCTACATCCTTTCTTCAGTTTTCTGAAATGTAAATACTTTAAATGGTCCCAGACAAGCTATCATGCTAACCTGCTCCCATTCCTGCGATTTTGAAAGAACAGGTCTCCAGGCCTAGCCAGGGGCTGCTGCCCTGTTGTAAACAGCGTCTGTCCCATCCACCCTGCAGCCTGTGCTCCCCAGGCCTTGAATCTATTGCTTTGTCATAACTACGTCCACTACTAAGTCTTGTAGAAAATGTCACACCTCCTGAAACAGACGCATAGAGCAGTGAGAACGTCCTCTTTGTGTCTCCCTGCAGTGCCGGGCATGCTGGAGTACGAGAGTCTGCAGGGCATTTCCGGCCTGAAGCCCACGGGCTTCCGCAAGCGGTCATCCAGCATCGACGACACAGACGCCTACACGATGACCTCCGTCTTGCAGCAGCTGAGCTACTTCTACAGCACCATGTGCCAGAACGGCCTGGACCCCGAGCTTGTGAGGCAGGCAGTGAAGCAGCTCTTCTTCCTCATCGGAGCCGTCACACTCAACAGCCTCTTCCTGCGCAAGGACATGTGCTCCTGCCGGAAAGGGATGCAGATCAGGTAAAACCCAGATACCACCACTTCCTCCAGGGAGGCTGATGGGGAGTAGTGCTCATCAAGTCTGACACACACTCCGTTCCTCCTTCCCCAGGAGCTGCAATGTCAGGGATAAGGGGTACGGGGCAAGATGACTCTTAGAAGCTTAGAGTGTCTGCTATCCACTGCCCAGACACGCCTCCCATCACCCCACACTGTGCTAATTTGAGCTGTGGCAGAGTGGCTTTAACTGGGAACTAGTAACCGTATATTTTCAAAGCCTGTCTTCTGTGGTTATCATATACTCACCCAGGGTTTCCTGACACCACCTCTGTGAGCTGCACAGCCTGGTGCAAACAGAGGAAAGCAAGGTCAGGGCTCTGTGCCAGACATAGGCATCGATGTTTAGCAAGTGTTTATTGAATGGATGAATGAATGGGCAGAAGAATGAATTTACAGACTGCTACAGGACACTTAGATGTGGGGTCTGGAAGAAAGGGTATGATGCAGGACAGCATGCCTGAAGGAGAGAGAGGAGCGAATCATGGACCCTAGGATGGTGGCTGCAGTGTAAGCACTTGGCAGTCATCTTGTCTTTATCTTTAAAAAAAAGAAGAAAAAATACACACACACACGCACACACACACACACACACATACACATACATATCCTCCTATATAATAAAAGAGTAACATGCAAATTGACCACACCTCTGCTACACTCACAAGCAACACCCACTAGCTAATCAGGAGCAAGTATGCAAATTAACCTAACAAAGATGGGTGTGGCCACGGAGCAAGCGGGTGCAGGCTGGGCTGCCATCTCTATTCTGCTATTGATCCTATTCAGTGAGTTATTTGTTATTGTATTTTTTATGTCTAAAATTTTCATTTTTTTAAATATCTTCTATTTCTTTTCTGAGACTTTCTATCTTTTCATTTATTTTAGTATAGTTTGTCTTTAGTTTCTGGAGCGTTTTTATTATAGCTTCTTTATAGTCTTTGTCAGGTAATTCCAACATCTGTGTCATCTCAGAATTGACATCTGTTGATTATCTTGTTTAAAGGTGAGTTGAGATTTTCCTGGGTCTTTGTATGCCAAGAACAGATAATTCTCAACTTATGAGGGGTTACATCCTGATAAACCCATTACAAGTTGAAAATATCATAACCTGGAAATGCATTTAATACACTTAGTAACCTAAAGAATATCATAGCTTACCCTAGACTACCTTAAACGTGCTCAGAACACTTACATGAGCCTAAAGTTGGGTAAAATCATCTAACACAGAGCCTATTTTATATTACTTTGACTATCTCATATAATTTATTATAAATATCACTTCACATCATCGTAAAATTGAAAAATTGTAAGTCAAACCATCATAAGTCAGGGAACATCTGGTAATTCTGAATTGTTTCCTGGACACTTCTAATATTATATTATGAGACTCTGGGTCTTTAAGTCCTATGGAGAATGTGGATATTTTTATCAGACAGTCAACCCGTTTGGGTTCAAGCTACAAGTTCTGAGTATCCCCTGGGGGCTGTGGTTCCCATGTTAGCTCATTTTTCAAAGTCTTTGTAATACTATTTAGTTCTGTCTTATGTATAACACAGTGGCCAGACTGAAACTTGGCTCTTGTCTATCCCATAGTTTAGTCCTCAGATCTGTATGTGCTATTGAGGGTCAGACCCATGAGTGGGCTCAGGGGCGCTCCCAGAAGTCCATAAACAACTTTAAGGGGTCACTTTCCCAAGCTCCTTCCTCTCCATATCCTGCCCCCGCCCCGTACTTTCCAGATCCCCACAGATCCCGTTTGCCACCCCCCCCCAACTGAAAATGGGGCTTTACTTTATTTTATTGATTTGTTTGTTTATTTTTTAATCCTCACTGAGGATATTTTTCCATTGATTTTTAGAGACAGTGGAAGGAAAAGGGAGAGACACAGAGAAACATCGGTGTGAGAGAGACACATTAATTGGTTGCATCCCGCAAGCACCCCAACCAGGGCCAGGGATCAAGCCTGCAACCGAGACTGGAATCAAACCTGGGACCCTTCAGTCTGCAGGCCAATGCTCTGTCCACCAAGCCAAACCAGCTAGGGCTGGAGGCTTTACTTAACTTTACTTAACTTGTTGACACAATTCCTAGAAATGTCCCCATCGGAAGCCAGGTGGTGAGAGGATAGAGCAGTGAGAGTTCTTAGACTGTAGCTCCTCCAGTTGCAGTAACTTCGTTCCTTTCAGAGTTTTAGATTTCTCTTGGACCCTTTGCCACCACTGTCATTACCATCTGATTATTTGGGGAATTGAATAAGAGAGAATGAAAGGAAAGAAGATGGAGAAAAAAGAAAAACAGGAGATTTCCACCCTCTCTCTGAGGATTGGGACGCCCCTCTGCAGCTCCTTGAGCCAAACTAGATTCCTCCCACTGAAGCTTGTTGGCCTCAGTGCTCACTGCTAAGTTCCAGGCTGCTTTGAGTTCAGGCCAATGAACAGCAGGAGGGAGAAACTGGCAAACTCACTATCGAGTGGAGATACTTCAAAGTCTGGTTTTCTTCCCTGATCCACCTGCTACTACTCACTTTTCAGAGTCCCCAGATCCACCTGCTACTGTTCACTTTTCAGAGTCCCTAGACAGCTGCTCCAGGAACATGCAGGCTTTATAGCTGCATTTGGTGGGAGAGGCATAGTGGGGAGTGCTTTCTCCATCGTACCCAGAGCCAGGACTCCACCGTAGACTTTCGAGCAGGAGGATTAACATGTTCAAAATTCAGATTTAGAAAGTGCTATGGCAGGATTACGATGGATAAGAAGGGGTGAAATGGGAAGCTCATTAGGTATCTATTGTAATAAGAACTCAAACTAGCAGGACAAAGTAAACAATGAAAAAAATGGGGGGATGAACCAGTGCAAGAAATGTCATTTCACTCATTGCATTCTTGCGGAATACACTAATTCTGCATTGGCTTCTCAGTGTTATAACCAAAGAGAGGAATCCCCATTCCTTGATCAGCTAGTTCAACACTTCCTTTCTTGAAACATTGATACGTAATTTATCTGCCATGAAGTTCACCCATTAAAAGTATATAATTCAATAGTTTTTGGTATATTTACAGAGTTGCACAACTGTCACCACAAAGTAATTTTAGAACATTTTCATCACTCCAGAAAGAAACCTTATACCCATTAGCAGCCACTCTTATCACTACCCACATCCCACCTCTCCAGTCCCCTCGCCCTCAGCTTACACAACCATGAATATATGTTCTTTCTCTATAGATTTGCCTATTTTGGACATTTTTATACATGGAATTAGAAAATATATTGTCTTTTGTGACTGGCTTTTTTCACTTAGCATAATGTTTTCATAGTTCATCCATAAGGTAGCATGTGCTAGCTCCTCATTCCTCTTCTTTGCTGAATAACATCCATGATAGAGCACATTTTGTTTATTCATTAGTTGGTAGGAATTTGTGTTGTTTTCATTTTTTGGATAAATTAAAAGCTATGGCCTGGCCAGTGTGGCTCAGTGGCTGAGCATTGACCTATGAACCAGAAGGTCATGGTTCCTTTCTAGGTCAAAGCACATGCCTGGGTTGCAGGCTCCCCAGTAGGGGGCATGCAAGAGATAGCCAATCAATGACTCTCTCTCCCTCTCCCTTCCTCTCTTAAATCAATAAAAATATTTTTTAAAAACAATTAAATGCTATGAACACTTGTGGACAATTTTGTGTGTGTGTGGACATGTTTCCCATCTTCTTGAGTGCATATCTAGACGTTGAATTGCTGGGTCATATGGTTCCTTTATGTTAAACATTTTGAGGAACTGCCACACTATTTTCCTTAGCATCTATACCATTTTACATTCCCACTAGCAACATATGAGTATTCTCAACATTCATTTTTCCAAGCTTACACAGTGGACTGGTGAGATGAAAACCCATGCTTCTTAACTCGTAAACCTATGATCCTTAGTGACAGAAAGGAGAATTAAAAACTCAGTGGACTGAAGGAAAGCCTTCTGCCAATTGAAAATGTTCTGCCAATTTAGGAAAAGAAATTGGTTTTCATACCAATGTAAGTCTTCTCTTCAGATACTACTATTTTTCCCTTTAATGATTTGCAAGTCTATTAGTGACTATTTTAATAGATTACTTTATAAATTATTGCAGTTACTATACTTAGCTCAGATTTTCCCCCAAAGTTTATAGCTGTTACAGTCCCTCACCCTAGACTATCATGATCCTTAGAACCAGGAATCATGGTCCTACACCCTCATATTATAAATGAAGAAACTGCTGGACTGTGGTCCTGGGCTCCTCAGTGTACTTTTAGGACCTACTAGGGGATTCAGCACCCTCTCCTAACATGTCCTAAATGGATTTCCCACCATTCTCTGCTCCTTTGGCTTTTACTCCAGGTGCAACATCAGCTACTTAGAAGAATGGCTTAAAGATAAGAATTTGCAGAACAGCTTGGCCAAGGAAACCTTAGAACCTCTCTCTCAGGCAGCCTGGTTGCTTCAGGTCAAGAAGATCACAGATAGTGATGCCAAGGAGATCTTTGAACGCTGTACCTCACTGTCTGCTGTGCAGGTAACCATGCTTGCTGAGTGTCTCTCTGATCTTCACTGATGGACCCTATCATTAGTGTCAGCTCTCCTGGCCTAGCCAACCCTGAAGTGCACCTGAGTCTCTGTGTGCTTTTTGGTATCATAGTATCTCCCATAGTCCACCCTCTTATCTCATAAACATGTATTAAATACTAAGTCCAGGCCTTAAAAACACAAAAATGCATATGACATATTGCCTATGCACTAAACTTACAGATGTGGATTGGGGTGGGAGGCTGGAAGAGGAGAGTTGTCTGTCATCTAATTATATGATTTGTCTTTGCTCCCTTTCATACACTTCTCACATTATTTCCTTTCCTTGGAAAGAAATAACACATGGTTCCTAGAGCCAAATCCTATATAATAAAAGGGTAATATGCAAATTGACCCTAATGGTAGAACTACTGGGAATGACCGGGTGCTATGACTGCACTGACCACCAGGGGCAGATGCTCAATGCAGGAGCTGCCCCCTGGTGGTCAGTGCATTCCCACAGGGGAAGCTCCACTCAGACACAAGCTGGGCTGACGGTTGTGAGCACAGCAGTGGTAGCAGGAGCCTCTCCTGCCTCCACATCAGCTCTAAGGATGTCCAACTGCAGCTTAGGCCCACTCCACCAGGGGGAAAAGGCCTAAGCCATCAGTTGGACATCTCCTGAGGGCTCCCAGGCTGCCAAAGGGATGTCTGACTGCCAGCTTAGGCCTCTTCCCCCTAGGAGCGGGCCTAACCCAGCAGGTAGACATCCTCCAAGGGGTCCCAGACTGAGAGAGGGCACAGGCCAGCCTGAGGGACCCCCCCAAGTGCATGAGTTTTTGTGCACTGGCCTCTAGTTATAGTATAAAAGAGCTACCTGTGATTCCTAGCTGTCCCAGAACCATTGTCACAAGCAGAGCTGTCTTTTTTCATGGTCAACATGTCTTCTATATCATTTGCAGATCATAAAGATCCTTAATTCATACACGCCTATAGATGATTTCGAGAAAAGAGTGACTCCATCCTTTGTTCGCAAAGTACAGGTGAGATCCTTAAGAATGTGCCTTTTAATTTTTAATATAAGACAGTTATATTTAACTAGAGGCCCAGTGCTCAAATTTGTGCACCAGTGGAGTCCAGGGGGGTCCCTTGGCCTGGCCTATGGGATTGAACTAAACCCAGCTCTCCAACATCCCCTGAGGGGTCCCAGATTGCAAGAGGATGCAGGCCAGGTCAAGGGACCCCACCAGTGCACAGTCAGGGCCAGGGAAAGATGCAGGAGGTTGGCCAGCTGGGGAGGGACCGCAGAAGGGCTCCAAGGCATGTCTGGCTCGTCTTGCTCAGTCCTGATCAGCCAGACCCCAGCAGCAAGCTAACCTACCAATCAGAGCATCTTCCCCTTGGTAGTCAGTGTACGTCATAGCGACTGGTTGACTGTCTGCCCCCTGGTGGTCAGTGCACATCATAGAGAGTAGTTGAGCAGCCTTAGCATATCATTAGCATATTATGCTTTGATTGGTTGAACAGATGACTGGACAACCGGACACTTAGTATATTAGGCTTTTATTATATAGGATTAACATTCTAGAAATTCAGGATTAAAGCACATTCACCAAATAAGCAGACAAAGCAGAAGGAATTTTCCCTGTCAGGTTCCCAGTTTTCAGAACCCATGTTACCTGGGGGAAGGGAACAAAAACACCATAGGTGACTGGGGTTCTTAGTTCCCTCAGCAGGTCGTTTCTTATTAGCCTTTGAGTGCCACACAGGTGAGCAGAGGCTGAATGGAAGCAGAGACCTATGCACCTGTCTTCCTTATTTTAATCCCAAAAGTTTCTTCCCCAATGAACTAGGGCAGCAGTTTGGTTCAAGGATGTCTGGGGATCCTCAAGACCTTTCTGGGGGGTCTGCAAAGTCTCCCTTTTTCCTATTCCATATCTGTATGAGGCTAACTTTTTTTCTTATACTTATTTTTCTTCAGCCAAAAAAATGAATCACGATAGGTTGAATGCAGAAGCAGATCTGAGATTCATTCCACCTATTATATTAAGTCAGACATTTAAAAGCTCTACAAAAACTAAGATAATACCATTTCTTGCTAATCTCTTTTGTTTTAAAAATATAGTTCTTTTTCAATAAAAATATATGAACATGTGTTGGGCTTGCTATTGTCATTTTATTTATTTATTTTGCTCTTGTTATTTTAGTGAATGAAGTCATTTTAAGTTATTGCTTTACTTACTAATATGGTAAACATCAGTAGTTAGATCCATATACATGAAGGCTCTTGGAATCCTCAATAATTTTTAAGAGTATAAAGAGGTCCTGAGGCCAAAATGTTTGCAAACCCTTGAATAAAAAGAAACCACTGAGTGCAATAAAAATTTAATACTTGAGATCTGTTCATGTCTGGGCTTGAGATTCTGCCATGAGAATAGCGAAGAAGAGAGAACAGGTCGATTTAGTGGGAAGTTATTTTCTGGAGTGAAACGGACAAGGAAACATTCCTGGGAGCTGATCTGGAAGTCCCGCCCGACCTTTCACCTGGGAATCGCTCTGTTAAAGGCTCTGTGTGTGTCCTCTCATGGCCTTTTGAAAGGAGTGTCTCCCTAGAGAGGGATTTGTTGTGTTTTCCTTACTCCTGGCTTTCAGATAGCAATGAAGCAGAACGCACACATTTCCTTACTCACTTCCCTCCGGGTCTCATTTCAGGCTCTCCTCAACAGCCGAGAGGACTCCTCGCAGCTGATGTTGGATGCCAGCTATCTCTTCCAAGTCGTCTTTCCTTTTACGCCCTCTCCCCACGCTCTGGAAATGATCGAGATCCCCAGCAGTTTCAAGCTAGGCTTTCTCAATAGATTGTAGCAGGGGAAGAGAATAAATGCACTTTTCCCTCAAAAGCTAAATGAAGGTCAAACATGAGGGATGTGGCATATTAATTGGAACTGGAAATGCTCTAGAATGTGATTTAAGGAAGAAAATGAGAACTCTCCCAAATGGGCCACATCTTCTCTTGTTCACAGTGGTGATGTTGCCACTGTCATTTTACAAAAATTAACACACACCAGCTATGTCCTTGTCTAGCTCTGGAATCCAGCTGGCTTTTACTAGAATTCCCGGAAGCTCCCATTTTCTTCAGGTGTCTCTTGGTCTCCATCTACTTTGTGACAGGGCTCCACCCACAGGGGCATAAGATCCAGGGACACAGTGTCTACCAGATTTTCTAAGGTTCATGTGAAGCCTGGGTACATTTATGAAGCCACAGTGGGGTCCAGGGCTGAGTCTTCCAAAAGTCCCCTTATGCCATGCCTGTTTTGGGGAGAGGTGAGGAGTAATGTGTGTTTGGGGGTGGGAGAAGGGGTTCCCACTGACTCTTTACTAAAAATGCTCCTGCATAAAAAATGTTTATTATGTCAGACTCTTCTAATTTTTAAGAGAATATTCAATCTGAATGAATTATATAAAGTATTTTATGTATTTATCTAATTAAAACCAACATATTATTAAAGCTTCATTGCCACACCGTTTTTCATCTCCTCCTCCAAAAGAACATTTCTTAAATTTTGTCTGCCTTCACATTTGCCATCATTTTTTATTGTTTAGTATCATTCACACAGTAATATTTTTTAAAAATATATTGTTATTGATTTCAGAGAGGAAGAGAGAAATAGAAACATCAATGATGACAGAGAATCATTGATCGGCTGCCTCTTGCACACCCCACACTGGGGATCGAGCCCAAAAACTGGGCATGTGCTGAAAGGGCAGAGCGAGACTGCAAAGACAGCTGCCATTTTGGACTGTGTGACTTGGCAGCCACCGTGTAGGCCTCGTGATATGTAAACTTACCTGGGGGATGCCATCTTGAAATCACAAAGACCAATCCCTTCCTTTAAATTAGCCAATCATGAAAGACTGTGCGCTTGAGCTCCAATCAAGAGCAAAGGACAGGACAGGTCACGTGCGTTAGGGATTATTTGCATCACTAGCCCCAGCCCTCACCCAACCAATTGGAATTGGCCAACTCAGTGGTTTGAGTCTAGCCTCACCTCCCTATAAAATCATCATGCTCAGGATATTCTCTCTCTTTTGCATCCTGCCACTGTGGCGGTGGGGACAGAGAGATAAGCTCGAGTTTGTAATAAAGGCTCTATGCTATTGCATCAGACTCGGCTCCCTGGTGGTCTTTGGGGATCATGAAATCTGGGCATAACAGTGCCCTGACTGGGAATCAAACTGACCTCCTGTTTCATAGGTTGATGCTTAACTACTGAGCCATGCCAGGCAAGCTCATACAATAACTTTATTAAAAAATGTATTTTATTGATTTTTTTACAGAGAGGAAGGGAGAAGGATAGAAAGAAACATTGATGCGAGAGAAACATCGAGCAGCTGCCTCTTGCACACTCCCTACTGAGGATGTGCCCACAGCCAAGGTACATGCCCTTTGACTGGAATCAAACCCGGGACCTTTCAGTAAACAGGCCGACACTCTATCCACTGAGCCAAACCGGTTTCGGCTCATACAATAACTTTAAAAATCACGTTTAAAAAGACAACCTAAATTATTTTCTCTATCTTATCAGCATTGAAATATGTTTCAAATTTTCTCATAAAAATAACTGAAGAATTATGTTAGGTTCCTCCTTTTGAGAAGTCTGTGTTTCCCAAGTTTTATGACTATTTCTTGTCTCCCAAGTTATCTGGGAGTCATAAAATATCACTTGGTAAACCCTCCTAGCCTGTGGCCTGTGGATAGTGCCTTTTGCAACACCCCAAGAATCTCACCCGGCCCTTCTGTTTCTGACAGTCACGGGCAAGAGGAGTGACTCTGTAACACAGACATGTATCTTAGAAGTGGAAGTCATACATGATTATGAAGCAACAGCATCCTACTAACATGGAATAATGTCTTATGATAACTAATTTAATTTAGTTCATTTAGATACATGTATATGAAGAAATGAAAAGTAGAACTTTGTAATATTTTAATCAATGAAATAAATTCCCATATGAATTGGGCCAGGTTCTTATAATTGCTAAGAGATTATATTTTTCTTAAGTATACAAGTTTTAGTGCCTCTCTTTGAGGGTCATATCTTGTCAGGGCTGACCAGCAGCCCCTGAACGAGGAATGAACAGATTACTCCGGCACAGTTTCATTGTGGGGGAGTGGGCTAAGGGACGGCCTGCTGAAGGAATCAGGCTGTTTCGATTGCCTGCCTCTTAAGCTTTTATTGGAATTTTTATCTTTAGATACAATCAGTAGGGTGAGTAATCTTGGGAAGACACATGTGTTTACATTGTCCTCTAGGCAAGGGCATCCAGGGATTAAGCAAAGGATTCCAGTAAACACCCAAGGACTGCACACGCACAGGCTTGTTTGGAAAGGTCAAGGAATAATTAGGGGCGCCTCCTTTGACACTCCCCTAAGTCTCCCCGACCTCGGAATTCTGATAAGGAGGGCAGGCAGCCTTCCACACACTTCCCTTTTATCAGAATGTCATCCTTACAAACTTTCCAACCAAGTCTCCTGTGCTCCCCAACATCATTTCATACTACCTCATAGCACGTATATAAGGAAGTAAATATGGAAAGGAAGTAAATATGCCCTAAGTCCTACCTCGGGCTGCAGCTCCGTGGGGCTCCCAGACTGCTGGGTTTCTGATCCACACCATGCCTTCTCTGTGCCCCTTCCAGACCTTCCCTGTGCCATGCGGAGCCCATCGCCCTTCCTTTTCCTGCTTCCATAACTCAGGTTCTGCATGTTCTACAGTACTGACCCTCAGCTGGAAGCCCGTAACGCTGCCCAATCATCTGCTGGCCCGGCCTGTGGACCCTGGAGAGCAGGTCCACTCTCCCTCATCTCTGTGTGCATCTTAATGCTGGGGAGGTGGGGGGACTGCAGGAGCCAAGTCCTGCTGGAGGTGGCAGGATCGGGGTGGGTGGTGGTGGTCAGCCTTGGGAAGGAATAGATCATGTTTGGGGACCTGCAGAGGCTTAAGCATGCATGCATGTGAAAGGGGGGTGGGGTGGGGTCCTCACCCCATAAGCTTGATCAGTTCTTCAAGGCTGAGGGGAGGGGTGGCCAAAATTAATGAGGTGCTGGTGGGATGAGGACTGAGGAGGCAGGAGGTGCTGATGACATCCAGTCACAGGTGAATGTCATGGTTGCCCAGGGGAGCAGGTTGTGGATCCATCCCGTAAACTCTGCCTCCTCAGAGGGCAACTAAGCTCAAGAAATTGGACAGCAGGGGGTTTCAAGGGCACCTGGCAGCGGGTGGGCAAAAGGTTCAAAGAGCAAGTGCCTGATACAAATGGTAGTGAGTGCACATGGGCTGCCAGTGGGCGGTGGAGCAGCTGCGTTAATGCCCAGATAAGGGGATTAGATGTGTTACAGCCCCTTTGCACCTTGAAGCTGGCTGCTCTAACTTCTCACCTTTCTGCTGATCAATTCCTAGCGCTAACTCTGTGGAAGTTATATATGTATTGATATTAAATTAGAATACTTGGACTTCCGTAAGAGCTCAGAAGTATTCAGGTATGTACACAGCAAGGTGCTAGCCATGGTCTTTCCGTGTGGCAGGAGCACAGGCGAGGGCTGGCGGTGTTTATTAATCTGTGTGTTCTAATTTTTCTACAATTCATGTGTATTTCTTTTGAAATAATGTTTTGTTTTTAAAGTATATTTAGTAATGGGATCAGGGGAAAAGTTAATAATCTTTAAAATCATTTAATCAGTTTTTAAAATGGATCCAGGTTAATACTCTACATGTCAACATAAGCCTCAGAGTGCAACTTATGGAACTGAAAGAGGTTCTTGAGACTAAACATTAGTCACAGTAAGTCTGAGATACATCCAGATTGTCACATGTCCCATAGTTTATACTCTTTTATTGCATATGTCATAAATTATTTATCTAGTCTACTAAAGATAAACATTTGTGTTTTTCCATTTTGGAGCTATTATGAATAAAGCTGCTATGACATTCTTCCTCCTCTTCCTCCTCCTCCTCCTCCTCCTCCTCCTCCTCCTTCTCTTCCTCCTTCTGCTCCTCTTCCTCCTCCTCCTCTTCCTTCTTCTTTTGTACCAATTTATACTTTCTACAGCAAGAAAGGAGGTCCACATCCTTACCCACACTTCTGATTGTTAGTATTTTTCATTTCAGGTACACTAATGATAGCACAGTGTGATTCTAATTTTTCTTTGATGACTACTGATGTTGAGCTTTTTATATGTTTATTAACCACATGAATATCTGCATTTTTGAAGTGTTTGTTCATATCTTTGACCATTTGAAAAATAATTTTTACTGAGATATAATGCACAGAACAAAGTACTCGCCGTTTAATACAGAGCACTCCCTTCACCCGAAAAAGGAAGCCCATCCCCATTAAGCAGTCATTCCTGACCCTCTCCTCGCCTCCTCGGCAACCTCTAACCTACTTTCTGTCTCTGTAGATTTGCCTATCTCAGACATTTCATATAAATGGAAACATAATTTGTGGCCTTTTGTGTTTTTCTTACTTCACTTAACATAATGTTTTCAGGGTTCATCCATGTTGTAGCATATTTCAGAACTTTATTTTTTATTGTTAAACTAGAAGCCTGGTGCACAAAATTTGTGCACGGGGGGGGGCGGTGGAGTTCCTCAGCCCAGCCTGTGCCCTCTTGCAGTCTGGGAGCCCTTGGAGGATGTGTCATTGCTGGTTTAGGTCTGCTCCCCATTTTTGCAGAGGTGAGAGAGGCTCCCACCACCGCTGTGCTCGCCAGCCGTGAGCCTGGCTCTTGGCTGAGCTGCACTCCCCCTGTGGGAGTGCACTGATGACCAGAGGACAGTTTTTGCATTGAACGTCTGCCTCTGGTGGTCAGTGTGCATCATAATGACCAATTGTTCTGCCATTTGGTCAATTTTCATATTAGCTTTCTATTATATAGGATGACATTCTACTTTTGGATATACCACACTTTGTTTATCCATTCATCAGTTGATAGCCATTTGAGTTGTTTCCACTTTTTTTTTACTTAAATGCTGTTATAGGCAAGTTTTTATGTGAACATATATTTCAGTTACCTTGGGGATCTACCCAGGAGTGGCTTTGCCGGTTCAGATGGTACAGCCCTGTTTAAGCTTTAATGACTACCAACCATTTTCCATAGTGGCTGTACCATTTTACATTCCAACCAGCAAAGGATGAGGGTTCTTTTGCCCATTTTTAAATTAGGCCAATGAAGCATTATTTTTAAAAGTGAAAACTGGAGATATTCTATATATCCAACAATAGATTGGTTTAATAAATTAAGATGCTCCTTAGTAGAGAATAATACTAAAGTTGTTATAAAAAAAATACAGATAGATCTAAAGTACTGACAGAATAAGTTAGGTGAAGAAAACAAGTATCGAACAGCCCCTTTGTATACCTAACAAGGCTCTGTTTAAGGCATCAGCAAAGTCTGGAGGAGTGTGCATCCACCTAAACAAGGGGAGTGAGTGTGGGGCAGGCAGTGGGCACCTTCACTTTTGACTTTTTATCTTTGGCATTAATTCTTTTTTAAAAGGTGGGAGGGGGCAATTTTTAAACCATATATTTATGTGAAACATTCAAAGAAATTTTGTGGTTGGTGTGGGGTTGGGGGAAAGTCTGAGAAGGTCTATTAACTTTTTCTGCAGAGCAGCTTCCCATTAAATCTTGTTAAAATGGGGCATTTTTATCATTTTCTTGTCAAAATGCTCATTGAAGCATTTACCCTAGCTGTGAAAAGTTTCGTCGTCGTCATAAAAATGATTATGACAACAAGTACAGTAGAATATACTAAAATTACATCTAGCTCATGATATAAATACTAAATGAAAAAACTATCAACAGTATACATGAACAAATTGTCCAAAAATCTGTTCTTAATGTAAAAAGGGATCTCTCTGGACAATGGGACTATGGGTGGTTCTTTACTTTCTTACATCTTTTAAAATTTTTTCCAAACTTTCTACAATAACCACGTATAACATTTATGGTTTTAAAATACTATAATCTTTCAAATTTGATTTGTAGCTTGCCCATGTTTAATCAGATCTAAAATGCTAGTTATATGATTTAAGGTTGATATGACCAAAACTTGTGGTCTCCATTAAAATAAGATGTTTTCCAAGAATATGCAATGACACTTAAAGACAAAAACACTATTAAACAAAAAGTTGAAAATTGTATATGGTATATAATTCTAATTTTTTAAAAGGTATACATGTACATGTTTATGTTTATGTTTATGAAGATACTAGAAAAAAATATAAAATGCTAGCAGAGGTCAATTATTTGTTAGTATTAGAGCATGTAAGTGGTTAACTTTCCTTCTTCATGTTCTTTTGTTTCCAATCTAATAAAAGCCTAATTTGCAAATAGACGGGACAGCAGAAAGACTGGTGCAATGACCAGTCACTATAACACACACTGACCTCCAGGGGTAGACGCTCAATGCAGGTGCTGGCCCCAGGCCAGCCAAGACAGATGACAGCAGGCCCCCACCCTCGATTGCCCCATCAGTTGCCCCGCCAAGGGAGGTGACCAGCGGCGGTGGCAGGGTGATTGGGGGTTAGGCCTAGCTGGCGAGCAGGCGGCGCCACCCCCCCATCACCCCACTGGTCACTTCCCCCAGAGGGAGGCAACTGGTGGTGGTGGCGGAAGGTGGGGTTGGCAAGCAGGTGGTGCCGGGCCAGCCAAGGCTGGTGCCAGCAGAGACCTTCCAATCACCCTGCCAGTCATCCCACAGATGGGCCCTGATCGCTGGCCAGGCCTAGGGACCCTACTTGTGCATGAATTTCGTGCACTGGGCCTCTAGTTATTTATAATGAACATAGGCAGCTCTTATAACTAAAAAATGGGAAGGAAAACATTGTCCAGATTTGGAATATTGACATTATTTTCTATTTCTAGATCTTCCATTAACTCCTAACCCCCTTCTACTCCTTCTCCTCTTGGTTCTGGTTTCTCTCGCCTTTCATTCCTGCAGTTGCTTCTGGCCAGAGCTTATTTCCTCTTCCCCAGAATTGATAACAGTCTCCTAACTTAGTTGGTTTTCCTGCTGTACATTCTGTCTCTGACCTACTTCTGCTGGAATAATCCACTGGACATTGCTCCCTGGATGAAAATCCACGGCTCACCTTCCTCATGCTATTACTTGGAGTCCTCAGCACAACCTTGTGACTGCCCCTGGGCAGCTGGGACAGTGGAGGGCAGCGTCACCAGGTCCCCACCATAAGCCAGGCTCTCGTGAGCAGAACCTTTCACGTTCTTTCCCTCACTCGTGCAAAGCAGAGCAGCTCCATGGTTCTAGCTTGATGGTAAGGGTCGTGGAGTCCCACTACACACAGATTCAGGCTGCACCGCTGACCTGGAATTCGTTTAACCCTCGGCATTTCCTCAGCTGTCGTGCAGACGTCCTGCCACTCTCCCAGGGGGGCTGTGAGAGGCCAGGGACCCTACCTGTGGCTGGTTCCCTTCTGACCTCTCATCCTTTAGGGCTGTCCTCGACTCCTCAGTCACTTAGAGATGCCAAGAACTGTCCCAGCTGCCCCTCTGCTGTAGGAGTTCACCTCAACTCATGAACCCCCATTCTCTCTGCAGCCCGGGGGCGACCTCTGCATTGTAGACATTCCTCTCCAAGGTATCCCCATTGTCGCCCCTCAAATACACCCCTCACAAATTTGGCTCTGTGGAAATCGTCAGACAAGTGCCTCAAAATACCTGTATAGTCAGGGGGTCATTTCTTTGAATCTTCACGTGGCCCAGTCTTAAAACACGTATTCAACTGGCATTGCCACAATGGCTGCCCCGCCCACCTTAACCTCCTGTCTTCAGTCTCTAACAATGGCACCACAAACCCTCAGCCTCCCAAACAGAAACCTAGGATTCATCACAGACATCTCCCTCTCCCCGTCTCCACATGTTGCCAGGTCCAGCTCCTTCTCCTTCCTAACTGTGGTCCACATCCATCCCACAGCATTGGTTTAGCTCCGGCTTCATGTGTCTTGCCTGAACTTTGGCAATAGGCTCCTCCCTGCTCTGTCCACATCTCCAGCCTCTCTCCCTCCTTCCTGCTGCTGCTACTGCTCTTACAGCAACTCCCAGGGCAGCATAACAACTCACTATATTCCAGCCTTGAGCTAAGTGCTTCATGCTTAAAATTCCCCTGACCACCCTAGGAGGTGGACTTAAGATCCTCATTTTATAGACCAGCGAGCAAAGATTCAGAGAGATTAGGCAACCTGCCCAAGCAGGAGGGCCAGGGGCCACTCAGCCAATGCCGGCACCTCAGGCACTGGATGGTTTTGGTTCAATGTTGCCCTCCCTTCAGTGGCTTGGGCCAGTGGACTTCTGGGTGGAGAGGCAGGGACCCTGGGTCTGCGCTGCCACATGTCTAGTAAGGAAGTGGGAGGCTGCGTTCCTGGCAGGGAGCCAGCACGCATTTACACCGACTCATCACTGGTTGGAGTTAGGCTCTGCCATTTTCTGACTCTTTACTCCAAAAGTTCGCCCTGAAGGGAGGAGTTGTTTGCTTTTTAACTTTCTAATTATACTCTTCATTACAACAATGCGGTCCACAGAATTAATATTGTGCTGCAAAGATTAATTGTGGCCATGTCAGCAAGCTGCCAAAACAACCAGTTAAACCTAAGTTCAGAAGACCTACTGTCTGATGCTTACTGATAGATAAGCGAGTTGGTGTTGACCCAGCACGTGATAAATCAAAGGTTACAGATTAACTGCAGATGCTTCATCCCAGTGTGGAGGTCTGAGCTTTACAACAGCGTTTTCTGTTGGCTTTCTCTCACACGTCCCTTCTCTCTCTCTTTCAGCTCCATCTTGCAGTAAAGATGTGTGACCAGACCTTTCTAGTTAACGTATTTGGCTCCTGTGACAAATGTTTCAAACAAAAGGCTCTGAGACCAGTTTTCAAGAAATCTCAACAGCTCAACTACTGCTCAATGTGTGCAGAAATTGTAAGTGTAACTTTAAAAAAATTTTTAATAGTTACCTATCTTAAAACAATGTCTAATGTGCGGGTCCTGTGACAGATAAGTTTCCGTGGAATCAGTGTACACACACAAACATTTTCAGCGTGGCCGGGCTGGGGAAGGCAGAATAGCATGGGGGAGGGCGTGGTCTGGTCTCTGCCTCCCCGGGTTCAATCCTGGTTCTGTTCCTTGGTGGTTGTGAATCAACAAACTCACCTACCTCTTTGAGAGGGTTTGTTTTCCCACCTGTACTGGTAAAACAGGAATGATAGCAGCGATCTCGTAGGGCTTTGTGAGTATTAAAGGAGTTCATTTGCTAAAGGGTTTTAAACAGTACCCAGCACAGGAAGTGGCCAATGAATGTTTCAGTGTTTTAGCTGGTACGCTGTTTTAGAGCTGAGGCTTTTCTCTTTTGTCCCCTATTAGTCTTCTTGGCAAGCAACCAAGCTAAAGGGACACTGACAAATAACAGCTTGGGGGCCCCTTTCCAAAGGCCCTGTGTCCTCTGCCGTGGAAGCAGCTCTGTGAGCCTGAACCCCACAGGCTGCAGTAATGAGCACAATTAAGCTAAAGGGAAAGTCTCCTTGGACCTAAAACCCAACCTAAAACCCAAGCCTTCAGCGAGGGTTAGAGACTAAACATAAATTCTGACATTTTTCCCAAAGTACACAAAATCAATCCTCACCAGAGGTGGCTATGCACAGGTTCAAATCTTTAATTATGGAAGAAGATGTGTATTCTGATCTTGCAGAAAAAAAAAAATGTCCAGGGCTTGACTGAAGCCCTAAGAATTAGACCTATATCAGAAGATTTGCAAAGCTCTGCTTTATAACGTGGCTGAGCCCAGCTCAGCCCCCATCTGGTCAAAAGTGGTAAAGCACTCTTTCTTCAAAGCCTAGCAGGAAATTGCCAATTATTAACACACTAGAGGCCCAGTGCATGAATTTGTGCACATTAAAAGGAAATTAGAAGAAATATTTTTGAGGTCAGGGAGAGACATAGGGAGACTGGCTTCAGGACATGTCCAGCCTGTCTCACTCAGTCCCAATAGGCCAGACCCTAGCAGTGCCAGTTGGAGTGACTGCCCCCTGGTGGTCAGTGTGCATCATAGTGACTGGTTGAGCAGTTGAACACTTAGCATATTAGGCTTTTAGATAGATGATAGATAGATAGATAGATAGATAGATTTTAAAAATCCTTTTATCAGAAAGAGAAGAAAAGTGACTTTTACATTTTATCTAACTAAAGAGGAAAAGGCAGTATTCATCCTCCTGCTTGTATTGTAACTCCTGACAGTGCTTTAAAAAATTATTCCCATAAAGTAAATGGCACACAGGGTGGCTCACAGGCTTGGTTTAATAATCCTGATGTCACAGAGTTCAGGCCCAGGGCAGTGGGCTTCTACTACAGCACATTATGTTCTAAACTTGGTGCTGCAAATTGTCACACTGAGGACATTCAATTCTGAAAATAAGCCTGCTTTCTGGTGGCCGCCCTCTCACCCTGGAACAGTGCTCTTTATTAATCTAGCTCTTCTGTTATTTATTTATTTATTTATTTATTTGTATTTTTATTGATTTCAGAGAGGAAGGGAGATGGAAGAGAAATAGAAACATCAATGATGGGAGAGAATTGACTGGCTGCCTCTTGCATCTCCCTACTGGGTATCAGCCTGCAACCCAGGAATGTGCCCTTGACTGGAATTGAACCTGGGACCCTCCAGTCCACAGACTGGCACTCTACCTACTGAGCCAAACCAGCTAGGGCCAGCTCTTCTGTTTTTTAAACAACTTTCTCCGTGAGCAGAAGGAGCCCCAAATCCCAGAGGTTGAGTAACCTGTGACCTCATAGGTTCTTCCCAGCTCAGAGGCCCTGCCTAGAGATGGCCTGCCGGGGCTGTGCCAGCTCTCGCCATCACAAGCACTTGGGGTTCCCAAACAGTCAGGCAGCCTTCTTTGGCTGGGGAGACACCCAGATGACTGACAGCTACCTTTTATCTGAGTGTTTGGGAGTGTGTAGACAGCCCCCAGTGGGCCCTTTTCATAAATAGGGGCGCCCTTGTATCTCCACCACTGTTGAAATGTAGCAGACCACCAGCTGCTTCACTTTCTAAAGCTAAAGCCAAAGCGCAGGAAAGCACTCGCCAGCTATTATGAGTGAAAGCCTTTCCAGATGGCAGAGGTTTGGGAGCTCTGACACAGAGCGCCTCCAGAGGAGGTCACACACCAGCTGAAGCACCACTCATCCCAGGTCTACACAGACGGGCAAACGCACACATCCCACCGGGGCCCAGGAGGTGCCAGTCTGAGAGGGCAAGGAGAGGATGCTGCTTTGATGACCCTGTGAGAAGTGGCCCATGACCTAGTGTCTCATTTAAATTACTTCACATGAATTGCTCCAGTATTCAGGCAGCCTTAAAAATAACAGCAAGTACTGTGTGCCATGCACTGCTCAGAATGCTCTACTCAAGCATGTCAAACTCGCAGCCGGCTGGCAGCAAGCCGCTAAGCATATGGCCTGCCAGCTGCAAGTTTGACAGGCTTGGCAGTCATTCCTCAGGAGGACCTCATGAGGAGGGTGCCATCCCCACTCATAGAAGATCCTAAAACAGAAAAATTAAATAAATCGCCCAATGCCGCACTGCCAGGATTGGCCTCCTGAGCTGTCTGATCTAGCTAGAATCTTTGCTCTGCAAACTCTTAAACAGATCTGTGTTTTAGAACAGGTGAATGTATCTAAAACATGTATACATTGCATACACTTGATATTTTACTTAATTACATTTAAATACTTATACATTCTGCTACACATCCATTTAACAAACTAACATTAACTGAGCACCTAATATATTTATGAAGGAGATTAATATTAGTATAGGTTACTTCCAACTTTTCTTAGAGAGGGCTCAGGGTAGCAAGTCCAGGCTGGATTCCTCAGGAAGGGAGGGGCACAAAAAGGCGATGTTTCCCGTTAGAATGCGCACCGTGACCGGCCTGCCCAGTCTGTAGGCACACACACATGCAGGGTCACGGAGAGGGTCCGAGGAAGCAGCCGCGGGCGGGTCCTCCACACCGACGTCCCCGAAGTGGATGGAACTGAACGGACCAGGCTGCCTGGGCCCAAATCTTGCCTTTGCCTTTCTGGGAGTATGAGCCCCGCAAAGCATTTAGTTAGCAAAGCATTTAACCTTTCTGGGCCTGTTTCCTCATTAGTAAAATGGGATGATGATGGTACCCAACAGGGCCTGGCGCTGCAGGGGACTGGAAAGGGGATGCTTGAGGGTCACAATGTGCGTCCTTGAGCGAGTTGTAGCGACCCCGCATTGCAAAGCGGAGGAAGCTGCCTCAGAAGTGACTGCGGGTAGATCCTGGGCAGAGAGGGGCTCCGAAGGCAGGGTCTGGGCCCCCGTGTGCCGCGGCCCCTCCTTCCCCGGGACTAATTCCCCAACGAAGAAAGGAATAGCAAAGCCAGCGGCGGGCCTGCTCGGACCCCGGAGCTTCTGGGAAGCCAGAACTCGTTTTATTTGCGAATATTTAAGTCAACAAACGAGGAAAGTTTGTTGTGGGGGGCCCCTGTATCTCCACCACTGTTGAAATGTAGCAGATCTCCAGCTGTTCCGCTTTTTAAAGCTAAAGCCAAAGTACAGGAAAGCACTTTCCTCTCCCGTTTCTGCAGGAAGAGCCCTCCCGTCCCAGGGCGGGGAGGTCTGTGCGGGGAGATCTGTGCGGGGAAGCGGGAGGGGAGGAAGGCAGTGTCGCTGGGGTTCACCGGCCTCCCAGGGGCCGGCAGTCCCAGCGTGGCCCGCACTACCTGCGCGTCCTCCGCCCAGTCGCGTCTTCCCCGAGTCTCGGTTTTCCCCCCGGGAAAATGGGCACCACACTCCCTGCCTCCCCCCTCGCTCACCGAGGCCTGGGCCGGGGCTCTGCGCCAGGGCCAGCAGGTGCGGGGCGGGGGCGACGAGGGGGCGCGGAGGGGGCTCCGTGCCCACCCGCGGGGCCGGCGGGAGGGGTGAGCCCGCGCGGCCCCGCTCGCAGCCGCCGGCGTCACCGGAGGGCGGGGCCGCGCGCGGGAGACGCGGCTGGAGCGGCGCCCGCGGCTCGGGCCTCCTCCGGCAGCTCACCCGCACCCTGGCTCTCCGCTTCCCTCCCCGCCGCGTCCCCGCGCGAAGATGGCCACGGACGGGCTGCACGAGAACGAGACGCTGGCGTCGCTGAAGAGCGAAGCGGAAAGCCTCAAGGGCAAACTGGAGGAGGAGCGGGCCAAGCTGCACGACGTGGAGCGTGAGTGCGGGCCGCGCGGGGGCCGCGCGGGGGCGGGCCGAGGGGGCGCGGAGGAGGAGGAACGCGGGCGGCCTGGGCCCGGCGGGATGCGGCTCCGGGTGTCCCCGCGCTGGGCGAAGGCGGGGAGTGGCCGTGAGCCCCCGGGCGCGTGGGTGTGCGGTCCGAGTGGGCGGCCCCTGGAGGCTCCGGGCACCGCGCAGTGCCCCCGCCCGCCTCCGGGAGTAGCCGCCCTGGCCGCAGGCCTCTCCGTGAGGGATCCCGGGGCCGGGATCACCTGCCGGGAAGGTGCAAACTGATCGCATTCGGGCCCTTCCCCGGCGGAGCGCGGTGGGGGTGTTGTTAGTGCGTAAACCCGTGGGGGCGCGGCCTAGGATAAACTGTTTTGGTTTTTAATTATTTGACCTCCTCCTTCGCTGTTGTGTCTTTTCTCAATTTTGCTTTTACATGGAACCAGACTCTGATTTCAAAGCTCATTTTTTCCCATCTGCCCCGTGGCCTTAGGTGGAGAGCCGGATGGGGGAAGGGAGGTAGAGGAGCTTACCAATGGGTTCACTTGTGGCTGTTTGAAAAGCTTTGGATGGATGAGGTTGGGTCATACAAGACAGTAGCCTTAAACTGACATTAGTGACCACTACCATCCCGGAGAGCCGGCTCTGATTTCATTTGAGGGAGCAGTGAGGTAGCAGGTGGGCTGGGTCAGCTACTGTTCACCTTGTCTCCGCCCTCAGCAGAGCTTGGGCTCAGGGCCAACCTTGGGAAAGGTGATTTTATCAGCTCTGAGGGTGGCAGCTCCCCTTTGCTGAGCAAGACCTCCACTTCGTGCCCTCACCACACCTTTACATTGTGCTCCCACCATCTATATTTGATACCATCCCCCTTTAAATTCTGTCGAAAAGAACGATGGGTTCATGCTAGGCCCTATGGCACCTGATTCCTTTCTTTGAAAGTTATTTGATAGAAGCAGGTGACCTGAATCTAGAGGGTGCTATGCTTTGGTAGGGGCCTCATTTAAATCGGAGTCCCACTAAGCCCCTATATCATTTATATGCAGCCACAGTGAACTATAAACGCCTAAGAAAGTAGTTAAGCAAATTGGTAGCTATTTTTCTTACATAACAAGAGCAAGGGTAGGCAGTCACCAGCTTTGGTTCAGCTGCCCAAGGTGCCATTCCCGCTCCTGTCTCTCGTCACCACCCTGAGAACACTGGCATTTGCCCCAGGACTGGAATATCGCTGCCACAGCTCCAAACATCACCCCTGTATCCAGGACAGGAAGGAGGGGGAATCTGGTTACCAGCCTGTTTCTCCTTTTTCAGGAAAGCAAAGGTTTCCCCCCAAACTTTCTTTCTTCCCCACAGATTTTTGCTTGTGCATCAGTGGCCAGAACTAGGACACATGGCTTCTACAAGGCAGGCTGGGAAAGGGAGCACTGATCTGGCCACACTGCCATCCTCAAACAGAGTTGGGTTCCTGTTATCAGGAGAAAATCAAGGCATGGGTATTGGGAGGCATGGGGCAGAGGCTTCCTTCTTTCTTTTTGCAGTTTTGTACACTTTGCAGATGGTAGCAACGATGCTGTGAGCGTGGTGTTCTCTGAGGTAGATCTGATGTCTCCATTTTACAGATAAGGAAACTGAGTCACACAGAGATGCCAGACTTGCAAAGAAAGACCCCAGCTAACAAGTGGCGGGATCAGGATTCCAGCGCAGGCAGGCAGCGCTCCAGCCCAGCCTCACTTCAGCTTTTCCTGAACCTTTGTGCTCGGTGCAGAGGGGTTTTCCAGAAACACTCTCACTCGGGTACAGGCTGCCCTGGGATATTTTCTGTGAATTTGTAAATTGCCTTGAGGCAGAGAGATAGTCAAGATGCAGCTTTTCCACAGAGAACCTGTCCTGTCAAGGATGTGATGCCCTCAGCGATCTGGACCAAATTCTGTCCATAAGTCAGAATTTTTTAGTTGAAGTCATGTGGTCATGTTTCCCTTTATGCCCCTTGCACCTTACAGACCACTTCTGCACCCCTTCATAAAACCCCGGCTCCTGCCAGACGTCATCCAGGCCTCCCTCTTCTCTCCAGCACCCCATGCCGCTGTCTCCTGACCTCCCAGCCAGGCTCCTTCATTTCTTAAGGACTTTGGCACATGGGTCGAGCCTTCCTTTCTACCCTAAGCCCTGCCCGACTTGTCTCTTCAGGGCGACCCTCTAACACAGCCCCCTGGAGTCTTGTTAGCAATCAGAAAGAACTCTTTCTCCATCAGACCCCCCCCAGAGATCTCTGTGATCTAGGATCACTGTGCCCTTCTCTCCTCCAGTCCCCAATCCCTTTCTTGTACGTTTTTACATTGTTGTCATATAGATGGCCCTGTAACTCTTACCCTGATTGGGGAAACCTTTAAACCCTAGCCTTAAAGTGACCAAGTCATCTGGGTTTGCCTGGGACCCTAGGTTGTAACATGGAAAGTCCTGGGTCCCTGGAAACCCTTCAGTTCCGGGCCAACCAGGAGAGTTGGTCAGCCTTCTGTTAGCTCTGACCTGCCCAAATTCTTGGCTTCAAAAAGTCCCAACAACAAAGTCACAAAAAAATTGTAGAACATAAACTTGGAGGAAAAGTGAACTTTTCCCTATTCCAGACTCTCAAATCTTCACCTCTCATCCCTTTGACCTTCAGACAGCATCCTTCTGTGGGGCCCTCATCCCCAAGTCAGACCCTGCACCACATTACACACAGGAAGTGGCTCATGTGGGTGGTGTAGGGGGAAGCAGCCTATATCAAACTCCATAGCAGGAGGCCCCAGGCCTCTGTCCCTGCCTTTGCTGTTACTCCTCCTGAGCTTCCTGCCCTGGCTGTATCTCCTTATCCCTTCTGCTTGCCTTCTACCATTGGTAAGTGCTTCCTTGTTTGAGTCTAAGGCATTTTAGAGTTGTGAGGTTACAGCTTGTAGTAGTTTCCCATTGCTATTGTACGCATTTCTACGTAGGGCTTAAAGCTACATAAATTTACCCTGCTGCATTTCTGGAGGTCAGAAGTCTAAAATGGGCCAGCAGGGCGGCATTCCTTCTGAGGCTGTGAGGGGGAAGCCACCTCTTGCCTTTCCAGCCTGTAGGGGCCATCTGCATTTGTTGGCTTGTGGCCCACATCACTCCAGCCTTGTTTCTGTCATCACATCTCCTTTAGCTCTGATCTCCCCTCTTTTAAGGACCTTGTGATTACAGAGGGCCCACCTGTATAATCTAAAATAATCTCCTCTTCTCAAGATCCTTAACTTACTCATGTCTGCAAAGTCCCTTCTGCCATGTAAGGTCACATATTCACAGGTTCCAGGGATTAGGATGCAGATATCTTTGGACGGCCTGTCACACAGCTCTTAATTAGAGAGACCTACCTGCTTATACCTTCTTGTCTTCACACACTAAAAGTTTTCTTCTCCCAACAATCTCCTCCCTCACTCCCTTCCTTCCTTTCTTCCTTCCTATTCTCACCCAGGGATATGTTTATTGATTTGAGAGACAGAGAGAGAAACATCCTTTGCACCCCATACATGCCCCCAAGGATTGAACCTGCAACCTAGGTATGTGCCCTGACCAGGAATCGAACCCAAAGCCTTTGGGTGTACAGGACAGTACTCCAACTGAGCCACCTAGCCAGGGCCACCCCATCCCTTTCTCTATGAGGCTGGAATCCGGGAAAGGTTAGGGGATTTCCCTAAGGTTATGCAGCCACTCTCAGGAAGGATGGGGAGTAGGCACCAGGGTTCAGGCTCCTAGTCCAGCTCTCCTCACCATGCCAGGCCATCTCTCAGAAAGTTGTGATTTACATTAAAAAGGAAAAAGTACATTTGTGTGTGTGTGTGTGTGAGAGAGAGAGAGAGAGAGAGAGAGAGAGAGAGAGAGAGAGAGAAGTTGTCAATATTGTGTGTTGTGAGGAAGGGAGCAAGTTGCAGAACAGTGTATAGAACATGAGCTCTTTAGCTTAATCAAGAGATGCCCCAGGGATTGGGGAAGTGTAGATACTTTTCACTTTAAACCCATCTGTGAATTTACTGCTTTTATAATTTTAAAAAATGAGTTCTGGAATGGGAGTCATGATGAAGGACAAAAGGAGAGTTCATCTCATCAAGAGTTTTTAACTTGAAAGTGAGCTTGATGAGTGATCTAGGTCGGAGACAGGTAGAAGCCGCCAGAGCAGGGCGGGCGCTGGGCTCCTTTCAGGCAGCCCTGGGGGGCTGTGGGGGGACATCATGCAGACTCCCCATTCCTCTGGGCAAGATTCCGATGTTGCCTAGGAAGCAACTCCAAGAAGATGTACGCAGTTTCTGTAAGTACAAATCCAGAGGAAATTTGGGCAAATCACAGGATTTATCCTCACCCGATGCTATTTGCTTTTCTGCCTATTCTAAATGTAGCTTGGTGAAAGATTTTATTCTCAAAGGCTTGTTAACCTAAAAATAAAAAGGCCTTTCAAAGTGGAGGCAAGAAGCATTAGATCAATAAGAACTATTCAGGCGGAAACTGGTTTCGCTTAGTGGACAGAGCATCAGCCTGCGGACTGCAAGGTCCCAGGTTCGATTCTGGTCCAGGGCATGGACCTTGGCTGCGAGCACATCCCCAGTAGGGGGTGTGCAAGAGGCAGCTGATCGATGTCTCTCTCTCATCAATGTTTCTGACTTTCTATCCTTCTCCCTTCCTCTCTGTAAAAAAATCAATAAAATATGTTTTAAAAAAAGAATAACTATTCAGGGAGCATTGATTCAGGCAGAGCCCAATAATGTCCCAGTTAGGAGACAAAGGCAAAGGGCGTTTATGAAAATGGGGACATGACATCGGAAGGAGGAAGGCATTGCTGTGGATGCAGATAACAGTGATGTTCATTCTAGACAATGTTTTTAATTTTCAGTCTGGTAGTCATCAGTCCAGTAGTCATAACTGCATTCTTATTACCTATGCAGACAGTTCTTTGGGGCACAAATGTTGCATTAGGCCCCGCCCACAGGTTATGTTGCCCTGTTTTAATGTTCTAGAGGTTTTTTGTTTCACTTTAAAATATGTTTTTATTCATTTTAGAGAGGAAAGGAGAAAGAGGGAGAGAGAAAAACAGCCATCAGCTGTGTCCTGTACGATCGTTGGGATCTCGCCCACAACTGCCCTATCAGGAATTGAACTGGTGACCTCGGGTACATGGGGCGACGCTCCAGCACGGAGCCACACTGGCTGGCCTGTTCCAGAAGTCTGAGGCATAAGGTGTGCAAGGCAGTGCCTCTGGTGTGGCAGCTCCACTTTAAACTGGCTTCCTTTGTTTTTGTTTTGGACAGACTTGATGATGGGAGCCTTGGATAATTCTGATTTTATGGTGTAGGAAGAAGTCTAAGAAAACCAAATTTCTGGATTAGTCTGGAACAAATGTGTTGATTCCCTTTTTCCACGTTCTAGGGAAGCAGGCTGTGTGCACTGAGGCTCGTACAAGTGAGTTTCCCCACAGATTAATCCTCGCCCCAGCTGTTCTTCTCTGTGCTGCCTGCAGCCAGCCCTCCGAGGAGCAGGGGGCTCACCCCCTTTCATTCCCTCTCCCTTTTCTCCTGCTCTGCATTTTAGTGCACACGAGCTAGCGAATGCAAGTGTCCCGAGAGCACGTCATAAACTAACGCCCTCTAGCAAATTTAGGGACATACCAGTAGAAGGACGCAGGCCACGCATAACCCCGCCCACCCAGAGGTAGCCACTTTGAATATTTTGATGTATTTTGTAGCTTATGTGTTTATATATCTGTGTATATCTATACACATCCTTGGGACTGTCCTAAGTATTGAGTTGGAGCCTAGTTTTAATTTATCACAGTGGATTGAAAAGCTCTCCAGGTCTGTGCAGTTCTTTTCAATGTCAGCATTTTAAAATTATTAGGTGATATTTAACATAGTATTCCATCTTAAATGCTGTACCCTGGCTTGCCCCTTCCAACTTTTCATTAGGGAATTGTTTTTTACTGTGGTTAATGCATGGTTTTAAAGAAATTTAAAAACCTGTGACAAATGTCCTGAGGTAATGTGATTGTAGATGTTTTCCTTCCATCCAGGTGTGGGAGAGTGTTTATATACATCCCACCCCATTGGACCTTGGGGTAGAATCAGACTGAATTTTAAAAAATAAACTTTGGAAAATTTTCCCTCCTTGAGTCTTTTGATTTACCAAAATAGTGGACATCAAAAGACTGTGTATTGGTAGAAATTTTACAAAGTAATTCAAGCACCAACAGAAAGAATATATGCACCCCTATGTTCATAACAGTGCAACCTACAAGCATTAAGACCTGGAAATGGCCCAAGTGCCCATCAGTAGATGAGTGGATAAAAAAGCTGTGGTACATTTACACAATGGAATACTACACAGCAGTTAAAAAAAAAGGATCTCTTATCCTTTAAGACAGCATGGAGGGACCTGGAGAGTATTATGCTAAGTGAAATAAACCAGTCAGAGAAAGACAAATATCACATGATCTCACTCATAAGTGGAATCTAACTAACAAAATAAACTGATGAATAAAATAGATCCAGCGACATAGAGGCATGATACAGACTGTCGAATCTCAGAGGGAAGGTGGGGTGGGTGGGTGGGAAGAGATTAACCAAAGAACTTGTATGCATATATACATAACCCATGGTCACAGATAATAGTGTGGTGAAGGTCTGGGGCAGGTGTGGGTACAGGCTAGAAGGGGCAAAGGAGAAAACACAGCTGCTCTGAACAAGCTCCTGCAAATTATTTACAGAGCATATTCAACTCATTTCCAGTTGTTTTTATTTACTTATTTATTTAATATATTTTTTATTGATTTCGGAGAGGAAGGGAGAGGGAAAGACAGAAACATCAATGATGAGAGGAATCATTGATCGGCTGTCGCCTGCACGCCTCCTAGTGGGGATCAAGCACACAACCCCAGCATGTGCCCATGTCCTCAATCAAACCTGGGACCTTTCAGTCCATTGACACTCTATCCACTGAGCCAAACTGCTAGGGCCAGTTGTTTTAAAATGTTTCACTATCACATTTGTTTTAACTCTTGAATTCAACAGATGTGAGGTTTGACAGAAACAAGATAGAGTGGTAGGAGAGAATTGTATGTGGGAAGAAAAATAACGGTGAGTAAAAATAGTTGAGATGTGTTCGAATTCTCATTATGTAAGGAGGGCCCTGTTTTGGTTGGTGAATCATTTTTTTAAGGAGATTAAATAGCTGTAGTTGTCCTACTGCTGAATAATGCTGAGTTGGGGGAGCAGTAATAATGTTGATGTGGCTCTTCAAAGTAAAATTAAGTAAGTAGAATATAATCACAACTCTGAGCTGCTTTTAGGCTTGTGTACAAGGCCTATAAGAATTTAGAAAATTCAGTCTTTTTTAACCCCATTCAGCATGTTTTTGTGAAGACTGGATCTGTAAGAGACCCGCGTGCTGTGTGTGGCAGTAAAGAATGCGGTGTTTTCGCGGAAGTGATGGCATCATCATCGTACACCATGTAACACCTTATTGTTCAGCAAGTATTTTTGACCATTTGGGATTTCACAAAGACTTTTTAACCTGTTCACTTATGCTTTTTCATCACCAAGAAGTGGGTCGACTAAGCAAAACCAAGATTTTTTGGAAACGTGGCTGATTCTAGGGATCAGTTAGGGAAAGAACACAAGCCCGCCAGGAGAGGTGTTTAGAGGATGCTGGGGACGCACCACAAGGTCATGAGAGCACGCTTGATGCAGCTCCACCTGAGCAAATCGGGGACTATGTTCAACTCACGTCCAGTTGTTTTTGTTTACTGATTTAATAAGTAATAATAGTAAAGGACTTATAACCTCCTGGGTGCGGTAAGAATCCATGAGCTCACACTAGTATAAATGAGTGAATATATAAATTGGGGTGGAGGAAAAGCTCTCTCTGTATTAGAAAGCCAGCTTGAAAATGCAGAAGGGATGATAGAATTTAAAAAGTCATCACTGGCCAACCCTCCCAGTCACCAGCTCAGGCAAGAATCATTAATGGATGGATATTACAACCAGGTATTCGAGTTTGAGGAGTAAGAAGATATTTAAATAGTCTCGGCATGCGTCCCCACAAGGTACTTTTTCATTTCAAGAGGCAAAATGGTCACTGCAGTGGAGAAACCTGGAAGATGCCCCCTCAACCCAGCGCTCACGCAGGCGCGTCCTGTGGGTCACACGGGCAGGAGCTCCGCTCCGCTGCTCTGCTCCTGCCAGACATGTGTCACCGGTCCTGGTCCCGGAAGCAGCAGACAAGCCAAATGGGAACAGAAGGGCTGGACCTGAGAGGAATGTGAAAACTGAATGCAGCCCAGGATCTTGGGGTTTCCATTGCTCTAAGGCAAGCATGTCAAACGCAAAGGCGAACACAGGCCAAATAAGGTTTAAGTTTATGTGAGCCGCAAAGAAACACAAGCTTCAATTTTCATAGAAACGTAGGTTTATTTCAAAAAGTATAGCATAAAATAGAATAAGAGCAATGATACAATTAATGTTTTCTTACATACCGTTATATTGGCCAGGCCACACAATATTTGTTGCGGGCCACAAGTTTCCCATGCTTGGTCTAAAGCTGTTGTGGGACGGTAGAGGGCATCTCAGTAAGGTCTGTGGGTTAAGCGTGGAATTGTTTCAGTGTTCATTTTCTGACTTTGGTGATTACAGTGTGGTATGTGAGAGCTCCTTCTTTTTAGGAAAAAACACTGAAGTGTTTAGAGAAAAGGGAGGGAGGGAAGCAGGAAGGAAGGGTTTCCCTAGAAGCGCGTCAGCCCCTCTCAGCCCAGACTCTTGGGAAGGAAGCTGGTGAGCAGTGCAGCAGCTCCTGGCTGAAGAGGCCCCAGCTGAGAGGGTTAAAGGAAGGAGACTTGGACTCAACCTCCACCAGAAAGAGAACGGGGCTCCGTGAGCAGGAGTGGCCACAGGATCCCTCACCTGGGTTTCCTCACCGGCCTGATGTCACAGCCTCTGCGACCTTCCTGCCCTGAGACTTGGCAATGACAGCATCTGGATAAGCCCCCGAAAGCCTCCCCCTGGGCCCCAGGAAAGAGGCTGTGGCCTCGGCCCCTGAAATACTAGTTTTTGGAGCTCCTTCCTGGTATAGGTACCTTCCCTAGATCCTGTATTCAGACTTCTAGAACATGGCATTGATCTCTGCCGACACTGCGAGTTTCCGGTAAACCCAAAGTGGTTTGCTCGTCCGTTCTTTCCTGCAGCATGCAGAGGGGTCACCTGCTGTGTCCCAGGCCCACACTAGGCACAGGGGGTCAGTTAAGAGTCAGGCCTGCCACAGAGCAGCGTGAGCACACTCTACAGCACCTGCTAGGATAGGTTTGGTAAAGTCACTTTTCCTTATGACAAGAAAGTGGCAGATAAAAGAACCAGAAGCCGCAGCTTCTCTCCCAGTGAGTTGTGTGAACTCGTATTAGCTAGGTGACCCCTATGCGCCTCAGTCTCCTCACCTGCAACGTGGGGAGAGCAATCGCACTAGGCTGCCACCTGCCCCGCTTGCAGAGCTGTGGCCCTTCAACTGCAGAAATCCGTACAGTGCTTACAGACAGGTGGTCTTGTCCTTAGTCCCTCAACGCGCACTCACGGCGGTGGCTTGAAATACACAGAGAGAGAACGACACCGTTGTCTCTGTCCTCTTCTAAGCCTGAAAGAGCATGCATGCGAGGGCATGGCAGAGTCAAGGAGACGCCAGCCGGACTGCAGAGGAAGCCCGGTGTCCTGAGCTGGCGTGTGGCTCAGAGCCTGGCCGTGGTAACAGGCTGACTGTGGCCTTGTCCTCCTAGTGCACCAGGTGGCGGAGCGGGTGGAGGCCCTGGGGCAGTTTGTCATGAAGACCAGGAGGACCCTCAAAGGCCACGGGAACAAAGTGCTCTGCATGGACTGGTGCAAAGACAAGCGGAGGATCGTGAGCTCCTCGCAGGTAGGTCGCGCCCGTCGTGTGACGGTGAGCGGTTTCTGGTTTCAGCGCGGAGGGCGAGAGCGGGCCTTCTCAAACACCCTTTCTGGCTTCCCGCCTCTGCTTCCTCGCCAGAGGACGCGAGTGTGGCGGCTGAGAGTTCTGCACCGTAGGGCCGCGCTGACTTGGGGAGATGTGGAACTGGTCCTGCTGAAGCGTGGTAAACTCTGTTTGACTCGCCATTTAAAACTGTTTCTTCCTGAGCGAACCTCACGGTCTTATTTGTGAGGGACGCCAACTGTAAAGCACTGGGTTTCCCAGACTGAGGGCCACGTGGTTGAGAAGCCACCGCGGCTGGTTGAGCAATTTTATGCCTTAAAGAACAAATTCAAGATCTATCTTTTGTAAAGACTATTTAAAAACAGTTCTCCAGAAGGCAGGGTAGGGGGTGGGGTAAGAGATCAACCAAAGGGACTTGTATGCGTGCATGTGGGCATGATCAGTGGACACAGACATTGGGGTGGCAGGGCTTGTCCTGGGGGGTGGGAGTGGCTGTGCAGGAGGTCAGTTGGGGGAAAAGGAGACATATGTAATACTTTAAACAATAAAAATAAAAAAATAAAAACAGTTTTCCAGGATAAGGGCTGAGAACCCACCCCTATCAGGCGATGAGGATGAAAAAAAAAAAAAAGATACATATTTGTGAAGCCTAATTTTTCATTCATTTCATATAGTTGACATAGTTTATTTTCCATCTTATATTAGTTATCTATTGCTGCATGACAGATTACCCCAAAAATTAACAACTGCAAACAACAAATGTCCATTCTCTCGTGTGGCTCCTGAGAGGGGCCTGGGCAGCTTGGCTGGGTGGCTGGCTCGGCTCTCAGGAGCGTGCAGGCTGGTCGCTGGCGGCTGCAGGCAGCGACGAGGCCGAGGCTCACTCTGAGGAGGCTCTCTCATGTGGCTGTGGCTGCAGGTCTGAGTTCCGCTCCCTGGGGACTTGCCACAGGGCTGCTCAGGACATGGGGGCTGGGCTCCCCGAGAGCACGTGATCCAGGAGAGGGAGAGGGAGGCAGAAGCCATGCCTCCACACCCAGGTCCTCTCTGACCCGGCCTCACATCGGCTGTATTCCCTCAGTCACACAGACAAACCTGATATAATGAGGGAGAGGCCAGGCCCTCTGGCTGTGTGAGACCCGGGTGACAGGATTCTTGTGGCCTGGCAGCCACTGTTAATATTTGTTCGGTTTATTGTGATGTTACATGCATGGAACATACAACTGCAAACCGAAGTCATCTATTTTCATAGCCAGCTCGAGCTTCCTTTCACCCTTGCCTTCATCCCAGGTTTCTCAAAGGGCAGCTTGTTGTTTTCAATAACCTGTTTTACTACAAACACTGCATATGTCCTATATGATCCATGGCTCCAACATCCACAGGGTTGTTTTGACAGGACCCGTGTCATTAATCTCCTATATCAGCTACCAGTCTAGCACATCACATAACGCTTCCTTGTTTTTATGTCCATGAAACTGTAGCACTCGCACTGCACCTCACTCACGAAACACTGGAAAAGAGAACACAGAGAGGGCTCGCTGCCACCACCCTGTCACAGCCATATTTTTATTTTAGAGCGCATCTTTCTAGACCTTGTTTGTTCAAATGCTCACTTTCACACTGTGGGTATTGAGATGTGCGTGTTCCCGCCTCGCCTTTAGACTGTTTTATCCTTAGAGAAGAAGAGTGTATGTTGGATTTTTTTTTTTTTTTGTCACTTTGATTAGAAAGGGAGGCGGGCGGAGGGCTGACAGGCTCCACCCGCCCGTGTCTGCTGCAGAGAGAGTGGCTGGGGTGGGAGGGAGCTGGGGACAGCAGGAAGGCTCTGGAACAGAGGTTGGGTGACTCAGAGCTGCCCTTCTCCCTTAAAAGGCAGAAGATGAATCAGCTGACCGTGTGGGTCAGGGCTGGGGTGGAGGTGTCCTCTCGCCAGGCCCGCAGGCCCTGTTGTATAAGCTGTGCTCACAGAGGGACCACGCTTCATTATATCAAACTGGTTTTAGCCTCTTGGGTTCCTTTTTCTCTCCAGAGCGCACAGCAGGTGGGCAGCGAGGATAGGCAGGTCGGCAGGGCGGTGGAGGAAGTGGCTTCCTCCGCCGAGTGAAAGCTGCCTGTGGGTGGGGAGGGGGCTGCTCTGTTACCTATCCCACCCCACACATCGCGCTTGGAGTGCAGCCAGAGAAGTTAGACCAGGAGACCAGTGTCCTTAGGGATCTCAAAAAGCCCAGCACTGTCCACTGTGACCTTGTTTCGGGGCCCCAGCCACACTCGGCATGAGCATGGAAGTCATGCAAGGCCAGCAGCAGTGTCCCTTTAGGTGATCAGACCTGTCTTATGCCCCTAAGTGGCATTACCGCCCCCTCCCATCATCTCATTCGCCAGATTTGGCTCAAAATGGCTTGAGTGATTAAAAACATCAAGCCTGCTATGGAGACTGCAGATTCACCACCTCCAAGGGTGCCCAGGGGACCCATACACGGAAGGAAGTCAGCTCAGCACCCTCTGCAACTGTCACCCAGAGCCACCACACCTCGTGTGCTCAGGTAACTGTGTTGTAGGGACCAGAGCCCCTGGGTTTCTCTCTGGGCAGTTTGTATGACAAACAGATGGCATGGTAGTCACTCCCCACACCCCCGTGTGGGCTGCAGCATGGTCACAAAGAGGTGGACTTGCTGACAACTCCTGAACGGTCTTCTCTTTTCCCTCCAGGACGGGAAGGTGATCGTGTGGGATTCCTTCACGACTAACAAGGTAAGGTGTCCCCAGCGCACTGGGGGCACCTCCGAACCCCAGCCTCATTAAAAGGTGCTCTCCTCATCCCCATTTCTTGCCTCTCGGGGAGCCTGTCTAGGGATGAAAACCCCACAAAGCCCGTCTGTTTTCAGACAGCGCAGCAGCCCACTGTAGCGTACATTCCTCTCTCGAGCTGACACCCTTGCCCACAGAGGAGCCTGCAGGGCCCCACGGAATGAGCTCACACTGGAACAGGAAGGGGCGAGGCCTGGCACACTGGGCCCCTGCACACAGGCAGCTGCGTTTATTCCTCCTCTGAGTGACGATAAGAGGTTCCCAGCTCCCCAGTTTCCTCTCCCCTCTGTCTTTGGCCAGACTCCATGGCGCTGTGGACAGGAGCAAACGGTGGGTGAAGCCCTGGCTGCAGTGGATTCACGAGCTCTGTCCAGGATGCAGTGGAGTCTGAGCCCCTTGCAGCTCTGGCCTGAGCGTGCACAGCTGCAGAGTAGACCTAAATTCAGACTCTCCTAAAGAGAAAAACAGAAATCTCTAGGTGTGCTTGCATGCCTGCATCATGTTGGCATTTACCGTAACGAGTATTGTGTATTGAGTATGGATTCCAACATTTACTTAGAAGAAAACCTTCCTTTTCACAGTATTAAAAAGGAAACATATTGTGACAGATGGGGGCGATGCCCGTATTCTGCATTATTGAATGTGTTTAGTAAGTGCCATGTAGGCAGCTGTTACCTGACCAGATCAAGTGAGGCCCCAGAGCCATCTGTGGAGCAAGCCCCTAGAGTTTAGGCCCCGGGGGGAAAATAAACAGTTTGCAAAGGGCAGTGTACATCCCTACTCCATGGAGGACTCCGCCGTTCCTCGCATGCCCAATCAGTGCGTGCATGGGAGTGTGTTGCTTCTGTTTATACCTTAGCGTGGCATACAGCACACACGCCTGCTTTCTGGGGAGCTGTAGGGTCACCACTTGTGACCTCTGGCCGGGAACCAAGCCATCACTTATAGGGAAAGGGGCCTGGGATGCCCTCGCCTCACTCACTGGAGGGCAGTAGGCGATTCCCAGCCTCTGAGAGGCTGCGGGACTGTGAGCAACACCAGAATGTTGACAGGAAGTTCCGGGCCGGTGTTTCCCCTTTTAAACAGAGAATCTAGAGGAAAGGCCAGCGCTGGCGTGTCCTGCACAAACTTAGTCCCATTCCCTCACTTCCCAGACGAGGATGAGGCTGTGTTAGTACCAATTCAACGTTGTTGAATCATGGCTTTGTTTGCTCATCTGCACGCAGGAGGATGTGGGTGACTCGACCACCATCCAGGAGCCAGGGACTGTTAGGCTTCGCACTTCATTCTTCCCTTTACAGGTCCTCTCAGCCCTGAGCACAGCTCAAGATCAGCCTCCCACCCCCAGCATCCGTCCCAGGAGTGGTTTAGGACTCAGAGTGGACTGAGGCTCTTGTGTACTCACAAGTAAACAAACTTATAATATACACATAAACAGGTATTCAAGATTATATTTTGAAAATGGAAATCACAGTAAATAAGGTAAAGTATGTGTTGGAAATGAAATTCGGATGGACCTTTAAAAGGAAAGGAGCCCAGTATTCATTCATTCAGAAGAACAAGTGGGGTATAACGTTAAGAAAAAAGTAAAACCTTAAGGATTTTTTTTTTAATTTTTCTTTTTGCTAGTCAGGATTTTAACGTTTAGAATATATGACATAACAGCCTGGTCAGTATGGCTCAGTGGTTGAACATCAACCAAGAGGTTACGGTTCAATTCCTGGTCAGGGCACATGCTTGGGTTGCAGGCTCGATCCTCAGTGTGGGGCATGCACGAGGCAGCTGGTCAATGATTCTATCTCATCGATGTTTCTATCCTTCTTTTCCTCTCCCTTCTTCTCTGAAATCAATAAAAATATATACTTAAAAAATAGAATATATGATGTAATGTTTGGTTGATTAGATGGGGTTGAGTGAGTCTCCTTGTCAGTCAGAAGCTAATTGTTACCCCATCCACTGCCCTTTGAAACTATAATGTAATTCAGTAAGATGGTCAGTGACTTTTTAAAAATTAAATGTTGACGTGTGTGTGTGAAGCCTCCCTTGTTTATCCTGTGAATGGTTCACACTGTGTTTCAGGAGCATGCAGTCACCATGCCCTGCACGTGGGTGATGGCGTGTGCGTATGCCCCGTCGGGTTGCGCCATTGCATGTGGGTAAGTAGGCTCCACAGCAGCTTTTCAGATGTCCTGTGACCCATAGAACTCTGTTGTAGGGGCAGAAACACACAGGCAAGAACTTGTAATTTGTATTGTTTGCTTGTTAAACAATGTGTTAAATTGCTCCCTGAACTTTATAAAAAAAAAACACACACAAAAATCTCTTTCATGATTATTTTCATTACAGAGTGACAGTGGCATAAGCTTTAAAAGTATGCCCCTGACTCAGATGCAAACATCTTGGAATGCATGTTGGTAACGTGTATCAGAAACCCAGGAAAATGTAGAACCTTTGGTCTAGTAATTTTACATCTAAGAAGGCAAGGACTCAAAATATAGAAAAAAACATATGAATAATAACATTTATTATAAAATTATGTAAGATAAAGCCAAAGACAAAAAAGGGAAACAATATGTCCATCAAAAGAAATTGCTGAATAATTGTGGTACCTGAATTGAAAGGAATATTAACAGCCATTAAAAGGAAAAGGCTTGACCACAGTAAGTGAAAAGAGCATCTAGGTTACTAGGAAGATTGTACCTTAATCTCTGTTCTCCTGAAGATCAGTTTAACAGGGTTTAGCAATGAGAACTGCAGTCATGTGGTTCCCTGTCCCCATGTTAAACAGTTGTGGGCCATTTAAGATATGTCCACAGTAGAATCTCAGCCAGGTTTAGAAAAGAGGCATTAGTATAAAAGCTATTTTCATCTCATGACACACGTAAACTAATTACTAGTATTCTGCAGCACACCAAAAAAATAGATTTTTTGCTGCTCTGATAAAAAAAAAAAAGGTACAATTTTGATTCATTCACACCAGACAGGTATTGTTGTGATGTCATCTTTTAATTTGACAGTCTAAGGGAAAGAGGTCAGTGCTCCTGACTAAATAGTCAGGTACTGCATGTCTTACAAATTCTTGTGGCACACCCGTTGAAAACCTCTGAACTAGAGTGAAAACACAGTACTAGTTCTTTCTGGATGATGGGACTATGGATGTTTTTCTCTATAATTTTTTTTTCGGTTTTTAAAAGTAAATACATGTTATTTTTATAATCAGGAGAAAAGAGGTTTTTTAAAATATGAAAACCCTGGGCCTCCAAGCAAAAATTCTGGAGCCTTCTCTGGAGCCAGAATCACACCAGCCATCATCCTCAGTGTCCCCCTCTTTGGGCGACTACTTTGGGGATACCTTTTCACTCTCTTTCTCTGCTTGCCAAGACCTGGTGTGCCTTGGGAACCCATATTCACATTGATATATTTCATATTTTTGAATAACTCAAAAGTGTCTTCATTTTATAACTGGAAAGACAATACATAAAGTTCATCCCTATCTACTTCCCGAAAAGATCTGAGGTGACCCTAATAAAAGCCATGGGTATATATACATATATATTCACAGAAATAAATATATACCACATATGCAAGAACAGTCATTTTATATACATATACACCACAGTTATTTTATATATACACACCACACAATTATAAGGTAGATACTAAGAGATCAGCCAATTGTACAGTTAGAAGGCACAGTCCCCATACGACCCCTCTCTTGAGATTCCAGCTGCAAATTGAAAGGCCCCACGATGCCCCCCTGGCTCAGTGATTGACCAGGATGACTCTCAGAACTCAGGAAGGTGCTGTGCTCTCGGTGTTACCGCAGAGAAAGGATGCAGTGAGAACCGGCCAAAGGAAGGGAGACCCGACAGTCCAGGAGGGGTCTGAACATGAGGCCTCCCCATGTGCCTCCCTGTGGAGTCACGACCAGCATTACTCTTCCCAGCTGCAGCCGTGATTCTGTGCCAATTGGGGGACTCACCTGAGACTTTATATTCACTCTCCATTCTCCTGGTTTCTTCAAGGAGGGGGTGTCCCAGAGCCCCCGTTAGAGATCACACTGTTAGGCTGTCGGATGGTCAGAGCCCCAAGCCAACAGACACCCCCATTAGAGATCACCTCCCGTGGCCAAGGCATAGGCCACACCTCACACTTAGTGCAGCCAGTTCTTAGCTACTCGGTATAGAAATGTACACTCCACATTTTTTAACTCTGGGGTAATATGTTTCTAACTGGGCATTTCATTTTAGTAAATGGATGGAGTTCACTGGGTTATGTGATTGCTCAGTATTTGATGTTGAGATAGAAGCTGTATGGTTCTATACAAAAAGAATATATAGGCTAGGTCACAAGGAACACAATAACACAGTGAACAGTGTCTTCAGCGGCAGTTTAGAAATGATGCTGTGCCTCTTCCTTATTTTAACCCTCGCTCAATGAAGCCCAGAGGGAGAGTCCCATAGGACAGGGGAGCAGGCAGGGAAGAGAACATGTTTCCAAAACCCACCCAGATGGCTTTCTGGGGACACCCTGAGAGTCCGGCTGGAGGAATGGCTAGTGCCTCAGCCCCAGTCATCTCCGCCTCCCTGGGCCAGGTCATGTGGTGGCCCCCTCGCAGGTTGTCATGAAAACCAAAGCTGAGGAAGTACAAGGTGTGAATATTTGTGAAAGCATTTTTTTAAAAATATGGGTCCCATGGATGCGGAGAGAGCATCAGAAACTCAACTGGAAAGCCTGAATCCTCCTCTTGGGTAAAAGCACCATCTCCGCCACTGAGCTACTGATGGCCACTGTGGTGAATTGGAGTTTCCAGGGGTAATCTAACGTACGGTTTTCCAGCCGTGGCCGTGAGACACCCGTGTAACCCCGACATTTTCTCAGTGTCTTTATGGGTGATAGCCTGAGCGGGGCTGTTTCTCAGTTGGTTCCAAACTTGTAAGCTAAAATTCCAGCAGTATTAACACAGTCCCCTTCTCAAAAATAACATGGTAATTGATTACATATATGTATAATTACATAGATATGTAAGTTTTTTTGAGAGCCATATTCGCCGAGGAGCCTTCATTCAGGTATTGTATCCTTGCTCTGAGTGACTGGACTGGGTGTTCTAGAGCAGTGGTCTGCAAACTCATTAGTCAGCAGAGCCAAATATCAACAGTACGATGATTGAAATTTCTTTTGAGAGCCAAATTTTTTAACTAAACTTCTTCTAACTCCACTTCTTCAAAATAGACACTCCTAGGCCGTGGTATTTTGTGGAAGAGCCACACTCAAGGGGCCAAAGAGCCGCATGTGGCTCGTGAGCCACATTTTGCCAACCACTGTCCTAGGGGAATTCAAAGTTGGATAAAATGTGGTGCCTGCCTCCAAGCAAGTAGAATATAAAAGTAATGCCACTGACCACTGACTGGGCATCTGTCATGTGTCAAGAGCTAGTCTGAATTCTGTACCGTCTTCACAACAGCCCCTGTGATACGTGGGTGGGATCGATTCATTTCATAGTTGAGGAAACTGAGGCTCTGAGAACCTAAAAAAAAAAAAAAAGCAAAATTGCAAAAGACTTAGCTACTATAGCAGAAGTTCAACACCAGATGCGCCACCCTGCAAACTTCGCTGCCTCTCATGCGTTGCAGGTAATCCTGAGCAATGCACAGCCCAGCAGAACTGCAAAACCTGCAGCACCCTCATGGCGTGCCTTGAGGGTTGGGGAGCCCTGGTCCACAGCAGGCTGGTTCTGGCCACAGCCAAGTGCACGTCATTCTCACCCACACAACCTAGAAACAGTCTTGCCAAGGCTAATTACTGGTAGTCGACTACCCCCTCACCTGCAGTTCCAAGCAGTTGGGAAGTGAAGGAGAGAGTGCTCTCTCCTAAATATCTTTCCCATTAAAAGGATGCAGGGCTCCTAGGAGTGAGGCTTACCGTAGGTCTGGGGCAGGACAAAAATAAAGTGAGCCTAGGATATTTTCGTTTCCCAGGAAGCAAGGAAATGTCCAAAACCAATAGAGTTTCATCAAAAGGAAACATGAGATGCTTGGAGAGCATCCCCACTCTGCAGATTTGGGGCAATTTGGGCATCACATGGAATACTGATAGTAATAGACCACAGCACAGTCGAAGAGAAAAGGGACTCCATTGAGTGTACATTGATACTGATGAGAGGAGGAGTCTTCAGCTAATCAGAGCAGGAGGAATTATCGAATTAGAAGGTCACCATTTGGACTCCTGAAGTAATGTTTGCTTAAACAAAGGTAGTCATGCTGAAGCCATTATGAAAGGCTGTCAGGGAACAGGGTATTCTCATGCTCTCAAAGTATCACACCACACATAGTACTATTTTACAAAGGAACCCCCCTTCCCCAGGAGAGATCTGACCGTCCCTCCTGTAACCACCCAAAGGCGGCATCACCACCCTTGGTGTGACAGCACCACAGCCTGCGGAAGAGGGGCAGTGAGAGAGAAGTACACAGTGTCACCTCTGTGTTGCCAGAGTGTCATTCTTGAATCTAACCATTAAGAGACAGTGACAAATCCAGAATGAGTGACATTCTATATGACAAGTAGCCTAAGGTCTGTGGTTGTGAACACCAAAAAATATATGGAGGGCCTGTCCTAGATTAAATGACCTATAAAAGGTATAAAAACCTAATGCACTGTGTGACCCTTGATTGGACCCTTGCAAATTCAGGTGTTTAGATGTAACATGTAATGCCTGCAATTTGCATTCAAATGGTTCAGACTTTGTTCCCGCAAAATGTTATGTTAGGAGTTTAAGTGAAGGGATTGAGTGTTCATTGGACTATTTTTTCTTCTGTGCATTTGTAAATCTTCAAAGTGAAAGTTGGGGGAAAGGTTACAATGTGATACTGCTCAAGGGAACACTTTTTTTTAAGTCTGTGTGAATGAGAAAGTATACACACTTTCTGTTGCCCTCCATCAACCTTTGACACTTCTTTCTTCCCATGCCAGGGGTTTGGATAATAAGTGTTCTGTGTATCCACTGACCTTTGACAAAAACGAAAGCATGGCTGCCAAAAAGAAGTCTGTGGCTATGCACACCAACTACCTGTCGGCCTGCAGCTTCACCAACTCTGACATGCAGGTGAGTGAGGGCCTGCATGAGGGGCCAGCCTGCGGGAGGGCAGGGAAGGAGCCCCAGGGGAGAGCGGAGGCTTTTCCAGGGTTCCTCTTAGCAGAATGGGTGCTCCAGGGGAAGCTGCTGTTCCACATTGTTTATTATTATCCTAATAAAAGAGTAACATGCAAATATGACCATACCTTGGCTCCTGATTGGCTATGCTACCAGCCAATCAGGAGTGGGGGGCAGGGCCAAGCAGCGAGAGCACCCGGCCCTGGGGGCAGAGACAAAGCTGTGGCTACAGGCGCTGCAGCAAGTGCCTGGCCCCAGGGCTCGGAGATGAGGCAGCGGCGGCAAGTGCCCACTCTCAGGGGTGGAGATGAGGCGGAGGCAGCGTGGCACTCCAGCCAGAGCAGAGAAGCCTCCAGCCGGCCAAAGCAAAAACGGAAGGCAACAGCCAGAGGGAAGGCCTGGGTCCCAGGTTCCAGAGGAAAATTGGTCCTGGCAGCCAGGGGAAGGAAAGCCTATTGCATGAATCTTCATGCAACTGGCCTCTAGTTTTAAATAAAAGCAGAAATGAGGAAAGCCAGGGCTATTGGCTGTTGATAGAGGAGATAAAACTACATGCCATATTGAACATCCTTCTCTAATTGCCTTGTTGGGGATGGATTAGAGAGCCTGAGGTGGGGTGGGAAGTCATGGGAAGTCCATCTCCCGATCTGAGAGTTGGGTCCAAGGCACAGATGTGTGTGCAACTTCCTGGAGCGGCCAAGCTCAGCGTGTGCACATTACACGCCTCGCTGAATCTGCTTCACGCTCCTGTTTGGACAGATGCAAAAGAAGAAGCTTTAGGTAGTAAGTCTGTGCCCTTCTCTGAGTAAACCCAAAGTAAAAACACTACTCAACACTGACCGCATTTTCTTAACAAGTTGTAAAAGTACACTGCAGTTTATCTCTCCACATCTATCCAGCAAACCTTTTCGGGTGTCCACCACCCACATTGCCAGGCGCTACCTGGTTCTGGGCCACAGGGACACTCAGTCTCTGCCCTCAGGGACCTTCACGGAAACCAGTTGGGGCTGAACAGCGGAGGAGGCTGGGAGCTCAGGGCGGGAGGGGCCATCACAAACCAGCTGCACGGAGTTGCCTGAACCAGCCTTGGAGGGTGAGGGTGCTGCCAGTGAGGTGTGAGGGGAGCCCAGTGGGAGGCAGGCAGCCTGAGAAGTGGGCAGGGACACAGCCCAGCACTCCCCGAGTGCCCTGTGGGTGGAGGCAGCCCTGCAGGGTCTGGGTCATATTTGGACTTGGTTTAAGCAGGGAAGTATGCGTCAGATGAAGCCTTCCGTGGCCCACTCAGGCTTCAGCTGACTCAGGGAGACCAGGTGACTGGGTCATTGTCTAATTGCTGACAAGAGGGGTGTCAGGCTTGACACGTAGTATTTACACCCGGTGTTTGGGACCAGGAGCCTTGCAGACCTGTACAGTAGGGGGTGCTGTGGGCCCAGCTGGCTGCAGCAGCCACAACCTGACAGATGCTTTGAGCCTGAGGAGTAGCCAAGCAACAGAAGATCTTAGTGTGGAAGAAGGAAGCCACAGAGGGACGCAGGCACAGGGGTCGTCAGGCATCTCAAGTGCCTCTGGTGGAGACCTATCCCCCTCACTCTGAGTTGGGGACTGAAGGGGCCACCGATAAGGCAGAAAGTGCTTGTTTGCCGAAGCCGGTTTGGCTCAGTGGATAGAGCGTTGGCCTGCGGACCGAAAGGACCCAGGTTCGATTCCGGTCAAGGGCATGTACCTTGGCGGCGGGCACATCCCCAGCAAGGGGTGTGCAGGAGGCAGCTGATCGATGTTTCTCTCCCACCGATGTTTCTGACTTTCTATCCCTCTCTCTTCCTCTCTGTGAAAAATCAATAAAATATATTTTAAAGGAAGGAAGGAAGGAAGGAAGGAAGGAAGGAAGGAAGGAAGGAAGGAAGGAAGGAAGGAGAGAGAGAGAAAGAAGAAAGAAACAAGAAAGAAAGGGCTTGTTTCCTAACAGGCAGCCAGAGGGAGATAGATGGAATAGAGGGAAGTCCGCTGGCCACGCTGGCTACCTCGCCAGGGCACCGGGCACCGGGCACAGGGCTTGGCTCAGCGTCAGACAGCGGGGATCGAATCCTGGCTCCACTGCATTCAGGCTGCTCAGTCCTAAGCAAGGTGTGTTCCCTGTTTTCTCGCCTGCGAGTGAGGATGGCAATAAATTCCTTCCTGGTAAGATTTTCTGAGGATTAAATTAGATGACAGGTGTAAAATAATATATACAGTGCCTGGTAAATATTAGCTCTTACTGTTATATTATTGATATTAACACAAAGCTTCATTACAGAACAGTTCAGGTGCGTGGTCTGGTGCGGGTCACTGAGGAATTAATGAAACTGAAGCTTCCTCCCATTTCTGGGATCAAGGATGGAAAAAGAAAAACTTGCCTACTGCTGTGGTTCAGTGGTTGACCACCAGCCTGTGAACCCGGAGGTCGAAATTCGATTCCCTGTCAGGGCACAGGCCCAGGTTGCGGGCTCGGTCCCCAGTATGGGGTCTGCAGGAGGCAGCTGATCAATGATTCTCTCTCTCTCTCTCCCACTCCCTTCCTCTCTAAAATCAATAAAAATATACTTAAAAAAAGAAAAAGAAAAACTCAAGGGGCTGGTATAAGACGGTGGCATTAAAGCTATAAATTTTTACATTCTAGAATAAATGAGTGACACAGAGGTTATGTTTAGTGCATTTATGGTAATGAGTGTTTGGTTTTAAAAATTTATTTGTACTTACATTGTAATGAAGATCACAAAAGTATTTTTAAAATATTAAGAATTTACTGTTTACTTCTAAAAGCAATCTATTTGTTTGGTTAAAGAGTGTGGTATGAAAAATGACCAAATTAAAGAGCAGTCATTTAAAGCAGATTATTTAGACCTGGCGTCCCAAAAAAGATTGGATTCATCCTTTGCAAGTGCTAGGACAGGAGTGGTGTGGAGCATGCACTTTTGGGGGCGGGGGGGGGGGGGGGCGGACTGGAGAGATTGGAGGAGATTGTAGCATAGTTCCAAATACAAGTACCCAAATTAAGATGCGGTCAGAGTCTTGTGTGTTCATAAGCTACCTTTACCAGCCTTGCTCATCTTGTCTGATGTACATTTGACAGAAGCTGAGGCTGTAGGGAGTCCCATGGACAGCTGCAGGGGCTTGCAGCCTTGGAAATTCCCCAAATTTGAGAGCTGCCTCCCAGTGGGGACCTTGAGGAGACTTTGGGGACTAGACCCAAGAAGCCTGAGTGCTCCGGAACTCACCCAGCTCTTGTTCCGGGAGGTGCTCCAAAGGGCCTCTCCTGGGAAGAGCTCCTAGGCCTCCCCAACTTCCCAGCAGGACATCCATGCCCAGACAGGGCAGCCTCAGACACAAGGCCGGTGGGAGCAGATTCCCCTCCTGTGATGTGTTCCTTCCCAGCAGAAGAAAGGAGATTCCTTCTCAATGCTAGGCCTCATGTGCAAGAGAGAAGGGAATGGGAAGGCGGGAGGGAGTGGGGAGAAGACGCCAGCAAATGGAAATTAGAGGCGCAGCAGATCAGCTGGCCTTTGCATGCCAGCCATCCTTAAGGCCTGATTCCTGTCTTCTTTCCTCAGCATCAGTAACTGTCAGTCACAGTGGGCTCTTCTGTGTGTACTTGACATTGCACAACCACTTCCTGCACTGTCTTATCACCTCCTCCAGGGCCTTGAGCAGCCAGAAGGTGGGGCACAGGGAGGTTCTGCTATGGCTTATGATTCTCCCCATGGCTTTTCCTGGCTCCAGGGCGCTGCAGTGCCATCTGCTGGGTCTGGGAGCCCATGAACCCTGGATCCCACTGTCTTTTTCCCAACCCCACGAAGGTATGTCAGCCAGAGCCCAAGTGCCATGCCTTTCCCCAGGCAGCCCAGCGTTCCTCTCCCTGTGTGGGCCAGCCTTACTGACGGCTACGCAGAGGCTGCTGAGGGATCACGCCACTGAGCTGACAGAGTCTCCAAAAATAGACCCTGATCTTATCATTCTGATTGGAAGCTTTCCATAGCTTCTTTTTGTCTGCAGACTGACATCTTCACTCTCTACACAGACACACCTTTCATCCAGAGCAGAGGTAGGCGGTCCTTCAGTGCCCTTCCTCCTTCACCTGGCCAGCGGTCATTCCTCTAAGACCAGCTCAGATGCCCCCAGAGTGTGTTTGATGCCCCTCCCATGGGCCCATCTGTATCTCAGCACTTCTCACACTCTGTCACAGTGATCAATGTCTTGTCTACAAGACCGTCAGAAAAACATGCCATTCGACAGTGCTAAGTTCCTTAGACTTACTGCATTGAGGGAGAGAACCCCAACCTGAGAATCTCTATAGGCCTCTAGGTGGAGAAATCAGGGAAGGCTGCTTGGAGGGTTTCAGATACTACACCGGGTGGTTTTAAGGTGGACCTCTCACAATGAGAAACTGGTTGACAATGTAATGCCTTTGGATTGGTGAGTCCAGTGAGCTAAGGTCTTACAGCCTGTCTTGATGGGCAAGCAATTAGTTTTGATAAGTTGTTTACGTGGTTCACAGTCTTATTTTGCAAAAGCAGGTATTACCTAGAGCAGTGATCGGCAAACCACGGCTCGTGAGCCACATGCGGCTCTTTGGCCTCTTGCATGTGGCTCTTCCGCAAGTCTATTTTGAAGAAGTGGAGTTAGAAGAAGTTTAAGATTAAAAAATTTGGCTCTCAGGTAAGGGAGGCTGGGGGGAGGATATTGGGGAAGGAAAACATATGTACTACTATTAAATATAGGTTATATTGTAAATAAAAAAAAATGGCTCTCAAAAGAAATTTCAATCATTGTACTGTTGATATTTGGCTCTGTTGACAATGAGTTTGCCGACCACTGACCTAGAGCAAGCAGGGAAGTTATGTTGCCTTGGTCACAGGGTTATGTAGCATGGCATCAAGAGAGTATGCCTGGTCCCAGAACTGAGTAACACGGAGACAAGGGATTAGGTTGGTTTCTGCTATTAGAACCAGTCGTGTTAAACTGAGCGAGCTTCAGGAGAGTGGGGGCTAAGACCCAATCCTCCTGCAAACCCTAACCCTAGCAGGGTGCTGGGACGTCATCATCATGTGACCAGTGCTTGCTGGCACTGTGCACACACCTCTCAGTGGCCCAGGAGCCTCTGGGGAGTGCCCTGACCTGGGAGAAGCAGCAAATGGAGAGTGTCTGACAGAATGCTGCCTCAACCCTTGCTGCGCCAGGTGGGGTCCAGCGACCAGCGTGGCAGCACCAGGAGCTTGTGAGAACTGCAGAATCTCGGGACTCGCCCCACACTCTATAGCGAGCAGCTCATTAATGTCTGAGGAGCACTTTTCCAGTCTGGCCTGTACAACATTGGACAAGGCTGCTTGTGGGAGTCAGTCACGATTCTGTTTAGCAAACGTTCAGAGTCATGCGCCTCCGGTCCATACCCTGAAGGACAGGCACAGGCACGCAGCTCAGTGACAGGGTGTCAGGTGTGCGTGTGCGTGTGCGTGTGTGTGTGTGTATGTATGTAAGGAGCCTCTTTTCCCTGACAGCCTTGCCCCTCATAGAGCTAGTAATGACGACACACTCTTCCTGTTCTTTTCCACGTCAGATCCTGACCGCGAGTGGTGACGGGACATGTGCCCTGTGGGATGTGGAGAGCGGGCAGCTGCTGCAGAGCTTCCACGGGCACGGGGCCGATGTGCTCTGCTTGGACCTGGCGCCCTCAGAAACGGGAAACACCTTCGTGTCCGGGGTAAAGATCCAAGGAAAATGTCTAGAGTCCTTTGTCTATCAGGGAGGATGGTGGGCAATTCATGTCACTTCCTGGGATGGGTCCCTGAAAAGGTTTTCAGGTACTCCTTATCTCCCCTCTGCACCCCCAGCTCCCCTCTGCACCCCCAGGGCCCCCACTGTACCCCCAGGTCTCCCACTGTACCCCCAGCTCCCCTCTGCACCCCTAAGTCCCCACTGCACCTTCAGCTCCCCACAGCAACCCAGGTCACCACTGCACCCCAGCTCCCCACTGCACCCCCAGCTTCCATAGCAGTGGTGGTCTGGGAGGGCCTCTCATTCTGCCCTGACATTCAGCATCCAGGGAAGGATCTGGAATGTTCTCCTGGTGTGATTGCTATCACTCGGGGCGTGTATCTGCCACATTTAAAAATCATTCCTCCCGAGTTTGTATCAGCATTGCAAGTGGCCACCAGGGCACACGCTGGGTGAGGCAACACTGTATTGTGAACAGGGCTTTGGGGCTGGGGGACACTCTCCTGCCCCAACCCTGCCAGTCACCTCAAACAGAGTATCTGAGGTCTCAGAGTTGGGCGGACAGGCCACGGTGACCCAGAGCAGCACCAGGCTAGGAATCAGGATGCTACCTCACTCTGAATTTTATCATCTGTAAACAATAGTTCTTACCTCCCACCCTCCCCCAGGACATTATGAATAGTAGATAGAAGAGTTTACATTGTGTTATACAAATAGTAGGGGCGAGTATTAGGAGAGAATGGTGAGAGGCCGGTGATGCTACACCATCAAATTGAAATGTGGGGTTCAGGGTACAGACTTCTTGTGGGTTCTTGTCTGGCAAAGTTGAAGAATAAATTTGTAGATTAACAGGGTTTTTTTTATATAAAAATGAGGAAGTTTATTGGAAGCATATACAAACTCCATCTGGGCAAGAATCCCCAAAAGGGACCCCCTGGGGAGGGGACCCCAAATTGGAAAAAAAAACTCTCTCTCTCTCTCTCTCTCTCTCTCTCTCTCTCTCTCTCTCTCTCTCTCTCTCTCTCTCTTTCTCTTTCTCTGATGGGAAAAATCTAAGTCTAAAAGTCTAAAATCTATCTCATGTCCCTTTGTCTCTGGTTTACATATGTTTTAGTTCTTTGTCTAAATCTGACTGTTTGCAATTGGACCCTTTCCTTAATTTAAGACGCCTGGCTTTCCTCATTGGTCATTCTGCTACATAGTATTAGTTTTAAAGTCTAAAGCCCAGTGGTCCCCTCCCCAATTTCCACCCCCTTGTTTTGCAACATTATCCATCTAAGGTTCAGGTTGGAGTTGCGTTTGATCTCCCTTATGGCTCTCTCAGTGGTCTTGGCCAGAGATGTTTTATTACCCCTGAGGCTCTCCCAGCTGCTCAGGCCAGAGATACCTCTGTCCTTGGTTTATGGCTATTTTCATTGCGCAGGCCAGATATGCCTCCATCCTTTCTGAACACTCCCTTCTTATCTGCCTAATTAAGCTAGCCAGCTAACCCTTATCAAAATGATGCTTGCAGCTGGAAGATATAAGATCCTTTGCTCTCAGCTGTCCCCCTCTTAGTTCTGGGCATCAGGTGAGGGCTCTCTGGCTTCTAAATAGCAGGGACCTCACTTTTGTTCTTAGACATTTGGCCGTCTCTGTGTATTTCATTCCTAAACCTTTGTATAACTGTTTCTCTCTCCTCAGCCACACTGTTTACTCAGATTGTCATGTCATGGTAGATTCTGTTGTCTCTTTCAGACACTAAACTCCTCTGATTTAGTGTCCTCTAACTATCAGAAGACACAGTGCTGAACCCACAGCAGGTCTTTCTGAGATGTCAGTTATGGTACTTTGTCCCCGCCCCCTTCCTCTAAGTTGAAACCAACATATTGGACACCAATTTTAATCCGTTACTTCTTCTATTTGACAAGTGAGAAACCATATCATAGTCCCCAAGCTTAACAACAGGACTACTCTGCAGGACTTTATCAAAATGCTCCTAGACCATGATCTTACAATGTAGGAATCGTGTTTATGAACTTCTGGGTCGGGCTGGCAGTCCAGGTTTACAGGTCTTGGGGTGGAATCCAAGTAGGTGATTTGCCCTGCTGGCAGGGCCATGACTGGGCTCCTGCTCTGCTGATTCCCAGCGGGTGCTGCTGGGGTGCAGCTGGCCCAGAGGCACCTAGCGCTCCACCTTGGCTCAGGGCTGCCCCTGACGCCTGAGGCAAAGCTGGGAGGTCCCACCTGGCAGCCACTGTTGTCTGTTCTCCCCTGTGGGCTCAGAGAGGCGGCGATAAAGGGAGGAGGAAGGAAAGGGGGAAATGAAGACCTGGGAAATGTCCAGGGGAAGGTGAGACATAGGCTCTGGACAGTTTGTGCCCAATCAGAAAGCTGCCAAAGAAGAAAACATGCTCCAGGGGGAAGCTGGGTCCTTCCCTTGTCCCCCGCCCAATCCAAGATCTAGTTCCGGCTTCCTAGGGCTCATCAGTTGAAGTGGCCTGAAGCAGAGCTGGTCTCCGACTTGCCTGGTCTGTGTTATGTAACTGGAGCTCCTGGCTGTCTGTGCACAGTCCTTGCAGCGGCCTTAACTCTGGGTAACTTTGCATTTGTAGGGATGTGACAAGAAATCCATGGTGTGGGACATGCGCTCCGGCCAGTGCGTGCAAGCCTTTGAAACCCATGAATCCGACGTCAACAGTGTCCGGTCAGTGAGCAGGGTGTTCGGCTACTCCTCTGTTCTCCAGGGCTCGCTCCCTGGCGGGGGGTAGTCCTGAGCCCACCACCGCCTCCAGGCTTAGCATACTGGGCTGAGAGGCCTCCCCGAAAGAATGGCTGATCTGTGATGGGACTGAATAGCACTCCGAAGCTCTCGGAGAGTTTTAATATAATTGTACCAGGGGCGTCCTCCCTGTTGAGTCAGTATTTCCCATTTTATTCATTCAACAAATATTGAGTACTTCTAGGCTAGACATTATTCCAGGAACTGGGAATACAGTTGTGAATAAGATAGACAAAGTCTCTCCTTTCCTGCAGGAGACAAGAAAACACACAAATAAACAAATGTATGATTTAATTGGAGATACTGATAAGCGCTATGAATAAAAGTAAAACAAGGAGAAGTAGTGGGATGGGTTGTTTCTTAGAATGGTCAGGGAAGGCCTCTCTGAGGAGATGATATTTAAATTGAGGCCAGGATTATAAAGAGCTGGGGGGAGATGAGAGGATCAGGGACCTAGAAAAGGCCAGATTATTGAGTTGGGGAGAGGGTGGCCAACAAGATCTATGTTTTGCCTTTAAAAGATCATTCTGGCTGCTGTGTGGAGACAGGTTATAGGGGAGCAAGAATGGTAGGACGTGTGACAGCCGGTTAGAAAGAAGTTGCAGGAGATCAAGAGAGAAAGGATGCGGCGGGAACTAAGAAAACATAGTAGAGACAGAACTGTCTAGAATTGGGAATGTTCTGAGTTCTTACCTGCCCTGCAAGCTGTCCAGTTGGGCTGCCACAAGGTCCTGGCTGCTGGTAGGTAGAAGACACGAGACTCCTGGGTCAGAGACGAAGGACAGTTTATCACTCAGAGCAGTGTCAGCGTTTCTGTGCTGGTTGCTGGAGCCCAAATTCCACAGGATGACATGAAAAGGGCAAAATAACATGCAGGACCTATGAATTGGATCCTGAGAAAGAGGTCAATACTTGATATATAAATTTGGAAGATGACGCTGTCCAGGCAGTATAACATAATCACTCAGGGACCTTCAATATGCTTAGTAGGCAATACTAGGCTTGTTCTGCTTAAAAGCAAGAACAAAATGAGATGACTTAATTACATTAGTAGTGGAAATGTTAGTAAGAATTTTCTATCTCCCTTCCCTCAAATATGGGATAAGATAAAAGGAGAAAAGGCTATCACTTTTTGCAAATATGTAGCAATTACCTAGAAAATCAAAGAAAATCAATCCAGAATTTACTACAGATAGAAAATGAAGTTACTAAGGTGCAGAGCAGAATATCCACAAAAATCAAGTAAACCCTTCTGATGAAATACAGTTTAAAAAGGCACAGTCTCTCGCCCATGCTTTTGCCTTTACCCTGACCTCTTCTGAAGGCCGTTATTCCACCAGGTCTCCACTGAGGCCTGCCTCTCTCTGGGGAGCGGATTACAGAAAAGAGAGTGCCAGTGGCAGAAGGCGTCGCTATTTACTGGAAGCTCTTTATTCGGCACCATGCCACGTTCTTTGCTGTCTTATTCCCTCTTGACGAGGAAACTGAGGCTGTGCAAGGTGAAGTCACTTTGCACAGGTATCTAGTCAGTGCAGAGAGCTGCATGTGGCTCTGTGTGTCTGATTCCAGTGTCTGTGTTTATAACCACTTTCTTATCCCTGAGCTCTGGGCCATGTCTTAGGAATGAGGTATGTGGTCAAAGAAAACTACGGGTCCGGGGACCTGCTCTGTGTTCCATGCCTGGTACACCTGTGTTATCACATTCACTCCTCACCACACTCTGCAAGGCCAATGCCACTGCCCCCCATTGACAGGAAAGAAAACTAGAGGCCAGTGGGTCTGATGGATGAACTTTCCTTTCTGGCCTCTGTAACAAATGGTCCTTATGTCCCTAGAAGTGGAGATTCTGAATCTGAGGGCCTAGCTCCTTCCCTGGTCCCAAGGAGGGAGCCGGACCTCTGCCCCTTTGGGAAACATTTCTACTACTGATGTAATTAAGTCACCTCAGCCTTCCCTGTGACGGGCATCCAGGGCTGGGAGTCACCACTCCTAAAGCGCATTCTCCCCAACTTCTCTGCAGGTACTACCCGAGCGGGGACGCCTTCGCCTCGGGATCAGATGATGCTACGGTATGTTCCTAAGTCACTGAAAGCTTTCTTATATGAGAGAGAGACGTGCTGCCTTCATTTTATCTTAAGTAACTTTTTTTATTAGAAAAATAATGTGTATTCATTGAAGAAACCTTGGGGAGAAATTAAATTACCTTAATCTCCCTACCCAGAAAAAAATCACAATGAGATGAATTCCTTTCTGTCTCTTTGTTTGTTAAATAAAATTTGCTTTTTTCCACTTACTAATAGATTGTGAACATTTTCCTATGCCAGTAAATATTGCTCTGTATTATTTTTAGTGATTGAGTAGTTTCCCATGTTACAGATAAAACCATCATTTACTTAACCCGTCTTCAGTTTTGAGACATTTAGGTTTTCAAGATATGTGTCTTTTTCCTGTTAAAAAAACACTGCTATAAGTATTTTTGGAGCCTCTCATTATTTTCATAGAATGAATTCTCAGGCATGAGCTTACTGAGATAAAAATAGGCCTAGTTTTAAAGCTTTTGATACTAATTGAAAAATTATGTTCACTGATTTTTTTCAAGAGAAAAGAAATACCTTCTTGTGCCCTGAAAAATACCACATAAATTATTAAGTAATAGTAATAATAGTTTTGATTTTGATTCAGTACTGTGGAAGAAATTACAAAGGAATAGATTGGGAGTTCTGATAATAATGCAAATTTAAAACTTACGGATGTCGAAAATATATAACCAAATGTAAGTGCATACATTTTGGAAAAATCCTTTGCTACATGTATGCCAGGCCAAGTTGAAATCCTCTAGATCTGAATGGGGAGGCGTAATCAATAAGATATATACCCTAATTTTAAAGAAAGTAGAATGCATACCATTTATAAAGCAATACATCCAAAATGGCAAATAAACTGAAAATGTTTTCAAAATCTCCTCTAATCCAAGAAATGCAAATTTCAATGATCAGTGCTCAGCTGCAGGAGAAATGCTCAGTGTGGAGGTGGTGGGGCAGGGAGCCTGGGGCCAGCCTGATCAGAATCCTGGGTACCAGCCCTCTAGAAAGTAGTTCTGTGATAGAAGAATTTTCAAAATATCTCTATCCTTTGATCTGGGCATGCTATTTCTTGGAAATAATTCTATTCTAAAGATTCTATCCCATAGCTATTATAAGGAAAATGTCAGGGATTTTTACATAAGAACGGTCACCATGGGAGAGAATCCATATACATAAAAGCCTAAGCGACCATTACAACCCAACGACTGGGTCGACCAGTCAACCAGTCGCTATGATGCGCACTGACCACCGGGGGCAGATGCTCAATGCAGGAGCTGCCCCCCGGTGGTCAGTGCATTCCCACAGCCAATCTCCCGTGGCCGGCCAGTGGTGTCAGCATCTGGCATCTACTCCCTCTGCGCCTAGCCCAGCGACCATTGCCTCCTCTCTCGATCCCGCCCGGGGCCTTTGGTCCCTGGCTGGATGGGGAACTGGGGCTGGGTGGTGTTGGACGTCCCCCCTTTCCCAGGGGGGCTGAGGTCCAGCTCCCTCCTCAGGGCTGGCAGCCAACTTCCCATGCCTTGTCTCTCCCCCCCCCCCCGCCCCGCCCCGGGGCAGCAGGCCCTGATTGGCCGGCCCTGATCAGCCCTGATCACTGGCCAGGCCTAGGGACCCCACCCATGCATGAATCTGTGCACCGGGAATCTAGTTATTATAAAAGAAAAAAATTAGACACAAACATCTTTTTAACAGGGTCTGGTGTGGGAACCCTTTTCACATCCCGCATGATTCAGGGTCCCGGGTTCAGTGTTTGGGTTTCTGGAGAAGGCATCATGCAAATGAATAAAGAGACTCAGAAAAATACTAATTTGGAAAATGGGGGCCAGGTGGTAGTTCAACTCTAGTGGCAGAACTCCCCCTCGCTCTGGCTTCGCCATTCCTTTTATTAAGATTAAAATCATAAGATACAGCTGTATCCCCCAGGCAGAAACACCAGTAAAAGTCAATCAGTAGATCTTCTTAGGACTAACAGGCGGGGGCTGCGTCAGCCACCAACATCCCAGGAACCAGCTCCAACCCCTCAGAGCAATCAAGGTTGACCAGCCCTCGAAACTCCCTGTCCACAGCTCTCCATTATTAAAGCAATGATTGGCTTCCAGCAGAATGGCTAGATTCTGATATATCTACATAAAGACTAACAACCATGTTAATTATGGGTTTTTTGTAAGATTATTTAATGAGATAATGCTCATAACATAATGAAAAAGGTAATAACGAAATATCCACCCTGTGTTTTTTTTATTTCATTATTTTTTTAATACACATAAAACAAAAGTAAGTCTGAAGGAAATAGATGTTAGCCAGTACTTCTAGGATTTGGGGTGACTTTTATTTTCTATGCATTTTGAGTTTTTCTGAATTTTCTACAGAAAATTTTTCTAGAAAAAAAGGCTGGGTCTCATTTTTGGTTTTGTACCTGAAGAAGTCTCTTACATTTGCTGTGTCTTTAAGTCTCCACCGAAGATGAACAGGAATTGGGATTGAGGGAGAAAATACTAGGAGAGAAAACGTAAGAGGTGTTTCCCTTATTTCTCAAACTACACAAGCCATTGGCACCTGCTGCTGGCCCTGTGGTGCTGCCTCACCGAACTGGAGCCAGGAGTAAGTGCTTCTTTGTTTGCACCCCAGTGTCGCCTGTACGACCTCCGGGCGGACAGAGAGGTCGCCATCTATTCCAAGGAGAGCATCATATTTGGAGCATCCAGCGTGGACTTCTCCCTCAGTGGTAAGATTTTATGTCAGAAACTTTCCCGGGGCTGTAAAACAGGACCTAGGTGACACCCAGCTCTTTGTCAAAAGGCCCCTCAGCTAAACTTCCTGTGGACCCATATGCCAAATAGTCTCCTTTTGTGCCAGTCTCCCTCCACCCCCACCCACCGGGCTCTGTGAGCCCTACTTCGCCCTGCCCTCAGCGGCTGCCCCAGCCCCAGTCACTTCAAGGGAAATGAAGGCTGTGCCATCTAATACTGTTCTTCAAGGCAGAGGTGGAGTCAGTGCACAGGGCCTTAAGGCCTTTCTTCCCCAGCCTTCCGGTCTCCCTTCACGCCTGAAAAAGGACTTTTTTCAGAGGTGGAGGGCAGGTGGCCCTTTCTCAATGCCCTGAAGCTCATGGCACCTGTGCCCTCACAGGTGGGGGGGCTGCTGGTGCACGTTAAGGCAGCGCTGATACTCTGGGTCACTGGACCCTTCTGTTTCTCCAGACACTCCCCAATTCTGCATCTGAGCCTTCGTGCATGCATGTTGCTACTCCCGCCTGAAACATCTTTTGTCTGCAAGGCAAACTTCTTTCCAACCCTCAAGAGCCCATCAAATGTCATTTCCTCTGCAATGTCTTCCTTGGTCCTTCCTCTGTGGTGGCATAGCCCATCTCACATAACTGAGCACTTACGTGACGCTATGCCGTGACTTATGTGTCTGCCTACCAAGACCACCCTCCACAGGGGCACAGCTGTGCTTTCTCCTCTGAACCCTCAGGGCAAAGCACAGTATGTGACACAAAGGGGCGTTAAATCACTGTTTATTGAAGGAATGAACAAATGAGCGAATGAGTGAGTGAATGAGTGAGTGAACAACAAGCAAGCGAGCGAGTCATGAAAAGAAAATCAGGAAGGAAGGAACTGGTTTAATAACTGTCACTCCTCCCGCTTGCAGGTCGCCTGCTGTTTGCTGGGTACAACGATTATACCATCAACGTCTGGGATGTGCTCAAGGGGGCTCGAGTCTCCATCCTGTTTGGACATGAAAACCGTGTTAGTACTCTACGAGTTTCCCCTGACGGAACTGCTTTTTGCTCAGGATCCTGGGATCACACCCTAAGAGTAAGCAAGGAGACTTTCTACTTTACTCTGTGTGTGAGAAGAGTGATTGGCCTTCCGGAGAGCAGAAGTCCGAGTGAGCTAGGAGAGGCCCAGACAGGACATGGAGCTCAGCTTACTCAGAGCCACAGAAGGAATGAGTGGCCTGGGAGGTAGTGAGTGCCCCATCCACACATAGATTGCACAACTATGTGTCAGCATGTAGTTGAGGGAATAGCTGGACTAGATTATTCAAAAAGTTCCTTCTGACCCTAAAAGTATGATTCTTCTGAGTCTAGCCTTTGGCAAACCACAGATTGCCACTCTCTCCTCCTAGAACTGCAGGGTTCTTGTGTGGTCACAGACTCCTATGAAACCAACAGAGGGGCTTTAGGAGGCCATGAAGCCCCTGAAATTATATGCCAGACTTTGTGTGTGTCCTCCTCAGGGCATATATATATATTTTATTGATTTTTCACAGAGAGGAAGGGAGAGGGATAGAAAGTCAGGAACATCTATGAGAGAGAAACAGCGATCAGCTGCCTCTTGCACACCCCCTACTGGGGATGTGCCCGCAGCCAAGGTACATGCCCTTGACCGGAATCGAACCCGGGACCCTTCAGTCCGCAGGCCGATGCACTATCCACTGAGCCACACCAGTTTCGGCTCCTCGTGGCTTTTAAAAAAAAAATTCTCAAAAAGCTCCACGACTTTGTTGGGTGCTGGCTCTCCAGAAATACTATTTGCAAAGCAAAGCTCGCCGCAGTGTGGAACCCCACAAACTTGACAGTCTCAGTGGTGTCTTAGGAGGGAGAGCAAAGGCTGATCCTTGTGGTTTTAGGAATTTGAGGCAGATCTTTTGATGGAGGGACTTTGGTGGCATCGAGTGTAGGATTGCTGGACACAGGCTGGGGGAGGAGGAGGGTTTCGAAGATAGGCTTTCACAGGAATCACTCACTTGATGCTCTGTGTTGAGAAGTGCGTCTCTTCTGAAGAGGATACTTGACTCGTGTGTTCGTAGGATAAAAAGGTGAATGGACTTTTGCAAAGTTCCTGAAAGAAACAGTAAAGTTATTTGTGACTTCATTCATCTTCCTGGTTAGGAGTCGCCTAAATCAGTGAAGTTGTGTTCATGTACTCAGAGGGCTGTCTGGGAACACATGGCTTCTGTTGCCAATCTAAGAGTTACCAGCCCCACGTAGAAGGCCACAGATTCCCTTAGACAGTTAGCTGAGGGGGAGGAGCATCAGGTCCAAACATACACCTTTCTCCTCTCAATCCTCAGGGCAAAGCAGAATAGCTGTCACACCTGGGCACTCAATCACTGTTTATTCAATGAACAAACAAATGAGTTGCTAAGAGGAAAGTGTTTTATTTTCTAAGACATGCAGGTGCTCTATTTTGGATTGAGTGTGTGTGTGTGTGTGTGTGTGTGTGTGTGTGTGTAAAGAAACTTTGATTTGTCCCTTTAAACTCAGGATTTGTAAGTTGTTAAAACTAACAGTTATCTGTTTGTGTTTTTGCAGGTCTGGGCTTAATTGTTTCCTCACAATACACTTTATGTACCTGAGGTTAGAATTTGAAATCGCCACATGTCAATAGATCTTACTTCTAGAGGACTTGAGAGTTTATCACAACTTGGCTGGAAGGTCACCAAACATCTCCAATATTACTATTAAAACTACCGCCCCTGGAAAAGTGTCACTGTCAGCTTTCAGCACTAGGAGAACACCTTCAAGTACAGTGTTGCTGGGTTTTTTGTTTTTTTTTTCATTTTGAGCACTTTTTAAATTTATTCATTTTAAATATATGTGTGTGTGTGTGTGTGTGTGTGTGTGTATTTATTGATTTTAGAAAGGGAGGGAAAGGAAGAGAGAGAGAAAAATATCAGTGATGAGAGAGAATCATTGACCAGCTGCCTCCTGCACACCCCACCCTGGGGACTGAACCCATAACCCTGGCCGATGCTCAACCACTGAGCCACACCAGCCAGGCTAAAGTTTATTCATTTTTAAGGTTATTCTTAATTATACTCATTCAGTTACCAACAGAATCCAGCGTCTAATGTGTTTGCTATTGCTTCTTTGCATCAGATTTGTTTCGGAGCACCTTAGGACCTGCTCCCTGTCAGCGGGGCTGTGTGCTGGCTTTCCTCCCGAAACGCTGGTTTCAGTGACTGTAGGAGGGCGGCCAGTGATGGGAGGAAGTTCCAATTCCAAATGTAATTAGATTCGCTTTTTTTTTTAAGCGTTTTTGTGGGGTTTTTTTGTAAAACTATCTTTCCCAGTCTTGCATCATATTGTCTCATTTCACATAAAAATCTTAATCTACGTGAACTGTTATAAATGAAGCAGGTGTGCGTAAGATGGACAGGAGGCTTACGTTATGAATCAGGCGATGATGTGATAGGAGTGTTAGCACATGGACAGAACATTTTCTTTCAAGGGAAAAGCTGAACGCTGTTTGTGATACACACGCTTCTCAGAGCAGCCAAAACCTTTCTGTGCGGGAACGGGACGGCACACTGAGTGAAAGACGTATCACTAGCATAGACGTGAGGGTTAGTGGCATTCCTCAGCCTACGGTGGATCTTGTCCATGTCCATTCTACTCATATTTATTGCATTATGGATGGAATTGCATATGCAAATAATTGCCAGGTTTCAAAAATAATGTTTTATATTGAAAAAAATAAAAAAGATATCTTGTCTTTATGTGAAATTCAGCAATTCTTTTTGAAAGATACCAAATGCTTTGTTACATGACCCTTTGTTTTATCTTGTGTCTAAAGGTATAGAGAGGCTTATTCTTTGTTTTAGAAAATGCCTTATTAATCAAGATGGCATGCATTCGGGAAGTAAAAAGTCACCTCACATTCCAAAAATCACTCCTGGGTGATGCTTGCCGTTGGCTCCTGTGGTGCCCAAAGGCTGTGTCTGCTGCAGCCCTGGGTCTCCGGTCTCCTCTCAGCCCTGTTCCCGCCCTTCCTTCCCCCAGGGCTAGTTCTGGCTCTGCAGGCCCAGCCCAGGCCCCGCTGCTCAGAAAGGCTCTTCCTGAGTGGGCACAGCCATCGGATAGGCCTGCCTGGCACCTGTAACCTCAGGGGTGCAGGACCACCCTCAGATCTACTTGGTCAGGTATCATAATGGACCAGTCAGGCCATCTTTTCCACCTGTTTTAAAATAAACAGAACGGTTATATTCAGTCATTTGTGAGGGTTTTACTATGCAGCTAAGAGAGCAATATAAAAGGCTCCTGATTGCCTCTGCAGAGCCAATAGGGAAGAGGACATGGCCCCCAGGGACCGTTTTTCAGCCACCTCCTCTCCCCCGCAGAGGACAGCCTGGACAGGGGCTCTGGGAAATGGGCACAAGGTCCACTCAGCTGCTGAGGAGGCAGGTCCCACAGTGTATCCACAGAACCCCTAGAACATTCCAAACTGCTCCTCATCTCCTAGCTACAGCATCCCCTACCTCTCTCCCACAGACCCTTGCCTGCCTCTGCACAGCAAATTCAAGCTTTATGTTTGGAAAGGCAGAGCACATCTTCAGTGCAAAATAGTCCATAACTTTACAATTAAAAAACAATTTTTAGGGCCCTATGGAAATATTTTATAGATTACTCATCCCTGGGCAGTAAGCCACCTCCCCTATAAGTATTTCATCTCACAGTGTGGGCTGTTCAGTATTTATTGATGAAATACTTGGTTGGGAATATACTACGCTCTATGGACACTCGGGGGGAAAATCCAAGTAATAAGTTGTATTTTGCATACTGAAAATAATGCCAAGTGGAGTTTTTCAACCAGTTTGTCTTTTTTTAGAGGACTTGGGGGCAAACCCACCAAACTGATTGTGGTGAAGGAGCCCAAGGAATGTGCTCCTGTGTGCGTAGACTTGGACCCCCCTCCCAGGCAGAGAAAAGAAGTGGAGGCAGGAAGGGAGTCACCTGAGGAGGCGGGCAGTGATGGGGGTTGATGGGAAAGGCCTGTGACCTGAAACCAGGCAGCTGCTCCGGAAAGACCCAGCAGCAGGCACTCCACACCCCCTTTCCTCTTCCCGCCCCTTGGCCGCCTCCACTCCCTTCCCTGATTATATGTAGCTTAATGGCAGCAAAGGTTGTAAAGGCCTTTGTATTCTGGGCTTTCATAGTTTTTTGGCCAGCTGGCTAGAAGGTGGCACACTGACAATTAGGACTCATCTGTAAACTAGAGGGTGACAGCATGATAACAAAGGATGTGACCTTAGGTTCAGACCCAGCTTTACCCCTTTTACAGGATATAGGGTGTCATCCAAATTTCTCCCAGCCTCAGTGTTCTCATCTGTGAAATGGGACAGCACTAAAATATATACCTAGCTCAGCCTTGGCACATCTTTAATAGGGTCAATTCCCTGCTTCTGAGTTCTGTCTCTCCACCCATCCTCCCTTTCCCTTCTCCCTTTCCTGTTACCTTCCTCTCCCTTATCTCTCTTTCTTCTCCCATATCCTCCCTCCTCTCTTCCTATCCCACCTCTTTGTCTCCGTTCTTGCTCTTCCTTTTCTTCCTTTCTCTCTTCCCTTTCCACCCTGTCCCTCCCTTTTCCCCATTACTTTCCTTTTTCTTCTGTCTCCTCCCCCCATTTCCTCCCCTCCATTTCCTCCCCTCCATAAGCAGCATCATTCAACTATCAAATTAGTAATTATCAATTAGAAAACCATCTGGGCCAGGGTTCTCAAAGTTTTTGGTCTTATAATCCTTCTATACTCTTAAAAATTGAAGACCCCAGCCGAAACTGGTTTGGCTCAGTGGATGGAGCGTCGGACTGTGGACTGAGGGGTCCCGGGTTCGATTCCGGCAAGGGCATGTACCTTGGCTGCGGGCACATCCCCAGTGGGGGGGCGTGCAAGAGGCAGCTGATCGATGTCTCTCTCTCATCGATGTTTCTGACTTTCTATCCCTCTCCCTTCTGCTCTGTAAAAAATCAATAAAATATATCTTTAAAAAATTGAAGACCCCCAAAGAGCTTTGTGTTTGTGTGGATTATATCTGTCAATATTTATCATTAGTAATTACAACTGAGAAAAATTATAAAACAAGAATGGAGACTACCCCATTTCAGTAGAAAACTCGGGAGAGAATGAGCATTTAAAAAGCCACACATACAAAAAGAAAAGGTATTATCATGAAAAAAGTTTTGACCTTGAGGATCCTCAGGTGGGGACCACACTTGGAAAACAGCTGATCTGGGCTAACAAGCTCCTTTTAAGCACCTCTCTGGGAGGCCTTCCTGTGAAGGCCCTGGTAAGGAGCTAAGAGAGGGGGGAGGAAGAAAGGGTGCTTAGGGGGAGGAGGGCTCAATGAGAAGCTCTCAGAGGAGGCTTTGGGGTGACCACGGGCCCTGTAAGAGATCCTGGAGAGGCAATGGGAAAGGCTAGAGACCAACAAGCCTGTGAGCGGCTGAATATCGTCAAAGGAAGACACTTGAAATCCCGAGTAAGCAAGCCCAGCTGATCGGTTAGAAGATTGACTGAGGTTGGGGTGGGGACCACATCACTTCACCTGGCTTTCCCCAAGGCCAGGAGAGCCGACTGAGCAGGGAGTTGTAGATCTGCATTGCCCAAAGGTGGCTGCTGGCTCAACAACAGGTTAGAAACACCGATCCTTAGGGCCTGTATGTGAAGTGTCCAGAATGGGCGAATCCATAGACAGAAAGCAGACTCGTAGTTACTTAGGGCCAAGAGTGGGACGAATGGGGGAGTGACTGCTGGATGGATATGATATTTCCTTTGAGGAAACTGAATTACTGGCAGATAGTGGTAATGGTCAAAAAATTTTGTGAATATACAAGAAACCATTGAACATTTTATGAACTTGACCCCAAAGGCAAGGTAAGTAAAGGCAAAAATAAATGAATGGGACTATGTCAAACTAAGACGCTTCTGCACAGCCAAAGAAACAACAAAACAAAGAGGCAGCCAACCAGGTGGGAGATATTTGCAAACAGTAGCTCCAACAAAGGTTTAATTTCCAAAATATATAAAGAATTCATAAAACTCAACACCAAACAAACTACCCAATCAAAAAGTGGGCAGAGATCCTGAAAATGCACCTCTCCCAAGGAGACATGAACGGCCAATAGATACATGAAAAGATGTCCAACCTCACAGGCAATTAGGGAAATGCAAGTCAAAACCACAATGAGCTACCACCTCACACCTGTTAGAGTGGCCATTCTCAATAAGACAAGCAATAACAGGTGTTGGATAGGTTGTGGGGAAAAGGGAACCCTCATCCAGTGCTGGGGGGAATGTAGACTGGTATAACCACTATGGAAAGCAGTCTAGTGATTCATCAAAAAATTAAGAATAGAGCTACCATATGGCCCAGCAATCCCTCTCCTGAGTATATACCACAAAAAAAAACTCAAAATCATGTATTCACAAAGATATGTGCGTCCCTATGTTCGCTGCAGCATTATTCTCAATGGCCAAGGCATGGAAACAACCAAAATACCCCGCGGTGGAGGGCTGGGTAAAGATGTGGCTCATATGCACAATGAAATGCCACTCGGCCATAAGAAAGGGTGAAATAGCGCCATTTGCAACAACAGGGATAGACCTAGAGAACATTATGCTAAGTGAAATAAGTCAGGCAGAAAAAGCTAAGAACCATGTGATTTCACTCATAGGTGGGATACAAACCTGAAACTTGTGGACACAAACAGCAGTGTGGTGGCTGCCAGAGGGAAGGGGGTTGGGGGGGAAGAGGGTCCCATTTAAGGTGACAGGAGAAGATATGACTTTGAAGGGCAGGCAATATACAGATTTTGTAGCATAGAAGCCCACCTGAAACCTCTATGTTCATGTCAACCAATGCCCCCCACCCCCCGAATCAATTTAGTTTTTTTTTTTTTTTTAAAGAAAAGAGTATCTCCCACAGACACCTGGCTGCTTCTGTCCAGTTGAGAGATGCTGATCATCCTTGCCAGTGGAGGCTGTGAGTAGCCTTCATCAGCCTCTCCTTAAGGGAAGGCAAGCGTCTACCCAACTTCCCACCCTGTCCCCTCCAGGTTCTTGGGCCCCAAGCCAAGAGCTAGGCAATCATCCCAAAGACGCTCGCTCTGCCTTGTTGACGGCGTGAATACGTGCTCACGTGCACGCTGCTTCGGACCTCACGGGTGCTGGTGGGATGCTCATTAAAGGCTCCTCTCGGGCCTAGAAAAGCGGGGCCGGGGGGCGGGGCCGGGCCCCAGGGTGCCGCGCCCCAGGGTGCCGCCAGGCCATGAAGGACCAGCTGAGGTTGCACAGCCTCCAGCTGCTAACGGACGACCTGGAGCACTGCGCTCGGCACCGGCCATCCTCGCTGGAGGCCATGGTGGTGCGCTCCCTCGCCTCCCAGATCCGGAGCATTACCAGCTCTCCTGGAGCCGCTACCGCCGCAGTCCGGGAACCGCGTGGACGCAGAACCTATTTCGACACCCCCGGGGGCCCAACTGGGGCCGAATGGTGGCGCTCTCGTGGCTTTCGCGGGGAGATAACCGGAGAGATAGCCGGCAAGCCACCCGTGGGCACTGAAGGAATGGGAGGCCAGGGTCGACCGAGACTGCCAGAGCCTGGTGACCTTGCGGTGCGCTTGTCTCACTGCAGCGCGCGCCTGGCCGGAGGCGCACCGAGGGGTACGGGACCTTGTGCGGGGCGGGCACCCCAGGGCGAGCCCACGCAGCTGGCACCCGGAGGGACCTAGGGGCGGCGTCAGGCCTTGGGGCGTCCATTTCAGCGGCACTTTCGGTGTGAGTCCCGGGTTTCTTCTCTCTCGGCCTGGTCAAGCTGGCAGGAGCCACCGTTCCTAGACAGCTCTCTTGCCCGCCAGGCGCTCAGGAGCAGCCGCGCAGGACTTCGGTTTGCACACCCTCTGGGTTTTAGGGTGCGCCCTCGTTAGTCCTCAATGCTTTTGGTTTGAGAGATCCCTGAGCTGGTGAAGCCAGCAGTAGGGTGGACCAGGCACGGTGAATTCTTCCTCCTGAGCTTAATTTAAGCGCCTCTTTGGGGAGAAGCACACTCACTGACTCCGCAGCTCTGCAGACTGGAGAGCACCTGCCAAAAACGTTAGAATGGAAAGCCATCCCTTTCTCCCGCCTTCACACCTCTGGTGAGTGTGCAGGGACACCCAGTGGCAGTGCTGACTCAAGGATCCTTAACTTTATTTTTTTAAATATTGATTTTTATTTATTTATTTTTTTTTACAGAGAGGAAGGGAGAGGGATAGAGAGCTAGAAACATCAATGAGAGAGAAACATGGATCAGCTGCCTCTTGCACACCCCCTGCTGGGAACGTGCCCTTGACCAGAATCGAACCTGGGACCTTTCAGTCGGCAGGCCAACTCTATCCACTGAGCCAAACCGGTCTCGGCAAGGTTCCTGAACTTTACATACACTGCACCCAGCCCTAAGTGGGCGCACCAAGGTGTCCCGGCTTTCAGCGCATCTCATTTGGTCTCTGTGGTCTAGGCGAGAGCAGCAATTTTCAACCTTTATCTCACAGCACATATAAACTACTACAGTTCTGCCCCACGCCTACAACTTTATTGGAGTTGAATCAACGACTGAAGTAACCCATATTATGGAGTAAATAGAGCCAAAACTGTTTTTAAAAACAGCCATTAAAATAATCCAGGGAGCTAGGCAAGACAAGGTAGGAAGTTTAGCCTCATGTTGGCAGTTTCGTAGTGATGAATTGGGCTCCATTTGTGAAGAATATGCAGTATCTAAACCAGAACCCTGACTCTGTATGAACAGTTCGGAGTATTAGCTTCAATTTCTGAATACTTTGCAGTAGGTGAGTGTGGGTGTGTCTTCTCATCTTCAATCATGGAAACCTGTGAACTCCAAGAACCCCACCTGATTTGTTTGTCAAGGCATTTGGTCCCTAAGAGCCCTCTGCTTAGAGGAAATTGATTAAATGGGGGGGGGGGAGGGCATTGTTTTTGCTCTTTAGCTAATCAACATTAGCAAAGGAATATCCTTTTAACACGCAATCAAAATTTTCCAATTATATAAACGGGGCATGCCCACCACTCTCTCAGATGCCATTAAAATCTAGAGTCTGGACTACAATTGGATTTCTCTCCACTTTTTTTAATGGAGCTGCTTGCTGTGTTTCAGGTGATAACTTTCAACCTAGTGATTTGGCAGTTTCCCAAATGGCATCTGTCCTTTGCTCAGGAAAGAACATAGCATACAGGCCTAAGTCAGGAATTTTGTGGTTCAGCTGCAGAACACCTCAATAAAGTGAGCATAATCTCTCTGTGGTAGAAGGTCTTGCCTTCCATTTGTGTTTAAAAACAAAACAAAAATAATGCAACACTGTGAAGTACAATAAAGCAAAGTGCAGTAAGACTGAGGTATGCCCCATAGATATGCCCCATGCTTTTGGGTTTTGAAAGAAGTGAATCAAAAGAGTAGAGTATCTCTGTACTAAGTGACAACCTGAAATGTCCCCTATGTCTTTTTCTATCTCCCATAGTGAACTACTTACAACTCGGCACTCATCAAAAAGTTTCTCATTGCAGGTTGCCTATTTAGCACTTCCTTTTTAAAAACTTAAAATCTAGGAGTTATCTTACTGTTTCATCTCAAACCTCCTGTGTATTTTGAGTTCAGGTTTGGAGCACTCTGAGATAACCTAATTTTCCTCTCCTCCCTTCCCCTCGTCCGATGGCTTTTGCCACTTCAGAGTTAACGGTCATGTCGGAGGAAAGTGATGGTTCTGTTTCTTCTGTCTGCCTTACACTAACAATCATAACCTATTTGTCTAAAAATTGAGGGGCAAAATTTTTAACCTATTTCTGCCTGCCTACCTGTGACCAGCCAAGTGAATGTGAGATGTGGAAGAACAGAGACATTTTTACCTGTATCCCTATTCAGAGTCCTGTGGTGACAATTCAGCCAGTGCTTTAACACCTGACAAGTACTCAAAGGAGTGTTAGGACAGAGGCACTTGAGTGGCTCTTCCCTGCCTGGGGAAAATGGGAATCCAAAGGCTTAGGGCTTCAAAGAATTGTAAATGGGAAACCTGGTGCTGTATACTGCATTTAGATAAATATAAATATGAGACTCTCATCTATCCACAATTTCATGTGCTACTGCTGGGTCGGGGGTGAAATGGTGAAATGATATCCAAAGTGCTCTAAGTACCAGGCTAACAAAGAATGTAATAGTAAATCTTAAGGATTTCATTCTACAGCCTTTGAAATTGAATTCTCGTGTTTCTAGAGTTAATATTAAGAATTTATATTTCTGACTTTATTAAAACTTATAAGACACTTAACAATTTATTAAATGTATGAGTCTTGTTTTTTAGCAACTCCCAAACACACGTGGAATCAGATTTCCAGTTTTTCTTTGTTCATACACCAGTGATTTCATAAATTTTCTTTGGTGCTGGGCTGTAAAAAATGTAAAACAATGTAACAAAAAGGTGGGAAGGAAGGGGAGGCATACAGTGTATTTTATGCCTATAAATGGAGGGGGGGTGGAGTCTGGACAAATAAAACACACATGGTCTCTATAGAAACATCCAGTTCTGATAGCAAAACGTGGTGGGAAGCAGGCCTTGGAGATGGAGAGGGCATTAGTGGCTTTATTCTTGGGGTGTGATGCGCTGTGCCGGTCGGTGATGCAGGTGTTGTGTGGCCTGTCGGGGAGGCAAGGGACAGGGAAGGGAGTAGAAAACGCGTTTTCTAAGAAAGGAATCTAACCAGTGCATGGCATGTCCCGTTTGCATGAAGCAAAGGTTTAACATTGTTGCTTTCTCTTCAAAGCCTCCAGCAGGTCGTTCTTAAGAGCTTCTTGTTTTGATTTGTCTGCAGAAGTCTGCAGAGACCTCAGCCCATTGACGATGTCCTTAGTTTTTCCAAAGTAGATCTCACTCAGTATACTTCTGATCTTTGTTTTCCATGTCCTCCACCAGGCGCCCGATATTGGCTATGTGTGGCGAGGACTCGCTCAGTTTCACCTTCATCTGTTTAGTAAGGCTGCCTCCAAGGTTCATGGGGCCAGATTTGTTGGTTTGCAGCCATCACATCGCCGTAGAGGTCAGCTTGTGATGGGTGCAGCCACTGGACTTCTCCTGCACTTCCACCACGTGGGTGGAATCCCAGCAGCCTTTGCTCTTTGATTCCTCAATAGCCTTCTTTATGAGGATCACTCCAGCAAAGCCATGATCCAGATCCAGAGGTAGAGAGATGAGGCGCCGCCTTCAAAATACAGGTCTACATACTGGTCAAAGGCATTGTTGGCTTCCACCTCCAGCTTCCCCAGCTGAGCAGAAGGCGTGGCCCCATCTTTCAAGGGAGGGTCACACTTGTTACTCCATGGTGACTGTACGAGTCCCCGTCTCTGTTGTAGTCACAGAAAAGGTGATCCTCTCCCACCACTTTGGCGATTTTCAGTGGCTGGTCAACAGAAGACAGGAGACCTTCATATAGACTGGGAACCAGGTCGGTCAGGTCACTGAGGTTTTTCTAAATTTTCTGTGGAGGCAGGTGCCTCATTAAGTCCAAGGCACAGTCCAGCTGCTGATCACTCATAGTGGCGGCGGCCGCCCTGGTCCCAAACCCAGCTTCTGTGGCTCTCACCCCAGCAGCAGGGCCTGGCGCTTCCTCTTTCCCGGATGCCCAGGTGCTTCTGCTTCTCATAATGGAAGTCCATGACCTACTCCGCTGGAACCAAGCACTGCCAATGTCTTTTAAAAAAAACCTTAATGTGCTGAGACTGGTTTGGCTCAGTGGATAGAGCGTTGGACTGCGGAATGAAGGGTTCCGGGTTCGATTCCGGCAAGGGCATGTACCTTGGCTGCGAGCACATCCCCAGTGGGGGGTGTGCAAGAAGCAGCTGATCGATCCTTTCTATCCCGCTCCCTTCCGCTCTGTAAAAAAAATCAATAAAATATATTTAAAAAATAAAAAACCTTAATGTGCTCATTGAATGCGGGGACACCAGCTCTGGTCGGTCTGTGGCAGCTGAACGCACACACCAGCAACCATGTCTAAGGGACCTGCAGTTGGCATTGATCTTGGCACCACCTACTCTAGTGTGGGTGTATTCCAGCATGGAAAAGTGGAAATAATTGTCAATGATCAGGGAAACCAAACCAACCCAAGTTATGTTGCCTTTATTGACACTGAGCGATTGATTGGTGATGCTGCAAAGAATCAAATAGCAATGAATCCTACCAACACGGTCTTTGATGCCAAGTGGCTGATTGGACGTAGATTTGATGATGCTGTTGTCCTTGGCCTTTCATGGTGGTGAATGATGCTGACAGGCCTAAAGTCCAAGTAGAATACAAGGGAGAGACAAAAAGCTTTTATCCAGAGGAGGTGTCATCCGGGGTTTTGACAAAGATGAAGGAAACTGCAAAAGCCTACCTTAGGAAGACTGTTACCAATGCTGTTGTCACAGTACCTGCATACTTCAATGACTCTCAGCGTCAGGCCACCAAAGATGCCAGAACTATGGCTGGTCTCAATGTATTTAGAATCATCAATGAGCCAACTGCCGCTGCTATTGCTTCCGGTTTAGACAAAAAGGTTGGAGGTGAAAGAAACGTGCTGATCTTTGATTTGGGAGGTAGCACTTTCGATGTGTCAGTCCTCACAACTGAAGATGGAATCTTTGAGGTCAAATCTACAGCTGGGGACACCCACTTAGGTGGAGAAGACTTTGACAACCCAACGGTCAACCATTTCATTGCAGAGTTCAAACGCAAGCATAAGAAGGATGTCAGTGAGAATAAGAGGGCCGTCCATCACCTTCATACCGTTTGTGAACGTGCTAAGCGTACACTCTCATCCAGCACCCAGGCCAGTATTGAGATTGATTTGCTCTATGAAGGAATCGACTTCTATACCTCTATCACACGTGCCCGATTTGAAGAACTGAATGCTGACCTTTTCCGTGGCACCCTGGACCCTGTAGAGAAAAGGTCAGCATTCAGGTTCCGTGGCACCCTGGACCCTTCGTGATGCCAAGCTTGACAAGTCCCAGATCCATGATATTGTCCTGGTGGGTGGCTCTACTCGTATCCTCAAGATTCAGAGACTCCTCCAGGACTTCTTCAATGGAAAAGAGTTAAATAAGAGCATCAACCCTGATGAGGCTGTAGCTTACAGTGCAGCTATCCAGGCAGCCATTCTCTCTGGAGACAAATCTGAAAATGTCCAAGATCTGCTGCTACTGGATGTCACACCTTTTTCCCTTGGCATTGAGACGGCTGGTGGTGTCATGACGGTCCTGATCAAGCGCACTACCACCATCCCCACCAAGCAGATGCAGACCTTCACCACCTACTCTGACAACCAGCCAGGTGTGCTCATCCAGGTTTATGAAGGACAATAACTTGCTTGGCAAGTTTGAACTCATAGGCATACCTCCTTCACCTCATGGTGTTCCTCAGATTGAAGTCACTTTTGATATTGATGCCAATGGCACCCTCAATGTCTCTGCTGTGGATAAGAGTACAGGAAAAGAGAACAAGATTACCATCACTAACGACAAGGGTCGTCTGAGCAAGGAAGACATTGAGTGCATGGTCCAAGAAGCTGAGAAGTACAAAGCTGAAGATGAGAAGCAGTGGGACAAGGTGTCTTCTAAGAATTCACTTGAATCCTATACATTCAACATGAAAGCAACTGTTGAAGATGAAAAACTTCAAGGCAAGATCAATGATGAGAACAAACAGAAGTGGAATTGCTGGGTCATAAGGCCATTCCATTTTTAATTTTTTAAGGAGACTCAATACTGGTTTCCACAGTGGCTGCACCAGTGTACATTCCCACCAACAGTGCATGAGGATTCCCTTTTCTCCACACATCCTTGCCAATACTTGTTTGTAAATTTAAGGATAGCCATCCTGACAGTGTATAGTGATACCTCATTGTGGTTATAATTTGCATTTCTCTGATTAGTGAAGTTGAGCATCTTTTCATATGTCTTATTAGCTATATGTCTCTGAAGAAGTGTCTATTCAGGTCCTTTGCCCATTTTTTGATTGGATTGTTTTGGTTTGGTGTGGGATTTTTTTTGGGGGGGGGTGTTTTGGTGTTGAGTTGTACACTAGTAAGTTCTTTATAAATTTTGGATACTAACCCATTATAAAATGTGTCATTGTCAAATAGCTTCTCCCATTCAATAAATTGTCTTTACATCTGTTAATGGGTTTCCTTTGCTGTGCATAAAACTTTGATGTATGTATACCCATTTGATTTTTTCTTTTATTTCTCCTCCCCAAAGAGGTGTATCAGAAAAAAATATTGCTAAAAAAAATGTATGGTAATTTACTGTCTTTGGGTTTGTTTTTTTCTATAAGTTATATAGTTTCGAGTCTTGCTCGAATCCATTTTGAGTTTATTCTAATCTATGGCATAAAAAGGTGATCTGGACCCACCCAGTGTGGCTCAGTAGTTGAGCATTGACCTATGAACCAGGTCCGTGGTTGGCAAGCCATTTGCGGTGTAGGATTTTTGTTTGTTGGGAGTTTTTTTTATTCAATTTTGTTCATTGTAATTGTCTCTTCAAATTTTCTCTTTCTTCCTGATTCAGTTTTGGAAGAGTGTATTTATTTTAGATTACCCAATTTATTGGAATAGAGTTGTTTATAGTCCTGCCCTCTATATTTCTGTGATGTCAGTTGTTACTTCCCTTTCACTTCTGATTTTATTTATTTGGGTCCTCTCTCTTTTCTTGATGAGTCTGGTTAAAGGTTTGTCAATCTTGCTTATCTTTTCAACAAATCAGTTCTTATTTTCATTAATCTTTTGGATTTTTAAAAATTCTTTCTCATTTACTTCTGCCCTAATATTGTTTCCTTTCTTCTACTCAGCTTGAACTTTGTCCAGTGTTCATTGTCTAGTTCCTTTAAGTATAAGGTTAGATTGTTTGAGATTTTTCTTGTTTCTTGAGATAGGCTTATAATGCTATGTATTTCTCTGTTAGGACTGCTTCGGCTGTGTCCCATAGAATTTGGGTTGTGTTCTCATTTTCATTTGTCTCAAAGTATATTTTGATTTCTTGATCCCATTAGCCCATTCATTGTTTAGTAACATGTTATTTTGCCTCCATGTTGTTGTGTGTGTGTTTGTTTTTTTTGTAGTTGATTTCCAGTTTCATACCATTGTGGTCAGAGATGATGAGTGATACAACTTTGGTCTTAATTTTATTGAGACTCATTTTTTTTCCCCTAATATGTGCTCTTAGAAACTGTTCCATGCGCTTTTGAAAAGAATGTACATTCTGATTCTTTGGGGATAAATGCTCTAGAGATATCAGTTAAATCCATCCGATTTAGTGTCATTTAAGGCACCATTTCCTTGTTGATTTTCTTTCTGGAAGATCTATCAATTTATGTCAATGGGGTGTTAAAATCCCCTACTATGACTGTATTACTGTCAATCTCTCTCTTTATGTCCATCAAGATTTGCTTTATAAAGCAAAATTATGTGCTCCTATATTGGGTGCATAAATGTTTACAAAGATTAAATCATTAGATTGAACCTTTTATAATTGTGTAATGTCTCTTTGTCTCATTATTGTTGCTGTTAATCCTCATCGGAGAATATTTTTTCCATTGATTTTTAGAGAGTGGAAGGGAGGGAGTGTGTGTGTGTGACAGAGAGGGGGGGAGGAGAAGGAGGGAGAGCGAGAGGAGGTATATTTATGTGAGAGATAAGACATTGACCTGCTGCCTCCACAAACACTCAACTTGAGCCATGGATCGAACCTGCAACCCAGGCATGTGTACTTGACTGGGAATCCAATCCGTGACCCTTCATTGTACAGGCAGATGCTCTGAATACTGAGCTACACTGGCCATGACTTTGTCTTTTGTTATAACCTTTGTTTTGTTTTGTTTTTAAATATACTTTATTGATTTCATAGAAGGGAGAGGGAGTGAAAGATTAATGAGAATCATTCATCGGTTGCCTCCTGCACACCCCCTGCTGGGGATTGAGCCCACAACACAGGCCTGTGCCCCTGATCAGAATTGAACCCAGGACCTTAAGTCCGCAGGCCTATGTTCTATCCAGTGAACCAAACCAACTGGGACTATAGTTAATTCTTGATTGCTGTTGACTCTTTTGTGCATAGGGGTGACCCTCAGGCTGGCTGACTGTAAGGATTGACACTGACCACAGTGTATGACTGCTGTGTGGGTGTTGATCACATAAAACAGAATTCACCCAGAAAGTCTGATGCTTGCCCAGAACTCCCCTGAGATGTGCCACTGTGAAGCTAATCAAGTCATACTCTGATGTGGTCATACCCTGCCACTGGGTGTGCTAGTTCTGGAGCCTCTTGGAAGGGATTCCAGTGATATAAGTCATTGCCAGATGCTGCCTATGACTGGCCTTGGGCTACAAAGCAATCCACAGTTTGTAGCTGCCTCTGCTGGTCCTGGATATACATGGGAGGGGCCAAGCTGCACACCAAGCCTGGCTTCCACCAGCACCAAGCCTTGAGTCAGGTCAGCAAAAGACCCAAAGTATCTTGAGATCTGCTTCCACCAGCTGGCTGTTTGTTAAATTCAGTCACTGAAAGAGTGTCTAGCAGTTGCATCTGGAAGGTTCTCAATGAATCACCAGGTAGGGGTGAATGGCGTTCACCAGGTTGATAGAGATTCAACCTCAGCACAAGTACTGGGTCTGAGGCCACTCAACAAAAGTCTTAATGTACACCGAGGACAGCTGCCACCCGCCTGGGGCCTATGGATCTTTGGTGTGGAGCAGGGTCTCAGGGAGTCATCAGGGTTAGGCCAGTAGGGTTCATCAGGCTAAAACCAATTAGTATTTGGTCATGTGGAGGGAGGGCTCTGTACAGCAATGGTGGCACCAGTTGGCGTGTGCAAGGGATGGGAGAGAAGAGGAGATGGACCTCCTTGAGAGCTATCCAACAAAGTCTGCGCCATGAGTCCAGGTTGACCACAGCCAGCAACCTCCTCCATAAGGTACAAGCTTGGTTGAGTAGGGCCACAGGGAGTTGGGAAGCTAGTGCATCTCTTCAGCCTGATGAGGCATGGAAAGGAGTACTCGACCCAGGAAAGATGGAATTTATGGGCAGTATGGAAGATGGACTCAGCACAAGGACAATGGCCACTATCCCTCTATCCCTCTCCTTGAAGCCACACAACCTGATCTCTCTCTGTGTATGACTCCAGTCTGCGGAGCCACTCTCTCTCTACTGGAGCCCAGGTTGAGTGCCTGTGAAAGAGAATTTGTGTGCTAGCTCTTTAAGAGGGCACCTGGGTTTTTAGCATCCTCCTATCTTTCCCTGGTGGACAGAATCCATGCTGATTTTCACAGCCAGATGTTATAAGGCCTCCTCTTCTTGGCACTGGTGCTCTGGACTAGTGAGCCCGGCATGGGGTTGTGATACCCAACTCCTCAGTGGGGACCCCTTCCCGAGTCTCAGTGCAGCACCTGGGTACCGGACCAGCCCTTTTCATAGCTACCTCTGCCCTTCCAACCTATGTTTATGGGTTTCTTCTGTAAATGCTTGATTATAAGACTTTTGTTCAGCTATTTTTAAGACAGCTGCAACTGTCAAAAACCAAACTGTGCATACTGAATAAAACAAAGCAGAAAGATAGATTTATTGCCAGGCCTTCACTCTCCCAGCTGGGAAACTCAAGGCAACAGAAACAATGAGCTGCGAGTTGCTCACAGACCAAGGGAGTTTTATGAGGTAAATGTGGAAGTTATTTGACTTCATCAGTTAATTGGTTGCCTAGGGGTCTTCCCTGTTTGAATCAGGGATGCTGAGTCACGGGCACAAGACTCATGAGACGGCATGAACAAACCTGGTATCTTGAGGTTGGAGAGCATCCTCTGTTGATTCCTGGGAAGAGCTGTACACTCCTATAAGGTTGGGTTAAGCTTCCTTTATGGGCCTGTGTTGACCTTCTCTGTTTTATCCCTGATGTAGAACCAAACTAATTTTTTCTCCATTTTGGTTTGGTTCTGCACAACCAAGCCTGTTGCTCACATTGACCAAATCACTGCTGACATGCTGGGTTTGGCTGATTTAGCCCAGGAGGGCAATCTCAATGGTGGTGGCAAAGCGCTCAAGATGACAGGCTGGGCAAGCCCTGGAAAGTTACAGTTGTTCTTGGTTCTAATAAAGTGGTGATTGAAGAAGCTGAGCACTCCACTCATGGTGCTCTATGTGTTATTCACGGTTTAGGGGAGCAGAGAGCTTACCCCAAGAGGTGATGTTCCAGAAGTAGAGTTGGCATGGAGGGGTGTGCTCGTCCAGAGGGGAGTGTTTGTCTGTGGTTAATGGAATAATCACAGACACTGAGTGGTATGGTGTCCTGCTGCATTGGTGTCCTTAGGTGTTATGGCGGTCACCCTGTCTACACTCACTGGCACTGACGGCCTGAATCCCGTTTCTTCAGTAACAGTATTAAGAAACCAGGATGCCCAAAGAGAAAATAACTCCAGGCACTAATATCCCAAAGGGTGGTATTTCCAATTTTCCAGGACTGGTTGTCTAGTCTTTGTTGGTTTCAGTCAGTGACCTGACTCTAGCAACTGAAACCATCCGAAGCATCAGCAAATAATGTGGTAAACACTCAGTAATCTGGATACCTCTGGCTTACCTGTTGTCTGGAAGATTGCTTCCTCTATGAATTCCTGGGATCAGTCTTCCATTTGGCATTTGCTTAAAATTATATTGATACAACTTACTAAAAATAATAAATATTTGGTTTAAAAAGTGTTTCTCTATTATGGTTGGCGTTTTAGGAAACATCTGGACCTGCTGTATTGACCCATCTTAGGGGCCCTTTCTCTTCAGAACCTTTGGCTCGGCCTGGCTGTCCTGCCACAGCACACTCCGCATTGTGACATGATAAACTGCGCTTGTCTTTCATTGCTGTGTATTTTAGGGTGTTTCTCCTCTTACAGGCTATTTGAAAACAAGGTTGCATAGAATTTTTTTGTACATAACCTTGCACCCATGCATGATTACAGACTGTGCAAGCCCTGGAAAGAGTTGTAGGAGGGAAACCTAGAAATGCATGATACATACTTGCTGGTGTTAATTCATTCTAAATTTTTGCCCTTATGGCTTTTGGAGTTTGGGTCTTCTTTGTCATCCTTGTCCCAACATTATAAAGAAAATATTTTATGTTCTTGGTCACTGATCCATTCTGGAATTATTTTAGTGTAGTGTGAAGTAGAACTGACTTCTGAAAGAAGAATCAGGGTAGGTATTTCAGCATTGTTTGTAGAATACCTATTTTCCCCTACTGACTTGACTATATGCTCCAGTTACTTGGCTTACCTTTCCCTCTACCAATAGCACTTTGTCTCAATTACTATATGTTTATATTATGTTTGACTATCTGGTGGTATAAGTCTTATCTCCTCCCCCATTGTTCTTTTTTTTTTTAATTTCTTGGCTATTTTTGTGAACTGTTTAAAGTGAATTTTGAAAACCAGTTTATAAAGAATCCACTAACTAAATATCACTTGAGGATTTTTATTAGGATGGGATTGGATTATACATCAATCTGGAAATAAGCAGTATCTTTACCATATTGTGTCTTCTAAGAACACAAACAGCTGTTTCATTTATTTAGTTCTCTTATGATTTTCATCATATAGGTCCTATGCTCTTGTTGAGGGCATTCCAACTCTTTGGGTTCTGTTGCTATTGGGAATGGAATCTGGAGAGGCTGTTTTGCCTTCCCAGAAGCCCTTTCCCTTGACACCTCCCTTTTCTTATGGGAAACTCCTCCTCCTTTGTTCCTAAGCCATCTGGCTCTGGTGAAGTTAACTTCTCCGCACTTGGCCCCACTCCAAGATCAGGAACATGACCCAGACCTGGCCTAACAGAGCCCATCCCTAAGTGAAGTGAACAGGACCCAATTCCAGGATTGCTACAGACCCTATCAGGTGAGAGCCTTGCTCTGCTGGGGTATCTCCGCTGCACAGAGAGCCTGCCTGGAAGAGAAGGCCTCCCTGGAGCACAGAGGTCAGAGATCTGGGGTGGGGCGGACTGTGGAGAAACAGTCCAGGTGTGCGACATTTTGGAAGTCATGCAATGTGGCTGAACCTAAAGATACTTGGGACTCAAATTTCCTTTTCTTCATAAACTGATTTTTTTCTTTTTAATTTGACTGTATTTGCCATAAGCTTTTAAAGCAGAATGTGACTAGAGCACTACACTTCTATTCACAAAACTTGCTCTGAGTTACTTTCAAACGGCTTTACAACATGCCTAGGTAGTTTGTATTTCTGCTGTGCCAAACAATTTTTTTCTTTGAAGACAAACTCTATGGATAGTTACTACCATCATGTTGGTCAGCTTAGCATACTAACTTCTAGAGGCCATACATGCAATTGATAACTACAGGGGATGTTAGGCTTAAAAAGTAGATCTCAGGGGATGAAGGTTGTTTTAACCACGTATCTCAGAACACTTTAGCAACAAAAGATTCAGTCTACTTAGGAATCTGCTGAGAGATAAACATGTCAGACCACAAAGCTAACCAACATTAAGCTACATGTATTTTACAACAAACATAATCCCACTAGAGGCCCAGTGCACAAAATTTGTGCATGGAAGGCGGGTCCTTCAGCTCGACCTGCACCCTCTCACAATCTAGGACCCCTCGGAGGATGTCTGATGGCCGGAGGATGTCCAACTGCCAGTTTAGCCCCAATCTGGCTGCAGAATCAGGCCTAAACTGGCAGTCAGACATCCCTCTCACAATCCAGGACCATAAGCTCCTAACCACTCACCTACCTGCCTGCCTGATTTCCCCTAACCACTCTCCTGCCTGCCTACCCGATTCCCCTAACCACTCTGCCTGCCTGATACCCCTAACTGTTCACCTGCCTGCCTGATTGCCCCTAACCACTCCACCTGCCTGCCTGATCACCCCTAACCACTTGCCTGCCTGATCACCCCTAACCGCCTCTGCCTCAGCCCCTGCCACCAGGGCTTCATTGGGAAGGATGTCCAGAATGACATCCAGAAGGTCATTTGGCTATCTGGTCTAATTAGCATATTATGCTTTTATTATTATAGATTATTATAGACTAGAAGCCCAGTGCATAAAATTCATGCACAGGGTTGTGGGGAGGGATGTCCCTCAGCCCAGCTTTCACCCTTTCCAATCTGGGATCCCTCTCACAATCCAGGACTGCTGGCTCCCAACTGCTTGCCTGCCTGATTGCCCCTAAACTCTTTTGCCTGCCAGCTTGATTACCCCCTAACCACCCACTGTCAGCATGATCAATGCCTAACTGCTCCCCTGCCAGCCCAATTGCCTCTAACTGCCCTCCCCTGCTGGCCTGGTCACCCCTAATTGCCTTCCCTTGCCAGCCTGGTCACTCCCAACTGTCCTTCCCTGCTGGCCTGGTCACCTCTAACTTACCTCCCTTGCCAGACTTGTCACCCCTAACTGCCCTCCCCTGCTGGCTCGATTGCTTCAAACTGCACTCCCCTACTGGCCTGGTCACCCCTAAATGCCCTCCCCTGCTGGCCTGGTCACCCTTAACTGCCCTGCCCTGCAGGCCTGGTCTCTCCCAACAGCCCTTCCCTGCAGGCCTTGTTCCTCCCAACTGCCCTGCCCTGCAGGCCTGGTCCCTCCCAACTGCCCTCTCCTGCAGGCCCAGTCACCCCCAACTGCTCTTCCCTGCTGGCCTGATTGCCCACAACTGCCCTCTCTGCCGGCCATCTTATGTCTACAGGTGGGCAACCATCTCTGACCACATGGGGGTGGCCATCTTGTGTGTTGGAGTGATAGTCAATTTACATATTACCTCTTTATTATATAGGAAGGACTAAAAGCAGCGCATGAAATTTGTGCAGAGGGGAGGAGTATTCCTCAGACCTGCATGACCCTCTCCAATCTGGGACCCCTCAGGCAATGTATGACTGCTGATTTAGGGTTAGGGTTTAGGGTTAGGGGTTATGGTTAGGTTTAGGGAAAGGGTTTAGGGTTAGGGTCACGGTTAGATTTTCGGGTTAGAGTTATGTTTTTGGTTTAGAGTTTGAGTTTAGGGTTATGGTTAGGGTTAGCGTTTAGGGTTAGAGTAAGGGTTTAGGGTTAGGGTTTAGGTTTGCTAGGCAGAAATTGCCCAGTTGGTGTCACTGATCACCAATACTTTCTACATGATTTTGAGGTTTTGGGGGGTATATATTCAGGAGAGGGATTGCTGGTCCATGTGGTAGTTTTGTTCTTAATTTTTTGAGGAATTGCCAGACCGCTTTCCATAGTGGTTGTACCAGTCTACACTCCCACCAGCAATGAACAAGTGTTCCCTTTTTTCCACATTATTATTACATGCCTTATTGATAATGGCTACTCTAATAAGTGTGAGGTGGTATCTCATTATCTCAGTTTTTATTTGCATTTCCCTAATTGCCAGTGGTGTTGAACATCTTTTCATATACCAATTAGAGACCTAATGCACAAAATTCATGCATGGGGGAGGGGCTGTCCCTCAGCCCTTCTGCACCCTCTCCATCAGGGATCCCTCAAGGAATGTCCGACTGCTCATTTAGGCCTGATCTCAGTGGTATCAAGCCTAAATGGGCAATTGGACATCCCTCTCACAATCAAGGACTGCTGGCTCCCAACTGCTTGCCTACCAACCTGCCTGATTGCCCCTAACCGCTTCTGCCTGCAAGCCTGATGACCCCATAACTACTCTCCTGCCAGCCTGATTGATGCCTAACTGCTTCCCTGCTGACCTGATTGCCCCTAACTGCCCTTTCCTACTGGCCCAGTCACCCCTAACTGTCCTCCCCTGCAGGCCTGGTTCCCCCAACTTGCCCTCCACTGCTGGCCTGGTCCCCCCCAGCTGCCCTCCCCTGTTGGCCTGGTTGCCCCTAACTTCCCTCCCTTTCAGGCCTGGTCCCTCCCAATTCCCCTCCCCTGCTAACCTGATCACCCACCACTGCCCTCCCCTGCCAGCCATCTTGTGGTGGCCATCTTGTGTGTTGGAGTGATGGTCAATTTGCATATTACCTCTTTATCAAATAGGCTACATTCCCTCTATACCTACTTTGAGCATTTTTATCATAAATGGATGCTGAATTTTGGCAATGCTTTCTGCATCTATTGAGATAATCATGTGATTTTTATTCTTCATTTTGTTAATGTGGTGTTCACATTGAGTTGCTAATTTGTAGATGTTTAATTGTCCTTGCATCCCTGGAATTAACCCATTGATAATAGTGTAAGATCTTTTTAAGGTTTGCTAAATATTTTGTTGAGTATTTTTGCATCTATTTTCACCTTATAGTGACCTTATCTGATTTTGGTATGAGGATAATGCTGGTCTCATAAAATGATTTTGGAAGTGTTCTCTCCTCTTGGATTTTTGGTAAAGTTTGAAAGGATTGGCATTAATTCTTCTTAAATGTCTGATAGATTTCATCAGTGAAGACATCTGATCCTTAACTTTTGTTTGTAGGAAGTTTTTAAATTACTGATTCAATCTCCTTACTAGTATTCAGTCTGTTCAGATTTCTATTTCTTTATGATTCAGTCTTAGAAGATTGTATTAGGACTTTATCAATTTGTTGTCCAATTTGTTGGCATATAATTTTTCATAATATTCTCTTATCTTTCATGCTTCTGTGGTATTAGTTGTAACATCTCTTTTATTGCTTTTATTTTTGAGTCCTCTCTCTTTTTCATTAGATTTTTAGTGACATTCACATATCCAGAATCACATTAATCAATCATTAGTTCACTACATACTCATCATTGGTCCGTGCCTGCATGGATTTCTTATTTATTTTTAATGAAACAAGTAAGGATCATGAACCTACCATACAGTATAAAAGCAGGGACTTTAACCCAAACGTATCTAGCTCTGTGGTCTTTTCCAAGCCTTTCTTTCTTCAAGCACTTAAAACTACAAAATTAAGTGTTGTGCCTTGATGTGACAGGGCTAACCTAAACTGAGAATTCAAGGATGGCCTCCATGTGGAGGTAATGTTTGAGTTCCAGGAAGATGAAGAGCCCTGAGGAGCAGAGGGGAAGAAATCAGAAATGTGATGGAAGTAAAAAGGGAGGCAATGCTTTAAAACAGTGGTCACCAACATTTTGGACCTCCCGGACCACTGGTTGGCGACTGCTGCTTTAAGAAGTCAGGCCTCCTTAACATCACATGACAAAGACTGCGGGAGTAATTTAGAGCTGACTTGGTTTCTGATTTGATCCACAGGGCTCTTACCTAGAGTGGAGGTCCTCATTCTCTTCCCACTGGATCTTGACTGGCATCTCCACTCCATTATCCCTTTTACCAGCAGGGCAATGATCCAATGAGGTGTCAAGTGTATACTCTATATCTAGTTGCCACATGGACATATAAGTGGATCCACATAGGGCAAATCAATGTTGTTCAAGGGTCAGCTGTATAATCTAAGTTGGCTTCTGGCAGTCCATGACTAATGTAGCACACAAATGATCATGCGTATTTTATGTCAGTTGTCTAATACCCACCTGATTAGCATACTCAGCCTTCATGGCTTATGTCCATGACCACTGTTTATACCTGTAAAACTCATATTGAACATTATTGTGTTCATGTGCTAGGGTTGTCATAACAAAATACCATACATGGAGTGGCTTAAACAACAGATATTTCTCACAGTTCTCTAAGATCAAGGTGTCAGCACCATTGGTTTCTCCTGAGCTTTCGTTGGTTTGCACTCAGAGGGCCATCCCTTATATCACATATCCCTCGTATCTCTTCTTATGAGGACACCACTCCTATTGGATTAGAGCCCTTCCCTTATAATCTCATCTAATCTCATTTAATCTTAATTACCTCTTTGAAGGCCCCGTTTCCAAATATAGTCTCATTGGGGGATAGGACTTCAACATATGAATGGGGAGGGAGACACAATCCTGTCTTTAACAACTGTCAATCCCTCATTCGCTTCGAAGTGGAACCCAAGCAACTCTTTCCTCGTAGCAGTATTCCATGTTGAAGCCAGAAAGCTTATTTAAAAGCCAAACTATTGGTGTCAAGTTCCCAGTATTAAGTCCTATAATGGTCCCCTCAGCTTTCAAAACAGTTCATATTGCTTAAATTAACCCATAAGCATCCATAGCATTGACATCTTGGTCAACTCTCTGGCCTTAAATCCTGCTATGTACAAGCCATCCACCACACACACTGACGTTTCCTCCTCCGCCTAACCCTCCTACACACACACACACACACACACACACACACACACACACACACACAGAGTTTCTTCTTTATGGAAGTGATTACAACTTTTCAATTTCGAGTTTTGTTCTGTGGGTTTTCATCTGCTCTTCTACCTGTTACATTCTTAAAATTGACTTGAGAAAGAGAGAGAAGGAGAGGAAGAGAGAGACATTATTGTTCCACTTACTTATGCATTCGTTGGTTGATTCTTTTTTTTAAAACATTTTGTTGATTTTTTACAGAGAGGAAGAGAGAGGGATAGAAAGTCAGAAACATCGATGAGAAACATTGATCAGCTGCCTCTTGCATACCCCCTACTGGAGATGTGCCCACAGCCAAGGTACATGCCCTTGACCGGAATCGAACCCAGGACCCCTCAGTCCAAAGGCTGACGCTCTACCACTGAGCCAAACCAGTTTTGGCCGTTGGTTGATTCTTTATGTGCCCTGATGGGAGATCAAACTTGCAACCTTGTCATATCAGGACAACATTCTGAGCTACCCATCCAGGACTACCTCTTATATTCTTTACTAGAGGCCCGTTGCAGGAAGATTCCTGCAGGAATAGTAGGGCTTCCTGTGGCCAGAACAAAGCAGAGAAGGGAGCAAAGCCGGCTGAGGCTGCCTTACTTCCCTCTCTTCTCCACAGCTTCGCTCCCTTTTGCAGCGCTTGGCTTCCTTCTGCACGTCTTCAGTCTTCACTCTTTGGCTCCATATGCAAATTAACTGCCATCTTAGTTGGGTTAATTTGCATACTTGCTCTGATTGGCTGGTGGGTGTAGTGGAGGGATGGTCTATTTGTGCGTTTCTCTTTTAAGATACAGTTGAATCTTACTGCTATTCAAAACCTGACTCAAATGTTTCTTCTTCTAGAAGCCCCCTTGGGAGAATCCTCTCCTTCACAACACCTTCCCTGTGTTCACATTCATGCCTCATACTGTGTCACTTGACTTGTCTGTACCCATCTGAACCAGCACCTCTTTAATAGCAGGGACTGTGTCCTATCTAATCCAGTTGTATCCTTGTGCTTCACACAGTGTCTGGAATGAGACAGAGGAAGGGTCCTATGGAACTAATATGAATACTGATGTGAATGAGATACTCTCGATTCCATCTCCTAAGCAAGTAGCTCTGTGTGGGGCTGTTGGAGCCCTGCCTGTGCAGTTGATCGTGGGGGCATCTTTTCTTACTGATTTGCTTACCTATCACTAGCTGGCCCTGGCTGCTGAGCTGTCTTGCTAATGATCATGACCAACCTCACTTATTTTTTTTTTGCTTTGGTACATTTATATATTGTAATATGCTTGCCACTGTACCAATATTTAACATTATATAATTGTATATTATCTATATTTATGTTACGATACCATGCTATACTGATCTCTTGGCTTATTTACATTCATTGTAAGTTTTTTACTCTTAAACATTGATCTTATCCTCCTTTCCCCCTCCCTTCCAACACCCATTTCTGGGTAACCATTATATCCTGTTTTTTATAAGTTTGACTTTAGATTCCACATATATCATACAATACTTGTCTTTCCGTGTCTGCTTTATCTCATTTAGAATAATGTGCTCAAGGTCCATCTATATTGTAAATAGCAGGATATCTTCCTTTCTCATGGCTAAATAATATTCTAGTGTGTATATATGTGTCAAATCTTTTTTATCCATACATCTGCTGACGAGCATTTAGGTCGTTTCCATATCTTGGCTATTGTGAATAATGCTGCAATAAAGTTGGAAGTGCATATATCTCTTAAAAATCCTGTTTTCATTTCTTTTGGGTATATACCCAGTAGAATTGCTGGATTGTAATGGTAGGTCTATTTTTTTCTTTCTTTTTTCTTTTTCCTAATGGTAGGTCTACTTCTGATTTTTTTAGGGACCTCCGTATTTTTTTCATAGTGGCTAGACCAATTTACATTCCCACCAACAGTATACAAGGGTTCCCTTTTCACATCTTCACAGAACCTTTTGTTTCTTGTCTACTTGATGAAAGCCATTCTAACAGGTATGAGGTAGATATATCATTGTGGTTTTGCTTTGTATTTCCCCGATGATTAGGGAGGCTGAATATCTTTTCATGTGCCTTTTTGCAATTTTGATGTCCTCTTTGGAAAAACATCTATTTAGTTTCTGTACATTTTTACTTTTTTAATATGTTTTATTGATTTTTTTACAGAGAGGAAGGGAGAGGGAGAGTTAGAAACATTGATCAGCTACCTCCTGCACACCTCCTACTGGGGAAGTGCCCGCAACCAAGGTACATGCCTTTGACTGAAATTGAACCTGGTCCCTTGAGTTCACAGGCCAACGCTCTATCCACTGAGCCAAATCAATTATGGCAGTTTCTGTACATTTTAAAATTGTATTTGTTTGGTTTTTGTTATTCAGTTGTATAAGCTCTTTATATATTTTGCATATTAACCCCTTATCTGGTATATGGTTTGTAAATATCTTCTCCTATTCTGTAAGTGGCCTTTTTCATTTTAATTGTTACTTTTGCTGTGTAGAAACTTTTGAGTTTATAGCCCCATGTTTTTGTTGTTTGTGCTTTTAGTGCCATGTCCAAAAAATCATTGCCAAGACCAATGTTGAGGACCCTTTCCCCTACATTTTATTCTTGGAGTTTGTGGTATTAAGTCTTACATTTAAGTCTTTGATCCATTTTAAGTTAAAGTTTGTGAGTGGTGTGATATAGGGATCCAATTTTATTATTCTGCATGTGTTTCTCTAGAGTTCTCATCACAATTTGTTCAAGACACTATCCTTTACTCATTGGGTGTTCTCAGCTTCTTTGTTAAATATTTGTTGACTTTATATGCCACGATTTAATTCTGGGCTATTCAGTTTCATCAGTCTGTGGGGTCTATTTTTGTGCCAATACCATACTGTTTTTATTACTATGGTTTTCTACTGTAGTTTGAAATCAGGAAGTATGATACCTCTGGATGTTTTTTTGTTTTGTTTTGTTTTTTCAGAATTACTTTGATTATATAGGCTCTAGTGGTTCCACACAAATTTTAAGATTGTTTCTATTTCTGTGAAGAATGTCTTTAGTATTTTGATAGAGATTATGATGAATCATGGTTTTGGCTCATATGAACATTTTAACAATATTAATTCTAACAATTCATGAACACATGATGTCTCTACATTCGTTTGTGTCTTCTTTGATTTCTTTCATCAAAGTTTTGTAGTTTCTATTGCATAGATTTTTTCCCTTACTTGTTTAGGAAAAATTTTAAGTGTTTTGTTGTGAATGGAATAGTCTTTATTTCTTTTTCAGATTAGCATAAAGGAATGCAGCTGATTTTTGTATGTTGACTTTGTATACTGCAACTTTACTGAAATTGTTGATTGCATCCAACAGCTTTTTCACTAACTCTTTTGGATTTTTTCTATATAAAATCAGACCTTCAGGCTCACTTGCTGATCCAGCGGCCAGTGGCTACCAGGCATGGAGCGGGCACCTACGGCAATGGGAAATCCAGTTATCAAAATTGGCTCCATAAAAGAGAACCTAACATCCATTAACAATGGAAAAATTTGAGAACATTACCAAAAAGCCACCATTCCTCAAAACACCAGGCCCAGATGGTGTTACAAGTTTAAAAAAATCCTTCATGAAGAAGACAGATCTTAAGCCACATGATGGATTCAGAAGCTCATAAAAAGAGGTTGTCAGTCATAACATCTTCAGAACAAAAGATAGCAACTCATATTACAGATATTGATAGAATGAAACATTATTTGAGTGGCTGTGGTGCAGCTTTCACCAATATAGTGTTTACATTTCCCATTCAGAAGGTGTTCTTTCGGCAACAGCTGTATGGAATCAAAGCCAAGGATGCAATGCTTCAATTGAGGAGGGATGGATTTCGAAACTTGTATCGTGGAAGTCTTCCCCCATTAATGCAGAAGACAACTTCACTGGCACTTATGTTTGGTCTGTATGAAGATTTATCTTGCTTTTTCCGTAAGCATATCCGTATCCCATATTTTGCAACCCATAGCATGGCAGCATTTCTTGCAGGGACAACAGAAGCAATTTTTACTCCATTGGAAAGAGTTCAGACACTGCTTCAAGACCACAAACATCATGATAAATTTACAAACACTTACCAGACTTTCAAGGCACTGAAATCTCATGGAATTAGAGAGTATTATCGAGGCTTGATACCTATTATTTTCCGTAATGGGTTCAGCAATATCATTTTTTTTGGTCTCCGAGGTCCTATTAAGGAACATCTCCCTACTGCAACAACTCACGGTGGTAATTTGGTCAATGATTTTATCTGTGGAGGTCTATTAGGTGCCATGTTAGGAATCTTATTTTTTCCAGTTAATGTTGTAAAAGTTCGCATGCAGTCTCAAATTGGCGGGGAATTTCAGTCTTTTCCCAAGGTTTTCAAAATAATCTGGTTAGAAAGAGACAGGAAATTGACAAATCTCTACAGAGGTGTCCATCTAAATTACCACCGGACCCTCTTCTCTTGGGGCATAATCAATGCAACTTATGAATTCCTGTTAAAGATTATATGAAAGAAATAATCAACTAAGTGCCGTTTATCAATTGATCAGAACTTCAAAGAAGAATGTAGTTTGGCCTCACTCCTAATTGGCCAAATATAAGTTGGTATAAATTCAGGGCACAATGAATTATGGCAAAGCTGTTTCCCTGAAGCACCAACAAATTCAGAATAAAAGGTTTCAATAGGAAAATTTAAGGGTTTGGGGGTTTTTTTTGTTTGTTTTTTAAAATATGTTTCTATTGATTTTAGATAGAGGATGGGAGAGAGAGAGAGAGAAACATCAACGATAAGTGAGAATCAACAATTGGCTGCCTCCCACATATCCATTACTTAGGGATCAAGCCCTGAGCCCAGTGCCCGGTACCCGAGCATGTTCTGTGACAGGGAATTGAATTACAGTCTCCTGATTCCTGGGTCAATGCTCAATCACTGAGCCACACCAGCCAGGCTGTTTTGTTTAGTTTTGTTCTCACTATTACCTGAGAACTTGGGCTAATTGCTTGGTTAATAGCTAACTCATGGATGGCTTTTAATGAGGAAACTAATAGCCAAGTTGGTCTTTTGTTCCCGAAGTCTTTAAATCTTCTGTATTATAACATAAGTGGCCATGACCAGCCAAAGGAAAGGCTCCTAGGGCCCCGTGAATTCAACAGGCTTACTTTTATTACTCCATTTCTTGCTTCTCTCCTCTTAGGAGGAGTTGCAAAGTATAGTCTTTGCTAAACTGAAGCATATACACGCATATACACAAGAAACAGGACAGATAAGAAAGCTTAATGGGCATAAGCTTTTCATGATAAATTGCATTAGTTTTGAAACAAAGCACCTTTTGGGATAGTCATTATCCATGCTGCTTCTATTTAGGCATGGTAGACTCAAGCAGCTAATGAAAGCTCTCATTTGCTTTCTAGATTTGAAAGTTTGTTTAGTTCTGAATGTGACTTTAAACCTGTCCAAAATATCCTTGTGTTAATTTCACCTATTCCATTCCCAAAAGGTGGGGAGACTTAAATTTTGCCATAGGTATTTCATCTTATTAAGTTTCATATCTACACTAATAGAAAAGAAATATGTAAATTGACCATCACTTCACAATGCCCACCTGCCAATCAGGAGTGAGTATGCAAATTAGCGGGACAAAGTTGGTGGTGGCCACAGAGCCAGCCAGAGCAAGTGGGAGGCTTGGGTTGCCCCTGGCAATGGAAGAAACCAAGCTTCCTGCCCACCCAGGCTTGCCGCCGAAGGAGTGGCCTGTGGGCGGCAGACACAGAGCTGGTCCAGCAGCCACTGAAAGAGGGGCCTGTGAGCAGAGGATATGGAGTTAGCCCAGTGCATGGAAGGCTTGGGTCACCATTGCCCAAGCTGGCAGCTGAGGGAGGGGCCTGCAAACAGTCCTCAGCCCCTTTCCCAGGCTGTCCATGTCCCCATGGGGTGAGGAGTCCCTAATGGGGGGTGTGGCCAGCCTGCAAACACCCATCAGCTCCTCACCCAGACTGGCCAGGCACCCCAGTGGGAACTCCCACCCTGAAGGGGGTGTGGCCATCCTGAAAACTCTCAGCCCCTTACACAGGCTAGCCATGCCCCCATGGGGTGTTGGTCCCTGCTGAAGGGGTAGCCAGCCTGCAAACAGCCATCAGCCCCTCATCCAAGCTGGCCAGACCCCCTCAGCAGGGACCCTCACTCCATGGGGGTGTGGCTGGCCTGCAAACTGCCCTAGCCCCTTGCCCAGGCCAGCAGTGTCCTCAGTGGGGACCCCCACCCCAATGGGGGCATGACCAGACTGCAAACCACCACAGGCCCCTTGCCCAGGCCACTCCACTGCCCAAGGGAACTCCCATCCTGATCCGGGACACCCTTCAGGGCAAGCTAGCCAGCCCCCACCCATGTACCAGGCCTATATCTATACTAATTAAAAGGGTAATATGATAATTAGACTGGGAGACCTTCCAGGAGACCTTCCAGATGTTCTTCTGGACAAAGCCATGGTGGCAAGTCAAGGTAGAGGCGATTAGGGGCCAAGAGGGGAGGGTAATTGTGGGTGATTGGGCTAGGATGGAATGGCAGTTGTAGGTGATCAGTTGGCAGGGGGTGGGGGGCAGTTGGGAGTGAGAAGGCCAGCGGGGAGGGAGGTGGGGGCGAGCAAGCTGGCAGGAGGAGCAATTGGGGTGATTAGGCTGGTGGGGGGGGCAGTTTCGGGCAAGCAGGCCAGCAGGGGGAGGCAGTTAGGCATTATGTCATTATGGCTAATGACATAATGCTTAGGGGCATTCAGGCAGGCAGGTGAGCAATTAGGAGCCAGCAGTCCTGGATTGCAAGAGGAATCCCAGATTGGAGAGGGTGCATGCCAGGATGAAGGACACCCCACCATGAGTGAATTTTGTGCACCAGGCCACTAGTTAATTATATAAAGATCAAACTCTCTTTAGATCAACTTATTTGAATTATTGTTGACAACTTAGCAAAAAGCTTTGGGGGTTTTGTCCCCTTTAGGTACTAGTTTATCTTACTCAAGTATTCTGTTCTCTTGAAACTTCTTTTAAAAAACACTTCCATACAACTTTATTTTAAAAGTATATTTAATAGCCGAGACCGGTTTGGCTCAGTGGATAGAGCGTCAGACTGCGGACTGAAGGGTCCGGGGTTCGATTCCGGCAAGGGCATGTACCTTGGCTGCGGGCACATCCCCAGTAGGGGGCATGCAAGAGGCAGCTGATCGATGTCTCTCTCATCGATGTTTCTGACTTTCTGTCCCTCTCCCTTCCGCTCTGTAAAAAATCAATAAAATATATATGTATTTTTAAAAGTATATTTAATAGAAGCTCAGATTTTTATTTCTTTCTGGTTTCTCAATGTTTTGAGAGAGAGGGGAAACTCGGGAAAGCTTTCACCCCACAATGTTAGCTCTTTTTTTAAATTTTATTTTGGTTTAGCTTTGGAAATAGAGACTTCTATTAGGATTTTTACGTTTTGGGAACCCAATTTTACCATTAAAACAGTTTAAGATGATAAGATCTAAATAAAGATATTTGAAGAGTTAATTTTAAATTTCTAGAAGTTGGAAATAATTGGATAGTCATCTTTTACCTAACAAAAACGTATTTTTCAAAGGAATCAGATTTTAAAATGTATTTTCCCGATAAGGCAAAATGATTCATACAACAATTGGATGATTAGTAAAACATGAACCATCCTAGAAAAGTGGTTGATTTTTTTTTAAATCTACATCTGTAAATATGTAGTTACAATTGCTTTCCAGCATCTGACATGGCAAAGTAGTCAGGTTTCTTATTACCAGTTATTTTTAGCAGTCTGGGTAATTACATATGAAAATGTACACATAATAATCAAAATCAGGGTCTCAGTTGGTAGTTTATTCAGTTTCTGGGCAGATAGTTCAAATCAGATGTTTACCTCTACATTTAGTATGGCTGGTCAAATAAAATGAACATCCTTCTTCTAACCAAAAAGATTAGGAAGCATAATCAAGCATTTGTCAGGCAATAATCAGGCTCAGGAAATTTACAACAGCTCTGTTTGACAACGTTGTGTAAAAAGGGCAGTTGACTTTAGCAACCAAGGTGCAAATGTAAGGATTTCAGAAAACTGTCATCAAATAAACTTAACATCCTTTGGCCTATCAAATAGAGTCAAGAGTGAGGACTGAAAGTGGTTCAGAAATAAATGACATTGGTACCTGACCCCTCATTTGTGTGTGTGCCCCTGAGTACTGTCTAGTGCTCAGCATGTGGCAGGTGAGTTAGCCTGGGGTCATGCTCTGGCCCGGGGAGTGGACTCCTCAGCCTTTGGTTCCACAGGGCTGGTTTTTGTCATTACACTACAGATGCAGGTAGTAGAAATCTAAGTTCTAAAGCACTTTGTAAAATACAAGTGAAGTGAGAATGTGAAGGAGGATGCTTTGATTTCTGCTGTCTCATCTTCAGCAAATAAAAATTTGACTTCTTTTCCAAATTAGATGACTTTTATTTCTTTCTCTTACCTTAATGTTTTAGCTAGGACTTCCAGTACTATATTGAATAGGGGTTGTGGAAACCCCTTTCACGCCCCGCGTGATCCAGGGTTCCAGTTCAGGGTTTGGGTTCTGGAGAAGGCCGCACACAAATGAAAGATTAGAAAAGCATTAATTTGGGAATATTGGGGGCCAGGCGGGAGTCCACCTCTAGGGGGAGGACTACCACTCATTCTGGACTTGCTATCCCCTTTTATTAAGACTACTAGTGGCTTGGTGCACAAAATTCATGCACATTAAAAGGGTATTAATTAGAGGAAATAATATTGCTATTTGTTCTTTCTCTATAATAGAAGTATCAGAGACTAAAGAAAATTAGTAAAATGTATATGAAAATTTTCCTCCTGTCAGTCTGGGGCGCACCACGGGACCCAGAGTCAAGTCCCCACTCACTCACATGTGCCTCAAAATCATGTGAGACCCAGACCCAGCCGCCCCCCCACATTGGGGTACATCCAGACCTCACCAGTCCCACCCTTGTCAAGCCCTGCAGGGCAGGGGGTGTCCTTGGGTCCCCTGGCCCAGCACCAGGACGGGGGGCATGACCTGAGGTCCCCCATCAAGTCCCACTAGGTGGGAGACATGGCTTGAGATCCCTTGTCAAGTCCCACTGGGTGGGGGGGCATAACCTGAGGTCCCCTGTCAAGCCCAGTCAGGCAGGAGGGGCACAGCCTCAGGTCCTCTGGCCTGGTGCTGGGGCAGAGGGTATGGTCTGAGGTCCCCCAGCCTAGTGCTGGGGTTGGGGTGTGGCTTGAGGTCCCCTGTCAAGCCCTGCCAGGTTGGGACTGTAGCCTGCAGTCCCCTGTCAAGCGCCGCACTAGGTGGGAGACACAGCCTGAGGTCCCCCAACCTGGAGCTGGGGTGGGGGGAGCAGCCTGAGTACCCTAGCCCAGCACCAGAGCGGGAAGCACACCTTGAGGTTTCCTGTCCAGCCCTGCCGTGTGGGGGGCGTGGCCTGTGGTCCCCTGTCAAGCCCTGCCAGGCAGGGGGAGCAGCCGGAGGTTCCCTAGCCCAGCACCAGGACGGGACTGAGCCCCTCCCATCTTGCTGATGGGTCAGGTAAGATGAACATGATCGTTGGATTTAACAATATGGAGGTCACTGGTGATCTTAAGAAAAGCAATTTTGCTGGAATGATAAGAGGGCAAACCTGAATGAAGTAAGTTCAAGAAAGAATGGGACAGGGATCAGTCAGCATGTTAGAATATATTTCAAGGACTATTGTCATAAAGAGAAGGAAAACATAATAGCTGGAGAGGAAGTGAAATTGAGAGGTAATGGACCCACATGTACTTGTTAGCCAGTTCCAATAACTATCAATACTTTGATAATCTTGTTTCATCTCTAACCATATCCTTTTTTAGTAGAATATGTTAAAAAATCATTACTTCACCCCTGATAATTTTAGTATGTATTATTTATAGATGAGAACAAAGATTATGATCACTCTAGCAATATTAACAATAGTGCCTTAATATGATTTAATAACTTATCTGTGTCTACTTTTTTTTTCCAATAGAGGCTTTTTAAAAATATATCTTTATTGATTTCAGAGAGGAAAGGAGAGGGAGAGTCAGAAACATCAATGATGAGGGAGAATCATTGATCGGCTGCTTCTTGCACACCCCCAGCTGGGGATCAAGCCCACAACCCAGGCATGTGCCCTTGACCAGAATCAAACCTGAAACGCTTCAGTCCACAGGCCAACACTCTATCCACTGAGCCAAACTAGCCAGGGTAAGGAGAGGCGTTTTTAAGGGAAAAATAACATATTGGGAATGATCCAAGAGATGGAACACTAGATGATACAGGAGAGAGAAATGAGTCTTGAAGCCTATCTGAAGAAGTAGGGTCAGGATGATCACCCATGTTTCCTAGACCCCAATCCTTAGATGACAAGGAGGAGAAGGAAGGCAAATTACTCCACTTGACTGCTATTAAGAAACAATACAAAGAGTATCCAAGGTGAGTGGTCCAGAAGCAAACATAGCTCCTGGATTCAGAAATTTATCTTTGCTTTGGACACAATCTGAATGCTAAGTCATTGGACATCCTACTTTTGAAGAACCGGTGTTAATGAGTGGTCCATTTCAAGGCCCAGTGAGCTGGTCACTGCAGAATTCTTCCATCTGGGTCTGAAAGGGAAAACCGGCTGTTTCCTCCACTTTCCATTTTATCCTTGAGTTTCTGCTTTATGATTTGTAAGTCTGCAATATCAGTTTGAATTTTCTTCAATTGTTTCATGGCTAACTGAAAATTTATTTAATACATAATTTTTCCCCTTTTACTTTTATCTAAGCTGCCTTCTGTATATTCACTTGTGCCTGCTTTCACGAGTATTAATAATTACCAAGGTTCATTATTTTTTATTCAGCATTTACTGTATGCTGGGGTGTACTCATTTGAGGCAACTGAGATTTTGAGTGACCTGCTAAAAGACATATCCTATCTAATAAAAGAGTAATACACAGATTGACCATCACTCCAACACATAAGATGGCTGCCCCAATGTGGTCAAAGATCCTGCCCCCATGTGGCCACAAGATGGCCAGCACAAGATGGCCAGCATGGGAGGACAGTTAGGAAGGAGGAACCAGCCCTGCAAGGGAGGGCAGTTGGGGACGATCAAGCCTGAAGGGGAGGGCAGTTAGGGGTGACCAGGCCAGCAGAGGAGAAAATTGGAGGGAACTGGGCCTGCAAGGAAGGGCAGTTGAGGGGATCCAGGCCTGCAAGGGAGAATAGTTGGAGGGAACCAGGCCTACAGGAAAGGGCAGTTAGAGGTGAGCAGGCCTGCAGGGGAGGGCTATTTGGGGGGACTAGGCCTACAGGAGAGGGCAGTTGGGAGGGACCAGGCCTGCAAGGGAGGGCAGTTGGGGGTGATCAAGCCTGCAGGAGAGGGCAGTTAGGGTTGACCAGGCCAGCAGAGGAGGAAAGTTGGGGGCTAACCAGGCTGACAGGGGAGCAGTGAGGCATCAATCAGTCTGGCAGGGGAGTGGTTAGGGGTGATCAGGCTGGCAGGCAGAAATGGTTAGAGGCAATCAGGAAGGCAGGCAGGTGAGCAGTTGGGAGCCAACAGCCCTGGATAGTGAGAGAGATGTCCGACTTCCCATTTAGGCCCGATCAGGATTGGCCCTAAACAGGGAGTCGGATATTCCTTGAGGGATCCCAGATTGGAGAGGGTGCAGGCTGAGATGAGGGACACCCCTCCCCCCCCAATGCATGAATTTTATGCACTGGGCCTCTAGTGGTTAATAAGTGGCAGTTTTTAAACCAAGGTCATCTGACCTGTGAAACTTCTATCTCAGCCACAATACTGCTCCCATCTGGTTATCACCTAGCAGTTTCCTCACAGCCAGCAGCAAGATGACAGGCTGAAAAGCAAACTAAAATACTTGAATTGGACTCTTGACACTTTTTAATTCAATAACATTGGACAAATTATTTAACCTCTTGTAATATTTTATCTCAACAGGGGGGAAACCTATTAATAATAGTATTTACAAATAAGGATGTGCTAAAGATTGAATTTATAATACATATAATGTACACAGTCCAGAGCTGACACATAACTAGTACTAAATAAATTTTACCTAAAATTATTGTTCTTATCCCTACCTCATCAGCTTCGGGCAAGTGACTTCACATCTCTGTATATCATGTTCCCCATCTGTAAAATGAGGCCCTGCTATTTCCCTGATTGCTTTGTAGAGCTTTGAGAATCACTGTACAATATAACGTATACCTCAGGTGACCACATATGGTAGTTTTGCCCTGTCGGAATAATAAATTATAAGAAAACCCAAAATTTCCTTTCTCTGACCATCTTACAAAACTCATTTTTTTCCCTCCTTTTCTTATAGGGACTGTATTTGATCTGGCGAGCTATTATATCCTCTCTGCTTATTACTTGTTTTGGAATTACAATACAAAGATCTTTTTTTAAACTGCTCATTTCCCCCAGAATAAAAAGAGCAATCATAAAAATAAATCACACAAATCATATAAAAAACAAAAAAATATTAAGAATAATTTTAGGATGAGGTATATAATCAGTCACCAGAGATCAAAAGATTAAAAACAGACAAAATCACTGGGGTTCAATTTATCCAGCAGTCAGATAGGCAAGAAATTGGGAGAAGGGAACAGCTTTGGATTTTGAGGTGAGAGTGTTGGTCTAAAGTCAGCTGCTCTTGTCTTTGGGCAGGAACAACAGTGAAGAGTGTTACTTGTCTGTGAAATGTCTGCCTTCCAAGATGGGGAGATCACTTCTTGCTTTTATCTTCAAACTTTATTTTGGAATTAAATTAACTGTTACCCCAGTGAGAGAATGACTTGAGAGCTTTGATAGCTTATTTTGGAAGGGAAGTGGTACCATTCTTTATTCACCTTGACAACAAGCCACCTTGACATTTAGAAGTGCTCAGAATTTTAGCCCCAGCCAGTGTGGCTCAGTTGGTTGGGGTGTCCGTCATCTTGTACACCAAGCATGTCAAGCTCAAAGGCCAACACAGGCCAAATAAATGAGGCATGCGGCCCGCAGGCCAGGAGTTTGAAATGCTTGTTGTGTACTTGTTGGTTATATACATACATACAATAGAATATTACTCAGCAATAAAAAAGAATGAAATCTTGCCATTTGCAACAACATGGATAGACTACAGGGTATTATGCTAAGTGAATAAGTCAGAGAAAGACAAATAAGATGTCACTTATATATGGGATCTAAAAAAAACCAGACTCAGAAACAAAGAACAAATTAATGATTATGAGGGTGGGAGGGTGAGGAGGATAAGCAGAAAAGGTGAAGAGGAATAAGACTTACAAACTTCGTTATAAAATAAATAAGCCATGGAGATGTAGTGTACACCACAGGAAATAGTCAATAATATTTAATAACTTTGTATGGTGACAGATGGTTACCAGATTAGTGTGGTGATCACATCATAAAGTATATAAATGTTGAATTACCATGTTGTACACCTGAAATATTGTATGCCAGTCACTTTTTTTTTTTTACTAAAGCGCTCAGATATTTTGTACTTTTGAGAGGCAATCTACTTCATTTCAACATGTCTGAAAGTTACATTTTTCTCTAAGTCAAGAGCATAAAATTATTTGTTCTTTTCCGGAAAATGTACAGAAAGAACTAAGGCGTTCACCCATTCCCTGACTACTTCCCCAGGTCTTTGACCTTTATTACCCAAGTTCTCTGTACCTCAATTTTCTCACGGGAGGTTGTGATGCTAACATGAGCTCATAAGAAAGTTACCAGCTGTTCTCAGAATTTCAAAATGGGTAGAAATTGGAATTTATTTTAAGACATTTGGGAAAGCAGTTGTTGACCATTCCTATATTTGTGTTGCAACAAACACAGCCAAACCCCCTAAGAAAAAGGTTGTTCTTCACTCAGGCATCATCGCGTATGACCCAGCAATGGACTGGGCAACATGGCCAGTAGCAGTTTTTTAAAAAAACCAATTGTCCTTTTTTAATGTATTTTTTTATTGGATATTTCAGTTAGAATTCTTAATATTGAGGGCAAAATGCTTAAAGGCATAGTTCTAATCAGGACAGTTGTAAAGCTACTTAGTTAAAATTTCAATTTCATGGTTCTGTCATCTGCATCTTTATTTGCACCCTTTTCTGTAAGAGAACCCCACTGGCAACATTTGTGATAATTTGAGCAAATAAATCATGACATTAAAGGATATAATCTGTTGAATAAAGCTTTTTTTTAAAAAAAGCACAAGTTCATGCTGATATAAACAACCAAGTGAAGAGAAAAGCCATTTCTCCAAGGAGACCTGGTTCCTTTGAGAAGCAGATGGTACTAACATACTGAACTGCATTTTAAGTTTTTCCATCTGTAGTCATCAGACTTTAAAATTTATTTTGTTAGCAAGACTAGGTTTAATGGAATGAATGGAACAGCTTTTTATCCTTTGGTATTCTATCATTTTTATTACGTGAAATGTTGATAATAGGAAATCAACTATTTTCAAGGTTTTCAAAATATATTAGCATATAATTTAATATGTATTTTGAAACTTTCGTTTAAAGCATAGTGTTTTCTTCCTTCTCACACTCTATGAAGACATTACAATTCAATAATCAACAGTATCATTAGGAAACTGGGTGTCTGTGTGGAATTTCCAGATTTAATGTCAATGGGAACAAATTGAAAGTAGGACCCAGCAGAGCTGAGGGAACTTCAGCCCACTTCAGGCAATAAAGAGACTCTTCAAAAATAATAATAATAATAATAATAATAAGCTTTTATCTTACAAAACTATGGAATAATACCAAGATCAGAAGCAATAAAGGCGCAAAGGAGGGAACATTCCCTGGAAACTGGCTGGAGATTAAAGATTGATGCACTGGGCCAGTTTCCCACCCCCAAATGCTTAACTCTCACTTGTTTCCCAGTGGAGTAAGGCACAATGATAGCTTCCTCAAGAGAGTCTGGCAGGGGAGCCTCCTAGAGTGAGACCTGAAACCTCAGAAGCATCAGGGCTGGAGATCACAATACCATAGAAATGCCCATGCAGAGACAGGCTAGCTGAACCCCTCACCTAGGTGCTCTTCTGCATCCTGATCCCTATAACCACCAAAGGTAGAGATTCCTGGGCCCCCCACAAACATAAGGTCGAGTTTCCTGGGTCCTAACAATCTATCTCAAGTAGATTTTCCCTTAAACGACAATCATCTAAGAGTTTCCCAGGCCCCCAAAATCATTTAACATAGAGTTTCCTGGGCCAACAATATCACCGAAGGTAGAATTTTCCAGCTCCCCACAACTGCCTAAAGTCAACTTTCCGGGCCTAAACAATCACCTAAAGCAGACTATCCTGTCTCACAAAATAATATATTCCAGCCTCCACAATCAACTAAGATAGACTATTCTGGACCACACCATCACCTATAGTCAAGTTTCCTGGCCCCTGATAATCACCTAAGGTAGAAATTCTGGCTCCCTGTAATCAGTTAAGATAGAGTTTCTGGAGACTCCACAATCATTTAAGGTAAAGAGAGCAGATGCCCACAAACAACAGAGACAAAGTTTCCTAATCCCTTACAATCACCTAAAGTGGTTTCCTGGCACCCCAGCCCCCTCAAGCCCCAATTAATCAACAAGGTAGACTATTCTGACCCCTAACAATCAACTTAAGGTCAAGTTCCTGGCCCACCAGAATCATTAAGGTAGATTCTCCTCAACCCCTAACAATTAACTAAGATGAGATTCCTGGCCCCTTTAGTTAAGTTTCCTGCCCCCACTCCTGGAACCTAGGCAGAGTTTTCTGGCCCCAGAATCACCTAAGGTAAAGTTTCCTGGGCATTCACAATCACATAAGGTATAGTTTCTTTGCCCCTACAATCCCTAAAGTAGAATTTCTTAGACCCTATGATTAACTAAGGTAGAATTCCCCTGGCCCACAATCTCCTAAGATATAGTTTTCTGGATCCCTATAATTACCTATGTTTCTTTCTTATGCTTCTGAAATTACCTTAAGTCGAGTTTGCTGAGCCCCAACAGTCAATTAAAGTATAGTTCTCTTGGCCATCAACTATGCAGGGTAGTCCTTCTTGGGCCCACATCACCTAACAGAGAGTTTCTGGACCCCCAAATTCACCTAAGGCAGAGAGTTCCCTTGACCCACATCACCTTAGGACAGGGGTGAGGAACGTTTTTTCTGCCAAGGGCCATTTGGAAATGTATAACATCATTCTTAGGTCATACAAAATTGTCAACTTAAAAATTAACCTGCTATATTTGGTCAGATATTTAATTAACTCACTCCTAATGTCTTGGCAGAGCTAAACCAAATTATTTTGTGGGCCTTATAAGGCCCGTGGGCTCGACACTTGCCACCCTTGCCTTAGGAGTTTTCTGGTCCCTACAATATCCTAAGGCAAAATTTCCTGGCCCCCACAATCAGCTAATGTTGAGTTTCCTGGCCCCACACCATCCTGTAAGGTGAAGTTTCCTGGGCCCACAGTCATCTATGGTCAAGTCCTGGGCCCTCAATATCATTTAAGGTAGATTTCCTGGACCCTCACAATCAACTCGGTTGAGTTTTCTGGGGCTCCACAATCTTTATGCTTGAGTTTCATGATCCCACTATAATCACCTAAGGTCAAGCTTCATGGACCCCCATAATCAATTAAGTTCTAGTATCCTGAGGCCCCTACAGTCTCCTAAGATTGCATTCCTGGGGCCCCAAATCACTGAAGGTAGAGTTTCCTGGGCCTTCCATCACCTAAAGTAAGACTATTCTAACCCTCCAAAATCACTTAAGGAGAGTTTCTGGAGCCTCCACAATTATCTAAAGTTCAGATTCATGCTCCCCATACCCACTCCCACCCTCACCAGTCAATTAGCATTTGGGGAGCAAGGAATCTACCTTACATGATCCTCCACACTCACAATCACCTAAGGTTGGTTTTTCTGGGCCCTCACAATCATCTACAGTATAAATTTCTGCATCCAAAAATCCCTTAATGTGGAATCCCTTTTAGCTGTGGCAGTTTCTTGGGCCCATACACCTAACGCTGAGTTTCCAAGGCCCACAATCAAAAAAGGTAGACTTTCCCTGGCCATAATCACCTAAGATCGTTTCCTTTGACCCCCATCATTACATAAGGTAGCGTTTACTGGGCCCCAATAATCACATCTTGAGATTCCTGGGCCCCCACATCAGCTAAGGTAGAGTTTGCTGGGTCCCTCAACTAACTCAGGTAGATTACCATGACCTCTCCACAATTAACTAAGGTCAAATTTCCTGGTCCCCCACAATCATCTAAGAAAGAGTTTCCTGGGCTATCACAATCAACTATACTATCTTAGGCCCCTACAATCACTTAGATCAATCAAGGTTCCTGAGCCCTCACAGTAACTTAATGTAGAGATCCTAGGCCCAAAGCAATTACCTAAGATAGAGTTTCCTAGGCTTTACAATCACCTACTGTGGAGATTCCTGGGCCTTCATAATCACTTAATGTGGAGGCTCGAGGAACCTCTCAATCACCTAAGATGGTGTTTCCCTGCAAAAAAATAAATTATCTTAAGTTGAGTTTCTGGGATCCCCTCAATTACCTAAGGTCAAATGTCCTGAGCCCCCACAATCTCCTAACATTGAAGTTCTTGGGCATCCCAAAACAACTAACATAGATATTCTTGGGCCCCCACAATCATCCAAGCTTGAGAGTCCATGTATAAGAATCACCTAAGTTCTTTTCTGGACTCCCAAAATCAACTATGGTAATTTCCTGATTCTCTACAATCACCTATGGTTCAAGTTTCTTGGACTCCACTATCACCTAATATAGAATTTTCTGGCCCCATACAACCGCAGAGGTAGAGTTTCCCGATCCTTAACAATCACCTAAGATAGAGTTTTATGGGCCCTACAGGCACCTAAGGAGGACTATCTTGGCCTGTACATTCATCTAAGTTCAAATTCCATTGTCACCCCCAAATAACCTACATTTCAGTTTTCTGGATCCTCAAATCACCTAATGTAGAAATTCCACGGCATGCAATCACATTATGTAGAGTTTTTCAGGACCAAAATCATCTAAGATAGAAGAACTTCTTGTACTCCCAAATTATAAAAGGTAGACTATACTATACACCCCCCCCCCAAAAAAAATTAACTAAGGTAGATTATCCTGGCTGCCCGCAATCAAAGTCAAAAACACTGGGGCCCAAGGGTGAGTACCTGCCTCCCATAATCAACAAATGTTGATTCATGGTCCCTAACAATCACCTAGGGTTGAGATTCATGGGCTCAAAAATCAGCTAAGGTAGAGTTTACTGGGCCCTCAGTCACAAAAGATGTAGTCTCCCAATGCATATTCAACTAAGGTAGAGTTTCCTGGGTCCCCAAATCACACAAAGTCAAGTCACCTAGGACCCCTTGAACTCCTAAAGTTGAGATTCTTTTGACCCACAATTTAATAAAGTTAAGTTTCCTGGCCCCCAACCATCACCTAAGAAAGAATTTTTGTGGCCTTCACAATTTCCTAAGGCAGAGTCTCCTAGGCCCCAACTAGACTCATGGTTCCAAATAACTACCTAAGGCCCAGTATCCCAGGCTTCTAACCTTGTAAAATCCAGTTTCTTGGTCCCACAATCAACTAAGGTAGACTTTTCAAGCCCCGACTATTATCTAAGGTAAAGAGATTCTAAGGCCCACGACAATAACCTAAGGTCTAGTTCCCCAGGACCCGACAGTCACCTGAGGTCAAGTTTCTTAACCATAGCAATCACGTAAGATGGTTTGCAGGCCCAGCAATTACCTCAGGAACAGTTTCCTGGGCCACCCAATCACCTAGATAGTTTCCTGGCCCCATAGCCATCTACTGGAGAGTTTCTAGGCCCCACAAAATAACTTATATGTAGTTTCGTGACCCCCCAAAAATGCCTAAGGTAAAGATTCCTGGCCCCTCCACAATCACCTAAGGTACAATCCTGACCCCAAATAATGTAGAATTTTATGGGCTCACAATCACACAAGTTAGAGATTTCTGGGCCATATCACCTAACGTAGAGTTTCCTGGGCCCGCATTCAAATTAGGGTAAAATTTCTAGGCCTCCATAATCATTTTCCTTCTAGTTTCTTGGGCCCCTACAATAACCTAAGATCAATTTTTCTGTCCTCTCCCAACCCCCAAATCACACAGAGTTTCCCAGACCCGCTTTCTCTTAAGATACAGTTTCCTAGGTTTGGTTTCCTCAGTCTCCTAAGATTGATGTTAAGAACCCATAGTCATCTAAATGAGGGTTTCCAGGGCACCTAATCTTCTAAGGTACAGTTCCTTAGGCCCCCTGAAATCATTTAAGATAGAATTTCCTGGGCTTCCACAATCATCCAGGTATTACTTTTGGCCCACAATCACCTTAAGTAAAGTCTCTTTGGCCCATAAGCATCTAAAGTAGAATTTCCTACATCTCCACAAGCCACCCAGGTAGAATTTCCTGGCCCACACAGACAACTAAGGTAGGTCATCTTACCTTACCACAATCACCTAAGCTAGAATTTCCTGGACCACACAATCACCTATGGTAGAGAATCCTTGCCCCCCACAATCAACTAAGACTATCCTGCTGCCGCACATTTACCTAAGGTCTAGTTAGGTTCCTGGAACCCCACTATTACCAAAGATGAGTTTCCTGGATCCCTGCAATCACCTAAGGTAGAGGTTCTGGCCCCACAAAATCACTTAAGGATAAGTTTTTAGGGACCCCACAATCATGTAAGGTAGATTCCTTGCTCCCCATAATCATTTAAGGTATGGTCTCTAGGGGCCCCCACAATCTCCTATGGAAGAGTTTCTTGGTCCCCCACAATCATCTAAAGTCGAGTTTCCCAGGCCCACCATCACCTAAGGTCTAGTTTGCTAGCACCCACAACACCTAAGGTTGAGATTTATGTTCTAGGCATTCGCCTAAAATCGAGTTTCCTGAACCCCCACAATCACCTGAGTTCAAGTTTCCTGGCCCAACCATCACATAGGAAATATTTCTTGGTTTCCCACAATAACCTAAAGCAGAATTTCCTGGCCCCATAAAATGACCAAACATAGTTTTCTGGGCCCTCATGAACATCTAAGTTCAAGGTTCCTGATCTCCCCATATTCACGTAAGGGCAAATTATCTAGGGTTCACAATTAAATAAGGCAGACAGCAGTGTCTTTCTTGCTGGGCTCCTGGGTGGGGTCTGGCCACCAGAAGGACCAAGCCTTTATCTGAATGTTTCACAAGAATGTAAGTTATGTCTGGCTGGGGAACACCTCCCCTACTGAGTATTGTAAAACCAAAACCTGTGGATGAAGTCCTAATAGAGGCTACTGTTAGGAACATAAGAGTTAAGGGACTTATAGTAAAAGTTTGTAGGAGATTTGGTATATTTATACAGGCTTTCTGTGAAGTTGTTGCACCTCTTTTACCTGATTGTATTATGGACATGGACACGGTATCTCACTGGGGAACGTTTCCCCTAATTAACTTGGTAAAACAGAAGGCTTGTAAATCACTCCTCAAGCAATATTAACTAGACATGCTAAACAGGAACCAATAAGATTTTCCAAGCCCACACAATATAAAATAGAAGCTGGAATGTTGGTGGGAACAAATTCCATGCCTTTGTGGGGCATTAACCAGGGCTTACGCCAAAAGCCTGTGTGTGCTTCCCAGAGGTGACTACTGGGACTTAGGGCTAGAGAATTTCCATTTGAGGGGCATTTACTACCTTGCTATCAGACATTAATTGAAGCTACCCTGATGACTGAGGACATAAAATGATCTTAATACTTGAAATATCCAGTATCTGGGATGATGTCAGAGAAATGCTTGAATGGGGATGGTTGGCCCGAAAAAGAGTTCCATGATACAATGAAAATGGTTTGTATAGAATCATGCTGCCTGGGAATGCAAGAAGGAGACACTCACAGGGAGCCTCTTTTCTCCTAGGATACACTCTGGAACCTTCTAAGGAGCTGCTGGATTCTATTATCACTTGGCCTATAAACAGCTCTCAAATGAGCAACAAAGAGCTGTTTGGTTTGTGGACAGCAGTTCCATGGCAAATGGAGGACATCCTGTTTGGAAAGCTACACATGTAAGACCAGCAAATGGAAAGACACTGATTGAAGAAGGAAAAAACAGATCCGGTTGGTAGGCTGATTTGCATTGCTGTGTTTCCTAGCAGTGATGGAAGAATTGAACAGTGGGAAAAGCCACCGTGTTTGGGTTTTTACAGACTCTTGGGCAGTGGCCAATGGCTTAGCCATATGGTGAGGTAGAAGGGCAATGGAAACCTGGCCTATTACAGGGACGCCCATATGGGGCACAGCCCCGTGGAAATCACTATTTAAAGTTGAGGGGGATGCATTAAAGTGTGGCATGGAGCTGCCCATCTGAAGAACATCCTTTCAGGTTCAATAGCCTGTGTGCTTGATTAAGGCGGCTGGCTTGCTCCATGAAATGAGTGGATGTGGGGGTGCAGCAGTTATGCAAAGATGGGCTAAATCAAGCCTAGTCCTCCGCACCCTCTAGCACAAAATGCCAACAAGAACTAGTCTGTCTGCCAACAAGAGCTATTCTGTCTGCCAGCAAGAGAGACGGAGACTACAGATGGGTTTATGGAAGATTCCCTGGTGGGAGGCCCTGATCAGAGCTGGCGAGAAATGCTAATTCTGGTGACTCTGAGGGACTACACATGGGTCCTAACCAGAATATCCACTGACTCTGGACCGGGCTTTGTTTAACCTGTGGTAGAGGCAAATGTTGAAAATACTATAAAAGAACTGGAACAGAGATATTGCACCAATTTGGACAGCCAGCCATCAGATCTTCAGACCAAGGAACATACTTTACAACCCAAAATGCCCTACAAAGAGCAGAGAGATATTCTCAGAGTACTAGTTTGATAGAAAATTGGGTGATGGAGCAGAATGTGCCTTTACCGATCTGGAAAAATCAGAGCCAACAATGAATGCAACTACATTGCTGCTTAAGGTTATTGTGGTTGTCTAAAATGGGTACAAATAGGTGCCTTCATGGCCGCTGCCTCCTGGCCCGCAGCTCACCACGCCCACAGTCTGCCCTCTCCAGCGAAGGGAGCCAGGCGCCTGGAACCATGTGCCGTGCATTGGACATGCCCCATTATGAGCTGGCTTTGATCCTAAAAGTCATGCAGCGGGTATTTTTTGGTGGATTTTTATGTTCTAACAACAACTGTTGAAAGCATGATGGAGCATTTGTCTCGAGACACTGATGTAATCAGACTTAATATTGTAAAACACTCTCTAACCCAGGAAGCAAAGGAGTGTGAAGGCATTATCCCGGTCCCACTTGAAGACAAACTGTATTCCACAAAGAAGAGGAAATAAGGATTCTCCAGATTTTAACTTTCTAGTCAGTTCTCTCACTTTTAAGCATCATGGGTTAATAATTTACAAGCTTGACCTTCACATAAAAGTGTGTTAGGTGCCATTTGAGTGCCCAGCTCCGGTATTTTTAGCTTTTGATCCCCTTTGCTATGAGAGGTGGGGAATGGCTTGCTTGGAGCCACTGTGTAATCTGTGTGGTCCCAGCACATGGTTCTTGATTTTGTTAAATTAAATATAATGTTTTAGCCCTACAATACTAGCATCATTTTGAAGAACAAAACTTATAAAACTATCTTGGAGTATGAGCTAATCATTCATACTGTATAACCATGTAAAATAAAATATTCAGATTGTAAAATAAAAAATAAATAAATAAAATGGGCACAAAGGGCTGGCTTACACACCTTCATGATTGTGTGCTCACACTCAACATGAGTAGGACTAAAGGAGGGTCCCCCTGGATAATGCCTCTATTTTGGGGGTGGGTATGGGGAAGAGGGGAGTAAGGAAAATCTGACATGACTCTCTTTTTGCCAAGGGAGAAGGATGTTGCTATAATGACTACTTTTTTTTCCCCCCTCTTTCTTCCCACATCCCCTCAACTTCTTTTTGTTTTCCCTATCTGATGCAGTGACCATATGACCAAGGCTATGACTACAAGGGCCAGAAACAGTGTTGACTCCTCAGCAAGAAATTGCACTATGTTTTAAACATTAAGTCAGAATTCCTAAGGGCCTAATGGAGCAGAATGTGCCTTTACCCATCTGGAAAAATCAGAGCCAACAATGAATGCAACTATATTGCTTGGTGGTAAAGATAGCCCCCTAGTTCTGCAACTGTGTAATCTTACCCTACCAGGACGGAGTGCACTGAGGGGGAGGTATTGCTGCGTCCTATCTAGACCAGCAGAGTAGCCAAACCTTCCTCAGCCTTTGAAGGGTGGAAATGTTTGAATATAAATGGAGAGAAGAAAGAAAATGTGGTATGGGTAAAGCAATGAAAAATGGCTTGTGCGATAAGAGAAAGCCAATATTACATTTATACCTGACACCTGAAAGGGCGAAGCCATGTTTGCTGAGGCCGCTCCTGCATTTGGAATCTGATAACATTGAACAGAGGCCTACAAACCTGAGTGGCCTCTCCCTGGGAAACATTTTTCATATGACACGATGGGCTAGAATGATTATTAGTGACTGCATGGGGTTCTAGTAATGTGCCAATATCTTTTGACTTATGTATCATTTTGCTATAAGGGGTCCATGGTCAGAGACAGGGGGATGGGCTGTGAGATGATAGAAAATTCAGGGTGGGTCAAAAGTAGGTCTATAGTTGTTCACATGGAAGATAATACAATAATTAATGAGTAATAATACAAGAATAAACTCTGCTTTGTGTGCTCACAATTGTAAACCTACTTTTGCCCCACCCTAAATATATTGGTCTCTGCCCCCAGTTCCTGAGCAAAGAACTCTGAAAACCTTTGTAACTTTCTAAGTAGTAAGAGCACTAGCAATATCTTTTGTTATAATATTGGGCTTTGTGATACTTTGGTTTATAGTAAATATAGATTTGGTCTTTATCCCCTGTCCTGGCACAGAGCTCCCCAGGCCCTTGGCATTTCCTAAGCTTTGGGAGTGACCGAGGTGTCATCTGTTGTTAATGAAGTGAGTGTTAGAAAGCACCTAGGTGGAGGGAGGTTGCCAAGAGGAGCCAACTATGTAGCAGGGGTGGGGAACCTTTTTCTGCCAAGAGCCATTTAGGTATTTATTACATCATTCTCAGACCATACAGAATTATCACCTTAAAAATTAACCTGCTCTATTTAGTCAAACACTTAATTTTGCCCTTAATGCCCTAATTAACTGGTCCCTAATGCCTTGGCAGGGCCAGACCAAATGATTTCTTGGGCCTTATATGGCCCACAGGCCAGACGTTCCCCAACCCTTGAATGGTTCAAGGATTATAACTTTCAGTCCTACCCCTTCGTTTCCAGGGAGGGGAGGGCAACTAGCGGTTGAGTTCTTCACTGATGATCAATGATTTAGTCAGTCATGACTAAGTAATAAAGCCTCCATAGAAGCCCAAAGGATAGCTTATTGGCCTTGTATCTGAGAGTGCCCAGGTTGGGGAGCCTGCGCCTCTGTGTGCCACTATGGGAAAGGTGGGCCCAGCTCTGGTACAGAAGCTCCTTACTCAAGACCTCATTCTGGGTGTCTCTGCATCTGGGTATTGATTTGTATCTTTTAATAGTCTTTATAATAAATCAGTAATGTAGTAAGCAAACAGGTTTTTTGAGTTCTTGAGCTATTCTAGCAATTAATAGAACCCACATGACATAGAATATGTGCCAAAACAGTTATAACCAATAAAGGCTATAGGGACTTTCAAGGAGATAGTAAGGCCAACCCCCAATGGATTTATGACTTAGAACCTGCAGAGACCGGATTGATCCAACATGGTGACTAATATCACCTTCTGTCACCTCTATCCTCATTATATCTTCATCTACCTATATATATAAAAGGCTAAGTGACAGACCGACTGTCCATCCGAATGACCAGCACATATGATGCGCATTGTATCACAAAATTGTGCAGCCACGCCCACCCATGCATGCCCCACCCACAACCTGCTGCTTGGCCACGCCCCCTGTCAGCCAGCCTTGCTGCAATCAGAGCTTGTGGGCCATGAGGGAGGGACTGAGAGTTGCTCCACACACTTCATGGTGACTGGTTGTTTGGTCATTACATTAGGGCATTATGGCCACGGGCTTTTTATAATTTTATACACACACACACACACACATGCAAACATACATATATACATATATACACACATACACACACACATATATATCCTATCTAATAAAAGAGTAATATGCAAATTGACCGCACCTCCTATCAAGCCACGCCCACAACCACAACCAGCAGCCAAACAGGAGCAAATTATGCAAACAAACCCCAACAAAGATGGCTGCCACCACCAAGAGCAGGAGGGAGGTTTGGGTTTCCCAGCAATGGGAACATATACTGCAGCTGGGTCAGAGAACCCCAGAGCCTCCAAAAGAAGACCTAAGGCTTGTCAGCAGCCTGCAATGCTTCAAAGCTGGGGCTCATCTGGGCACTTTCAAACCCCAAACAAAGAGGAAGAATCTACAGATCTCTCTATAGCTCCTTCTGGGTGGCCTCAGGCAGTGGCTGACTTTGCACCTCTTTAGAGATCCAAGAGCCAGTGTACCCAATGGTCAGAGTGAGACCATCCAGATTACAACTCTTCAGATCCATAAGAGACAGACTCAGGGGCAGACTCAGTGAGCACCAAAACCTCACTGAAGCAAGTCTTGCCCCATAAAGGTATCTCCAGCACAGAAGTTCTTCCATCGTAGACACAGCTGATCCTCACAGTCAATTGACCTGAAGGTCAATTTTCCTCCCAGTGATATCAACAACAATCAATGTTTAAATACAACAAGACTGTGCACACAGCCCACAAAGAGGTGCACCAAGAGTGTCCACCTCAGGTAACAGGGGAGGCTGAACCACTGGGCCCTATAGGACACCTACCACACAAGGCCACTCTACCAACACAAGGAATGAGCCAAAATGTGGAGACAAAGAAAGAGGTCACAAATGAAAGAAATGGAGGGAAGCAAACTACTGGATATAGAGTTCAAAACCACGGTTATAAGGTTACTCAAGAATCTTCTAGAAACCTCCGATAAATTTAGTGAGACCCTCAAGGATATGAAAAAGGACCAACTAGAAATTAAGCATACACTGACTGAAATAAAGAATAATATACAGAGATCCAAAAGCAAATTAGAGGATCCCAACGAATCAAGTCAAAGATTTGAAATACAAAGAAGCAAAAAATGCCCAACCGAAAAAGCAAAAATAAAAAAGAATCAAAAAATATGAAGATAGTGTAAGGAGCCTCTGGGACAACTTCAAGTATACCAACATCAGAATTATGGGGGTGCCAGGAGAGAGAGAGCAAGATACTGAAAACCTATTTGAAGAAATAATGACAGAAAACTTCCCCCACCTGGTGAAAGAAATAGACTTACAAGTCCAGGAAGTGCAAAGAACCCCCCAAAAAAAGAAATCCAAAGAGGACCACACCAAGACACATCATAATTAAAATGCCAAGGGCAAAAGACAAAGAGAATATCAAAAGCAGCAAGAGAAAAACAGTTACTTACCTACAAGGAAGCACCTATACAATTGTCAGCTGATTTCTCAACAGAAACTATGCAGGCCATATGGGAATGGCAAGAAATATTCAAAGTAATGAATAGCAAGAACCTACAACCAAGATTACTCTACCCAGCAAAGCTATCATTCAGAATTGAAGGTCAGATAAAGAGCTTCACAGATAAGAAGAAGCTAAAGGAGTTCATCATCACCAAACCAGTATTATATGAAATGCTGAAGGGTATTCTTTAAGAAGAGGAAGAAGAAAAAGGTAAAGATAAAAATTATGAACAACAAAGTGACAACAAATCCATATCGACAAGTGAATCTAAAATCTAAGTAAATAAAAAAAATTGATGGACAGAATAAACTGGTGAATATAATAGAATCAGGGGCATGGAAAGGGAGTGGGCTGACAATTCTCAGGAGGAAGGAGGTATGGGGGGTATGGGAAGAGATTGGACAAAAATCATATACCTATGGATGAAGACAGTGCAGAGGGTGGGTGATAAGGGCAGAGGATGGGGTGGGAACCGGGTGGAGGGGAGCTATAAGGGGGAAAAAAAGAGGAAAAATTATAATCTGAACAATAAAAATTTATTTAAGATTTTTAATAACTAAAATTTAATTTAATTTAAAAAAATGAAAGAACTTCTTGGGCTCCCATAATCTCCCAAGGCAGAGTTTCAGGAGCAAGGATAATCACCTAAGGTCTAGTTCATGGGACCTGACATTCACATAAGACACAAGTTTCCTGGGCCCTAAGAAATACCTAAGGTAGAGTTCTTGGCCCACTATAATCACCTAGTAGACTATTCTGGCCCCCACATTCACCTAAGATCAAGTTTTCTCAATACATAATCACCTAAGCTGTTTCTCGGGCCCACAGTCACCTGAGGTTGAGGATCCTAGGTTACCATAGTTGGGTTGAGTTTACTGTCCCGCCACAATCACCAAGCTAGAAATTCTTGACCCCCGCCCCCATTATCACTTGAATTCAAGTTTCCAGGACCCCACAATCACCTGAATTTACATTCCTGGGCTCCTATCATCACCTAAGGTTGAGTTTCTGGGCCCACAATCACCTGAGATAGAGTTTGCTGGGCCTCCCTAAATCACCAGAGCTTTCTGAGTCCACAATTACCTAAGGTTGACTTTCCTTGGCCCCTACAATCACCTAAGGTCAAATAGGCCCTCAGCAATCATATAAGTCGATGTTTCTTGCTCTTAATAATCACCTAAGGTAATCATTCCCAGGCCCCCAAATCAGCTAATCTAGAATTGTCTGGGCTCACAATCACTTAATATAGACTTGCACAGGCCCACAATCATTTTAAGTAGATTTTCTTGGGCCCATAATCATCTAAGAGTTTCCTAGGACCACAGTCACCTAGAGTCAAGATTCCCGTGTCCCAACAATTGCCTAAGTTAAGTTTCCTGAGGCCCCAATCACCTAACGTAGAGTTTCCTGGGCCCAAAATATCTGTAGTAGTGCCTTCTGCCCCCACAATCAGCTATGATAGTTTCCTTGGTGCCCTCAATTACCTAAGGTATTATTGCTGGAGACTCCACAATCATCTATGGTCAGGTTTCCTGGGCCCAAAACCACTTGAATTCAAGTGATCTAAGCCAACAATCACCTTAGGTATTGTTTCCTGAGCCCCTGCAGTCACCTAAGCTAAAGTCTCTGCCTCCCCCGCAACACACACATAAGGAAGACTTACCTAGCCCCCACATTCAGCTAAGCTCAAGTTTCCAGAGTCCCCATAATCACCCAAAACCCAGTTTCCTGGGTTCTCACAATCACCAAAGGTCAAGATTCCTGACCCACATAACTAAGGAAAACAATCCTGACCTCCACATTGCCTCAGGTCTAGATTCCCACCTACCCCCCATGATATAGTCAAAATTCATGTGTCTGCACAGTTCTCTGAGCTAGAGTTTCCTGGGCCCCTGCAGGCACATGAGTAATAAATTCCTAAGCACCCCCAATTGCCAAATTAGACTATCCTTGAACCCCACAATAACCTAAGATAGAATTCCTAGGCCCATAATCACCTAAAGTCAAGTTACCTGGGTCCCCTCAATTACCTAATGTAGGGATTCCTAGACCCTCATATTTATCTAAGGTAGAGTTTTCAGATTCCCTACAATCATCTATGGGAGAGTAGCTTGGCCCCAGAATCACCTAGGTCAAGTTTCCTGGACAACCAAATTTCTTAATGGTAGTTTCCTGGCTTCCCACAATTAGGTAAGAGAGAGATTCTTCACACCCCAAATCACCTAATAGTTTCCTGGGCTCCCATAGTCACATAAGGACAAGATTCATAAGATCCCAGTTACCTAAGATAGAGCTTCCTGTGCCCACAATCACCTTTGGTAAGAGTTACACGCCCCTCCTCACCCTCCTCTAATCACCAAAGGGTACACAATCACCTAAAGTGGAGTTTCCTGGGCACAAATCATCTAAGATTGGGTTTCTGGAGTCACTATAACCTTAGAGTGTTCTGCTGCTCCCCTTCCCAACACATATATTCTGCAATCATCTAAGCTAGAGTCCCTCCAACCCAAACAACATACAAGGTAGACTTTCATGGGTCTCCAAATTAGCTAAGCTAGAGTTTCCTGGTCCCCCAATTCACATCGAGTAGTTTCCTGAACCCGTAATTACTTAAGTTGAGATTCATGGCCCTCACAGTCTCCCAAGATCGAGTTCTCGGTCCCCAAAGCTCCTAAGATAGAGTGTCCTGGACCCCAACAGTCACCTAAGGTATAGTTTCCTGGTCCCATAATTATCTAAAATAGCATTTCCTGCGCTTATATAGAATTCACTTAATATACAATTCACTTAATATACAATTCACCTAATATACAATTCACCTCATATACAATTCACCTCATAGAATTCCTTGGGCCCCTACAATCAACTAAAGTTGAGTATCCTGGGTGACCACAATTATCTAAAGTAGAGTTTCCTGATCCTCCACAAGCACACAAAGTAGACTCTCCTGGGACACCACAGTCAGGAACGATTCTTGAGGCCCCACACTGCCCTAAGGTAAGAGTTCCTACTAGGAAACAGGCTCAGACTTGGCTGGAACCTGCACATCAGTTCATCGAGATTAGTGGTCAACTCTAGTCACTCATAGCTCCACTTGGGGGAGCACTGCACCAATGCCAGGGCCTCTCTCACCTCCCTGACATTGTGATGAAGTTGGTCTACATGCCACTTACAGCATTCCATGCTGATTCTAATCAGCAGCCAGAATTGAGAAATACTGATGGAGACCCTCATCAGTAACTATGAACTAACCTCCAAGGGTCACCAAACACAAAGAAAACCGCAACAGCGTGGGAGAGGCAACAAACTCGGCAGAAAGAATATTCCCAAGGAAGCAGCAAAAAAGAAGAAACTAGAATAAAACTTTAAAGTAAATACTAATACCTCAGATTTGGGAAGGTCTCCAGCCAATAAATCTTCCTGTGGTAAAAATTCGTGGAAATTAAAAATATTGCTTAAATAAATTTGCTTGATATTAAGCAAATTTTATAGCAACTTTGTAAAAAACAACTTATCTTTTTAATGTTTTTTCTTCCATAGTTTTTTGCAATTTTTGGATAAAACTCACCATTTTATGCATTTTAAAGTTACAAGCCAGTGATTTTTAGTATATGTAAAATATTGTGTCACCATCACCATATTATTGTGTCACCATCACCATTTTCTAATTCCAAACATTTCTTTCACCCCAAAAAGAAACCCCATATCCATGAGGCAGTCACTCCCACTTCCCCCGCTCCCAGCCCCTGGCAACCAATAACCTGCTTCCTGTCTCTATGAATTTTCCTTTTCTGGTCATTTCATGCAAATGGAATCATACAATAAGTGGCTTTTTGTGCCTGGCTTCTTTAACTTAGCATCAGGTTTCAAGGTTTATCCATGTTGTAGCATGTGTCAGTACTTCATTCCTTTTTTATGGCTGAGTCATAATCCACCATATGGACAGACCACACTTTGACCACTCATCTGTTGATGGACCTTTGGGCTGTTGACACTTTTTGGATATTATGAATAACGCTGCCGTGTACATTCTTTTACAAGGCATTTGTATGAATGTACATTTTCAATTTTCTTAAGTATATTCCTAGGACTGAATTATTGGGTCAGATAGCAGTTCTTTGTTTAACATTTTGAGGAACCACAAACTGTAAGAGATTATGCTATTTAGCATTCCCATCAGCAATATATGAGGGTGCCAAGTTCTGCTTTTATTTTATTTTATTTTATTTTATTTTAAAATATATTTTATTGGTTTTACACAGAGAGGAAGGGAGAGGGATAGAAAGTCAGAAACATCGATCAGCTGCCTCTTGCACATCTCCAACTGGGGATGTGCCCGCAGCCAAGGTACATGCCCTTGACCAGAATCGAACCTGGGACCTTTCAGTCCGCAGGCCAACGCTCTATCCACTGAGCCAAACCGGTTTGGTCCAAGTTCTGCTTTTAAACTTCGGGGTTTCGAAAGGAAAAGGGAGAGACCTGCCCAGAGATGATAGGAGGAACATACACCTTGAGCCTTTACAATACAGAAAGGACTGAGGCCCTCAGCACCTTGCCCCTAGACTTTCCCAGTGCCATACAGCCACCCAGCTTGACTTGCCAATCCCATAGCCGGAGGGCAGAGTGCCTCTCCTGGACGAGGTCAGAGGTCAGCTGCTGTTGTCCTCCCTCTGCCCAACACAGACCAAACTGTTAACCCACTTTTCCCCAAGGTCTCATCTTCACTTGTCTGGCTGCTGTTACATGTGCTGCTCCTGGAGCGAATTAAATGTGTTCGTTTACATTTCTCAGCCATACCTCTTTTAATATCACTTGAAATTCACAGGAATTGGCCATGTGGGTGACCGCAGTTGATATAAAACCCTGACACAAGAAACTATGGTCCTTATTTGATTAGGCATGCTCGTGGGGACATGCTTACGACTTACCGGCTGCAACTCTCCACGTTCAATGGCCGCTTCAGTGAGGCATCGCCAGGAGGGCTAGCCAAGGGAAGCAGGCGAGTTTGTGTTGCAGGGGGTTGGGGAGAGGACTTTTTAGCTTACAAGCCAGTTTCCATCCTATACTTCAGAGAGGGGCCCCCTGTAACTGCCTTACCCGCCTCCTCCAAGAGCTGAGGCCCAGCGAGGCCGCTGTTCTCCACTTGGGCTGCAATCACAGTGACTTCTCCTGATAGGGCCCTGGATATCCTGGCTGGATCTTGCCTCCAACTGTTTTCTGCATCCGATTTATGAGGAATGTCAAGTGGGGAGATGTTTCTGCTGACCTTATGCTTGTCCATAAAATGTCTGTAAACAGAGGATGCAGACCTGATGAAGAAGCATGAAGTCATCCTGCTGAGACTAGCAGAGGCTGCCAGTCCTAAGAGAGGTTCGGATTTGTCATCAGTGAGCAGTCAGCCTCTGCCAAAGAGCAATCATTTTGAAGACTTGATTGTATGTGTTTTTATTCTTAAGGGTCACTGGTGTACTCTGACCACCTGCTGAAGAGGAAATCTCCCAGCACTTGGTTTCGGGAGTAGTTAAAAATGCAAAAAGAAAGGCTAAAGTAAGTAAATCTGTGATCTGCACCCTGCAACCCTTCTGCTGGGTGAGACCCTGGAGGTCACTGCTCTCCTGACCACAGGATCATATTGACACTGACCTTGACATCTCCATACAGTGTGGACGCCCTGGTCCAGTCCCACTTCGATGCTGGGTCTGTATGTTAGCCTTCGCTTGTATCTTGCACATCCCCTCCTTTTTCTGGAAGTGGGGCCAAACTCGTCATTAGATTCTGTGCCACTGATTAAGTACCCTGTAAGCTGCATTTAAAGAAAATAGGGTAATTTGACTGTGAGTGATGGGCACGTGGTCCTATATATAGATTTTGTAAGTTAGTAATCCACACATGTAACCTATTGTAGACTATAGACTAATGTCATCCCAATAAAATCCTGTATAATAAAAAATAAATTAAAAAAAAGAAAATAGGGGAGCCTGGCTCAGTGGTTGAGTGGCAACCTATGAACCAGGAGGTCATGGTCGGCTTCCCAGTTGGGGCACATGCCCGGGTTTTAGGCTAGATCCCCAGCAGGGGGTGTGCAGGGGGTAGCAGATCAATGATTCTCATCACTGATGTTTCTTTCTCCCCCTTCCTCTCTTTGGAATCAATTTTAAAACGTAAAGAAAATAGACTGGGGGGAGGATAATGGGGAGGGGGGAAAGGAAAACATGTACTACTGTTTATTAAATATGTTATACTGCAAAAAAATAAAAATAAAAAAATAAAGAAAATAGAGTACATTTTAAATTGTGTTCCTCAGCTTATCATGAGACTGTCATTCTCCATCTTGATACACATAAGAATCACCTTAAATACCTTCAGAAGGAGGGATGCCTCTGCGGCTCTGGGGATTCGATCACATTGGGCCAAGTGGGACATGGTTTGAGCAGGTTCTAGAAGTTCCTCAGATGATTCTAAGGTGCAACCACAGCTGTGCAGCCAGGGTGGGAACCATTACATTCAATGAGGACCTGATAGTTAGCCTTTCCGGATAACCCAGTTCCATTTGAGTTCAATAAAGTTAATTAACCTGATCAAGATTTCAATTAAATCTTAAAATACTTAAAATCAGACATCCACTTGAATTAGATAAATGTCAACTTTCTTTTTTTTGAATTTCTACATAGTTGAAATTTAAAGAGCCCAATAGTTTAATAAGATTTGGTGGGGAAAACAATAGTTTCTAGTCCCCTCCTTCCATTTCCCCACTCTAGAGACAACTTCTTTTAGCTCTTTTAACCGATTCTTTGGCTATTTGTCTCTATATCTTTAGTAAAATGCTTGGAGCCCTAACTGGTTTGGCTCAATGGATAGAACGTCGGCCTGTGGACTGAAGGGTCCCAGGTTCAATTTTGGTCACAAACAGTACCTTGGCAGCTGATTGATGTTTTTCTCTCATCAATGTTTCTAACTCTCTATCCCTCTCCCTTCCTCTCTGTAAAAAATAAGTAAAATGCTTGGACTACTATTTATTGATTTTCAGTTTGGGAAATTATCTATTGTCTTCACATGGGACAAGTGAAGATTTTTCATACACACACACACAGAGAAACACACACACACACCTGTCTCCTGCCACACTCAAATTTGTCCTCCTACCCCGTCCAATATAATCTTACCTAATAATAGACAAACATATAAATTGACCGTACCTCCACTATGCCCATAGCCAATTAGAGTATGCAAAATAACCCAACAAAGATGGCAGTTAATTTGCATACATAGGTGCCCAGCACCTGGGTCCCAGGAACATCTTGGCACTCAGGTCACTCTGAAGTAAGCCCTGAGTGGGCCTTGAACAGACTGAGAAGGGCCTGAGCCAGGGGGCTCCTGGGCAGGGTTAAGTCTGCAATCAGAGCTAGCTATCGGAGGGAGATGGGGGGGGGGGTCCCTGCCCAGGCCGAAAGCCTTGGCCAGAGACTTTAGGCCTGGGCAGGGCCCAACCGGCAATTGGTGTGAACTACAGAGGAAACACCTTTTTTGACTGCTCACTGGCTCAGCTTTATGTATGCCACCAGTAATATTCTTAGTCACTTGGGTAATAAGAATCCAAAAAGATGATCTAGGGTTTTTCCACCACACTTCTGGAGAAAAAAACAAAGGTCCGCTGCTGGAGGGCTAAGAAATGTCGTATCCTGGTTTGGCTCAGTGGATAATGCCTCAGCCTGCCGACCGCAGGGTCTGAGCTCAATTCTGATCAAGGGCATGTACCTAGGTTGCAGGCTCCTCCCTGGCCAGGGCCCAGGTACAGGAGGCGACCAATCAAAGTGTTCCTCTCACTTTGATGTTTCTCTCTGTATTTCCCTTTCTCTTCCACATTCTCTAAAAGTCAATGGAAACATATCCTCAGGTGAGGATAAAAAAAAAAGAAAGAAAGAAATGTCATATCCTATCAAAGACACATCTTGAAAATGCCTAAAGAAAGTTGTCATTTTTTTCATGGTGAAGGAACTGGAGTGCATGTCAATGAAAACACCTTGGTGGCTGTGGTGACTGGCAATGGCTGCAGCACTGGGATGATGGGGCTGGTGCCTTCCCCTGATTAGCCTAGTAGCCTCCCACAGATTGCAGCTTAAACCCTCTCTCCGTGGGGAGTGGGCCTAAGCTGTCAGGAGGACTCCCCTGAGGGCTCCCAGTATGTGAGAGGGGGCAGGTTGGGCTGAGAGACCCCCTCAACCCCAATGCATGAATTTTGTGCATCCGGCCCCTAGTTATATCATAATTTTGCTTAAATCAATAATAATTTCTACATTACTAGGATTTTGGTTAGCATCCAGAGCTTAGCCATGTAACAAACTATGATTACTTCTCCTCTTTTGAATTATGATTACTTCTCATTTATTTCCTTGAATTAATAACTGTCTTGAGCAGGCATCAAGGAGACAACTAAGATGGCGGCATAGGTGAGCACCTATCTTGCTGTCCACACAACAAATCTGAAACTACAACTTAACAACGGAACAAACAACGTCCAGAATCACCGGAGAGCTGGCTGAGTGAAAATTCCACACATAAAAGTAGAGGTGGGATGCAGCGGTGACTCAGGAGCAGCAGTGCGCAGCTTTGAGGTTCGGAGCGTGAGTGAGCGGTGAGGGACGGGTGGCAGACAGCAAGCCCAGCTGGTTTTCTCCAGCGGGGAGGGCAGAGGCCTCCCACAGCACCGACCCCCCAGTTCCAGGCGAGCTCCCAGGTCGGGGAAAGGAGGATCCCAGGCGCGGCTGAGGTCCGTGTGTTTAGGGAGAGTGCACTAGTAAATTGGAGTCCACAACCAGGCAGAGAACGCGCGACTCGCTCGCTCACTTGCTCAGAGACCACCATACTGCTTTGTTTTACAACCCTGAGTGAGATTTTAGCTGTGCAGACTCATTTGGGGAGAGGCAGAGTTGTCTGGCAACAGGGAGACCAGCGGTGGATTTACGTTGCCACCCAACACTGAGACCCATGAGCCGCATAGATAAGCTTATGCCGCGAACCCCATAGACCTGAAGCGGTGCGCCACAAAGGGCGGACCTAAGGCTGACGCCGCGTGCCCCATAGACCTGAAGCGGTGCGCTAGGAAGGGCGGACCTAAGCCTGACACCATGCACCCCATAGACCTGAAGCAGTGCGCCACGAAGGGCGGACCTAAGGCTGACACCACGTGCCCCATAGACCTGAAGCGGTGCTCCACGAAGGGCGGACCTAAGGCTGACGCCGTGTGCTGCATAAGGAAGCTGAGCCACTGTTCCTTAGAGGATACCTATCACACACCGCTAAGGGACCAACTCAGGAAAGCAACCACAATGCAGAGAAAAGGAAAGAACTCAGCTGTGAAAGAAATGGAGGAAAAAAGACGACTAGACATAGTTCAAAACCACAGTAATTAGGTTTATGAAGAGGCTACTAGAAAAGGCCGAGAAACTTAATGAGAACTACGACGAAATAAATAACACCTACAAAGAAATGAACAACACCTACAAGGATATGAAAAAGACCAACTAGAAATTAAGCATACACTGACTGAAACAAAAAAAAATATTATACAAAGACCTAAAAGCAGTCCAGACGACCGCAAAAACCAAGTCAAATATTTGAAATACAAAAAAGCAAAATCCACTCAGCTGGAAAAGCAAGAAGCCAAAAGAGTCCAAAAAATTGAAGATAGTATAAAGGGCCTCTGGGACAATCTCAAGCATACCAACATCAGAATTATTGGGGTGACAGAAAAAGAGAGAGAGCAAGATAATGAAAACCTACTAGAAGAAATAGTGACTGAAAACTTCCCCCACCTGGCGAAAGAAATTGACTTGAAAACCCAAGAAGTGCACAGAACCCCAAAATATAGGAATCTAAAGAGGACCACACCAAGGCACATCATAATTAAAATGCCAAGAGCAAAAGATAAAGAGAGAATATTAAAAGCAGCCAGAGAAAAACAGTTAGTTACCTATAAGGGAGCACCCATACGATTGTCAGCAGATTTCTCAACAGAAACGATGCAGGCCAGATGGGAGTGGCAAGAAATATTCAAAGTGATGAATAGCAAGAATCTACAACCAAGATTGCTCTATCCAGCAAAGCTGTCATTCAGAATTGAAGGTCAGATAAAGTGCTTCGCAGCTAAGAAGAAGCTAAAGGAATTCATCACCGCCAAACCGATACTATATAAAATGCTGAAAGATATTGTTTAAGAAGAGGAAGAAGAAGAAGGTAAAAATATACATTATTAACAACAAGTACACATCTATCAACAAATGAATCTAAAAATCAAGTGAATTAACAATCTGATGATCAGGATAAAATGAGGAATAGAACAGAATCATGGACATGGAGAGGGAATTGACTGAAAATGTTTGGTGAGAAAAAGGGTGCGGGAAGTATAGCAAGAGACTGGACAAAAATCATGCAACTATGAGAAAGGACGGGGGGCGGGGTAAGGGCGGAGAGTGGATGGGTACTGGGTGGAGGGGAGCTATTGGGGGAAAATGTAATTAATCAACTGAACAATAAAGATTTTAAAAAATAAAAAAAATAACTGTCTTAATTTTTCACCTAATTAGTTTTTTATTAGTTTTCTATTTACTTTCAGTAATCCAGCCTTGACTTCTCTACCAGTTGTTTAACTATCTCCTCAAGACCTTTATTCACATCTGGCACTTTATCTTATTATTATTATTATTATTATTTTAGATTTTATTGATTTTTTTACAGAGAGGAAAGGAGAGAGATAGAGAAGTAGAAACAGTGATGAGAAAGAGACATTGATCAGCTGTCTCCTGCACACTCCCTACTGGGGATGCGCCCTCAACCAAGGTACATGCCCTTTCCTGGAGTCGAACTTGGGACCCTTCAGTCTTCAGGCCAATGCTCTCTCCACTGAGCCAAACCGGTCAGGGCCACATCTTGTCTTTTACCAATTTCCTCTTTCTGAAGTACTGTCTCCCAAAGTCTCTGACCTGCTCACACCTGGGCTTGTCCTCTGCACCTGGCACGCATGGTCATCCTGCAGTGTCCCTGCGGTGTCTTCCTTGTGGGATTCCCTCACTTTTCTCCCCTATTGGGTCTCCGGTTCTTATATTCTTGTCTTCTTCTTTCTGGGTTTACTTCCTCATTTTGCTGAAATGAAAGAGCATGTAAAACCCCAGCACACACACAACTATTTTCTCTTCACAAGCATGGAGAATTATAGTATTTGACAGTAAGGGGAAGGCACTTCTTAAAACAGCAAGAGAGGGAAAAGACCTAAAAGATCTGGTAGGGAAACACTGGGTGTATCCAAAATATGGGCAAATTCATTTGTGTGGTTTTTGCCTATTTTAAATTTGGAACCAAAATAATAATTACTCTGTAATCTGTGCTCCCAAGGTAGATCATCCTGGAATCAATGTTTTTAACCGGGAGAAGAGAATAGCATAAAAAATAAAGCTCATTTCACTAAAGCTATATACTAGTAGAAACAAAAGGATTTCAGCATGATTGTAATTGTTCTTCCATCACTCAAAAAAAAAAATCAAGCAAGAGTAAATTTGATTTAAAATAAATATATTAAGCATCAATTGCACATCCAGAAAAGGCCCAGTTTGGCTATGAAATTGGTTTCCTGCTGGAAAGTCAGACAAGGTCAGAGATTAAGGGAGGCCATCGCCCCCATAGATGGCCTGTACCTTTAAGGAACTGGAGTTTCCCCACTGGAGACAGACCAGCTATTCAATGGGTGAAGACTATTTCTCAGAAGTTAGTTTCAGGAGAGAGAAGTTGGGTTGACTGTGGTTTGACAGCTCTGACCACAGTCTTTACTGCTGCTATTTATATCTTTAAAGCTGTTTTCCAGTAACTGTGAGCAACCCTTGAGGGTTGGCAATTGTCCTAAGAGGTTTGAGACCCAGGTCTGCCCCCCAAGATGGAAGGTGGGAGCGTGGAGGTTAGAGGACCTGGGTCAAAGAGGTGGGCGAAAGATAGCCAGTGGCATTGAAATGAGGGAAGGAGAGGGTACCTGATGGGCTAAGAACAGCTGGTGACCTGATGCAGGTTCAGCTACAGGGTGGGGCATGCCTGGCATCTACACTGCCCTGAGAAAGGCATTCAGAGGCAGTCCTGCTTGCCACCAGTGTCCCAACATGACCTGCTTGTGGGCACTGAAAAGAAGAAAAAAGATTCTTAAAAAAAAACAATCCTGGCTCCTCTCTACATGAAGGGTCAGTAAATGCAGCCTAGGCTCTCGCTTCAGGGTGCCCCCTTGTGGTGAGGTGGAGCCATGATGCCCTCTTTGCCTCTAGGGCAGTGGCTCTCCACCTTTCTAATGCCACGACCCTTTAATACAGTTCCTCGTTGTGATGACCCCCAACCATAAAATTACTTTCGCTGCTACTTCATAACTGTAGTTTTGCTACTGTTATGAATCATAATATAAATATGTGTTTTCCAATGGTCTTAGGTTGAGAACCGCACTGTAGAACCTCAGACCATTGGAAAACTTTTATAAGTGAGTTTTATAAAAACTTTTATAAAACATTTTAACTTTTAATTATGATTTTACAACTACTACTGGAAGGAGTAAAAATCGGCACAGCCAATTTTTATGATTAGATTTTTATTATGGACAATTTCAAAAATACAAATTTAAAGGAAATGATGTAATGAATCCCCACATACTCAATACCCAGCTTAAACAATTGTCAACTCACAGCCAATCTTGTTTCATATGCACTCTCCCTACATCCCAACTCTTCTTATAAGCAAATCGCAGCTTCTCCATTCCAGCTCCCAGGTTCTTTGGCATGAACATGTAGTCCAGCTAACTGGAGTGACAAGATGTTCTAGTTCATCCTGTACCTTTGCTGTCCCAATGGAATTGGCCATCTCCCTTCAATAAGAAATTGTATTTAGAAACCACAATCTGGGTTCTGGGGGCATTTTGCTCCTGAGCTGGTCACTGTTACTAGGTTACAATACCCATTTGCCATTCTTTTCTATTTCTAATAGACATTTGGACTCACAACTACAATAGGCCACACTTGGCATTGACTTCACTTAGAATTAGATTCGTTTATGGGCAGGAAACACGGCACACCAGTTCTCTAGGCACTGCCACCTCCATTGGGACACCAGATAAAACACAGGATACCACATTAAGCTTGAATTTCAGATAAACAATGAATAAAAGCCTCATGTCCTAATTAGGAACCAATATCTCTAGTAATAGTTTATTAGACTAGCTTGTTTCCATCTTTCCTTAAGGGTCATCTCCAGTTCCAAGTCAGAATTCTCAGGGAATGCCAAAGCTATAGCTTCCCATCAGGTCTTTCTAATTCATTTGCTGTTCTCACCACCCAAGTGCAGTGATTGATTGATATAGATAGATAGATAGATAGATAGATAAATAGATAGATAAACTCATGATAGTGTAAAAGAAAAACTGTTTTCCACTCATGGAGGGAAAACCCAGTTCTCCCCTGTTGTGTCTTTCTTATGTGTCCCTTTTACTACTCACACAAAACACTTCACTTTTGACTCTTCTGGTCACCAAGTGTGTAGAGTTTTTTGCACACCAAGCAATTCTCTGTGACACCAGCTACATGTCCTGCAATTCAAATCAATTCTGACACTATCTACCCAGAGATAATGTCTGATTCCACAGGTTAAGAGCTCAGTTCTACAAGGCGTGTGCGCGTGCGCGCGCACACACACACACACACACGCACACACACACACACACACTTCATATGCTATGCTAGTGGCAAGACCAGGTTGTCACCTGTGCGTCTGACCAACCAGCTATACATAGGAACTTCCAATGACCCCTCCTTGGGTTTAATTTGCTAGAGCCGTTCATGGAATGCAGGACATTTTACTTACTAGGTCACTGGTTTATCACAAAAGGATATAACTCAGGAACATCCAGATGGAAGGGACGAGTAGGGCAGGGTTTATGGGAAGGGGTACAGAGCTTCCATGCCTGATCCAGCAGCACCATTCTCCCCAGTCTCCACGTGTTCGCCAAACTGGAAGCTCTCTGGAACCCCTTTTTTCGGTGTTTCATGGAAGCTTCATTACATGGGTATGATGGATTAGGTCATTGGCCATTGGCAATTGATTCAATTACCAACCACTCTCCCCTCCCCAAAGGTCAGGGAGTGGGGCTGAAAATTCCAACCCACTAATCACATGGTTGGCTCTTCTGGCAACCAGCCCCATCCTCAGTCCCAAAGTCACCTCATCAACAAAAGACACTTTTATCACTCTCATCTCTTAGGAAATTCCAAGGGTTTTAGGAGCTCTGTGACAGAAACGGGAGAAAGACAAAATATATATTTCCTATTATAAGTCACAATAACATAGATAAATTAGATCAGATAGATAGATAGATAGATATAGATGATAGATGCAGGTAACTCATAGATTAGAGATTGACATCCTATATAATAAAAGGCTAATATGCAAATTGTCTGAACAGTATAACAACCAGTCGCTATGACATGCATTGACCACCAGGGGGCAGATGCTCAATGCAGGAGCTGTCCCCTGGTGGTCAGTGTGCTCCCACAGGGAGAGCACTGCTCAGCCAGAAGCTGGGCTCATGGCTGGCTAACACAGCAGCAGTGATGGGAGGCTCTACCACCTCCGTGGCAGCACTAAGGACATTCGACTGATGGCTAACATCCCCTGAGGGCTGCCAGTCAGACATCCCCTAGGGGTCCCAGACTGCGAGAGGGTACAGTCCAGCTGAGGGACCCCTCCGAAAGCATGAATTTCATACACCAAGCCTCTAGTGGATAAATAAAACACATTATGATTCATATTGATATTTCCAATTCCAATACAGAATTATAAGGCCTTTATTTAACCTTATTGATCTTCATTTCCACTGTCTTTCTCCCATGCTAAAAATCCTAGTTTCAACACACACTCATTTACTTTTTACACAATATATATCCAACAGTCTTGAGATAAGAATACCAATGCTGTCACTAATGATATAATACCTGAGAACAGTTTAGGATCTTTTGTTGTTTTTGTTAATCCTCACTGGAGGATTTTTTTTCCATTGATTTTTTAGACAGTGGGAGGGAGGGAGGAGAGAAGGAAAGAATGAGAGGAAAGGAAGGAGGGAGGAAGAAAAAGAGAAACATCAATGTGAGAGAGACATATGGATTGGTTGCCTCCCACATGTGTCTCAAGTAGGGTGGGGAAAGAACCTGCAACCCTGCAACCCAGGTATGTGCCCTTGACTAGGTATTGAACCCTTGACTCTTGGGTACATGAGCCAACACTCTAACCCGAGGAACACTGGCCAGGGCTTGTAGTTCCTTTTATCCTTAGGGATATACAATCAAATAACTCTGTTATAAAGTCACTAGCAAAAGTTCTTTTTATATAGTTATGTTTAAGCAAAGTTCATGTTGCTTTTAATTGTTTAGGGATTTATTTTAACTAGAGGCCCAATGCACAAAATTCATGCACAAGGTGGGGAGGGAGTGTCCCTCAGCCCAGCCTGCAACCTCTACAATCTGGGACATCCCTCTCACAATCCAGAACTGGTGGCTCCCAACCACTCGCCTGCCTGCCTGCCTTCCTGCCCCTAACTGCTTCTGCCTGCCAGCCTGACCACTGTATACTCCCTTGCCAGCCTGATCAATGCCTAACTGCTCCCCTGCTGGCCCCATTGCCCCAAACTGCCTTCCCCTGTTGGCCTGGTAATTCCTAACTGCCCTCCCCTGCAGGCCTGGTTCCCCCCAATTGCCCTCCCCTACAGGTCTGGTCACCTCCAACTGCTCTCCCCTGCAGGCCTGGTCCGCCCCAACTGCTATTCCCTGCTGGCCTGGTAACTCCTTAACTGTCCTCCCCTGCTGGCCTGGTCATCCCTACCTGCTCTCCCCTGCTGGCCTGGTCCCTCCCAACTGCCCTCCCCTGCTGGCTGGATCATTCACAACTGCCCTCCCCTACCAGCTGTCTGTGGCAGCCATCTTGTATCCACATGGGGGCGGCCATCTTTGACCATATGGGGGCAGCCATCTTGTGTGTTGGAGTGAAGGTCAATTTGCATATTACTCTTTTATTAGATAGGATTTGCTTTATAATTATACAAACATTTTCATGGTTCCAAAGCCAAATCTACAAAGTCTGTTCAGAAAATTTAGGTCCTCTCTCTCTGACCCTTTGAACCTATTCCCTCTTCTTGCCCATCCATAGATAATAATTTACTTTTATTGTATGGCTTCCCTTTCCATTGTGATTTTTTAATGTAGTTTTAGACCCCATCTTAGGAAAACAGGAGCATATTATATACTTCTCAACCCTGCTTATTTTTCAAATTCAATTTTTAATGTAAAAACTTTAATGGGATATAATTCACAATTCAACCATTTAAAGTGACAACTCAATAACTTTTAGTGTATTCAAGAGTTGTGCAACCACAGTTTGAGCACATTTTCAGTACTCAAAAAAAAAACACAAAAACCTGGGTACCCATTAGCAGAAACTCCCTACTTTCCCAGCTCCTCAACCCTAGCCCTAGGCAACTGCTAATCTTCCTCCTCTATCTATGGGCATGCCTGCTGTAGATAATTCATATAAATAACATCATACAATATGTGACCTTCTGTGTCTGGTCTCTTTCTCTTAGCATAATGTTTTCAAGGTTTATCCATGTTGTAGCCTGTATCAGTACTTTGTTCCTTTTTATTGCCTGATAAAATTCCATTGTATGTATTTACTACATTTTGTTTATCCACTTTACCTTGCTATTTTGATATTACATCTGTTATTCAGCGTTATCACACTCTAGTGTAGATTTGCCATAGTTTATGCAAGTAGTCCCTAATTGATGGATATGTGGCTTATTTCAGTGTTAGAAATGCAAGAAAAAGACTTCTGCTAGAGTCTTTTGGGGGCAATTCGGAGCTGACTCATGCCTTGCCCAAATGGGTTGGTCTCAGTAACTGCTAAGGTGCCTTTTAGCTTCAAAGATCTCAGATCTAAAGAAAGTCACATCAGCCTTCTCTGGTTCCCCCAACCCCAGCGCTCGCTCTCTCTCTCTCTCACACACACACACACACACACACACACACACACACACACACACACACAGCCAAACCTGAATATCTAGCCTTTGCTGGTTCTCATATATCTTAGTTTATTTCTACAAATCAATGTTGAGGAGCATGAGTTTAAGGGCACACCACACCCCTTCACCTCACAAGCAGACACTTGCTTTAACAAAAATATTCCAAGTCCTGTGAGATGGCAATCCTCATTGCTTCCCTTTAGCAAAAGCCCCAATTTCAAGTGAGGGTGTCTCCTGGCACCTCATCCACTGAGCCCAGAAAAGGCAAGCTCACTGTTGTCTAGCACGGAGCAAAGCCAAGGCTGGGGTGGGACACTGGAGGCCATGAGAAGCATTCCCAGGGAAGGAGATGCAGAGTGGCAACAACCTCACAAGGCCCTTCGCAACCTGATACATGCCCCACCCCACCCCCATCCCAACTGATGGAGTCGATGGAGTGGGCACCGAACTATAGCTCTGCCCCTGGTGCCCAGGCCCTGGGACTGTCCCCTCAGCTGCCTGCAATGTCAGGGAAGAAATAAGCAAGTAGCATAGGCCAGGGGACACATAGCTCATCTCCAAGTGGCTGTTCTCACTGATTTCTGCCAGGTGAGAATGCCTATATTCTCTGGTTTTTCAAGGAAAGTTGGAAATCTGGATTTCTATGTAAATTTTTCTGATTTTCTGCCAAATGTGGCAAACATGTCAGGAGTTGTATTCAAATATCTTTACAAAAACAGAGATAAATTCAGAGAACTGAGCCAGTTGAGGAATTAACTGGAGAAGTCCAGGAAGGTGTGTCCTGGCTCAGAGCCCCTCCTCAGAAGCCAGATCTGCAGCACCCAGTCTCCCACAGCTGATGGGCATAGCTAGAGGCAGAATGGGGCCTGACATTATTTCACTTCTCTTCCTCATCTTCAAAACGGAGAGTGAAAGGTCACTGACGAGGGCCGTGAGCTATAATCTGCAAAGTACAGTGCTAGTGGGAAGAGTCATTAAGCCCGAACATATTACAAAAGTATGTGTTAAATTCATTGAATTGATTCACCTTCTTGGAATCTCACTAAAATTTTGGAAAATGGAGGGTAGCTAAAAATTTTTTTTTCAAAGGCAAGGAAACAGTTGAAAATACAAATATTAAAAGTATTACAATGCCACACTAACCTACACAGCATAGCACTAATGCTACAAGAAACTGGTAACTCACTTGCTATCCCAATAATAAATCTAAATATATTTACATACTTTATAAATGATAATAAAGTAATCAGAAATAAATCATGAAGGCATTAATTATTAATAAGTGTAATTGAAAATGATAATTTGGGAAGAAAATCAACTGAGATATCTGCCTTACAAGACCTTCTTGGAGCTCACATTGAGGATGTGAAAGACGCACAACAAACATAAGAAATAAGAAAACTGTACAATAGATTAAAGGTGATGTGTTGAAGCAAACAACATGAGAGCAGGACAGGGGAGCGGCAAATGCTGAAAAGAGGGGTGAGGGCAGGTTGCAGGGCTGAACAGGGTCTCCAAGACTTGAAGGCCTAGAGCTTAACCACGCTGCTGTGAGGGGGAGGAGGACATCTATTGCACAAGTATATCTATTACCTCACCTGTTACATTTATATTTTAACTTCTATATTACATAGGTAGCCTTATGTAGATTCTTCACATATCTCACATATTTCCATAGGAGACCAAAAATACACCAAAAGAACAACAGTGGCTGGTTACTTGTGGAAGGTGGGATGGTGGTCACTTTTTCTCTTTTTTTATAGTTTGCTGTACTGGCTAAATTTTATAACATGAGCGGGCCTAGTTTTATATCAGGAATAAAAACAATGTATGTTATTACATATTTTAAAAACCAGAGTTAATTTACCCTTTAACCTCAGGAAAGGCTTTCCAAAAGGGACAAGATGTTTATAAGTGGTAGTGTCCAACCTTTCTGAGGAGATGGCATTCTTCCACAAGGGGGCGCCTTGCCTTCAAGTAAGGAGTTGCCTGAGCCCTGTGTTTGGAATGGGTTTAAGGCTAAAGCTTGCATCATTCCCCTCCCACGCCTAAGACCTAAACTCAGAGTGGCTCAAAAAAGGTTCTGGCACTCTAACGCTTGGTCAGTAATAATATAATCCATTTTCCCTGAAATCAATTACCAAGTAGTTTAGCAAGGCATTAGCTCAGGGGGGAAAAAAAAAAAAGGAAGAGAATGTTCTTTTCCCTTGGGGAGTTAACCCAACCAGAAAGGCCAAACTAACAGTTACTTTTCACAGTGTAAGCATTAGGAAAGGGGGAGACCTGGGTATGTAGGAGTGCTGGGGAGAAGAAAGAGATCCAGCAGAGAATAATCAATGCAGAAGGAAATATGAGTCAGCTGGATGTTATCAGATGCTTGAAAGACAGGTGAATATCGGGGGAAAGGCCACGGGAGAGGGGAGAGCAGGGAAAGAAACAGAGGCCAGGGTACGGGAGACACAAATAGGATTGTGAAAAGCCTCTGACCTGGACATTGCTGGAGATTTTGCAACCTACTGACCCGAAAGGACTGGTTTACCAGGATTTACGCTCCTGGCCCTGGTCTCAGCAAACCCAACTTATCTGAAACCAAACAGCAAAGAGACGTCTGTGGCTCCCGGTGCTGACGCAGTCACTCTATCACTGTCAGCCAATTTGGATTGCAAGTGTTTACTTATCTGGTCAGAAGGAAGCTGGATGCACCCCAACTTCCATCACCAAGACTTATTTCTTCGCATACTTGGGAACCCAGTGGCCAAAGGACTGGGGAACAAAGGTGAACAAAACAGGCTTGGGAGGGTCAAGTAGGGGAAGACCTTGCCTATTACAATACACAATGTAATGGGAAGAGAGAAGAGGATCACCTAACCCAACCTGGGGGTCAGGGACTGCTTCCTGGAGGAGATGGTACCTGAGCTGGTCAGGAAGGACATACAGGAGTTTGAGAGTCAGAAAGCACTCCCGGCCAAGGGACGGCACAAGAACAAGAGGCTGTGGCATCTGTCCATGCAGGTAGCTCAGCATGGCTGGAGCCTGGGGTCTGCATGTGCAAGTGGTAAGGGGTGATGCTGGAGTGGAGGCCACTTATCTGGAGGGCACTGGGAAGCCTTGAGTTACCAGATCATTGACATGGAAGTTTGCTGACGTCACAATAGCCTTTGAGTCCGCATCTTATGTGAATTCTCTCAGTAGGATGTGATATTGATGCTCCCTCCATCCTGGAGCATTCTCAGTCACCATGTGCTCCTCCTGTCTGCCTCTGGTCACTCTTCCTCAGCTTCTACACTGGCTGCTCTTCCACTCTCTGGCCTTGGAGTGTTGGTGTTCCATAGAACCCTGTGGTGGCTCTCCTCATCTCCATACTTGCTCTCAACCTCTTCATTTATTCCCATGGCTTTGCATGTCTATCTACGCTAGTAAAATAGAAACATGCAAATTGACCATCACCCTGCTATGAGCACCAGCCAATCAGAAAGGAATATGAAAATTAGGACAAAGATGGCAGCCACCCAGCTGCTCCAGGTGTAGAGTGGCCGGGCGGGGTAGGGTGCCTGCTATGAGAACGAGGGCGAGGGGCGAAGGTATCTACAGGAGTGGCACTCTGGCACAGTGAAGACAAAGACTGCAGACTCCGGAGTCTGCAGCGAAGAGGAAGACAGCAGACTCTGGCCAGAGCCTGCAGCAAAGACAAAGATGGCAGACTCCAGCTGGAGTGAAAGCCTGGGTCCCGGGTGCCAGAGGAAAACTGGTGCTGGAAGCTAAGGGAAGGAAGGCCTATTGCACGAATCTCTTCATGCAAAGGGCAACTAGTTATATATAACAGTCTCAGGAGAGAGTAAGGTCCAGAATCAAGCACGGGGTCCTATGTCCTGGATATTGAGTGAGCATGTTCAATACTGAGTGAGCATGTTCATGCTGAATCATGAGCAATCATGGGATGAGTCAGGGCAGGGAGGTCAGGATTAGTGGTTTGGAGATAAGCAGAGACATGTACTGGAGCAGGAAGAGAAGTGCTAATTACTATAGTCAGTCTCCTGGATCTGAAAAAATAGCTGAGTCCAAGGCTCACTGTTCCCAAATGCAGAGGGAGTGATAGACACACTGATTTGTGTTAAAGGACCAAGTCCAAGGTCTGAGAAGAATGAGAATGAAGGGAGAGGCAGGGAAGATAGGTAGGTCCAACTGGGCAAGCTGATTGCAAAGTCCGGAAGTCACTCAAGGCAGGATCCAAACCACAAGAGCAAGGCCAGCAGCCTGGGGGCAGCCTGGGGGCTGGTGTGGATCTCTGCTAAGTTTAGGCAGCAGACTTACGAGGACATGTTCCCATCCTGAGGAACAATGGTGTAGGCGTGTTAGTGGGTTCTGTGTGCTGTCCAGACCACACTGACACATCCATGGTGAGATAGGAAAGTCATGAGCCATTCCTGGTCCTTTCTGTTTTCCAACCTCACATGTCAACAGGACAAATAATTTCTCAAGGCATCAATATTACAGCCAGTGGTAAAGAAATCCTGTTTGTGTCTCATCAGGAATAAGGTTTCAATCAAGATTCGAAATGGTCTTAAGAAGTGGCATTTACACTCTAGCTGGTTTGGCTCAGTGGACTGAGCATCAGCCTGTAGACTGAAGGGTCCCGGGTTTGATTCCAGTCAAGGGCACATGCCTGGGTGCGGGATCAATCCCCAGTAGGAAGTTTTGCAGAGGCAGCCAATCAATGATTATCTCTCATCATTGATGTTTCTCTCTCTCTCTCTCTCCCTATTCCATCCTCTCTGAAATCAATAAAATACATTGAAGAAAAAAAAAGAAGTGGCATTTACAATTAGTAGAAACAAGTAGATTATTCAGCAAATAGTGTTAGAATAACCTGCTTTTTTTAAGTTATAGAGTCGTACTTTAGTATCACACTCAAAAAATAAATCTGATAATTAATAATTAATTTAAAACTTCTCACAAAGAAAAGCCCAGGCTCAAAAGACTTGATTGATTGATGAATGCTACCAAACATTCAAAACAGAACTAATACTAATCCTTCATAAACTCTTCTAAAAAATAGAAGAGGAAGGAATACTTCTCCACTCATTCTATGAAAATATAGCAGACAGAATGGGAGAAAATAGTTGCAAATCACATGTCTAATAAGAGATTTGTATCTAGAGTATGTAAAGAACACTTACAACTCAATAATAAAAAACAAACCAATTTAAAAATGGGCAAAGGGCCAAAGCCGGTTTGGCTCGGTGGATGGAGCGTCGGCCTGCGGACTGAAGGGTCCCAGGTTCGACTCTGGTCAAGGGCATGTACCGTGGCTGCGGGCACACCCCCAGCAGGGGGTGTGCAAGAGGCAGCTGATCGATGTTTCTCTCTCATCGATGTTTCTGACTTTCTATCCCTCTCTCTTCCTCTCTGTGAAAAATCAATAAAATATATGTTTAAAAAAATAAAAATAAAAATGGGCAAAGGATCTGGATGGACATGTCTCCGATGAAGACATACAGATAACCAGTACACACCTGAAAATATCTCAACATCATTAGTCCTTAAGGAAATGGAAATCAAAACCACGAGACACCATTTCACACTTCCTAGGATGGCTAAAATCAAACTAAAACAGGCACTAAAAAGTATTGGAAGGATGCAGATAAATTGGAAACCTCAAGTTTTGCTGGCAGTAATATAAAATGGGGTATTTACTGTGGGAAAGAAATTGGCAGTTCCTCAAAAAGTTAAACATAGAATTACCATACCATGCCTCAGATGTACTGCTAAAAAGAACCAAAATCAGGCTTTTATATAAAAACTATGTTAATGTATACAGCAGCATCACTGAGAACAGCCAAATGTGAGACAAACCAAGTGTCTACCACGTGATGAATGTACATGGGTAACCAAATTGTGGTGTATATAATGAAATATTAATTATTCAGCAAAAAAGAAATGAAGTACTAACAGAGGCTACATACAACATGGATGAATCTTGAAAACATTATGCTAAGTGAAAAAAGTCATTCAGAAAAGATCACTTATGGCATGAATCCATTATATGGGATGTCCAGAATAGGCAAATCTAGAGAGACAGGAAGTCGATTAGTGGTTGCAGGGGAATGGAGAGGGGCTGAGGGTCAGAGAGTGACTGCTAATGAGGACAGTGTTTCTGTAGGAGATAAAAATGGTCTGAAATTAGATTGTTGGTGACCGTTGCACAACCTTGTGAATATAGTAAAATGCACTTTAAAAAGGCAAATTGTACGGTATGTAAATTATATCAAAATTAAGCTGCTAAACATATAAATGTGAGGTGGATATAATGTAAAGTAAACCTTATAAATGTAAAATAAATCTTTTTTTTAAATATATTTTATTGATTTTTTACAGAGCAGAAGGGAGAGGGATAGAAAGTCAGAAACATCGAGAGAGAAACATCGATCAGCTGCCTCTTGCACACCCCCTACTGGGGATGTGCCCGCAGCCAAGGTACATGCCCTTGACCGGAATCGAACCCAGGACCCTTCAGTCCGCAGTCCGACGCCCTATCCGCTGAGCCAAACCAGTCTCGGCTAAAATAAATCTTAAAAAAAGAAAATATAGAAATATGGTATAATAATTTTAGCATGGGGCAGATCATTTTAAATATGATACAAAACTTGCAACGTATGAAGGACAATATAGACAGATTGAGTGCACTGAAATAATCTTCAGTGAACAGACATCACAAAATTTAAATATATATCATATAATCATGAAGAACTTTCACATGTGTAACAAATATTGAGAATGGTCTTTAAAATCATGAGATGAACCCCCCAACAGTTTGCAATGCACAGCAGAGTGTGGGGGGCAGGGAGGCACTGATGTGGAGAACAGTGAGTAAATAGGGGCAGCCACTGGGAAGGCAGCTTGGTACCCAGAGTGACCTGCTGATGTTTCCATGGGCATGGCACACTCCAGTCAGAGGCACCAGGTGAGACAAGGGGGCTGCCACTCTGAGGCAGATGGGCTGGAAGTCAGCCCTGGGGGGTCATAGGCATATCTGTGTCCCAGGATTTCTACATCTAGAATTGTATCCTTAGGAATACTTCAAAGGCACACCGAGAATGTTTGCTACAGCTGTGTTTGTAATGGTAAACAATGTCCATTCATAGGAAAGTGGTTATAAATGGCACATCCTCGCCACTGGATGCTACACAGCCATTAAGAAGACGAACATAGCGCAGGTACACCTGACATGGGAAGATGCCTCAGATGTATTGCTAGAAAAGTAAGTTGCCGAAGAGTATGTATATGTTCTTAATTATGAAAAGTAATTGTATGCACAATAAACCCGTAAGGATTGGAATATTTAGAGGGGAGAGAGTAGAAAGAGAGGGAAAGAGGATATTATCTTATACACCTTTAAATTATTTTTATAATTTTTTAAATATGAAAAAATAAGCAATTAGCTTGGGAGAAAAGAAAGAGAAAGGGAGGTTATAATATATGAACAGTGAATTACAGGAATTATAACTATGAGGTGGGGTTATGGAGAATTTTTTGCTTACCTGCATTTTCTGATTTTTCAACAATGAGTTTTTATTACTTGCTTTAAAAAAAAAAAAAGTGGTAAGAAATAACATCCTCATGCCTTTCTGCTCACCAAGTGGACAGATAAGGCCTGGTAATATCAGTGCAAAAGGAGACAGATTCTAAACAATGAGGCCATTAGGAGGATAATGCTAAGAGGGAGTCAGTGATAAAAATGGAATCCTAAATCCCCTACTTAGTCATCATGAGTCCTTGAGACTTCAGGGCTTCGAATTTTTAATGTATGTTTTGTGACACATGGATTTGAAACTCTAAAGTTCTATTATACTAACTGATCATTAAGGACAACAGAACTCAACTGACCTCTGTGAGTCTAGATGGCATAAAAATTAACATCCTAATGTCAGCAGTCTTAGAACTTCTTTGTCTTTTCTCCTGCTGTGCACGAAGGTAGCTAAATAAATGAATTTTAAAGCAATATGCACACGAAAGTGTATTCCAACAAACTGGCATTTTTGAAAACCAATCATCTGTTTACAGTCTATAGAGAATATGTCCATATGTGTGCATGTAGATTACACACACACACACACACACACACACACACACACACACACAGATAACACAGGTCCACTATGTAAGAAGACACATGATTACCTGTAGGGTATGGTGGGGCTTTCTAAGAGGGAGAGACCTGGGAAGAACCAAGCAAAGAAAATAGAATGCACGAAAAATGTGTGAAATACATTGTATACATTTGTGTTAAATCAAACAGGGATTCAACAAATATTTGAGGGTTCACCACCTGTAGGTCCTGGGTGTCGAGGTGCATCAGGGAACAAGCTTGACAGAGACCCCTGCCCTCGTGGAGCTAACACGGCAGGAGATAATCAACCACAGACATAACATGTTGATAAGTCATAAATTACACAACTGTGGTGAAGTGTAAGGAGACTAGATAAACCTTACTCTCACACCACCACATGCACAACGCTAGGTGTGTGGGGTTTTCCCACACCAAGCAATGCTGCCAAGCAGCTGGGTGGGCCAGTTTAACTCATTCTGACACTCTCTACCAGGAGACAACAGCAGGTGCCACTGGCTAAGGGCTCAGTGCCACAAGACTGCCCCCACTTCAGATGCCAATTGCAAGTGATAGGTCCCAGATGACCCACAACATCTGTCCCCCTTAGCTATGAACCAGAAGTTCCCAACAAAAGAAAAATAAGTAAATAAATCAGAGGTCCTCATGACCTCCTCCCCGTTGGATTCAATCATCTGCTAGAACAGCTCACAGGAGTCAGCAAATACTTGTTTACATGTGCCAGTTATTATATCATAAAGGATGTGATGAAAGAGACAGATGAACGGCTGATGCAGAAAACGAGGCCTGGGAGGGTCCCCAGCACAAGTTTCTGGCCCGTGCAGCTGGGGTGCTCCACCCTCCTGATGTGTGGATGTGCTCACCACCCTGGAACCTCTCTGGGATTTCTGGAGGTTTCATCAGATAGGTATGATCCATCATTAACTCCCTTCTCCCCTCTCCAGTAAATGAGGATGTGGCTGAAAACTTTTAATCATGGCCAGACCCTCTTCCCTCGCACCAACTCCCCACTTCCCGCCCCAGGAGCCCCCCAAGAGTCACCTCCTTAGAACAAAAGACACTGCTATCACCCAGGAAATCCCAAAGGATTTAGGAACTTGTGTCACAAAGTGGTGTCAAAGACCAAACATTAGAAAAAAAGATGCTCTTAGTGCTCTTTTTACCTAGGAAATTACTAGGGTTTTAGGAATATTGTTCTATTATTTCACAATGAATAAATATAATTTTAGACTTTATGATAGGTGTGCAAAAAATTAAAACATTGCCGAGACCGGTTTGGCTCAGTGGATAGAGCGTTGGACTGAGGACTGAAGGGTCCCGGGTTCGATTCCGGCAAGGGCATGTACCTTGGCTGTGGGCACATCCCCAGTAGGGGGTGTGCAAGAGGCAGCTGATCGATGTCTCTCTCTCATCGATGTTCCTGACTTTCTATCCCTCTCCCTTCCTCTCTGTGAAAAATCAATAAAAAAAATCTTAAAAAAAAAAAATTAAAACATAACACATTTTAAAGTTAAAAACTGCTAAGTAAGTGATTTAGAATTCAACACTGCCAACAAAAAAAGAGATATATTGAGTGGTGTGACATTTACCAAACCTATAGGAAAATTTTTATTATACTTTAAAAAAAAACACTGGAAAAGCACCTAAGAATTAGGTGGCCTAAATTCTAGTCCTGGTTCCATCACTGTCCAAAGTTGAGCACGTTACTTAATTTCTCTATGTATCCTTAACCTGCAAGTGCAGATAAGAATATCTAGCCTACCTGACCTCTAGGGTTATTGTGAAAATCACATGCAGTATAAAAGTATGCTTTAAAAATCATCACACGCTATGAAAAGGTCAAAAAACTGTGATCAATAAAGCTACAGATTGACCTCATGAACCCAAGACACAAGTCAGTGGACTCTGCGCCTGGAGGACCTCACTAGGTCCAGTTGGAGAAGCAGTGCCCTCAGAATAGTTCACAGGCAACCGACAATTAAGAGGAAAGAGACAGCCTATTACCATTGTTGCAGGTACATCTGGGGATAGTCAATTAGAAACAACTTGGCTACCTGCCTTCCTCTCACCTTCACAAGGGTTGACTCCCAGCAGCAATTTTCTCAACATAACCCTGCCATCTGGCCGTAGTTAACCGGACCAGGGATGGGCCAATATGATTTCTTTCCAGAGAAACTTTGAGTTGGGAGAGAAGTAGACAGGGATGGACAGCCAGGCGCAAAAATTCTATGTACCTGGAAGTTACACTGAGGTTAGGAGCAATGAGCAGCCATCTTTGGACCAGGAGACTCCACTTTGTGACACAAGTTCCTGGGTGATAGCAGTGTCTTCTGTTCTAAGGAAGTGACTCTTGGGGGGCTCGAGGGGCAGGCAGTGGGGAGTTGGTGGGAGGAAAGAGGGTCTGGCCATGATTAGAAGCTTAAGGTTTTGGGGGAGGACGAATGAGGCAGAGATGAGAAGCAGTCTTAGCCCTTCTTTGGCTGCTGGTGCCCTCTGGCCTGGTTCTGATTCTTCTCAAAGCCCAGTTCTTGGACTCCATGAGTCACCCTTGAATCCTCATAAATTTCCCCCTTTTTCAAAGGCTAGTGAGATGGTGTCCACTGCCAAAGATCCTTATCTAAACATATAATCTAGCCCTGGCTCATTTGGCAGCATTATGATTAACAGGAATATTAAAGAGGCAGTTAAAACACAAACTGCCTGGCACTGTCTTAACTGGGTCATGAATATATTGTGCAACCCTGACAGGTACAGTCATTCCAACAAAGAGGACAGAAAAACAACTGAGTCAGGAGCAATACAGTTGTTAACCTTGACTGCACCCACATTTAAAAATGAAATTCAGGATAATAAACCTAGCTGGACCAGACCACATTTTCTGAGAATTTCTAACTGCTCTTGGGGACTGCAGCTTAAGTGTTTTCTTCATATATATATATATATATATACATATATATATATATATATATATATATATATATATATATCTCCATCCTATTTAATAAAAAAGTAATATGCAGATTGGCCATCACTCCAACACACAAGAGGGCTGCCCCCATGTGGACACAGATGGCCACCACAAGATGGTTAGCAAGGGAGGGCAGTTGAGAGGTTCCAAGCCTGCAAGGTGGGGCAGTTGGGAGGGACCAGGCCTACAAGGGAGGGCAGTTGGAGCAATCAAGCCTGTAGGGGAGGGCAGTTAGGGGTGACAAGGCTGGAAGTGGAGGGCAGTTAGGGACAAGCAGGCTGGCAGGGGAGCAGTTAGACATCAATCAGACTGGCAGGGGAGTGGTTAGGGGGTGATCAGGCTGGCAGGCAGAAGTGGTTAGGGCAATCAGGGAGGCAGGCAGGCGAGCAGTTTGAGCCAGCAGTCCTGCATTGTGAGGATGTCTGAGTGCCCATTTAGGCCCAATCTTATCAGACAACCCTTGAGGCTCCCAGATTGGAGAGGGTGCAGGCTGGGCTGAGGGACATCTCCCCGCCCCCCCCCCCCCCGCCCCGTGCATGAATTTCATGCACCGGGCCTCTAGTGTGTGTGTGTGTGTGTGTGTGTGTGTGTGTGTGTGTGTATTATTAATTTTTTTTTTTTTTTTTTACAGAGAGGAAGGGAGAGGGTTAGAAAGTCAGAAACATAGATGAGAAAGAAACATTGATCAGCTGCCTCTTGCACACCCCCTACTGGGGATGTGCCCACAACCAAGGTATATTCCCTTGACTGGAATTGAAACTGGGACCATTCAGCCCGCAGGCCAATACTCTATCCACTGAGCAAACCAGTTTCGGCAGCTTAAGTGTTTTCTATTTCTGAAGAATCAACACCTAAAAACCACAAAGTTTAGAGTTCCCCCTGTAAATAATAGAAAGTTGCAGAACGTGAGAAACCAAGATGGCGGCATAGGTAAACATGTAAACTGCTGCCTTGCACAACAATTTCAAACTACAAAAGATAAAACAGACATCATCCAGAACCACAGGAAAACTGGCTAAGTGGAAATTCTACAACTAGCAGAAAAGAGAAAAGCACACTGAGACTCACAGGAGCTGCGGAAGGCAGAGGCACACACGTGCAGAGAGGGCTGGTAACTGAGTACGCAACTGGCTTTCTCAATCGGGAGGGAGATAAAAGCTCCTGACTGCTCCAAACTGAGACTATGGGGACCCAGACTCATTTGGGGAGAAACTGGACTGTCTGGTAAGCAGGCAAAACTCGAGGGTGGCTTTCTCTCAGAGGTGCTTGCAGCGATTATGTGGGACACTGAGACCCAGGGGCCTCTTAGGGCAGGGCTGACGGGAAGCCCAAGACTGTTCCACCGAGACTCCCCCTATCCAAGCTGAGCACAGAGGCTTTTGTAAGTCTTGTCTCATAAGGTTGTCTCTAGCACAGAAGTTCTCCCAGCGTAGACACAGCTGATTCTTACAATCAATTGGCCTATAGGCCAATTCCTCCCAGTGATATCAACAATCAAGGCTTAACTACAATAAGACTGTGCACACAGCCCACAAAGGGGTGCACCAAGAGTATACACCTCAGGTAACTGGGGAGGCTGAGCCACTGGGTCCTATAGGACACCTAGCACACAAAGCCACTCCATCAACTCAGGGAAGCGGCAAAATGCAGATACAAATGAAAGAAATGGAGGAAAGCAAATGATTGGATATAGAGTTCAAAACAATGGTTATAAGGTTTTTCAATAATTTTCTAGAAGAAAAAAGAAGAATTTTCTAGAAAAGGCCAATAAATTTAGCAAGACCCTTGAGGATATGAAAAAGGGCCAACTAGAAATTAAACATACACTGACTGAAATAAAGAATAATAGACAGAGATCCAACAGCAGACTAGAGGATCCTGAGAATCAACTCAAAGATCTGAAATACAAAGAAGCAAAAAACACTCAACTGGAAAAGAAAAAAACTAATCCAAAAATATGAAGATAGTGTAAAAAGCCTCTGGGACAACTTCAAGCATACCAATATCAGAATTATGGGGGTGCCAGAAAAAGAGAGAGAGGAAGATACTGAAAACCTATTTTAAGAAATAATGACTGAAAACTTACCCCACCTGGTGAAAGAAATAGATTTACAAGTCCAAGCGCACAGAACCCCAAACAAAAGGAATCCAAAGAGGACCACACCAAGACACATCATAATTAAAATGCCAAGAGCAAAAGACAAAGAGAGGATATTAAAAGCAGCAAGAGAAAAACAGTTATCTACAAGGGAGCACCCATACAATTGTCAGCTGATTTCTCAACAGAAATTATGCGGGCCAGACAGGAGTGGCAAGAAATATTCCAAGTGATGAATAGCAAGAACCTACAACCAAAATTATTCTACCCAGCAAAGCTATCATTCAGAATTGAAGGTCAGATAAAGAGCTTCCCAGATAAGAAAAAGCTAAAGGAGTTCATCACCTTCAGACCAGTATTATATGAAATGCTGAAAGGTATTCTTTAAACAGAGGAAGAAGAAGAAAAAGGTAAAGATAAAAATTATGAACAAGGGAATCTAAAAATCAAGTGAATAAAAAATCTGATGAACAGAATAAACTGGTAAATATAATAGAATTAGGGGCATAGAAAGGGAGAAGACTGACAATTCTCAGGGGAAGGGTGTGGAAGGTGCAGGAAGAGACTGGACAAAAATCATACACCTATGGATGAGGACAGTGGGGAAGTGGGGAAGGGCAAAGAGTGGGGTGGGAACCGGGTGAAGGGGAGTTATGGAGGGGAAAAAGAGGAACAATTGTAATAATCTGAACAATAAAGATTTAAAAAATAAAAGAAAGTTGCAGAACCACAGATGATACTGTTAACAACCTCAAAACTCATAAGTCTCAGGCATATCAGCCCAGTCCCCCTGCTCCTGAGCTCCCATCAATCCAGGACCTCCCATCCCTATTTTCCTTCATTCATCCAGCAACTACTGAGTGCCCACTGTGCCAAGTGCTTGTTAGGGTCTGGAGGTACAAGAGCGAACAAAATGATGAAGTTCTTGCCTCGAGGAGCTCATTTTTTAAGTGGAGAGAGGAGATAAAAAGCATGCTGGTGTACGTGCTGGAAAAGAAAAGCCAAGCAGGGCAGGTGATCAGTGATGGACATGTTTTATCCTATTTGCACTATTCAGGCACAGCCTCTGAGATAAGGTGACAACTGAACAGAGACTTCTAGGAAGGGAGGTTGGCAGAGATGCAGCTCTCAGGACCAAGAGCTTTCCAGGTAGAGGGAAGAGCTAGTAAACACCTGGCGGTGGAAGCCGGTGTGACAGGAGCCGTGAGCTTGGGAGGGGGCAGGGGAAGTGCCTTGTGGGCTTTGTAAGGACTTCCACGTTTCCTCTGAGAAGGGGTCAATCAGGTTTTAATGAGAACTAGTGACATGATTTAAAAGGACCACTCTGAAATGACTGAACTGGCATTCAAGGTAAATGAAGAGTGGGCATGGACCACCAAAACCCTAAATTTCTTTAAAGGTTCATGATTTAGCTTTAAAAATCAATATATTTTGCATTCCTTTCTGTAATGTATCCATTTGTTTTAATATTAAAATGTTAAATTATATTTTTTTAAAAAGGACCACTCTGACTGCTGTATTAAAATAAACTGTGGAGGGCCAGGGATACCAGTGAGAAGACTATTGACCAAGTCTGACAGACATATGATGGTGGATTAGATCATGCAGCAGCGGCGGAGATGGTGAGAAATGGTCCGGCTTGGACACTGCTGCAGGATTCCCTGAGGGATTGGGGTGGGTTTTCAGGAGTATCAGATGATCCCAGGCTTTGGCTTCCAAATGAAAGTGCTTGTTCAGCTACAGGTCTGTGAGGAAGATAAAAAACTGGAGCCAGGAATTGGGCAAGGTTGATGAGCACAATGGCTAGAACTGAAGTTACAGTACTTAGAGAATTTGCAATACTAAAAGCAAAATCAAAGTCAGAGTTTCGGTCCAATTTAAGGGGCAAGGACAATAATTCAAACAGGACAAGAGCAATAATATTTTATGAGATACCAAGCATTATACTAAAAGGCTTTGTAGACTGCCTTCTAAAATCCTTACAACCCCAGATATTGTGTCACTAGCCCTATTTTACAAATGAGAAAAATCAAGAGGCTGAATAACCTACACAAGCCTAGGAAGCAGTAGAGTGCAGTTTTCAGTTTGGTTTGGATCTGACTCCGAAGCATGTGTGCTAAAGACTATGCAATACTGCAAAGTTCAATGTCTCAGTTGGAGGTTGAAGTCATCTCTAAGGTTCAAGTGTGGGAGTGGTGAGCACAGCTGGAAGCAAGGTCCAAGTGTACAGACAAATACGCATCCAAGCTTGCGGTTTCAGCTGGGCAGGAAGAAACAGGCTTGGACTAGAGTGTGAATCAGGAGCCAGAATCTGCCCCAGAGCTAGGCAAGGCACTGCAGAGGGGGCAGTGGTCATGAAAGGGAAGCTACATTTGTAAAACTACCACTATCACAAGGCACTGAAGATAGACATGCAAACCTTTGGAATCTGATTGCTAGACCTCTGCACTGGGACGGAGCCAGTGCCCCCCCGCACCAGTGATGAAAAACCCTCCTCTGAAAGATATTTGTTGCATACAAACCTTTGGAAGAAGTCACAAAGATTCTTCTCTTCGCCCAGATTGTTTAAAGAGACTGCCCCAGGCAATATGAGGAAAGCGCCATGGTGAGCTCACACTCCTGGGGTTCCAATACTTCTGTCTTTACCAGTCAAGTGGGAAGGGTGCATCAAACACATAATTTCATTCTCAATATTTAATAGCACATTAAGCAGCCAGTCCAATGTAGCTTTTATACTGGTTAGGGCTAATGATGGTGACTAGCATAGTGAATGAGAATTCAACATGGCACTGTCCTGTTCAGTTGTCCCCTAGTTAACAAGGAACTTACACCCACAGAGATGTGACACCCAGTGAGAGTGTATGTCAGTGAAACTGGATCCAGAACTCAGATCTCCCAATTCCTAGTCCGCCCTATCCTTCTCTATCCAGATTTTGATGGCAGTACACCTAAAATGACAAGCAACAGTACTATGAACAAGTATAGGGTAAAAGTACAATAGACGAATATTAGACACATGATAAATCCTGTTAGGGGAGAGACCCTATTGATTTAAAAAAAATTTTTAATGTGTTTTATTGATTTTAGAGAGTGAGAGAGAGGGATAGAGCAGTGGTTCCCAATGTGGGGCAATTTTGATTTTTAAGGGGGGCAATTCGAGAAAGAGTTAACAGTGAAATTTTTGCATTTCTTATGGCTCTAGGGGCCTCCTATATACAATATCTATCTTATCTAATAAGAGTAATACGAAAATTGACTGCACCTTTGCTACACCCACAAGCCACACCCATCAGCCAATCAGGAGCAAATAAATCCCAACCAAGATGGCTGTGACCACTGAGAGCAGGAGGGAGGCTTGGGTTTCCCCAGCAATGGAGGAAGCCAAGCTTTCTGCCTGCCCTTGCCGGCCTAGGCCTCCACTCAATGCTACAAAGTTTCAATTATAGAAAACACATAATCTCAACAGAAATGGTGACAGCCATGGAGCTGGAGAGAGCAGAGGCTAGGGTTGCCCGGGCAATGGAGGTAGCCAAGCTCCTACCGCCCTAGTACCCAGGCCTCCAATCTAGGCTACAAAGTTTTAATTATAGAATTTAAATAAACCCAAAAGAAACAACTGGGGCCACGGAGTGAGCAGAAGGCTTGGCTCCACTCCAGGCTACAAAGTTTCAATTGTAGAACATAAATTAATCCCAGATCCCAGCGCCCCTGCTTGGGTCGCTGGGGTACATGGCCTATTAACTAAAGATCTTATATGCATACTAGAGGCCCGGTGCATGAATCCATACACTGGTGGGTTCCTAGGCCTGGCCTGTGGGGATCAGGCTGAAACCAGCAGTCCAACATCCCCTGTGGTGTCCCAGATTGAGAGAGGGTGCAGGCCAAGCCAAGGGACCCCACTGGTGCACAAAATTGTGCACAGGGCCTCTAGTCCTATATAATAGAGGTGATATGCAAATTGACCATCACTCCAACACACAAGATGGCTGCCCCATGTGCTCAAAGATGCCCACCCCAAGATGGCCAGCAGGAGAGGGCAGTTGGGGGGGACCAGGCCTACAGGGAAGGGCAGTTGGGGATGACCAGGCTTGCAGGGAGGGAAGTTGGGGGCAACCAGTGGACGGCAGGTAGGGGTGACCAGGCCAGCAGGGGAAAGCAGTTAAGGGCAATAAGGCCGGGAGGTGAGCAATCAGGCGTTGATCAGGCTGGGCGAGAAGTGGCTAGGGGGTGATCAGGCAGGCAGGCAGGCAGGTGAGTGGTTGAGAGCCAGCAGTCCTGGATTGTGAAAGATCAGGCCTAAATGGGCAATCAGACATCCCTCGAGGGGTCCCAGATTGGAGAGGGTGCAGGCTGGGCTGAGGGACCTACTCCTCCTAGAGACACTCGGGTCTCTAGTGTAAATATATATTGTGACATTTATGCATTTCAGTTCTCTATTATGTTTTGAAACTTTATTTGCTATTTTTTCATATCACTTCATATTATTATTTTTAACAATTTCTTAGTGATTTCTTCCTCAGTACTTCGACTATCCTTTCTTTCTTTTATTTTTCTCTTTCATCAATGCCATGTTCTTTGGAAGCTTGTTTAGACCAAGTTAATGGCCTTTTAGGCTTCCTCCATGTGAAGAGGAGTTCACTTTTTGAATAAGAATTTTATGTCAAAGGGGGGGCATCAAGACTAGGGGAGTATGGCCAAGAAAAGGTTGGGAACTACAGGGATAAATAGAAACCTTGATGAGAGAGATACATTGATCAGCTGCCCGCATCCACCACCTGGGCTATGTTCCCTGACTGGGAATCAAACCAGTGACCTCTTGATTCATGGGTTAACACTCAACCACTGAGCAGCACTGGCTGAGCTACTTATTTTTAATTTAACAGCAAATGGGAACTGAAAAGGGTGAGACAGGTGAGCCATTCAGTCACTCAAAGAGCACAAGGACCAGCCCACTAAATACACTATATAATACACACCAAAGCAGCTGATAGAAAACAGTCCTTTTAAATAAAACAATAATCTCATAAGAAGCAATACTATGCAGAACCTACATTATTTAACACAGAAGCAAAATTATTTTGAAAACACTTCGATTACTGATACTCTTTTACCCCTTATTGTAAGTTCATAATTGGCTCAGCTATAAGATTTAAATCCCCTGTTCCCACGATAGACTGCAACAGGAAATAAAAAACAAGACTCATCATCATCGATATGGCTTCAAAAGACTCCCTGAGGAGAAGTTATGACTTTGTCAGTTGTTTGGAATTAGGAAGTCCGATTACTACAATAAAGTAAACGAAACACAGCAAGCTTGGTGGTATTAATTGAATGGAAAAGGCTTGGTTTCTTATTTGGGAGGATGTGTCTGACTAGGAGCTTTCATACTGCTGGCAGGAATGTAAATCTGTATAATCACATTTGGGCAACAAAGTGACATCTCATAAACTTGAAAATACACATTCTCTGTGACCCAACAATTCTACTTCTAGATACATACACCCTAGACACTTGTCTTGTTCACAAGAATGCTCCCTGCAAACATGTTTGCTTCTAGGAGCAAAATTTTGAAAACAAATGTTATTTAAAAAATGGATCCATTGCAACACAGCAATTAACGGAATTAGAGCTAACTGTATCAATATAATTAAATTTCAGACATGTTGAGCAAAAAAATGCAAATTGCAAAAAGATGTGAAAAACATGCCATGAGATTTTAAAACATGAAAATATTACATGTTTACAAAATCATGTAGTCAAGTATAAAACTGTGCATGAGAATTATAAACAAAACTAGGAAAAGTATTTACCTCTGAGTAGAGGCAGGGGTATGAGATATAGGAGGTTTAGAGGGATTCCATTGTATTATGTTTATCAGATGCAAATCAAAATGAGATGAACTAGCAAAAAAAAAAGTGGTTTATATATATATATTTTAATTTTATACACTTTTCTATATGCTTGAAATCTCATTTAAAAAGAAAACACCCAAAAGGCAGAAGGGAACAATGCAGGCTCCAAATTAGGCCTAATGTCCAAGCTTCAGAAATAGCTTTTAAAATTATGATGCCAAAACATCGGTTCAGAGATGTGTCAGATCTATTGGCAAAGACCATACCAAAAAGTCTGAAAGCTGCATGACAGGTAGACATTCCTCTAAATCAGAATTAGTCATTTTAAAAGTAAATCATTGTTGGCTGGTGTGGCTCAGTGGTTGAGCGACAATCTATGAACCAGGGAGGTCACAGTTCGATTCCAGTCAAGGCATTTGCCTGGGTTTTGGGCTTGATCCCCAGTAGGAGGCAGTGATCAATGTTTCTCTCTCATCACTGATGTTTCTGTCTCTTTCTCCCTCTCCCATTCTCTCTGAAAAATCAATACAAATATATATTTTTTAAAATAATAAATAAAAAGTAAATTATTTTTGGACATAAGCAAGATGGCAGAATAGGAAGCCCAAGACCTCACTACCCTACAGAAATATCAACCTAACAATATATAGTCCATAAAGCCTTTAGGAGAACTCCAGAAACCAGTTAGGAAGTCACAGTATCCCAGACAACCTCAAAGCCAAGTACATTGAAAAGGGTAAGAAAAGCTGTTTCATTTCTACCATGTCAGCCCCTCCCCCAAGCCAGCATAGCTCATGATTAGAAGAAAAAGCTTGCCTCACACTTCTTCCTCAGGAGGGAAAGAGAACAATTATCAATGTGCCAGGCTTGGGGGTGGGCTGCCTAAGAGACTAATTCCAGTCTGACCTGACTCAAAGCACTAATTTGATGCCTGGGAGCCACTGAGAAAGTGAGCTCAGTGAGTTGTTGTAGTGCCAGAGAACCAAAGGTAATTCAGACAGACACCAGAAGGAGCAAAAAACTATAATCTCCAGGAAAAAAAAATCTGTTGGGGGCAAGGGAGGAGTTATACACACAAATACGGAGATGATACATCCCCCATACAAGGTTTGAGATGCCCCAAGAATCTCTAGCTAAATGATTGATGAAGATCTTCCCCAGTACAAAGCCAGACTGTAAAGACAGGCAAAGGTGGCTGTTTTTTTTCCAATGCAAAAATCACAACAAAAAATAAGAAACATGAAGAAACAGGGAAGCATGGCCCAAGCAAAGAAACAAAAAAATCTCCATAAGCTAGCCAAAAATAACTGGAGATCTATTAATTATCTAACTAAGAATAAAATCAAGAAGCTCAATGGGCCCTGGCTGGTGTAGTTCAGTGGTTAAAGTGTTGGCCCTCACACTAAAGGGTCTTAGGTTTGATTCCCAAGGACATATAGTTGCAGATTCATCCCTGGCCCCAGTTGGGGAGCAGGCAAGAGGCAACCAATCAATTTGCCTCTCTCATATTGATGTTTCACCCCCCACCTATTCCCTTCTACTCTCTAAAAATCAATGAAAAAATATCCTTGAGTGAGGATTAACAAAAAACAAAACAACAGCGGAATGTGCTATAAGAGAATACAGAACTATACAAAATCAGAAAAACAATGCATGAACAAAATATGGAAAATATATTTTTTAAAGAATCAAATGGAAATTCTGCAGCTGAAGAATACGAGAACTGAAATGAAAAATTCATTAGAGAGCATCAACTTCAGACTTGATCAAGCAGAAGAATTAGTGAACTCTAAGATAGTTTATTTGAACTGTCAAGTTGAAGTAAGATGAACAAAATGAAAAAAGTGTACAAAACCTAAGGGACATAATGAGACACAATCAAGCAGACTAATCTAGATTTTTCAATGAAATAAGCCAGTCTAAAAGGCTACATACCATATGATTCCAACTCTATGTATGACATTCTGGAGAAGGCAAGACTATGGAGACAGTAAAAACATTGGTGGTTTTCTGAGGGCAGGAGAAAGGAAGGATAAATTGGTAGAGCAGAGGATTTTTAGGACAGTGAAAATACTTTGATATTTTAATGGTGAATGCATATACAACACCAAGAGTAAACTCTAACATGAACTAACTGTAGGTGGTAATGATGTGCCAATGTAGGTTCATCAAATGCAACAAATGTATCCCTCTGGTGGAGGATTTTGACAATGTGGGAGGCTATGTGTGGGGATAGTAGGTATATTAGAAATTTATCTACCTTCTGCTGCTCAATTTTGCTATGAACCTAAAACTGCTCTAAAAAAATAAAGATCTCAAAGCAACAATCTAACTTTACACCTCAAGTAACTAAAAAAAAAATGAGAACTAAATCCAAATGTATCAGAAGGAAGGAAATTGATATAGAGTAGAAATAAATGAAATAGAGAATAGAAAAGATCAATAAAATCAACAAATCCTTAGCTAGACAAAGAGAAAAGACTCCATATAAATCAGAAATGAACGAGCCATTACAATTTACACAAAAATAAAAAGGGATCATAAAAGACTATACTGAACAATTAAGTGCCAACAAACGACTATAGAAAAAAAAAGGATCAATTTCTAGAAACATGCAACCTCTCACAAATGAATTGTAAACAAATTAAAAATCTGAAGAGACCTATAACTAGTAAGGAGATTGAATCAATAATCAAAAACCTCCCAAAAGAGAAAAGCCCAAGACCACATGGTTTCACTATAGATAGAAGTCAAGCAAACTTTTAAAGAATTAACACCAACCCTTCTCAAACTCTTCTAAAAAACTAGAGTGGGGAATACTTTGAAACACATTCTATCAGACCAGCATTATACTGATAACAAAATCAAAGTTATTAATAAAAAATATATAGACCAGTCGAAACTGGTTTGGCTCAGTGGATAGAGCATCAGCCTGGGGACTGAAAGGTCCCAGGTTCGATTACAGTCAAGCACATGTACCTTGGTTGTGGGCACATCCCCAATAGGGGGTGTGCAAGAGGCAGCTGATCAATGTTTCTCTGTCATCAATGTTCCTATCCCTCTCCCTCTCTGTAAAAAAAATCAATAAAATATATAGAGACCAATATACCTGACAAATATTGACACTAAAATCCTCAGACTCAAAAAACTAACAAACTAAATCCAACAATACATTAAAAGGATTATACATTACAACCAAATGGGATTCCTGGAATACAAGGATGGTTCAACATATAAAAGTCAATGTAAGACACCACATTATCAAAAGGAAGGACAAAAACCATGACTATCATACTTAATACAGAAAAGGTATTTGACAAAATTCAGACCAAAAAAAAAAAAAAAACTCAACAAAATCCTTTAGTCCAGAACAGTTTGAAATATCTAAAGATACATTTGAAAAGACTATGTAACCACATTGAGTTACCATGCAGAACTTGCTTCAACTACTCAACTTGATGAGTTGGTAAAAAAAACACTTGGCTACCAACTCAGGCAAGTCCAGCACTAGAAGCACCAAACCAAATCATCACAGTGAGTAAGAAAACCCCCTTATCCGTAACTTCTACAAACACTCATCCCGTGAATGCCTATGACCATGAACCACCTAAGACTTCTGGCTTCAAGCAACCTGGAGGGGATGGTTGCCTCTATGTGGAATGCATCATGGGATTCTCAGCCTCAGGATCTCTGATATGTCTGTCTTGGTGTCTCTAGGATCTTCCTTTAGCATCCACTCCCTATGATCTAGATCAATTTACACAACTATATGTCTTCCCTGGGGATGATCACCTTAACAGTTTAGATCAGTGCCTCTTCCCAAAGTGCCCTAGTTGAAGTGGGTAGAGCTAGGATTGATCTTCAGTATGATGGCTGATATATTCACAGGTCTTGAGCAAAGTCTGAGATCCAAATCTTGACAAACTGAGAAACATTTCCAAATACTTTTAATGGGTCAACTCCCATCTAAACAGGCCAGTTATCTTTGTCTGTAAGAAGACATCTCTCTACCTGCCATCGTTGCCTGAAATGTCTGTTGAGTCTCCTAACCCGAATTTCAGTATCAAGGACAATCATCAGTGCCTTTGGAGAAAGCGGAAACTAGCTAGTTTTTCTTGGGTCCTACCCTGTCCCGACTGAGCTTACGCCATGAAAGCACCCCAGCTAAAGTCCTGTCCCCCAAGGACCATCTTTATTTCTTACACAAAAAAAGACAAACTTTTAAGAGTCTGACATCAGCAAGAATGGTGGACTAGAAGGTCCTAGCATTTGTATCTCCAGAAAAAACAATGATTAACAGATACTTACTGATGAAAATAGCTGATAGAGCTTTGGAGTACATGGGCTCAGCAACCCACTGGAGCACAGAAATCAAAGATGGCCACGCAGAAAAGCATAGGCAGCATTTTACATGTCAGCCTATCCCCCAGTCCTACACAGCTTGCCACCATGAGGGATCCCTTCAGTTGTACTCTTTGCAGGAAAAGGACAGCAGAAGACCCCAAGCAGCCCTCATGGCTGTCAAGGACACCAAAAGCTTTTGCCACTAAGGATCTTCAGTCTTTGCCTATACTAATCTCAGCTGAGAGCACCCCCAAAGGAACCAATGCTGGGTCCCCAACTATAGCGACCCTGGCTCAGCACATGAACACCCTATACCCTCAATGGTTAGGTATGAGTAAAATGAACATTGATGGGGTTCAAGCAAAGATTTTACTACTACTCAAAGATGGTGCAGACCAAAAGGACTCCCTACTGAACCCTTAGGATCAAAGAGCCCCAAATATGTCTGATTTATTTATCCTGGTTTAGGAGACATTTTGGAAGCCAAGATTCAAAGATTATAATGAGAAATCTAACCTGCAATTGCTTTGAGCAATGGTTAGGGAGATCAATCAAAATGAGAGTTGACAAAAGGACCAGGGGTCCCTTGACTTGACCCCTCAGTGGAGATCCATAGCCTCTGCACCAAAGTGGGTAAAATGGTCAGGAGGGAGAGTTTCTGGACTCCTTGACACGGGAGCCCCACAAACTGCAGCACCAAAATATATTGGCAAAGCCCAGGCATGGGCTACAATTACATTAAGAGAACATAAAGATTGCTTTCCCAATGAAAGGATTGATGGGATTATGAATGTTGGAATGTTTAGATAGGCTTATGGAAATAACTGTCTTCCTTACCTGAATGTTTTATGGGAATGTATATTCTGGCTGGCTGGGGAACGCATACTCTACCAAGTGTTGTAAAACCCAAACTGTCAATCAAGTCAAAATGGAGGCTAAAAAAAAAAAAGAACAACAGTTCATAACGTATGACAATGATATTCATTCAGATATTTGCATTTTTAAAAACTTGGAACTATAGATGAAGTCAATAGGTCTTGGGCAGGAAGAAATCCAAACTGTAATAGAACTGGCTATGTACAAAACAAAAGATGGAAGACATAGAAAAGTCAGATAAAAAGACTGGTTTTATATTTATATAGGTAAAAGGGTAAGTCTTGAGCAAAGGAAAGACGTATTGGAGAAAAAACATATAAAAGACGTTCCTGACTATGCAGCTCAAAGCTTCTATACACATCTTGAGTTTTGAAATATAGTCATGTGCCACATAACATTTCAATAACACATATAAGACAGTGGTATACTACACAACCTAGATGTGTAATAGGCTGTACCTTCTAGGTTTGTGTAATGGGACTTTATGTTTGCACAACAAAATCACCTAAGGATGCATTTCTCAGAACATATTCCTATCGCTCAGCAGCACATGACTACAGAAAGCTTTAATTCCATTTAATTATGTGAAGGTAAGTAAAGAGATTTTGCATGGAGATAATCTTTTTCTTTTAAGCTTTTAGTCTAATATAGCTTAAACTATAGCCATAATTCAAAAATGCTATAAAGTGGGACTAGATACAGATTCTGCTAGTAATTTTCATTCTAGCAGGTAATTTTAATTACCTAAAGAGTTATACAGGAGCCATATTTGCTGGCCATGTTTTATTTGTTATTTTTCTTCAAACAGGATAACAAAAAAAAGATACAGACAGTATTCAATTCAATAAAATAAAATGAATGAAACAAATTCTAAGAGACTGCAATGCCACATGCTACATTTAACCTAATTTTATTCATGCTTGCCTTGGGATGGGGAATAGATCATTCAGTAAAAACATACAGTAAAAACAAAATATGTCTTATCATGTACAACTTTTAAACTACAATTATGATGTACCTTAATTATTTCCATGCACACAAGTCTAACATTACAGTTGTTTTTTTAAAAATAAACACAATTAAGACTTCTAGGAGAATTTTATAATAAAGTAATTCCTAATTTTTCTTTGTAGATAGATCAAGCACCTCCAAAATACAAATTCCTATACACAGTGAGCACTTTACTTAAAATGAATACTTAAGTAAATTAAGTACAGGGACAACCTTTAGGATAAGCTGACATTATATATTCAGCTAAGTAGGCAACAAACCATAGTGCCAAATGGAAAAAGTGTATTTGTAAATAAATTTCAAAAACTAAGTTAACTTTTTATAATTAAATACAGAAAATATACTGCTTTGCTAAAATAAATAAGATGTGATGTAGTAACACTTCACTATAAAGAATGCATACCAGAACATTTATAAATGGTGAATCATATTAAGAATAGTTTACTACAATAAACGCTGGCTAAATAGAAGTGCATATTGTGAAGCACTATGGGTGGTATATGTTTTGCCACATACTTTTGTTACCTTGAGGTAGATAACACATGTGTACCAAATTCGGCATTCATTTTCAGTTGCTGCTGGTATCATGTGTTTTAAGAAACGTGTACAGTATGAAAAACTTGAAAATACTCATGAATGAAAAATGTTTTAGGAAAAAAATAGTTATTTCCATGCAATTATGTACAGTCTCACTGTGTAAATTTCAAGGCAAGATTTGTTTCCTGTAAAACAGATCATTGTTCTATGAGAGAATGTTTTTTACTTGTCTTAGTGCATTTCTTTGTCTCCTCCTGCATTGCATTATTTTGCTCTATTCTTTATTTTTGTGTGCAAATGACATGCCAGTTAAAATGAAAACCATCTCATATGTAGGAAAAAAGTCTGGATTTTAAAAACCAAGAACTAATAAAATCCTTTCTAAATGAAACCATCTGATTCAAGTAAAAAAATGACTTAAACACTAGTAATAAAAAAGACAAACACATTTCATAAAGAATACAAAGAAATGTCTGCTGAGTGTTTTAGTTCAGATGTTTCAGAATGCTGCTGTATGTTTTATGAGGAATCTGTGGGGAAGATTTCATAGCAGAAGGTGTTAATGTGGCCTGTATTGACTTAAGTGGTGACCCAACTGGACTGTGAAACTGTGGGATGCCTATGGATTCAAGCTGCTTGTTCAAGAGGAACTCACCACTGTTATTCAGAAACCCTTCCTCATTTCCTCTCTCCCCAAACTTCCCATCTTCTATAGGCTCAGTGTCTAGCATTTCAGTATCTTCTTTCCTACTAAAGAACTTGTCCAAGTAACTGGTATAAGTGTTTTCCTTCTCAATTTGTTCATCCTTCCTTACCTCACAACAAAACTGATTTATGAGAAAACAGTCCTCTGCACCACCCACAAACTGGCTATCCCAAGAAGATTGGTACAAGGCTTCTAACTGAGCTAAATTTGCCATTCCCTTTTCCTGTTTTTCTCGGCTTACTGACTTTGAAATCAAACTTTTCAATTCTAATTGGGACACTGAGCTATTCAAGTCATTTAATTTATCAACAACATCAGTAGGCTCATGTTGTGAACTAAGTTGAATAGTTCCTGCAATAAAGGAATCAAAGTCAAATCCCTGGTTCTTTTCCCTTTCTTTTTCAGCCAGTTGCTGTGATGCTTCCTCTAGAGCTATCTGGGCTTTAACCAATCCATTTCTTTCACATTTTGACTTGCCTTTCTTATCAGATTTTTCTTTGCTTTGTTCTTTCCAATTGGAAAGATCTATAATAAGCTTGGGTTCATAGTAATGGTTAACTTCACTCTCTCTCCAAACTAAGTTATCTAAATATGATGATGACCTCATTTTGTAGTTACAAGTATGGCTACATTCCAGATCACAATATTTGTTTTCATGATGATCTGGGTACTGCCAACAAGGCTCAGTGGAGTAATTGGTATCAAAAGCAGGATCCTCCAAATACTTTTCACGATCTCCATCCAAATATTTTCGAGGATCAACTTGTACTTCTTCTTCATCAGTGACATCAGACAGATTTCTTGGGTCACGCTGAACTTCATCAATATCAAAGTTATTATGTATAGGCCAATCTTGCTCTGAAAATTGACAATCGTGGTACCTGAAAAAAAAATCAATACATCACTGTTAGTCCAAATGTCAAATTTAATTTGCACATTCACTGAGTGCCCTTTACGTGAAAGCACTGTTAAAGCCTATGGAGGCAATAATAGAGTTATAAGCCTTCCCTGCGCTCCTGAAACTTATCTTAATAGACAGGTAAGATCTGTACCCACAAAAAAAAAAAAATGAGGCAATATTTGGTAATTACCAATGAAATATATAATATAAAATTTCTGGGACCTCCATTCTTAAATAAGACCAATTACAATTTCACACTTATTTCCTTTTTTCTCTATTTTTCATCCTCCTTAAATACAACTGTAGGTGAACATCTGAGTGGTTGACATGTTGATAATTTAATCCAGCACATTTTTACAGAAACGAAACACTTTATGGCCACTAAATGCAGATCTCTAATCTCAATCAAATCTCTTATAGATTTTCTCTCTACTGGTAACAGGCAGACTAGAAGAGAGGAAGGCTTCTTGGACCTCATCACCAGTGAAGAGAAAAAAAAATCTCCATGTATATGTGCTACTGAATGCAGTCTCCTTACAGTATCCTTTACTGACACATCACAGCAAGGTGACCACACCATGCCCAGGCAGAGGCAGATGGAGACACACACAAACAAAAACAATTGGGGAGATGGGAAGGTGGGAACAGAAGAGGTTAGATGATTCAACTATTGTTAAGTATGATAAAAAAATAAAGAGATTGGAATACATTTGGGTATGTTTGGAATGTGTGTGTGTGTGTGTGTGTGTGTGTGCGTGTGTGTGTGTGTGTGTGTGTGTATGGTAGAAATGTCCATGTGGAAGAAAAAAAAGGATGTTGGCAGATGTATGTAAACATTCAGAAATACCTCCACATTTCAGGAGGAAAAAAATGCAATGAGTAAACAAACTAATTGCAACATTAACAACTTCTTTATTAATTGGCAATCATTTTTCTTTTAACAGAAATACATGAATTCCTGAAGTTTTTAAGATTGTCTTTGACGATTCCCAAACCTGATTAAATAACAAAGTCACCTCAAGATTTTAAATAATATTAATTCATTATTCTATGTTACCAACCCACTTTTAAGATAATTATATCCAAACTTCTCTAGAATTTAGAAATCCTAAAAGGAGGCAGAGAGAAGAAATCCTTTAACTAAAATGTGTAACAGTATACATTTTGATGTTTTATATAGTTCAGACTAGAAAAGTTCCTTATACTGAACTTATGTTAACCATTCCAAAATAAATTTTGTCATGAGAAAAAAACATTTCAATATAAATATCATGATAATTTATATCCTATGACATAATGAATTGTATATAAAACTTTGATACTTATGGAGATATCTTATTATATAGGGTTGATTCTTCTCATCCATCTTTTAAATCCAAAGAGACTTTTACTACATTTTTAAAGAATTCTACATTGTTATATATAATTTAAAAATAAACCTCACTGTATTATGATTAAAAAGACAAATATTTTTCTAATTTAGGATCAATTTACCTTTCCCAGTTATAAATGTGACTATGAGTTTCATCCATAAGCAAAATATCATCAACTTCATCTTCAATATGAAAAGGATGACTGGAAATTGGCTCATCCATTGGGAAAGAATATATGCTCATGTAAGGATGGGAAAGTGCTTCTTCTGCCGTCAACCGATCCATGGGGCTAAATGTCAAAATTTGTTCCAGGAAATCCAGTGCTGCAAAAGAAAGAGATAAAACTCTTAACTATACTGAAGGTCTATCACCTCATAAAGGAAATAAAAAAGGTCTATACAATTAAAAGGTAAGTTAAAGTTTTCTCAAAGAAATAAAACTAGCCTACCTAATATATATATTAAAAAGAAAAGACGCTTATTCAATAAACATAGCAAAAATTTTAAATGTATCTCCAAATTTCACTTTATGGTCAATTATAAAAGAAATATATTAGTATGAACCATATGAAACTACCATTTTTGTTAGTCAAAAATGGTCAAATAACAGCAATTTCATGTGGCTCAACCTAATACATAGGTGCTATTGTGTTCAGCAATGTTCTACAGTCCCTTTATGCTCTTAATCTTCCCTATCATTCTCAACAGGTAAACCCACTTCACATTTATCTCAATTCCTGCTTCTTCACTATGATCTGTCACACATCCTATTATCCTTATCTTCTGTCTCAAAGGAAAAGATAGCCCTTCTCTAAAACTAAACTGTATTCTAGAAAATAACCCTATTCTCATTATCTTATTCAACCCTCAAGTCAGTCTAATAAAGACTAAAGAGAAGAAATCTAAGGCTCATTGGTACTCAATACCCCTCAGTGACCCAGGGCTGAGATTCCTTCCTTTGCTCTATTATATTATCCTAACCTAGGAGGTCATTTCACAATACATCAAACTATTCTTGGTTCTCCTGAAAAAAAAAAGTCTTAATTACTTCTGGGCCCACATGTCTCAAGGCAAAAGAGACTGGAAGGCACAGAATTATGGATGGTTGACCCAGCACAATCACCATTCTGAGAGAGAAGGAGGAGATATATTCAACTACACAAGAGGAATATCTTGTAAAATCCCTAGTATTTGGGAACTGTAAGCAACTAATAAAAAGAGGAAGAAATAAGAAACTTGGGAGCCACACTGAGCTCCCAAGTGTATGAATAAACAGTACATGCATTTCTATCATTGTAGATAAGTTCTATTGGACAGCACTGGTCTAGACGAAATGGGTCTAAGACAGAGAAATAAGTGGTAAACTAGAGAGAAAAGGAGGATGAGAGGTAAATATCATGGAGAAAAATGAAAAAGAGAGTATTCATCTAAAGACATTACCCAGAAATGGTCCTAGTAGTCTTAATGTGTTAAATTCATATAGAACTTATCTTTAAACACTCTGCATTAGTGAACACAGTTCTGCCACTTATAAATACAAATGATATTTGCCCAATGATTAACTTTATGAATCCATTATCAAAGACACTCATTCAACACATTATGAATAAATTCCAGCCATGAGCCAAAATTTCAGGTTGGTGTGTGCTGACTGAGACATGATCCCACCTTAATGAGGGTAGCAAAAAACGTTCAAATTTAGCTGGATTACAATGCTTTAACAGCAATATCCTATATTTCTCTAGCTTGTCTCTTTTGTTAAGACAGAGCAATAGAGCAACAACACACTCCAGAGCCTAACCACTTGATCCCCAAGCAGTGTCTTTCAACTTGGCCATACCTATAGGGTTTAAAAACACACAGATACTTGCCCTGGTCCTGGTCCCCACCCCACCTCTGGATTCTGACTTAATAGTCTGCATTTTTCAAAAGTTCCTACAGAAAACTGAGGCATAGTCAAGTGCTATGTGACTGCTCTTCAGTTATGAACAGGATGTCGTGACAGTGGCTATAAGGTTAGGAGCATGAGAACCAGCAATGGAATCTGATTGTGAGGACAGCGAAGACTGGTTAGGAATGTAGAACTACTTAAAAGAAAGCCTACAAAACTTGTTGAAATTAAATACAGCAGCTACCTTTTTATTTAGCCATTTACTATATGAGTTCCAAACATATCTGGGGGGAGGAGGGAGGAGACAATGTCAACATAATTTGCAATCTAGTGCCTACTTCTCAAAACACTTGCTACTTTAAAACACTGACACACCTGATATGAATAATGGGCATATAATTCAGATGTTTAAAATGTTTAGGAAACTACATATATCTATGTGATTCATGACAGAACTATACAATCCTGACACTGATGTCTCTTAATACAATATAATTTTTAAAGATATAGGACTCAATTAACTTTTAAAGAAGATATTTTTCATGTCTAATGCTCTTCCTTAAAAAAAATGTTTTTAATGACAGATTTCTATAAGAGTTAAAGATTTTTGTATCTTATTTATATCAAATCTAAAGATATGTCAGTATTTTTAGATATGAAATTGCTTTAGTGGTAAACAAAGTTTTGATTCTCCCCAAGTTCCTATTACTTTCAAGCTTGCACAAACTTCCACTTTACCACCTACTAATACCATTCTGCAAACTTATGTAATATGTTTGCTCAGTAAACAGTTTTGCTCATTCCTCCATTTTCTCCTTGTCCTGAAGCCTTTGCTTCTCCCTCCCCACCCAACTAAATTCACTTTTTCATACCTAAATCATTCTTACCCATACCTACACTTATTTATATAATGCTCAAAGAATTCCATTCCAGCTTAGTTAGAGCCCATGATCCAATATGCTCATCTATGATAGTCAGAGGTATAAACTGAAAAAGTAAAAGGAGCTAGAACCAGGAGAGAGGTATACACTTTTTGAAATGTGGAAAATGATTCAAAGGAACAAAGAAAACAGATCCAAGCTTAAGTGCCAGGCCAAAAAAGAGAAAGTGAGAGTTTAAGTATTAGGTTTGCCTTAAATATCTAAAGACTATTTAAGAGAAAGTCATACATCTAAGGATAAAAAGCTAAAGCTTCCTACACATATCCTGCTTATTTACACAGGCACCCACGCACGCACTTTGTGTCGGTTATTCTTGAGTCACAATACCTTCTCGACTAATTCCTGGAAGCAGCTGAGTTAAAGGTTTGTGTGGCTCAGACATGTCATTTCTAATGTAAACTGGAATTACGTTGAGAAGCTCCTGACGATCTTCCTCATGAACAACAGGAATAGATTCTAAAATCAGCTGCATCTGTTCAAGTTCATGTGCACCTGATTTAAAAAAAAAAAAGAACACCAAATATAATATAAACACACACATTCCTCAATGTTTACATGTTTGGTAATAAACATTCTAAAGCTCTAAGAAGTTAACTTAAATATTGTAAGGACCATTGGGGAAGAAATGGTTTTAACTGAATCATTAATCAGCAGGTTTCACCGTTTTTTAATATCATTAATCTTCTCAAAAAGCCTATCTATTTCAATTTCTAGTTATTAATATATTTAGTTTTAGTTCTTTATTTCTATAAGAAACTAACTCTTAAAGTCTGGCCTCATATTAAGATATAAAAGTAGTCGTGGGGGAAGAGGGTGAGGGAAAGAAGGGCAATCAATGAATTGGGACTCAAGAGACTTGGATTCTAGTCTTAGCTATACTACTACCTAATTGGCTATAACTCTGGAAATAATAACATGATGATGACTTCATTTCATCATCAATAAGATGAAAGGTTGAACTAGATTTGTAAAACAAAAAGTTTTATAATTATGTGTTAGGCTCAGTTAGCATTTCAGGACCACTACTAAATGAAAGAGGAAACTTTGGGCTAAATGGGTGCCAAAAAAAACCCCACAAAAAACAAAACCCACAACCATTTTGCGTTTCCACTAATTTCTAGAAATTCATTCAGCATTCCAATTTTTCTTGAGTGTCTACCATAAGCAAGACACTTCAGACTATAGCTATGAAACAAATCAGACAAAGTCCCTACCTTCATGGAATTTATAATCTAGTGGAGCAAACAGATAATAAATGTAAACATTTATGTCAATGATGACAAATGCTATAAAGAAAAATACATGCTAAGGGGAACACAGGATTGTTGGGGGTAGGGTTAATACATAGAAGATGATCAAGGAATAAATACCTCACTGAGAAGTTAAAAGCTGAGGAAATTAGGGAACATACCATATACTCATATGGATATAGGAAATTCCAGGAAGATGGGAAAAGGCCCAAAGGCCCTGAGGAGTAGGCCTGGAATGTCTAACAATTAGGCAAGTGTAGCTGAGGTAGAGTGGAGCAGATCCCAGCCTAAGATGAAAACACAAAGGGTCTGCTTTGTCTTGAACTGGATGGGAAGCCATTAGTTTAAGCAGGGAAATGACATAATCTGACTTCTGTTTTCAGAGAACTACTGTGACTGCTATGTAGTAACTGGACTACAGATAGCAAATATTGAAGCAGGAAAGCTAGACAGAGGGTCCTGTATTAGACCAGGAGAGAAATATTAGCTGACTGAACTGGAGGGTCGGGGGTAGCAATATAGATAATAGCAAGCAGTTAGGTTCTGGGTATATTTTGAAAGAAAAGCCAGGATTTGTACTGACAAATGTAGAGGATAATGATTTTGGCCTAAACAACTAAGAAGTGGATGTTTTACTATGATCAAGAAGGCAGCAGAAAGAGAAAGCTTTGAGAAACTTTTAGAGATCCAACTGATATATTAAATTGTACCAAAATTAAGGCCATGATACTTCTTATAGGTTAAAAATACATAGATTTCCAATGAATGCTTAGTCCTTGCCATTTATTGCTCAGATCATTTGAGAGGCCTATCCCTAATAAACACTTAGATCTCTTTCATGCTGCTTTTATCAAACGGTTCACAAAACTACCAATAAAGCATTAGAAGGAAACTACAGCTGGATCTTTCAAATAATTTCACAAATAATTTCATTAAATGTCTAAAGTTTACATGAGTTGACAATAAAAGTTATGCTATTTAGAGGTAGTTTGTTTTTTTATCTAATTCTTTTTATTGATAAAATAAGCAATATCTGAATATACCAAATGAACATTTAAAAATACACTATCTTTGTTTAATCAATACAGCAGTAAATTCTGACCCCATTTCATACAACTTGGATCATTACCTAGATTTTAAATTAAATTTTTGCTTTCTTGATACAATGTTATTGTGGTAACTTTAAAATATGTCCACAAATGCTGATAGTCTTCTCTTCAGAGGGTGATATCCAATTCACCTCCCCTTAAGTGTGAGGTGTACTTAGTGACTTGCTTCTAACACATGAAATAAAGCTCAAGTGACAGTGTGTCACTTTTGAGTCTAAGTAACAAAAATATATTTTGCATTCAGGAGTCAGAGTAATTCAATAGGGAAATATTTCCCACAAATAGTGCTGGGGGATAACTAGATATCCAGGTTAAAAGAATGACACTGGACCCCTGCTTCACACTATGCATAAAAATTAACTCCCAACAGATCACAGACCTAAATTTACAGCTAAAACTATGAAGCTCTTAGGTGTTAGACAATAGTTTCATAGATACTATACCAAAAGCAGAAGTGACAAAACAAACAAAAAACAGATGAACTGGACTTAATCAAAATTAAAATCATCTGTGTTTCAAAACACACCAACAAGAAAATAAAACGATGCTTGGCCAGTGTGGCTCAATGACTGAGTACTAGCCCATGAACAAGGTGGTCACGGTTCAATTCCCAGTCAGGGCACATGCCCGGGGAGCAGACTCAATCCCAGAGGGAGCTTACAGAAGGCATGCTTCTCTCTCATCATTGATGTTTCTATCTCTCTCTCCCTCTCCCTTCCTCTCTGAAATCAATAAAAGCACATTTTTTAAAAAAGAAAATGAAGCGATAACCCAGAGATTGGGAAAGTATACATGCAAATCATGTATCTAATAAATGACTTGTATCCAGAGTATGTAAAGAACTTTTATACCTCAATTATAAAAAGACAACCCAATTAAAAAGAAGGCAATGGGGACTAGTTAGCCTGGCTGGCTGGTCTCAGTGGCTGAGCATTGATCTATAAACCAGGGGTTCACAGTTCCATTTCTGGTCAGAGCATTGATCTGTAAACCAGGGGTTCACAGTTCCATTTCCGGTCAGAGCACACGCCTGGGTTTCAGGCTCTATCCCCCATAGGGACCATGTAGGAGGCAGCCAGTCAATGATTCTCTCATTGTTGATATTTCTATCTCCCCCTCTCTCTGAAATCAATAAAAATATATCTTAAAAAGTAGGTAATGGATAGCTATTTCTCCACAGAAGATATGGCCAATAAATATATGCTCAAAATCATTAATCATTAGGGAAATACAAATCAAAATTACAATAAATACTATCTCACATCCAAAAGACAGACAACAGGACAGACCACACTTTAAATAAGTGTTGGTAATAATATGGAGAAATTGGAACTCATACACTGCTAACAGGAATGTAAAATGGTACAACTGCTTTATAAAACGGTGTGAAGTTTCTTCAAAAACTTAAGAGTTCTCATGTAACAGTTAACGGTTACAGGGTATCTTTCAGGAGGCGGGGGACACGCAAGGTTCTACATTAGATCCTGTAGCATACTAAAAAAACACTGAACTACTTTCTTAAAAAAGATACATCAACTTTCTTTGCTCTCTCTTTTAGACATTAGTTCTGGGGGAAGCCAGCGGCCATATTGTGAAGACACTCAAGCAAGCTCACAGTCAGAACTGAGTAAGCCTCCTGCTTGGTCATGTGAGTAAGCTATCTACAAGTGGAACCTCCTATCCCAACAAGCCTTCAGATGACTGTAATCCCAAACAACATCTTGACTAAGCAAATCTGAGCTAGAATCAGCTAGCGAAGCCACTCACAAATTCCTGACTCATAAAAACTGAGAGATAATAATTATTTGTTGTTTAAGCCACTTAAGTTTTGAGGTAATTTGTCACAGAACAACAAATAACATAATTATTATTTTATATATGCTGGATTATAACTTGTAATTACAGTATTGTTCCTCAGAAAAAATTTAATCCACTTAATTTTATTTCCAGTAATCACTGGTATTTTCTCAGTTTTCTACAATGAAATTCAATCACTATCACACATCATGAAAGAAATTCCAAATAAATCTAGGGGGAAAAAATTCCAATAGATTAGTTAATGTTAAGTAAGCTGAGTGCTATTAAGTATCAGTATCAAAAAAATTTAAGGGCACTTATATATACCATCCTTTCAATAAAGTTTTCTTACGCACCCTAATCTTTCTTTTATTACTTTTGTAAGCAGACTACTCTGTTCCATTCTCTTCCTTCTGCTCTTAGCACAAACTTGGAATGGTGGGAGACCACTGTAACATTTGCTACAGAGGACAAAAGGTAAGTCAAGAGAGAGAAAAAGACCCAAATCACCAACACATCACTTCTCTAACTCAAAAAATCTTCAGTGCTCTACTATTTCCTACTTTTTCAAATGGCAACTGCTCTGTCTACTTTCTAAGTGTTCTGTCCCCATCTTAACCAGTCATAAATATGACACCTTTTTTCATCAAATTTTTCTCACTGACTCATGTATACTAGGCTCAGGCCTTTATTTATACAGATATCCATAAATAGATACCATTTTTTTTCTCTCTCTTTTCACCTTTCAAAATTCTTCAGTATTCCTAGATAGCGAAAATCCTTTGATTCATTTATGTCTTCCATTCCAGCCATCACTGATATAACTTCTCTAAGTTTGTAGTTTTTAGAGTCTGTACTAAGTAATTTTATACCAACTCAAAACTTTGCTTTATGATAGTTGGTGTTTTTCATGGATTATATGCCTCTTCCCATCTTGACTAAATTCTCTCTCACACACACTTTAGACTCTCTCAACAGCACTAACCTCAGCAAAATATTCCTGAGTTGGTTTGATTCTGAAAGATCACAGTAGCTAGGCAACAGGATATGGCAGCTCAAACAACGATTGGGACAGGGCAGGCAAAAAATGTCACCCAGGAAGTGACAAAAACTGACAGAACTAGGCAATTCAGATATCATTTGACACAGATTAGCAAAAAGCATCATGGGTCTAAGAAATACAAAATTATATTTAAGAAATATATACAAAAGAACACTAGAATCCTTTTTGAAAAATATTGATTTGAGAGAGAAACACTGACTTATTGTTCCACTTATTTATGCATTCTTTGGTTGCTTCTTGTATGTGCCCTGAGTAGAGACTGAACCCACAACCTTGGCATAAAAGAGACGATGCTTTAGTCAACTGTGCTAACTAGCCAGGATCAGAACACTATAATTCTCACTAAATTAACTGAGTAAACAATTAAGTGAATAAGTTTTCTCAACTTTTAAAATATTAAAAACATCATTTTATCTTTATATATTAATATTCCAGACTATAATAAATTGGTTTAAGTCTTAGATAAATCTTTCTTCATAGATACATACAAAATTATTTCTCTCTGAAATTTTACCCCATATATTTTAACTTTCTAACCTGCAAAGAGGGTTTTACCAGTCAGCATTTCAGCAAAGATGCAGCCTGCAGCCCACATGTCAATGGCTTTAGTATAATTATTAGGAGAAAGTAAAAGACGTGGAGATCTGTACCATTTAGTAACCAATCCTTCAGAAAGATGACCCTGAAAAAAGAAACAAAAATATACTTTAATTTTCACTTTAGCAGAGGAATAGTACATGAAGAATCCTGGATCTATAAAACATACAAAAAATAACCATAATTATGAAAACCTAAAATATTATTGATTTCTAAGCATGTCCTCAGGTAAAGATAAAAAGTAAAAAGAAAAGGTACTGTATTATTTAAAACTTAATACAAATAACTAAAAATTCTGCCACAATACATAAAGGAATTACAAAAGTACATATTCCTAATGATGTCCATCAGGAAGTGTATATCTCAGCTGGCTTTCCACATACCTTATGGGAATAATGGGGATCCATGATCCGCGCAAGACCAAAGTCACCTATCTTCAGCACCAAGTCTTCAGTATTAATGAAAAGATTAGCTGGTTTAAGATCTCTGTGCAGTACGTTTGCAGAGTGAATATATTTGAGCCCACGTAGCAGCTGATACATGAAAAGCCGGGCATGCTCTTCCAATAAAGGGCCCTGCTCCAGCACATTAGCCAAGTCTGTCTCCATGTACTCCTGAACAATGTAAACACTGTTCAGTTCGGTAAGAGAGCCCACATCATCTGTTAACTGGTTTCCACTGGGACTAAGAATTTCAAACACTTTCACAATGTTATCATGGTCAAGTCTTCTAATGATTTTGATTTCACGTAGAGCATGTTTGACACTCTGGGGATCAGTAAGAACAATTTTCTTGATGGCTACTCTTTTGTCACAGTCATTGTCTACAGCAGAAAAAACCAAGCCATTGCCTCCACAGCCCAATGGTTTTAAGTCCATATACCTAGTGCCCAGATCAAAACCATGAATGTTCATGAGACTTTCAAATTTCTCTGCCATTTTGAAACCCTTACTATTGCCTTTTCCTTTCGAATTGTTGAACTTGTGTAAACAAGGAAGAAAACTGGCATCAAAAGGATCTTTCAAAAAGGGAGAAGAAAAACAATTTTGCTTCCACAGCAAGTTGGTTTCTTGATGTTCATTGCATATGCCAACCAGGCCCGTTGAGTTCCCCTTAGATTTAAAGCTCAAAAAGCTCTCCTCATGTTGAGAATTAAAAAGATTGGAGTACTCATAGTTCAAAAAAGGGGCAGCAATTCTGCAGACATTTAAAGAAAACACTCGAGAAACTCAAACGGAATGAAATGACATAGTATGCACTCAGATTTACTGTGCTAAACGATTTAACATTTAACAAAAATGTGAATAAATATGCACACAACAGGCTTCTATGAACATTCTCCTCACAGTGCAGATACATTCAGTGTTGGACTGGTCCTGAGCAGCATCGTTCTAAGGTGCTGGTAAGCACTATTTCCGTTTTGCTTCTTGTCTTCCTTTGTTGCTGTATATTTCAACAGGAAGCCCTGGCAGCTGTTGGTTAACAGATGTCTCTTGTTAGTGATCAGGTGGCTCCAGCTCACCACAATCACAATCAAAGCTACCGTCCATCTTACTCTGATACAACCTAGGGGATGAGAAAAAAAGAATAGTTACCACTGCAGAAAATGCTCTTTTCTTCAATTCTGCAAAGTGACATGAATTGAGCATTTAGCTATAAACTACTGATACATTAAACTTATTTTACAGTCACTAAATTTTAAGATTATGTGCAATCAAAAATAGCTATCTATGTTGTAAGCAATTTTCATGTGTTGGCTCAGACTCCAGATCCCACTACACTAGGTTTTTGTAATATTTAGGCTCATTAAAGCTGTATCATTTCTTAAATGTCAACAAGAAAAGGAAGTTCAGAATATTTTTACAGAATTCTTTAGAATTTGTTGAGGGTTAAAACATTAGTAACACAAAAGAATGAATAAACAGCACGTGTATTTATTTATTCTTGGCAATTTATCTCCAAGGAATACTTCCTACAGAAATGTTTGAAAATTAACATACAAAATACTCACTTTTTTGATAATGGCAAAATATTAAAAACAGCTAAATTTTCAACAATGGAATAAATGAATTATATTCGTTTAGTGGGCTGCTATATAATTGTAAAACTCAATGGCCGAAGTCACTAAATATACACTAAATTTAAAAAGCAAATTGCAGACAGAAATGTGCATGCTGAAACTAGTTATATCAGGTTCATAAAAATGCAAAATAATGCTATTTTATGGGTACATACACATATACTAACACTATAAAAAAAACATATGAGACTGATAACAAATTCATAATAACTGCCTTGAGAAATAAGGGAAGGGATTAGAATCAAGATGGGATTACACAGTATGCTTCAAATATATCTTTAATGTGTTATTTCCTTTTGAAAAACTGAAGTATGACAAATTGAATGTTATAGAACTGAGTGGTATGTATATAAAAGCTCATATTACAGTGGGGGAAGACAGGCCAACAAACAAAACACACAGATGTCAGAAGGCAGTAAGTGGTGTGGAAAAAAAATAAAGGGGGCAGGGAGGGTGGTCAGGGAATGCCTATCTGATAAGGTGGTATTGAACACAGCTCTCAAGGAGGAAGTATGGGAGTGGATGGGCCTCAGGGATGCTACGTGAGTGCTGCAGGTTGAGGGGTTAGCACTGAAGGTGAGTGTGTGTCTCATGTCCAAGAAACAACTAGGAGGCCAATGTAGTAGCCATTTAAATGTATATGCAAGTAATACAGCCTAATCCTAAATGGAAAGGGTTACTATTGCTGACTTTTTAACCAGAAGGTGGCAGAGCTGCAATATTCCTTTATTCAAAAGGCCTATCATTTATTTATTTGTTTGATTTATTTTTGTTAATCCTTGCCCAAGGGTATGTTTCCATGGGATTTTTAGGGAGAGTAGAAGAGAGAGGGAAAGACAGAGAGAAACACCAAAGTGAGAGACAGATGGATTGGTTGCCTCCTGCATGCCCCCGACCAGAGGCAGGAGCCTGCAACTGAGATACATGCCCTTGACCGGAATCAAACCCAGGACGCTTCAGTCCACACAGGCCGATGCTCTATATCTGAACCAAACTGCTGGGAAAAGGGTCAGTCGTTTAAAGGCAAGGAGAAACTGTATCAAGTATGAAATAAAGAAACCCATTCTGAACACGAGGTGACAATTTCCAATCATCTTCAGCCGTGGCTTAAGAGAACCACTAGGACTTTCAAACACATCAGCTATTTCACATTAGTAAAGCTTTTGTACAATAAGTAATCTGGCTTAAGATATGGAGGGAGGAACCAAGATGGCGGCATAGGTAAACACCTATCTTGCTGCCATACACAGCAATTTCAAAACTACAACTTAACGAAAGAACAAACATCATCCAGAATCACTGGAAAGCTGGCCGAGTTAAAATTCCACAAATAAAAGTGAAGATAGGACACTGTGACTCAGAGGAGCGGCGGAGGACAGCGTTGAAGATACACGCGGTGTCAGAGGTTTGGAGCCGCACGCGAGCGGATAGGACGGGCGGCTGAAAACCCAGCCAGTTTTCTCAAACAGAGGAGGCAAAGATGTCCCACTGCACTGATCCCCCAGCTTCGGGCGAAGTCCAGGGAACCCACAATCATACGGGGTAAAAACTGGACAGTGGGGAGGCACGCCGAAACTCAGGCGCTGCAAGGGTCTGCAAGCTTGTGGAGAGGGCGAGCTTGTGCAGAGTGCGCGTGAATTTGGGAACAGCACAGCTGCATGACCGCGCAGAGAGGACTCATGACTTACTCTCTCGTTCGGGAGACCACCAAACTGCATTGTTTTATGACCCTGGGTGAGATGTTGGGTGTGCAGACTCATTTGGGGAGAGGCTGAATTGTCTGGCAGCAGGTGGAGCTTGGCAGCAGCTCTCTCTCAGAGGTGTTGGCAGCCATTGCCATTCAGAACGGAGTCCCAGGGGCCACATAGGGTGGAGCTGACGCTGCCGCTTGGCCCGGAGACTCCGGCCATCCAACCTGAGCATGGCTGAACCTCATAGCCAATTGGCCTGGAGGTCACACCCTCCTAGTGCTAACAACAAGAATCTAGGCTTAACTTCAACAAGACTGTGCAACCCATATCCACCTCAGGTAACTGGGGAGGCTGAGCCACTGTCCCTTAGAGGATACCTACCACACACACAAAGCTAATCGACCAACTCAGGAAAGCAGCCACCATGCAGAGACATGGAAAGAAATCAGATGTGAAAGAAATGGAGGGAAAAAAACGACTGAACATAGAATTCAAAACCACGGTTATAAGGCTTTTCAAGAGGCTCCTAGAAAAAGCCAAGACCTACGAGGAAATGAACAAGACCTACGAGGAAATGAATGAGACCTATGAGGATATGAACGAGACCCCCAAGGATATGAAAAAGGTCCAACTAGAAATTAAGCATACACTGACTGAAATAAAAAAAATATTATACAAAGACCTCAAAGCAGTCTAGAGGACCGCAAGAACCAAGTTAAAGATTTGAAATACAAAGAGGTAAAATCCACTCAGCTGGAAAAGCAAGAAACCAAAAGAATCCAAAAAACTGAAGATAGTGTAAGGAGCCTCTGGGACAACCTCAAGTATACCAACATCCGAATTATAGGGGTGCCAGAAAGAGAGAGAGAGCAAGACAATGAAAACCTACTTGAAGAAATAGTGACCGAAAACTTCCCACACCTGGTGAAAGAAATTGACTTAGGAGTCCAAGAAGCACACCGAACCCCAATATATAGGAACCCTAAGAGGACCACACCAAGGCACATCATAATTAAAATGCCAAGAGCAAAAGACAAAGAAAGAATATTAAAAGCAGCAAGAGAAAAACACTTAATTACCTACAAGGGAGCACCCATACAATTGTCAGCGGATTTCTCAACAGAAACAATACAGGCCAGACGGGAGTGACAAGAAATATTCAAAGTGATGAATAGCAAGAATCTACAACCAAGATTACTCTATCCAGCAAAGCTATCATTTAGAATTGAAGGTCAGATAAAGTGCTTCTCTGATAAGAAAAAGCTAAAGGAGTTTATCACCGCCAAACCAATTATTATATGAAATGCTGAAAGATATTCTTTAAGAAGAGGAAGAAGAAAAAGATAAAAGTGTAAATTGTGAACGACAAACACACATCTACCAACAAATGAATCTAAAATTCAAGTGAATGTAACAGAATCATGGACAGAGAGAGGGAATGGACTGACAATTCTTGGGGAGAAAAGGGGTGTGGGAAGTGCAGCAAGAGACTGAATAAAAATCAGGTAACTAAGGAAGAGGACAGTGGGGGGGAGGGCAGAGGTTGGGATGGGTACCTTGTGGAGGGGAGCTATAGGGGAAAAAAGGGAACAATGTAATTAATTTAAAAAGGGAGGGGAGAAAGTAAAATTAGGTGGTTTTTATTCTATAAATTTGGAAGGTGATGAGTCTGCATGATTGATATGAATGTTAAAAAAATAATTTGGTGCAAAAAAAATCAAGTGAATTAAAAACCTGATGAACAAGATAAACTGGTGAATATAATAGAATCATGGGCATAAAGCGGGGATGGACTGACAATTCTTGGGGAGAAAAGGGGTGTGGGAGGTGCAAGCAAGAGACTGGACAAAAATCATGCACCTATGGGAGAGGACAGTGGGGGGGGGGGGGGGTTGAGGGCTGAGGGTGGGATGGGTACCGGGTGGTGGGGAACTATAGAGGGGGAAAAAAGGGGGAACAATGTAATTAATAAACTGAACAATAAAGATTAAAATATTTTTTTAAAGTAGTCTAGCTTAATTTCTTGCCTGCTTCATATTCCTATATACTTCACATGTGGAAATACAAGAATTTAAAAAATATACAGCACTTGCCTAAAAGTGAGCAAATATTCAATTCTGAGAAATCAACAAACATGAAAAATTATGTGTGAAAGAGAAATTGATAATATTAAGAACTCAGGGACTATTTTACAAAAATTGATACTTACTATCCCTGAGCTCTTTTAATAAATATGAGTGCTTCTTGTATCTGCTTAATATTATGAAGGATAGCAACAGCATAACAGCTTTCTTTGTTTTACTATTAACAGAAATGCTTTCTTCAACTTGCAAGTTTTTGTCTGCTTCTCAGAAATCAGAAAAAAAGGAAACAAGCAGACTTGTAAAAATTCTGTAGCTTGTCAATTTGCAGTAAAACATTTAAAAGTTAATGTTTGCAAATTAACTTTTGAATTAGAAAATACTTCATATTTTAAAGAATTTTAATTAATGTGTCCCCTTGTTAATATTTTCTAGTTATATACTTGATACTTCCTAGATACTACCAAATATTCTAGAAAAACAGTATTTTTCAAAAGTTCCAGTACTTCTGAAATTTTTTATTTCTAGTTTCCAAATGAAATAGAATATTTGCCCCTACCTTTCTGCCCTAATACAGATAATTCCTTAAAGTTCAATTAAGTTTTAAGTTTTTTATAAATGCACATTTTTAAGTCAGTTCTATAGACTTAATTAACATAAGAACAGTAAAATCTCTAAGTACTCTCTTAAGCTTCTAGTCCACTAATAGAGCAATCACAGTCCAGCACAAACAGCACTTTGTCAAAAAGACGACACCGATATTATCTGACAAAACAGCACCATAGGAATTGCAGCCATGAGAATGAGATCTCTCCTCAAGAACCCCTCCCATCCACATATGCCATGTTTAAATTTTAGTGAGACCAAGCATCTCAGATCAGAAACAAGGGTGAAACACCTTCTAAATCTCAGTGACTGATCTGCACTCACAGGGGTAGAGAGTGAGTAAAAATTCATCTCAAGGAAGGTAGGAGTCTGTGCCTATGCTGAGAACTGCAGTCCTCACAGATTCAGATGATGACTATATAGTATTGAAAGCCTTGAACAGATTTCAAAAATATGAGACCATTCTACAAAAGAAGGTAATATTTATCAACAAAACTGTAATTCCACTAGACAGTAAGGACACCACCAATAAAACTGGGGAGAGGGGAGAACCCATTATTTACAATGACAGCATTTGCACAGTAATCTGCTTCACTGTTCTGTATTCTTCCAACTTCAACATCCTTTACACCAAAAGCTACCAGGAACTTGAAAAGTAAGCCCGCCTTTAATCAGTAAGTTGGAGGTAATATTACATCTCTGCATGATAAAGTGGATCCAGTAAATGTTTCTAATTTAGTCACACTTGTTCGGCAAGTATTTGCTAATTTATATATTATGTGCCTGTCAGTATACTAGGCATCTGGAATAAAATCTGTAATAAAAGGGGAACATGCTAATTAGACCAGGCATCTTCCCGACATCCTTCCTGGCAGGGCCAGGGTAGGAGGGAAGCCTGGGGTACCGGGTCCCTGACAGTCCCAGAGGAGGGAAGCCTGGGTTCCAGGTGCCTGCAGGCAGCTAGAGAGAGGAAGCCCAAGTCCCAGAGGTAAGCCAACGCCGGAGGGAAGCTGGTGCCGGCAGCTGGGGGGAGGAAAGCCTACTCTTGCACGATTTTTCGTGCATCAGGCCTCTAGTGTTAACTATAAACAGACTTGAGCCCTGCCCTCACGGAGTTTACCAGTACAGACAATAAAGTAACACAGGAAGAAGGGGAATGCAAAGGGCACAAATGCTACGAAGAACGGCACAGGATGCTATGAGAGCCTACAGTGGAAGATCTGACCTAATAGGGAGATCAGGATGTATGTGCTCTAGAAGCCATAAAAAGACAGCTCTCTGAGTGACCATGAAAAACAGTTTTCTCCTTACCACGTTGAGCCTCAAAATAGTTGCATTCCAAATCCTGGTCTCTCTAATCATCTCCATCTTTCACATCAATCCTGCAGCTCCTTGACACCCCTCAACTATACCAGCAAACTACTGGTCAGAGCATCCTCCATCCACATCAACAACCTCTAGAAATGTCCCATTTATACCATTTTTTTCCACTAGCTTTCATATTTAACTTCATAAAAGCAACATTCAAGTCTTATACTTAAGAAAGATCTGGGGTTCCACATTCTTGTACTTTCCACACACTTCAAGAGAAGAAAAAGAAAACTAAGATGATACATTAACTTAAAAATGTCCCTTCCCTGCATCCTTCCCATTTCTTTACCTCCAAATGTCACCCATTCCTACCAACCTCAGTACTGATACTATGTTGCTTGGAGAGAGATCAGTAAGTTTTAATTAGCTGGGTCAATGTTGTTTTGTTTTTAACAATTTGATGAATGAAATGAAGTACATTGATTGATTGATAAGACTGATGTTGGCTTTATGCTTTACCAATAATCTTTTTTCAGCGATCCACCATAAGAAGGAAATAAAAGCTCGCTATGTAGCCCAGGCTGGGTATCAGCTTCCTAAGTTTGTAAGACAGTTCCCTGGAACTGCACTAGACACAAATGTCTCATCAAGCATTCCTTTCTTCCCTAAATTACCTCGTTTTCTTGTCATCTAGCCTAGCCCCAGACCAAGAGAAATACAGGTACTCTGAGTCAAGCCTAAGTGTATAAATTTATAAAATGCCAAATAACTTCACTCTGTCACATCACCTCCATTCTATAGAAAATGGATACTCTTTCCCTCTTATCCAGTTACAACTTGGCTTGAATCAGTCAGTAAGGGAGCCTGGAAGTGCAAAGCAAGTTTGAGATGAGGGCCTTATGCATAACAGTTACTTTTCTGGTTCTCTCTTCCATCTTCCACCCTGCATCTTCTCAGGATAAATGCTTATATGGGTCATCTGGCCTGATCAAACTCACTGACAGCTCTCCCCCTCCTTCCTCTTCAACAGCTCTTGCCTATTTTGCTCTTCTCCAGGGTCAACTGAGTAATTTGAGTGAAATGAAATCCAGCCAGCCTCACATCTTCTCAGCCAAAACCCCAGCTGCTATTGGGGAGAAGAGAAAGGTTGAGATCCCTACTTATATTCACCAGGACTGACTCCTAACACTGGCACAGAGAGATGTTGTCATTAAAGCTACTGTTTCTAGGGCAGAGAAGCCCAAAGGCTATGGCTTAACTGTTTGCTCATATGCATTCTTAACAAAGCCCTTGCTCCTAATGTAGAATAGTTCTAAGAGTTATCAGGAACCCCTCTAAGAATGTGGACCTCAAAGAGCCCTATAATGCAAATCAGTGTCAGTGAATGATCTTAGAAACCTGGGGTGTCAGGAAAACCTTTCAAATTACAACACCAAAGCCTAACGGCCTACTATCAGGAACTACTGATAGCTACCGTACATAAACTCCCAAAGTCAAAGACAGATGATTACATAGCAGCAAGCAAAGTATCCAATTTTTTAAAAACTTCTCTTTCACTATGGGGGAAGAGGGAACAAAAGGAGATATATGGACTACTATATGTAATACTTTAAACAATAAAATAAAAAATTTTTAAAGAACCAAACTTTTCTTTCAGCCCTGGCAGTGTGCCTCAGTTGGTTGAGTGTCCTCCCACACAGCAAAAGATCACCAATTCCATTCTCAGTCAAGATAATACACGTCAGGGTTGCCAGATCCATCAATCCCAGGAGGGGCTTGTGAAGGAGGCAGCTAATTGATGTTTCTGTTTCTTTCTTTCTCTCCCTCTCCCTCCCCCCCTCCCTCCCTCCCTCCCTCCCTTCCTCTCTCTCTCTCTCTCTCTCTCTCTCTCTCAATTCCTCTAAAATCAATAAAAATGTTATTTTTTTTAAAAACCACTTCTCTTTCATTGCCAACTTCTTTCTTAAAATGCCTGAGTCTTTACCTAAATACATTTTAATTTGCCTCTGACCTTAAAAGGCCATTGTAAAGTAAATGCCACTATGTTTATTTTGATGCTCTTATCTAGTTGCTATTTAGGGTATCCATATTGGAATATCAGAACTTTACCGACCAGATAAACAGAATAGTCAAATAATCTCTAAAGACCTTTCTAATTCTAAAAGTTGATGAAAGCACAGTACAAGATTTTTATTTCACATATTTGATGCTTAACAAGCACGTATTATAGTGATACTACGCAAACAGGGGCAATGTTCAACCACTCTACACTGAACATTTAAAAAAAAATCCCTTCTACAAAATTAAGGGTAAAAATTTAAAAATAATTATATAACCCTTCATACCCTCTCCTATCTTCTTCTTGCCCAAGCCCTCACTTCTGACTTCTCTCCTGACATTAAGGAAATATTGGAGCAAATATACAAGCAGAAGATATGCAGACAGCCTCCTTCTTCAAGTACTTTTAGGCATCTAAGACTCAAAGATGAAAATATAAATTTCTGTAGCAGCCAGAATAAGTTAGTAACAAATAACCCTCCAAAATCTCAATGATTTGGCCCTGCTGACGTGGCTCAGTGGATGAGCATCGACCTATGAACCAGGAGGTCATGGGGCTTATGTCCAGGTTATGGGTTCAATCCCGAGCAGGGAACATGTAGGAGGCAGCCGATCAATGATTCTTCTCATTGATGTTTCCACCTCTCTCTCCCTCTCCTTTCCTCTCTGAAATCAGGTTTGTTTTTTTTAAATCTCAGTTACTCACTAAGTCTTGCTCATGCAACAAGTCCCACAAACTGTAGAAGCAGTTGCCATCTCTACCATTACCACTCAATGTGCCAAAAGCAAAGAGAACGTGAAAATATCTCACTGGTACCTAAAGCTTATATTCAAAAATGATATCGACTTCACTCTATTCAGATTTTATTCACCTTTGGTCACATGGTCACACCTACTTTAAGGGGGTGAAAAAATGCAACCCCAACATAGTCCCAGAAGCAGAAAAAAACAAGATGTTTTGAACAACTTGAGTAAAACAGTTTTAATTCTTCTATTCATCAATTACATTTTTATTCAAAAAAATCTTAAGTGCTTACTATATGCCAGGCATCATTTTAGGCATTAAGTTATTAAGTACAGAGTTTTGTTGTGTTTTTTTTCAAAGTTTTAAGATAGTAAAAAATTGTTGTGGAATATGGCTCCAAATCTAATTTGAGGAATAAATATTTGATGCAGAGTTATCTCATGTCATAAACTATTATAAAAGCAATTAATGTCTTCACATATTTGTTTATATTATAAACGAAGTCATTTTAAAAGACTAAGGAATAATAATAAACTTTATTATTATGTATATGTAAAAAATATCCTATATAATAAAAGAGAAACATGCAAATTTGTACCTTCCCTCCTGATTGGCTATGCTACCAGCCAATCAGGAGCAGGGTCAGGGCCTATGAGGGGAAGCAGCGGGCAGCAGCAGTGGTGCAGTGGCAGGGAACGCCCAGCCCCCAGGTGCTGTGAGCAGAAGTGGCAGCAAGTACCCAGCCCCCAGGGCCGGGTGGTGCCAGGCAGCCGGGACTGAGCTGAGCAGGCGGTAGCTGGGTGCCCAAGGCCTAAGGCCTCGCCAGAGGCTTTAGGCCTTGGGCAGGCTGGGGGTGAGCCATCAGTTGGACATCCCCTGAGGGCTCCCAGTATGTGAGAGGGGGCAGGTTGGGTTGAGGGACCACCCACCCCCAATGCACGAATTTCGTGCACCGGGCCCCTAGTACGTATATAAAAAAGAATGTATTATGTGTGAAGCACTGTGCCACCTATATACTCTCCTAACAATATTGCAAACTGGGTCTTAAGATCTTTATTTTAGAAACCTTAAATAATGCATTCAAGATCACACATTAGCCATAACCGGTTTGGCTCAGTGGATAAAGTGTCAGCCTGCAGACTGAAGGGTCTCAGGTTCAATTCCAGTCAAGGGCATGTACCTTGGTTGCGGGCACATCCCCAGTAGGGGTATGCAGGAGGCAGCTGATCAATGTTTCTCTCTAGTTGATGTTTCTAATTCTCTATCCCTCTCCCTTCCTCTCTGCAAGCAATAAAAAAAAAAAATTTTTTTTAAAAAAAGATCACACGCTAGTGAGAGAGCCAAGATTTGAACCTCAGGTTTTTAAACCAAAGCCCATGATCTTTTCTCATGTAATAATATAATTTTCTAATTGACAAATACAGTACACACATATACACACACCCAACTCTTTGAGAGTAGAGTGTTACTTCTTACAGGACATTCTTCTGCATAACCAAATATAATCATCCAAGTCAGGAAATTCACACTGGTACAATACTCAGATCCTATATAATACCATCTAATACTACTAAGTGCCTGCCACTGTACCAATAATGTACTTGAAAGCTAAAACAAACAAAAAGAAACCCAGTCCAGAATCTCATGTTACATTAATTACAATGCAATCTTTAGCATACTTTTTCCCTTTAGAACTTTAAAGGAATCAAATTATTTTATACTAGAGGCCTAGAACATGATTGAAATCGAAGGAGCCGCCCTGCGAGGAGGCGCCCTTCGAGGAGGCACCCTGAGGGAGGGGATGGGGGGTGGGGCTTGCACCTGCCACCTTGTGTCCGCTGGGGTGGGGGCAGGCACTCCTGTGCGTTGCTTCTCCACTCCAGCCCACCCCCAGCCTAAGCCCCTCTAGGTATTGTCCCTACTCTGGCCCGCCCCCAGCCCCAGTCTTCCTGCAGCTGCTGGGGCTGGGGGCAGCACACAGTCCCCTCCAGCCCATCTATGCGTGCAGCTCCTCCCCAGCGGTTGTTATGCAGCCACCTCCTGAGTGGTCGTGATGTGCAGCTAATTATCATATTCCCTGTTTACCTATACTAATAAAAGGGTAATACGCTAATTAGACCAGGTGACCTTCCGGACGTCTTCTGGACAAAGCCATGGTGGCAGAGCCAAGGCAGAGGAGGTTAGGGGCGATTAAGCCGGCAGGGGGCGCAGTTAGGGGTGAGCAAGCCAGTGGCGCGGGGGGGGGGGCGTAGTTGGGAGCAATCAGTCCAGCAGGGGTGGGCAGTTAGGGGTGATCAGGCCAGCAGCAGAGTAGTTAGGGATGATCAGGCAGGCAAGCAGGGGAGCGATTAGGAGCCAGCAGTCCCAGATTGCAAGAGGGATGTCCAACTGCTGGTTCAGGCCCAATCCTACAGGGCTTGGGCCTAAACCAGCAGTCAGACATCCTCCAAGGGGTCCCATTGGAGAGGGTGCAGGCTGGGCTAAGGGACACTCTTCACCCCCATGCATGAATTTCATGCACCAGGCCACTAGTATATTTAGATAGTCCACAAAAATTTACTGAGCACTTGACATATGCAAGGTACTGTTTAATGGTATGGTACATTGGAGAATAAGACAATTAAGGGTTCTCCTCTTTCCAGAGTTTATATTCTAGACTAACAAGTAAACTAATAACATAATTGAGATTTAGCCAAGTGCTATGGTGTCTGGGAAATGGCTTTCTAAGGAGCTGAAACCCAAATGAGAAGGTACCAACATTGCTAAGAGATGGGAGAAAACAGAACTCAGTATTTTGAAGGAAAAGAAAAGATGCCTGTCACTGTAACCACAGCACCTTCAGAAAAGTGTGTGAACTAATCATTATATATAATCTCCTTATATAATAAAAGGGTAATATGCAAACTGACCAAAGAGCAGAACGACCAGTTGCTATGACATGCACGGACCACCAGGGAGAAGAAGCTGCAGGAATGAAGGTTGAAGGCTGGTGAGTGCAGCAATGGTGGTGGGAGCCTCTCTTGCCTCCACAGCAGCACTAAGGATGTCTGCACTAAGGATGTCTGGTGGCTTAGGCCCACTCCTCCCCAGTCAGACATTCCCTGAGGGCTCCTAGTCTGCTAAACGGTGCAGACCAGGCTGAGGGGACCTTTCTCCCCTCAAGTGCATGAATGTCATGCACTAGGCCTCTAGGCTATGTATATATAAAAGGCTAAGCAACCATCCAACCGGTCAGTAGGTACGACACACACTGACCACCAGGGGGCAGATGCTCAATGCAGAAGCTGCCACGCTGCGGTGACTTGGCAGCGGCAGTTCTCAGGTGACACACCCTAGAACCAGAGTAGAGGGAGCCCAATTCTGGGGTGGGTCACTCGAGAACTGCCCTCTCGAAATCTGGGACCCCCTTGGAGGATGTCAGAGAGGCAGTTTCGGCACAATCTCTGAAGGCCAGGCCAAAAGACCCCACCTGCCAAAGGGACCCCGCTCACTCCACAGACACCCTTTGAGCCATGGTGCCGCCCCAGGAGCAGGCAGCCAGGGAGGGTCTGTGGAGGTTGGCTCCAGGGCATGTCTAGCCCATCTTGCCCAGTCCCGCCCCTCCTGCCACCTTCTAATTAATTTCCTTTCAATGTGCATAAATCTGTGCATCAGGGCACTAGTATGGAGATAAGACTGGATAAGTTGAAAAGAACACATGAGGCAGGATCCTACATTTTATAACTAAGAGATAAGGAAAACTATTAAAGGCTTTAAGCAATTAGTATAGTTTAATTCACATTTTTAAATTTCTGCTGACTGGGAAGAGAATGAACTGAAAATAGTTTAGTAACAGTAGAGACCAGTTGGAAGCTACTTCAGTAGGCCCATGAGATGATGGCTGAGACTAGGCTGGTAGAAATGAAGATGTCAAATAGTAGACAAACTCAAATGTATTTTGGAAACCAAAAAAACTTAAAGACTGAGTAGATATGAGGGATAAAGAACCAAGAGTATTTAGGGATAACTCCTAGGATCCAATTATTGAGATGGAGAAAACTGGGACAAGAAGAATATGGGAGAAAGGGTACTAGTTTGGAAATGTTAAGTCTATATAGATAATGTCTATTTAGATAACTGGGTGGTAATATCAAGCAGGCAACTAAATAATGTATCTGGAGTTCAAGTAAGAAGTCTAAACCAGAAACATGAATTTGAGAATTATCCACAAGCAAGGTGTATTTAAAACAGTTAATTGAAGATCACAGAGGGAAGGAATTTAGAAAGAGAAGGAAAGAAAAAAAAAAAACAATACTAAACTCTAGGATATGCCAACAATTAGAGGCAGGAAGAGGAGAGAAACCTCTAAAAAAGTATGACAAGAGCTCTAGGCAGTGTGTCCCTATGGTTAGAGCTTCTGCCCTTACATCAGTCAAGAGTTTGATCCATGGCCCCAGTAAGGGTAAGGGTGAGTGCTAGAGGCAACCAATCGATGTGTCTCTCTCATACTGATGTTTCTCTCTCTCTCTCCAGCCTCCCTTCTACTCTCTCTAAAAAATCAATGGAGCCCTAGCCGGTTTGGATCAGCTTGAGGATCAAAGGGTCCCAGGTCAAGGGCACCCACCTTGGTTGCAGGCTTCTCCTCGGCCTGTGCAGGAGGCAACCAATCAATGTTATCCTCTCACATCGATGTTTCTCTCTGTCTTTCCTTTCTTTTCCTCTCCCTAAAAATCAATGGAGACAAATATCCTCTGGTGAGGATTAGCACACATACAAAAAAAAAAGTATAACAAAGTATGATGTAGAAGAAAAGCAAGACCATGTGTCTCATAAGCTAAGAGAAGCAAGTAAATGGACAGAAAACAGTTGTTAACTATATTGATCCTATCATGATAGGATCAATATAGTACAAGATCCTATCATGTGGATTTGGCAAATGTAAATCACTAGTACAAGATCCTATCATGTGGATTTGGCAAATGTAAATCACTGTTAACCTTAACTAGAACAATTTCAGTGGTGAGATGGAATAAGTTGAAGAGCAATGGAAAGTGAAAAGAGCATACAAAGACAACTCTTGAAAATTTGCTTGAAAGAATATCAGCAAAATGAAGTAATAGCAAGGAGAGAATGTGAAATCATGAGTGGATATATTTGAGATTTCTACATCTACACTGACCAATATGGTAGCCAATAGCCATAGCCACACATGGCTACTGAACAACTGAAATGTGGCTACCATATTGGAGAGTATAGCTATAGAGCACATTTGTATACTAATAACAATGACCCAATAGAAAGGAGAAAATTCATGAAGACAAGAGATGGGTCCTTGAGAAGTCAAGAGAAGGAATCCAAAGCACAAGTGGAGGAATCTATAAGCAATAAACACAAATGAAGCAAGGCACAAAATTCTAGTAAGTAATGGGAACCAACACAACCTAAAACCGGAATATGTCTTAAACTTGGCTGGAATCTTAAGCATAAGACTAAATTACAGAAGGCTATAAATAAAGGCTATGCAGTAGGAGAAGAGAAGGTAATTCATATTCATTGAGTACCTATTAAGTACCAGGCATTTTTTATGTAACAAATTATTTGTTATTCAGAACCACTACCATGTAAGTCTCTTTTTACAAACAACAGCACAGATGCCCGGAGGGGAGGAGGGTAAAAGAGCTTCACTGAAATCATACATATAATAAATGTCAAAAGTTGGACACATGCCAGTCTGACGTGCTCTAGGGTTAGAATCTTCCCACTGCATAAGGTGGGAGGTTAAGAACTACTCAATGTTTCTGTACCTGAAATAAATAACAAATGACATATCAATCTGGCAGCTATCAAGTGCCAACGAGACTGGAGGTACTAGGCCAAGAGAATAACTGTCCCCTCAAAGCTCTCAAGATAATGAAGAAACACTTATTTAACGGCTATTTTTAATATTTTTAATCCACGTGAAAATAACTTTATTGAGACAAAAGGAAAAATATACATTCTTGTAACTGAGATTATCTACTTTATTGAACACAGGATTATCAATCAGAAAATTGGTACTGCTTTAATAACTACTAAAATAATATCTGGCATACTAGAAAAATAGGTAGTTAGAAACCTTCCATCTCTCCAATTTGTAAATGAAGAGGGAAATTATTAAATTGAGCCTAATCAGTTACTAAATTACAGGTTAGATTATTTTAAGTTTAATGTGGGTAAAGATCACCCAAATCTATGCTGTACAATATGGTAGCCACTGGCTGTATTCAGCTATTTAAATACAAATTAATTACAACAAAATAAAATTAAAAATTCAGTCCCTCAGGTGCACCACCTGTAAGTACTCAATATATATGCAGCTACCTCATTGGACAGCACAGAACAAAGTATTTTAATCATCACAGAAAGTCTTATTAGACAATAATTATAGCCTCAATTTTCCTCTTGACTTTTTTCAGGAGGGCCCATGGAAAGGGCAACTCAAGACCTGAATTTTCCAAGTCAATCACTAATCAACTGAGCAGTGCTCCCAGAAATGTACATTTGAATCACCTGCAAATCTTGTTAAAATGCAGATTCTAATTCAGTAGGTCATAAAATGGGGTCAAGATTCTGCATTCCTCCTCTTGCCGAGACCGGTTTGGCTCAGTGGATAGAGCTTCGGACTGAGGACTGAAGGGTCCCAGGTTCGATTCCGGCAAGGGCATGTACCTTGGCTGCGGGCACATCCCCAGTAGGGGGCGTGCAAGAGGCAGCTGATCGATGTCTCTCTCTCATCGGTGTTTCTGTCTTTCTAATCCCTCTCCCTTCTGCTCTGTAAAAAATCAATAAAATATATTTTTAAAAAAAAAGATTCTGCACTCCTAACAAACTCCCATGCTTAGATCTCTCTGCACCTTTGTTTTTTTAGCTGTCAAATGATGTGCCAAGGGCAAGATAATGTCCATGACCCTTCTGTATACACTAACGTTTTAGTTTTACAGTTGTATAGAGTTAAATGCACAGAGACTTCATACTCTCAGCAGAGGTAGGCTCTTTCCTAAAGTGAATGCTAGGGTTCTAACAATTTTTGTGATAACCTTTTTTTTTTCATGAAAAGACATGAATTTAAATGAAAAAATATTGTTTGCTATATAAACATTTAATCTGTACAACTTTTCAAAAATGGATTTAAAAGGTTGGCATATATGAAAGACAAAGTTTTTTAAAACTAGTAGAGGGGCACATTCTATTTTCCAACTATGCAGTTCATTGAGGGGCGAAAAACAATGCTGGACACAGTCTACACTGTTACCTTAAAAGCATCAGCTCCACATGAAAAACAACTCAATGGAATAAAAACCATTAACTACAATAACATTATTGTCGGTTTGGGGAAGTCTCAGTCATGGCTCTAGAGCAATAAAATTGACCAGAACCCCCATACCACCAGCAGGCTACAGTAATGGAACAGCTTACAAAACAAGCTGAAGGAGATGACAAGAGGCAGCCAACAATGCCACAAAGGATTTACTTTTGAGGCATCTTCTTTCTATTTTAACAGGGGTTCCTGGTTCATGTGGGATGGGAACAAGGAACCACATAGCAGTGATAAAGCTAGCCACTTCATAAGGCAATATACCTTACTGGAAAAAGGCTAAGATATCCAGTTTGTTTATAAATTCTGAATTATGCATGACAGCTAATTACCTATGATCTTAAAAAAAAAAAAAAAAACCACAGGAAGTATCTGTTCAACCTCTAAATGCTAGAATGCTTTTAAAATCTGTAATACTTTTACACTTGTATTTTTATATTTCTTTTAGTAGGAAATATATTTTAAGATTTGAATTAAATCATTTTAAGTTCCTCTATATAAATTATGCAATGCTCTTCCAAAATCTCTCCAAAGATTTACTTCACATTAACAATACACTTTATTGCTCACAAAAATTCTTCAAATAAGTCACTTTGAGAAAATAGTATACAAAAAGGGAATGGGGAGTTTTTTCTTTTCGTCTTTAAAACAAGCTGCTAGTCTCAATGTTTTTTTCTTCTCAATCTTATTTTAAGTCAATCCTATAAACGGTTGCTTTTTAGAATCAGTCCAAATATCTTAATTACCAAATTTTAGTGTATGTCCTAAATATGGAACTGTACATTCAGCTATCTTTTAAAAAAATGGATGAAAAACAGTGCCACCCTGGCCGGTGTAGCTCAGTTGGATGTTGTCCCATGCACCAAAAGGTTGCCTGGTTTGATCTGGGGTCAGAGCACAGGCCTGGTTGCTGGCTTGATACCCTGAGGTAAGAGGTATGCAGGAGGCAGCTGATGACCATGGATGTTTCACTCTCACATCAATCGTTTCTCTCTCTAAAAAATAATCAATAAAAATATAGACATATATATTTTTAAAAACAGTGCCTGTAATAATACCTTGTAATAGATTATTTCCAGTTATTTTTGTTAGGCTGAAAACTCATAGAGCTGGACAAAGCACTATGTATAATTCCATCAGAGTAGAATGCTCATGTTCAGATGCAATATTTCTGTACCTTTTCCACTTATTTAAACTAATTTGTAGATTTTATAAAGATAAATTGACATTACCAATGAAAACACAAGGTTCATTTCTACCATAAAAGTATTATCTGTCCTTTGTAAATAATCTGTAACAAATCTGTCTCAATAAGAACCAAAGAACAGTTAGGATCAAACATTTAATTTCAGCAACTGACCAGCAATTTTATCTTTCAACAAATGTTGCAACACCTGTAGGATATATGATAACCTTTTGAAATGCAATTTAAGAAGTCATCACTTTTTTAGAGAAACTGTGGTTCCTCCTGAGAAAGAGAGAATTATAATGTGGACAGAAACACGTTAGTCTATCATTTAAAAAAATACAGTGTATATATATAAAAAAAAAAAAAAAAGGCCACGTAGCAGCCCGTGGGCAGGATGAGTCATCACCCAACTCAAAACTTGCAGCACTTCAAGCTTCCTCCTACCCGACCCCATCCCCTTCAGCAATGTGCCCTGAGTCAGCAAACCTTTCCATTTTGTCAGTTATGAATTCTCACGAAGCTTAAATGAATTTATGCAAAACCCTGCAACACATTTGAGACTGACTTGTCACGGAAACATGTGCTTTTTCTACTGCAAAATTAACTGATCTGCAAATCATCTTCTCTAAATTCTTAATTTACACAAAGTAATCAAACACTAATCCTCTTGCAAATAGGTGAACTTAAAAATATGGTGATATGTAAAAGTTTCTATAAACAATACTCCATTTCCCAGAAGGTTTTTTTCCCCCTTTTAATCTGAATAGTAATATCTAGATGATAAAATATGTCCTGCTCAAATCTGGCATTTCCTGGATGACAGCAATTACTGAATTTAGGACACCAGTAAGCAATTTTACAAGTTTCACAAGGCAATTCTCTTAAGTGATGTAACATACATGTGTGTGAAAGGACTTTACACACCTTGGCACATAGCAAGCTCTTCATAAACGTGTTTGAACAACTACTCGCTAAAGATATATAAAGTTTCTCCCACCCAATAAAACATTATTTTTCAAACGTTAAAAATCTGACGTTTCTAAGAGAAACTCTAGAGGCAATTCCCTCTTTGGACCCTTCATTCATCTCGTCAAGATTACTCTTCCCATCTCAGTTTCCCAACGTGGAAAAAAAGACAGGCTATGCCCAATCAGAACTTTAAAATACAACAAGGCAGGAAGAATCAAGCAATCAGAAAATTACTCCCAAGCTGTTTGCGCTCCATTTTGTCCCGTTAATTTTTTTTCTCAATCATCTTGTATCCGCAAAAAAAAAAAGTTAATACTGAGGGCATTTGAGCACTGAAGGAAAAAACACGACTTTTGCTGCAAACCTAGTAGGTTTCCAATTCCACATCACCAGTCCCCTGCACCGGACTTTTTCCAATGAGCGAGCAAGAGAAAAAGCAGGAGGGATTAAAAAAAAAAGAAAGAAAGAAAAAGAAAAAGATCCTGCTTCCCGGAGCTCCCACCAATCATCTGAACCAGTTGAGTCTTACTACACAACCAGGAACAAAGGCCGGCCAAAGCACCTTTCCTCCCCAGCGCACCTCCTCGAGTCTGAGAGCAACGCACGGCGAAGGGCCTTGGTACCGCACCGACAAAACAAGTTTTCATCGGGGTCCTTTCCCAGCCCACCGCTCCCGTCCCGGGCGCAGGAGGGAAGGGAGGAAAAGAGGGATTCCGACTCACGAGTTTTCTGTGTCTCACGTATGGCCAGACTCAAAACTTAAGGCAGAGGACTCGCGGCTCTGCGGCGAGCCGGCGAGGTGTGCGCGCTACGCAGTGTGCCGGGTCGGGCCGCCGGGAGACTTTGCCCGGCGGAGTCAGCTGAGGCCGAGTCACTGGCCTGGGAAGGGGGAGGAGACGCGGGAGCATTCCGGCCGGCAGCGTGCCAGGCGGGCGAGATGCCGCGCCACCTCCTGCTCCGGGCCGCCCCTCCCAGCCCGCCGGGCCGGGCTTCGAACCCGCGGAGTAGGCGCAGGCGGAGGGGCCGGGCGGCACGCGGGGATCAGGGCCGGCGGGCGGGCGCGGCCGGGATCCGCTGCCGGCGAGGGGCGTGACGGGTGGGAGGGGCGCGCCGGCCGCTCCGCCGGCCCCACGCGGGGACCCCGGCCCGCCAGCCCGCGCGGGGACCCGCCGGCCAAGCTCGAGCGAGCGAGCGGGCGGGCCGGCGAGCGGGCAGGCGGGCAGGGGGCAGCCGGGCAGGGGGCGGGCGGGAGGTAGAACAAAAGCGCCTTTGTTGAACGGCGGCCGCCGGAGGGTCACACACAATGGAGGAGGGAGCCGGCTCCGCCGCGGGGCCCGCCGAGGCGCCCTTACGAACCGCCCGCGGCGCGCCCCGCACACGTACACACACACACACACACTCACGGGACTTCTCCGACTCATCGAGGGCGTGCGGGGCCCGCGGACAGACCCCCGTGTCGGCTCCGGTCTCCGGCTATGCGGGCGGCAGCAGCGTCTCGGAGGCTCCCGCTTTGCCGCAGTCGCCGCCATGTAACCCCGACCCGAGAGAGAGGCAGAGGGAGAGGGGCGGGGCCTCCGCCGCCACGCCCCCCACGTCACAGGCTCACTCCACGGGCGCCCCCGCCCCCGCCGCCCCGCGCGTCCGCACGCGCCGGAATTTCCAACGCCCGTGACTGGGCGCCGCGGGGGCGGCCGGAGTCACGCGGGCCGGTCGGCCGCCTCGCCGGGCTGGGTTGGGCCGGGCCGGGCCGGGCCCGGGCTGGCGGGGAGGCGGGCGGACGAGCCTCCTCTGCTCTGCCCCTGCCCCGGAATCAGAGCACAAAGTGCCAAACTACTGGGCAACCAGAGGAATGGGCCTTCGTCCCTGTCCCCAGGATGGGCCGGCAACGAGGCTGCACCTGAAGATGATGGACTAGACGGCAAGAGCCGACTTACAAGGCCAACCTGTTGGAGGGCCACGTGCTAAGGCCATTAATTCTGCCTGAGGGTGGAGAGGGAGGCTTGTGAGGTCGCCACGGTGACCTTCAGCTCCATCCAAAGGAACTTGTTTAACTTGAGGGAGGTGAGGGGGAGAGTGCTCCCGGAATGGAACAGTGTGAGCAAATGCTGGGGGGAGGAGTCGGGGGGTTTTGCAGCAACTGGGGCGAGGCCAGATTACGGGAAATACGGACTGGTGCCTTCTTGGCTGAGGTGCAACCTTATTTTATCATGGCTTATTGAGTCCAATGAACCTTTCCAGTGTTTATGTGAAATTTATGTAGGTATTTGTGAAATTAGAGACACGGGTCAACATATTTTTTTTCAGTGGCTTAATCACCGTTCCCGAATGAGAACCAAAAGTTTGGCAGCGCCTATGTCCATTATTATGACCATCCTCAAGCTTCAAGCGTGAGGCAAAGACCACTTCAAAGATTCCATCGTGTCTTGAAGTTAAGTGGTTGGGCTGGAGTTTAACTGTTTTGTATTTTTTATGTTTAAAACACTACCATCTGAGTATCCGGTGTGAAGAGGGGATGCTGAGTAAAACCCTGGAGGAAGGGTTTTGAATTTGTAGATGCAGCCTCTGCCGCAAGAGCTCCTCACCTGCACCTCCCGCCGCCCCTGTGCTGACTCCCCGCAGATGCCTAAAACACCTTGCCTCCCTCGCCCATCAGTGTTGGCAGGGCGGGAGGAGAATGAGTAACAAGCACTGTGCCTTTCCTCAAGGAGCTTAAGAGGCAATGTCAGCTCCTGACTTGCAACAGAGACCACCACCAAAATAACCTGTGGATCAAGCAAAGCCAAGTGTATTGCTTACAGCAGTAAGAGAGACCACTACGGTGACAGCTTTAGTAGTGTCTCAAAGAGGGAGGTCAAGAGTAGGCTAGTTTGAAAATTTGACGGATCTGGTTTAAGATAGGTCTTTCAATGAAAGAGCATGGCTGAATTTGTGATATAATCGTTTAGGACGACTGTACACAGGGAGGGGAGAGTCTTGAAGCAAGCCTAGAAGAGTAAACTGTTGTTGGATAAACCCAACTCTTGAGGGGACTGCAGGCCAGGCCCCCTGTAGCCTGTTGAGAAAAATTGACTTTGAGGAAGCTCCTGAAACTAATTAAATTATTTGCTATTCCTTCTTGGGCAAGACTTTGTTGAAGTTTTAGTCATGTTTATGCAGTCAGTTGCGTTGCAAAGTGTGTAGTCTTGGTTTTTAACTCTATTGTGTGGCTCTAAATAGTTTCAGTTCTCAGTAATTTCCTACAACTTTATTGGTGAGGAATGAATTCATTTTGGCGGATTATAAGCTGCCTTTTCTTCTTAATGAAATAGAGCAAAATAATTAGAACGCATCACCCATAACAAAGGGTAGATACTGTTTTGCAGAACTTTTGTTTCAATCGTGTACCATATTTCAACAACTCTACAATGTCATCAATTAAGATATGCCATTATTTTATATAGTATTGAGAAAGTGAAAATTCTATCAAAATATGATAATCTCTTGCTACCTCCTAATTTCAGATATATTAAAATCGAGAAAGTACTTCTTGAAATTAATGAAATATAAAGGATATATAAGTGTGCCAATTGGATCACCACGTAAAATGTATTTCTGTTTATTGCTGCGAATGATGCTCCTGTTAAAAGTGTCTGAAAGCCCTGTTTTAGTGGGGAAGAATGCAGGAGCAGGTAAATACACCATAAGGCAAAGGAGAGGAACAGGTAAATACACCATAAGGCCGCTTGAGATGAGTGCTTCCTGAGCAGAGATGCAAACTACTTGTCTTGTTGGAAGGAACAATTGATGCAATGGAAGACATCAGGAAAGGTTAGTTTGAAAAGGTTAGTTTGAGAGTATTTGAGCTGGGCTTGATTCCATCAAGAAATTATCAGGAAAAAGACATTGCTGAGTGAGAGGGCAGAGTTCTGTGCGAAAGCATGAATGTACAGGGCACACTCTGGAAAATACGACAAGTGTGACAGGCCCGGGAAATTTAAGACAAGTTAGCATCATATTGAGAAGGCCTTGCTTGATTGGATGTCAGAACTTTGGATTTATGCTAAAGGTAATAGGAGAGGAATTTAGATGACACAACTAGTGTTTTAGAACAATAATTCTGGCATGAATGGGAAGGATAGACTAGTTGAGCAAGAGCTTGGGGACAGAGAGAGAGAGTAAGAATTCTTTTTTTTTTTCTACCCTGCATCCAGCCTACTTTACTCTGGTAACAATACATTGGTTCCTTTAAGGGAGAACCACCCTTTCCTGTTTACAGTAGTCCCTCCTTATCCACGGTTTCACTTTCCATGGTTTCAGTTACCAGTGGTCAACCACGGTCTGAAAAATATTAAATGGAAACTTCCAGAAATAAACATTCATAAATTTTAAGCTGAGTTTTAAACTATTCTGAGTAGCATAGTGAAATCCCTAGCCGTCCAGCTCCATCCTGCCTGTGATGTGAATCATCACTTTGTCCAGCATATCAGTGATGTATATGCTACCAACTACCCACACTTTAGTCTCTTAGTAGCCATCTAGGTTACGATATGGACTATTTAGGCATCACAGTGCTTATTTTATTTTACTTTTTTAAGTATATTTTTATTGATTTCAGAGAGGAAGGGAGAGTGAAAGAGAGATAGAAACATCAATGATAAGATGGAATCATTGATCAGCTGCCTCCTGCATGCTCCCTATTGGGGATTGAGCCTGCAATCCAGGCATGTGCCCTTGACGTAATCGAACCTGGGACCCTTCATTACGCAAGCCAAAGCTTTATCCACTGAGCCAAACCAGCTAGGGCTCACAATGCTTATTTTACATAAAAATGGCCCAAAAGCCATTCACATAACTTTTATTGCAGTGTATTGTTAGGATTTTCTATTTGTTATTACTATTAACCTCTTACTGTACCTGATTTATAAATTAAGCTATCATAGTATTTATGTATCAGAAAAACAGTATATGTAGGGTTTCAGGCATCTATGGGGGGTGGGGAGTCTTGGACCGAATCCCTTGTGGGTAAGGGGACTACTTTATGAGCTACAAAATTGGAATTGTGTCTTTTGGGTGATTTTACATGGGAGTTAAATGCTATTGTATTTCAAATTGACATTATATAATGTAAAATGTAATTCAAAAATTTATGCTAATTTAAATATTTAATTTTTACTTACTTAGAATGATATTTAATATTTGTAATAGTTAACTATCTACCTAAATTTATAATATCACTAGAGGCCTGATGCACAAAGATTCGTGTAAGAATGGGCCTTCCTTCCCCTGGCTGCTGATATCACCTTTGCTCCTGATGGAGCTGTCTTTCCACCTTCCCACACTGCCCAGAGGCCTAGAGCGGCTGGGGCAGTGCAGAACACCTGTGTCCTGCCCAGCCCCGGCCACTGGACGCCTGTGAATGCAAATAACCTGCCATCTTTGTTGAATTAATTTGCATAGTCACTTCTGATTGGCTGGTGAGTGTCACGAAGGTACAGTCAATTTGCATCTTACTCTTTTATTAATGTAGATGACATCAAGAGAGAGAAACCAGGAGAAAGGCGGGGGGGAGAAGCTTTATATTTTAATTATTTAGCTGCGTCATTTCCTAGTTTTTGAACAAGGGGCCCCAGAAGTTATTTAGCTGGCTTTGAAACAGTCCTCCCATCCCCCGCTACTTCTGCCTCCAAAAGACTCCCAGCAGTTCTACTCTGAAGAAGGTGGAGTCAGGGAAGACTTCCCACCTACCCTCAGTCCCTCTCACTGACAGGATTATGGTAGGAGAAGTTAGAGAATGAATACATCTCTGCCCTGTGAATAGGCATCCAAGGCCACAGCTCCCAGCTGCCTACACTCTGGAGCCTCGTTTCCTATAGTGAACACACAGGAGGTAGGAACTGGGGGAGGAAGGAAGATCTCTTTCCACACATTTTCCCATAGAAACAATGTTGTGGATCACAGCTCTAATCCTCCGGGTCAAGCTGCATGTGGGCTAAACGGGCTTCTCACAGTTGGTCTGAAACCTAACTAGCATTGGCCACATTATTTCTCTGGGGAAAATGTATTTTCAGTTTCTTAAAACCAAGTTAAAAATCAACTTTTGAGAACATAACTTAGTCATACAGGGACTCTATACTTTCCTAGCTCAAATTGCTGGGACCACAGAGAAGAATGGTATCTGTAGGACCTAGGTAAACAACTAAATGTAATTAAGGAGTTATTAAAAGTTATAACTTGCCTAGCCGCTGTGGCTCAGTGGTTGAGCATCAACCTATGAACCAGGAGGTCACAATTCCATTTCCAGTCAGGGCACATTCCCAGGTTGCAGATTTGATCCCCAGTAAGGGGCATTTGGGAGCCAGCCAATCAGTGATTCTCTCAGCATTGTTATTTCTATCTTTCTCCCTCTCCTCAGAAATCAATAAAAATGTATTTTTAAAAATACTGGGTCATTTTTTAAAGTTATAACTTCACTTTATCCGCTGAATGGTGTGATGAGTCTAGTCCTTCAGATTTACAGTTTGAAGAACTTGATTGTAGGTTCACCAGGGTTGATTGGTCTCTGGCAACCAACACCCACCAACCAAACCCCAGAAACTGCACTGTAAGCCAGATGCTAATCCATTAAGAACACAAAAAAAGCTGTGCTGAATTGGGCTAAAGGTTTATCCAGTCTGGTATTCTCTGACAATGATTGTGAACTTAATGTTTTACTCATTGTAAGCTCTAATGTTGAGCACAGTGCCTGAATATAATGTTCATTCAATGAATGTTTATTGAAAATGAAGTGTTTTTCTCTGAGGGAACAATAATAAAGTTTACATTGATTTTTTTAAAAAATGAAGTGTTTTGCAATTGCCCTCTATGATATAAACTTCAGAAAGGTATTTCCTCCAAATGTTTACCTTTCTGAAATTTATAATCTACTTTAAAAGCAACTTTCTCCTGAGGTTATTGTAGTTGCCCTTTTCTATGACCTAGAGCCATGATGGCGAACTTATGACACGCGTGTCAGCACTGACACACGTAGCCATTTTTGATGACACGCAGCCGCATGCGGTCACATACCGAGAAGTATGGTCTTTTTCTTGAAGTGATACACCACCCGAGTTATGCTCAGTTTTTTGGCAAATTTTAACACACCAAGCTCAAAAGGTTGCCCATCACTGACCTAGAGTATCTACTAGACTTTTTTAAGGGGTTTGCTGCATAATTAAATGAATGACTAGAGGCCTGGTGCATGAAATTATTGCACTGGGTGGGGGGATGTCCCCTCAGCCTGGCCTGCATCCTCTCGCAGCCTGGGATTCCTCAGGAGATGTCTGACTGCCGCAGAGCGCTGCACTTGCCAGCAGTGAGCCTGGCTCAGGGCTTCTGGATGAGTGGCACTCCCCCTGTGGGAGCACACTGACCACCAGAGGGCAGCTCTACATTGAGCAGTATGCCCTCTGCTGGTTAGTGCGTGTCATAGTGACTGGTCATTCTGTCATTCAGTCAATTTGCATATTAGCCTTTTATTATATAGGATTCCAGGTACAACTTCATTACTGGTTTGTCAAATATGGGACAGAATGACTCAGTCCTAATTTTGTCAAAAGCTTTTCTCTTTGGGGGAGGGGGTGCGGTAGGTGCTAGGGGGGGAAATCCTTTCTGTTTTGTTTTCCATGTTCTTAGCAATGAGGCCTAGCATTTTATTGTTTTGTGCACTCTAGCAGGTCCCTCAGCCCACAGGGGATGTCCACCTGCTTGGTTAAGATCAGGCCTAAGCTTGCAGTCAGACATCCCTCTCGCAGTCCAGGGCACTTGCAGTCTGGAACCTCTCGCTCCTTACCGCCCATCTATAGCGGAGGCCGGAGAGGCACCCACCACTGCCGCTGTGCTCGCCGCAAGCCAGGCTTCTGGCTGAGCAGTGCTCCCCTGTGGGAGTGCACTGACCACCAGGGGGCAGCTCCTGCATTGTGCATCTGCCCCCCATGGTGAGTGTGCATCATAGTGACAATTCGTTCTGCTGTTCGGTCAATTTGCATATTACCTTTTGTTATATAGGATGCCTTTAGGAAACAGCAATAACTCCTGGTTCTCTTTCTTGGAATAAAACATAGCTCCAAGCTCATCTTCCTTTACATGTACTTCAGACTAACAATCCTAAATGCATTATTCAAAATCAGTACAGATGAAACTCATTTGCCACACTTTGTCCATAACTTTTTGCAATTCTCATTTCTTCAATTTAGATCCATCTGCTTTGTGTTTATTACTCTAGAGATCTTAAGGACCTCTCAGCCCAGTGACTGAGCCCACTTTCAGACAGTCCATGGAAGTTTTAAATAAGACAAGTCCCCCTTGAGGGCTTAACCCTTGAGGGCTCCACTCTGAAATTGAAAGAATCTATGTGGTATTCTGGCACCAACAGTAGTCAACTGATTTGGGGACTGCCCCAATTCTGCCACTTAGTTGTTAGACTCTAGGCAAGTCATTTAATCTTATCTTAAGAATGGTATAAATAACACCTGCCTCACCTCCCTTGAAGGATTGTTCCAAGGATTACATGAGATCATGTGTGTGAAAGCACTCTGAAAATGCTAACACTGCACTGTATAAATAAGAGATGTTATTAATATCTGCGTATAGAAGCTTGCCTGTTTAAGCCATTGTTTCCTGAAGTTAAGCTAGCTCTCTCTCCTTTCATTCAATTCATCCCACAGATATTCTTACCTGCCTTTATCCAAACTGGAATTTTCTCCCTACTTTTATATATATATATATATATATATATATATATATATATATATATATATATATATATAAAATCTCCTATTAATTCACACACATATATATACTAGAGGCCCAGTGCATGAAATTCGTACAGGGGGAGGGGAAGGGGGGTGTCCCTCAGCCCAGCCTGCACCCTCTCCAATATGGGACCCCTCGGGGGATTTCCAACTGCCAATTTAGGCCCTATCCCTCTCACAATCCAGGACTGCTGGCTCCCAACTGCTTGCCTGCCTGCCAGCCTGATCACCCCCTAACCGCTTCCCTGCTAGCCCAGTGGATGCCTAACTGCTCCCCTGCCGGCCTGATTGTCCCCAATTGCCCTCCCCTGCTGGCCATTTTGTTGTGGCCATCTTTGACCACATGGGGGCAGCCATCTTGTGTGAGGGTCAACTTGCATATTACCTCTTTATTATATAGGATATATTTTATTGATTTTAGAAAAGAAGGAAGAGAAAAAGAGATAAATACATCAATAATGAGAATCATTGATCCTCTGCCTGCTGCATGTCCCCTTCTGGGGATCAAGCCTGTAACCCAGTCATGTGCCCTGATAGAATCTCAACCTCCTGGTTCATAAGCTGAGGCTCAACCACTGAGTCATGCCAACTGGGCTTGTCCCACTTTCTTGGTAACTTAGTTGGGTAGAGTTTTTTTTCAATGTTTAAGGGTGTAAATTGGTATAAACTTTAAAAAGTGTAGTGTTCCCTGATTCCACGCTTACTTTTCAAAGTAATGTGGTCAAATAGTGAAGCAGGAGACATGTTCAAATATGTTACTGCAAAGGTAGAAGGCCTACATCTCCCCACAGAAAGCAGGAGTGACACCCTGGTCCTGTGCTCAGTGGCTACAGCGTCGGCCACACTTGGAGGGTGAAGGGTTGGATTCCCAGTCGAGAGCATGTACCTGAGTTGCAGGTTCATTTCCCACCCCCTAGTCAAAGTGTCTGTCTGCAAGAGGCAATCAGTTGATGTGTATCTCACATCGATGTTTCTCTCTCTCCTCTTCCCTCTCTTTCTCTATCCCTTCCACTCTCTGAAAAACACCAGGCAAAAATATCCTCTGGTGAGGATTAACAACAACAAAAAAGAAAACAGGAGTCGCTTCTCTCACACAGGAGAGACAAAAGGGGAAGTCCAGAGGCAGGCACAGCTGAAGAGTCAGCGAGAAAGGGATGAAGAGTAACTAGATACAGCTTCTCAGATCCTAGCAATCAGGATTATAATAAACAGATTTACTTACATAACAGCAGCTTAAGGCTTCTCCTTTCATTTAGCCTGTGGTCCATTCATCAAAGGAAAACTGCTTCCATTTTTACAAGCCTCTGATGAAGGTTTATAGATACTGTTCCAAAAGAAAAATAAGAGGCAAACAATTATTGGGAAAGAGTTAGAAAGACATTTTAAAAAACTGATGTAGCTGTACAGCAGGTTATGAAAGAGAGAAAGGAGATTAAAATGGTTCTTTCCCTCCTCCTTCTATGACTCAGAGATTAAACCTAAAAATAATCTTCATCCCAGTATAGGGAAGCTGAACAAAGACACATTTCCACATTGCAACTTCCATGATGGCGTTGGAAAGAAAGGTAACAAAAGGCAGGAGAAGGTAGGAAATAGCTATGAAGGATAATCTGGGCCCAGCTGGTGTGGCTCAGGAGTTGAGCATCGACTTATGAACCAGGAGGTCACCGTTCAATCTCCTGGCAGGCACATGCCTGGTTTGCGGGCTCAATGCCTAGTAGGGGTGTGCAGGAGGCAGCCAATTATTTTCATCGTTGATGTTTCTATTTCTCCCTTCCTCTCTCTGAAATCAATAAAAATATTTTTTAATATTCTTAAAAAAACATAAAAACAGCTCTGACCTTTGGCTCAGTGGATAGAGCATCAGCCTGTGGACTGAAAGGTCCCGGGTTCGATTCCAGTCAAGGGCATGTACCTTGATTGCAGGCACGTCCCAGTGGGTGGTGTGCAGGAGGCAGCTGATTGGTGTTTCTCATCAATGTTGCTAACTCTCTATTCCTCTCCCTTCCTCTCTGTAAAAAATCAATAAAATAAATATTTAAAAATAAAAAATAAAAACATTCAAACAAAAATTTTTTAAGATAATCTGGAAGACTTTATCTACTCAGAGGTGGTGAGATGAACTTGAAGGGCAGTCTAGCTGTGATGAAATAGGCGTTTTCTTGTCCTGTTCTGAGGTATGTTGCATTAGCAAAGATGAAGCCTCAACTTGCCATTCCAGTCTTATCTCCTATTAATTCTCCTGGTGAGCCATATTTTACTCATTCAAATGAACTTTTGTCTTTCAACATCATAACCCTTTCTTTATAGCAGCAACAGAAGACTCTTAGGTGTTTTCTTAGTCACAATTTAAGTATGTTCATTTAAAACAAAAGTTACTTGTTTTGCCGAAACCAGTTTGGCTCAGTGGATAGAGCGTCGGCCTGCGGACTGAAGGGTCCCGGGCTCGATTCCGGTCAAGAGCATGTACCTTGGCTGCAGGCACATCCCCCGCAGGGTTGTGCAAGAGGCAGCTGATCGATGTTCCTCTCTCATCGATGTTCCTCTCTCATCGATGTTTCTGACTTTCTATCCCTCTCCCTTCCTCTCTGTGAAAAATCAATAAAATATATTAAAACAAAAGTTACTTGTTTTGAAAGTACTTCAAACTTACAGAAAAATTGCACACATAACATAGTGAACTTTTTTTTACCTAAAAAATTTTAGAGTATGCGTTGATAACATGATACCTATGGTGGACCTTGAGATGCATTGACCAGCTGCCCTTTAAAGAAGGACTTATTGTCCTGATATGGGGACTGCGGTCAGCACACAGCTGTCAGCTGTCAATTCCCTCATAGTTTCCCTCTTTGCCTCATCTGCAGAGAGCCACCTTACCCAAGGAGATATCCCTTTTCTAAAATCAATGACTGATTAAGGCAAGGTTAGAAAGGCCTGGCTATTTCAGCCATGTGCAGGACAACTTCCCTGAGTCATGTCTGCTCAAGAGCTCTCATTGGAGTTAGTCGAGGCTATCAGCCTGCCTCTCAGGTCAACTCCTTCTTCTGCCCAATCCTCTTTCTTTCCCCACCCATGCACCGATAGTGATCCCAAGAACTCTACCAAATAATTATCCTGCACACGAAATCTATCTTAGAATCTGCTTCCTGGGAAACCCAAACTGCCTGCATTGGGACCAGGAGAGGTCTGAGGGAACAGTCAATAAGATGGGGTTTTGAGCTGGATCACTTACCAGTCAGCTGGTAGGAGGAGTTCATCAGCGGTGATAGATGGAGCGCAGAGAGCCCCTTTTAAAAAGTAGCAATCAGTTATGAAAATTTTTGCTAGTGTTGAATTGAAATAGTTCACTAATCAAAGAATGTATTAGCTGGAACAACATATGAGAGAAATAGTAACTATAGCAACCATGGGATTGGATGATTATTGCTTAGCTCTCTTGAAATTCTAGGAAAAGAAAACAAAAAGCAAAGAGAATAACTAGCAGCATCTGAAAACCAAGTGTGAAAACTAGAGAGTCTCTGGTAGCATGTAAATAGGCTTTCATAACCTGCAGTGGGAAGGCAGAGAAAACGGAACTAAATATTTAATGTGTAAATTGCTGAAAAAGTTCAACGTAAAATTATTTTTGATCAGCAATTTCTTTCCTAAGTTATCTACCCAAGAGAAATAAAAACATATGTCCACACAAAAATTTGTACACAGATATTTATAGCAGCATTATTCATAATTGCCAAAAAGTGGAAAAATCCAAATATCCATCAACTGATAATCAGTAAATGAAATATACTAAATCCATAAAATGGAATACTATTCAGGTATAAAAAAGAATGAGACTGACACATGCTACAACATAGATGAACCTTGAAAATATGATGCTAAGTGTAAGAATCTATATAATATAAAAGGCTAATATCCTGAGTGTCCAACTATCTGACCAGTTGCTATGATGTGCACTGACCACCAGGGAGCACACACTCAACGCAGGGGCTTCCATGATGTGCACTGGCCATTTACAGAGAAACAGCACCATGGACTTGGTGCCCACAAAGTAACATTCAGCTTCCCCCAAGTGGGATGCAGGCCCTGCCACCACCCTGGAGGGACAGCCCACCAAATCGCAGCCAACACTGCCAAGACCCCATGGCACAAAATACAGCCCACAGCCCAGCCCAGCATGGAAATGGTGGCTGTGGGCACTGAGTAATTATGTCATGTAGCAATGCCTAGCATCCTCTCCCTAGTGACTAGCCTTCTTGTAGTTTCTTTAGCCAAGGAACACAACTTGTCTTATAGCCAGGTGGAAACATTTTACACTTTAACCAAATGTCTATGAAGTGTTTTCCCATGCCTCATCTCATTTGATCCTCACAGAAGTCCTGGAGTAGGTAGATAGGAGACTTGGTGGAATCCTATTTTCTTTTGATTAGGCAGAAAACAGAGATTTAGAAAGCTTAGAACTTTGACCCAACTGAAAAAAAGTAAAAAATGGTGGACCTTGAAAATGACTTTAGGTTTTCTCACTGTGCAGAATATAGTCAAATACTGCTGGAGTTGAATATTTTACCCTTTGTTCTCCCTGCAGAATAATCTGTTTTGTGTTGATATTTACCGCTGTGTTGCTGACAATTATCTGAAAGAGAAGTTGGGGTGCTTCACTGGGCTGGAAAAAAGTTTAGCTAAATCAGAAAGCAGGTCTAATTAAACAAGTTTATTCTATATATATAAAGCTCTCACTGGCACAAATCACACACACAAATCATGTTTCGATCTGTCATTGTCGATTGTGAATTTGGATGACATTCTACTACAGAGAAAGGGCAAATAGCAATATTAAAATATTTCTTCTAATTGAAAGTTTCCTTTCAATGTGCACAAATTTGTGCACTGGGCCACTAGTGAAGTCATAAAAGGCCACATAATGTATGATTCCATTTATATGATATTAGAAGCCTGATGCACAAAGATTTGTGCAAGAATGGGCCTTCCTTTCCCTGGCTGTCGCCACCACCTTTCTGCTCTGGCCCCACCTTTCCATGTATCCCAGAGGCCCTGAGGGGCTGGGGCAGTGCAGAATGCCCCACCCCTGGCCGCTCTGTGCCTATGTATGCAAATTAACCCACCATCTTTGTTGGGTTAATTTGCCTACTCACTCCTGATTGGCTGGTGAATGTCATGAAGGTACGGTCAATTTGCATCTTTCTCTTAGTGTAGATGTCCAGCATAGGAAAATCTATGGAGACATACAGTAAATCAGTCGTTTCCAGGACTGTCGGTAGGGGAGTATGAGGAGTGACTGCTAAATGGCACAGGGTTACATTTTGGGTTGATGACAATATTCTGAAATAGACTCTGATGACGGCTGCAGAACATTGTGAACATATTAAAAACCACTGGGTTTTACATTTCAAAGTGGTAAATTTTATGTATGTGAATGCTATCCCAATTTTTATAAAAGGACTCAGAACAGTGGGCATGCTAGTGTGTATTATGTAAAGCCAGAAAAACCATCAGATGGCTATTCCACAGGAAGACTTGAAGGTCATACCATCCGCCAAAGCAATAAAGAATGTGTTGGTACAGAAGGAAGGCCAAGAGACATATGAAAACACTAGAGACCCAGTGCACGAAATTCGTGCATGGAGGGTGAGGGGAGTCCCTCAATCCAGCCTGCACCCTCTTCAATCTGGGACCCCTCGAGGGATGTCCGACTACCTGTTTAGGTCAGATATCCCTCTCACAATCCAGGACTGCTGGCTCCAAACTGCTTGCCTGCCTGCCTCCCTCGTTGTCCCTAACCGCTTCTGCCTGCCAGCCAGAACACCCCCTAACTACTACCCTGCCAGCCTAATTGATGTCTAACTGCTCCCCTACCAACCTGTTTGCCCCCAACTTCCCTCCTCTGCTGACCTGGTCCCTCCCAACTACTCTCCCCTGCTGGCCTGGTCACTCACAACTGCCCTCCCTTGAAGGCCTGGTCCCTCCCAATGACCCTCCCCTGCTAGCCGTCTTGTGGTGTCCACATGGGGACAGGATCTTTGACCACATGAGGGCAGCCATCTTGTGTGTTGGAGTGATGGCAAATTTGCATAGTACTCTTTTATTAGGATGCTCAAAGCCACTAATTATCCGAGATATGCAAATCAAAACGACAATGCGATACCATCTCACACCTGTCAGAATGACTATCAGCAACAAATCAACAAACAACAAATGTTGGCAAGGATGCAGAGAAAAAGGAACCCTCGTGCACTGCTGGTGGGAATGCAAATTGGTGCAGCCACTGTGGAGAACAGTATGGAGTTTCCTCAAAAACTTAAAAATGGAACTCCCATTTGACCCAGTAATACCACTTCCAGGAATATATCCCAATAAGCTAGAAACATCAATCAGAAAGGATATATGCACCCCTATGTTCATAGCAGCACAATTCACCATAGCTAAGATTTGGAAAAAGCCTAAGTGCCAATCAGCAAATGAGTGGATTAAAATATTGTGGTACATCTACACAACGGAATACTATGCTGCACTAAAAAATAATTCCTACCATTTGCAACAACAACATGGATGAAACTGGAGAGCATTATGCTAAGTTAAATAAGCCAGTCAGAGAAAGATAAATACCACATGATCTCATTCATCTATAGGAAATAATGAACAACACAAACTAATGATCAAAAACAGATCCAGAGACGGGGAAGCACCTATAAGACTATTAAACCTCAGAAGGAAGGTAGGGGAGGGTGAGGGTAAAGGAGCAAGATCAAGCAAAGGACTTGTTTGCATGCATATAAGCCTACCCGGTAGACATAGACAACAGCGGGGTGAGGGCAGGAGTGGAGGTTGGGTGGGAAGATAATGGGGGTATAAGGACAAATATGTAATACCTTAACCAATAAAGAAATTAAAATATAAAAAAAGATAAAAATAAAAGACAAAAAAAATGTGTTGGTGAAAGGTCACCTGTATCGCTATGAAGCTCAGTGGTGGCTTTCTTTCAGGCTGGACTTATGGTAGAAAATGCTGCTATAAAACTAAGCTCCTATTATCAATGGAATTGATACAACCCAGAAATAACTGAGTCAGATAGCATCCCATACCTGTAAGAAATCATGTGGACGTAATTATGATAATGAGTGGCAAGACCAAAGTGACAACCAGAGGCACCTGGCTTGCAGAGAGTTATGGAAATAGTTAATAAAACATGGTGTCATGATGAAAAATAGATGGACATTCAATAATGGTACTGCTCAGTCTATACAAGAAAAAGAAAACAAATAGGTTGAAGAGAATGGAACTATTTGGGAACAGAGTTTTTGTATATTTTTGAAAATAAGTTGGTGTTAATCTGAACTAGAATGTTATGAATTAAGATTTAGTTCATATATATCTATATCTATATATAAAAGCCTAATATTCTAAGTGTCCAACCAAGCTGTCAACTGACTGGTCGCCTAACAACTGAATGACCAGTCACTATGACTGACCACCAGGGGGCGCGCTTGGAACATGGAGGGCGTTAGCAGCTGGCAGCAAAGCGAGGAACATGGCTGGTTTCGGTTGTGATGGGATGGTGGAGCAGGTGAGCAGGGGTGCCAGACCAAGGCGGGGCACCGGTTGCTGTCATTCAGTAACCTCTAGTGGTTACTGAAAATTCTTTGCTCCCGTGTGCCACAGTCTCGCCCAGCACTCACACCTGCTGCTGGTGCCAGCCCCACTTGCATCCCCTGATGGAGCCAGAACCACCGCTTGCACCTGCTGACAGTGCCCGGTGCTAGCCCCAATCACTCAATACCTTCAGTGGGTGTGAGTGGTGGCTGCTGGCCCTGATTGCCCCTCAGGGCTTCTCCACCTTCCCCTGCTCCTGAGGGGCAATCGGGGCCAGCAGCCACCACTCACACCCACTGCTGATGCTGACCTGCCCACATCTGCTGCTGACACAGACCCCAATTGCTCTGCACCATCAGCGTGTGGGAGCGGCAGTGATGGGACCAGACAGGGGACCAGGACCATGGCAGGAGGGTGTGGAAGATGGGTTGAGACCCAACCCTATGTCCACTGCAGCCGCACAGCCCACAGTTCCTTTCAAGATACACAAATTCGTGCACTGGACCCCTAGTGTGTGTGTGTGTGTGTGCGTGTGTGTGTGTGTGTGTGTGTGTGTGTGTGTGTATTAAAATGGTACATTGGATAATACCTTTTTAAAGTATGTTTTTTAAATTGATTTCAAAGAGGAAGGGAGAGGGAGAGAGAAATACAAACATCAGTGATGAGAGAAAATCAATTGGCTGCTTTCTGCACACCCTGCCCCTAGGGCTCGAAACTGTAACCCTGGCATGTGCCCTGACAGATAATTAAACCATGACCTTCTGGTTCATGGGCTGACACTAAACCATTTAGCCACACCAGCTGGGTGGAAAATATCTTTTGAACACAAAAGAAGGCAACAATATAGGAATACAAAAGAATGTGGCATATAGAAAAGAAAGCAAAATGGCAGAGGTAAATCCCTCATACATAAATTGACTCAGCCAGTTGACTTGCCTCTGTCATTGATCACACCATTGCTGGCACAATTGATCAGAGAATGAGTGACCATAGTAGAATTGATTGAGGTTATTCTGGTCCCAACAACATGTGTTCCCATTTATCAGGGCTGATTTAGTTATTGCCATTGGCCAATGTCCAACTTGACAGCAGAAGAGACCAATGCTGAGCTCCTGATGTGACACCATTCCTCAAAAACCAACCAACCATTTGGTGACAAGTTGACTATTTTGGGACCTTTCTACCTGAAAAGGCCTGTGATTCTTTGGACAGGAATGGAGACATATTCTGGATAAGGGTCTTACCTTCAGGCCTCACCCCAGGCTTATACAATGTTTGATCCACCAGCATGGGACTTCATATAACATTGCATCAGACTAGGGCAGGAGTCGGCAAACTCATTAGTCAACAGAGCCAAATATCAACAGTACTACGACTGAAATTTCTTTTGAGAGCCAAACTTTTTTAAAGTTAAACTTCTTCTAATGCCTCTTCAAAATAGACTCGCCCAGGTCGTGGTATTTTGTGGAAGAGCCACATTCAAGGGGCCAAAGAGCCTCATGTGGCTCGTGAGCCGCAGTTTGCCGACCATGGGACTCGGGAACCCAGTTTACAGTAAAGATGGTGTGAAAGTGGACCGATGACTGTGGTGTCTACTTGGAGTATCATCTACTGCATCCCTGGCATGTGCCCTGATCCAGAGCATTGGAACGTCTTGCTGAAGGCACAGCTGCAGTGTAGCTCAGATGCAGTGCTCTGTGAATGCCATCTTCCAGGTTCCATTAAACACATCGAATCAAAGATCTTTATATGGTTCAGTGTCCCCAACAGGAAGAATACAGGGGTGGGCAAAAGTAGGTATACAATTGTTGTATGGAAAATAATACAATGATTAATAAATAATAAAACAAGAATAAACTGTTTCACATACTCATAACCGAGTAAGCCTATTTGCCCATCCCTGTACATAGGTCTGAGAAGCAAAATATGGAAGTAGGAGTGGTCCTGCTTATCATCACTCCCAATAACCCCTTAGGGAATGTGTGTTTCCTGTTCCTACTATTCAGGACTCTGCAGGATTAGAGGACCTGGTTTCTAAAAGGGGAATATTTCCACCAAAGGATACAGCAAAAGTCCCTTTGAGTTACTAGTTAAAACCACTCCCTGGGTATTTTAAACTCCTAGTGTCCGGGGATAAGTGGGCTGAAAGCAGAAGAACCATCTTGGTGGGAGATTAAGCCTAGTCACAAGGAGTTAGGTCTGCTGTTATACACTAAGAATGTTTTAGCACCCAATCTACTTTGATACTTCTTATTATCCTCCTTGCCCTGTTGCAATGGTAAATGGGTAATGGAGCAAGAACATGGCAATTAGGAACTCACATCTCTTTGGGTTGGGAATCTACATTATGCACCCAAGTAAGTCACCAAGAGAAGTGTGGCTGAGAAGGAGAGAAATTTAGAAAGGATAGTTGAGGAGGGAAGTTGGAAGTTTTAACTGCAGCTCTAAGACCAGCTGTATCAATGAGGGCTTCTCTTCTATTTTTTTTTAATACCTTTATTGATTTCAAAGAGGAAAGGAGAGGGGGAGAAAGAGATAGGACCATCAAAGATGAGAATCATCTATTGGCTGCATCCTGCATGCTTTTCACAACCCAGGCGTGCACCCCGACGGAGGAATAGATCCATGACCTCCTGGTTCATGGGTCTACACCCAACCACTGAGCAACACAGGCCGGGCAGGGCTTCTCTTCTAAGTTTCCCCAGAAGGGGCTCAATGGAAACATGGAGAAGCTATTCCTTACCATACATGAAGAAGTGGATCTTGAAAGCAGCACAGGGAATGGACATGGAGATGAGTCACTGAAATCTCCCTTTGCAAAAGGACTTCTTGTCCCAGCTACTTGAAATAAAGTCTGGCGGACAGCCTTCAGTTATCAGCTCTTACAACTGCAGAGAGCTGTCTCATCAAAGCTCACACCCTTTTGGGGACAGCCCTCATCCAATGACTAATCAAGGCCTGGTTTTAAAGCCCAAACATTTCACCCTGGTTTGGGACAGTGCTGAAGGGCCATTTCAGCTCCAGAGCTCCCCTTGGGGTCAGTTGAGGTGGCTGGACCTTCCACACAGCTTGCTTTTCCATCTGTTTAAGCCTGCTTCCGTCTCTTCACTACCACAGGTGTTGATCTCAAAGGCACTCCCTAACAAACATCCTGGACACCAAATTCTGACTCAGAGGCTTCTTCCTGTAGAGCCTAAACTGTGAAAAAGCCCCATTATCCCAAATACTTGTAGTGTGTGTTTCTTACTAATGAGAACATTCATCTACATAACCCCTGTACAACGATCAAAGTCAGGAATTTAACATTGACATGTTAATGTCTAATCCTCAGATCCCATTCAAGTTTTGCCAATTGTATTCTTCCTATAGTAAAAGGATCCTGACCAGAAATTATGCATTGCTTTTGGTTGTGTCTTCTTTAGTCTTGAACAGTTCCCTAATCTTTACTTTTATGATCTTGACACTCTTTAAGATGACAGACCACTTATTTTTGTAGAATGTCCCTCAATTCGGGTTTGGATAAGGCTTTTTCATGATCAGGTTCAGGTTATACATCTTCGGCAGAACTATCAGAGGAGTGATGAATGCAGTCTTCTCATTGCATCCCATCAGGTGGTAAATGACTGGTGCCATTAACTTGATTAAGGTGGTGTCCACCAGGCTTTGCCACTCTAAAGTTATTCTTTTGTGACTATTCCATTGTAATTATTTTTGTTGAGGAAATACTTTGAGGCTATCCCATTCTTCACCAAACTTCCTCTTTCATTTACTTATATCCATATTGGGTAAAGAAGCCTTATTTTATTCAATCCATTACTCTAATTCTTTTGACAGTTTAACTGTTCCATGTTTGATGAATGGAAACCCCTTTAAATTGGCTTATTTTTTTTAAAAAAAATTAAATTTATTTCAGAGAGGAAGGGAGAGGGAGAGAGAGAGAGAAACATCAATGATGAGAGAGAATCATTGATTGGCTGTTTCCTGCACACCCCTCACTGGGGATCGAGCCTGCAACCCGGGCATGTTACCTGACCGGGAATCCAACCGTGACCTCCTGGTTCATAGGTTGATACTCAACCACCGAGCCAGGCCAGCCAAGTCAACTTGGCTTCTTTATCCTCTTGCCATATCTCCATTATTCTTTTTGTATTTCCTGGCTTGTTCCAAGGTAGTCCAAGGTTATTTTGTACTTTCTCTGCCCCAGTCCTGGAATCAGCCATTTCTCCAAGAAGCCCTTGTTCCTTTTGGTGGAGAATGGCATTTAGACACTATGATTTCTATCTTAGGTGTTCTCATTGCTACTGAGGTGTCACTGTCCTCAGGCTTTCACAGTGAACAGAGCTAGGGACGATCCTATATAATAAAAGCCTAATATGCTAAGTGTCCAGTGGTCCAGTTAGCCATTCAATCAATCAAAGTATAATATGCTAATGGTATGCTAAGGCCACTCAACTGCTCGCTATGATGTGCACTGACCACCAGGGGGTACACACTCCAACCAGTAGGTTAGCTTGTTGCTGGAGTCCAAATGATTAGAACTGAGCCAGATGAGCCAGACATGCCCTGGAGCCCTCATAATGTCCCTCCCTGACTGGCCAACCTTCCACGTCCCTCCTCGGCCTGATCATGCAATGGTGGGATCCCTCAGCCTGGCCTGCTCCCTCTCACAATCTGGGCTGAAGAATACCCCCTCCCCCCGAGTGCACAAATTTCATGCACTGGGCCTCTAATATGAAATATATGTACTAGTATGTAACAAATATACATATATGTTTATTTATATGTTTATACAAACACAAATTTACTTCTGTATCTAAATATTTTCAACTTCATGAGCTTACATTTATACCTCCAATTCTAATCCAACACCAACTAGTTCATTCTTGTTTTTTCACTTTTCATATATATAACTGCTATCTCTACCAGTGAGAAACCTGATTCCCATCATCTGCTTACTCATGACCAAGACTTCTGTACATAAACAATCTCCTGTGATTGCTCCTGCCCCCCAGACACCCTCCTCACCTGCATTGAGCTACTACTCTGCCCAGACAGCTTCTGCATCTTGTTTGGGATTCAGTGCCTTGAGGTGGACCAGCCTCTGCCTAGTCACCCTCCTTGCCCTGGTCTGACACCCTGTGCCAGATGACCTTCCTTCATAAATGCCCTTGTTACCCATTTTTATCTCGGCACCCATGCTAATCCTCCTCTCTTCCTCTCCCCTTCCCCTGCCCCATGTGGATAGCTATCTGACCCCAACAATAGCTATCTGTTGGGCCTTAACACCTAGCACAGACTGCCCCTCTGCAGAGATGCCATTTTTACTCTGCTCAGGATACCATGCTAGTATCCCCTCCCCATAGTGACACCCTCTTCATCCAGTCAGGCCTCATGCCGTACAGGTGCCTTTCTCAGGCTCTGACACCTGCACCAAGCTAACCTCTTATTCAGATGCCGTCCTTACACCTCTCCACCACCATGGCTTCACACCCCTCCCATAGACACCTGCCTTGCATGGCCCCATGTAATGGCTTTTGGATTGATTTCTGCCAGAAGCGAAGGGCAGAGAGTGGGAAAGTAGAGGAAGAAGTGGCAGACCATTAATTCATTTTTTAGTTCATTTTAAATAGAATCACTTTTCTGAGATTCCCTTCCATTTTTATTGTTGGCTAGATCTATTTCTTTTTTTTTTTATTTTTTTTTTTATTTTTTATTTTTTATTTTTTTTTTAAATTATTTTTTATTGATTTTTTGCAGTATAATAGTAGTACCTGTTTTCCTTTCCCCCTCCCCCTTATCCTCCCCCCCAGCCTCCCCCACCCCCCAGCACATATCCCCAGCTTCCCCCCTCCCCGCCCCAGTGTCTTTCATTCATTGGTTATGTTCATATGCATGCATACAAGTCCTTCCGTTGATCTCCCCCCGCATCTGCCTCCCATCCACCCAAGCCTCCCCCTGTAGCTTGACAGCCTGTTCAAGGCCATCCTGCCTCTATATCAATCACTCTCCCCTGTTTCTTTTCTTCAAAAATATCTTGCCTCTGCATACTAGAAATAAATGTATAAGAACAAAAAGTGTTTCATTCTCGGTTTCAATGTCCAACTTTTCTGAGTCCCAGTTTCAGTGTCAAATAATTCATTATGTGTATAAGTCAGCAATGGTATCCAGATGGTGGACATATCGTGTCAATGCATGATCCATCCTCTCTGGTTTGGTCCTGGGCTGCCTGCAGACATGCACAGCTGCTGACTGCTAGTATGGCAAGGTGTCGTCAGTGTCCCCCATCTCTGGACCATCCTCATGGCTGGAACAGATCCATCAGTTCCTCACCGTCGCAGGAACCCACATGGTCTTGGAGTTGTTCTCTGAAAACACACAAACACATTCTCGACCAAAAGTTAACAAAGGGATCCTCTATGCAAAATAGACTTGGGATTCTTTTTAATTTTTGCCTAAATGATTTTCCTTTGGCTTATTTTGACACCATGTGTGTTTTTTCAGGGGTGTCCTGCTATTGTTTTTACAAATGGAATTTACTTTACTGGAGTAAGAATTTTCTAGATGTATTTTACTTACTCAATATTTTTTTTGTCCCTTTCATGATATTACCCCGCTGTCCCCTCCCCTTTTTTGATTAATGGGGACTTTTGGAAATTTTCTATTGCAGTCTTGATAATTTTAAATTTTAATTTTTGTACACAAAGTGACTGCTTTAGGTTCTTTGGATGTTAGGCAATTTTACAGAGAGATGAACTACTGATAGATTTTTCAGTTAATGTTTTAGGAAAAGCTTTTTGTCCAGTACACTATAATTTTCTTGAGTATTCTCGTATTTCACTTGGCCAATTTAAATTAATCTGAAAACTTGATTACTATTTTCCTGTCAATTTTAATACTCAAGCAGAAATCTTAGTTTACCCTGTGAATACTAGTGGAAAGGAATATTTGCAATCTTGAGTAGGTCCCGAGCATTCCTGGTAATAGACTGAATTTAGATATAGAGCAGCTATTGCTGGCCGAGTCTCTGTCTGCCACCTGGGTCCCCGTATGAGTTGTGTGTGGGAGGCGAAGCAGCCGTGGGGGTAGGAGACCTCCCTTAGGAGGGTTGAGAATTCAAACCCCTGCAAGGTTTGTGGATGAGGGTCTGTGCCCCACCTCTGTTGACCTTTTAGTTCTCTCCTGTTGGCCCCTCTGCGACTGTGCCTGTCTTAGGTTGTTCCTTCCCTGAGGAATCTTACCCGTCTCTGGCTAACCAGCCATCCTCCGGGGCCAAACAGGGTGATGTGAAGTTCAGTTCTGTCTCCTTTGTAGTCTATGCCCCCCTGTGGCCTCCATGTCCAGTACCTGCCTTGGGGTCCCCTAGCCTGCTGGCGGGGTCCCGGTACTGATCACATATCTCGGGGGACCCAGGTTTCTTCTCCAGAGAGGGCCCAGCTCACACCATTGGTCGAGATACAGATCCATGGTGCCAGCTGCCCAAAGGCTTCAGCCACACCTCGAACTGAAAACTCTGGCATCAGCTGTGTGTATTTGGATAGTAACAAGAAGGTCCCTCTTGGCAGAAAGGGCAAGAAGGGCCAATATAGAATGCTCGGATGCCTTCCCAGTGCCTTAATTCCTTCTGAAAGGGATTAATTTCTTTCCTATTCTTTTTTAAGTTGCTGTCCAACATTCAAAGAATTAGTTTGTAAGTTTATTTGGGATAATTGTATAATATGCTGTTGTCAAATATCAAATATTATAATGACATTAGAATAATATCATGTAAGGGTATTATGGTGTCATGGGAGGTTAAGCAGGGCCTAGCCTAAGGACTGGTCTCCATAGGATATGACAAGCTCTAGGCCATGTCAATTCAATGTCAGACTAGCTGCCATTTTTTTATAATTTTATATAAACTTTGTCAGGGATGTAAAAACACAAATCACTTACCTCAGTTCAAGAGTTCAAGTATATTGACTTTTCCACTTACTCTCGCCACCTGCCACTTACCCTGAGGTTTGACATTCTGATGGACTTTTCTCAGTCTCTGGATCTATTCTTGTTCATCAGTCTATGTCATTGATTGTATTCCTCAAATGAGTGAGATCATGTGATATTTGTCTTTCTCTGCCTGGCTAATTTCACTTAGCATAATGCTCTCCAAATCCATCCATGTTGTTACAAATGGTAGGAGCTCCTTCTTTTTTTCCGCGGCGTAGTATTCCATTGTGTAAATGTACCATAGTTTTTTGATCCACTCATCTGCTGATGGGCACTTCGGCTGTTTCCAAATCTTAGCTATGGTAAATTGTGCTGCTATGAACATAGGGGTACATATATCCTTTCTAATTCGCCTTTCTAATTTCTTGGGGTATATTCCTAGAAGTGGGATCACTGGGTCGAATGGGAGCTCCATTTTTAGTTTTTTGAGGAATCTCCATACTGTTCTCCACAGTGGCTGTACTAGTCTACAATCCCACCAGCAGTGCACAAGAGTTCCTTTTTCTCCGCATCCTCGCCAGCACTTGTCGTTTGTTGATTTGTTGATGTAAGCCATTCTGATAGGTGTGAGATGGTACCGCATAGTCGTTTTGATTTGCATCTCTCGGATAATTAGTGACTTTGAGCAAGTTTTCATGTGTCTCTGGGCCTTCCTTTTGTCTTCTTTCGTGAAGATTCTATTTAGGTCTGTTGCCCATTTTTTTATTGGATCATTTGTCCTCCTTTTATTGAGTTGGGTGAGTTGCCTGTAGATGCTTGAGATTAAACCTTTATCACTAATAACATTTGCAAATATGTTCTCCCATACAGTGGGTTTTCTTGTTGTTTTGTTGATGGTTTCTTTAGCTGTACAAAAGCTTTTGATTTTGATGTAGTCCCATTTGTTTATTTTCTCTTTAGCTTCCATTGCCCTCGGAGCGGTATCATCAAAGAAGTTCTTTTGGCATATGTCTGAGATTTTTCTTCCTGTAGATTCCTCTAATATTTTTATGGTTTCCTGTCTTACATTTAAGTCCTGTATCCATTTTGAGTTTATTTTTGTGTGTGGTGTAAGTTGGTGCTCTAGTTTCATTTTTTTGCATGTATCTGTCCAATTTTCCCAACACCATTTATTGAAGAGACTGTCTTGACTCCATTTTATGTTCCTGCCTCCTTTGTCAAATATTAATTGAGCATAGTGGATTGGGTTGATATCCGGATTCTCTATTCTATTCCATTGATCTATATGTCTGTTCTTGTGCCAGTACCAGGCTGTTTTAAGAACAGTAGCCTTGTAATACAGCTTGAAATCTGGTATGGAAATCCCACCGACTTTGTGCTTCTTTCTCAGGATTGCTGTGGCTATTCGGGGCCTTTTTTTGTTCCAGATGAATTTTTGGAGAGTTCTTTCTAGGTCTGTGAAATATGCCATTGGTATTTTAATGGGAGTGCATTAAATTTATAGATTGCTTTGGGTAGTATGGACATTTTAATTATGTTGATTCTCCCAATCCATGAACATGGAATGTTCTTCCACCTGTTTACATCTTCCTCTATCTCTTTTTTCAGTGTCCTGTAGTTTTCCACAAATAGATCTTTTACCTCCTTAGTTAAGTTTATTCCTAGGTATCTTAATTTTTTTGGTGTGATGGTAAATGGGATTGCTTTTTTAGTCTCTCTTTCTGTAAGTTCACTATTAGTGTATAGAAATGCCATAGATTTCTTGGCATTAATTTTGTAGCCTGCTACATTGCTGAACTCATTTATTAAATCTACTAACTTTTTTATGGAGTCTTTCGGGTTTTTTATGTACAATATCATGTCATCTGCAAATAAGGATAGCTTAACTTCTTCTTTTCCAATTTGGATGCCTTTTATTTCTTCTTCTTGTCTAATTGCAATGGCTAATACTTCCAGTACTATGTTGAACAGGAGTGGTGAAAGTGGGCAACCCTGTCTTGTTCCTGTTCTTAGGGGAAATGGTTGTAGTTTTTGCCCATTGAGTATGATGTATGCTGTGGGTTTATCGTATATGGCTTTTATTATGTTGAGGTATGATCCTTCTATTCCTACCTTATTGAGAGTTTTTATTAAGAAAGTATGTTGGATTTTGTCAAATGCTTTTTCTGCATCAATTGATATGACTATGTGATTTTTATCTCTCAATTTGTTTATGTGATGTATCACATTTATTGATTTGCGGATATTGTACCATCCTTGCATTCCTGGGATAAATCCTACTTGGTCGTGGTGTATGATCTTTCTGATGTACTGCTGGATCCGATTTGCTAGAATTTTATTGAGGATTTTGGCATCTATATTCATGAGGGATATTGGCCTGTAATTCTCTTTCATTGTGTCGTCTTTATCTGGTTTTGGTATTAGGGTGATGCTAGCTTCATAGAAGGAGTTTGGAAGTTTTCCATCCTCTTGAATTTTCTGGAATAGTCTGAGGAGTATAGGTTTTAGTTCTTCCTTGAATGTTCGGTAAAACTCCCCTGTGAAGCCGTCTGGCCCTGGGCTTTTGTTTGCTGGAAGCTTTATGATGACTGCTTCAATTTCTTCCACAGTTATTGGTCTATTGAGTTGTTTAGATTCTTCTTGATTGAGTTTTGGGAGGTTATATTTTTCTAGAAACATATCCATTTCCTCCAGGTTGTCCAGTTTGTTGGAGTAGAGTTGTTCATAGTATTTTTTAACAATCCTTTGTATTTCAATGGGGTCTGTTGTTATTTCACCTCTTTCATTTCTGATTTTATTTATTAGGGTCCTCTCTCTTTGCTTCTTGGTGAGTCTGGCTAGAGGTTCATCAATCTTGTTTATCCTTTCAAAGAACCAGCTCTTGGTTTCGTTGATTTTCTGTATTGTTTCTTTGGTCTCTATGTCATTTATTTCTGCTCTGATCTTTACTATTTCCTTCCTTCTGCTTACACTGGGCTTTTCTTGTTGCTTTCTTTCTAACTCTTTGAGTTGTTGGGTTAGATAATTTATTGCCGCTGTTCCTAGTTTTTTGCAGTAGGATTGTAGAGCTATGAACTTCCCTCTCAGAACTGCTTTCACTGTGTCCCATAGATTTTGGATTGTTGTGCTATCATTGTCATTTGTTTCCATGATGTTTTCTATCTCTTCCTTAATCTCTCTAGTAACCCAGTCATAGTTTAATAGCATGCTGTTTAGTCTCCATGTGTTCGATTTCTTTGGATTGTTTCTATTGTAGTTGATTTCCAGCTTTATGCCACTGTGATCTGAGAATATACTTGATATGATTTCTATCTTCTTGAATTTGGAGAGACTTTGCCTATGACCTAATACATGGTCTATCTTTGAGAATGACCCATGGGCACTTGAAAAGAATGTATATTCTGTGGCTTTGGGGTGAAATGATCTGAAGATGTCAATTAATTCCATCTGGTCCAGTGAGTCATTGAGAATTGATGTTTCTTTACTGATTTTTTGTTTAGAGGATCTGTCCAATGGTGATAATGGGGTATTAAAGTCTCCTACTATGATTGTATTGCTGTCTATCTCTCCCTTGATGTCCTCTAGGAGTTTTTGTATATATTTGGGTGCTCCTGTATTGGGTGCATATATGTTTACAAGAGTTATTTCTTCTTGTTGAATTGCTCCCTTTAGTATTATGAAGTGGCCTTCTTTATCTCTTGTTATGTCCTTCACTTTGAGATCTAATTTGTCAGATATAAGTATGGCTACCCCAGCTTTTTTTTCATTTCCATTCGCCTGAATAACTTTTTTCCAACCTTTCATCCTCAGTCTGTGTGCGTCTTTTTTTCGGAGGTGGGTTTCTTGTAGACAGCAGATACATGGGTTGTGTTTTCTTATCCAGTCTATTACCCTATGTCTTTTGATTGGAGCATTTAACCCGTTTACATTTAAAGTTATTATTGATAGGTGCTTATATGTTGCCATTTTTGTTCTTTGCCCCTGTGATCCTTCTTCGCTTCCTATTTCTTTTTACAGCAGATCCTTTAGCATTTCTTGCATTGCTGGTTTGGTGGTGACGAATTCCCTTAGTCCTTTTTTATCTGTGAAGCTCCTGATTTGACCTTCAATTTTTATTGAGAGCCTTGCTGGGTACAGTATTCTAGGATTCAGACCCTTCCTTTGCATGACTTTGTAGATTTCATTCCACTGCCTTCTGGCCTGATAGGTTTCTGTTGAGAGATCACTTGTTAGTCTGATGGGTGTTCCTTTGTAGGTGGCTTTTTGTCTCTCTCTGGCAGCTTTTAAGATTCTTACTTTGTCATTGGTGTTTGCCAATTTAATTATAATATGCCTTGGCGTAGGTCTTTTGGGGTTTATTTTGCTTGGGACTCTGTGAGCTTCTTGGATTTGTGTGGGTTTTTCCTTTCCTATACCAGGAAAGTTTTCTGTCATTATTTCTTCCAACAGGTTTTCTATTCCTTGCTCAGTTTCCTGTCCTTCTGGAAGCCCAATTATACGGATGTTGTTTTGTTTCATGTTGTCCCAAAGTTCTCTTAGGCTCTCCTCCTGCTTTTTAATTTTTTTTTCTAGTATCTGCTCTACTTGGTTATTTTTTCCTACCTGGTCTTCTAGCTCACTGATGCGATCCTCTGCTTCTTCTAGTCTACTCTTAATACTTTCTATTGAGTTCTTTACTTCAGCAATGTCACTTTTCATTTCTTCATGGCTCTTCATCATTTCTTCCTGGGTCTTCCTCATTTCCTCTTGGGTCTTACTCATATTATCAAATTTGTCTTCCATTCTTTTCAGCCACCTTATGACCATTTCTCTGAATTCTTTCTCTGACAGGTTGTTAACTTCCATTTCGTTTACCTCCTTTTCTGGCGAGCCTTGCTTTTCTTTCATATGTGGGCTATTTCTTTGTCTTCCCATGGTCTCTCTTCTCTGTGTATGTGGTTATGTAGTTCTCACTCTCCTGTGTTGATTTAAAGGCACAAAATACAACACAACCAGGTGCAACGCACCAGGCACTGAACCGGAATGTAGTCAAAGTAATTGTAATTCCAAATAAAGGTGACTGCCAGAGAAAGGCAAATTTGGTGATAGGTGGGAAAAAAGAAAGAGAACCTCCCCCAGACCCACACAGACACTCACACACCCACACTCACACAAAAAAGAAAGAGACCCCCCCAAACACATACACTCACAAAAAAGAAAGATAGGAATGCCAAAATGATAATGGGAAAAGGGGGAGAAGAAAAAAAGAAATAAAAGGAGTAAATTATAAATGTGGGGTGAAAACTCCTATAGGATAGCCCCTAATCCGAACCAAAACCTGCAACAAGTACTTGGAGATTGATACAAATTACATACAACTACTAATATCAAGAGAGGTGAGGGAACACAGAAGCAAAAATCTATCTCAAAAACAATGCAGATGAGGACAACAAAACAAGAAACAACACCAAAAATAAAAATAACCCCCCCTACAAGACAAACCAAAATAACAGAATAAGCAAATCAATCTCATAAACCTGCTTAAAAAATCAATATAATCAACAGTCAAGTAAACAACAACAACAGGACAGGGCTAAAAACACTTTAAGATAGTGAAGTCAGAGAAGCTAGAGGTATATATGCACTTGGATTAGGTGGTTAGAGATTAGATATATCAGTGGGGTGAAATTTTAACAGGGGGTAAGGGGAAAGAATTAGGTAAATCTAAAGCGGGAAAAGTGTAAGGGAAACAAGGCACTAAATAGGGAAAGGTTAGCCAGAGAGTGGTGGTATAAAGGTGAAGTTGAGGTAGAGTAAAAGATACTAAAGTGTAGATGAAAATAGACTGTATTCCCAAGGTCGAAGAAAAGATATAATCAATTCCCTGTCACATAAGAGTCAATTTGTGATTTGGCCCCTGGGTGGCAGTGTTTCTAGATTGACTTCTGGGTCTATTGGTCCTCTCTATCCTGAAGTAAACAATACTGCCTCTCTAATGGTGACTGCTGTTTTAGCAGCCAGAACCCTCCCAAAATCTTCCGGGCTTCCCCCCTCTGTCAGGTCCAAACTGATTGCGCTCCAGGGATCAACTCTGCCACCAGCTCCAAGGGCCCTCTCCCAAGTTCACCAGCTTCAACAGCCACAGATTCTATTTCAGGTGCAGCTCTCCAGGTTTTGAGTTCCGAGGTGCAGATCTCCCAGACTGCCAGCCCCCTCAGTTTCGCGCCCAAAGTACCCCCAGGGAAATCTGACCTTTCCGAGCTAGAGTTTAGCGCTCCCTGGGCTCTGCGCGCCTCCGCACCTGGGCGCCGGTGCTCCGGGAGCCCCAGAGGTCCCGCCGGTACCGCGAACGGCAGCTGTATGTTTTCCGGCTCCTCTCGTTCAAGATGTCCTGGTCCGCCTCCGCGCGCCTCCTCGCGCAGTTGGCTCAGGGAGAGAACCCAGCAGTACTGGGGCCTCTCAGGCTGGGGAGGCCAGCGCAGCAGTCCTCTATCTTCTCCTGGAGCACAGCTGTCCCCCTAGTCTCCGACAAATGCTCCCGAAGAAGTCTTTACCAAGACACATCATAATTAAAATGGCCTAGATCTATTTCTGTCATCATGTCTGTTAAATTTATATTTGTTGGGAGAGCCAAAGCTACCTTCTTAGCCCTTTTTTAAAAAATTTATGATGGTGACCATCTCATTTACCAGAATCATACAGCTCAAACAGGTCAGTACATAATAGGCTGTTCAATCAAAAATTCCCTTCTCTCACCATTTCTTAAAAAGTTTTATTTACTGACTTGAGAGAGAGATTTGTTGTTTCACATAACCATGCATTCATTAGTTACTTCTTGTATCTGCCCTGACTGGGGATGCAACCTGCAACCTTGGCATATTGGGATGATGCTCTAAGCAACTGAGCTATTTGGCCAGGGCTCTCGTGATTCTTTTCAGTTGGGTTTTCAAAATAATATATACTAGTAGATATGAACATGCATATTTAGGAAAGGGATAGCTTGCTTTAGTACTTCCAACTTCTTTTCCATTTCCTCTATTCCTTTTATAATCAGAACTCTGTTAATATTGCTAGGCTAGTTTAAATGGAATCTCAGTTGACTAATTTTGTTAGATTTTTTTCTCATAGGGAGATATTTCAAATGTCCTAAAGCTGTATCAATGACCCCACTAAGAATGGATTATTCACTTCTCTCAAAATGTGTCCAAGCTGTTCTACCCATGTGCCTTTATTTATCCTGGTGTTCTGCCAGATTCATCCTCTCATCACTTCTCTAAGGTCAGAGTCCTACACGATGCAAGGTATACTTCACTTCCCACCAAAGCCTTTGCCAGTATTCCCAACCCTGGACCCCCCATAGACTTTTTATTAAATTTCTCTATTGATTAAGGTGTTACATATGTGTCTTTATTCTCCCATTACTTCCCTCTTCCCCCCCCCCCAACTCATGCCCTCAACCCTCTGTTGTCTGTGTCCATTGGTTAGGCCCCCATAGACTTTTGTATGCATCTACAGCATACAGCCATTTCTGACATTCTCATTAACATTTCTAGGAGACTGGACACTAGTTCCTTGGGTATTGGTAGCATTTCCTTTTCATTTGTTTACTCCCCGGAAGCCCTGCACATGGTAGAGGCTCTACACATATTTTTTTAATTGAAATATAATAAAGGTTTATATATTTTATATTAGTTTTTCCTTACATAGTAGTCCTTTCTGGTCTGAGACCTAAATTTTCTACCTCATAGGAGAGAAAGATGTTTACTTTTATCATCTAAAGGGCAAGGAAATGAAGGTGTTTATCTTTTTCCAACATGATGCAATAGGTTGTGTTAGTATGCCAAGAGAAAAAAATCTATTCCCAAAGTAAATTCATATTTGCCTATGAAAATTTATATTTTTATCCTGCCCAAATGGTATACCATTTGCAAGTTATTAAATATTGACATTGCCTCTAGAACATATGCATTACTTCACACAATGAATAAAATCATATTTTCACCTGCAGAGAGATGGCCCCAATTCCTCACTCCCCATTGGAATTATGTAACTACAGCAGGAAACCAATCTGCTTCTTTTGTGTTGGTCTTAGCCTGGATTCTCGTAATCTGTTCCAAAGTAGGGCATTGTACAAAAATCTAGGCTGTTTTGTCATAATTTTTTCTCTATTTTAACTATTTATTGCAAGAGCAATCATTAGATTGCTAATTGTTTGACTCAGAGAGATGTCTTCTAACTCTTTTGTAACCTTCTTTAAAAAAAAAAACAAAAAAAAACTTCACCCAGCCAGCTGCCTCTTGCAGACCCCATACTGGGGCGAGCCCACAACCCTGGGCAAGTGTCCCAACCTGGAATGGAACCAACAACCTTTCAATGCAGGGGACCACGCCCAAACAATTGAGTCATACTGGCCAGGACTTAACCTTCTCTTTCTGAATCATGCCTTGAAACTGGAAGGAGTGGAGAAAGAAGGACTGGGGACGATGAAAAGCTTTTCCTGTATACTATTAAAGCTCTTTCTGACAGATATCTGGGGTAGGCTGAATCAATGAACATTTTGCCCATGTATTTTTGCATATCTGTCAAATTATTTTCTCAGAATAAATTTCTAGACATGCAAATGTTGAATCAAAGAGTATACCCATTTACAATTTAGATAAATAATACCAAATTGCTCTTTCAAAAGGTTGTCTCATCTTTAAAATTTCCTCACCAGTATATGACAATGCCTTGAAAAACATAATTTAAATGATTACATAGTATTTCAGCTTATGGATGTTTATTTGCTCAATTCCCTATTATGGTGTTGCCAATATTTTTCATTTCTATAAGTAATGTTATAATAAACACCTGTGTATATCTTCATGTGAATCTCTTATTTTTGTTTTTATGACATATTGATACATATTATCAGCTTCAGGTCAATATTTAGAACTTAATGTTGTTTTAAGAATTTACTTGATGCTGAATAGAAAAATATTTCTAATTGTTTATATTGTTTTGGAAATAAAGTCTATAACTTTCAAATAAACTTCAGGCTGTTTTCCCTTTAGTTACTTCTTTGGCATTTTAAGCTGAGGATTCTAGCCTATTCCTCCATCGAAATTTTGTTTCTGTGTTAAGTGGCATATGAAAAAGTACATGCATGTGTGTTTGCATGTTGGAAAGTTAAATGTATCCATATGTCAATATGAACTGTTATTAACCTAAAATGACACACCAATTTAAGGTAAAGGATTAGCCCTTAATAAATAATGAAATAAATTACAGTCAAGGAAATAAAATCTTCATTGCACTCTTAAGGAAAATTCATTTTATGAAGCTGGAGAAAAAAATTAACATTCCCCAAAAGGTAACAGTTACTTTAAACATGTTGCTTTATCAATAGATACATAGAAATCAGAGTGCCTGCAGTTGAAAAATGTTTCCTTAGTGTTTTTTAATTGGGGGAAAAAGAGAAACCAAAAGGAAAAATACTTCTAAAAATACATTTTTTTTAAAAAAGAAAAATACTTCTAAATTTTGTTGTGTTTTGATTACTATCTAAAGTTAGATTTTCAAATCTCTTCTCTCCTTCACACCACTGCCACAACCACTCCCCTGAGGCAATTTCTGTGTTAAGGAACATTGGTGTGTGTGTGTGTGTGTGTGTGTGTGTGTGAGAGAGAGAGAGAGAGGTGTGTGTGTGTGTGTGTGTGTGTGTGTGTGTGAGAGAGAGAGAGAGAGAGAGAGAGAGAGAGAGAGAGAGGGAGAGAGAGAAGAGAGAATTTGGGGTATGCTATCACCATCTTGTGGCCTTTTGCCATATTACCACTAATGGTTTTAATATCATAATGCTTTTTGGCAATTGCAAACCTGAAATACAGTGTATCTCCTTTTAGAAATCCCTCTATGGATTAGATGAAATATGGTGAGGGTCAGATACAGCCTGCATGCCAACGATTCCCCCTTACAACGAGATAATATTTCTGTACTTATGCTGTATTCTCACAGATTCTAAAATAACTCATTGAATGAGTATGAGATGGGAATCAGGTTTATCGGGGTGATCACTTATGAAGTTATATAATGTCTGATCATTATGTTATACACCTGAAATTAACATGATATTGTATTTTAACTGTCATTGGAAAATAAAAACTTATTTGAAAAAATAAAATATTGAAAATTTTCATCAAAACTAAAATAAAATAACCAGTTGAATAAAGATACCTGGTGAAGAGATTTAGACTGGTTTTGATGTAGTGAAACTTTCAGTGCTTTTTTCTTTTTTAATTGAATTTATTGGCGTGACAAGTTTCAGATGTACAATTCTATAATACATCATCTGTATATTGTGTGTTCACCACCCCCTCCTGACCCTCTTCTACCTCCCCGATCCCTTTTTCCCTCTTGTAATCACCATGCTGTTGTCCGTGTCTATGAATTTTGTTTTGTTTGCTTAATCCCTTCACCTTTTCACCCAGCCCCACAATCCCCTCCCTTCTGACAGCTTGCAACTTTCAATTTTGTCTTTTCTGTTTGAGCCGAATCTGCTTTAGTGGTTCCTTTTGCTGGCAGACGAGTCTATAACTTTTAATTTTTTTTTTTTCTGTCTCTTTGGCTATCCTGTTAAGAGTATTTTTATTTATTTATTTATTTATTTTTGCCATTTTTGTTTCAATAGTCCCCCTTGTTGGTACGACTTTATCATTTTTTTTTTTAATTTTCCATCCTCTTTTCTCGTGGAAGGTGCCTCCTTTCCTTTTGTCTTTTTCATCGATTTTTCCTTCTTTTCTCTCCTTCCTCATACTTCTCATTTTCAATTGTTTTGGGCTCCTGCCTGCATATCACTTTACTTATTCGGCTTGCTCTAACACCCACACCCACAGCAGCCAGCCTACCCCTTTCTGTGTCCTCCTTTCTTTGTTCCTTCCAATTCCTTCCTCCAGAAGTTGAAGTTCCGGCTCTGTAATGTGGAGTGCACTGACCTCATCCGGTCTGCTGCTTGGGTCTTTTAAGGACATAGCTTCCTGGTAACCCTTAATCTTCTGGGAGGAGCCTAAGTTCTACCTACTGGGGGAAGCCAGTCCCTGAATCTAACTCTAGATTCAAGAGGGAAGATTCAACCTTTGCTTCAGTCCTGAGAAATAGTTTCTAACTCATTATCTTCTGTTCTTTTTTCTTAACATAAATGCAAACTTTCATGGGAAGTGTACTGGCACTTTTCCAAACTCATATTTTCCTGTCCAAACTCGAATTTGCATTGAGAACAATTATATACCAGTGCTTTGGAGTTGATAGTTGAATCTTATAAAAGTTAATTAGATTAGTAATGATGACAGGAAAGATATTTGGGGAAAAGACTTGCTATCATTTTGGAAAAGTTTAAATTTTATTATGTGATGTTTGTCTTTTTTTTTATTATTGTCTGAAAACTCTTCCATGAGGAAACCAGCTTTACATTTACATAGTTTTTATAACTCCAACTGAGTAATTATTATAAACACCATGGATTATGACCAAACAACTTATGTTTATTAGCTCAAGAACCCCAGACTTACTCATTCTTCAGATCTGAACAAATCTAGTCATAAAATCCTAGATGCCAAATTAGTAAGAAAAATATAGGTGATTGAAGGATATACCCCTGAAGAAGGTTTTTTTCCTCTTCTTATTCTAAAACTAATCTATATTCATTGTAGAAAATTTAGAAAACAGAACAAAATTTAAAAATATTTCAGCATCCAGAGTTCACTAAGCAGTAATGACATTTTGGTATCTATCTTTTTACTTCTTTTAAATTTAATTTTGGCCCAGCCAGCATGGCTTGGCGGAGGATCAACCTATGAACCAGGAGGTTATGGTTTGATTCCCTGTCAGGACACATGTCCTGGTTGCAGGCTTGATTCCCAGTGGGGGACGTGGAGGAGGCAGCCGATCAATGGTTCTCTCTCATCATTGATGTTTCTATCTCTCTCTCCCTCTTCCTTCCTTTCTGAAATCAATAAAAATATACATTAACAATTTAATTTTGCACCAAAACCGGTTTGGCTCAGTGGATAAAGCATCGGCCTGCAGACTGAAAGGTCCAGGTTAATTCCGGTCAAGGGCATGTACCTTGGCTGCAGACACATCCCCAGTAGGGGATGTGCAAGAGGCAGCTGATCTATGTTTCTCTCTCATAGATGTTTCTGCCTTTCTATCCCTCTCCCTTCCTCTCTGTGAAAAATCAATAAAATATATTTTTTAAAAATTCAATTTTGCAATCCAGCTACTTGGGACAAAATTAAAATAATATAAAAAGGTACACAATACAAAGTGATGTTTTTTTCCTACTATCCTGAAATCCCCAGGCTCCTCTCCTCTGGGGCAGCCACTATTTCCAACTTCTGTTGCAGTCTCCCAGAGATAGCAGATAGCCCATCCGTTTACATGTTATTTACACACACACACACACACACACACACACACACACACACACTTAAATTTTAATGGCAGCTTTATTTGGGTACTGAAATTATAAGTGTGTGTGTGTGTGTGTGAGAGAGAGAGAGAGAGAGAGAGAGAGAGAGAGAGAGACATTATAAAAGTCAAGTAGTACTACTAAACTTAAAATATTCAGTGTTTACAATATTATGACTAAGCAAGTCTTAGCTAAGTGGCCTAGGGCAAAGCCACTTAGCTTCTCTGTGCTTCCTTCAGGTTCTTTAAATATAAAACAGCAATATAGCCCAGCTGGTGTTGCTCAGTGGTTGAGTGTCGACCTATGAACCTAAGATTACAGTTTGATTCCTGGACAGGGAATATGCCCAGGTTGTGGGTAAATCTCCATTGTGGGGGAGGATGCAGGAGGCAGCTGATCAATGATTCTCTTATCATTGATGTTTCTATCTCTTCCTCTCTCTTCCTCTCTGAAATCAATAAATATTAAAAAAAAAAGTTATCGGTGGAGGAACCAAGATGGCAGCATAGGTAAACACCTATCTTGCTGCCCCACACAACAATTTCAAAAATACAACTTAATGACAGAACGAACATCATCCAGAATCACTGGAAAGCTGGCTGAGTGGAAATTCCACAATTAAAAATAAAGATAGGACACTGTGACTCAGAGGAGCAGTGAAGGACAGAGTTGAGGATACACGCAGAGTCAGAGGTTTGGAGCTGTGGGTGCCCACGAGCAGATAGGACGGGCAGCTGGATACCTGGCTGGTTTTCTTGAATGGGGAGGGAGACAAAGGTGTCCCACTGAACTGATTCCCCAGTTCCGGCCGAGGTCCGGAGAACACACACTCGTACGGAGGTGAAACTGGATGGAAGAAGGAAGGAAGGAAGGAAGGAAGCATTTTTAAACTCGGGTGCTGCAGAGGTCTGTGAGCTTGCAGAGAGAGTGCGGAAACTTGAGAACTGCAGAAGCACATGAGCATGCAGAGAGGACTCATGACTTGCTCTTTCGTTCGAGAAACCTCTGGACTGCACTGTTTTACAACCCTGGGTGAGACTTTGGGTGTGCAGACTCATTTGGGAGAGGCTGAATTGTCTGGCAGCGGGTAGAGCTGGGCGGCAGCTTTCTCTCAGAGGTGTGTGAGGCCATTACCACCAGGCACAAAGACCCAGGTTCCACATAGGGCAGAGCTGATGGGAAATCAAGACTGCCTGCTCAGCTCGGAGACTCCACCCATCCAACCTGAGCACAGCTGATCCTCACAACCAATTGGCCTGGAGGTCAAACCCTCCTCATGCTAACAACAATAATCTAGGCTTGACTTCAACAAGACTGTGCAACCCATAAAGGGCTGCACCAAGAGTGTCCACTTCAGGTAACAGGGGAGGCTGAGCTACTGTCTCTTAGAGGGTATCTACCACACAAAGCTAATCGACCAACTCAGGGAAGCAGCCACAATGCAGAGACATGGAAAGAAATCACATGTGAAAGAAATGGAGGGAAAAAAAACGACTAGACATAGAGTTCAAAACCATGGTTATAAGGTTTTTCAAGAGCCTCCTAGAAAAGGCTGATGAACTTAATGAGACCTTCGAGGAAATGAACAAGACCCTTGAGGATATGAAAAAGGACCAACTAGAAATTAAGCATACACTGACTGAAATAAAAAATATTATACAAAGACCTAAAAGCAGTCTAGAGGACTGCAAGAATCAAGTCAAAGATTTGAAATACAAAGAAGCAAAATCCACTCAGCTGGAAAAGCAAAAAGCAAAAAGAATTTAAAAAATTGAAGTTAGTGTAAGGAGCCTCTGGGACAACCTCAAGTATACCAACACCTGAATTATTGGGGTGCCAGAAAAAGAGAGAGAGCAAGATAATGAAAACCTATTTGAAGAAGTAGTGACCGAAAACTTCCCCCACTTGGTGAAAGAAATTGACTTAAAAGTCCAAGAAGCGCACAGAACCCCAAACTATAGGAATGCAAAGAGGACCACACCAAGACATATCATAATTAAAATGCCAAGAGCAAAAGACAAAGAGAGAATATTAAAAGCAGCAAGAGAAAAAGAGTTAGTTACCTATAAGGGACCACCCATACAATTGTCAGCAGATTTCTCAACAGAAACTATGCAGGCCAGATGGGAGTGGCAAGAAATATTCAAAGTGATGAATAGCAAGAATCTACAACCAAGATTACTCTACCCAGCAAAGCTATCATTCAGAATTGAAGGTCAGATAAAGTGCTTCACAGCTAAGAAGAAGCTAAAGGAGTTCATCACCACCAAACCAATATTATATGAAATGCTGAAAGATATTCTTGAGGAAGAAGAAGAAGAAGAAGAAGAAGAAGAAGAAGAAGAAGAAGAAGGAGAAGGAGAAGGAGAAGGAGAAGGAGAAGGAGAAGGAGAAGGAGAAGGAGAAGGAGAAGGAGAAGGAGAAGGAGAAGGAGAAGGAGGAGGAGGAGAAGAAGAAGAAGAAGAAGAAGAAGAAGAAGAAGAAGAAGAAGAAGAAGAAGAAGAAGAAGAAGAAGAAGAAGGAGGAGGAGGAGGAGGAGGAGGAGGAGGAGGAGGAGGAGGAGGAGGAGGAGGAGGAGGAGAAGAGAAAGAAGAAGAAGAAGAAGAAGAAGAAGAAGAAGAAGAAGAAGAAGAAAAAGAAGAAGAAGAAGGAGAAGAAGAAGGGGAAGAAGAAGAAGGGGAAGAAGAAGAAGAAGAAAAAGGGGAAGAAGGAGAAGGTAAAAGTAAAAATTATGAACAACAAATACACATCTATCAACAAATGAATCTAAAAATCAAGTGAATTAAAAATCTGATGAACAGGATAAACTGGTGAATATAACAGAATCATGGGCATAGAGTGGGAATGGACTGACAATTCTTGGGGAGAAAAGGGGTGTGGGAGGTGCAGCAATAGACTGGACAAAAATCATACACCTATGGGAGAGGACAGTGGGAGGGAGGTAAGGGCAGAGGGTGGGATGGTTACTGGGTGGAGGGGACTTATAGGGGGGAAAAGGTGAACAATGTAATTAATAATCTGAACAATAAAGATTAAAATATTTTAAAAAGAACAACAACAGTGCTTGGCAAAAGTATTATTTGTTATTATCAGCTTAGCTGCATAGTATGCTGTATGCACATTCATTTTGTTTTTCTTGGAGTTAATAATTGCCTTGATTTTCTGTTTGTTTGGTTTTAATGGGTCAGTTACACAATTTTTAATATATTGATTATAAAAAATACTCATTCAAAATATTCAAACATATCAAATATAAATATGTAAACTTAAAAGTGTCTATCTATGTAAAATATATTTATTATTACAGTATATTCTATTATTGTGTCTCATCCCCCACCAAAATGCAAGTTTCTGAGAACAGACATTTGGTCTATTTTATTTTCTGTTGTATTTCCAGTGCCTACACTAGTTTCTGACACAGAGAAAGCACTAAAATCCTTATTGGATGAGAAAATGTAGCAGGTATTCCATTAGTTCATTTCCTTCTTAGCCTTCTTTCTCTTGGGCCTTGTGTCTTCTTGCTCCAATTTAGACCAGCAGCCCTCTAGGCCTACAGGCCCAGCTACCATCCTGCCGATTTCTTTTACCTCTTTCCAAGTGGCTTTCCTGCCTCTAAAGCTCCTCCCCGCCCCTTGGGTTAGTCCCTCATTCTGGTGGACTACAATTCATATACTGTAAAATTTCTGAGTAACTCTTACAATTGGCATTGATGAGTAATAAACTTACTCAAAATGTAGAGGCACTATACCTCTACATTTTTTGGGGGGGAAAGGGGAACAATGTAATTAATAATCTGAACAATAAAGATTAAAATAAAAAAAAGAACAACAACAGTGCTTGGCAAAAGTATTATTCGGTATTATTGTCAGCTTAGCCGCATAGTATGCTGTATGCACATTCATCAGATTTTTAACTCACTTCATTTTTAGATTCATTGGTTGTTCACAATTTTTATTCTACTGAGACAGGAATGGAAGAAAGCTCAGCTGGGCATTTGTGGCCTGGGCTCTCTCCCTGAGGTTGTCTCAGGCTAGAGCTGGAAAGGCGAGCTGGGGGCTATTAGGATCTCTTTGTAGTTTCAGGGCCTCTCCCGTTGGTCTCTCAGCCAGATCTGTTCAGGTTTCTTCCAAGAATCACAGCCTCAGGGCAGTTAGACTGCTGAGGTAGAGGGAGGCTTCTGCCCAATATCATTATTCTGCCCCTGTACTTAATGATAATTTGATGAGTATAGAATTCTAGAGCTGATCATTTGCCTTGAGGATTTTGTTTTCTAACAATTCTTCATTGTTTTCTAACTTTCAAGAATTGTTATTGAGAAGTCCAATGTCATTTTAATGCCAGGTTCTTTGTATGTCAGCTGATTTTCCTATATATAAAATTTTAAATGTCCTCTTCATCCCTAGTGTTCTGAAATTTCATGCAAATGAGGGAATAGATTTGATAAACTAGCTGAAGTTTTGCTTGGTTGAATTTTAGGTTCTGCTCAATTTTGTGTCCTGAAAACTGGGTTCCCTCCCATTCCTTCTTTAATCTGATTTGAATTATCCTATCTGTCTTAGTCTGTTTGGGCTGCTTTAAAAAAATACCACTAACTGGGTAGCTTATAAATAATAGAAATTTATTCCTCACAGTTCTGGAGGCCAGAAGGTCCGAGATCAAGGGGCCAATATGATTGCATTTAAGTGAGAGCTGGTTCAAAGCCAGCCCTTTCTAACTGTCTCCTCACAGCCAAAAGTGCTAGAGTTCTCTGATGAGAGTACTAACCCTATCCATTATGCCCCCCCGCCCCATGACCTAATCACCTCCCAAAGGCCCACCTCCTAATACAAGACTTTGATATTAGGATTTCAAGATGAATTTTGAAGGGGACACAAACATTCACACCATAGCACTGTCTAAGCAACGTTTCCTGGCTAACCCTCATTTCATAATGATCATTTTTTGGCTTTCCATTCTTTAGCACCTGTACACAGTTCATAATTTACTTCTGAAACTAAAATTCTTTAGATATTTTAGATAATGTTTCATCTATTATTTTTAGATATGTTTTTAAAATTTATTTCACAGACAGGAAGGAAGAGGAAGAGAAAGACAGAAACATCAATGAGAGAGAAAAACATCGATTGGCTGCCTCCTGAACGCCTGCCCTCTATTGGAGATCAAGCCTGAAACTCAGGCATGTGCCCCAACCCAGAACTGAACTGGCGACCTCCTGGTGAATGGGATGACAATCAACTGAGCCACACTATTGTTTTTGCAAAAAAGGAATATGTGTTTTTAAATTTGTATATCTGAAATACTTAGAGGAAAAGTAATGGTGTGATTAAACAATACATTAACTGAAAATTCACTGCATTTATGGTAAACTGCCAATCTACAGGAGGACCATGTGACATTCATGAGTACTGTAGAGAGAGCTAGTTTTCAGAAGGGTCATATTGATCTAAATTAAAGCAGTGGGGAAACTCATTTGAAAACACCAAGCATTTATTCACTTACAGTATGCCTTTATTAGATTCTGCACTGAATTGGGTTCCTCCAATGGGTACTATAGGGATATAAAAAAATAGCAATATAAAAATAATAGCAGCCCTAGCCAATTTGGCTCAGTGGATAGAGCATTGGCCTGTGGACTGAAGGATCCCAGGTTCGATTCTGGCCAAGGGCATGTACCTTGGTTGCGGGCACATCCCCAGTAGGGAGTGTGCAGGAGGCAGCTGATGGATGTTTCTAAATCTCTATCTCTCTCCCTTCCTTTCTGTAAAATACCAATAAAATAAATTAAAAAAAATAGTAATAACAGCATAGCCGGTGTGGCTCAGTTGATTGATTTCAAGGTGTGTTGTTTTTTCATTTGTACAAATGTAAGGATACATTGTGTTGCAATGTGATCATTTAACCTAGTTGAATCTGTTCTTTGAGTAGGGGTATTATGGTGTTTCAAAATTCACTATTCTGAAGATCTCTCCTTACGTTAGGAAGGCAGAACATGGAGAAAAGAGAAAATCTCTCAAAAACTAGGAAACAAGGTAAAGTTACTCTCAGAGTTGTTTTATTCAATCTTATGCACCTAATAGATGACATTCTTCATCTGTGGGAGTAAATCAAGAAATTATCTTGCCTCGCTACTGTAGCTCAGTGGGTGAGTGTGGACCTATGAACCAGGAGGTCACAGTACAATTCCAGTTAGGGCAGCGGGCATGCAGGAGGCAGCTGATCAATGATTCTCTTATCGTTGATGTTTCTATCTCTCCTCCCTTCCTTTCTGAAATCAATAAAAATATTTTTTTTAAAAAAGAGAGAGGCCTGAAATTAGGAAAAGAAAAAAGAAATTACCTTAACACTTGAGTTAATTAAACACAAACCCAATGGGATGAACTTTCCCATCTCTCGTAGTAAATAAAAATATTATTAACACTCTAAACATTCATGAAAGTGATCTGGGCAAGCCACACTGGAAAATGATTGTGATTGTGATTGATTGAGCTGAAATCTAATTGATGTATTACACCTCATCTAAAGAAAGACAATGAATAGAAGAGTAATGATCAGCTTAAGGTATGGTAGAAACAAACAAACAAAATAACCATAAGTTATTTGCTTTGAATTATCCACTTGGGGAAACATGTTAATTTTGCTATGCATGGTAGGGATACAGTAATTCAACATGCTTCACTGTAATTCAATTAAAAATTTCATCAATATACTTTTCAAGGATAGTACTTTAAATGAAAATGAAACTGAATCTCAAGAAAATATTCCAGTATTCCACAAAGTTTTAAAGTGATCCCATCTACCTACTCTTACATCATCCACTTTATACACAACAGCTCTAGGACTGATGATAACATACTCAGTCCCCCGTCTTCCCATTTGAACCCTGTCAGGCACTCTTATTTGCAACAAAAACATATCTCATAATCTCCAAACTAAAAACTCCTGTTGCTTGTCCAAGGTCAAAATCCTCATATTGACCTAATTAGATAATAATTTAACATAGGATGTACTTTTTTTTTTTAAGCTACATTCTGCTCTAGGAGCTGTTGTAGCCTTGGACCTTTTTTTTAAAAAAATATATTTTATTGATTTTTTACAGAGCTGAAGGGAGAGAGATAGAAAGTCAGAAACATCTATCAGCTGTCTCTTGCACGCCCCCTACTGGGGATGTGTCTGCAGCCAAGGTACATGCCTTTGACTGGAATCGAACCTGGGACCTTTCAGTTCGCAGTCCGACGCTCTATCCACTGAGCCAAACCGGTTTCGGCAGGATGTACATTGTTAAAAACACAATTTTAAGCTTGTAAAAGAGGCCCTAGCCAGTTTGTATCAGTGGTTGGAGCATTGGCCCTCAGACTGAAAGTCTGAGTTAGATTCTAGTCAAGGGCACTAAACTATCTTGGTTGCAGAGTTGATGCCCAGCCCCGATTGAGATGTGGGCAGGAGGCAACCAGTCCACGTGTCTTTTTTACATCGATGTTCCTCTCTGTCGCTCCCCTCCCTTTCACTCTCTTTAAAAATCAATAGAAAATATATCCTCGTGTTAGTATTAACAAAAACAAACAAACAACAACAAAAACAATTAACAAGAGAGAGAGAGAGAGACCCAGTTCTTTAATGTGAGTAAGGTACTTTTGAGCTTCTGTAAGGCAAAAGGATTTACCTAGCACTAACCTATTATGAAACCTATTATTACTGTCTGATTTTCCAATGTACAACTGTAGCCACATTTCCCAGAAAAATTAATTTTTTTCTTGGCAAAATAAACAAGCCAATGGAACCTTCTTGATTAGTGTTCTGAGCAGGTTGCAATCATTTAGTAAATCAGAAATCAATTTAGTGGGTGCAGTGCCTATCAGCATTAAAAATAAACTAACATAAAGCTGAAATGGGATAAAACAAAGGAGAATAAGAATAATAGACTGTCTTATAAAAGGAAGTATTGTTTTGTGAAATATTTAAATTTTTTTACATATTGTGCATACTGGATTAGGATTGGAATTTTTTTTAAAAATACATTTTTATTGATTTTAGGTAAAGAGGAAAAAACATCCATGTGAGAGGGAAACATTGATCGGTTGCCCCCTGTACACAGCCAAACCGGGATCACACTTACAACCTGGGTTATATGCCTTGACCAGGAATTGAACCGGTGACCTTTTGGTGTGAAGGAGGATGCTCAACCAATTGAGCTACACCAGCCACGGCAGATGGAAATTTTTCATTTTTGAGATAACATTGCTCTAAAGCTGCAAGGGGTCTCAGGAAGACAAGACTCTTTGGTAGGAGTGGCTCTGAAAGGTCCTCCTTTTCCCAATTACATACATGCCTGCATCAAGCCAGATTTCCTTCATATGTGGCCCACCAAGACAGGTTGAATGTAAAAGCAGGTATGAGAATTTAGCTGTCTTAAACCAAACAGTAAAGATATTTTCAAAACTGTGAAACAACTTCACTCTTCTATTTTTTTCTTAGAAAAATTTAGTCATGTAAAATTTTTAAACGTTATTTATATTAAAACCTAAGTTTTTAAATTTTATGCTTTGATTACTAATACGGTAAATAGCAAAAGATATAACCCACACACACACACAAAAAAAAAACGTTTTGGAGTTCTCAACAATTTGAGAACCACTTGTCAATATGAAACAAAGGACGCAAAGCCGGTCTCCCGGAAGGTTTATCCCAGTTAGAGGCCCCTCTGCCCAGCACCGCCCATTCCACCGACACCCAATCCCCGCCAATAAGAACCGCCATTGAAGAATGGGCGGGTTTTGTCCGCCGTGTGAACGTATAAGAGTCCACAAGCTTAGGTTCCTGCTGCTCGCGAAAACTAGGTCACAGAAGGAAAGGAGCCTTGTAGCGAGTCTTTGCGACATTGTCGCGTTCCGTTGGTTCAGTGCCGTAAAGAGATCGCGGAGCAGTCCGCAGCCCAGGCAACGGCAGATGTGCCGCGGCAATGGCGGATATGGAGGACCTCTTCGGGAGCGACGCCGACAGCGATGCGGAACGTAAAGGTGGGGTTGACTGGGCTTCGCGGGAGGGGCGCGTGGCGGGCCTTATGCGGCCAGATCCAGATCGCAGTCCTGTTCCGGGTCTGCGAGCGCCCCGACGCTACGTGCCAGCGGTCGTATTTCCTCCGCTCCTGCCTCAGCGCCCCCTGCGCTCCAGGCGGTGCCAGCCTCCCTCCGCGGTGCCAGCCTTCCCCCAGCGGGCGGGCGCGGAGGGACGCACGTAGAGTATGCGCCTCGAGATTCTTGGAGCTCATGGAGCATGCGGTGTCTTGGGAGCGTGTGGAGCGAAAAGGGCGCGGGACGGGGGTGGAGGCAGGAAACCTTGGGGTTCTGCTCTGACCTGTGTTGCACAGGTTCGCGCAGAGGAAGGGCTGTTTGTGATCGAAAGGAAATTAGGTGTTCAGGAACGGGAGGAATGGGTGGGCGAATTTACAGAGGGACTGATGGTGCCTTTTTGAATGAAACCAGACAGACCGTGGTGTGAGGGGGAGTTAGAGATGTGTGGGTGAGGAGGCCGGGAGGGGCACTGGCATGGGGCTGCTCTTCTGCGTCGCGCACGAGAGAAGGTGTGCTCTGAGAGCCCATGTAGAAACTCGGATTCCTTGGATCTCTGGTATTAGATTGTGGGGCATATGAGGTGTGTGTTTGGAGAGGAGAGAGGTAGGATTTGTTGATAAAATGAATGAATGAATGAATGAATGGATGTTTATGACGCATGGAAGTATTTCTGGCACAAGAACTGGATAGTTGATTTGAAATACGATTAGGAGTTACTGTATTTCAAGTGAGAAGGGGCTCAAGACCAAGTTCAGAATTCTTGCAACCCTCCAAGCTCAGAGTAATGTTATCTACATTTTCCCCAAGCAAAATGCATTATTGTGGTTGTGTGTATGTGTGTGTGTGTGTGTTTCCCACCTCAAACTCCCATCAATTTATTCACGTTTTTAGAAATCGTCCAGGAGGTCCTCATCAGGAAGATGAGTCTGGAAATAGAGTCCTATATGTGACCTATATATAGAGCCCTATGTATGCCGCTACCTTTGCTAGGGCAGGTTTTTTTCACTTTCTTGATAATGTGAAAACTGCACAGCAGCTTTGTATTTTGAGGAAGTCCAAGGTATTTTTTCTTTTGTTGCTCATATGTCCTCCATTTTTGGAAGCATAGTTTTGCTGTATATATTATTCTTGGTTGACAGCCTTTTTCTTTCAGCACTTTGAATCTGCTTTCTGGTTCCCATGCTTTCTGTTGAGAAAAAGCTGTTATTCTTATTGAGAGTCCATTGAGTGGGACAAGTTGTTTCACTTTTTCAGCTTTTGGGATGTTTTCTTTGTCTTTGTCATCACAGTTTGAAAATGATGTGTCTAGGTGTTCTCTTTAACTTTATGCTATTTGGCATTCATTGAGCTTTTTGGATAGGTAGGTTGATGGTTTGGTTGTTTTTTGTTTTGCTTTTTTACCAAACTTGGGAAGTTTTCTATCATTATTTTTTCAAATATTCCTTCTGATCTTTTGCTTTTTCTGGGACTCCCAATGTGTATATGTTGGTATATTTGATGGTATCTCACAAGTCTTTTAGATTTAGTTTTCTTTCTTTTTCTGTTCCTTACACAGGGTAATCTTAATGAACCTGTCTTCAAATTTGCTGATTTTTTTCTTCTTCCTGCTCACATTGCTATGTAGCCCTTGAGTGAAATGTTCATTTTAGTTATCGTACTTTTCAACTTCAGAATTTCTATGTTGTTTTTTAAATAATACCTGTCTTTTTATTGATATTTTGGTTTTTAATATATTTTTATTGATTTCAGAAAGCAAGGCAGAGGGAGAGAGAGATAGAAACATCAATGATGAGAGAGAATCATTGATCGGCTGCCTCTCACAGCTCTGCGCTGGGGACCGAGCCCACAACCCGGGCATGTAACCTGACTGGGAATTGAACCGCACCTCCCTAGTTCGTAGTTAGTTCGACACTCAACCACTGAGCCTTACCGGCTGGGTTTTCTTGATACTTTTTATTTGGCAAGTTGTCATTTTCATTGTCTGGGCTTCTTCAGAGACAGCTTGTAACCTTTTTTTTTTTTTTGTATGTATGGGCCACATACTTTTTTGTCTCTGCATGCTTTGTAAATTTTTTTGTTGATAATTAGGCTCTTTGAATATTATATGATGTGACAACTCATGAAAACATTCCTCCACTTCCCTAGGATTTGTTGTTGCTATTTGTCACAGTAATTATTGTTTATCTTTTGAACTAATTTTGTAAAGTCTATTCAAGTTTTTTGTTCATTTTTAAATTGGGTTGTCTGCAGTCTTTGTTGTGTGTGGCCAATGAAATCTGTGTCCCATTATCTTAGTGGTCAGCTAGTGATTGGACAGAGATTTCTTCCTTAAATGCCCAGAATCCCCCCTCCACCCTTCACCCCTGCCCCCTAAGAAAGAAACCTCCCAGTCTTTACAGAGTATGTTGGGGCATGCTTCCAACATTCAAACAGGCAGTTTACAGCCTGTCCTTGCCTTTCTTTTCTGCTTGTGTGGAGCCCGAGGTCAGCCAGCAGTGAGAGCTTAGGGCCTTCTCAGTTCTTTCCTGAGCATGTGCACAGCCCTAAGCATGTGTCCTTCCAGATCTCTAGGAATATGTGGGAACTTTTAAAAGCTCTTACTCCCCATATTATGTCATTCCCCAGCCTTTCCTATGAAGCTTTTTGGTTTGTTTTTAATAAACACTCCCAAGTAGCTGCCTCAACACTGAGAAAATTCCATGTTAGGTGAGAAACTAGTAAAGTCAAGCCCTTTGAGCCAGTCCTTCAGTGATTTGCTGGGCATCAAAACTAACTACCATGATTCTCTTTGAATGAGGTCACTTCTGCTCCTTCCAGAGGTGGTGTGTGTGCCAGAAATTCAGGCTGTTACTTCCAAGTGATCTGGGGAGTAGCTGGCAGAGAGTGATGGGTGGAGGGTAGCAGGTGTAAAACACCACAAGTTCTGTTTTCTTTCTAAAAATTCAGCTGGTTTTTCTCTTGTTAATCCTCACGCAAGGATATTTTTCCATTGATTTTTAGGGAGAGTGGAAGGGAGAGGGAGAGACCCCGATAGAGAAACATTGATGTGAGAAGAGACACATTGATTGGTTGCTTCCCACACTCACCCTGATTAGAGGCAGGGAAAATGCCTTCAACTGAGATATGTGCCCTGAACGGGAATCAAACCCAGGATATTTCAGTCCATGGGCCAATGCTCTAACACTGAGCAAAACCGGCTAAGGCCAGCTGGAATTTTTTTGTTAAGGATCCTCCTGGTTGCAGCAACTTTTGGTTAGTTTCCAGAGTACCAAGAAAATTGATACTAATAGTTTCTAACATGTGTTTTCATTACTTTTATGTCGTGATGGGCTTTTGATGTTCCTTACTCTGCCTTTCTTTTTGCTGACATCACCCAGTGTTTATATGATTCCATAGATTCTGATTCTGGATCAGACTCGGATTCCGATCAAGAGAATGCAGCATCTGGCAGTAATGCTTCTGGAAGTGAAAGTGATCAGGATGAAAGAGGTGATTCAGGAAAACCAAGTAATAAAGAACTGTTTGGAGATGACAGTGAAGATGAGGGAGCTTCTCATCAGAGTGGGAGTGATAATCACTCTGAAAGATCAGACAATAGATCAGAACCTTCTGAGCATTCTGACCGAGAAGACAATGACCCTTCAGATGTCGATCAGCATAGTGGATCAGAAGCTCATAACGATGATGAAGAAGAAGGTCATGGATCAGATGGAGGGAGCCATCACTCAGAAGCAGAAGGTTCTGAAAAAGCACATTCAGATGATGAAAAATGGGACAGAGAAGATAAAAGTGACCAGTCAGATGATGAAAAGATACAAAATTCTGATGATGAGGAGAGGGCACAAGGATCTGATGAAGACAAGTTGCAGAATTCTGACGATGATGAGAAAATGCAGAACACAGATGATGAGGATAGGCCTCAGCTTTCAGATGATGAGAGACAAGTGTCTGAGGAGGAGAAGGTTAATTCTGATGATGAACAGCCAGCAGCTTCTGATAATGATGATGAGAAACAGAATTCTGATGATGATGAACGGCCACAGATGTCTGATGAGGAGAAAATGCAAAATTCTGATGATGAAAGGCCACAGGCCTCAGATGAAGAACGCAGGCATTCAGATGATGAAGAAGAACATGACCATAAATCAGGTAATTCATTTATGAGAGTCAAAATGGGTTAGTAGAAGCATTCGATACAGGTACATCCACTTAGTCTTTTAGCAGTCTCATCTTTAGTATCCTATTTTTTTCTCTCCTCTCCCTTCATTTCAGCCTTTTCTAATTTTATAGATTTTATTTTTTTTTAAATTTCCTAATCTTTGCATTATTTTTATCCCCCTTCCATTTGTTAATTGATGCTATATCAGGAAGAAAAAAAATTTAAGAGGACAGTCTTAAAGAAGGATGTATGGTGTGAGAGTTGTTAGAAAATGAATAGAGGTGGTTCCGTTTCTGTGGGTAACTGAAGAGCTTGCCTCAGGTGAGAATAGATTTGCTTAGTGGGAAAAAAACACCACCATTGAAACGTCCCCATAGCATAGCTATACTGAGGTGTGAGCAACATGTTTTGGCTCAGGTGTTTAAATCCAAAATTTGATCATGCAGAGATAATCAGGTTCCAAGTTTGCTCAAACTAATTAAATTTACAAGAAAATTAAATTGCAAAATTGTTTCAAGAGGATCAATGATTTCTGTTATCATTTTATTCTTCCCTTGGGGAAAATCTACATTGGATGCCAGTTTATAATAATCAGGTTTCCTGGGGAACATAACATCCAGAAGATGGAAAAACAGTTGGATGGTCCCCTTGTTGAACTATAATAGCTTGAAGCATGCACTCTCACCCTAGGGAGGTGTGCTTATGTCATAACACTCATTCCCTAAAGAATATTGAAAACATACACCAGACCTTTGGCTCTGGACCCCCTTTTATAAGAGTTGTTTGCGCTGTTCTGCTCAAGTTAACCCGTTCTTCTTATAGAATACTTTTTAAAATGTAGCGATCTTATTTATTTATTTATTTTTTTGTTACTAAAATTCAAGTCTTCCAGAAATCATACCTATATTGTTTCATTTTTTGTAGATGATTGATTATAACTACATGTCAGTCCTATTTCCTTAGCTTAAATATCGGGGGATGTGTTTTTTCCTCCTGTAATACTTCTTGATAGTTTTCAAGGACACATTTTGGCATTATTTAGAAAAGAGGTCAGAAGATTTCCAGAGATTGATATAGGCCTATATAGACTATAGTAACTAGTTCTAGGTAGAGTTATTTTTACTATTATCAGAATCATTGAGGCTTATGTTCTACTTCTCCAATAATAGAAGACTAACCCTAAGACTAGAGTCATAGTAGGGAATCTTGTAGCTAGCTAGTCATTCTGCTTAATTAACTAGCTTCTACAGTGGTTCAGTTGATTTTCTTAAAGTTTACAATTAGGTAAACAATTATACCATCCAGATAAGTGATGTGTTCGTCTCTTCCATTGCTATATATATATATATATATATATATATATATATATATTTATCTCTAATGAGTTACAGATAAATTTAACCATAAGTTTCAGTACTACTTTTCTCATTCCGCCAAGTTTTTCTGCTTAGAGAAACCAATGTTTATTACTTTCAATTTTTAATTAACTATAGTAAGTTGATTTTTGTGTATATATGTATAGTTCTTTCAATATTAACACATGTTTAGATTTGTATAACCACCACTACCAGAGTCAAGATACGGAACAGTTTTGTCACCCTAAAAGACTCCCTCATATTACCCCTTTTGTAAACATATTCTTTCCTAGCCTCTGACCCCTGACAGCTACTGGTCTGTTTTGTCACTAAAGTTTTGTCTTTTTGAGATAGCTATCATTTAAATGGAATCATATGGTATGTAAACTTCTTTCTTTCACTTAGGCTTCTTGCAATTAGCATAATGCATTTGAGATTCATCCAAATTGTTTCATGTATCAATAGTACCTTCTTAGTCAATACTGAGTAGCTTTCTGTTGTATGGGTGCACCCTTACAATGTTTAACCTCAATGTTGCTTTTAAAACACAAAATTCAAGTCTATGAAATATGATTGTAATTATGCAGAACCTCTAATTTTACTTTTACAGAATCTGCACGAGGCAGTGATAGTGAAGATGAAGTTTTGCGAATGAAACGCAAGAATGCAATTGCATCTGATTCAGAAGCGGATAGTGACACAGATGTACCAAAAGGTACTTCAATTACTTTTTTTTAATATGTTGATTTCCATTCTTCTCTTTGCATTTAATTATAATACACGTCCAATCCTGGGCATTTATCCCACATGCAAGACCCTCAAACAGAATGTAGATACACTTAGTGTACACAGGGAAACTGTACAGATATGAGAAACTGTTTATGCTATATCACTTGAAGAACCTATTTCTTCATTTATGATTAGAGTGAATCTGTTGTTAGGGGCTGAGGCTCTGGTTCAGGCGGAGGCAGCAGTGTTCATTCTTCAGTTTGAATGACAGTTCTAGGACAGCTTGTTCTTAAGTTCTTAACAGGTTAATATCAAATGAAGAACCTGATTCTTTGAGCTATGGATTAGATGAAGAGTTCATGAAAACCTAGTATTAGTTAAGGTAGATTTGTTGTAAGGATAAAATATCTGCCCATTCATCTCTATGGATGACCTTGTTTCAAATAGCAAATTATTATGCAATAAAGATGTTAGTGTAAAAGCTATAGCAAACAATTTTTGATTACACACAACTATTATTTTGCTGAATGGTAATTATGCATTAATTTTAAATAGTTTATATAAATGATTATAAGCAAACATTTAGAGCATCAATTAGAAAAGGAGAGCTGGACAGAACAAGAACAGCATGCTCTTTGGATCTATAACTAACTACTTGTTATATGAATAGATTTTGAAATTAGATGGATTCAAGTTAGAGTCTTGGTAGCTCTGCTTTCCAAATATATGATTTTGTCCAAATTAATTACTACACTTCAGTTTTCTATAAAAGGGAGATGATGCTAACCATCTTATAGTGTTATTGGTAGAATTAGATATTCATTCTTTCATTTTGTTCATAATTATTGAGAATCTCCTGTGTTTCAGTACTGTTCTGGGCACTGGGAATATAGTAATGATCAAAACAGATAAAGACCGCTCTTTTGTAGAGCTCACAATCTGATGGGGTCACGATAGGGTAGGGAGACTGAGTAAATAAATTAAATACATAGTGTGTTGGATAGTGATAAGAACTAAGGAGAAAATGAATCAAGAAGAGACATGAGAGTGTTGGTGGGTAGGTTGTAGTTTTGGTGATTTTTATTAGATAGATGAATTGTTTAGTACCCTAACCTTCCTTATCTTCACCTCCTTTTTGTTGTTGTTATTATTATTATTAAAACTTAATTTTTTGAAGACCAATTTAAGGCTTCTATAGAAAGGAGAATATGTAGAAATTGCCCATATACCCACTGCCCCCATACATGCATAGCCTTCCCCATTATCAGCATTCCCCACCAGAAGATACATTTGTTAACATGGGTGAGCCTATATTCACACCTTATAATCACCACATTTTACAGTTTGTCCAAACCCAGAGAATGGTAGTGTGTATTTTGTGGGTTTGGACAAATGTATAATGACATATACCCATCATTAGGGTATCATATAGAGTAATTTTACTGCTCTAAAATTCCTTTTTGCTCTGCATATTCATCCCTTCCTCCCTACTAACCCCTGACAGTCACTGATCTGTTACTATCTCCATAGTTTTACTTTTTCCAGAATATATAGTTGGGATCATATAGTGTATAGCATTTTCAGATTGACTTCTTTCACTTAGTGATATGCAGTTAAGTTTCCTCTATACCAGTGGTTCTCAACCTTTCTAAATTATTTTTGTTGCTACTTCATAACTGTAATTTTACTACTGTTATGAATCATAATATAAATATTCTGTGTTTTCCAATGGTCTTAGGTCACCCTGCTAGCGGTCGCCTAGGTTGAGAACTGCTAGCAGGGTCGCCTAAGACCATCGGAAAACACAGATATTTACATTATGATTCATTAACATTAACAAAATCACAGTTATGAAGTAGCAACAAAAATAATTTTATGGTTGGGGGTCATCACAACATGAGGAACTGTATTAAAGGGTCGCGGCATTAGAAAGGTTGAGAATCACTGCTCTACACCTTTCCATGACTTGATAGCTCATTTTTTATTTTATTTTATTTTTTATTTTTTTTAGTGCTGAATAATATTTCATTGTTTGGAAGTGCTAATTTATCCATTTACCTACTGAAAGACATCTTGGTTGCTCCTAAGTTTTGGCAATTATGAGTAAAGCTGCTATAAATACTAGTATGTGTGTGCAGATTTTGGTGTGGACATAAGTTTGCAGCTTCTTTAGTAAAAATACCGAAGAGCACAATTGCCAGAGCATTTGGTAAGATCTGTTTAGTTCTATAAGAAGCCACAAACTCTCTTCCAAAGTGACTGCACCATTTTGCAGTCCCACCAGTAAAGAATGAGTGGTCCTGTTGCTGCACATTTTGCCAGGGTTAGTTGCTGTCATTGTGTTGGATTTTGGCCATTCTAATAGGTTGGCTCTCCTTTTTCAGTAATCTGTCTTCCACTTTGTCTCAGTAATTCAGTTTTATCCTAGACTATGTAACTATCAATAATTATAACACTTTTCTTTTTTAAATGTTTTTATTGATTTTAGAGAGAGGAAGGGAGAGGGAGAGGGAGAAACATCAATGTGAGAGAGAAACAATCAATTAGTTGCCTCCCTATACACCCTGTCCAGGGATTGAACCTGCAACCTGGGTATGTGCCATGACCAGGAATTGAACCGGTGCACAGGACGATGCCCAGCGAACTGAACCACACTTGCCAGGGCTATACCACTTCTTATGATCTCAATTTCAAACAGTCCACTTTCTGACCACCTTCCTATCTTTTTCTTCATCCCTTCTACTGCCACCCTTAATTTATTAATTTATTATAGATTATTACTAGTGGCCTGGTGCACGAAATTTGTGCATGTGGGGAGAGGGGAGGAGTGTCCCTCAGCCCAGCCTGCACTCTCTCCAATCTGGGACCCCTCAAGAAATTGGGCCTAAATGGGTAGTCAAACATCCTTCTCACAATCCAGGACTGCTGGCTCCCAACTATTTGCCTGCCTGCCTTCCTGATTGCCCCTAACCCCTTCTGCCTGCCAGCCTGATCACCCCCTGGCTGCCAGGGGTTCAGAGCAGGGAGGGATGAATAGGTGGGCCACAGGTGATCTTTAGGGCAATGAAACTGTTCTGTCTGATACTACATTAATGGTACATTTGTCAAGACCATAAGATGTTCAACACAAAGAATGAACCCTAATGTAAACTGCAGATTTTACTTTTGTTAATAATGTGTCGATAAAGGCTCATCAATTGTAATAAATGTATCACATTAATTTAAAATGCTAATAATAAAAGAAGATTTAATGTGGTGTGGCCGGGCCTCAGGGTGGCAGCATGGGTCCGGACCCCCTGCTGGCTCTGGGGCTGCGATGGGACCCCCACCGGCGCAGTGGCTGCCTTGGCCTGCTGGAGTGGAGGGGTCCCGCCTGCCATTTGGTTGGGGATTAATTTGCATATTGCTCCTATTGGCTGATAGCCTAGCGAAAGTACGATCCATTTGCATGTTTCTCTTTTATTAGATAGGATTGTTGTTTTGCCTATATGTAGGTGAAGTTCTGCTTATGAGGAGGAGGGTCTGGGTAGACATGGACCTATAATTTTAAAATTTGAGAGACTATGGAGAGAATAGGCTGGAATGGGCTGTTTATCGGAGGATATCTGGGCTCCTGGGTTTAAAGGAAAGTAGAACAAGATGCAATAAATGAAGGGTGAAAGAACTGCCTTTCACTGGAGTTGCTCCCTTCCCTCTCCATAGACATCCTGGTCAGATCTTCAAGAGCCAGGCTCAGAATAGTGCTTGGCTGGTTTCCTGGTGTGGTCCAAACACCTTGGGAATATGTTGAAGTGATAGCTTTGAGGAATCGTTGTTATGGATATTAATACTGCACATTTTTCCTCCTTTATTCAAGATAACAGTGGGACCATGGATCTCTTTGGTGGTGCAGATGATATATCTTCAGGGAGTGATGGAGAAGATAAACCACCTACTCCAGGACAGCCTATTGTAAGTAAAATTACCAGTGTGCACTGGGGCCTTTATTCAAGGCTAAGTAAAAAGTTTCTGAGGCTAAGGCTGTCTCTTAAACCAAGAAGAGGAAGTTAATAACTGAATTATGGTATGAAAATACAATGAAAAGATGACTTTCTTGAAAGATTGAAACATTAGTGATGAGAGAGAATCATTGATTGCCAGCCTCCTGCATGCCCCACACTGGGGATCAAGCCCGCATCCTGGGCATGTATCCTGACTGGGAATTGAACCCTCACCTCCTGGTTCATAGATCAGAGTACAATCACTGAACCATGCCAGCCAGACAGGGAACTCTTGGTTTTAAGTGGAAGTAGAAGTAACTGCCCTGGCACATCCATACACTGGGATACTACTCAGCAATAAAAAAGATTGAATTGTTAATACTTGCAAAAGGTTGGATGAAGTTCCAGGGAAATATGTTGAATGAAAAGAAAAGCTACGTACTGTATGATTCCACTTATGTAACATTCTTGAAATGACAAAAATTACAGAAATGGAGAAGAAATTAATGGCTGTTTGAGATTAAGGAGGGATGAGGACCAGACGAAGTGGATGTGTCTGTGAAGGGGCAGTGAGGGTCTGTGTGGCATGGAAGTTGTCTGTCTCTAATAGGGTCATTTTCCTGCTTGTGATATTGTGCTATAGTTTTGCCATTAGCTGGAACTAGGTAAAAGGAAAGAAAGAAAGAACTGCCCCAGCATGAGGTTGGTGCCATGTTGTGAGAGACTATACTGTAAGGAGCATTGTTTTAAATCTTTTTCTTGTCCATTCCAAGAAGTGTATGTGTGCTGTGTTGATAATCTCTGATCTTAATTAATAGAGTGACTTCATATTGAAGTGTTGATTAGTTTCACACTTCTGTTGGTGAGTATATTGAGGATTAATTACAAAACATATTTTCTTATATTGATGCTTCTAAACTGATCTTGTTTCCCATGAGGTTTTTAAGGGGCTGAGTGGGTAGGAATGGGGATTGAGGGCTGCTTTAGCCCTAACATTGATGTCTCAGTAGGCTTCTTGCCTACTAAGTAATTAAAGTGTGGAAATTGAGCTAGACCATTTCTAAGATCCCATAAAACTAAAATTCTATGCTTTTTTTTTTTTTTTACTAGGATGAAAATGGATTGCCTCAGGATCAACAGGAGGAGGAACCAATTCCTGAGACCAGAATAGAAGTAGAAATACCCAAAGTAAACACTGATTTAGGAAATGACTTGTATTTTGTTAAGCTGCCCAACTTTCTCAGTGTAGAGCCCAGGTAAGGGGATCTGTTGAAAGTATTTCTAGATGTTGGATAGAAATATGTGGAATGTTGATATTTTTCTTATTTTACATGAGTTGACTAATCACAAAATGGAAGACTGGTCATAGATCTCTGAAGAAATAAATCAAGCATATTCTGTGACAGAAAAAGTATAGACAATAATATCAATATAGGAGATTGTTAATGCTCATAATTGTTTTTAGCAGTTTCATACTTAGTAATTAATAGACAACATAAGCTTTGGCTGTTTTGGGCTAGTATAGCTCTATAAACACTGAAATTGAAAGTAGTGAAATTTGTTAGAGAAATAGCATATGTCCACTGTAGTAGCCATTGCAGATGTAGAAAACCTAATGGTTTTTGACTGTTAATTAGTGTTTGTGGGTATTATTTACTAATAACATGCAAGTTCTTATGCAATTTAAACTTTTCTCCCCAAGCAAAATGATATGGAAAACTAGAGCACATACAGCCTATTCCGTGAAGACTTATATAAAGAATAAATAATATTTTGAATATTTAGCCTTGCTTGACTTTATTTCCAGCAACATGTATCCACACCAAATTTCAAGAAAGTGAAATAATTTGAATGCTTCCTAGAAGATATTTGACCATTATAAATTTTAATTATATTAGGATTTTTTAGTATAGTGTTATGTTAGGTATGCTATTATAAAACAGTGATAATATTCTTTACAAAGTATGATTAATAGTTTATTTAAAAAACAATTTGTAGGCCTTTTGATCCTCAATATTATGAAGATGAATTTGAAGATGAGGAAATGCTGGATGAAGAAGGTCGAACGAGGTTAAAACTAAAGGTACCGTTCTATGCTTACTCCTTTCTTTTTTTCTTTAATTAAAGTAAAACCTGGAGACACTAACTTGAGACTTGAGCTTTTGAAAATGATTTTTATATTTCTTGTTTTATCAACAAATGAGTTGTATTCCTTTTCAGATTTAAAAAAAATATTTTTATTGATTTCAAAGAGGAAGGGAGAGGGAGAGAGAGAAACATCAATGATGAGAGAGAATCATTGATTGGTTGCCTTCTGCACGCTCCCTACTGGGGATCGAGGCATGTGCCCTGTGCCCTTGAACTCGGGACCTTTCAGTCTATAGGCAGATGCTTTATCCACTGAGCCAAACCAGCTAGGGCTCAGATTATTTTTTAGGAAGAAAATATATAGCTTTTGCTCTATAAATGTGTCATTTTTCTTGCTGTTATACTTTTTTGATGCTTTTAAATAATTATTAGCAACTTCCTTCATAATATGTGGCACTATAGTTTGGTATTTTAAAACAACTATTTCCATATGTACTATAGGTTAAGTTGCAACAACTTCCTGCAAGAGGAAATTATTATTCAGCCCTGCTGGTGTGGCTCAATGGTTGAGCATCAACCCCTGAACCAGGAGGTTACAGTTTGATTCCCTGTCAGGGCATATATTCTGGTTGCAGGCTTGATCTCTAGTAGTGGGGAGACAGGAGGCAACTGATTGATAATTCTCATCATTAATGTTTCTTTCTCTCCCTCTCCCTTCCTCTCTCTGAAATTAATTTAAAAATAAAGAGGAAATTCTTCAAGCTCTTTGATCTATGAATAAACAACTCATATACAAAAGGAGAATTTGTTACTCATACCTAACACTTCCCCTTATGACTTTCTTTGTCTTCTTCTGATTGCTCTTAGGAGAGATTTTTATTGTTCCTGTTAATCCTTCTCTTTGATACCTTGTACTGTCTTGTTACTTCTGTCCAAGGAGGGCCTGTAATCTTCCTTTAATCAGGGGGATGTAGATAAAGCAGATGCTTCAGAGCTGAGTTGTACCAAAGAACAAGAAGCAGTTGCACTCATATTAAAACGGGAGCTATGCATTTTAAATTCTTCAATCTGAAGGGTTTCCTGTAAATACTTTATTTTTCAGTGGGTATTGTGAGTGGTGTTAGAATGCTAAGAAGCCACTTAGAATAAGGGGCTGAATTTTTAGAACGATTCCATCCCTTCAAGTCTGATAGACTCACAAGTGTGTAAGGAACTTTGGTATAAAATCGTTTTCTGTCCAACATGCATGGGCTTCCAAAGCTTTTCAGTGAAATGTCACCACTCCTTTCTTGTAATGGAAATGCAAATCAAATGAGAAAATGGAGGTAAACAGGTACCAATAACAGAATTAATAGTTATAGTGCATAACTGAAGTGCTTAGAGTTTTTTGTTCTTTGCAGTCCTTTTCCTTGCCTCTTCCCAACTCCCAATAGCCCATCTGTTAATATTTTTTCTTGGAACATGTATATCTGTTTTTCATGTCTGTTTTAGTACCTCTGGCATTATTCTACCACTTCATTTTTCCCATCACTTATATAAATTAATATGGTAGTTCCTTACTTGTTTACTTTTTATTTATTTTTGCATTTTGTCTTTATGTCACGATACATCAGTGAATACATCAGTATATCTATTATATTTTCAGGTCATGTATACCAGACTCTAGTATAAGCACCAAAGCTTAGAAATAAATATTTTCTCTAAAACCTTGGTGCTTAGAGTACAAAATGTTGGTGTATAATAGACTACTGTCTTTAAAACCTCGGCATGTTTCCTAAGTGATATTCTTGAGACTAGGCTGACCGTTCTTAGAGGCACTTGGTGGTGTAATTAATTCTTTAATGAATTAGGAACTGGGTACAGTTTATGTACATACTTTGGTGAGGTCCTCTGTCTTTAGAGGATATCATTATCATCATCATCATTGCTATTATTTGGATTACCTTATATAATAAAAGCATTTCTCAAAATAGCTTCTCAGTTAATGTGTTTGCATATTTACAGGTGGCTAACTGATTTTGTATGAGAAGGAAGGAAGGAATAGTGATAGATTATTTTGTTTTATTTCCTTTATTAAGAAAATTTCAAATGTATTCAGATCTAGTGAAGAATGTTTTTAGAAACTCTCATGTACTCATCACTCACTTCATTGCTTGTCAAGTTGGACAATCTTGTTACATTTCAGAATGGCATCATATATAATTCATGCATATTATTTGAGTTCTTTAATCAGCCGGCCTCATGGTTGCTTATTTAATGAGGAACAGAAAAGAAAAGGTGGAAATATTGAAGGGAACAACTAGAAGCCAGTTGCAAAGATAGTCACGTATAACAGAACGGAGACCCAGGAATTCTAAGAGGAAATGGGAGCGGGAAGCATATGTGGGCGTGAGTGTAGAGCTGTCAGTTTTCAGTGTTGCCTTCTCCCTGCTGTCGTCTTAACTCACATTCTCTTTATCCTGGAGTGTGCCCTTTCCTAAGTCTTTGCCGTCACTCTAGTGGGTTTCCAGGGCGCAGCAGTGACAAACATTTAGTGTATTGCATTTTCCCAGGAGTCCTGCTGAGTTTTTAATTGCACTAACAGTGGTTTTCATTTTAGGAAACTCTTGAATGTTTTTCAGAACTGCCTGGTATTTCCCCCCCATGTAGTTAAGATAAAGTTAGACTATAAATCTGCTCAATGCTGGGGTTTTAATTTTCAGAGGGCACTTCCTTTTTCTTACCCATAAGCAGGGAGTCTCCTTATCTGCTTAGGCCAGTAGGCGTAGAGCTTTGGTCTCACATTTACAGGGTTTTAGTCCGGTAAGAGAGCCTGCTTTGTGTAGGGATTTGCAATTCTAAATTGCTGCCTCGAAGGGCTTCCAGCCTTATCTCTGTCCTGGTAGCTCTTACTGTGTCTACGTCTCCCAGGGCTACCACAGCTTTAGTGTCTGTCAGAGGCTCACACTCAGTTCCCACTGTGACTCCAGCACTAGGAACTCAGAAATCCACTTAAGCGTATTTTTGTTGTTAATTTGTTCAGCATCTGTACGTTATTAAAAAAAAAAAAAGAGGGCTTTAATGTTTTATGTTACTAGCTATGCATGCATAATCTCTAGTTATGTGTTTTTTTAGGAAAAAAACATAAACTACAGTGTTCTAAGACACTTATATTTTAAAACAGGTAGAAAATACTATACGATGGAGGATACGACGGGATGAAGAAGGAAATGAAATTAAAGAAAGCAATGCTCGGATAGTTAAGTGGACAGATGGAAGGTGAGCGCAAATGCCCAAAGAGTGTTGAAATAAATACCCAGAGTGTGGGTAGGAGGGTCCAAGTTTTGGAATCAGACCTTATTTTGGGGCCATCTCTTATTAAAGAACTAGAGGCCTGGTGCACAAAATTGGTGCACTTGGGGTGGGGTCCCTTAGTCTGGCTTGCACCCTCTTGCAGCCTGGGAACCCTCGGGAGAGTGGGCCTAACCTGCTGTGGAGGTGGGAGAGGCTCCTGCCACTGCTGCTGTACTCGCCAGCCATGAGCCTGGCTTCTGGCTGAGCGATGCTCCCGCTGTGGGAGCTCACTGACTACCAGGGGGCAGCTCCTGCATTGAGCGTCTGCCCTCTGGTGGTCAGTGCGTGTCATATGGACCCGGTTGTTCCGCTTTTCGGTCAATTTGCATATTAGCCTTTTATTACATAGGATTTTCATTGTTTAGTCCCTGGCATTGAACAGAGGTAGGTAGTTGAGAGTCATACAAGCTGGTGGCTGGAAATGTGATCCTTCTCTTTGGGTACAGCATAGTAGTTTGGAAAAGGCACACCAGCTCCCGTCCCTGCCCTCCCCACCCCATTGCACCTGCTTGCCATAAGTGGGCAATTTAAAAAAACAACCTTTTGCTGGGAAGGTAGTAGAGGCTGAATAAATGTCACAGCCTGTTTTACTTTGAGGCAGGTTGTTTTTCACATCCTGGCTTTACTCTTTTCTTCTGGGTTCTGTGTAAGGAAAGAAAGCAGCAGTTGAATCACATTTTAAGGGAAGTAAAATGGTAGGATGAAAGCTGTATGGCTTTTAATATGTGACGGGTTCTTCTTTTCAGCATGTCTCTGCATCTGGGCAATGAGGTGTTTGATGTTTACAAAGCTCCACTGCAAGGCGATCACAACCATCTTTTTATAAGACAAGGCACTGGTCTGCAGGGACAGGCCGTCTTTAAAACCAAACTCACATTCAGGTAACTATTCTTTTTGTATATATATACATGTGTGTGTGTGTGTGTGTGTGTGTGTGTGTATGTATATATGTATATATATATATTAATCTTTATTCAGTTTATTAATTACATTGTTCCCCTTTTTCTCCCCTTATAGCTCCCCTCCACCTGGTACCCATCCCACCCTCTGCCCTTACCTCCCCAACACTGTCCTCTTTTGTCCAGTCTATTGCTGCACTTCCCACACCCCTTTTCTCCCCAATTGTCAGTCTGTTCCCTCTCTATACCCATGATTCTGATATATTCACCAGTTTATCCTGTTCATCAGATTATTAATTCACTTGATTTTTAGATTCATTTGTTGATAGATGAGTATTTGTTGTTCATAATTTTTATTTTTACCTTTTTCTTCTTCCTCTTCTTAAAGAATATCTTTCAGCATTTCATATAATATTGGTTTGGTGATGATGAACTCCTTTAGCTTTTTCTTAGCTGCGAAGCACTTTATCTGACCTTCAATTCTGAATGATAGCTTTGCTGGATAGAGTAATCTTGGTTATAGATTCTTACTATTCATCACTTTGAATATTTCTTGCCACTCCCATCTGGCCTGCATACTTTCTGTTGAGAAATCGCTGATAATCGTATGGGTGCTCCCTTATAGGTAACTAACTCTTTTTCTCTTGCTGCTTTTAATATTCTCTCTTTGTCTTTTGCTCTTGGCATTTTAATTATGATGTGTCTTGGTGTGGTCCTCTTTGGATTCCTATAGTTTGGGGTTCTGTGCGCTTCTTGGACTTTTAAGTCAATTTCTTTCACCAAGTGGGGGAACTTTTCAGTCACTATTTCTTCAAATAGGTTTTCATTGTCTTGCTCTTTCTCTTTTTCTGGCACCCCAATAATTCGGATGTTGGTATGCTTGAGATTGTCCCAGAGGCCCCTTACACTATCTTCAATTTTTTTAATTCTTTTGGCTTCTTGCTTTTCCAGCTGAGTGGATTTTGCTTCTTTGTATTTCAAATCTTTGCCTTGATTCTAGCAGTCCTCTAGACTGCTTTTAGGTTTTTGTATAATATTTTTTATTTCAGTCAGTGTATGCTTAATTTCTAGTTGGACCTTTTTCATATTCTCGAGGGTCTCGTTCATATCCTCGAGCATCTTGTTTATATCCTCGAAGGTTTCATTAAGTTCATCGGCCTTTTCTAGGAATCTCTTGAAAAACCTTATAACTGTGGTTTTGAACTCTATGTCCAATCATTTTGTTTCCTCCATTTCTTTCACATGTGATTTCTTTCCATGTCTCTGCATTTTGGCGGCTTCCCTGAGTTGGTTGATTAGCTTTGTGTGGTACGTGTTCTCTAAGGGACTGTGGCTCAGCCTCCCCTGTCACCTGAGGTGGATACTCTTGGTGCAGCCCTTTGTGGGTTGCACAGTCTTGTTGAAGTCAAGCCTAGATTATTGTTGTTAGCACTAGGAGGGTTTGACCTCCAGGCCAGTTGGCTGTGAGGATCACCTGTGCTCAGATTGGGTGGGTGGAGTCTCTGGGCTGAGCAGGCAGCCTTGATTTCCCGTCAGCTCCACCCTGTGCGACACCTGAGTCTCTGTGCCTGGTGGTAATGGCCTCACGCACCTCTGAGAGAAAGCTGCTGCCGAGCTCTACCCGCTGCCGGACAATCAGCCTCTCCCAAATGAGTCTGCACGCCCAAAGTCTCACCCAGGGTTGTAAAACAGTGCAGTCCAGTGGTTTCCCTTCTTTTTTTTCTCCCGAACGAGAGAGCAAGTCATGAGTCCTCTGCGAGCTCACGCACTTCTGCAGTTCCCAATTTTACGCGCCCTCTCCACAACTTGCAGACCTCAGCAGCACCCAAGTTTCAGCGTGCTTCCTCCAATTTCACCCCGTATGAGTGTGGGTTCCCAGACCTCGGCTGGAACTGGGGAATCAGTGCAGTGGGACACCTTTGTCTCCCTCCCAGCCGGGTTTGCAGTTGCCCGCTTTTTCCGCTCCTGCACATGGCTCCTAACCTCTGACTCTGCGCATATCCTCAACTCTGCCCTCCGCCACTCCTCTGAGTCACAGTGTCCTATCTTTACTTTCATTTGTGGAATTTCCACTCAGCCAGCTTTCCGGTGATTCTGGATGATGTTCGTTCTGTCGTTAAGTTGTAGTTTTGAAATTGTTGTGTGGGGCAGCAAGATAGATGTTTACCTATGCCGCCATCTTGGTTCCTCCTCAACTAGCTCTAAAATCTTCCAAGTAACTATTCTTATCAATGGACTATTTATTACAGTAAAGCAGTGAAATACAGATATTGTTCAAATGCCCAACTTCCAATTGACATAATCTCACAGTGGCGTTTTTCAAAGAGCAAGATCTGGTTGTCAGTTCTCTGGCTCAAAGGCTGTTTTGTCTAGTTCACCATAAGTCGCTGTTTCACAGGGAACCAGGTCATGCTAACCAAACTTACAGGAGACTTTTATGTAGACCAGAATGCCAGCTTTTTAGTTCAAGTGGTTACTATAACTGCCAAGAGGCCTACAATACTTACTAGTCATTGTGTCTCTTCTTTTTAGTAAATGGATCTGGGAGACTGATAAGTAGAGGTTGTTAGTGTGCACGCAGTCAGGAAAGGTGATGAGTTGGTGGGTGTGAAGGTGGGTCATCCTGTTCCTTCCGCTGTTGCACCCACTGCCACTTCAGAGATGTTTCCCCGAGCAGCCCAGAACACCGAGGTCAGCTGCTGAGGGCTTTCCCCTTCTCTAGACTGGGTAGACGCTACAACAAAATACTTTATTTTTGTTTCCTTGATTTTAAGCAGATCATTCTCCTTAGGTAATGCTTATGTTTAAAGGGCACAATAATCTTTTTTAAAAATGCATATTTTTATTGATTTCAGAGAGGAAGGGAAAGGCAGAGAGAGAGAGAGAGAGAGAGAGAGAGAGAGAGAAACATCAATGATGAGAGAGAATCATTGTTCGGCTGCCTCCCGCACGCCCCAACTGGGGATCGAGCACGCAACTCTGGCATGTGCCCTTTTCTGGAATCGAACCTGGGGACCCTTCAGTTCGCAGGCCAGCACTTAATCCACTGAGCCAAACCGGCTAGGGCAGGGAACAGTAATCTTGGTTATGACTTAGCTTTTTGAGAATTGTAATTGTTAAGAGTTTAGGCTTTGGAATTAGATAAACTTGTATTTGAGTCCTGTTTCCACTTGTGTGACCTTATGCAACTTTCTCAACCTTGCTTAGCTTCAGTTTTCTAACATATAAAATGTAATAATTTTTCATAGAAGCTGTGACAGTGAATTCATACAACATGTAAAGCACAACCACTGTGCCTGGCACTCGGTATTCAGTGCTGCTGAGCTTGTGCACATACTGCTGTAGGGGGAGGGGCCAATCTTTGTCAAGCCTTTTTATTCCAGCTTTCCATTTTTCACTTTGCCTGCGAGATAAGAATATTTCAGCGAGCTGCTGAATGAAGAAAGATAAAAATCTGCAACCTCACTATATTCAGTTTAGTGTCCCTGCCTGTTTTTTCTAGGGACTAAGAAATGGTCACTGGCCTTTTGTTTTTGTGATGTTGATATGACTGGCTCACAAATGTGTATGGTAAATATTGAGACTTTTTTGTTTATTTTCTGTAGGCCTCACTCTACAGACAGTGCCACACACAGAAAGATGACCCTGTCACTTGCGGATAGATGTTCAAAGACACAGAAGATTAGAATCTTGCCGATGGCGGGTCGAGATCCAGAGTGCCAGCGCACGGAGATGATTAAGGTGTGTTTGCTAAGTTTATTGGGGGATTTTTGATATACTGAAAACAGCATTTCCCAAAGTGTTTATTAATCACCTCTTGTTGACCCACCTCTGTTCCTTCCAGCCTGCATGAGCAGGGAGCTGGCTTCGGGTCTTAGGCATTTTCCAAACAGTGGGTGAATGGCAGTCATAAAACAGACCTGGTGACTGAAAGGATCTGAACTTCTGCCGATACTTTCAGGCATGATTAAATCATCTGTGTCTGGTTTAGAGTCCGTGACAAAAATCAGTGGAAGTGTTAGAGATTTAGTCTAGAACAGAATAAAAGCAGGACAGAAAGTGCCTACAGGAGATCGGGCACAGTAGATGTGGTTTCTAAGGGCCATTTGTAACATTCTACCTTATAGGTTTTCAAAGCTGACACAGCTGTCACTTAGGTACAGATTCAACGGTGGGTGGTATGAGTTTGTATTGACACCATGGGCCTTTGTGCAGCACTTGCTTTGAGAAGCTGGAGACTGCAGTACAGTCTCCCCAGACCCCTGCTAGGTCCCAGCTATTGTCCTGCCTGCTTCATGGGATTTCATTCCTCTGCGGCAGGGCGCACTGAGGCTCTGGTTGCCTCAGCGTCTTTCATAGTATCTCCACCGTCAGCTCTGCTGAAGGTGTGCCCCCGAGTCTCAGCTTTTTACTCCTTGTATTTTGTTCATGGAGGCAGTAAACCAGATTCAGTAACAGTGCCTAACCCAGTGGAATGCAGGGGCATTGGCTTTGAAGTCTGACTTCTTGCTCCATTTCCCCACCTTTTCTCATCAGGGGAGCTGGAGGGACCTGCAGAGTCCAGTCTCAGCATTTATTGGAAGACCCTTCTGGATCGCTTTGATAAATCAGTCCCCCAAGCCCTCTTCTATGTCCCCAGCTTTCATGGACATGCAAAAGTACCCAGCTAGCTTGTTCTTAATCCCTGTCTTGCTGACAGTGATCATTTTGTTTGTTTTTGGTTTGGTTTTGTTGTTAATTCTCACCTGAGGATTTTTTTTCCCCCGTTGATTTTTTAAGAGAGTGAAAAGGAAGGAATGGGGAAAGAGAAAGAGAGAGACAGAGAAACATCAATGTGAGAGAGATACATCAGCTGGTTGCCTCTCGCATGTGCCCGCTGGGTTCATGTTTGAGCATTTGCCAAACAATGGCTGACTGGGGCTAGAGATTGAACTCGCAACAAAGTACAAGCCCTTGGCCAGGAATTGAACCCAGGACTCCTCTGTCTGCAGGCCAACACTCTAACCACTGAGCAACGGGCCAGGGCTTGCTGATGGAACAACCCTATTCTACTTAATGAAGTAATTTGCTACATAGGAAGTCTAGCAACAGAATTAGAGTTGTAGGCAGTAACACAGAATAGTTAAATGAAGAATTTAGAGAAATGCCAGACCATCCCTGACCTCTCACACCTGTCTCTATCTTGTGATTTGCAACATGTGGGATGCCAGGCAGATGAAGGGGGTGAAGGCTCTACTTTGGGGCTTAGGGACCGGCCCCTGCCTGCACATTCTCATCCTGTCCTCGGGAGCTGAGGGGAATACCTGGGCTCTGTGGTCATTTGGTGGAGCCTGGGCGAGTCACGTGTCTTGTCTTGGGAACGGAAAGGGCCTCCCTCAGGCATCCGCTGGGCGTGACGACATGGCTCAGCTGGTCGCTGCTGTCTGGGCTCCGATTGGCAGCACAGGGGACATGGTGGCTCCCAAGGCTGTGCCTGTGCCAGTTCCGATCGGGTGGTGTGAGGGGCCGTCTGCCTCTTCGCCCTTGTGTGGCCTTCACGCCTTAGAACTAAGTAAGGTGATCACTGTGTGTGGTAACAGGTGTGGCTTGGAGAGATCTGTACTCTGAAGACATGGGGAATAGGCATTAACCTGAGGTAGGCATTTCATGTTCTTTATAGTAAAGGTAGTTTCAAGTGGGCACTAAACTAGCTCATTTTTTTAAGTTGAGTGGTTTATTTGCTTCTTTACAGAAAGAAGAAGAACGTTTAAGGGCTTCTATTCGTAGGGAGTCTCAGCAGCGCCGAATGAGAGAGAAGCAGCACCAGCGGGGCCTGAGTGCTAGTTACCTAGAACCTGATCGATATGATGAGGAAGAGGAAGGCGAGGAGTCCATCAGCTTGGCTGCCATTAAGAACCGATACAAAGGGGGCATTCGAGGTGAGTTTGTGCAGAAACTTCATTTCAGGGTTCAGAAATTTATCTTTGCATTGGGCATACTGTGAATTATCTATTCACTGGACATTTTATTTTTAAGGTTAATATACTTCAGGGTTTAATGAACTACTCAGTGCAGAATTCTCTCCGGTGAGCCTGACAGAGTAGAAACTGCTGTAGCTCCCACTTGCAGGCTTTTGCTCCCTCAGCTCCTATTTTCTGGTTTGAAAGTTTGCCAATTCTATTTGGAACTTTTTTTTTTTAACTTAAAAAATATATATTTTTTCATTGATTTCAGAGAAAAAGGGAGAGGGAGAGAGAGAGATAGAAACATCAATGAGAAAGAATCATTGATTGGCTGCGTCCTGCATGTCCCCCCCTGGGGTTCGAGCCCACAACCCAGGCATGTGCCCTCACAGGGAATCGAATCCCAACCTCCTGGTTCATAGGTCAACACTCAACCATTGTGCCATGCCGGCCACGCCTCAGCTTTCTTTCTTTCTTTCTTTCTTTCTTTTTTTTTTTTTTTAATATATTTTATTGATTTTTTACAGAGCGGAAGGAAAAGGGACAGAAAGTCAGAAACATCGATGAGAGAGAAACATCAATCAGCTGCCTCTTGCACGCCCCCTACTGGGGATGTGCCTGCAGCCAAGTTACATGCCCTTGACCGGAATCGAACCCTTCAGTCCGCAGTCCGATGCTCTATCCATTGAGCCAAACCGGTCTCGGCCAAGCCTCAGCTTTCTTTAAATTACTAATTGGGAATTAAGAAGTTACATTTTTCAAGAAATTCATAGTGATTCCTTTCAAAGTCCTTTTTTGCATATATTCTTCTTTCACAAATACCAATAATTTAAAATGGTCAACATCTTTTCTGCGCCTGCTGAATCCCAGACAAATACTCAATCCCTTTACATGCATCCTGTTTGATCTTCAGAACATAGGTGGCAAGTGAAGAGTTCCTGAACCGGGTCACTTGACTCTGGAGGCAATGCCTCCATCACAATACTGCGCTCAGGTGTCCCCACAGCTGGTGGGAAGATGACCTGCTGAAGAGCAGGCTAAACCTGAAGGTCAGAGAGTTGGCCTGGACTGCGGATTCTACTTGCTCTAATCTCCATTCTGCCACTTTTTAGTTGGATGACTTCTGGAAAGTTATCATACCTCCCTTCTGTTACCTAATTATGAAAAAACAACCTATTAATATAGTAGGAGAATTGAAGGATATGGTACATATAAAGTACTTCACCCAGTGCCTGGCACATCACAAGTACTAAATAAATGTTGCTTAAAACTGTTCTTTTTAGTGCTACTCAGCTTTGAGCAAGTCTGAATAGTGGGAACCACATTTGTAAAAATCCTCCAAATTAGCTGTTAGAGCTTTGGGAGTGACTGTGCAATGTGACCACGCATCCTCGTTTGTCCCTGTTGAGTGATAGATTTTAAGAACAGCTAGATCTCCCCCTCTGTGACTGACTGTCCTATAAATTAACCCCTCGCTTTCTTGCAGTGATTGCATTTGTCCTGGTGCACTTTGATCCTTCCTTCCTACCTATGATTTAATTCTGACCTGTAGTACAGGGACCCTTTTATTTTTTTGATAATGCCAGTTTTCCACAGAAAAGGAAAGTTGTGGAAATAACCACATAAAGCCAAAATAAACACAAAAAATTGAGGTTGCTTTTAGGAAGACAGTTATATAGTACTAGAAGCCTGGTGCACAAATTTGTGCATGGGTGGGAACCAGCTGGCCCGGCCTGGGGTGGTGGGGGGCGGGGGAGGAGGAGAGATGCAGGAGGTTGGCCCCGCCCCTGATTGGGGGTGTTGGGGGCCAATCGAGGATGGGGCAGGCTGGGGAGAGGAGCTGCAGGCGGTTGGGTAGCCGGTCCAACCCCTGATTGGGGTGTTGGGGGCTAAACAGGGCCTGGATCAGGCTGGCTGGCTGCTGCAGTGCATGTCATAGCCACTGGTCGTTCTGGTTGTTCTGCTGTTCTGGTCGCTGGGCTTTTATATGTATAGATTCAATTCACTAGAGATTTAAAGCCTATCAGACCAGCTCATCAGCATTCAGTTCTATCCAATAGTCAGATAGGTAGGGAGTGGGGAGAAGGGGAAGACTTTGGGTTCTGAGGCAAGAGGGTTGGTCTGAAGCAGGTTGCTATTATCCCACTCAAAGTCTATCTGTGCTGGGAGATCAGAGATGACCTCATCTACACTTCCTTTTGAAACAAAAGGTCTTTACAGGAACAGGAAAGCACTGCTTCTATCTTCGAAGCTCATTTTGAGATTATTTAATTACCCTCCTTGAAAGAACTACTCCGGCTTCATAGCTTATTTGGAAGAGTAGTGGTGTCTGTTTGGTTAGTCACCTACCACACAGCCTCTTTAATATTGAAAGTGGTCATGTGAACCATTTTGTATTTTGAAAGGGTAAATGCTTCATTACAACATATCTAAATTTACATTTATCTTTAAATCAGAGCATTTTAAAGTATCTGTTTCCTCTGGGAAAATGTGCAGAAGGAATTAAAGATACTCATCAGAAGAAAAGTCCAGCAATAAATAGATAGCTGTCTTTGAAAATCACTCATACCCCTTATTCCTTTGCTTTCAGAGGAACGAGCCAGAATCTATTCATCAGACAGCGATGAAGGATCAGAAGAAGATAAGGCCCAAAGATTACTCAAAGCAAAGAAACTCAACAGTGATGAGGTAAAACCAATTTTAGGGGTTTACTCTGTGCCTACAAGTCAGCTCCTGCAATGAAGACAGTCTCACAGCCCAGGAGCACACAGAGGTCCCCACACTTCGCTGAAGCTCAGTGAGACCAGTGCAATCACAGGACAAGGAGTGTCCCAGGGGAGGGCCTGACACCAGTTTGAATGTGTGTTGGAAGGCTGCTCAGAGAAGGAGACCTTTCACTGAGTGTTAGGAAAGTTGTAGCTTGCAGGGCACGCTGGTCAGGGTGGGCATACCTGGTGGATGGAGAGGCCTGGGAGGAGACACATGGCCCTGAGATACTAGAGTTCAACTAGAGAACTAGAAATCATTCAGCATGGGGGTCAGAGGGTGTGCTTATTTTTCCCTTTTTCTTTTCAATAGATATTTTTAAGTTATGGAAATAATTCTGATAGAAGAAAAAACTGATTTCTTTTTGTTTAAATGAAATACTGCTTGAAATAATATTGAGTAATTCAGTACATTTATTGAAAAAAAATCATTCCAAAATTATATTCTTTTTTTTAATAACCTTTATTTGTTTGTTTATTTTTTAATCTTCACCAAGGACATGCTCATTGATTCTTAGAGAGAGAGGAAGGCGGCGGGGGGGGAGGGGGGGGGGGCAGAGAGAGAGAAACATCAATGACTCTCTCCTGCACACGCCCTGACCAGGAATTGAACCCATGACCTTTTGAGGTATGGGATGACACTCCAACCAACTGAGCCGCACTGGCCAAGACTTAACTTATATTCCTAATAGTATCCTTTTCAAATTATAAGAGTACGGGCACTGCCCAGCCGTGTTGCTCAGTGGTTGAGTATCCACCCAGGAACCAGGTCAGGTCACATGTCCAAGTTGTGGGCTCGATCTCCAGTGTGGGGCGTGCAGGAAGCAGCTGATTATTGCTCTCATTGATGTTTCTATCTCTCATCTCTCTCCCTTTCCCTCTCTCTTAAAAAAATAAATAAATCAACTTAAAAAATCATACTAAAATATACAGGTACTAAGAAATTTTAAAGGCCTAGATTGATGGATTGATTTATATTGATTTATATTTTCTTCTGCCAAGTGCCTTGAATAGCAGTTGCCTGGGCCCACTTTAAATTATATTTTGGGAATAAGGTCTTTTTAGATGACCTGAAAGAATGATTTCTGAGTTTTCCTAGAATTTTTTTTAATACCATGCCAATTCATTTTGATGCTTGAGATTAGAAAACTTTCATTAAGTCAGGGGCTGGAAAATTACATCCCACTTACCTATTATGGCTGGTTTGATTGGAACCTGCCCATGCTTATTTGTGTGTCATTTGTAGAAATTTTCCTGTCACAGTGGCGGAGTTGAGTAGTTGCAGCAAAAACCATTATGTTTTACAATGGCCAAGACATTTATTATTTGGCCTCTTCTGAAAGTTTGCTGACCCCTGCCTCAAAGCAGTGGGCCTGGACTTGTGCCTGGTTCACAGGACAATAAGGACGTAGTGCTTTGGGGCCTGCTGTTCCTCTGCTCCCCTCGGCCTTTGTCTCTGGTCCTCAGCACCCTGCAAGGCATAACAACTAGCGCTCAAGTTCGCAGAGCTTGGTAAATGTCTTCCAGGAGGGCAGCGGCAGTGCTCTACTTATCTCTGTGGGTTCCTGCTTTCGCTTCATTTTTGGCCTCTGATTATGCTTTATTTTTTTGCTGTCTCATTGCTTTGTTTATACTTTTCCATCGTTGTTATTTTCAGTGGGAGGGTTATTCAAAAGATTGTTCTGTCACCCAGAAAATAACGTATGTTCTTGTTATCCATGGTTTTAATAATTTGGGCCTTCTGTGAACTGAGCTTCTATAGGCTCTTATGTGAAGCAGAATTTCATTCTTGGCATTATTTGTTGGAAGTGGCATGCTATGGAAGATAACTGGACAGAAATTGTTAAATCACTCTGCAGCATATAGAAAACAAATAAATTACATAGGAAACATCCTAATGAGGTGTTTACAGTGTGTTGAACTGTTGGCAAGTGGGGATCCTTATTTGAGCAGATGCTATTTTACTTCTTGGCGAGCAGAGACTATGAGTAAAAACTGAGAAGTGCGGTGGGATTTCTCTTTATTTCTCGTATTCTCAGAAAGGATATTTTAACATGTGATCCATCAAGTGGCTTTCTTCAAGGCTGGGCAATTACAAATCTTAGCTGTCTGTTTAGACACCACCCTCCACCTTTCTCACCCAAATGCTCTCTGTTAGGTCGTCCTGTACCCTTTCCTTCCTCTTTCCTGACAACAAAGATTTTACTTCTGCCTGAACCTCCCAATGCCTGCCACTGTCCTCTCGTATTACTCCAGTTTAAGTCCTGGTCATGGGTTATGATGGGAGGGGGTCAAGAAGGGATCACACCTGATTTAGGTCCCTCCAATATTTGTAGGTGCAACTCCTCAATACCATGAGCCTGGGTATGCCTGTGAGAAATAGGGGAGTTTATAGACCCTAATGTCCCATACCAGAGAACTACCATTACCACCTCTCAGAGCATTCCTTAATATATGGGGCAAAGGGCATGAGACTAGGTCAGAATGAACTGGATCTTGGGGCTACTCTTTACAACTTACATGGCTTAGAGCAAGTCATCTCACATTTCGGGATCAGTTTCCTCATCTGTTCAGTGGGACTCATGCGTGCTTCCTTCTAAAGTTGTTGTATTATAGTAAACTAGAGGCCCGGTGCATGACATTTATGCACAGGGGATGGGGGAGGATGTCCCTCAGCCCAGCCTGCACCCTCTCCAATCTGGGACCCCTCAAGGGCAGTCGGACATCCTTCTCACAATCCAGGACTGCTAGCTCCAAACTACTTGCCTGCCTGCCTCCCTGATTGCCCCTAACTGCTTCTGCCTGCCAGCCTGATCATTCTCTAACCACTACCCTGCCAGCCTAATTGATGTCTAACTGGTCCCCTCCAGCCTGTTTGCCCCCAACTTCCCTCCTCTGCTGGCCTGTCACCCCTAACTGCCCTCCTCTGCAGGCTTGATCACCCCCAACTGCCCTCCCTTGCAGGCCTGGTCCCTCCCAACTGCTCTCCCCTGCTGGCCTGATGGCCCCCAACTGCCCTCCCTTGCAGGCCTGGAACCTCCAACTGCCTTCCCTGGCTGGCCATCTTGTGGTGGCCATCTTGTGTCCACATGGGGGCAGGATGTTTGACCACATGGGGGCAGCCTTCTTGTGTGTTGGAATGATGGTCAATCTGCATATTACTCTTTTATTAGATAGGATATTACTTTTTTATTAGATAGTTAGCAGGTAAAGTGGATAACACAGAACAAAAAGTGCTACCTTCTCCTCCCCAACAGTGTGTAAGTTACAGAAGAGAAGAATACAGCTTCTTATCCTCCTGATTTTTGTAAGCAGTAAAAACTTTAGAAAACCTAAATTACTTCAAAGGAAGGAAAATGAGGAGGAGGAGAAACCAGGAAAGGGAAAGACCCATGAGGAAACATGAAAGCAATGGAAAGGCAGGGGGGCATGGCCAGTTCTCACCTGTCTGTGTCTTCATAGTTTACATGTAATTCCTCGGTGGAGTTGTTTTTTAATGGCTTTTAGAACTTGTAAATTTGGAAACTGGTTATGACCCTTTCCACTGTTTTTATTCACCTAGTGAATGTTCTTTTTAAAATAGTTACTTGCTTTTGAGTTTTCATAGAGTCATTCATCTCAGAGCTACTTTGATAAACCTTTCTAGAAATAATCTCTATTGACATTTAGATTTAAAATGTTTTTGTCTGCTTAGGAAGGTGAACCTTCTGGAAAGAGAAAAGCAGAAGATGATGATAAAGCAAATAAGAAGCATAAGAAGTACGTGATCAGTGATGAAGAGGAGGAAGATGATGACTGAAGTGCAAAATGTGAAAACATTTATATATTTTATTGTACAGTTTGTCTTATAAATATGATGTAAACATGAGTTATTTTGATTGAAATGAATTGATTTGCTTCTCTGTAATTTTAACTGTAATAAAATGTTTTTTAAAGACAAGTCTCTATTTAAGAAATTGACTTTTCCCAAAGCAAGTTGATTTTATTAACATTGAGTCTTAGGTTTTCTTTTTTATATTTATATTTATTTATCTATTTTTTGAGTCTTAGCTTTAGTGAATTCCTGCTGCTCTAATGCACCCCTTTGCATGCCCCACATGGAAGCCGCCTGGGCAGGGTCTGATGGGGCCAGTTAGGCATCCTTCTTAGGGTACAGAGTTTAAAGGGGCACAAAATTGTCTGTAATTGTACTAGTTTGCTAGAGTTAACTAATACAAAGTACCCAAAGTGGGTAGTTTAAACCAATGAAATGTATTCCCACACAGTTCTGGAGCCCAGAAGTCCCAAATCAGGATCCTTGCCCTGCCCTGGCTTCTGGGGACTCCCAGTCACCGTTGGTTTTAGTCTCTGCCTCTTTCTTCACATGACATTTCCCCGTGTGTCTGCTCTGTGTCTCTGTATCTCCAGATTTCTCTCTCCCAGATGCACAACGGTCAGTGGGTTTTGGGCCAAACCTAATCTAGTGTGACCTCATCTTCACCAATTACATTTCTAAGACTCTATTACCAAATAAAGTTCTGAGGTTCTGGGTGGATATGAATTTTGAGGGATCCCTACCTACTAAAGTAATCAAAATTAATAATGTAATACAACATTTAAAAAAATTGAATGTTAAAAAACCCCATGATGAACAAAATATCAACGTTTTAAAGACAGGATCTGCTTTTCCAATGCCGTGGTGGAATGTGCCACATCTTCTCACAGGACTCTCAGGATCTAGCGGTTTCTGGCCAAGACACAGAAGCAGAATTGGCCTCTCTCCCAATGGATTCCGATGGGGACTGGCAATAAAATCAGGTACAACTCCAAGAGGAGACATGGGGAAGAACCAAGCTGGGTCTGTAAGGGATTGCACATGATGTAGCTCACCTATGTATTCTGTGTCCTTATTGCTTACAATTTACCACATCACTGAAAAGATTACTACCATCTGGACAGTTAGGCGTGTAAATGATTGGAGAGTGATTTTTCTGTTAATATGTTTCTGCACTAGAAGGTTGGTTCAGTAGTAAATACGTGAGACTTTTAAAAAAGACAGATGTGGCAGGACTGGAATTGGGGTAAGGCAAGTGAGGGGTGCAGAGCTGGTTGGATTCTCTTTAAAATTGTATATTTTGTTCAGGTGTTTTGTTTTTGTCTTGTTTTGCATGGAACTAAGAAATACTGCGGTGTTACTCTCCCTGGACGCTGAGACTTCGGCCCCTGTTAGGTTTCTCACACAAGGTGAGTGTCTCACTGTCGCATCCTGGTCCTGGCCCTGCTGTCGCACTGGATGGTGGCTGAGTTCCCAAGGTGAGTACCAGGGAGTGAGCCAGGTGGAAGCTGAATTACCATTTCTTGCTTTCTCCTTTTATGACTTGCACCGAAAGTCCCATCAAAATCCAGCACATTCTGGGGGGGTCGGGGGAAGGTGAGGGCATGTGGGGGGGCGGGTATGGGAGGCCGGGGGAGGTCAATGGGGGAAAAAGGGAGATATATGTACTATTATTTGTAATACTTTAAACAATTTTTAAAAAATGAGAGAGAACTAAAAAAAAAAAAAAAATCTACCACATTCTGGTCATTTGAAGTAAGTCAGTGATGCAAGCCCATATTCACAGGGTGGGAAGCTTGACACCGCTTGATGGTAGGGATAGCAAAGAATTTGCAGAGATGTTTTAAATTCGCCCCACACTTACACGACTTTTCTGTAGTGCTCTCCTACATGCACTAATCTTGCCCCTGTGATTGGACTGCACCCCACTTCCTTCCTGTTAGTGCAGTCTGGGTGTGGTGGCTGTGGGAAGCCGACCTGGTTACAGAGGAAGAAAAGCGACATCAGAAGAGGAAACCTTGAGTCCCTTTGCTGTTTTTTGGCTATCAAGTTAGAACTACTCTCGTGGCTTTAAAGAGCCTTCATTCTGACTTCCAAGGCAAAAATTTTTTTGGTTTGTTTTTAAGGAAAAAATTAATGTTTTAATATTGTTTAATTACAATATGATTTTTTTAAATAGGGAAAACGTGTACCTACACCATAGTGAATAATAAATTACAGTTTCTCTTTCAAGACATCTTTTACAAATTTGTCAGTGATTTTGTGACAAATTCAACCCAGGGATATGTCTTGGCCAGGAACCAAACCTACTGATTCATAGGTTGACGCTCAATCCCCGAGCCACGTCAGCTGGGCACAACTGAATTTTTAAATTCTTACTCATTTTCAATATAAGTAAATTTGTTCATTTTCACTTGTAGTTTATCAAAGAACACTTCATTAATTTTAATTTTGAAAAAGTCTTATAAAGCACCAGATACTCATTAATAGGAAAAGTTACATATAAGGATACATTGATAGCAATTCATAAAATCTCATTTCACAATAAATTCCAGAAATTTCAACTGTTCCTCTCCTCCGAGATTAATTCTACAAGTTTTCAAAGTATCTGCAGTAGGAAAAAAAAAAATTTAAACACAAAAACTAATCACATAAAAAGGCAGAATTGTGCCGAAACTGGTTTGGCTCAGCGGATAGAGCATTGGCCTGCGGACTGAAAGGTCCCAGGTCCGATTCTGGTCAAGGGCATGTACCTTGGTTGCAGTCACATCCCAAATAGTGGGTGTGCAGGAGGCAGCTGATCAATGTTTCTCTCTCATTGATGTTTCTAACTTTCTATCTCTTTCCTTTCCTCTCTGAAATCAATAAAATATATTTTAAAAAAAGAAAAAAAAGGCAGAATTGAAGTCAAGTTCTATTTCTTCACTTTTATCATTGAGCTATTTATTATTTAAACACAGAAATGCATAGTCCTTCATGAACTGAAAATATAAACTGCACTCAAAATGAGCTTGAATTATTCTGAACTGTTGTGAAACTACTCTTTAAATAAATACATGTGACTGCATCCCTGGTGTTGGGAGGTTGATTATATCACCAGAGTTCCCCAAAGTAACTTCAATGTATATGCAATTTTTAAAGATAAATCATATGTGCTAATTTGAATATTATACACATACTAGAGGCCCGGTGCACAAAATTCGTGCACAGGGGGCAGGGGATGTCCCTTAGCCCAGCCTGCACCCTCTCCAATCTGGGACCTCTCGAGGGATGTCCGACTGCCTGTTTAGGCCTGATCCTGGTAGAATCGGGCCTAAATGGGCAGTTGGACATCCTTCTCAATTCAGGACTGCTGGCTCCAAACTGCTCACCTGTCTGCCTCCCTGATTGCCCCTAACTGCTTCTGCCTGCCAGCCTGATCACCCACTAACCACTACCCTGCCAGCCTAATTGATGTTTTTTGTTTGTTTGTTTAAATATATTTTATTGATTTTTCACACAGAGGAAGGGAGAGGGATAGAAAGTCAGAAACACTGATGAGAGAGAAACATCAATCAGCTGCCTCCTGCACACTCTTTTATTAGATAGGATTATTAAAACAACATTCAACTGTAATTGCAGCAAGTGTAAAGTTAAAGCAGCAAAATGAAAAATAAATTCTGCTCTTATTATTCTTTTGGGTTTGAAGAGGGAAAACCTATCTAATTTTTTTATGACCAATACAAAAGTTGATTTAACAAAAAGTTCAATGTGAAAATGGACACATTTCAATTTTTATATTGTAGTAAAAACGGTGCAGTGGAAAAAAAAAGTTAAAACAGCAAAAATTGTGTTTTGAGAAAGAACATTTTGTCATTGACTAGAGGCCCAGTGCATGAAAATTCATGCACTGGAGGGGGGTTCCTCAGCCTGGTCTGCCCCCTCTCACAGTCCAGGAACCCTCAGGGGTGGGAGGCAACTCAGTAATCACCCCCATCACACCTCTGTTGCTGCCACTGCCGGCAGTCCAAGCCTTGGCTGGCCCTGGGTACCTGGGCAGTTGCCATGCGAGTCTTGCCTGTGCTTTGGGCGTCAGCTGGGCAGCTGACATCTGAGGCTTGCCTGCACCTCGGGCTAGCCCTGGGGGTTTGGAGGGCTAAGAGGACTGGGGGACTCCATTGGCAGGCACACCTGCTTCCCTGGCAGGGCTGAGGGGATTAGCTGCTGCCATCTTTGAAGGTGTGTCAGTCAATTTGCATATTCCCTCCTTATTGGCAGTGGGTGCCACCATCTCTGTGATGGTGTGAGGATCAATTAGCATATTCCCTCTTTATTAGATAGGACTGGAGGCCTGGTGCACGAAATTTGTGCACAGCGGGTGGGGGAATGTCCCTCAGCCGAGCCTGCACTGTCTCCAATCTGGGACTCCTCAAGGGATGTCCGACTGCCTGGACATCCTTCTCACAATCCAGGACTGCTGGCTCCAAACTGCTTGCATGCTTGCCTCCCTGATTGCCCCTAACTGCTTCTGCCTGCCAGCCTGATCACCCCTAACCACTCCCCTGCCAGTCTGATTGATGCCTAACTGCTTCCCTGCCAGGCTGTTTTTGCCCCTAACTGCCCTCCCCTGAAGCCCTGGTCACCCCCAACTTCCCTTCCTTGCAGGCCTGGTCCATCCCAACTGACCTCCCTTCTGGCCATCTTGTGGTGGCCATATTGTGGCAGTCATCTTGTGGTGGCCATCTTTGACCACATGGGGCAGCCATCTTTGATCACATGGGGCAGCCATCTTTGACTACATGGGACAGCCATCTTTGACCACATGGGGCAGCCATCTTTGATCACATGGGGCAGCCATATTTAGAATTGCTAGCTACCTTTATTGAATGATCCTAAGGTAGGCATCCCCCATCTGCCCTTTGTTTTTCTGTCAATCCTCACCCAAGGATAATTTTTCCATTGACTTCTTAGAGAGAATGGAAGGGAGGAAGGAGGGGAGGGAGAGGAAGAGAGAGAGAGAAACACTGACGTGAAAGAGACACATTGGTTGGTTGCCTCTTGCATGTACCCTGACCAGGACCAGGGATCAATGAAACCCAGGTATGTGCCTTTAACTGGGAATCGAACCCGCAACCCTTCAGTCTGTGGGCTGACGCTCTAACCACTGAGTGGTACTGGCCAGGGCTCACCTGCCCTGTCCTTGACCCCCTACTGTTAGGAGACAGCTTTTCTTATGGGTGTCACATAGTTCTGATGGTTTGTGATGGTGTGAGGGTCAATTAGCATATTCCCTGTGTGCCCTCTTTAACTGTGTTTACTCAAAGTCTGACCGCCTTTGCTGTAGACTATCTTTCCAAGAAGCAACATAGAACAGTTTTCTTTTTCTTGCTCTCCCCACGTAGCGATGCTGGGCCAATCACATTCCAGCTTTGCCTGCAGCCCCCTGTTAGGGGGCGCCACAGAAAGGCTGGAAGCCTAGATGGGAAAGAACAGATGGCTTTTTCCTGTTTGTTTGTGGCACTCTCTGGGGGCTTCCTGCGCCTTGCAGGTCTCCGGGGGGCAGCACTGCTTGGCCCAACAGGGCAGTTCCTTCCCACAGCAGCCCATCCGGCCTGCAGTTTGCCGGCCCTGAGGCAGCCTGCTGTGCTCCCTGAGACAGTGGCAGCCCGACACTTGCTGAGGTAAAGTTTCCTCCCACGTGTTCAGGTTAGCAATCCCACCTCTCCGCCCCCACGCTCCTCACGGGAGGGGTGGAAGTTGCTCTGAATTTGATACTTCTGTGAGCCTTTTATACTTTTATACTTTTTTATACTTTTTGTAACATAATTAACAACTTGAAACCTAAGTATAATGTTTTAAGTTAACTTCTGTATAGGCAACTGGTATGTTTCCTGCTGCCCACCCAGGGCCTGAGGAAACAAGTCCTCAGAGATGATTTTTGGAGGTTGGTTTGGGTTTGAACGCAGCACGGGGCTCCTCAGCAGTGGGGAGCAGTGCTGGTCAGCAGGTTACCCCTTGGTTGGGGCTCAGGGGCTGCTCCCCTTGTGTGGCAGTGATGGCTGTAAGTCTGCTGTGTAGGATGGATACTTCTAAGTGTCCCAGAAACAATCACAAGCTTAGGTCTTCTTTATTATTTTTAAAAAATATATATTTTATTGATTTTTTACAGAGCAGAAGGGAGAGGGATAGAAAGTCAGAAACATCCATGAGAGACATCCATCGGCTGCCTCTTGCACGCCCCTTACTGGGGATGTGCCTGCAGTCAAGGTACATGCCCTTGCCAGAATCGAACCCGGGACCCTTCAGTCTGCAGTCCGACGCTCTATCCACTGAGCCAAACCGGTCTCGGCTTCTTTATTTTTTAAATTATTATTTATTTTTAATCCTCACCCGAGGACATGCTTAGAAACAGGAAGGGATGGATGGAGGGAGGGAGGGGGAGAGAAAGTGAGAAAGAGAGAGAGAGACCTCAATCAGCTGCCCCCGACTGGGTTCGAGCCAGCAACCACCTGGTATGGGCCCTGAACTGGGAATCGAACCAGCAATTTTTCAGTGCTTGGGACAACTCTCAACCAACTGAGCCACACCAACTTCTAAGTGCCCCAGGGCCCTTACAGAAACAAAATCACAAGCTTAGGTCTTTTTAATTAATTAATTAATTAATCAATCAATTTTTCAATCTTCACCTGAGGATATACTTAGAGAGGAGAAGGGAAGAGATAGACAGACAGACAGAGACAGACATGAGAGAGAAACATCTATTGGTTGCCTTCTGTGCAAGTCCTGGCAGGGAGTTGAGCTGGCAATCTTTCGGTGTGCAAGATGGCACTCAACCAACTGCGCCACACCGGCCAGGCACCAGTTTAGGGCTTTTAAATGCTTAGCTAAGTCATGGTCGGAGAACCAGGTGCTTTCGTGACCGCCCGGAGGAATCTCATATTTACAGTCAGAGGGCTAAGGTAACTGAAAATCCAACAGCATTTAACCCTGTGACTGCAGATTTACCATGTCCATTGAATTCACAGCCTCTCTGGGTCTTTTGTGTGAAAGGGCATTTGGTGGAGAAAGAAACTACGAATGAGCAAATCTGGACTCAGATGAAGCTCAGAACCTCAACTTTCCAGTCACTCTGAGCCTCCCAGCCGCTGGCCTCCCTGTGCCTGAGGAAACAGGCCGGTTCTGTTTGAAAACGTTCTGTTTGATAACATGCCCCGATCAGTTTCCATTCTCGACTCATCCAGCTGACCCACTGTTGACCAGTGACCCATCACTAGGATTTCATCATTTTAGAAGAAATAGCTTATGCACCACAAGATCTACAATATTTTGCTAATAAATGCAGGCAGAGCCGGGGAAATATGTGTGGAAGTAGATTCTAAGGATGAGATGAAGGACAGACTATAACACTAGTTTGGGCCAAATTTACTGATCTGGGTGCACTTGTATATTTTGAGTCTGATGTGTTAGCACATATAACAGGGCATGACTCTATGCTTGGCTGGTTAGTGAAAGCAAACTCAATGGTTACCTCCATTGAATGAAGTTGAAATGTCAAAGCTTCCCTGGAATTACGTGAAGGGAACCCAAAGACTTAAGGAGATAGGATTGTTGGGGTACACATCTCATGTGACCTGCATACCACCCCCTACCTTCTCCAGCTACCTCCCTTGAGAAGCCAGCTAGAAATAACAAGTATTTAACATACCTCACAGTTTCTGAGGGTCAAGGAGGGCTCAGTAGGGTGGTGCTGGCTCGGGGTCTATCAAGACATTGGATAATGCGAGAGTGCATTATCTGGCGGCTTGCCTGGGGCTGAAGGATCTGTTTCCGAACAGCTCTCCTGGCTCTTGGCAGGAGGTCTCGGTTTCCCACCACAGCCTCTCCTTAGCAATGTGAGTGCCTTCACAATCATGGCAGCTGGCTTTCTCTAAAGCCATTGACCCAAAAGAGAAAGCGAGGCAGAAAAGCCACAAGTTTGCCCTGGATGGTGTGTTCAGTGGTTAGAGCATCAGCCTGCACACCCAAGGATTGCAAGTGCAATTCCTGGTCAAGGGCACATACCTGGGTTGCAGGTTTGATCCTGGCCCCAGATGGGGCATGTGCAGAAGGCAAACAGTCGATGTTTCTCTTTCTCCCCCTCCCACCACCCCTCCACTTACTCTAAAATTCAATGGAAAAAAATATCCTCAGGTGAGGATTGACCAAAAAAAAATAAAAATAATAATAATAATAGAAAGAAAGAAAGAAAGCTACAAGTTCATAGCTTAGCCTCGGAAGTGAGGTTGTATTCTATTGATCACACAGACCAACCAGGATACAATGTTGGAGGGGACCACACAAGGGCAAGGATACCAGAGGCAGGAATTGGGAACTATCTTGAAAGCTGTCCATCACAACTTTGCCTTCCACCAAATTTATCACCTTCCTTCTCCAGAGATACTCTCCTCAGGTTTTGAGGGCCAGGCTCTGGGAGTCCGTTCGAGGTTAGGTTTGTTGAGATTTGGTTTATGAATCTTTGGGAATATGTTGAAGTGATAGGCTATGAACCATCTGAAGAATTTTTCAGAAAAATTTAGACTGCATTTCTCTCCAACATGGAAGCTTCTAGTGGAACCATGGATCTGTTTGGAGACATAGATGATATTTCTTCCGAGAGTGATGATGACAGTCAGCCATCGGTTGCACGACAGCCTGTTGTAAGTACGATCACTCATCTCAACTGCTCCCACTGCTCAAAGCGAAGGGGAAATTTCCAGAGGGCCTGACTCTTCCATGTGGAGAGAGCATCGGGAGGGCTGAGCAGCAGTCTGAAACATCGGATGAATGAATGGTGACTTTCTGAGCTACGATGAGAATTTCTGGATATTATGAAGCACAAAAGGAATTGCTTAGAATGAGGTTGATGTCAAGCTTTAGGAGCTAGACTGTCAGGACTCAAAATTTAAAAACCTTTTATTTAAAAGTTATTCAATCCTGTGCCAGTTGTAATAGTTGCTTAGCCTTGAAGGAGTGCATAATTTCACACTTCTGTTGTTAAATATCTTATGCAAACTCGGTATGTCAGCAAAATAGACTTTTTTTTTTTCCTGGTAATGCAAGCGACTAACTCTTGTGAATTTTGCGGTGGGGGTAGGAGAATAGAGGATGAAACTTTAAGAGGTTGCTGACTGCTTTATCCCTAAACTGATGTCTAATTGTACTTCTGGTCACACCTGCATCTGCCTGGTGCGAGAGGCGACGGGATATTTCCAGTGTGGCTGCCAGCTCTCACGTCCTGGTTCTTCTCTAGGACGCACGCAGATTGCCTCAGGACCAGCAGGAGGAAGAGCCGATTTCTGACATCAGGATAGAAGTAGAAACTCCCTTCTTCAGACCTGATTTAGGAAATGAATTGCACTTTGTGAAGCTACCCAAATTTCTCAGCATAGAACCCAGGTAAGAGAACTGATTCAAGTTTTCTTTTTTTCAAGATATTGAATGAAAACATGTAGAATGTAGATGTGTTTTCTTACTTATGAGTTGGCGAATCACAAAGATCGGAGATTTCTCATCTAATGAAAAAATAAGTTTATGATGTTCTGCAGTAGAAAAGTGATGGATTACTGGTGTGTGAGATTTTTTTATGTTAACATGGAATTTCTGATGTAAGTTTTTTTTTAACCTTTTAAAAAATGTATTTTTATTGATTCAGAAAGAAAGGGAGATAGAAATATCAATGATAACAGAGAATCATCGATTGGCTGCCTCCTGCACACCCCTTACTGGGGATCAGAACCCACAACCCTGGGCATGTGCCCTGACCAGAATTGAATCCAGGACCCTCGGTCCACAGGCCGATGCTCTATCCACAGAGCCAGACTTGCTAAGGCTGATGTGAGCGAGTTTTAATGCGAATAATTATTGTAACATTTAGGCACTTTTCTTATAAATAAACAGACATCACAGCTGACAAAGGAATTTCTTATTAGTCTGTAAAACTTAAAAGTCAGAAAATGAGAGTGAGAAAGTTTGCTAGAGAAATCACAAATGTTCAATATGAAAGCCATTGTGAATCTAGAAAAGAATGATTTGGGACAAGAGTGTTAATTGGTATTACACAAAGGTCCACGAGTACAAGCAGTTAAACATGACATTTCTTTAAAAAAAAAACACATATTTTTATTGATTTCAGGGAGGTAGGGTGAGGGGAGGGAGATGGAAACATCAATGATGAGAGAGAATCACTAGTCGGCTGCTCCTACATGTCCCACACTGGGGATCGAGCCCACACCCAGGCATGTGCCCCGACTGGGAACTGAACTTTGATCTTCTAGTTCATATGAGATAACCACTGAGCCATGCTGGCTGGGCAACATGACACTTTTCTTTAAAAATATGGAGAGATAGATCATGTGTTACCTGTAATTAGAAGACATTTTATCAAGCAAAGAAGACTTTAAATTATTTAATCACGTTTGGATTTTGTTTCATGTAATATATTTTTAAATTTCAAGAGAGTACAGTAAATTTTTATACTTCCTTGAAGTTTTTACATGAAGTGATTCGCCTACTGGATTTTTAAAAAACACATTGGTGCATGTTGTTAAGATTATAATTTATAGTATTAATCATATTCATTACTAAATATGGCTAATTAACATTAAAAACAATTTTTAGACCTTTTGATCCTCAGTATTATGAAGATGAACTTGCAGATGAGAAAGTGCTTGATGAAGAAGAGAGAATCAGGTTAAAAATAAAGGTAAAGTTCACTTTAATCCTTTCTTTTGGTAAGTTTTTCGTTTTTATAAAGTAAAATACAGGGATAATAACTTGAGACTTGAGCTTATGAAATGATCTTTCATATTTACTATTCAATCAACAAATAACAGTTTAGAACAAGGAATTAAATGCCTTTTCAGAATATTTTTAGGGAGAAGGTACATCATCATTTTAAATCCCTGTAGAATTGTCACTTTTCTAATCTTTTATTTGTAGTTGTAATTTTTTGACAAAAGACAAAAATTACTGAAAAATTTTGGCTACCTCTTTCAGGATAAAGATAATGTAGCGAGGGCCCTGGGACTGCCTGCACATTTCACAGTGGAGAGATCCCAGAGACTTCCCATAATAGAACTATCTCAGGCCCTTTATGGGAATTCAGATTGTGCACAAAAAGGGACCTTGTCATTGGGCAGTTTCTCTTGGGATGGCCAAGCACTACCATTGCTCTCACAGGGGTTTCCCATGTGCTTTCGCCAGGGGCTCCAGTAGTGGCTGTGAGCAGGATCCATTTTTTTTTTTTTTTTTGCTACTTTTGTGACTTGGAGTTTCCTACCATACGTGAAGGGTAAACTTTAACTTTTAGTTTAAACAGGACAAAGCACAAGTCTCAAGTTTTAATTTATTAATTATTTAATGGTTTATTTTTTAAAAATGTTATTTAATGCAATGTCCAGAGCTTTTAAAAAATATATTTTTTATTGATTTCAGAGAAGAAGGGAGAGGAAGATAGAAACATCAATGATGAGAGAGAATCATTGATTGGTTGCCTCCTGCACGCCCCATACTGGGGATTGAGCCCACAACCCAGGCATGTGCCCTTGACTGGAATCGAACTCGGGACCCTTCCGTCCACAGGCCAACACTCTATCAACTGACTCAAATCAGCTAGGGCCAGAGCTTTGTCGTCTTATTAGGCTAGGGGGCACTTCTTTAGTCCTTCTTTCATTGGGTTCGAGGTCCTTCAGATGGCCCTGCAATAGGCGGATGTACCAGTTCGAACTGCCTACTCAGATGGACTCTGTCACCCTTAAAGTTCTTGATGTGCTGCTTAGAACTCCTTCCTGCATCACATTTATCACCTGCTTCCACTGCTATAAGCTGGGGCTCAAAAAAGATTTAAACAAAATGTGTAGTTAGATTAACCAATATCTCTAGGTTCTTGTAGCAAGAAGGTTGCAGTGTGGCCCAATCAGCTATTTTTTTTGAAGCCTATTCTATCACTACCTATGGATTCTTGGCACATGATCATAAGTCACTCAAGGAATAAAAAACTTACAGTGCCCTAGCCAGTTCGGCTCAGTGGATAGAGCATTCTCCTGCGGACTGAAAGGTTTGGTTCCTGGTCAAGGGCATGTATCTCAGTTGCAGGCTCGATCCCAGCCCTGGTTGTGGCATGTGCAGGAGGCAACCAATTGATGTGTCTCTCTTGCATTGATGTTTCTCTGTGTTTCTCCCCGTCCCTTCCATTCTCTCTAAAAATCAATGGAAAAATATCCGCGGGTGAGGATTAACAAAAAAAGAAGGAAGAAGAACATGCAGCTTGTCACACCGTGTGCCTAATGCCTTTGTGTTCTGAGCCAGGTAGAGAATACTATTCGATGGAGGTTACGCCAGGACACAGAAGGAAATGAGATTAAAGAAAGCAACACTCGGTTGGTGAAGTGGTCAGATGGAAGGTGAGCGCAAATGCCTAAGAGTGATAAAACCCCCAGAGGGCGCCTGTGAGGATGTGAAGTTTTCTGGGTAGGACTCTATTTTGGGGTCATCTTTCATTAAACCGTGAACAAATTCTAGGCCTCTGGGAAAGCTGGGAAAACTAAACAGGGTTGAAATCATGGTGCTGCACTGATGGGAGACATTATGATATATATTTTTAAAAATATTTTTATTGATTTAAGAGAGGAAGAGAGAGATAGAAACATCAATGGTGAGAGAGAATCATTGATTGGTTGCTTCCTGCATGTCCTTAATGGGGATTGAGCCTGCAACCAAGGCATGTGCTCTTGACCAGAATCGAACCCGGGACCCTTTAGTCCACAGGCTGATGCTTTATCCACTGAGCCAAACCGGCTAAAGCTGGTGGGAGACTTTAGAAATGGTCCCAGATGTGATCGAATTCATGGTGTCTACCTACTGTTAGCGCCATGTGTGAGCTATGAGACATTATACATTGCTGTGTTTTTTTTTATACCTTTATTGTTCAGTTTATTAATTACATCTTCCCCCAATAGCTCCCCTCCACCCAGTACCTATCCCACTCTATGCCCTTACCTCCCCCCCACTCTGTCCTCTCCCATAGTTGCATGACCTTTGTCCAGTCTCTTGCTGTACTTCCCGCACCCTTTTTCTCACCAAGCATTATCAGTCCATTCCCTCTCTATGTCCATGATTCTGTTCTATTCCTCATTTTATCCTGATCATCAGGTTGTTAATTCACTTGATTTTTAGATTCATTCGTTGATAGATGTGTACTTGTTGTTCATAATGTACATTTTTACCTTTTTCTTCTTCTTCTTAAACTATACCTTTCAGCATTTCATATAGTGTTGGTTTGGCGGTGATGAACTCCTTTAGCTTCTTCTTAGCTGCGAAGCACTTTATCTGACCTTCAATTCTGAATGACAGCTTTGCTGGATAGAGCAATCTTGGTTGTAGATTCTTGCTATTCATCACTTTGAATATTTCTTGCCACTCCCGTCTGGCCTGCATCGTTTCTGTTGAGAAATCTGCTGACAATCGTATGGGTGCTCCCTTATAGGTAACTAACTGTTTTTCTCTGGCTGCTTTTAATATTCTCTCTTTATCTTTTGCTCTTGGCATTTTAATTATGATGTGCCTTGGTGTGGTCCTCTTTAGATTCCTATATTTTGGGGTTCTGTGCACTTCTTGGGTTTTCAAGTCAATTTCTTTCGCCAGGTGGGGGAAGTTTTCAGTCACTATTTCTTCTAGTAGGTTTTCCTTATCTTGCTCTCTCTCTTTTTCCGGCACCCCAATAATTCTGATGTTGGTATGCTTGAGGTTGTCCCCAGAGGCCCCTTATACTATCTTCAATTTTTTGGACTCTTTTGGCTTCTTGCTTTTCCAGCTGAGTGGATTTTGCTTTTTTGTATTTCAAATCTTTGACTTGGTTTTTGCGGTCGTCTGGACTGCTTTTGGGTCTTTGTACAATATTTTTTGTTTCAGTCAGTGTATGCTTGATTTCTAATTGGTCTTTTTTCATATCCTCGTAGGCGTTGTTCATTTCTTTGTAGGTGTTATTTATTTCGGCATAGTTCTCATTAATTTTCTCGGCCTTTTCTAGTAGCCTCTTCATAAACCTAATTACTGTGGTTTTGAACTCTATGTCTAGTCATCTATTTTCCTCCATTTCTTTCACAGCTGAGTTCTTTCCTTTTCTCTGCATTGTGGTTGCTTTCCTGAGTTGGTCCCTTAGCGGTGTGTGATAGGTATCCTCTAAGGAACAGTGGCTCAGCTTCCTTATGCAGCGCCCGGCGTCAGCCTTAGGTCCGCCCTACTTGGCGCACAGCTTCAGCGTCTAATGGGCGTGCGGCATCAGGCTTAGGTCCGCCCTTCGTGGCGCACCGCTTCAGGTCTATGGGGCTCCCGGCGTCAGCTTATCTGTGCGGCTCTCGGGTCTCGGTGTTGGGTGGCAATGTAAATCCACCGCTGGTCTCCCCGTTGCCAGACAACTCTGCCTCTCCCCAAATGAGTCTGCACAGCCAAAGTCTCACTCAGGGTTGTAAAACAAAGCAGTATGGTGGTCTTCGAGCAAGTGAGCGAGCGAGTTGCGCGTTCTCTGCCTGGTCGCGGACTACAATTTACTTGTGCACTCTCCCTAAACACACGGACCTCAGCCGCACCCGGGATCCTCCTTTCCCCGACCTGGGAGCTCGCCTGGTACTGGGGGGTCAGTGCTGTGGGAGGCCTCTGCCCTCCCCGCTGGAGAAAACCAGCCGGGCTTGCTGTCTGCCACCTGTCCCTCGCCGCTCGCTCGTGCTCTGAACCTCAAAGCTGCGCACCGCTGCTTTTATGTGTGGAATTTTCACTCAGCCAGCTCTCCGGTGATTCTGGATGTTGTTTGTTCTGTTGTTAAGTTGTAGTTTCAGAATTGTTGCGTGGACAGCTAGATAGGTGCTCACCTATGCCGCCATCTTAGTTCTCCCTCTCCCATTGCTGTGTTTTGAAAAACTGATTTACTAATGAAGTGGTAGAGATTGGGAAGATGACAAAACAACTATATTTCAAGCTGAAAGGAGATAGGTTTTTACCACTATTTGCTTTGGAAGGAGGTAGGTTAGTTATTTACAGTATCTGTTCTGAGGAATCCAGATGAGGACAGGGCCCTGCAGTTCTACTGCATTTTAAGTGAGCGGTCAGGGTAGCACGGGAGCCGGGGGACTGTTTGACCAGCTTCCCTAACATCGCCTGCTTCTGGTTTGCAGCATGTCCCTGCACTTAGGCAGCGAAGTGTTCGATGTCTACAAAGCCCCACTGCAGGGCAACCACAGCCACCTGTTTGTGAGAGAGGACACTGGTCTGCAGGGACAAGCCATTTTTAAATCCAAGCTCACCTTCAGGTAATTACTCAGACTGAATGCATTATTATTTGCAATTAAAGAGCAACAAGGAAGAGAGAGGTTGTGTAAAAAGCCCAACTCAGCCCTGATGACCTGATTTCGAGGTACAGTTCACCAGGAACCATGGTCTGGTTCCCATACTATTTTTCATCTTGGCTGCAAGTTGCAGTTTCTTAGGGAGCCAGCTCATGCCCTCAGACCACCAGGAGACAGTGTGTAAACCAGAAGACCAGTGTATGAACTCACCTTGATCAGTGTACCTCTGGAGAGGCCTAAAGACCTGTCTGCGCTGCTCTGCCGGTCAGCGTGTCCTTTCCCTTCACCGGAATTCACCCGGGAAGCTAACTGGTCATGACTATGTTGGTGTGTGCATGCAGTCGAGGGAAGGGAAGAGCTAGATGGCGTGACAGGCTGCTGCCTGACCCCAAGCAGGCTCAATGCTGCGTGTCTGTGCTTTGGTCTTTCCCTGGGCACTGTATAGTGGCTCCTCACCGCTCCCCTTTGAAGGACACTTTAAAGACTGTAGCAGCGTGCACAAGGCTTTTTTAGGGGTCATGGAAAAGCTCTACAATCAGATTGCTATAGTGCAAATCAGATGGTTGTTGCACAACTTCGTAAATTAAAAAATTATTTAATTGTATATTTAAATGGGTGAATTTTATGGTAAGAATCACGTGCAGAGACTGGATAAATCTGTTGCTCTGTTTATTTTGTTTGTTTGTTTTTAGAGAGAGTGAAAGTGAGGGGGAGAGACAAAGAGAGAGAAACATCGATGTGAGAGAAACACATTGATCGATTGCTTCTTGCACATGCCTCGACTAGGCCAGGGATTGAGCCTGTAACTGAGGTACGTGCTCTTGAATGGAATGGAATCTGAGACCCTTTAGTCCACCAGCTGACGTTTTATCAACTGAGTCAAACTGGCTAGGACTGCTCTGGGTTTATAAAAATTTTGTTTTATTTTATTATTATTGACAGTATTACAGATGTCCCCATTCCACCCCTATTATCCCCTCTACCAGCTCCCACCCTGCCCCAGGCCTTCACCACATTGCTGTCTGTGTTTATGGGCTATGCACATCCATATATATAAAAGGACAGTGACCAGAACGACTGGTATGACTAGTCACTGTGATGCCCACTACAGCCAGCGATCCAGGCCGATTGGGGGGTGGGGCAGGTTGGGCAACCTCCTGCAGCCTCTCCCCCCCCCGGCCGGCCCTGCCTCTGAGCACCCCTCCCAACCCAATAGGAGGTGGGGCTGGCTGGCCAATCTCCTGCAGCCTCTCCCCCCAGTCAGCTCCACCCCTAATCGGCCCCCCAAATCTGATCGGGCAGAGCCAGCTGGCCAACTGCTCATGGCCTCTCCCCTAGGCTGGTGGCCCCCAATTGGCCCCCCCACTCCATTCAGGGGTAGGGCTGGCTGGCCCACCACCAATAGCCCTCCCCACAGCTGGCCCCACTCCTGATCAGCCTCCACCACCCTGATTGACCCCTGGCCCCTCCCCCTAGCCAGCTTCTCCTCAAATCGCCCCCCCCTGCCCCACCAATAAGGGGTGGGGCTTGCTGGCCACCCTCCCACGGCCCCTTCCCCAGCCTCATTCGGGGGTGGGCCAGCCAGCCAGCCTCCTCCTGACAGGCCTGGCCCCAATCTGCTGATCAGGGTCAGGCTGGCTGGACCCCACCCATGCACCAATTCGAGCACTGAGCGTCTGGTATGCATGTAAGCTCTCTGGTTAATTCGTCACTCTGTTCCATGCATCGTGCCTCTGGACCATTCTGCTCACCAGTTCACTCTGCTCTGTTTGAAAGACGGTAGTGGGTGGTTCTGAGGCCCTGTGTTTCACATCTGACCATGTAAGCTGGAGGAGGAGTCTCAATCTCACAAGCGTTTGGTTTCCTCATCTGTAAAAAGGAAACATCTCTTTCACAGGGATGTTGTATCAGATAAGTCAAATAATACATAAAATCATGTCGTGCAGCCCTGGCACACTGAATGTGGCTCAGATCCACCCCCTGCTGGCCTCTGGGGCGGCGCCCTGGGGGACGGGTCTGTGCGTGTTCCCCCCAACGCTCCACGCCGGGACAGCACCTCACTGTCCATCACTGCCACTCCTTGTGTCCCTTCTCTCACAGCCTCGCTCTCCTCCCGGCTCCCTCCCGAGGAGCGTCCTTGCTTCTCTCTGCTGCGCTTAAACCCGCCTTCCTTCAGTCCGGGTGCAGGGCCTCCTGTCCCACAGTGGCCCCCTGAGCGGTCATGAGGCCCCCATACCACTGTGACGCTTCCCCTTGCTTTGATTTTCCTTCCGGTTTTACTCAGAGGGAGGCACGCATCTTTAGTCTGAACTGCACCTCCAGCCTTTGTGCCTCAATCACAGAACTGAGCTTCCCTCCTCTTCTAGGATTGTGGTCGGGGTTTTCTTTGTAAGAACCCTGACCCTGCCACGGCCTCTCCTCCACTCCACTCCCACTTCCCCCCATCTGGCTCTCCGGGGGCAGGGCGGAGGAGCCAGAGAATAAGGGGGTGCAGAAGCACCAGGGCCAGGGCCCAGCTGCTCTGCTCATGGGCGGTGGCCATTGTCCACAGCAGTGTGTGCGCTTGATGGCCTCCAGTGTTCTTAGTAAACAGGCATTTTTGTTCCTTTCCTGCAGACCCCACTCCACAGACTATGCCACCCTTAAAAAGATGGCCTTGCCTCTTGCTGGCAGGTGCTCCAGGACGCAGATCAGGATCCTGCCAATATCCGGCTGTGATCCCGAGTGCCAGCGCACGGAGATGATGAAGGTGTGTTGGCCACGCTTTTGTCAGGGGTTTGGAGGTGTTAAGAAGTTATGCCTGTGGACCGAAGGGTTCCAGGTTCGATTCCGGTTAAAGGCATGTATCTTGGTTGCGGGCACATCTCCAGTAAGGGGTGTGCAGGAGGCAGCTGATCGATGTTTCTTTCTCATCAATGTTTCTAACTCTCTTTCCCTCTCCCTTTCTCTCTGTAAAAAAAAAAATAAATAGATAAAATAAAATCAATTAAAAAAAAAAAGAGTTGTGCTTTCCAGAATATTAGTTCACCATCTCTTATTGCCATAGGCCAGTGGTTGGCAAACTGCGGCTCGTGAGCCACATGCAGCTCGCGAGCCTCGGTTTGCCACTCTTCGACCAATGAGTTTGCGACCACTGCCGTAGGCAGTTTCCCTCCCGGTGTTATCAGGGAGCCAGCGCACCCTCCCGAACGTGTAGTTAGCCACAGTGATGTCGGCCGCCACGGGTGAGGTACAGCAAACCAGGCACTCGGGCGCTCCCCCTCCATCTGTGAAGTTTCAGATGAAAACTGGTAACTTAAAAAAATGTAGCCTTTGAGAGATATCACAAAATTGGGTTAGCCAGGTAAGAAGTGATCTAGGAAGGTTAAAGGACATTTCTGATTCATTCGACACTTGCCCTGCTTTGTGAACCCCAACATGTGGGATGCCAGGCAGATGAAGGGGGTGAAGGCTCTACTTTGGGGCTTAGGGACCGGCCCCTGCCTGCACATTCTCATCCTGTCCTCGGGAGCTGAGGGGAATACCTGGGCTCTGTGGTCATTTGGTGGAGCCTGGGCGAGTCACGTGTCTTGTCTTGGGAACGGAAAGGGCCTCCCTCAGGCATCCGCTGGGCGTGACGACGTGGCTCAGCTGGTCGCTGCTGTCTGGGCTCCGATTGGCAGCACAGGGGACATGGTGGCTCCCAAGGCTGTGCCTGTGCCAGTTCTGATCGGGTGGTGTGAGGGGCCGTCTGCCTCTTCGCCCTTGTGTGGCCTTCACGCCTCAGAACTAAGTAAGGCGATCACTGTGTGTGGTAACAGGTGTGGCTTGGAGAGATCTGTACTCTGAAGACACGGGGAGTATATAAAAGTAGGTTCCAATAAGCACAAAAGTTAATTTTTAAGTTGAGTGGTTTATTTGCTTCTTTACAGAAAGAGAAAGAACGCTTGAGGGCTTCTACCCACCAGGGGACAATCCGTCTTCGTGGGAAGCAGAGCCGGCAGGGCCTGAGTGCCCCCTACCCAGAGTCCGGCAGTGACAGCGAGGAGGAGGAGGAGGAGGAGGAGGAGGAGGAGGAGGAGGAGGAGGAGGAGGAGGGTGAGTAATTCAAAACCAGTCCCAGGGGAACTTGGAGGTGAGTTGGTGTGAAGGTAACATTTCATCTGAACCCCAGTGCCTGCTTTTGCCCTGGTGGGCTTTTATTCCCTGGCCTGCTTTACTTAGAGGGCGGTACAAAGGTCTCTTGTTATTGTTATTTTAATAATTCTTTATTATTGAAATGTTCCCCTTTTCCCCCACGGCCCCCCTCCAGCCCGCCCCTGGCCCCGTCCCAGGCCTTCAGCACCCTATTGTCTGTGTCACTGGGTTATTGTTGTTGTTAGGACCTCTTTCCCGTAGAAAAGCTGAGCTGGGAAACGAAGGCAAAATAAAGAAAATGAAATAATTCTGTCCTGTGGGGGGAAATGTGCAACGGGCAGTGTGCTTGCTTGTATTAATTAAGGACCCAACATTAAACTTGGCAGTTTTTTAACAAGTAAATGTGTGCTTTAAGCCTGTGGGTCTTTAAAAGTGATCGATCTCTCCGAGAACAAAACTTACGAAACCTGAGTTATTTCTGAGTCATACAGAGGTGGGCAGAAGTAGGCTGACAGGCGCAGGCATGGGGGAAGGCCTGCGGTCAGGCGGCCACAGCGGCTGTTAGCGCAGCAGCGCGGCCGGCACCCTCAGGCCCGGTCTCAGCGCTCACAGCGCCGGCCCTCCCCACTCACACGCCCCGGAGTCTACTTGCGAAACCCGAGCACACGCTGGCAAGAGTCCTTACCTACTTTTGCCCACCTCTGTTCACACTTCTCATCAAAACCTTAAAAAACTGTTAGCCCCTCAAGGGAAAACGTCCAGTGGGAAGTGACAGTGTTCAGAAGAAAAGTTCAGGAATAAACGGGTCTTGGAGGGTCAGCCTCATACTCTGGTCCCTTTGCTCTCAGAGGAACGGACCGGAGTCTATTCGCCAGTGACGATCAGAAGAAAAGCCTCAAGGATTGCTGAGGGCAAAGCAGCTCACCGGTGATGAGGTAAAAGCAAATACATTTCATTCCAGAGTTTGCCCTGTACCCAGGAGCCAGCTTCTCAAGAGGAACTTGTAGCCTAGGCACACACTTGGCTGGGCCTCAGCGGGAGGCAGGCGGTACCAGGACTGGGACTGGCCTTAGTGGGGAGCGTGTTGGTGTGGAGGGGACACTGGGCCCGGGCAGGCCTGCCTGGGAGACGCAGAGGCCTGTGAGGAAGGCGCAGGGCCCTTGGAGAACTAGGTCTTGTCTGGAGAACTAGGGACAGTTCCGTGTGGGAGAGCAAGGGGTCTGCCATGTTCCCGTGGTCACTGGGTGTCTTTATTAGTTGGGTGTAATGGTAGTGGAGCGTTATTTCATTTTCTTGTTATTAAAATGTTTTTTCTTTAATTATTTCCTTTTTCATGTATAGGATCATAAATGCAAAGATATTTTAAGTCTCAACTATACAAGTGAATTCCTACGTTAGTGCCCATAAGCATATTTATTCCTTTAGTGTTTGCCGAACACTCTACACGCTCCGCCGTGTGCTCTGGAGACAGAGATGGGAGTAAATGTCGCAGTAACAGGAATGTTCAACTGAATATGGGTCACTTGTGTAAGCGAGGCATTCATTTTCACTTGTTCATATATAAATATATATTAAATTTTTTATTATTTAAAAAAATACATTTTTATTGATTTCAGAGAGGGGGGAAGAGGAAAGATAGGAACATCCATGATGAGAGAGAATCACTGATCGGCTGCCTCCTGCAACCCCCCCATGGGTATCGAGCCTGCAACCTGGGCATGTGCCCTTGGCTGGAATCAACCTGGGACCTTTCTGTTCGCAGGCCGACACTCTATCCACCGAGCCAAACCAGCTAGGGCTATATTTCAGATTTTAAAAGCACACAAAACACCGGTAGTCCTTAAAAAAAAAAATCTACGGGCTTTAAAGTGCTGAATTTTAGAGAGTAAAGAACTAAGGAAGTAGACAAATGCATCTCAAGTATAATATTGTAGAAATCCTAGTTGGTAGAGCGAGGAGGGCCCCTCAGCTCCGACCGCCGTCCAGGGGAGGCGCGGTGTCTGGGGCCTGACCTGCCGGCCCGGTCACCAGAGGGGTCGAGTTCTCACATGAAGGCTGGCTCCTCAGTCAGCTCTGGACGGCTTTCGACAAAATTGCTAGGAGCTGTTTGGTACCGAATTTTACTGCTCGGCTCTCCTATTTTCCAGGTGAACCCTTCAGAAGCAGGAAAGCAGGGGGAGAAGAGAAAGATGGCAGACGCATAAAACCTGCACTCATTGTTTGTATTGTTTTCAACAGTTTGTTTTTTAATATATATTTTTAAATTAATTTCAGAGAGGAATGGAGAGGGAGAGATAGATAAGAGAGAGTTGATTAGCTGCCTCCTGTACGCCCCTTACTGGGGATTGAGTTCATAACCCAGGCATGTGCTCTTGACCGGAATCAAACCTGGGACTCTTCAGTCCGCAGGCCAACACTCTATCCAAACTGGCGAGGGCCGAACAATTTGTTTTAAAATAATGATGAAATGTCTTGTTTTGTTTGATGAATTGAGTTATTTTTGCATAATCCTAGTTGTGAATAAAAAATGTTCAGAAGCAAGTCTGTGACTTTAGAAAACCCAGTTTGTGTTTGCTCTGGATCTTAGGTTTTCTTGCCTCCCTGCCCTCTGCCTCACCCCATCCCTGGTGGGGCTCAGAGGTAAGCTTGGGTTTAGCTCTGGTTCTGCCCCCTCTGGGATGTCCTCCCTGTTCTGCCAGCTGGGTCAGGCCCTCTGGCCCTGTGTCAACTTTCCATTGACCGCATAGCCCTGGGACCTTGGAGAGCAGGTACAGCATGGGAGGGCTCACTGTACACTGGGTGCTGTATGGACCCTACAATTCTAATCCTCAGAACAACTTGAAGGACAGGGCTGTTATTCCCATTTTACAGATGTGGAAGCTGAGACTTGAAAGAACTTATGACTGCTGTCCAAAGCCTTTTCTTCCCGAGTAAAGGAAAATCAGCATTTTTGAGATAAGAGGCAGGATTTTCTATGCACAGCCACGACACTGAGCAGATGTATTAGTGATTTTATGGAGAAACTAGAGCCCAGTGCACAAAACTCATGCAAAGGGGTTGGTTCTCACAGCCGGGGCAGCTTGCCTCAGCCCTTGCAGCTCCGACCAGAAGGACATCTGTTCTAATTAGCATATTGTGCTTTATTATTATAGAAGAGCAGTGAGAAACAAAACCAGATTCAACTTCTAACTTTGTGGCTGGAATGTAATAGTTACTTTAATAAGTATTTACTGAATGAATAAACCACCGGTAATATCTTGGGCAAGTTAGTTTTCTGAAGTCAGTTTCCTCAACTCAGGGTACTTGGACTTGACCATGTAAATAATTCATGATCTAATTTTTATATTTCTCTGCCTCTAAGAATTGAATACTAATTAGAAACATCTTTAAAAATGTCTTGTTAAACTATAGGCCCGGTGCACAAAATTCGAGCACGGAGGGGGGAGGGATGTCCCTCAGCCCAGCCTGCACCCTCTCCAATCTGGGACATCCCTCTCACAATCCAGGACTGCTCACCTGCCTGCCCCTAACCGCTTCTGCTTGCCAGCCTGATTGATGCCTAACTGCTCCCCTGCCAGCCTGGTTGCCCCCAACTGCCCTCCCCTACAGGCCTGGTACCCCCAACTGTCTTCCCCTGCCGACCCGGTCACTCCTAATTGCCCTCCCCTGCCAGCCTCATCGCCCCTAACTGCTCTCCCTGGCTGGTCTGGTCCCCACAACCCCCAAAATTGCTCTCCCATACAGGCCTGGCCACCCCTAACTGCTCTGTCCTGCAGGCCTGGTCCTCCCTCCCCAACAGGCTTAATTACCCCCGACTGCCCTCCCCTGCAGGCTTAATTACCCCCAACTGCCCTCCCTTGAAGGCCTGGTCCCTCCCCTGCTGGCCATCTTTGTCCACATGGGGGCAGGATCTTTGACCTCATGGGGGCAGCCCTCTTGTGTGTTGCAGTGATGGCCAGTTTGCATATTACTCTTTTATTAGATAGGACAGAAAAGGTCCAAGAAAAATGGCTCATTATCTCATCATGTGGAAAACCTGGATTCATATTATTTCCCTTTTATACTTTCAGATGGACACTGAGCCGTATCTGCCGCCTTGTCCTTGACCTCCCGTCCCACCTCCCCTGCTCATTCCATTATGCCTGCCTTCACATGTCCCAATGTGTGCATCTTTCAGGCATGTTCATGTTGAGTAGGGGATCCTTTGTGGAGTTTTAATTAATTGTCCAACTTGTAAATCTAGGGGAGGAAACAATGGAGCCTTCTCTCTCCACTGACACTGAGGTCACGCAGGTCAGCTATTCTTTATAGGGGGTAGTGGCCCATGAGGCTCTGCCATCTCTGCCAACAGACTGGGGTGTGGATTTATGCTGGGATCTCCAGGCATTCAACCTTTGCAGGTGTGCAGGGCAGTTTAACACCCGAAGGAAAAGGTGTTGGTGATCTGGAGACCACATGTGGTCGGCCACTCATCTGGTACCTAAAAAAGGAGGTGCTGCTTGGCTGAGCACAAAGGCAGACATGTCTCAGTGCCGGGCACCACCTCCACTTGCACTCACAGGAGCTAAAGTTACCTGATGACTCAAGCGCCTGAGCTTCCAACTTACCAAAGGGGACAGGCATCAAAGCTTCTTGTAAGTAACACCAGCCATCCTCAAAGGCCAGCCAACATTAAAGATTCAAGGGGAATTTTTTTTATTCTTCTAAGTTTCAGAACTGTGAAAATTTTCAATTAAATTGACAGTTATCCCCTAAAAGTTCCCTCAAACCCATTACATGCTTCACTGATTTTCCCTTTTGGCTGGACAAAAGGGACTGATAAGAGGTACCGTTGCTGTAAAAACCATCTGCTTTAAGCAGGACTGACTCCCACTCAGGTCATAGGACCCTGTTTCTTCACATTGTCAACTCAGTTCAGTTTTATGAATGGCATTAGATTGAACCCTATGAAATTCTATTTTTGTGGGTAAAAATGTTCAGGTGTTGAAGTGTGTAAGGATTTTTAAAAAGTCACAGTCTATAGGATATTTGATAAACTTTATTGAAATTATTTATTCCAGAAAGTAGTGGTAAGTTCTAAATGCCTATAGTACATGTTCTTCAAAAGAAATTTCTCTGTGCTATTATGAACCAGGTTAATAATATTTCATATTTAGACACCAGTATTATAAAAATTAACACGCTTATATTTAAAACATTGAAAAAATAAAACATCTACAGCATTTTGGATATTTTAGCATTAAAAAAATGTATTTAAATACCTATTCGCTGTGACAAAGAATGATGCATTGTAACAAGATAATTTCAAGCTTTTAAACATAATTAAAACCAAATATAATTCATCCAAAAGACAAAAAATATAAAGTGGGCATTTACTTGAAATTACAAAGATTTTTATGCAATGTATGTGTATGAGCATATGTATATGTGCCATTTCTTAGAAAACTCTTCTGAAGCAGACAAATTGGGCTTGAGTCTGAGGGCAGCATGGGGAGCTGCTCTGCACACCTTGTGTTTAGCTTTCCTGGATGCCATGTCTTCGGTTAACACTGTTCAACAGGGAAGTGGCCTTGAGGACATGGTGCTAAGTCAAATAAGCCAAAGAAATACTGTATGATCTCACTAATTGAAAAGAGAAAAAAAACTAATTGAAACAGAGAACAGATTGGTAGTTGTGAGAGGCAGGGCTGGAGATGAAGGATTGAGTGAAGGTGGTCAAAGGTAAAACTTCAGGTTTAAGTCTTGGGGATCTAATGTACAGCATGGTGACTATGGTTAACAATACTGTATTACATATTTGAAAGTTGCTGAGAGAGTAGATCTTAAATGTTGTCATCACAAGGGAAAAGATTTGTTTAACTATGTGAAGTGATGGATGTTAACTAAACTTACTGTGGTGGTGATGTCTTATATCCATAGACTAAACCATCATGTTGTAGACCTTAAGCTAACACAATGTTAAATGTCTCTGATATCTCAATGAAACTGGAAAAATTGTGGCACTGCAAGAGGAGCCAAGTGGGATGGCACTGAGCTTGCAGAGAATGCAAGCTGCTTGGACCCCAGAAAAAGCATGCTCCTCAGGCCTGCATGGAGGTAATGGTGGTTCCTGATTTTATAAGAAGGAAGTGAGGCAGCCCTGGGAACACAGAGCCAAAAATACAAGATTTTATGAAACATCATGCATCTTTTGATCGTATTTTAATAGGAGCAAGTGTTAAATATAATATACTGTATAATAGAACACGATTAATATTTATCAAACATTTTTCTTTTATAATTTTTTAATACCATGAAATTCCCATTTTAAATGAAAACACATCAGATATTATCAATGGAAAAACAATTTACAAAGTTCTATTTACATGTAATTTTTCCAGAGTGCACCTATTGCATAAAGTATGTTGGTTCTTTCATTCAAATAAGAATTTGCCATTTAATGATCAAGATAATTCTTATTGAAATCTCTAACAATTGCTAGGTGTTTAAAACACAAAATGTTTATTTGGTCTTTTAAATGACAGACACCCTTAGAAAATGTATTTCTTCTATACTTTAGACTTACTAGCTACAAGTATATAGCACCAAAATCCATTTTAATAATATCAACATTAGTAATTAATATTTTAAAAAAAGTTTATGTAGACACACTAGAAAAAGTTTGGACAAATATAAATATAAAATTTTATAAAATGGGAAGTTTAAGCTTTAAAAAAAACCCAGCAATTTAAAAATGCAAATGTTCTTTGATTAGATCACCAGATAAGTTTAAATTGGTTAGACAACAAAATTTAAGTCTTATACATCTTTGGTTTAAATATCAAGACTACTTCACAACCCTAACATATTACAAAATTTTAGAGCAATGTAGAAATTCTTAAAGTTAATTAAAGGCTAAGAGGTGCCATATTTTTAAAGATCAAAGTAAACATCAGTTTTCTCCCCTGTAGTTACAATTTTCGAAAGATTTTTCTATATTCAATCGATGAATGTTAACCTTTAAAGTTATTTATTTGTTAAGAAATTGTATAATGAACTATTGTAGCTCAGAACTGGAATGGTACAAGTAAAACACTCAACTTCTTCATACTAAAGATATTATCCATAAGTATGATATACTATTTTAGGTAAGGGCTTGCCTATCTATGTTAAAAAAACAAACTGATGAAGGAGGGGGTAACATACTAATCACTGTAATGACTCACAGGACAGGGCTAGCAAGGCAGCCTCGCCTCTGCTCCATGTGGCCCTCACCTTGCTGGAACAGTGCAGTCTGTAAAATCAAGTACGTTTCCGAAGTTGCATATGAAAAGGAGAGAGAGAAAGAGAAAGAGTTGTATATGAAAAGGAGAGAGAGAGAGAGAGAGAGGGAAACTTTTTAACTTAAAAAAAAATCAGCAGCCTATAACTGAAAGGAAATAGTACAAAGTCAATCTTAGGCCCCTTTAAAACATTAGATACTGATACAAAGCAACAAACACACCCTGATAAGAAGGCTTATAACATAGTACACAGGAAGCTGCCCAGTCATTGGATAAACTGTCCACTGTAGGCAGCGGAGAGAAATTTTTTTAAAAAATTGACAACAGACCTCTCTGGTTCTCTGAAACGAGACTCTCTCTTAGGAAAATCTCCCTGTAAACGGTAAGGCTGGGCCTGACTGTCTGAGGCCGGGGTCACTCAGACTCCTCTGCTCCTGCTTTCAGGGCTGCAGACCCCACCAGCTCCGGTCCAGAGGCTGCCTGAGACAGGGCAAGGACACGGGTCCGAACTCTCTATTGCACTGGCGGTCTGGAGTCAGCTACCCACCACAGGACACTGTTCACTCTGATTCTGAGTAACAGGAAGACAACTTTTGTTATGAGAAATTATTCTTACACAATCTGGACAAAAAAGTACAAGATAACAGGAAACAATAAAAACTGGGTTTCGGAAGAAGAGCAGTTTCCTGTTTGGAAAATTTGCAGTGAGTGATGATCAATACCGTTTGCGGAATTCTACACTGCACACAGGAACACTGATTTATTCGCATGCCAGTGTCTAAAGCTTTACAGGAACCATCAGTTTAATTGTCCGTTCCGCATGCTCCTCAGACTTCACCTCCATCACATTTACTGTAGACGACAGCCTTCTTTTTCTCTCACCCTATATGACCAAGCGTTGGCTATCTGCCTTTTACGGGAAGAGAGTAACTTCCACACTCAGAAGCTTTTTACTGTGGCTTTCACAAAAACCTATGCAGTCCACAGTGTTAAAAGGAAACACTAATCAGCGTAGACATCACTATATTCTTAAAGGTGCTGCTAAACACATCAGACAAGCGCAGTAACCTGGACTGCATTTTCTCTCTCCTAGAGGCCTGCTTTACTTCTAAACAGATGACTAGATTCTGAGTCACCTGATTTAAAATTCTGGCATTGTGCTTTCTTGATAGAAGCAAAAGCACAATCTTTCCAAGCTCATGTGTTCTGAAATATGTAAATCTCTCCTGTCCTGGAAGCAGGAAAGCTTTGAAGTGCTTGTACCTCTGAGGTGCACAGCAAGTCTGATATCAGCAATGTCCCTTTTTTTAACAAAAAGATTTTGGTCCTTACAATGTTCATATTATTCTACATGTGACTCCCCACACTTTCTTATAATTGTATGTGTTTTTTTTAACCAAGACCCAGCATAAACCACTCAATTAAGCTAAATTAAAATTGATTTTAGCAGAAAGTAGAAATAATGCTTTAAAATATAAAATATCACCTACTATTGATTTACAGTTTGAAACTTGTAACTTAAACTAGAAAAATATACATGTAGTTAAAAAAAAAAGAAAAATTTCCAGTCTTTTCCCTTCAACCCAGGAGAATTTTATATCTGATATCACCAGCGTGAGTCCCGATGGCCTTCCGAAGCCTTCCAAAGGTCACACCGCGGCGGACTTACTGGTCTCCTTCAACTCGCTTCTTGCGAACTATGAGAAAAGTAAAGAAAGTCTGAAATCCCTGTTCATTTGTACAAACTTGCTTTTTACAAACAAGTTTCTGTAAATCCAACGATAGTTGTACAAACGTGAAATGGCCATTTCCAATTCACATGGTCATTAAAATAAAAATTCACATCCTTTTCCTTATCATTTACCCATTGAGAAGTGAGAGGTTTCAAAATGAGAACTACATGTCCTAGCTCACCTGTGCTTACATAGTCAGAGCATTAGAAATCTAAAACAGAATGGTCAGCAATCACATTCAAGTCCATTGTGCTGTCTCATCTGTCTACTGAAAAAGTTTATACCTCCATTAAAAATAGTTAACAAATGATCGGGTTGAATTCTGAATTGATAAGCAGCTGCAGTTAGATAGTATTAACAATATGTGCATGCTCTTCTGATTAGGCACTACATACAGTACAGCTTACTTCCTCAGTCTGTGAAAGAACATAGTGAAAATGGTTTTGTCATTCATTTCTGAGAGTGACTTACTGCTCCCCAATTTTTGTTCTCTTTTCTCCCACAAAATGACTGGCTCAGGGCTATGACAAAATAAATGCAGAGTAATGAAAATCTCAGACCCTGGTAATGTGGGCAGGTCACAGCTGGCTGCCATAACCTTTGGCTGTCAAAGAGGCCAGCCAACTAGTTCAGCTGATGGAGCAAAGAAGGTGCATGTATCTGAGGACCCCCCAGCCTCCTCACGGATGGCCCTAACCCACCGGGCTGTGCTCACTAGTAGCAGGACAAGGTCTTCAACTTTAGGATCTTGTTACTCTTACCTATCAGCCACCAGACAGCATTTGATAAAATGGGCATTTTACTGTTATGTTGAAATCCTTTTTAACAGCTCCAATGGGTGACTTAGAGCTAAGAGTAAGACATTTATTATAGGAAGTGTATTTATTGTAGAAAACTGTTCACTAAAAGCTGTGAAATATGATTTTCACGGGAAGTAGATTTTACCCGCTCCCCAACCCAATAATGACTACAGCCTCCCTTAAACTGAATTCCGATCCAGTCGATATAAAAAGGACCCTGCAGATATTAGAAACACAGGCCAAGTCATCTCTGTTAAAATTTATTTTAAAAGCAAAAAAAAAAAGCTTCTCTAATACATGAGCTTAATGTCATGATTCAGAAATTTGATTTGCAATTGTATGTCTTACCCAAGTCATTGTTTTTCGTTATAGCATTAGCTGCTCTGGTTCGGGGTCCCTGCTGTGTAAACCGATATCCAAACTTAAGGATATTTGTATTTTCCTCCAACATCTTTGCCATTTCCAATTCTACAGCTGTCCCCAGCTGTTGCCTCTGGAATATTCGGAAATCAAAAACAGTGTTAATAAACTAGATCAAAATACTTTCCTAGGTAAGTCAAGACTAAGACATTGAGGCACGTGCTGATTCTGTTGGTATTTAAAAATTTTCCCAATTCTTACAGCATACAAGAGAAACAAAAGTTTAAAGTTCAGTATAGATCATACAGACATCAACACATTGTGGGTTTCCATAATGAGATACCTTCATACCCACAGGATGACTATAATAATAATAATAAAAAAAAAGGCAGAAAATAATAAGTGTTGGCAAGAATGTAGAAAAAAATGGGACCCTCAGGCATGCTGGTCAGAATGTAAAATGATGCAGCTGCTGTGGAAGACACTGTAACATTCCCGGATGACCTAGCAATGCCACTTCTAGGTTCGGACCCACAACAAATAAAAACACATGTTCATACAGGGATCTGTATATATAAAGGTTCACAACAGCTTTATTCCTGATATTCAAAAAGTAGAAACAACCCAAAGGTAACAATATTATTCAGCCAAGAAAAAAAGAATAAGCACTCATGTGCTACAACCTGGATGAGCCTCCAGAACATTTTGCTCAGGGAAAGGCGGCAGACACAAAAGACCATGCAGCACACAACTCCATTTACATGAACTGTCTCCAATAGACAAATGCAGACACAGGACACAGAGTAATGGTTGCCAGGAGCTGGTGGGAGGGATGAATAGGGAGTGACTGCTGGTGGGTATGGAATTTCTTCTGTTGTTGTTAATCCTTGCCCAAGGATTTTTTTCATTGATTTTTAGAGAGAGAGTGGAAGGGAAGAGGGGATGAGGCGGGGTGAGTAGTGGGGAGGTAGAAAAGGAAGGAGGGAGGGAGAGGGGAGATGTAGGTTGAGAGGGAGACAGAGAGAAACACTGATGTGAGAGAGACACACAGATTGGTTGCCTTTCTCAGGAGCTTCAACCAAGGTCTGGGGTCTGGCATGGACCTGCAACCCAGGTACATGCCCCTGAGCAGTGCTCAGGCTGACGCTGTAGCACTGAGCACACAGATCAGGGCAAATTTCTTTTTGCGGTGATAAAAACGTTCTGGAATTAGACAGAGGTGATGGTTGCATAACTCTACGAATATACTAAAGACCTATACTAAAAATATCAAATTAATATTCCAAATGCCTCCAATGTCCTCTCATCCTCTTTCATGCCACCTTCCCAAATAGCTCCCTGAAACCCTCCTCCCACACACCTCCTGAGTCCCCAGGCCCTGCACAGCAGTGTGGGCTGTAGCTTCCTCAAAGTTACTGCTGCAGAACACTGACCTGATTGTCAATCTTGAGCTCAGCCAGGGTCTCATTCTCTCTTAAAGCATCAATCAGTGCTAGAACTCCAGCTCCTGTGATAAAGTTGGACTCCATATTTAAGCTCTTCAAATTTTTGTTCACTCTCAGCATATCTGCAAAAGCCTAGAAGTTAAAGAAAGAAAATATTTGGAGGTTAAAATCTGACAATTACTAGTATACACCGTATGCACCATAAACAAATATACTGACATAACTGCCTTAATGTTTCTCATTTGATTGTTTACCTACCTCAGAGGTCTCACATGTATCCATTTTGCACATGTACCATCACAATCTTTTTTAAGAAAACATGTTTTTATTAACTTTTATTATTTTTGAAATATAGTTTTTATTGATTGCAGAGAGGAAAAGAGAGGGAGAGCGCGATATAGAAGCATCAGTGATGAAAATCACTGCTTTGACTGCCTCCTGCACGAACCACACTGGGGACTGAGCATGCCGCCTGGGCATGTGCCCTGACTGTGAATTGAACCGTGACCTCCTGGTTCACAGGTCGATGATCGGCCACTGAGTCACGCTGGCCTTACTGACTTTTAGGGAGAGCGAGAAACATTAAGTGGCTGCCTCCTACTCGCCCGCTACCAGGGACTGAGCTACAACCTAGGCGGGTGCCTCGATGAGGAATCAAACCAGCAACCTCGGTGTGTGGGGCAAGACCAACCGACTGAGCAACACTGGGCCCCGTCACATCTTTAGATTTTCTGTCACACATGATTCTCCGCTGGCAACATCGCCATCGCTATCTAATCCTCATGTTCATCCACACCCTTTGTCACATTTTTCACTCGTCCCTCATCCATCTGCCAGTTTCTGTGTAGGACTGACTTCATCAACGTCTCTGGAATATTTTTTCCTTATTTAGGTCCTGGTGCAGCTGGATTACTGCAAAGCCAAAATGAGGGTAAATTATGGGCTGATTTCCAAGGCAGAGATAAAAAAGAATGCCTAAGGGAGAAGACCAAAAAAGATCACAAATAACTAGAACTTTAACAGCACAAAGACTATGGAGAAGAAGAAGCTAACTAAACATTCACTTCTTCAAGGAATGCTTTGTCTTCAGTCTGCTTCCTTCCCTTTCTCACAAGACATGACAGTGCTAGGTGTTTGATCCAGGGCATAATAAAACACCATATTAGCTCTGGCTGGTTTGGCTCAGTGAATAGAGCTTCGGCTTGTGGACTGAAGAGTCCTGGGTTTGATTTTGGTCAAGGGTACATACCCAGGTTGCAGGCTTGATCCCCAGTAGGGGGCGTGCAGGAGGCAGCCCAATCAATGATCCTCTCTCATCATTGATGTTTCTCTCTCTCCTTTCCTCTCTGAAATCCATTTAAAAGTGAAAAAGCAACAACGCCATATTAATTTACTAACAGAAACCTGTAATAAGGGGAAAAGGAGAGGGAAGGAGAGAGGGATGTTAGAATAAGAGTAAATTTATATAAAATAGCCCCTTAGAAAGGTCAAACTCTAGAAAACATGTGGAAGGAAGATCCAGCTTAAAGTCAACTTAAAAGAAAAGGCAATGGGGTTGGTGGTGATAGAATACTATAAAGAATTTGGGCACGCGACAGGGGTAGAAAAGGCTGGGGGAGGGTGGAAAAAAAAAGAATTTGGGACAGTCCTCGCTGATTTGGTTCAGTGGATAGAGCGTTGGTCTGCGGACTGAAGGGTCCTGGGTTAGATTCCGGCTAAGGGAACAGGCCCGGGGTGCGGGCTTGACCCCCAGGCAGCCATTCAATCATTCTCATCGATGTTTCTCTCCCTCTCTCTCCCTCTCTCTCCCCCTCTCTCTCTCTCTCTCTCTCTCTCTCCCTCTCTCCCTCCCTCCCTCCCTCCCTCCCTCCCTCCCTCCCTCCCTCCCTCCCTCTCCCTTCCTCTCTGAAATCAATAATGGGACAGATTATCTATACTCTAGTACTTCCTATTAGCAACAACTAGCTATGTGACTTAGAACAAATCCATTCTTCATCCTTCTGTACATACACTTATTCAAATATTATTGATGGTTTATTATTTGACAAATAATCTACTATTCTGTAGATTCAGAAATAAAATATGCCTGATGGAACTTGCATTCTAGTGGGAGGCCCAAATAATAAGCAAGCAAAATGTAGTATCAGATGGTAAAAAGAGCTATAGAGGAAGAAAAAAGAGAAAGAGTAGATGAGGAGTGTGAGGGGTAGGAGCGAGGTTGCTATTTTATATAGAGTGGTTAGGAAAGGTTTCACCTAAAAGGTGACATTTGAGCAAAGACTCAAAGTGATGAAGTGAAACTATGTGGAACATCTTTTGGAAAAAAGTTGGAGGCAAGAGGAATACATGTAAAGGTCTGGAGCTGGGAACATGGGTAGCATATATGAGGGAAAGCAAGAGGCTGCATGACTATAGTACAATGAAAGGGCAGTAAAGATGATTAAGTCTGTTCATGTAAGGCCAGTAAAGCATTTTGATTTTAACTTGAATGAGATAGGGAGCTTCTGGAAGGTTCTGAACATAGGAATAAGATAATTAAATGAAGTTTTAAAAGCATCACTTTTGATGTTGTGTAAGGACTTGGCTTTGGGGTGAGTACAATGGAACAGGCAGCTCAATTAGGAGGCTATTGCAATAATCCAGACAAGAGGAGGTAGTGGCTTACACCAGAATGCTAGCTGTGAAAATGGTGAGAAGTGATTAGAGTCTAGAAATATTTTGAAGATAAGGCTGGATATACATTTAAGGTTGTGAGAAAGGAAAATCAAGGGTGACTCCATTTCTTTTTCTCTTAAACAAATGAAAGAAAGAAGTTGCTTTGATGAAAAAGGAAAGACTGAGACAAACGGGGATGGGATGGAAGTTAGGAGTTTGGTTTGGGACTTAAATTTGAGATGTCTATTAGACACCTAATTGAAGTTATTAAGTAGGTAGCTGGACAAGAATATGGAGTTCTGGAGAGAGGTTTGAACTGGAGATAATGACATTGGTAGCCATCAGCACACAGATAATCAATGAAACAGAAAGAGATCACCAAGAAAATGAATGTAGCAAGAGGAAAGAAGAGGGCCTGTGACCGAGCGCTGGGATGTTCCAATGCTCAGAAGAGGAGGAACAGGCATAGCGATGGATCAGAGAAGGGATGTCTGGCTGAGGCAGGCGGAGAATCAAAGGGAGAGGGAGTGACGTCCTCAAAGCTAAGTGAAGAAAAAGGTTCAACCATGATCAAGAGGGATTTACCCCAGGAGTGCAAGGCTGATTTAATAAACAAAAATTAATGTGATATACCATATTAACAAAATAAAGGACAAAACCACATGACCATCTCAAGAGACACACAAAAAGCATTTGACAAAACCCAACATTATAGATCCATAAACAGAATCTTCTGCAGATGGCAAAAACTTGGTGTGGAGCTTTATGTACCGATATGAAAAGATCCCTTAAGACATACTGCTGCGACCAAGACCAGTTTGGCTCAGTGGATAGAGCGTAGGACTGTGGACTGAAGGGTCCCGGGTTCGATTCCGGCAAGGGCATGTAGCTTGGCTGCGGGCACATCCCCAGTAGGGGGAGTGCAAGAGGCAGCTGATCGATGTCTCTCTCTCATCGATATTTCTGACTTTCTATCTCTCTCCCTTCCGCTCTGTAAAAAATCAATTAAAAAAAAAAAAATACATACTGCTGCGTAAAAAATAAACTGTAGAATAGCATATCTTTTATGACTCCATTTATGTTTTTAAAATTATAGGAAGGAAATATAGGAAAAAATAAATATAAAAGAGCAGTAAATCATGTACTACTTAATAGAGAGCTAAACACCAATTGAAAAAAGGGAGTAAACTGTGTTCACAAAATCAGCTTAGTCATCTCAGTAACACCTGGTATGTAGTTATAATTTTGACATTATCAATAGTTAACTTACAAATTGATGTTTGCCAGAGAGGAGGAGAGTTGGGGGTGCAGGAGAAAAATTGAAGCGATTAAGAAGTACAAATTGGTAGTTATAAAACAGTCATGGGGAAGTAAAATACAGCATAGAAAATATTATCAATACCGGTGTTTCCTGCCATTCCTTTCTTACAGGACATGGTGAGTTTATATAAATACCTTCTAGCTTTACAGGGGGGATCACTTTGTAAGTTATATAAATGTCTAACCACTATGCAATACTATGCTATGCTCTTGCTACACCTGAAACTAATATAATGTTGAATGTCAACTGTAATTGAAAACTCTTTTAAAAACGCAAGTTACTTACAAAAGCAACAGGGTCATTACTCCGAGTGGCTGCAAGACTTAAGTATTTCACATGTTTGTTGGTTTCCAAAGCCTTTGCAAAATCTTTCAGGGTTGGAATTGGAATATTCTTGAAAGACAATAATGCAAAACATTACAATTCAGTCCAGTAATCAAGTAAATATTTACCGTTTCTCATTAAAATGCCCTTAGGAAATACATAAACACACAACAGTCTACAAATAAAAACAATTAACTGTGCTCCTCTACATCTATCCGACTTCTCTATCAAGGTACATCTGCACAAACTGTTGACCTAGAGCAGAGAATATATCACCATTTCTCTAGCATTTACGTTAAAGAAGCTCTTGCGATTTTACATTTAATAATTTATATTAAAGGAAGTGAACGCCTGAGTATTTAAAGTGGACGCATTTCTACAAAGAGAAAGATGTGGGAGCCCATTTCTGAGTACGATTCCTGAGGCAGGTGACATACTGTTTGTTCTTAGTCCCTTAGTTTAAACTACAAAGTATTAAGAGAGATTAACCCTACACTACTTGAAATGTGGAAAGATGTAGTTCTAGAAGGCACTAATTTCCCCCCTTAGTCCCAAGACTTCAATTTCTTCCTGTAGCCGTGTCATTTGTAGATCATTACTATTGATTTATAGAGACACAGGAAGACAATTTTTAAGGAATGAATAAAATTAACGATCAAGTAGGAACATTAGCTTTTCCCACGTTGTTTTTTCCTCCATTCACAGAAAGGATATCCATTAAAGGAGTCCAGAGGTTTTATTTTCTTGGTTCTTATAATTTCCAGATGTTCCCTCTATCCCAAATTCAGATAAATCAAGATATAATACTCAAGAGAAATGAAAACGTGTTCACACAAAACATATGACTGCATGTGAATGTGAACAGTGATTTTATTTATAATCATTCCAAACTGGAAGCAATCCACACATCTATCAACTAATGAATGGATAAATAAATTGCACAATATCCCAATAGACTTTTGTTCAGCAATATAAAGGAACAAACTGCGGATACAAGCAAAAACATGGATGCATCTCAAGTGCATTATCCTAACTGAAAGATGCCAGGCTCTAACGGCTACATACGAAATGATCCCATTATACTACGTTCTGGAGAAGGCAGAACGATAGGGAAAGAAAACAGATCAGTGACTGTCAAGGCCTAGAGCCAGGGCCAGAGGATGACAACAAAGGTGTGACACGTTCTACATCTGACTGTGCAGTGGCTGTGCAAGTGTATGGGTGTCAACACTCATAGAGTAATACTCTGAACAAAGAGAATTTTACTTCATATAAATTAAATCTCAAGAAACCTGATTAAAAAAACAAAACCCAAAAGACTAAATGCTCTTCAAAGTAGGCAGTACTCTGAAAACCAGAGAGAGGTAGTCTAGTAGGATTTACATTTCTACGTGATACTCTTTTAAAAAGCAAGTAAGAAAAACACTGTATTACTCTAATTTTTAAAATACAGAAGAATCTGTGTTACCTCAGTTTTAGGAGCAAACACTGCCTTTATGTAGAAAGAATTATATAAAAACTGCCCAGCTCTCACCCTAGATCCACCTGACTCAGCAATTCAAAACTCATTTTGCCTGACACACCTACCTTTATATTATTCAAATTAACTTCAATAAGACGAACATCATTTTCTTTAATTCTCTTTAAACTCTCTTCAACGTTGGTTGGATTTGGTGGCTCATCAAATACTGGGACGATCTTTTCACCTTTTACCACATCTGTAGTAACAAATGCGAAAAGCAAGGGTCTCAGTGGCTGATACTATTACACCGGATGCATATATTAACTTGGTAACACATACCACACACACACACACATTCAGTAGTACTAATCTAAAAGTTTCTTCCCCACAATTTCTAAATTATCCTTTGTGCACAAATAAACTTAAATGATTATTTTCATGGACTCTTGGTGTATTGTAAAATTACCACTAAAATACATTTGATAACACATACCAATGATCCCATTTTTTTGTTGCAGTGTTTAAGATAAAGTTCAAGATAATAAAATTTAACATCTTGTATGATTTCTCTGTGATCTGCTAGTAATTACTGAAAAGGCAGTAAGAATCACAGATTTAAAGAAACAGCCTTGATAAAAACAATAAGGTGATGGAAGTATACAGGTCTTCTTCCCATGGGGATATTACACAATGGGAAAAGGGGTGGACTCTCTCTCTTAGGAAGTAAAGGAATAAGGAATGGGGAGACAGAGAGAGGTAACAGTACACAGAGGAACTACTGAGGCAGAAATTCCAAATTCTACTTCCTTTCTTCACTCCTACCTCCAATCCTTCACCATATATACTTTACTCACACACATGGCCACGATACAACTATGCAAAGTTGAAAGGGGATCTAGAAGGCTTGAACTCTCTAATGACACTTAACACATTCCCCCCAGAGATATGACCATCTTGATATGCTCCCTAATGTGATTCAGTCACCAACTAGGAAGCATTCTTTCCAAATATAAGATCCAAAAAACCGCACCTGAATCTGATCAAGACTAGACAAAACAAGTAAGTTTACAGAAACATAGGAGACAGAGAAACTTGTAAAATGATACTACAAGGTTGCAGTCAGCCAAATCCAGAATGTGGGAAATTCTATATATCTAATAGCCCAGTTTCTTAAAAATGTCATGAAGAAGGGGGAAAGAGGTTGAAATTATTAAGAAATGAAGAAAAACAAACCTAATGACAACCAAATGCAATTGGTGACCCTTTTTTGGATACTGATTTAAACAAATCAACTGTGAAAAGATATTTTTGAGAAAATGGAAAATATGAATATGAACTGAGTATTAGATGATAAGAAGGAATTACTGTTAATATTTAAGTTTGATAATGGTAAGTTGAAAGGAAAGTCTTTGTCCAGCTGGTGCAGCTTAGTGGTTGAGCATCGACCTATGAACCAGAAAGTCATGGTTTGATTCCTGGTCAGGGCACAAGCCTGGGTTTTGGGTTTGACTCCCAGTAGGGGTGTGTAGGAGGCAGCGAGCAATGATTTTCTCTCAGCATTGATGTTTCTATTTCTCTTTCCCCCTCCTTTCCTCTCTGAAATCAATTAAAAAAAATATTTCGGGGCTTCTGGGGGGAGGGAAGTAAATGGGTTGAGAGTCAGACAATGGATAATATAAGGCTGGAAAAATGTTAAAAACAGCTGAAACTAGGTAATGAATATATTATTCTCTCTCCTATTATGTATGCTTGAATATTTCTACAGCAAAAAGTTAAAAGATAGGGGGAATGGCCAAATCTTAGAACACTCACAAAATGGAGTATTATACAGATGTTCGAATATGGTAGCTCTATATGTACTAACCAGGAAACATGATATATTGCTAAGTAATATATATCATATAGCATGGATTAAAATCCTTACCACTGACTTTGTGTGACACTGAAGTTATTTACTCGATCATTTAAAAATCTCAGCTCCCTTATTTGCAAATAAAGGATAATATATAATAATACCTATTTCATAGAACTATTGTGAGGATTAACTAAGAGCAATTTATATTCAAGAGCTGTGCACAGAATATGGCCCATAGCATTTAGAAAATCAGCCAATTGTATTAGTTTTGAAAAATTATGTTATTTTATTAACCAATGTCACCCCAATAAATGAAATAAAAAAGAAAATTAAGTTGTAAGAAATATCTATAATATGATCCCATTTTTGTAAATAAACAAGACTACGCATCCTATCTAATAAGAGTAATATGCAAATCGACCATACCTTCGATACATCCACAAAGCCATGCCCACCAGCCAATCAGAACAAGCATGCAAATTAACCCAACCAAGATGGCAGTTAATTTGCATATCCAGATGCAGAAGACAAGTGCAGAAGAAAGCCAAGCACTGCAGAAGGGAGCAAAGCTGCAGAGAAGCAAGCATGTGGGGCGGGAAAGAAGGGAGGGAAGCAGGTGGGGTAGGGGGAGAAGGGAGGAAGCGAGGCCAAGGGGACAGGAGGAAGCGAGGTAGCAGAGATGGGAGGGAGCAAGGCAGTGGAGAAGGGAGCGAGCAAGGCAGCAGAGATGGGAGGAAGTGAGGCAGTGGAGACGGAAGGGAGCGAGGCAGTGGAGATGGGAGGGAGCTTTGCTCATGCCGCAGGAAGCCCTATTCTTGCAGGAATCTTCTTCCAAGAGGTCTCTAGCACACATATAAGTTTATATATAGTATGAAGCTTAAACAAATATACACCAAATTGTTAACAGGGTTGGGGATGCATGAGTACAAGGTATAATTTCTATGAATACTTTTACTTCTTACCTTATACACTTAGGTATTGTTCATTTATTTATTTATTGGTGGGAAGGGAGAGAGGGTAAGAAAGGAGGGAGGGAGGGAGAGAAGGAGGAAGGAGGGGAGGGAGGGAAGGAGGAAGGGAGACAGAGAGATGTGAGAGAGAAACAGATCGATTGAGGTGGGGGAGAGAGAGAGAGAGAGAGAGGAACATTGGTGTGAGAGAGAAACAGATCGATTGCCCCCCATAACAACCCAACCAGGGATTGAACCCGCAACCAGGCATGTGCCTTGACTAAGAACCTTCCACCCTTCAGTGCATGGAACAGCACTCAACCAGCTAAGCCACACCAGCCAGGGCAGGTATTGTTTAAATGTACTACAAAAGTATATATTACTTTGATAATTTTAAAACAGCCCAGACATGAATTTTTTAATCCTCACTTGAGGATATGTTTGTTTTTTTTTTAAATTGAGAAACATTGATGTGAGAAACACTGACTGGTTGCCTCCTGTAAATGCCCTGACAGAGGATCAAATCCAAATCCGTGCCCTGACCAGGATCGAACCTGTGACCTTTTGATGTATGGGACGATGCTCCAATGAACTGAGCCACCTGGCCAGAGCTCCTATACATGAACTTTTTAAAAAAAGCATTGTTTTGGGCTATTTAATACTTTTTATTAAACAGACTAAAATGTTTGGGGGTTGAATAGTTCCAAGGTTTCTCCTGAATATGATTTGATAATGTAATTTGCCAAAACTGTTGTAGACTTCTTACAAATCAGTAACATTGAAAAAAGAATGTCAACAAAAGCCAAGTTTGATTAGCACTTATATTGCTTAGCATTACTATTACTCGTGAGGTTCCTATCACATTTGTTGACACATTAAGCACCCTATGTGATAAAAGAGTAATATGCAAATTTGACTGTACCTTCGCCACACCCACGCCCACCAGCCAATCAAGAGCAAATTATGCAAATAAAGTCAAACCAAGATGGCTGCCTCCAGTGAGAGCAGGAGGAAGGCTTGGGTTTCCCCGGCAACAGAGGAAGCCAAGCTTTCCACCTGCCTAGGCCTCCACTCAATGTTACAAAGTTTCAATTAAAAAGATACAGAAATGGCGGCAGCCACTGAGCTGGAAAGAACAGAGTCTTGGGTTTCCTTGGCAACGGAGGAAGCTTTCAGTTTGTTGCTGGCCTAGGCCTCCACTCAAGGCTATAATGTTTCAAACAGAAATGGCTGCCCCAGAAGTCTTGGCTCTGCTCCAGGCTACAAAGTTTCAATTGTAGACATAGATTAATCCCAGATCCCAGGGCCTCCTCTTGGGTCGCTGGGGGGCGTGGCCGGCCTGCAAAACTCCACGGCCCCTCGCCCAGGCTGCCCCTCACCCCAAGGGAACCCCCACCCTGATCTGGGACAATCTTCAGGTCAAACCAGCTGGCCCCCACCCATGCACCAGGCCTCTATCCTATCTAATAAAAGAGTAATTTGCAGATTGACCATCACTCCAACACACAAGAGGGCTGCCTCCATGTGATCAAAGATCCTGTCCCATGTGGACACAAGATGGCCACCACAAGATGGCCAGCAGGGGAGGGCCGTTGGAGGTTCCAGGCCCTGCAAGGGAGGGTAGTTGTGGGCGATCAGGCCAGCAGGGGAGGGCAGTTGGGAGGGACCAGGCCTGCAAGGGAGGGCAGTTGGGGGTGATCAAGCCTGCATGAGAGAGCAGTTAGGGGTGACCAGGCTGGCAGAGGAGGGAAGTTGGGGGCAAATAGGCTGGCAGGGGAACAGTTAAACATCAATTAGACTGGCAAGGTGGTGGTTAGCAGGTGATTAGACTGGCAGGCAGAAGTGGTTAGGGGCAATCAAGAAGGTAGGTAGGTGAGCAGTTTGGAGCCAGCAGTCCTGGATTGTGAGAAGGATGTCCTACTAGGATTGGGCCTAAACAGGCAGTCGGACATCCCTCGAGAGGGTTCCAGATTGGAGAGGGTCCAGGCTGGGCTAAAGGACAACCCCCACCCCCTGTGCACGAATTTCGTGCACCGGGCCTCTAGTAAAATATAATCTTCCTTCTTCAATGGTTTTATATATCAATACCATCTAAATGGAATTTTAGGTTACTAGTACATATACATAACATCTTGTATGTAAACACAGAAGTTGATACATTGAGAAAAAATATATTTAACAAAGAATTGGAATTCACAAAGAATTGTAAATACTTACTTGAAAAATTTTCTTGGTCGACACCATTACTACTACCCACTATATTACAGAACTGTGTATTCGTTATCAAATTGTGCATTCCAAGAATAGCTATAGAAATAGAAAAAGAAAATTAGTTTTATTTTCATCAGTGTTTAACAAAGAAATTTTACAACCCCAAATTTCTATTAATGATTTTAACATTCTCTGGACATATTTTATACTCAGTTAACTATAGATTTTGCAGCCCAAAAAGAGGAGACAGCATGATTAAAAATCACCTACAGTCTCCTTCTCATCAATGCCTTTATTATTTTCCCCATAGTTCTGAATTCAGATACAGCTGGAGCAAGCCTAACCTTAAATGCAAATCTACAATTAGCTCCATCTGGTGGCTAAGAAAAAAATGGACACAATCTACTTTGTGTTCATCATTTTTACAAGTTTTCTAGCAACATGTGATAGATGGCAGGTTTTCAAGGTAACCTTCACTATTTTACATTTGTTAACTCTCATTCATATTTTAGCTAAGAGTAGAATACTGAAAGTATAGCTGAATTCTCACATTTAAGATTAAAGTAGATACCCCAAAAATGACACTTAGGAGAAATTTGGTTTTGGTTTTTGATGCCCTTTTGCATAAACGAGGCAGAGGCTACAGTGTGCCCCCTGTCCATTCCACTCGGATGAATGTACAGGTCCACCACTCCTCACACTCCCGGAAATAACACACCTGTTCCGGCTGTGGAACTCCTTGACTGTCCTTTTCCCGGGTCCTTCCTAAAGAATCCTCACGATCTTTTCAAACATGTTAGTTCTTGGGGTTACTTGGGACTAAGACCTCCCCATGTGCCCTATTTTTCTGTTTAGGAAAATGGCTGTGTGGGAGAGGAGGTGGAGGAAATACTGGTCTTTATAAGAAACTGGCAATGATGAAAATAACTGGGAGATTTGGAGTGTTCCAACCATACTTCAAAGAAGTTGGGAAAGTGTGAGCATAGCTCAGGGCTGACTGTCTCATCTGCTTCCCAGTTACCCCCCGTGGGGTCTTTCTGATAAAATGGGACAGTAGTTGACCCCACAACTTTCAGTGCTCAGATGGGACAGCTTCTAGCTGAGCGCCAGCTGATGAGACATTTTTAGAAAGACTTTCAACACGGGCAACGTGGGAAAAGATGTCAAATAATACAATAAATTCCATTAACATAAAAATTTCACCATTGAGGAAAATTTTTTAAATGACATTGTTTCCATCAGCTTTAGAATATAAGAAACAAAGCCAAATATATGGTCACTGATTCAACAGTACTCTGAAAGGAAGCAACTGCATAATGAACAGAGGTGTGGGCTGGCCCACCCTTCCTCCACATTCATTCACAATGTGTTTCAGGAGGTACCTGCGAGGTCACACAATTCTGTATCAGAAGCACTTGTCAAAGCTTCTTCTAATTCTGGATCAAGAGAGATTTTTTCTTCAGTAAAAGTCTGGATAGGTTTCTGTTTAGGGATGAATATTTTTCCTGTAAAATAAAACAGTTTGTTAATTTACAGTTGTTATTAACTCATTAGCATTTTACTCTAACAAAAATTATTAAAAGTATGTGCAATTGAAGCTAAAAGATTGACATGTAATAATTTAATTCAAAGTAAAATTCAGTTGTTCAGCCATAATAGCCACGTTTCACGTACACAAAAGCCACATTTCAAGTGCTTGACAGCCACACTTGGTTAGCACAGATATATAACATTTCCACCAGTGCTGAGCGCCAGTGGACAGCGTTGATCCAGGGCTTCTCTGGATTCTAGGCTATCCTGACAGCCCCTCACATGGTCACAAAACATTGGTTAAAAGTTAGGCTGATGGCTCCTTAACTCCTCTCTATGGTAGTTTCCTCTTTTTCAGTTAGGAGAGAGCAAGACTGGATCGCCTCTCTTATGAAGGGCTTGGCACTTTCTGGAGTAATTTAGGTTTGTGTCTTCAGGATCACCGATAGCTTTTTATTTTTATCACTAGAGGTCCAGTGCACGAAATTCATGGATGGGGCGGGGGAGGGGGAGGAGGCCCTTAGCCTGGCCTGCACCCTCTCTATTCCGAGACCCCTTGGAGGATGTCCAACTGCAATTGAACATCCCTCTTGCAATCCGGAACCGCTGGCTCCTAACCGCTAGCCTGCCTGCTTGCCCCTGACTGCTTTCCTGCCAGCCTGATCACCCCTAACTGCCTCTACCTCAGCCCCCAACACTGTGGATTTGTCAGGAAGGATGCCGGGTCTAATTAGCATATTACCCTTTTATTATCTTTTAAACTATGATTACCTAGAGCCGTGATGGCGAACCTATAACATGCATGTCAGCATTGACACGCGTAGCCATTTTTGATGACATGTGGCTGCATGTGGTCGCATACAGAGAAGTATGGGGCCCCATGCCGAGAAGGACATTTCATCCTCAGCTATTGCACAGCCAGGTGCAGTAGCCGAGGATGAAACATTTGCTGTAGTGTAGTGTAGACACTGTGCTGGAGGTCTGTAGGCCAAAACAACAGAACTCTGTCACAGAGTGTCTAGTTCTGGGACTTCTGGTTAGGCTGTTAAGGGATCTTTGACCTCATTTCCAGCGGAGCAGCGGAATGCCACGGGGGACACATCTCTGGGGGCCCTGTGATCGCCATTACCAGCAACCACATAACCACAGCAACCATCATCCAATCTATTGTCCTGCGGTGTCGTGGATTTCTAATTGACCATCATTACTGAGATAAGTGAGGGGGAGGCTGGGAGAGGCGAGGACCTGTGCTATGGGTGCCGTTTCCCGCCATTAGAAATGGCGGCAGCCATCTTTATTTATGTAAGGAACGTCATTTTGCAGCATAGTGCAGACTCCATTTCACCACTATTACTGTTGTGCATCCTTATTTACCCCTATTTCTGCTTATTAACCCTGCCCTTTCCTAAAAGACAGTTACATGTGCCATGTTGTGGCCAGTTAGGCTAGTTGACCCCTAATTGCCTGCAGGGCTAACAGGCTATCTATAATTATATCTTCTGTCACTGCCCCCCTGATGGAGAAGCCAGAAAATAAAAAACAAAGGTTAAGTAAAAGAATTGGTAGTAGCAGTAGCAGGCCCTTTCAAGAGACATGGACCGAGATGTATGACATTATAGAAAAAAATGGCAGATCATTTTGCGTTCTATGTACTGAAATGGTAGTAAGCAGAATGTGGAATATAAATAGACATTTTGAAACTAATCATTCCCAGCTCTTGAAAAAAAGTGAGGATGAAAGGAAGGAATACATTTCTAGGCAGCTACACCTTTATAAGAGCCAATTTAATTCCATCCTTAAATTTATAAAAGGCTCTACAAATTTAACATCTGCAAGCTTGAGCACTGCTCACTTCATAGCGCAGCATGGAAAAGCACTCAGTGAGGGAAAATTTATTGAAAAACTCTCCTAAGATGTGCACCAGTTCTATTTCACCATATGCAGAATAAAGATGCAATTATTAATAGAATATCTGAGTTACCACTCAGTAGAAATATCATAAAAGACATAATAATGAGACTGAACCAAACATACAACATCAATTACAGAGATACATAAATAATTGTAAATATTTTTCGATCTCTCTTGATGAAACTACTGATGTCACATCACATGCTCAGTTGGCCATTATTGGTCGATATTCTGATGGTCTCACAATGAGAGAAGAGTTGATAAAGTTAGTATCAGTGCCAACAAGTACATCAGGAAGTGAAATATGTAAGGTTGTTATACAAACATTCCGTGATCCAAGCATTGTTATGTCTAAAGTTGTGTCAGTGATGACAGATGGGGCACCAAACATGGTGGGGAAAAAAGTCGGATTTGTCAAATTGTTTATGGAAGCTATTGGACATCCGATTGTGCCTTTTCATTGTATTATCCATCAGAAGGTTTTATGGGCCAAGGCAGGATTCACAGACTTAAACGACCTAATGTCAGTTGTTACAAAAATAGTTAATTTAAAAGCTGCTCGCTCCCTTCACAAGCGAGAATTTTCTGCACTTTTACTGGAGGTTGATTCCACCTACAGTGGACTGCTGATGTACAATAATGTAAGATGGCTGAGCCGAGGCAAAGTTCTTGGGTGCTTTGTGGAGTGCTTTGAAGAAATTAAGGTACTTCTTGAGGATAAGGATCTGGGAAACTTTTCCCAGCTCAATGATGATAAGTGGGTCAACACCCTAATATTTTTTACAGATCTCTCTGTTCATATTAATGAACTGAACTTAAAGTTACAAGGTTTTGGCAAAAGTATTGATGTTATGTTTGGATACATAAAAGCTTTTGAAAGTAAACTTAAAATTTTCAAGCGAGATGTAGAAACTAAAACTTATAAATATTTTCCTTGAGAAGCCTAGTGCAGCTGTACAAAATGAAATGGAACCCTTGCATATAAAGTACCAGCATGTTTTAGACTCCTTACTTGACCAGTTCAGTGATAGATTTAATCAATTTAGAAGCCTGGAACAGACCATAAAAATAATTAAGTATCCTGATGTAGTAGTCTACAGTAGTTTGGAATTAAATGGTTTCCAATGGATGCAAATTGATGATTTAGAGATGCAACTTGCAGAATTTCAAGACAGCATCTGGGCTCAGGTGTTTGTCGACTTGAGGTCAAAGCTTGAGAATCTGGAAAGGTGCTGTTTAGAGAATCAAGAGGAGTGCAACTACTAACAGGAAATTTGGAGTGCCTGGAACCGATTACCAGATACTTTCAGCACCCTGAAAAATATAGCAATGGCTTTACTCACAATTTTTCCCTCTATGTACTTTGTGAGACCTTATTCTCAGCGTTAAATAATATCAAAACCAATAAAAGAAACAGATTGACAGATGAAGTTAGTATCGATTGCTTGGGCTTGAAGTGTTCAAAATACCAACATTCAATTGAAGGTTCAGCCAATGAAATTCAGCAACAAAAAAGTCACTAATAGGCAGGTTAGTTAAAGAATTCCCCCTCCCCCTCACTTATCTTAGTTCCTGGCACCCCACACACAAGTTAAATAATTTCAAGACCAACAAAGGAAACCGACTGACAGGCGGGGAGGGGGGCAGGTGGAGACATGTGCTGGAGGCTGGGGGGAGGATATTGGGGGGAAAAGGAAAACATATGTACTACTATTAAATACAAGTTATACTGTAAATAAAAGACATTAAAAAAAGAAAAAAAAAGAAACAAGAAACCGACTGACAGATGAACAAAGAAGTCACTAAGCAAGTAAGTTAAATAATTAGTTTTTGGTTTATTAAATACAGTTATATATTACTATACATTTTTGTTATTTAAACTATAAATATCGTGAAATTATGTTTTTTTTCTCACAGTGACACACCACCCAAGTTATGCTCAATTTTTTGGTGAATTTTGGCACACCAAGCTCAAAAGGTTGCCCATCACTGACCTAGAGTAAACTGCTTGTTTTGGTTGTTAGGGTGAGAATAACAAGTCTCTTGCAACTTTCTACATTTGAATTAGAAGTCTTTATGCTCAAGTATTTTCTTATCTAAAAAATATCACTTGGCCAATCCACAATATATAAGGATGTTTTTAACTGCATGTAACAGAATAGCCAATTAGAAGTGGTTTTTAAAGTGGTGATTTTCAGCTTCTCATTCACTTAGTGATTCATTCAAGTACAGATTCTGACGCAGGAAGTCTGACGTGACCTCTGAGATTCTGCATTTCTAATCAGAAGTATTTTTATCTCATTTAGTAAGTCCACAGGTATGTGGCTGTTCAGCAGCTCAAGCTTGACATCAAAGATCCAGGCTCTTTTCATTTTTCTCTTTGGCTATAACCAGCATGGAGACTTTTGTTCTTAGTCCACCAGTCTCAAGGCGATTTTGTAACACTAAGTATTGTGTTTTCACGCAACAAGGTCAGGACAGGAAGGAAGGAAGGGCACTTTCTCAATTGTCAACTTCTTTAAGAAAAACTGTCTTCTCTTTTAATCTTACCAACCAGCTCTGGGTCACACAACCACGCCTCCACTTTAAGGATGTTTAGAAATAAGCATCTGGCACCTGCAGTATATTTCAAAGATGGGTTTGCTAGTAGGGTAGGATGAATGAATGCATTTGTCTCAATGCTGAACCAGATGAAGTACAGTTGTGTGCTCCCTTAATTCCCTGAACATCTCACTACACCTGCACTTACAAATTCTGCATATCTGTCTGTCTGGGCGAGCTTCTGTGTTCTGTTCATCCCTGCATCCTTCCCTGGCACACAGCAGACAATCTGATTTGTTGAATAATTAATCTGATGGTCACCTGCAGTTCAACTAACTACCTTTTATGAAATATAATTTAAATATCCTGCCTCAAAGCCGCACAGCAGAGTTAACACTAGAACAGATTCCTAAATTCTCAACACATTGCTTCTTCTAATACACTGGTGGCTTTCAAGCTTAATTCTTCAGCAGTAGACTTCTCCCCTCAAGCAAATGCCTATCTATATGGCGGTATACATAATTATCTTAGTACCAGATTTTGGAGTTCTGATGATTATTGAATGATCTCTTATTATTGATTCTCTGACAAAGGAAAATTCTAAACAATACATACCAATAATTCCATAGTACTTCTAACAGTGATTGATAATATAAGTAAAGTAGCATACAATTCAAATGGCATACCTTTAATTACCATTTCATGATAACTACATTTTCCTGAGCTCGAGTTCATCTGCACTTTTGGATGACTATGGCAGTGGCTCTAATACTGGCTACATATTAGATTTACTCAGAGAACTTTAAAAATTCTGATATCTAAGTCCCAGTTCCAGAGATTCTGACTTAATTGGTCTTGTGTACTACAAGGGACATCTGGGTTTTCAAAAAAAAAAAATTTCTACGGATTCTAACGCATAGTGGCCAAGCTCAAGAACCGCTGGATTATGGCATTCACTAAACAAAACCACATAAGCTATCGAATAGCTGCCTATGTCTTATTCTAGGGACCAATGGAAATCTAAAGCATTATAAAAATCTAAAATGTTTACTTTTGTAATCCTCATCCACATTCCATAAAGTTATTATTCATGTCTAATTTTTCCCCATATATGAACTTTTGCTAATACTTATAAATATAAAATAAATTTCATCAGAAAAAAATGAGAATTTCTAAGGGTTTATGGAAATTCTTCTGCCATGTAAAAGTTTGCTAATTTTTTTATATAACTGTAAAAGAGCTCTCCTGGCATTTCTTTTTATGAGAATTTCTCTGTACATAGAGATTTTTGTTGTGGATGTAATTAGCCTATACAAGATTGCATTTTTTTTTTAACAATACAGAAAGTAATTACTACACATTTCTTCATCGACAGTTTAACACTAACACAGTATAAGAATTATTGTTTAATGTGTACATATAAAATCTAGTTATAGAAAATTAAAAGTGAAGGAAATTACTTTTGTAACAAAGGATAAAATAGGCAGAACTTATTTAGTACTAAGAATACAAAATCTAAGGGGCTCTTCCCAAATTGACTGATAGGCTGAACAGACCCTTAACAAATCTTAATCATTTGCATAAAATGACAAGGTAATGCTAAATTTCATGTGGAAATTCAAGCTACCCAGAATATCCAAACAATCTTGAAAAAGAAGAACAAAGTTGAAGAACCCATACTTCCCAATTTTAAAACTTAATAAAGCTACTGTAATCAATCCATTGTATGGCTTGACATTTAGATCAATAAAGGAAAGACATTTAGATCAATAAAACAGAATTGAGAGTCCAGAAATAAACTAATATTTATGGTCAACTGAATTTCTACAAGGGTACCAAGGCAATTCAATTGAGAAAGAATTGTCCTTTCATCAAGATTACAGACCTCGAGGATAACCAAGATGGCGGCATAGGCAAAACACCTATCTTGCCGTCATACACAGCAATTTTAAAACTACAACTTAACGAAAGAACAAACACCTTCCAGAATCACCAGAAAGCTGGCCGAGTGAAAATTCCACAAATAAAAGTGAAGATAAGACACTGTGACTCGGAGGAGCGGCGGCGGACAGCATTGAAAGATACGCAGGGAGAGAGGTTTGGAGCGCGCGCCAACGGATAGGGCGGGCGGCTGAAAACCAGCCAGTTTTCTCTAACGGGGAGACAAAGACGTCCCACTGGACTGATTCTCCAGCTCTGGGCGAAGTCCAGGGAACCTACTATCACACGGGGTGAAAACTGGACAGTGGGAGGGCACGCTGAAGCTCGGGTGCGGCAGGGGTCTGCCGGCTTGTGGAGAAGGGAGCTTGCGCGTGAACTTGGGAACAGCGCAGCTGTGTGACTGCGTAGAGAGCGCTCTGAGACTTGCTATCTCATTCGGGAAACCGTCAGACTGCTTTGTTTTACGACCCGTTGGGTGTGCAGACTCATTTGGGGAGAGGCTGAATTCCCCGACAGCCGGTGGAGCTTGGCAGCGGCTCTCTCTCAGAGGTGCTGGTGGCCATTGCCACCGACACAGACTCCCTGGGACCACATAGGGCTGAGCTAACGCTGTCTGCTTGGCCTGGAGACTCCGCCCATCCAACCTGAGCACAGCTGAATGTCACAGACAATTGGCCTGGAGGTCAACCCCTCCAAGTGCTAACAACGATTAACCTGAGCTTAACTTCAGCAAGACTGTGCAACTCATATCCACCTCACGTAACTGAAGAGGCTGAGCCACTGTCTCTAGTAGGAAGTCTACCACACAAAGCTAATTGACCAACTCAGGGAAGCAGCCACCATGCAGAGACATGGAAAGAAATCAGATGTGAAAGAAATGGAGGAAAAAAAAACGACTGGACATGGAATTCAAAACCACGGTTATAGGGCTTCTCAAGAGGCTCCTACAAAAGGTCGAGACCTATAAGGAAATAAGCAAGACCGAAAAGGAACTGAACGAGACCCTCAAGGATATGAACGAGACCTGCAAGGAAATGATCAAGACCAACGTGGAAATGAATGAGTCCTATAAGGAAATGAAGGAGACCCTCAAGAATATAAAGGAGACTCTCAAGGATATGAAAAAGGACCAACCAGAAATTAAGCATACACTGACTGAAATAAAAAATATTATACAAAGACCTAAAAGTGCTCTGGAGCACCCCAAGAACCAAGTTCAAGATTTGAAATACAAAGAGGGACAATCCACTCAGCTGAAAAAGCAAGAAACCAAAAGAATCCAAAAAATTGAAGATAGTGTAAGGGCCTCTGGGACAACCTCAAGCATACCAACATCCGAATTATAGGGGTGCCAGAAAAAGAGAGAGAGCAAGACAATGAAAACCTATTTGAAGAAATAGTGACCGAAAACTTCCCCCACCTGGTGAAAGAAATTGACTTAGGAGTCCAAGAAGCGCACCGAACCCCAATATATAGGAACCCTAAGAGGACCACACCAAGGCACATCATAATTAAAATGCCAAGAGCAAAAAGACAAAGAGAGAATATTAAAAGCAGCAAGAGAAAAACAGATGGTTACCTATAAGGGAGCACCCATACGATTGTCAGCAGATTTCTCAACAGAAACGATGCAGGCCAGACGGGAGTGGCAAGAAATATTCAAAGTGATGAACAGCAAGAATCTACAACCAAGATTACCCTATCCAGCAAAGCTATCATGCAGAATTGAAGGTCAGATAAAGTGCTTCGCAGATAAGAAAAAGCTAAAGGAGTTCATCACCACCAAACCAATACTATATGAAATGCTGAAAGATATTCTTTAAGAGGAAGAAGAAAAAGATAAAAGTGTAAATTAGGAACAACAAATACACATCTATCAACAAATGAATCTAAAAATTAAGTGAATTAATAAGCTGATGAACAGAATAAACTGGTGAATGTAACAGAATCACGGACATAGAGAGGGAATGGACTGACAACTCTTGGGGAGAAAGGGGGTGTGGGAAGTGCAGCGAGAGACTGGACAAAAATCATGCAACTATGGGAGAGGACAGTGGAGGGGGGTGAGGGCGGAGGGTGGGATGGGTACCAGGTGGTGGGGAACTATAGGGTGAAAAAAAAAAAGGGAACAATGTAATTAATAAACTGAACAATAAAAATTAAAAAAAGAAAAAAAAAAAGAAGTTAAAAAAAAAAAGATTATAGACCTCAATGTAAGAGTTTAAACTTGTAACACTCTTAGAAAAACACATAAATCTTGAGTTAGGTAATGGTTTGTTACCTATAACAACAAAAGCACAAGCATCAAAAGAAAAAATAGATAAACTGGATTATATTAAAATTAAAAACTTTTATGGAACAAATGATACTATCAAGAAAGTGAAGAAACTTGAAAAACTGTGGTACATCTACATAATGGAATACTATGCTGCTGGAATAAAGTAAGAACTCTTACCATTTGCAACAGCATGGATGGGCCTAGAGAGCATTATGCTCAACAAATAAGCCAGTCAGAGAAAGATAAATATCACATGATCTCACTCATTTGTGGAATATAATTAACAACATAAACTGATGAACAAAAATAGATCCAGAGACATACTCATCGAACATACTGTCAAACCTCAGAGGGAAGATGGGAGGTTGGGATTTGAGAGGGTGGAGAGGGAATGAGTAAGAGATCAACTAAAGGACTTGTATGCCTGCATATAGGCATAACCAATGGACACAGACAGTAGGGGGGTGAGGGCATGTGCTGAGGGGTGGGAGTGGCCAGGGAGAGGTCAATGGGGGAAAAAGGAGACATATGTAATACTTTAAACAATAAAGAATTTCAATTTTTTTTTAAAAGTGAAGAAACAACCCACAGAATGAGAGGAAAATTTTCAAATCATAAAACTCGTAAGTAAGATACCTAGAATATATTAAAAATTTTATTGATAATAAATCAAATATTGATGTAAATCAATAATAAAAAGACAAACCAATTTTAAAATAGGTAAAGGAATTGAAGAGACATTTAATCTAAAGAAGATTCAGCTATCTAACAGCACATTAAAAATGCTCAGTATCATTAGTCCTTAGGGAAATGAAAATCAAAATAACAATGCACTTCACTGTACAGCTATAATAAAAAAGAAAAACAAGTATTGGTGTGAATATGGAATAACTGGAACCCTGATATACTGCTGGTGGGAAAATACTATTCTTTATAGAAATCTCAACCTCATTCTGATCAAATGATTTAACATACATAAAGGAACTAGTACATAGTAAACAGACACATTTTTTTTTAATCCTCATCTGAGGATATTTTTTTCCATTAATTTTAAGGAGAGTGGAAGGAAGAGAGGGACTGATGGAGGGAGGGAAGAGAGAGAGAGAGAGAGAGAGAGAGAGAGAGAGAGAGAGAGAAACATCAATGTGAGAGAGACATAATGATTGGTTGCTCCTACATGCACCCCAACTGGGGGCAGGAGATTGAACTCGAGACCCTTTGTGTGCAAGCCAGTGCTCTAAAAATTTAGCAACACAGGCCAGGACTATATCAGTAGCTTTTAAACACAGAGAGTGAGGGTTGGCTAGGCATGGATATTATTTAAAAAGCTTTCTACATAGTTCCGATTCTTACCTACTTAAGTTAATAAGCACTTACCTGTAATAATTGCTCTGAAAATAGGGTGAGTTATCCTCTCCTTGAAATATGGTCAAAAGCCCTGACTTAAAATGAATATATTTGTATTTATTTGAAAATAATGCCTGAGAAAATAGTTATTCACTTTAATTCTTCAGCAGACAGCATTCTATCTAAATGCCTTTAATTTCCTTATTTAAGATCACAAAGTCTTGGATTTTTTTAAACTGAAGTTCCGGTTCTTTACATAGTAGCAAAGTATGAAAATAAACAATGAGTAGATCAGAAAAAAATCTCTCAGACAAGTATGAAATGGCATAACCGGCTCTCCCCCTTCCCCAGCTGAAACAAAACAAACAAAAACAGGGCTATGACTCTTGGTTGCTAAAAATGTTAAAATAGTTCAGTAATGTTTCTGCAATTATAAAATGGCAGCTAAGGAAACTGAAGAAACCAAGATAAGAATTCACATTATAGTAATTTCAATGGATGGCATTTGTCCAAAACCATGTTTGTAGCAAGAGGGGGGAGGGGGGAAGGGAATATCTTGCCAAGATCCTAATTACTGTTCCAAAATCAGTGACAGGGATTATAAACTGTGTTAATTTTATTGCCAGGGCCTTTCTTCACTAGTTCTCACCCTCCTTTTTCTCAGAGTATATACTTTTTTTTTTTTTATACATTCTCTCATCCTTGCTGAGTATATAAAAAATATAACCAAAAACAGAGATGATTCTTAGTTATTTCATTCTTACAGAGGTAAAGAATTTTACAGTTTGTATGTTTATAACTACCTTGTTCCAGAAAAGATATAAGTCAACCATGCCACTGTAATCTCCAGAGGGGACTTTGGGGTATACCTTTAAATAGGAAACACACAAACCTCAAGTCAACCCAACTAACGCATCCGGAGGCAGATTCTGAAAATGCATTTTTTGACCCAATGACATACATGAAACCTGCTCAATACTGTAATATGCGCATCAACAAATACTTAACAAATGTTTAGAGTGTTTCTATGTACTAGATGATGAGCTAGAAAAACACCATAAGGAAAATGAAATAAAAGGTCCTTTCCTTTGGGGAGCTTATATTTTAGTTGGGGAAACAGGCTATCTATAGTATATGATTCTGGAGGCTTTTACTTCCTGGCCAAAATGGAGCATTAGGAACAGGATTTACCCACATGACTAAAATAACCCAGAAATAAACAAAATATATGAACATGATCAGGACACACTGATCATCAGACAACAAAGGACAGCGATTCCTGATAGATAAAAAACAAAGTGAGCCCTATAATAAATAGCCCAGTTTACTGCCTGGAGAGGCCAGGCTGCAGCACAGGGACCAGGAACCCAAGCAGAATTTGGTGAACTCTCTGAACTAAAGGTGCAGAAAAATCAGGCAGCTAGCTTCTGCAGGACAGACTACCAGAGAGGGGAGAGTTAGAGAGTGAGCCAGATTTGCAGAAGGGCTCTTAGTATTCAGCAGAGTGCTGATCAGTACATACATGTTATGAAACTACCTTGGGCCAAGTAAAAAAAATCTGAAAATATTAGAGATAATAATACCTGGGCTCATGCAGGGCTGGGAATAGAACCTATTCCCATCAGTCATGCGGACAGAGACCTCAGAAGGGTCTTGCTTCAGCAGCAGAGAAATAATTAGCCCTACAACAAACATTTCTCCAATTCCCCACCTGAACGTTTTAAGGTTCCCTACTGAACCTTAAAAGCAAGTCCCTAAAGGATCAAATTGTTCCCACAATGAAGCTCAAGAACATTTATAAAAAAACCCAAATATCCAGTATCCAACAAGTTAAAATTCAGTACGTTTGGCATCTATAAATATATCAACATATAAAGAAGCAGGATAATTCAATCCATAAGAAAACAAATCAATCTATCAAAACTGACTTAGTCCTGCCAATCCAAACTGTCTTGAAGCAGTGCCTTCCTCTCACTGGTCTTTGCGAGCATCCTGCCAGAGCCAGTTTTCTCAGTGGATAGAGCATCAGCCTGCAGACTGAAGGGTCCCAGGTTTGATTCCGGTCAAGGCACATGCCTGGATTGCAGGCTTGATTTCCCAGTAGGGGGTGTCCAGGAGGCAGCTGATCAATGATTCTGCCTCAACACTGATGTATCTCTCTCCCTCCCTCCCTCCCTCTCTCTCCCGCCCCCCTTCCTCTCTGAAACCAATAAAAAGTCTAATAAAAGAGTAACATGCAAATGTGACCATACCTTGGCTCCTGATTGGCTATGCTACCAGCCAATCAGGAGCATGGGACAGGGCCAAGCTGCGTGAGCGCCCGGCCCTGGGGGCGGAGACAAAGCTGTGGCTGCAGTGGCGGGGCGAGTGCCTGGCCCCCCGGGCTCAGAGATGAGGTGGAGGTGGTGGTGGCGATGGCGAGCGCACACCCTCGGGGACGGAGACAAGGCTGCAGCAGCGTGGCACTCCAGCCAGAGCAGAGAAGACTGAAGGCTCCAGCTGGAGTGAAGCCTCCAGCCGGCCAAAGCAAAAACAGAAGGCAACAGCCAGAGGGAAGGCCTGGGTCCCAGGTTCCAGAGGAAAATTGGTCCTGGCGGCCAGGGGAAGGAAAGCCTATTGCATGAATCTTCACACAACAGGCCTCTAGTAAAAAATAAAAAAATTTAAAAAAGAAGCCCCACCAGAGCACTAAACTGAACCCACGGTCTTCCCTGGACATCATCTTGATGACCCACCCTCAGAGCATGAGAAAACTCTTCTCTCCTTTTGACATTAAAACCAAAGGCATTGGTTTTGATTAGTTATTTCATTTACAACCTTTATTTTAATCAAGAAATACTTATTTATCAATTTTGTTTAGCACAATATTTTGGAATGATGTAAAAATAAAAACACTGCATATCCCTCTCCTCCCTCTAAAAGCAGGGAAATATTTTTGTAATTTAAGTCTGTTGTTTCTTGAACTAATCAGAAAAGTTCCCAACTTCACATTTGTTTCCATGATGGGAAAAAAAAATGACATGTTTCTGCAGCTGTATCCAGCTGCTCTAGGAAGAAATAAAAACTTGTCATGTATTTAAAAGAAAAACAAAACAAAAAACTGACTCAGCAATGACAGATGATAAAATTAACCAGTAAGGGTATTAAAAGTTATAATTATATTTTATATGTTTAAAAAGTTAAGGAAAGACATGGAAGATATTAAAAAAAAAAAAAAGAGGAACAGGAACAAAGAACTGATGGGACAAATTAGAGAAGATATAACATGCTAACACTAATCAGAAGAAAGCAAGGTTGGTTAGCTATATCAATACCAGACAATATAGATTTCAGAGGAAAGAAAATTACCAAGAATAGAGAAGGTCACCCTTCCTATATAATAAAAGGCTAATATGCAAATTGACCCAACAGTGGAATGACTGGTCGCTATGATGTGCACTGACCACCAGGGGGCAGATGCTTAACACAAGAGCTGCCCCCTTATGGTCAGTGCGCTCCCACAGGGGGAGGGCTACTCAGCCAGAAGCCCTGAGCCGGGCTCACAGCTGGTGAGCACAGCGACAGGGGTGAGAGAGTCTGCCACATCCATGGCAGCGCTAAACCATCATCTGGACATCCCCCGAGGGCTCCTGGACTGTGAGAGGGCACAGGCCAGGCTGAGGGATCCCCCAAGTGCATGAATTTCATGCACCGGGCCTCTCGTATCATAATAAGAAAATGAGCAATTCATCAAGAGGACATAACAATCCTAAATTAATAATTTAAAGAACTCCTAATAATAAAGTCCTACAGAATATGATTCTGGAACAATTAAAGGCCACATTCTATGTCATGTAAATTATATACAGACATGTTGGAGGGAAAGGAATATCCAGAGTGAGTAAGGTTACCAGGGAAAGATTCCCATAGAATGAGGTCTTAACATGAGTGATGAACAATCCATCTGGCTAACTCCTTATCCCAAGGGTAATTAGTGAATCATTCAAAAGATATAATGAATTGTCTGAAAAGGAAATGCCAGCATCTGCATGACTAATTTAAGCAGCCCATTTCAAATATCAGCTTCAGCACCTGGGAAGATAATAAAAGTTTTTATTTATTTGAGAGAGAGAGAGGAAGGAAGATGGAAACATCAATTGAGAGAGAAACATCATCGATTGCCTGCATCTTGTATGCCCCCTACTGGGGATCAAGCCCACAACCTGGGCATATTCCCCAACCGGAAATTGAACCAGCAACCTCTTGCTTCATAGGCCAAAGATAAACCATTAAACCACACTGGCAGGGCGGAAGGTCACTTTTTAGAAGCATTTAAGGGACATTTAGAACTCATAAGATGTGAGTACAAGAAAGAGCCAGTCTTATTTAGTGGAAAATAATTGTTCATCAGCAGTTACATAATCCTGTTGCTTTAGAAAGGTTATAACCACCACCTTTCTGGCTTACTGAGGGATCAGGTCTGCCTTTCCTCCACAGAAATCATACACTCCGCAAGGTGAGGAAAGACTCTTATCTAAGTGATGACAGTAAGCTTTCTGAAAAGCTAAGGCAACTGTAAGTAAATAAATTGAAAAGTATATGAGAACTCTTTAATGGAAGACAATCTGGTAAGTTCACCTTTAGTAAACAGGGTGGGGCAAATGGGCACCGTGAGAAGGAAACCCAAGGGCATTCCTTTCTCAGGGAGGGGAGGGAAAATAACAAAAAGCACACAAGGCTCTACCCCACAGGCCAAGAGGGAGAGAGCAGTTTGTGCTCTGCGAGGAAGGGAGTAGCCCAATCTGGGTGTCAGAAGCTCGAAAGGAATTCGCTGGTGCACCTAAGTGTAGTGTACAAGGTGCAGCTTGGTCTGTCCGTAAGCTCAGGGACACCCAGGAAAAAAGTCTTAGTCTAAGTAAGGGTGAAGTGTGATTTAGAAATGGGCAGGAAGAGGCCTGGCAAAGTAAAGCAAAACAAGAATCAATAAGAAATAGTAAAGACTGGGGCAAATTATTTCTCCAAGTGTCAAAATCATTGCAAGGCTATTAGGCCTTATCTGTCTTGGAGACAGAATATTCAAGATATGTGAAAATATGATAGGAAATAATAATCGGCTACAGAGTCAGCACTCTGTGCATGTTCACCAGTCTCAGGAATGAGAGAAGAGCTGGATGCATACTCTCCTCTCCTACAGCCTTGTCTTGCTCAATGCTTCAGTTACATATTTTGCAAAATTTCAAGGAGAAAGAGATGAAAAGCTTCTCAACATTTTAATATTATATCTTTAATATAATATTATATCTTTAAGTAAAACTAACGTATATTGGAATTCTGGTATTGCTTTAATTTTCTCAACCCTTTGGTTTCTTTGAATACAATAGACTCATAGAAAAGATTACTTGATACCATTGATACCATTTCTACCATTTGAGCTTGTTAGATTTAGATGAACAGATGTATATTGCGGAATCTATTGTAAGCAATGCACTTAAAAACAATTCTTAATACGTCTTTTGTCAACTGTGCATTACTAGTTACCTAATACCTTTTTTCCCCCTAATAAAACTACACTATTAAAAGCAGAACATTTATTGGTGTAGGACAAAACATCACCCCAAATGCATTGAAGACAATGCCTGAACTTCACTTAATTAGCATCAATCCCTCCTTCTTAGATGTTGACATACACTTTTAATTCAGTAAAATATACAATTACGAATGAACAATCATTTCACAAATCACAAATAAAATTACTAACTTATCTATATATAACAACTCTGAAAGTGTGCTTGTTAGTGTATCATGTCTTTAAAACATTTCGAGACAATCTAGAAAGATAAAATTTGGTGTGAGTTTACAGTTTTTGTTTGTTGTCAAAAGGAAAAATCCTGAAATATCTAATTTTCAGTTCCTTTCTATGTAATTTTAGCTCCAGAAAGAGGGTGCATCTTAAAGTGAAAGAGTAACAAATATAATTAATTGTCATTTAATTGGTCTCAGAATATGAGAAAGTAGCTGACTTGAATAATTGGGTAACTATTCTTCTTAGTGGTTCCCAATTTTTCGCTTTAAAACAATTGAGTATCATCTAATTGACCTTTAAAGTAATGCACAGGATCACTATGCAATTTTGGCATGTAACTTGGAAGAAGTTCAATGAATTAAGAGACATCACCATAACATTTCCTGGCACAGAAAGTTAATATTGCCATCATAGAGCAGTCATCCTATATAATAAGAAACATGCAAATTTGACTGTACCTTTGCTCCTGATTGGCTATGCTACCAGCCAATCAGGAGCGGGGGCGGGGCCAAGTGGCTTGAGTGCTAGGCCCAAGGGCACTGGCAGTGAGCGCCCAGCCCCCGGGCACTGTGAGGAGAAGCAGGGGCAGCAGTAGCGGTGGTGACAGTGGCAGGGAGTGCCCGCCCCCAGGGGGGGTGGTTAAGCAGAAGTGGCAGCGAGCATCCAGCCCCTGCGCCGGGTGGTCACAGACCACACCCACCAGCCAATCAGGAGCAAATTATGCAAATAAACTCCAAACAAGATGGCTGCCGCCACTGAGAGCAGGAGGGAGGCTTGGGTTTCCCCGGCAATGGAGGAAGCCAAGCTTTTCCACCTGCCTTTGCCGGCCGAGGCCCCAATGGTACAAAGTTTCAATTATAACAGATACATAATCTGAAGGCAGCCACAGAGCTGGAGAGAGAAGAGGCTAGGGTTGCCGGGGCGATGGAAGAAGCTAAACTTCTGCAGCCCTAGTGCCTAGCCCTCCACTCTAGGCTACAAAGTTTCAAACAGAAATGGCTGTCGCCATGGAGTGAGCAGAAGGCTTGGCTGCGCTCTAAGCTACAAAGTTTCAATTGTAGAACATAAATTAATTTCAGATCCCAAGACCTTTGTTTGGGTCGCTGGGGGCGTGGACGCCCTATACCATAAGGGAACCTTCACCCTGATCCAGGACACCCTTCAGGGCAAACCAGCTAGCCCCCACCCATGAACCAGCTTCTATCCTATCTAATAAAAGAGTAATACACAGATTGACCATCAGCTCAACACACATATGGTCAAAGATCCTGCCCCCATGTGGACACAAGATGGCCACCACAAGATGGCCAGTAGGGGAGGGCCATTTGGAGGTTCCAGGCCTGCAAGGGAGGGCGGTTGTGGGCTATCAGGAGAGGGCAGTTGGGAGGGACCAGGCCTGCAAGGGAGGGAAGTTGAGGGCTATCAATCCTGCAGGGGAGGGCAGTTAGGGGTGACCAGGCTGGCAGAGGAGAGAAGTTGGGGACAAACAGGCTGGCAGGGGAGCAGTTAGACATCAATCAGGCTGGCAGGGTAGTGGTTAGTGGGTGATCAGGCTGGCAGGCAGAAGTGGTTAGGGGCAATCAGGGAGGCAGGCAGGCTAGCAGTTTGGAGCCAGTAGTCCTGCATTGTGAGAAGGATGAGAAGGATGTCCCAGATTGGAGAGGGTGGAAGCTGGGCTGAGGGACACCCATCCCCCACTCCCTGCCCCCTGTGCACGAAAGTTAATATTGCCATCATAGAGCAGTCATCTTAGTATGAAAAATGATTTAGGGACCAATGGCACATTGAACAAATTCTAACTAGTCTATTTTTATTAGTAAGTACACCAAAAAAGTAAATGCTTTTTTTTTATGATGGTGATTTATTTTTTAAATATATATTTTCATTGATTTCAAAGATGGAAGGGAGAGATAGAAGCACCAATGATGAGAGAACCATTGATTGGCTGCTTCCTGTATGCCCTTTACTGGGGATCGGGCCCACAATCCAGGCATGTGCCCCTGACTGAAATTGAACCTGGGGGGACCTTTAGTCCCATTCCAATACTCTATCCGCTGAGCCAAACCAGCTAGGGCAATGCTTTTGTTTCTTAAGAGAGATAGATTTGCCAACAGTTATACAAAGAACCTCTACAGTTTGGGAAGGCATCCTCAAGCTGAAAGTCTATCTCCTATGAAATAAGCTATTTAGTAAAAAACTTGGGACTTAACCTGTTCAGGGTAAGGGTCATGGGAAGCATGTTTAAAAAACAACCTTCTAAATTTTCAGAGTTGAGGAGAAAATTCACATTTAGCTTGACTGGGAGGTATGTTAATAACATATAGGTGAATTATTCTGAGGATCTTCTGAATGTGATCAAGATTTTGGGAATAAGACCCCAAAAAAGGAAGGCATATTAGGGACTAATGATAATCAAAGCTAACTTAAGGATGAGTGCATAGAATGAGTTTGAGAAGATTATAGCTGGCTTTTAGCTATATTTCAAAGGAGAGTTCTATAGCCAAAGGTCCCAGTTGTTGATGAGTTTGCCCTTCAGGTCTAAGGCACTGTAACATGGCTTTTAATGCTTGACCCCACCGAATTTAGGGTGGTAGCATTTGCTTGGATCTAATGAATTGCTGAACCTCAAAAACTCATCTCTCTGGTTCTAGATAATTCCTCCAAGAGAAAATGAATATCTCTTCTTTGGTTATAACATCACCATATGACCCTTTACACTGATTAAACTGCACAGGGTTTACGTAGGCTTTAAGATTTTCTCTGCCTGATGGCATTTCTTGAGCACATCTGGTGTTTGGTGCTCTGACAGAGACTTGTTGTAGAAATGGATGGCATCCTTGTATTTTTCTTCTTTGAAGTAGGAATTGCCAATTCGTGCGTAAGCTCTGGCGATCTGGCGATAGTCTTCCCGGTTTTCTCGCCCCACTTTGATAGCCTTCTCACACAACTCCCGGCACTTACTGTAGTCACCCTTTTCGAAGTACACAGCTGCTTGATTGGTCATGTAAGTCATGTTGGTGGGGTCCAGGCCCTTGGCTCTGTGATAGTGCTTCAAGGCTGTGCCAAAGTCTTTCTTCTTGTAGGATTCATTTTCCAATTCCTTTTCTTTCAGCGCCTGCTTCTTGTTCTCTGGAAGATCCTCTTCCACTGGCTCTGGTTTGGTCTCCTATTTGGGAGAAGGTGGTGGTGGAGATGCAGCAACTTCTTCCTCATCATCCATACTGCCCAGATCAAATCCGAGGAGGACACTGAGCGTAGTCATGATCCGGGGATCTTGCAGTTTCGTGCCCAGATTGGACGGCTTGCTTCGCAGTTGCTCTATCAGTGCCCGGTAGGTAGGGCATTGAGCAGTGCCCTTGTCCTGGGATCATTCTCCAACTTCTGGTACAGATTGGGCATGTTGAAAGGGTTCATGAATTTCCTCTCTGCTAACCGAGCCTCCTTATTCTGTAAACTCTCTTTGAGCTGAGGATTATTTGCTTCATGTTTTAAACCCTCCTCATAGGTTTGCTTGGCTTCTTCAAATCGGTTCAAGAACTCAAGAGCTGCTGCTTTTCGAGAATAGCCCTTGCCCCAGTCGGGCTTTAAGTCAACAGTTTTGCAGCCATCCTCATAGGCCTTCTGGTAGTCTCCTTTCTTGGCGTAGGCCGCTGAGCGGCTGCTGTAGAGCACATGGTTGTGGGGATCCAACTTAATTGCTTCGGAATAGCACTGTAATGCATCGTTGATGTTGCCGGCACTCAGGGCCTTACTGCCCTTCTCTTTTAGCTCATTTACCCGCTCCATAGCTTAGTCTGGAACCCGGTAGAATCGACTCCATCGGCTCCACGTTCCCAACCCCATAACGGAACCTTTTAGAGGTGCTGATAATACCTTGTGATTTCATGGATATGTTGACTGTATAATTCATGGATCTGTAGCCTTCTGATTTGTGCATATTCTGTAAACATGCCATACTTCAATAAGAAGTTCATTGTATTTTTTTCAATGCCAATGTCTTCATCACTGCATCATAGCTGCCCATCAATATTTAACAGACAGACATAGCTAAAAGTGGCAGTAAAAATACTGAATGCATTATTAAAAAAAAAACTGATTATGAATGCAAAATTACTTGCTTTGTAATTCAACTACTTCCATTTATTTCATACCCATTTAAAACCTAATGTGAGAAATAAGAAAAATTTAAATATATAAAAGAAAACAAAAACTATCACCCTATAGTGAAGGATATAGCATTTCCCCCCCTTATTGTCATCCATATTCCTCATCTCTATAATTTCTCAACTCTGATAGTTTCTTGTCTAATAAGAGTAATATGCAAATTAACCACCACTCTGTTATACCCACAAGCCAAGCCCCCTAGCCAATCAGGAGCAAGTATGCAAATTAACACCAACCAATTTTGTGCACCGGGCCTCTAGTTCTATATAATAAAAGCCTAATATGCAAATTGTCCCCTTGGGTGGTTGTTTGACTGCTTGCTATGATGTGCACTGACCACCAGGGGCAGCACAGAACATGGCAGGCATCGATGACACAGTCCTGGCAGCAGTGGAGGTGCTGCCAGCTCTGATGAGAGTGGGACCATAGCGGGCTGGTGGAGCAGGTGAGCGGGAGGCACCTGGCCAAGGTGGGTGCAAATAGGGGCCCAACTGCCCTGCCGATCACCTGACAGACGGTGTGACCAGCGGCAGCAGTGGGACTACTGCCAGCTCCCAGGCACTGAGGGAGCCAGATGGGGGGTCCAGCCCCAATCAATTGCTACACAGGTGGGAAGGTGGAGCAGGTGAAGAAGTACTGGGCCAACACAGGGTGCCAGGCAGGGTTGTGAGGTTGGGGGCACGAGCTGGGGCCTGATCTCCATAGGCCACCCCAAGGGACCTCACCCATGCATGAATTCGTATACCAGGCTGCTAGTTTTCCATAATTTCCTATTTCCTACCTTCTTTTCTACCTCCTCGAATCCTCCAAGATCTTTTCCTAGGTAACTGGTGATTATGAAACAAGAGCATACTAGGACCAATTCAGCCAGCAGTCTTTGGACTCAAATTACTACTACTCTTCCCTGGGTCTCCAGTCTACTGGCCTATCCTCCAGATTTTAGACTTACTAAGCCTTCACATCACATGAGCCAATTTCTTAAAATAACTCTCTCTCTACACAAACACACACACACCCTGTTTTGTTCTCTGGAGAACATGACTAATACAAATAGCTATGGTAGTGATTCTCAACTAGAAATGGTGGGGGCAAGGTGCAGTCTACAGAAAAAACACAGGGATTGGGTGCCGTTTGAGGTCCCCAGCCTGGTGTCGGGGTGGGGGGTACAGTCTGAGGTCCCCTTTCAAGCCCTGGCGGGTGGGGGATGCAGCCTGAGATCCCCTGTCAAGCCCCGTGGGGGCTGTAGAGGGTGTAGCCTCAGGTACCCTGCTGATTGCTCATTAAGGCTCCTTATGGGAACTTGGCCTCGGCTCTGGGTGCAGCTATCTTTGTGACAGAGTAATGGTCAATTAGCATATTCACTCTATTAGATAGGATAATAATAATAATAATAATAATACCACCTCACTAACAAAGCATTAAGAAGGAACTTATTGGTCAAGTTGATAAAAAATGTAAATTAAATGCCCAAATTTTCTAACAACTTTTTAAGTCATATCTTTAAGGCTATCAATGATGTACCTATAAAAATATTATTTTATTCAGACCTGTCTAGAAAAAGAAAAATCAAGTGCTATTAATGAATTATTTTAAAATTCTGTGTTACCTTTTTTCTCTCCAGTGTAGGGCACATAGTCTTCCCGGTCCTTATGCTCCAAAGCTTCCTTCTCCAGATATGACAAGAGGTGTTCTCTATCAAAAGGCCCCGTGGCAGACTTTGAGGTCTGGTTCTTCTGTCGGAACCCTGCAGGCAGAAGGGCATTCTGCCAAAGAGAATGAATTAACCATTATGACCACTCAGAATGCCGATTTTCATATGCTTGCATAGATTACTCAGAGAAGAAACAATTCTAGATTAGAATATGATGTAGGCATTAAACAATTTATTACAGGATTTTAGGTTGCAATGTAAAAGTGTTCCAAAGTTTTTTCTTAAATTAGATAGTATTCACTTACATTACTATTAAAATAGGTACCAACATTTTCTTCAGCAAGTATTCTATTAGCAGGAAAATCCCTTTACTTTTAAAATGTCCTGGGACAATAATAAAAAGTTTTTTAACGCTTACTAACAGCTTAGCATACATGTAAATACAGAAAATAAATCCATTACAAAAGAATGTTAAATGGCTATATGCATCATAGTCCTTCACAGTGACTTTTATTTCATTGTAAAGACTTTCTCATTAAAAAAAACAATACATGTATATCAAGCCCTAGCCAGGTTGCTCTGTTGGAGCACCCTCTCTGACACCAAGGTTGCTGGGCCAGGGCACACATAAGAATCAATGAGTGGATAAATAAGTGAAACAACAGTTGATGTTTCTCTCTCCCTCTCTCCTAAATCAATTAAAAAACAAAACAAAGTGAGTATATTGCCCGGTTGGCGTGGCTCAGTGGTTGAGTTTTGACTTATTAATCAGGAGGTCATGGTTCGATTCGTCAGGGCACATGCCCTGGTTGCAGGCACAATTCCCAGTGAGAGTGTGCAGGAGGCAGCCGATCAATGATTTTCTGTCATCATCACTGATGTTTCTCTCTCTCTCTTTCTCCCTCTTCATCTCTGAAATAAAATTAAAAAAGAAAAAAAAAAAAAAAAGCCCAAACAGGTTTGGCTCAGTGGATAGAGCGTCGGCCTGTGGACTGAAGGGTCCTGGGTTCAATTCTGGTCAAGGGCATGTATGTTGGTTGTGGGCACATCCCCAGTGGGGGGCGTGCAGGAGGCAGCTGATCGATGTTTCTCTCTCATCGATGTTCCTAACTTTCTATCCCTCTCCCTTCCGCTCTGTAAAAAATCAATAAAATATATTTGAAAAAAAAAAATATATATATAAAACAGAACAGGCATGTCAGTAAAGATATGGAGGTAGAAGGGGAAAACTGAAGAAGAGACAAAAAGTTAATTTAAATAAAGAGGTGTCAGTGAAGACTTCGTTTGGGGTGGTGAATACACAATATATAGGTGACATATTATAGAATTGTACCCCTTAAACCTATAATTCTACTAACCAATACACCCCAATAAATTCAGTAAAAAAAGTAAATTATATATATATATATGGGGGGAAAAACGAGGTGCTAGTGAGAAGTCCTGAAAATGTTAACTGCTCAAAGGCAGCTACTTAGTTTCAAAGGGTTTAAAAAATTATTTCATTTTTCTTCATTAGCTAGCACCGACCTCAGGGTCAAGATCGTCCAGCACGGTTTCCAGTTGTTTCAGTTCTATTTCTGACAGATTCCCAAGGAGCTCATCTTCATCCAGGTCCTTGTACTTTTCTAAGTCCTTCCGGAATGGTAGTGCCATGGTCTGCAGTGTCACTTGGTTTTTGCTATTCAATGTAGTCAGAAGCAATTTCTTTCTTTTTTTTAAACTATGGAGAGAAGAAACAAAAACATTTAAAACATCATCTCCACCTACTTAGATCGATTATTAGATTAAACAAAATGTAATTTCCACGTCACATATTCTTTGACCATATGTCACACACCACCCTTTTCTATGGATCATTCAATGCCTTTGCCTTTCGTCTTTTGTTAACAATAACAAAAAATAAACTGGGAGAAAAAGAAGGGAAGGAGAGACTAAAATTCAAATCCATAAAAATATCTACTTGACAGAATTCGGATTTTCTGATAAGTTTTAGGGAGAAAAAGATTATATAATTTGTGCTAAAATACAAATTTTTCCATCAATGGCTTTCAAATGATTGTTACTTTGCTTAAGCACAGTATGTTTGAGGAACAGTTGTTTTATTGTAAATTACTTAAAAGAACATTATTTTCTGACTCAACATTAACATGGGGTGATATCAATAAACTACCCTTGAAGGAATGGTGGCCTCTTGCCATTGGGGAAAAAATGTTTTTGAAAAGTGCATTAAAAAAAATTAAAGGCATTTTTAAAGGAAAAAATACTGCATTCTAAAACTTACAGTAAAATACTCAAAACCATGTTGAGCTATGTCACCCACTAACTGACAAGGCTGGTCAGGAGAATCTGATTGCAGAAAGCACCTTCTTCATTTCCTTACTGTGTGGATCTCTCCCAAAATGCTATGAGGTGACTCAATAAGCAGCATTTTTCCAGTTACCCACAGGACTGTAATATAGGAAAGGATAATAAGCAAAAATTAAGTATTTCTATGAATTGGATTTTAATCATATCTGTGGACTATTTGTCTAATAAAATGTTCCTATGTATGTGCTCTAGCCAGTTTGGCTCAGAGGATAGAACACTGGCCTGGGAACACTGGCCTGGGTTCAATTCAGTTGCAGGCTCGATCCTACCTCAGGTGCAGTTTGATCCCTGGCCCTGGTTAGGGCATGTGCAGGAAGCAACCAATTGATTTGTCTCTCTCAGATCAATGTTTCTTCCTCTGTGTCTCTCCCCCTCCCTTCCACTCTCTCCAAAAATCAATAGAAAAAATATCCTCAGATAAGGATTAACAACAACAACAACAAATGTTCTGTGTGGATAAAAAATAATCTTTAGAATTAATGATGTTAAAATTTTTCTTGGCTGCAAAACACCCAATATTTTAAAGTTTGGATATATTTCTTTTATTCCTCCCCCCACACCCCGTTTTCCCAACTTAATATCATATTTTAACTAATATATTTTTCTCCTCAATTCAGTAACATTTTATGGATTCTTTTAGGTGTTTTCATCACCCAAGAAGAAATGAAAGTTCACCACAGGAGTCTGTCAGTTAATGAAGTGACTAGCAACCACCTAGGTCCTGTAAAAAGTAAGTTAACATAATTGTGCTTATGCAGATGTTAAATTGCAGGCATTTGGTATAATTGCCCAAGACAGATCTGGCTTACACCTGTTCTACTAACACCACATAGATTTAGCAGTTAACCTAAACTTTTCCATTAAAAACTTATTGTTATCATTACTAAGTTTGGTAAACCTCTACTTTGTATTTCCAACTTTAAGATAGCAAGTTTACCAAGTATCCTGAGAGTGTATTTTCTCAATTAAAAATAATACTGTCTGCAGAGAACAGTCAATGGAAAGTATCAGCACTACCAAATATAGTAACCATAGAATGCAATTTTAAAGAAGGTGGGCCGAGACCGGTTTGGCTCAATGGATAGAGCGTCGGACTGGGAACTGAAGGGTCCCGGGTTCGATTCCGGCAAGGGCATGTACCTTGGCTGCGGGCACATCCCCAGTAGGGGGCGTGCAAGAGGCAGCTGATCGATGTCTCTCTCATCAATGTTTCTGACTTTCTATCCCTCTCCCTTCCGCTCTGTAAAAAGTCAATAAAAAAAAAAGGAAAGAAAAGAAGGTGGCATGATATTTTAGGAGAAAAGATAAATTAGACCACACTGAAAAAATATTCCCTTCATAAACAGACATTTGAGACAAAGGTAAGAAACTGATAAAAGTTTAATAACATGTACCAAAAGTAATTACTTACTTTATGCTATTTTTTTTAATGTTTGGAAAATCAATATAAAAATACATTTTCAATATAGTTTAATATAATATACTGAAGTTTACAGTACAGTCATGCACCATCAACAATGGACTGAATATCCAAAGATAGACCCATAAGATTATCATGGGGCTAAAAAATTCTTTCATCTAATATAGCCCTTGTAATGTATAACCCAACACATTACTGATGTGTGTTTCTGGTGATGCTGGTGTAAACAAACCTACACCTACTGTTCTGGCAATGGTATAAAAGCTTAGCACATATAATTACATATAGTGCATAATACTTGATAATAATAATAAATGACTATGTTCCTGGTTTATGTAATTACTCTATTATTTTAAAGTGTATTATTTCTACTTAAAAAACACACATAAAACCTTTGCTGTAAAATGCCTAACTCATTTGTTTACTGCATGTCTTGATACCATAATTTTTTCTTCTGTTTGATTTAACCATATGTTGTTTTGTATAGGCTTGTAGCCTAGGAGCAAGGCTAAGTCATATAGCCTAGGTATGGAGTAGTCTGTATGACCTAGGTTTGTGTAAGTGCACTCTGTGATGTTCACACAATGATGAAATTGCCCGATGATGTATTTCTCAGAACTTATCCCCATTGTTAAGCAGCACATAACTGTATAAAATACAGCTGATTTCTTAGCCAATAAATATTTCAAAAAAATACTTATTATTTTGAGCATCTCTTTTCTTTACTCTCAAAAGTATCCCAGCCTGGGTGATAAATTCAATGGTCATCGAACTAAGAGGGTATTGTAATATTCAATATGATAGGAATGAGATATTCATAATAAAGGCAATATATATCATCCAGGTTTTATAGGCCGGAAACATGAAATTCCTTAGAATGAATAAAATAGTTTACTCCAATAGATTGTACTTTATTCCAAGTGCATTGGGGGTGGGGGGACTCTTCAGTCCACTCTGCATCCTCTCGCAGTCTGGGACCCCTCGGGGGACATCCCACTGCTGGCTTAGGCCCAGCCATGAGCCCAGCTTCTGGCTGAGCAGCGCTCCCCTTGTGGGAGTGCACTGACCACCAGGGGACAGCTCCTGCATTGAGCGCCTTCCCCTCTGGTGGTCAGTACATGACACAGCAACCAGTTATTCCACAGTTTGGTCGATTTGGATATTAGAGTTTTATTATATAGGCTAATCTGTCATACAAAGCATCTTTAAATATTAGTAGGGGCCCAGGGCATGAATTCGTAAACCTTGAAAGGAACTGTGGGCCACGAGGCTATGACAGGCACAGGGATGGGACTCGACCCATACTCTGCGTCCCCACCTGGCCCCTTCTGCCATGGCCCCTGGTCCCGTCTACCAACAGTCCCGCTCCCTCTTCCACCACTTCCACACGCTGAGGGCACCAGACCCACTCGCAGCTGCTGATGGCACAGAGTGATTGGGGCCCGCATTAACAGCGGGTACAAGTGGGAACTGCTGCCCTGATTGCCTCTCAGGGGCAGGGGGAGGTGGAAAAGCCCTCAGGGGCGATCCAGGCCAGCACCAGGTGCCAGCAGCAGGTGTGAACAGGGCTGGTGCTGGCACTGGATGTGAGTGATAGCTCCAGGGCTGGCAGTGGGTGCGAGAGGCGGATGCCAGCCCTGATTGCCCCGCAGGAGCAGGGGGAGGTAGAGAAGCCTTGAGGGACGATTGGGGCTGGTGCCAGGCACTGGCAGCAGGTGCAAGTGGTGCATGGGAGCAAATAATTCTCAGTAACCACCAGAGGCTTGCCCCAATGACAGTGACAGCGCCCCACCTTGGTCTGGCACCCCCGCTCACCTGCTCCACCATCCCACCATGGCTGATGCCTACCATGTTCTGTGCGCACCCCCTAGTGGTCAGTGCACATCATAGCAACCAGTTTCTTGGTTGCCATTTGGTCTATTTGCATATTAGGATTTTATATAGATTGCTTAAAAAAAAATAAAATGAATGCCTATCTTCAGAGAGAGACCATTACTAAAACCCTCATGTCCCCCATCATAGTGGCATCTCCCTCCTCAAAAGTAGCCATTGTACTAAATTTTGAATTACTTATTCTCTTGCTTTTCTTTACATTTTACCTTAAATGTACATATTCTTAAGAGTTTCAGTTTTGCCCTTTTATTTTACATTTTATATATACACTCATCCAGTATGCATCCTTTTGTGACTTGCATTTTTCATTTAAGATTGTTTTGAGTTGATGCTTAAAGTTGTACTTCTTTCATTTTCATTTCTATATAGTATTCAATTACATAAATGAATATTTAAGTTTTTTGTAGTTTTTCTCCTCTATTTTTCTGCTATAAACCATCTTGTTATCTACCTCCTGGTATACATGTGCAAGAGTTTCTCAAAGCTGTTCAAAGCTAGGAATGAAATTACTGGAAAAGAGCATGCTCATACTTAACTTTATTGGGTAATGTCAAACTATTTTCTTTTTTTAAAATATATTTTTATTTCAGAGAAAAAGGGAGCGAGAGAGAGAGAAGCATCAACAATGAGAGAAAAACCACTGATCAGCTGCCCGTGCCCTACTGGGGACTGAGCCTGCAACCCAGGCTTGTGCCCTTAACTGGGAGCGGAGCGCTGACTTCCTGGTTCACAGGGAGATGCTCAACCACTGAGCCATACCAGCCGGGCTCCAACCATTTTCAAAGTAATTATACCAATTTATAGTTCTAGCAGATTCAGCACATGACAATTCATGTTGCTCATCCTTGCTAACTGTTGGTATTAACAGACTTTTTGTGTTTTGTTGTTATTTTTGCAATTCTGGTAAACGTCATCTTGTATTTTGCCGTAGTTTTAATTTGCATTTTGTTGAATTATGATAAAATTGAGCATCTTTTCATATGTTCGTTCATTCATTGGCCAATGGTGTTCCTCATTCTGTGAAGAATCTGTTGCCCATTTTTTAAATTGTGTCATTAAAAAAATAGATGTTCTCCAAGAAAACCAACAAAAATTAAAAAAAAATAGATGTTCTTAATATATTCTGGATATTAATATTTTTCAGTTACATGTAAAAAATCTTTTCCATTTTCTTTCAACTCTTACTTTGTTTTTATGGTATTTTCTAGGAGAAAATGTTTTTATTTAATTTTTTAAGGAATTCGTTTTCCTTGCCACAGACATTAGTCTCCCAGGGACTGTGGACTGGGCGATGATGCAGTCCTACTTTGGCTTGTTTTTTCCTTTACAAGGCAATAGAAAGCTATTTCCTTCAGATTCACATAATGAAATTTGCCAAGAGGCAAGAAATTCCAAGTAATATATTAAAGTTTCCCAGAAGCTTCAATACAAAGCAACTAATGCTCAAAACTTAAGTCACTCAAAACTTATCAGTAGCATTCTTTCATCAGGTGTTCGCATTCTCAGATTCTTGAACTGATTATACCTTCCCTTTCAGCTCTCCTCCTCTACCAAGGAATGTCTATGTACTAAAAATGTTCCAAGTGTTAGTAGAGAAGCTCAGAAACACCTCAGGAAAGGAAGCTCTGGGAACAGTGCTTTGCTTCGCTTTCTCTCCCTCTATCTTAGGGAGAACTTATCCTGGCTTGCTTGTGCTTTGATATCTGTCTTACTGGAAAGAGAATACCTTCTAAATAATAAAGAGGTGAATCCAGGGTGCTAAAAAGCATTTTAAATTTATAGGAATTTTTTAAAATCCCCAAGCTACAACTCATAGAAAATGACAAATAACAGGCATGGGCCACGCCTCCGCGGCGGCCTCCGCAGTGAGAAAAATGAGCCGCCAGACTGACAACGCTACCTATTGGGACCTCCAAGTGCAGAGGTTGCCCACCCTGACAGGCAACCACTGCATCCAACAATGACTTGGCCAGTCTTTTTGCGTGTCTGTCTGCTTTGACTATGTGTTGCTACCCATTCTTCAGTGTCAAAGCAGCCACCTGGTCTATAGCAACTGTCACCCAAAGCTCACGTGTTGTCCAACTTGCCGATGGAGAAAGTGGCCAATTCAACACTTTTCCCTTGTAAATATGCCTCTTCTAGGTGTGAATAACTCTGCCAAACATCGAAAAAGCAGACCACAAAGAGCTCTGTGAATTTCGGCCTTACTCCTGCCTGTGCCCCGGTGCTTCCTGTAAGGGGCAAGGCTCTCTGGATGCCATGATGCCCCATCTGATGCATCATTACAAGTCCATCACCACCCTGCAGGGAGAGATCATTTTCCTCGCCACAGACATCAATCTCCCCGGGGCTGTGGGCTGGGTGATGATGCAGTCCTACTTCAGCCTCCACTTCATGCTGGTTTTAGAGAAACAGGGTAAGTATGACGGGCACCAACAGTGCTTTGCATTTATACAGCTAATAGGAATGCGCAAGCAAGTGGAAAATTTTGCTTATCGACTTAAGCTAAATGGTCATCGGCGATGACTGACTTGGGGAGCTACTCCTTGATCTATTCATGAGGGAATTGCAACAGCCATTATGAATAGTGACTGTCTAGTCTTTGACACCAGCATTGCACAGCTTTCTGCAGAAAATGGCAATGTAGGCATCAATGTAACTATTTCCATGTGTTGGAATGGCAAGCAAACATTTTCTGGCCAGTGTTTAAAACCATTGCATTCAATTTCACAGAGAATAGGCCCCCTTTGCCTGCCACCCTGAAACTTTTGATAGGTGGAGCTAGTCACATGAAGGTAAATAAAAGGAAAGGCTGTTAAATACAGGAAACAGTTGCATGTAGTAACACTAGTATATTTAAAATAAGTCAACAATAAACCACTGGGAAAAAAAATATATACCCAAGATGATTTTGTATGAAGAAAGGAAGCATTGTAAAATATTTCTGAGTTTTGTTTGTTGTAGATTGAGTGTATTGTTGAAAAATACCAGGAATTTGCTTCTGCGTGAGAGTGTGTGTGCGTGTTTAGGGTTTCTTCCCCTTTAACTGACAAGCCATGTGAGTGGTCTTGGGCCAGGGCTTTTCCCCAATAGTCAATATACAGCGCTGCTGTGTGTGTGTATATGTTTTTGTGTGTATTTGCTAATTTTTATTATTAGTTTTTCATTAAATACATTGAACTTTTCTGTAATTCAGGCTTTTCCCATCCTTTTCTTGGTACCTTTTTAAAGTTAGTTTTTTTAATATGCATAATTGTTTATGATAAAGTTTGTACATGTGTGTCCCATATATATTTTTTTCTCCCCATTAATCAGTTCATGAGAAATAGTTTAAATTCAGCCATCTTGTGAAGATACGAGTCCCAAAAAGGGAGGAGGGGTAACATTGGAAGATCAGGAGCTATTTAAAGCAGCTAGGAGATGGTTTGTCGGCCGGTCTCTCTTTCTTTTTTTCCAGTTGAGTCACACCTTCAAACTTATTCTTTAAAAGATTAGGAATCGTGATTAAAAAAAAAAATATTGAAAAATCATAACCCCCCAAACACCTTGGACAAATCACAATAAAATTATTGGTTTTGCAAAAGAAGGCATCATCTCATGCAGTATTTGTAATTAAAAGCAAATCATTTGTTTGAAAAAAAGACAGTTTGCAAAAAAAAAAGTTTTTGGTCTTTTATAATTCTCATTAAAAGAATATCTGGCAAATTAAAAAGAAGTAACAAATGCCAAAACCGGTTTGGCTCAGTGGATAGAGCATTGGCCTGTGGACTCAAGGGTCCCAGGTTCGATTCCAGTCAAGGGCATGTACCTTGGTTGTGGGCACATCCCCAGTAGGGGGTGTGCAGGAGGTAGCTGATTGATGTTTCTCTCTCATCGATGTTTCTGGCTTTCTATCCTTCTCCCTTCCTCTCTGTAAAAATTCAATAAAATATATTTTAAGAAAATAAATAAAAAGACATAACAAATAACAAAGAAAATTTACATCCTAATAGTTTTTTTTAAAGCATAGTTTAAGCATTATATTCTCAAAGTCATTTAAAAAAGATATACAAGCAAGAATAAATAAGCAAAAGTTAATTCTGCCTAATAAGTTAGGAAGTAAAAACAAATTTAAATTCAAAATTCTGGTATGTTCAGTCTGTTTAATTCTTCATCCTTAATTCATTTTTTTGAATAACAGTTTTCAAATTTTAGAACTCCCTGGGGAACTCCATACTCCTTCCACAGTCAAGATGAGGATAAAAAAGGTTATGGTATGCAATGGAATATTACTCTGCCATTAAAAGGAAGAAAAATTTTACTCTTTGCAACAGCATGGATGGACCTGGAGAACATTAAGCTAAGTGAAATAAATAAGTCAATCAGAGAAAGACAAGTACCATATGATTTCATTCATATGTGGAATTTAATGAACAAACTGAACTACCACGCAAAAGAGAAACAGACTCAGAGAGAGAACAGGCAGACAGGTCTGGTGATGATGGTAATGTTGAGGGGATGGAGGGATTGAGCAAAAAAGAAAAGAAAAAAAGAGAACTCATGAACATGAACAACTGTGGTAATTTGGGGGGACAGAGATGGAAGAGGGCATAGAGGGGATAAATGGTGATGGGCAGGGGGGAGAAAGAAATACCTGGGGAGGCTTAAGACACAGATTCTGGACCCCTCCTTCTGCGTGAGAGTGAGTGTGTGTGCATGTGTTTAGTTTCCTGACCGACTGGTCTGCAGTAGTGCTGAGGGTCTGTAATTCTAACGCTCTCACTCCCAAGTGACCTCAGTTGGGAGTGACACTTTAAGATCCACTGCTCACACCATGTAAATTCTGATGACTAGGTCTCACACTCTTGTGGCAGCCTATCTTTTCCTACTCACAGGCAGGAAAACTTTGTTAAAAGTTTTTAGGGGCTGTGGCCCAAAGTCTCTAGGGGCTGTGGCCACAGAATGCTTTTCTTCTCACTCTGCCACTGCTTCACCTGACTTCAGTTAGTAAGGGCTATCCTCAGGAACAACGGAAACTCCTGGGATATTCTGGGCCAAAACCCTTCATTCCATTAACCAACCTCCTCCTTTACTTTCATCTCTGAAGAGTACTCCTTTTTCACACTAAACTTCTAGGACTACTAATTTTCAGCAATCTCACTTCACTGAGACACTTAAAATTTTAGCTTTTCTTTAAATAATTTTTGAAAATTAGATATCTTAGATTTTTTGGATCTGCACTTATTTTCTTCCACTTACATATTTTTTTAGAAGGAGCAAGGTCTTGACGTTGACTGTATTAAAAAAAAAACAAGTGGAGTGACATGATTCAGACATATGTATCTTTCAATATTTGTTACCTCAGTTTCATCACTACTTCAACAGGGCGGGCTCAGAGTCCTCAGACTCTTCTCTGTTCTCTCTTTAAGGAACACGTGTGATCATGTTGTTCTATGGTTCAAAAACCTTATGTAGACTCACGGGAATGGAAATAGCTATTAGGAGGCTGATGAAAATATGCTATGTCTTAAACTGGGTGATAGCTAAACACAAGTATATATATATGTATATGTAAAATTTGCATTAACTTGTCCAGTTAAGATTTCCTTCTATAGTGTCAGTGGGCCAAATTTTGCTTGCAACCTGTTTTTATAAATAATGTCTTATTGGAACACAGTCACATTCATTCATTTATGTATTGTTCATGGTTGCTCTTTTTGCTACAATATAGCAAAGTTAAATAAATGCAACAGAGACCAGATAGACTGCAAAACCTTAAATATTCACTGTCTGGCCCTTTATAGAAAAAGTTTGTGAACCTCTGACCTACAAGATAAAATCCAAATTCTTCAGCATAAAATACAAAGTTCACAACCTGATCCTAGCTAGTTTTCCAGTATTATTTCCAGCTGCTCCACATCATGCAGCCTATACGTCAAACATGCCATAAAATTTTACGTTTCTATGCATTTGCTTCTTTTTGTTCCCCCTCTTAGAATGAAGGCATTCTTTTTCATCTACCTCTGTCCTCAATCAAAACCCTACATGTTCTTCAAGGCCTAGCTGAAGTGTTGACAAGAATATGGTGCAACTGAAACTCTCATAAATTACTGGTGGAGTGCAAATTGATTCAAACACTTTGGAAAACTATTTGGCAATATGCACTAAAACTAAACAAACTAGCTAGGATCAGGTTGTGAACTTGTACCATAATGACACAGCAATTTTACTCCTAGTTATATACACAAGAGAAATGCTTGTTTATGTCAGTAAAATAAGATGTAAAAAATGTTTATTGAAACTTTATTCATAATATCTCAAACTAAAAACGACCCAAATGTCCATTACCAGGAAAATAGACAAATGAATTGTAGAATAGTTATAAAACAGAATGCTACACAGTCATAAAGAGCAACTACTGACATGTCCAAAAGGTGAATGAATCTCACATGCATTATGTTGAAAGGAATCTATATTAATGAAAGCCTAGGTGGCCCTTGTGCCCTCATGTCATCACAATATGGCTGCCCCCATGTCATTAAAGGATGGCCAGCAAGTGAAGGCAGTTGTGGGCTATCAGGCCAGCAGGGGAAAGCAGTTGGGGGCGACCAGACCAGCAGGGAGGGCAGTTGGAGGCAACCAGGCCTTCAGGGGGATAACCAGGCTGGCAGGGGAGAGAAGTTGGGGGAGGGCAGTTGGGGGCGACCAGGTGGCAGGTGAGGGCAGTTGGGGCAATCAGGCTAGCAGGGGAGAGTAGTTGGGAGCAATCAGGCCGGCAGGCAGAAGCGGTTAGGGGCAATCAGGCAGGCAAATGGTTAGGAGCCAGCAGTCCCAGATTGTGAGAGGGATTTCCAACTGCCAGTTTAGGCCCTGTGGGATCGGGCCTAAATCAGCAGTCAGACATCCCCCAAGGGGTCCCAGATTGGAGAGGATGCAGGCTGGGCTGAGGGACAGCCCCCTCCCCCAGTGCAAGAATTTCATGCACCGGGCCTCTAGTCCTATATAATAAAAGGCTAATATGCAAATTAACTGAATGGTGGAATGACTGGTCACTATGACGTGCAATGACCACCAGAGGGCAGACGCTCAACACAGGAGCTGCTCCCTGGTGGTCAGTGCGCTCCCACAGGGGGAGTGCTGCTTAGCTAGAAGGCAAGTTCACAGTTGGCAAGTGTAGCGGCTGTGGTGGGAGCCTCTTCTGCCTGCACAGCAGCACAGTCCGAATGATGGCTTCTGGACTGTGAGAGGGCGCAGGCTGGGCTGAGGGACACCCCTCCCCCTGAGTGTACAAATTTCTTGTACCAGGCCTCTAGTCTATAATAACAAAAGCATAATATGCTAATTAGACCAGACATCCTTCAGAATGAAGCCGGGGCTGTAGTCACAGGATGGAGGCAGCCACCATCATGGGAGGGATCCAGGCAGCCAATGCAGCTGCCAAGGGCTACTCTTGCACAAATTTTGTGCATAGGGCTCCAGTATTATATAAAAAGCTAGACAAAAAAGAATGCATACCACATGCTTTCATGTATATAAAAATCAAGAACAGGCAAAACTAAGCCACGGGAATGGAAATAGCTATTAGGAGGCTGATGAAAATATGCTATGTCTTAAACTGGGTGATAGCTAAACACAAGTATATATATATATATATATGTAAAATTTTCATTAACTTGTCCAGTTAAGATTTCCTTCTTATACTCTGAATTATACATAAAATTCAATACAGTAAGTCCTCACCTAACCTCATCAATAAGTTCTTTGACTTTAAGCAAAACTATATACAATGAAATCAATTTTATCAATAGGACAATTGATATAAAGAGTAAGTTACTACAGCAAGCTCCTTCTCAATGTTATAAGGGAAGTGATATGGAACAAAACGTTATTCAAGGACCAGCTGTATATGCTTGTAACTAATTATATGTATTTAATGCTGAGAATTAAAGTTCCCACAACATAGAAAATAATTATTTTTCTGTAGCCATTTTAACAAGAAGTCATTAAAAAAATAACTAAATAAACAATTTGCATTTGCAAGCCAACCAATCACCTTCAGCTTCTCACTTCCAAAGGTCAGCCAATTAGGAACAGACTCCTTCCAGTAAAGCACTAGTCTAAGTGCCAGCCAACCAATCAACCCAAATAATCATATTTCTACAACTGGTGTCACTATGGCCTTGAAAAGTTTGCCGATCTGTGAATTCCACACTTCCCAAAAGCCCTGTATAATAAATTGTTCACCTCTGCTGAGAGAGACTGTGTCTAACCAGCATAGCTCTCTTTTATCACAGTATTATTATAGCTTTGTCTCTTTGTTTCAGATATTGACTATTATCCTTTCATAGCAAAGAAAACTTTTAGTGATAATTATATGTTTATTTTAAAATAAAAGTGTCTCAATGTTGACATATATTAGGTAATAGTAGTTGGGATAAACATATTCCCTCTAGGTAAATATTCAATTAACTTCGTAAGTATGTGTTTCAATTTGCTTTGGTTAAAAACTTCATATCAACATTCCTTTTTCGTTTTTGTTTGGACCTGACTTCAGAATTAACCTGAAAATAATCTTAAAATAAGTGATCTCTGTCTAGAGATTTTAACATTTAAAGCATCTAAAGGCTCTTTTCGTTAATGCTAGGCTTGAGTTTCATATCTGCTGGCTGAAGGAACATTTTTTGAAGGAAAAGGCTGGAGTAAAGAAAGTTATCTGTTTATTCCTGGCACTGTTAAAAGCAGAGGAGGAGTATAAATATCTCTCCATGACAGTATGTAACAGATTCCTCAAATGCAAGGGAGTTTTTAAGTCTCCTTAGGTCATTTCCTTTTTATAAGGTTATGATTCTAGATAACGCTAATTATAACAAAAAATGTACTCTGTGTCACCACATCCAAAGCACTAATACACAGTATTTAACTCCTAAAAAATGAAAAATATTTTACTTTAGTTGTATATAGTAATGTATATTACTTTTGTAATAATAAAAGTAATCTTTATCTTTACTTTTATAAAGACATTTTTTACAAAGGAAATAAATTGGGTGCTAAATCTATCCTTCTGTTTTGTTCACTGACTCTTCTGTACAACGAAGCCTCAAGGGCAGCACCTTAAAAAATGATTTCTGTAGAGTTCTTGGGATGTTATGATTTACTAAAAAATGGGTACATCTGAGTGAGATGGTTGCTTTGCACATAGAAATTTGAGAAAATGTGGGTGATCAGTCTGTGTAAAAGTTTCATGGAAACTAATCAACCCAAGTATGAGATTAGCTAAGCAGTCCTGTCTTTCTTGCCATTACTACTGACATCATCTTAAATTTTTAAAAAATATATTTTTATTGATTTCAGAGAGGAAGGGAGAGGGAGAGAGACAGAAACATCAACGATGAGAGAGAATCATTGATCAGCTGCCTGCTGCACACCCGCCTCAATGGGGATCGAGCCTATAACCTGGGCTGGTCTGGAAATTGAACCGTGACCTCTTTCCTGGTTCATAGGTCGATGCTGAACCATTGAGCCACATCGGCCAGGCTTGAATTTTAAAAAAATGAGATCCATGTATTCCGAAAGGTAAGAAAATAAAGTATGAAGTTTGAGGAAAGCCCAGAAAAACTTGTTAGAGACAAAACAAAAAAGAGATTTTATTGGAAGCAGGTTACTGAAAGCAACCTTTAAGTAGAAAGTAGACAAATCATTTCTGTGACTATTATAAGAAAACAGTTAACACATGGCTCAGGCCTCTTAAAAAATACTCTTACAACAAGACTCTACTAAGAGACTTTGAGGCCCTCATGTGAGTAACCCATTTCCTTTTCTGGCTCAAAGCAGCTCCTGGTCCTAGCCCACTTCTGTCTTCACTCCTCTTGGTGGAGTTGCAAGTCAAGGTTTGAGGGGAACCCAGTCTGTGCATACCAAAGACAAATGCCACAAGAGCCAACCCTTAACTACCCAGTTTCTCAGAACCAAATGTCTTATAGTCTCCTGCTCCTTTTTGGGAGGGTGGGTGAGTTATTTGTTTAAGAGATTGGGTGGACTGGAAAACACTGAAGCTTTTCTAAAAGTTGTTACAAACAAAAAATTATTAAAATAGAAAAAACATCATATGAATGAGTCTCTCGGGGTAATAAGGTTACAGAACTCTATCTCTGCTGGTTAACCTAAAAAAGCCTTCTACCAGTCATACGGCAGACAAAACCAAATATGATATGAGGTGGCCTGCAAAAAAAGCTTATCAGTGCTCAGCCATCAATCAAAATGACGAATCCATTCCAAGTATATAATGGAGAGACTAATCTGAGGGTTTTCTTTCTTTCTCTCCCAAAGGGAGTATTGCTATGACTCATTCTTCCTCTTGCAAGAATTTTCTTAATCCACCAAGTTAGTAAGCATTGGACTATATACAAAATCCTAAAATAAACCAGGCTAGGTCAAAAGAAACCATGCTAAGAGCAAATTGAAGTTATGCAGTGAACAAAAGGTAAAATGCTAACATCTTTCCTCAGTTTTATCCCTTCTGAATTTCCTGGGCTTCAGACAAGATTTTTTCCTTAATTCTGAAAAACTCCTTTTTCAACCATACCAATTTCCCTACCTTCAAATCAATACACATACACCTCTATTAAGTGCCTCTTTCATTTAATGTACTGTTCGGGGGTAGGGGAGGCACTGGACTGGAGGGAGAGGAAAGGAACCACGAGAATGAGAAAAAATAATTCGAGAAAATAGCATACAACAGATTCTTTTTTTAAAAATAGTTTGTTTTTACTGATTGCTTTTGAGAGAGAGAGAGAGAGAGAGAGAGAGAGAGAGAGAGATAGAGAGAGAGGTTTGTTGCCCCACTTATTTATGCACTTATTAGTTGATTATTTTATGTGCCCTGACTGGGAATCCAATCCGCAACCTTGGCATCTGAGCTACCTGGCCAGAGCTGCATAGAACAGATTCTTGTTCTAGGTTCCCTACTTTACAAAAGTTTCTCAAACTGGAATTTAAGAAATCACAAGATCAAAGATATGGCACAAACAAGGCACAGAGACTGTAATAATCAACTGGAGATTTGATGTTAAATTTAACTTATTTTTTTCTATTTCCTTTTGAAACACTTTCTCTCTCAATTTACAAAAAAACGGTGACCAGAAAAGCTGGGCATATAGTTGAAGTAATTTAATTACTCCCCAGGCCCTCTGCTGCCACCCTGTCATTAGAATCCAGCCTGAGTGGTTCACTAAAAAGAATCCATCATTGGGATGTCTCTTCTATTTCTCCACCTCGTTTTTATATCCGTGGGCATCAGGACCCTATCCTCTAGCCTTTAAAACCCTCAAAACAAAGGTTCCAGCACACACTCTCTCCCAGCACACCCACACCTTCCCCTTCCTGCTTTTCTTCCCCAACAGGCTTGTATCTCCTAAACTCTAGGGACCTCACAAGGCTTGCAACTGGGGCAACTATGGGCAGTGGCAGTTTGTACCAGGCAAACTCCCTGAACCTGTCCCCAAGGCCCCCTTTTCTTTTAATTTTTAGTGGCCAAAGCAGTTCAGCCTAGGCTCATTTCCTCACCTAGTTTCTCTCCTGTTACCCTAGGCCAGTGGTCGGCAAACTGTGGCTCGCGAGCCACATGCGGCTTACGAGCCGCAGTTTGCCACTCTGTTGACTAATGAGTTTGCCGACCACTGGGATAGGGCAACAACAGCCTGTAATTATTGGAATCAAGAGTCTAGGTCACTGGAGGGCAACAACAGCCTACAATTATTGGAATCGAGAGTCTAGGTCAGTGGTTGGCAAACTCATTAGTCAACAGAGCAGCAAACTGCAGCCGCATGCGGCTCTTTGGCCCCTTGAGTGTGGCTCTTTCACAAAATACCATGGCCTGGGCGAGTCTATTTTGAAGAAGTGGAGTTAGAAGAAGTTTAAGTTTAAAAAATTTGGCTCTCAAAAAAAATTTCAATCGTTGTACTGTTGATATTTGGCCTTAGGCCCTTCCCTGTTTCACTTTCCCGAGCTTTAATAAAAGTTCTCTAAAATTCCAGAGGGATCTCTCAGCTGCGAGGGGTGACCACTGAGAACTCAGGGGTCTAAACCCCAAGTTGGAATTCCCAGTCCAGAGCACCAGAAATGAGAAAGGTGACCACATAACATTGGCTGTGAAAAGCAGTGGGGTTGCTGTCTGCCAGGGAGACACAGCTGGAAATGCAGGCACCCTCTTAAAGGATCAATGCAACCACTCACCTTGGGCTCCGGCAGAGGGAGGACAGAGTGTAGTGGAGCTCTGTAAGGAGAATTCAGGGAAGGAGGCTCTGGGGATAGAGCTTATAGAGCAGCCACCTGGATTCCTGTGCTGAGTAATTTCCCCGTATTGCAGATGACACTTTTCTCAGGCAGATCTTAACTATCCAGGTAGCTTTTGCCTGAGTGTGGGGCAATTGCCCCATCTTGTTGGAAAACCACTTGCCCCACTTTGTGGAGTTTAGACCTTGTTATGGTACATAGCCCGAGACTCATTAAGATACTGTGAATAACAATCAGCCTGCAGGCAGAAGCAGGTCTCTGGGTGCTTTCCTTGATCTGCTTCTGGACCCTGCGCTAGGAATAGCAGACCTTTGTGCACATCTTGGTTCTGACCAAATGCACCCAACCCCACCAGAGGGAGCCACAAGCTGTGGATTACTGATAGCTCCAAACAGGGTACTGAGGGGCAGTCACAAACTGTGTGACATTGTCCTGCACCAGAGACTCTCCATAAAGAATGGAAATTGTCTATCTAATACATAGAAACAAACCCAAACAGGCAGCCAAAATGGGGAGACAATAATAATAATAATAATAATAATAATAATAATAAATCCCAATAGAAAGAATGAGAGAATTCTCCAGAAGAAGAAATAAATGAAATGGAGATAAGCAACTTATCAGATATAGAGTTCAGAATAATGACTACAAGGATGCCCAACAGCATGAGAAAAAATATAGAAACTGAAAAACGAGCAGCCAAAAATGAAGAATGACATAGCAGTAATAAAGAATAGAGTGGAAGGGATAAACAGCAGATTACAGGAAGCCAAGGATCAGATCAGCAAATCAGAAGACAGGGTAAAAAAATCAATCAGAGAACCAAAAAGAAAAAAATAATTAAAAAACAGGACAGTTTAAGGGAGTTGTGGGACAACATGAAATGTATCAATATCCCCATCATATGAGTACTGAGCAAGGGATAGAGAACCTGTTTGAAGAATTAAAGGTAGAAAAACTTCCCTAATCTAGTGAAGGAAAAATCATACAAGTACAGGAAGGAAGAGAGTCCCAAGCAAGAAGACCCAAACAGGCCAACACCCAGAAACATCATAATTAAATGCCAAAAATTAAAGATAGAGAATCTTCAAGGCAGCAAGAGAAAAGCAATTTGTTACCTATAAAGGAGCTCCCATAAGGCTGTCAGCTGATTTCTCATCAGACATTCTACAGGTGAGAAGGGAATGGCATGAAGTATTCAAGGTAATGAAAAGCAAGGGACTGAATCCAAGACTACTCTAACAAGACTATCATTCAAAATAGATGATGAAATAAAGAGCTTCCCAGACAAAAAAAAAAGCTAAAGGAGTTTATCACCACCAAACCAGCATTATAAGAAATGTTAAAGGGACTTAGAAATACATATAGATAGAAACATAGACATAATGTATTAAATAAATAAGTACATATCAATAATAACCTTAAATGTAAATAAATTAAATAGTCCAATCAAAAGACACAGGGTAGCCTGGATGGCATGGGTTAGTGGTTGAGCATCGATCTATGAACTAGGAGGTAGTGGTTCAATTCCTGGTCAGGGCACATGCCCGGGCTGTGGGCTTGATCCCCAGTGAGGAGCATGGAAGAGGCAGGCAGCCAATCAATGATTCTCTCATTGATGTTCTATTTCTCCATCTCTCTTCTTCTCTGAAATCAATAAACATGTATTAAAAAAAAAAAGACTGAAGGTAGCTAAATGGATAAGAAAACATGACCCAAATATATGCTGTCTATAAGAGACCTACCTCAAAACAAAAGACTCACACAGGATGAAAGTGAAAGGATGGGAAAAAATTTTCCAAGCAATGAAAAAAGGAAAAAAGCTGGATAGCAATACTCATATCTGACAAAAGAGACTTCAAAATGAAGGTCATCATAAAAGACAACAAAGGACACTACATAATCCCACAAGGATCAATCCAAGAAGAGGATATAATCATTGTAAACATATATGCACCCAATATAGGAGACCTAAATATATAAAAGAAAAATTCTGGAGGATTTTAAGAGAAATCAATAGCAATACAATCATAGTAGGGAACTTTAACATCCCACTGACTTCACTGGCTAGATCTTCCAGACTAAAATTCAATAAGGAAAAAGTGACTCTAAATGACACACTAGATCAGATGGATTTCATTGACATTTACAGAGCATTTCATCCCAAAGTTATAGAATACACATTTTTCTCAAGTGCTCCTGGGTCATTCTCAAAGATAGACAACGTTAGGGCACAAAACAAGTCTCTGCAAGTTTAAGAAGATGAACTTATATCAAGCATCTTCTCAGATCAAAGTGGAATGAAATTAGAAATCAACTACAGTAAAAACACCCCAAAACATTAAAACACATGGAAGCTCAGTAGCATGTTATTAAACAATGATTGGGTTATCAATGAGATCAAGGAAGAAATAAAAAATTTCATGGAAACAAATGAACACACAACAATCCCAAATCTCTGGGACACAGCAAAAGTAGTCCTGAGAAGGAAGTTTGTAGCACTACACACCTACCTCAAAAAATAAAACAAGAAAAATTATTAGTAAATTATTTAACCCTACAAGTTAGAGAGAGAGAGAGAGAGAGAGAGAGAGAGAGAGAGAGAGAGAGAGAGAGAGAAAGCCCAGAGTACGTACAAGGAAGGAAATAATAAAGATAAGTGCAGAAATGATATGTAGACTAAAAAAAACCCCAAAACAACAATATAAAAGATCAATAAAACCAAAGCTGATTCTTTGAAAAAATAAACAAGATTGATGAACCTTTAACCAGACTCATCAAGAAACAGAAAGGACCCAAATAAAATCAGAAACAAAAGAGGTGAACACCTGACATCACAGAAATACAAAGAATTGTAAGAAAATACTATGAACAACTGAACTATATGCCAACAAGCTGGACAACATGGACAAATTCCTAGAAAAATACAATCTTCCAAAACTGAACCAGGAAGGACCAAAAAACCTGAATAGGCCAATAACAGCTGGTGAATCTGAAGCAATAAAAAAAAAAAAAAAAAAAAAAAAAAAAACTCCCTGGTCCAGACAGGGGACTTTTACCAAATCTTCAAAGAACAGCTAATACATATCCTCCTCAAACTATCCCTGAGAGTATTATACTAAGCCAAATAAGCCAGTCAGAGAAATACAAGTATCACATGATCTCAATAAAATAAACTGATGAATGAAATAGATCCAGAGACATAGATGCATGGAGCAGACTAATGAATCTGAGAGGAAAGGTGGGGGTAGGAAGGTAGGTGAGGAGAGATTAACCAAACAATTATATGCATATATGCATAACCCATGGACACACACAATAGCATGCAGAAGGCTAGGGTGGAGGGAGTCAATGGGGTGGGTTAGGGACATCTATAATACTTTCAACAATAAAGATAAGTTAAAAGAACAAAAGAATATAATGAAAATGCTGCATGATAGACTAACTCAGCTAAACATAACCACTCTTCCTGTTTTGTTTGGTGGGAAAGTTACAGTGCAATGTTAGAGGCACATCTTGTGGGTTCATTAGATTAACGGGGGTTAATTGGTCATTGAGTTTTAGTTGTTCAGAGGTAGAATAATTTGGGAATAAATTGTTACACTAAAGTAGCTTTGAGCTAATAAAAAACTATTTGGTTTAAAAAAGAATTTCAGAATATTAAGAAAAAAGACTAACAATCTATGAAACAAATAGCAAAAATTATTTAAAGTGATATATAATTACATATTCTCTCACGTTCCACAGCTTGGGACCAAAGTCTCCATATAATTAAAACTCTGTCCCTCTTTGGATTCTGATGATTTAAAAAAAAAATTGGATCCTTGTATCTGAGTTTATTATTATGTTTCTTTGCTGGTTGTGGAAAGAGAGAAATAAAAAAAATAATCAAACTCTCCCCAACTTCTAAAAGAAACTCTGAAACTGGGGTTGGGGCCAGTTTTAGGGTGTTTCTTCCTTTTCCCTAAGTAACCATCAAGAGAAATATAACTAATTTTTCTGATGTTCTGAGCAGGCCTTCAAAGCTTCTGGTCTCTGGACCCCACCTCTTCTCCGACCAGTTTCAGTAACTAGTAAAATTTCTGGAGCTTCATAAAGAGAGGAAACAAAAACAATGCTTTATCAGGCTCTCTCCCAATGGACAAACAAACTCCTTGCCTGACTCTAAGCTCCTGTTTTCCTGCTCTAAAGAGCTTGATCATAGTCACATGACTGCTTCCTGAAGCAGTGCTTTTACATTTTTTTTCTTTGTTTAGAAAATTTTCTTGTTAGGTGTTTTTGTATTTGACGGTTTCTCAGGCAATCCTGATAAAACCCAATCTTCTTACTTTCAATAACAATTACTAGGAACCCTCTGCTTTTCTCAGGGTCTCACAAATATCCTAATTTCAGCTTTAAGTCTTGGCCTCATTTTCTTCCCACAATGATATGCACTTCTCTTCAACAATCCACCCTACTCTATCCCCAAATTTCACCTCTCCATCCTATCCAAACTCTACACATCCTTCAAAGACTAGCTCAAATTCATTCTCTCCAAAGTCTTTCCTAGTTCCTCCAACCGATAATTACTCTTTTCTACTCTGAAGGTTAACAATGCTCAGGGTGCACCATACAATTTTGCTCCAATACTTGATTCAGGTGTCTGGTACCTTAGCTAGTCTGACTGGTCCTCAATGGACCATGAATCACTCCTATATAGTGAAGGCATTTCATACACAATCTCAGAGAAGCAGCACACTTGTGACTTTTAGGGATACCACTGGTTTCACTCTAAAAAATTTCAGGGATCTAGGTACATACCAAGCTTTGTTTTCAGACTGAAACAGAAAAGCAGTTATGTTTGAAGAGGTACCTGTCTACAATTTGCATAATGTCTGGATGTTTCACTTGGAAAGTGGGGAATGTAGAACCGATCAAAGAAATTGGTATGCTCTGGAGTTGGGATGTAATTCTCACCAGGAGGAGAAGAATACCTAAAGAGAATGAGTTCCCTCAGTCAAATGGGCAGAGGGAAGCCATTCTTCAAGAAAATGGCAGCTGGTGTAGCTCAGTGTTTGAGCATCAACCTATGAACCAGAAGGTTACGGTTCGATTCCCAGTCTGGGTTGGAGGCTCGATCCTCAGTAGCAGACAGTGGTGCAGGAGGCAGCCAACTAATGATTCTCTATGATCTTTAATGTTTCTATTTTTCCCTCTTCCTTCCTCTCTGAAAACAAAAAAAAAAAAATAGAAAAAGAAAATGGCACTGCCCCCCCACCTGAACCTTGTGTCACAACTGTAGAGAACCTCATTCTTAAAGAGGTAGTATCATATGCAGAATGAATAACTGAAGCAATAACCAACAGAGGAGGTACTTGTAAATAATCACATGGCAGCCAGAAGCAATCTATATACGCAGTATAAAAGCCTAATATGCAAATTGTCCCCTCAGGAGTTTGACCAGTTTGATTACTTGCTATGATGTGTGCTGACCACCAGGGTGCAGCACGGAACATGGCTGGCGTCAGCAACACAGTGCTGGCAGCAGTGGAGGCACTGCTGGCCCCAATGGGCCACAACGAGAGCGGGACCATGGGCAGGATGATGGAGCAGGTGAGCGGGCAGCACCAGGCCAAGGTGGGGTGCTAGACATGGCTGTGAGGCTGGGGACATAAGCTGGGGCTGTCGAGGCAAGATGGGGCCAAACATGCCCTAAAGCCCTCCTGCGGTCCCTTCAGGGAGACCAATCTCCCTAATTCCCTCTCTGGTTGGCTGGTCCCAATTGTATCTCTGTAGCTGAAAGAAGCAGGCATCATTGACAGACTATAACTGAAGACCAACTATTGGCACAACGTACCTCTGTAGCTGAAAAAAAAAAAAGCAGTGTTGTTGACAAAATATGTCTGAAAACGGTTATCAATAAGTACTACCAATACTGGTAGGAACTGCCTTCAAAGCAAAAACGAAGTAAATGAGGATGCAATTACCTGACATAGTTGTGGTGGGATGACTTTACATGTCAATTTTGCCTATCACTAAATTTATCCTATGAAAAACCATCTAATGGAAAATTTACTCGATGTTGCTACAAAAGTTTATCCAAATGATGTAAATATTCCAAAATAACAGCATATTAAAAAAAATTAATGATAAAGATTCTGACAGTAAAAATTTTATGGAAAATATTCGTTCCATAAATAGATCTTTACATTCTTCAGAAGGTGTTCTTTGGAAGTTAGCTCAACTCTACATTTTAGACAGAGTCAAAGTGACAAGTAAAAGATTAACAATATCAAAAAACCAAGATTGCTCAGAAAGACTCATGATCAACATCAACAACCTCATGCATGAAATAAACAAATTAAGATATCATACAAGATGCTACACAAGGTAGAAAAGAAAGCCCAATCTGAAGCAGCAGCAAAAGATATTGCTCCTACGGAAGTAACAATGGCAATTAAATATAATCATAATAGTGATCTGGGTAGATATAATTATCCCTGTGTAACTAAAGTTGCCATCCTATTTAGAAAGAAAGATGGAGAACCACCTTTTGAAAGGGACCTGCTCATTCATTGTTAACCAGATCCTAATAATCTGAATGCCACTAAAATGAAACAAATCGATATCCTGGTCCCTACAATAGATGCAATGACGTATGCTATTCTTTTCCACCTGGTAAAAAAGGCTGGAGGACAGATATTGCATTAAGAGATGAAAATGTAATCAACAACAATACCAGACAAAATGTAAGGACACGAGTCACACAAATGCAGTATTATGGATTTCATCTCTCTGTCCTGGACACATTCAATCCTATTTTAAATTCAAGAAAATTAACTCAACAGTGTATTGTCAATTCGTATTTAAAAAATGGAAGCCAATGGGATAAATTTTATTAAAGCAAACCAATCTCAGTTGAGAGTTGAAAAATATAGTGGTTTGATGGATTATCTCACATTTAGATTTGAAAAATCACAATGTGCCGATTGGTAAAATGGTAATACTTCCAACATATTTTGAGGGTAGTCCCAGAAATATGCAGCAGTGATATCAGGATGCTATGGCAACTGTAACGAAGTATGGCAAGCCTAATTTATTCATAACTGTGATGTGCCCCTCCAAAATAGGCAGATATTACAAATAATTTAAAACACTGGCAAAAAGTTGAAAACAGACCTGACTTGGTAGCAAGAGTTTTTAATATTAAGCTGAATGCTCTTTTAAGTGATTATATAAATTCAATTTACTTGGCAAAGTTGCAGCTGAAATTCATGTCATCAAATTTCTGAAACACAGACTGCCTCACGCTCACATATTATTTATTATTAGTGAATCCAAACTACAAACAGAACATAAGATTGACCGTATAGTTAAGACAGAAATTCTGAATGAGGACCAGTGTCCTCAACTTTTTCAAATTGTAAAATCAAATATGGTACATGGACCACATGGAATACAAAATCTAATATTAAATGTTAAAATATTTCTTCTCAATGTGCATGATCCGTGCACCGGGCCACTAGTATACACATAACCCACCAACCCACCATAAGTGATCTTGGAAACAAAAGGAAAAGGCAAGATGAGTATCGTCTTATAGACCAAAGAGATCACTGAAGTTTTTGATAGGAAAAGTTATTTGGTATTACTGAGTTGTATACTTAAAATGATGAATTAAAAAAATATATATTTTATTGACTTTTTTACAGAGGGAGAGGGATAGAGAGTTAGAAACATCGTTGAGAGAAAAACATCAATCAGCTGCCTTCTGCCCACCTCCTACTGGGGAAGTGACCACAACCAAGGTACATGCCCTTGACCAGAATCGAACCTGGGACTTTTCAGTCCGCAGGCTGAAACTTTATCCACTGAGCCAAACTGGTTTCGGCTAAAATGATGAATTTTATGATATGTAAATTATAACTTAATAAAACACACACACAAAACTTTGGTGATTTGAGCTGGAGTATTTGTGTGTGGTGAAGCATCCAACAACAGTCCAGTAAAGAGAGAGTATTCACAAGTTTTTATTGGAGTTTTTTAAGACAAGCTATAAAACCTCTGGTACAAAACCTGAATTTTTTTTCAAATTAAGATAGGCTCACTACAAATGATAATGAAAACTACTAAATACAGATTAAAAATGGGGGCAGAGTAGGAGGATGCTGCTTGAACATGCTTCCAGGAACAAGCTGGGATTACAACTGAAATACAGAAAGGCTTCATGAATAATCAATGCAAAACTAATAGGAGAGAACCCTGATACCCAAGGACCGAAGGTGGGGACTGCATAGAGATTGGTAGGAGGGGAGGAGGCAGGAAAGGGCTGGTCGGGCACCTACAGACAGCAACTGAACTCCCAGAGAGTTATCTCAGCTGTGAGGGGGTGCCACTGAGAACTCTGGGATCTAATCCCAAAGCTGGGCTCCTCAGCAGAGAGCACCAAACTGAGAAGGGTACCCACATAACATAACATCTAACTGTGAAAAGCAGTGGGGTGCTGTCTGCCAGGGAGTGGCAGCTGAAAGTTTGGACACCCTCTTAAAGGGGCAACACACAAAAATTCCCTGTGGAGCCACCCACCTTGTGCTCTGGCAGAGAGAGGGTGAAGTGGCCTGGAGCTGTACAAGCAGAACCCAGGACTGGGGACTTGGAGGATAGAGCTCAGAAGGCAGACACCCCAAGTTTCCTGGGCTGAGCTATTACCTCACACAGCAGAGGACATCTTTCCCACAAAGACATCTGCCTTGCCTGGGGAAGACAGTCAACACACCCTATAGGAAAACACCTTGCCCTAAAGCCACTTAAGTGATAAAAGTAATCACTTAAGCAACTGCTCTATCCTGTTGAAAAAACTCCCCACATCTGAAGATGATTGCCTGGGGGCAATTCAAGTCAGAATGCTATTAGTCTGTAGATAGAGGCAGTCTCTGGAGGCTTTGAGTCTTTGCCTCATCCAATTAGGAACAACCTTTAACACTGTCCTGCACTAGAGATTGGAGAGGTATAAAGGATCTACCTAAAACAGTGATGGGCAACCTTTTGAGCTCAGTGTGTCAAATTTCGCCAAAAAACTGAGCATAACTTGGGTGGTGTGTCATTTTGAGGAAAAAAACCATAATTTCACGATGTTTATAGTTTAAATAACAAAAATGTATAATTGTAATATATAACTGTATTTAATAAACCAAAAACTAACTTACCTGCTTAGTGACTTCTTTTTTCATCTGTCAGTCGGTTTCTTTTGTTGGTCTTGATATTATTTAACTTGTGTGGAGTGCCATGAACTAAGATAAGTGAGGGGGAGGGGGAATTCTTTAACTAACTTTCCTATTAGTGACTTTTTTGTTGCTGAATTTCATTGGCTGAACCTTCAATTGAAGGTTGGGATTTTGTACACTTCAAGCCCAAGCAATCGATACTAACTTCATCTGTCAATCTGTTTCTTTTATTGGTTTTGATATTACTTAACGCTGAGAATAAGGTCTCACAAAGTACATAGAGGGAAAAATTGTGAGTAAAGCCATTGCTGTATTTTTCAGGGTGCTAAAAGTGCCTGGTAATAGGTTCCAGGCACTACAAATTTCCTCTTCATAGTGGCACTCCTCTTGATTCTCCAAGCAGCACCTTTCCAGATTCTAAAGCTTTGACCTCAAATTGACAAACACCTAAGCCCAGATGCTGTCTTGAAATTCTGCAAGTTGCATCTCCAAATCATCAATTTGCATCCATTGGAAACCATTTAATTCCAAACTACTGTAGACTACTACATCAGGATACTTAATTATTTTTATGGTCTGTTATAGGCTTCTAAATTGGTTAAATCTATCACTGAACTGGTCAAGTAAGGAGTCTAAAACATGCTGGTACTTTATATGCTAGGGTTCCATTTCATTTTGTACAGCTGCACTAGGCTTCTCAAAATACTTTGTTACTCGAGGAAAATACTTATATAAGTTTTAGTTTCTACATCTTGCTTGAAAATTTTAAGTTTACTTTCAAAAGCTTTTGAAACAAACATAACGTCAATACTTTTGCCAAAACCTTGTAACTTTAATTTCAGTTCATTAATATGAACAGAGAGAGCTGTAAAAAATATTAGGGTGTTGACCCACTTAACATCATTGAGCTGAGAAAAATTTCCCAGATCCTTATCCTCAAGAAATACCTTAATTTCTTCAAAGCACTCCACAAAGCGCTCAAGAACTTTGCCTCGGCTCAGCCATCTTACATTATTGTACATCCACAGTCCACTATAGGTGGAATCAACCTCCAGTAAAAATACAGAAAATTCTTGCTTGTGAAGGGGGTGAGCAGGTATTAAATTAACTATTTTTGTAACAACTGACATTAAGTCATTTAGGTTGGTGAATCCTGCCTTGGCCCATAAAACCTTCTGATGGATAATACAATGAAAAGGCACAATCGGATGTCCAATAGCTTCCGTAAACAATTTGACAAATCCAACTTTTTTCCCCAGCATGTTTGGTGCCCCATCTGTTGTCACTGACACAACTTTAGACATATCAATGCTTGGGTCATGGAATGTTTGTATAACAACCTTACATATTTCACTTCCTGATGTACTTGTTGGCACTGATACTAACTTTATCAACTCTTCTCTCATGTAAGACCATCAGAATATCGACAAATAATGGCCAACTGAGCATGTGATGTGACATCAGTAGTTTCATCAAGAGAAATAAAAAAATATTTACAATTACTTAGGTCTCTCTTTAATTGATGTTGTACATTTGTGTTCAGTCTCATTATTCGGTCTTTTATGATATTTCTACTGAGTGGTAACTCAGATATTCTCTTAATAATTGCATCTTTATTATGCATATCGTGAAATAGAACTGGTACGCATCTTAGGAGAGTTTCTTTAATAAATTCTCCCTCACTGAGTGCTTTTCCATGCTGAGCTATGGAGTGAGCAATGCTCAGACTTGCAGATGTTAAATTTGTAGAGCCTTTTATAAATTTAAGGATGGAATTAAATTGGCTCTTATAAAGGTGTAGCTGCCTAGAAATGTATTCCTTCCTTTCATCCTCACTTTTTTTTCAAGAGCTGGGAATTATTAGTTTCAAAATGTCTATTTAGCCGAACGGTTTGGCTCAGTGGATAGAGCGTTGGCCTGTGGACTGAAAGGTCCCAGGTTCGATTCCGGTCAAGGGCATGTACCTTGGCTGCGGGCACATCCCCAGTTGAAGGTGTGCAAGAGGCAGCTGATCAATGTTTCTCTCCCATCGGTGTTTGACTTTCTATCCTTCTCCCTTCCTCTCTGTGAAAAAATCAATAAAATATATATTTTTAAAAATGTCTATTTATATTCCACGTTCTGCTTACTACCGTTTCAGTACATAGAACGCAAAATGATCTGCTATTTTTTTCTATAATGCCATACACATTGGTCCATGTCTCTTGAAAGGGCCTGCTACTGCTACTACCAATTCTTTTACTTAACCTTTGTTTTTTCTTTTTTGGCTTCTCCATCAGGGGGCAGTGACAGAAGATGTAATTATAGATAGCCTGTTAGCCCTGCAGGCAATTAGGGGTCAACTAGCCTAACTGGCCACAAGATGGCACATGTAACTGTCTTTTAGGAAAGGGAAAGGTTAATAAGCAGAAATAGGGGTTAATAAGGATGCACAACAGTAACAGTGGTGAAATGGAGTCTGCACTATGCTGCAAAATCACGTTCCTTACATAAATTAAGATGGCTACCACTATTTCTAATGGTGGGAAACCACACCCATAGCACAGGTCCTCGCCTCTCCCAGCCTCCCCCTCACTTATCTCAGTAATGATGGTCAATTAGAAATCCACGACACCCCAGAACAGTAGATTGGATGATGGTTGCTGTGGTTATGTGGTTGCTGGTAATGGTGATCACAGGGCCCCCAGAGATGCGTCCCCCATGGCATTCTGCTGCTCCCTGTTCTGCTGGCTGGAAGTGAGGTCAAAGATCCCCTAACAGCCTAACTGGAAGTCCCAGAACTAGACGCTCTGTGCCAGAGTTCTGTTGTTTTGGTCTACAGGCCTCCAGCACAGAGTGTCTACACTACACTACAGCAAATGTTTTATCTTTGGCTACTGCTCCTGGCTGTGCAATAGCCGAGGATGAAATGTCCTTCTTGGCATATGGCCCCATACTTCTCTGTATGCGACCACATGCAGCCACATGTCATCAAAAATGGCTATGCATGTCAGTGCTGACACACGTGTCATAGGTTCGCTGTCACGGACCTAAAACATAGTCACAAATCCAAACAGACAGCCAAAATGAGAAAACAAAGAAACAACCCCCAAATGAAAGAGCTAGTGAATTCTCCAGAAGAAGAGATAAATGAAGCAGAGATAAGAAATTTATCAGAAAGAGTTCAGAGTAATGATCTTTAAAATGCTCAACAATATGAAAAAAGACATAGTAACTATGAAAAAAGAACAGTCTGGGATAAAGAATGACACAACATAAATAAAGAATACATTGGAAGGAATACACAGCAGATTAGGGTAAGCTAAGGATTGAATCTGTGAATTGGAAAACAGAGTTGAAAATATCAGAGAACTAAAAAGAAAAAGCAATTAAAAAACAGAAGGACAGCTTAAGGGAGCCGTGGGACAATGTGAACGTAACAATATTAGAATAGTAGGTGTGCCAGGAGAGGCAAAAAGGGGGAACAAAATAAAGATGTTTGAAGACATAATGATAGAAAAGTTCCCTAACCTGGTAAAGGAAAAAGTCATACAAGTTCAGGAGGCACAGAGAACCCCAAACAAGAACTCAAACAGACCCACACCTAGACACATCATAATTAAAATGCCAAAAATTAAAGACAAAAAGAGAATCATTTACTTTATTTAGTTGTTTATTTCTTGCTTATATTGTTTGTTTACTTACTTATATTGTCTAAATTTTTACATATGTCTACTTTCCCCCCACTGACCCCTGACAGCCATTCCCAACCCTGAGGCCAAGCCCTCAATGCACCAGTGGACAAAGAGAGAATCTTAAAGGCAGCAAGAGAAAACTATTACCTACAAAGGAGTTCCCATAATACCTTATTTCTCATCAGAAACTCTACTGGCCAGAAAGGAATGGCATGAAGTACTCAAGGTAATGGAAAGCAAGCCATACAGAAGTAAAATACTATAAATAAGTACCTCTCAATAATAACCCTAAATGTAAATGGATTACCAGTAAATGCTCCAATCAAAAGGTGTAGGGTAGCTGAATGGATACAAAAACATGACACCACTATATGCTGTCTACAAGAGACCCACCTCAAAATAAAAGACACACAGGATGAAAGTGAAGGGATGGAAAAAAATTTTTCCATGCAAATGGACAAGAAAAATAAAAGCTGGAGTAACAATACTCATATCCGACAAAATAGATTTTAAAAGCATCATGCTAAGCAAAATAACCCAACTGCAGAAAGATAAGTAGCATATGATTTCACTCATTTGTGGAATATAATGAACAACATAAACTGATGAACAAAAATAGAGCCGGGGGGGGGGGGGGGAGAATATACTAGAATATAATAGAAGTAATCCTGTTATTTGCAGACTTTTAATATTTCCTATAACTTTTGTGATATCATACTATGTTAGTACAGTTTTGGTAATATTATTATACTTAAAATCCTTTTATTCTTGAAATATTAATGTTTATTTCACGTAATATTATTATATGTAAGATAATTTTCTTGAATAATTGGTGTTTATTTTCATCTAACATTATCATAGTTAAAATCGTTTTTCTTGAGATATTAACATTTATTGCATGTAACATTATATTTAAGATCATTTTTCTTGAAATATTAAGGTTTATTGTATTAAAAAAAAACCTACCAAATACATATTCACATAAATAAAATCCAAATCCAAATACATAAAAACTATGGAAATAATGAAAACCATACTGCTCGTGGAGATAGTTTCTGGGAAATGGCACGGTTGGAGGTAGAAAGAAAAACAATGTTTAACATGTGACAGCTGAAAAAGCAGAACTAATGAAAGAAGGGAAGTCTGAGAAATCATTACTCTTGGCCAAGAAACTTGGTTTACTAACCCCTGGGTCATAAGATGTGCTTTGGCACTGGATCTTTTAAAAAAGGCTAAAGGACATTTTTCCTTTAATAATAAACAAGGGAAATCAGGAGAGCCACACAGAAGTAAAAGGCAACTAAATTTAATGCTGAAAAAGAGAGGAGCTTGCTGAGACTATAGTATATGGACCCAAAACAGGAGTTCAGGATAACAGTTCTAAAATTAACAGTCGTGACACCAACTATTAACTATTATTTTTACATGATAGAATAAAATTGTACATATCTTACATCTTAGAAATATATTTCTTTTTTTAAAATATATATTTTTTATTTTTAAAAATATATTTTATTGATTGTTTACAGAGAGGAAGGGAGAAAGAGAGTTAAAAACATCGATGAGAGAGAAACATCCATCAGCTGCCTCCTGAACACCCCCCACTGGGGATGTGCCGCAACCAAGGTACATGCCCTTGACTGGAATCGAACTCGGGACCCTTCAGTCCGCAGGCCGACGCTCTATCCACTGAGCCACACCAGGTCCTTAGAAACATATTTCTTTCATTTATCTGAGTTCCTTAGATTAACAAAGAGGCCATACGCTATATTTCAATATAATGAAGAGAAAAATAAAGGAATAAAATTTTATTTGCATACCTGTTATATGCAAAGTATTTTATCATATATGTCTCTTCATAAACACTGCAAAATATAATTATCCCCATTTTATAGATAAAAAAAAACTGAGACTCAGAGGGGATAGAACCTGATCAAGATGTATAAAATCTCAACAGTAGATGTGAATTTAAACCTGAACCTAAAATTCATGCTGTTTATATTACACTGCCCCTATAAGATACTTTCTTCCACATTATTACTTTTGTTACTACATTTTAACAGAAGCAAATTACTAAAGTGACAGTAACTGACAAAAAGCAACAACAGGAGAAAAAAAAAACTATAATGCAACTAAAACACAAAAAATGTGAGACAATTTAATGCAATTACCAATAATCTATAAACTACAAATACCTCAAAAGACAATTCAATCCCATACACCAAGGGATTGTGGGTTCAATTCCCGGTCAGGACATATACCTGAGTTTTGAGTTCGTTCTCTGGTTGAGGTGTGTGCAGGAGGCAGCCAATTGATGTTTTTCATCTCTTTCTCTCTCTCTCTCTCTCTCTCTCTCTCTCTCTCTCTCTCTCTCTCCCTCTTTCTCTCTCAATGAGGGGCATGTCCTTGGGTGAGGATTAAAAAAAGTGTGTGTGTGTGTGTGTGTGTTTGTGACTCTGATTAGCCTATTATGCCCAAAGTTAACCCTAATGGTCACATGGTCAGAGTCATAGCAATAAACAATACTAAATAGGAAACACACCTACTTTTTAGCTGTTAATCTGCTAAATGCAGTACAGATAATCAAATTAACTGATCTCCAATACCAAAGTAAGCATGTTTGGGGATGAGCAACCCTAAATCCCCCTGTCTGGAACCACCCTTACTGCAGGCCCTGTGAAGTATACAGCCTAAGCAACCACATAACAATGCCCCCTCCATCACAGATGTTTGGTACAGGGGTTACCCCCTCCCAAGCAAGATAGAAAAAAATTCACTTCTCCAGGAATCTAGAAAGCTGGAAATAAAAACCTCAGTTGAGAGACCATTTATCATGCGGTCTGGAGGCAGCATTACAGCAAGCCAAAGTCACATTTAAGCTGAAGCTACTAAGGAGGAAAGCAGAAGCAATGAGAAAGCCAGTCTGTAAGGGAGAGAAGGGAGCAGTGGTAGGGCACTTGCCTCGGGTGCAACATTGGAGAGGGCAACAAAAATTCAGTAATCAAGATAATCAAATTAACGTTCTAGAAGGGAGCTGAGAGGCACAGGAAGAAGCTGAAGAGAGTCCACACAGAACAAAGACAGAGGGAGGAGGGCAGGGACTTTCCCAGTGCCTGCTCTGGGTTCCAGCTATGGTTCATTTCAGGGGCCTCTGTCGCCTTACAGTAAAACCACTGCAACTGCCAGCCCTGACACCATCCCTTCTAGCAGGCTAGCTTAAGTGGCTTCCCTTCTTCTTCTTTTTTTTTAAAAAAAATATATATTTTATTGAATTTTTACAGAGAGGAAGGGAGAGGGATAGAGAGCTAGAAACATCGATTAGCTGCCCCTGCACACTCCCCACTGGGTATGTGCCCACAACCAAGGCACATGCCCCTGATTGGAATCGAACCTGGGACCCTTGAGTCTGCAGGCCGACATTCTATCCACTGAGCCAAACTGGTTAGGGCGGCTTCCCTTCTAATAGGCCAGCTTAAGTGGGTTTGTGTTTCCTGAGACCTAAAAACCTTGACTAATACTCTATTTGGGAAAACGAGATAGGCACCTAAAGCTTAAAAAAAAAAAAATCAAGGCACTATATAATTAACTGTCAAAAAATGGTACTGAAATCGGTGCTACAGAAGTTCAGAGATGACTGTGGGTGGTCAGGAAGGATAAATTTAGCTAGATAGAGGTGAGGAGAAGTATATATATACTAAGCAAACAGATCAAAGTACATGGGAAGGGAGCCAGGGAAGGGAGAGGTAGTGAAGGGGAAGGAGTGATTCTCACACCCAGTATCAAAGCCAAGGAAGTAAATAAAGCTCCATGCGTTTCTGCCTCCGGCCCTCACATCACACTGTTCCTTACTTACCCTGATACACAGTAACCCTCCCCTCTTTTTTTCATGTTTGAATCCTTTCACATCTTTCAGCAACCAGTTCAAACAACATTTCTTTGAAGAGGTATCCTACTCAAAAGAAGGTATAGACCAGAACTAAGGTTGTGGCACTGGAAAAAATAAAGGAAGAAAAGAGGATATGGCAGGAGGGAAGGTTAAGGGGTTGAATGCAGTGACAAGAGATATTCTCTGGTAGAAAGCAAACTTGAGATGTTGTTCTATGTGTTAGGTACGTAGGACATGACACTGTTCGGCAAGGAGGAATAATGGGGGCTCAAGAAACTAGAGGTAGGTGTAGAGGGTGTGCTGATGACTAACAGAAAGCCAGGCTGCACCAAAGGCCTTGCAGAGGTGAAAATGTTCAGATGTGTTGCGGTCCATTTTTTTGTGCATAGTTCTGTGATTTTCTCTAAGAAATAGTAAATCTTAGGGACAAACTGAATAAAAACAGAGGGGGTGGATGGGTAGGGACCTTGACTTTCAAATTATCACATACTTACTGATATTTCCCAATCAAATCAAGCTTTCTTACCCACTTCCCCATCCCAATCCCACCTCCCACCCACTTCCATCCTCCTGCCATAAGATCCCAGTGGCCATAATAAAGAGAAGAAAAAAGAGCAGTTATTTAAAAACATTAATTTGAATCCCCCATGAACAAAAATAAATCTTGGTATTACATCAAATCTTGCTATGTTTAACCTAAGGTAAGGTTAAACATAGAATAGATGTCAGATTTATAATGTATATACTTGAAGGGCCTCCTTTTTTGTCACTGGTATGCATAGATGAAATAAATATTTTTTAATAATTCCTCATTAAAATGATAACCCCACACCTAGGGAATCAAAATATTTTGTTGGTTATAATTTCCATGTACAAATCTCTTGCTCTATAATTATGATTAATAATATCCTGCTCAAAGGGCTTGCTCTATGCTAAGGAAATAACTATAAGTCTATATACATATTAAATATATCCTATTAGACAATTGCTACTGTTTAAAAAACTTAACTGAAGGCACTAAGAATTGCCTTAAACACCAGAAAACACTTTAAATAAATTTAACTTGGCATCATGCTCTCCTTCACTCTAGCCCTCATTTTCTCCTACACACTTCAGGAATTGTATTCACATGTAGGTACTTGTAGTGATATCAGTGCTTAGATATATCCCGATATGAAACTGTTTAATTGTAAAGGGTTATCTCTGTGCATCAGTTACCTCAGTTTGTAAGTTTGTCTTGGTGTGTTTGTGTTCCCTCTTTAGTGAGTGCATATAGGTGTTTGGGTACATGAATCAAGGGATGGTATATCTTCACAGGTAAAAAAGTGTACACATCTGTGAAGGAACTTTGTATTTCAGTGATTCTCAAAATGAACTGTTAAGTGTATAAGAGCAAGAGATAGTCACAAAAGACTACATATTGTATCATTTCATTTATATGAAACTAGAAGCCCAGTGCTCATGCACTGGGGGAGGGGTTCCCCTCACCCTGGCCTGCTCCCTCTTACAATCTGGGAGCCTTTGGGGGATGTGCGGGGAGTGCGCCTAAGCAGTCAGTTGGACATCATTACCACTCCCACCATTGCTGCTGTGTTCACTAGCCAGGAACCTGGCTTCTGGCTGAGTGGCTCTCCCCCTGTAGGAGTGCACTGACCACCAGGGGGCAGCTCCTGCATTGAGCATCTGCCCCCTGGCAGTCAATGTGGGTCACAGTGACTGGTTGTTTTACAGCTTGGTCGATTTACATATTAGCCTTTTATTATATAGGATGTCCAGAATAGGCAAATTAAAACCATAATGAGGTACGTTTTACATTTTCTAGTGTGGCTAAAATAAAAAAGGCTGACAACACTAAAAATTGGTGACATTTAAAATGTGGAGAAAAAAAACAAAACCCCTGCTCAATGGGTTGGAATGTCGTCCCATGCAGGAACAAGTTTCAGGTTCAATTCCCAGTCAGGGCACATGCCTAGGCTGGGATTCAATCCCAGGTCAGGGTGAGTACAGTTGACAACCAACTGATGTTCCTCTCTCACACTGATGTGATAAAAAAACAAAAACAACACCACAGATACATAACACAGATAAATCTCAAAAACACTGTCACATGAAAAAAGCCAGACACAAAAAAGCACATACTACTGTACGATTCCATTTCTGTGAAGTCTATGACTAGGCAAAACAAATCTATGGTGTTAGAAATGTGGACTCAAAGTGGTCGTCTTTGGAGAAAGGTGGGTGAAGGAAATGGCTGGAAAGGGGTATGAGGGAACTTTCCATGGTGATAGAAATGTTTTCTAATTTGTCTTGGTAGAAGTTACATTGTATAAAATTATCAGAACTCCTTGAACTAGACACTCAAGATATGCTCAAACTGCTGGCCTGGCGTGGCTCAGTGACTGAGCATTGTCGACCGACGGTTCATTCCGAGTCAAGGCAAATGCCCGGGTTGCCCAGGCAGCCAGTCAATGATTCTCTCTCATCACTGGTTTCTATCTCTCCCCCACTTCCTTCCTCTCTTCTTAAATCAATAAAAATATATTAAAACACAGATATGCACATCTTACTGAATGTTAATTATACCTCATACAACATACAAAATAAGAATCTGTTTCAAAGCATAGGTTAAAGATGTTTCAAATGAAATCTACATTTCTACACCTACATTTTCAATTTTGTGCCACTTTGGATTATTCACATCTCTATTAGTTCATTATTATAAATAATCTAATGGATTACAGACATGTATGGGTAGATAGATATAAGTATATGTGTTCATGTTAATTTTTCATAAACAGCAAATCAAGTTTGATTTTTTAGGATTTCAATACGTGTACCAAATGGACTGTTACATCCGGTAGAATTTTCTGTTTTTCTAGATCATTTTCCTCTCAATACAATGTTATAGCTGTGATTTTAGAGGCTTGGGATAAAACTGAATGAAAATAAGCCATGTAAATCAGCTGCCAGCAAGAAAGGTTGATGACAGAAAGACAGTGCTTTAGCCACTATAACAGCCTAGAGCAGTGGCCGGCAAACTCACTGAGCCAAATATCAACAGTACAACGACTGAAATTTCTTTTCAGAGCCATATTTTTTAAACTTAAACTTCTTCTAACACCATTTCTTCAAAACAGACTCGCCCAGGCCATGGTATTTTGTGGAAGAGCCACACTCAAGGGGCCAAAGAGCCGCATGTGGCTCGTGAGCCAAAGTTTGCCAACCACAGGCCTAGAGAATAATGCCCTCTTCAATTATTTTAATTAAGAGCCCATAATTTTTAAATTTAAGGGGAACTGAGAAGAATGAAGACTGCCAGCTAATTTGACCTTTCCAAGTTGATAATACAGCCTAAACAGCAATAGTAGTGTACATCAGACTGACTTCTGAAAACCTATTGAGATCTTCCCTCCTGTTTTACTGGGTCCTCCTGTCTTCCTTTCTCTTCTTCATCTTGCCCCTCCCACTATCCAGGTATATTTTTATCCCCACCACGTCTCACTCTTTCTATGATTTTACTCAGATCTCATCGATTGTCGTATATACCCAGTTCACCTCAGGTTCTAAGCAAATAAATTGACAAAAGTATAGTGTGTTCTATTGTAGATATGGCATATAAACTCACACAGTATAAGAGTTTATATAGCCTGGGAAGATAGAGATGATCAGTGAGTGGAAAAAAGATGACTTCATTTGTTTCCCATCCCCACAACTGTAAAAGATCTGTCCCTCTGAACTCCTACCGCCTGTTTTTATTCCCCACAGATGGCTCTCACAGCGCTCTAACTATGAACACGCACACATGCCTCATCTCAAAGAGAGCGGTTCCCAGACAAAAACCGTGTCTTAACGTCTGTATCTGCCATGCGCCTAAGACAGTGCTCTGTATGAGGTGGGGAAAGACACATGTTGAACCAGTGAATGACTGAATTAATGTGAATGAAAACAGTTGAAGGTGGAAGAGGATGAGAGAGGAGAAAACACTGAGGATTTTGCAGAGAAAGAAGGGAAGGAGAGAGAGGAGAAAAAGACTTGTGAAAACAATTACTTTTGTTAAAGTGAGTAGGATTATTTTTAAAAACTGAGAGTTGGAAAAAGCAATTACTATGCATCAATATTACAGCTATCAGCTCCTATCTTTATTTCTTTAAAAAAATATGTTCTTAATTGATTTTTAGAGTGAGAAGAAGGGAGAGGGATAGAGAGGTAGAAACATCAATGGGAAAGTAACTTCACGGAAGGGCTGCTTCCTGCACGCCCCCTACTGGGAATGGAGCAGACAACCCCAGCTTGTGCCCTGAGGGGATCAAGCCAGCAGGAACCTCTTGGTTCTGGGTTAGCTCTCAAACGCTGAGCCACAGTGGCGGCTGCACAGCACTGTCTTTAATCTGTCACTATGCACACCTTAAAACATCTCCCAACCTTTGGTATTCAGTGTGGTCTGACATGCAAGTTCTAGGGCCCCACTTCAAACATACAAGATCCAGGATGATTTGTGAATGTTAATGTTTGAGAAGTACCACCCTACACCAGTCAAGTCCTTTGTTTTGTAGGGAGCCTGTGTTTTGAGACTAGAAAAGTCTGATTAGAGTAAAACCAATCCCTGTAATGGAATTTGACTTTACGTCTTAACTTTAGGTGAAGCTAATTACAGAGTAATAGTGCCTGAAGGGTTTATGACAAAATTCTGGAATTAGTCATAAAAATATGATTAAAGGAAATTGAGCAGGTAAGTAACAGCCTCCAGAACTCATTTTTGTGCATTCATGCCTAGCAGAAGGTTTGGAATGACACTATGGCCCATGTTTCCTGAATAAATAAAATCATGAATTTTTAAAAATCAGACATGTTCAGGTCTGGAATAATCTTAGGGTCATCTGGTCGAACAACCTCATTTTAAAGATGAGTAAACTGGAAATCCTGAGAGGTTCAAAAGTATAAGTAAGCAAGCTGAACCCCGGCGGGTTTGGCACAGTGGATAGAGCGTCAGCCTGCAGACTGAAGGGTCCCCAGCTGGATTCCGGTCAAAGGCACATGCCTGGGTCACAGCCTCGATCCCCACTAGGGGGGAGTGCAGGAGGCAGCCTATCCATGATTGTCTTTCATCAATGATGTTTCTATCTCGCTCCCTCTCTCTTCCTCTCTGAAATCAATAGAACATATTTTTAAAAAGTTAAGCAAGCTGAGAATTAGAACATACTGGGTCTGACATTTTCATTCCCTTTTTGTTCCTTTCATAGAAATGTGTTAGAAAGGAGCCAAGACTGGTTTGGCTCAATGGCTAGAGAGTCAGCCTGCGAACTGAGGGGTTCCGGGTTTGATTCGTCAAGGGCATGTACTTTGGTTGCGGGTACATCCCCAGTAGGGGGTGTGCAAGAGGCAGCTGATCGATGTTTCTTTCTCATTGATGTTTCTAACTTTCTGTCCCTCTCCCTTCCTCTCTGTAAAAAATCAATAAAATATATTTTAAAAAAATTTTTTAAAAAAGAAATGTGTTAGAAAGGAGATTATAAGTATTTACAATAAAATTAGAGGCTCTTAAAGAAGTGATAGGGTAGCCCTGGCTGGTTTGGCTCAGTGGATAGAGAGTCAGCCTGTGGACTGAAGGGTCCCCGGTTCGATTCCAGTCAAAAGCATGTACCTTGGTTGCAGGCACAGCCCCTGTAGGGGGTGTGCAGGAGGCAGCTGATCAATGTTTCTCTTTCATCGATGAGAAAAAAAAATTTTTTTTAATTAAAAAAAAAAAAGAATAATAATAAGAAGAAGTGATAGGATAAAAAGATGCCTAGGACTAACTAGGAAGAAGAGACTAGCACAAGTAAATTAGGCTGGACAAAACTATTTTTCTGAGCTTATTATTTTTTGACAGACCAATTAATTAATTTAATTTGCCAAAAAATCATCTAAAGGAGTCTCAGAAAAAGAAACATGAGCTGCGTGAAAATGTTACAAGCCAAGAGAGACCACACATAACTAATTTAAATCTCACAGGCTTATTTCCTGTTCAAGCATGACCTCCTGCGATAAGCTTTACTGCAGTGTTCATTACCAGATGACTTTTGGTTTTAAGAGAAGCCAAGGGCAAGTTGGAAACGCGATTCTTAACTAAACAAAAAACAAAACAAAAGAAGCAAAAACTTGCGACTGTTTCTCGTTTGTTTATAAACAGGATGCAGGCCTGCGGAGGAAACATACCAACCTCCGTAGGCAAAAGCACAGCGTCCTCAAAAGAAACCAATAAATAAGCATTTGGACTTCACAGCCGGATCCAGCTGTGCTACAGGGCAGCCAGGAATTTGTTCTAAGACAGCAGAGAGATCAAACCCGCGAATGCAAGACAAGCCAGATTTTAATTTTAAAAAGGGTGTGCCCTAAGGTGTCTTCCCCCCGCCCCCCCTTTCTAACTTTCAACAAGCAGCAGCCTTTGAAGGAGTACTGGTGAGAAAACCCTTTTAAGATGACCGTCCCCTGAGCTACGCCTGGGTGGGGTGGAGGAGGCAGGCGGCTGGGAGGCTCCGCGGGCGGCTCGGCGGGCGCCGCGGGCAGCGGCGGGAGGGGACGGTGGAGAGGGGGCCGGTCCCGAACCCGGGGAGGCCGGGCCCCCAAGTGATTCATCAGCTCAAGGTTCGCGCGCCTCCACCGCAGGCACCACCCAGCGCGCCCCAGGGCCCCCGCCCGGGCCGGTCACACCAAAGCAGCCCTCATCGTCCCCTGCTCCCTGAGAGGGACCCGTGGGGAAGAAGACCCAGGCCGGCGGCTGGAAGAGCAGCAACCTCTCCTCAGCCACCATGGCCGGTGCGACTCCCTGCCCGCGCCCGCAGACGGACTTCCTGGAAAGCACCCGCTGGACTTACCTGACTGGCGCCTGCTGGGGCCACCGACTCCTTCACAGACCCGCGAGGACTGCCGCAGCTCGGTTCGCAGCACCCGCCCGTCTGCCGATGTCTGCTTCCCAGGGAGTTGCCGGATCCGCCCGCCAGTAGCACCCCCAACTCGACCGCGCTGTCTGTGAGGCTGGTTCCCCCTCCGTCACCCACGCGCCTGCGCAATCTCTGGTCGCAGGGCACCTTGGGAATTGTAGTTCGAGCGTACAGGGAGAAGAGCAGAACCCGGGCTTTACTAACCGCAAGACATTGGAAGCAGCTAAGGATACCAAGCCTACCTCCAGCTTGGAACGACGCTCTCTACTCGTGGAAATATTTAACCTCGACCCTCTGGAGTTATGAGCAGCAACTAGAGGCTCATTGGTATAGATTTTCTATTTACTTTGACTTTTACTAAAGAGCACGCATGGCACGACTTATATGTACCCTTGGAGTAGTTGATGCGAGACAGTGTATCGAGTCCTTTGAACTTGTTATAATAAGTTGATAGGTAAACAAACAAAAGCTATGGCACAAGAGGGTTATAAATCAAGAGGATGTCATCTCAAGGGCATAGTGACCCTAATGATTTTTTTAGACCTGCGATCAGGGATGATGTCACAGCGATAGCAGTTTTGGCCCCATTCCTTCCTCCCATTTATGCTTCAAGTTCTACACCGAGAGGTGGAGCTGGGCAAATGAGGGAGAGCGCTCATCAAAGGAGGAGACTGGGACAGATGGGTAGTCTGAAGGGCAGGATAAAGAGAGTAGGAATATTTCAGAGGACAGTGGATGGCTGTCTTTTGTGCTTAGCTCTGAGGAGAGGGAACAGCGATGGCTTTCCACTCATTCATTTAGTTAGTCGCTGGGAATTTTTCTGGCCTGCTCTTCAGAAGTAAACCATTTCTAGGGATTATGCTCAGCTTTGATACACATCTTTCAAAAATGTAGCCATGAAGAGGACTAAAATGTCTCAGTGAGGTATGTTGTGAGGTGAACACGAGTGAACGACCACTGGAGTCCAGACCAAATTAAAATTTAGGGAGCCTTTATTAGCTGGCCGGCGACTGCTCTGCCTTTCTCCATGCAGGGAGTCTAGAAAGCAGCCCCAACCCTTTTGTGTAGGACCACTTTTAAGCACATTTACCACATCTTGTTTTTGCAGAGCAAGCAATTTAAGACAAAACAGTTTTTCTTAAGTAATGTCAGGATCATATTATTGATGTCCATGTTATTTACAGGGTCATTCTGTTCTTCAGAAATCTGACAGCGTTCTATCTTGCAAGGCTACTTTGTGATTCAAGGCTAAGTTGACTAGGAGGAAGCATGCTCAAAAATTTCTATTCTCTAACAAGGTACATTCCAGCTACACCCAGTGCGGGAACCGACTAATGGCTAAACCTCTTCTGGCATCCACTTCTTCCACTCAGAGCAGGGAGTAGCCTAGGACTGTAAACACCTTGGAATTTCATGCAACTGGTACCCACTAATCCCAGCAATAAAGATAACTGATGATTTGGCATTTTTAAGAAAAAACCCCCTCCTAAAATTGCAAATACTCTTAGAAGACCATCAACAATAAATTGTGTGGCTATTGCATCTTACTATCTATTGCATGTTAGTGTGAATCACTCTCAAATATTCTTGGAGATAACTTTCTGAGAGCAACTTCCTATGGAGTTCAGGTTCAACAAATACTTTTTGAGTACTTAATCCACACCAGGCAGTGTGCCAGCACTTCACTTATAATATTTATCCAATCCTCAAAATAACCCTAAAAAAAAGTGTTAGCATTTTCTTTCCACATCTAAGAGCCAGACAATTTAAGTAATTTGCACAAGGTCACACAGCCAGTAATTGGAGATCTAGAAATAAAGCACAGGTATTCTGACTCACATACTAGCATGCCTTCCACTGTTAATCAGATCGACGTGTCTCCTAAACTTCATCAAATTCTTTAATGTAAAATAATCTGTGATCATGTCCTAATTACATTAAAAAAATGTCTCTACCACAGTCCAGGGAAACGGTAGTCTGGATGAAATTAATGTCTGGGTTCATTTGATAGCTCTATTTTTCATTCGAAGTTAATATATAGATACTCTTGCTTACCAGCAAGTCTCCCATGAATTCCTGCTACACCTCTGGGCAATCACCCCAAGGGAAACTGATAAAATGGAATTTCTGGACAAGCAGAGGACCATGGCCATCAGATATGATTTATTTTAAGAAAGACTTTCCTCTGAAATATGGCTCATTTTGCTTTGCTTTTTAGGCAGAAATGGCTTTCAATTAATTGTCTGATTGAATTAATATACATAATTCCTTCTTGACCTTCCAATATGGGGCTTAGGCATTCATTAATAGTTTCCTTTAGTTACTTATATTTAGTTTTTCCTAACAAATATTTGAATTTTATTTGTTCCTTTTTCTAAAATAACGTTATTTGGTGCTTGATTTTTCTCCATCCTTCAGATAAATGTTATCATATTGTAATTACAAGGCTTACAAACATGAATCTCCTAAACCCATGTATATTCAATACCACATATGGGACCAACAATGTTAAGAATAATGACCTATATTGCCCTAGCCGGTTTGGTTCAGTGGATATAGCATATGTCTGCAGACTAAAGGGTCCCAGGTTCAATTCCGGTCAAGGACATGAACCTATGTTGCTGGCTCCTCCCTGGCCCAGGCCTTCGTCAGGGCTCATGCAGGAGGCAACCAATCAGTGTAGCTCTCTCACATGGATGTTTCTCTCTATCTTTCCCTCTCTCTCTAAAAATCAATGGAAAAATACCCTCAGGGGAGGAATAACAAAAAACAAAAAGAATAACGACCTATGAACCATAAGGTTGCATTCTGATTCCCCATCAGGGCACATACGGGGGTTGTGGGGTTCATCCCCAATAGGGGGCTGCAGGAGGCAGCTGATAAATGATTCTCATCATTGATGTTTCTATCTCTCTCCCCCTCTCCCTTCCTCTCTGAAATTAATAAAAGTATATTTTAAAAAGAGAGAGCAAGAGGAAGAGAAACATCAGTGAGACAGAGAAACATCAATTGGCTGTCTCTTGCACACCCCCTACTGGGGATTGAACCTGCAACCCTGGAATGTGCCCTGACTGGGAATCAGACCGCAACCTCTGGGTTCATAGGTTGACGCTCAACTACTGAGCACACCAGCCAGGGCTAGAATGGTCTTTTTAAAACAAATCAGATCATGTCACCCTCCTGCTCCAATCCACTTGTGGCTTCCCATTATATTTTGAATAAAATCCTTGCATGACTATTTTATTTCCTACCCCACTCTCTCACTCTGCTCCAGCCGCACTGGCCTCGCTGAGATTTCTCAAATCCTACCAAATGTATTCTGCCTCAAGGTTTTTGCACTACACAGGAGAATGCCTTCCAAAATACTCATGGCTCATGTCTTCATTTTAATAATTTGCTCACATGTCACTTTTAAAAGACCTTGTCTGGTCACTTTACCCAGTCTTTCTCCCCTTTTCTTACTTCTTTGGCTTCATAGCACCTGTCACTACTTAACATCATCTTGCTTACGTGCTTAGCATAAGCTCAAAAAGGAGTGTACCTACCATCTGCAACAGTGCCTGACATACAGTAGGTATTAAATAAATGTTTGTAAATAAATATTGAATTCTTCCCCCTGCCTCCTGTTCTCATTTTGGGAAACAAAGCCAGAGAGTTTGCCGGGAAATGCCTGCCAGTGACCTGGTGCAGATATAAACACCAGCTGTGAGAGCATTGGCTCTGCAGGATAAGACACAGTGGAACTCACCCTGAAATGGGGACAGACTGCTTTTTTTAAAGGACTGTACTTCATGGGTTACCATTATTAGCTTATAGTTAGGAAAATACAGTTCTTGAAGAGGAAAATAAAAGGAAAACCTGAACATTATATTTACATAAATAAGTGAAAAGGTAAATTAACTAAATTCTAGAGGAAAGGGCAACCCTCCCCATTGCCATGTGACCTGCAGGCTTGGCTATGTTCTGATAATGGGGTTTTTCTTTCTTCACACAAATGTTGCCCGGTTGTAATCACAAAGCTTAAAAACACGAATCTTGCTTAGGCCAATGTGGGCGGAAGTGACTATATGACAGCTGTGAGTAGGCGCTTTTAAGGGTCATTGTGTTTCTTACTTGTGTGCTCACTCTCTCCCTTCACCAAGAGAATGTCATGAACCACACAGAGGATGGTCCTTCCTGGGTCCCAGAATGAGAAGTCATGTGGATCAGGGCCTCCACCAAATACAGGTGCTGACATGTAATGTGAGCAAGAAGTAAACTGAGATTTAGGTTTGTTTTGACTATAGACTGACCTAGCAAAAGCTGAATGCTGCATTGCCTATTCAATGAAAGGTGATCCCAGGAAACAGAAGTGTTTTGGCACCAATCCCCAATGCATTTAATCCCACTTCAAGTGATGGAAAAATTTAGGTTCAACATAATAAAGAGAACAAATCTGAGACTATTAGGTAAAATATTTGAATAAGGGACAGAATACAGCTCTGTTAGTTTTCAGGGTTGGGTTAGAATGAAAGTGATAAAACAACACTGGAATTCTACTGAATTTATTACAAGCCCCAATTAGTGTTATCTGTAAACTTGCAGCCTGAAGAGCTCATAAAGCAACGTCACACTGAATCATCATATGCAAACTAGTGCCAGAAGCAACTTTCTTGTTATCAAAGGGTTCCTTTAGGAAATAGTTTCCTTAATACACTTAAGTATTTTTTAAAAGTGTATTTTATAGGAGAGCTGAGAATATTTCAGCTAAAGACACGAACTTGTAACGAAGGTGTAAGGATTTCATTCTGGAAGATTGGAGTTAATTAAAGCAGTGGGAGGCAGGAATCTGAAGATAAACACCATGGCGGGGACACACAATTTCATACAAAAGAATTTGAGCAAACTCTGGCTTGAAATATCCTTTCCTGTCAACCCATCTGTGCCTGTTAGAAGCCTCATGTTTCATTGTCCATCTCAAATGCCTGTTTCTCACTCAAACTTCCCTAATGCCATTAGGTGGAATTAATTTTTTTAAAAATATATTTTATTGATTTTTTACAGAGAGGAAGGGAGAGGGATAGAGTCCGAAACATCGATGAGAGAGAGACATCGATCGGCTGCCTCTTGCACGCCCCATACTGGGGATGTGCCCACAGCCAAGGTACATGCCCTTGACCGGAATCGAACCTGGGACCTTTCAGTCCGCAGGCCGACGCTCTGTCCACTGAGCCACACCGGTCTCGGCAGGTGGAATTAATTTTAACATGCCTCTTATTTTCATACCCTATTATGCTTCCACTGGAGATGTACTACATACACATTTCTGCCAAATACCAAAGGGCTTAGAATTTGAATTTTAAAAAACATATACATTTTATTGTTTTTTTTTACAGAGAGGACGGGAGAGGAATAGAGAGTTAGAAACATGGATCAGCTGCTTCCTGCACATCTCCCACTGGGATGTGCCTGCAACCAAGGTACATGCCCTTGACTGGAATTGAACCTTGGACCCTTGAGTCCACAGGCCAATGCTCTATCCACTGAGCAAAACTGGTTAGGGTGAGAATTTGAATTTTCAGCTGAAGCCAAGTTGCTGACAAATATCACTGTCAAATAACAAACTTCTAGAATACACAAATAAACCTAAAGATTTATGCCAAAACTTAGCCAACATTCTATCCACTGAGCCAAACGGGCTAGGGCCCCAAATTTAAATTTTATTATTTTAACATTCTTATTTTAAATGATAGTGCTAAAATGATAAAGTTTAATATTGAATATTTACATTATATTCAAGTATCTACACTAATAATAGAGAAATATGCAAATTGACCATACCTCTGTGATGCCAATCAGGGTGAGTATGCAAATTAACCCAACAAAGCTGGCAGGTTAATTTGCATATGCAGGTGCAGAGCAGCTGATTGGGCAGGGTGGGATGCCTGCTGTGAGGGGGAGGGTGGGGGATAGAGGGAGCTACAGGAGTGGCGCTCCGGCCAGGAGCTAGGACTTGCAGGCTCCTGGGCGGCCTGGAGAGAGGACTTGCAGGCTTCCTGGTGGCCGGGAGCGAAGCCAGGGAAAGGAAGGCCTATTTTTGCACGAATCTTCATGCTATGGTCCTCTAATAGGAACAATAATTTCCCAAAACTGTCAGCTGTTAGACTCTCCTACAGTCACTAGAGGGATTCAAATTTCACCTGAAGTGAGTGGATAAAAAAGATAAATGTCCTAAATGGAGTTAAATAAGAATTAAATTCTGGTTCTAAATTGTAAATGCTAGGTATACTAAACATTTCTACAAAGAACAGAGTTATGATGTAATCTCTGCTTATTTTTTTCATGTTATTAAATTTTTATATTTATTAACTAAAAAAATAACTTTCTTTCTAAGTTATCAAGCTATTACATTCTCTATATTTGTAATAAGTGTCAACCTATTTTCCTATTTATCTACTTGAACATTAACAATTTTTAATTATTTTGAATTGATTTTGAACATAAAATATATCATTAAACCAGTTTGGCTCAGTGGATAGAGCGTTGGCCTGCGGACCCAAGGGTCCCAGGTTCGATTCCGGTTAAGGGCATGTACCTTGGTTGCAGGCACATCCCCAGTAGAGGGTGTGCAGGAGGCAGCTAATCAATGTTTCTCTCTCATCGATGTTTCTAACTCTCTATTATCCCTCTCCCTTCCTATCTGTAAAAAATCAATAAAATATATATTTTAAAGAGTGAAGGGGGAGGAGAGGAGAGGGAAAAAAATAAAAAATATATATCTTTAACAATCCACAATTATTATAGCATTTTACTTATCTAACATTTACTATGCATTTATACTTTGAAAGAATTTCAACAAATATGCCAGATTTTTTACTGCCTGTATCCGAATATTTGCACAATAATAACAAATCTAATAACATACTTTGTTTTTATCAGTGACACTGTTATTGATTAGACATAAGAATAACTTTTACACTTAACCATGTCAAAGTTTAAGGATGATGGAAATAATATTAAAGTAGGCATTCTGAAAGCTGAGGCTCAATGCACAGGCCAAACAGCCTAGACTCTTTGTCTACTGTCGCTAAGATAGAGTTAGATTCTAGGCAGGTTTATTCACAGTTAGCTTTCCGTCAATCAACATCAAAGTCTTTATCCATCCAGATGACAGTAAAGTCATATTTTTCCCATTCTATCTTTTGTAGTTGAGTTTTTATCGACTTTTTTGAGAAACATTGATTTGTTGTTCTACTTATTTATGCATTCATTAATTGATTTTTGTATACCCGCAATCTTGGCATATCAGGATAATACTCTAACCAACTGAGCTACCTGGCTAGGGCATAGTAGTGATTTTTTTGGATTAAAAGTAGACAACTGTATTGCTACTTGTGTTAAATTTTAAAAAATTGATTTTTAAAGAGAGTGGTAGGGAGGGGGACAGACAGAAGAACATTGATGTGAGAGAGACACATCTTTTGGTTGCCTCTCCCTTGCACTCAGACCAGGGCTGGGGTTGGAGCTTGCAACCCAGGTAAACGCCCTTGATCTGAATCAAACATGGGCTGATGCGCTATTCATTGAGCCAAAGCAGCCAAGGTTTGTGTTAAATTTTTATCTGAGTAGGTACAGGCTTACACTTTGGCCTCCTAGGGCCCATCAGCTAGAGACCCAATAGTTATTTTACCAGTATTATATTCAAACTAGAGGCACAATGCGTGAAAATTTGTGCAAGAGTAGGCCAACTACTCTCCCCAACTATCCCACCCCCCTCCCCCCACTGGCTTCCCTCTGGCACCCAGGCTGCTTCCTTCCCGTCCGAGCTTCTTCAGGAAGGATGTCCAGAATGACGTCTGGTCTAATTAGTATATTACCCTTTTATTATTAAGACTAGAAGCCTGGTGCATGAAATTCATGCATGGGTGGGGGGGTTTGTTTCTCAGTCCAGCCTGTACCTTCTCCAATCTGGGATCCCTTGAGGGCCATTGGACATCCCCCTCACAATCCAGGACTTCTGGCTCCCAACTGCTTGCCTGCCTGCCTTCCTAATTGCCCCTAACTTCTTCTGCCTGCCAGCCTGATCACCCACTAACCACTCCCCTGCCAGCCTGATTGATGTCTAACTGTGCCCCTGCCAGTCTGTTTGCCCCTAACTTCTCTCCTCTGCCAGCCTGGTCACCCCTAACTGCCCTCCCCTGCAGGCTTGATTGCCCCCAACTGCCCTCCCCTGATGGCCATCTTGTGTCCACATGGGAGCAGCCATCTTGTGTGTTGGAGTGATGGTCAATCTGTATATTACTCTTTTATTAGATAGGATAGAGGCCTGGTGCACAGGTGGAGGCAGCTGGTTTGCCCTGAAGTGTGTCCCAGATCAGGGTTGGGGTTCCCTTGGGGCATGAGGTGGCCTGGGTGAGGGACCTGTGGTGGTTTGCGGGCCAGCCATGCCCCCCAGCGACCCAAGCGGAGGCCCTGGTTTCTGGGATTTATTTATGTTCTACAATTAAAACTTTGTAGCCTGTAGTGGAGACCTAGGCCAGCCAGAGCTGCAGAAGCCTGGCTTCCTCCATTGCTAGGGCAACCCTAGCCTCTGATCTCTCCAGATCCGTGGCTGCTGCCATTTCTGTTGGGGTTTATGTATCTTCTATAATTGAAACTTTGTAGCATTGATTGGAGGCCTAGGCCGGTAAGGGCAGGCAGAAAGCTTGGCTTCCTCCATCGCTGGGGAAACCCAAGCCTCAGTGGCCGCAGCCATCTTGGTTGGGGTTTATTTGTATATTTGCTCCTGATTGGCTTGTGGGTGTAGTGGAGGTGAGAACAATTTGCATATTACTCTTTTATTAGATAGGATTGCTGGTGAACTACTGTTCAGAACATGCCTTGGAGAGTCCTGCAGTGGCTAAGCCCTTCTGGCTAAACTTCTTTCATGAATTTACTTATGATCAAAAGTCAAAAAATATTGTTTAAGCCAGTCATTTAACTATATAGCTTCACTGTTATGCAACCCACAGGTCTCAGGGACATTTTGAGACTTTGGTAAACATCTTGCTAAAACCCAAATAACAGTGTGTTCATTTGACCAAACTCATGATTTCTTATTACTTATTAAATGAATATGTGCTATCTCTTATGGATCACTGCTTCACTTCCTGCTGCTTATAAATCACAGAAGTGGGTATTACACTTTTCTAGAGTTTTGCTCAGGATTGATGGATTCAGTGGTCTAGATTTAAAGACACTAACATATACACCTTTTGAGACATGCACCTGCCTGATGTTCCTACATCATCTCCCTTCTTAGGTTGGTGGGCCTAAAGCATAGCCCAACCTCATTCAAGCACACATACGTCTAGTTCCTATTGAGGTCCTGTGACGTGGGGGACACTTGCTAGAGGTTGTGAGCATTTGCTCATGCTCCCTGAATGGTAGGACAGGGAAGTGGGTTAGTAGCTGGGACAGAGAGGGTGTGAGGGAACATTTCATATAGCACCGAGAAAGACTGAATGATTAAACCGAGAGGAGATGGTCCATAGCAGAGTCAGGTCTAACCTCAGCAGATGCGTGCGAGGCTGCTGAATCCAAAGGAGGGCACCCAGAAAGCAGAGCAAGTACAAACACGTTGAGACATCAGGGAAGCCGCAAGGAGCAGAGCGGAATGAGAGGGTGGGTCAGGAGTAACTCCCGAGTCAGCAGTCTTATTTATATTCAATTGGAATGACAGGGGAGGGCCTGTCTGTCTGCCAGATGGAAACACAAAACTGAACAAGATTCAGTCCTGCTTAAATTCCTGACATTGTCAGCATAAAATGAAAAACTTTGTTGGCATTAAGATCCATGGTTATTTATTTAGGTTAGTATTTAGGATTGAAATATCTAAGTGCCTTTTGTATGCCAACTACTGTCGAAGTGTTTTATACATTCATCCTCATGATAGTATGATCATGATTCCTCGTCTACAGGTGAAGAAACTGAGGCTAGGTAATTTGCATAAATTCACACAACAAACAGAAGTGAGATTTGAACTAGGCAAGTATGAACCCAAAGTTCACACTTGTAACTCCTATTCATTATGGTCCCATTGATGGAAAGAGAATCCTTTAAATAAAAACAATTACTATACTGCCTTGTCCATGATAAGGTATGAAAGAGCAAATAGAAACTAGAATAGGTCTTAAATGCTCCTTCTTGGACCTTGTCATCAGTTTAAGTGACAGAGTTAAGCAGAATTCAGCAGAAGGGCAGGAAGAGTAGGCTTTCTTGTTTTTCCAGGGCAAAACTTGATAGGTAACTTTATGGTTTTTTTAAATCACAGCATAGGTTTAAAACAGTAAGTCCAAAGTTAATATAAAACATTCAGGGTGAAACAGTTAACCCATTTGGGTTGTCTGTATTCTTGCTCCCATTTAAACTAATACATTTTAATTGCTTAGTTGAATATGTGCATTTCTTTTATAATGAGTTCTCCTTTCTCCTTTTGGCTACTTCTGGTTGTCTGTCCACTCCTTATCTTTATAATAAGGGCACTTTATAATTCTTTCTGCAAATGGATTCATCTAACATGGTGCCAACTATTTATTTTTAAAGAGATAATGTGTCTAAAATTTAACCAGATTCAATCAGTCTTTACTTTCATTTTAAAAGGAAAGTTTATTCATTTCTAATGTTCTGTACACATTTTCACTTGGAAATTCCATTTCAGACACAAACAAATAGATATTATCTTTCAAAGCAAAACAATCTTGATTAATTAAAACAGTATACATTTACATTAGCATTAAGTCTGGCTGACAAATTTCCAAGGGTCAAACATGGCACCTACTTGTGCCACCTGGGATCAGGGTAAAAGTATTTTGCGCTTCATTACATTTTGCTTTATCACACATTTAATTCCCTCACAATGTTCAATTTCACACTTAAAAAGCAAATTAGTTATTAATTCCCTAACTAATATAATAAATGTCCACCTTTGATTGAAAACTTTCAACATAAAAATATAAAACAAGATTTTTCAATAACTGCTTAGCCAAATAAATGTTGCCAATACAAGTTTAAACAGTTTACAAAGTATTATTTCCTTTGTTCCCTTTCAAAACAATACAGGTACACATAAAGTCATTATTACAGGCATCTAAACTGGTAAAATATTATAGATTGGTGGCATGCAAGTATTGTACATTTTTAAATATATTTTATTGATTTTTTACAGAGAAGAAGGGAGAAGGATAGAGAGTTAGAAACATCGACGGGAGAGAAACATTGATCAGCTGCCTCCCGCACACCTCTCACCGGGGATGTGCCTATAACCAAGGTACATGCCCTTGACCAGAATCGAACCTGGGACCCTTCAGTCTGCAGGCCAACATTTTATCCACTGAGCCAAACCAGTTAGGGCATATTGTACATTTTTAAGTGCAATGAAAAATGGATGAAACAAAATTAAGATAAAGGTTTAATTAAAATATAAATATTCCATGTGGAGTTGTATTAAAAAAACACGAAGTGGCAGAGATAGAAATTTTAGGTCAGTACAATTTCTTTCTTAACTAAGGATTGTCACTGGCAATATTTACTACTAAAATAAAATTTCTTAACATGCACCTTTTTTTCTATCCATTTCATTCCACATATGGCCAATTCCTATCTATCCACAGGGAACATTTTAATCCTGGCCCAGCTTCTCTCAATTGCACAGTGTACTTCTGATCAGCTTCTCTGTTATCCAGTCAACATGTGTTCAGACATACATGCACGCACACACACACACACACTTTAAATGAAAGCCCATGAAAAACATGCTGTTAACTGTGCTCCATTTCCTTCTTTGCATCTCCCCCTTTCCTCCACCGATTTTGAGGAGAAAATATTATAAATGTTAAACTATCCTTTCAGAAAAGGCTGTTCCTTGAGAACTACTCTGAAGACAGTAAAAACTGCTGAGGAGGAACAGACAACTGTCTGTCTGTCAGTGGCAAGTTCAGACCTCTTCCTCTGAACAGTGCCTTGTGAAGAGAGATGAAATGCAGTGGGAACAGGTTAGAATCCCAAGTTTCAGGAGCTGGAAGGGACCTTTGACAGCATCTGATCTGCTCACTTCGTTTTTCAGATAAAATGAAGTCAAGATAGGTGGAAAGTCTTGCCCAAAGTCACACACAGCTGATATCCAAATCAGCATTGATTTCCAAAAATACATGGTGACAAATGGAGCATTTTATTTATTTATATTTTGGAGCTGGAGGACAATTCAAGCAACATTTATTAAGCACCTATTTTGTACAAGGCACCTTACTAGATGTTACTAAAGGTACAAAGATTGATGAGAGTCCCTGTCTGCAAGTGCTTGTGAAAGTCCTGTGAGGCTAGGTTTCAAGATCTTTCTTAACAGAAAATAATATTGGCCAGGGCTAAGGTTGCTGGTGATAACAAGGCAGCTGCTGCCCAGGAGAGCTGATCTCACAAGTGATACTGTCTTCCCTTCACTACCAGAGCTCAGCCCGTTACACAGCTGCCAGAACCCCAAGGAAAGTCTTCTTCTAGTCCCCTAGTCACACCTCAGGCTAGAGCCTGCCCTACCCTGAATGGCGACAGAGCTGACAGGAGGGCAACAGTGTCCCAGACCCTTGTCACTGTTTGCTTCCCCATGTCTAACCCTGGGCTCTCTGCAAGGGTCCTGACCCGTCCCAAGGAGCTGTCAAAGTGACTCAGGAAAACGCTCTATCACACACATCACTGGTATATAACACACACTGCCCCATCAACCACCTCTCCCATGTCTTCATGGAAAATAAAGTAATCCCAATCCTCTACATCATACTCATGCTTCCATCCCCCATACTAAAAAAGATGTGAAAGATGTAATTGCTGGTCAGAGGAAAAGAAAAGATTCAAGAGACAGATGAAAATATTAGTGAATCAATATATATAAAAGGCTAATATGCAAAGTGTCCTCTTGGGAGTTCCACTGGGAGACTGGTAGTTTGATTGCTCGCTATAATGTGCGCTGACCACCAGAGGGCAGCTGGCAGCTGGAAGGAAGGCCCCGGTCGGCAGCCAGAGGCCTTGATAGGCCCTAATTGTTGGTCAGGCCTAGGGACACTACTGTTGCACGAGTTTTGTGCACCAGTCCTTTAGTAGATAATAGAAATGATCTCCCACTTTTGTACAGTCCTTTCCAGTATAGTATTTTCATCCTGCTAGCTGATTATATTCTCACCACAACCCTGTGAGGTAGTTAGTGAAGGTATTGTTCCCATTATAATATAGCTGAAGAAATTAGGCTTGAGAGACTAAGTCACCCAGCTAAGAAAGTGTGGAGCCAAGTGTCCAGGTTTTTTTTACTCCAAATCCAGTGCTCTTCCCTCTATATAGTCTACCAAAGGCCTGGTGCACAAAATTTGTGCACTCAGGGAGGGTCCCTCAGCCTGGCTTGTACCCTCTAGCAGTCTGGGAGCCCTCGCTCCTGACTGCTCGCCTGCTCGCTGCTCCTGAGCCTGGTTTCTGGCTGAGTGGTGCTCCCCCTGTGGGACCACACTGACCACCAGGGGGTAGCTCCTGCCTTGAGTACCTGCCCCCGGCGGTCCGTGCGCGTCATAGTGACCAGTTGTTCCACTATTCGTCTATTTGCATATTATCCTTTTATTATATAGGATAATTGGCAGGCAATTAAATGATCATATACACCTGCCAAGAGTCAGTGATAGGATCAGGAGTCAGTCTCTAAATCTGTTAACATGGTTCTCTTCCACCAGACCAGCTAGCAAAGCCTAAGTGCTCAGAATGACTACCATGAAAGATATCAGAGAAATGTATGTCTCCTTCACCCTCAATGATGCATCAAAAAATTGGGATAATCTCTAGTGCATGTACAGTACCCAGAGGGAGGTTCAAAATTTAAACCTTGGAACTCTGCCTCCATCCAACTACTGAATGTTCAATCATTGATGTTATGGGCAGATGGGAAAGAGGAAAGCTGAGCAGTCACTTCTGCTGTTATGCAAGTTAAGACCTTTAATTTCCATCTTCCTTTTCCACCTCAGTCAGCCTCTCCACTTTACTAAACTCCTGAACCACAATTGAAACCCAATCTAATCCAGAGTTGGTAGCAAGAAAACAATAAATCCATCCTGGGTTCTAGGGACTTTCCTCCCTGCGGTTTGTGGAGGAGGGGGTCATGTGATTTTCACCCAGAATGCTCTCTGCCTGATGCTTCCATTCATTCTCACACCTTTTCTTTGCATGTGTTTCAGTCCTTTAGCTTTGAGGATGGCATGGTATGTGGTGGGGATATTTGAAATGAGGAGGAAAAGAAAAAGAAAAAACTGCCAATGGAAGGCAGAGATAAAACATTTCATCTCAGTTCTCTGCTCATTAAAATGAAAATAGCAAGAGATCAACCAAAGAACTGTATGCATATACGCATAACCCAAAGACACAGACAAAAGGGTGGTGAAGGACTGGGGGGGGGGGGGGGGGGGGCGGGGAGAGCAGGCTAGAAGAGGTTAATGAGGGGGAAATGGGACTTATATAATACTTTCAACAATAAAGATTTAAAAAAAAGTAAAGTAGCTTTAACTGCATCATTAGTGTATGAGAGGAAGGAAGCTTCAGGATCATGACTTAAAACCCGATTCCAGAAACAGCTCCACTGAGTACAGGTAACTGGCCACAGAACCCAGAATTCACAACTTATCACCCCTGCCCATTTGTGCTGATGTCATAAATACTTGCACAAAAGATGGTATCCACTTTGCAAAAAGGCACTCTACCCTCAAAACCCAAGAAACTCATATCAAATTGTATCCATACAGAGCTTTTGTACTTCCTGTCTCCCTCACAGTGCCTAGGAGAGGGCTAAGCACCCATCCCCATGAAGAAGGAAATAGCTGCACTTTCCTGTGAATTTAAAGCATGCTGATGCTTCACAGTGTTTTCAAGTTTGAGCATCTGACCCGATCTCCTGGCAGTTACTCAGAGCACAGGGTCTCCCTAATGCTGGTGCCCTGCCAGGGGCCACGCTTCTGCCTGGAAGAGAAGCTGCTGCTATGATCTGGGGTTTCATCCAGGCTTCCCTTAGCGAAGTGGTTTTGAGGAGTATAGGCATTTGGGGTTTCTGAATTTTGAAGTGGAGATGGGCTTTTATTGTAAAAGCTGTGTGCTCTCAGATGGGTGAGCTGCACGTGCCCCTCCAGGTTAGTAATTCTCTATCTAAGCTAGGCCCACAGCAACTCTGAGAGGGACAAGGGAAGAGGGCCAGGGAGACAGCACCTCCCTTCAATCAGTTGCCCAGTTTTAGCCAAGGAGCTTCATACAGTAATTAGTGATCTTTACATACAAACACTTATACCCTACACAGATGGAAGGAAAGGGCTGCAACATGTTGATGAAGAGGAAAGAGCTTCTACTTATACACTTTAGGCATATGTAGAGATTTGGTGCTGAAACAATGAAATGATTGTGAAGTTTCTAATCTTTATTCCCTAAGGTTGTTGTCCATGCACACTGTGAAATTTGGAGGGTGATGACCTAAAATGCAAACTCTAGGGAGTGATTTCACATTAACCTGGGCCCGCAGCAACTCTAAAAAGGACAAGGGACAAGGAGCTGGGAGAGAGCATCCCCCTTCAATCGGTTGTCCAGATGTAGCCAAACACCTAGTTATTTAGATATTTGGCGACACACACACACACACACACACACACACACACACACACACACACACTTATTTACATTAACCCTAACAAGATAAAAGGAAAAGATTTACTCATGCCCATGACGATGAAACAGCATCCTTTACATACTTCCATATGGTGGGGAGGTATAGTGCTGGACTAGTGATGCGAGCTCCAGACTTCCAGAATTTGTCTTCTAAAAGTCACCTTTTACAAGTCATGTTGTGATATGAGCCTGCAGGTCCAGGAGAGTGATTCTGCACTTACAGTGGGCTTACACACATCTAAAAGAGGGAAGGAGGTGGTTTGGGAAGAGATTATCTCCCTTCAATCAGTTGTCCAGATGTTGCCAAATATCTCAGCGTCATATTTGGCAAATGCATACATATAAAATATTTTATATATGTTATGTACCACCATGATGAATGGAAAGGGATTAATCATGCTCCTAATAATAAAAAAACTACTTGCACACTTTGGGAAGATGCTCAAGAAATGAAGTCCCAGGCTAATTAAATGATTTTGAGGCTCTCCAAAATGTAAGTTTATCTTCTAATAGTTATCTTTAATATGTGTATATTCATGAAAATGTCACCTTTTAAGCTACTTTTAAAACAGGTAATATTAAGATAAAAAGATTAGATATAAATATTAGATTTCATAGATTTTATTACATGTGAGCAAACTATTTTACAAGCTAAAACAGTGCTAAATTTTGATAATACCCCATTATCTTGCTTTAATACTATCAACAACTGCAGTACAGTCACAATTAAATTCTGATTTTTTTCTTGCTTTCTGACAGGGTTTGTCAGAAACTGCTTTAGCCCCCAATCTACAGCACCTTGGGGCTGCAGAAAACACTGTAGAATTCAAAATTGAAGGGAAGAATAAGAGTGAATGAGAAAAGAAAGGAAAAAGTCCTATTTGCAGGGACTTAGCACTTAAATATATCTGCAATGAATCTAAAGTGCTAGGAGAAAGAAACAGAAGAGAAATGTTCTCTCTTTTGGCAACATGGTAACCAAACATATGTACACACACACACACACACACACACACGAGTTGTATACATTGCTGATGCGTGTTCATAAACCAGCAACTGGGGGCACGGTATAGGAGGAAGCTCTGATTTGTAAAATTTGGTAATTTCCTTGATGTAAATACTCCTACCACCATGGCCAATTTCAAACTCCCAGCAAGAGATCCTGAACTTCTGAGTTCAGAAGAGAAGTAAATAGTACAGCATTATAGCACGTCTGCCATTCCGACAACAACAGATGCAAATAGTCTTAAGAGCACAGGAAATGGTAAATATACTTTTGAGTATTACTTTTTGTTTTTAATACAACTTTAATACAACTTACTTGATTGTAAGTGCATGACATTTAATTTTTAATAATGGCCATGTTTAACAACCAGTTCACAAAATTCTTGAAAATTTAATAATCAGTAAGCCTGTATGAGCTGGCTCCATCATTCCACATCTAAGTAAATAAAGGGAAAAGAAATATCAGACTGAAAACCATTAAATACTATTTACTGTGCTGCTTTTTTTTTTTGTATAGATAGAGAGACATAGTGGAAAATTAAAGGATTTTTAGGGTTCTAAAAATGTCAACGGGTTCTGCTCATTAGTCCCCCAAAAATGTAAAATATTCTCAAGAAAATGAGATGTTTCAAAGAATTTTAGGGCTACAGATGTGAGTACTTAAAATATAGGTAAATGTCCAATTTTAGAAAGCTGTCTATCTGAAACAGTTTCCATGTGTTCTACAAGTTAGCTAGGATGATATGTGAATTAATTTATCATTTTTTTAAAAAACTTGTTTAACTACTATCAAGCAATGCAGGAACACTCAATTACTAAACAAATCCTGGGCTGGGCCCACCTTCTGCCAGAGACAGCAACTCCTTTAACTCCAGCAGTTACCAGCTCTAGGAATGCCGCCTTTATGAGACTCAGCATTCCAGAGAAAAGAAGAGAATGAGCTGGCAGGAAGGGGAGAAGGGAATAAGGGAGACATAAAAGCTAGTGTGAAGAGTGCCACCAATTATAGCTGTGGGCACTGACAGTTATCAGAGATGTGTGCACTTGGGCCAAAGACTATAGTCACTTGTTTCTTTATTTCAGCATCTGACTGCGGCAAGGTAATGCACACTGCCATGCAATCATCGCCACTGTACTTTCACAGCCTTCGTTCTTGAGATGACAAACATCTGGATAAGTGATAATTCACACTTTTTCCTGACATTTGCAAGTATCTGGATGGATCAGGCAATGTATACAAAATACGGTATAATTAACTTAAATGTTCACCCTTTATCCTGCAATCTTGTTACACTAAAGAAAAAGCAATAAATCCTTCTAAAATTTGCCAAAATAATGAGGTCATGTGTATCAAACAGCCTTGATTAATGTACAATTATTACTGTTTTATTTGGGCGTGTACTGTTTTAAAAGCCTTCCTCTTACTAAACTTAAAAATATCCCATCCTGTCTGGAAAACAGCTTTGTAAAAAGTTATCCATCAGAGTCATGTTAAAAATTGAATTTATGTTGAGTAATTAGTGAAGTAGGTATGCCAATTCATTTTGCCACCTGTGAGTCTGGCTTGAAGCTATTATTTTAGGGTTAATAAACATTTTATACTTATTTACTAAGGCTATGTTAAAGTATCATAATGCTGTCTTGTTTTTATGAAGATGATCCCATTGATTTCTGATCAGTGGGGCATGTTCATTTAGTGATATTTCTGGAACAAAGAATTTGTGCTAAATTGGGTTTTGTTTCTCACCCAGTGAAAGATTGGCAATACTAACTTCTTATATGGTCAGCAGAACACTTCTGCTGTATTTAGCCTAACTCAAAGCTGTGCATGTAAACAGAGGTAGGCCTTTATCATAATCAGTTACAAACACATTTACATACTAAATGCCTTTTAGTGGTTATAAAAAGTTCATTTAAGCGAGACCACTCAATATGAAAGTGGTTAAGTCCTTTTCACTTGTTGTCACCCACTAAGACCTGCCTATGTCCACTGGTGCAGGGCGCCAGAGGTGCCCACGAGCAAATAAAACAACTGTATGCATTTAAAAATCCCAGATAAATAAGTAGTGCTGAAAAAGAATAAAAATTAAATATTAGTTTTGTGGTTAACGGGAATGAACAACCTTTGATAAAATAGTCCTGGTAGGGTAAGGAGAAGCGCTCTTGTTCGTTTTTAAATGGCCGCCGTGATGAAACTTCGCCTCTTGAAATTTACTTTCGGTCTCCTTCAACTCGCTTTTTACGAACTAGGTAAGAAAGAAAGAAAGGTTAAAATGAAAAAGTGAAGGGATACTCCTTAAATTTCAGATAAATATTAATCACACAGAACAGCAGTCTCACACACAGAACAGCAGTCTCACACACAGAACAGCAGTCTCACACACTTAAATTTCAGTGTTCAATTACCCACTGGACTGTTCTCTCATCCTTGGTGAAGAATGAAGAATAAACCCAGCATCGTGTCGGGTTTACATTTACATAAAGCTATGTCTGATAGTTGAGAATTTGAATGGTAGGACTTTCCCAGTCCTACGGAGTAGAATAGATCCACAATGTAGTGAACTTCCAAATATTTCCTAGTCACTTATCCACAGCCCTTCTCAGCTTCTGTGCAACTCAATCACCTATTAGCTTTAATGCCCCAGGACAACACATTCACAACCCGTTAATTCTGATTATGGCTTGCAGACCAGGAGGATCTGCAATGAAAAGTTCAAAGTTTCTAAATCTGTTTTAAATCAAGTCTCCTAAATATTAACTTCCAAAAAAGGTGTGATTCCGATGGCAACCAAACTTAGAGATTAAGGTTCCCTTAAACTGTTTTTTAGTATCCAAGAAGTTGCCTGGCTGTCCATTCCCAGTTTCTGCCACCATCTTATTCCCCCTTTCACCTCCCGCCTGCAGGCTCCTCTCATGGGTAGCAGGAGGGCTACTCTCACCTTCTTGGATTTGGCAGAAACGGTGCCCTGACCGTGGCCCTGTCCCAACTCTCCACTTTAAATAGCCCAGCCTACCACTTAGGCTGCGAGAATGCAAAAGTCAAGCCCACAGTTACTGCTCCGGTCTGGGATGGCCCCTCCATTTACTTCAAACTTCTCATTGTGCCTGTTCTTCTTTGGTCTCCGTGTTGTTCAGCTGTGGACCCCCTCCGCTTTTCCTAAACATCTTCCGACTGTTGCCTCCACCCTTCCCCAAAGCCCTGTTTGCTGAGATGCCTCCTTAGCCTCACCCTCTGCAGCCCAAAGGCAAGCATTGCCATCTGCCTGGCCAGCCTCCAGATGCCACACATTGCTCTTTGGCTGGGCCTCAGGGTCTTGGCTCAGTATGGGCAGGCAGAGAACTGGACACTAATTTTACCTGCTCCCTTCTCGTTCTAACCCTTCAGCTTCTATCTTGTCTGAATCCTCCCTGTGGCCTGCACCATACTGTGCCCAGTTCTCCTGTCCAAGGTCTGGTATTCTGACCCTGAACCACAAACTGGTGACTGAGGAAGGCTATTGGCTAACTGATTGCCAAGTGGACTGTATACATCTGGATGCCCTTTTGCTATGCTGCTTCGAGTAGCAGGTATGGCCCCAGACCAAGCCTTCCCCACCTGTCCCATTCTTCTGTGCAGTGGTTGACCAGGACACGTCCCACCTCATGTGAACAGAAGAAATGCCACAGATCCTCAGCAAAGAGTTGCAGCAGGAAACATTAACGAGAAGCTAACTAAAAAAGCTACCTCTGAATTTCCCTTCATAGCATAGTTCCCATATTCAGGTAAAATGCAAATTACCAAAGATTCAGGCATAACCATATTTAAACCCAACTACTGAAGCACAGTCAGGCACAAACCAAGTGAATTGGAAATGTCCATGCCATTGTGTCCTTCCATCTTCTGGTGTAGGTAACAGCAGAGGGTGATTACATGCAATAAGTAAAGAAAGAAGAAGCAAAGACATAAACTAAACCAAGCAAAAATCACAGGTTGTCTGGGAAAAAACCCACAAACAGTTCTTGAGAGAATGCTACAATAAAGCTTAAACTGTGATGATGATGAAGATTCCCATGACCATCTATCTAATAGTTTTCCTTTGATGAAGAGCTAGCACTAAAGGCCAGTGGGATGGTGATATGTTAGAGGTGAAGTGGAGAAATGAAAGCATGAGTATCATGCTTTTCTAGTTGCTAACAGCACCATAGTATGCCCGCATTACCGAGGTCATTATTCTTTGTGATGGCAGCTGCCACTCTTGTTCGTGGCCCTTGCTTGGTAAACTGATATCCAAATTTGAGGATCCTTGAATTCTCCTCAAGCATCTGAGCAATTTCCATCTCTACGGCTGTTCCCAACTGCTGTCTCTGGTTGCAGGTGCAGGTACATACATAGAATGACCAAGAAGAATGAGAAAACAGTTACTTGTGTGGAAAAAGATACGTGGCTACTTGTTGGACAACAAACGAACAAAACAAAGAGCCAAAAGTCTCCAAATTTTGGGGAAAAAGTCACTTGAGATATTTTCTTCCATGCAGTCATTTGCTCCTTGTCTAGAAGCAAAACCTGACAGATAGATAGCCAAATCAGCTGAGAGGACTAAGCCAATTATTTATGAAGGAAAAGATGATTCCAGATGTAAAATGAAAGCAAATCCAGTATTTGGTGTTTCCAATTTACCCCAGTGTTTATGGTTTAAACAAAGGGTGTTTTTTAGTAGGAAAACTGTCTTCTAGCAATCAATCCAATTACTGAATTTTCTGTTCTGGGATCCATATTCAAAAATAACTAAAGATCATCAATTAGTGAGCTGTTCTCTGTCAGCAGAGTCTCACTAGGAGACCCCCAAGAGGCTTCACCACAGTCAAGTGTTATCACACACTGAAGGGGTTACTGGGCTACAGAAAGGTAATCACGTTTCTTTATGTTTGTGAAAAGAGATATTTTGCTTGTCTTTTAAGGTGAGACATAGAGTAATAAAAACATTACAAGTAGATTTCTTTAAAATGGCAGCATATGAAAATAAAAAATCTAAAATTAAATTTAGGAGACACAGTATATTTTTTCATAATATATTCATTAAATATTTTTAAGTAAAAAGGACATGTTTGTTTAGAAAAAGGAAACAATAAAGTATATCCTATATAATAAAGAGGTAATATGCAAATTGATCCTCACGCCCTTGCATCACAAGATGGCCACCCCCACATCATCACAAGATGGCCGCCTCCACATCATCTCAAGATAGCCACCCCCACATTGTCACAAGATGGCCGACAGGGGAGGGCAGCTGGGGGGACCAGGCCTGCAGAGGAGGGCAGTTGGGGGTGATTGGACTGGCAGGGGAGCAGTTAGGTGTCAATCAGGCCAGCAGGGGATCAGTTAGGGGCCAATCAGGCTGGCAGGCAGAAGTGGTTAGGGGAAATCAGGCAGGCAGGCAGGCGAGCTGTTAGGAGCCAGTGGTCCTGGATTATGAGAGGGATGTCCAGTTGCCGGTTTAGGCCATGTGGATTCAGGCCTAAACCAGCCTGCTGGACATCCCCCAAGGGGTCCCAGATTGGAGAGGGTGCAGGCTGGGCTAAGGGATACCTCCCCAGTGCATGAATTTTGTGCATCAGGCCTCTAGTAAAATATAAAAGCTCCCTTCCCCTAATATTCCCATTCCACACAGAGAAAGCCAGTTTGGTATATAGTATGTAGTCTTAAACATTTTCTATCCACTCACATGTCTATGTAATCTTATGTACACCTATTTTTTTCCACACAGAAATGGATTCTAGTAGCAAATTGTTCTGAAAGATGTTTTTCTTTTCTTTTAAGATTAATATCACCTTTTCATGTAGGTAAATACATGTTTACCTCATTGGACAGCTGCCCAGCATTCCACTGTAGTAATGCATCATAATTTCTGCAGCTAGGTCCTATTGACTGTTTATTATATCACTTTCCATGTCTACTAGTGCAAACCTTGCTGCACAGACCTTCCCGTGCACACACAGTGTATCCTGGGGGCATTTCTACAACTGTGCCTGGGAGGCAAATTTCAGCAGGATCCAGGTGTAAGCATGTTTTAATTTTTGACATATTACTGACTTATCCTCAAAGGCTATGGCAATTTTTACACTTGCTAACGGTGTTTGAGTTACTGTTTTCCTTACCCTAACCAACATGGGATGTTATCAATCTTTTCATCCCTGTCAATCCAATAAGTGAAACTTATATTTTACTTGCATATATTTAATTTATTTAATTTGCTTTCCTCAAATTATGAATAAAAACAATTAATTTTCTCATACATTTGTATGTCTTGTTTTTTTTTTTTTTTAAACTACCAATCTCTGTAATTTGCCCATTTTTCCTGGGCTTTTTTTTTTTTTTAAAGGACTTGTAAATTTCTTATATATTAGGAAATTAGCCCTTTGTCAAATTTACTGAAAATACTTTGTTCGGTTTCTTTCTTTTTTTGATTAAAGATATTTTCTCCCTTTCATATGATAAAATTTATCAATCTAGATTTTATGTCATGTTTAGAAAGTCTCCACTACTGATATTTCGACTTGTTTTATGCTTTTGCATATTGTAATATTTAAATCTTATTTAATCTGAAGTGAATTTTAATATAAGAATTAAAATACACCCTAGCCAGTTTGGCTCAGGGGATAGTGTCAGCCTACAGACTGAAGGGTACTGGGTTTGATTCTGGTCAAAGGCACATGCCTGGGTTGCAGGCTTGATCCCTAGTAGGAGGCGTGCAAGAGGCAGCCAATCTGTCTCATCATTGATGTTTCTATCTCTCTCCCTTCCTCTCTGAAATCAATAAGTATGTTTTAAAAAGGAATTAAAATAGAACACCAACTTTATTTTGTTCCAAAATGGATTCTAGTAGTAAATTGTCCCACCATCTTTTACCTCATTTTTCTTCCATGATTTGAAATATCTCTTTGTTGCAAAATTCTTAGGTATACTTGAGTGTTTATGGACTCTGTTACCCTGCCACTCTATTTTTGTGCCAGTATTATGCAATTGGATTGCTTTAATACCTTTTAAATTTGGAAATTTTAAGTATAAAAGTTTATGGAGAAAAAAACAAAACAAAATAAAACAAACAATCAAAAAGTTTATGGAGAAACTTTTGTGTCCTTTGCTCTTTATCTTTCTTTTCATCTAACAACCTGTCAAATGAGTCTCTTGCCATGATATTAACAAAATGTGGTACTTCCAGTAAGACAACAGTTTTGGGAATCACAGGGTGGAGTCAGCATTCTAAGCAATGCGGACCTCTGGGAGGGAGGAGCAGCAATAAAGTAAGAGATACTGACCTCACAATGTCATGAGCAACTTTAGCTCATGACACACTTTCAAACAATGGGACTGTATTAAGGACTAAGATCCGACCTCAGGTCGGGGCTGCCACAGTTCTGGCTTCTGCCCCTGGAATGGGCCAAAGTGGTGCTATCCGAGGGCAGCAGGAGCTCACGGTGGATGTGGCTGACTGAGAGGGGAATATAAAAGTCCCTTTATTTCTCCTTACAAATCTCAAGCATTTGGAGTCCAGCACTCGGATAACTTGGAGTAATATAAAGGCGTGTTGATATAAAGGATGTAGGAGCTGAAAATTATGTTGGGGAGCATGTAAAAGAGGGGGAGAAAGTAATATAATATAGGGCATCTTTCTTTCTCAGCCTGAGTTGTCTCTTTTTAAATTTTTTTTTTAATTTGAGGTCTTCTGTGTTGTATAAACCCAGGACACTAAATGAGCACAGAATTTCTTATAATTTGGATAGTATATTTCTCTTTATTAAGTCACTAAATACAAAGAAAAAAAAGAAACAAAAATTTAAGCATACATTTCTTCAGATCACCTTTTGTTTTTCCTTTATTTTTATTAATGTCTTTTTAAAAATTGATTCTGAGAGAGAGAGAGAGAGAGAGAGAGAGAGAGAGAGAGAGAAACATCAATTGGTTGCCTCCTGCACGTACTCCCACATCCCAAATGCATCCTCACTGGGGAGTGAGCCTGCAGCCTGCGCATGTGCCCGCACCAGTATCAAACCAGCGGCCTTTGGGGCAGGGGATGATGCTCAACCAACTGAGCCACACTGGCCAGGGCAATCTGTTTTTCTTTAACCTCTTTTCACTACTCCGATTTATTTATTCATGAACATGCATTGCCGATTGTTCTCACGAGGCACCTGATTAAGTCTTATTTAGTATTTAGTTGGAACCAACACGGAAGGGGTTCTCAGCAGGCCTCCATTCTGGTGCAGCTTCCTGCTACAATTTTATTATTGGGTCTCAGCTGCTGGCCCTGCCTAAAGAAACTGTCTTAGAGATTAATTTATTTCAAACCACTCCTTAGACAGAGGAGGAAATGGAGATTTACTTCTAACAGCCTGTGAGTCAGTGAACAAAACTATGGAAGGAAATCAAGGTTTGTTTATGAATTTCCTCATTCTTAAAATAAAGCAAAACATTTTTCCAGTGGTTCTAGAACTTAATCTTCTTGTCACGAGTAAAGAGAAGTCATTTCAGAGGCAATCTGGGGGACTAAAGTTGAAAAATTACACAAACCCATGCCTACATAACTGAGGAGGGGTGGTGAGGATGATACTTTCGATGGGATTTATTTATTTTGTTTTATTTTTGTTACTCTTCATCTGAGGATATTTTTCCCATTAATTTTTATAGAGAGTGAAAGGGAGAGTGAGGAAAAGAGGGACAGGGGAAGAGAGAGGAATGGGGGAAAGAGAGAGAAAGAGAGCAAAAGAGAAACATTCATGTGAGAGAGACCCATCGATTGTTGCCTCCTGCACATGCCCTGACTGGGGCGAGGATCGAATTTGCAATCCAGGTACCTGCCTTTGACTGGGAATCAAACCCGAGAACCTTCGGTATTTGCGCTGACATTCTAACTTCTGAACCACACCAGCCAGGGCTTATTATTTTTTTAAAATGTTTTTATTGATGAGAGAGAGAGAGAGAGAGAGAGAGAGAGAGAGAGGGAGGGAGGGAGGGAGGGAGGGAGGGAGGGAGGGAGAGAGAGAGAGAGAGAGAGAGAGAGAGAGAGAGAGAGAGAAAGGAAGAGCGAGAGACATCGATTGGCTGCCTCCTGCGTGCTCCCTACTGGATCTTCTTCACATGCATTAGAAAAAGCTACTCTAAATTTTCAGGACTTCAGCTTACTCACCACATATAAGGTTGTCAGATTTAGCTAATAAAAACACAGAACACCCAGTTAAATTTGAATTTCAATAAATAACCAAAAAAATAATTTAGTATAGTTATACTAAAATTTAATTGTTGCTTATCCGAAATTCAAGTTAACTGCATTTTATCTGGCAACCCTAATTAGATGGTATTTTACAAGGAATTAGGAAGAGTATCTAGAAACATTATTTCAGATATGGGGTTTCACTATGGTCTAAGCCAACACAAGAAGTTAAATATACTTTGGGATGAAGTGTCCACTTCTGTCTTAGATCTCCTGGGAATATTTACTGAGAGCTCAACTTCTTCCTGATACTACTCTAGTTGATAAATATCCTTGAGCTATCACTTCTTTTCCTTTGGCATTTTTCTCACTTGTGTTCCTGCTCTCCTGCTTCCTGATGACCCTTAACTTACTAGCAGCTGGACACACACCAACAAACACAGCATCAGCTTCCCCTGAATGTGGCTGGTCTTCCCCTTGGGCGTCCTTCCACACCTCTGCATTTGGAAAGCTGTTTTGGTGATGCATCCCTTCTGGGGATGGTGAGGAAGTCTATCTGTTTCCTGGTGGGGTTCCCACTCCTAAAAACAAGCCTTGGGAGAAGTACAGGGCTGAACAGTCCTATTGTCCTGGTCAGCAAAAAACAGAGTAGAACTGTCCCTGGAACCTGTCTCCAGGCTTAGGCAAAAGTCCTGAGTAGGTTCAGCTGGCACAGTTCAGTGGCTGAGCATCGACCTATGATTCAGGAGGTCAGGATTCCATTCCTGGTCAGGGCACAGGCCCGGGTTGCAGGCCAAATCCCCAGTGTGGGGCATGCAGGAGGCAGATGATCAATGATTCTCTCTCATCATTAATGTTCCTATCTCTCTCTCCTTCTCCTTTCCTCTCTGAAATCAATAAAAATATACTGAAGGAAAAAAAAAAAAGTCCTGAGTAGGATCCCGGGGCTTTATCAGATCTTAGAGTTCTAAACCAGAAATTTTCCAGATATTCAGGGGACACTCTCAATGTCTCTCCCCCACCTCACAAAAGAATGCTCGTAGTACAAGTCTCCTTGCTCTCTCCTCTTTCAGTTCCATTCCAGGGCCCTTTCTTCCTACTGCACAGTGCCCCGACCTTTCAGAGTCACTGATCCCACTGTAGACACTTCCCTGTGACAAAGGAGCAGGGTTACACGCCGAGAACTGAGACTTGCTCCCTGTGAGCTGGAGCCAGCTGAAGCAGCAGAACAAGCCAGGAGGCAGGGCAGGCAGGCTGATGCTGGGAAAGAGAGGTCTTCAGGGGACAGGAAATGGTGGCTCCAGGGAAAAACAACTTGCTTTGGCTGGTGATGGGAACCTGAGAAACGCTGTAACAGAGCTGAGATTATGACCGCACTGTGGGTGAGTCCGAGGCTACTTTAAGCCAGGCCATCTTCTAGAACCAAAGTATTTTATTTATTTATTTTAAACAATATTTTTATTGCTTTCAGAGAGGAAGGGAGAGAGAGATAGAAACATCAGTGATGACAGAGAATCATTGATTGGCTGCCTCCTGCACACCCCACACTGGGGATCGAGTTTGTAACCTTGGACATGTGCCCTGACCAGGAATCAAACTGTGACCCCCCCCCCCGCCCAGGTTCATAGATTGATGCTCAACCACTGAAGCATGGCAGCCTGACATAGCACCCAAAATCCTTTAAATGGGCCCTGTGGCCATCACCAGACTGGAGGAGCCCGCTCTACTCTTTCAGCTCTGGGAATCTCCAGCCAGGGTCAGGAAGTCTGGCTCCGGGAGTGGCCACACTGTAGGCATAGTCCCAGTGACAGGCAACAGCAAGGCTGGGACAGGCATGGGTTGAGATTCCTGCGGAGAGGCCACAGTGATGGTGGCTGAACAAAGCAGCTGTCATACCTCTGCTCCTACCTGCTCTTTCTCCTCTAGGCCTGACCAGCCCAGGGCTGGGGGCTAGCTGGCTCTTTATAGCTCAGTTTGCCCCACTGTGCAATGTTTAATTAGGAACATGCTCTCCCCTCCTCCCTCACAGGCCTGCAGCTTTTATAATGTATAGGAAAGCCAGAACATAAAATCGAGCAACAGAATTTTGTCTTTTCACTCACTCCATTGTGGCGTACCTTTCACATGCAGCCTGTGGGTCAGCTTACCTGGTTGTCGATCTTGATTTCTGTCAAGGTGTCATTTTCTTTTAGTGCCTCTACCAGGGCCAGGATCCCAGCTCCAGTTATAAAATTGGATTCTATGTTTAAACTTTTCAAGGTCTTGTTCACTTTCAGCATATCTGCAAAAGCCTTATTATTCAAAAAGGAAATAACCATTAGGGTTTCTAAAGATTTATTTCCTGAACTCCCCACCCCCAAATTCAATGAGTCTTTTTTTCACAGTACTTAAAAACTTAGTTAAATCATACTTTCACCTCAAAGGAAAAAGATAATTTAAAACTCAAAAAATTATTCAGTCTAGCAGCCCACACTTATGAATTTCATATATCTGCAAAACTAACAAACAAACAAAAAAAAGATACTGACATAGGATTACAACTTTGCTTTGCTGAGTAAAGACATACAAAAACAACAACACCCCCACTGCCATCTGTTATCTCTACCAATGTCATTTTTGAGAAAAGGCAGTTTAATATTAGGAAGTATGTACAAAGGATTTAATTTCAGAATTATTCCCCCCCTCCCTTCTTATATGAATGGATTAAAAGAAAACCTTTACCACTGACTAGCATTTAGACACGACTGATTTAGTCATATCATTTCAGGTCATCCGGAAACCAGAACTCCTCAGATAACTCTTGGAACAAAGTCATCACTCAGAGCAGCAAACCCACTAGAGACGCCCAGTTCAAGCCTGCAGCCTGCACACATGCCCCTGCTTGCTCCCCAAGTTTTCCCTTCATGAGGAAAAGATATAACTTTCAAGTGCCTAGGATCCTCACAGAGCATGAAAGCAAAAAAATAAAGAGGGCCATTATCTTGAAGAATTGCTAAAATTCAGAAAACAGAAAGGCTGATGGAGAAATTAGCACACAACTGCCTAAGATGCCAGTGGTAAGTCCCGATTGGGGTATTTCATTAAAGACCTGCTTTAGACCCTGGACCGTGTGGCTCATTGAGTTGGAGCACTGTCCTGTACATTGAAAGTTCCGGGGTTCAATTCCCAGTCAGGGCACATACTTAGGTTTCAGTTTGTTTTCCAGTTTGGGCACATGTGAGAGGCAACTGATTGGAGTTTCTCTCTCTCTCTCTCAAAAAAAGTGTTTTAGGAATAAATGGGACAACTAGAGTATATGGAGAACACACTACCCCTCCCTGTGGTTTCCCAGAAAAAGAGTACCTGCCAGCATAACTATCAGTGAACTATCAGTGAAAAGTCTCCTAGGAAGAGCCTCTGGCAAGGATGCTAGGACCCGAGAGAGAAGCAGTGCAGAAACTGAGGCACATCCAGACCGTCACCAGATAGGATATGGATGAAAGGAAGGGAGAGGCAACTATTGCCCAGAAATGAAATATACAGAAATCTACTCTTGCAGATGAAGCCCTCCTAATGGCAGCACTGGTGGGGGACCCCTGGCTGCCTGCTGGCTCCTCATTCTACAGAGAAGGTTGCTAGTCAATTCACCGGCCTGCTTACAAAAAAAATTCATTCATTCAAAAAAAGGCTACTATGTTTCAGCAGTAGAGAAAACAAAAATTCCTACTCTAGTGAGCTTATGTTTGAGAAGGGCATAATAAAAATTAATTAACAAAATATGCAGCTGTCATATGGTAAATCAGAGGAAATGATCCTGGCTTACCCAAGTCAAACTTGCTCTCTGTTCAGAAATATGAACAGGCAACTAGTGATTGCCAGACATGTGACAAAAACCAACATAAAAGAGAGAAGTGTTAGTAGATATTAATGTTAAGAAATGTTACGAGAAGATCAATATTTATCCAATAGGAGTTGCAGAAGGACAATAACTACAAAATAATAGGAAAAAATTTCCCAGAGTTGAAGAAAGCTACGTCTTTTTCTGTTGTTGTTAATTCTCACTGAGGATATTGATTTCCATTGATTTTTTATTTTATTTTAGGGAGGGTGTAAGAAAGAAAGACAGAGAGAAACATCGATGTTAGAGAAACACATCGACTGGTTGCTTCCTGCACAAGCTCCCACCAGGGCCCAGGCTGGGGAGGAGCCTGTAACGAAGGTACGTGCCCTCGCCTGGAACCGAACCCAAACTGGCTAGGGCAGCTACAAGTCTTTATCTGAAAGGACCCACTGAGGCTCAGAGGAATGAATAAAAAAGACTCATAAGTGGGCATATACAAGTGAAATTTCAGAACTCCAAGGAGAGAGAGTCCTCAAAGTTTCTAGCAAGAAAAAATAAGATAGCTAGCTGGTTTGGCTCAGTGGATAGAGAGTCAGCCTGTGGACCAAAGGGTCCCAGGTTCGATTCTGGTCAAGGGCACATGCCTGGGGTTGCAGGCTGGATCCCTAGGAGGGGGCATGCAGGAGGCAGCTGATCAATGGTTCTTTCTCATCATTGATGTTTCTAACTCTCTCTCCCTCTCCCTTCCTCTTTGAAATCAATAAAAATATATTAAAAAAAAAGAAAAAAGAAGTTACATGGAAAAAAGAGTCACTCAATTTCAAGGCACTTAAGAATTGTACGTGCTAAGGATAACATAAAATATGACATAAAGCTGCTGGTATAGCTCAGTTGTTAAACATCGCTCTATGAACTAGAAGGTCACAGTTCGACTCCTGGTCTGGGCATATGCCCAGGTTTCGGGCTTGATCCCCAGTAGGGGTATGCAGGAGGCAGTCGATCAATGATTCTCTCTCATCACTGATGTTTGTATCTCCTTCTCCCTTCCTCTCTGAAATCAATAAAAATATATTTATTTTAAAAGTATGATATAAAATGTATAAAGCTCAAATGTGTAAATAAAACAACTACAATTTGGTGATATAAGAGGAAGGAGGGATGGAAGGTAGAGTGAGTTCAGAAATGCCTTCATCTTTTCTAATGGAGGATAAAAATTATCTAAGATGGCAAATCCTATCTAATAAAAGAGTAATATGCAAATTAACATCATTCTGCTACACCCACAAGCCACGCCTGCAAGCCACGCCAACCAGCCAACCAGGAGTGAGTATGCAAATTAACCCCAACCAAGATGGCTGTAGCCACGAAGAGAGCAGGAGGGAGGCTTGGGTTTCCCCAATGATGAAGGAAGCCAAGCTTTCCGAACACTCTGGCCGGCTCATGCCTCTGCTTAAGGCTACAAAATTTCAATGATAGAAGATACATAAATCTCAACAGAAATGGCTGCTGCCACGGAGGGAGAAGAAGGCTTGGCTCTGCTCCAGGCTACAAAGTTTCAATTGTAGAAGATAAATAAATCCCAGATCCCAGGGCCTCCACTTGGGTCACCAGAGAGCATGGCCAACCTGCAAACCACCACAGGCCCCTCGCCCAGGCCACCTCATACCCCAAGGGAACCCCCACCCTGATCCAGGATACCCTTCAGGGCAAATCAGCCAGCCCCCACCCATGCACAGGCCTCTATCCTATCTAATAAAAGAGTAATATGCAGATTGACTATCATTCCAACATACAAGATGGCTGCTCCCATGTGGTCAAAGATCCTGCCCTCAGTGGACACAAGATGGCCACCACAAGATGGCCAGCAGGGGAGGGCAGTTAGTGGTGACCAGGCCAGCAGAGGAGGTAAGTTGGGGGCAAACAGGCTGGCAGGGGAGCAGTTAGACATCAATCAGACTGGCAGAGGAGTGGTTGTGAGTGATCAGGCTGGCAGGCAGAAGCGGTTAGAGGCAATCAGGAAGGCAAGCAGGCAAGCAGTTCAGACCCAGTAGTCCTAGATTGTGTGAGGGATGTCTGACTGCCTGTTTAGGCCTGATCCCAATGGAATTGGGTCTAAACGGGCAGCTGAACATCCCTTGAGGGGTCCCAGATTGGAGAGTGTGTAGCTGGGCTGAGGGACAACCCCCCACCCCCGTGTACAAATTTCATGCACCAGGCCTCTAGTTAAAAATAAAAATGTATGCATACTAGTGTTTTTCTACTGTGATTGCATATTAGAATGACCTGGAAGCCTTCAAAATATACCAATGCTTGGGCCCCAACCCAGAATAATGAAATCAGAACCTGGTGGCCTTTTAAACATTTTTGAATTGTTGACAGTACTGCAGATGTCCCCATCTCACCTCCCTACCGCTTTGTCCCTCTCTACCTAACCCTCATCCCCCCATAGGCCTTATTACACTATTGTCTGTGTCCTTGGATGGATAGCTGCATTTTTTAAAAGCTTCCCAGGTGACTAACATTCAGTCAGGATTGATAGTCACTTTAAAGTTATAAAGACAACTAGAAGAATGAAAAACAAACCAACAGTAATTATTCTGGGGGAGAACAAGGAACGTCTAAACTATTTAAATTGTTTTTATGGTGGAAGAAACAGAAAGAATGGAGAAGGAATCCAACTTGGGGGTTTCTCAGACTGCATTGTGGACATTTGAGGCAGGAATTCCTTGCTGTGGGGGGATGTCTTGTGTACTGTGAAAGGTTTAGCATTCTCTGAGACCCACTAAATGCCAACAGTACCCCCCCCCCCAATAATGACAACCAAAATGTCCCTGGAGGGCAAAACTGCCCTGAGTTGAGAACCACTGAACTAGAAGAATAATCCTGTGTATTAGTCAGGCAGTTGCTTGACCTAAAAAGCAAGTACAAAGATTTGGTTTGACATGATTGTATACCGTGTGAATCAAAGTGCCAGGTCTTTAATTAGAATTAAATGTACACATTTTAATTAGAACACCAGAGGGAATGCATCAGGCCTTTCCTTATGGATGCTTCAAGCTTTGAGATTTACTTTTATTATTAGAATAACAGAATGTCAGAGCAATTACGCCTTTATAAAAAAGCTGCAGAACCTCCTGGCAAGCAGCCAGATCTTGCCAATTTCTTTTAAACTTGAGAAAACACTTTTCTCATACTGAACAAAACAGGGGAGAGCCAGCCAAACATAACCCTGGGCAGTAGGCCCAAGTTCATTTAAGTTCAGCAAATATTTGAGCATCTTATTACATGTGCTGGGGATGATAACATTAGTAAAACAAAGACTACATTTCTTAAATATTATAGAAATAATTAGGGTAAAACAATCTTTAGAGAGAAGGCTTTGCTCTCTGTATTGTACAGTGCTGTATGAAAATGCAGTTTTCTGCAATGTCTACATCTGTGTCATCCAAATGGTAGCCACCAGACACGCAGCTATGGAGGCCTTGAAAAATGGCTGGTCTGAATGGAGCCATGCTGTAAATGTAAATGTAAATGTAAAATGCACAAAGATGTATATGAAAACAATAAAGTAAAATACCTCATTATATTTCCAACTTGTATTTTGAATATATTGGTTTAAATATATTATTAAAGTTAAAATTAATTTTGTTTACTTTTGTTTTTTGTTTGTTTGTGTTTTTGTTGTTGTTGTTAATCTTCACCTGAGGATATTTCTTCCATTGCTTTTCAGACAGTGGAAGCAAGGGAGGGAGTGAGGGGAGGGGAGAGAGTGAGAAAGAGAGGAACATCAATGTGAGAGAGACACATCAGAACCTGGAACCCTTCATGCGAAGGTCAACACTCTAACCATTGAGCAATACCAGACAGGGCTCTTTTTGTTTTTTAATGTGGCTACTGGAAAACTGAAAATTATGCATATGGCTTACATTTGTGGCTGCCATTTTCTTTTGATTGTACAGTGCTGTAATAAACTCTTGACTTTTCTGGGGCATCATTGTTAATAATAATAGCATTTTTTACATATTTGGGTCTTTTTTCTACACTGGGATTCAGTGATGGCAAGTTCCATCAATACTCACTTCTATAATTGTGGTCATATAGAAGTACTTGGCACATAGTAAACTAAACTTAATTACAGGCCACTAAATTCACTTCCTGGCTCGACCACATGCTTAATCTTAAATTACTCAGCCTCTCTGAGCCTCAGTTGCTTCATCTATAAAATGGGGATAATGCAATCTTACATACACATTGTTTGTCTACATTCGCAATGATCTCACAAGTGTCTTGTTGAATCAAGTTTTACATAGAAAAGTGTCTTGAAGCTCTTTGCTTAAATGCTGATTTTTACTTCTCAACAGTGAGGCATTCAGTCATAAACACAGACGGAAGATCTCTGTTGCCTGTGGAGTAATGAACCAATTTTCAAACTATACAAAGGCCCTTTCCTGATAAGGGCATAACTGAAAGGAGGAATCAACTAAGGCAGAGGTCAGCAACCTTTCGGACCTCACGGACCACAGTGGTTCGTGCACCACCGGTTGGCGACCACTGATCTAGGGGCAACCAGGTCAGAGCTGGGTTGCCCCTAGATCAGTGGGATAAAGCCAAAAAGTCTTTTCTCTTCACACCCTGAAGGATAGCAATTCTTCCTCACAATTGTATGGTATGCTGGTCATACAGTGTGCATTCAACACATAGTTGTTGCATTAAAAACACTATCAAAGAAATTACTATATTTGGAATTTACTTAGTTCAGTTATAAAGCTATCTATTTGATCTGAGTAGCTTAGACTATTTATTATTAGTGTTGATAATGGATTAGAAATTATTCCCATTCCTGCCATTTTATGCTAAACTAGTGACCTGGTGCATAGATTCGTGCACATTGGAAAGAAAATTAATTAGAAGGTGGCTGGCACAAGAAGGGCTGGACGTGCACTGGAGCCAACCTCCTGCGGTCCCTCTGTGGCCAGCTGCACCTAGGGCGGCACTTCGACTTAAAGGGCATCTGCAGAGTGAGCGAGGTCCCTCTAGCAGGTGAGGTCTCTCAGCCTGGCTTGTGGGAATGGGGCTGAAATCAGTTCTCTGACTTCCCCCAAGAGGTCCCAGACTGCGAAAGGACGGTTCTTGGGTGATGTACCGTGAAACAGGCCTCCTTCCTCTCTGGTTCTGGGGTGTGTCACCTGAGAACCACTGCTGCCAAGTCACCACATCTTGGTAACTCCTGATTGAGCATCTGCCCCTGGTGGTCAGTGCGTATCATAGCTACTGATTGGAGCGTCTGACCCCTGGTGGTCATTGGGTATCATAGCTACTGATCAGACAGTTGCTTAGCCTTTTATATACTATCTAATAAAAGAGCAATATTCAAATTGACCATACATCAGCTACACCCACCAGCCAATCAGGAGCAATATGCAAATTAACCCATAACCAAGATGGCTGCTGCCTAAGGCTGGGGCAGAGCCAGCCATCGGTCCGATTACAAGGCGATCGCTGGGGGTCCCCTCGCCAAGGTCCCCTGCCCAAGGCCAGAAAGCCTCTGGCTGAGGCTTTCTGGCCTGGGGCAGGCTGGAGCTGGGCAGAACCAGCAATTGGCCTCATCACGGGGCAATTGCTGGGTGCCCAAGGCCGAAAGCCTCAGCTAGAGGCTCACCAAGGCTGGGGGTGAGCTGTCAGTACGATATCCCCTGAGGGTTCCCAGTATGTGCGAGGGGGCAGGTTGGGCTGAGGGACCACCCACCCCAGTACACGAATTTCGTGCACTGGGCCCCTAGTGTATATCTAATGTATCAAGTAGGAGTGACAAGTTGTTTCTTTGTTCGTCATCCCTTCAGTCACTTACATACAAATTTCACTGTGAATATTTTTGTTTTATTGAAAACAAATATTAAAGGCAAAGATAACATAAAATTATATACAGATAAGAATCCTTAAATTGTTAACTTAATTTTACCAATGCTCTTTTTCTAATTTAATGATAGGTTTTAAATTTAAAACTGCTCTCAACTTACAAATTTAGATAATAATTTCTGGTGAAAATATCAATTTTTCAGCTTAGTGCTTATGTAATCATGGAAATATTCCCTATTGCTGAGAGGCTGGAGGGCACACTCAGTCATTAATTTATCATGTGTTTTTCAAACATCTATCCTGTGCCAGCACTATAACTTTCACATTGTCTGTTTTTAATGGTATTTCAGATCTTCCAAAGACCTGTTAGTTTAAATCACATCATCAAGTAAAGAAACTTTCTGATTTTCTAGCTGAGCATTAGATGCTGTAGAACCACAGGGAGATACTCAGGCTCCTGCTAACTGACATATTTTAGAAAATGTTTGAGTGAGGCACTGTGTGTAAATATAGCATAGCTTGATGGTTAAGCATACTCGTTGAGGAACCAAAAAGGCCTAATGGTGAACCCTGGCTCTACTGCCTACTGGCTGAGTCACCTTAGAAAAGTTAATTCACCTCTCTGAGCCTCAGATTGCTCATTTGTCAAAGTGGGAACTAATAATAGTACTACCTGATAATAATACAGTGGGGATTAGGTGAGGTGACGTGTGTAAAGTATAGGGATTAGTGCTGGAATTTACTAATTGCTCAAGAAATGTTAGCTATTAATAGGAGGAGTAACACTTATGATGGTGATTGTAATAGTAAATTGGGTCAAGGGGTTCCTTGTTTAGCTGAATTATCTAATGTGCATAGAAGGAACAGGCCTTCAGTTTTTTATTTTCATATTCTGGTTAATAATATCAAACACAAAACGTTTCAAGGTTTGGTTGTTAATATATTTTTGAAACATACTAATCCATTTTATTTTATTTTATTTATTTATTTTAAAATATATTTTATTGATTTTTTTACAGATCGGAAGGGAGAGGGATAGAAAGTCAGAAATATCGATGAGAGAGAAACATCGATCAGCTGCCTCTTGCACGCCCCCTACTGGGGATGTGCCCACAGCCAAGGTACATGCCCTTGACCGGAATCGAACCTGGGACCCTTCAGTCTGCAGTCCGATGCTCTATCCACTGAGCCAAACCGGTTTTGGCCATACTAATCCATTTTAAAGATTAAAATGAAATATACTTTAACATTAAAAAAAAAATATATATATATATATATATATTATTGATTTTTTACAGAGAGGAAGGGAGAGGGAAGAGAGTTAGAAACACCAATCAGCTGTCTCCTGCACAACTCCTACTGGGGATGTGCACGCAACCAACGTACATGTTCTTGACCAAAATTGAACCTGGGATCTTTCAGTCCGCAGGCCAACGCTCTATCCACTGAGACAAACAGGTTAGGGCTACTTTTAACATTTTTATATGTGCCAAGTTCCGTAGGATTTGGGGTCTTATGATTGTGACAGAATGTTATTACAGATGCAAGTTTCAGAAAATTTGTACTAAGCCCAGAACAAAATCTAGGTATTTGTTTAGTTAAATGCCTTTCCCTTAAAAAGTGTATTGCTAACAAAATTCTACTTAACTCAAAGTGCCTGACAACTGGGTCTTGTTTTATTGTCTCATTATAACTTACTTTGTTTATTAACTGTGTTAAAATAAATTTACCAGATCTAAAAGTTGTTAATAAGACAAATTAAAGAGTTTATAATGAATTTAATATTTCCACGTTATATTTCTAAGAATTTTACTCACAATTGCCACAGGGTCATTGCTGCGGGTGGCAGCCAGGCTGAACTTCTTGACATGGGTGTTGGTCTCCAAAGCCTTTGCAAATTCTTTCAGGGTTGGAATTGGGATGTTCTATGATGGAGAAGGTACAGAGAGTTGATAAACCAAAGGTCCATAGCTTTTAAGTTCTTTCTATATTTAGATGACTAATTGCACGCTGTCTCCTCTAAAAGACATTTATCACCCATCTTCTAATAACTGAAGCCGTCCACAGCCAATAGCAACTCTGTGTCTAATAAGGGAATGTAACACGAGACACTTTGTTCACTAACCAAAAAATAATGCATCTACTATATTCCCCTCTTCTCTTTCATTCTCTGTGTTCTAACCAGTCTGATCTATTTGCTATTCTTTTAATATGTCATGATCTTTCTCTCTTCTATGCTTTTAGATATGTTTTTCCTTTATCTGGAAATTTCTCTGTCCTTTCTCAGATTAATTCCTAGTCCTTATTTTAAGAGTCAGCTAAAATATCACCTCCTTTGTTTATTGGCTCTCATGGGCAGGATCAAAGTTTTCTTTACTTGCAATTCCATAACATTTGGGGGCTTACCACATTGTGCTCTAATTATTTGTTTAGTGTTATTTTCCTAACAAGTTCTTCAGAACAAACAAAATGAATCCTACTTCCTCTTCTACAGCACTTAGCCGGGTACTGACCACTGGGGAGGGAGATCATATGGAGCGCAGCCAGAGGATGACGTGAGTCTTACATGTCCCACAGATAATGGAACATTAATAATAATCTGTTATTATTAAACTAGAGGCTCCGTGCACGAAATTTGTGCATGTGGGGTGGAGGGTACACAGGGGGTGTGCCTCAGCCCAGCCTGCAAAGATGCCGACATCCTTCACCTTGGCCTCTAGCTAGAGGTTCCTCTCCTCCTTCTGCACTGCCTTTGGGGAGATGCTTGTCCTGGGGCCTCCTCAGGGCCCCGGCACATGACACCCTGTCAGGCACTCGGGGGCTTGGGCTTTCAGGTCTGGCTTCCCCGCCTGGCATCGTGTGATTTGCTGCCATGGGAGTGGCGCCTCAGGAGTCGTCCCCTTGGACCATTCTACTTGCAAGTGTGTGTGTTGGGGGGGGGGGGCGGGGGAGAGGCGGCTTCGGAGGCAGTGATTTGATGCCTGTAGTGTGCCCACTGGATAGTCCCTGCTGTGGGCCATGCTGGTCGCATTTGGACTGCTGCAAAGTGGGCAGGGGTCTGCTGGGCTGCGAGTGGGGGCTGCAGGTGGAGGAGCCCAGCACCCATAGGGCTCCATCAGCATCAGGAACTGGAAAGACCCATTTTTCTGGCTCTTCCCATCCCTCCGCAAAGCCAGCCCATTCCCTCTCTCCGCACGGCTGGGCTGGTGGGCCATGAATGCTGCACTCGTGGCCCTGGCTGGCCCCTTTCCTCCCTCCCCGCAGGCAGGCCAGTGGGGCGCGGATGCTGCGCTCACTGTCCTGGCCAGCCTGTTCTCTCAGTGGCCGTAGCCATCTTGGTTGGGGTTTATTTGACCCTGATTGGCTGGTGGGCATGGCTGGTGGGTGTGGCTTGATTGGATGTATGGTCAATTTGCATATTACTCTTTTATTAGATAGGATGCTAGACAATGGCCCAACAAGAATGAACAAAACACGTCATACAATACTCTCTCTTGCTCTCTCTCTCTCCTTCATACACAACACACACACACACACACACACACACACACACACACACACACACACTTCTCCACTGGAGAGTTACAGGACCTATTGCCAAACAGAATCAAGTTGAAGTGACAATGTGTGACTTCTGAGAAGAAGTAATGAAATGCACTATGGCTTCCTGTTCTCTTTCTCTTGGATCACTCACACTGGGCGGAAGCCAGCTGTCACGAAGTGAGGACGCTCAGGCCACCCTATGGGGAGGGCCATTTGGTAGAAACAGAGGCTTCCTTCCAACAGGCACAGGAGTGCACCTTCTAGGAAGTAGGTCCTCCTGCCTCAGGCAGGCCTTTTCGATGATTGCAGCCCAGCCTTTTTTGAAACACTGAGCCATACTATCCAGCTAAGTCACTTCCTATTTCCTGATACTAGAAAACTATGTGAAATAATAAATGTTTCTTCTTTTAAGCCTGTAAGTTTTGAAGTAATTTGCCATTCAACAATAGATAACCAGTATATTAACACAACTATTATTGTTTCTCAGAATTCTAGAATTCTAGGAATCACTTATTTCTTAAATCTACTTCTTCTTTTGAATAGGATATCTTGCCTCAAAATCAGTGACTCAGAAGATTTCAAATAGGTAATCAGTCATCCCCTGTAAGTTTCCTAAACTCATGATAAATCAAGTGACTGACAATCATCGTGAGGTACCTTAATGTTGTTGAGATTGACTTCTAGGAGGCTGGGGTCGTTAGCTTTCATCTGCTGCAGACTTCCCTCCACATTTGTGGGGTTGGGTGGCTCCTCAAATACAGGCTTGACCTTTTCACCTTTGACCACATCTAAGACACAAGTTTAAAAAGAAAAGTAAGGATTCTCCTGTCAAAATCAATGATGACTCCCCCCTAAATGACCTTTCTTTCATATGCTCTGATTCTAATACTTTATTATCCATGACAAAGCTTACTCTCAACTACACAAGCATGGTAATGGTATGGGTCTGAGTTAGTTTCAAAGACTGATGCTTCTCAATTGCAATGAGAAGTCTTAGTATCTGACACTACATGGAGCCAAAAGTGCCCAAGACCCTACAGTAAGCATGTCAAACTCGCGGCCCACAGGCCACATGTGGCCCACAATGAATATTTTTGCGGCCCAGCCAATACAATAGTATGTAAGAAACGATTTCATAAAAGTTTCATAACTTATTTTTTACAATGTCCTGTTATACATAATTATTAGTAACGAACTACAACGTTCGCTAATGACTGATTACTATAATCGCGTTGCATTCATGTCCTTTACGTGCCTTACGTGCAGGCGCACCATTTCTCTCCACTAATCCTAGCAACGAATATTTTAGCAGCCGATGGCCACGTCATTAATCTTGGACTGACTTGTTTGGGATACGCAACAGGAAATAGATCACTTGTACAGGACAAGAAAAATAGGCTTATGCTTTTTTTTTTTTGTTGTTGTTGTTAGAACAACTCAGCAAAATAAAATTCCCGTTTACTGTGGACATTGTTTCACACATACATCAAACAGGCCAAAAATAAAAATAAAAATAAAAAAATAAACAGCAATTTCATAGACAAAAAAAGAGAAAAAAGAAACCTTTTTATCTTTGGCATTTTTAACCATCTCATATAAACCAACTACTTATAGTACAGCTAAGTACATACACAAAGTCACTGGAATGCTTGGAATAAGGTTGTTTTGTTGTTGTTGCTGTTTTTGCTTTTTTTTACAAGGTTTTTTTTCTCCCTTGAAATTATAATGAACATGGTCACACCACAAGTAAGGTCGGAAGTAGGACAGAGAATGCTCCAAAGGCTGGTTTGGTCATCCCAAGATCATTAAAAATGGCTGACCCCTAACACTATGTACAAAGATATAAAACGTAAATAAAAAATACAAACAGATTATTCCTTTTTAAAGTACTTTTAAGAAAAAAAAGCAGGGCCTTGAGGTTTTGGTTCTTTTTTTCTCCCCTGTGGCAAACTCACGTTGTGGTTTTGGTTGGGTGGTGAGGAGCGCGAGTCACCTGCAGGTGGCACTGCCCGGGGTGAGTGGGTGGGCAGGCGGGTGGCAGACTCTACTGGAAGGTGACCCCGCTTAGATTCTAAGAGGGGAAGCGGAGGGTGAATAGATCACAGGGGCCTTTAACTTTTCCTTTTTTTGCTGTGTGGTCATCTTCATCGGTCTTCTGCTTCTTGGTATCAACATCGTCATCCTCATCACCTCCAGCTGCCAGTTTGCCTGTAGCAGCCGCACACTCATCTTCATCTCCATCCTCTTCCTCACCATCACCTTCCTCTTCCTCCTGCTCCTCTGCCCTCCTGCTTCCTCTTCTTCGTCCACCTCACTGTCAGCCTCCTGCTCCCCATTTTCCTCATTCTCAGCATTTCCATTTGCAGGTGTCTCTCTTCCACTCTCTGCCTCCTCCACAGTTTCCTCCTTCTTTAAGAACTTGGTGATCTCGGAGCTGGTGTCCACGGCCATGTCTGACACGGTGGGGCACACAGGTGATCCTATGCAGCGGATTTTTTTTTTTTTAAGCGAGAGTTGGAGGACTGGAGGACTCTGGTGAAGAAGCTGCCGGAGTCTCCGGCGGTGGAAGAGGCGTGTGCAGAGATGGTTGCAGCGAGTGGAGGGAGCCACAGGAACAATGCAAAGATGGCTTTTCAGAGCAGCCAGTGGGGCACGTTACCCTGATTAATTTGCAGTTATTCAGTGTCTGGTAATTTAATGTTCAAGAAACAATAATTTTTATTAAAATGTTCGGTATTTTTGGTTAATGATTACTCATTTATTCCAGCCCTTTGTATTCAGCATGTCTTTATAGAAATAAACCTACATTTCTATGAAAATTGAAGCTTTCGGGTTTTTTTGCAGCCCACAGAAACTTAAACCTTGTTTATTTGGCCCATGCTAGCCTTTGAGTTTGACATGCTTGCCCTATAGCAAATGCAAAACTCAAATAAAATAATATAAATCCCTGGGCAGTCTTTGGTGCTCCAAATGGCTATCTTTCAGACTATAATAAACAAACTCTAGGATCTGAGATACAAAAAAGAAATAATGAATCTCTTCATTTCCCAAACCTTAATAATAGGTCTCTGGCTTTTTGGTCATAACCCATGCTCCTCTGATTTCCATTGTGAAATGTTAGTTTTGAGGAAGGTATGGGAAGAAAACAGAATAGAAAAGAATGGAAGAATTTTCAAAAGTTTTTAACAGAAAATACATTTTTTAAAAATCATCACACAAGGATAATTTTCCATTGACTTTTAGAGAAAGAAGAGAGAGGGAAAGACAGAGAGAAACATCAGTGTGAGAGAAACACATCAATTGGTTGCCTCCTGTATACGCCTTGACCAGACCTGGAGCCAGAGACGAGCCTGCAACTGAGGTATATGCCCTTGACCAAAACTGAACCCAGGACCCTTCAGTAATTAGGTCGATGGCCTGTCCACTGAGCCAAACTGGCTAGGGCATATTTGCAATATATATACATACATATAAAACATATAAAGGGTTAACAGTCCTAAATACACAAAACTCCTATAAATCAATAAAACAAACCAATTAAAAAGGGACAAGTAAAAAAATGAACAAGTTATATGATCAGAAGAATTTCTGTCATCCAACTAAAAATACAAAAAATGATTAAACTCTGAAATTAAAAAATGAGATGTCATTTGATTAGAAAAAAAAAGTTAAAGACCATAATAGAGTTGGCAACAATGTGGAGGAAAAGGCATCCTCATATACAAGGTGTCAAAAAAATATGTATATACACACACACAATTTGAATAATTATTAATTCCAATGTATTAAATCTGAAAAGAAAGAAAAATCAATTGAGCTATCAACTATTAAGTGTGTATACATTATTTTGGAATCCTGGTATTGTTGGTGGAAATGTTGGTGCATGATTTTTGGGAGAGTAATTTGGTATCACCTATCAAAATTTAAAATGTAGAAACTTTATGTCCCAGAAACTCTGTATCCAGAAGTCTAATTTGCAGAAAAAATAGCATAAAAACATAGAGATATACATTCAGGAATGTTCACTGATATATTACTGGTGACAGTAAAACAGGATAAAATGTCCATCGATATGAAAAGGACTAAAAAAGTTATAGCATAGTCACCTAATAAGATGCTATCTATTCACTAAAAGAACAGGCAAACCTACATGTACTGGTATGAGACTAAAACCACAATTTTAAAAAAAGTTAATGAAAAATAAAATGCTTAGGTATAAACCTGAAAAAATATGTACCAAATCAGTATGAGGAAAACTATAAGACTCTTGAAAGACAGTCCATGTTCATAGATAGACTCAATATTGTCAAGATGTCAGTTCTTGACCAACTTGACCTCTAGATTCAGGAAGTGATTTTGTAGATATCCACAAACTAATTCTAAAGTTTATATGAAAAAGCAAAAACCTAGAAGAGCCAATACACTATTTCAAGAGAACAACAAAATTGGAGGTCTATCACTAGTTAACTTTAAGACTTACTATGAAACTACAGTAATCAAGCCCTAGCTGCGTGGCTCAATTGGTTGGAGTGTCACCCCCTATACCAAAGGTTACAGGTTTGATTCCTGGTCAGGGCACATGTTTCTCTCTCTCTCTCTCTCTCTCTCTCTCTCTCTTCCTCGCTCACTAAAAATCAATAAAGTGAGGATTAAAAAAAATGCTATAGCAATCAAGACAGTGTGGCAAAGGTGAAGAAATATATGAATTAGTGGAACAGAATCCTGAAATTTAACCACATAAATGTAGTCAACTGATCTTTGACAAGGGAACAAAGGTAATGCAATGGAAAAAAGATGTAACAATGGGACATTCACATGACAAAATAAATTTAAACACAGATAGTACACTTTCATAAAAATTAATCCCAATTGAATCACAGATCCTATCTAATAAAAGAGTAATATGCAAATTTGACCATACCTTCACCACACCCACAAGCCACGCCCACCAGCCAATCAGAAACAGATTATGCAAATAAACCCCAACCAAGATGTCTGCCGCTACTGAGAGCAGGAGGAAGGGTTGGCTTTCCCCACCAACAGAGGAAGCCAAGCTTTCCACTTGCCGTTGCCGGCCTAGGCCTCCACTCTAGGCTACAAAGTTTCAAACAGAAATGGCTCTGCTCCAGGCTAAAGTTTCAATTGTAGATTAATTCATAGATTAATCCCAGATACCAGAGCCTCCTCTTAGGTCACTGCGGGGCATGGCCGACCTGCAAACCTCCACAGGCCTCTCGCCCAAGCCGCCCCTCACCCCAAGGGAACCCCCACCCTGATCTGGGACACTCTTCAGGGCAAACCAGCTGGCCCCCACGCATGCACTAGGCCTCTATCCTATCTAATAAAAGAGTAATTTGCAGATTGACCATCATGCCATAACACAAGAGGGCTGTCCCCATGTGGTCAAAGGCCCTGCCCCCATGTGGACACAAGATGGCCACACAAGATGGCCAGCAGGGGAGGGCCATTGGGAGGTTCCAGGCCCTGCAAGGGAAGGCAGTTGTGGGTGATCAGGCCAGCAGGGGAGGACAGTTGGAAGGGACCAGGCCTGCAAGGGAGGGCAATTGGGGGTGAGCAAGCCTGCAGGGGAAGGCAGTTAGGGGTGACTAGGCTGGCAGAGGAGGGAAGTTGGGGGCAAACATGCTGGCAGGGGAGCAGTTAGACATCAATTAGGCTGGCAGGGTAGTGGTTAGGGGGTGATCAGGCTGGTAGGCAGAAGCGGTTAGGGGCAATCAGGGAGGCAGGCAGGTGAGCAGTTTGGAGCCAGCAGTCCTGGATTGTGAGAAGGATGTCCAATTGCCCGATCGGGCCTAAACAGGCAATCAGACATCCCTTGAGGGGTCCCAGATTGGAGAGGGTGCATGCTGGGCTAAGGGACATCCCCTGCCCCCCATGCACGAATTTTGTGCACCAGGCCTCTAGTTTAAATATAAAATGCAAAACTATAAAACTCCTAGAAGATAATAAGTGAAAACCTAAGTGATCTTGGGTTTGGCAATGAATTTTTAAATATAACACCAAAGGCAGCCATGAAAAAATTTATAGGCTGGACCTAATTAAAATGAAAAGTTTCTACTATGTGGCTTTGGCTGGTAAGGCTCAGTTGGTTGGGCATTGTCCCATGCACCAAAAGTTGCTGGTTCAATTCCTGCACAGGGCACATGCCTATATTGTCGGCTTGATCCCCGGTTGGGACATGCAGGAGACAGCCAATTGATGTTCCCCTCACACAGATGTTTCTCTCTCTCTCTCTCTCTCTCTCTTCCTTTCCCTTCCTTTTTCTCTAAAAATCAATAAAAAAAAATCTTTCTAAAAAAAGTTTTGCCCTAATCAGTTTGGCTCAGTGGGTAGAGCATCGGCCTGCAGACTCAAAGGTCCCAGGTTTGATTCCGGTCAAGGGCACATCCCCAGTAGGGGGTGTGCAGGAGGCAGCTGATTGTTGTTTCTCTCTCACTGATGTTTCTAACTCTCTCTCTCCCTTTCTCTCTGTAAAAAAAGTTAATAAAACATATTTTTTAAAAAGTTTCTACTCTGGAAGATACTGTCAAGAGAATGAGGAGTTGGGTTAGAAACTGGGAGAAAATATTTGCAAAAGACATATATGATAAAGGGCTGTTATCTAAAATATACAAAGAACTCAAACTCAACAATAAGAAAACAATCTAATTTAAAAATGGGCCAAAGCTGCCAAAACCGGTTTGGCTCAGTGGATAGATAGAGTGTTGGCCTGGGACTGAAGGGTCCTGGGGCACATGCCAGACTTGCATGCTTGACCCCCAGTAGAGGGGCGTGCAGGCGGCAGCCGATCAATAATTCTCTCTCACTGATGTTTCTATTTATCTCTCCTTCTCTGAAATCAAGAAGAAAAAAAATATTTTAAAAAATGGGCCAAAGACCTTAGCAGATGCTTCACCAAAGAAGATACTAGTATACTGGTAGAAAATAAGCTTATGAAAAGATGCTCCACCTCATGTCATTAAGAAAATGCAAATTAACATGAGATACTACTACATATTTATTAAAATGGCCAAAATCTGGAACAATGACAAAACCAAATGCTGGTGAGGATGTGGAGCAAAAACAACTTACCTTTACTGGTGGTAACGCAAAATGATATAGCCACTTTGGAAGACAGTTTCATGATTTCTTACAAAACTAACAATATTCTTACCATAAGATCCAGCAATCATGCTCCTTGATACTTATTTGAAAGAGATAAAAAGTTTTGATCACAAAAACCTGCACGTAAGTGTTTATTACAGACTTGTTTATAACTGCCAAAACCTGGAGCAATCACAACCAAGATGCACTGCAGAGTGAATGGATAAACATTCAGAAAATAGAATAGTATTCATCACTAAAAGGAAATGAGCTGTCAAGCCATGAAAAGACATGGAAGATCCTTACATACTTATTCATAGGAGAAAGACAGCCAGTCTGAATAGGCTACATGCTGTATGATTTTAATATATGACATTCCGGGAAGGGCGAAACTATGGAGACAGAAAAAGACCAGTGGTTGCCAGGGGTTGGAGGGCAGAGCACAGAGGAATGTTAGAGCAGGACAAATAAATACTCTGTAAAATATCATAGTGAAGGATACATGTCATTATACATTTGTCCAAAACCACAGAATTACTAGTACAACATCAAGAATGAACCTTAATGTAAACTACGCACTTTGGGTAAAAACGATGTGTCAATGTGGGTTCATCAATTGTCACTTTGTACCACTTTGTTGCACGATGTTGGTAATGGGGGAGGCTATCCCTGTGGAAAGGCAAGGGATATACAAAATATCCCTGTGACTTCCTCTCATTTTTGTTGTGAACCTAAAAATGCTCTTAAAAACCTATGTGTATGTTTAAAAGCCAAGAAGCTTAGGCACCAGACTTTTAACAGCAAACATGTTGTCAGAATGTTACCCTTTCGTGTTGGAATTAACAATGAACATTTTTTATCTGTATGCATGAGAAACCAGAAATAAAATAAAAGGAACACTGCTCATTGTCTGTGTAAATTACCTGTGATGATTTATACATGTGCTACTGAGACTAAAAAGCGTCTCCCAAATTTTCATCAAAGAGACTAAAACAGAATTCGTCTCAGAAAAGCTGTGATCTTTGGGGAATTTTCACAGCCCCCGGATCACACTGTCCAAAATTACCTGATCATTGGTCTGTCCCTACTATAGGTAGGTAAGTTCCTTTGGGCAGCGAACTCTTTTATCTTTGTACCTAAAGATAAAACCCATGGCACACAGCAGACATTTGGATGAGTAAGTGGGAGGGTCTAACAAGCTGACACTCTGCCAGGAAATGGTCTGGCACTTCTGTGCCAGCAAATGCATCCCAGTGTGTCTTTCATGCTCTCTGGGGGAGCTGGGAATTCAAATTCTAATGACAAGCACCCATTATAGAGACAAAAAGACACTGAAATAGAGAAAAGAACTTATTTAAGATACTTGAGGGAGAACCAAGATGGCGGCATAGGTAAAACACCTATCTTACCGCCACACACAGCAATTTTAAAACTACAACTTTACAAAAGAACAAACACCATCAAGAATCACTGGAAAACTGGCTAAGTGAAAATTCCACAAATAAAAGTGAGGATAAGACACTGTGACTCAGAGGAGCGGCGGCGGACAGCGCTGAACATACATGCGGAGTCAGAGGTTTGGAGGAGTGCGCGCCAGCGGATAGGGCGGGCGGCTAAAAACTGGCCGGTTTTCTTGAACGGGGAAGACAAAGTTGTCCCACTGGACTGATTCTCTAGCTCTGGGCGAAGTCCAGGGAACCCACTATCATACGGGGTAAAAACTGGACAGTGGGAGGGCACGCCGAAGCTCGGGTGCTGCAGGGGTCAGCCAGCTTGTGGAGAAGGCGAGCTTGTGCAGAGTGTGTGTGAGCTTGGGAACAGCGCAGCTGCGTGACCGCGCAGAGAGTGCTCGTGACTTGCTCTTTCATTCGTAAAACCATCAGACTGCATTGTTTTGCGACCTTGGGTGAGACATTGGGTGTGCAGACTCATTTGGGGAGAGTCTGAATTCCCTGGCAGCAGGTGGAGCTTGGCAGTGGCTCTCTCTCAGAGACCCTGGGTCTGCATAGGGCAGAGCTGATGCTGTCTGCTTGGTCCAGAGACTCCGCCCATCCAACCTGAGTATTGCTGAACTTCACAGACAATTGGCCTGGAGGTCAACCCCTCCAAGTGCTAACAACGATTAACCTGAGCTTAACTTCAGCAAGACTGTGCAACCCATATCCACCTCAGGTAACTGGGGAGGCTGAGCCACTGTCCCTAGTAGGACGTCTACCACACAAAGCTAATTGACCAACTCAGGTAAGCAGCCACCATGCAGAGACATGGAAAGAAATCAGATGTGAAAGAAATGGAGGGAAAAAAACGACTGGATATGGAATTCAAAACCACAGTTATAGGGCTTCTCAAGAGGCTCCTAGAAAAGGTCGAGACCTTTCAGGAAATAAGCAAGACCTACAAGGAAATGAACAAGACCCTCAAGGATATGAACGAGACCTGCAAGGAAATGAACAAGACCAACGTGGAAATGAATGAGTCCTACAAGGAAATGAACGAGACCAACAAGGATATGAAGGAGACTCTCAAGGATATGAAAAAGGACCAACCAGAAATTAAGCATACACTGACTGAAATAAAAAATATTATACAAAGACCTAAAAGTACTCTAGAGCACCCCAAGAACCAAGTTAAAGATTTGAAATACAAAGAGGTAAAATCCACTCAGCTGAAAAAGCAAGAAACCAAAAGAATCAAAAAATTGAAGATAGTGTAAGGGGCCTCTGGGACAACCTCAAGCATACCAACATCTGAATTATAGGGGTGCCAGAAAAAGAGAGAGAGCAAGACAATGAAACCTATTTGAAGAAATAGTGACCGAAAACTTCCCATACCTGGTGAAAGAAATTGACTTAGGAGTCCAAGAAGCACACAGAACCCCAATATATAGGAATCCTAAGAGGACCACACCAAGGCACATCATAATTAAAATGCCAAGAGCAAAAGACAAAGAGAGAATATTGAAAGCTGCAAGAGAGAAACAGTTAGTTACCTATAAGGGAGCACCCATATGATTGTCAGCGGATTTCTCAACAGAAACGATGCAGGCCAGACGGGAGTGGCAAGAAATATTCAAAGTGATGAATAGCAAGAATCTACAACCAAGATTACTCTATCCAGCAAAGCTATCATTCAGAAATGAAGGTCAGATAAAGTGCTTCGCAGATAAGAAAAAGCTAAAGGAGTTCATCACCACCAAACCAATATTATATGAAATGCTGAAAGATATTCTTTAAGAAGAGGAAGAAGAAAAAGATAAAAGTGTAAATTAGGAACAACAAATACACATCTATCAACAAATGAATCTAAAAATCAAGTGAATTAATAAGCTGATGAACAGGATAAACTGGACATAGAGAATGGAACAGAATCACGGACATAGATAAGGAATGAACTGACAATTCTTGGGGAGAAAGGGGATGTGGGAAGTGCAGCAAGAGACTGGACAAAAATCATGCAACTATGGGGGAGGGGGGTGAGGACAGAGGGTGGGATGGGTATCAGGTGGAGGGGAGCTATAGGGGAAAAAAAGGGAATAATGTAATTAATAAACTGAACAATAAAGATTTAAAAAAGAGATACTTGATTAAAACATCCTTGGGAACAGGAAACTCTGCATTCCATGCTAACTATGCAACCTATCAGCAATTTTACCTTTTGATTGAAGGGACCTAACTACAGAGTGTGTTTTGGACAAAACAATTGATTGTTCCTAGTTACACTGCCAGATAGCGTTCCCATGATCAGCTACTCTATTCTGGTTTGGTTGCCCCGAGCCCAGTGATTCTTGGTGAACTGACAAAAGCCACCTTCAGAGGCCGCAGCACAGAGGTCAGGAGGCACTAGGAGGGCCAGCTAACAGGCCTCTCCTCCCAGCAACACGTGGAGGCTCCCAAGCGTCACAGAGCCACAGATTCCACATCAACTTACTTCTCACAGGCCCTTTGCCATCTTTTGTGTTGGGTGTTTCTTCATCAAACTTTGGGTTATTGAGCAAATTGTGTACTCCAAGAACAGCTGGAAGGAAAAAAAATCAGTGAGTAAACATTATGTTTGGAAAAACATGTTAGGATATCCACATTGTTAATTTGTTCCTTGAAGAACAATTCTTTGTATCATAAAGGTAAGTCTCCAGACCCATACTTCCTTGCACCGTGTGTGGTACATGTATAGTGTTAAATAAACTGATATATTAACACACACACATATATAAAAACCCTCCCTCCAAGACCACCAGCAATCTACACAGGTCTTTCTACATCTGTACCCGAGACACTATTTGGTCTCATGATGGTCCCAACTTTCTGAAAACCTGCTAAGACCTCCTAGTAAAGTAGATTCAACTCATCAGCTTTCCTATCTGTAAAATGTAAGAGTCGGACTGAATCTACGGATATTTTAAGACTTGACATTATAGAGATGATGGCATGTATTTTTTCAGAGGCAAAGAGCAGAAAGATCGTGGGTCTCTTTCAATATAAGCCTCCCCAGGAGAAGTTGCCCTTTTTTTATCTAAACCATATCATGGTGGGAAATAAAAGAGACACTGGCAAGGGAAGGCTGAGCATGCTGAGATTTGAGGCTCCTGTACTACATGGAACTGGCACCAGGGGGCAGCACAGCATGCGAGAAACAGCACTGGGGGAGAATGCACACCAGGCAGGCTGAAGCTGCACCTGCCACCCAGCTCTTCCTTCGCTAATAAAATTACAGGCAGCCACCAGATGAAGGATCCCAGGATCGGTCATCTGTTAACGGGGGGCAGAGTTCCTGTTAACCTCTGAGCTCCTCATCAGCTGCACTGTAATCTGCACATTAGAAGGAGGCAGGAGGACAGCACATCATAAGAAACAGAAGTCTAGGGCTCAAAGGGCACCCAGGAGCAGTGAACCAATATGAATACTGTCATCAAAGTGACTTGAGAAGTTACTAAATGCCTCAGTTTCCCCATTTGTAAAATAGGGACAATATCATGCTTTACCTACTACAAAAATGAAATGACCACCCTGGCCAGTCTGGTCAGTGGTTAGTGTATCAGCCTGACCACCAGAGGGTCACAGGTTTGATTCCTGGTCAAGGGCACCTATCTGGGTTGCAGGTTCGATCTCCACTCCAGTAGGAAATCAATAAATTGTGTGGGAGTCGACAAATTGACGTTTCTCTCTCCCTCCCCTTTTTCTCTCCTCAACTTCCCCCTCCCTTCCACTCTCTCTAAAAATCCATGGAAAAATATCCTCACTCCTCAGGTGAGGATTAAAAAAAAAAAGATGAAATGACTTCCTATGCATCAGGCACTGTTCTAAGTGCTTTATAAATTCTTATTAGTAAATAAGCATTTATTACTGTGTTTCTGGCATTATCTTAGGGAGAGGCCCTATTTGATAAGCACAAGCTACTGAGACCATCCAAAAAGACATATCATGCTTTGGCCCCATACTCACTAATAACTTCTAATTATAATTTGGCTCCCATTGCCAAGTGTTAATTTTTGTGTTACCTGTTTCCTGTGAACCTGGCAGGTGGATCCGTCTCCACTGCCTGGCTCCAATCAGACCGCTGCTATGTGCACCAAGTTCAAGTCTCCAGAGCAGCAGACTGTGAACTAGACTGGTATGGCTGGGGACCACACATAAATAGGGCTACTGGGGGGTTGCTTGCTTCAAGAACGATATGTCCTTCTGCTCTTGGTCTGCTGGAGTAACACGGGCAGGGCGCTGACACTCTTTCAAAGGCTGGCAGCTCTCCCTCTTCCAGAGGGAGCCACCCTGGAGAAGATGCAGGCTTCCCTCCTGGTGCTGAGGGGCACTGCTGAGGGAGGGAGGCTACAAAACGAACACCACAGTTTCTTTGGGGATTATCCCCTTGGTTTTACTGCATGAATTTCAGGATCTTCCAAATAATGGGTGTTTATCTCTTTCTTTCTTCTTAGGCATTTCCTGGGAATTTAAGCCCAACCCTGCATTCTCCCTTTGGGCAATTCCAGGACAGACAGAGAGGCAACAATAACCATAACAAGATCCCTCCACAGCAACCACAGGGCTAAGGAAACGGGTCACTGATGAGCACTTTCCTAGCTGTGTGGCACAGGTGCCTCAATGCTGCAGTGACTTCTGAGAGGGGTTCAAATATGTGAATTTAATACTGACCACTGGCATCACAGAAAGAATGAAAATGTAGCTAGAACGGTTTGCACGCTATTAGAATAAGGCATAGCTGGTTCTCCTGGGAGGACGGAGATTATAATAATACTACAGGCTCGGTGCATAAATTCATGCATGAGTGCGGTCCCTCGGCCTGACCAGCAAGCGGGGCCAATAGGGGCCTTCTTACCCAGTCCCAATCTGGGCTGATTGGGGCCAGCCGGCTGTGGGGATGGACCGCAGAAGGTTGGCTGGCCACGGGAAGTTGGTTGTGGGAGCATACTGACCACCAGAAGGCAGCTCCTGCATTGAATGTCTGCCCCTTGGTGGTCCAGTGCATGTCATAGTGACCGGTCAACTGGTCATTCGGTCACTTAGGCTTTTCTATATACAGATGCCTTCCAATGGAATAAAAATGTAAGAATTCTTGCTAAGGCTACTGACTATTTTTTAAAAACACCTCTCTCTTATGATGACTAATGATCCTCATGATCCACATATCCATCTTATTTGGAAAAAAGTGCATCCCATTGATACACAAATAGGCTGGAATATGCATGGACTCTTTCTTGAAGGCTAGACAAGAAATGGGAGGGAGCTTATGGAATCAGGGTGAGACACTTACTTTCATTACATATTCTTTTGTTTGTTTGTTAGTTAAACCACCTGAGGATATTTTTCAATTTTTTTTAGGGAGATTGGAAGACAGAGGGAAAGACAGAGAAAAATATCAGTGTGAGAAAGATATTGATTGGCTGTCTCCAGTGTGAGCACTGACCAGGGCATAGGCGGGAAGGAACCTGCAACCAAGGTACGTGCCCTTGACTGGAATCAAACCCCGGACCCTGTGTTCCACAGGCCGACACTATCCACTGAGCCAAACTGGCTAGGGCCATTACATATTCTTTTGTACTTTTTGGGCTTTTTCTATCTGCATGTATAACCAATTCAAATAATAATGCCAATAATCATTGTATTGTTGCTACTGTTAAGAAAATTAGAAAGAAAGTCAGCAGTTTGGGCTGAATGTGGATTTACTGCACTGAGTGAATGTAACAGTAATTACTCCCATTCTATAGTTGGATTCAACAGACCTCTTAGCGGGGATCAAAATGGAATAGCAACTGGAGAACAGCACAAATGTCATGAAAATTTTGTGATGATATAGTGCCAAATGTGAAAGCTCTTTAGAAAGCACAAGGGCTGTTATTTTGTGTGTAAGTTCTCAGCACTTCTTCAACTCTATTCTCTGATTTTTCATAGGAACTCTTGAGTTTGGTAGGATGGGTATTATTGGATATTTTACAGCTGAAATTCGGCAGAATGTTTGCTCAGAGAGGTTAAGTCACCTGTATCAAGTCTTAGAGCTCCATAAAGATTGAAGCCAACCAGGTGTCACAATAAAAGCCAGTAGCTACGGAAAAATGCAAAGGCTACTGCCATGGGTGCAGACCTGGAGGTCACAGAATGAAAGAGGAAAGTGACTCAGAGCTAAGGACTAACCTGCAAGATCGTAGAGTTCAGTGTCTGAAGCACTGGCCAAAGCTTCTTCCAGTTCTGGATCAAGAGTCACTTTTTCTTCTTTACGCGTTTCTATGGGCTTTTCTTTGGGGATAAAGACTCTCCCTGTAAATCAGAAGAAAAACAGAAACCATTGTGTGGGCTGCTTATTGCAGGGGAAGTGGGCCCACCAGAAAATGCAGCTCTGGCGTTAAGAGCTGAGTCACTGAGCTGTTGCACATCCAACTGGGATGCCTTACTTGTTGGGATGATGCCATGATCAATAATCCACAATTAGAAGGAAGGAAGGTCAGAGGAGGAATGCTGCATTCTACAACACTGACATCCAAGGAGACTGCAGTCCTTAACCACAGAGAGAAATGGCTCCTACCACCCTCCTTCCCATCGATCAGCAGCACTGCCCTTAGACCTGGGCAAGGGGAAGGGGAGCCCTCCCATGGACTCCAACTTTAAAGAGCTCAGCTCTGGTCTCCACTGGCTGAAGCACCCTCTCCCTTCCCCTAGACACACACACTGCTTCTACCCCACCAAGGGAAGAATCATGGGACAAAGGAACATTCCCACTGAGAACAGAGGCTGCCTGCTAGACCACACCCAGGTACCTTGGACCCTCGGATTCTTTGATTAAAAGCCCTGAGCCTGCTTCCAGGGCCTTCATGAATCCCTTCTCCATGCCAACTCTCCTCACACTGCTGGGATGTATACCCCCCAGGCCAAGGGGAGGCTGTGGTGGATGAGAATGAATGAAGCTTGGATATGTAGTTTACCATATGCATTTGAGGTCCTGGCAGGGAAGGACAGGCATCCCTGTGTAGAACTCTTGGAAGTCCAAGAGTACTGGCCTACGTATATTTGTAGGATATAACATATTTTAACAGTTTGTTAACTTTTAAATATGTGTGTGTGTGTGTGTGTGTGTGTGTGTGTGTGTGTGTTTTAAAAAGGTTCTTGGACTTCTGTTTATCTTCTTGTCTTGAACCCTGCAAATATTCAGACAAGACCCACCCAAATGGCCCTGAGATTCCTAAGGGACAAATGTGATCATCCAGAGTTTTCCTCTCACCAACTGAGACCAGTAGGATGTTCTACCTAGGATCACGTGACTAGGTAGTGACCGGGGATGCAGCCACCTCTCTACAGCATACCAAAGTCAGCCTGACCTAAAAGAAAATCACCATGGCTGGCGTACTCAGAGACGTGGGGATCTGGGCAGTAGTGCTCTCTGTGCTTCCCACATGCACATTCTCTGCCACCATCTCCCACCTTACCCTGCCAATCAAATTACATTCATTTTGCCCCTACTCACTTCTGAATATGCCAGTATCTGCAACACCCCAACCAGATGATCTCGGGTCAAGAGTCAAAATCAGATTTCTAAGTAATCATGACACTGTTCAGGGTACCTCCCAACACCAGTTGCACAGGTGGCCTACAGCTATCAGCATTCAGGACAACTGCTGCCACACAGCCATTCCCTGGGCTCCGATCAAGTAAGTTCTCAGTGAAAAAAAGCTACACCAGAGTTAAATGTAGCTCAGGCACATGGTCTTCAGAACTGAGGTGTGCTGCCCCTCTCTTGAGGCCCTCACCATAGCCCCCACGGCTTCTAGAGCACCCACTGGTCCTTCCTGGGGCCCTGCAGACTCCCCCACCCTCACCCTCATCCCTCTGCTCTGTGTGGAAAACTTGTTCTTTTTCGCTCAACTGTGTTGCTTCTCAACCTTCTCCTAAGCTACCTGTGCAGCTCTATTCCCCTCTTGTATCCCTATTTATAACTCAGACTACTTCTGCAAACCTAGCTCCCCCATGAACCATCTGTAAGTTGATATGGATCAAGCGGGCAATTTACCACAGCTCCTCCTCAAACCTCTACTCTGAGAACAGAACACAACAGCTTTCTTGTTATTCAGTCACTACCCCAGTACTGGATGTTAACAGGAACTTTATTGAAAGTTGGACATTAAATAATTTACTTTTTATTTCACAATTAAATTAGTTCAATAGCAATTATGTTTTCATAAAAAGAGTTCCATATTTCTACAGCAATCCTTTGTTATTTGCCTGGTTTGTCACTGTTCAACTTTACCTTCTTCTTTTTTTTGTTAAATATATTTTATTGATTTTCTTACAGAGAGGAAGGGAGAGAGATAGAAACATCGATGAGAGAGAAACACTGATCAGCTGCCTCTTGCACAACCCCTACTGAGGATGTGCCCGCAACCAAGGTACGTGCCCTTGACTGGAATCGAACCCGGGACCCTTCAGTTCGCAGGCCGACGCTCTATCCCCTGAGCCAAACCGGTCTCGGCCAACTTTACCTTCTTAATAAAATAACATCATCCGTGGTGCATGACCCATCAAACACGCCTGGTTCAGAGGAGAGCCTGGGCACCGTGTAAGCGGAGGTAGCACTGCTCTGACTCATGCCAGCAGGGGAGCTGTGTTCCCACCCCCTCGGAAGCTCAGAGATGGCGTTCATTCGAGTCCATATTTATCTAATGCCTCCCTGCGTCAGTTTCTGTGCCAGGATGCAAGAGAGACATAGTCCCACTGTGGAGATCTCAATCGCATGTGGAAAACATGGAAAACCCAAAACAAATAAACAAAAGATAAACACCGTCACAGGGCTGTGAAAGTAACAAATGAGTGTCAGGGCAGAAAGACAGGGTCTATTTTAGATAGAGGGAAACCTGGAGACCTGGGCATGTAAACTGAGATTTAGAAAGTAAAAAATGGAGGTGTGGGTCAGAGGGAAGAGTCCACGAGAAGACCCTGAGATGAGAAAAAAACTCAGCAGGTTCAGGGAACTGAATGAAGATACTGGGACTGAGGCTTAGCAAGGGAAGGTGGTCAGAGAGGTGGGCAGAGAGAAGTCTCCGGGACTATGAGAAGCGCAGTAAGGATTTGGGGTTTTAAGCAGGGAAGCAGCATGATCTGATTGGTGTTTTTAAAAGACTGCTTGGTGTAGTTCGTTGGCTGGGCACATGCTGGGGTAATGGGATCGAACCCCAGTGGGAACTGTGCAGGAGGTAGCTAATCCATGTTTGAGATGTTTTTCTTTCTCTCTAAAAATCAATTAAAAAATATTTTTTAGACTGTGGTTGCCGTGAGATTATCGATGATTTTATTAGTATCCATGGGCCCAAGTTGCCGTCTATAGCTGAAGAACCTGGACAGGTGAGTGACATCCACTTTTTTCTCCAAAGGGGCTCAGAATCGAGAGCTAAGGAGGAAGGTTTTCCTGTCTTGAGTCTGTCATGCCTATCTCACATCCTTCCCAGGTCTGTCATAGTGTTCCTCTCACTAGACCACATGCTTCTTGAGGGCAGGGCAAGGGCTTACTCACTGTGGTCCCAGCACCTGGCACTCGGCTCTGCACAGAGGAGGTCAGCGCTGAATGAATGAGTGATTTACTGCACTACCCCTCACGGTAACATCTAGGAACACAGCCAATGCCTAGACATGGAGTAGACTTCTGCAGCGGGGAAAGCCCTGGCCCAAGAGCATTCACGCTTATCGGACCGTCTCTTGGGCACAACTCCACTTCATACTCCCAAGACTTTCTTCGGGAGTTAAGAATTCTTTTTTTACAGAAGTAATTGGAGTACCACCACATTTTAGGTATTCATTTAATTAGCCTCCATGCCTCTTTCTTACTTAGTTAATAAACTTTATTTTGGGGAGCAGTTTTTAGGTTCACAGAGGAAAGCACTGAGAGTTCCCATATACCCTTTCGCCCCACAATCTCCCCCTCTATTGATGTCCCACAGCAGAGTGGTACATCTGCTACAACCAATGAGCCTACACGGACATCGATGTCACTATCACCCCAAGCTTAGCGTTTACATTAGAGCTCCCTCTTGGGGAGTGTACATTCTACGGGACCGGACAAATGTCTACACGGACATGTATCCATCAGCCGTGATTCTTCTAAACACTGAATCCAATTATGGGCTTACTTCCCATTCCCAGATCACTTCCCTGGCTTGGCCTTCCAGGACATACATTAGGGGCACCTTTGTCCCAAGAGGCCACCTGTGGCCCTTACCTTTCTTTTCTCCAGTGAAAGGCACAAAATCTTCCCTGTCTTTCTGTTCCAAAGCCTCCTTCTCCAGGTACATGAGGAGGTGCTCGCGGTCAAAGGGGCCGGTGGCTGCTTTCTGGGTCTGGTCTTTCTGCCGGAATCCAGCTGGCAGCAGGGCACTCTGGAGAGACAGAGGTGTGAGCAGGAAAGAAGGTGCCTACCCAACAGATACTGTTACCTCCCTCCCCTGCTACACATACTGAGGGTGGAGTTCTTTGGCACATCTGAGGTCCTGCCTGCTCTAATATCCTGTGCTGAGGAGAGAAGGGCTGCCGAATGCAGGCAGCACTCACGTGGCTAGAGCAGTTTCTGGGACTTCTGCAGCTGCCTTCTAGAATGTGACAGCACAAAGCCAGCCTCCCTCCACAGCCTCATAGATTCCACTTAGGTCTGGCCACGTCTGCACCCAAGGTGCTCCCAAAAAGTCATATGGAGATTCTACAAAGGAGCCCACATGGCTATTCTCTCTTATTTCCAACCCTTCTCCTGGGGAAACAGCCAAACGGGTAAGTGAACATTATGGTACCTGCTTGATTAAGCTTAGAGATTCCTTCCTAAAGTTTAAACAATACAATCAGAAAACTTACATTTTTTAAAAGTAAATCTAGTATCCAAAGCACTTGCCACGTCAGATTATCACACAAATAGTTTTTAGTGATATTTTTATGTATAGTAAAACCATTATTTTGGATGGCACTGATTCTAAGTTTAAGCTAATACCAGCAGGTCTGAAGGAAACACTATAACAAGTTACTTAGCTTTTCAAGAGCCCATGAAAATATTAGTGTACTTGATAATATCAAGAGCATTTGCTCCACTTAAGTGTATTTGATATGATGATCAGTTATTCTAATCTTACCTATTGTTGTAGGATCACCAAAGATTTCAAGTTATTTATACATTTAAAAAAAAAGATTTTTAATTGAGTTTTAGAGAGAGAGAGAAACAGCAAAGTGAGAGTGAAACATCGATTGACTGCCTCCTGCACACCCCCTACTGGAGACTGAGCCTGCAACCTGGGCATGTGCCCTGACTGAAATCAAACTGGCAATCTTTCAGTGCACAGGATGATGCCCAACCAACTGAACCACACCGGCCATTTTAAAGAAACTAGAGAAGACATTTACTAGTATGGGATCTTAGGTAAATTACTTCTCCTCGTACAGTGTTCAGCAAAGTGACTCGAGAGTCACATGCAGCTCTTTGGCCCCTTGAGTGTGGCTCTTCTACAAAATACCACGTGCCGGTGCACACATACAGTGCAATTTACACTTGGTGGCCCACGCGCAGAAGTCAGTTTTCAGCTCTCAAAAGAAATTTCAGTCATTGTACTGTTGACCAATAAGTTTGTCGACCACTGTCCTAGTTTATCCCTTCATTTATGAAATGGGGATAATAAACTTTACCTAAGGGGCTTTTATGTTCAGCAGAATGTGTGATTCACAGAAGAAACTCAGTAAGATTTGTTCCTTTTCTCTCTTGCCTTTTTTTCCCCCTCCCAAGTCAGATTAGTCTTTTATCAACCTATGAAAACAAGTTTACATTAAATTTGTTTTTGAGAAATACATTTGCCATATCATGTTATAGATTACGGTTATAGGTCACTTACTCCATAAATTTAGAGTAAGTGACTCAGGACCAGTCAGGGAAGAACACAGAATTTGCATTTGGAGCCCAGGGGTTTTTACACTATTGTTTGAGGACATGCCACGCCATTTATGCAGGACTATCACTAACCACACTGCTTCAGTTGCAGGTCACTAACCTCAGGATCTAGGTCATCGAGAACATTTTCCAAGTGTTTCAGTTCCTCTTCTGAGAGTTTTCCAAGAAGCTCATCTTCATCAATGTTCTTATATTTCTCCAACTCTTTTTGAAAAGGGAGCGCCATGGTTTCTCAGATGCCCTTCTCATGGGCCGCGAACATTTAAATGGGCCAGCTTCCTGAGACCTCAGAATGCCACTAATAAGAAAGAAACACTGTTATCTCCTTTCTGCAAAGGATTTATTAACAGAAACTAGATATAGAAAAGATCTGCCTTTGGGGGTATGCTGTCTGCCAGTGGAGTTTCTTTACTGAACGAATAATTCAACAAAAAGGTAACATTGCCTTCATTTGTAGAGCAACCTGACCACCTACAAAGGATTTTCATATACAATATTTTACTTACTTAGATCTTTACAACGACCTGGAAAGAAAGCCTGGACAGGCATCAACAGCCTATTTTACAGATGAAGAGTCCGAGAAGAAAAGTGGCTAAGTGGTTTGCTTGAGGCTCCAGAACTGAGATGTGCCTGGCCTTCTGATTCCCAGGGTCGGGAGTGCCTGCCCAGTATACTACTCTGCCTCCTCCAGCTTTCCACAGAACACAGTGACGAACAATGCACCAACTGTACAGCAGTTGTGAGCAGCACACTTGTGTCTTTTCAGAGAAAGAGTAATGTGAAGAATACAAAATGGGGTTCATTCAGAAAGAGAGTTCGGAACATCCATGTGAGAAAGCATTGTCCAGCAGCCCCCCTGCCATCAGACTGAGGAGATCTAAAACCCTGGCTGCATGCTCACCCTCTCCACTGTTCTCCTCTCTGTTCTTTCCTCCTCTCCTATTCTCTTTTAGTCCAATTTCCTTTTTGTTTCCTGGGCCATCCTGCTCAATTCTTTACATTCCTAGTTCCTTTCAATCCTCTCTTTTTATACTATCTCACCCCTAAACTTCCACTCACAGTGAAATTTTTACTCAATCCCTTCTTCTTTGAAGGTATTCCCTAGAAAGATAATATTGCATTCAGGAAATAACAATGTACTCAACTGATGGTGTTTCTCCTCAGGAGGTATTACTACCTGTCAAATCTTTCAAGGCAATTAATATTTGCTTGTATGCCCACTAATTACCAGGCAGAGTTCTGGAAAACAGGAATACAAAGGCAAACAAGATATGACCCTTCCCCAAGAAGATCACAGCTCAGTGAGATACACAAATAGGATAAGTGTTATAACAAAACTAATGTATAAAGTAGGTTTAAAACATATAAGGAAATAATTATTGGATAAGGGGATCTAGGGTTTGATGGGACACTGTGAAAAGGAGGTTAAGTTTGAAACTTGAAGGAAGAGGTCATAGAGGTCACAGGGTAGACATAAGTGGGGAAGGGTCATTCTTAGGAAAAATGAAGAGTGTAAACAAAGGCACAAAGATAAGAAAGTACAGGATAAGTTGGGGAATGCTTGTGTGTCTAGAGGGGCGAGTTGCTGGGAGGGAAGAGGAAAGGCAAGGAAGATATCTGTGAAGGGCCTTCCATACGTGCCTTGCCTAGGAACCCGGGCTTTATTCTGTTGGGAGGTAAGGAGCCACTCCAAATTTGTAAAGTAGAGGAATGATCTGAGAAGCCCTGTTTTTAATAAGATAATTCGAACAGTAAGAATGAAAAATGGTTTGGCGTGGAAAGAATGTTGTTTCCTTCTCCTTATTAATTCAACTATTCACCATATTCAAGTTTGTGGTTTTCTATTTGTGTCATTTCCATATATAATGTAACTCTCTTTCCCTTTCATAAGCCCACCTTCTTTCAGTTTCAATGGTTATATTCCAGTAAAAGCAAAACAAAATTCATCTCACTAAAGTCAGAGAAACCAACTACACCATATACACTTTGTTCTGGTCCCAGCTACCACCAATTTACTGAGTGACTACGGACAAGGATCTCAATCAGCCAGGCTCCTAGCCATCAAATATATTGGTTAAACTACCTTACCTACGGTTTCTAAGATGAACAGTTTCCCACAATTTAACATTCTGAAATTGACATTTATCTGACAATTCATGGCTCTCAACCACTGACACAGCAGCAGTCTAGAAAGACTTGTCACAGCCTACGTATGCAAAAATATCAATAGCACCAGCTTCAAAACTAGCAGAATAGATGTCAGGGATTTGGAAAAAAATTCCAGGGACTCTTTAAAACCTAGTGGGGAGAAAGTGGGAGATGTGGCGACTCAAGTGTATTTAGCATCACTTCCAAAGGAAGGTCCAGATTAGGCCAGTTCCATATAATTACAGATGGTTTTAAGACCCAACATCAATGACTTTCATAAAATTACCATTTTTGATGGCAAGGAGGAGGTACTGGATGGAAACAAAACAGACATTGATGACTATGAGTCAAAAAATGATTCAAAAAGTTGGAATCTGAATATGAAGAAGTTTTAAGAATATTGGCTGATTCATTTCACTTGCTTTTTCCCTTTTTATGTTGCCCAGGGATGGTATGCTATCTTAAAAATCTGTGTATGTTCAGAGCAGCTTTATTTGTAACTGACAAAATTGCAAACAACCTGAATGGTCATTAGTAGGTGGATGGATTAACAAAGTGTGGTATGTCCACATAATGGAATCTACTCAGAAATAAAAACAAATGAGTTACTGATACACATGATGATATGGATAAACCTCAAAATAATTATACTGAATGAAAAAGCCAGACCCAAAGGAATGTATATGATATAATTACATTTATCTAAAGTTCTAGAATATGTAGACTGAGCTATATGACCGAAAGCAAATCAGTAGTTGCTTACAGATTGAAGGGAGGTAGAGAGAGACAGGGGGAAGAATTGCAAAGGGGCAAGTATCACATAATCTCACTCATTTGTGGGATATAACATAATCTGATGAACATAGATTATGTTATATAACAGACTGTCAAACCTCAGAGGGTAGGCAGGGGGTTTGGGTGAAGGTGGGGTATGGGGGGTTTAAGAGATAAACCAAAGAACTTGCATGCATATACTAGTAAGCATAACCAATGGACAAAGACAATGAAGAGGTGAAGGCCTGGGCTGAAAGGAGGGTCAGGCTAGCGGGGATAAAGGGAATATATGTAATACTTTCAACAATAAGAATTAAAAAAAAACCACAAGTACAAATTAGTATGTACAGAATAGTCATGGGGATATAAAGTATAGCATAGGAAACATAGCCAGCAATCTTACCTAATAATAGACAAACATGTAAATTGACCGTACCTCTGCTATGCCCATAACCAATCAGAGTGAGTATGCAAATTAACCCAACAAAGATGGAAGTTAATTTGCATACATAGGCCCCCAGTGCCTGTGTCCTGCCTGTGTCCTGGGAACATCCTGGCACCTGGGTCACTGTGAGGTAAGCCATCAGAGCTGAGGGGGCAGGGGCAGAGCTAGCAATCTGAGGGGCCTGAGGGTCCCCTGCCCAGGCTGAAAGTCATGGCCAGAGGCTTTTGGCATGGGCAGGCTGGGGCAGGGGTGGAGCCTGCAATCAATCCATTGCAGGATGCTAGGGATCCCCTGGCTGGGATCCCCTGGCTGAGATCCCCTGGCTGAGGTCCCCTGCCCAAGGTGGAAAGTAAGCCATCAGTAGGATATCCCCTGAGGGCTCCTAGTATGTGACAGGGGGCAGGTTGCGCTGAGGGATCACCCATCCCCAGTGGACAAATTTCGTGCACCGGGCCCCTAGTATTATAATAACTATGTATGGTATCAGATGGTACTAGATTTATCGGAATGATCATTTACAAGTTATATAAATGTCCACTCACTGGGTAGTGTACCTAAAACTATATTGTACCTCAACTCTAATAAAAAAAAAATAACAGTATATTATATAAAAAAAGAGGCAATTTGGGGGTTATGAACTACCTTGATTGTGCTGATAGTGTCATAGATGCAATGCGGATGTCAAAATGTATCAAACTATGTACACTTTAAATATGCACGATTTATTGTATGTCAATTAAAAGACTTCAAAAATCTGTGTGTAAGGCTAAAATAGCTCTTTCAATAAAGTAAAAATTATATATTTAAGAAGGGCTAAACCATATTTTAATCTTTCCTCAGTGGCATATAAAATATTCATGTGTTTACAATAGGCAGCATCTTAACATTGATAAGATTCTATTTGTATTGCTATTCCAGGACTCCACGACTATACCCCAATTCATCTTCCCCGGGAACAGATTTGCTCTCCTGATTTTCTAGGTCGTACCAATAATCTACCAGTCAGTCACTGCCAGAGCTCAGATTCCTCCCCTTCCTTCCATGTCCAGTTGGTTAGCCCTGTTATAGAATCTTACTGCCCTGTACTTTTCACACCACCCCTTCCTGTCATTCTTGTTTCAGACTTTTGTTCCAGGGGGCCTGGACTACTCTAATTGCATCCCGAAAGGTTTCTGTTCTTCCCTCTAAGCCATCCAGAGCACCACAATCAGATCATCTTTCTTAACACTGCTAAAAGCCACTGCCCTGGTGAAGAACTTCCAATGGCTGCCACTTCTCCATAGAAAAGCAGTATAGCATTTAAGCTCCTATAAATCGGCTTTGTTCTGGCCTTCCTGTTTTCATGACTTTCCTAGGGAGCCCTCCAATCCAGCCAAAATCGTTTATTCGCTGTATATTGTCGGCAGAATAATGCTGCCCTAAAGATGTCCACATGCTAATCCCCAGAACCTGGGAATGTTACTTACATGGCAAAGAGACCGGTGTGACGAAATACAAATTCTAAAAATATATATCTTATTTATTTATTTATTTTTACAGAGAGGAAGGGAGAGGGATAGAGAGTTAGAAACATCGATAGGAGAAAAATATTGATCAGCTGCCTCCTGCACATTTCCTACTGGGGATGAGCCCACAACCAAGGTACATGCCCTTGACCGGAATCAAACCTGGGACCTTTCAGTCTGAAGGCCGACGCTCTATCCACTGAGCTAAACCAGTTAGGGCAAATACACATTTTTTTTAAATGGGGAGGTTATTCTGGATGATCTGTGTGGGCTCAACTAATCACAAGGGCTCTTAAAAGAAAAAAAAAAAGAAAGAAAACAGGAATCAGAGAATAAGCTGTGACCACAGAAGCAGATGCAATTGTTTTGAAGGTGAAGGAAGGGGCAGAAGGGTGGGGGCGGGAGGGGGGGGCGGCGGCGGGCGGTTCTTAGAGAAACTGGAAAAGACAAGGAAGTGGATTCTTCCCCAGAGCCTTCAGGAAGGAATGTATTGATTTTAGCTTGATGAAACTTGCTTTGGACTTCTAACTCCAAACTCTAAGATAATAAATTTGTGTTGTTTTAAACCACCAAATTTGTGACAGCAGCAATAAGAAACTAATGCATGCTCTTATCCATACACTTCCATTTTCCCACGTACTTGTTCCAGATATCTTGTTTGCCCCTCCACATCCACTCCCCACCCTGCTCTGTGCCCCAGGAAGATGATGTATTTACACAGCATCAGTGGCTTCCTTGCTCTCTGGCTTTTGTTTGGCCAATAGGAGGCAAGTACCAGGAAACTGGAGGGCAGGGGGATGGGGAGGAAGGTGGGTCCAGAGGCCACATCTCCTATCAGGCAGCCTTCTCTGTACAGTCCTTGGGGTGGTGAAGGATCTCTCTGCGGCTAGGGCCAGATTTCTGCCATATTAGATTCCTTAAACTCTCCCCACATCTCTGAAAGTAGCCTCTTCATTAAAGTTCCTTCTAATTATTCAGTTTGAGTGTATCCTCCGTTTTTTATTGGGACCTTGGCTGATATAGTAATATTACTTGGAATGTCCTCTGTTATCATGGCTTATCCATGTGCTCTGGCTTAGATTCCAGCTCTGGGACCACAGACTGTCAGAGCTGATTGAGGCCTTAAAGATCACCCTGTCCAGCAGCATAGATGGTTTTCCTCCTATATCTCTGATCACTCCATCTTGGTCATATTTCAGAGGAAGGGAGAGGGAGATAGAAACATTAATGATAAGAGAGAATCATTGATAGGCTGCCTTCTGCAACCTGGGCATGTGCCCTGAGTGGGAATTGAACCAGCCATCTCTTGGTTCCTAGATTGATGCTCAACGCTGAGTAACACTGGCTGGGCTATTCAGTCTCTTCGCCAATTCCTCTTTTTCCATCTTAAATACTTAGTACTTGTTTTCTCACACTACACATTTTTCCTGGGCAAACTCATCTCCTCCAAAGTTTTATTACCCATACCCCAAAGATCCTCAAATCTGTATCTTTGTTTTAGTCTTTGTTCCTGAGGGCTAGATTTATATATTTCTTTTTTCAAAAAAATGTTTTTATTGATTTCAGAGAGAGGAAGGGAGAGGGAGAGAGATAGAAACATCAGTGATAAGAGAAAATCATTGATTGACTGCCTCCAGCAAGCCCCCTATGTGGATTGAGCCTGCAATCCGGGCATGTGCTCTGACTGGCTCATGGTTCAATGCTCAATCACTGAGCCACACCAGCTGGGTGAGATTTATATATTTCCAACTGCTGAACTGACATTTCTACTTGGCTGCCTCAGGCTTCTCCGATGTCAGAAGTTCTCTCATCATCTTTCCTTCCAAATAGCTTCTCCTCCTCTAGAATTTCTAACTTCTGGAGGTTGGCCCCAAATCAGGGAGCCATTCTTGATACCTTGTCTTCCTCTCCACCCATCAATCACCAAATCCTTTCTTTACCTAAATCTGTTAAGAACCCACCTACTTCACTGATTCATCCCTCTTACCCCTTTGATCTATTCAACATACAAATGACCAAAGAGATCTTTTAAACAACTCTGCTCTAGTTATTAAAATTCTCCAGAGGCTTCCCATTGACTGGAGGATACAGTTCGGATTCACAGTCTGGCCTCTGTCATCCTCACCAGCCTCATCTTGCACTGCACTCCCCACCGCCCCCCTAATCTCCTCCTGACTCCCGCCTCCTGGACCAATTCCAGTTCCTGGATCATGCCTTATGTTGTTTGCTCCGAGCACTCCTACCCCCTCCTCCGCAGGCTCACTGCTGCCTTACTCATCTTCTAGTCTCAATGCAAGCTTCAACTCCTCAGAGAGGCCTTGTTCGGACCCCCAGGCAAGGTCTGAGTTACTCTCCATCCCCATGGCATACCCCTCAGTCAGAGCTGTCTTTGACTTTATTGCAATTACTTATCTTATCTTTGTCTTGTTGCTTATCTTTGTGAGGGTGGGGACTTCAGTCACTGTTGTAATCCCGGCTCTCAGCACAGGCCTTGAACTAGAGTAGGCATCCAATAAATATTGTGTAACAAATGTCTGATGAAGGAAATGAGCTAAGAGAGGTGAAATGATTTGCTTGTCCAGAGCCCATTCCTATATCCACTGCCTCCACCGTCTGTCACGGAATTTTCTGAGGCCACATAAGCCCATAGAAGTTGCTCTGCTTCCTCTACTCCAATCACCTCTGTTAACAATTTGCTGTCCATTCCTTGCTCTCCCACTATCTTTTCATGTGTGTTACATCTATGGTTCTCTCTCCAAATACACCACAAACTCTCAGAGGACAGGGACAATATCAAAATTCTTTATATTCCTTCTCTAGCTCCGATTTGCATATTCATTGAATAAATATCTATTGAAAGTCATGTTGGGACAACATGAGCAAATAAAACAGATGATAGCCTATGCCCCAAATGAGCTTATGGCTTATGGTTTAGCAATGAGAGAGATAATTCATTAAGTAGTTATAATAACATGGTTTTAAGAAATATTTTTATTGATTTTTAGAGAAAGAAGAAGGGGGAGAGAGAGAGGGAGAGAGAGAGAGATCAATGTGAGAGCACAATGTGGATTGAGCCCACAACCCAGGCATGTGCCCTGACTGGGAATCAAACCACCAACCTTTTGGCACATGGGACAACACCCAGCCAACTGAACCACACCAGCCAGGGCTATAATATGTTAATACTGTGGAAAAGTACCTGGTAAAGGGGCATTTGTTGTGTCAATGCACCAAGGGATCTCAAAGCCAGAGGAGAAAAAATAAAAGGTGCATTCTCTTGGAGTACAACTTTGAGTTAAAGATTTGGGGGAAAGCTAGTTATTATTTTTTAATAACAAATACAGATACACTATGGAGAAGAATGCAGCATTCACATAGCCTTTAAAATCAAGTTGCAGATTTTTGGCTCCTGGCTGACCTGCTTTAGCCCCTCCCAGGCCCAGAAGGGTTCATATTTATCCTCTCCTCCTGTTAGTGAGGCCACAGTGGAAAGTTTGCAAAGCACTGTCACGGCCTCACCTCCAGAAGAGTGTCTGTCCCATGGCAAGTGCTCAACACGCAACAAGATACTAATGCGCACCCTGGAATGAAGCAAGGCCAAATACAGCTTCAGGAATCCAGGTGGGCACATACCTACTGAGCCAAGTCAGGAAAATGGAAAACAGGAGTAGGGACTTGAGCTGAAGAAAGAATGACTTGGGCTCTCATGTAACTCTTACTATTACCTAAAGGTACAGCCCTGAGAAGGATATCAAGGAGTGTGGCTTTCTTTGCTTTTCTTTCCACTACCTTCTTTGTGTAACTGTGTTACGAAAAAGGAAATTCAGATACAACATGAAGTGTCCAGCCTTCGGCCCTGCCTATACGCAAAGACTAATAACCAAAGCCAAAATAAGCAGTCCCATTTATTTAATCAATCCAAACCAGAGAGTAATTTTTACAAAAGAACAAACAAAAGCTACTCGTAAAAACCTAGTGAAAAGCTTTTTAAATGGGAAAAAGAGTGCCACAAGTTGGTTTGGATTACATACCTACCAAGGAAAAGACACAAAGGACAGCTCATAGAAAGGAGAGACCACATTGGGAGGGAGGGGGATTTGTTGGAATAGGGGGACTAGGGCTTCAACTGTACTGGTAATGATTTAATCTCAAGTGGGGGTCGTCAATAAAGGAGAAGTTGTTATTCTTTTTATTTATTTTTAAATATATTTTTCATTCATTTTTTACAGAGAGGAAGGGAGAGGGATAGAGAGTTAGAAATATCGACGAGAGAAACATCAACTAGCTGCCTCTTGCACACCTCCTACTGGGGATGTGCCCACAACTATGGTACATGCCCTTGACGGGAATTGAATCTGGGACCTCTCAGTCCGCAGGCCGATGCTCTATCCACTGAGCCAAACCAGTCAGGGCTGAAGTTATTATTCTTTATCACACATCTTCAGTATTTCATAATAATTTTTACAAGAGCCAATAGGCACAAGAGCAAAATCTGCATTTAAAAAAAAAGAATAAAATAAGCATATTTACATATCCTCCAATTGATCTTATATATTTAATTCCTTTCTAGCTGTGGGTAAATACAAAGATGTGTACAAAACACATAGCCTGTGCTTTGGAACCTAGCTATTTTAAGATGGCATAGTCATCTCTTTATTTGCTTAATATGCTATTTATATCCCCCAATTTTCCTTTCTTTCTTTCTTTTTCTCTTTCTTTCTTTCTTTCTTTCTTTCTTTCTTTCTTTCTTTCTTTCTTTCTTTGTCTGCAGGTAATCTTCTATTTGAGGTATTTGTTCCCTCTGTTATCCTTTTCAGAATCTGTTGAACAGAGAGAGGCAGCATCCTATAAGGGCTCGAAGGCAGTGTTGCCAGGTGTAGCAAGCCACCATGTGCAGGCTTTTGAAAATATGAGATAGGTTTCCACCTGGGTAGGAAGTAGCCAAGAAACTTCTTGGCTGTAGCAGAAGCTCTTTAGCATGAAAGTCTTGCTATCTGCCCAGACTGCCACCTGGTTTCTAATTCTCTTGTCAGGTTCTACTCTCTGCTGCTGCCTTCCCCCTTTGTCTGCCTCTATTGTCCGTCTGCTGGGAAGTCCTTGTTTCCATCTCCTTGCATTCCACTTGGGTATCTGTGTCATCTTAGTTTTTAACTGCCTACGGTGCTAGCATGTTTTCTCCTCTTGCCTTCAGGAAGTTATGAGCTTCTCAATTCCTGACTGACTGGCACTATGGGTTCCCTACTTTTTTCTTTTGACTCACTTCTGCCTGCTTATGTAGTTTTTGACCCACCTAACCAGTGTCTTTCTCTGACATCGGTATCCCAGGTTTTGACCAATGCTTTGTTATGACTTATGGGTACTGTGTGGACCTTGACTCACAAAAGCTTACCAAGTGATGCAAAAACACATAGCATCTGGTATGGAATGGGCACTGCCCAGTCAGAATGGTTGTCAGCTATACACAACAGAGATGGTTTTCCTTGCATATACTGGCAGAACAGCAGCCCAGCTCACTAGACTCTGGACCCCTTCAACCACCCTGATGAGAGGCCTCCTGTTTCTTTCTTAGGACTGGTGCCTCAGATTTGCTTCTTACTCCTATGTCCAGGGTTGGCATGGCTAGCCTTTTGCCCTGTTTCATGAACTCCTATTATCCACAGTACTAGAGGTGATCATCTCATTCCCACTCTATTCAGCTGTCACTAGGGAAATCTAGGATACTGACAAACCACATGAAAGAGATGCCAAAACAGGAGGGCAAAATTTAAAAACAGGAATATATATAGTTCAGGGATAGCAAAAATATCATTGTAACAAAAGGTCCTGTTCGGGCACATGAAGGAGGTAATCAATCGATGTGTTTCTCTCACATCGATGTTTCTCTCTGTCTTTCCCACTCAGTCTCCCTAAAAATCAATGGAAAAATATCATTGGGTAAGGATTAACAAACAAACAAACACAAGTTATTTCTGTTTTCTTGGTCTGGAAACAGAAAGTCTCTTCTGCACATGGCTTCTGTGAACCTTTTTGAACCACTTATAGTTTATAAGGAAACATTTGGTTGTATGTGATTTACAAATAAAGGGAATGAAAGGAAACCCAACATATTCTTTCCTATAAAAAAGCTGAATGTTTTTCCTCCAACAGTTCCTAAAATAAAAAGAGCCACCACCTGGGATGTCCTTCTACGTTTACACAGATCTTAGAGAGGAAAGGGACAGTATTTCAAGATGGTTCTTGGGTAAGTCTAGAATTTCTATGGTTTGGAAATTATTAATATTTGAGGTTAGAGTTAGGAGATGGGGTGTTCTAAGACAATGATTGATAGTAGCCAAAATAAACCAAAAAAGGGAACATTCCATGACCCCACTCATACCTGCAATAGGATTTCCATGGAACTTGAATCCACAGATTTACGAGTTCCCCACAGCTTCACTGCAGCTGTCTGTCACCAACCACACAGCCCTCTACAGTGCTTTCTCCTTATTTTATTAATACCCTCCAATTATTTTATTTAAAGAGTTTCAATCTACCAAAAGGCAAAATAATAATACATTAAGTACCTGTATACCACTGTCTTTGATTCACCAAATGTCATCCCTTTGCTGTATTTCTGAGCTTGCTCCCCCACTCTTAGACCTCAGAACCAGCAGAAAGTTGCAGATGTCAAAACACTTTGCCTCTAGCACCCACATCTCAAAAGAATAAGGGCAGTGTCCTATGCAACCACAGCACTACTCCACCTAAGGAAATTAAAAGTAATTCCATAATATTATCTAATATTCAGTCAATATTCAACTTTCTCCAATTGTCACCAAATGACCTTTTATTTCTGTTTATTTATTTATTTATTTATTATTTTTTAGAGAGAGGGAAAGAGACAGAAACGTCAGTGTGAGAGACACACATCGATTGGTTGCCTCCTGTACATGCCCTGACCAGGACCCGGGCTGGGGAGGAGCCTGCAATTGAGGTATGTGCCCTTGTCGGGAATCAAACCCGGGACCCTTTGGTCTGCAGGCTGACACTTTACCCACTAAGCCAAACCAGCTAGGGCGAAATCATTTTTCATAGCTATTTTTCCCCCTGATCTAGGATCCCAAGTTCACATACCCAAATTGGTTGTCACATCACTTGAGTATTTTAATCTACCACACTCGCCCTTCCTCCAGTCTTTTTGGCAAGAACACTCCATAGTGAAGTGATGACCTTATTGCATTCGACAGGAGACCTGTTCTGGGTACTGGTAAGCCTGATCATTAGGTTAACATGATAACCTCCTCATCTCACCACTGGAAGGGCACAGGTTTCCTCGGTCATCTCTGGTGAGATACTGTGAAATAATGTGAGAGTCCTGTTCCCCAACACCCTTTCGCTCAGAGGTTGTGTGCCTTGGATGAGTCCTTTGTCTCAATGAGTTATGGCAAGGCTGGCATTGCACTGGCTTTCTGGCTCTCTCGTGCCTTCTATTGAGTAGTCTTTATTATTCACATAAATCCACCAGCACCTGTCCTCGCTTTCCTCGGAGTATATTCTCCCTGGTTACATCTTGCTGGGCTTTCCCCCCTCAGCCTTACTGACCACGTCTACCCTTGCTGCCTCACCCTGACTTCACCTTCAGCAAATAAAAAACGAACCTAACATGTTGCCTACAAAATTGACAGTGACCTACAGAAATGAAATCAGTGGTTATGCATATTTATTGGGCTAAAGAGAGTCGATAGAGGAAATCACCTTTTTGAAAGATTGGATTGCCTAAGCACTAACAATCTTGGCTCCTCACTAGGTAAGGAGCTCCACGCTTGTTCTGTCTCAACCAGGCTTTTCGTGATGGTGTTGAACACAGCATCCTCATCTCTCCAGTTCCCTGAGATCAGTCCTGGGAGAACAGAGGTTTAGAAATCACTTACTCAGAGATCCCATATCACCTGGAGGAAGAGGCTCAGAGAGGTGAAGGGACTTGCCCAGAGTCCCTCAGCTTATTAATGGCAGAGCCAGGACAAGAACCCATCTTAAAAACACCTGCTCCGATGTTCTTTTCATTCCTTTTCCAAGTGCCTCGTGATTCAGATGTTTAAAGGGCAGGATGAAGCCGTACCATTTCATTGCTAATTTGCATTTGGCCTGCATCACCTCTGAATACTTTAAGTAACACTTCCATTAGAATAATTTTGTTAATATTATTATTATGGCATTTAAAAATCAGGCTTAATGTCTGCACATCAACGGAAAATTCAAGAAGACTCATGGGAGCGCTTGCTACCATTTCTTTAACCAGGAAAAATATAAGGGTCCCGAGGACCTGCCTCAGGCCGCTCTCTGAGAGCTGAAACGCCTGTGGGTGACAGCTCCGGAGAGCTTAGAAAAGGACGCTAGCCGGGTCCACCCTTCCCGGTTTGCCCAAGGTAACGGTGCAGTGAGAGGCGATGCAGGGAGAGGCGTAAACCCGGCTCCAGGAGCTCGTCAAACGTTCACAGGAGAGGAGAAAGTGGGAAACAAAGCCCAGGGTGGAAAAACCCAGCCCGCAGCCCGGGGAGGGCAGGAGACCGCGCCCTCACTGCTGCGGCACGGCGGCTGCAGAGGCTGCGGAGCGGCGGTGCAAGGCGTGGGACCCTGCCTCCCGCCCGCGTAGCCCGGGGCAGCGCCCTCCTCAGCGTAGCCCCGCGCAGCCCGCGCGGCCGGGAGGCACGAGGCGGCCCCGCTCTCCGCGCCCAGCCGGTCGGTTGAGCGCCGACGCCGCGGAGCATCCTCCAGCTGCAGGAGGGCGCGGCCATCCCCACGCCATGGACCGGGGCTGTACACCGCGCCTGGTCCCGCCTGGCCCCGACCCAGCCCCTGCGCGCTCACCGGTTCGTGCGCCCATCCCGGTGCCGGCGGTCTGTCCGTCAGTCAGCCCCGAGAGACCGCGGGGCCACCAGCAGGGCGCGCCGCGGCCAGGCGAGCGCGCGATCAACAGGCGGCTCCGGGCCGGCGGGCACGGCGCCCGGCGCGTGGCAGCAGCGGAGCAGGCTGGGAAGCGTAGTTTCAGCGGCGCGCCTCCCCACAGCAGCGCGGCGGCGAGACCCCCTGCCCGGTCCCCGCCGCTCGGGGTTCTCCATTCCCTCCTACCTGCGTTGTCTCCCGGATTCTGCGTCCGAATCTCATAAGTGCTCTGCAGGCGAGGATAGCCTCAGCCTTGGGGAAAAGCTGTGCAGGCTCTTTGAGAAGCTGGAGCTACAGACATCAAGGGTGGCAAGGGCTCTTCAAGCTTGTGAGGAGCTGGTGGTGCGTGAGCCAGTTCAGGTACAGGACAGGCTCAGCTACAGACCAGGCCTGCCCTAGGTTTTACTGGCTTTCCGCGGGTCGGGGGCGCAGGCCTGGGAAAGAGGAGTAGCTGGGGTACATGCTTGGGGATGGGGAGGTGAGCAAGCAGATCTGAAGTTTGGGGGCGAGGGTGTTTGAGAGCCAACGCACATGTGAGGCTGATCAACTTAGCTCTGAGAGCTTTAGCATCCTTACTGTAAAGCATGAGTTGTGAGGACCACATGCGTAGTAGGTGCCTATGTGAAAGCGCCTGTGTCTGGCACTTAGCACATGCTCAATAAAAGTTCCTTCCTTGGAAGTACAGGGACCTTCCCGCCCCCTCCACCCCCCACTGCACACTGTTTACGAGGAAAGCCTTACATATAATGCTAAGCTAAAGAGAACTGGGCCCTGTTGGGCTGGGTAAATAAATGTTAAAACCAACCGGTTTGTGGTCAGCTGTTTAGCTGGTTCACTTTGTCCCTGAACATGCACTGAGATGTCCTCTCTGCCAGGTTCTTGGGAGCTACAAAGATAGAGAAAATACTGTCTTGTCTTTGAAGCATGGAAGTGGGGTTTGGTGACCTAGGACCAATACCGAAATTACTAAAATATACGGCTTAATGGGGTTACCTTTCAGAAGCTTTTTCTAGTTAGTGGTTATCTCCTTTTTAAACCCTTGCTGCATACTTCTAGCATAACTTTTGGTTGTAGCACTTAGCTGGACGGTTTAGGTACTTTGAGTTTTCTAAGTAGCTACTATGCAGCATTTCACACTGTGGTGAGGTGTGCCTCTCAGAGATGTGATGGAAGAAAAAAGAACTGAAAACGGGAGCAGCATTGCTTGTGTAATCTCTGTCTGAAATAGGCAAAGGGTGAATGGAGGTAAAACAGAACCATAATCTGTCAAAACCTGTGTAGTAATCATTTGGAAAAATAAAAATAAAACAGAGCTGCAGAGGAAATTCCTTGTTTGCAAATAATAACACCCCTGTGCATCTGTGAATATACTTTCCTATCTATTCATGTTCTCACTTGATTTTTGCAATAACCTATGAAATGCAGAATGAAAATTTTTCTCCAGTTGGAGTTCAAGGTAGCACAGGGAGGTGATATGACTTATTGAAGGTCATTCAGCTGGTCATTAAGCCCATTTTTGCTCCTTCCATTCTGGGTACTCTGAGCCTTCCCAAAGAGGCACCCTCAGCACTGTCTTTCCTTTTGCATTTCCAAACAGGGCCATACCTTCCCCCCAAATGGGCTGCATCAGAAAATAAGGGCAATTGTCTAAAGCTTTTGGAAGTAGCATGCTGAACAGTGGCACACAAGAGCTGCTGACTGAGAAACTAGTGTGGCTTCCACCATCAACTGTGGTAATGGACTGCATCCTGGGTCTCCTCATCAGAAGGACAAGTCTAAGCTTGGGAAGAGTTAAGTGAAATGGAGGTGTGACCAAACCAGATTAAATCATGTTCCCATGTTTTCCTGTACATTTGTTATTCCAAATGTCATGTAAAACAGACATGATATCTTGAATTTATGTTGTGCATTTGTCACAAATGATAGCCTTCTGATAAATAACAGGACTGCTTACAGATCAAGCCAGCATTGTTCCCAGAAAAAGCTGATGCTAGGCATGCACTGAAAATAATAAAACAATTTTATTCAGATAAAAAAGAGTAGCAAAGATACTCAATAGTGTAAAATGTTTATGTGTGATGAAATGAAAGGAGCATTATTCAGACAAAAACTATGAAAGGAAGCAGGCATAAAAGTGATTTCTTAAGTTAAAGTCATAGGTGGCAGCCAAAGCAGAGACACAGTCAATGTTGACACCAAACAAAAGAAAAAGTTGTGTAAAGAACTTCTAATCAATCTTTGTACAAGGAGGGCTAGAAGCTAGTAGGTGTTAATGGGTGAGTGGAGAAGGTAGAACACTTAACCTTTCTATTTTTTATGTTAAAATTTAATGGACAGACATTATTTGCACCAATAGAAAAGCTTTCCTTCTAATGATGTAATTATTCCTCTTTCCTTTCTCATAAATACACCTTGCCTTTGTCTCCTAATTGGAACACTATCTGAGTTTCTGCCTGAATTGTGCTTCTCAAATAGCTATTTTTAAAATCTCAAATAAATGATTACTGCCTTTCAAAAAACTAACTAACTAAAAAAACTTTATTGGGCAGATATTGTAAGTTTCAGTCTGTTTGGTTCCTTAAATCTATGTCTAAAAAATTTAAAGGAGCCCGTCCAGTGTGGTTCAGTGGTTGAGCATCTACCTATGAACCAGGAGTTCAGTGTTGGATTCCTAGTCAGGGTACATGCCTGGGTTGCAGCTTGATCCCCAGAAAAGGGTGTGCAGGAAGCAGCTGATCAATGATTCTCACTCCCTCTCCCTTCTTTTCTGAAATCAATAAAAATATATTTAATTAAAATGTTTTAAGGGAGAAAAGGATGTCACCCATGCCTATGATCAGTTGAAACCCATCATTATTTCTGGACCATACTTGTAGGTTTAAGTTTTTCAATTTGCTTGTTGAAAAATGAAAAAGTAAAGTTGAAACAGAATCCTAGAACTGGAAGGAATCTTACAGATCATCTTGCGTAGTCTCTTCTTCATGCAGATAAAGAAGCTGATACATTAATAGTAAAAGTCACTTGGTAGAAAGTAAAAAAATTCTGCTTGACTGTTACAAATGAAGTATTTTTGTTATTCACAATGGGAAATGTACATACTCATTGGAAACATGTCATAGATACTATTGCTTGTCTACTCAACATCCATCCCATCCTCTTCTTATTTACAGAAGCCTGCACAGGTGTTCACCCAATAGAGAAGGTGACCCTATTACCATCTCAGAGGTGTACTCCTAAACCTATCATCAGCAAGGGGCATAGAACCCTCTTGACTGGCCAGTGAGAGATTAGAGATGGGAATGTGACCCAGTTCTGGCTAGGGTGAACTGAGGAGAGGTCTATTGAAGGCCTTCTGGGAAAGGTTTTCTTGCTCTTAAATGGAGACGTACAGGGAAATATGCCACTGTCTCCACCGGATGTTTTTACATATGGCTGTGTTACCTGAAACTGGAATAGCCATCTTAGAACCATCAGGGCATCTAGACTTAGGACAAAGTCAGCACACTGATGGTAGCAGAATGAAGAGATAGAATGATGTTGTTGTTGAGTCTGTAAGTCAATCAGCCCTGGGCTGCCCTACTTCTGGATTTCTTGTTATGTGAGATAATAAATATCCTTATTGTTGAGTCAATTTGAGATGAAGTTTTCTATTACTTGAAGCTGACTGCATACTAATTGTTACAGATGAAATGTGAAAGAAAGTTCTTTGAGTGGACTGAAAATCTACTTCTTAGAGTTGATAAAAACAAACAAGAACCCCAAGCCACAGGCAAAAGATGGGGATATTATCATGTAATAGACAGAGATATGGGTTTTAACCTTAGACACACCTGGGTTTGAACCCAGACATTTACTGCCTGGTTGGCTGTGACCAATTTTTTTCCCTATGCCTATTTTTTAAATCTCTAGCACACAGAATTGTTATGCAGATTAAACTAAATAATTTGTGTCAAGTATGCTACAAAGAATAGGGTAAATAGAATAGCTTTGGTGACAGTGTTGATGAACCATGAATTAAGTCATATTTATAGTGTAACCGGCAGCAAGCATCTAAAAGCGAATCACTATAATAGTGATAATCTTAAATGACATCACAGTAATGCAATTTGCAAACCCAGAATATGAGAAATTCTACAAGACAAACAGCTCATTTCCTCAATAAATAAATTGTAAGAAAAGTAAAAGAGGGAGAGCTTATAGGTACATAGAAACAAGAGGGAAATAACCAGTGCAGTCTGTAGATATTCATTTGAGCAAAGCAGCTATTTGAAAAATCACATTAGGGGCCCTGACCCGTGTCACTTGTTTGGTTCTGTGTAATCCCATGCACCAAAAGGTCCCAGTTCAATTCCAGTCAGGACAAATACCTAGGTTGCAGGCTTGATCCCAGGGGGTGTGCGGTCTCTCTCACCCTCTCTCTCTCACACATTGATGTTTCTCTCTCTCGCTACTTTCTCTCTCAAATCAATAAAAATACACTTTAAAAGTGTGGGGGAAATGTGAACATAGGGTATTTGATTATATTAGTGTGCTATTTTAAATGTGATAATGGTGTCATTATGTTTTTTTAAAGTTATTATATTGTGGAGGGATACTGCTGAATATTGCTGAAAAATACTGATTTTTTCAATGAAAGAAATGATACTTGGGATTTGCTTTTAAAATAATCCAGTGTGAGAGGTATTGGGTGGCAGGGCAGGGCTATAGATGAAACAACCTTGGTCATTAATTAGTAATGGTTAAAGCTGAGTGATAGGGCTTTATTATATTTTTAAGTGCAACTTCATTGAGATATATTTCATAGATCATAAATTTACCCCTTTAAAGTGTACAATTCAATGTGTTTTTAGTATGTTCACAGAGTTATGTAACTGTCATTCAATCTAACACTTTCAACCCCCCCCCAAAAGAAACCCCATAGTCACTCCCTCTTCCCATCACACTCCCAGACCATGGAAACCATTCATCTATTTTCTGTCTTCCCTGAATTTGCTCATTCTGGAGCAAATAAGTGGGATCGTAAAACATGTGATCTGCCGTGACCTGTACGGCGAGGCTCAGGATCTGAAGCATGGGCCGACACACAAATGAAAATGCTATACAAGATAAAGGAATTAGAAGGCATTAGGGGTGTAGGGGGAAGGTGGAGCCTCTTTCCTGAAGAGACACACCGAGTCCTGGCGTTGTCCGCTTTTTATTCAGTTTTAGATACACCTCTTGCCCTCAGTAAAGCATAGCAAGCTCGTGGCAAACAGTCTCAAAGGTCAGTAAAGATCAGTAAGGTCCAGTAAACATTTACTTGAAGGCTATCAGGTCAAGAGATTGCTCTGAGCCACCATTAGCTCAACACGAACAATTGGTGCCTAGCATCAGCCCTGCTGACGCTCAAAGTCTATCAGCCTCCTGCGTTCCTTGATGCCCGCTCGTGACAGTGTGAGCATGCGGTGCTTTCCCACAGTGATCTTGAAGTCTGCATTCTTTTACTTAGCATACTGTTTTTCACTGTTCATCCATGTTATAGCATATATCAGTACTTTTCTCTTTTTTTCCCCGCCAAACAACATTCCACTTATGGATATAACACATTTTCTTTATTTGTCAGTTGATGGACATTTAGATTGTTTTCACATTTTGTCTATTATGACTAATGCTGCTATGCACATTTGTGCACATGTTTTTGTATAGAAATATGCTTTTATTTCTCCTGGGTATATACTTAGGAGTGGAATTGCTAGGTTTTGTGGATCATACGGGTTTCTTCCAAAGTAGTCGCAGCAAGTTACATTTTTACCAGAAATGTGGGAGAGTTCCAATTTCTTCATGTCTTTGCCAATACTTGTTAATATCTGTCTTTAAAATAAAAGTTATAGCCAAACCTGTGAGATGTGGAGTGGTATTTAATTGTGATTTTGATATGCATTTCTCTAATGACTAATGATATTGATCATTTTTTCAGTGCTTAGTGGCCATTTTTATATCTCCTATGGAGAAATGTCTTTAAATCCTTTGCCTAAGTTTTAGTTGGGTTATTCATCTTTTATTATCAATTTATATATATTTTTATGTTCAGGTTGTAAATCCCTTATCAGGCATGTGATTTGCATGTATTTTCTCCCATTCTGTGGGTTATTATTTTTTTCACTTGCTATTTTTAGTAAACACTCTTTATCAGTTGGTGAAAGTTCCTTTCTCTTTTGTTTGTGGAAGTTATCGTCTACTTTGTTTGATGCTTTTATCATGCAAGAGTGTTGGATTTCATCAAAGATTTATGCTGTATAAGTTAAAATAATCATGTGAGATTTTTTTCTCTATTCTATTAACATTGTATATTACATTGGTTTTTCAGGTGTTATTTATTTCTGGGATACATCCCACTTGGTCATGGTGTATAATCCTTTTTATATGTTATTGGATTTGGTTTGCTAGTATTTTGTTGAGAATTTTTTACGTCCACCATTTTCTTTTGGTGCCTTTGACTCGTTTTGGTATTAGAGTAACACTGGCCATACAGAATGAGTTAGGAAGCATTTTCTCCTCTTCTGACTTTTGGAAGCATTTGTGAAGCATTGGTATTAATTCTTTAAATGATGAAATTTACCAATGAAACCATCTGGGCCTTGGCTTTTCTTTGCTGGGAATTTAATCTCTTTGCTGGTCTACATCTATTTAGATTACATATTTCTTCTTGTGTCAGTTTCATTAATTTGTGTCTTTCTAAGAATTTATCCATTTCCCCTAGTTATCTAGTTTGTTGGCATTTAATTGTGCATAATCTTCACTTATTATCCTTTTATTTCTGTAAGGGCAGAAGTGATGTCTCCTCTTTTATTGCTAATTTTGATATTTGAGTCTTCTTTTTTTCTAGACCAGTCTAGCCATAGGTTTGCAAATTTTGTTCATCTTTTCAAAGAACCAACTTTTAATTTTGTTGACTTTCTCTATTGTTTTCTAATTCCATTTAATTTATTTCTGCTCTAATCATTATTAGCTTTCTCAAGGCCCCAGATAGTTTCACTGGTGAGTTTTACCAAGTATTTAAGGAAGAAATGATATCAATTTGCTGTAATTTCTTCCAGAAAACAAAAGCAGAGGGAATACTTCCTAACTTATTCTATGAGGCCCGTATTACCTTGATGCCCAAATCAGACAAAGACATTACAAAAATGGAAAATTGCAGGCCAATATCTGTCATAAAAATAGATGCAAAACTCCTCAAAATTATTAACAAATCATATCCAACAATGCATAAAAAGAGATATATTAAAAATGAGTAGGATATACATTCTAGGTATATATTACTTGTTCAGCAGTCAATCAACAGGATAAAAAAATATCATATGATACAGAAAAAGCATTTGACAAAATCCAACATTCATTTATAATAAAAAGCTCTCAGCAAACTACAAATAGAGAACTTTCTATTTGATAAAGAACAGCTGTAAAATCTCTATAGCTGACATCATACTTAATGATGAGAAATGAGATGCTTTCCTCATAAAATCAGAAACAAGACAAGGAGGTCTCCCCTTGCTATTCCTTATTCACCATTATAGAGGTCCTACTTAATGCAATAAAACAATAAGTGGAATGTGCAATGGGGAAAGTATATTTAGATTGAGAAGGAAGAAATAAAACACTCTGTGTTCATAGATGATGTAATTGTCTATGTAGAAAATTCTAAAGAATCATTTTAAAAACACCCCCTGGAATGAGGTTGCTATAAGTGATTATAGCAAGGCTGTAGGACACGGCTCAGTCTATAAAAGTCAATTGCTTTGCTGATTTGGAATTTGAAAAAAGCCAACAAAGAAACAGAAAAAGAAAAAAGAAAAACAATACTTAGGTATATGTATAATATCTTTATGAAGGAGATAAAACTCTGATGAAAGAAGTCAAAGAAATTCTAAATAAATGGGAAGCTATTTCATGTTCATGGATAAGAAAATCCAATATTGTTAGGATGTAAATTCCTCTTAACTTGACCTATAGATTTAATGCATCCCCAATCAAAATATTAGCAAGTTATTTTGTAGATATCAACAAAATGATCCAAATGTGTATATGGAGCAGCAAAAGACCCAGAATAGCCAATATCATACTGAAGAATAAGTCACGAGGACTTACACTACTCATCTTCAAGACTTACTATGAAGCCAGAGTAATCAAGACAATGTGGTGTTGGTGAATTAATAGATTAGTGGAACCAGAATAAAAATCCCAGAAATAGATTCAGAGAAGGTTAACTTATCTTTGACACAAAGCCAAGGAAATTTAGTAGACTAGTCTTTTCAATAAGTGAAATTAAAAAACAATTAGACATCAATATGCAAAAGAATGATTCTAAACATAAACTTTTCACCATTCACAAAAAATAAGATGGGTTATAAACCTAAAGGCAAAACAAAAAAATATAAAATTTTTAAAGGATAACATGGAAAAAAATCTAGGTGACTTTGGATTTGATGATAACTTTTTAGACATATCACCAAAAGCAGATCCATAAAAGAAAAAAAATGATGTTGGACTTGATTAAAGTTGAAAAATTTTGCTTGGAGAATGATACAGTTAAAAGAATGAAAAGTCAAGCCATAGGCTGGGAAAAAATATTTGTTCAGATTTGAATAAATTGGAATCATCATACATTGCCAATGGAACTATAAAATGGTGTAGTTGCTATAAAAATAGTTTGGTGGTTCTTCAAAAAACTAAACATAGAATTACCTATGACCCAGCAATTCTACTCCTAGATAGTTACCCAAAGAAATTGAATACAAGGACTTGAACAGATGTTAATATATAAATGACTTGAACAGATGTTAATATATAAATGTTTATTGCAGTATTATTTACAATAGCCAAAATGTGGAAACAACCCAAGTGTCCATCACCAGATCAATGGACAAACAAAATGTGATATATCCCTTCAATGGAATATTATTGAACCATAAAAAGAAATGAAGTTCTGATACATACTACAACATGGATGAACCTTAAAGACATTATACTAAATGAAATAAACCACACACAAAAGGACAAATATTTTAAGTTTCTACTTACATAAAATATCTAGAATGGGCAAATTCATAGAAACAGAAAGTAGATTAGAAACTGCCAGGGGTTAGGGGAAGCAGCATTGCTTTGTGGTTACAGTTTCTATTCAGAGTGATGAAAAAGTTTCAGAAATAGACAGTGGTGATGGTTGCACAACTTTGTAAATATAATTAATACCACTAACTCGTATACTTAAACATGATTATTTTTTAAAAATATGGTTATAAGGTGGCTAATTTTATATGCAATTTATAATAATTAAAATAATAATAATTAGTAATGTAATATGATTATGCAACCCATTGAATTTTATATTTTAAATGGATAATTATATGGCATGTAAATAATACTATCTAATAATGAAAATAGACCATCACTCGAAATTGATCATCACTCCAACACACAAGATGGCCACCACAAGATGGCTATCAGGGAAGGGCACTTGGGGTCAACCAGGCCTGCAGGGGAGGGCAGATGGAGGGGACCAGGCCTGCAGTGGAGGGCAGTTGGGGATGACCAGGCCTGTAGGAGAGGGTAGGTAGAGGTGATCAGAAAGGCAGGGGAGGGCATTTAAGGGATTACCAGTCCAGCAGGGAAAGACAGTTAGGGGCAGTCATGCCAGCAGGGGAGGGCAGTTAGAGGCAACGAGGCCAGTAAGGGAGAGCAGTTGGGGGTGACCAGGCCAGCAGAGGAGCAGTTAGGCATTGATCAGGTTGGCAGAGGAGTGGTTAGGAGGTGATCAGGCTGGTAGGCAGAAGCAGTTAAGGGCAATCAGGCAGGCAGGCAGGCAGGCAAGAGGTTGAGAGCCAGCACTCATAGATTTTGAGAGCCAGCAGTCCTGGATTTTAAGATGGATGTTCAACTGCCTGTTTAGTCAGACATCCCTCGAGTGGTCCCAGATTGGAGAGGATGCAGACTGAGCTGTGGGACACACCCTCCCTGTGCACGAATTTTATGCACCGGGCCTCTAGTCTATACTAATAAAAGGATAATATGCAAATTGGTCATGATGCCCTCATATTAACAACCAAACAGCAGGTTGCATGGGATGACCAGGTTGGCAGGGGGGACAGTGAGGGGAGACCAGGCCAGTATGGGGGGCAGTTAGAGGTGATCAGGCAGACAAGCAGGTGAGCAGTTAGGAGCCAGCAGTTCATGTGAGAGGGATGTTCAACTGCTAGTTTCAGCCTGATCCCTGGTATCAGGCCAAAACCAGCAGTCAGACATCCCCTGAGGGGTCCCAGGTTGTAGAGAGTCCAGGCTGGGCTGAGGGGATCCCCCCAAATGGACAAATTTTGTGCACCAAGCCTCTAGTTTCTTAATAAAGCTGTTAAAATATATAATCATACTAGTGGTCCAGTGCATGAAATCCCCCTCAGGGGGATCGGGCCTAAGCTGGCAGTCAGACATCCCTTTCTCAGTCTGGGGCTCTCACTGTCTGGGATCCCTCACTCCTTACTGCCCTCCTGCAGTGGAAGTGGGAGAGGCTGCTGCCACCGCCATTGCACTTGTCAGCTGTAAGCCTGGCTTCTGGCTTACCAGCCCTCCCCCTGTGGGAGCACACTGACCACTAGTGGGCAGCTCCTGCATTGAGCATCTGCCCCCTGGTGATCAGTGCATGTCATAGTGACTGGTTGTTCTGCCAGTTGTTGCTCCACTTGGTTGATTTGGATATTAGGGTTTTATTATATAGGAATTAGCTCTTTAAATAATTCTAAATGTTAATCTTTGGCTGGTTGCATATGTTACAAATAAAACATTCTTTGCTACCAGAACCTATGCAGTTTCTCAGATAGCCAGAGTACAAATATTGAAGAATCCCTAGTGTTCAGAATCTATTGGTTCCTGGTTTTCATATAAAAATTAGCTGAAGTTTGAAAAATGAAGTATCAACCAAATACTTTATTCAAATATTTTTGGTTCCTAGGATATCTGTATTTCTCTTAATCTCTAACTTAATTCTTCTTCAAGGTATCTTTTGTTTAGCAGAAGTTCTTAATTTAGCTGTTATGCTTATCAATCTTTTCTTTTATGAATAAAGCTTTTTTTGGTCTTTCTAAGGAAGTCCTTTCTTTAAAAATATATATTTTATTGATTTTTCATAGAGAGGAAGGGGGGAGGAATAGAGAATTAAAAACATCGGTGTTATATTTTAGTAGAGACATGGTGCATGGATTCATGCACATTGTAAGGAAATTAATTAGAAGAAATATTTTAATATCTCTATTTGCCCTTTATAATAGAAGTCAGAGATTTAAAAAATTCGTAAAATGTATATGAAAATAATATATAAATTGATTTATAAATAAACAATAACAACATGATATAACAACAACAGAAACATGATATAAAACAACATTGAGGGTGGGGTAATGGAGGATAAGGACACATATGTAATACCTTAATCAATAAAGAAAAAAAGTATATATATGAAGAAAAAAAGTATATATATCCTCTGGGCCCCTTATTTAGAACTGTATCCTATCTCCCTTTAATTCAGACTGTCCTAAACCAGTGGTTGGCAAACTCAGCTCGCCAGCCACATGCGACTTTTTGGCCCCTTTAGTGTGGCTCTTCCACAAAATACCACTTGCAGGCGTGTATGTACAATGCGACTGAAACTTTGTGGCCCATGGGCAGAAGTCAGTTTTCGGCCTGGGCGAGTCTACTTTGAAGAAGTGACGTTAGAACACTATATATATATATAGTTTCAATATATATAACAACATTAATAAAGACAATGATTTATAAATTGATTAAACTTATACTAATATCTCCCTGTATACCACATTAAGAGTAAAACATTTTCAGAGAGCTTGACTAATTTCCTTTGTAATGAAATATTTAGAACATTAACTTTAACATCACAGGCTCTTCAAACTCGAGAGAAAGCAACATATAACTGACCATGTCCAAAAACGGATTCAGGTAGGAATATTACTACTCTGTCTAGAGTTTGTGCTGGTGATTTATTAATAGTCATCGCAAATGCTGGTATCACAGGAAACTGACTTTGAATTAATTTAAATGGGAGGCAAGTGTCAGATGGGAACAAATATTGTGCACACATAAGTCAATGTTTATTTTTAAATTGCCAGTGCACATCATATGTACCAGCAGGTCTGTCAGTCGGATGGTTGGACAGATGTATGGTTGGTCACTTAGCCTTTTATATATACAGATAGAGTTGTCTGCATTGTTCTTCAGTCTGAAAATACCTCCTCACTGCAGCAGCCATCACACCTTTGCCCCACTGTTGGACATGACTGAATTAATTGATCATGGAACCCTTTCCAAAGAATATGTAATGACATAGCATATAAACAAGTTCATAAATCTTCAAATATAAACTTCCAAGCTCTTCAGTAAACTTTTGCTTAGTGGAAGACAATTTATATGCGGTCTCCCTACTAGATTATAAACCCTTTGAGGGCAATTTCTTCTATTTTCTTGAAATATTACCTGATCTCATCCTTACTAATAAAAACCTAGGTGGCCCTCACATTCTCACATCACCACAAGATGGCCACCCCCACATTGTCACAAGATGGCTGGCAGGGGAGGGCAGTTGGGGGCCATTAGGCCTGCAGGGAAGGGTAGTTTGGGGCAACCAGGTCTGCAGGGGAGGGCAGTTGGTGGTGGCCAGGCCGGCAGGAGAGAGCAGTTGGGGGTGGCCAGGCTGGCAGGTAGAAGTGGTTAGGGGCAATCAGACAGGCAGGCAAGTGGTTAGGAGCCAGCCAGATTATGAGTTGGATATCCCCCGAGGGGTCCCAGATTGGAGAGGGTGCAGGCTGAGGGCCAGTCCTCTCCCCAGTGCACAAATTTCGTGCACCAGGCCTCTAGATGATATATATTGAAACTCTGGGGTTCTCTTAGGTCCTGGGATGAGCACACTGGGCACCACTCAAGAGTTGCATAGAAAATTCTTGCTAATTAATTTAGTTTTCATGATTTTTTTTTACTACACCTCAATTAAATTACTTTGGATGCTTTATTCAAGGCTCTGAGCTAGGCACTACTGAGTTAAAAAAATGAGTAAGATCTAGTTACACCTCCCAGGACCTGTATAGAAGAGATAAGACAAAAACATGACACAAAGCACAAGTTAAATGCTAAACAAGAGGTACAAACCATCTTGGGGTTCAGTGGAAAAACAATAACAATTGGATAGTTGGGTGGGAGAGGGGACAGGTGAGAAGAACCAGAAACTGTCTCACAGAGGATGTATTATTTGGGATAAGCCTTAAGTTAAAAAAAAAAAAAAAAGCAGACAGAGAATGTTGGAAGAGTAGTGTTACAGGTGCAGGGCATAGCATATACAAGGCATGAATGTAGAAAGAATGGTACGTTCACCTGGCTGTTTGGCAAGAGCATATGGAGTGTACAGCATGAGTTGTCGATTGGCGATGACCACAACATCCTATATAAAAAAGAGGTAATATGCAAATTGATCATTATGTCATCACAAGATAGCTGCCTACAACCAGGCCAGCAGGGGTTAGTGAGGGAAGACCAAATGACTAAACAGCAGGCTACGTGGGGCAACCAAGCTGGTGGGGGGAGGGGCAGGCATGAGGGGCAACCAGGCCAGCAGTGGGGGGCAGTAAGGGGTGACCAGGCTGGCGGGGGAGGGGGCAGTTAGGAGCAACCAGACCAGCAAGGGGGGAGAGTTGGGGGATATCAGGTTGGCACACAGTGAGTGGCGATCAGGCAGGTGGAGGGGGGCAGTTATGGGTGACCAGGCAGGCAGGTGAGCAATTAGGAGACAGTGGTACAGGATTGTGAGAGAGATGTTCCCCAAGCGGTTTCCAATTAGAGAGGGTACAGGCTGGGCTGAGGGGACCCCCCCCCCCCCCGCACGAATTTCGCGCACTGGGCCTCTAGTGGATAATAAAAATGTTAATGCTGTCCATAGGGAGCCACTGAAGAATTTTTCATTGGAAGGGTGATGTGGGGACCACTTGCTCCTCTCCTATCATTTGTTCTTTCTCCTGAGCTCTAGGTCCTTTGTCTCTGTCCAGCACAGCCACATATGGAAGCTTCAGCCAATGAATCAAACTTCCTGTCTATCAGGTACCTCATCTTGGAGAGCTGTCCAAAGTACGACAGTAATCCCGGCCCTAGATTCTAGTAAATGTGCACCCACTATGGGTAGAGTACTACCTCATGCCAGAATGTTGGGAAGAGGGTGTTCAACATGCAGAATACAGGTAAGAGGTCATTGGTAGATTTAATGAGAATACTTTGGGGAGTTATGATTTCAGGGTGTTAAAGAGGAAACCAAGCCGATAAGAAAAAAGGATGTGTATAGATAGTAAATTCTAAGCAGTGAGCCAGGAGAATAGACCGTAGCTAGTCAGATTTCAAGGCAGCCCAGGACTAAAATCGGTACTGCAACGAAGGGTGAAACTCAAACAACTGGAAGTTAGTTTGAGGTCACCCACCTGGCCTTACCAGCACTATCCTCCTGGTGTCATATGGAAAGAACTGGACCCTCAGGCTGTTGATATGGACTTGGAGAGGCGAGGTGTGTTTTGCGGTGTAAATGTTTTCTGTGACTTAGACTTAGAGGACACCCAGGGAGATGCAACTACCCTTGGCATGGAGACACCTTGAAGGTCTGAGGAAGCTGGTGCCTGCTGGGGAAGGAATAAAGGGAGCAGAGCAAAAAGCTTTGGTGTTTTGCTGCGGTCGGGGCGGGCTCTAACCAGGCTGCCGACCTCTAACCGGCAGTCAGCCTGGCGCCACGATCCACCTGACGCGGAGGATACCTAAGGATAGGCCGCTCTCAGCCCCGTTTCTTCACCCCGCAGGGCCTCCCGGTCCGGGCGCGCGGGGTGTGGCGGCCGACGCTGCGAGAGCTGGTTTCGAGCTCCGCCTGGCAGAACGGTAAGGCGGGACGCGGGGGAGGGGGTGCCCGCGATGCCAACCCTGCAGCTCCCCGCCGCCTCCTCCAGCCCGCCGCCCCCGCGGCACTGCGGTCCGCAGCCTCAGTGAGGAGGAAGCAGGGGCGGCGGCGGAGGCGGAGGCACCGCCCTCTTGGCCCGCGTCCCGACTTGGCGGCCTCCGCAGGATCCATGGCGGAGTCCTCGCCGGCACTGGCCCTGCGCGAAGGCAGCCCCCGCGCGCCCCGGCCCTCGACCCTCTCGCCGCCGCCGCACTTGCGATCGGGCTCCGAGCCGGAGGAGGCCGAGCTGTCGCTGAGCCTGGCCCGCACTAAGACTCGCTCCTATGGCAGCACCGCCAGTGTGCGGGCGCCGCTGTGCGCCGGCGTCATTGAGCGCCATGTGGAGCACCGCGTCCGCGCGGGCGACACGCTGCAGGGCATCGCGCTCAAGTACGGAGTCACGGTGAGCCCACCGGCCGCGGGCCGAGCGAGGGCAGTGATGGGGCTGGGGGAAGGGGGAGGGGGCGGCACAGGGCGGGGCGTGCGAGTCCTGGGGGTCGAGGAGGCAGCCATCTGTGCCCCGGAGGTTCTGCCTGCGTGCGCGCGCTCCGCTGGAGACAGAAATGGTCGCCAAAGCCGGTCCCGTAGCCAGAGGGGCGGGCCAGGTAAGTGCATCGAGTTCCCGGTGCCCTGCCCAGACTCGGACCAGATCTGTCGCGTGAGGCAGGCCAAAGAGGACAGGGTTTGGGCATCACCGGGAGCTACGTTCAACCGATTTTTCAGGCCTGTTCGTATCACCACGTCTATATTTACTCAAAGCCGAGCTGACGTGTGGACGCGGGCCGGGAATTTTGTGTGAATATGCACGGTGATGAGTCAGGAATAGTAGTTGTTCTTGCAGGATGTTCTGGTTCGATCTATTATGCTTCTTTATTTAGAAGTGAAATTACACCCCTGGGCTCACTGGCAACTGTGAATGTGACACCTGTCGCTAAGCAGCAGCCAAGAATTGGGGTCCAGGTGAGCTGGAGAGCTGTGTTTATTATAAATTTATAAGTGTGTGTGTCTTGGGCATATTGCATTACACCTCCGGGAAGAACATGGAAACCTGAGGGAACATATTGTTTCATTAAAATTACTTATAATTAACTCTGAGCTATGTGATGGCCTTTGTGCATTTGAGTTCGGTATCAGTTTTCAATGTTCTTTCCTGAAGCAAACTTAGAGGGCGATGGGAAGGAAGGTGATCTTATCTATATTTGTCTGTTAAAGTGAAACTCTTTCTGGCCCTTCACCAGTGACAGAGACTGAGTAATGTGCATTTTGCACATTCAGGTTGGTATATGTTTTCCTAGCAGGTATGTCTATCATTTAAACATTTTGAGAGCAGGGATCTTGCTGTGCAGGCCTGCACTGACATCATGCCATGGATAGTCGCATTCTTTCCTCTTGGGAGTTCCTAAAGATGGGCTTAGAACTACAGTTCTTATGTGCATTAGTGAGATCTGGTTTGGGTAAAAGCCAGAGGAAAGCAGAATTGGCAAGTAACAGTTGCTAATTCTTTTGCTGAATGTCTGCTGTGTGCCAGGCATTGCATTTGTCCTGTTCCATCTTGTTTGATTTTCCAAATAAGCCTTGAAATAGGTGTAATTAATCTCCTTTATACAGATGAGAAGATGGATGAGGGGTAAGGATACTTTCCAATATGCATATTCAATGAGACCAGCTTGAACCCGTGCAATGATAAAGCATTTGCTTTTCCCTAGATATTACTTCTAATTTCCATCTATATTTTTTTATCCTAGACTTAGCAAGAGCTCTCTTAACATCTTGGTTACTGAAGAAGGACAGTCTTTTTGTCTGGTCTCGGTGGGTCATACCTACTAGGCCAGGATGACTGCACCTAGGAACCCATGATATCCAGAGAAATGGTATTTATCTAGCCACTGCCCACATCATTTTCTCAGTAACCACTGCTTGCCATGGTTTCCCTTGACTGATTAGAGCTTCTAAACATCTGCTCCCTGCAAGTCTCCACCTTAGACCAAATGCTTTCTAACCCCTGTTTTGCACTAATATAGATCCTGTTACTCATAACTTTATCACCGCTTTATGTTAAAGTGTAAATCAGATTTTTCATTAGCTTTAGAAAGACAATTTTAAGGTGTTAAGCTGAAGTATAATGAATTGGGAACTATATAGTCCGTGGCCATAATAGTCTCAACTGCAGCACTATTGACATTGTAGACTGGAGGATTCTTTGTTTTGGAGAGGGCGGGAGGATTGTCCATCCATTGTAGGATGTTTAGCAGCATCTTTGACCTCTGCCTATATGTGCTGGTAGGAGCCCCACCCCTGTCCAGACATGGACAAATGTTCCCTGGAAAGAAACTCACTCTTGGTTGAGAACCACTGGTTTATTACATATATATCATTTACTTTGGCCCCTGAACTATACAGCTGATGACATTTTTAGAGTCTCTTCCACTGGTTATGTAGAACCAATAAAAACAATAATCCTATAACAGCGAAGTGATATTCTTGCTTGAATTAATATCAGCAGATATTAACTGGATTTATTCATTGTAAATTACGATTTTTCGGTGGAAGCTGAAAAGGTAGAAAGGTTTTGGTCTTTCCATGACTGAGCAGAAAGCATTTGATAAGTTTCTAATAGTGACTACCAGGAGCATCAGTATACTTAAGCTATTGTTTAAAGGAGTAGCTGGTGCAAGGTTGGAGATTTAGAGACCCAAGGCAGTGCCAGTGCACCTGGAAATTAAGAGTGAGTCCAGGCAAACTTAGACTTGAACATCCCATGTTTGCCAAGAGCAGAGCACAGCTCTGCAATCTTACTTAGCAGAGCAGGAACTCTGAGGGAAACCTTTCTACTGACGACAGTCCTCCACCACCCAGCTGGGAGTCCAAGCTGGACCTCAGTCCCTCGATAGTAAAAGATATTTTAGGTAGAAGGAGGTTCTCAGAGCACGTACTCTGACAAGGAGTGAAGACGGAGACCTGGTTGCTAGTCCTGGGTGACTAGGGGAACAACCTGGAAACTGGCTACATAGTCAGTGGCTAGTAGCAACGTACATCCCATGATGTGGAAATAGATGTGTTCCTCAAACTTCCTGCATAGGAGAATGCCTTGGGACAGGGTAAAAATAAAGGATGCCAGCTGACCTTGAACTTACTGGATCAGATTATCCCGAAAAGGGACACAGGGATCTTCATGTTTTTTTATGCACGGCTTCTTTGCTTGTTCCCAAAGTACTGTCCCTTCTTGGGGCTTTTGCAGTTGCTGTTCCATCTGTCTGGAACATTCTGTTCCTGAGAGCTGTATGCAGGGACCATTCATGGGTGTGTGGCCTGAGCAGTCATACAGGGCCCCATGCTTATAAGAGCCCTATGCTTACGAGAGCCCTGCACTTGGTTTAATGCTCTGCTATTGCCATCTTGAAATTTTTAATAATTTAATAATAAGTCTTTAAATTTTTAATAATAATTTTAAATAATTTGCCCCACACTTGCACTTTTCACTGAGCCCTACACATCATGTAGCTATGCTCCTTCACTGCTTTCAAGTCTTTGCTTAAATGTCTCCTCCAGGAGGCCTTCCTCACTACTCTATGTCAAATTGCAGCCCTGGTCCCCTTCCCGCCCTGCTTTTACAAACAGTATTTATCATTCATCTATTTTTTCTTTTTCTTTTTCCAGCTTCTATCTTTCTGGTAATACATTAGTGAATAAGTAAATATCCATGCTCTCATGGAGCTTTTATTTTAGTCAGTGGAGACAGTAAGTACACAAAATGTTATATGTCAGGTATTGATAAGCAAAATGAAAACATTAAGCAGGGAAAGGAGATAAGGAAGGGTAGAGCAGGTGGCTGCAATGTAAAATAGTATGGCCACGAAGACCTCACTGAGAAGGAGGTGATGGAGGGAGCCATGCAGATAGCTGTGAAGGACATTCCAGGCAAAGGAAACAGCGAGTGGAGCAAAGGTCTCAAGGTGGGGGCATAATTGACAAGTTTGGACCAGATCACGTAGGGCCATTGTAAGAACTTTGATTTTTGCCCCCTCTGAATGAGTTGGGGAGCATTGGAAGAGTTTGAACAGAGAGTCTCATGATCTCACTTATGCATTAAAAGGATCACTTTGGCTGCTGCTTTGAGACATGCAAGCATGGGGTGGTGGGGTAAGGGTAATGGAAGAGGTGGGGTGAGTGCCAAGGCAGGGAGACCAAAGAGGTGGAGGCTTTGCAATAATGTAGGTCAGAGCATAGTAGCTTGAACCAAAGCAGTACAGAAGGAAGTGGTGAAAATGATTGGGTTCTAGGTAACTTGCTGATATGCTATACATTTTCTGCTTATTAGATTACTGTTTTATTTGAGTATCTCTTCCATAGAGATGGGTCATGGGACTCAGGAAGCTTCTCTGTAGGAAATAAGAATGTGACATTTGAGAACCTGGCCAGGTCTGCCACCTGATGGACTTCGGTTCTTCTGCCAGTGATTTAGGAAATATCTTATTGATTGATTGATTTCAGAGAGGAAGGGATAGGGAGATAGAGATAGAAACATCAATGATGAGGCAGAATCATTGATCAGCTGCCTCCTGCATGCCCCCTACTGGTACTGAGCCCACAACCCAAGCATATGCCCTTGGCTGGAATTGGACCTGGGACCCTCCAGTCCGCAGGCTGATGTTCAATCCACCTAGCCAAACAGCTAGGGCAACTTAGGAAATATCTTAATGACTCTTTCCACCATCCCTTTTAGTCATTCATAGATATTAATAACTGACATTTATTATTTTTTGAGCTACTTTTATTGATCCTGGTTTGTTTGAGGCCCTATGCTAGAATGCTAGGGTTACAAGATAACATATGCTGCCCTCTTTTTAAAAAAATATGTTTTAATTGATTTTTAGGGAGAGAGGGAGGGAGAGGAATAGAGGGATAGAAATGATGAGAGAGAAACATCATCAGTCAGCTGAAACCCTAGCATGTGCCCTGACCAGGAATCGAACCATGACCTCTTGGTTCCTAGGTTGACGCTCAACCGCTGAACCACTGGCTGGGCTTGCTGTCCTCTTTTTATGCACAGTGAGTTTATCAGCTAGTGCTTCCCATCAGCCTATAGTTATGTGAGATGTCAGGTTGCTTGTGTGATTTATTTCTGTATATTCTGTGTCTAGCCCGAGTCTGGCCCATGATGGGCCCTCCACATATGGGTGGGTTTAATTCATAGGAAAGCCTGACTGGTATGAAGTCACTAGCCCTGGGGGTGAGCACACCCTTAAAGAAGGGGCCCAGTCTTAATGAGGAGTGCAGCCTGCTTGACTTGAATTGTGAAGTTGGGTTTGAGGTTAGCTCTCCAAACTGCAGAAAGATTACTGCTGCAGCTGGTGCTTCTGCAGGTTAGCTCTCCAAACTGCAGAAAGATTACTGCTGCAGATTACTGGTGCATCTTCCCTCCCCTGACCCCAGCAGTGGGTCTTTATATTGAGTTAAATATAGATTTAGATGAGAACCTCTTTACCAGAGCAAGAGGTATTAAGAAAGTGGTTCTGGGAAATGGAAACTCATTGAGCTGAGTTGAGAAATTATTAAAGGTCAGATCTCAGCCATGAACTTGCTTGGACTGGAATTTCTCTGGCTACTATTTCCTCCATTGAGACATTAAAACCCCTACCTAACCTAGTAACTAGATTCAGCTATGACTCTTGCTGTTCTTAGTGGGATGCAAGCCTCTGGAGCAAAGTTACCAGCTTCAGGCAGACCCTGCGAACTGTTTGTTTGACCACCACCCCCCGCCCCCCCCAAAAAAACACACACACACAAAAAAAACAAATGTTCAGAGAACAGATCAGAAACTGAAAGTGGGTAGGAGGCAGGGAGGGGATCCATTATTTGCATAAGCCCTTTCTTCATCTCTTGCTTTCCCTTGGCAACATGCCTGTGCTGTCCCTTCTCCAGAGGCCACATTGCCCTCAGTTATTTCTGGTCTCGTTTCATTACCAGGGTTTCTCTTTCCCTTCCAATGAGCTGCTAAGCCCAGTCACTTCTTAACACTTCCCCTAACGAGAAGTCACCTTGCTGAGAAAAGGTGAACTGATTGTCATTTTAGGGGGAACAAGTGTTAGGAGTTAGAAATGTCAATGTGTGTACATCTTTCCTGTTTATAACTTTAACCTCTGCTGCTGTTGGAAATTGTTGATGCCTACTGGTCAAAGAGAAGAGAACTATAAATAAACTAGGAGCCTGGTGCATGAAATTCGTGCACTGGGGGTGGGTGGTCCCTCAGCCCAACCTGCCCCTCTCACATACTCAGGGGATGTCCTACTGATGGCTTATAGAGGCTTTTTGCCTCGGCCAGGAGACCCCCAGCCCCCGGCGATAGCAGGCTCTGCCCCTGCTCCAGCCCCTGCCCCTGCCCAGGCCGAAAGACCCCAAGCTCCCTCAGATTGCTGGCTCCACCCCTGCTCCCTCGGCTCTGATGGCTTACCTCACAGTGACCTGGGTGCTAGGATGTTCTTGGGACACAGGCGCTGGCCGCTGATGTATGCGAATTAACTGCCCTCTTTGTTGGGTTAATTTGCATACTCACTCTGATTGGCTATGGGTGTAGCGGAGGTATGGTCAACTTACATGTTTGTCTATTATTAAGTAAGAATAGAGGCCTGGTGCCAAAATTTGTGCACGGGGGCGGGGGGGGGGGGGAGAGGGACGAGAGGGTGTCCCTCAGCCCAGCCTGCACCCTCTCCAATCTGGGACCCCTTGAGGGATGTCTGACTGCCCGGTTAGGCCCGATTCCAGTAGGATTGGGCCTAAACAGGCAGAGGGATGTCCTTCTCACAATCCAGGACTGTTGGCTCCAAAGTGCTCACCTGCCTGCCTCCCTGATTGCCCTTAACCGCTTCTGCCTGCCAGCCTGATCACCCGCTAACCACTATTCTGCCAGCCTAATTGATGTCTAACTGCTCCTGTGCCAGCCTGTTTGCCCCCAGTTTCCCTCCTCTGCCAGCCTGGTCACCCCTAACTGCCCTCCCTTGCAGGCCTGATCACCCCTAACTGTCCTCCTCTGCTGACTTGATGGCCCACAACTGCCCTCCCTTGCAGGCCTGGAACCTCCCAACAGCCCTCCCCTGCTGGCCATCTTGTGGTGGCCATCTTGTGTTCACATGGGGGCAGGATCTTTGACCACATGGGGGCAGCTCTCTTGTGTGTTGGAGTGATGGTAAATATGCAAATTACTCTTTTATTAGATAGGATAGAGGCCTGGTGCATGAGTGAGGGCCAGCTGGTTTGCCCTGAATGGTGCCCTGGATCAGGGTGGGGGTTCCCTTGTGGTGTGGGGCAGCCTGGGTGAGGAGCCTGTGGTGGTTTTCAGGCTGGCCATGCCCGCCCCCCAGTGACCCAAGTAAAGGCCCTGGGATCTGGGATTAATTTATGTTCTACAATTGAAACTTTTTAGCCTGGAGCGGAGCCAAGCCTTCTGCTCGCTCCATGGCGACAGCCATTTCTGTTTGGAACTTTGTAGCCTAGAGTGGAGGCCTAGGTGTTTGGCTTCCTCCATTGCCCTGGCAACCCTAGCCTCTGCTCTCTCCAACTCCATGGCTGCCACCATTTCTGTTGGGATTATGTATCTTCTATAATTGAAATTTTGTAGCATTGAGTGGAGGCCTAGGTCGGCAAGGGCAGGTAGAAAGCTTGGCTTCCTCCATTGCTGGGAAAACTCAAGCCTCCTTCCTGCTCTCAGTGGTGGCAACCATTTTGGTTGGGGTTTATTTGCATAATTTGCTCCTGATTGGCTGATGGGCATGGCTACGGGTGTGGCTTGATCAGAGGTCCGGTCAATTTGCATATTACTCTTTTATTAGATAGGATAGTGCTACTTGTAGTGAGAGGTATAGTAAAGTAGCCTTTAATACTTTGGGGTTTTAATATATTCTCATGTATTCTTTTTTCTATACAGCTTTATTTAGGAATAATATACATAGCGCAAAATTCACCCATTCTAAGTATACAATTCAAGTACTTTTAGTAAATTTACAGAGTTGTGCAACCATCACCAGAATCCAGTTTTAGAACAGCTCCATCACCCTGGAAAGATCCCTGTGCCCATTGCTCTTACTCCCTGTCCCTTCTCCAGCCCTAGGCAACCACAAATCTACTTTCTAACTTATAGATTGGCCTTTTTTGGATATCTTATATAATAAAAGTATAATATGCAAATTTTCCCTTGACCAGGAGTTCGACCAGGAGTTTGACCAGGGGGTAGGGCTGGCGGAGGTGGCAGGTGGCCAGGGGAAGAGAGGCACTGCTGGCTGGCAGCCTATAGGGACCCTACCTGTGCACAAATTTCATGCACTGGGCCTCTAGTGTCATATAAGTGGAGTGTCATATATTCTGAGATAGTGTGGAAAAGAAATAAATCTTGCCAAAACCGGTTTGGCTTAGTAGATAAGAGTGTCGGCCTGCAGACTGAAAGGTCCCAGGTTCGATTCTGGTCAAGGGCATGTACCTTGGTTATGGGCACATCTCCAGTGGGGGTGTGCAGGAGGCAGCTGATCAATGTTTCTAACTTTCTATCCCTCTCCCTTCCTCTCTGTAAAATAATCAATAAAAAAAAAAAGAGTAGAATGCATAAACATCTAAACAAAAATTTAAAAAAAAAGAAAAGAAATAAATCTTTTCCCCTGTTAGCACATGGCAGTGGAAGGGTATGGTTGCCACCAAAACTTAGGACTTAACAGGGGACAGTAGGGTGGTGTGAATACAGAACTTACTAGAAAATGATTTAGAGAGAATTTTATAATAGGTAAGTCTTTTCTGTAAAATGATAATGAAATGAGAGCTGTATATATGTGAAAATATTCTGCAAGCCACACAGTGCTATGTCATTGTTAGTTATTATGTACTAGAAGGCCAGTGCACAAAATTCCTTCACTAGGTAAGGTTCCTAGTTCTGGCCGGTGATCAGGGCTGATCAGGGACTTCCTTCCCCAGCTGCTGGCTGCTTGCCAGGGCCTTCATTCATTCCATGCTGCCCCCTAGTGGTCAGCGCATGTGATAGTGAGCAATTGAACTTGTGGTAGGTCAAACTCCTGAGAGGACAGTTTGCATATTAGCTTTTTATTATATACTAGAGGTCCGGTGCACGAAATTTGTGCATGGGGAGCGGGGATGTCCCTCAGCCCAGCCTGCACCTTCTCCAATCTGGGACCCCTTGAGGGATGTCCAACTGATGGTTTAGGCCCTATCCTGATAGGATCGGGCCTAATCGGGCAGTCGAACATCCTTCTCACAATCCAGGACTGCTGGCTCCAAACTGCTCACCTGCCTACCTCCCTGATTGCCCCTAACCAGTTCTGCCTGCCAGCCTGATCACCCCCTAACCACTACCCTGCCAGCCTAATTGATGTCTAACTGCTCCCCTGCCAGCCTGTTTGCCCCCAAATTCCCTCCTCTGCTGTCCTGGTTACCCCTAACTGCCTTCCCCTGCAGGCTTAATAGTCCCCAAGTACCCTTCCTTGCAGGCCTGCTCCTTCCTAACTGCCCTCCCCTGCTGGCCTGTTTGCCCACAATTGCCCTCCATTGCAGGCCTGGAACCTCCCAAACGCCCTCCCCAGCTGGCCATCTTGTGGTGGCCATCTTGTGTCCACATGGGGGCAGGATCTTTGACCACATGGGGACAGCCCTCTTGTGTGTTGGAGTGATGGTCAATTTGCATATTACTCTTTTATTAGATAGCATAGAGGCCTGGTGCATTGGGGGGGGCTGGCTGGTTTGCCCTAAAGGGTGTCCTGGATCAGGGTGGGGGTTCCCTTGGGGTGTGGGGCAGCCTGGGTGAGAGGCCTGTGGTGGTTTTCAGGCTGGCCATGCCTCCCAGTGACCCAAGAAGAGGCCCTAGGATCTGGGATTAATTTATGTTCTACAATTGAAACTTTGTAGCAAAGAGCGGAGCCAAGCCTTCTGTTTGCTCCGTGGCAACAGCCATTTCTGTTTAAATTCTATAATTGAAACTTTGTAGCCTAGACTGGAGGCCTAGGCCCTAGGACTACAGAAGTTTGGTTTGTTCCATCACCTGCGCAATCCTAGCTTCTGCTCTCTCCAGCTCCGTGGCTGCTGCCATTTCTGTTGGAATATATCTTCTATAATCAACGGCAGGTGGAAAGCTTGGCTTCCTCCATTGCTGGGAAAACCCAAGCCTCCCTCTTGCTCTCAGTGGCTGCAGCCATCTTGGTTGGTGTTTATTTGCATAATTTGCTCCTGATTGGCTGATGGGCGTGGCTGTGAGCATGGCCTGATTGGAGGTTCAGTCAATTTGCATATTACTCTTTTATTAGATAGGATGATACTTAAATGTCTTTAGAAGGGGGTGTGTGTTTTAATAAGTTTTTGTTGATTTTAGAGAGAGGAAGGGAGAGGAAGAAAGAGAGAAACATCAGTGATGAGAGAGAATCATTGATTGACTTCCTGCCTGCACACCTCACACTGGGAATGGAGCCCACAACCCGGGCATGTGCCCTGACCAGTTATTGAACCATGACCTCCTTGTTCATAGGTTGACACTCAACCACTGAGTCATATGGGCAGGCAAGGACATGTCTTTTTTAAGGTGTGGAGAGTGTTAACCTTAAAATAAAAGACCTTGTAAAATGAGAGGCAACATGCATTTATTGAGATAAGAAAGGATAACTATTTGGGAAACATTAATTCAAGCAAAATCTCAAATAATACTCCAATTAGGAGACAAAGGCATTTGTGAGAATGGGAAGGGGAACAATTACATCAACAGAAGGGAGACATTTTCATTGGTGCAGGTAACATAGTGATATTAATGCTAAACAATTTAAAAAATTTTTTAGTCCAATAGTCATAATAACTGCTTTCTTGTTATCTTTGCAAACAGTGTTTTGGGATGCAGTGTTGCTTTAGGCTCAGTCGGAAGGTTATTTTGCCCTGTTTTGAATATTCCAAGGTTTGAGCATAAGAATGTAAAGCAGTTCAGCTGGTATGGCAGCTCTAGCTCCATTTTAATTACTTTTACCTGTTTTTAAAAATTTTGTTGTTAATCCTCAACAGAGGATATTTTTCCATTGATTTGTAGGGAGAGTGGCAGAGAGAGGGAAAGACAGAGGGAAACATGGATGTGAGAGAAACACATCGATTGATTGCCTCCTGCATGCGCCCCAGCCAGGGCCCAGGCAGGGAGGAGCCTGCATCCAAGGTTTGTGCCCTTGACCGGAATTCAACCTGGGACCGTTTGGTCCACAGGCCGACGCTCTATCCACTGAGCCAAACTGGTTAGGGCTCCATTTTATTTTATTTTTTTTATTTTTTTTAGGGCTCCATTTTAAAGTGGCTCAGTTTATATTATTACTGTTAAAGAGGAAGGAAAACATTTTGAAATTTGCATTCACTGTTAGGCAGGCAGCCTGATGACACTGGCCAGAGTTGCTTTTGGGGAGAGCTCTTGGCCATGCTCAGCAGCTGCCATGGAGCTACCTTTTGTGGGGGAAGTTTTGTGATTTCCCTCATAGTAAATTCACCTTTAGAGACCATTTACAGGAGTCATTTTAAACAAATTGTTGTCAAGTTATTGATGACACTTGATCTACCTAATTTCATCATGGTTGACCTTGTGGCCTCCCTGTTAGCTCTTAATTATTCTGTAATCTGTATCTTAATGACTAGACAGTAAACTTGATTGAGTCATACTGTTCAATCCTGATTAGAAAAGAGTTTTGAAATGAAAGCATTTGATTGCTATCCCTCTCCTGTACTCATTTGCCCCCAAGAAACGGAGGGTAGCTTTGGGTCACCTGGAAAAGGTCACACTTTCTATTCTCAGCATTCATTGGGTATTAGAAAATGTTAAACAGGTAACCTTGAGACAGCTGTAGAGTTTTCAAGGTCTTCCATGGATTGGATCATGACGCTTCTTCGTTTTATGTGAGGTGAAATTCCCAGAACATTAGCCCCATCTAAGTTCAGATAAAAGTATGAAATATTCAGAAAACATCACTTCATTGTTTGGGATTATTTAGTCTCTTGTCGATGCTACTGCAGTTTCCTCCATAACCAGGCTTCCCTGAATCCTTTTTCCACAGAGTGACCTTTAGCTGTAATCAGATCATCTCCCTCCCTTCCTGCACTGCACAATGGCTTCCCATCACTTTTAAAGTAAAACCCAAATTTCTTACCCTGGCACCCTGGCACCCAGAGGCTATGAAAGAGTTGGAGGTTGTAGAACCTGTATTAAATTCTAATTCTTCATCTGCCAGTTGTATTGTGACTCCATGTGATATAACCTCTATGAACTTTGTTCCCTTTATTAGTAAAGGGGAGATGCAAATACTCTATAAGGCATAAGAAAATGAGATACTGTATGTAAAGTACTCTCTCCCTCCTCTCTTTACCTGTCTCACTTATACCCATTCTTCAAGGTCAATTTAAAGTAAAAGGAATCAATATCAGAACCCCATCTTCTCTGTGAGGCCTTTCTTAATGACCACAGCTCAGGCCTATAGACTTATCTCTGTGCCACCTCCTGCATCCATTATGTTGACCAAATACAATTCAAGAGACACAGGAAGCACTAAAATAACAGATAATCCTATGTAATAAAACCCTAATATGCACAAACCTCTCCAAGAACACTTCCCTAATAATTGCCCTGGTAGAATAATATATAAATCTAATTGAGATGAATATTTTAGATAGATATTATCTAAATATAGGAATGGGTAAAATTAATTGCCCAGAGGAAAAATTGGAACTTCTGGACAATAGCAGATATCTGTTTCCCCTCAGATCCTTCCTTATCTGATAATAGACATTTTCTGTTCCTAATCGATGTTACTGGTTTATTATTGTTACTTTTATTCCTGGTATGTAAATGTTATACTAGATACAGAAAAACAAAACTTGACAAACAGCAAAAAGACTCAGATCATTGTGGCTCAAAAATTAGAAATGATCCAGAATACTTTTAACAAGTACAGATCTGACTGCTTCCCATTTACCTGCACATTTTGAATAATAATAACTCAACCTTAAAGGCCATCTAAGGTTATGGTGTTGCCCCATCCCCAGTGGTCCACCTTTTTAGCAAGACTTGCTGACGCTGAGACATCCTAGGACTGAGCCTTCCTAGCACTGGGGTATTCCATTATCCAACCAAAGGTTGGTCATCATTGTATCCTTTGGATTGATTTATGACCACAAGGGGGCTGTGTGGACAAAAAGGGCCACATGCTAAGCTGACAAGCTCAGGAAAGGCCCGCATGGTGGTCTTGCAAAATCAGAGACCTAGAGTAACCATAAAGGAGGGGCTGAAACTTTAACTAAAAAAGATTATAGTGGGTAGTCATGTCCTAGGCCAGTATTTTCCCTGACAAAGATCAACTTAGATCTTTACTGAACCCATTTGTCTTTTTGCCTCTAAGATAACATATCTGAAATATATGGATAACTTCTAACTTCATTTTTTCCCCTCCGGACCCCTCAGGGCACAACAATAACCTCATTGTAATTGTTATCAAATTAATTGTCAGCTGTTAACTATGTTAAAACATCCTGTATCCATCTATGTAAAACAAGCATATGTCCATCATTTCACTTTTTATCCTATCCCAAAGGTTTCCCCACTTTGCTTTATCCCACCTCCTTAATCATCAATGGATTTTGTGTAACCCACTTACATATTTTCCTTTTGATGGTAATTTATAAAAATAATATATGAACTTCCGATTCTTCGGGGTATTATCTCAATTTGTTGAACAACATAAACTGGGCCGAGGGACCCATACCCTCAGTGCACGAATTTCATGCACTGGGCTTCTAGGAGATCATAAAAAATCAGATAATGGAAACGTTAAAATAAGAATGGAATTTATTAAATAAGTGCTGAAAATTCTGTATTGTTTAACTTCAGGGATTTAAAACTGCTTGGAAAAAGCTTTCTTGTAGGGCAATTCATATAGTGGAGGGAAATTAGTCTTGCCATCTTTAAAATTGGGAGAAAGAATTTCCTGACATCTCCTGAAATAACTGGGGGTATCTCAATAGGTGGCAAAGCCAGACTTAAGAGTCTCAAACCCAGATAAAGCATTGCACACATTTTGCTCATGGATACTTTTGTTTTATTTTACTTTTTAAAAAAACATTCATTTTAAAAATTTCTTTACTAAGGTATTACATATGTGTCCTCATCACCGATTACCCCTTCCAATCCCTCCCTCCCCCCATCACCACTTATGCCCTCAGCCCCCTGGTGTCCATGCCCATTGATTAGGCTTATATGCATGCATACAAGTCCTTTGGTTGATCTCTTCTCCTTACCCCCACCTTCCCCTACCATCCCTCTGAGGTTTGACAGTCAATGCTTTTCTGTCTCTGTTCATCAGTTTATGTTGTTCATTGTATTCCATAAATGAGTGAGTTCATGTGATACTTATCTTTCTTTGACTGGCTTATTTCGCTTAGCATAGTGTTCTCCAGTTCCATCCATGCTCTAGTTTGAAGCAGCCACCTTTTCCTCCTTTTTCTTTTTCTTAAATAATACCTTTCAGCATTTCATATAATACTGGTTTGGTATTGATGAACTCCTTTAGCTTCTTCTTATCTGTGAAGCTCCTTATCTGACCTTCAATTCTGAATGATAGCTTTGCTGGGTAGAGTAATCTTGGTTGTAGGTTCTTGCTATTCATCACTTTGAAAATTTCTTGCCACTTCCATCTAGCCTGCATAGTTTCTTTTGAGAAATCAGCTGACAATTGTATGGGTGCTCCCTTGTAGGTAATTAAGTGTTTTTCTCTTGCTGCTTTTAATATTCTCTCTTTGTCCTTTGCTCTTGGCATTTTAATTATGATGTGTCTTGGTGTGATCCTCTTTGGATTCCTTTTGCTTGGTGTTCTGTGTGCTTCCTGTACCTGTAAGTCTATTTCTTTCACCAGGTGAGGGAAGTTTTCAGTCATTATTTCTTCAAATATGTTTTCCGTATCTTGCTCTCTCTCTTCTTCTGGAACCCCCATAATTCTGATGTTGGTACGTTTGAAGTTGTCCCAGAGGCTTCTTACACTATCCTCAAATTTTTGGATTCTTTTTTCTTTTCCAGTTGAGTGTTTTTGGTCTCTTGGTATTTCAAACCTTTCACTTGATTATTGCTTTCCTCTAGTCTGCTGTTGGGTTTCTGTAAAATATTTTTTATTTCAGTCAGTGTATGTTTAGTTTCTAGTTGGTCCTTTTTCATATCCACGAGGGTCTTGTTCATATTCTCGCTAAGCTTATTGGCCTTTTCTAGGAGCCTCTTGAAATACCTTATAACTGTGGTTTTGAATTCTATATCCAGTCGTTTGTTTTCCTCTATTTCTTTTGTTTGCAATCTGTTTCTTTCTCTCCCCATTTTCACTGCTTCCCTAAGCTGGTAGGGTAGCTTTGTGTGCTAGGTGTCTCGGCCTCCCTTGTTACCTGAGGTGTACACTCTTGGTGCATCCCTTTGTGGACTGTGTGTACAGCCTTGTTGCATATAAGTCTTGTTTGTTGTTGGTATCACTGGGAGGAATTGACCTCCAGGCCAACTGGCTGTGAGGATCAGCTGTGTCTACTCTTGGAGACAGCCTTATGCGCTAGGATTTGCAAACTTGCCAAAGTCTCTGTGCTCAGTTTGGATGGGGCAGAGTTTCTGGGTGGGGTGGAGTTTCGGGGTGGAGCCAACAGCCTTGGCTTCCAGTCAGCCCTGGCCCATGAGGTCACCGGGTCCTAGAGTCCTCAGGCAATTTCTGCAAGCACCTCTGTGAGAAAGGTGCCCTCGCGTTTCGCCTGCTGCCATACCATCCAGTCCCCAATGAATCCGGAATCTCAGATTTTCGCCTGGCACCTGGGTTCAGTGCAGTCAGAACTCCTTTTCCCTTCCGCCAGACTCCAGCCACATAGTCAACAGATCGCCCTCCCCATGAGCACTCGTGCACACCCCCAGAGCTCCACCTCTGGCCGGAGCTCCTTTCTCCTGCCAGACACCAGCAGCAGCCCCGTTCATCCTCTCTGTGCGCACTCTCATGCACGCCTCTGGAGCTCTGCCTTTTGCTCTTCCCCTGGGATTCTGCCCACAATCCACACTCTCCCTGTAAGGGCCTGGTTCCCCCGGGTTTTGAGTGCAAAATGTACTGGGTTCAGTGAAGCCTGGAGTTTTTGTCTCCTTTCTGTTAGAGCTCCCCTGCCAGGCGTTCAGACACCCCATCTTCTCGCGTGCACCAGTCTCCTACCTTACTTGGGCTTTGCAGAGGTTCTGATTATCTGTGTGCACTTCTATGTCCCTCTAGTTTCAGATCTTCCAGTCAGCCAGCCTTCCCATGGTTCTGGACAGTGTCCGTTTTGTCCTTTAGTTGTATTCTCGAAATTGTTGTGTGGGGCAAAAGCCTAGGTGTTTACCTATGCTGCCATCTTGGTTTCTCTCCTTAAAAAACATATTTTTATTAATTTCAGAGAGGAAGGGAGAGGGAGAGAGAGATAGAAACATCAATGATGAGAGGTAATCATTGATTGGCTGTCTCCTGCATGCTGCCTACTGGGAATCGAGCCCACAACCCAAGAATGTGCCCTTGACTGGAATCGAACCCAGGACCTTTCATTCTGCAGGCTGGTGTTCTATCCACTGAGCCAAACCAGCTAGGGCTATTTTACTTTTTAAATTTTATTTTATGAGTATCTTTAGTTCTGTGTTGCATAATAAACCATATTTCTGGGTTTATTTATATGTAACTCTGTGTCCTTTTTTTTTAATATTTTAGATGGAACAGATTAAAAGGGCAAATAAACTGTTTACCAATGATTGCATATTTCTGAAGAAAACTTTGAACATCCCAGTTATTTCAGAGAAGCCTTTGCTGTTTAATGGACTTAACTCAGTGGATTCTCCAGAAAGTGAAACTGTCCATGGCCTTTTTTCTCACGAAGAAGAGCTGGTAGCAGTTGTGGAAGACCCGCCTTCTCCCAGTCCTCTGGCGTCTCCTGTGCAGCCAGTGCCGGCCGAGGAAGTGTCAGCCAGAGATTTCCTGCAGAGACTTGACTTGCAGATTAAGTTATCAACACAGGCAGCCAGGAAACTAAAAGAAGAGAGCAGGTAAAAGTACGCGGGTACAATGTCAGAGACTGAATAAATTACTCTTAAGCGTTACACATGGTAAAATTTTATTTTGTTTTTGCTTTAAAAAACTATGTTTTAATTCCAGAAAAGCATTTTTAATATTTGAAATCTAAACAGTCATTGTATTCTATATAAGGCTTGATCTGTTGCAATGCTTTGTCTCTGTGAGTTATTATAAAAACTAGAGGCCCAGTGCACGAAATTCATGCACTGGGTGTGTGTGTGTGTGGGGGGGGGATGTTCCTCAACCTGGCCTGTGCCCTCTTGCAGTCCGGGAGCCCTCAGGGGGTATTGGATTGCTGGCTTTGGACCCCCCTAGGGGAGTGGGCCTAAGCCATCAGTTGGACATCCCTCTAGCAGTCCAGGACCCCTCGCTCCATACCACCCACCTGCTCGCTGCTCCTTAGCACTGCTGCAGAGGCGGGAGAGGCTCCCTCCACCACCGCTGCACTCGCCAGTTGTGAGCCCAGCTTCTGGCTGTGCAGTGCTCCCCTGTGGGAGTGGCCTGATCACCCCTGTCTTGCCCCCCCTGCCAGCCTGATTGCCCCTACCTTGCCCCTTTGCCTGTCTGATTGCCTCTAACCTCTGCCTGCCTGCCTGATCGCCCCTAACTGCCCTCCCCTGTCGGCCTGATCTTGCCCCTAACTGCTCAATCCTGCTGGCCTGATCATCCTTAACTGCCCTCTCTGCCAGTCTAATCTCACTTCCAACTACATTCTTCTGGTGGCCTGATCTCGCCCCCAACTGCCCTCCCCTGCAGGCCTGATCTCACCTCCAACAGCCCTCCCCTGTTGGCCTTGTCGCCCCTAACTGCCTCTGCCTTGGCCCCCACCACCATGCCTTTGTCTGGAAGGAGGTCGGATATCTGGAAGATGGCCGGTTGACCCAGTCTACTTAGCATATTACCCTTTTATTAGTATAGACTAGAAGCCCAGTGCACGAAATTCGTGCCGGGGGTTGGGGGGAGGCGGGGGAGTGTCCCTTAGCCCAGCCTGCATCCTCTCCAATCTGGGACCTCTCGAGGGATGTCCGACTGCCCATTTAGGCTCGATCCCAGTAAGATCCGGGTAGGATCGGGCCTAAACAGGCAGTCAGACATCCTTCTCACAATCCAGGACTGCTGGCTCCAAACTGCTCAACTGCCTGCCTCCCTGATTGCCCCTAACCGCTTCTGCCTGCCAGCCTGATCACCCACTAACCACTGCCCTGCCAGCCTGATTGATGTCTAACTGCTCCCCGGCCAGCCTGTTTGCCCCCAACTTCCCTCCTCTGCCGGCCTGGTCACCCCTAACTGCCCTCCCCTGCAGGCTTGATCGCCCCCAACTGCATTCCCTTGCAGGCCTGGAACTTCCCAACTGCCCTCCCCTGCTGGCCTGATCACTCCCAACTGCCTTCCCTTGCAGGCCTGGAACCTCCCAACGGCCCTCCCCTGCTGGCCATCTTGTGGTGGTCATCTTGTGTCCACATGGGGGCAGCCCTCTTGTGTATTTGGGTGATGATCAATCTGCGTATTACTCTTTTATTAGATAGGATAGAGGCCTGGTGCATGGGTGGGGACCGTCTGGTTTGCCCTGAAGAGTGTCCTGGATCAGGGTGGGGGTTCCCTTGGGGTATGGGGAGGCCTGGGTGAGGGACCTGTGGTGGTTTGCAGGCCAGCCACTCCCCCCAGCGACCCAAGCGGAGGGCCTGGGATCTGGGATTAATTTATGTTCTACAATTGAAACTTTGTAGCCTGGAGCAGAGCCAAGCCTTCTGCTTGCTCTGTGGCAGCACATTTCTGTTTGGAACTTTGTAGCCTAGAGTGGAGGCCTAGGCTAGGGCTGCAGAAGTTTGGCTTCTTCCATCACCCCGACAACCCTAGCCTCTTCTCTCTTCAGCTCCATGGCTGTTGCCATTTCTGTTGGGATTATGTATCTTCTATAATTGAAACTTTGTAGCATTGAGTGGAGGCCTAGGTCACCAAGGGAATGCAGAAAGCTTGGCTTCCTCCATTGCCGGGGAAACCCACACCTCCCTCCTGCTCTCAGTGGTGGCAGCCATCTTGGTTGGGGTTTATTTGCATAATTTACTCCTGATTAGCTGGTGGGCGTGGCTGTGGGTATGGCTTGATCGAGGTATGGTCAATTTGCATATTACTCTTTTCCTAGATAGGATTTGCTTCTTTGCTTAGTAGCATAACTGTCCAGCTAGGAATCCTGGGCAGTAGCCAGGTGGACACATATAGTTGACATTTTCAAAGGAAGCAGTACCCTAGAGAATACTTAGTAAAATACTGATCCTTATAAAATTTGTGAAAGACATTGTCCATTGTTTGCTTTCAGATGTTTCTTACATTGCTCATGTGAGTTTTCTCCTTTGTTTTTAAATTTGGTACTAGGGCGAACTTTTCTCACTTCTACAGAATTAGTTTCCTTCTTCCTTCCCTATTCCAAGAAGGGCAACCTTGCCTCTTTTACCCTTACCAGAAAGGTTGCAACTGAAATTGATGCTCAGTTCAACCACTATAATATTTCTTATGGTTAATATATTTGTAGCCTTCTCTTTTCTTTAGTCCTGATTTTTTATTTCTATTTTATTCATCTTATTATATGTATTCCTTTGTCATAGACATCTCAATTCCTTTTGAAAAAGAGGTGAACTATTAAAAATATAAACATATAAATGAGAATATAACTTATAATTTAATATAAGTTTTATTACTTTATGCAAATGTAATATAATATAAATAAATGTAAATATATAGCAAGTACTATTCTTTTTTTCCAGTAATTGAGACATCAATAAGATGGAATAAATAAGGTACACCTCAATGAGTATTTGTACTTTATACAATTTTTAATGCATGAACAATATTGTAAGTTGATGACATCTGCACTTCTTTGTCAAGTGGACATTAAGTTGTATGATAAGTATATGTGTTAGTTTTCTGAATACAGTTTTTAAACACTAGTTTATGCTATATTCCTTTTTTTTCTTTCCAGAGATGAAGACAATCCGTACACAACTTCACTCTACCATAGTTAGATGAACAGGGGCCATAATCACACCTGGACTGAGAGAGAGTTGGATCATAAGGAAACCAACAACTGAATATTCAAAAGCACCTCTTTTGGATTCTCAGAGTGTACATCTTTAAATCACAATTAACTAGTTCCACTGCAGTTGCACTAAAGTGATTGGTTCCCTCTGGCTTTCTATAATTTTATGTGTGCGTTATGGCATGATAACAAAAGCTCATCACTTTTGTAGGTGCTGGTAGTTTTTAAACTTGATTTTTGTAAATACTCGTTGACATAAAGCATCAAAGACTGCTTATCTCTTGAGAATTCCTAATTATGTGAAAAACATGGTTGCTGTTTGAGTGATGCGGGCTTTGCTATGTGTTTATAATTAAGTGCTATATATATTTGGATATGTATTACATATTCTGTATTAATATAGAGAACCAAATTTTGTCTGCTATTTTGTAAAAGTAAGTTACCAAAGTCTGAAAAAAATAAACTATGTTTTTACATTTGAGTCTCCAATTTTTTTAACAAATGAGAAAATTTTTAAGTTATATTTTTGAAATAGTGACAGCTTTTCCTCTACTTTTATGGCTTTTTATTATTTTAATTGCAGTTTTGAAAAGTTTTAGTAATCTAAAAGCAAATCAATTGCAGTTACTAGTAACCTTTACACTCTCGTAATATTTGACTTGATATGTTTCACATATAGTGAGAACATGGAATACGATCAATAGAAGAAAAAAGCAATACAATGAGCTGACACATTGACGACTTTTAGTTTAGATTTCATTGATTAGTCACTTTATAAAGTGTTTTGTAGTCACTGTGCTCATTTGAATGAAGGGTTTGGTTTTTATTCACATAATTTGAATTGTCTTACTTTTATTATATGTATAGGTTACAGCAGGAAACCTTAAGTAATACATTCTTTACAGTTAAACATGTTTTTGTCTCAATTTCTATTCAAATGGTGGGTTAAATAAATCTTTAAGCTTTCACAAAATTCCTCATATTTATTCCTTCCCAACGTCCCAAAAGGGACTACTTTTTGAGGGACAAAGAGGACCTTTATTTCTTAACTTTCCCTCTTTCTCTTTCCTGACTTTCTTCTCCATCTTGATCCTCTAGGTCTTCCTTCCATTAAGCATGAAACTGTGCCCTTAGGTGCCAGTGCATCAGAGCTCACCGAACCAGAGTTGCACGTGTCCAACCCTTGAGGCACGAATGGGAAACAGTAGCTGTTTGTCCTTGTCATGAATTTCTTGTTTGTCCACAATGTATATAACCCCTTGTGTTTATTATTATTATTATTATTATTTTTGAGAGAGAGAGAGAGAGAGAAGGGAGAGGGAGATAGAAACATTCATGAGAAACATTGATCAGCTGCCTCATGCTTGTCCTCTTCCCATCCCCCCCTCCTACCCCCCCCTCCCACACACACACCTGAGGACTGAGCCAGCAGCCTGGGCATATGCCCTGATTGGGAGTTGAACCAGTGACCTGTTGGTGTCTGGGATGACGCTCAACCAACTAAGACATACTTGCCAGGTGTATTTTGTTTTTTTATTTCATTTTTAAATGATAACATCTTGTTTTTATTTCTCGTTTTTTCTCTCATGTTATTATCCTATATAATAGAGGTAATATGCAAATTAACCCTCAAGCTGTAACACCATTACAAGATGATGCACACAGCAGGGGTGGGCCAGCTGATCCTTGTGCCCGCCACTGAAGTTCCCTCAGCCCTGCCAGGGGGTGGGTCCCTGCAGCTGTTACATGTGGCTTCCCCTGAGTTCCCTCTGTCCTTGTGGGGGTGGGGGTGGAGGAGAGGTCCTGGCTGCTGCTCTGTGCAGCTTCCACTGGGGTGACCAGGCTGACAGGGGAGGGGAGTTGGGGGCGATTGGACTGGCAGGGAAGCAGTTAGGGGGTGATCAGGCTTGCAAGCCAAAACAGTTAGGGGCAATCAGGCAGCCAGGCAGGTGGCGGTTAGGAGCCAGCAGTCCCAGATTGTAAGAGAGGGATGTCTGACTGCCGGACATTTCTCAAGGGGCCTAGGATTGGAGAGGGTGCAGGCTGGGCTGAGAGCAATCCCCCAGTGCACAAATTTCACGCACCAGGCCTCTAGTCATCTATAATAGAGGGTGATCTCTTGTCATGCTGTGCTGTTTTCTTGTATTCTATTACCTGAATGATGTGAAATTCATTGGAAGAGGAGAAAACTAAAAGAAATAAAGAAATGAAGGAAAACAGCTGTGGCTATAAGACAAAGCTCTGGCGTCTATGTAGGCTCAGGAATTTAAAAAATGTAAAGTTATAATGTTTAACATAAAATTGTCTGAAACATGAGAGTAACCCAAAATACATAATTCCAAAAATATTACCCAAAGGATATAACAAGCTGAAAATGGAAATTAAGTCACAATCTCAAAAACTTTTTTCTTTATATATTTTATTTTTGTCTGAGGGTCTCTCTCTCTCAGCAATTTCTAGCCAAAACATCTCTCTCCTTTTCCAAGTTATTAAAAACTTTGAACTAATTGCGGCTGCAGTAAAACTGGCCTGGACTGGCGTTGATTAGTCCTTGCCTGCACATGGAATCACTGTGGAAGAATGAAATGACATAAGAAACCTGGGTTCTAGGTTCAGCTTTACCACATCTTGGCCATATGAACTTGAGCATATCTTGTGCCCCTGTTTATGTTTTGCAAAGCAGTTCTCTTACATATAAAACAGAACTGATGATCTCTCTTTTACTTTGGGTATCAATAGGAGCTGGTGAATGTCTGTGGGCTCAGAAAGTTACAATAAACTCACAAATTTCTTATTTTAAAAAATACTGCAGAGATTTAGATATAGAAAAGCAAATAGGTAAAATGCTTTCATCACAGCAAGTTTTCTGATGTAGAAGCAGCACATTTGGACTACAGGACATGGGTGAAGTAGAGTCGGTCACGTTATCAAGGTTAACATTAAGACAAGTCGGATTCATCATGCTTTGGCAAGTGTAGCTTGGGCAAAGGTGTTTTTAGTTTTCTTTCACCACTTACCAGAGTATTGGCTTCTCTATAATAGATTAAGAGTTTAGGTTTTTTGGCATGCCAAGCTTTGGGTTTTGTTTATTTTTGCAACTCTAGAGAGGATGGGAGGAGCAGCAGGGGTCTCCTACCCTGAAAATAGCCTCTTCCATTTTCCCCTATGAGTTCCCAGTCCTCACCAAAAAATACCAAGTAGGGGCATTTAAGACAAGTATCAGACTTTTAAAGTAGTGACAGCTAATACACAAAGCATTATGTGATTTTTATGATTTTCAACTGAAATATACAGAAAAATATGTAATTTATACCGCATAACCCATTTTCAAATCATTCTTTAGCTTGGGAACATTTCCCAGTAACATTTCAGGAGGACCCTGGGCAAGTTGTGGCGGTGGCTGAGGAAGAGGATTTCCAGGGACCAGAGGTTTGAAATTGTTTTCCTCCAGGGAACCTCAGCTAATCAGCTTTGGTTCACAGGGAAGGAAGGGAATGATTTTTATCTCTGTTTCTGCCCCACCCTCTGGTCCTCTTGCTCTCTGCTGAGAAATCGTGGCTTGGAACAAATCCAGTTTAGGAAACTCAGAGCTGGCATACATTTTTACCTCACTTTATGTAGTGTTTATGACCTCATTTTCTGCCTCGAGAGTACATCGTTATCTCTTTTTAAAAACAATTTTTTTTTTATTGCAGAGAAAGGGAATGGGAGAGATTGGAAACATCAATGATGAGAGAGAATAATTAATTGGCTGCCTCTGGCATGCCCTCTACTAAGGATCGAGCCTGCAACCTGGGCATGTGCCCTTGACTGGAATTGAACCCGGGACCCTTCAGTCTGCAGGCCAATGCTCTAGCCACTAAGCCAAGCCAGCTAGAGCTATAGTTATTCCTCATAATAAAATCAATGTCTTAAAACTCACAATAGAAAATATTAAGAGTAGGGGGAACTTGCTAATAAATCCAGAAAATTCTACACCCGTTTTTCAGGTTCCTTTTTGTGCTATTCAGCCTGATACAGAACTAGCGGAAGAGCTGTAAGAAAGTATAAAAGGCAGCCTGGTTAGTGTAGCTAGGAAGTTGAGTATTGAGCCATGCACTGGGAGGTCGCCAGTGGATTCCTGGTCAGGGCATATGCCTGGGTTTTGGGCTTGATCCCCAGTAGAGGGTGGAGGAGGCAGCTGATCGATCCATTGATGTTGATGTTTCTATGTCTCCCTTTTCCTTCCTCTCTCTTTCAAATAAATAAAAATATATTTAAAGTAAGAGAAAGTTACTTATTCAAAAAAAAAAAGAGAAAAAAAGCAGGTAGCTTCCTTCACATTATAGAGGCTTTGAGGAAACATGAGTTTATTTCAACCAAAAGGGAACTGGTAATGAAAAGGAAATCTTGTAACAGATATGCTATGAAGTGCTTTGGTAACCAGCATGCCTTGAAAACTGAACCCCCACTTCTTCATGGGGTGCTTATATGTGTGACATAGTAGGAAAAAGGATCAGTTCTAAGGTCAGTCCATTACAGGCTTTTGCAAAGCAACCCATCTCTGATTATAAAACGTAAATCTACAAGGAAGTAAGGATTCTATGTACAAAATCTCAGCTTACAACGTTACTTTTCAGAGTTTTTATGGCAAGAAAGCTGTCTTAACCACTTCTAAAAGGTTATCTACTATAAATCCAGCACTCCCTAACACTTGTTGGGTCAAAATAACTTTAATCACAGAATTAGGAGAGTTTTAAGCTATATTATGTCTTCTGAAACAGTGGAAAGACTCCTGGAGCATTTTGCCATTTTTACAGGCTGCTGTAAATGCGCTTGATGGCATCGGCTTCGTCTTTATCAAGGATGCCTTTCTCCACATAAGCTTCCGTTTGTTGGTTGATGAAGTCCTTCATCTTCGAAAGGTCATAATCTGGAAAACATCGTGAGAAAGATCAGGAAAGAGTAACCCCATTACAGTGATCGCCATTAACCAAGCAGCGTTGTGTATACCACCACCCAACCATCCCCGTCTTTCACATTGGAAGGCATTCTGGGTGTTGGCATTTGTGCAGAGATTTGCAGTTTAAAACCATGCGTATCTATGTGATATTAGCTCATCTGCTCCCTAGCATGACACCTACTAGGTGTTCAGGTTGGGAGTACCTCCCTAATCTGACCATGGAGGGCACGGGCTTGGAGACCAGGGCTTCACACCTTGACTGTTTGTACCAATCACTTAGGGCTCCTGGGAAGTTGCAGATTTGCATTTAGTAGCTCCCAGGTGGGGCCCCAGAGTCTGCCTTTTTCTTTCAAAATTTAATTTAAAACATTTTTCAATTACAGTTGACATTCAATATTGAATTAGTTTCAGGTGTACAGCATAGTGGTTAGGCATTAATATAACCTATGAAGTGATAATCCCTGATAAGTCTAGTACCCACTTGGCACCATACATAGTTATTACAATATTATTGACTATATTCCCTAAGCTGTACATCCCCGTGACTATTTTGAAACTGCCAATTCGTACTTTTTAGTTCCCTCACCTTTTTCATCCAGCCACCTAACACGCTTCCATCTGGCAACCGTCCACTTGTTCTGTGTATCTACAAGTTTATTTATTTATTATTTTTTTAAAATATATTTTATTGATTTTTTACAGAGCGGAAGGGAGAGGGATAGAAAGTCAGAAACATCGATGAGAGAGAGACATCGATCAGCTGCCTCTTGCACGCCCCCCACTGGGGATGTGCCCGCAGCCAAGGTACATGCCCTTGCCGGAATCGAACCCGGGACCCCTCAGTCCGCAGTCCGACGCTCTATCCACTGAGCCAAACCGGTCTCGGCAAGTTTATTTATTTTGATTGTTATTTTTTTTGTGTATGTGCAATAATATGGTATTTATCTTTCACTTTCTGACCTACTTCACTTAATATAATAACCTCTAGGTCCATCCATATTGGTGCAAATGGTAAGATTTCATTATTCTTTTAGGCCGAGTAATATTTCATTGTATATATGTATGTATATGTACCACATTTTCTTTATCCAATTGTCTATTGATGGACACTTAGGTTGTTTTCATTTTTTGGCTATTGTATATGAAATATCCTTCTTTGTCTCTTATTATAGCCTTTGTTTTAAAATCTATTTTGTCTGGTAGTCTGATATAATTATTGCTACCCCAGCCCTTTTTTTCTCATTTCTATTTGCATGAAATATCTTTTTCCATCCCTTTACTTTCAGTTTCTGGGTCTTTCAATCTGAAGAGAGTCATTTGTAGGCAGCATATGTAAGGGTCTTGTTTTCTTCTCCAATCAGCCACCCTATGTCTTTTGATTGGAGCATTTAATCCATTTACATTTTAAGTAATTAATGATAGGTGTAGAGTTATGACATTTTATTATTCACATTTTTATATTTTTTCTTCTCCTTAAGCAAGTCCCTTTAACGTTTCTTGAAATGCTGATTTGGTGACGACTAACTCCTTTATATAACTTATGAAGTGATCACCTTCAGCTCTTCCTGTCCCGGTGTAGATTCTGCATTTTGAACAAGCCACCAGGACATGCTGATTCTGTTAGTTTAGGATTCACACTTGGGGTAAGAAGATCCTCAAGCTTGAGTTCAAGAACATACAGGTAGTAAAAATTACGATCAGAATCAGGTGTTCTGACTTTTTGAACTTGTTACACTGGTTAGTTCCTATTGAGGTGACAACTCACTTACCCATTTTTATTCCAAATTAAGAATTACCTTGATTTTCACAGTTTGAATTGTATGCATGGAGCAAAAAGTCAAACCATAACCTCTTTATGGTTTCTCTGTGCTACTTAAACAAACAAAAACCTATATACACCATCAAGCCACCCACCAAAAACAAAGAGAACCCCAAGCAAGGAGGCTGCCTGTGGGGTACCTTTCTGAAGGCTTAAAAAGAAAACCACGTCTCCCCTTGATTCTTTAAATATTATATGCTTACTTAAAAAAGATAAAATCATGAAAATAAAATTGAAATAACCTGAATTGTATCAATCGTAGCTAACCACAGTTGGTATTTTGTTTCCTTTTAGCTTTTCAAATATATCCATCTCAGCCCAGAATTGAGATCATAGTATATATACAAATTTATAACTAGCTCCTCTCACTTAACTTTATACAGTGAGCATTAATATTCTTCAGAACCACCACTGTTAATGGTTAAATGCAATACATCCTGTGGGGGCGCCAACATTTATGACACACATCCCTCATGGCTGGGCATGGCGGTCTTCCATGGCATACAGTACTTGGGAGACCCTCCAGATTGTGAGTTGCTTGAAGCTGAGTTCCTTGAGGACAGTGCCATTCATCTTGGCAGCTGGCAGCCTCTGCACCAGAGCCCTACCTTCTTTCGATTTGTAAAGAGAAGAGAAAGGAGGGGATGGGGTACAAAACTCACAGCACCTTTAGCTAGCTTGGGTCTTTTGGGCATCTTTAAGACCCTGCATGAGCCCTCCCTAAAAAAAAAACACTCCCCCCCTACAAAACACACACACACACACACACACACACACACACAAAACAAAAATTAAGCCTGAAAGGCCTCGCTGCAAGCACCAGGTGTTTATCATATCAAGATGAGCAGAGGCTTAGAGAGAGCTTGTTTCCACCAAGGATGGCATTTGCTCCCCACTAGGGCACAGCCTTGAGGGTTAAAGAGAGAACTCTGGGCATTGAGCTCTTTACAACTGTCATCTGATCTGATCCTCACGAAACTCCATGAGGTCAGCATTAGTATTTCCATTTCAGAGGCGGAGAAACAGGACAGAGGAGGTAAGTCAGCTGCTCGGGCCCTGGAAGAGTCAGGTTCTGAACCAGGTCAGTCTGTAGGCACTGCTTTGACCACTCTGCGGTCTTTAATCATGAAGGTGAAGCATCTAATTGGTGCAGAACAAACGTTCAGTACGTGCTTGGTTTTTGTTGTTGTTTGACTTTCCTTTTCTCTCAGGAACAGACTAGAGAACCAAGCTGACCGTACAGTTTGTGTGCACCTCGCCCACTGGCTGATTCCTGGCTCACTCACTGGTTCACATTAATACTCTTCAGCCTCGGTTGCAGGATCAGCATCTTTAGTGAGACAAAAAGCAGGCTCCCAAGGACAGATGTGAAGAGGTCCAGATGATTTGAACGGGCAAACGGGAAAACTATTGTGCCGGTGTTGAAGTGGAAGAACTGTATCTTTATGATGTAGCTATCACCCTGTGCCGGGAGAGCCAGTCTGGTGAGGAGGAAAGGCCGGCAGCTGGTTGTGAGAGTACATAATCAGTGCCCACCTTGCTCATCTTAAAAGAGGATGTAAGGTTGTTATGCACAAAAGAGAGTGCTGTGATTTACAAAGCACTTAAAAAAAAAAAAAAAGGCTGCATTTGCTTTTATCTTCATCCCCACAGTCAACATCACATGGGCCTTTCTCTCCTGGACTTGGGAAGGAGATTCAGGCCCCCCAGCCTCCTGCCAAACAAAGGGCATGAGCAGAAGTTATGGAAGTCAGAGCTAATGGTGTAGCAAGACTCCCTCGCACACAGCTGCAGCCCCTACATGACCCAGGACCAGATCCCCGCAGGCTCTCAGAGATCTCCCAAGTCTCGCTGAGCATACCTGAAGCAGTGGAGAAAAAGCTCCCTGCTTCTGCCTGCAGGAAGGTGTATTGCATGTCACTTCTCCTGTAGGCAAAAGGGAACGTCAAACTCCACCCTGTTGTTCTGTGTTGGCAGAGCCTTTCATATATGCAAGCACCAGAGTTCTATGCTTTACTAGGTTGGCTATTTCTCGAAGTGAAAGATTGAGTTGCAGGATGTTGCTGGGTATGACCAGGAGTTTGATTCATATGTTTATCCGTGAAAGAAATCACATAAATAGTCCAAATTGTTGGAGCATGTAATTCACATTGGTTTCGGAATGCACTTTGGCCCCTCTGGTATTACACCGAGTCTAAGAGAAACATTTTTATTTTCAAGTCTTTGCAGTCACGGATAGCATGCTACCCTTTTTCTTCCTTAGTGGTGCATTACACAAATCAATGACAGATTTGATGAATTATAGTTCATGTGAATTTTAATGAAACTGGCAGCCTAGAGATTCGCATTATGTTGAGCTAAATAAAATGAAAATGGGTGACCTGATAATTGTTTCCATCTTGCTCAACTTACGATACCACAGGCTAACAAGGGGCTAAAAACATTTTTTCCTCCTGCTGTGCTCTACCTCAGCAGTTCTCTAGCTTGGCTGTACAGTGGAAAGAAGTATAGGGGTTGGGGGGGGGGTGCACGTTAAAAAATATTGATGCCTGGGTCCTGCCCTTCAAGTTTTTTATTTACTGGTGCTCCCTGGGCATCAGCATATGTAGAGGCTCTGCATGTGTTTTGAATGCACTATAAGGTTCGAGACAAACCATTCATCTCATTTTAAAAGCATCACTTTGCAACTGCTCTGTCTAGACACCTGGGGAATCATACGGGTCTCCTCTCTTAACATAGCTCTCAGGTTTCTCCCTTCTTTATTCCCTCTATCTCCCCTGGTTAAAGCCCCATCATTTCTGCTCTTGATCCTTGCCTCCTATCTCTCTCTCCAGTTTTCTGGGATATTATTTTTTTCAATCTGTAACCACACTACATGCCAGATAGATTTCTCAGTTCTTAACTGAGTTCTCAGGGCTTAAGTAAGCCCCAAATTAGGTTCCCCTGGCTCAACAATCCTCCTTTGCCAGGTGGCCACACATGTTCCTAACCTGCCCACATTCCCAGCCTTGTCTGCTAGTCTGCCCCATAGACACCCAGTGTTCCTGGAAAACTGAATAGCTCCAGTTCCCAGAATGCATCACTCTCTTTTGTCCCTTTCCAGTGAAGCCTTTTTCTTTTTAAAAATAATAGATTTTATCGATTATAGAGAGGAAGGGGAAGGGGAATGGGAAGTGGAAGAGAGAGAGAGAGAGAGAGAGAGAGAGAGAGAGAGAGAGAAACATCAATGATGAGAGAGAATCATTGATCAGCTGCCTCCTGCATACCCGCTACTGGGGATTGAGCCTGAAACCTGGACCGGAATTGAGCCTAGGACCCTTCAATCCACAGGCTGACATTCAATCCACTGAGCCAAACTGACTCGGGATCCAGTGAAGCCTTTTTCACAGCCCTTCTTCCCAGTGATCACTGCGGTCTTTAATCATGAAGGTGAAGCATCTAATTGGTGCAGAACAAATGTTTGTCGCCCTCCTTTGCACCATCATGCCTGTGATGGCACCCACAGGGCCAGCTGTGCTTTACTGATGCCGTGAGCGACTTGGGGGCGGGGTGCTGCATTTACTGTGCTTCACTTTTCTGGCACTCAGAACAGAGCCCAGTTAGTGCTGTGTTTTAAGTGAGTGAGTGGCTGCTTTCGTGACTGCCGAATGCACCTAACATGTGCTCAGAAAATGCCTCTGTTTAAAGTTATCCAAGAAAGGAGGGGGAATAGACAAAACAAGATTGGCCAAGTGAGTAATGGACACATGGAGATTCATTATATTATTCCCTCTAATTTTGTTTGACTTTTTTTTAATTGACTTTTTACAGAGAGGAAGGGAGAGGGATAGAGAGTTAGAAACATCAATGAGAGAGAAACATTGATTAACTGCCTCCTGCACACCTCCTACTGGGTATGTGCTCACAACCAAGCTACATGCCCTTGACCGGAATCGAACTTGGGACCCTTGAGTCCACAGACAGACGATCTATCCACTGACCCAAACCACTTAGGGCTGTCTGACTTTTTTTTTTTTTCATGATAAAATAAAGGGAAAAATGCTTTTGTTTGAAAGGTTGGTTTGAAAAATAAGAGAAATGGAGGTTCCCTCTGCATCCGAGAAGTGCTGGAATCTCTCTGGCTCTGAGAGGACACATCAGCCTAATTTGATTGTAGGAATGTTTACTTAACGACAGCCCCTGGCAAATGGGTGAAGTTTGCAGTTTATAACCAAAGCCTTACCTTCTTTATTTCCTTTTGTATTGTGTTTCTTCAGCCATTCAATATTTTTTCTGATGGCTTCCAAATAGGCTTCTGTTTTCCCTGAAAAGGCAAGAGAATCATATCAAACACTCACACAATACCATTGCATCTCTTTTTAAAGAACATATTATGTGTAAAACCATAGACAAAATATTGGAATTATCGACTTGTGCGGTGGTATCCCTAATGAGGTAGTGTGCATCCGTGCGTGTGTGTGTGTGTGTGTGTGTGTGTGTGTGTTGTGAGGGAGGATGTCAAGGAGAGTGGGCGGGGATAAGATTCTAGTAGGCAGGACCAAGCTGGTAAGTATCAAGAAGCCATTATCCTCCTACAAAAATAACTATAGTTTGATGTTCTGGCAGAGTTTTGATTCAATTCTCTGGATAGGTGGATCCCTATAATTCTTAGATTGAGTTGTTTACGGTTACAGATGGTTCTTCTAAACCTAGGAGCCTTATCAGGTCAAGACCTGAGTCAGAGTGGCAGATATTTAAAAGAATCCATCACTAAGTGATGTTAAGTAAGCCCAAATGTGTGGCTTGCTCAATTCTGATAGGGAGTATGTAGAAACTCAGATAAAGGGGGCAGTCCAAACCTCATTCAGATAAAGAGGGCAACCCAAACCACATTTCAAGGTTTGGATGGTGAACGTTATAGTTTATTCTAGTACTACTCCCCTGGATATAAACCATTCTCTGATGGGCCTCAACTGTGGTGGGAGAATACCACACATCACCTGCTATTTGACGGCCTTGCATTTAAGTGACTTGCTGCTTACAAATTGGTATCATCAACTTAGAGATGAGGAAACTAAGGCACAGAGAGGCTGAGTGACTTGGGTGAAGACACACAGGAAATAACAGCTGGAATTTGGATTCTGATCTTGCCAAGTTTCTGTTACCTGCACAATTTTGAAAGATTACACCTGTATTCAGATATGAACTCCGATGTATCTTTGTTTTGTCTCAAAGCAATCATCCCCTTAAGCAAGTGAGGCCCCTAATGCTCAGAATGTCTGTACTAAAAGACAAGGGGGTCTGGAGAGTTCCGGGTGGCCTAAGAAAAAAGGCTTTCAAAGTGCAGGGCCTCTGCAAAAGCGATGGAATGCCAAGGCTTAGTGTGGTGACCACCTACTCTGAGCCTCGTTTCTGCCCTATTACCTCTAGTCTACTGCCCAGACTTTTTGAACTACCTGTACTGAGTGCTTTTTATATGCCAGGGGCTGTGCACTGTGCACCAAAATGCATTATCTTTTCTATTCTTCACAACAACCCTTTGAGGCACTCCTATTTTATCCCCATTTTACAAAGAAACGAAGGCATAGACAGATAAAAGTGATATGCCGAAGATCACATGGCTAGTAAGTAATGGATCCAGGTTTAACATGGCTCCATCTGACTCAGACTATGAACAATAATACTGCTTTAAGATTTGACATTGTTCTGAGGATCCAAGATGGTGGCGGAATAGCTGGATACTTACTCTTCCCAGGCCCAAACTGGAATTACAGCTAAAATATAGAGAAATCAACCTGAATAGCCACCTGAAGACTAGCTAAACAGAAGTCTTACAACTAAGGATTTATAGAAGATGCTACATTGAGACTAGTAGGAAGGCCAGAGACTTGAAAAGGACTTGTGGCTGGTCTTACTCTCACGGGACAGTATCTGAGATCTTGGAGGGATATCTGAGCTGCAGAGGTTCCTCCTGAAAAATGTGGGGTCTCAACCTCAAAGTGGGCTCACTGCCCAGAGCAACAATGCCAGGAAGAGGTGCCCACATAACATTTGACTATGAAAATCAGCAGGGATTCCATCTGCCAGGGAGAGACAAGAGAAACTCCGGTACCCTCATAAGGAACCAGCACACAAAGTCTTGTTCACAGCCACTCTCCCTAGGCTCTGGCAGAGGGAGGGCAGAGCAGACTCGAGTCTGTGAGGAGAGACTGGGGCTTGTGACTCTGGGGGGAGAGCTGAAAGGACAGCCACCAAGATATTGTACTGAATCACTGTCCCACACCCCAGATGCCCCACTCGCTTCCACATGGCATCAGCCTGGGGGAATGCAACAGCCCCACCCCTGGACTCCCTGTCTTTGCACCCTGCAGAGCTCACACCCTACTGAGGAGTCAGTTCAGGATAGACTCCGGGTGTCAGTGATTGAGTTATGTTGCTTCAGGGTAGGGTTCACTTTCCTAACCTGATTGGTGCCTTTCCCTCATGGGAGATCAGATATCCCATTCTTTGGGTTCCTGGAAGCCCTACCTTCCCAACTCCTGGTGGCTCACCACTGTCTAGGAAAGGGAAAGGGAAGAATCTGGGACAGACTGAATTGTGTGGCTCTGGGGTGGTACATATGGAATACTACTCACTGTAAAAAAAAAAAAGAAGGAAATATTATCTTTTGCAACACCTTGGATAAACCTGGAGAGCACTACGCTAAAGGAAATAAGCCAATCAGAGAGAGATAGTTACCATATGATTTACACTTATATGTGGAATCTAATGAACAAAATAAACTAAGAAACAAAATAGAAATAGACTCAGAGATACAGAGAGGAAGGTTGGGGGGCTGAGTGAAAAAGGTAAAGGGATTAAGCAAAAACCAAACAAAAGAAACCTAAACAAGTCATAACTGAAACAGTATGGTAATTACCAGAGGAAAAGAGAGATGGGAAGGTAAAACAGGAGGGTAAATGGTGATGGGAGGAGACTGGACATGGAGTGATGGACACATAATAGAATATGCAGATAATGTATTGTAGAATTGTACACTTGAAACCTAATAAAATTTTATTAGCCAATGTCACTTCAATAAGTTCAATTAAAAAAAATCTGACAATGTTCCAAACAGAATAGACCAATACATACAGAGAACAGATTAATGGTTGACAGAGGGGTGGGGTTTGGGAGACTGGGTGAAAAAGGGGAAGGGATTGAGAAGTACAGATTGGGAGTTACAAACTATGCATGGGGATATAAAGTACAGTAGGGGAATATAGTCAGTAATATTTCAATAACTATCTGTGGTGCCAGGTTATTTTAATATCTATCTATGGTGCCAGGTGGATACTATAAAATATCAGGGGGAACACTTTGTAAGTATATGGTTGTCTTATGTCATCTGAAACTAATACAAAATAATGTTGCATGTCAACTATAATTGAAAAATATTAAAGAATTAAAAAAGAAAAGGAAAGTGCAGATGCCCTGTGGGGCACCTATAAGGACCAAATATATATGTGACCTCTGAGTTCTAGATTGTGGAAAATAAAAAACCACAACGTGATTAACAAAAAGAAATTTCCACTATTGCATTTACCTAAATGATTTCCTGAGATTCCACTATTGCATTTACCTAAATGATTTCCAGAGATTCTTTTTTAAAAAAATATATACTTTATTGGTTTTTTATAGAGAGGAAGCATCGATGAGAGAGAAACATCAATCAGCTGCCTCCTGCACACTCCCTAGTGGGGATGTGCCCACAATCAAGGAACATGCCCTTGGCTGGAATCGAACCTGGGACCCTTCAGTCTGCAGGCAGACACTCTATCCACTAAGCCAAACCAGCCAGTGGTGACTTCCTGAGATTTTTCCTTTTCACATAAGCCCACTTGTGTCTCGCCACTGGGGCTCCCTGTTATCTGGTCCCCAAAGAAACACAGAGAAACTGTTGTTCAAAAAGTGGATACGAGAAGAGATCTGCAATTTTAGCCCCTATTAGCTTCAATTGCTTGTGTAGGGAGAGTCTTGATTTCAGTGCCTTGTTTTCATGAATGTGAGAGCATGTGAAAGACTCATGTCCCCTTGCTGATATTATTCAATTATAGCACAATGAATATAGAGACTTTCACTATCTAGTGCCAGTTGGCTGAGAAGGTCAACTGGATTTGGTAACATAAAAACACTGTTCTCTATTTCAAATTAATTCAGTTAGAAAAGGCATTTTGAACATGGACTATTTGAAATAGGGAATTCAACATTATCATTTTAGGTTCCTTTTTGCTCAGGAACCCATCCTATCCTAGCTAATAAAAGAGCAATATGCAAATTGACCATACCTCTGATCAAGACATGCCCACAGCCACGCCCATCAGCCAATCAGGAGCAAATTATACAAATAAGCCCCAACCAAGATGGTTGTGGCCACTGAGAGCAGGAGGGAGGCTTAGGTTTCCCTGGCAATGGAGGAAGTCAAGCTTTCCGCCTGCCATTGCCTGCGTAGGCCTCCACTCAAAGTTTCAATTCTAGAAGATATATCCCAACAGAAATGGCAGCAGCCACGGAGCTGAGCAGAGCAGAGGCTATGGTTGCCCAGGCGATGGAGGAAGCCAAGCTTAGCAGCCTGGCACCCAGGCCTCCACTCTAGGCTTCAAAGTTTCAATTATATAATTAAAATAAACCCAAACAGAAGTGAGTAGAAGGCTTAGCTCCGCTCCAGGCTAAAAAGTTTCAATTGTAGAACATAAATTAATCCCAGATCCCAGGGCCTTCACTTGGGTTGTTGTGGGGTGTGACCAGCCTGCAAACCACCACAGGCCCCTCACCCAGGCCGCCCCACGCCCCAAGGGAATCCCCACCTTGATCCAGGACACTCTTCAGGGTAAACCAGCTGGTCCCCAGCCAAGCACCAAGCCTCTATCCTACCTAATAAAAGAGTAATTTGCAGATTGACCATCACTCCAACACACAAGAGGGCTGCCCTCATGTGGTCAAAGATCCTGCCCCCATGTGGACACAAGATGGCCACCACAAGATGGCCAGCAGGGGAGGGCTGTTGGGAGGTTCCAGGCCTGCAAGGGAGGGCAGTTATGGGCGATCAGGCCAGCAGGGGAGGGCAGTTGGGAGGGAGCAGGCCTGCAAGGGAGGGCAGTTGGGGGCGAATAAGCTTGCAGGGGAGGGCAGTTATAGGTGACCAGGCCAGCAGAGAAGGGAGGTTGGGGGCAAACAGGCTGGCAGGGGAGCAGTTAGACATCAATTAGGCTGGCAGGGTAGTGGTTAGGGAGTGATCAGGCTGGCAAGCAGAAGCGGTTAGGGGCGATCAGGGAGGCAGGCAGGTGAGCAGCTTGGATCCAGCAGTCCTGGATTGTCAGAAGGATGTCCGACTGCCTATTTAGGCCAGATCCTAGTAGGCAGTCGGACATCCCTTGAGGGGTCCCAGATTGGAGAGGGTGCATGCTGGGCTGAGGGACACCCCTCAGCCCAGTGAATTTCATGCACTGGGCCTCTAGTTACCTATATAAAAATTATGTTGAGTTTATAAAATGCATGGAAAGTAATTTAATTCACTCTATTGACATTAACAGAGAGTGAGTTAACTGCAGCTTAAAGAAAACTAGACTGAAATCCATTAAAAAATGACTATCTTTGTGGATTAGAACAAATATAATTAGGAATTTTCTCTAATTTAATAGAACCCCCATCACCCTCCCTTTTCTGCTTTATTTTTATTCATCACACATTGCTTTCTACCACATCATATAATTTATTTAAGTTTATTGTTTGTCTTCCTCCCTCAAAAATAGTACTTGTTTGCTGATGCACTCCCATGCCTCGAATAAAGACTTTAAATAAATATTAGTGGAATGGTTAGTGGATAAAAGCTCTTCATATAGTAGCCAAATTATAATAAGAAAATTGCTTGGTGAGCATGGAATCAAAACGAAATACAACATAAAAAATATAAATGGTATTTATAGTCTTTTCATTTTTACAAAAAATAAACTTTATTTGAAAGACTTGAAATTTAATGAATTCTGAATTTAAATGATGGTTGTATTAGAAACATTTTTAAATACCTACAAATATGCTAAACAAACTATAGTCATATATCATTTCATCTTCACAGAGCTCTAGGAAATAAACATTATTATTCCCATTTTATTCACGAGGGAACTAAGGCTCAGAGAAGTTAGGTGACATGCCTCTGGAGACACAGCTGAGTAAGCATCAGAGCCTAGTCTTGAACTGGAATGAGCCTTTGGAATGAACTGAGTGGAGTTTGGTAAAGTCCACCTTTTAGACCAATAAGGCATGGTTCTCAGACTTAGCTGCACATTAAAATCACTTTGGTGAATTTAAAAAAATCCCCATGTCCAGGACCTTCCTTCCCTAACCCAATGAAGTCAGACATCTCGGGGTAGGGACCAAGCATCATGTTTTTTGTTTTTCCTTTTGCTAACAATCCTTAGGTGATTCCAATGTGGGTAAAGTTTGGGAACCATGGCCACCGGGACTGGACCTCCACACATTTACAGGAGCACGGTAATGACAGGAATGAAATCAGCTGCTCCTCTGCTCGTGGAGAGAAGCAGCTGGTTCCTATTTACATTTTCTATTCCAGGAGCTGTAAGCAAATCTTTTATTTACACAGTGTGCACTGAAAGCTCATGAGAGTCCACTTTGGAAAGTTGGACTGTTTTTTTTTTTTTTTTCAAATTGACTTCAGCTTCCTGTGGAAAAAAATAGCTCATGGCTGAGGTAATATGGCACAAGCCTGAAAACATATGCTGGAGCAGATGGGAAGAGGGCCAGCGTCAAGAGGCAACCCCGCTTTTCTGGCTGTTCTGGTTTTCAGCACTGCAAAAGAAATATCCTTTTTTATACATGAATTTGTCCCGACCCTGCTATACTATCCTGATCTGCACCTCCTCATAAAATTGTAGAAATCAATAGAGTTAACCTATTGAAGACTGGATGTGCTAAAGGTATTAGATCTTTTAAAAGAGTATTTATGAAAATTAAGTTTAATAGATGATGCTTAAAATTCTTACAGGAAAGATGATATGATTACAGTTTTGAATTGCATGAAGCAAAACAACTAGTATTGATATTATGGATGTCAACATGGGCCCCAAAGCCATTCAACTCAAGAATTTCCACACAATGACATTTCATAAGCCCCACATATGCAGCATGGAATACTGGGATGAGCACTGAATGGGGTCAGGGGATGTGAGTTCAAGGCCCAGCTCTGCCAGTCTTTGGCTATGAGATCTTGGGCGAGTCTCTTCATCTTCTGGGCCTTGGCTTACTTATTTGTAAATTAAGAGGTAAATCCTAAAGAGATGATTCATGATTTCTAAATATGGGAAAAAATTCTCCTTTCCTATCTTTGAAAAATCGTGTTGGTGGTAGGTCTCTGTGCTTGTGCTTAGCTCTGTGCTCTCTTGCTGACTTACAGGGGAGAAGACAGGACTCACTATTTTCTGGACATTTCTAGAAGAATGCCTTGGGGCTTGAATAAAAGCATGATTTTTCTCCTCTTATGTTACTTTAAAAATAAAAACATCCACATGAGTTAATTTATCAATTTATTAATTAAGTAGGTAACCTTCTCTGTCTTCTGTAAAGATATGGAAATGATAGGATATTTAAGCGAAAGGTATATTAGAGATAACTTTTTAAAATTTTTTTATTTTTATTTATTTATTTATTTTAAATATATTTTATTGATTTTTTACAGAGCGGAAGGGAGAGGGATATAAAGTCAGAAATATCGATGAGAGAGAAACATCGATCAGCCGCCTCCTGCACGCCCCCTACTGGGGATGTGCCCGAAGCCAATGTACATGCCCTTGAGTGGAATCGAACCCGGGACCTTTCAGTCCACAGTCCGACGCTCTATCCACTGAGCCAAATCGGTCTCGGCTAGAGATAACTTTTTAAACTCAATTTCATTATCCGGCCAAAAACTTGATAAATGATTGCACTGGAATGAATTTCTGGGTATTATAATGTTTATCTCATCCTCTGGATGATTAAAAAAAAATTCAGTGACTCATAAAGCAGAAGTGAATGAGTAAACATGGAACTGGCAAAAGAGAGCATGCTTAGATCATGGAATAAAGTTTCAAAGTACTTTTTTTTTTTTTTTTGTCTCCAGAGAGTGATTTACTTGAAATATTAAGCAACTTTATAGGTATAAAAAATTAGAATAAATTCTATTTCTTTGTCACATCCTTAAATTTAGGAATAATTATTGAATCATTCAAATACTTGCACTGATTAGAAATCAATATTTTAAAATAGTATTCTTTTAAAAAATATATTTTACTGATGTTTTTACAGAGAGGAAGGGAGAGGGATAGAAAGTCAGAAACGTGAGAGAGAAACATCCATCAGCTGCCTCCTGCACACCCCCCACTGGGGATGTGCCTGCAACCAAGGTACATGCCCTTGACTGGAATTGAACCTGGGACCCTTGAGTCCGCAGGCCGACACTCTCCACTAAGCCGAACCGGTCAGGGCTAAAATAGTATTCTTAATGTGAGTCCTATAGAAAGCAAGAGTTTAAATAATTTAAACAATATTCAAAAGTTAATGTGTCATATTTCATCATTGAGTTATTTTACATTGTCTGTCTGAAATAAGATTCATGTAAACATGCTCAGTAAGTTGAAGAATGATACAAATGTAGGGTAACTATTATTATTATTATTCCTATTTCCCAATGACCCAACATATGCTTGATATAGTTAATAAATATTTGCTAGCTCATCTCATATGCAAAACTAAAAACAGGCATTCCTGCCAATGTGTCTGGCTTATTGGTTCCTAAAATGGTTTTAGCTGGGCCATTACCTCATCCCTTGCTCTGCTCTGTAATGTCCTCCAATTTTCTCTCTGAAGGGAGCCTGTTCTACACACTCCTGATTCATCAATAAGGATGTGGCTTGTGATACACTTGCCCACACATTGGTTAAGAACTACTCTCAGGTCATTTCAAAGCTTGTTTGAGTCCTCAGAGTCAAACATAGGTTCTTATATTCCAGGGTGGGGAACCATTTTTCTGCCAAGGGCTATTTGGATATTTATAACATCATTCTGATGCCATACAAAATTAGCGACTTAAGCTGAAACCGGTTTGGCTCAGTGGATAGAGCGTCGGCCTGCGGACTGAAGGGTCCCAGGTTTGATCCCGGTCAAGGGCATGTACCTTGGTTGTGGGCACATCCCCAGTATGGGGTGTGCAGGAGGCAGCTGATCGATGTTTCTCTCTCATCGATGTTTCAGGCTTTCTATCCCTCTCCCTTCCTCTCTGTAAAAAATCAAAAAAATATATTTAAAAATTATCAACTTAAAATTAACCTGCTATATTTGGTCAAACATTTAATTAATTCACCCCTGATGCCTTGACAGGGCTGGACCAAATGATTTCTCTCTTGGGCCTTATATGGCCTGAGGGCTGGATGTTCCCTATCCCTGTTATTCCTTCTCTAACTACTTCCTGAACACAATGCCAGGCAGGCAATCGGAATTAATGTTTATTTGTTGCTGAATAAATGTTTCAGAAAACCCAGTCAACCCTACCTCTACCCATATGGATGCTTTTATCAAGTGCTTCCTCAGTGGGTTTAATAACAGAGAAGCAAAACAGCTTTTGAAAAAAGTGCAAATAAAGCAACTGTGAATATAAAGGTATATATTGTAATATGTCCTTTGGGTTTCTTTTTTTAAAGAAACATTTCCCCTTGGCTTACAGCTCAGCCTGATATTTTATAAACAGTGCTGGAATCACTTTTTCTTATCCCAGAGTAATAGTGATGATAAGATAGATGAACCTTCAGGACATTATGCTTACTAAAGTAAGCCAATCACAAAAGAACAAATACTGTATGATTCTACTTATATGAGGTACTTAAATTAGTCAAATCCAGAGACAAAAAGTAGAATGGTTGCCAGGGGCTGGGAAAGAAGGGAGACATGAGTAGAGTTTCAGTTTTGCCTGAAAAGAGTTCTGAAAATGGATGGTGATGGCAGCACAATAATATGAATATACTTTATGCCACTGAACTATACATTTAAAAATGGTTGCCAAAACTGGTTTGGCTCAGTGGCTTGAGTGTCGGCCTACGGACTGAGGGGTCCTGGGTTCGATTCCGTTTAAGGGGATGTACCTTGGTTACGGGCACATCCCCAGTGGGGGTGTGCAGGAGGCAGCGGATTGATGTTTCTCTCTCACTGATGTTTCTGACTTTTTATCCTCTCCCTTCCTCTCTGTAAAAAATCAATAATATATATATTTAAAAAATGGTTAAGACGGTGCCCTGGTGGGTGGTTCAGTTGGTTGGAGTGATGTCCTGTACACCAAAAGGTCATGAGTTTGATTCCCAGTCAGGGCACCTATCTAGGTTGTGGGTTCCATTCCCCAGTTGGGGCACATATGAAAAGCAACCAATTGATGTTCTCTCTCTCCCCCTCCCCCTTTCTCTAAAGCAATGGTTCTCAACCTTTCTAATGCCACGACCCTTTAATATAGTTCCTCATGTTGTGGTGACCCCAACCATAAAATTATTTTTGCTGCTACTTCATAATTGTAATTTTGCTACTGTTATGAATTGTAGTGTAAATATCTGTGTTTTCCGATGGTCTTAGGCGACCCTGCTAGCGGTTCTCAACCTCTGAGTTGTGACCCACAGGTTGAGAGCCACTGCCTAAAGTCAATAAAAGCACATCCTCAGCAAGGATCAAAAAAAGAATTACTTATATAAAAAGGCTAAGATGGTAAATTTTATTATAATATATATATACATTTTACCCCAATTTCCAAAAAAAAAAAATTAAATAGAAGTTTATCACTGATCCAAAGTGGGTCTAGGGTTGAGGAGAAGTATCAAGATAGCATGATTGGTCTACAGAGTCAGCAAATATGGTATGTCCCTCACCAATTCCCCTGTCCACTGCCCACAATTAATTATTATTAATTAATAATTCCAATATTCTTTCCTCCTGAGCCCAGATGCTGCATCATAACCTTTCTTAACATAGGGCACTAACAAACAGTTATAGACTTAATATGTCAGCTGTGTCAACATAGGAGAAAATGTGAATGTCACTGAAATCCATACCAGAGAAAAGGAGGGTACAATAATATAAAACTTTATAAGATAGGAAAAATCAACATGAACTTGATATAGTAAGAAAAAATTTCTTTTTCAGCCCTGTCTCAAAAAAGGCCCAAAACAAGTGAAAAAGAAGCAGTACCTTTGGCCAACACCAGGTATATTGTGAACACAATAGACTCTGTGACCTCATATCATCCTATAGCAAGGAATAAGCAAAATCCATCAGTTCATTGCCATTAATGATTATATAATAAACAATGAAAAGAGAACCCAATGGTGTTTTCAGATGACAAATTAGCTGAATGTCATGCCCACTCCCCTAGAGAGCAAAGTGACCCACTCCCTCAGCTCTCAGGGAGAAATAACCTCTGATGATACTAATGAGGCACTGATAAAATATAAGTAAACTTCCAATTATTCCAATGAGGTCAACATGTCATGGTGACAGAAAAATAGGCTTATGCCATCTGATCACAATTTCTGGTAAACAGCATTGAACTTCAGAAAAAGAATATCTGTCTGAGAGACAGGGTTGTAAATTTTCCATGCTCTAACTAGCACACTTTGTAATAAATGGGGGCTTGAACCCCTGACTATGCAACCAGATCCTATATCCTAACTGAAACCAAAGAGTAATAACTTAGAACTTGCAGCCTCATAGGATCTTTTTCTTTCAGGATACGATAGAGTTTCTAAAATTCTAGGGAGATATAAATTTTATATCACATAGACTTACTAAGGCAGAGTAAAACCCAGACTCCAGGAATGTGTAAGAATAAAGATAAAAACATAATTTGTGTAATTCTTGAACTAGTTTAATGTGTTTTTTTTTGCTTTTTAAGGTATTTCACTTATTTTTTAAAAATTGATATATTTGATTTATGATTTGTAATCAAGTCTTTAAGAGTATTTGTCCCGTTGCAATCACTATAGTTAAGAAAATTTGCTTTGTCAAGTCCATAAATTTTGATGCCTTTGTTGAATAAGTAGTATGTGACTATGAGAAAAGTCTCAAGAATTACATTTAAAGAAATATTGATTACCAAATACCCAAGATTATAAACTGGACATTAAACAATGCACAAATGGTCACGAGTATTCCTCCCCAAGCACAAAAGTCCATTGGACACTAAAAACCATAAAAAATGACAAGTCTCTACAAGTTCAAGAAGATTGAAATCATATCAAGCATCCTCTCAGATCACAGTGGAATGAAATTAGAAATCAACTACAGTAAAAACACACAAAACCATTCAAACACATGGAGGCTAAATAGCATGTTACTAAACAATGAATGGGTTACCAACAAGATCAAGAAATAAAAATTTCCTGGAAACAAATGAAAATGAACACTCAACAACTGAAAATCTCTAGGTCACAGCTAAAGCAGTCCTGAGAGGGATGTTCATAGCACACAGGCATACCTCAATAAACAAGAAAAATCAGCAATAAACTATTTAAGCCTACAACTTAAAAAACTAGAAAGAGAACAATAAGAAAAGCCCAGAGTAAATAGAAAGAAAGAAATAATAAAGATTAGAGCAGAAATAAATAACATAGAGCCTAAAAACATTTTTTAAAAAGTCAATAAAACCAAGAGCTGGTTTTCTGAAAATATAAACAAAATTGATAAAGCATTAGCCAGACTCATCAAGAAACAAAGAGAGAGGACCCAACTAAATAAAATCAGAAATGAAAGTAGAGAAGTAACCACTGACACCACAGAAATACAAAGGACTGTAAGAAAATATTATGAACAACTATATGCCAACAAGCTGGACAATGTGGATGAAATAGACAAATTCCTAGAAAAATATAATCGCCCAAATCTGAATCAGGAGGAATCCAAAACCTGAATAGGCCAATAACAACTAATGAAATAGAAGCAGTATTAAAAAAAAAAAACTCCCAACAAATAAAAGCTCAGGTCTGGACGGCTTCACAGGGGAGTTTTTCCAAACGTTCAAAGAAGAACTAACACTTAGGTATATTCCTCAAACTATTTCAAAAAATCCAAGAGGAAGGAACACTTCCAAACTCTTTTTATGAGGCCAGCGTTATCCTAATTCCAAAACCAGATGACACTACAAAGAAAGAGAATTACAGGCCAATATCCCTTATGAACATAAATGCTAAAATCCTCAACAAAATATTAGTAAATCATATCCAACAATATATTAAAAAGATCATACACCATGATTAAGTGGGATTTATTCTGGGGATGCAAGGCTGGTACAATATCTGCAAATCAATAAATGTGATACATCACATAAACAAATTGAAAGACAAAAATCACATGATCATATAAACAGATGCAGAAAAAGCATTTGATAAAATCCAACACCCATTTTTGATAAAAATCTCTCAGCAAATTGGGAATAGAGGGAGCATATCTCAATATAATAAAGACCATATATGATAAGCCTATAGCCAATATCATACTTAATGGGCAAAAATGAAAACCATTTCACCTAAGAACAGGAACAAGGCTGGGATGTCCACTTTTACCACTCCTGTTCGACATAGTACTGGAAGTGCTAACCATAGTGATCAGACAAGAAGAAGAAATAAAAGATATCCAAATTGGAAAAGAAGTAAAACTGTCATTATTCACAGATGACATAATATTGTACATAGAACCCTAAAGACTCCATCAAAATACTACTAGACTTAATAAATGAATTCATCAATGTAGCATGATACAAAATTAATACCCAGAAATCTATGGATTTTTTTATATACCAACTAGAGGCCTGGTGCACAAATTCATGCATGGGCGGGGTCCTTGGGGTGGCTTCCGGAGATTGGCCCCAGCTCGGCCCCCAGTCTTGCAGCCCCACACCCCTGCCTGTCATCCCGCCTTGGCCTGGTGTCATCCCCTAATCTGTTTAACCATCCTCCTGCCAGGAGATCGATAGGGACTGGGCCCTCCCACTCAGCTCCCTAAGCTCCTGGGAGCCAGGCGGCAGCCCAGCCCAATACTGCTGGTCGCTGTCTGTGGGGTGATTGGCGGGGTGATTGGGTCCCCATTCACACCTGCCTTGGCCTGGCGCCACCCCCTCACCTGCTCCATCATCCCACCACAGTCCTGCTCATCAGGGCTGGCAGTGCCTCCACTGCTTCCCGCTACCAGTGCCACGTCACCCTCTGGTGGTCAGCACACAACCTCATGAGTGATCGAACGACTGCCCAAGGAGACAGTTTACATATTAGGCTTTTATTAAATAGGATAATGAACTCACAGAATGAGAAACTAAAAACACTCTGACAAATCCCATTTACCATTGCAACAACAAAACATAAGATACTAGGAATAAACTTGACTAAGGAGGTAAAAGACCTGTATTTGGAAAACTGCAGGACATTGAAAAAGGAGATAGAGGAAGACATACATAAATGGAAGAATATACCATGTTCATGGATTGGTAGACTCAACATCATTAAAACGTCCATACTACCCTAAGCAAACTATATATTCAATGCAGTCCCCAGAAAGATACAAAGAGGATATTTCACAAAACTAGAATAAACTCTCCAAAAATTTATATGGAATAAAGACCCAGAATAGCCTCAGCAATCCTGAGAAAGAATAAAGTTGAAGGGATCACAATACCAGATATCAAGCTATATTATAAAGCCACTGTTCTCAAAACAGCCTGGTACTGGCATAAGAACAGACATATAGAACAATGAAACAGAACAGAGAACCCAGAAATTGACCCAAACCATTATGCTCAATTAATATTTGACAAAGGAGGCAAGAGCATACAATGGAGTCAAGAGAGTCTCTTCAATAAATGGTGCTGGGAAAATTGGACAGATACATGTAAAAAACTGAATCTAGACCACCAGTTTACACCATACACAAAAATAAACTCAAAATCGATAAAGGACTGAAACGTAAGATGGGAAACTATAAAAATCTTAGAAGAATCCATAGGCAGCAAAATATACGATATATGTTGTAGCAATATCTTTACCGATTCAGCTCTTAGGGCAATGGAAACTAAGAAGAAAATAAACAAATGGGACTACATCAAAATAAAAAGCTTCTGCACAGCAAAAGAAACCATCAACAAAACAACAAGAAAGCCCATTGCATGGGAGAACATATTTGCCAATGCTATTTCAGATAAGGGTTTAATCTCCAAAATTTATAGAGAACTCATACAACTTAACAAAAGGAAGCTAAATGATCCAATCAAAAAATGGTCAAAGACCTAAATAGACACTTTTCGAAAGAGGACATACAGGAGGCCCAGATAATTATGAAAACATGCTCATAGTCACTAATCATCTGAAAGATGCGAATCAAAACAATGAGATACCATTTCACACCTGTCAGAATGGCTATCATTAACAAATCAACAAACGACAAGTGCTAGCAAGGATGTGGAGAAAATGGAACCCTCCTGCACTGCTGGTGGGAATGCAGGCTGGTGCAGCCACTGTGGAGAACAGTGTGGAGTTTCCTCAAAAATTTAAAAATGGAACTCCCATTTTACCCAGTAATCCCACTTTTAGGACTATATCCCCAAAATCAGAAACACCAAGCAGAAAGGATATATGCACCTCTATGTTCGTAGCATAATTTACAATTGCTAATATTTGGAAACAGCCTACGTGCCCATTAGCAGATGAGTGGATTAAAAAACAGTGGTACATCTACACAATAGAATATTACACTGCTGTAAAAAAGAAGGAACTCTTACCATTTGCAACAGCATGGACATTATGCTAAATGAAATAAGCCAGTTAGAGAAAGATACTGGTAAATATCACATGATCTCACTCATAAACTGATGATCAAAAATAAAACCAGAGACATAGAAACATCAAATAGACCACCCAACCTAAGAGGGAAGGCAGGGGAATGGTGGAGTGTAAGAGATCAACCAAAGGACTTGTATGCATGCATATGAGCATAACCAATGACACAGACAGTAGGGGAATGAGGGCATGTGCTAGGGTGGGGAGGTGGTGGGAGTGGGCAGGGAGGGGGCAATGAGGGGAAAAGGAGGCTTATGTAATACTGTAAACTAAAAATAAGTTTAAAAAAAAAGACCATCAAAAAGATAAAAACCAATTTGTAATCCCAGGACACTCAAGAACATTAGAAGAAATGATTGCTCGATAATTATTCTTACTTGGTGGGACTTCACTTATGGATCACCCTTCCAGGTGTGTTGAACATTTTTGCTTCCCCAATTTCATTGCCAACCTAGAGCTGTCAATTCCATACCTTTTGGCTCATCTGTTTTTCCTCTGGGGTTATCATCTTTTGTGGAATCCTTCAAGGTTCCATATTCCTTTTCCATCTTAGCTGCTTCTTCCTTGGTACTGTCTGTTTCTTCATGACTCTTCATCGATGGCGCTGTAATCAGATTGTGCACTGTTGTTATAACCCTATTCCCTCTCCATTAATTAACTCCTAATGTAGAAATAAACTATTGAAAAAGTACAGTTTGAGTTTAGGTCATTTTTTTTGTTTGTTTTTTTTGTTGTTTTTTTGTTTAGCTGAAAGAGATCTTAGCTGTTATCTACTCCATCTCCCTCCTCCTCATTTACAGAGGGGGAAACTGAGGCCCAGAGAAGGGAGAGATGTGCCACAGTCACCCACTGAGTTAGCAGAATAGCTGGGCCAACCTGTCAGATTTCTGGATTTTGGTTTAATGTTCTTTCTCTTCTGCCATACTGGGTCATTAGGGCCATGGATTATTTTCCCTGCTTTAATTAATGTATGCAATTAAGTGGGATATGTCAGGTCCCAACGTAAATTTGAATCTTGATTCAAAATGCAAGTATGGCCGAGACCGGTTTGGCTCAGTGGATAGAGCGTCGGACTGCAGACTGAAGGGTCCCGGGTTCGATTCCGGCAAGGGCATGTACTTTGGCTGCGGGCACATCCCCAGTAGGGGGCTTGCAAGAGGCAGCTGATCGATGTCTCTCTCTCATCGATGTTTCTGACTTTCTATCCCTCTCACTTCCACTCTGTAAAAAATCAATAAAATATATTAAAAAAAAAAAGCAAGTATGTCTGTAGTTGCCCAGTCTCTACTTTGTTGTATATTTGAAGAACAGTTTATTACTGAGAATAGCACCTAAGAATTGGAGACTATGGCAGTTGTTTGGGGCCCTGACCAGCTCCTAAGAATCTTAAGTGAAGGTGTACATTGATTTTCAGTGCTTCTTGGGATCAGATTTCTGTGCCGAGGCTGCCCACAAAATAACCAAGGTTGTAGTTCTTTAACCCTATGGTTGGATTTCAGATTTTAAAAAATCTATAATTCTTTGTCAATGCTTACTGAAGCTCATTACTTATAATTCAAAAGGGTTGTGCTAAAAGCTAGAAAAATTGTTAAATCATACCTGAGAAAAGTTTGCTTTTGTTGTCAGTAACATTTTTTTCTAGCTTGTTCTTGGTCTGAAGAGCAATTGTTTCATCCAAGTTTTCTTGAGGGAGAAAGAGAAAAACATAATTTTATTTCCTGAAAGATATTATCAACTTCTACTAAAAATGTTCAAATTTCACCAAAAATATCACAATAGGAATTTCATGATATTAACACTGCTAGAAAGATGATTTGACATGGATCTATTGCTAGCTAGACTCTCAAGATAATAAAGAATACTGAGATCCCAGGTGCAGCCTCTTATTAGTTAATTGCAGAACTTCCTTCCATATTTTTATGCCACTGCTAGAATATATAGGGTTGAAACCTATAATGTAACACCATGGTTTTGGCCAACTCAGTACCTTCTGGTAACTACACCCTAGTTTTCCTTTGGAGAACCCACACTTCTCCCACTCTCAGCACACTTGGCTCAAGGTCTTCCACCCCATGAGCTACAGTGATTGGTTCAAGGAGAAGAACATGACTCAAGCCAGGCCAATTGGATTAAATGCTAGAACCATTGGGAGAAAGAGGTTCTCTTCTCACTGGGATTGTTGTTCTGTCAGGATGTGAGACTGGAGCTGTGCTAGCCATCTTGTTCTTATAAAGAAACCACTTGTTTAAAATGAAAATATGGAAAATCAGAGCTGTGATATGGGGGGTAATAGGCTCCTCCTTACACTATTGGTAAACTTCACAAACATGAAGCCAGACTATCCCTAACCCTGGACTTTTCAGTTACATGAGGAAATTAAATTTTCTTTTCATTTAAGCCAAAATATTACCTGAATGCTGGTATTTTGAGTGATTTTTTTACTACCTTTTTTGTATAGACTGCTTTAAAAAAATGTGCTCTTTTATAATCAGAAAAAAACAGTACAACTCTTTTTATGTAGAGAGAAATTCAATTCATACAGAATAATTCTAGATTGTTTGTGCTGTGAGATTTTCTCTTCTGTTTAATTCTCCCTCCCTCATTAAAGATTAGAGAAAAAGGTTGTGAAGTCATATTGCCCGAAGGACATCAGGGGTGAATGGTATTTGTGGATTAACTAAACCAAGCAGGAAAATAAAAGTTTTTAAACAACAACAGCAACTACAACTTACATGCAGAATCAAAAAATGTCCAAGCTTACTTATAAAGTTCCAGGAATCAAGGGTTGACAAGCTTTGTCTTTAAAGGGCCAGATAGTAAATATTTTGGCTTTTTGGGCCATATGATCTCAACTATTCAATTCTCCTATTGTATCACAAAACATAGACACTAAAACAAATGCGTATGGCTATGTCCCAATAAAGCTTCATCTATAAACACTGAAATCTGAATTCTACATAGTTTTCTCATGTCACAAAATACTGTTATTTTGATTTTTTTTCAACCATTTGAAAATGCGAAAGTCATCCTTAGCTTGTGTACCATACAAAAATAAGCTGTGGGCCAGATTTGGTCCATGGGCAGTAGTTTACTGGCTCCTGTTATAGATAACAAAGTCCTTTATTTAGAAGATGTAGAAACCAAGGCATTTGCCTTTGTCCACATGACAGAGCTGGTCCAAGACAGAACCTCTGAGTCCCAGCTGGGCCTCAGAAGTTCAGTTGTAAGGGCTCTCTAGAAAGGTGTTCTTTTCTCCTATTCACATTCAAATCTCACTGATTAAAGTCAAGACTCTTTTAGTATTGACTATTTAAATATAGTTGAAAAAAATAATAAGCTCAAGTTTGATAAAATTGTCTCTCTGTGTTAGCAGGACAAAATACAACAAATGTGAAATGTTTGTACTAAAACTGGATCTATAAAGATTAAAAGTTGATTAAAACTTCTGATTAATTTTTTTAATATGCATTATCAAGCTGGGTAATTCTGCTTACCCAGATAATTCAGACTCTTTGGCATAAATTATCAGAGCAGTGAAGTAATTATTGCCAAATCTTTAACTCACTTTGGATGATGAAGACTAACCACAGTAAAAACAAAACAGATAGGACACTCACCAAGGTAGGAAACACCTTCTTCTGGAGATATTGTGCCGTATTTGACCATCATCTTCACAAAGTCAATCAGTGTTTTCATGATAGTAATCAGTGTTTCTTTTTCTTTTGCCTCTTTTTCTATATAAAAGGATGAAATAATTTCTTTTAAGTAGTGGCATACAGATCCACCTTTCAATGTCAATTTAAAAAGTACAGGATCTTATTGAAATATTTCTCCCTACATTTATATCTAAAAACCCGCTTATATTTAATTTACAGAAAGCCTAAGGCTAGCTTGCTTGGGAGTACAAGGCAATGTACAGGAATTTACTTTAATCTAAAGTACTTTATTAATGGAGTAGATGATAGAGACAGTTTGACCTGAGACAATATGAATTCAAAAGGAAAAATAGAAGGTTGATGACCCAACAACTTTCTCTATTCAGACTATACGTTTTGAGGGCAAGTACTGCCTGTATTCATTAATCAAGCTTAATACTGTATTATAAATAAGAATATACTTTATCTTTATTTTTAAATATAAGGTTTATTTTTAACAGTAGTATATATTACTTTCTCAACTTTCATTTGAAAGGATACATGTATACAGAAAAACTATTCCAATACTTTTATTTATTAGTCAGTAAATAATAGTCAAAGTAACATTCTCTTCTTCTCCCAACACCTACTCCCTACTTCACTAGTAACAGTTTCTTGGGAACTCTTCATATTTGACATTCTGTTTTACATCTTGATATAACAAGATGGCTAATGATTCCACAAAAGTTCAATAGATATATTAATTCTAAAACCATTGAAAAATCTATTGCTATTCTTATAGCTGCTATTAAGAATTTTCTTTATATACTTCTTGCCTGTCCCCCCTCATCTTTTCATCCTTCTCACACGAGGTTAGTAGCCAACAGAGATTAGTGTACATTTCTCTACCAAATGGGATTTGAAGTCTTTCTTCTTTCTACTCCTCTGGAACAGTGGAAGGCAAGAAAAGCACCAAGAAAAGCACCTGATCTGCTAATTCAGACTATCTCTGGGATTGACTGTTTCAAGAGCTAGACTGAGGAGCATGAGGGCACAAGCGCACTGTTGGCCTCTTAGACCAAGCTCCATTCCACAACCCATCTTTATCAGCATTAGAGATATTTTGGTTTTCTACCCACTTTACCATTTCTCAATTGGTTCAGACCTTGAGTGAGAAAGACAGGTACTATCAAAGACCTCAATGTAAGTACTTAAGTTAAAAGCCTGCAAAAATAAAGGCAATATGGAATGGGATCAAAGAATCTGAAAGATTAAAAACGAATAAAATAAGGATTATCCCATATAGTAGAATATTTAAAATACCATCAAAGTCACAAGGTTGGGAGAAAGGAAAGGTAGGAGAAGAGATGTGGGGAGAGATCTTGAGAAAGGGCTGGTAAATAACTCCAGGCATCCTATTATTTGCTTAAGGTCATAGCCATATGACCTTGGTATCATGCTGATGCTCTTCACTGACAAGAGGTGAGTCACCAGGATGACAGAGGATCTGAGCTGGGCATCTGCCAACCAGTTGGGCAAGATGACTCAGAATGGACCCTCAAGATTACCAACCCTGCAGTCACCAGCAGAGGAGCTGGTGCCATCTGGCCAATGTCTAGAACTGAAGGACAAAGGATGGCAAAGGATGTTCTCTAGTAATGAAAGCCCACTCTGAGGTCACTTCTTGGGAAAATATTGTTAGAATTATAGAAATATTTATTTCAAACACTCAATTTGAGACTGAACTTTTGAACAGGAAGAGGAAAAGCCATCTATCTGGACAATAATAACAACAGAAAATTTGTCCAATATTATCCTCCTTACAGATTGACCAAAAATTAACATAAACTAAAATTTTCAGTTAAGTGCCCTAACTGGTTTGGCTCAGTGGATAGAGCATTGGCCTGCAGACTGAAGAGTCCCAGGTTTGATTCTGGTCAAGGGCATGTATTTTGGTTGCAGGCACATCCCCAGTAGGGGGTAGAGGTGTGCAGGAGGCAATTGATTGATATTTCTAACTCTCTCTTCCTCTCCCTTCCCCTCTGTAAAAAATCAATAAAATATATTTATTAAAAAATCTTCAGTTAACTTATTTTGGGACACATATAAGAGAAAGAGAAAGACATATTAAGGTATTTGTTTTTAAAAAACAAATCATTTTCCAAAGTTTGTTTTGGGCTTCTGACTGCCTTTAATCCAATGTTTATTTCACTGTGACTCATTTGAAGACTGAAGTTGAAAATGTCTGAGAAGCAAACTTCTGAATCATTTAAAAAATAATCAGTTATGTTCCACACATTGTTCCCACTAAAATGGGAATATAGTTGCAATAAGAGTTGAGGCTGAACTGCGTCAGGCTGGGACATCGATTCATCTTCACACCTGCACAAGGTTCACTCCAGTACCATCAAGCAGCACATGTTCAGTAACTGTTTGTTAAACAAATAAATGAGCCCTCTGTTAACAAGAAGATTAAATTGTCCAGAAACTCCACCTTTCCTGATTATCCTTTCCTAAATATTGCCACAACTAGTACACTTCGTTAGAAAAAAAATTGATATGGAACTATTTTCCCCAATATGTCATTGAGTATACATGTGGAAACTGAAAACAGGAAGAGAAAACCACCCGCACATTTCCTGGAACTATTGTTTCTGTTCCACATAGTTAGAAAACAGTTTTTACCTGAATCAATACTTTTCAGGAGTGCATAGAAGTTTGGAAAATATTGGAGTTCCTCAAAGTTGTCTTCACTGTAGGTTTTCGTTCTCCTTTCTAAGCCATTTGTCAAAGTTAAGGTGTTAGATACTGTTTCATCATTTTCTCCATTAGCAAAACCATCTTGAATTGCTGCCATTGGAATCTCCAGTGGGAATTTTAAAAAATCAATGAAAAATAAACATTTTGTTAGAACTAATGACACTCCAGTTTGATTCTTTCCTCTGTTGTGCCCTTGACTGTGAAATACAAGAATACTTCCTCCTAAGAGATCAACCAAAGGATTTGTATGCATGCAGACAATGGGAGGAGGGGGTGGTGGGAGGCAAGTGAAGGCATGTGCTGGGGAAGGCAGGGGGTGGAAAGAGCATGTGCTGGGGGGCAGGAGGGAGTGGGGAGAGGTCAATGGGGGAAAAAGTAAACATATGTGATACTTTCAACAATAAAGAATTTTTTTAAAAAGAATGCTTCCTCCTTTTTCTAGGCATGAGGATGGGCATCTAGTCACATGGAAAAATCATTGGGACATAGAGACTGAAGACCCTGGATCCTGCTCAGGGGAGAATTAGGGGATTTCTAGGTTTCTGCTCTGGCTGAGTTCCCCTCCATCAATTCTCATTACTGTCTCCTAGCAAAATTGCCTTTCACCAAGAAGAGGAGCTTTGAGTTCACAGACTCTACCAAGAAAGATGGTGCAAGGTATAGGAAACCTTGTCAGAGTATCTAACAGGAGTAGAGCAGTCACACCTTGGAGATTTTTGGGTGACATTTTAAGGGCTGTCTAGAAAGATGCACAAGACTCTTTTTCCTAGAATTGTTCCATACCTAGGTTCTCATATTAGTGATCCATTCTCCATTCAGTGAACCAGACAGAAATTTATAACTTTTTTTTTGCTTCTTTCTCTTCCTTTTATTCCATTCAATCCATCAGTAGACCTGCTTTCAAAATTTACCTCAAATTTGTACATTTCTCTTTTTCTCCCTACCCAACTCTAGTCCAAGCTGCCTTAATCTCTTATCTTCTAACTAGTATACCACCCACCTCCAATCTATTCCCAATATTGCATTTTCTGCATTTGTACCCAGAGTTGTTTAAAAAACTGACTATGTAACCCCTTTGTTTATAATCCTTCGGTGTTTTTCCATTGTTATGATAAAGATCAGAATCCATACATGGCTCATAAGGCCTTGACTGCTCAGACCTGGGTCCACCTCCCCAATCTCATCTCCTATTGCTCTCTCTCTATGTTACAGCCACACTGTGCTTGTTTTAGTTACTTGGATACTCCATACATCTTTTTTTACATGCTGGCTCTCATGGTCACAAGTTAATTCCTCTTCAGCCTTCAGTTTCCAGCTCAGATTGCTTTCTTAGGGAAGCCTTCCTGGAGCCTAAGTCCAGGACAAGTTCCTTTTTTTATAAATGCTCATAAAACCATGTTTCTTTCCTCAGAGCACTTAATGCAGTTGCAATTAAAATATATGGCTATTTAAAAACCATGTATCTTAAGCTTCTTGAGAGCAGGGATTATGCCTTTTTAAATGAGCATGATATTCCTAGTGCATAGTTGGTACCTCAATAAATATTTATTGCATTGTGTTTTTTTCCCGGGGGAGGGGGGGAGAGGGAGTGAGAGAGATTATTAATGTGAGAGAGCCACATCGACTGGTTGCCTCCTGCACATGCCCTGTTCAGGGGTGAAGAGTCAACCCGCAATCTGGTACATGCCCTTGGCCGGGAGCCAACCCTTGACTCTTCAGTGAGCAGGCCAACACTCTAACCACTTAACCACACCTGCCAGAGCTGGTACCTCAATAAATATTTATTTTTAAATATTTCATTTGCATTTTATTTACATTGATGCATTTAGATCACATGAGTGAATAGGTGGAGAATATGAACATTTTAGAGATGGGAAATAAGGAGTATATAATTGGAGTAAAAGTAAAAATAGCTAACAGTATGTCAGTTTCAGTCCAGACTGATAAGCTTGAATGCAAGTCATGAGTTCTTTGGTAAAGCTAAAAAGTTTTTTTTACAGTGGCTAGATCTCCAAAAACTGTTTTTAAAAGATGGCAGCTGATGAGGATTAGAAGTAGGGAGAACAAAAGAGAGTGTTTAAACTACCTAATAACAAAAACAAAGACCCAATTTGTATGTCCCAGGCCCCTCTAAAACAGGAGTATGTAAGCCTATATACTCTTTTTCCTTGTGTTTGGGACAGGATGTTGAAGGGGATGAGAGGCCATGGGCCTGGGTATTCTGGTGGAGAAAATCAAAGAAGAGGTGAAGAGTTTGATGTCTTCCTATTGTTAGCTCCATCTGGAGTTTTAAAGAGAATTCAAGGAGGAGACAAAAATTTCAGCAGTTTGGCTGATATTTAAGAAGACATGAAGAGGCAAGAAGTCCAGCAAGGAAAAGAATGAGTGACTGGTCTAAGTAAAGAATGATAGACCACTGAACCAATGAAAAGAGGAAGGAGCAGGTGAAGGAGCATAGGGTAGAATTAAGGTAGCTCAGGCAATCAGGTCTGGGATATAAAAGTGGGTGTGGCAGAAGATCAAGTCAACCTGAGCTTTTAATTAAAAAAAAGAGGGGCATATAATATCCACAGTGAACAAAAGTTGGATACCAAAAGAGCTGTGAAATATTTAATTTCATTACACTGGGAGTATACAAATAGTTGTTATGTGAAATAACCATTTTACATAATATTATGTGTTATTATACTGCAGGATATAAGATGTAACCTTTACTATGTAATATCACATGATCTCGAAATTATTTTCAAAGTAGAGTTCATTTGTATCTTTTAAGTTATTGGTGTTTCATGAATATTTAGGTGGGCTAAAAATATCACATACCCCAAATCTTCTTTGGCACCAAGTGAGGTACTAATTATATACAGATTGTATTAATTATATACAGATTAAACACACACACATTCATGTCCACACACATGGATACATACACATGTACATTGAATGCTCATGTAAATTTCCATATACATACCACTTTCTCTGGTATTTTTCCAGTCTGACTCTCAGTCTTGCTTGTGGGTTTATTTGGTTTCTCTTCATAACTGTTGGCTTCCTTAGAGATTAATTTTTGTAAAACCTCTGCTACTTCATCTTCCAGTGTATGAGCCTGGCTTTCTGTGATCTGTTATAGTAAAAACATATGTAGCTATTACTCCTACTTTTATGGTTAAAAAATATCTAGAATAAACTCTACAGTTGAACAGAGTTCTAGAAGACAAGAGAATCTTCTGACCCCCTTCTGGGCAACCCTTGTTTATGCCTCCATACATGTAGGTCTTCATAGTGATTGACCAGCACTCCTGGGAAGAAGTGTCTTTAGGCTCACCATGCAAGTGTTCAGTCTAGTCTGTTGGAACCCACAGAACACTTACTTTGAGACACATCTTGAGAATTGTTTCTCAACCCTCAGCTGCAAGTCGTGGTCAGGTAACCTTTGAAAACTGAAAATGTAGTACCCCCTGAAGCCTGTGAGGGCTGTGTAGGGCTAGGAGCCAAGCTGAGGCAGAGTCAAACTGGATTGCTTAGTTTCTTAAATATTGCATGCCTTTGTTCATGCTATTTCCTTCTTGCCTCACACATGTCTGTTACTTAAACTGGTTAAATCCTAATCATCCTTCTAAGTTCACTTCCAACACCTCCTCCTCTGAAGCTTTTTCTTATAGCTCAAGTGGATATAATTCATCCTCTGGCAAACAAACTGAGCTTATGGTTCTTATGTAGCTTCCATCATATGTGTGAGTGTACTTGTCTAATTCCTCTGAAAAAATATACTTTTCTAGAGGGAAAGAATGGTGGCTTACTTGTCCTGGAAACCTGTAGTACCTAGTGTAAAGTATAGGCATTATAAACATTTGAGTATTTGAATCAAATGGCTTGGCTTCTTAGCATATTCCAAACTGTATTAAGAATTTGGTTTATTCTCAAGCATGTGACTCACTAGGCCAAGATTCAGGAGTTTAGAAACGATCTTGTCAAATACTCCTCTGTCATTTTCCTCATAAATCCTGGTGGCAATTTTCTGGACAATGTCTTCAGCCGTTAAAGGAGTTCCGTCTAGCTGATGAAGGCCGTCTGGATCATCTGAAGAGAGCAATCACAGTTTCACATCCTGGTGAAAACATAGCTCTATTTCTTGGATCATGTTAGATTTCTAATCTATACCTTGCTCTTGTACATTTTAATATATTTGGAATATATTTATAGTGGTGCTTGGTCCATAGAAACTTTTGGTTTGAAATAAAATTTGATGTCAAGTGAAGAAACTAGGATGACAATGAAAATTCTGAAAGCCTCTGATGTGATTATAAGAGGCAGAAAAATCTGAAGTCAACACAAAAGGCCTCTCTATTTTCTATTATCACTAATAATACAAATAATATTATACTTCTAATTTTGAAGTATACCATATTTATCTAGTATGCCATATTGCTTAAAGCATCCTTCTATATATTAAACTAGAGGCCCGGTTCATGACATTCATGCACGGGGGTGGGGGGTGTCCCCCCTCAGCATAGCTTGCACCCTCTCCCAGTCTGGGACCCCTCAGGGGATGTCCAACTACTGGCATAGGAAGTGGGTCTAAGCCGGCAGTCGGACATCCCTTGAGGGGTCCTTAGTGCTGCCACAGAGGCAGGAGAGGCTCCCATCACTGCCACTGCACTCACCAGCCGTAAGCCCAGCTTCTGGCTGAGGAGCATTCCCCCTATGAGAATGCACTGACCACCAGAGGTCAGCTTCTGTGTTGAGCATCTGCACCCTGGAGGTCAGTTTGCATCATAGCAACCAGTTGTTCCACTGTTCAGTAGATTTGCATATTAGCCTTTTATTATATAGAATGATGATATTCTATTTCCATGCAAGGAGTAGATTAGTAGTATGTACCCCATTGGCAGGCCAATTCATGGACCAAGGGGGCAGAGGGAATCTGTCTCACACCCAGAGTCACAGAGTGTGTACTCAAGATTTTATGACTAACCTAGAATAAATGTTTACTTCTTTTTGCAATTTTTAAAATTTATTATTTTTTTTTCTTTTTGGAGGAAGAGGAATACACACACACGTTGATTTATTGTTCCACTTGTTTATGCATTCATTGGTTGATTTTTGTATATGCCCTGACCAGGTATTGAACCCACAACCTTGGCATATTAGGACGATGCTCTAACCAACTGAGCTACCTAGCCAGAGCCTAAATGTGTACTTCTATGTGAAGATGTGCCAGAGTGCCTTTATACTAGTATAAAGCAGCTTAGTGTGTCAAGCCTCTTTCTCTGAAGAACAGGGAACTTATTTTATGTGCCTGGAATTTAAACTTAAAATGTGATAACATATTTATACAAAGCAGTATGCAAATCTATGTAAATGCCTGCAGACAAGACTACAAATAGGTATCCTTGGGTCTCTTGTGAATACTTTGGTAGCATTACTTCAGGGAAGGGACGATGCAGTAAGGTTGGTGACAAGGAAGCAGTGTACCTCATCCTCGGAGAACTCCCAGGTGTCAATTGGTTTTTTCCAATCTATATCACATGGAGCTGTCTATTCATATGTGCAGGGCACTTAACTCCCCTTGTCACCTCTAGACAGATTGGAAAGATCAGAATTATAGCTCCAGTGATATGTCTTGTTACCTACATATCCTTAGACTGCTCTAGAGCCGTGGTCGGCAAACTGTGGCTTGCAAGCCAGATGTGGCTCTTTGGGCCTTTGAGTGTGGCTCTTCCACAAAATACCATGGCCTGGGCGAGTCTATTTTGAAGAAGTGGCCTTAGAAGAAGTTTAAGTTTAAAAAATTTGGCTCTCAAGAGAAATTTCAATCATTGTGCTATTGATATTTGGCTCTGTTGACTAATGAGATTGCTGACCACTACTCCAGAGGATTATAATAAGAGTATCTATTTCATGGGATTGTGAGGATAAGATAAAATAAGATGTAAAAGCACATTTTCAATTGCAAAGTATTATGTGAAAGTTAATGTAGTGTTATTGTAGCAGACAGTGGATTTGTAACTTTAATAAAGGAACTGCAATTATCTTCTAGAGAAAATAAACATTGAGTCCCTGGCCAAATTCTGCCCAAATAATTCTAACCATATTTACTTAAAGAAGGAAGAATCTAGTATTTCTATTCTGATTCTGCACCTTTCTTCCATGGCTTCTGGGGATTCGAACAAGAAATGTTGTCCATGGTCTTTCCGATTCTGTGGAGATGGAAGTCTGCAGCCTGAGCTAATTATTTTCTTGTTCTTTGGAAAGAAGCCAAGGAAAATAAATAGTGTAATTATGCCAGGAGGACTGGAAGTTTTCTGGCATTATATTGGGGTTACTGAGCTGTCAAGCAACCCATGAACTCTGGTCCCTTTGAACCCTGTGAACTAAAGTGACTAATGAACACAAACAGCCTGTAAAATCATTTCCTCTTCTGGCTGACTGAAAATTGGATTCATCATCTGGGCGTTTTGTGCTTTTTTTGGTTTTGTTTTTTTCAGGAGTAGAGACTCATTATCAGTTTGGTGTGGTTTTTGTTTTTTTGTTTTTTCCACTTGTGGGTTACAGGTCAGACTGTTGGGAATAGGTGTGGAGCAGAAACTGCCTGGGTCTATGCAGAATTAGAATTTATTTCCCTTCCCACTTATCCTCAGGATCTGAAAAATAAAGACTATTGGTTGCTTGCTGGAGCTACCAATAGTCTTCCATTATTCAGACCCCAAGGGATAAATGGGAAATGAAATGAATAACTGAGATGACTGCTTTTTAGTACATTTAATTCACAACAGGGAGAACGTTAGCAACACTCAAGAAATGGCCTCTTTCCTCTGCCGCACTGCTGTATTGCCTTGAACCAGAAACTTAGGCCTCCCTTAGCAGGGCTTCGCTGGATAGGGACAATAATAAACCTCCGGCCTTGCTTCTTACCTTCCTCTGATTTTCCCTGGCTCCTCTAAAATGGACAGAATTACTCAGAATGACTTCTCTGATGCTGGTGAAGGGGTATTTCACCCTCCTGTGTAGACCATCAAGAGGAAGCCAAACATGAGTCCAACATTTATAACTTTTTAAAAGCAGCTATAACATTCTAAGAAGTGAATGTAAAAGGGCCATGTTCTGCCTGGTTAGGTTTTGCCAAATTATGTTTTGAATCTCCAGCATCTATATGGCACTTGACATTCATTTGCTCAATACATTTTTATGAAAGTCATAATAGAAGCCAGAACCAGAAATAGAGTGACAAAGAATTTAGGCTTGGTCCCTAACTGAACAGAGCTTATTGTCTAGGTCAGTGTTTTTCAACCTGTGTGCCACAAGAATTTTTTTTAAAACATGCAATACCTGACTATTTAGTCAGAGGCACTGACCTCTTATCCATTAGAGTGTCAAATTAAAAAAAATGACAATAGCCTTAGCTGGTTTAGCTTAGTGGATAGAGCATCAGCCTGCAAAATGAAGGGTCCCTGGTTCAATTCCAGTCAGGGGCACATGCCTTGGTTGCAGGCTCGAGCCCCGGTGGGGGCATGCAGGACACAGCCAATCAATGAGTCTCATCATTGATGTTTCTCTCTCTCTCACTTTTTCCTCTCTGAAATTAATAAAAATATGTTTTTTTTAAATGACAATAGCCAGAGAACAACCAAAATGGCAGCCTGTACTTGCTGCCTTTAACAACCACATCAAAACTAAAAGACAAAATAAGTATCATCCAGAACCACAGGAAAATTGATTGAATGGAAGTTCTACAACTAGAAGGAAAGAAAAATGCATTGAGACTGGTAGGAGTTGTGGAGGTACAAAGTGCAGAGGTATGGAGGCATGTGAAACTGGTTGGCAACAGGGTACGCTGTTGTTTTTTTCAATTGGGTGGGAGACTGCTCTGAACTCCAGTTCCGGGTGAGACTCTGGGGACTCAGACTCATACAGGGAGAAACTAGACTATCTGGCATTGGGCCAGAACGTGAGTTTAGCTTTCTCTCAGAGGAACTTGCTGCGATCATTGTTCTTGCATGGGTGTCGGGACACAGAGACCCTGGGACCTCTCGGGAGCAACAAGTGAATCTAAAAATCAAGTGAATTAAAAATCTGATGAACAGAATAAACTGGTGAATATAATAGAATCAGGGGCATAGAAAGGGAGTAGACTGACAATCCTTAGGGCTAAAAGGGTGTGGGGGGTGAGGGAAGAGACTGGATAAAAATCATACACCTATGGATGAGGACAGTGACGGGGGATAAGGGCACGGGGTGAGGTGGGAACTAGGTGATGGGGAGCTATGGGGAGAAAAAAGGAAGAACAACTGTAATAATCTGAATAATAAAGATTTATTTTAAAAAAGGAATCTTCTAGAAACCTTTGAGAAATTTAGTGAGGCCCTCAATTATATGAAAAAGGACCAACTAGAAATTAAACATACACTGACTGAAATAAAGGAGAAACCAAGATGGTAGCATAAGGTATACACCTGTACATGCTGCCTCTCAAAACCAGACTAAAAGTACAACTAAAAGACAAAACGTCTGTCACCCTGAACTATGGGAAAACTGGCTGAGTAGAAGTTCTATAACTAGAAGGAAAGAGAAAAGAGCATTGAAATGTGCACAAGCACATGGAAAAGCTGAAATATGGAGGCGTGAGAATAGGGCTGGTGGCTGGCAATTGGGTGCTGTTTTTTTCAACTTGAAGAGAGACACAAACTTCTAATTGCTCTAAACTCCTGTTTCTGGTGAGACTCAGGGGACCCAGACCCCTATGGGGAGAAGCTGGACTGTCTTCCATCAGCTCAGAAAGTGAGGATGGCTTTCTTGCAGGAATCATTGTTTCTTGCACTGGGGTGCAGGATGCCGGGACACAGAAACTCGGAGACGCCAAGATGGATGACTGGCAGCCATTGCTGTTTGCCACTCCCTAGCCTAATAACTCCATGGGACCTGGCTCAGCACAGTTTACAAACCCACCCAAGCTCTAAGCAGCAGCTTCTGCATATAAATGGTCTGCCCTATCGCAGTTTAACTTACCAAACTGCAGCTCTGGTCAGACAGTTCCAAAACCTCCAAACCCCAGGCAAAGAGGAGAAATCTGGAGATCTCACTATAGCTCCTTCTGTGTGGCCTCAGACAGTAGCTGACCTGCACCCTACTGGAGGTCCAGAAGCCAGTGTACCTAGTGGTCAATGTCAGACGACACCAGATTTCAACTCCATAAGTGACATATTCAAATGGCAGACTCAGCACCAAATCTCCACTGAAACAAGTCCTGCTCCATAAGGGTGTCTCCAGCCCAGCAGTTCTTCCATTATAAACACAGTGGGTCCTCACAGCCAATTGGCCTGGAGGTCAGTTCCTCCCAGTGTACCAACAGCAATCAAGGCTTAACTACAACAAGACTTTGCACTCAGCCCACAAAGAGGTGCACCAATAGTTTCCACCTCAGAGGATAGGGGAATCTGAACCACTGGGCTCTATAGGTTACCTACCACAGAAACCACCCCATCAACACAGGAAAGCAGCTAAAATGCGGAGACAAAGAAACATATCACAAATAAAAAAAAATGGAGGAAAGCAAATTACTGGACATAAAGTTCAAAACCAAATTTATAAGGTTACTCAAGAATCTTTTAAAAATCTCTGAGGAACTTAGTGAGACCTTTAAGGATCTTAATGAGAATGCAAAAAAAAAAAAAATGGAAAAGGACCAGTCAGAAATTAAGCATACACTGTCTGAAATAAAGAATATACAGAAATTCAACAGTAGACCAAAGGACCCCAAGAATCAAACCAAAGATTTGAAATACGAGGAAACAGAAAACACCCAACCAGAAAAACAAAGACAAAAAAAAAAGAATCTAAAAATATGAAGATAGTGTAAGGAGCCTCTGGGACAACTTTAAACATACCAACATCCAAATTATTGGGGTGCCAGAAGAAGAGAGAGAGCAAAATATTGAAAACTTATTAGGAGAAATAACCACAGAAAACTTTCTATCTGGTGAAAGAAATAGACTTACAAGTCCAGGAAGCACACAGAACTCCAAACAAGAGGAATCCAAAGAGGACCACATCAAGACACATCACAATTAAAGTGCCCAGGGCAAAAAACAAAGTGAAAAACTTATAGCAGCAAGAGAAAAACAGTTACCTACCAGGGAGTACCCATACAATTGTCAGCTGATTTCTCAACAGAAACTATGCAGGCCAGATGGGAGTGGCAAGAAATATTCAAAGTGATGAGTAGCAAGAACCTGCAACCAAGAATACTCTACCCAGCAAAGCTATCATTCAGAATTGAAGGTCAGATAAAGAGCTTCACTGATAAGAAAAAGCTAGAGGAGTTCATCACCACCAAACCAAGATTATATGAAATGCTCAAGGGCATTCTTTAAGAAGAGGAAGAAGAAGAAAAAGGTAAAGATAAAAATTATGAACAACAAAATGACAACAAATACATGCCTATCACAAATAAATCTAAAAATCAAATGAATAAAACATCTGATGAAAAGAATAAACTGATGAGGATAATAGAATCAGGGACATAGAAAGGGTGTGGACTGACAATTCAGGGGTGCGGGAAGAGACTGGACAAAATTCTTACACCTATGGATGAAGATAGTAGTGGAAGGTAAGGGCATGGGGTGGAGTGGGGAATCAGGTGGAGGGGAGCTATGGCGGGGGGGGGGGGGGGGAGAGGAACAACTGTAATAATCTGAACAATAAATATTTATTTTTTAAAAATGACAATCGCCAATACAACAATAGCCATTGTGAATGAACTAAAACTACCTATATTTTTGTCAGATCAGCAAAAAATATAGTAATTAGTTTATGTTTGCCAGGAGATGAAAAAGGTTGGAAATCACTGGTCTAGTTCACAGTCTGATACATAGTAATTGTGCAATGAACATTTGTCTGGTGAATGCACACAGGAGCCTGGAAGCACTACTTCATAAAAGAAACTTGGAAAAAATCCTGAATCAGACATGGTTCAGAACACACTGAAAAAAAGAATTGAAGGCCCTATATCACAAGCCCATTTAGAGGTTTCCTAAAGATGTGAAAGCACCCGCAAAGGTTAGGTTTCCTCTCTCCCCCCCATTCTGGGGGGTAAGTCTGCATGCCTCTGAGTTGTAGTTACCTTGGTGCTATCAAATGCTGTTTCCAGGATTTCCAGGTATGAGAGGAGTCCAGAAATTCACTCATAAATCATTTCTCTCCAAGAATCTTATCTGTAATCTTAAGTGGATTTAAAATGACAGCTAAGGGAAACCTAGAGCCATCAGGACTGACACTTAGTAATTCTGAACCCATCTGGGATGGTAGTAAAATGTTGAATAATTTAAAAATAAGTTGCTCCAGATAGTGATCAGATCACAAACAGATCTGTGCCTTTGCCTGAATGCACAATCGGTTTGACCAAAAAATTCAAACTTTAGACTGTTTTTAAATTTCATTAAATCAAATGTCAGTTCAAAGTAGTTTAATCTCTTTGTATACAGCAATGCCCAGTGTCTATTTCTAGCCAAAATATTTTAGGTTAAAATGTAGAATTCAAGAAAAAAAATTCTGGGAGTAGTATGCAATATAAAATGTGTCAAAATATAAACCATCTGTCCCACCTTATTACATGTACAACATAGTATATCTGAAATCTCCTCAGGCTGTAATATCTTATAAAAGTTGGCAGTTGTTTTCTGGCAGATAATTGGCGTAATTCTCTTGTGCCATGGAGCAGAGCAAGGACATATAAGACAATCTGCAGTCACTCCTAAGCAATAGTATTCAGGATGGAAAACACACTCTCTTCCTCAATGCCTAGGTAAGTAGTTTACTTATTCTATCATGTATTCTTTTCTTATTCATTCATTTATGAATTCATAAATACAATGAATTCATGACCACCCAGACACTGGGGCTACCATGTCTTTGTTCTTGTGAACTTTTCAGTTTAGTTTAGGAGGAAAAGATAAATCCTAAGTAGTCACACTTAGGAATGTAAAATTGCAAATTGCATTAAGTGCTATGAAGAAAGGAACAATATTTTTTTTTTATCAGATCATGTGTGCTTGATGAATCTAGAAAAGTAGACAGGAACTAGTCCATGCAGGACAACAGAAGCCATGTTAAGGATTCTGATTTTTATCCCAAGAGAAATGGGAATCTATTAATGGGTTTTATGTAAAAGAGTAACATGTTTGTGTGTTGAAAAGATCACTCTAGCTGCTACGTGAAAAATGAGTTGGAGAGGGTCAGAGTGGATGCTGGAAGATCCAGTATAAGAGTTTGCTGAGTTGAAGTGAGACATGATTAGAGATTGGCGATTAGAAATAGAGAAAAAACATTGATAGACACAGGTGGTGACATTGATAAAATTGGTGGATTACAATTTGAGGGGCCAGGAAAAAGAGAAGTAGTTTGATTTCTAGATTTTTGTCTTAAAAAATTGCATGGGAAGAAAGAGCACTCTAAGAGGGCTAGGTTGTAAGGTGTCACAGATATTACGAGATTAATCTTGGCCATGCTAAGTTTGAGGTGCTTCTGAGACTTCCAAAGCAAAGTATTAAGTAGGTAGTTATATACATACATATAGATAGATAGATAGATAGATAGATAGATATAGATATATAAATATATATAGAGAGATAGATATGAGTATCTATATATGTATTATAATGTATGTATGTATTTATAGTTCAGAAAAGTCTAGGCTAATAATATGTGACATCAGGATTAGACAGTAACTGAAGGGGAAGCCATGAAAAGGTTAGAATGACCTAGGGAGAAAGGCTATGGCTAGAAAGAGACCCCTGCAAAGGGAGAAATGGGTATCACCATTGGGAAAGAGATATTCTTGATTTAATTATTTGATAATTATGATATTTTGTTGGTACTAATAGTTAAAATATTAAATGCTAAATATTAAATAGCATAAAACATAGACAGTAGATTTAAATATTTTCAAAGTGGCAGTAAAGGGACCTTAAAGAACAAGTAAAATTTGGGCTTCTGTGGAGCTAGGGCTTTGTACATTGCCAGTAAATTTGGGCTTTATCTCAAGTTTGAATTTGATTAATAGAGGATTGTGAGACTCTAAGAGATATTTTAAAAAATATATATAGGACTTTCTCCTAACCCACAATGAGAAGTACAAATTAGAGAAAATAGGTAGCAACATTCCCCCCTCCCTCATTTACCTTGAAATTTATGATCCAGTCCACTCTTAGTAGAATCATAATCATCAATTAATCTTCGATTTTTGGTTGAATCAACATCTTCTGTGTTCAATTTATTATCATATGGAGAGTTTCTTACAGATTGTCTTTCTTTCTCAATTTTTTCCTTTTCTGTTATTGCCTTTAGCAGATTCAAGTTATCAACAAAGGAATAATTGCTTTCACCTGGCTTGTTTTCTGTAAGAAAAGCCCCAAACCCAAAATATCCATGTAAAATTTATGATTCTCAGAGCCTATGTCACTTAAATTAACATCAAAACAGTTTCTTCTTACCAGGAGAGTATATGTTTTTAATCTTGTCTGCTTCTGCTTCAGCAATCTGTGAAACAAAGAGGATATAGACCTGTTTTAAATCATTGCTCCACCCCTTACTAATTATGACAGCTAAATAATGTATTCTCCATAGGATTTAGTTTTCTTGTTTGTAAAATATTGATAATTTCTATCTCAAAGCATCATTATAAGGAGTAGGTGAGATAAAATAGAAGGCAGATGGTCTATAGGTATTAATTCCCTTTGCCTAATTATTGACAAAAAGTAAATCTCTGATAAATTAAGCAATCTTACAATAGAGTGAACCTTACTGGATTATTATATAGTCAACTCTATGTTTTATATAAATATTACCAAAATTATATTGCTCATTCTACTTTATATCAATTTATTATTAATCTCCGGAAGTTTGTGAATTAAAAATAGCTAAAATGTCATAACATAATTACATTAAATTATAATAACTAAAGTAAATAGAAATAGAATTTTTATTTTATTTTTGACCTACCTGTTCATTTAAAGGTCTTTCTGCACTTAATTCTCTATTATGTACAGGTTTGTCTAGAATAAACACAAAAATATAAGTTTAATTGTGTTTTGGACAGACACAATATGTGTCTTTAAAATGAAATCTTCATAAAGAAAAAACAATATTAGGAGACATATTTTGGATAACCATGAAACAAAAACATATGTTAACAAAGATTATCAAGATTATACAATAATAATGACCATCATGTTGCCTTGTTTATTAACCTGCTGTGTTTCCTGTGTTAATAGAATTCACTTTTTTTTTTTTTTACCAGAAGCTAACATACAGTTCTAACACTTGGCTTACCAGCTGTTCTCACTTAGACAGAGCATAAATTAGATTTATCTGTATTATTAGCACATTAAAAACTCCCTCTCCCCCAACCTTGTTCTGAATCGAGTGTCTGAGAAAGATGGTAAGACAACTAGAAAACAAAACAAAACCTAACAATCCAAGCCACTTTATTAGGCAGAAAAGCTCCCCCTCTCCCAACTGCAAAATAAAATCTCTCAAAACAATCCAGGTTATTGCTCTATCGTATAAGAAGTGAGGGGGGATCTCTTTCTAAATTCGAACGGATTTTCTCTGTCAATATGGATAAATACTATCTGATCAGAAAATGAGGCAAAAAAAAAAAGGTGCTTTGCAGCTCATGCATTATGCCACGCTTTACCTTTTGCGGGGAATAAAAGGAAGTGGGAAGGAAAGTGTCCACGTACCTTGGCTGCCTTCCGGTTTGGGGAAAGCTTGAATTGGGCTGCTGTGGACCACTAACACCAGAATCCAAGTGCCGGTCCAAAGGAACCCCATTCTTCCACTCTTGGCTCAGAAACAGCCTGGCGCCGGGCTCCCTGAGCGGTGGCTTTTGTTATGAATGAAAAAGAAGAGTAAAAAACAGGAAGAGCTAAGAGGGAGGGTGCAGGGAGGAAGAGTGGTGGGAATCCAGCCGGGGGGTGGGGCTTGACGCCGTTAGCGAGTAAAGAGACTAGAAAGGGTTCTGGGCGCTCGGGAGTCAGGTCTTCAGGTGGAGGAGAGCGCTGTCCGCCCCGTGGGTGCTGAAGTTCCTGTGACGCGGAGCCCGCCGCGGAGCGGCTAGGGCGTAGCCTTACTCTCCTTGAGACCAAGTGTGGAAGGAAGCGCATGCTCCCTGCAAGCCAGAGGCGGGAAAGGATGGCGTCAGCGACTCCAACGCTACTCCAATCCCCTGGGAAAGGAAGGGGGGAAGGTTGACAGATCGGCTAGCGTATTTTCTGTGCCGCAGTCCTCGGGCTGCTCCTGAGCTCAGGGTCACCTCGATTACCCATCGAGGTGACACTATCGTCGTAATTCCCCGAGTAAACACTGCCTCGAGGACCAAATGCCTTCTCTGCTCATGCACCTGTCAAGAAAAGCTAGAGAATCTGTGTGAAGGGTTCTCCTTTGGGATCATTCTGAGATATCTGCTCCAGAATTCCTTTTTTTCCATTCCACCTTGTGTTAAAAGGTAGATACAATCCTTAGAAAAGCCCTGCCTTTTTTTATTTTTATTTTTTATTAGATTGACATTTCAAGCATCCCTTGGTGGTCTTTTTGGCTCAGCTCTATGGAGTCTTTTTAATTGGGAAATTCAAGAAGCATTCTTTCAAACAGATTGCTGCAACACACTCTCACTCCTAGATGCTGAAACAGAACTTTTTTTTTTTTTAAATGCCTCTTCCCCTAAGAGTAAATGTCTTCATCAATCCTGGGTAGGTGAGCAGCAAGGGTCGGTTTTATTCTAAAATTTCCCATTATCAACAAAGGGAACAGCTGCCCCTTCAGCATCACCACCACCACCAAAAAGCTGCTCTTTTGTAAAATTCTTCCCCAGCACTCAATTATGCTTAAAAATCTGATTGTTCTAGGGGGCTTTGAAGAGAAGGGATAGGGATGAAAAGCATTTTTCTTCATAATTAGGTCAAGGAGATGCTTCCTATATTCTGAGAATATTCCCAGCAACCTGAGGTTACCATATAATAAAAGACTTTTAAAGATGAAAGCAAGCAATACTAATGTGAGCAGAGTGCTGAGTAAGTTCTTTAGTCTCTGATTTTTAAATAGTGCTTGGACCCTTTCCTTTGGACTGCAGCATGCTGGGAACCAGCCTGAATAATGACAGAAGAGAAGGATTCAGCACAATCAGGCCTTTTATTTCTGTACCCTGGCTTTTCAAGGAGCAAGCTAGTCATTCAAGTACCTAAAACAAATAAACAAACAAGCTGACAAACACATTTCCCTCCTTCTAGAGGTTTTTGAGTTTGGAAGTCATTCAAATATTTCCTTTAAGATTCTAAAGAATACTTTTAACCTAACAGTTACTTTAAAACAAATATTTGTTTCTTGGCTGGGATACATAGCATTATTATCCCAGAATACTGCATTTAAAAGCTTTACATCACAATTTATAATCCCAGCTGAATTAAGAGTAAATTTCTTGTACCCTCTTCTTTAAAACAGAGATGGCAGGCACTGTTTACCTTACAATGTAAGATAATATTGATATTTTTTAGAGCTTGTGAGTGAAATGAAAAACAGTATAAGATTTTCATTTTTTATACTTCTTCAAAAAACAAACATGACAAATATTTCAAAACATTGATAATTATTTAATCTGGGTGATTAGTAATAGAGGAGTTCTTTATAACCTTCTCTCTATTTTTGTATATACTTAATTTTTTTCATAATAAAAAATTAAAGTAGCTCGGCGGGCATAGCTCAGTGGTTGAACATTGACCTATGAACCAAGAAGACATGGTTCAATTCCAGGTCCGGGCACATGTCCGGGTTGCAGGCTCAATCTTTAGTGAGGGGCATGCAGGAGGCAGTCGATTGATGATTTGACTCTCATCATTGATGTTTCTATCTCTCTCTCCCTATCTCTTCCTCTCTGAAATCAATAAAAATATATTTTAAAAATTAAGGTAAAAAAGAAAAGTTTCAAAGAAAAGATGCCGCTTTTCTTAATAACTTAAATATTTGATTATTGTGTGTAAGCACACTATAATGGTCGAATAATATAAAAGACATATGTTGAAATTGTAAGACAAATGTCACTGACATAGATCAGATGATTATAAGACGGACAACATGCAATGCCCATTGAGCTGAGTGCAGGTTGCATAGGCATCTGCATGCACATGGATTGATTGTTGCTTGCTCATTCATGAGTGAAGATGCCTTTTGAGTGAAACTTGAAGATATATTTGAAGGATGTTTTTATTTATTATAGATAATATTGTTATATTAATTATTGTTGTATATTTTGTTATAAAAATTTCAAAGGCAAACGTAGAGAAAATATTGAAATGTAATCCCATGCATTCATTCCCCAACTTCAATAGTCATTAACTTATGACTTTTCTTTTTATTTTTTATTTTCAATCATTTTGCACCCACAATGGATTATTTACCCATAAGAACCCCAGATTTCCTATCACTTCATCCATAAGTATATCAGGATGTTTATCTAAAAGATAAGGATTCCCCCCCCACACACACACAACATTATTGTTATACCGTTATCATACTTCATAATATTAACACTACCTGAGTATCATCAAATATCCAGGCAAAGTACAAATTTCCCACTTGCCTTATAAATATTTTTACAGTTGGTTTGCTTGGACCAGGATCCAAAGAAGGGCATGCATTGCATCTGGTTGGAAGGTGAAAGACACATATAAGTGTAGGACTGGAAAGGTAGAGGTTGCCAGATTTTCTTTGACTTCCCCAGACATTCTTTGCTTCCTCAGAATACTGTGCACACTTCCCATGTATCCCATTGTGCTGCTTTTTGTACATGCTTCTTTTCTTCTTACTTCAAAAATAATAAATATATATTCAAGAAAAAATTCTGAAGATACAGATAAGCAAAAAGGGAAAAAAATCTTCTGACAGAGATAATCACTGCTAACTTTTGGTATATGTCCTTTTGGCGCATGATTTTTTTTACTAAGGAAATACTTTATACATATATGTATAAAATTGTACCTCTCAGTGTAATTATCTGTTTACACATCTGGCTATCCCGCTAAACTGTAAACTCCTCCAGGGATAGGATCTTGTCTTACTCATCTTTCATTTCTCAGCCCTTCTTACAGCCCTTCTTCCCTGGAAATCCATTTAAACACAGTGAAGTGACAGAAGGTTGCCTATCTACCTTCAGTCTTCAAATGCTGAGATTATGGCTGTGCCATGTTGGAGGATCATGAAGTCTTGCAGTAACGAGGAGCTGCCAGCTCTTAGCCACTCTGCCAGTGTGATTCTCCACTGGAACACCTTATTATTAGGACTCAGTCCTTTACAAACATATCTTTGCTATGAAGCCATGTTCTTAGGAAGCCCTGCTGTCAGAAGGTCTGAAAAGCATACCCTGAAATGGAGATGAGCATACAGGGAGTTTATTAGGATGTGCTCTTAAACCAACAACTATGGAAGGGGAAGACTGGGAAAGGAAGACGCAGGATTTGGCAGAGGGAGAAGTTAAGCTGCAACCTAGTTTCAATGGAAGCTTTAGCCAATTAGTCCTGAATTGGAGCTTGAAGTGTAGGCACTTACACTCTTGCATAGATCAATCATTACCCAGTCCCTCCCAGGAAGGAGTCATAACTTGGATGAAGTGGTTCTTTTCAGCAGATGGGGGATTAAGTCCTTCGGTCCTGAAGTGAGATCTGAGCAGTGCATCCAAAGTTCAGTGTTCATCCCCTGACCTCCCTATTTCAAGTTGAAATCCCTGCACTCTCCCTCCCTTCCCCTGCTTTATATTCCTCCATTGTATTTATCACCTAACATATCATATCGTTCATTTATTGATTTTATTTTTATCTTTCTTTCCAACTAGACTGTGAGATTTTTGTGGACAGTGATTTTTGTATATATACTTTTTCATTGGTGTATTTCAAACATTTAGAACAGTGTCTGACATATAGTAAGTGCTCAACACATATTGATGCCCGGGATATGTTTAAATGACCCAGAAAAAAAATATACAGTTAAACAAATAGAAAAAATACAATTGGTCATGCTCGGCCAGTATGGCTCAGTGGTTGAATGTTGACCTATGAACCAGAAGGTCATGGTCGATTCCCAGTCAGGGCACATGCTCAGGTTGTGGGCTCTATCCCCTGTGGGAGGCATGCAGATACAGCTATCAATGATTCTCTCTCTTCATTGATGTTTCTAATTCTCTCCCTTCCTCTCTAAAATCAATAAAAATATATTTAAAAATCCTATCTGATAAAAGAGTAATATGCAAATTGACCATACCTCCAATCAAGCCATGCCCACAAACTATGCCCACCAGCCACTCAGGAGCAAATAAACTCGAACCAAGATGGCTGTGGCCACTGAGAGCAGGAGGAAGGCTTGGGTTTTCCCGGCAATGGAGGAAGCCAAGCTTTCCGCCTGCCCTTGTTGGCCTAGGCCTCCACTCAATGCTACAAAGTTTCAATTATAGAAGATACATAAATCCAACAGAAATGGAGGCCACCACAGAGCTGGAGAGAGCAGAGGCTAGGGTTGCCTGGGCGATGGAGGAAGCCAAGCTTCTGCAGCCCTAGCATCTAGGCCTCCACTCTAGGCTACAAAGTTTCAATTATAGAATTTAAATAAATGCAAACAGAAATGGCTGTCTCCAAGGAGAAAGCAGAAGGCTTGGCTCTGCTCCAGGCTACAAAGTTTCAATTGTAGAACATAAATCAATCCCAGATCCCAGGGCCTCCACTTGGGTCGCTGGGGGGGCGGTATGGCCGGCCTACAAACCACTACAGGCCCCTCACCCAGGGCACCCATGCCCCAAGAGAACTCCCACCCTGATCTGGGATACCCTTCAAGGAAAACCAGCTGGCCCCCACCCATGCATCTCTATCTTATCTAATAAAAGAGTAATTTGCAGATTGACCATCACTCCAACACACAAGAGGGCTGCCCCCATATGGTCAAAGATTCTGCCCCCATGTGGACACAAGATGGCCACCACAAGATGGCCAGCAGGGGAGGGCCATTGGGAGGTTTCAGGGCTGCAAGGGAGGGCAGTTGTGGGTGATCAGGCCAGCAGGGGAGGGCAGTTGGAAGGGATCAGGCCAGCAAGGGAAGGTAGTTGGGGGCAACAAAGCCTACAGGGGAGGGCAGTTAGGGGTGACCAGGCTGGCAGAGGAGGGCAGTTAGGAGTGACCAGGCTGACAGGGTAGTGGTTAGGGGGTGATCAGGCTGGCAGGCAAAAGCAGTTAGGGGCAATTAGGGAAGCAGACAGGTGAACAGTTTGGAGCCAGCAGTCCTGGATTGTGAGAAGGACATCCCTCAAGGGGTCCCAGATTGGAGAGGGTGCAGGCTTGGCTGAGGGACACCTCCCACCCCCCATGCACGAATTTCATGCACTGAGCCTCTAATCCTATCTAATAAAAGAGTAATATGCAAGTTGACCATACGTCTGATCAAGCCATGCCCACCAGCCAATCAGGAGCTGGGGTGGAGTCAGCCAGGGCCAAGGCCAGGGCCGGGGTGCAGAGCCACTGTGGCTGGCAGCGAGCGTGCAGCTCCCGGGGCCGGGCGGTCGCCAGCAGCTGGAGGTGAGACCAAGGCTGGCGGTGCAGAGCCATGGTGGCTGGTGGTGAGTGTGTGGCCCCCAGGGCCAAGCCAAGCAGGGCAATGGCCTGGTGCCCAAGGCCTAAATCCTCAGCCAGAGGCTTTAGGCCTTGGGCAGGCTGGGGGTGAGTGGTCAGTAGGACATCCCCTAAGAGCTCCCAGTATGTGTGAGGAGGCAGGTTGGGCTGAGGGGAACCCACCCCCAGTGCACCAAATTCATGCACTGGGCCTCTTGTCCTATATAATAAAATAGTAATATGCAAATTGACCATACATCTGATCAAGCCACACCCACCAGCCAATCAGGAGCTGGGGCGGAGCCAGCCAGGGCTAAGGCCAGGCCCCTAGTATATATATAATTGACTATTAGTTGTTAATTATTTAATTGACTAATGACTACTCAGAGAGTCAATATATTATTCTCTCAAACTTTGTATGTGCTTGACATTTTTCAGAAAGAAAGGTTTATTTATTTATTTGTTTGTTAATCCTTACCAGAGGATACTTTTTAAAAAAATATATATTTTATTGATTTTTTACAGAGCGGAAGGGAGAAGGATAGAAAGTCAGAAACATCGATGAGAGAGAAACATCGATCAGCTGCCTCTTGCACGCCCCCTACTGGGGATGTACCCGCAGCCAAGGTACATGCCCTTGACCAGAATCGAACCCGGGACCTTTCAGTCCGCAGTCCAACGCTCTATCCACTGAGCCAAACTGGTTTCGGCCACCAGAGGATACTTTTTCCATTGCTTTTAAGAGAGTGGAAAGGAGGGAGGGTGGAAGGGGAGAGGTGGAAGGGAGAAATGTCAATGCCAGAGAGACACATCGATTGGTTGCCTCCCATGGAGGTGGGGGGGGGGGCAGGGAGTGAACCCACAACCCAGGTATGTACCCTTAACCTGAAATTAAACTGGAGACCCTTGGGTTCAAGGATCCATACTCTAACCACTGAGTACACCAGCCAGGGTCTAAAAAGGTTTATTTTAAATTTACTGCTTAAAGCGGAGAGAGTAATAAGCGAGACTTTTTCTTTCCTCTTTTTCTCTCAAAGGTTTTCTGAAAATACAATTAAACATCTTCCTCAGTGGAACAGAAAATCAGTATCTTTGCTCTGGTGTTCCAGAGCCTGTCCTCCAGCTATCCCTGTAGGCATTGCTGCTGCCATGGGGACCCCAAGTGACTTAGCTGCTAATGCCCCTGCAGGGTTAATGGTGCAGTTTCAGTTTTCTCCTAGGATGCCAATACTTTACAGACATTGGAGAATTAGGCCAGCATTTTTTGCTAGACAGTGCATAAATACAATTAGACAGGACTAATGCATTCTGAGAAACTAAGAGTGATTTTGAATTTCCCCTCTTGTCAGTCAAGGACAGTAGATAGATGGAGGCTAAGCCAGAGTGCTCACTTCTCCCCATGAGGTGTAGAGCGAAGCGGGGATTAGTTACCTCTTTTCTGCTGTCTCTTTCCCAAGAAAATCCCCAAGAAAGCCCCTACATGATAAGGTTCTGTGGCCTCTCTGACCTTATTTCCTCTCTCTCCCCCTGAGGCCCCTGAGCTCTAGCTACACTGGCCTCTGTTGCTCCTGCCACGGCCAGACATGCCCTTGTGTCTGCGCCTTTACAGTGACCTCCTCCTCTGCCTGCAATAGTCTCCACATGGCTCATTCCCTCACCTTCTCCAAGCCTTAGCTCAGATGTCACCTTCTCAGTGATGAATTATTTAAAATTGCACCCACTATACCAACCCTGTACTCCCAACCCCATTACCTTGCTCTACTTTCTTATTATTCCTTGCCACTGTTCTCTTTCAAATATATAATTTATTTATCTATTTCTCCTGAGTGACTGTAACAGTGCCTGGCACATAATAGTGATTGTAAAAGCAAATGAATAAATGGAGCTCAGAATCCTGTGTTTCTCAAACAGTGTCCAGACATTCAAGATTTTAAAAGTCAGTTCTGATTTTAACTGTTATTGTCAAATCTCTCTTGCTTCCTTCCTCTTGCCCTAAACCCTCATTCCTCCAGTTCATATTTTATTAAAACAAAAACAGTGATCTTTTAAAAATGTAAGTCATGCCCTGGCCGATGTGGCTCAGTTGGTTAAAGTATTGTCCCAATCGGTATTTCTCTTTCACATAGATGTTGCTCTCTCTCCCCTTCCTCTCACTAAAATAAATAAAATAAAATAAAATAAAGATGTAAATCTGCTCACAGGTAATTGTGGACCTTTGCTGAAGCAACGTGGAAGGTGCAGCACCCTGTGCTTAATCACAGCTGGGAGTCATTTTACCACCTACAGCCTGCGAGCTGTACAAAGGGCCCCTGACAGGAAAATAAACCTCTTGACTCCACTCTCCTTTCTTCCTCTTATCTTCTACCAGTGCCCCCCATGTGGCTGCACTCAACCAGAAACCAGAGGGCAAGGGAGCCACTGATGCCTGCAGTCCTTACAAGTCAGCTTTCTTGATCACAGGGTGGGGTGGAAGATGGATCTGGAGGGAGGGAGAAAATTGATGATAACCACTTTTTATCTCCTTTCATGTTGTTTATATCATTCCCAGAATATGACAAACTTTCCCTCAACTCAGGCCTTTTTTACTTGTTCTTCCTTCTACCTGGAGTGCTCTTTCACGTGATTAGCTCGTCCTTATCCTGGTAAATATTCCTTTTTCAGACAGGCCTTCCCTGATCAATGGAATGTCCTGACTGGTGGAAATCAGCTGTAACTAGGGTTCAAAAGAACACCCCTCCCCTCAAAAATCACCAAAAAAGTATCCAAAGATTTTTTCCAAGAGATATTTGAAAAAATAAGGAGTATAAATATTTTTTTTAGCAATCCTGAATTCCATATAAAGGACAGATGTTACCAACTTCTACAGTGTATGACAAAATTACAACCCAAACATTATTAAATTTTGTATTGCATTTTATCGAACATTGTTCTTTTTAAAATAAAGGGAATTAAAAATATATATATATAACTGAATATTTAATTAAACATCTAAAAATTATACCTATGTATAATTGTTCATGCACATAAATTCACAAACCCCCCAAATCCTTTATTTTATTATGATTCTTACATTGGGGGTCATAAAATCTGATAATTTTAAACACATAATAAGTTAAAAGCATTATGTTATGGAAATTCCAACAGAGGTCAACAGACAACAGTAGGAAAAAAAGGATCTTCCTGACATACTGATCTGGTGTTCCATAGTCCAGTTGCCTCTCTTGTCCTCTCCACTCAAAGACAACCATCTCATTTCTGGTATATGGTCAGATTCTATCAACAGTTAGTGGAACATGATAAACAAGTGGCTCTTTTACCCTACTTCCGTTCAAGCCATTGTTCCTATGCTCAAAGACAGATTTACTGTGAAGCCAATTAAACATACTTAAGCTTGTAAAAGCCTCTTCCAAGGCCCAGGGAAAAGATCTAGCTCTTCTTCAGATAGCCATAACTTAAAAAAAAAATTGATTTGAATGTGTCCTATTGCTTTTGGCACCGAAGAATGTCAACAGTGGATAAAAACAAAGTCATAGGAATGACAGAGTAACTTGGGGACGATCAATGCTGCTGCAAAGTATAACCTGAAGGCATGCAGATGGACTAACCACTTTGATTGAAAGAAATGATGCTCAGACTGGATGGAAAAACAACCCAACTATATGTAATGGCACAGAAAGGTTGAAAGTAAAAAGACAGAGCCACACTGAGTCAGGGCTGGCATGTAGAAGTGTAAAACTATAAATGGAAGATAGAGTTCTCCTTACCAAGTCCAAATAGAAGCTCTCTTTTTAGTAATACTATACCTGATAATGCTGAGTAAACAGTTTTAGATATACACCTTTTTTCTCACAGAATAGGTATTATTAGAATCCCTGTGTATGTGGGGCATAAAATAAATCTGTAGCAGCAATGCAGTGTGTGTGTGTGTGTGTGTGTGTGTGTGTGTGTGTGTGTGTGTGTGTTTCAAGTATCCCAACAATCAGAAATTAAAAACAAGTTTTGAACATTATGCCACAGGAAAGACTGAGTGCTCCTTATATTTTCTCTATATAAGATAATACTATAAAAATCAATATCATGTGAAAAACTTGTAGCCCAAAAATAAGAGGGAGGAAAGATAGCATACAGGTATGTCAGGCAGTTAGTGAAAATGTTACGTATTTTTAAAATTTTATAGTGTTTTTGGTATTTGTCAGCTTTTCAAGATTTGTAATTTGTTATGATTTGTTTTCTCACCCAAATAAATATTTGTAAATAACAATTTGGTATTATTACTTTTTAAAAAAGAGAGCCTTAAAAATTTTATAAGCTTCGGGTGCCTCCCCACCCAAACTGGTGCCTTCTCTGCCCATATGCCTATGAGTGAATTGTGGATAATAAATTAAACAAGTCAGACTATTTGCTTTATTTGCAACAGGAAACTGAACAGCCTTCACAGCTGAATAGGCTACAGCTCGGCACAATTCCTCTGAAAGAAATTTTTTCAACTCATCTCTACTGAAAAATATTGAGTCTTTCATGTGGACTTGCAAATATGAAGTTTATACACTAATTGCTGAAGCTATGCCCAGAGCCTCTTCCTAGAATTCTCATTGTATTGTACTCACCAAATCTGATGAAAGCGAACAGTAACCAGGTGCGGCTGGTTTCTTCCTCAGTATTCACACTCACAAAGCTTCAGAAGTTGAATAAATTCATGTTACCTCTCTCCTGTCCAAAATTGCTTTCACATTTTCATGTTTTTAAACGTGTGACAATCTCATCACTTCATGGCCCTTTGGCTAAGATCAAGTGTAAAGGTCTGACAATCATGGAAACGGAAAACCCATTTTTAGACACAGAAATTCTTCTTTTTAAAAATAAAATGCAGAACACCTAATGTAGAGTATTAGATAAGTCTATAGGTGGGCAGAGGATCTGAGTAGACTCAGCTGGCCTAACTGTGCTTTACATTTCAGATTTCTCTGGAGGTTTCTCATTTTTAGAGGTCTTATTCTTCCGGAAAGTTTTATGTGTAAACAGGAATCTTTGTGTGTTCTGTTTAAGAGTTAGTAGCATGGGCATTGGAGTGAGAAATGTGGAGACCCAATGCCATCACTCACTAACTGGGAAACCATTGGCAGATTCCTCAAACTCTCTAAACCTCCATTCATTCAATATTCTAACAGAGGGTTGTTTATATTTGTATTTATATGGTATATTAATGAGGAAGTATACTAAACAAGATAGATGAGGCTTCTGCCTGCATATTGCTTCCATTTTACGGGTGATATAAATAAAAAGGCAGTAAATGTACAGGAGACTGGCACTCTTCTCAGATTACCACTTGCCCTTCACTGGGAACTGCCTTGCCCAGGTTTACACCCCCTCTCTGGGGGTGGCCTATGGCCAGTGACAGCTCATGTGGACATAGAAAGGCCTGGCCTCTTTAGCCCATTTTAAGATAACTCTTTTTTTAAAAATATATTTTATTGATTTTTCACAGAGAGGAAGGGAGAGGGATAGAAAGTCAGAAATATCGATGGGAGAGAAACATCGATCAGCTGCCTCTTGCACACCTCCAACTGGGGATGTGCCCGCAGACAAGGTACATGCCTTTGACCGGAATTGAACCTGGCACCTTTCAGTCCGCAGGCAGACGCTCTATCCACTGAGCCAAACCGGTTCAGCTTAAGATAACTCTTAAGAACCATCACAGCCTGTAGTGGCAGTGGTTCAGCATTGACCTATAAACCAATAGGTCATAGTTCGATTCCTGGTCAAGGCACATGCCTGGTGGCAGGCTCCATCCTGGGTGGGGTGTGTGCAGGAGGCAGCCAATCAATGATTCTCTTTCATCATTGATATTTCTACTTCTTTGTCCCTCTCCCTTACTCTCTGAAATCAATCATTTATTTATTTATTTATTTATTTATTTATTTGAGAACCATCTCAGTTCCAGAGCTGTTGACAGGCTTGGCTGAGGCCTTCTCAATAACAGACACATTTCAAACAGCTTCTCCCTCAGCCCAAAGCTGCCTTCTCCTCTTCTTTACAGGCCTCAATAAACCTGCTACACACAACTCTACACTAGAGCCTATGTTCAGAGACTGCACTAATATAATACTATATAATAAAAGGCTAATGTGCAAATTGTCCCCTTGGGAGACCGGGAGTTTGATCAGTTGCTATGACATGCACTGATCACTGGGGACAGCACAGAACATGGTAGGCGACCAGTGGTGGCAGTGTGCTGAGGGAGCGAGGGAAGGAGGATGTGGGGAGACCTGGAAGCAGGGAACCTGATCAGCCCTGATCAATGGCCAGCCCTAGGGACCCTACCCATGCACAAATTTTGTGCACCAAGCCTCTAGTAAAGTACATAAGCTAGATAATTAGATATTGTGATAGGTGAAGGAACTCACTTAAGTGTGTGTGTTGTTTGGTAAAAATCTGGAGATTTGGGTTGAACCACGGAAGTTAACTCAGACAGTTGCTTATATATTTGTGAGCCAAGGAGGAAAGATGAAATCCCAAAGGAAACAGAATGATGTAATAGAGAATAAGGAAAATCCACTTTGACTATCCGGGATAATCACCTGTAACCTCCTCTCCTAGAAATAAGTATTCTTAACATTTTATTTCAATATATTAATTTTCAACTGATTAATGCTAGCAAGAAATAGAAGTTAATTTTATATACAGTTTGATTATAACTGTAAAAATATGCTTAGAGAAAAGAACCAGAAAGGAATACAAGTAAAAACATGTGACTTCTCTATTTCAAAAATGTCTGCAACCTAATAATTTAATAAGAAAAAATAATAAAAACTTTCTTAGTTTCTTTCTTTAGTCTTCTCTCTCTTCCTTTGTTATTATTATTTTTGTTAATACTCATCTGAGGATTTTTTTTCCCCATTGATTTTTAGAGAAGGGAGGCTGGGAGAGGGTGAAAGAAAGAGAGAGAGAGAAATATCATCGATGTGAGTCAGAGGGGGATCAAACCTGCAACCCTAGTACATGCTCTTGATTGGGAATAGAGCCCTTGACCCTTCAGTGTGTGGGCCGATGCTCTAAACACTGAGAGCACCAGACAGGGCTAACAAAAACTTTTAAAAAGAAGCTATTTGTTGAAGCAACCCTCAAAGCAAAGTTCTAGAATTACCATACCATTGTACTGACCTAGTAAGTATCTGCAGAAACAATCCTACCTCTTTCCATTCATGTGACATTGGACATCACTTTATGGGATTGGGGTTACACGGAAAGTACTCTTGAAATAACAGAAGGTGCCTATTTCCTCCCAGATATTCTTCGAAAAATTTAGGAAATACTGCCACCAAGTGGATAGTAGAATTTAGTTAGGAAAAAAAAATTAGTTTGGGTTCCTGTTGCTTTATTTCCATGTAGAAAGTCAGAATAGAATAGAATAGAATACTAAAGTCAGAATAGAATAGACCAAAGAGTGTATATATCTGGGGAAACTCCTGGGGGCTTAGGCTGAACCAGGAGGGTTAACGCAGACAGTTGCTCATGTATATGTGATCCAGGGAGGAAAGATGGAATCCCAGCTAGGACAGAAGCTAAGGTAGAAATCTTCAAGAGACTGAGTATCTAGTACACTGAATAGTATGTCCTGAATAATCATGGATGTGCAGATTTAATGCTGCTATTTATAATTTATATCTTTTGTTAATCCTCACTTGAGGATATTTTTTTCCATTGATTTTTAGGGAGAGTGGAAGAGAGAGGGAAAGAAAGAGAGAAACATGGATGTGAGAGAAACACGTTGATTGTTGCTTCCTACACAAACCCTGACCAGGCCTGGGCCAGAGAGGAGCCTGCAACCAAGGTATGTGTCCTTGACTGGAATCAACCCCGCAACCATTTGGTCCACAGGCCGACGCTCTATCCACTGAGACAAACCGACTAGGGCTCATGTTTTTTTTAATAAAAGTAAAAACAAAAATGTAAATGTCTAATTATTGAGGATTAATGGATAAATACTAATATATATCTACAATTAATTACTCTTTGATCTTAAAAGTTATACTAAAAATGTGTAAAGACAAAGAATGATATTTATCATATACAATTGACCCTTGAACAACATAGTTAGGGATGCCAACTCCGCACAGTTGAAAATGTGCGTGTAACATTTAATTCCCCCCAATTTTAACTATGGTATCTGAGAGAGATTGGTTACAGGATCCCCTGTAAACACTAAAATCTTTGGGTGCTTAGGTCTTTTCTATATGGCACAGAACAATACATACAGTCAGCCCTCTGCATCAGAGGATTCCCAGCAATGGATGGAAAATAATGCTTTGATCAGTGGTTGATTGATGCCTCGGATGTGAAACTCAGGAATATAGTGGGCCAACTGTATATTTACTAAAAAAAAAAAACTACATATAAGTAGACCCATGAAGTCCAAACCCTAGTGAAAAATGCAGATCACAAAGTAGCATATTTCACACACAGCTAAAACACTGCAAGGATATACATCGAAGTGCTAATAATAAAAATGTATACGTATTTAGTGCTTGCTATGTGTCAGGCAGATTAAAATAGTTATCTTGGACCCACCTACTGCTCTCTTCTCCAATTTAGTCCTCCTGATGCTCCCCCCTACTTCCATTTCTAGCCTTTCTTGGGCTTTGGGCCTCTTTAGCAGGGTGGTCATGCATATGGAACCCAGAAAGATGTCTTTAAATACATAAAGTAAAACACATGGCATTAAACAAGAAAGAATTACATTGAAATAATCATTAAAATAACTAAAAAACAAATGTGTGATATAGTAATATATACAAATAGTATAGATACATATAATATATGAATATATATCTATATATATTTTCTTTAAAGAATTTTATTGATTTTAGAGAGACAGAGAGAGAAATATTGATCAGTTACCAAACACACTCGGACTGATAAGTTTGGTATGTGCTCTGACCAGGAATTGAACCCACCACCTTTTGGTGTACAGGATGATGCTGCAATCCGCTGAGACATACCAGCCTGGGCTCTATATGCTTTTTTTAAACATATACTTTTTTAATGCATTAAATATGATTCAGTGGAAGGTATAGTAACAATTTATAAGTAGAGATATTAATAAATAACATTTCAAGATAATTGCAACAACTGCGATATGCTATGTAAATATTTGTGATTTCTGTTAGTGACAAAGTCACTATGTTTTGTTGGCTATATTCATCATTGAGATAAATGTTAAATTGCAGCTAAAACTTAGTGGCAATAATTTTTTCCCTATCCATAAGATATGGGTTAAGAAGTTGTGCCCTTCTATCTATTATGCAACCAGCTGTCAGATCATGTCATTTCCTTTTTAAACCCCTTAATGGTTTCTCATCGCACTTAAAATCCTTATCCCAAGAAGACGTGGCCCATAGTGTACTTTCTGCTCTCATTTCCTGCCGTTTCCTACCATCCTCTTCTTGCTCCCTGCCATCTATTCACCCTGCCTTCTGTGCAGTTCTTTAAACACAAGCCAACCACAGTCCTGAACTTTGCTCTTGCCATTCTCTTCCCCAGAACATTCTCCCCTTAGATATTGGTATGACTTGCTGTCTTATATCAGGGGTCCGTATTTTCCATCAAGAGACAAATAGTAAATATTTTAGGTTTTGTGAGCCATATCATCTTTGTGGCAACTACTCAACTCCACTGTGAGGGTGCCAAAGCAGCCATAGACAACCCATAAATTAATGGACTTCAATAAATCATCATTTTTGGACACTGAAATTTGAATTGTGTATAATTTCTATGGTTGGAAATAATTTTCTTTCAAAAATATTTTTCATTTTGATTATGTTAACTCCCTCATTAGTTATCCTAGCCATCTACAAAATGTATTACTTTTATATCTTCTTGCAAACCTTTCAGAATAAGGCAGGGAGGGGGGCTGATCCACATGACTCCTCCAGATGGCAGGAGCACCATCGATTCATAAATTTGTGGCATAAATTCTGCAGGTGATGCTTTAGGTGAGGGTAATGGAGAAGTCCTCCACCCTAGAACAGGGAATGAAAGAAGGTGGGGGGAAGGGCTTCAGGTAATTCAATTAAATAGAACAGCTGAGACAGTCAAAGCACATTCTTTTTTTTTTTATATATGTTTTATTGATTTTTTACAGAGAGGAAGGGAGAGGGATAGAAAGTCAGAAACATCGATGAGAGAGAAACATCCATCAGCTGCCTCCTGCACACCCCCCACTGGGGATGTGCCTGCAGCCACGGTACATGCCCTGGACCGGAATCAAACCCGGGACCCTTCAGTCCGCAGACCGATGCTCTATCCGCTGAGCCACACCGGTTTTGGCCAAAGCACATTCTTAAACAAGGAAATGCCCAAGATTAAAATTAATATGTGTCAATCACGAGGGTCTGGAATCCACTGTGGAGAAAGAAACAAAGGAGAGTCCCTGAAGCAAATATGGGCCTTACTCACCGGCCATGTCAAGTCTCCTAATAGAATATCACTGTTAATAATTGGCTTTTTGAATTACCTAATGAACTCCCTTTGTCCTACCTGATTCCAGATCATACAGACACACTCTAAAGATTCAGCTTCCCATGTAGTGAATCCATAGGGACAGCATAGGCTGGTCAGATCGACTCCACTGTGTCACATTTCTCACTGAAAGTTAATAAAATATTTTCTGTTCCAACAAAGTATATGTTCATCAACGAAGTACATAAACTACTAAATTCATACATTGGAGTACTGCTTAGCAGTAAAATTAGAACAAATAAACAACAGGCACTTATAAGGTCACAACAGACAAGGATGAAATGAACGGAGGCTTTTTCACCCAACCATGGTGAACTAGAATCATGACTACCTCTTCCTGCTTGTGAGATAAATTTACAAGAAATAAAGGACCCACACAAAATAAAATGAAAATAAAACAATGTAGACATGAGCAAAAACAAAACGATCCCAATCCAAAGCCAGAAACAAAGTTCCTGCCCTCCAGCAGCACTGGGTCCAGCAGTGGGGACTGAGCCCCGTTTAAAAAGTCTGGAGTTAAGCAACTTTATTAAGTGAAGTTCTATCGTTATAAAAAATATACAGTGTTTGCCTGAGTTGGCTTAGTGATATGGACACCTTTTCTGCTGATGTAATTAGGGGACAGTAACCAGAGAATAGCTTTATTGAATTCTGCAAACACAGAAGGCAAAGGGGAGATGCCATTTTTTTGAGCACTTGGTTCATAATAAATGTTCAATAAATAGTCTTGATTACTTTTACCAGCACTCTCACTAGCCTTTCTAGTGTCTCTGTAGTGATACACATGCATTTGTTAAATGCATTTGTGAAATTTAATACATTTTCTTGGTTATTATTATTAAATTTGACCTGAAACACTTATATAGTACATATTCTGTGTTAGGCAGTGTCCTGGGTGTTTTATATATGTTACTTTATTTAATTCTAACAATAACCCATCAGATAGGTGCTACTCTCACCCACATTTACAGATTAGAAAACTAGGGTGTGTGGCATGGTTACTTTGCTCAGGATGAAGTAATGGGAAAATTGTAGCTCTAGGTTTTGAATCCAACATGTTTCAATAGTCCTTGTGTTACCCGTATCTACTTGGGATTGTATTCATTAGAACCCTAACTCAACCTACTCAATTGGAATCTCAAGGAATAGGACTCTTAATCTTAGGTTTTTAAAAAAGTATATATTTTTTGAAAGAGACAGCACTGAGGGAGAAACCAAGATGGTGGCATAGGAAAATAGCTAAACTGCTGCCTCGCACAACAACTTCAAAACTACAACTAAAAGAGAAAACGGACATCATCCAGAACCACAGGAAAGCTGACTGAGTGGAAATTCTACAACTAGAAGAAAAGAGAAAAGCACATGGAGAATCAGAGGAGCTACAAAGCCTGAGGTACGGAGACACGCCCAGAGAGGACGGGCGGCAGGTGCCTGGCTGGCTTTCTCTAGCAGAAAAAAGACAAAGGCTCTCGACTGCACTGAACCCCAGTTCCAGGCAAGACCTTGGAGACCCAGGCTCATTTGGGGGGAGTCTGGAATGTGAGGTGGAAACTCAGAGGAACGGCGAAAGGCAAAGGTCTGGAGGCGAACGTGAGTCATGACGAGAGAACTGACTGCTGACTGTGCCATTGGCTTTCTCTATGAGGAGGGAAATGGAGGCTCCCAACTGTACTGAACTCCAGTTCCAGGTGAGAATATGGAAATCCAGATTCATTGGGGAAGAAACTGGACTGCCTGGCAGCAGGTGAAACTCTAGGGCAGCTTTCTGTCAGAGGAGCTTGAAGTGATTACCAAAAGATACTGAGACCCAGAGGCCTCATAGGGCAGGGCTTACAGGAAGCCAAGACTGTCTGCTCAGCCCTGAGACTCCACCCTATCCAAGCTTAGCACAGAGGCTTTTGCAAGTCTTGTCTCATAAGGCTGTCTCCAGCATAGAAGCTCTCCCCATGTAGACAGGGCTGATCTTCATAGCCAATTGGCCTGGAGGTCAATTTGTCCCAGTGATACCAACAACAATCAAGACTTAACTACAATGAGGCTGTACACACAGTCCACAAAGGGGTGCACCAAGAGTGTCCACCTCAGGTAATTGGGGAGGCCGAGCCACTGGGCCACATAGAACACCTAGCACACAAAGCTACCCTACAACTCAGGGAAGCAGCAAAAATGTAGAGACAAAGAAAGAGATCACAAACAAAAGAAATGGAGGAAAACAAATGACTGGATATAGAGTTCAAAATCACAGTTATAAGGTTTTTCAAGAATTTCCTAGAAAAGGTCGATAAATTTAGCAAGACTCTCGAGGATATGAAAAAGGACCAACTAGAAATTAAACATACACTGACTGAAATAAAAAAGATTATACAGAGACCAACAGCAGACTAGAGGAATTCAAGAATCAAGTCAAAGATTTGAAATACAAAGAAGCAAAAGCACTCAACAAGAAAAGAAAAAAGAAAAAAGAATCCAAAAATTTGAAAATAATGTAAGAAGCCTCTGGGACAACCTCAAGTATACCAACATTTGAATTATGGGGGTGCCATACGAAGAGAGAGCAAGATACTGAAAACGTATTTGAAGAAATAATGACTGAAAACTTCCCAACCTGGTGAAAGAAATAGACTTACAAGTCCAGAAAGCACACAGAACCCCAAACAAAAGGAATCCATAGAGGACCACAACAAGACACATCATCATTAAAATGCCAAGAGCAAAAGACAAAGAGAGAATATTAAAAGCAGCAAGAGAAAAACAGTTAATTACATACAAGGGAGCACCCATACGATTGTCAGCTGATTTCTCAACAGAAACGATGCAGGCCAGAAGGGAGTGGCAAGAAATATTTAAAGTGATGAACAGCAAGAAACTATAACCAAAAATACTCTACCCAGAAAAGCTATCATTCAGAATTGAAGGTCAGATAAAGTGCTTCACAGATAAGAAAAAGCTAAAGGAGTTCACCACCAAACCAGTATCATATGAAATGCTAAAAGGTATTCTTTAAGAAGAGGAAGAAGAAAAAGGTAAAGATAAAAATTATGAAAAACAAATACATATCTATCAACAAGTGAATCTAAAAATTAAGTGAATAAAAAATCTGATGAACAGAATAAACTGGTGAATATAATAGAATCAGGGGCATAGAAATGGAGTGGACTGACAATTCTCAGGGGAAAGGAGTGTGGGAGGGTGTGTGAAGAGACTGGACAAAAACTGTACACCTAGGGATAAGAACAGTGTTGGGGAGGTAAGGGCAGAGGGTGGGTGGGAACTGGGTAAAGGGGAGCTATGGGCGGGGGGGGGGGGAAAGAGAAATAATTGTAATAATCTGAACAATAAAGATTTATTAAATTAAAAAAGATAGAAAAGTATATATTTTTTATTGATTTCAGAGAGGAAGATAGAGGGAGAGAGATAGATACATCAATGATGAGAGAGAATCATTGATCGGCTGCTTCCTGCACACTCCCAACTGGGGATTAAGACCACAACACGGGCATTTACTCTTGATGGAAATCAAACCTGGGACCCTTCAGTCCCCAGGGTGACTCTATCCAGTGAGCCAAACCAACTAGGGCTTAATCTTAGATTTTAACAGGCTTTCCAGGTAATGCTTCTACAGATTAGCCTAGCATCAGCCAATGGATTGACATGCAGGAACCAGAGTCCTAGGTTCCTCTTGCTTCCTATTGCCACTGTTGATCAGGCAACCATCATGACAGAGTTATTGCCTGTGCATGTGCATCAATTATTTAAAATGGGTAGCAGAAGCTCGAAGAAAATACCAGAGACAATAATAAAACACTATTGCAGAAACTCTGCAACACTAATGCTTTTGATGGCACAGAGAATGATATAGTGTGAAAAACAAAACAAACACAACCAATGTTGACAACTCTGAGGTGATGAGTGGTTCAGGAGAGTTGAAGTCTGAATAAAAATGAGTTGTAGGACATTCTCATCCATTAATTTTACTTACATTTTCTTTTTCTTTTTTTGATGTATACCCAAAAGAGATAAATTTGACAAAAATCAAGAGATCTTTCAATAAATTTAAATATTATTAGTAATAAAAAAGCAATGTGTCATAGTTTAATTAGCAGTTTCTGTTCTTTCCTTGTCTTCTATACAATAATGATAGTCTTAGAATCAGTGGCATTGTATTTTAAATGAGATAAAATACAAAGGAGTTTCTCTAAACTTTTAGAATTATCCTTTGGTTCCTGATAAATGAATGAGATATCTAAATTCCTTCTCATTGGACTTGGATCCTCACTTGGAAAGAAACCAGAACTAGATGGAATCAGAGAAATCAAGCATTTCACTCTGTTACTACAAAGTGTTCCTCACTTTCCCAAAATATTCCAAATTTTTTGAAATATTTTTTATTGATTTTTCACAGAGAGGAAGGAACAGAGATAGAAAGTCAGAAACATCGATGACAGAGAAACATCGATCAGCTGCCTCTTGCACACCCGTACTGGGAATGTGCCCACAGCCAAGGTACTTGCCTTCCACCGGAATCGAACCTAGGACCTTTCAGTCTGCAGACCGATGCTCTATCCACTGAGCCAAACCGGTTTCAGCAAAATATTCCAATTTTGGAACATTGTTCCAAGTCTTCTGGAAACTCTACTCTTAGCCCATAGTTCTCAGCAAGACCTGAATAAAATTCTTTCTAAAAATTTCAGATTCAAGTTCTTTTTGTTGACAGCATAAATTTAAGAAAAAGTTCTAGAAACTGCTATATAGCTCATCTTCAGCTACCACCTCATTTGTCAGAACTTAATTAATGATCAAATAGCAACATGGTAGGCCAGGAAATGTAACCTTTATTCCAGGCATTTATTTGCCAGCTGATAACTGGAGATTTTAATTAGGAGAAAGCAGATAATGGAAAGACAATCAGCAACTGTCATCAAGACACAGTCCTGGCCCAGCCCAAGTGGCTCATTTGGTTGAGTGCCATCACATGAACCGAAAGGTCACTGGTTTGATTCCTGGTAAGGGCACATGCCTAGAGTTTTGGGCTCAGTCCCTAGTAAGGGGCATGAAGGAATCAGTCGATCAGTGATTCTCTCTCATCATTGATGTTTGTGTCTCTCTCTCCTTCTCCCTTCCTCTTTCTAAAAATCAATAAAAACAAATTAAAAAAAAAAACACAACCAAAAGACACAGTCCTGGATTTATAGGCAGAAAGGGTAAGGGAATACCTGTAGGAATGTATAACATAATTCACACCAGGCAAAGTTCTCCAGAGATGGGGGCTGTGGGCCGACACTCTAACCACTGAGCAAAGCCAGCTAGGGCTGAACCAAATTTTTAAGGAAGAGGAGAACTTATTTAGGCAAAGGGTGTGGTGGTGATGGTAGTGTGATGGTGGTGAGGGAGTTTCTAGACGGGAAGTAGTGAGTTTCCAGAGGCTTGAAAGAGCAAAGAAATTACCAGCACTTCAGTGTGGTTGCAACATATATTTAGGGATCAGGACTATCAAAAGATAAAATAGGAAAAGTTAGCAGGGGTCAGGTCATGCTATGTGTTCTCTACTCTACATAATGATTACTTAAATGATAAAATATTTTTAAAAATTTCTTCCCACTTAAGCTTTCATTTAAATGGGTTTGTGAAACTGCTAAACATTGATATTTAAGGAAATCAGAAATCACCTGTTTCCCAGATTCATTCCTGCCCTTCTCCCCTATAAAAGTGTAAAAATCTCCCTGTGTACAATGCATCCATATTAGAGACAAAAAGCCAAAGGCTTAATGAGGGGTGAGTTCAATAGCTCTGATTCGGAGGTAAAGTTACTAAGAATACAATAATTTGATGTTGCCACTAGTAGAGAAAGACCACAGAAAAAATATAAACTTTTCATCCTATAAGTAGTAATCTTACTTAAAACAAACAAAAATAATAAATTAGAAGCTATAGAAATGATCAGAGGTAGAATCTGGGTCTGTGATAAAGGCTGTTTGAAAAAATGGCTATGATAATTCCTCTAATATCTCTTTGCAACGTGACTTTTCTGTTCCTCTCATTAAAAGATGGAATTTATTTCCCTAGGCCTTGAATCTTGGCTGACCCTGTGACTTATTTTGACCAAAGTATGTGATAGAAGTGACCGTGTGTAACCTTCAAGACTGGGCCTGAGATTGCTATGAAAGTCAGTCTAGGCTTATGGAGATTGAAAGGTTATTTGAGGGGGGGGCGGGGGAAACCAAGGCATTCAGCTAGCATCAACTGCCAGCCATGAGTCCCTCTAGAACCTTCTACCCTAGGTGACCCCCTCCAGATAAATGCAGCTGCATGAGTGAGCCCAGCTGAAACCAGCAGAGGAACTCTCCACCCTATCCACAGAGCAAAAAAATAACAGATCATTGTTCTTGTAATCCACATAGTTTCAGAATGGTTTGTTACATAGAAATAGATAAATTTCACTCCCTCAATATTAAAAATACATCACCACGATAGCTTATGACTCAAAAGCAATGAAGGAATTCCCTATTACATCAATTTCAGGCTTAGTGTAATAGACTGCAAAATGAACTGGTAATAGGGAATCAGGACTTTCATTGCTGTCTGCTGAAGAAAAATTGTTAGATATCTGTGAAAAAACTAGAGGAAATATTGAAAACCATGGCATTAGACCCCTCAAACAAACACATTTATCACTTGGGAAATTCAATACAATATTCAAAACATATAGAGAGTTTATTGATAAAGAACTGATAACAACAGATATATCACAGATTGTGGCACTCTAGATTTATGAGTAGAAATTCCAGGTACTTCTGTAGGTAAGAATAAGAATGACTCAAAAGATGCCCCCTGACACTTGAAGATACAATCCTTGTTTTCTGTATCAATAGATTCACTTTTCAGAAAACTTAATCTAAATGAAATAATACAGCTTAAACAGTGTGGCTCAGTGGTTGAGCATGGACCTATGAAGCAGGAAGTCACAGTTTGATTCCCGGCCATGGTCCATGTCAGAGTTGAAGGCTCTATTCCCAAAGGGGGTGTGTGTGCAGGAGGCAGCCAATTAGATACTCTCTTATCGTTGATGTTTCTATTTCTCCCTCTTCCCTCCTCTCTGAAAACAAAAAAAATAATAAATGAAAAAAAGAAAAAAAATAATAAATGAAATAATACAATATGTGGTATTTTGTTTTTATTTATTATCTAGCTCACATTTTGACCACAACATCAAGAGAGTCTTTGAACTAGAACCTCCCAGATAAGCTACTACCAAATACTTGATGTACAAAAACTGTGAAATAATAAGTATTTATTGTTGATTATAGCCACTAAGTTTTGGGTTACATGGTAATATATAACTTCTGTATATGGTTATATGATTATTGCTGGGAAACTAAGTCCTTCTGACATGTAATATTCCATTAAACCCAACCCCAAAGGTACAAGATGTGCTACTATTAAAACCTGTGTATATGAGAAATAATACCTTAGAGTTGTATTGGTATGTTTTGTTGATGACACTAAAAATATTTTTTTCTAGTAGAAAAAGCCATTTCCAGATTAAAAGAATCTTCCCTTTGTTTTTAGGTCCATGAAAAAGGTTTGATAAACGAGTTAGAAATAAAATTTCGGACAGTTGAAATGTGGCCCAGCGACCTAATTGGGTGGGCTACTAAGGAAACTTGCCATATTAGTCTGAAATGGGTTTTGGTCAATCAGATTAGATTATTAAAGGCTTGCCTATAATTCCAAGAGATTTAACTTGCCAGTTGCAACCTTGAGATGTTGAGCGATCAAGAAGTCATTTAAAGGATTCATGATGGAAGAGGGAACAGGTATGTGCAGGCTTCAGATTTTTTTGAGTTGATTCCAAAAGAAGAGGCTTAGAATTTCATAGCTGTGTGAATGGGTCAAAAATTTACGAAATGCTGTAAAACGAGAGCCAGTCATGAAGTGGTTAAAATAATGTGGAATTAATGTTCCTGATGATCTGACTATAATACCTTGTTTGATGATGGTTTTGACTTCGTTTTCAATGCAGTGAAGGTTGAAAATTAAGAGATTAATCTAGAATTCATTAGTAGCAATGGTTTTCAAGCTTTGACATATTTATGTTTCAAGGGTGGAGATTAAAATTTTTATGACACTTTGAAACTGTCCATTTCTTGTTATGCAGCTATTATTCACTAAAACACTAGTTTGTAAAACAAATACTCATTTCCCCCACGTTATTCAATGTGTATAAAAACAGTAAAATATTTGCCTCTAAGTATAAGCATGATCTTGGAATTTCTTCAAATTTATTATTTTGCTGTATGTTTTGTTGCAGTTTTCACTGAAATGTTTCTCTACATGTATCAAACCTTCTTGTAAATGATTTAAGTTTATTGTATTTAATGACTTGCTTTATACAAATTTTTACTGACATATGTTGTATGTGCAGACATTATCTCAAATTTATTTGATACTATCTATGGCTTGCTTTTCAGTTGCTAGTACCACTATTTGTCTTCATGGCACTTCATGCACAGCATGGAGTTTTATTTTTCCATCATTTTGTGTGTATTGTTGCTGTTATATTTTCACTATATGTATTTTTTTTTTAGCTATGTGGCTTAGTACATTCATTTATGGTTAATAATAGTATATAATTAAATACATAGAAACTGTGATTTTTCTAGAACCCAATATATTATACATAGTATACTATCTGAAATATGGTAGCAATCATCTCTGGTAAAACTGCTGAAACTTGATCCTGCTATTCTGGTTAAAACCAAAGTGTAGTTAATTCAGCTTCCAGCTTGAGACCTTGAAGCTCACATGGATCCCTTTATAGACCATAAAGGAGTGACTCAGTGGTGTCAGCAGTTGAGCTGTACTATCTGCTTTTGCGAAATAGGACTATGTTCCCATGTCTTGCAAGATACATGGTTAGAGACAAGGAGCAGGCAACAAAGTCACTCATAGTCCACTGTAACTTTCCTATCCCAGATACCATCCTGAGAGTTGTTCTCAGAATTTAAAACAATGAAAGCTTATAGTTAAGACCCTATAAAAGGACTGCCTGCACCCAGGATGGTGTAGTCGTGTTTGGTCTCCACCCGTGTGTGGTGCCCTCTGACTGACCTGGCCAGTTCAATAAGTCCTTGCTTGCTTATTACCAACTTAACCTCCTCCGTGGTCATTTGCAACTGGTCGTGGAAGTCACCCCAGAACACTATCTATAATAATAAAAGCATAATATGCTAATTAGACCAGATGTCCTTCTGGAAGACCTTCTAGATTAAGCCAGTGCTGTGAGAGAAGCCCAGGTCCTGGGTGCCAGAGGGAAGCTGGTGTGGCAGCTGGGGCCAGGAAGGCCTATTTTGCACAAATTTCGTGCATCGGGCCTCTAGTATTAACATGAGAATGTAATACTTCCCTCCACAAAACCACTATAAAATCATTTAAACATCTTCACAGTGGATATACAGGTCTAATGAAAGGTTCTTTAAAAATTTATTTATTTGTTTGAGAGAGGTGCGGGGCATTGATTCAATTTATTGTTTTGTGTATTTATGAATTCATTGGCTGATTCTTGTATGTGCCCTGAACAGGGATCAAACCTGAAACCTTGGCATATCAGGACAATGCTCTACCTGGCCAGGGCCTTGAAAGGTGCTTTTTATTCCAGAAATTTTTCTTGCAAAATTGGGTGCTCTTGCTCACATTCAAATCTTGTATGTCAGCAAACAAAGTACAGTACTGAACTATGATTCAGGCACTGAGCAAATGGGGCAAGTTAGATACTGATCTTGGCTTGAAATATCTAAAATATCTAATATCTAGTAGAAGAACCAGAAACAAAACAATACTTGCATTGCTATGTGATATGTGTGTTTCAAAAGGAGGAACCCTCAAGGTGTTTGGGGTGGATAAAAAGGCTTTACTAAATAGGTGACTTTTAAACTAAATTGTGATTTGTCAGGTCTAGAGAGGAGGAAGGGCATTCCAGACAGAGCAAAGAACATGAATCAGGATGAGGAAGCATAAGAGAATGCAGCAAGCTCTGGAAACAGCAAATAGCTCAGTGGGGCTGGAGCACAGTGGTTGTGGAAGGATCAGCTTCAGATGACAAGATTAGGGAGAAACCAGAATGAACAGGTTGGCCCTAAGGAGTTCAGATTTTAGCCTGCAGGGAGTGGGGCTTTTAAACAGAGGAATTTTTCCTTTAAAAAGTTTCTCTGGCTACAGTGTGGTGGATGGGTTGGAGAGCAAGAGATGGAAGGCAAACTAGTTAGGAGACTGTTATGGTAATTAAATGAAAAATGATTAGGTGTGAAATGAAGATAAATGGCAGTGGGGATAATGAAGGGCAAGAATTAGAGACTTTGAAAGGGATCCTTAAATATAGGCAAGAGAGAGAAAGGAGCCAAAAGCAGCTCTATGGTTTCTATATTGGAGGAACAGTTATGTTACTAAATGAAAAAGAAAATGCCCTAGGTCATCAGAATTATCTTTGACTCCTTCTCCTTTCCACTGAGAAATGACCAATTCCTTCCAGGCACTTGCCTCTTATCTTCCCCACCCCCTAATTGTGCTTTGCAGAGTCATCTTCCTAAAAACAGTTTTGACTGTATGAACATTTTTTCAAATTTCTTTATGGATTAAGGTATTACATATGTGTCCTTATCCCTCTATTAACCCCCTCAACCCTCCCTTCACTCATGCCCTCACCCCTCTGGTGTGCATGTCCATTGGTTAGGCTTATATTCATGCATACAAGTCCTTTGGTTGATCTCTCCTCCTTCCCCCCTCCCCCTGAGGTCCAGCATTCTGGTGGATGCTTTTCTCTGGCTCTGGATCTGTCTCTGCTCATCAGTTTATGTTGTTCATTATATTCCACAAATGAGCAAGATCCTGTGGTGTTTGTCTTTCTCTGACTGGCATATTTCACTTAGCATAATGCTTTCCAGTTCCATCCATGCTGCTGCAAATGGTATAAACATTTGCAGGACACTTCCCTCCCCCATCCTCATGCAGAATTAAACCCAAGCTTCTTAGTGGAGCATTGAAGACTCTCCACCTTCAGGCAGGCCACAAGCTACATACTGAATACCTTCATCTCCTTAACTATCATTTCCTTTCCCTATCTCAAACATCAATCTGATCTTTGTTCCTCTAACACATCCTGCCAAAAATATTCTTCCTTTTCTGTGATACCAAGACTTCATGTCTCATTCCTGACACTTGGTGTTCTGTCTGTTTTATAGATAGTTGTGCCTTGGTATCTCTTCTACTTCTTTGGCCCCAATGATTCCTACACAATGCAGGATAAAAAATTTGTGATGAATTGACCTGGAGCGGGGATCTGACCCCCCTATCAACCACTCAAAGTTTAGCAGACAGCCTGAAAAAATCATTCTGCGAATCTATGACATCATGCATGGGGAAAAAAATAAAAGTCTAGACACCAGGCAGTGGTCAGCAAGCTCATGAGTCAACAGAGCAGCAAGCCGCAGTTTGCCCACCACTGCTCTAGAAGAATCACGAGTCTCTAAGGAGCCCTTTCTCTACCCAGCAAAAAATTTGCTGTCAGCGACGTAGGGCATCTCGAATTTGAAGATGCCTTTGTTTATATAAAATATCATATGCACTGTACTCGGAAAAAGCTCTTAGGGATCTAAGATCTCCCGAGGTGGAATTTCCCGGTGACAGATTGTCCTCCTGAGGTCAGCTTCACTGGCCATCACACTGCGATCTTCGGCAGTGGATTAAATACCGCAAAACACTCGGCGGGGTTTCCCGGGTCAGACAGCGCGTGGCCCCCAGCGGCCTCCGCCCCGCCCGGTCCCGCCCCCGCTCCCACTCTCGTCCCCGCCCCCGCCGGCGGCCGCAGCCCGGAGGCTCCCAGGGAACTCCCGCAGGTCTGCGCGCGCAATCCGGCTCAAGGATCCGCACGGCGGGCGCAATTGCCCTGGAAACCGCTGCGCGCGCACGCGCAAACCTGGTGCTGGACAGAAGGGCTGAGCTCAGAGCCCAGCGGCGGGAGGCGGGGTTTACCCTCCCACTTGACCGTCGCGCCCAGCTAGCTCCCTCGGGCGGAGCGTCCCCGCCGGCTCGCTCCGGCTCGCACGTCCCCCGAACGCTCCCCGCCTCGCGCGCACCCTCGCCCTCCCGCATTTGTGCGCCGGTGCAGCGGGCGGTGGGAGCATCCGGGCATTCCCGCCGCCGAGCTGCGACCCGGGCGGCATCGGCGGTTGAGGAGCTCCCATGGCAGGGACGAGGCGGGGGCAGGCGAACGGAGTGTGAGGCGATAAGCCGGAGCCGCTCTGCGGCGGGTCCCGAGGGAGGCGGCGGGGCGGCGCTCTCGCGGCCGGGGGAGGGCCGGGCGCGGGCTGGTCAAGCCTCTCGTGCGCTCCCTGGCCAGCCCGGCTCCGGACATGCATCTGCATCAGGTCCTCACCGGTGCTGTCAACCCTGGAGACAACTGCTACTCGGTGGGCAGCGTCCGGGATGTCCCTTTCACGGTGAGCGGCGCCCGGGAGCCCGGGTGGCGGGCGGTGTGGGTGGGCGGGGGAGAGACCCGGGGCCGGACCCGGGGCCGAGGCCTCCCCTCCCTCCAGGTCCCGGGGCCCATGCTTCCCCGTGGGGGGGGGGGTGTGGGGCTGTGAGATGTTGGTGGCCCCACCCGCTCTCCTCTCTGCGGCCTAGGGAAGGGGGGAGGGGGCGTGGGACTGTCAGTCCTGTGGCTGGTGTAGGAAATTACCCACCAGCGAGAGGATTAAGAATCCACCCCCCCCCCCCCCCCCCCGTCCGCCCTCAGCAAATGGTCCGGGGGCTGTCTGGGCGAGAAGGTTCCTCTCGAGGGCTGCCCCGGGTCTGCGGTGAGGAAGCGGGTTGCAGCGGCTCAAACCCCAGGGCGCCCCTTTCCGCACCTGCTCTGGGCGTGGAGGCCGAGAGACGCGGTCGTGCCTCGGAGCGTGGAGTCGACGCCGCCGCCGCGCCGGGCTCCCCTGGCCCGCCCTGTTAGGGCGGCTGGGGGACGTTGGAGCCTGAGGCTTTAAACCCAACCCAGCCCTCGGTCTCCTGATATGCAGAATCTCAATTCCAAGAAGAAAAATAGAGAAATTCATTCTTTTAAGCTAAGACAAGGTGAAATTGTACGACAGTGCTTATCTTGTTTGTGCGAGTGAAGTGTGTATAAACAGTAATGTGTTAGAACCTCTTCAAAATCTAAATGAAATAGGTATGTTTCTCCTGCAGTGTGGATGGATCAGTCCTTTTTGAGAATGGGATGTTGGTAGTATAGCAAATTCAAACCGAGCTCTAGAGCCTTTAATCCCATGCATGAGTTCTTTTTCTTTTTTTTTTTTTTGTATTCAATTTATACAAGGTCCTCCATAGAAGGAACTGTAGGCAGAGACCGGGATTAAATACACATTGTTATTGACAACCATCTGCTTGATAAAATTGGAAATAGCAAAATGCTTTTTAGACAAGGGAAACACTTTGATCTGATGTCTGCCTCCCAACAAGATGTTTTTAAAGCTGCAGAAATAAGAAAAGCTCCAGTAAAACTGCAGAATCATTATGTAGCACAGTGCATTCTGGAACAGAATTTATCTGTCATTGTGATACATTAGAAATAACTACAAGATTGCTTTTTTGGTCCATTTTAATTTTTAAATGTAATTAAGTTGGCTTTTTTCCAGTTGAGAATGAACCCTTTAAAAATATAATTTGCCTGACTTATATTGTTACACCCTTATTAATAGTGTCATCTGTGTTTTGTGTACATGAGACCTAAAAGATCCAGTATTGAGCATGTTTGTCAAATGTGGAGAGAATATTTGGGGCACAGAGAAGAAATTTCTCTCTCCCCCAATTGTGTAGGGGTGGAGAAGTTTCTCAGGGTCAGAAGAGCAGACTTCCTCCATGAAGTAACAAATCTGGAACCCTGGATTATGGGGTATTTCCACACTATCTTGGTGGTGGTAATTCTCCTGTCTTCTTCTGAATCAGAATGGTGTCTCACTGCGGGGCTGGTATATAGTGCTAAAATGGACTCAGATGCAGTCTGGAAAAGTCAGTGCAAAAACTATGGGTGCTGTGCAGGTGTGGTTATGCTGGAGGCCACCTATGACTTGGTCCTTGGGATCATTTTCATATCTTTTCCACCCCACCCCCCAATTCAAACCTGTCACTAATTCTCAGTGACTCTTCAGTGTCTATTAGATTTACCCCTTTCCATGTCCGGAGTTGACACCTTATTATAGAGCCTTATTTGTATTTTTTAATATGACAGCTTCCAACTGGTTTTCTTGACACTTATTTGATCACTTCAGTTCATCCTTCATATAGCTGCTGGGATCAGCTTTTTTCCAATACCATTTTACCATATCATTCTGAGCTCAAGAATATGTAGTTGTTTCTAATAGCTGTTATGAAATTTAAACTTGTCAGATATTCTTCTGCCATCTTTGACTTTATATTTGATTATATATACTTCTCATCTTGGCCCTACTGCTCTAGGCATACTAATCTTATTTTAGCCTACATTTTTGTGTTGCAACAAGAGAATCCTGACTCCTCTCTCCCCCAAATAAGACTCAAAAATTGCCTGGTTTAGGATGCCTGTGGCATTGCATCCTACCCTCATTTTAATATCTTAGTTTTCTTAAAAATATATTTTTATTGATTTCAGAGAGGAAGGGAGAGAGAAATAGGAACATCTTGATGAGAGAGAGTCATTGACTTGCTGCCTCCTGCAAGCTCCCTATTGGGGATTGAGCCCGAAACCTGGGCATGTGCCCTTGACTGGAATTGAACTCGGAACTCTTCCGTCCACAGGCCGACTCTGTCCACTGAACCAAACCGGCTAGGGCTAATATCTTAGTTTTGAGTACACTGATCCAGTTGTAACTTTGCCTTGAACTAGAAACGAACTTTTGGACTCAAGAGAGTTGCTTAACAGAAATGAGAGCAAGCTCTTTTTAAGTACTCTAGAATTAACTAACAATTATTTGAATGCCTATTTTCTTGGAGAGTAGCTTCTTGTTTATTTAAATAGATTTTTTTTAGAGTTTGGGCATGTGTTTTGTCAGCCTGTAGGTGTACAGGGTGGCAAAAGTAGGTTTACAGTTGTGAGTATGCAAAACAAAACTTATTCTTATATTATTATTTATTAATTTCCACACAAACAACTGTAAACCCACTTTTGCCCTGCCCTGTATATGAGGTTATATAAGTTCTTTTTTTTATGTCCTTATGTAGATTGTTAATTTTCCTTCCTACTTTTAGTGACAAGACTTCGAGCAGCTACCCGGAAACTCTGGTATAATCCTGAAAAATATAGTCCAGAGACCGAGTACGACCTTGGCCAAATCACTTAACCTCTTCTAGGTTTTTCATCTGTAAAACGAGGTTCTTAAATTAGGTTCTCCTTAAGTATTCAGACCTCAAATGAGCATTGTATCGGCTTGTTTAAAGATTTCCAAGGGGCAAAAGAGAAAATGGACCAGAAACATAAAGTGCTTGTGGTGAAGTCTAGCATGTTGTATATTTCTCTTCACTTGTATGTGCAATACTGTTGGTCAAACTTTACAGTCAGGGAGTTTGGCCTCCTCTCTGGCTCAGCGAAGAAGCCATACAGAGTGTTTATGAAGTAGTGGCTCTTTGGGCTCACAGTAGGAAGGAGGCTCTTGTTTATGATTTACTAGAGGCCCAGTACATGACATTCATGCAGGGAAGAGGACCCCTCAGCCCAGCCTACACCCTCTCCAATCCAGGACCCCTTGGGGGATGTCTAGACCAGCAGTCGGACATCCCTCTCACAATCCTGGACCGCTGGCTCCTAAATCACTCACCTGCCTGCCTGCCTGATCACCCCTAACTGCCTCCCCGCCGCCAGCCTGGTCACCCCTAACTGCCCCCTGCTGCCAGCCAGGTTGCTTCCAACTGCCCCCTCCCTGCCTGCCTGGTCACCCCCAACTGCGCCCCCCTGCCAGCCTGGTCACCCCTAACTGCCCCCCAGCTGGCCTTGTCGCCTCCCACTATCCCCCTCTACTGACCTGGTTGCCCCTAACTGCCCCCCCTCCTGCTGACTTGGTTGTCTCCAACTGACCCTCTGCTTTCCTGGTTGCCTCTTACTGTCTCCCCCGCCAGCCTGGTCGTACCCAACAGCCCTCCCTCCCCCCTGTCAGCCTGGTCACCCCTCACAGCCCTCCCCTCTTCTCCCTCCCTGTCCTGGTCACCCCACACAGCCTGCTGTTTAGTTGTTTTGTCATCCCTCACTAACCCCCCTGCCAGCCTGGTTGCCCTACGCAGCCTGCTTGTTCAGTCATTTAGTTGTCCCCCACTAACCCCCCTGCCAGCCTGGTTGCCCCATGTAGCCTGCTTATTCAGTTGTTTGGTCATCCCTTCGGCCAGCCCTAGGCGGCTGGACAGCCTCCATCCGAGGCTTGCGTGCACCTTGGGTTGGCCCGGCCCTGGGTGGCTGGGGGACTGAAGGGACTGGGCGCCGCCATCTTGTGGCTTTGGGCACCGCCATCTTTGAGGGCATGGTAGTAAATTAGCATATTTCCTCCTTATTTGCCGTGGGCACCACCATATTTTGTGATGGTGTGATGGTCAATTAGTATATTCCATCTTCATTAGTTAGGATGATTGTAACTTTAGTATCTGGTTACTGGTAGTTGCCTGGAACTGTCACATGCAGTATGGAGTGGGAGATGGAGCCAATGTAATTGTTCAGGTTCTCCAACCCCTACATATGGTCACTCCTTTACTTTCTGTTCTTAGGATTTGGGATATTTGAAAGATGACTTAAGAAATTATAATCAGTATCTTACCTTGGATCTTGGGAAATTCTTAGAACAAATCAGAGTCTCAGTATCTATATATATAAAAGCCAAGCGACCAGAACAATGACTGGAACAACTGCTACGACTGGTTACTACGACACATACTGCGGCCAGCCAACTGGCCCTATCAGGTGTCCGGTCAGCTGGCCAACCTCCTCTGGCCCCTCCCCCAGACTGGCCCCACACCCAATCGATCCCCAACTCTGATTGGGGGCAGGGCTGACCGGCCAACCTCCTGTGTCCTCTCCTCTTGGCCAGGCGGACCCCACCTGTGCATGAATTTGTGCACCAGGCCTCTAGTTTAATCATCAAAAAGGACAGGATGTTGGGTTACAGTTACAGTGGCACAGTGGAAAAAGAAGTCATGCCTGACCAATTTAATTTTCTTCTATGATAGAAAGGAAAGCAGTATTTCAAAAGTGATAATAATAGAGAATATCTAATTCAGATTTAGTAAGGCTTTTCCTAACCCTGTGGGTTATTTTTTAAAATTAGTTTGGAAGCCAAATATTTTAATAGAAGTTTTAGATTTTTTCAGTTTTTTTGAGTATGTGGAATCCTTTTGCATTGTATTTTTGGTCTCTAATTCTAATTCATGGTGTGATAGCATAGGACCTATTATTGAGGGAGCAGGTGCAACTTACATAGGTGGTATGAACTGTACTTTTTTCTCTTAGATATAGTTCATGTAACCCTGGGACTTGATGTGTACATGTGAAACCAATTGCCATATCTTCATTATGATTTTTAGGAGAAACCCAGGAAACCTGAGACCATATGGGCATTATGCAAAGGGGCTTCAAGCATGTCAAACTTGTGGCCGGCGGGGTGCATGTTTGACATGCTTGGCATGGACCCGAAAAACATGAAAATTTTGGCTGAGATCCAGTTCAAAGATACACTTATATCAATTCTTTGTGTGTGGGATCCACGAGGCTGTGAGTCATGTGGGTGAATGCAGAGCATGAGAGCCCCAAAAGCCAGGAATCAGGCAGGAGCAACAAGAGCACAAGCAAGAGAGGGAATCCCCCTTGTTTAGGACGGGGATGGGGAACATCCAGCCCTCATTTGGTCTGGCACTGCCAAGGCATTAGAGGTGAGTTAATTAAATATTTGGCCAAATATAGCAGGATACTTTCTTAGTCATTAATTTTGTATGGCTTGTGAAAGATGTTATGAACATCCAAATGGCCCTTGCCAGAACAAAGGTTCCCCAGCCCTGGTTTAGGAGATTATCAAATCTTTCTAGGCTTGCAGTGGCCATGTCCACACACCTACTCTGGCCAATGCCCTGTTCCCAAGTATGACTGATAAGCACCCTTTCTAGGTTATTTAGACTTTCCTGGATATGCCTATCATATTTAGCCTCCCCTTTGTTCCTTTTTAATTAATTTATAACCAGGTCATTACAACAATATCACAGTGACTTTGGTTTTGTGATATGCTAGCAACTTTCTCACGTGTTTGGCCTTGACTGTATTGTACTTAGAAAGATCTACTGAGGAGATATTCAAATTATTATATATTCATCCCATAGCATCTTCCATCATTCCTTTTATGTGGATGGATTGTATCTCTAGCAAAGGCCAGTTCTTTCATTTATATATCAGTGATTTTGTTTCCAAGGAGACACTTGACAATTTCTGGAGACATTTATTTTGACGGAGTTGGCAGAGAGGACTGGCATCTAGTGGCAAAAGGCCAGAAATCCTGGTAAATGTCATATAATGCATAAGACAGTGCTCCCCCACCAAAGAAGAATTATTTATCCCCAAATGTAAATACTGCCTAAGTTGTGAGAAACCCTGAAATACCCTAGTCTCTATTTCCTCATTACTCAAGGGCATTGCACTAGAATTTCTCCTTTTTGGAATACTTTCTTGGCATGGACCCGAAAAACATGGTTTTCCTCTACTTACCTTAATTGCTCCTTCTCAGCCTGCTTCCACATTTCTATATCCAGCTGTTTGTTTGACATTTTTCTATTGAATGTCTAATACCTCAGAGTCCCCAGTCTCATAACATTGTCCTCCTCCAGCCTTTCCCAAAACAGTAACTGGCTACTTCAGTTTTTTTCAATTCCCTTGGAATTTTTCACTATTTTTAAATTTACACCTTATCCTATATAATAAAATCCTAACATGAAAATCTACAGAATAGTGGAATGACTGGTGGAACATCTGGTCACTCTGATGTGCACTGACCATCAGGGGGAAGATGCTCAACACAAGAGCTGCCCCCTGGTGGTCACTGCGCTCCCACAGGGGGAGCACTGCTTAGCCAGAAGCTGGGCTCATGGCTGGCAAGTGCAGTGGCAGTGATGGGAGCCTCTCCCGCCTCCACAGCAGTGCTATTGAGCAGCGAGCCCAGTGGTAAGGAGCAGTGAGCAGGTGGGTGGTAAGGAGCGAGGAGTCCCGGATGCAAGAGGGCACGGGCCAGGTTGAGAGATATTCCCCCCCCCCTCCAATGGACGAATGTCCTGCACTGGGCCTCTAGTACCTAATATTGGCAAATTATGTTGGCTCTACCTGCAAAATAATCCAGAATCTGACCAGTTCTTATCATTTGTACTGCTATCACTCTATTTGTTTTTTATTTTATTTTTTTAAATTGACGTCAGAGAGGTAAGGGAGAGGGAGAGAGAGAGAAACATCAGTGATAAGAAAGAATCGTTGATCAGCTGCTTCCTGCACACCCCCTACTGGGGATTGAGCCTGCAACCCAGCCTGTGCTCTTGACTGGAATCAAACTCAGGACCTTTCAGTTCATAGGCTGGTGCTCAATCCACTGAGCCAGCCAGGTAGGGCTTTTACTGCTATCATTCTGGTCCAAAACACTATCATCTCCACGGTTATGGTGGCTTTATCCTTCTTCAGTTTATTCTCAATATAGTAGCCAGAATTTTTCTGTTTAAATACAGTCACATACCACTTAATGACAGGGACATTCTGAAAAATGTGTCTCTTATGATTTGTCATTGTGTGAACCTCATATGTTATACATACACAAATCTTGATGGTATAGGCAACATCACACCTAAGCTATATGGTAGCAGTTATCAAATTTTCCTTAATTGTGATTTGGAAAGACTTTAATGCATAAGAAAATGGAGATTAACCTAATACCTAGAGTTTAGTGATTCTGTATTTTTAAAATTTAATCTTTATTATTCAGTTTATTAATTACATTGTTCCCCCTTTTTTCTCCTCTATAGCTCCCCTCCACCTGGTACCCATCCCACTCTCTGCCCTCACCTCCCTGCCACTGTCCTCTCCAATAGGTGCATGATTTTTGTCCAGTCTCTTGCTGCACCTCCCAAACCCCTTTCCTCCCCAAGAATTGTCAGTCCATTCCCTCTCTATGCCCATGATTCTGTTATGTTCACCAGTTTATCCTGTTGATCATATTTTTAACTCACTTGATTTTTATATTCATTTGTTGATAGATGTGTATTTGTTGTTCATAATTTTATTTTTACCTTTTTCTTCTTCTTCTTCTTAAAGAATATCTTTCAGCAGTTCATATAATATTGGTTTGGCGGTGATGAACTCTTTAGAGTTTTAGTTTTTTCTTATCTGCGAAGCACTTTATCTGACCTTCAATTATGAATGATAGCTTTGCTTGGTAGAGTAATTTTTGTTGTAGGTTCTTGCTATTTATCACTTTGAATATATTTTGCCACTCCTGTCTGGCCTGCATAGTTTCTGTTGAGAAATGAGCTGACAATCCTATGGGTGCTCCCTTGTAGGTAACTAACTGTTTTTCTCTTGCTGCTTTTAATATTGTCTCTTTGTCTTTTGCTCTTTGCATTTTAATTATGATGTATCTTGGTGTGGTCCTCTTTGGATTCCTATAGTTTGTGGTTCGGTGCACTTCTTGGACTTTTAAGTCAATTCTTTCACCAGGTATGGAAAGTTTTTGGTCACTATTTCTTCAAATAGGTTTTCATTGTCTTGCTCTCTCTCTTTTTCTGGCACCTCTATAGTTCGGATGTTGGTATGCTTGAGGTTGTTCCAGAGGCCCCTTACATGATCTTCAATTTTTTGGATTCTTTTGGCTTCTTGCTTTTCCGGCTGAGTGGATTTTGCCTCTTTGTTTTTCAAATCTTTGACTTGGTTCTTGTGGTCCTCTAGATTGCTTTTAGGTCTCTGTATAATATTTTTTATTTCAGTCAGTGTATGCTTAATTTCTAGTTGGTTCTTTTTCATATCCTCGTAGGTCTTGTTCATTTCCTTGTAGGTCTCAGCCTTTTCTAGGAGCCTCTTGAAAAACCTTATAACCGTGGTTTTGAACTCTTATGTCTAGTCGTTTTTTTTTTTTCCCTCCATTTCTTTCACATCTGAATTCTTTCTATGTCTCTGCATGGTGGCTGCTTTCCTGAGTTGGTCGATTAGCTTTGTGTGGTAGATGTCCTCTAAGGGACAGTGGCTCACCCTCCCCAGTTACCTGAGGTGGATACTCTTGCTGCAGTCTATGGGTTGCACAGTCTTGTTGAAGTTAAACCTAGATTATTGTTGTTAGCACTAGGAGGGTTTGACCTCCAGGCCAATTGGCTGTGAGGGTCAGCTGTGCTCAGTTGGATGGGCGGAGTCTCCGGGCTGAGCAGGCAGTGTCAGCTCCGCCCTGTGCAGCACCTGGGTCTCTGTGCCTGGTGGTAATGGCTGCAAGCACCTCTGAGTGAAAGCTGCCACCGAGCTCTAACCGCTGCCAGACAATTCAGCCTCTCCCCAAATGAGTCTGCACACCCAATGTCTCACCAGGGTTGTAAAACAGTGCAGTCCAGTGGTTTCTTGAACGAGATAGCAAGTCACAAGTCCTTTCTGCACACTCGCACAACTCTGCTGTTCCCAAGTTTATGAGCACTTTCCACAAGCTTGCACTCCACAAGCTCACAGACCTTTGCAGGGCCCGAGTTTCAGCATGCTTCCCTACTGTCCAGTTTCACCCCGTATGAGTGTGGGTTCCCCGGACCTTGCCTGTAACTGGGGAATCAGTGCAGTGGCACACCTTTGTCATTGCAGCCTCCCGCCCTCTCTGCTCACTCTAGCACGCAGGGCTCCAAACCTCTGACTCCACGCGTATCTTCAATGCTGCCCTCCGCCGCTCCTCTGAGTCACAGTGTCCTACCTTTACTTTTATTTGTGGAATTTTCACTCAGCCAGCTTTCCAGTGATTCTGGATGATGTTTGTTCTGTCGTTAAGTTGTAGTTTTGAAATTGCTGTGTGGGGCAGCAAGATAGGTATTTACCTATGCCGCCATCTTGGTTCCTCATGATTCTGTATTTTAAGAGTTACATGTTGTAACAACTAACTAAGTTTGGCCTGGAAATGAAAATCGAGGAGCCTGACAAGATATGATTGAGGTGACTTTCCCATTTGGCAGTAATCTAAAGTCAGCCAAAGGAGTATTCTTGAATAGAAGCAAGATTCTTTTGGGAAAGTAATTGTAATAATATACCAATGGAACATTCAAACATAGCTAGAATAATTTTATGCTGGAAAATTTTTTATATAGATATAATCAAATGCTCAATTTTGCTTTTAAAAACAAAGACCCCAAAGCACTCTTAAAAAAAAAAATTATTGTAAGACCTGGCTGGGTAGCTCAGTTGGTTAGAGCATTATCCCTATACATCAAGGTGTGGGTTCAATTTTTGGTCAGGGTGCAGATAAGAATTGATGCGCTGAAACTGGTTTGGCTCAGTGGATAGAGTGTCAACCTGTGGACTGAAAGGTCCTGGGTTCAATTCCGGTCAGGGGTGTGTACCTTTGTTGCAGACATATCCCCAGTGGGGGTTGTGCAGGAGGCAGCTGATCAATGTTTCTCTCTCACTGGTGTTTCTGACTTTCTATTCCTCTCCTTTCCTCTCTGTAAAAAATCAATAAAATATATTTTTAAAAAAAGAAAAAAAAATTGATGTTTCTTACCCCTCCTCTCTCTCTCAAAAAAAATAAAAAAAAAATAAAAAGTTGTTATTGTAATATCTGCATTCTAAAAAACTCAAAATTCAAACAATGTTGATATGTAGAGAATGAAAAGGAAAGTTTCCGTTTCCCAATAGAATTTTGATTAGCCTGCACCCTCTTCAATCTGGGATCACTCGAGGGATGTCCGACTGCCCGTTTAGGTCCGACCCTGGTAGGATCAGGCCTGAAGGGCAGTTGGACATCCTTCTCACAATCCAGGACTGCTTGCTTGCTTGCCTCCTTGCCTCCCTGATTGCTCCTAACTGCTTCTGCCTGCCAGCCTGATCATCCCCTAACCACTACCCTGCCAGCCTAATTGATGTCTAACTGTTCCCCTGCCAGCCTCTTTGCCCCCAACTTTCCTCCTGTGCTGGCCTGGTCACCCCTAACTGCCCTCCCCTGCAGTCTTGATTGCCCCCTTGCAGGACTGATCTCTCCCAACTGCCCTCTCCTGGTGGCCTGAGCACCCACAACTGCCCTCCCTTGCAGGCCTGGAACCTCGCAATGGCCCTCCGCTGCTGGCCATCTTGTGGTGGCCATCTTGTGTCCACATGGGGTCAGGATCTTTGACCACATGGGGGCAGCCCTCTTGTGTGTTGGAGTGATGGTCAATCTGCAAATTACTCTTTTATTAGATAAGATAGAGGCCTGGTGCATGGGTTGGGGCCAGCTTGTTTGCCCTGAAAGGTGTCCCAGAGCAGGGTGGGGGTTCCCTTGGGGTGTGGGGCGGTCTGGGCGAGGGGCCTGTGGTGGTTTGCAGGCCAGCCATGCCCCCCAGCTACTCAAGTGGAGGCCCCTTGCCCAGGCTGCCCCACGGGATCTGGGATTAATTTATGTTTTACAATTGAAATTTTGTAGCCTGGAGCAGAGCCAACTCCATGGCGACAGCCATTTTTGTTTGGGTTTATTTAAATTCTATAATTGAAACTTTGTAACCTAGAGTGGAGGCCTAGGTGCTAGGGCTGCAGAAGCTCGGCTTCCTCCGTTGCCCGGGCAACCCTAGCCTCTGCTCTCTTCAGCTCTGTGGCTGCCACCATTTCTGTTTGGTTTATGTGTCTTCTGTAATTGAAAGTTTGTAGCATTGAGTGGAGGCCTAGGTTGGCAAGGGCAGGTGGAAAGCTTGGCTTCCTCAATTGCCAGGGAAACCCAAGCCTCCCTCCTGCTCTCAGTGGCTGTACCCATCTTGGTTGGGGCTTATTTGCTCCTGATTGGCGGGCGGGCATGGCTTGTGGGTGTATCGGAGGCATGGTCAATTTGCATATTACTCTTTTATTAGATAGGATATTTGAGTGCCTAGGCATTGTGTTAGGCAAACCAGCTATTAAATGTGCACTGTTGTACAAGAGGACATGGTGTGTGTTATAAGATATAACCTAGTGAAATTGGGGGTCATCTATCAAAGTAATGATTTTGGTTATAGGATAATTGAACTGGAGCTCTTCTTTCTGACAGTATTTAATATTGCCATTTATATGTAGCAGTATATATAAATAAGACTATTGGTTTTTTTTTTAAGTGCTAAGATTAATTTCTGCCTTTATGTTAAATTGGTATATGAAATGAAATGTTTCACAAGTTACATCTGCTACAGGAATTTTATATTCAGGCATTAAAGGTTTAATCAAAGTCATGTAGCTAGACCTGTGGCAAAATTAAAACTAGAACACAAGGCTCCCAATATGTTTTTTCCCCTCTCCCAATCCTTTTGTCCCTTTAAAATGTAAAAAGTAACATAGGCTCTTGTAGATCATTTGGAAAATGTAGAAGAAAGATAAAAATTACTGTTAGAGTACAATCTAGTAATAACCTCTCTTCACATTTTGGTAAATTAGACCAAGGGCTTATATTACCAATTTGAGAATGTTAATCTATACTTTATTTTTTTAAGATCTGTAGCATTTGTTGTGTTGTTTCTTTTCTCATTACTGCTCTTTGTTATAGAAGTTTATTAATTTTATAAATAGAAGTTTATTAACTTTATAAATCTTTTAAAATAACATACTTCTGATTGCGGAATTGGGAGGAGCAAGATGGCGGCATAGGTAAACACCTATACTGCTGCCCCGTACAACAGTTTCAAAAATACAACTAAAAGACAAAATAGATATCATCCAGAACCACCAGAAAGCTGGCTGAGTGGAAAGTCTACAAATAGAAGGAAAGATAAAAGGTCACTGAGACTCAGAGGACCTGTGGAGGGCAGAGTTGCTGAGATGCGCAGTCAGAGGTGCAGAGCCATGCGCAAGCAGAAAGTGAGGGCAGCTGAATACCCGGCTGGTTTTCTTGAACTGGGAGGGAGAGAAAGGCGTCCCACTGCACTGATCCCCAGTTCCAAAACAGTCTTGGGGAACCCAGACTCATATGGGGTGAAACTGGACTGTAAGGAGGAAGCATGCTGAAACTCGGGAGCTGCAGATGTGTGCGAGCTCGCAGAGAGGGCTCGTGGCTGGCTTTATCGGGAGGAAAAAAGAAAAAACCACCAGCCTGCTTTGTTTTTCAGTTATGTGTGAGCCTTTGGGTGTCCAGACTCATTTGGGGAGAAAGTAGACTGTCTGGCAGCAGGCAGAGCTCTGGGCAGTTTTCTCACAGAGGTGCATGCAGCCATTGCTTTGGGGCATGGAGACCCGGAGCCGTTTAGGGCGGAGCTGATGGGAAATTAAGGCTGACTGCTCAGCCCTGAGACTCCGCCCCATCCAAGCTGAGCACAGAGGCTCTCACAGCATAAACACAGCTGATTCTCACTTTGGCCTGGAGGTCAACCCTCCCAGCAATACCAACAACAATCTAGGCTTAACTACAATAAGACTGTGCAGCCCATAAAGGGGTGCACCAAGAGTATCCACCTGAGGTAATGGGAGGCTGAGCCACTGTCCCTTAGAGGACACCTACCACACAAAGCCACTTGAGCAACGCAGGGAAGCAGCCAAAATACGAAGACAAGGAAACAAATCACATTTGAAAGAAGTGGAGGAAACAAAACGATTGGACATAGAGTTCAAAACCATGATTATAAGGTTTTTCAAGAGGTTCCTAGAAAAGGCGATAAATTTAATGAGACCCTCGAGGGTATGAGCGAAACCCTGGGGGATATGAAAAAGGACCAACTAGAAATTAAACATACACTGACTGAAATAAAAAAAATATTATACAGAGACCTAGAAGCATTCTAGAGGACCGCAAGAATCAAGTCAAAGATTTGAAATATGAACAAGCAAAAAACACTCAGCTGGAAAAGCAAGAAGCAAAAAGAATCCAAAAAATTGAAGATAGTGTAAAGAGCCTCTGGGACAACCTCAAGCATACCAACATCTGAAATATGGGGGTGCCATAAGAAGAGAGAGAGCAAGATACTGAAAATCTATTTGAAGAAATAATGACTGAAAACTTCTCCCATCTGGTGAAAGAAATAGACTTACAAGTCCAGGTAGAGCACAGAACTCCAAACAAGGAATCCAAAGAGGACCACACCAAGGCACATCATAATTAAAATGCCAAGAGCAAAAGACAAAGAGAGAATATTAAAAGCAGCAAGAGAAAAACAGTTAGTTACCTATAAGAGAGCATACATACAATTGTCAGCTGATTTTTCAACAGAAACTATGCAGGCCAGATGGGAATGGCAAGAAATATTTAAAGTAATGAATAACAAGAACCTACAACCAAGATTACCCAGCAAGGCTATCATTCAGAATTGAAGGTCAGATAAAGTGCTTCACAGATAAGTAAAAGCTAAAGGAGTTCATCACTGCCAAACCAGTATCATATGAAGTGCCGAAAGGTATTGTTTAAGAAGAGGGAGAAGAAAAAGGTAAAGGTAAAAATTATGAACAACAAATACACATCTATCAACAAGTGAATCTAAAAATCAAGTGAATTAAAAATCTGATCATCAGAATAAACTGGTGAATATAATAGAATCAGGAGCATAGAAAGGGAGTGGACTGACAATTCTTGGGGGAAAAGGGGTGTGGGAGGTGCAGGAAGAGACTGCACAAAAATAGTACATCTATGGATGAGGACAGTGGGGGGGAGGTAAGGGCATAGGGTGGGATGGGTATCAGGGGGAGGGGCGCTATTGGGGGGAAAGAGGAACATTGTAATAATCTGAACAATAAAGATTTGTTAAATTAAAACATACTTCTGACTGTTCTCTATTATGCGTTTATTTTCTATTTTATTAGCTTTTATTCTTATTTTCTTTCTATATTATTTGAATTAATGTTGCCGTTTCCCTCATAACATACTGGATAAATGCTTAGCTCATTCCAGTATTTTTTTATATGTGCATTTATGTACATTCCTTTTATATTCTTAGGATTTATTTCTATTATCTTCATACTACACAGATAGTTCTTAAATCAATAATTCATAAATAATTTAGAGATGTGTTTCTACCCTAGAAATTATAACATGCATTCTACAATTACCATGTGATTTACTAAAATTTGATGAGGCTTTATATTCTTGCAGACAATATAAGAACCTTTTGCAATGTTTTTTCTTTAATCTTTATTCAGATTATTACAATTGTTCCTCTCCCCCCCACCCCCGTAGCTCCCCTCCACCCGGTTCCTACCCCATCCTCTGCCCTTACTCCTCTGCCCCACTGTCGTTATGCATAGGTGTACGATTTTTGTCCAGTCCCTTTCTGCACTCCCCACACCCCTTTCCCCCTAAGAATTGTCAGTCCACTCCCTTTCTATGCCCCTGATTCTATTATATTCACCAGTTTATTTTGTTCATTAGGTTTTTTATTCACTTGATTTTAGATTCACTTGTTGATAGATATGTATTTTTCGTAATTTTTATCTTTACCTTTTTCTTCTTCCTCTTCTTAAAGAATACCTTTCAGCATTTCATATGATACTGGTTTGGCGGTGATGAACTCCTTTACCTTTTTCTTATATGTGAAGCTCTTTACCTGATCTTCAATTCTGAATGAAAGCTTTGCTGGATAGAATAATCTTGATTGTAGGTTTTTGCTATTCATCACTTTGAATATTCCTTGCCACTCCCGTCTGGCCTGCATAGTTTCTGTTGAAAAATCAGCTGACAATCGTATGTATGCTCCCTTGTAGGTAACTAACTGTTTTTCTCTTGCTGCTTTTAATATTCTCTCTTTGCCTTTTGCTCTTGGCATTTTAATTATGATGTGTCTTGATGTGGTCCTCTATGGATTCCTTTTGTTTGGGGTTCTGTGCTCTACCTGGACTTGTAAGTCTATTTCTTTCACCAGATGGGAGAAGTTTTCAGTCATTATTTCTTCAAATAGATTTTCAGTATCTTGCTCTCTCTCTTCACTGGCACCCCCATAATTCTGATGTTGGTATGCTTGAAGTTGTCCCAGAGGTTTTTTACACTATCCTCAAATTTTTTGATTTTTTTTTTTTTTTTTTGCTTTTCTGGTTGAATGTTTTTTGCTTCTCTGTATTTCAGATCTTTGACTTGATTCTTGCATTCCTTTAGTCTGCTGTTGGAAATCTGTATAATATTTTTTATTCCAGTCAGTATATGTTTAATTTTTAGTTGATCCTTTTTCATATCCTCAAGGGTCTCACTGAATTTATTGGCCTTTTCTAGGAATCTCTTGAAAAACCTTATAACAATGGTTTTGAACTTTATATCCAGTCATTTGTTTTTCTCTATTTCTTTCATTTGTGATCTATTTCTTTGTCTCCGCATTTTCGCTGCTTTCCTGATTTGGTAAGGTAACTTTGTGTGCTAGGTGTTTCAGCCTCCCCAGTTACCTGAGGTGGACACTCTTGGTGCACCTCTTTGTGTACTGTGGGTATAGCCTTGTTGTAGTTAAGCCTAGATTGTTGTTGGTATCACTGGGAGGAATTCACCTCCAGGCCAGTTGGCTGTGAGGATCAGCTGTGTCTTCACTGGGAGACAGCCTTATGTGGCAAGACTTGCAAAATTGCAAAAGCCTCTGTGCTCAGCTTGGATGGGGCAGAGTTTCAGAGTGGATCCGACAGCCTTGGCTTCCAGTCAGCCCTGCCCCATGAGGTTCCTGGGTCTCTCTGTTCACAGGCAATCGCTGTATGAACTTTTGAGAGGAATGCGCCTTTGAGCTTTGCCCACTGCCAAACAGTCCAATCTCTCCCCAATGAATCCAGACTCCCAGATTCTCACTGGGTACTGGGGTTCAGTGCATTCGGAACTGGGGTTCAGAGCCGTCTGGAGCCCTTGTCTTATTCCCGCTAGATCAAGCTAGCAGCACACTTAACAGCCCGTCCTCTCTGCGCATCCTCGCCTCTGGACCTCTGCCTTTCGCCATTCCCCTGTTTCCTCCTTACAGTTCAGATTCCCCCTGTATGGGCCTGGGTCCCCAGGATCTCGCCCGGAACAGTGCAGTCGAAACTGGGGTTCAGCACACTCTGGAGCTTTTGTCTCCTTCCCACTAGAGCACACCAGCCAGGTACTCAAATGGCCAGTCCTCTCCGGCTGCATCCTTCCTGTGCGCGCGCCTGTCTCCCTACCTCAGGCTTTGCAGCTCCTCTGATTCTCTGTGTGCATTCCTCTTTCCTTCTACTTGTAGAATTTCAAGTCAGCCAGCTTTCCTGTGGTTCTGGATGTTGTAACAGCGAGTATCTTTTAGTTGTGTTTTTGAAATTGATGTGGAAGGCAGCAGTTTAGGTGTTTACCTATGCTACCATCTTGGTTTCCAAGACTTCTCTCCTTTATTGTTGATGTTTGTATTTAGTGTCTTTTCTTGTCTTGCAAGAAGTTTATACATTTTATTGATTTTTTTAAAGTGCTGGATTTTTATTTTATTAATATTCTCTGTTGTTTCTGTTTTTAATTTTATTCATTCATTCATTCAATTTCATTGATTTTCTGATTTTTATGATTTTCTGCTTTTTGCATGCTTTAGATTTGCTTTGCTCTTCTTTTCTAATTGATTAAGAAGGAATCTTAGGTCACTGATTTGAGAGTGTTTACCTATATACTTTTTTTTAAACCTATTTACTTATTTGAGCATTTTTTACTAGCCACTTTAATGTCTTTGATAATTTCAACATCTATGCTGGATATCGTACATTTTTTAATATGAAATTCTTGGTCTTTGGAGTCAAGTGTTTTTGGTATGAAATTGTTGGCCTTTTAAGTTTTTTGCAGTGGGTCTTGGGCATGTGGTCTGTCTTTCAGAAGGACTGTTCTTTCAGAAGGACTGGGTGGGAGCAGTTTTGTCAGGAAAGGTCTGTGAGTAAGATGGATAGTATCCTTGACATGATAAAGCATAATTTTTCTAGAGTGGGATGTTTAGGTGGTTCCCATTTTAGTACTAGTTGTAATGTTTGTCTGCATGTCTGAATTTTTTCTTAGCCATAGAGCCCTAGAGATAGACTTAATGAATCAAAGTACTTAAAGCTCTTTATAGTCTCAAGTTGTTTTACAGAAAAGCCATATGGTTTTGTACTCAAGAGTGTGTGAGAGTGACAGGTGCACCACACTCTCTTGCTCATTGCTTTTTGATATTCTTTATTTACGGCTGAAAAAACTGCATTTGGCTATTCAGTGCTTCAAAGCATTATTCTCTCTAGATATTTATTCTGGGTTCCAAGGGATCACATATGACTGCTTTAGTACCTATATCTCTGCTATATATTCTGTTTTGCCAGCTTTCCATCCTTGCAACTTCATTGCATTCCCTACTCTAATATCAGGGTCAGTTCTGCATTTACTTTGAGTTCTGCTCTGAATATCCTCAATCTTTGTTCCAGTTATGGTTCTAGTCAGGGCAAGGTACAAATGAACTAAAGTTAAAAACAAGGTTTATTTCAGGATACATGATGCACCATCAAGGAAGGGCAATTGGGCTTCAGAGTGATTGGAACTAAAAAGGTGGTAGAATCAAGACTGCCTTTTCTTGGGGATTTTATATATTTGTTTTCTCATGAGATCATTTTTGTTTTTTGATATGTGATCCCTTAGCTTTTTAAACTGGTGGTTTCAATTTCAAATTGCACGTGGTTCTTAATGGCTACCTTATCCTGAATGTGTATATCTTTTTAGCTCAACTCTTCCTGCTAACTGTGGTTGTTTTGGTTTAAATTTCCCAGAGTGGACTTTGATTGGCATAGCTTATCTTTTCTGCTTATCATTTTCCTGGACCATCCTTGTCTCCTGTCAGATGTGAGTAGGGGAAAGAGTCACAGGATAAAAAACACTAAGTTGAGCTCTATATAAAGTAGTGTACACTGAGTTATTAGGGCTTTTTGAAGCAAATTCGTGCAAACAGTAGATACAGCTTAAAAGTTGAAAGGTCTTTGGAGTGATCTAGTCACAATCTTTTATTTGACTGGTGAAGGAAACATCTGCAGAGAGATTATGGTTTGCTCATTATTATAGTTGGTGTCAGCACCTGTAGATTCTCAGGAATTATCTTTCAATTATATTGAAGGTATTGAAAGTTTAGTTACAATTAAATAATTTAATTATATTATTTGGGAAACATTTTTTTTTAATGTTATCAGGACCATCTTCCTCAAATTATCAACACTTAGATTAAATGATTTTCTGGAAATGGCTGGTAGTTACAAAGAAATTGGAAGTTGTCATAAACCTTATATATTAATAAGGCTACATGTTACATAATATGCTGTTAACCTGCAAATTCTTTTAAAGGTGGGTAGGATTGAGAACCACCTAAGGAAAAAAAATATTGGGTTACTTATTTTCTCTGTTTCTAATTATTTAATGTTAAAAAATTAATTTTTTTAAAGTAGCCATTTTAAAAAGTAGTATTTTACTTTAGCATTCTCTGTGAGGCAAATTGTTATATACTCTAAGCTTTAGAGAACAAATTAGAGGCTAAAAGGTGACTCTAGGTTTTTATACATGCTAGCGCATGGGGCTTATTTTGACCATTATTACTATGGTTGAATTTTAGAGAGAGTGGAAAGGAGAGGGAGAGACGGAGAGAGAAACATCAGTGTGAGAGAGGTACAGTGATTGGTTGTCTTCCCACACCCTCCCTGATCAGGGCCGGAGAATAAGCCTGCAACAGGTACATGCCCGTGACCAGGAATCCAACCTGGGACCCTTCAGTCCTCAGGTTGACTCTGTCGACTGAGCCAAACCAGCTGGAGCTCCTGTAGAAATGTTTCATAATTAATACTTGGAATGGTTTATTCTTAGCATTGACATAACATATTCATAAGAAAGGTGATTTTTGGTTTCTACTTCTAGACCTGCCTTTTAATGAAAATGCAGGCCAGCCCAACTGGACATAGAGCTAGTTTAGTAATGGTTAATTAGAGGACGTTAATTAATATTACATATTTCTCTTTACAGGGTCTCATTTTTCTTTCAGATGATGCTAGAATGAATAAATTAAAAAACATGTTTTGTTCAGGGGTACAGCCATAGGTTTAGTCTGGATTGTAGTTGGCTATGTGTTTTTTAAATCTTAGTACTTAGAATTTTTTATATCTTCATTTTGTTAGTAAGTTATCCAAATTGGCTAGTTTTTAACTAATATTAAAATAGTTTTTAAGTTTTTAAGTAATATTAAAATAGTTTTTAAATATAAATTTTTTTAAATATAAAGTTTTAATTTTAAAGAATGTTCTCCTTTTTTAAAGATCATTTACTTTTTTATTTTTTTTTAGGAAAAAATTAAAACAAAAATTTTGTCTTTTACTACTTAATCACAAACAGATAATACTTTATTAAATTTTTTTCTATGTTTTTCTGGTCATATATTTTTTTCTTATGTTTTACTCAGCATATCACTTACAGTTCTGCATTTTTCTATAGTAGGTTGTTAATTTTGCAAATCCTAATTTGATTTCTATTTTAAAAAGAGCAGTCCCCTTGGTTACCACACAAGTAGTCATTATTAGATTACTTCTGACATTACTTCACCTGTTAACTTAGGTTAATTTTTTTGCTCTAAGCTTTTTGAATACTATTTAGTTTCTCACTTATTCATTTTGCTCATTTAGCATTCTTGAATGGACTTTAGGCTGTTAGAATGAATCATGTCAATAAAGTGTGTACTTAGTCATGTGGAAAGAAGAGCTACTTACTCAGCTACTACCCTCTCCCCCCCTTTTCTAACTGTAGTGCAGACGTATCTAAATGAAAGGAGGCTTATTTGTTGTTTTTTTTTGGTGGGGGGAGGTGGTAATGATGGGCAGTAGTTGATAATGGTAAGGGTTTGACTTCATGTGTAGAAGCTTGCTAGCTATGCAGTATATGATAAAGGGTGGGTCATGTAAAGAGCTTTTATAAATAATTTAAAACAACAAGACTAAAGGCCCAGTTAAAAATGGACCAATAACTTGATTAAGCAATTTGCAGAGAAATAAAACTTAAAAATTTTTTTTTTTAGGCATATGGATCAGGCTGTGACATTGTTATTTTGGCAAGTGACTTTGAATGTGTGCAGATCATTCCTGGTGCTAAGCATGGAAATATCCAAGTCAGCTGTGTGGAGTGTTCTAACCAACATGGAAGAGTAAGGAATTTAATTACTTTAGTAAATGTCTCTTAATATATTTAACAATCTCAGAAATATTCTTATCCTTTTGTACAAGGTTTACCTACAATTTCCTATTAATATACCTTGCTTAGGTGGCTATTGATAGGAGTGGGTGAAGTGATAGATTGTATACAATTGTAAAGAGCCATTAAGCTAATGATGTGATAATTAATTATTCTGCAGGTGTATTCTATCTTGAAAGATCCTGTAGGTACTGATATTCTGTCAGTTAATAATTCTAGCAGCTAGTAAGCTAATAGAAGGGAAGTAACTTTTCTCTACCTAGCATCCCTTATCTCTCCCAAATTATAACAACATTAAATTTTTATCAAGAACTTTAGCAAATTGTTAGTGTCTAATATAATATTTTCATTTAAAAGTACTTTATAACGTTTCTATTACCTTTTTTTTTTTAACTTGAAATACCTTTTTTTTTTTAATTGGGGGAAATTACCCAACAACCCAAGTTTCAATTACTTTAATGAAAGTTTATTTGGTGAATGAAGAGTCTTAATGTTCATTCCTTTACACTTTAAAAGAGAGGGCTTAAATTTCATCATGTGTATCTCTCCTCCAAAATTTCAAGCATAATGTACATCAAATTTTGGTTATATGTAAAGAAATACAGCATATTGTATATTCTAGCAATTCAGTAAGACCAATATTGTGTAGCAGAATTGAAATGCTCTACAAGAATATGAAAATGAGATTTTTCTTGTAATAATGATAGTAATTTAAACTCTCTCAGTGTTCTAGAAATTGTTCTTCACTAACAGTAAATTTTATCAAAGATATATTAAATCATAGTATTCATGGTGATGGTGATAAATAGTAATCATGTAAGTTTATGCCAAATAATAAATTATTCTACAGCTTATACTGTTCTTCCCTGCTGCTTGTATCAAGCTTTAAATTTATGTTAATGTACCATAATATGGCAATCAAAGGACATAATTGACCTAGAATTGAAACACTGAATTTTCTGATGTGTTTTGATACTTGTTTGCTGTTTTTCTGATTCTTTTCTCATGGTTTTCCTTAAGCAACCATTGTTTACTTTTTAGGGAACACTGAGAGTGTCAGATTCTTTCATTAATTTTTTATTGCTCATCTCCCTAGGCCAAGCAAGGTAGTTTTAAACTTACCTGGAGATGTATGATAATTGTCAGAGATAAATTTTAGTAAATTATGTATGTGCTGGTGGATAATCACAGTGAACATGTTCTCTGGGAGCAAAGTTTTTAAAAAATTTGGTGTCCATAACGGGTTTTTTTTTTTTCTTACCTGGTTGATAGCCTTTAAAAAAATCCTTACATGAGAGTATGTTCATTGATTTGAGAGAGAGAGATAATCAATCGGTTGTTTCCCATATGTGTCCCAACTGGGGATGGAATGGCAATCTAGGTGTGTCCTGACCAAGAATTGAACCTGCATCCTTTCGGTGTTCAGGATTATGCTGTAAGCCACACTGGCCAGGGCCTTACTGGTTGAAAGTAAAGAAGGCAAAATTGTGACATCTTTGATGTATTGTCTTTTATTTCCCTCCTCTTTTATTTCCTTTAATCCCAGGCTTTGTGACAACTTTCACATTTATGACCTTTTGTTAGCCAGCTGTAACCATTCATTGACAAGTTGAATGTGATGATTCATAACACTTTTTGCCTAAGTATTACCTTAGCCATGCATTTTAAGTAGCTTCCCCCAACCATTTTGGATGAAAAGCTTTTTCTTGGAAAGAATGTTAGATGTTAATAACAATTAAAATTACTTTTTGGCATGAAAGTACCTTGAAATTACAGTGCACCTTTTTTTGTTTTGTTTTTTGTTTAGCTAACCTTAAAAGAATATATACTTAATTTAGTTTTATAGGTTAGCCCATAGGTCCAGAGGTTTCAAAAGGGATGGTTTTTGGTCTGTTCCCTGTAGTTGATTCTCTCTTGCCAAGAGCAGGCTGAACTGGGAAATGTCTTTCAAGGAATTATTGGAAAGCAAGCTCTGGTAGTTCCTAGGAACAGAGGTATTTATGTCCCCTCTTATCAGGTATGTGATCTAGAGCAAAGTCCCCTTGGCTTCCAAACCCCTAGCTAAGTCAGCTCTTTCTCCTCCAGTTGCAGCAGATGTCTCTCTTTCTCCTTAGTCCATTTTCTACATTATTTCTTTTAAAATCTAGATGGTTTTCCCAAGTGATATTTTTGTTTGATGATATCATTAATATAATTTTATTTGACTTATTTTAATGCTTGTTATTTTTTGATGTTTTTTCCTACTTGTCATAGTTTTTTATATTTATTGGACTATGAAATTTCTGATAGTTGTACCATTGAAATATGATTTTGTTAATAAAGTTATTTCAATATTAAAAAAATACAAATTCTTATAGAAAACAACAATTTCTTTGAATGGGTCGACCTTGTATTTGATATGTGAAATAAAGCCTGCTGAATTTTTGATAAAAGAAGAGATTCTTAAGTTCAGTAATTTTCCAATTATATTTATGAAAGGGAATAAATCGTGAATACTGTATCGGAATTATATTGTACATAATTAGTTTATACATTATTGTAACAAGGAGGTTATCTTTACTTTTTCTTCTCCTAAATATTAATGCTTTGTTCATTCTTTTTTTAGATTGCAGCTTCATATGGTAATGCTGTTTGTATTTTTGAACCTTTGGGCATAAATTCTCATAAGAGAAATTGTGTAAGTATTAAATGATAGTAGAAAACATTTAGAATTCCATTTAGAAACAAATCTATAGCAATAAAGAGCTTCTTAGGAGCTGGTGCCAACGGTGATCTGTAATATCAATGTGAAATTGGGCTGATGTTTTCGGGTGAGACCTTTACATTCACTGGGAATATATCCCTTTGCCTTTTAGGAACTTAGTTTTCTGGAATGTTGCTAATTGAGATTTACCTTGTTATTGGGATCTTTCCTAGTTGAACTATTATTTCTTTTCTAAATTACTAGACTAGTCTCTGTTTTCTATCCTTTTCTGCCCTTTTCTATTCTCACTGAAACAGATAATGACACATCTCTGCTTAAAAGTCTGTAATGGCTCCATATTTCCCTCAGATCCAAAGGCAAAAAGCCTTAGAATAGACTACTGCTTTTCTCCTAGCATCCACTTATTACTTCTCACAGTTCATCTGGTACTATTCTTGCCCTCTCTGATATCACTCAGGTCACACTAGCATTTTTACTGTTCTTTAAACAGTTATTTTCCTATTTAGAGCTTTGCATTGATTGTTTGTTTGTCTGAAATGTTCTTTCTCTAGGTAGCTCATGGGCCAGCTTCTGCAGATACTTGAAATCTTTGTTCAATAATATCTTCTCAGTGGGTTCTACCTTGATCACCCTTTAAAAAATTGCACTTGCATCTACAGCTTTAACTCCCATTCTTTTAAAAAAAATATATTTTTTATTGATTTTCTACAGAGAGGAAAGGAGAGGAATAGAGAGGGAGAAACATCGATGAGAGAGAAACATCGATCATCTGCCCCCTGCACATTCCCCACTGGGCATGTGCCCACAACCCAGGCACATGCCCTTGAGCGGAATTGAACTAGGACCCTTGAGTCCACAGGCCAACGCTCTATCCACTGAGCCAAAACGGCTAGGGTTCATTCTTGTATTTTTAACTTTTTTTCCATAGCACTTCCTTTGTTTATTTCCTTATTGTTTACTGTTTAGAATGTAAACTACATGAAAATAGGTAGCTTTGTTTTTTGTGTGTTCACTAATGCATCCCAGTACTTAGTATTTATATCTGGAACATAGCAGGCTCCTAAATACGTGTTGAATGAAGGAGTTAAGACCTTAGCTAAATTCACTTACCAGCTAAGTGATCTGGCATACCACATTGAGAACAATTGAGAGTCATTCTGAGTTCTGTGTTTTATATTAATATTTAGAAAATCCCATATGATTAGAATTATTAACCCCTTTAAAAAACATTGCATGAATTGGAACTCCACCATCACTCATGAATAGTCAAAAAACTGCCAATGTGAAATTTGAATTTGCCAATAATTAAAAAAAAATATATATATATTGATTTCAGAGAGGAAGGAAGAGGAAGAGAGAGAATCATCAATGATGAGAGAGAATCTCTGATTGGCTGCCTCCTGCACTCCCCCATTGGGGATCGAGCCTGCAACACAGGCATGTGCCTTTGACTGGAATTGAACCTGTAACCCTTTAATCCGTAGGCAAGTGCTCTATCCACTGAGCCAAACTGGCTAGGGCTGCCAGTAATTATTTTTAAAAAGTTTATATTCTTAAATACATTACAGCAAGTGGTTTTAATGTTTCATTAAATGTATATATTTGAGTTTCTTTTTACATTGCCAAGAAATACCAATTAAAATATTAGTCTTTTCCCTGTGGTAGTTTTATGAAATTTAGAGTCACATCGAGTATTTATTAAAAATTCAGATTCCATGGCTGGGAGTGGGGGATGAAGGGAGCCTAATAATATATGGTGACAGAAAATGATTTGTCTTTGGGTAGTGGGTACACAGTGCAATATATAGATCTTATATCATATACTTGAAATCTATATGATCCCATTAACTAATATCACCCTAATACATTTTTAAAAATTCAGAATCTAGGCCTCACTTCTAAATTTCTGCTGTGTATTTGGTCCACAGATTATACTCCAAGAAATATTAAAGGAAGGAATATTTGGGATGTTTATAGTTTTAGGAATGATTTAATTAGTACTTTGAAATAGATCTATTGAACAGTATTTAAAATACTGTTGTGCCCTAGCCGGTTTGGCTCAGTGGATAGAGCTTCCGCCTGCAAACCGAAGGATCCCAGATTTGATTCCGATTAAGGGTATGCACCTCGGTTGCAGACTCCTCCCTGGCTCAGGCCGTGGTTGGGGCTTGTTTAGGAGGCAACCAGTCGATGTGTTTCTCACATCAATATTTTTCTCTTTTTCCTCCTACTCTCTTTAAAAATCAATGGAAAAATATCCTCAGGGGAGGATTAACAAAAATAATAAAATAATGTTGTGATTGTAGTCTGTTCAGCAGTGGCAGGGAAAATAACATTTCCCTGCTTAAAAAATATAAAATTAGTTTGGGGTAATAAAATTAAAGTTTTGCAGTTCTGTTTTAAAATTATGGCTGTAGATAAATAAAATATTAAATAAATAAATCTTAAATAAATTATTTCATTGTTGAATAGTCTAAAAACATTATAAAGAGAGAGGGAATTACGATTTATTAATATTACTGTCCAAGCAGTTAATGTATAACTTGCCTGTGGTCACATAGCTTTACATTGCAGAATACTTTCACAAAAGGCTACTTTATATTTATATACTACAAAAAAATATCTAAATTTAAAAAAATATATTTTATTGATTTTTCACAGAGAGGAAGAGAGAGGGATAGAAATTCAGAAACATCGATGAGAGAGAAACATCGATCAGCTGCCTCTTGCACACCCCCTACAGGGGATGTGCCATGAGCCACGGTACATGCCCTTGCCTGGAATCAAACCTGGGACCTTTCAGTCCGCAGGCTGACGCTCTATCCACTGAGCCAAACCGGCTTCGGCATTATTTAGATACTGTATATAATGGAAAAGGTCTTGGACTTTTAACTTTACATCTTCTTTCTACCTTTTAGAATGAAAATAGTTAAGAAAAAAGGATGGAAATTATTCAAATAAATTTAATATAGGTCAGGTTTGTGGATTTTATATATTATGTAATTTAAATTTGTTGACTTTATGGGAGGTATATATAGTTTTATTTTAGACACTACAGGCCTGGCACACAAAATCGTGCACGGTATGCACCCCTCATCCTTGCCTGCACCCTCTCGCAATCAGGATCCTCTCCAGGATGTCCAGATCAGGCTTAAATTGACAGTCAAACATCTCTCTCGCAATCTGGGAGCGCTGGCTTCTAACCATTTACCTGCTCTTTTTTCTCTTTATATGTTTCACCAACTCGGCCTGATTGCCCCTAACCACTTGCCTGCCTGACTCATTGTCCCTAACCCCTCTGCTTGCCTCATCACCCCTAACCAGTCGTCTGCCTGCCTGATCACCCCTAACCGCCACTTGCTTGCTTGATTGCCCCTAAGCACCTGCCTGCCTTCCTGATTGCCCCTAACCACTTGCCTGTCTGCCTGATCACCCCTAACTGCTTCTGTCTTGGCCCCACCACCGTGGCTTTGTCCAGAAGGATGTCTGGAAGGTTGTTTGGCTATCTGGTCTAATTAGAATATTATCCTTTTATTATTATAGATAGCACTTTTATCTAGGGCGTATTTTATTTTATTTTATTTTAAATGTATTTATATTGATTTCAGAGAGGAAGGGAGAGGGAGAAAGAGATAGAAACATCAATGATGAGAGAGAATCATTGATTGGCTGCCTCCTGCATGCCCCCAACTGGGGATTGAACCCACAACCCGGCCTGTGCCCTTGATTGGAATCGAACCTGGGACCCTTTAGTCCACAGGCTGATGCTCTATCCCCTGAGCCAATCCAGCTAGGGCTTATTTTGTTTTTATAAACATTCATTGAACATATGCATTCTAGCCATTACAGCACTAAAGACAGTTCCTGCTCTAGAAGAGTTTAATTTCATGGGAGGATCAAACATATGAACACATAATAATTCAGTGTGACCAATGTTATAATGATAGAATGTAAAAAGTGTTAGGAGTGCTGCTAAGATGTCAGAAAAGGCTTCACAGCAGAGGTGATGGTTTTTCCAGTTCCTGATATAAGGATAGGAATTTGTAGGTGGAGAAGAAAGGAAAAGCTGTCTTAAGTATCAGAATGTGTTTATGTACATGGAAAGAAGCCTGAGAGAACATGCTTTGTTTGGGCATGGCAAACAGGTGGATATGGTAGAATAAACAGTAATTGGAACCATTGGAACTTTTCAAAAGAGCAATATTTTGAAAGTAATAGTGAAATATTTACATCTTTATTTTAGATCATAAGGTCTTAAGTTGAAGAAAATGATGCAGTGTTTGTGGATATTATTTTCAAAACATACCTTTTTCTTTTTTCTCTTTATATGTTTCAGCAACTCAAGTGTCAGTGGCTTAAAACTGGGCAGTTTTTTTTGAGTTCCGTGACATACAATTTGGCATGGGACCCTCAAGGTATTCAGTGGTTCTATTTAGAAATTATGAAAAGTAAATAATTTGTTTAAAATGTATGACTACAATGTGACATAATAAGAAAGTGATGAACTCTAAAATTTATTTTTGGTAGTGAATGAATGTACTTTTTTCCTTCTTGGTGCACATGGCTTTATATAGTGCTGAATTTACTATTAGTTTTGTGCTTTCCCCCTGCCTTTGAATATTGTATTTTAAGAACAGTGATGATTTGTTTCTTTAGTGACCATGTACTGCATTTTATCCTTAACTGTATTTATTAAGAAAGAAAATCAGAAACAGGACCAAAAAAAAAAAAAAAAAACCACCAAAAAAACCTCCTATCTTATTTTGTTATTTGCATTTCTTTAATTTTGAAAGATTAGAAACTTCTAAGGATAATGGCTTTTGCCCCATTTAACATTCACAATTAATTAAATTAATTTTTATATTCCAAGTAGAAAAAAAATTTCACTAATTTTTAGTTATGTCTTACATTTTTACAACATCCTATGTGTTATTTTGGGGGCTCTTTTTAGAAAATTCTACTTTACTGTTATTTTTAAAAAAATATTTAATTGATTTAAGCTCTTTCTCAGTAAAGCTTTTTTTGTTGTTTTGTTCTCAAGTTCCTGCCAAGAACTACTCTTTTTTGTGTAGTGGATTCTTAGAGCTTTTAAATGGATATGTCCCAAGTGTTTTGCATGGAAATATTGCTTATTTTTCACAATATAGTTTAGAAGCCCATGTGTATGTTCTTTCTCTAATTTTTGCTTATTCATCAGAACATTCTTTAATTTTCAGATAACAGATTGTTGACAGCAACTGATTCTATTCAGTTGTGGGCTCCTCCAAGAGGTGACATTCTGGAAGAAGAGGAAGAAATTGATAATAAAATTCCCCCTGTTTTAAATGATTGGAATTGCATCTGGCAGTGCAAGTTAGTGTCTAACTCTGTTGTTGTGTTTGCTAATTTTTAAAAAACAATGCCTGAAATATGTTACCTTTCACAATCATCTTTATTTTTTGATGGTACCGTTGCATTTAGAAGCCTAGAAAGTAGAATTTTTCTAACCAAAAGTTATTATAATATATCATTCAACCTGTGCTATAGTTGGACAAAAATATTTTCATAGTATAACTCCGGGCTTGGATTGACAGGGTTGCACATAGGAATTACTCATTATTAGAAGAGATGTGGATGGTGAAGGGGAGTGGAAAGATGTGATGAAAATTGTCAGCCACTCTTTCGAGTGGAAGCATGGCTGAACTATTAAAAATGTGGATTATGTGAAGGTGACTAACTAACCAGGGAAGATGATGAGCTTAGTTCTTAACATGGTATATTTAGGATGTTGATGGGACTTGTAGGTGAGGATATAATTTATACATTTTAATTATACTCTTCTTTGGATTCCCAAAGTAAACTCTGCATTAGTTTTAATTAATTGTATTTTTCAAAGAGGAGATATATTTTATTTTTAGAGTGTTGAAAACACTCTTGTTCTGATTATGTTAAAAATCTTATTTTGACCATCCTCCTATATAATAAAAGAGTAATATGCAAATTGATCCTAATGGCGGAATAACCAGGAATGACTGGTTGCTATGATGTGCACTGACCACCAGGAGGCAGAGGCTCAGTGCAGGAGCTGCCCCTTGGGGGTCAGTGCACTTCCACAGGGGGAACACCCATGGGGAGCAGGCATAAGCTGTTAGTTGGACATCCCCTTAGGGCTCCTAGCCTGCCAGAGGGGTGTTTGACTGCCAGCTTAGGCTGGATCCCCCAGGGAATGGACCTAAGCCAGTGGTTGGCAAACTCATTAGTCAAGAGAGCCAAATATCAACAGTAAAACGATTGAAATTTCCTCTGAGAGCCAAATTTTTTAAACTTCTTCTAATGCCACTTCTTCAAAATAGACTTGCCCAGGCCATGGTATTTTGTGGAAGAGCCACACTCAAGGGGCCAAAGAGCTGCATGTGGCTCGTGAGCCGTGGTTTGCCGACCATGGACCTAAGCCATCAGTCGGACATCCCCCGAGGGGTCCTGGACTGCAAGAAGGTGCAGACCTGGCTGAGGGACCCCTGAATGCACGAATTTTCATGCACCTGGGCTTTAGTTTATATATACAGTGTTCCAGATTTTTAAAATATTAACTCTTCAACTTTTTTTTTTTTTTTAGAACTGCAGTATCTGTACATTTGATGGAATGGTCCCCTGATGGTGAATATTTTGCTACTGCTGGAAAGGTAAAGGACCAAACAAAACAGAAACAAAAGAAAGATATTTCTATTCATTTCATTTTCAGTTTTTTTCATCTGTAAAATTGGGATAATATTACTCTTCAAAGCTGGCCTGAGGCATAGTAATAGATTTGTAAAAGATTAAGTATGTTTCCTGTAGGTAATAGGCATTGGGAAATAATGGCTATTATTTTGATTTCACCTTTTAAAAAGTCCACATTTTTAAAAATTAATTTTTATCTTCCCAAAATAGCATGTGTGTATAATTTAAGAAGTAAACTAGTACCACTAGAATCACAATGAAAAGAAGCTTTCCTTCCTTGAGGTAATTAATTGCACATTTTGCCACTTCGTTCCATGTTCCTAACTTGCTTTTGCTCCCATTTCTTTATTCTTTTCCCTTTATTTTATTTTTATGTATCACCTCTTGGAAGCTGAGACTTAAGTTCTCTAGCTGATGATTCTAATCCTTTCTCTACTTTTAGCACATACACACATTCACTTCCACTATTGCCATTTGAGAAGTTCAGTGCCATTATGACCATACTGACCTATCTTCAGCTTATAGAGGTTTTGAGAATCTTTTTTTTTAAATTAAAAAATATGTTATTGATTTTTTTTATAGAGAAGAAGGGAGAGGGATAGAGAGTTAGAAACACTGATGAGAAGAAAACATTGATCAACTGCCTCCTGCACACCCCCTACTGGGGATGTGCCTGTAACCAAGGTACATGCCCTTGATTGGAGAGGAACCTGGGTCCCTTCAGTCCCCAGGCCGATGCTTTATCCACTGAGCCAAACTGGTTAGGGTGAGAATCTTTTTTTTTTTTTTTTTTAATAGTGTTACATGTCTGAATTCTCAAATAGTATAATGTTTAGTTTTACATAGTTTTGGATTTGTAAAAGTGATACCATATACTTATTGAAATACAACTTAAAGATATTAAAACAAATTTATTATAATAGCCATGATGTGCTTATAAATTAATGCATTCAGTAAAAAATTACATTTAAAAATAATAAGTTAAAATCGAATTGTATTTTTCTTATGGAATTAAAATTTCCATATTACACTTTCTAAGGCAAGGATAGGTTTTTTAAGAACACCGAATTTACTCAAGGCTTTTGGGTTAATCTCTAGTTGAGGAACACTCACCTGTTTTGTGGCTGAAAAATTACTTGGCACAGAGGTAGCTGCTCAATAGTTGATGACAACACAAACAGGAAGAATGTGTAACATTGTAAATAGAGAGATTGCAACCATGTGTAGTAGTTTAGCAGTAAGCTAAGTAATAACTCACAATTTCAAAATACTGAGGAGTATAGAAACTTTTGAGATATCTGCAGAACTATAATGTAATTTTAAGACATCTATGATTTTTATTAGAGACAAAGCCATACATACTTGCACATATTACTTTGGTTTGCTTATATCATAACTGAAGTTTAACATTAGTGATTTTATAATTAACAGTTATGAAAATAGAAACATAATTAAAATAATTTTTTTAACCAAGGAGTGAGGGTGTTTTTGCAATTGATTTTTAAGAAAGAGTGGAAGGGAGGGGGAAGGAGGAGAGAGAGAGGGAGAGAAACATCATGTGAGAGAGACATTTTGTTTGGATGCCTCCTGCACATGCCCTGGCGGGGGAGGGTGAAGAGGGGAATATATGTTCCCATGACCAGAATCCAACTGTGACACTCCCTCGGTTCACAGGCTGACACTCTTTACTGTACCACACAAGCCAGGGTGAAACATAATTGTCCCCCCTCCCTCCACTCAAATTCATGGTAATCTTGGGTCTTAGTTTTCTTGATTTCTGAAAAGTAGACCCCAAAATAAAGACTCGAGTACAAGTAATTAATATGGGGAATGATCACAAAGAAATGTACTGGATTTGAGGCTAGGAAGTGAAGGTGCTGAGTAAAGGGTAGGTTGTCATGCATGTGATTAATAAGGTTAAATTTTTGGGTAACTATGGGAGCCATTTTTCCTCACATATGTTCTTTACACACATTAATCATTGGTCTAGGGCTGGTGAGGACAGGGTGTTAATTCTCAGCTTTTACACAACTCCTGAGAAACCTCAGGCAAAGAGATGTAGATGCCAGAACTAAAATGCTGAGGCATGTGGGGGATCCAGTTAATATATTTTTATTAATTTAAATGAAAAAGAATGTTTTTTATTCTTTCTCTGACAGGTTGCTTGCCTGTCAGAGAAAGAATAAAAAACATTCATTTACTTCTTTTTCTGGTGATGCCTACTTTTCTTTTATATGTGGGCTGTTTCTTTGTCTCCCTATGATCTCTTCTCCGGGTGTCTGGTTATTGTTCTGGGGTGTCTTCCACGACAAGTTGCAAATGACAACAGAGGTGGTTAAATTGGTAATAAGCAAGCAAGGATTTATTGAAACTCTGGCCAGGACAGTTGCGAGGGTACCATGTGGAGGCCAAACACCCACGGCCCTACCACCCTGGGTTCAGGCAGTCCTTTTAAAGGGGTCTGAACTATAAGCTTTCATTGTTTCAAATTCCGAGAACAGCTCTCAGGATAGGGAAGTTACAGTGGACTATGATTGACTTTGTTGCCTGCTCCTTGTCTCTAACCTTGCTAGACGTAGGAACGTAGTCCTGTCTTGCAAAAGCAGATAGCTGAAGACTACCCTTTTGTTTTAAGCAGAGTAGCAGGATCAAGTTTCAGCAGTTGTACCAGAGATGATTGCTACCATATTTCAGTTATGTAGTTCTCTCTCTCCTGTGTTGACTTAAAGGCACTAAATAAAACACAACAAAGCACAACGCACAAGGCACTGAACACAAATGTATTCATGATATTAATAACCCCAAATAAAGGTGACCACCAGAGAAAGACGAATTAGAGGACAAGAAAGAAAGAAGAGGAAAAAAAAAGGAAAATGAAATTGGGAAAAGGAAAAAAAGAGTAATGAAAGAAAGAGGATAAGAGAGGAGAGGGGAAAGAACTATTTATATGGGGGAAAACTCTAATAGTACAGTCACTAATCCCAACAAATGTTAGCAACAAATACCTAGAGATGAATGCAAACTACAAACAACAACTAATATCAAGCAAGGCAAGGGAAAACAGAAGCACAAAAAAACAAAAAACAAAACAAAACACAAAAAACAAAAAAGTGAAACAATATCACAAACAAACATAAAAAACTGATAAAATCAACAATCAAGCAAACAACAACAAAAGGACAGAGAGAAAAAATTTTGGATAGTGAAGAAAAAGAAGAGAGAGGTAAATATGGACTTGGAGAAGGGAATTGGAAATTAGGTATATAAGTAGGGTAAAATTTTAACGGGGTTAAAAGAAGGAATAGGGAAAATCTAAAGTAGGAATAGGGGAAGAGAAATAGGACAACAGAAGGGAGAAAGTGAGTAAGAGTGTTGGCATAAAGGTAAAGTTGAGATAGAGTAAAATGATGCTAAAGAAAAGATGAAAATAGAATGTAGAACACTAATCCCAAAGTAAAATAAAGAGAAAATAAAATGATTTTTTTAAAAAAGGTAAAATAGTAGTAGTAATAATAATAATACTGATTGAAAATAAAAATGTAATAATTAAAAAGGTAAAATCAAGTGAGGAAAAAATTTAGTTTCTTAAGTAAAAGATGAAAAAAGATAAAAATAAAAATGTGCAGTAGTGAAGGTAATTCACTTCCTCTATTGTTATGTTTGGCATGCCTATTTCTTAGGACAGTATTGAAGTTCCCTGTGTTCCACTGCTCCTCAGTGTTGTAGGCCACAGTCCTGATTTCCAAGCATGCAGTGTGTCTTATATTCCTTTATTTGTGTTTACACAAGAGTCAATTTGTGATTCAACCCTTGGGTGGCAGTGTTTCTGGATTGATCTCCGGGTCTATAGGTCCTCTCTAGCTAGTATTTAGATTTTGTTTTCCCTGTGGTAGTTAATTCCGGTTTGGAGGAGAGGGTTGCCCCAGAGCTGGTTCTCTGATCATTATTCTCCGCTCTGATCCCCAGGTTCCACAAAAACAACTTTCCCCTGCAGTCTCTTAGAGTGTCCCCAATTGAGTTATCCTATGTATTGGGCTTAGTAATCAAAAGCAAGGATTTAAACAGAAAAGAGAGAGAGAGAGAGAGAGAGAGAGAGAGAGAGAGAGAGAGAGAGAGAGAGAGAAAATAGAGCCAGAGTAAGTGCACGAACTCGGGTGCTGCGCGCAAGGCTGTGCAGTCTTTTTTCCCCTTGGGCACACTTTTAAATAAATTTTTAGTCTGCCCTTTGTGTCCAGATTAAAATGGATTGATTTTTAGAGTTCCCTTCTATTAGCAGCTCTGAGGACCCCCTTCCACATTGCAGATCATGCCAGCCCCAATGGCTGCAGATTTTTCCAGGCACAGACTTCCCCAGGACCTCTAGTTCCCGCGTGTTTTTCTCTCCTGCTGGGACCACAGACCTCAGGTGAAATCTGACCTTTCCATGAGGGAGTGTAGAGTTTCTCTGAATCCGCGTGCTTGCGCCAATTGGGGACCGGGGTTCTCAGGTTTGCAGCTGTTCGGTGGGTGCAAACCTGAGAACCCCGGTCCCTAATTGGTGCAAGTTGTAGGTTCCCTGGGCTTTTTAGGTGTCCAATAACATTCACTTTCCCCTTCAAGATGGCGCGGTCTCTGCATCTGAGCTGGTCGCTTGGGAGCAGCAGCAGTGGGGGCTGCCAGGTCAGGGAAACCCTGTCCAGCAGTGCCCCCACAGTCTTCTGGACTATAGCCGTCCCTCAACTCACCAACCAACACTCCCCATGCGACCACACACTCTCCCTTTGTTTTCTCACACACTACCTTGCAGTCTGCCTTCTCATCAGCAGCCATTTTTCCGTCTCCCCTGTTTTTTATTGATATAAGGGAGAGAGAAACATCAATGATGAGAGAATCATCGAGTGGCTGCCTCCTGCAGACCCCTTACTGGGGATTGAGCCCGAAACCCAGGCATATGCCGACTGGGAATCGAACTGTGACTTCCTGGTTCATAGGTCTAAGCTCAACTACTGAGCCACTGGCCAGGCCGGTTGAAATATTTTATATCTTGAATTCTATCCAGTGGCTGCTTGGGTCAGAGGACCTCGAGCAAATAACCTCTCATCTAAAATTTGGACATTTTTATCTTCCATATTTTGGTCTAAAATCCAGAGCTAATGAAAAAATAGACCAGGAATCTTTGTGAGGTAATCAAGGTTGAAGGAAGTTTTGAGGATGGCTCTCATGATAGGAAGAGTACCCTTATAAGAGGAGGCAACAGAGAGCTTGTTCTGTCTCTATTACACGAGGACACAGCAAGAGGGTGGCTTTCTGCAAGCCAGGAAGAGAGTTCTCACTGTAACATGACCATGCTGGCACCATGATCTCAGACATTTAGTCTCTGAGAAAATAAATTCCCTTGTTTAAGTCAGCCAGTCTGTGGTAATTTGTTATGGCAGCCTGAACTAACACAACGTAGCATACCAGATGTGCTATAATCTTGCCCATTTTAAAGCAAACTAACAGTAACTCCTGACCTTCTCCCTCAGCTTCTGCCACATTTTCCCCACCCTCCTTATAGCACTTTGGAAAGGTTGCTTATAGTTGCTGTCTCCAAGATTTTTTTCTCATTTTCTGTGGTGCCTACTTACCACCACTCCTGTAAAACTGTCATTGGTGAGATCCTGTTACTGAATCCTGAGGTTAGTTTTTACTTAACCTGTTAGCATGATTTAACTGATTACTCCCTCCACCTTGAACACTTTCTTCAGTTTACTTCCGGGACACATCACACTGTTGATTTTCCCTTTTTAAAAAAAGTTATTTTAGATTGGGAAGGTTTGGGGCGGGGGAGGGAGGAGGAAGAGAGAGAGAAACATCAATTTGTTGTTCTACCCATCAATGCATTTGTTGGTTGATTTTATTTTTGACTTGAAATAGTTCTTCATTAAATGCATCATCTCAGACTGAGCAAAATTCTCTTTCCTTGGAAAGAACAGGTCCATTTCAATGTGCACCAAATATTTTTGAGGAAAGTTTTACAGAAATATACAATATTATGAGTCAGGCAGATATTAGTGATCTTATTTCCACCACATTTTTGCCACCTGCATGGACTTTCCCTATTTTTATTTTAATTTAAAAATCTGTTATCACCACTCTTACCTGGGAATCAAGGAATGGTGATAGTAGATTTAAAAAAAAATTTAAGGACTAAAGTAACATATAGTCATCTTTTAATAAATAGTTGATGAGTGAATGATCAGAGGTAAATATTTCAGATAGTCTTTGCTTCTCCTTTTGTACCATAATTCCCTCTTGCAACGTTGGTTGATTCTTATATGTGCCCTGACCTGGGAACAAACCCACAACATTGGCATATTGAAACAATACTCCAACCAACTGAGCTACCCGACGAGGGCATGATTTTCTTTTTAACTCTCTGGCTGTCCATAGGTAATTTGCGAGTATCACCTTGTCTCCACTACTTTTGAATGTTGGAATACCCCAGGGCCTATTTCTTGGACCTCTTCTCTGACCATAAGCATTCCCTTCACAATTTCGTCTTATCTCATAGCTTCAAATTTGTACCTATTGCCTGTACATCTCTCTTGACCTCCAGATATATGGGCAAAAGTAAGATTACAGTTGTTAGTACGCAAAGCAGAGTTTACTCTTGTGTTGTTATTATTCAAATATATTTTTATTGATTTCAGTGAGGAAGGGAGAAGGAGAGTTAGAAACATCAATGACAAGAGAGAATGATTGATCGACTGCCTCCTGGATGCCCCCTATTAGGGATTGAGCCCGCAACCCAGGCATATGCCCTTGACCAGAATCAAACCTGAGACCCTTTATTCCGCAGGCCAATACTCTATTCACTGAGCCAAACTGGCTAGGGCTATTCTTGTGTTATTAGTTATTAATTAATTGTATTATCTTCATACAGAAAGCTGTAAACGTACTTTTGCTTACCCCTGTCTATAACTCATACACATGGTCAAGTAAACATGTCTAAAATGGAATTCCTGTTCTCCACCTTCTGCTCCCATTCCACTTCCCTGATAGCTCTACCTTCAGAATATATCCACAATCTGCTCACTTCTTTTCATCTCCATTGTTATAATCTGGTTGAAGCTGCCATCATTTATCACTTGTATTATTGTATTAAATTATTACTTGGTCTTCCAACTTTTGTTGTGCTCCTGTACATTGCATTTTCTTTTTTTACAATTCAGTAAATATTTATTGTTCAGATTATTAATTACAATGTTCCTCTTTTCTCCCCTCAATAGCTCCCCTCCACCTGGTACCCATCTCATCCTCTGCCCTTACCTCCCCCCCACTGTCCTCATCCATGGGTGTACGATTTTTGTCCAGTCTCTTCCTGTACTTCCCACACCCTTTTCTCCCCAAGAATTGTCAGTCCATTTCCTTTCTATGCCCCTGATTTTATTATATTCACCAGTTTATTCTGTTCATCAGATTTTTAATTCACTTGATTTTTAGATTCACTTGTTGATAGATGTGTATTTGTTGTTCATAATTATTTTTTACCTCCTCCCCCTCCTCCTCCTCCTTCCCCTCCTCCCCCTCCTTCTCCTCTTCCTCCTTCTCCTCCTCCTCCTTCTTCTTCCTCTTCCTCTTCTTAAAGAATACCTTTCAGCATTTCATATAATACTGGTTTGGCGGTGATGCACTCCTTTAGCTTTTTCTTACCTGTGAAGCACTTCATCTGACTTTCAATTCTGAATGATAGCTTTGCTGGATAAAGTAATCTTGGTTGTAGGTTCTTATTCTTCATCACTTTGAATATTTCTTGGCACTCCCATTGGCCTGCATAATTTCTGTTGAAAAATCAGCTGACAATCCTATGGGTGCTCCCTTGTAGGTAACTAACTGTTTTTCTCTTGCTGCTTTTAATATTCTCTCTTTATGTTTTGCTCTTGGCATTTTAATTATGATGAATCTTGGTGTGGTCCTCTTTGGATTCCTATTGTTTGGTGTTCTCTGCGCTTCCTGGACTTTTAAGTCTCTCTTTCACCAGGTGGGGGAAGTTTTCAGTCACTATTTCTTCAAATAGGTTTTCAGTATCTTGCTCTTTCTCTCTTTTTCTGACACCCCATAATTCAGATGTTGGTATGCTTGAGGTTTTCCCAGAGGCCCCTTACACTATTGGATTCTTTTGGCTTCTTGCTTTTCCAGCTGAGTGGATTTTGCTTCTTTGTATTTTAAATCTTTGACTTGATCCTTGTGGTCCTCTAGATTGCTTTTAGGTCTTTGTATAATATTTTTTATTTCAGTCAGTGTATGCTTAATTTCTAGTTGGTCCTTTTTCATATCCTCGAGGGTCTCGCTCATATCCTCGAGGGTCTTATTAACTTTATCAGCCTTTTCTAGGAGCCTCTTGAAAAACCTTATAACCGTGGTTTTGAACTCTATGTCCAGTCGTTTTTTCCCCCTCCATTTCTTTCAAATGTGATTTGCTATCTTTTCTCTGCACCTAAGTTGGTTGCGTGACTTTGTGTGGTAGGTATCCTCTAGGGGACAGTGGCTCAGCCTCTCTAGTTACCTGAGGTGGATACTTTATTGGTGCACCCCTTTATTGGTTGCATAGTCTTGTTGTAGTTAAGCCTAGATTGTTGTTGGTTTCACTAGAAGGAGTCGACCTCCAGGCCAAATGGCTGTGAGAATCAGCTGTGTTTTCGCTGGTAGATCGGCTTTGCTCAGCTTTTATGGGACAGAGTCTCTGGGCTGAGAAGACAGCCTTAGTTTCTGGTGCCAGGGTCTCTGTGCCCTGTGGCAATGGAGAGAAAGCTGCCCCCGAGCTCTGACCGCTGCCAGACAGTTCAGTCTCTCTCCAAATGAGTCTGTTCACCCAAATTCTCACCCAGAACTGGAAAGCAATGCAGTCTGGTGGTTGGTTTTTTTTCCTCCTGAACGAGAGAACCAGCCACTTGTCTCAGCTAGCTCGCGCACCTCTGCAGTATGCGCACACTGTGCGAGCTCATGAGCCTCTGCAGCTCCCAAATCTCAGTGTGCATCCTCCTTAAGGTCTAGTTTCATCTCCTATGAGTCTGGGTACCCCGAGATTCACCCAGAACTGGGGGTCAGTACAGAGGCCAGCTCCGCACCTCCTCCACAGGTCTCAGCAACTCTGCCCTCCATGGTTCCTCTGAGTCAGTGTCCCTTTATCTTTCCTTTTATTTGTGGAATTTCCACTCAGCCAGCTTTTTGGTGGTTCTGGATAATGTCCGTTCTGTCCCTTAGTTGTAGTTTCGAAATTGTGCAGGGCAGCTGTATAGTTGTTTACCTATGCTGCCATCTTGGTTCTCCTCTACACATTGCATTTTCAAACTGGCAGCTGGAGGAATCTTTTAAAAATATAAGTCAGATTATGTCATTCTTCTGTTTAGAACTGTGCTAAGGCTCCCCATTTCATTTAGCAAAGGCCCAAGCCTTTATGATAGCATATCAGGCCCCATGCTTCCCAGGTCTCCCATTGTATCTCCTGTTACTCACTCTCCTTGCAAACTTGACTCCAGCCACATGCTCATGTTTTTGTTTTTATTTTTTGAAGAGATTTTATTTTCTCTACCTAAAAAGTTACTTTCTCCAGAGACCTGCATGTCACCATCTCAGTGAGGCTCTTCCTAAATACCCCCTTTATTTTATTTTTAAATATGATTTTATTGATTTCAGAGAGGAAGAGAGAGAGAGAATCATTAATGATGAGAGGGAATCATTGATTGGCTGCCTCCTGCATGCCCTTTACTGGAATCGAACCTGGGACCCTTCACTCTATCCACTGAGCCAAACCGGCCAGGACCCTAAGCACCCCCTTTAAAATTGCATTCTCTCTCTCTCTGTACTTTCTATTCCCTTTGACTACCTTAATTTTAACTTATAGCATTTATCATTAGGAATCTGTCTTAGTTTTTTTTGTTATGGCACAAGTTACCACAAATTTAACAGATTAAAACCACAAATTATTTGAGTTTTCTGGGTTAGGTATCTGGGCATGGCTTAGCTGGTTGCTATGATCAGAGTCTCCAAAGGCTGCAACAAAGGTGTCAGCTGTGCTGAATTCTTAACCCTGAGGCTTGCCTAGGGCAGAATACTCTTCCAGCTCACTCAGGTTGTTGGCAGAATTTATTTCTTTGTATGAGTGAGGACTTGGCCTTTTGCTGTCTGTTAGCTGGAGCCTCCTTCAGGCCTGAGGCTGCCTGCAGTTCCTTGTCGTGTGGGCTGCTTCTCCTCTCCCTCTTCCTCTTCTCTACCTCTGACTCCCCTTCTCCCCACTTGATTTCCTTGTTCTCCTCTTCCCTGTCATGAATATAGAGCTACCTAAACAATTTGGCAAGGCAGAAAGTAAGGAGCCAAAGGAAAAAATACAAATTAAAGTAAATAAATTAGAAGAAAAAAATTAAATTAGGTTTTTTTGTTTTGTTGATAAGACATTTTTTTTTATTGTTTAAAGTATTACATATAGTAGTACATAATCTCCTTTTTGAAATTTTAAAAACAAACACTGAAAATTTTGATAAGCCAGTTCACCTACAAATTAAAAAATTGGATAGAATGTAGAGCTACAGGAAGAATTTTTCACTAAGTCTGAAAAGCAAGGTTAATGATGCTGAAACTATTAGGAGAATTATAGGAAAAAACTAGGCAGCCACCTTTAATCTTTAAAAACTAGTATTCCATTACTCCTAAAACTTTACTGTGAAAAACACTTGCCTACAAATTTGTTCTTTTTTGCTACTCATATTCCTTAGGGTTACCATATACTCATGAATAATTAATAAAGTTAGCCATTCTTTGATTTAATGAGTCCATAGTAGGTAAACCATGATGATTTAGTATAGGACCAATCAGTGTGCCCAGAAAGCTACTCTAGATTCATAAAGCTTTATAATATTCCTGGTTAATCATTGCTCTGACATTAGCTTTGACATTGTTGTGCATGCTGTTGTGTATCATTTGAAGCATGTGTTCCTACCCTCTTCGAAATAACATTAATGGGCATAATGATTATAGGCAGGTATTGTATACACTTACATTTTCCTTAAAAGATGTACTTTGATGTATATATTGTCTGATATCCTCTTTATTATGGAACTAACTTGTCTAAGAAAATGCATTTCAGAATTCTAGCAATCTATATTTGCAAGGATACCAGTATCTATCACAGTTGTATTTACATCATGATAGACTCTAATATGCAATATATAGTTATATGTATACACTAGGTGCATGAAATTTGTGCACTGGGGGTGGGTTGTCCCTCAGCCCAACCTTCCCCCTCTCACATACTGGGAGCCCTCAGGGGATATCCTACTGATGGCTCACCCCTGGCCTGCCCAAGGCCGAAAGCCTCTGGCCGAGACTTTCCGTCCTTGGGCAGGGGACCTCGACCAGGGAACCCCAGCCAGCCATTGCCCTGCCATCAGGCCAATCACTGCCTGGCCCCACCCCTAGCCTGGCCCGGCCTGCCCGAGGCCGGGGGCACCCAGGGAAGCGATCACCCTGTGATCCGGGCTGATGGCTGCCTGGCCATGCCCCCAGCCCGCCTGGCCCAGCCTGCCATGGGCAGCAGCCATCTTGGTTGTGTGTTAATTTGCATACAGCTCCTGATTGGCTTGTGGGCATGGCTTATTTGATGTAGCAAAGGTATGGTCAATTTGCATGTTACTCTTTTATTTTGTTAGATAGGATAATTTGCCTCTATTTGTTTTTTTGTTTTTTTTTTACATTCTTTTTTTAAAATATATTTTATTGATTTTTCACAGAGAGAAAGGGAGAGGGAGAGAAAGTCAGAAACATCGATGAGAAACATCACTCAGCTGCCTCTTGCACGCCTCTTACTGGGGCTGTGCCCGCAGCCAAGGTACATGTCCTTGACCGGAATCGAACCCGGGACCCTTCAGTCCACAGTCCGACGCTCTATCCACTGAGCCAAACTGGTCTCGGCTGCCTCTCTCTATTTGATAGCACTTTTTTTTTTTTTTAAGGGAAAACTAATTTGAAATTTTACCTGAAATTAACCTTTATGTGTTTGGCAAGTATTTTTTTGAACTCCATCACATATCCAGAACTGTTCTACGTGAAATCTCTTGATGAAGAGGACAGACAAGGTTCCTGTCCTCATGCAACTTAATTTGAGGAAAGACAGAGAAAATATTGTATATTAATTAGTAAGTGCTATCCAGAAAATTAACACAGGATAATATAGTGTGACTTGATGTCTATAAGCCGTGTTTGTGTGTGTTTTTAAATTTTATTGATTTCAGAGAGAAAAGGAGACGGGGAGAGAGAGAGATAGAATCATTGATCAGCTGGTTCCTGCATCCCCCTCCCCAACTGGGGATCGAGCCCACAACCTAGATATATGCCCTTGACTGGAATCGAACCTGGGTCCCTTCATTCTGCAGACTGAGGTTCTATCCACTGAGTCAAACCAGCCAGGGTGGTGTCGGTGACCTTTAGAGAGGTTTTTCTGGGGAAATAACTTTAAACTGAGAACTGGATACTAGGAAGAAGGAAACTGTGAAGTTCAGAGGAAAGAGTACTTTTGGCCAAGGGAACACCAAGTGCAAATGCTCTGACATCAGAATTAGTAGGGGTTATTAAAGAGCAACAGAAAGCAGGAGTATAGTGACTAGGCCAAAGTTTCAAATACTTCCAGGTAGGCTGTAAGTAGGACTTTCCTGGGAGGTCAGAGTTAGAGATAGAAAGTTTAATTCATTAGCCAAAAGACAGTGCTTAAAGTTATTGGTCCAGGTGAAATTAACTAGGGAGAAAACGTGTGAAGGAAAAGAGTGGGACTCAGGATGAAGTCCCAGAATCCCTGAAAATCAAAAGTGGGGAAAAACTGGTGAGAAGCAAACAAAGGATGCTGAGAGGCAGGCTCACTAAGAAGGAAAACTAGCAGAGAATGTGACATGAGAGAAGTCAGCAGGGAAAGAAAAGTCAGGGAGGAGGGAGTAGTTATAATTCCATCAATTGATCTAGAACAGCAGTCGCCAACCAGTGATCCGTGAGGTCTGGAAGGTTGGCAGCCACCGATCTAGAATACACGGTAGAACAGTGTGAACTGTATAAATAGGATAGGCCTACTTGTTTGGCACAAGTTAAAATATATATATTACCATTTTTAGAATCATAGGATTCTAATGATCTTAGAGGCCATAGAAAGAAGGTGAGGACTTTGGGAGGTACTTTAAAAACAGTTAATTACTCATGAAAGATGGTTGATAGTCATTGTCGGAGAATCTTCCGAATATTTGAACTTTTATCCTTAATGAATCTGAAAAAAGTCTTTGTACTTTCAACAAAAATAATGAGACTAAAAACACATCTTCTTAAATGGGGCAACTAAATTTTAAGCATCATTTTTTTATTCCTATAGTTTTATTAATAATACATAAAGCACTTATGGATAGGCCTCACCAATTTGACTAACCTATCTTACTAGCTATTCTGTGGAAGAAGTTTTTTTCTATTTTATCTGACTCAATTAATGCCTGTTCATAAACAGGTTAAAAATGTCATCTTGGACCCCACATTTATACAATATATTAATCTAACTTATACAGACAGCATCTTTTTATTTAAAAAAACCTTCAAATTTTAAAATACTTGCCCAAGTTGCTATCTAGGTTTAGAGGCATAGAGGGCTGACAGTCAAAGAAACAATAAATAAAATTATCTCTGAGGCTGTCCATCAGTGCTTTTTTGATGGCAGGGGCCTCATACTAGTGCATAAAAAAATAAAATTTAAAGAGTGAAAAAAACTTTCATTTCTTAAATTTTTATTCCTTAGTGTCCACACTAATAAATCTTAAAATCTATGTAGATTTTAAGTATCTTTTAAAATATATACTTTATTGATTTTTTACAGAGAGGAAGGGAGAGGGATAGAGAGTTAGAAACATCAATCAGCTGCCTCCTGCACACCCCTTACTGGGGATGTGCCTGCAACCAAGGTACATGCCCTTGACCAGAATCGAACCTGAGTCTTTTCAGTCCGCAGGCCAACGCTCTATCTACTGAGCCAAACCAGTTTCAGCAATTTCAAGTATCTTAAAGGCAATTCTGTTTGTGTAATCAGTCATCTTTTTTTTTTTTTAATTTTTATGGCTCACAACCTTAGGAATTGATTTTTTTTCATTGTATTAGTCATGCTTACCTAGCTTTTTTAAAAAAAAAATTACTTATTTATTTTTAATTGATTTCGGAGAGGGAGAGAGGGATAGAAATATCAATAATAAAAGAGAATCATTGACTATAGCTGCCTCCAGCATGCCCCTCACTGGGGACCAAGCCCGCAGCCCAAGCATGTGCTCTGATTGGAATTGAATCATGACTTACTGGTGCTTGGGTTGATGCTCAGCCATTGAGCCACATCGACCAGGCTACCTAGCTTCTTATATTCAATTCTCCTAAGACTTAAGTGTTTCATAATTCTTACGGAAAGATAAGAATGCCTTACTTGTAAAGATCCTTTGGGGATTCATAAAATGTGTCATGGATTTAAAAAGGTTATTTCCTTACATTTTTAATAAGATACCACATCTAATTAAGATCCTCTTGATTAAGAGAAGAGAAACTAACTCTATAATGTTGGCATTCTCCCCACCCCCCTCACAATCTGTTCTGCTTCTGTTAATAAAGCCAATTTTGTCTGATTTGATGAAACAGATGGTAACTGTGTGATCTACCACTAGAAGGCATTTTTTCACCGCCTTCCCTACATATGACAGGGTTTCAGTTCATGTTGTGAGACTCAAATCCAATTATGTTCAGGATTTTTAATATTATAGTTCATTGAGCACTTTCAGTGGTAAGATCTATTTTTCATAAGTGTGATAAATTAAATTTTTCTTGGGTTTAAGAGTATTTTAACTTTTTATCTAAGCTTAAAGTTTTACTTATTAAAGAAACTTTTGTCTTCACAAGATATATGATTAAATCTTTGGGTCAAGAATGGTTTTGCTTGCTAGGTGTTTATTTAAATTCTGTTATTTTTTTTAAGGTTTATATCTGAACACTTTGTAACAGTTGGTTATTTTGTAAAATTTGAAAGTAATTTAAGATATTGTTTGCTCCAGAAATGTTTTTCTTTAATAGAGGATTACTCTTTTGAGTAAAAAATTGGGCTAAATAAGGGCTAGAATAAGAAGAATTTTTGTCAGTAAAGGAAGGAGAAGGCTTTAGAATGTTCGTTCGTTCCCAGAAACTTTTTCTCCTCTTGAGAATGCTTCTCTGTTCTTAGATTGTGTTTTGGTTATTTCAGGATTAGCTTATCAACTCCTAGTCCACCTTTAAAATGAACATATTTTTACTTTAAAAAAAAAACATAGTATGTATTTATTACAAAAACATGCAGAGAAAATGAAAATCCTTTACTGAAAAAAGCCCTATCCCGAATAGAAAAATGGCCAGTTTTCTATTTAATACAGGTTCTTTCAGACATTTTGATACCTTTATAAACCAGAGGCTGTGTGTGTGTGTGTGTGTGTGTGTGTGTGTGTTCATGCATATTGCAATGAAATCATATTCTTTAAGCTTATTTCTTCATTTAATATGTCATATATAGGTGATTGCTGTGTCTATATATCTGTATTCTAAAGGTGATGTAATTTTCCATTGTATGAATGAATGTACCATAATTTAGTTTAACCACACAACTACTAATGAACATTCAGGTTCCAGTTTTTTCTGTTGCTATTAAAAATGAATATCCTTACATTAATCTTGTGCTATTTCCTTTTTATAATGAATTTTATTGAGGTAAAATTAGCATAAAGGTGTTTTAAGTGTATAGCTCAGTAAGTTTTGACAAATTTATAGATCCACATAATCATCACTACCATCAAGTTATAGGACATTTCCATAATCTCAGATGGTTTCCTTTTATCTTTTCCCAGTTAACTCACTTTCATCCCTAGTGTCTGATACTAGCTACTGTGCTCTCTATCATTACTGATTGACTAGAGGCCTGGTGCATGAAATTGGTGCATGGAGGGAGGGTTCCTCAGCCCAGCCTGCATCCACTCCAATCTGGGACCCCTCAGGAAATGTCCCTCTCGAAATCTGGGACCTGTGGCTCCTAACCGCTTACCTGCCTGCCTGTCTGATTGCCCCTAGCCCCTCTGGCTGCCTGCCTGATTGCCCCTAATCCCTCTGCCTGCTGGCCTGATGGCCCCTATCTTGCCTCCTGCTGGCATGATGGCCCCTACTTTGTTGCCCTGCTGGCCTGATGGCCCCTACCTTGCTCCCCTGCTAGCTTGATTGCCCTTACCTTGTCCCCCCATCTTGGCTTGATCAACCACACAACTACTAATGAACCCCCCCCCTCTGTGCACTAATTTCATGCACCGGGCCTCTAGTCAATCAGTAATGATAGAAAGCACAGTAGCTAGTATCAGACACTAGGGATGAAAGTGAGTTAATTGGGAAAAGATAAAAGGCGACCTGGTAGATCAGAGGAAGGCACTGCCCCCATTACCTCACTGCTATTGCCATTTCTGGTCTGAGCCTCAGCCCTTTGTTGCCACCCTTGGCTGCCTGAGCCTCGGCCCTCACAACTGCTGTGGCTTTGTCTGGAAGGACGTCAGGAAGACGTCCACTCTAATAGCATATTACCCTTTTATTAGTATAGATTATTAGTATAGATTTGGGGACTGTTACAACCACGCAGAACTTAAAACACATGGCTCTGGCAGATTTGGCTTAATGGAGAGGGCATTGACCTGTGTACTGAAGGGTCCCAGATTTGATTCTAGTCAGGGGCACATGCCTGGGTTGCAGGCTCAATCCCCAGTAGAGGGCCTGTGGGAGGCAGCTGATCAGTGATTCTTTTTTTTTTTTTTTTTAATATATTTTATTGATTTTTTACAGAGTGGAAGGGAGAGGGATAGAAAGTCAGAAACATCGATGAGAGAGAAACATCGATCAGCTGCCTCTTGCACGCCCCCCACTGGGGATGTGCCCACAGCCAAGGTACATGCCCCCGACTGGAATTGAACCCGGGACCCTCCAGTCCGCAGTCCAACGCTCTATCCACTGAGCCAAACCGGTCTCGGCTGATCAGTGATTCTTATCATTGATGTTTCTACCTCTCTCTTCCTCTCCCTTTTTCTCTGAAATAAATAAAAATATAAAAAACAAACAAACAACAACACATGATCTTCGCTTTGGGCTTTGTTATCTTACTATATCCTTTGTGCAGTATTTTAACTTCCCTGAACTTTCCTTTACCCACCCTTAAAATACAATCTATTTTGGGGGAGAGGATCAGGAAAGTGATTCTACTAGGTAAAAGTTTTTTTTTTTTTTTTTTTTTTTTGTGTGTGTGTGTGTGTGTGTGTGTGTGGAGGGGATGGGGTCATGAAAATATTTAAAAATTGAGCATGGTGATGGTTGTACTACTCTGAATTTACTTTAAAAAACCAGTTCATTGTACACTTTAGGTGACATGTGCAGTATATGAATTCTGTCTCAACAAATCTGTTCTTTTATTTATTTTTAAATAAAGACCAGTCTTATGATTAATTGCAGATATTTTCAGAGGCCCCCTCCCCCCACCCCCAGGATTTTCTACCACGTCCCAAACCACGGCTTCGAATCCCAGTTGCCTCTAGACCTGGTGGATCTGGATGGTGTGGTTTCTAAAGGAGAAGATGGCAAGAGGCTTGTGGAATTTCTGCAACCCCATTCCTGTTATCTCCTCATAGGGCACCAGGGCTATTCCCACTGTGCCAGCTCTTTGCTGTCTTTAACCTGCTAGACAAAAGAATCCTGCATGCTCTGGCCAGAAAGTGCATTCTCTCTTAGGTGGCCCAAGTGCTTTTTTTAAGGTCGTTTTATGGATTCAAAAGAATAAACAGAGATGTGGAAAGCTTTTGTCAAATTCTTCCAGTCTCATAGGAAGTGATATGTGGTTCTGAATTCATCCAAGAATGGCAAAAATCCTGAAGAATGCCCTACACACTTCGCTGTCAGGACTCAGGGGGACGTGAGGGTGAGTGAGATGGTGGTGCCAGCACAGGCAGGACCCAGGAGAAGGTAGTGCTTCCTACACTGCCTGCGTGGATTGCAGCTCCCCCCCCCCCCCCGCCCCGAGGGTGTTTCTGCTGTTTTGTTTTGGTCTAGACTACCCCGTCAGCCACAGACCTGTGCCTGCACTGAGACTGTGAACAGTTCGATGGTCATACTTTTTGGTGGATGGTGGACACACTCCCACCTCCTGGAGACTGACAGTTAGACACTGGCGGCTTCTGAATTGCTCATTGGGAGAGCACGGCCCTAGGTCCAGAACAGTGTCCTCGGCTAGGAGGTCTCCCTGGGCTACGGACCACCAGCAATTTGAAGGCTAGCCACACCCCTGATTATGGTGGGGGTCCCGTCTGGGGCACTGGCTGGCCTGGGTTAGGGGCTGATGGCAGTTTGACGGCCAGCCACGCCCACGATCCAGATGGGGGTCCCCTCACGGTGACTGTTTATCCTGTTCCCTCAGCTTCCTAGCCTGCTTTTTGGTCATCTGTCTGGCCGTTTTGGTTATGGCCCCTGGCTTTTATATATTAGAATTGGTCTTCCCTAGAGTTTTATGTAAATGAAATTGTATAGTTTCTACTCTTGTGTGTCTCGCTTCTTGCACTTACTGTAGTTTTGAGATTCATCCATGTTGTGTGCATCAGTAGTTCTTTTTATTGCTGAGTTGTATTCTGTTATATAAATACTAGAGGCCCGGTGCACAAAAATCATGCACTGTGTGTGTGGGGGAATGTCACTCAGCCCAGCCTGTACCCTCTTCAATCTGGGACCCTTTGAGGGATGTCTGACCGCCTCAGCTCAGCCATCTTACATTATTGTACATCAGCAGTCACTGTAGGTGGAATCAACCTCTAGTAAAAGTGCAGAAAATTCTCGCTTGTGAAGGGGGTGAGTAACTATTAAGTTAACTATTTTTGTAAACAACTAACATTAAGTCGTTTAAGTCGGTGAATCCTGCCTTGGCACATAAAATCTCATGTTGGAAACAATGAAAAGGCACAATCGGATGTCCAATAGCTTCCATAAACAATTTGACAAATCCGACTTTTTCCCCCACCATGTTTGGTGCCCCATCTATTGTCACTGATATAACTTTAGAGATATCAATGCTTAGGTCACGGAATGTTTGTATAACAACCTTACATATTTCGCTTCCTGATGTACTTGTTGGCACTGATACTAACTTAATCAACTCTTCTCTCATTGTGATACCATCAGAATATCGACCAATAATGGCCAACTGAGAATGTGATGTGACATCAGTAGTTTCATCAAGAGAGATCGAAAAATATTTACAATTACTTATGTCTCTCTTTAATTGATGTTGTATGTTTGTGTTCAGTCTCATTATCCGGTCTTATATGATATTTCTACTGAGTGGTAACTCAGATATTCTCTTAATAATTGCATCTTTATTTTGCATATTGTGAAATAGAACTGGTGCACATCTTAGGAGAGTTTCTTTAATAAATTTTCCCTCACTGAGTGCTTTTCCATGCTGAGCTATGGAGTGAGCAATGCTCAAACTTGCAGATATTACATTTGTAGAGCCTTTTATAAATTTAAGGATGGAATTAGATTGGCTCTTATAAAGGTGTAGCTGCCTGGAAATGTATTCCTTCCTTTCATCCTCACTTTTTTTCAAGAGCTGGGAATGATTAATTTCAAAATGTCTATTTATAGTCCACATTCTACTTACTACCATTTCAGTACATAGAACGCAAAATGATCTGCTATTTTTTTCTATAATGCCATGCATCTCGGTCCATGTCTCTTGAAAGGGTTGACTACTGCTACTACCACTCCCTTTACTTAACCTTGGTTTTTTATTTTTTGGGTTCTTCATCAGGGGGCAGTGACAGAAGATAGAATCATAGATAGCCTGTTAGCCCTGCAAGCAATTAGGGGTTATCTAGCCTAACTGACCACAAGATGGCACATGTAACTGTCTTTTAGGAAAGGGCAGGGTGAAAAAGCAAAAATAGGGGTTAATAAGGATGCACAACAGTAATAGTGGTGAAATGGAGTCTGCCCTATGCTGCAAAATGACGTTCCTTATATAAATTAAGATGGCTGCCGCTATTTCTAATGGTGGGAAATGGCACCCATAGCACAGGCCCTTGCCTCTCCCAGCTTCCCACTCACTTATCTCAGTAATGATGGCCAATTAGAAATCCATGACACCCGAGAACAGTAGATTGGATGATGGTTGCTGTGGTTATGTGATTGCTGGTAATGGTGATCACAGGGCCCTGAGAGATGTGTCCCCTGCGGCATTCTGCTACTCCCTGCTCCGCCGGCCGGAAGTGAGGTCACAGATCCTGTAAAGGCCTAACTGGAAGTCCCAGAACTAGATGCTCTGTGCCTGAGTTCTGTTGTTTTGGCCTACAGACCTCCAGCACAGAGTGTCTACACTACACTACAGCAAATGTTTCATCCCCAGCTACTGGACCTCGCCGTGCAGTAGCCAAGGATGAAACGTTCTTCTCGGCATGCGGCCCCATACTTCCCTGTATGCGAACCTCTAACTGCCCTCCATTTCAGGCCTGGTCCCCCCAACTGCTTTCCCCTGCAGGCCTGGTTCCCCCCCCAACTGCCCTTTTCTGCAGGCCCGGTCACCCCCAACTTCACTGCTCTGCCAGCCTGGTCATCCCTAACTGCCCTCCCCTGCAGGTTTGATCGCACCCAACTGTTCTCCCGTGCAGGCCCGGTCCCTCCCAACTGCTGTCCCCTGCTGGCCATCTTGTGGTTGCCATCTTGTGTCCACATGATGGCAAGATGTTTTATCACATGAGGGTAGCCATCGTGTCTGTTGGAGTGATGATCAATTTGCATGTTACTCTTTTATTTGATAGGATAGAGGCCTGGTGCAAGGATGGGGGCCAGCTGGTTTGCCCTGAAGAGTGTCCTGGATTAGGGTGAGGGTTCCCTTGGGGCATCAGGCATCCTGGGTGAAGGTCTTGTGGTGGTTTGCAGGCAGGCCATGCCTCCCAGCGACCCAAGTGGATGCCCTGGTATTTGGGATTTATGTATCTTCTACAATTGAAATTTTGTAGCCTGGAGTGGAGCCAAGCCTTCTACTTGCTCCATGGCTGCTACCATTGAAACTTTGTTGCCTTAAGTGGAGGCCTGAGCCAGCAAGGGCAGGTGGAAAGCCTGGCTTCCTCCATTGCTGGGGAAACCCAAGCCTCCATCCTGCACTCTGTGACTGGCAGCCATTTTGGATGGGTTTATTTGCATATTTGCTCCTGATTGGCTGGTGGGCGTGACAGAGGTGTGGTCAATTGCATATCATTCTTTTATTAGGATATCACAATTTGTTTATCCATTTACATTTTTTTCTCATTCTCACGCAAGGAGCGAGGATATTTTTCACATTAATTTTTAGAGAGAGAGGAAGTGCCAGGGGTAGAGAGAGGAAGAAGAAAGAGAAAAACATCCATTTGAGAGAGACACATCAATTGGTTGCCTCCTGCTGGGGCCCTGACCAGGAGCCCGCAATTGAACCTGCAACCGAGGTACAAGCCCTGGACAAGGAATTGAACTGGAGACTCTTTGGTCCAAGGCAGACAATCTAACCTCTGAGCAAACCGGCCAGGACGATCCATTTACCATTTGATGGACATTTATGTTATTTGGAGCTTTAGGGAAAAATGAATAAAGTTACCCTGATCATTTACTTGAATGTCTTTTGGAGATATTTACTTTCATTTCTCTTGGGTAAAAAAATACCTAGCAGTGGAATAGGTGGTCATATGGTACTTTGCAAAAAAGTGCCAGATCGAGGAGAAACCAAGATGGCAGCATATGTAAACACCTAAACTGCTGCTTCACACAACAATTTCAAAACTACAACTAAAAGACAAAACAGACATCATCCAGAACCATAGGAAATCTGGCTGAGTGGAAATGCTACAACAGAAGGAAAGAGAAAAGCACATGGAGAATCAGAGGAGCTGCAAAAGCTTGAGGTATGGAGACATGCACACAGAGGGGACAGGGCAGCTGGGTGCCTAGCTGGCTTTCTCTAGTGGGAAGGAGACAGACGCTCCTGACTGCGCTGAAACCCAGTTCCGACTGCACTGAACCCCAGTTCTGCCCAAGACCCTGGGGACCAAGGCTCATGGGGGCGGGGAGGCGGGAATCTGGACTGTCAAGTGGAAACTCAGGGGAGCTGCGAAAGACAGATGTCTGAAGGCGCACACTTAAGTGCACGCAGAGAGGACTGACTATTGAGTGTGCTGCTGTCTTTCTCTAGTGGAAAGGAGACAAAAGCTCCTGACTGTGCTGAACCCCAGTTCTGACTGTGCTGGACTCCAGTTCTGGGTGAGAATCTGGGAATCCAGATTCATTGTGGAGAAACTGGGCTGTCTGGCAGCAGGTGAAACTCGAGGGCGGCTTTCTCTCAGAGGTGATTGCATTGATTACTGAGGGACACTGAGACCCAGAAGCCTCAATAGGGCAGGGCTGATGGGAAGCCAAAGCTGTCTGCTCAGCCCTAGACTCCTCCTCATACAAGCTGAGCACAGAGGCTGTTGCAGTTTTGCAAGTCTTGTCTCATAAGGCTGTCTCCAGAACAGAAGCTCTCCCAGCATAGACACAGCTGATCCTCACAGCCAATTGACCTGGAGGTCAATTCCTCCCAGTGATACCAACAACAATCAAGACTTAACTACAACAAGGCTGTTCACACAGTCCACAAAGGGATGCACCAAGAGTGTCCACCTCAGGTAATAGGGGAGGCTGAGACACCTAGCAACTCAGGGAAGCAGCAGAAATGCGGAGACAAAGAAACAGATCATGAACAAAAGAAATGGAGGGAAACAAACAACTGGATATAGAGTTCAAAACCATGGTTATAAGATTTTTTGAGAATTTCCTAGAAAAGTTCGATGAATTTAGCAAGACCCTTGAGGATACGAGTGAGACCCTTGAATATATGAAAAAGGACCAACTAGAGATTAAACATACACTGACTGAAATAAAAAATATTATACAGACACCCAACAGCAGACTAGAAAAATGCAAAAAACACTCAACTGGAAAAGCAAAAAGAATCCAGGTAACTACTTAGGCTGACTCCTTTCACAGTGATGATGGCCTCTTGAGTCAAAACAGTTCTTTCTGGGTCCTGAGGATGTGGTTTATATATAAGTCTCTCATCTACTGAAACCATATTTGTAAATGAAATATTAGTGGATTTAAGTTCCATTGTTTTCTCTACAGGATCAACTACAGAATGTTCTTGCACATAAGTTTTGGTTCTTGCTGCACCCATCAGAGATTTCACAATGGAAGGCAGTCCCCACTCTGTGCTGAGCAGTCTATGGCTATGCAATTTTCCAGAAGGATCTACATGTCTGTCCAATACATCAACTCCAACCACGCTTGGGTTCATAGGGTTTGGATATTTCTGCATTGCAGCTGTCGTAACAGTTTCCCATGGGTGGCCAAAGCCGTGCTCCAAAGTCCAAATCTTCATGTGCCAGTGGCCTGCGCGGTGTCCCGGCGGCGCAAAGAGGCAAAGAGGCCACACAGGCCCCACCCGCCCCCTCAGCTCCTCGCCGGCCGAGCCTATTATGATTTCTTTTAGAAGCTTTATGATTTTGAGTTTTATATTTTGAGGTAGTTTTTTATATTTGATGTGAAGTTAATTTTTTTCCAAATGGGTATCAAGATAATACAGTGACATTTTTTGAAAAACTACCATTCTCCATTGAATTATCTTTAACTTTCTTGAAAACCATTTTTTTAAATAAGTGTGTGGATTTGTTCTGGCCTTTCTGTTTTGTTCTATTTATCTGTATATCTCTCCCAACGCTAATAATAGGCTGTCTTGATTACTATAGCTTTATAATAAATTTTGAAATTGGTAGTTTAACTCCTGTAACTTTTTTTCAAAATGTCTTTGGTAGTATTGGTTCTTTGGTTTCCATACAAATTTTAGAGTAAGCTTGTCAGTTTTTTTGAGAAATCCTATTTTGATTTTTTTATTATGTTTACATTAGATCTTTATAGATCAGTTTGGGAAGAATTAACATCATTACATTTGGTCTTCAGATTCATATTTATTTAGATTTTCTTTCTCTTAGTAATGTTCTTTAGTTTTCACTGTGCAAATCTTGTACATAACTTATTAAGTTTATCTTTCTAATGTAAAATGTATTTAAACAAGTTACATTTCCAGTTATCACTAATTAGAGAAACTGGAGACCTGGTGCATGAATTCATGCACAGGTGGGTCCCTCAGCCTGGCCAGCAATTGGGCCAATTGGAGCTGTCTTGCCCAGTCCTGATTGCAAGCCAGCTGGAGAGAGGGACTGTGGGAATTTGGTCAGCCTGGGGGAGGGACCGTGGGAGGTTGGCCAGCCATGGGAAGTTGGCCTTGGGAGTTCACTGAACACCAGGGGCAATTCCTGCGTTGAGCGTATGCCCCCTTGTGGTCAGTGCGCATCAGCAACCAGTCGACCATTGTTCAGTTGTTCAGTCACTTAGGTTTTTATGTATATAGACAGATAGAATTTATATTTGAATTTGGATCTTTAGTCTTATGACCTTGCATATCAGTTTTAGCTTTTTTTTTTTTGTAGAAGGGTTTTTTTTGTAAGGGGGATTTTATGAATAAAGACAATTTCACTCTTCCTATCTATTCCATATGGCTTTTATTTTTTTTTCCTCTTACCCAATTTATTTCACATTCTAAGACTTGTAGTACAGTGTTGAATAGAATTGATAGAGCAGACATTCTTGTATTGCTTCTGACTTTATGGGAAAAGCTTTTAGTGTTTCACAATTATATATAAGTTGTAGGTTTATTATAGATGTACTTGAAGAAATTGAGAATGTTCCTTTCTGTTCCTAGTTTGCTGAGAACTTTTTTCCTCCCATGAATTAGTGTTTACTTTCCTCACATGCTTTTTCTACATATACTAGAGGCCTAGTGCACAAAATTTGTGCCCAAAGTGGTGGTGGTGGGAAGGGGTGTTCCCCCTCAGCCTGGCCTGCATCCTCTTGCAATCCAGGATCCCTCGGGGTATGTCGGGCCTAAATGGACAGTTGGACATCCCTTTCGCAATCTGGGATGCTGCATGCATAGTGAGCATGCTTTTCATACAGGTGAAAGGCATCTTGCTGTTGTATGAGCAACTACATTTTTTGCCCTGATTAAAAAAAGTAGTACATAACATGATCCTTCTGAAGCAGTAGTACTATTTTCCCCATCTTATGGGTGGGGAAACTGAAGCAGAGAGAAGTTAAGTAATTGGCTTTGCTAAATAGTTTTAAGTGTCAGAATGAGGGCTAACCACAAAATGTGCAAGCAAGAGTCCATGCATGTCATTGCTGCATCATCCTGTTTTTTCAGTGTTAGAGTAGCCTTGCCAGGTTTTAATTTTTAAATCTAAGAGACTGTTCCCAATACATAGAGTAGGGTCCCTAGGCCTGGCTGGCGATCATGGCCATCTGTGGGGTGAACGGTGGGCAGAGCGATCCGGGGTCCCCGCTGGCATCTGCCTTGACTGGCGGCCTGGCGCCACCCACTGGCTGCCCCCTCCACCCCGCCGGGATTGCTGCTGTTAGTTGTCTCCCTCTCTGGGAGCAGATGCTCCTGCATTGAGCATCTGTCCCCTGTTGCTCAGTGCATGTGATAGTGACCAGTCATTCTGCCGTTCGGTTGATTTTGCATATTAGGGTTTTATTATATAGGATAGTTAATTCTTGAACAACATGGGTTTGGACTTTGTGGGTCTATTTATATGTGAAGTCTTTTCAATAAGTACACAGTCGGGTTTTTTTATCCCCAGGTTTCACATCCACAGATTCAATTAACTGCAGATTGAAAACAGTATATTTTAAATCTGCATTTGTCAATTCATGGGTGTGCCAAGAACCAATATTCCACAGATACCAAAGAACGACTGAAGTTTGGGGGGAGTCAAAAGTTACATATTTTTTTTAAATTTAAATTTTTTAATTTATTGATTAAGGTATTACATATGTGTCCTTATCCTTCCATTCCCCCGCACACCCCCACTCATGCCCTCACCCCACTGGTGTCTGTGTCCATTGGTTAGGCTTATGTGCATGCATACAAGTCTTTTGGTTGATCTCTCCTTCTTACCCCCACCCTCCCTACCTCTGAGGTTTGATGGTCTGATAGATGCTTCTCTGTCTCTGGATCTGTTTTTGTTCATCAGTTTATGTTGTTCATTATATTCCATAAATGAGTGAGGTCATGTGATATTTATCTTTCTCCGACTGGTTCATTTTGCTTAGCATAATGCTTTCCAGTTCTATTCATGCTGTTGCAAATGGTAAGAATTCCTTCTTTTTTTTTTTTTACTGCAGCATAGTATTCCATTGTACCACAGTTTTGTAATAATCCACTCATTTGGTGATGGACACTTACGCTGTTTCCAAATCTTAGCTATGGTAAATTGTGCTGCTATGAACATAGGGGTGCATATATCTTTTCTGATTGGTGTTTCTAGTTTCTTGGGATATAGTTCTAGAAGTGGGATCACTGGGCATTGGGGTGTTTTGGCACCTCTTACCCTCATGTTGTTGAAGGGTCAACTGTTTTGAGATAAATGTATAGGCTTTCTTTTTTGGGGAATAACAATGATTATTTTTCAAATATTAAACCCTCCTTACTTTGCTGGAATAAACTCCACTTGGTTATGATTTTTTTATATATATATGGCTGGATCAGATTTACTAATAATTTATTAAAGATGTTTGAATCTAAAATGATCTTACATAATAAGTCATTTTCCTCAATTTTCTGAAACAATTCATGTAAGTAGGTAAATGCTTGGTAAATTAATGAAACCATTTGGGCCTAGGGTTTTAGTTGTAGCTTTAGTTTTGTTTTTTTCAAATGAGAAGATCTCAAATTGTGAATTTCAGCACCTTTATAATAGATATAGAGCCATTCAGCTTTCATATTTCTTTGGTTAGTTTTCAAAGTTGTCTTTCAAGGAACTTGTCCATTTAACCTAAATTGTTTAATTTATTGGGATAAAATTGTTCAAAATATCCCCTCATCATTCTTTTCATGTTTGTAGGATCTGTAGTCACGTCCCCTCTTTCATTCTTTTTTTTTTTAAAATATATATTTTATTGATTTTTTTACAGAGAGGAAGGGAGAGGGATAGAAAGTCAGAAACATCGATGAGAGAGAGACATCGATCAGCTGCCTCTTGCACGCCCCCTACTGGGGATGTGCCCGCAGCCAAGGTACATGCCCTTGCCGGAATCGAACCCGGGACTCCGCAGTCCCCTCTTTCATTCTTAATAAATAGTAATTTGTGTTTTCTCTCTAAATATTTTTGATTACTCTAGATAGATTATTAATTTTATTGCTTTTTAAAAAAAGCTTTGAATTCGTTGATTTCTTTGTATTTAAAATTTTTATTTCATTAGTTTCTGTTTTTCCTTACATGTACTTACTGTGGGTTCACTTTGCTCTTTTACTTGTTGCTTCCAGTAGAAGTTTAGACCATAGATTTAAGACTATTCTTTTTTGACACATTTCCTTATAAGTACTAATGTAGCTAGCTGCAAGCCCCACATTTTGATATTTAGCTTTAAATTTCTTTTAGTTCAACGTACTTTAAAATTTCCCTTGTAGTACACAAGTGTTTTGTTTAGTTTTAAGTATTTGGGAATTTTCTAGCTATCTTTCTGTTAATGATCTTTACTTGACTTCTGTGTGGTTTTTGAGTTTTAGGCAGTAACAGATGAAAGTGGGGAGGCTGGTGGGAATGGAAAAGGGTAAAATAGTACCTACTGTGTAGGTGCTTTCTCTATCCTTTATGATTTCTGAGGGTCTCTGAGCTACCTCTACAGCTCTTATGGTACATAGTCTGAAACCATTGCCATAGATTTGCAGCAGTCTGTGGTCAGAGGAGAATGACGCTACGGTGAAGAAGACATCTGGAGGAAAGCATTTAGCACAGTCTTTGTTAAGTGGTTGTCTTGGAGTAAGCACTGAAAGAGATTTGCTGTATAATGCAAATATCCAAATTAAACATTATTAGAAACATAAATTATGCAGTATAAATTGAGAATGACTATCAAGGAGTAAAAAAATAGGTGTTTATCTAGTTCAGATAAGAATATTTGGACGTATACACACTTTTCAGGAATACATAATCTCATTGTTTCTTAGAGATTAATTTTGCATAAATGATAACATTTTATTATTTTCCTTAATGCCCTTTTTACATTAGGGATAAAGCACTATAAAGTAGATAGTGTGTGTAAATAAGATATAATTATATAGGCCTATCACAAAATTGTTAGAACTAAGTAAAATGATAAAGTCAGTGCCTGTTGTTATACCTGTAAATATCTTATGGAGGTGATTCGTGACAATTGCCTAAATGCCTTCTCATCATTTGGAGTAGAGATTAGAGAACGGGGGCAAATACACCAAGCATGGTTTTACATTTTTAAAGGGTTGTATGAAAAAATCAAGAAGAATTTGTGTAAGAGGCTGTATGGTTCACAAAGGCTAATTTACTTTCTGGCCCTTTTCAGGAAAAGTTTGCTGATTTCTGACTTAATAGTAAGAAACAATTCACATTTAAAAAGGGTTTGTTTCATCCTTACAGATCCCTTGAAAAAGGAAAGGATGATAACAGCGGCTGATAACACAGCATCTTTCTTATTCTTTAGTCTTATTCAACGGGCTAGCATCTGGTTTCAGAATCTTTCCTCCACAGTTACCCATGTATATTTAAATGGTGGAATTTGGCATCAGCTGCTATTTGAAAAACCACCATTATGCAGAGAAGATTGATAATGATGAGCAAATGGTCCATTTATTTTTCAAGAGTAGTATTATTTAGAATAATAAATATCATTTTAGATTTGGTTTTGTACTATACATATATAGTACACATTAATTCTGTAATATGTATCACATATTAGTGTTTTATATATATATAGCTTAATTTTAAAGCTTTTTCAAACCACTTAAATATTGAATTATGTATGTGTAAATTAATTTTATCCTGACCTATATATTTTTACAGGATGATTGTCTTTTGAAAGTATGGTATCCTATGACTGGATGGAAGTCTTCAATTATACCTCAGGATCATCATGAAGTGAAAAGAAGACAGGCATCTACCCAATTTTCCTTTGTTTATTTGGCACATCCTCGAACTGTGACAGGTTTTTCTTGGCGTAAAACTAGCAAGTATATGCCCAGGTTAGATAAATGCTTCCATTTGTATCCTTACATGTTTATAAAAATAATGAAAACAGTCTTCTTTTTACTGCATACAGATGGTGGCAATTAAGAGCATAGGCTCTGGTGTCAACTGCCTAAATTCAGATCCTGCTGCTATGGTTACTAGCTTCATGAACTTTTTACTAAAGTTTTTGTCTTTAATTTAAAAAAAAATTGATATTTAGAGAGAGGGAGGGAAGGAGAGAGAAAGAGAGAGAGAGAGAAAGAGAGAAAAACATCAATGTGAGAGAGAAACATCGATCGTTTGCCTCCTGCACGTGCTCCAACTAGGGATTGAAACCACAACCTGGGTATGTGCCCCAACCAAGAATTGAGCCCTGCCACCTTTCTTTTCTTTTCTTTTCTATTCTTTTCTATTCTTTTCTTTTCTTTTCTCTTTTCTTTTCTTTTCTTTTCTTTTCTTTTCTTTTCTTTTCTTTTCTTTTCTTTTCTTTCCCTCCCCTCCCCTCCCCTTTACCTCCCCTCCTCTTCCGTTCCCTTCTTTCTTGTTTGTATTGACTGCCACCATTTGGTGTATGGGACGATGCTCCAATCATCTGAGCCACACTGATCAGGGCTACTAATTGTTAAGTTCTCTATGCCTTGGTTTTTCTCTCTGTAGAATAAGGGTAATAATAGTACCTAACTCAGGAGTCATTGTGAGACTACAATGTGTTAGTGTATGTGAATGGTTAATATAGGTCTTTGTGCATAGTATGTTCTCAGGAAGCATTAGCTGGTATTGTTGGCAGCAGTAGTTGAGCATTCTAGGAAGGAAATGTTTTCAAGTAACAGGAAAGCACACGTTGAGGGGGAATAAAACATGAATAAGCTGCCAATATTACACATGGTGAGGAAGCATGTCATATACAGTGAATCAAGTGGCCAGGTATTTTTTAGGTCTATCAGCAGGACCTTAAAGGATTTATTATTATAAGTTTTTCCTCCTTATTACAGCATCTTTTGAAAATATTTAGAAGATTAAATAAACTACAAAATAGCTCATGCAAATGATTCTGTATAATATACACAATTCTATAAAAGCTTGCTTAGAAATCTGTATTCATTTTTAAAGGAGAGTTGTTTCATCTGCTATATATATCTTAGATCTTTTTACAACTGATGGGAAATACAGCACACATTGTAGAGATGCTCAATAAATGTTAACATGGGGAACTTATACATTTTTGGAACCTAAATGAAAGGTTTATTCTTTTAAAGTTATTTGTATCTATTGAAAACATTTGAAAAACACTCTCCCTTTCAGATTCTATGAAAGCATTTTTTAAAAGGGAGAATTACTTTGTTGTTCTTTCATCACAAGATGTTAAGTCACTTAAGCTGCTTGATGCTGTGACATTTTTGCTTATAATGGAAATTGATTTATAGTTTGAAATGATAGTCTCTTTACAGTTTTGTTGTGAAGATGCTTATTTGTTTATCTAGTTGTAATTACTTAGATTATAAGAAGAATGATGCAAAATGATGTAGCTGATGTCCTAAGTCATATAGTTCAATTACTTTTAATGATCTTTATTATGGTCATTCTGTAATATGCAATGATTAAGTTTTCTTTTGCTGTTTGTTTTGTTTTGTTTGGAAGATATTCATGTTCTTCTAGAGCCTATTTTTAAAGCAGCACATGTGTAATCTGGCATTAATTTCTGTTTCCTTTGTCAATACCATTTTCTAATTTTTATGATGATCACAGCAAGACTGTGTATGATTTCAGGTTAATTGACCATTTTTTCCATACAGTGTGGTTTTTAAAGCAATTGGAAGAATACTATGTTGTCACTTAGCTTAGCTGTTTGAGGCATGATTTTCATGAATTAAGGTGAATGTCAGAAAAAGATAGCTTGTTCCTATTTTATGGTAATTGATTGCAGCCCTATATCCAACTTCCCACCCTGTAGGTTTGAGCAGGTAATAAATGGGGTTTGATGAAAGTGTGAAATAGTGGAAATCCATTCCATTATTGGAAAAATAACTACACATAAGTAATACTGTTAGTTTTACACTAATGTCATCTTTATATGTGAAGAGCCAAGTACTAATAGCCTTTAATTAATTGATAGTGTTGATATTCAGAGTTACCTTTGTTTCTTTCTCTTTGTCATTAGAGGTTCTGTCTGTAATGTGTTATTAACTTCATGCCTTGATGGTGTCTGCCGGCTCTGGGCAGAAACCTTGTTACCAGAAGACTGTCTCTTGGGTGAGCAGATTTGTGAGACCACCACTTCCAGCATTGCCGGCAACCTTACTCAAGCTGGGAAACACAAAGACAGAATACAACATGCTCTAGAGGTATTATATTGTCTAAGATGGTAAATGAATTTTGAAGATGTATGTGCCTATAAACTGAGATCAGATAATGCATATGGTATATGTAATGATAAAGTTAATAGCAGAGAAATCTCACTTATTTTATGTTTATTAAATTACTCTTTATACCAAATTACTTTTTATACCAATGATCAGACATATAATCTAGGTAAATAATATAATTTTAATTCCTTCATTTTTAGTGTCAAATGTAAAAATCTATTGGAGTAAGCAGCTTTGATTAGTAAAACATAAATGTAGCTTTACTTTTTCTTGAAATCAGTCATAATTAAAAATATTTTGCTTGTTTCATGAGGGTTAAATTTTACTTTTATTGTTTTAATTTTAAAAATGACTTTTGATTCTTAAGAATAAAGTTGTTAAGATATTAGATATAAGTGAAGTTAAATAATTGCTTTACAGTTTCCATGGTTTACTATTTTGAAAGTGAAATATTTTTTCCAATATTTGAATGTAATACATATGAAACAGATGTTCTTTCTAAGAAATTATTTATAATATAGTGTAAACTGTTGTATCCATTGTGATTAGAGAATAAAATGCAAAAAAGGCATTATTAGAAATTACCAGATATTTACTTTAGTAAACTTAATTACTGATTTTCTAAATTTTTCATGTGACTGTTTTTATTACATAAAGAATATGTGTTTATTCTATAATTAGGTTAGGAAAAAGAACAAAATGAAATTTATAATGCCCCTCTTCCAGTTATGTGCATATGTATACTTTTCTTTATTTACAAGATTGAGACCTATTTTAAAATAGTTTTATAACTTGCTTTTTAAACTTAATGTCTTACCTCTCTACATTGCTGATTATACATAAACTAGAGGCCTGGTGCATGAAATTCGTGCAAGAGTAGGCCTCCACAGCCACAGCAGCTCCCTGAATTCCTCCCTTGAAGCCACAGCGGCTGCCTTGATCCCATGGCTGCAGCCCCAGCTTTGTCTGGAAGGACGTCTGGTCTAATTAGCATACTATGCTTTTATTATTATAGTTTGTACATTTATATTAACACTCTAGTGGTTGCACAGACAAAATGGCTTTGCTGTTTCAGCAAGCTGAACTATTACTTGGGTTTGGCTAAGGATGTTGTAGGTACAAGTTTTATATAAAGTAGGCCTGCTCTGAAATGAGCTGTGATTGGGTGCTATTTATACATATTTTTCTCAACATTTAAAGCATAAATTAAATTAAAAGCAAAAGTCAGAACAGTTAAAGTTATATTTGTTTTGATATTGATTTTCATTTAGTGAGAAAAGTGCTTAATTTATTACATAGTTATAGTAATTTATACTTATGTAACATTTTATCTTTTAATTGTATATGAGCTTTCAGAGACTAAAAGAGGTTTTAGACTTCTTTGTACTTAATATATTGTTTTGTGTTTGTTAAATTGCATTATTAGCTATTGTCTATATATATAAAAAGCCAGTGACTAGTTGTTATGATGCCCACTGCAACCAGCCTCCTGCTGCCCCTCCCTCCAGCCGCCGCCCCTCCCGATTACTCCTCTATCCCAATAGAGGGCAGGGCTGGCCAGCCAACCTCCTTTAGCCCCTCCCCCCACCTAGCCCCATCCCAGATTAGCCCTTTCATCCTGATCAGGGTCAGGGCTGGCTGGTCAATCACCTGCAGCCCCTCCCCCAGGCTGCTGGTCCCTGATCGGCCCCTCCACCCCATTCATTGGCAGGGCCAATTGGCCCACAGCCCTCCCCATGGCTGGTCCTGCCCCCAATCGGCCTCCCTCAATCAGGGGTTGGGCCCACTGGCCAATTTGCTGTGGCCCCTCCCCCAAGCCAGCCTGGCCCTGTTTAGGCCCCAATTGGGGCGGGCCAGCTGGCCAATCTCACACCGTCACCTCCTCCCCTCAACAGGCCCAGCCCCAATCTGACCTGATTGGGGCCGGGCCGGCCAGACCCCACCGGTGCATGAATTCATGCACTGGGCCTCTAGTATAAAATAAAAGCAAAAATATAAGTAACCATGTATAATCTGTGTTTTGGCAGATTTTGCTACACTTTAATAATGTTAAAATTGCTTTTAATAGTAAAAGCCTAATTATCTGACTTATGAGTTATTTTGGTTTCTGTCATCCTTTCCTGTGAAACTCATAACTGCATTCCTAGGAGAAAATAAGCAGCTAGTATTACACCAGCTGTGCCAATCTAATAAAAAATAATGATAAATGTCAAAGATGGAGTGAAAATAATTTGATAAGCAGTGTGGAGCAGGAAATCTCTAATACCTATCTTTACCCTATTATCAAAGAAATAAGCAACTCCATAGCAGGGAGACCAGAGGAGGAGGACACATATTAGAACTGAAACTGTTTTCCATATAAAAGAGAGAAGGGCTATGGAAATTGAAAGAAAAGACAAGATATGTTACTTTAATGGAGAAAGACTTGAGATGATGCTTCATTTTACTTGATTGCATGTGAGGAACAATGGAAAAGAAGGGGAAATTATTATAAAGCATGACAATGTGACAATAAGGAAGTACTGTGAGGGTGGGTTATGGTATGGAGGAAAATATCATGCAGAGAATGAATGATAGGGACCCATGTCAAAATAAATAGTTTATATGATCCTATATGTTAGTAGAGAATTTTTTTCATATAGACATATCACAATTTAAACAGATCTCATTGGTCACTATTATGAGGTCTTTCCTGGCTAGGTTCCCCTTATTATTCTGTATTTTTGTACCCTCTTCTTTATAATAGAGATCATAAAGTAGACTGTTTGGCTGACCATTTAGTTCTAAGAGAGACTTTCAGGGAGAAATGTTCTGCCTGGTAGGAAGACTTGGAAAAAAAATACTTAAAAAATATATTTTTATTGATTTCAGAGAGGAAGGGAGAGGGAGAGATAGAATCATCATTAATGATAAGAGAGAATCATTGATCAACTGCCTCCTGCATGCCCTCAACTGGAGATCAAACCCACAACCTGGTCATGTGCCTTTGACCGGAATCGAACCTGGGAGCCTTCATTCCACAGGCTGACACCCTATCCATTGAGCCAAACCAGTTAGGACAAGACTTGAAAAATTTTTTTCTCTTATGAACAGTAAATTTCATGTCAATACTGGGATATCCTGAAAAAACTACACTCTGTACTCCAAATCTTTTTTTTTTTTTTTTTTTTTGCACAATTTATTTATTTATTTTTTTTTTCATTCTTTTTTTTTTTTTAAATTATTTTTTATTGATTTTTTGCAGTATAATAGTAGTACATGTTTTCCTTTCCCCCTCCCCCTTATCCTCCCCCCAGCCTCCCCCACCCCCCAGCACATATCCCCAGCTTCCCCCCTCCCCGCCCCAGTGTCTTTCATTCATTGGTTATGTTCATATGCATGCATACAAGTCCTTCCGTTGATCTCCCCCCGCATCTGCCTCCCATCCACCCAAGCCTCCCCCTGTAGCTTGACAGCCTGTTCAAGGCCATCCTGCCTCTATATCAATCACTCTCCCCTGTTTCTTTTCTTCAAACATATCTTGCCTCTGCATACTGGAAATAAATGTATAAGAACAAAAAGTGTTTCAGTCTCAGTTTCAATGTCCAACTTTTCTGATTCCCAGTTTCAGTGTCAAATAATTCATTATGTGTATAAGTCAGCAATGGTATCCAGATGGTGGACATATCGTGTCAATGCATGATCCATCCTCTCTGGTTTGGTCCTGGGCTGCCTGCAGACATGCACAGCTGCTGACTGCTAGTATGGCAAGGTGTCGTCAGTGTCCCCCATCTCTGGACCGTCCTCGTGACTGGAACAGATCCATCAGTTCCTCACCGTCGCAGGAACCCACATGGTCTTGGAGTTGTTCTCTGAAAACACACAAACACATTCTCGACCAAAAGTTAACAAAGGGATCCTCTATGCAAATTAGACTTGGGATTCTTTTTAATTTTTGCCTAAATGATTTTCCTTTGGCTTATTTTGACACCATGTGTGTTTTTTCATGGGTGTCCTGCTATTGTTTTTACAAATGGAATTTACTTTACTGGAGTAAGAATTTTCTAGATGTATTTTACTTACTCGATATTTTTTTTTTTGTCCCTTACATGATATTACCCCGCTGTCCCCTCCCCTTTTTTGATTAATGGGGACTTTTGGAAATTTTCTATTGCAGTCTTGATAATTTTAAATTTTAATTTTTGCCCACAAAGTGACTGCTTTAGGTTCTTTGGATGTTAGGCAATTTTACAGTGAGATGAACTACTAATAGATTTTTCAGTTAATGTTTTAGGAAAAGCTTTTTGTCCAGTACACTATAATTTTCTTGAGTATTCTCGTATTTCACTTGGCCAATTTAAATTAATCTGAAAACTTGATTACTATTTTCCTGTCAATTTTAATACTCAAGCAGAAATCTTAGTTTACCCTGTGAATACTAGTGGAAAGGAATATTTGCAATTTTGAGTAGGTCCCGAGCATTCCTGGTAATAGACTGAATTTAGATATAGAGCAGCTATTGCTGGCCGAGTCTCTGTCTGCCGCCTGGGTCCCCGTATGAGTTGTGTGTGGGAGGCGAAGCAGCCGTGGGGGTAGGAGACCTCCCTTAGGAGGGTTGAGAATTCAAACCCCTGCAAGGTTTGTGGATGAGGGTCTGTGCCCCACCTCTGTTGACCTTTTAGTTCTCTCCTGTTGGCCCCTCTGCGACTGTGCCTGTCTTAGGTTGTTCCTTCCCTGAGGAATCTTACCCGTCTCTGGCTAACCAGCCATCCTTCAGGGCCAAACAGGGTGATGTGAGGTTCAGTTCTGTCTCCTTTGTAGTCTATGCCCCCCTGTGGCCTCCACGTCCAGTACCTGCCTTGGGGTCCCCTCGCCTGCTGGCGGGGTCCCGGTACTGATCACATATCTCGGGGGACCCAGGTTTCTTCTCCAGAGAGGGCCCAGCTCACACCATTGGTCGAGATACAGATCCATGGTGCCAGCTGCCCAGAGGCTTCAGCCACAGCTCGAACTGAAAACTCAGGCATCAGCTGTGTGTATTTGGATAGTAACAAGAAGGTCCCTCTTGGCAGAAAGGGCAAGAAGGGCCAATATAGAATGCTCGGATGCCTTCCCAGTGCCTTAATTCCTTCTGAGAGGGATTAATTTCTTTCCTATTCTTTTTTAAGTTGCTGCCCAACATTCAAAGAATTAGTTTGTAAGTTTATTTGGGATAATTGTATAATATGCTGTTGTCAAATATCAAATATTATAATGACATTGTAGAATAATATCATGTAAGGGTATTATGGTGTCATGGGAGGTTAAGCAGGGCCTAGCCTAAGGACTGGTCTCCATAGGATATGACAAGCTCTAGGCCATGTCAATTCAATGTCAGACTAGCTGCCATTTTTTTATAATTTTATATAAACTTTGTCAGGGATGTAAAAACACAAATCACTTACCTCAGTTCAAGAGTTCAAGTATATTGACTTTTCCACTTACTCTCACCACCTGCCACTTACCCTGAGGTTTGACATTCTGATGGACTTTTCTCAGTCTCTGGATCTATTCTTGTTCATCAGTCTATGTCATTGATTGTATTCCTCAAATGAGTGAGATCATGTGATATTTGTCTTTCTCTGCCTGGCTAATTTCACTTAGCATAATGCTCTCCAAATCCATCCATGTTGTTACAAATGGTAGGAGCTCCTTCTTTTTTTCCGCGGCGTAGTATTCCATTGTGTAAATGTACCATAGTTTTTTGATCCACTCATCTGCTGATGGGCACTTCGGCTGTTTCCAAATCTTAGCTATGGTAAATTGTGCTGCTATGAACATAGGGGTACATATATCCTTTCTAATTCGCCTTTCTAATTTCTTGGGGTATATTCCTAGAAGTGGGATCACTGGGTCGAATGGGAGCTCCATTTTTAGTTTTTTGAGGAATCTCCATACTGTTCTCCACAGTGGCTGTACTAATCTACAATCCCACCAGCAGTGCACAAGAGTTCCTTTTTCTCCGCATCCTCGCCAGCACTTGTCGTTTGTTGATTTGTTGATGTAAGCCATTCTGATAGGTGTGAGATGGTACCGCATAGTCGTTTTGATTTGCATCTCTCGGATAATTAGTGACTTTGAGCAAGTTTTCATGTGTCTCTGGGCCTTCCTTTTGTCTTCTTTCGTGAAGATTCTATTTAGGTCTGTTGCCCATTTTTTTATTGGATCATTTGTCCTCCTTTTATTGAGTTGTTTGAGTTGCCTGTAGATGCTTGAGATTAAACCTTTATCACTAATAACATTTGCAAATATGTTCTCCCATACAGTGGGTTTTCTTGTTGTTTTGTTGATGGTTTCTTTAGCTGTGCAAAAGCTTTTGATTTTGATGTAGTCCCATTTGTTTATTTTCTCTTTAGCTTCCATTGCCCTTGGAGCAGTATCATCAAAGAAGTTCTTTTGGCATATGTCTGAGATTTTTCTTCCTGTAGATTCCTCTAATATTTTTATGGTTTCCTGTCTTACGTTTAAGTCCTGTATCCATTTTGAGTTTATTTTTGTGTATGGTGTAAGTTGGTGCTCTAGTTTCATTTTTTTGCATGTATCTGTCCAATTTTCCCAACACCATTTATTGAAGAGACTGTCTTGACTCCATTTTATGTTCCTGCCTCCTTTGTCAAATATTAATTGAGCATAGTGGATTGGGTTGATATCCGGATTCTCTATTCTATTCCATTGATCTATATGTCTGTTCTTGTGCCAGTACCAGGCTGTTTTAAGAACAGTAGCCTTGTAATACAGCTTGAAATCTGGTATGGAAATCCCACCCACTTTGTGCTTCTTTCTCAGGATTGCTGTGGCTATTCGGGGCCTTTTTTTGTTCCAGATGAATTTTTGGAGAGTTCTTTCTAAGTCTGTGAAATATGCCATTGGTATTTTAATGGGGAGTGCATTAAATTTATAGATTGCTTTGGGTAGTATGGACATTTTAATTATGTTGATTCTCCCAATCCATGAACATGGAATGTTCTTCCACCTGTTTACATCTTCCTCTATCTCTTTTTTCAGTGTCCTGTAGTTTTCCACAAATAGATCTTTTACCTCCTTAGTTAAGTTTATTCCTAGGTATCTTAATTTTTTTGGTGTGATGGTAAATGGGATTGCTTTTTTAGTCTCTCTTTCTGTAAGTTCACTATTAGTATATAGAAATGCCATAGATTTCTTGGCATTAATTTTGTAGCCTGCTACATTGCTGAACTCATTTATTAAGTCTACTAACTTTTTTATGGAGTCTTTCGGGTTTTTTATGTACAATATCATGTCATCTGCAAATAAGGATAGCTTAACTTCTTCTTTTCCAATTTGGATGCCTTTTATTTCTTCTTCTTGTCTAATTGCAATGGCTAATACTTCCAGTACTATGTTGAACAGGAGTGGTGAAAGTGGGCAACCCTGTCTTGTTCCTGTTCTTAGGGGAAATGATTGTAGTTTTTGCCCATTGAGTATGATGTATGCTGTGGGTTTATCATATATGGCTTTTATTATGTTGAGGTATGATCCTTCTATTCCTACCTTATTGAGAGTTTTTATTAAGAAAGGATGTTGGATTTTGTCAAATGCTTTTTCTGCATCAATTGATATGACTATGTGATTTTTATCTCTCAATTTGTTTATGTGATGTATCACATTTATTGATTTGCGGATATTGTACCATCCTTGCATTCCTGGGATAAATCCTACTTGGTCGTGGTGTATGATCTTTCTGATGTACTGCTGGATCCGATTTGCTAGAATTTTATTGAGGATTTTGGCATCTATATTCATGAGGGATATTGGCCTGTAATTCTCTTTCATTGTGTCATCTTTATCTGGTTTTGGTATTAGGGTGATGCTAGCTTCATAGAAGGAGTTTGGAAGTTTTCCATCCTCTTGAATTTTCTGGAATAGTCTGAGGAGTATAGGTTTTAGTTCTTCCTTGAATGTTCGGTAAAACTCCCCTGTGAAGCCGTCTGGCCCTGGGCTTTTGTTTGCTGGAAGCTTTATGATGACTGCCTCAATTTCTTCCACAGTTATTGGTCTATTGAGTTGTTTAGATTCTTCTTGATTGAGTTTTGGGAGGTTATATTTTTCTAGAAACATATCCATTTCCTCCAGGTTGTCCAGTTTGTTGGAGTAGAGTTGTTCATAGTATTTTTTAACAATCCTTTGTATTTCAATGGGGTCTGTTGTTATTTCACCTCTTTCATTTCTGATTTTATTTATTAGGGTCCTCTCTCTCTGCTTCTTGGTGAGTCTGGCTAGAGGTTCATCAATCTTGTTTATCCTTTCAAAGAACCAGCTCTTGGTTTCGTTGATCTTCTGTATTGTTTCTTTGGTCTCTATGTCATTTATTTCTGCTCTGATCTTTACTATTTCCTTCCTTCTGCTTACACTGGGCTTTTCTTGTTGCTTTCTTTCAAACTCTTTGAGTTGTTGGGTTAGATAATTTATTGCCGCTGTTCCTAGTTTTTTGAAGTAGGATTGTAGAGCTATGAACTTCCCTCTCAGAACTGCTTTCACTGTGTCCCATAGATTTTGGATTGTTGTGCTATCATTGTCATTTTTTTCCATGATGTTTTCTATCTCTTCCTTAATCTCTCTAGTAACCCAGTCATAGTTTAATAGCATGCTGTTTAGTCTCCATGTGTTCGATTTCTTTGGATTGTTTCTATTGTAGTTGATTTCCAGCTTTATGCCACTGTGATCTGAGAATATACTTGATATGATTTCTATCTTCTTGAATTTGGAGAGACTTTGCCTATGACCTAATACATGGTCTATCTTTGAGAATGACCCATGGGCACTTGAAAAGAATGTATATTCTGTGGCTTTGGGGTGAAATGATCTGAAGATGTCAATTAATTCCATCTGGTCCAGTGAGTCATTGAGAATTGATGTTTCTTTACTGATTTTTTGTTTAGAGGATCTGTCCAATGGTGATAATGGGGTATTAAAGTCTCCTACTATGATTGTATTGCTGTCTATCTCTCCCTTGATGTCCTCTAGGAGTTTTTGTATATATTTGGGTGCTCCTGTATTGGGTGCGTATATGTTTACAAGAGTTATTTCTTCTTGTTGAATTGCTCCCTTTAGTATTATGAAGTGGCCTTCTTTATCTCTTGTTATGTCCTTCACTTTGAGATCTAATTTGTCAGATATAAGTATGGCTACCCCAGCTTTTTTTTCATTTCCATTCGCCTGAATAACTTTTTTCCAACCTTTCATCCTCAGTCTGTGTGCGTCTTTTTTTTGGAGGTGGGTTTCTTGTAGACAGCAGATACATGGGTTGTGTTTTCTTATCCAGTCTATTACCCTATGTCTTTTGATTGGAGCATTTAAACCGTTTACATTTAAAGTTATTATTGATAGGTGCTTATATGTTGCCATTTTTGTTCTTTGCCCCTGTGATCCTTCTTTGCTTCCTATTTCTTTTTACAGCAGATCCTTTAGCATTTCTTGCATTGCTGGTTTGGTGGTGACGAATTCCCTTAGTCCTTTTTTATCTGTGAAGCTCCTGATTTGACCTTCAATTTTGATTGAGAGCCTTGCTGGGTACAGTATTCTAGGATTCAGACCCTTCCTTTGCATGACTTTGTAGATTTCATTCCACTGCCTTCTGGCCTGATAGGTTTCTGTTGAGAGATCACTTGTTAGTCTGATGGGTGTTCCTTTGTAGGTGACTTTTTGTCTCTCTCTGGCAGCTTTTAAGATTCTTACTTTGTCATTGGTGTTTGCCAATTTAATTATAATGTGCCTTGGCGTAGGTCTTTTGGGGTTTATTTTGCTTGGGACTCTGTGAGCTTCTTGGATTTGTGTCGGTTTTTCCTTTCCTATACCAGGAAAATTTTCTGTCATTATTTCTTCCAACAGGTTTTCTATTCCTTGCTCCGTTTCCTGTCCTTCTGGAAGCCCAATTATACGGATGTTGTTTTGTTTCATGTTGTCCCAAAGTTCTCTTAGGCTCTCCTCCTGCTTTTTAATTTTTTTTTCTAGTAGCTGCTCTACTTGGTTATTTTTTCCTACCTGGTCTTCTAGCTCACTGATGCGATCCTCTGCTTCTTCTAGTCTACTCTTAATACTTTCTATTGAGTTCTTTACTTCAGCAATGTCACTCTTCATTTCTTCATGGCTCTTCATCATTTCTTCCTGGGTCTTCCTCATTTCCTCTTGGTTCTTACTCATATTATCAAATTTGTCTTCCATTCTTTTCAACCATCTTATGACCATTTCTCTGAATTCTTTCTCTGAAAGGTTGTTAACTTCCATTTCGTTTACCTCCTTTTCTGGTGAGCCTTGCTTTTCTTTCATATGTGGGTTATTTCTTTGTCTTCCCATGGTCTCTCTTCTCTGTGTATGTGGTTATGTAGTTCTCACTCTCCTGCGTTGATTTAAAGGCACAAAATACAACACAACCAGGTGCAACGCACCAGGCACTGAACCGGAATGTAGTCAAAGTAATTGTAATTCCAAATAAAGGTGACCACCAGAGAAAGGCAAATTCGGTGATAGGTGGGAAAAAAGAAAGATAACCTCCCCCAGACCCACACAGACACTCACACACCCACACTCACACAAAAAAGAAAGAGACCCCCCCCACACACATACACTCACAAAAAAGAAAGACAGGAATGCCAAAATGATAATGGGGAAAGGGGGAGAAGAAAAAAAGAAATAAAAGGAGTAAATTATAAATGTGGGGTGAAAACTCCTATAGGACAGCCCTTAATCCGAACCAAACCTGCAACAAGTACTTGGAGATTGATACAAATTACATACAACTACTAATATCAAGAGAGGTGAGGGAACACAGAAGCAAAAATCTATCTCAAAAACAATGCAGATGAGGACAACAAAACAAGAAACAACACCAAAAATAAAAATAACCCCCCCTACAAGACAAACCAAAATAACAGAATAAGCAAATCAATCTCATAAACCTGCTTAAAAAATCAATATAATCAACAGTCAAGTAAACAACAACAACAGGACAGGGCTAAAAACACTTTAAGATAGTGAAGTCAGAGAAGCTAGAGGTATATATGCACTTGGATTAGGTGGTTAGAGATTAGATATATCAGTGGGGTGAAATTTTAACAGGGGGTAAGGGGAAAGAATTAGGTAAATCTAAAGCGGGAAAAGTGTAAGGGAAACAAGGCACTAAATAGGGAAAGGTTAGCCAGAGAGTGGTGGTATAAAGGTGAAGTTGAGGTAGAGTAAAAGATACTAAAGTGTAGATGAAAATAGACTGTATTCCCAAGGTCGAAGAGAAAATATAATCAATTCCCTGTCACATAAGAGTCAATTTGTGATTTGGCCCCTGGGTGGCAGTGTTTCTAGATTGACTTCTGGGTCTATTGGTCCTCTTTATCCTGAACTAAACAATACTGCCTCTCTAATGGTGACTGCTGTTTTAGCAGCCAGAACCCTCCCAAAATCTTCCGGGCTTCCCCCGTCTGTCAGGTCCAAACCGATTGCGCTCCAGGGATCAACTCTGCCACCAGCTCCAAGGGCCCTCTCCCACGTTCACCAGCTTCAACAGCCACAGATTCTATTTCAGGTGCAGATCTCCAGGTTTTGAGTTCCAAGGTGCAGATCTCCCAGACTGCCAGCCCCCTCAGTTTCGCGCCCAAAGTACCCCCAGGGAAATCTGACCTTTCCGAGCTGGAGTTTAGTGCTCCCTGGGCTCTGCGCGCCTCTGAGCTACCTGGAGCCCCAGCGGTGCAGCCGGTACCGCGCACGGCAGCTGTATCTGTACTCCAAATCTTAATAGGGGTTTTTATAGATAATATTAAGTACTTTTGAGCAACTATTTCTGCCTTGAACTATAAAAACATGCAAGAACTATGGAGACTACATTTTGAATTGTTCTACTCTAGTGAAGAGTTTCCTTTAAAAGATCAGGTTTTACAGAGAAGAAAATCATAAAATCCTTAATAAAAAGTATTTAGATCAGCACTGATTAGACTTCTGAAAGTTGGATTTAACAATTATTTTTCTATTTTAGACAATACACCATTTGAAAAATTTAAGAAAAGGACAAAGGAGGTCTTCTGTTCTTGTAACTCACACTGAATTAATGCCTGATCAGATGACAACACATGAAGTACAAAGACACATTTCCCATCATGCAAATGCACTGTGCCATTTTCACATTGCAGCAAGCATCAATCCTGCCACAGGTAAATGATAGTAAAAGTTTTCTTTCTTATAAATATGCTGAAATAAAGTAAATAAATAAAAAAGTGAGACTATTTTTATAACCTGTTCTTTTATTTCTATAACCTGTTCTTTGTATTAATATTTCACGCACTGGGGGTGGGTCCCTTAGCCTGGCCTGCGCCCTCTCACAATCTGGGAGCCCTTGGAGAATGTCCGACTGATGGCTTAGGCCTGCTCCCCACGGGGACTGGTCCTAACCCTTGGACATCCTTAGCACTGTTGCGGAGGTGGGAGAGGTTCCCACCACAGCCACTGTGCTACCCAGCCGTGAGCCCAGCTCAGGGCTCTGGCTGAGTGGTGTTCTCCCTGTGGGAGTGCACTGACCATCAGGGGGCAGCTTCTGCATTGAGTGTCTGCCCCCTGGTGGTCAGTGTGCATCATAGCAACCGGTCATTTCACCGTTCTGACCATTTGAATTTTAGCTTATTATCATATAGGGCTCCATTTTGTCTTAAATATAGATTATGTGATTTTCAGGGAATAACTTCAGGTAAGTATTTTGAGCACCTTTTTCTGTTTAGACTATAATAAGGGTTATAAGTAAAGTGAACTTTATTTGAACTTGGGAGCGCAAGTGGTGGTGACCTGTTTAATTACTGTGATTAACTCCTTTTTATGTTTTCACTGTTATTCTTCTCAACTCTTCTTTATAACTATATAAATACATTTTTACATAGTTTTCCTTATGCCTCAGCATGTCTTGATTTTTACTCTCATAGACTTTCTTGTCTTACACTAAGGGAAAGGTATTTTTTCTTTAACCTTAATATTTTCTTTTTGCTTTTTTGTCCCAGTTGGTTGAAAAGTACTTTGACACAGGTCCAGTGTTGACAAAAGTGTATTTGAAAGCTTTTCTCTAAGGGCATTGTTTTTTTTCTGTCTGAAAAAACATATGAGAAGGCTTATAAATTTCATTACATTGCAGGTAGAACTATCCTATCTAATAAAAGAGTAATATGCAAATTGACCATACCTCCAATCAAGCTACACCAATCAGGAGCAACTTATGCAAATAAACCCCAACCAAGATGGCTGCCACCACTGAGAGCAGGAAGGAGGCTTGGGTTTCCCCGGCAACGGAGGAAGCCAAGCTTTCTGCGTGCTGTTGCTGGTTTAGGCTTCCACTCAATGCTACAAAGTTTCAATTATAAAAGATACATAATCCCAACAGAAATGGTGGCACCCATGGAGCTGGAGAGAGCAGAGGCTAGGGTTGCCCAGGTGATGGAGGAAGCCAAGCTTCTGCAGCCCTGGTTGACTTAGGCTTCCACTCTAGGCTACAAAGTTTCAGTTATTGAAGGTAAATGTCCCAACAGAAATGGCTGCTGCCACGGAGAAAGCAGAAGGCTTGGCTCTGCTCCAGGCTAAGAAGTTTCAATTGTAGACATAGATTAATCTCAGATCCCAGGGCCTCAGCTTGGGTTGCTGAGGGGCATGGCTGGCCTGCAAACCACCACAGGCCCCTCGCCCAGGCCACCCCACGCCCCAAGAGAACCCCCACCCTGATCCAGTACACTCTTCAGGGCAAACCAGCTGGCCCCCAGCCAAGCACCAGGCCTCTATCCTATCTAATAAAAGAGTAATTTGCAGATTGACCATTACTCCAACACACCAGAGGGTTACCCCCATGTGATCAAAGATCCTGACCCCATGTGGACACAAGATGGCCACCACAAGATGGCCAGCAAGGGAGGGGAGTTGGGAGGTTCCAGGCCTGCAAGGGAGAGAAGTTGTGGGTGATCAGGCCAGCAGGAGAGGGCAGTTGGAAGGGACCAGGCCTACAAGGGAGGGCAGTTGGGAGCGATCAAGACTGCAGGGGAGGGCAGTTATGGGTGACCAGGCTGGCAGAGGAGGGAAGTTGGGGGCAAAGAGGCTAGCAGGGGAACAGTTAGACATCAATTAGGCTGGCAGGGTAGTGGTTAGGGGTGATCAGGCTGGCAGGCAGAAGTGGTTGGGGGCAATTAGGGAGGCAGGCAGGTGAGCAGTTTGGAGCCAGCAGTCCTGCATTGTGAGAAGGATTTCTGACTGCCTGTTTAGACCCGATCCTACTAGGGTCGGGCCTAAATGGGCAGTCAGACATCCCTTGAGGGGATCCTAGATTGGAGAGGGTGCAGGCTGGGCTGAGGAACATCCCCCGCCTCCCGTGCATGAATTTCATGCACTGGGCCTCTAGTCTTACCTAATAATAAACAAACATGTAAATTGACCGTACCTCAGCTATGCCCATAACCAATCAGAGTGAGTATGCAAATTAACTCAACAAAGATGGTGGTTAAATTTGCATACATAGGCCAGTGCCTGTGTCCCGGGAACATCCTGGCACCCGGGTCACTGTGAGATAAGCCATCAGAATTGAGGGGTCAGGTGGAGCCAGCAATCTGAGGGGGCTGAGGGTTTCCTGCCCAGGCCGATAGGCTTGGCCAGAGGCTTTTGGCCTGGGTAGGCTGGGCAGGGGCAGAGCCTACGATTGATCAATCGCAGGGTTCTGGGGGATCCCCTGGCTGAGGTCCCTGCCCTCGAGGGGTCCCAGATTGGAGAATGCAGGCTGGGCTGAGGGCCACCAACCTGCACCCCCGCTCCCCTGTGCATGAATTTCATGCACTGGGCCACTCTTAGTTGTATAAAGTTGTAATTATTTAAAAAAATATTTTTATTAATATCACAGAGGAAGGAAGAGGAAGAGAGAGATAGAAACATCAATGATGAGAGAGAATCATTGATCGTTGCCTCCTGCATGCCCCATCCTGGGGATGGAGCCTGCAACCTGGGCATGTGCCCTGCCTGGGAATTGAAACATGACCTCCTGGTTCATGGGTTGATGCTTTACCATTGAGCAACACCAGCCAGGCTAAATTTTTAACCTTTTAAAAAGAACCTTGAATAACTGTCATGAGGTTATAACTTTAAGCAAATTAGTGATAGTTTGCAGTAAACTCAACACATATTAGAAAGCTTGGCTTTTTTACTGTACAAACTATTCTAATGAAATGGAATAGGATAGAAGGATTATTCCCTGTGGATAGATGTTTTGTCATATCATTTGAGTCTAATGACTGCATATGTTCATCATTTAAAAAACATTTAACATTATGCATTTGTAGTTAGTGTATGTAAATATAGCATTTAGGTTGACCAAGTTGATTGCTAAATGCAAATACTTTGTACTGTAGGACTCTTCTCTCTACCTCCCTCCACCCCCAGGAAAAATTTCGAACCCAGAGTAAAGCTGAAAGCATAGTAAAATAAATAGCCATATACCCTTTACCCAAATTTATCAGTTAACATCTTATCATGTATGGTTTTATTCTCCCTCTTCTGCCCATATATATGTCTTTGCTTCCTCCTCCCTCATTTTTGGCTGACCCACTTGAAAGTAAAGTTGGCACTGACATTATCCTTCATCCCTGATCTAGAATAGTCCCTCTGTCTCAGTTGTCAAAAATAGTGCCTCAGTCTCAAAAAAACTATGTCTCAGTTACTTTTAAAATGTCTTGCAGTTGTTTGTGTATTTGTTCATGATAAGAGTTAGATTAAACATTTTTAGCAAGAATACTACATACGTGCATATGGGATATACCGGTTTATAGGATTAATTTACAAGTCCTCTTTCACATGATTTATTTTATTTTACTCAGAAAACCAGAACTTCCATCCAGGAATTGGCAAGAAAGAACAATCTGGAGCTTATTTAACAAAGATATTTATTAATAGAACTCTACTAGAACATTCTGTCCTCTTATCTTTAGATTTTCTCTTTTTTTTAAATAGAGGACAAAGTTTTTTTTATATTAAATAGATTATTTGTAATGTACACTGGGATTAAAAAGATTAATTTTTTTAGTTGTACTATTTTATATGAACTGATTTATATCATGAATTTTGGTTACCTCAAATGGAGAAAACCTGCTATACTTAGAATTTTGTCTGCCTTCCTATATTCTTCCTTGTCATTATTTTCTCCCAAATTATTAGGAAAGTTTCAAATATTCAGAAAAGTTGGAAGAATAGTACAGTGAATACTCAGTTCTTCCATTTGTATTCACCATTTTGCCACAGTTGCTTTATTCTGTCTGTGTACACACACACATATTCGTTTATGTGTGTGTGAGCACATGAGTGTAGACTCATGTATGTGGGCATGTGTATGTAAAAATTTTTTTCTCTTTAAAAAAAATCTTTATTGTTCAAAGTATTACATAGTCCCCTTTTTTTCCTGCATTGACCCTCTCTAGCCTGCCCCTACCCCCTGTGTAAATTTTTTCTGAATCTTTTCAACATAAGTTACACACATCATGGTACATCACCAATATACTAGTATACTTTAGCAAGTGTCTTCTAAGAATAAGGAAATTCTCTCATATAATCACAATGTCATTATTATACTCAAGAAAATTAGAAGTAATATCATAATCTCTAATATTCAGTTACTATTTAAATTTAAATTACTCCAGATATCTCAACAATGTCTTTCATAATTGCCTTTTGTTCTTCTGTCCCTAAATCAGGATTCAATAAATATTAGTACATTTGGTGTATTTGGTATTTAATTATTAATTTAATTTCATATAAGTCTATGTCATTAGTTCTTAACATTTACATTTATCATTAAATTCAGTCAAATTTTTTACAAATCATGCTAGAGTTATATTGACTTGTTATTTAGCACTTTTTTTCTGTGTAGGTATGGAATTAATCTTTACCAGTGCTTGTAATATTTTTAAAGACATTAAAAATTTATATTGAAACCTTTTTGTTTTCACAGATATTCCAAGTGCCTTGGTTGGCACTGTATTTAACATCGATGATGGAAATGGGGGCTTTGTAGTTCATTGGTTAAACAACAAGGAATTTCATTTTACATCATCTACTGAAATATTTATGCAGGAGTTACGAAAACTTTCTGAAAAGCACGTAGATCATGAAAGTGATGCAGATAGAGAAGATGAGGAGCATTCACAGGAGGAAAGAGAGAGGGGTTTACATATGAAACTAGACCATGGTTAGTATCCTATATTCAGGTTTTTCTTTTTTTCAAGGTAATAACTTTTTGTGGTCTCGCTTTTATTTTATTTTTCTATTTTTTAAATATATTTTATTGATTTTTACAGAGAGGAAGGGAGAGGGATAGAAAGTCAGAAACATCGATGGGAGAGAAACATCGATCAGCTGCCTCTTGACACCTCCATCTGGGGATGTGCCCGCAGCCAAGGTACATGCCCTTGACCGGAATCGAACCCGGGACCCTTCAGTCTGCAGGCCAACACTCTATCCACTGAGCCAAACTGGTTCGGCTGTGGTGTCTCTTTTAGTTTGTAATGCTTTCTTTCTGCTCTCTTTCCTTTTGACTTTTCCATTCATTCCACAAATATTTACTGACTATCTATCTATCTATCTATCTATCTATCTATCTATCTGAATCTATTGCTTTGAGTACTGTTATTTTGGAAGCCAAATCACTTTTTGGGGAATAGATTTTGCTAATGGTAATAATGGTAGCTGAATTAAGTTTTGATTTTATCCAGAGTAAAAAGTATAGTAATTTTTCATTCAGACCAGAAAATAGTTTCCTTCTTTGCTTTTTTCTTGACTATAATTTGGGGAAAGAACTTATATAGTTTCTGAAGATGGTATGCTATTTATTTGCAGTCTAGTATGTAAATGAATTTTTATAGTATTAGTAGTGTGTACTAATAAACTTGTACGTATTGATAAAATTATTTTCTGATTCAGAGTTATCCCTGGACAGAGAATCTGAGGCAGGTACAGGATCATCAGAACATGAAGATGGAGAACGAGAGGGAAGTCCTAGAACCTATTCATGGTCTAGTGCACCAATGCCACTACCTACTGTGCTGCTTGATCGGAAGATTGAAATGCTGCTAAGTGAATGGAATAAGAATCCTGACATGCTTTTTACTATACACCCTGTTGATGGTACCTTTCTAGTGTGGCACATAAAGTATTTGGATGAATATAATCCTGGAATATTTAGACAAGTCCAGGTATATTTTATTTACAAAACAATTTGTACATTTTATATAATTATAAAAGGAAGCCTATTATATGCAGATTTAGCAGGTTTTCAGATTTAAAAAATATTTTTATTGATTTCAGAAAGGAAGGGAGAGGGAGAGAGAGAGAAACATCAATGATGAGAGGGAATCATTGATTGGTTGCCTCCTGCATGCCTCAGCCTGGGGATCGAGCCTGCAACCTGGCATGTGCTCTTGATCAGAATTGAAACCGGGATCCTTCAGTCCAAGGCTGAAGCTCTATTCATTGAACCAAACCTGCTAGGGCAAAGATTTTGTTTTTAATAAGCAACTAAGAAGAGAATACTTACATTGCAAGTTTGAATAGTTTAAAGTAAAATGAATTGGGCTTTGGAATGTGATACTGAATATTTGAATATAGGTATGTTGATATTTTTTGCAGTATTTTGAATAAACTAAGAAACTACCCTAAAAATGTGATTTAGGATGAGTCCCCTTCCTTCACCCACCCCCCCCCCCTTCCTGAGTATATTAACGATTGCTAGCTTTATCTGTTATCTTTTTGAACTTTAGATGTGGTTGTGGTAATTTATTTGTGTAGGCAAGACACTTGAACCTTTTTTTCCTTCAGTCTTCTTTTACACCTTGAGTAGTGATATATTACTTAAATAAAGGAAAAGGATTAGACCATAAAAAGTTGAAATGATAGTTTTTGCTCGGAAGCTTAGATTTGGAATTTTGAAAATAGAAGTATTTTTGGAAGACTTTGAGAGGAGACAGACTACTTACACTTAATCATATACTTGTGTTTTTCAGGTTTCTTTTTCTTCTCGGATTCCTGTTGCATTTCCTTCTGGTGATGCAAGCTCTCTTAGTAAAAATATCATGATGTATGCCTGCATAAATGCTACAAAAGAGTCTCACCCCACTCTGCTATCCCAAGATATGATGGCTGTAGGCAGTCCTTACAGGTCACAGTCACACTATAGATCACATGGTACAAATATGAACATTCTAGCTCCCACAGTAATGATGGTCTCTAAGCACATAGATGGTTCTTTAAATCAGTGGGCAGTCACTTTTGCTGATAAGTCTGCCTTTACCACTGTTCTAACTGTATCTCACAAATTTAGATATTGTGGTCATCGATTTCACCTCAATGACTTGGCATGTCATTCAGTTTTACCACTGTTATTGACATCATCTCATCATAATGCTTTGTTGACTCCTGAATCGGATTGTCAATGGGACTCAGTCAATAAATTAAATAGGATAATGGATCCTGTAAAACATATAAAAGGTTCTTCGAAACAACCTCTTAGAAATGCAGCCACGCGTACATTTCACGACCCAAATGCAATCTACAGTGAACTTATTCTATGGCGTGTAGACCCAATAGGGCCTTTGTCATATACCGGAGGAGTATCAGAATTGGCTCGAATTAACTCTTTACATACTTCAGCCTTCTCTAATGTAGCTTGGCTTCCAACTCTGATTCCCAGCTATTGTCTTGGTAAGTTCATTTTAATTGTGAACTTAATAAAAGCATTAAACTGTTATTTGTTATTCACCAAGTGGTTTATACTTGTCATCATTAGGGGGATTTTAAATAAGTATTCAAAATGTAGGGATCAGATTTAATGTTTAGAATTTCTAGATATTTGTTTTTAATCTTTTCTCTCTCATAATATAGTTTCTCTTGAATTTTTTTTGCTAATAATTTTAACCATTTATTATATGAGCTTAATTATGATTTTTAACCATGATTATGCCTAAAAAGAAAAGTGTGAATATTGTTTCCCATACTTTAGCTAATAATAATCTACATTATAATGCCAGGTGTTTACTTTTTAGGCACATACTGCAATTCTGCAAGTGCTTGCTTTGTTGCTTCTGATGGCAAAAATCTCAGACTCTATCAAGCTGTGGTAGATGCAAGGAAATTACTAGATGAACTGTCAGATCCAGAATCTTCAGTAAGTATTTACTAAACTTTATTAATATAGCTAAGCTGATAAGAATCATTTTTTACTTTGTCTGGGATCTTTATTTGCTGTTGGTTAGGAAGTGAGCATATGTTCTGGGCTCTGTATGACAAATTCATTTTTTAAAATTTGTGTTCTGAGGTACATGAAACAAAATTATAGTCTACACATCATACATCAATATATTTTACATTTAAAGAAATAAATTTTTCTTTTTCTAAAAATGACAATTTATTTTTGAAATTTTTTACTTTTTAGTTTGGTTCTGTTAGTCTTTCTAAGGCAGCTTTACTAATGTCTGTGTCAAGGTTAGAACATTTGACTTTTGAGTTTGATTCATTATTTTAAAAAATGCTATGGTTGGAATATATTATCAGTGGGAGGCAGTATCTCTGGTAGTTCAGCATATGAACTAGAAATTATGTCTATTAATTAATACTCAGATTTGAATAGTGGATTGTCTATTTACCTATAAAAACATGCCTCTTTATAAAACAACTGTTCTAATAACATTTTTTCCAATATTTAAAAACAAAGATTTTTTTGTGCGTCTAAATGTGTAGGGGCACAGTATAAGTTTTAGTGTCTGCCTTTAAGAGCTTTTAATTTAGTTGAGGATAGAAATTATTAATATAAGGTTAAATAGCAGTTTAAGGCAGAAAAAGTATCTGAGGACTGTTTGTAACTAATTGTTTAACAGATGGCACCACAGTATTTTATAATTCAGAGGATAGATGTATCTGTTTAGGGTAGGCATAGAGTATTTATTAAGGACAGTATTTGGATTTATTTGTGATGGCTGGATAGTATTTAGAAAGACAAGTTCATTGTTTTTGCCTGAGTGAGAAAATGGCCTGATAGTAAGTGTGGATATAGGAAAGTACATGTATAAATAAGGCTTGTTCCAGAAACAGTGAGAAAACAACTTGGACTAGATGGAGCCAAAGGTTTAGCATCTTAATATTACAGAATCAGAAGATTCTCTAAAGTTCACTTAGTTTAACCAACCATCTGATGCTTTATTCCCCTCTACTGCATTCTGACAATTTGTCATCTGGCTTCCAAAAAGGGAAAACTTAACTCTAAAGGCAGCTCATTTTGTCTTTGAATTACCCTTACTGTTACATACAAATGTAATTAGAATTACATTTGTATTTCTTAAATTCTATTTATTAGTCCTAGCTCCATTTAGGAGAAGTCTAATATTCCTTTACTATATTTCACCTCAGATATTTGATGACAACTATCTTGTACCCTTGAATTTTTATTTTACATCTGATCCTGGTCAGGTTTCTTATATAGCAGTATAGCAGTCTTATGGCCTCTTTCATTAGATACTATTATGTTTTGGCAATCACACCACATTCTTTGTATGTAATTGATTCATATTGAGCTAACTCTCTATTAAATATCCCAAAGTTTATTTTTTTGTGTGTGTTGTTGTTTTTGTTTGTTTGTTTGTTTGCTTGCCAGTAAGCCATTCTGTATTTGTGCATTTGAATTGGGCCCAAATGTAGATCTATTTTTCCTGTTACCTTTCATTTTGATAGGCTCAACTTAACGATACAACTTTATTAACATTAAACCATATATTTTTGAATCCAGAGATTCTAATATGTTATTATTGTCTGACTTACAGGATCAGCGTATTTGATGAATGTTGTATCTACATCTTCATCTGAGTCATTTATTACAATTTTAAATGGGATCGGTGTGAAGAAAGCCTCTAGTGTAGTGTACATTTGAAATCTTTTTTCATTTTTATTGTCTGGAATCTTTCTCCAGCTGTCCCAAAGATTTCCATGAGGCAGCTCGTTATATACTTGGCTGAAATGAAATACACTCCATCTGCCAAACCTTCTTACGTGAAAAAAGGAAGTTAAATATATATGCTTTGTCTGTCATAATTGATAATAGATTGAATGTATATAACCTGTTCTCTCCTGAAGACAACATAGTATTAAATAGACATCAAGCACTTTCTGTTTTTCTTTTTTGAAAATGGTAACGTTTGCCTGTTTTTAGTCTTTTGGATATGACATTCTCCATGATTTCTCAGGAAACATTTTGTTGTTCATTGATCTCATTTGCAAAATTTCCCTAACCTGGCCATTATTTTCCCACAAAATATAAATTCATTTAGTGCAATTAGACACATTCTTGGAATTTCTTTATTTATCTTGGTGTCCTACTTCCACATTACCAATACACTTCTTTTCTTAAGCCTTCCATTAAAAAATTTTACAAGTAATACTTACTCTTTGCAGAAAATGTTTGGCTTTTTCTACTTTTGCAAGCTAAATTATTGAAATAACAAATCAGAGACAAAGTAGGAATCACAGAGTTCTTTATTCTCTGGACTTTATTAACAAAAAACCACCAGCCTCTGTTAATGATCTTATTTTTTCCTTTCTCTCTATACTCTGAAAACATTAATTTATTCATTGCTTTAGTTATTTTTTAAATAAACTTTTAATTTTAGAATAGTTTTAGATTTACAGAAAAGTAGCAAGTATAGGAGAGTTACCAGAACACCACAGCCAGCTTTCTCTTATTACCCGGGTACATTGGTCACAACTAATAAACCATTGTTGGTATGATAAAATCAATTAAACTCCAGACTTTATTAATACTTAACTGATATTTCCACTAATGTGTTCCAAGATCTAATCCACAAAAACACATTATGTTGAATTATAATGTCTCCTTAGTCTTCTCTGATCTGTAAAAGTTTCTTCATCAGTTTTCGTTTTCTTTCCTAATATATATTTTAATTTTTCATCTTTATTGTTCAGTTTATTAATTACATTGTTCCCTTTTTTCTCCCCCTATGGTTCCCCTCCACCTGGTACCCATCCCACCCTCCACCCTCACCCCCCTCCACTGTCCTCTCCCGTAGTTGCAGATTTTTGTCCAGTCTCTTGCTGCACTTCCCACACCCCCTTTCTCCCCAAGAGTTGTCAATCCATTCCCTCTTTATGTCCGTGATTCTGTTACATTCACCAGTTTATCCTGTTCATCAGCTTATTAATTCACTTGATTTTTAGATTCATTTGTTGATAGATGTGTATTTGTTGTTCCTAATTTACACTTTTATCTTTTTCTTCTTCCTCTTCTTAAAGAATATCTTTCAGCATTTCATATAATATTGGTTTGGTGGTGATGAACTCCTTTAGCTTTTTCTTATCTGCGAAGCACTTTATCTGACCCTCAATTCTGAATGATAGCTTTGCTGGATAGAGTAATCTTGGTTGTAGATTCTTACTATTCATCACTTTGAATATTTCTTGCCACTCCCGTCTGGCCTGCATCGTTTCTGTTGAGAAATCCGCTGACAATTGTATGGGTGCTCCCTTATAGGTAACTAACTGTTTTTCTCTTGCTGCTTTTAATATTCTCTCTTTGTCTTTTGCTCTTGGCATTTTATTTATTTTTATTTTATTTTTTTTAAACTGAAAAATATTTATAAAAGTTAACAGAGCATTGGACTAATAAACAAAATATTTCAAAATTATAAATTAATCAAAACCGTCTCCAATTTTAATGCAATGAACTCATGAAAATAATGTATACAAAATATAATAAAAAAAGTCCAGGGACTATCAGTAATAGTATTTAAAAAAAAATTTTTTTTAATCTTTATTGTTCAGTTTATTAATTACATTGTTTCCCCTTTTTATCCCCCTATAGCTCCCCTCCACCCTGTACCTATCCCATCTTCACCCTCACCTCCCCCTCCCCACTGTCCTCTCCCATTGTTGCTAGATTTTTGTCCAGTCTCTTGCTGCACTTCCCACAACCCTTTTCTCCCCAAGAATTGTCAGTCCATTCCCTCTCTATGTCCATGTCTCTGTTATATTCACCAGTCTATCCTGTTCAACAGCCTATCAATTCACTTGATTTTTATGTTCATTTGTTGATAGATGTGTATTTGTTGTTCCTAATTGTCATCTTTATCTTTTTCTTCTTCCTCTTCTTAAAGAATATCTTTCAGCATTTCATATAATGTTGGTTTGGTGGTGATGAACTCCTTTAGCTTTTTCTTATCTGCGAAGCACTTCATCTGACCTTCAATTCTGAATGATATCTTTGCTGGATAGAGTAATCTTGGTTGTAGATTCTTGCTGTTCATCACTTTGAATATTTCTTGCCACTCCCATCTGGTCTGCATCGTTTCTGTTGAGAAATCCGCTGACAGTCGTATGGGTGCTCCCTTATAGGTAACCAACTATTTCTCTCTTGCTGCTTTTAATATTCTCTCTCTGTCTTTTGCTCTTGGCATTTTAATTATGATGTGCCTCGGTGTGGTCCTCTTAGGGTTCCTATATATTGGGGTTCGGTGCACTTCTTGGACTCCTAAGTCAAATTCTTTCACCAGGTGTGGGAAGTTTTCAGTCACTATTTCTTCAAATAGGTTTTCATTGTCTTGGCCTCTCGCTTTTTCTGGCACCCCTATAATTCGGATGTTGGTATGCTTGAGGTTGTCCCAGAGGCCCCTTACACTATCTTCAATTTTTTGGATTCTTTTGGTTTCTTGCTTTTTCAGCTGAGTGGATTTTACCTCTTTGTATTTCAAATCTTGATCTTGGTTCTTGGGGTGCTCCAGAGCACTTTTAGGTCTTTGTATAATATTTTTTATTTCAGTCAGTGTATGCTTAATTTCTGGTTGGTCCTTTTTCATATCCTTGAGAGTCTCCTTCATATCCTTGAGGGTCTCCTTCATTTCCTTATAGGACTCATTCATTTCCACGTTGGTCTTGATCATTTCCACATTGGTCTTGATTATTTCCTTGCAGGTCTCGTTCATATCCTTGAGGGTCTCGTTCATTTCCTTTGCAGTCTTGCTTATTTCCTTATAGGCCTCGACCTTTTGTTGGAGCCTCTTGAGAAGCCCTATAACTGTGGTTTTGAATTCTATGTCCAGTTGTTTTTTTCCCTCCATTTCTTTCACATCTGATATTTTTCCATGTCTCTGCATGGTGGCTGCTTCCCTGAGTTGGTCAATTAGCTTTGTGTGGTAGACTTCCTACAAGGGACAGTGGGTCAGCCTCCCCAGTTACCTGAGGTAGATATGGGTTGCACAGTCTTGCTGAAGTTAAGCTCAGGTTAATCGTTGTTAGCACTTGGAAGGGTTGACCTCCAGGCCAATTGTCTGTGAAGTTCAGCTGTGCTCAGGTTGGATGGGCGGAGTCTCCGGGCCAAGCAGACCGTGTTAGCTCCGCCCTATGCGGCCCCAGGGACTCTGTGCTGGGGGCAATGGCTGCCAGCACCTCTGAGAGAGAGCCGCTGCCAAGCACCACCGGCTGCTGGGGAATTCAGACTCTCCCCAAATGCGTCTGTACACCCAATGTCTCACCCAGGGTCGTAAAACAAAGCAGTCTGACGGTTTCCTGAATGAGAGAGCAAGTTGTGAGCGCTCTCTACGCAGTTACGCAGCTGCGCTGTTCCCAAGTTCACACGCAAGCTCGCCTTCTCCACAAGCCGGCAGATCCTTGCAGCGCCCGAGCTTCGGTGTGCCCTCCCACTGTCCAGTTTTTACCCCGTGTGATAGTGGGTTCCCTGGACTTCGCCCAGAGCTGGAGAATCAGTCCAGTGGGATGTCTTTGTCTCCCCCGTTTAAGAAAACTGGCAGGTTTTCAGCCGCCCGCCCTATCCGCGGCGCACTCGCTCTAAACCTCTCTCCGAGGGAATCTTCAATGCTGTCCTCAGCCTCTCCTCTGAGTCACAGTGTCTTATCTTCACTTTTATTTGTGGAATTTTCACTCGGCCAGCTTTCTGGTGGTTCTGGAAGGTGTTTGTTCTTTTGTTAAGTTGTAGTTTTAAAATTGCTGTGTATGATGGCAAGATAGGTGTTTTGCTTCTGCCGCCATCTTGGTTCCCTCGCTAATGTCTTTCCTAATATATTTTTATTGATTTCAGAGAGGGGGGGAGAGATAGAAACATCAATGAAGAGAGAGGATCATTGATCAGTTGCCTCCTGCACAGCCCCTATGGGGGATCGAACAGAAACCCAAATGTATGTCCTGACCAGGAGTCAGCTGTGACCTCCTGGTTCATAGGCGATACTCAACCACTGAGCCTCCCCGACCGGACTCTTCATCAGTTTTCTTGCTCATGACTTTGACAGTTTTGAGTAGTACTGGTTGGATGTTTTATAGAATTTTCTCTAAAGTTGGGTTTTGTGCTATTTTTTCTCATGGTTAAGCTGAATTTATGAGTTTTGGTGTATACCATAGATGTGCAGTACCCTTCTTACCACATTATATGATAGGTACATGCTGTCAATGTTTGCCAGATTTTCCCACTATAAAGTTATGGTCCTTTCCCCCTACCCTTTCATGCTCTATTCTTTGGAAGTCATTGTGCCACTACGCACAGCCCACACTCAAGGGAGAGGGGGAATTAGGCTTCACCTCTGGTTGGGGAATAGAAGCCATTTACTTCGAATCTCATTGCTATAATTAGGTTTAAGTACTGTCTGGCTATTTTTCCTCCTAATTGTTTTATCTGTTCTTCTCCCCTCTTTTCTGTTTCTTTTGAATATAATATTTTCTTATGCTTCTATTTTATCAATTTTATATGGGTTTATTAGCTACATCCTTTGTGTTTGTTTTTAGTGATTTGTCTAGGGTTTACAGTGTGCATCCTTTATCTCAAAGACAATGGAAACACAGATTCCAGTTTGGTATTGTAATGATGCCAGTTCAGTCATAATACTCCTTGGAACCTAAATTGCAATTATACCATCACAGCAGGGAAATTGGAGGCAGGGGGTGGGGAAGAGAAACAATTAACAGAAAGCTGTTCCTATGCTTATGGACAGTCACAAATCCAAGTTTCATCATCATAGCCTCCTCCTCCCACCACCAACTTCTGCATTCCCTTGGGTGTTTTGTTTTGTTGTGTTTTTTGCCCCTTTGTTTTTAAACCTGGTGGGGTGGCCCATACATTCCCATGGGATCCAGGTCCTTTGAGGTCCTGTCTTTTTTTAGTTGCTGCTGTTTCCCATCAACATGTTAAATAGGTATGGGAATACCAAGAATTTCTTGAATTTCAGACACAGTTTTGTGTGTGTGTGTGTGTGTCCACATTTTGTAGTAACAAACCAGGATCATTCACCCTGACCAGTCACTCTTCTTTGTATGTTGGTTAAGTAACATGAGTTCAGATAGTCAAGTGCCTGTCTCAGCTTCAAGATAAAGTATAATGGACCTCTGACTATGTTCCCTAACAGAGATGTTTGGCTTTTGAGCACTAGCACTCTTCAGGCACATGAGTGCAAGATTGTGGGGACAGGGAAAAAAATATAGGTGGGTTGTTAGGTGTAATAGGGAGAGGGGTTTACTTCTCCCTCCCCCTTCGCAGATCTCGCTGTGAAGGAAATAACATCTTACTAATCATCAGTTTGGCGTATACTGTAGCATGGAGGCATCTCCTCACCACATAGGATATTACCCCCAGCTGGTGCTGTATTTCAGTAGGCATTCTACTGTGCTGTTAAGCCAGCTGCTCTTAGGTGGAGAACCACTTGGTTAAGCCCTAGCAAGTTCTGTGGAATTAGACTTGGTACCTTAATTCTTTCAGATGGGCTGGAATTAGGGTCAGTGAGGCAGGGAGTGCTAAAAAACGGTAATCAAGATAATTACTATTTAATGCAGTATTTTATACAATCAAAATTAAAGCAAAAGTTCCATGATGAACTAAATGTTAACATTTTAAATAAAGACAGGATTTAACAATACTATGGTGAACCATATTGGACCCTGAGGCAAAAAGATTATTTACTCTATAATCATAAGTATATTAAAATACAATACTTATTTTAAGTTTAAGTACTTATACTAAAACCAGAATTCATTATAATTTTTATTTTTCTGGCACTAATATAAGCCAACTTTTCAGTAATATTACAAAATGTCTGTATGGAGCTTTAAGGTTGTAATGTGAAGAAGACATGTTAAAAGATGCCTTGAAGTTATTTACTTTTTATGTAAACACTTGATTTTTTTTAACTGCTTATTTAGTTTACATAATGAGAATAAGACTGAGTATAACAAGTTGAAATATTTCTTTGAATGTTTGAATTGTCATTGTAATCAGTTAAGTTAGAGGGGGCTTTAATATCTGAGATGCTATGTCATATTAAGATAGATTCATAAATTATTGATTTTGTGCTTTTTATTTACAGAAACTTATTGGAGAAGTGTTTAATATTGTGAGCCAACAATCTACTGCTCGACCTGGCTGCATTATTGAACTTGATGCAATAACCAATCAAGTAAAAACATGCTCGTGAATTGGTGATATTAATATACTTTATCCCAATGTTTCATATGCCATGTAATATGTTTCATTCTCAAAATAATTCTCTTGTTTAACACTAAATACAGCTAACTCCTCTTGATTCTTATGGTGGAAAACCTAATGATATAGGAATTATTTTTCTCCATGTGAATTGTATCTATAGCCATATTTTCTTGTTTAAAAAGATCATTTGATGTAATTGGAGAAGTCATGAGGGAAAATATAATGCAGTTGCATAGATACTGGGTTTGCGGTTTCTCTTACATTATAGCTCATTTCAACTCAGCAGAGGGTGACTTCATCTTTGGAGTGTTTGCATTCTTAGGCTAAACATTAAGTATTTTTATGAGGTATATTAAAATGCAGACAAAAATAGAATAAAAATATACATTTTTCTAATCGTAGGTCTTTTATGCAGCCAGTGTTCTCCCTAGCTACTAGTGAGGAAAGGAGAACCTTCTCCCCTTAGGGAGTTTGTAAATTCATTCTAGCTCTCAGGATATTTGTTTCTTCAGGATCATATTTCTGGACTAAGAGATAGAACTAATATATTCATTCTAAATACAAAAAAAGATTAGTTTGGTGAGGAAGTTACTGATATTTTCAAACAAGGAAATAAAGAAAGAGCCCACCATACTTAGAAACAGCTACAGAGTTATGTCATTATTTTTCCATGGTGCCTTTCATGTTTTTTTTTTTTTAACATAATAATTTTCACCAATGTAGAGAAATTACCACATCAGTTTGTGGCACTAGAACTCTGGATGCCAGACTCGAATTACTAATGACTCCTAGGAAATCCTTAACTTTTCTATCCATGCTTTTCTTACACATTCACCCTGTGGTTTCTTCCTTCTGTTCCTTAGGGATATGGTAGAAGAGTGGACTGGCTTCATTCCCATAGATATCTTAACTTTTAATGATGTGGGTATGAAATTCATCCCCCACTTTAGTCCATTTTTTACTCTTTACTATAGGATATTAATATAGTATATTACATAGTGTGAATTGCTAATATTCACTAGCATTCTGCTTTTTTCTTCATATTTATTCACAGTTTTTTCCCTCCTAGTTGTGCCTATTTCTTTTTAAAGATACTTTATTGATTTTTTTGTAAGATCGAGAAGAAGGGAGAAGGAGGGGAGAGAGAAGGAGAGGAGGGAGAGAAACATCGATGTGAGAACAAGACATTGTTTGGCTGCTTCCTGCCTGCCCCCGTACTTGGGGATTGAGCCTGAAACCTGGGCATGTGTCCTGACCAGGTGGCAGCCTCTTGGTGCATGGGACGATGCCCGCCAACTGAGCCACACTGGCCATTGCACGGTTATGTTTAATACAAGGGTTGATAAATAGTAAGCACTGATAAATGGCAGGCTTTTTATAAATGATAAAAAGTTTCAAACTTGTCCTAGGTTTATGCCCAGTGTATCTGTATCTGTGAAGACAGTACCCTCCCCTTTTATGTCATTTATTCTTTCTCTCTGGTGAGGGACTTTTATACTATGACTATGAAAAAATTTTTTTTCCATATTTCTACCTTGAAATATGTGGGTCAACTATGTAATTGTCCTGATACACTTCCATATTAGGCTTTTATTTGGTTTTAGCCTTTCCTTGGATTTCTGTTCATTTTTATGATTCTAAGTTGCCATTTGTGACTGTCTTTCCTCTTCTCTGGTCCAGAAACATGATTATGTAGCACAGCAGTGACAGAAATGCTTCGGCCGTCCTCCTAGAAATACTGGTTACATATTAAGTACATTGCTCCAGAAGTGTCATCCTTACCGGCTGTGTCAGGACTCCTCATAATTCCCACCAGACAGATTTATTGGGAGTACTCTGTACTTAGAGAACCTTTCTGGTTTTTGTTTTCTTGAAGTGGAATTAGGAAAGGCAAAGGAGTCCTGTGCTAATGTGCCTTACATAATGAGCTTTGTCTTTTCCAGCCAGGCATGAGGCCTCATACTTTTGAGCTCAGAGAGGTATAGATCACTTAACTACATTTTGTTTTTTGAATTCTTTTTTGAGAAGCAAATCTGTTGATTTGTTTTCATTAGAGCTCCTTATTTCTGCTATTGACTATTCCATCTTTGAAAGTATTTTTCTCTGTCCAGATAGTTTTAATGACTTTTTTCCTATAGCTTTTTCTCTCTCCAGTTAATCAATAGGTAAAGAAATCATAGGAGAGATTTATTTCTTCTACATTAGTGTTCTTGAGACAGTGGTGTGTGGGAGATAAAGAATTTAAAAATTAAAAACTTTATTTTCATATTTGTAGTGTGGTGCAAATACACAATTGCTTCATGTGTTTCAAGAAGATTTCATTATAGGATATAAACCACATAAGGAAGATTTGGAGAAAAAGGAAACAGAAATATTTTTTCAGCCATCACAAGGTACTTTTGGAAAAAGTCATGAATTTACTTACCTTAACATTAAAAAAAGAGGCCTTTAAAAAGTTTTTTAAGTATAGATCTTTATAACATAAGTAATCACTCTCATAATTTTAAGCAAATATATCAGTTCTATCAGAATTGCTTGTTTGTAGATTTAGAAGGTATGTGGTTGAAATTATAGTTTGAAAGACAGTTTCATTGGCAACATAGACTTCTGCCAAGAAATTTTATTTATGGAATACTACTTAGCCATAAAAAAGAAGGAAATTTTACCCTTTGTAGTGGCATGGATGGACCTGGAGAGTATTATGCTAAATGAAATAAGCCAGTCAGAGAAAGACAAGTACTATATGATTTTACTCGTATGTGGAATCTAATGAACAAAATAAACTAAGAAACAATATAGAAACAGACTCGCAGAAAACAGACTGACAGCTGTCAGAGGGGTGGAGGAGCATTGTAGGACATGTGTAAAAGATGAAGGATTAACAACACACAAACTCATGGACACAGACAGCAGTGGTGATTGTCAATGGAAAGTGGAATGGAGGAAGGAAAAAGAGAGCATGGGAGAGAAATGGTTATGGAAGGAGACTTGTAGTGAATTCACAATACAACATACAGTTGATGTATTGTAGAATTAAACACTTGAAACCTATATAATTTTATTAACCAACTAGAGGCCTGGTGCACGAAACTCATGCATGGGGGGTGGGAGGTGTCCCTTAGCCCAGCCTGCATCCTCTCCAATCTGGGACTCCTTGGGGGCAGTCGGACATCCCTCTCACAACCCAGGACTGCTGGCTCCCAATTGCTTGCCTGCCGGCCTTCCTGATTGCCCCTAACTGCTTCTGCCTGCCAGCCTGATCACCCCCTAACCACTACCCTGCCAGCCTGATTGATGCCTAACTGCTCCCTTGCCAGCCTGTTTGCCTCCAATTTCCCTCTTCTGCAGGCATGGTCACCCCTAACTGCCCTCCTCTGCAGGCTTGATCACCCCCAACTGTCCTCCCCTGCTGGCCTGATTGCACACAACTGCCCTCCCTTGCAGGCTCAGTTCCTCCCAACTGCCCTCCCCTGCTGGCCATCTTGTGGTGGCCATATTATATCCACATGGGGGCAGGATCTTTGACCACATGGGTGTAGCCATCTTGTGTGTTGGAGTGATGGTCAATCTACATATTACTCTTTTATTAGATAGGATAGAGGCCTATCCTGTCCTGGATCAGGGTAGGGGTTCCCTTGGGACCTGGGACGGCCTGGGTAAGGGTTCTGTTGTGGTTTGTAGGCCAGCCACACGCATCAGCAACCCAAATGGAGGCCCAGTATCTGGTATTTATTTAACTTTTATGCTGAAACTTTGTAGCCTGGAGCAGAGCCAAGCCCTCCTGCTTGCTTCATGGCTGCAGCCATTTCTGTTGGGAGTTATTTATCTTCTATAATTGAAACTTTGTAGCACTCAGTGGAGGCCTGGGCCAGCCAGAATGTGTGGAAAACTTGGCTTCTTCCATCACCCAGGAAACCCAAGCCTCCCTCGTGCTCTCTGTGGCCGCAGCCATCTTGGTTGGGGTTAATTTGCATATTTGCTCCTGATTGGCTTGTGGGTATGGCTTGTGGATGTAGCAGAGGTATGGTCAATTTGCATATTGCTCTTTTATTAGATAGGATGTCACCCCAATAAAGTCAATGAAAAGTAAAAAAAATGTTATTTATGAAACCTAGTTTATTTTAAAAATTAATTTTAATTGTTTAACTCTACAATTAAGTTGTTCTGAATGGTAGTAAGTTTCCTGTGGCATCTTAAGTAAACCAATTAATTAGTGTAAGTTCAAAATATAATAATAAATTGCTACAAACTTATTGAATATAGAGTGTAAGATACTATGTTGTATGGTACTATAGAAACCCAGGTATGTTATGAATTAAAGGTATTGTCTTACAGTTTTCTCTTGAAGTATAACATTTCCTTTTTCTTTTTATGAAAGTAGTTTTCCATAAGAATAATTAAGAACAAACCGTATGGTGTTTAGTTTGTTTGTTTACTATTTATTTATTTAAATATTTTTTTATTGATTTCAGAGGGAGAGAAAGAGAAACATCAGTTGGGAACCATCCATCAGCCACCCTCTGCACATCCCCCATCGGGGACCCAACCCCCAACCTGGTCATGTATGTGCCCTTGACTGGAATTGAACCTGGGACCCTTTAATCTGGAGGCTGATGCTCTATCCACTGAGCCAAACTGGCTAGGGCAAATTATTTTTTTAAAATATATTTTTATTGGTTTCAGAGAGGGAAAGAGAAAGATAGAAACATCAATGATGAGAGAAAAATCATTGATTGGCTGCCTCCTGTATGCCCCACACTGGGGTTTGAGCCTGCAACCTAGGCATGTGCCCTGACTGGGAATCAAACCGTGACCTCCTGGGTTATAAGTTGATACTTAACCACTGAGCCGGCCAGGCTATATAATGTCTAGTTTAAACTTGAGCTTAAAATGTTCCCGTCAGAAGATAAAACTTTGTAATTATGTCCATTTGAACATAGGACATATTGAATGTCCTATGTCCTATGTCCATTTGAACATAGGACATATTGAATAGAACATTCTACTTGAAAGTAGGAAAGACATATTCTAGTTTAATAATTCATTTTATTTGATAAATACTTTTTAGTTTATAGAATTTCCAGGTACGTTTTCAGGTTTGGTTATGGATTGTAAGTATCTAGATGGACATAATTTAATTTTCTTATAAAGCTTTTGTCACAGAATTATGTATTGACATTTAAGGAAAGTATTTATAATTCGTGCAGATAATTTTCTTTCATTTTAGTGAAAAATCAGAATGAGTTCTTCTATGAGGTTTATCTCAATTATCTTTTCATCCCTCATAATTTTTTTCATCCCTAGTAATTTTTCTTCTCTCATGTATCTTCATATACCAGAACTTTTCTTCTTTATAACTTATGCCATTGTCATGTTCAGTTTTTGTTTTTTACTATCATTATCAAACTAGTGCACAAAATTCATGTGTGGGGCTGGGGGGAGAGGGTGTCCCTCAGCCTAGCCTGCACCTTCTCCAATCTGGGACCCCTTGGGGGATGTTTGACTGCCGGTTCAGGCCTGATCCCACTGGCAGTTGGGCATCCCTCTTGCGATCTGGGATCACTGGCTCCTAACTGTTCACCTGCCTGCTTTCCTGATTGCCCCTAACCACTCTGCCTGCCAGCCTGCTTGCCCCCAACTGCCTCCCCTTGCTGGTCTGATTGTCCCAAACTGCCCCACCCCCCGCCAGCTTGCTCGCCTTGAACTGCCCCCCCCCCCCACCGGCCTGATTGCCCCCAACTGCCCCCCCACTAACCTGATCACCCCTAACTACCCCCCGCCCTTTCCAGCCTGCTTAGCCCCAACTGCCTCCCCTACTGGCCTGCATGCCCTCAACTGTGCCCCCCCCCCCCCCACGCATGCTTGCCCCAAACCGCCCCTCCCACTGGCCTGATCATGCCCAACTGCCCCCCACCTTTGGCCTACTTGTTCCCAATGCCCCCTCTGCTGGCCTGCTTGCCCCCAACTGGCCCCCCCTGCTGATCCCCCTGCTGGCCTGCTCACCCCCACCTGCCCCCTCTGCCAGCCTGATTGCCCTCAACTGCCCCCCCCATCGGCCTGCTCCCCCCCAACTGGCCCCTCCCCCGCTGGCCTGATCACCCCCAACTGCCCTCCCCTCCTGGCCTGATCGCCTCTAACTGCCTCTGCTTCGGCCCTGCTACTATGGCTTTGTCTGGGTGGCAGCCATGGAGCCAAGCCTCCTGCCTGCTCTCCAGCCCCCTTGGCTTCCTTCATCACTGGGTTGACCAAGGAAGCCAAGTCTTTCTCCCGCTCTGGCCGGCTCTGTGGCTCCAACCTGCGCCACCATCTTTGTTGCATCAATTTGCATATTTCCTCCTTATTGGCTGTGGGCACCACCATCTTTATCACAAAATGACAGTTAATTTTCATATTACTTTTTTATTAGATAAAATAACTGCTACTTTATAGATTTAAAATTTGCTTTTTCTTAGCATTTATTTTGCTATTTCTAACAGTAAACACATGCTAACCTACTAGAAAACAATGCTTATATAAAGTTAGTATTTTTATTTATAGTATTTTTAATTGAAAGGCTGACATTTAAAAGTATATTTTATTTTCACTTTCGTTATTTATCAATACAAAATCAGCTTAAAAGATTTTCCTAACTTCTTTCTTGATTTTCCTTTAATTTTTATACAGAGTTTCTTCGATATTCTTTCTGATTTTATAGCTATTTTCTTAAAAGACTTTATATGAATAAAATGATGTGTAATTATGTATAAAATTACAGTAATTACTCTTATTTTAAAAAATGCCACTTCTAGGCACAAATGGAGTGTACAGTTGAGGTAATTTCCCTATACCCATAACTTAGATGAAAGATTTTAAGATTTTGTCACACTTACTTTACCCTGTTTTCCTTTTGTTCTGAAATATTTTAAAGAAAATCCAGCCATCATGTTGTTTTACTCCTGTGTACATGTGTGCTATTACCACACTATAAAACAAGAAAATTCGTCAGAATTATATAATACTAGTCCATATTGACTTCATTTAATAGTTTCAAATATGTTGGGGATTTTTGTTTTTAATTTTTTGGATCCATATACATACAAAGTTCACACTTTGTGTTTCATTGTTAATTAAGAGTGCTTTAATCTTGAGTGATCCCCTGTTAATGATCTCATTATGCCACTGAGTTGTTTTAGAGAAAGTTATTTTATAGAAATTTCTCTGACTAGTAACTTGTGATATCATTTAAACTTTTTCTTAGAAAATGCAAATTAGCTCTGTAGTCTTGATTAGATACAGATTGTCAACTTCTTAGGCAGTGCTATGTATTTCATCTGTATTACACCAGAAATAACATGTTAGAATATCTCATTTTTAGTGATGCTAAGAGTCAGATGCTTCAGGCAGTGGCTTTAATGTAAAGATTGCCAGTAATATTTTTATATCATGGTTTCTTCCATTGATAATGTTGCTTTTAAATCAAATTATTTCATGAAGAATTACAAATTTATGATTTTCTAATTCTATTGGTTCTCATTTATTAGTTGGAAAGCATTTTTAAAGAAAAACTTGCCCTTATGAACTGGAGCTATTAGGCTACTTTGGAATAGAGTTATTTTTAGGAAAGGTAGGGTAAGTGCTTAGTTCTTTCCCATTGACCATCTCAGAGGAAATAATGTGTGCCCAAGTTACCACCAAGAGTTACTGAGGAATTTATTCTTGGTGTTTGGCTTTCTTTTTCTTTTTGGTATCATATGAACCTATTAAGAAAAAACACACATCCCTTTATTGAAGGATAATATCCTGTATAATAAAAAGCTAATATGCAAATTGTCCCTTTGGGAGTTCAACTTCTCACTATGACGTGTGCTGACCACCAAGGGGTGGTATGGAATGAAGGAAGACCCCAGGCAGCAGCTGGGGGAAAGAAGGTCTCGATCAACCCTGATCACTGGCCAGGCCTAGGGACCCTACCTTGCACAGAATTTCATGCACCGGGGCCATTATATACAGAAAGGGACTCACATTACTCATGGATATTTATGTTCTTAGCCTATTTCGGTTAATTTGCAGTTATTATTCTTTTTATCGCTCACATTATCTGATACTAAGCTAGTGAAGAGCCCTTCAAGTTGGTCTCTAAGTCCTTTTGACACAACCTCATTAGTCTTGGTTAGTTGACTTTCTTTCTGGCACAACTAGATGTTCCAGGTTCATCTTGTCACTGTCCTTTACAAGGATGGAGTCATTGCTCCAAACTGTTTCTTTTAATGGGAAATGGGCTTTAGAGACCACAGTCTGGGCCCAGGCACTGCCCATTCCCCCTGAGTTGTCATGGATTTTCATTTTTTAAGGAAAGTGTTGTCCTGTGTATAGATATGATTTCTTCTTCTTTTTTTCCCCTTAGATCTCATTTTTATATATGAAGAGTACAATTTACATTTATGAAGAATAGGGAAAATTATACTTCTAAATAATGTCTTTTCATAAAAAATACATAAAATTTCTAAAAAGTCTCTTCTGTATCACTTCCAGGACCCCTTTCCCCATGCCTTTTAAAAACTGTTCTTTTCATATAGAAAATATAAGATAAATGTTTTTTTTAAGTTAAAGATAAATTCTTAATATATATATTTTTAAATTTAACTTTTTTATTGTTTAAAGTTTTACATGTCTCCTTTTCCCCCCCACTAACCTCTCCCCAGCTGTCTCCACCCCAGCACATTCCCTCCCCCCTGCTGTCTGTGTCCATTGGTTATGCTCATATGCATGCATACAAGTTGTTTGGTTGATCTCTTACTCCATCCTCCATCCCTGCCTTCCCTCGGAGGTTGGGCAATATGTTCGATGCTTCTTTGTCTCTGGATCTATTTTTGTTCATCAGTTTATGCTGTCCATTATATTCCACAAATGAATGAGATCATATGATATTTATCTTTCCCTTACTGGCTTATTTCACTTAGCATAATGCTCTCTGGGTCCATCCATGCTGTTACAAATGGTAAGAGTTCCTTCTTTTTTTACAGCAGCATAGTTTTCCATTGTGCAGATGTACCATAGTTTTTTAATCTACTCATCAGCTGATTGGCACTTAGGCTGTTCCCAAATCTTAGCTATTGTAAATTGTGCTACTATGAACATAGGGGTGCATATATTCTTTCTGATTGATGTTTCTGATTTCTTGGGATAAATTTCTAAAAGTGGGTCAAATGGGAGTTCCATTTTTAGTTTTTTGAGGAAACTCCATACTGTTTTCCACAGTGGCTGCACCAGTCTGCATTCCCACCAGCGGTGCATGAGGGTTCCTTTTTTTCCACATCCTCACCAGCACTTGTTTGTTGACTTGTCAATGATAGCTATTTTGACAGGTGTGAGATGGTACCTCATTGTTGTTTTGATTTGTATCTCTTGGATGATTAGTGACTTTGAGCATGTTTTCATATGTCTCTTGGCCTTCTGTATGCCCTCTTTAGAAAAGTGTCTATTTAGGTCCTTTGCCCATTTTTTAATTGGATTTTTTATCTTCCTTTTGTTAAGTTGTATGAGTTCCTATAAATTTTGGATATTAAACCCTTATTGGATAAAACATTGGCAAAAATATTCTCCCATGCAGTGGCCTCTCTTGTTGTTTTGTTGATGGTTTCTTTTGCTATGTAGAAGCTTTTTATTTTGATATAGTCCATTTGTTTTTTTTTTTTTTTTTTGCTTAGTTCCCATTGTCCTAGGTGCTGTATTGGTAAAGATAATGCTACGACATATATTTTATGTTTTGCTGCCTATGGATTCTTCTAAGATTTTTATGGTTTCCTATCATAACATTTAAGTCTTTTATCCATTTTGAGTTTATTTTCGTATATGGTGGTCTAGTTTCATTTTTCTTGCCCAATTTTCCCAATACCAGACAAATGCTTATTTCATATTTTTCCTTTTAATTGCCAATATTTCAAATAAGGAGTTAGTGCCACAGATAATTTGAGAGGTGTACAGTGAGACTGGCTTTGGCTCTTGAACTCTCCCTCCCTTTCTTCCTGCCTTTCTCTTCTCCTCCCATTTCTTCTTATTCTTCTTATTCTTCTTTTCTTGTGTGCCCTCTCTTTCTCTGTAAGTATTTTTATGAATTAATGTTTTTTTTAAAAGTATATAGTCATTTTTAAAAATAAATGGTATCCATTTTTATTGCCTAATGCTCATATTGTCCCATCTTTGACTAGTAGGTGTCCCTTCGTGTTGGCTTTTGTATACTGTTGTCGTAGCCTCATTAGTCTTTGTTAGCTACCTAACTTTTGGTACAAAAATTATATAAAACTGCTTCTAAATGTCTATTCTTTCTTCTCCCTACAAACTTCTATATATATAAAAGATGTTTTTAAAAAGTGTCTTTTCTTTTCACCTTGTAGAGACATATTAACTTAAATATTCTTTTCCTTTGAACAATAGGGTATCGCCCACCACCCTTTTCAGAAAAGTTCTTTCTAGTGGTCATTGAAAAGGACAGCAATAATTACTCTATTCTCCATATGTGGCACCTTCATCTTAAATCTGTACAGCCATGTTTAGGTAAGTAGTTATATTATAATTTTTATGTAGAGATTATATGAAATTTTATTTTATTAAATATGCCTCAGATTACTTAATTCTTTAAAATGGAAATCGGCCGAGACCGGTTTGGCTCAGTGGATAGAGCGTTGGACTGCGGACCGAAGGGTCCCGGGTTCGATTCCGGCAAGGGCATGTACCGTGGCTGCGGGCACATCCCCAGTAGGAGGCGTGCAAGAGGCAGCTGATCGATGTCTCTCTCTCATCGATGTTTCTGACTTTCTATCTCTCTCCCTTCCGCTCTGTAAAAAATCAATAAAATATATTTTTTTAAAAATGGAAATCGAATAAACTGTAAATTGAGTTGGTGAATCAAAGTATATATGTGCCAGACTTTTCATTTCATCATAAATCGTTAATAAAACCAGTGATCTAAAAATATTATGGATACATTAGGTATTTAAAAAAGCCACAAAAGCTTGACTGACTTATTTTTCCCATTAATACTTAATGTTTATTATGACTATATCTCTATAAGCCAGTTTTCTATAGAATTAATGTTGTACTTTTCTGTTGATCAATACATAATGTCTTCTGATATGGTGTACATTAGCTTAGTATTACTAAGAGAAGTAGATTTTCTATTTAGAAAAATATGGTGGAGCATCTGAACCGTAGCTCATAAGTAGCACTGTTTTGGTAGTACATTAGAAAGTGCACCATTGATAAAAAATTATTTCAGCCATGCTTTTGCTATGTACCATTTATAGTAATTTTTTAGCAAAATAGAAAATCTATAGTAGGAAGCAAAGGAATTGAGCAAAGGTCTTTCTTTTTAAAATAGACTTACTTTCTGAGAGAGAATTTTTAAAATGAAGAACAGTAAGATAGCCATATCAAACTGAATCTTCTTTAAACTACTTAACTCAAATATTTGAGTTATTAAAAGATTTTATTCTTTCTTATAATTATATAATTAATTGATTTTATACACATTAAATATTACAGTGAACTAGTTGTAAATATCCATATGTGTGTACACACATACATATATATTTTTTCTTTCTCTTTGTAATCTAGATTATCACATATGCAAGTAGTAGTTCTAACTGGACCATGAATTGCCATTAGAAAACCCAAATGATTTGATAGAATCTTTTACCTGTGGCTAGTAAAGTCTAATCTTCTTGAGCAAGCAGTAATCCAAAATTTATTTCAAAGCCTTTGGAGTTTTAATACTTGGCATTACATGTTAAGAGTAGAGGAATCTAAAACCATCTCATCAGGAAGAGAATTCTTAACTCACTAGAGAAAATAGTATTTTATAGAGTTGGGCACAGAGCCAGGAGATTAATAGAGGTGGTAACAGATCCCTGTGGTAAGACAGGAATCATGTGATATCTTCTGTTCTCATTGCTTATGAGCGAAGTATCCCACCTGTTCTCCGAAGGCCAGGTCTCGTGTAGAGTTGCTTGTTTACCCTGCTTGTGACAATAGCATGTGATAACAAACAGATTGCAATAGAGTCTTTTTCCACTGTGACAGAAAGCACCTGTCTTTCAGCCCTAATATTTGCATCTGCTTTAGCGTAATGTATATTGTCATTACAGCTACTACTTGAGTTTATCAGTGTGTTGAAAATCCTGGTAGAATTTGAAATGATAGGCTTACCTTTAGATGTGGAAGGAACATGTTGAGTAACTTCTAGGTGTCAGGTACTGAGATAGGTGCATTATATGAGATAGGTACTATCCCACTTTACCAATGGAACATTATTAAATAACTCGACTGAGTCCCACATGTCATAAACACTATTTTCAAAATCAGGTTTCTGGCTCTAAAGCCTTTGAATCTTATTTTCTTTCTTAGCATGATATATATGAAAACTGCCCATTTAATAGGAAGGGAAGTGGGCAGTTTACTTTTTTTGCAGATGAGAAAATAGCCAGAGGCAGTGGAGTGTATTACCTAAGGAGACACATCTAGTTAGTGATGGAGCTGCTGGGTAACTGGATAAGTTTGTAGTCTTATTCCATTTTACAAAAATTGTTTTCATATTTCTTCTTGAGTGGCCTGCCATTGTAAAATAGAGAGACATATTTGACTTCCACCAACAGAGATTGATTATCTCTTGGTGTTTTGGTGCTTCTTTAGATGTGCAAAGCAATAAGACATCATCCTTGTCCTTGATGAATTCATAGTCTAATGGGGGGGGGGATATAGACACATAACCAAATAAACATAATGCAAAATACCCCTCACATGTAGCACATCATAGGTAACTGAATCTGCTTAGGGATTTACACTTCACTTCAATGTGAAAGATTGAAATTCTTTGGAAGATCAAGGTCAGTGTGCCTTACAAAGCCAGTCAACTTAACACTATCTTAAGTTTGATTGGAACTTTTATTGTATTTGTTCTTGAAATCATTATTTTGTTTTAGCATGTAATATTTAAGAGGTTGGTATTTTAGTATCTTCTCTGCCACAGCTAATTATATGACTTTAGGAAAATCATTAAGTTCTTAAGTTTAAATTTCTTTATCTATTAAGTGATGTGGAACCTTATTTTTTCTCAAAGTTTGATTCATGACTCATATGTTTCAGCAACACCTGGGCTTATTAATGCAGGTTTGGGGATCTACCCCAAAATAACTATATCAGTGTCTCTATGATTAGGCCCAGGAAACTTGATGTTAACAAGTTCTTCAAGCTTTTTGTATGTTTTAAAGGTTGAGAACATTGGACTAGATAGCTTTTACATTTTGTGATTCTTTCCTGACAGTCTCCCTGTGATGGAGATGCTAAGAAAGAGTAAAAGGGTAAAAAAAAAAGTTTGTTTTTAAATTATCAAGGTAACTGAGCAAAGTCTGAAAAATACCCTTGTTCAAATACTTTTAAGAAACCATGTTTTTTAAATAACAAAATTGATTCTATTACATTTGTATAGTGATGATAATAATACAGTTGATAATTTTGTAATTTATTTAAAGCTAAAGCTTCAGAAGGTGTTTCATCAGAGAGTCTACTTTCAGTCCCTGGACAGAAGAATGTAGACTCTTCTCCAGAAGCCTCACCTAGTATGAGTCCCATGCCACATTCTTCATCAATTGCCAATCTTCAAACTGCCAGTAAACTTATTCTGAGTTCTAGACTGGTATACAGCCAACCTCTTGATCTTCCAGAAGGAGTTGAAGTAATAAGAGCAACCCCTTCAGCAGGTAAGATATCTTTAAGTCCAGGCAGTTGTAGCTCAGAGCGATCTTCAATGGTTAAAATGCCTGAACTCTTGTGAAATGTGCTGTGTCGACATTGAAATAAAGATTTATTTTCCAGTAATGGTATATCTATTTAGAAACATTCTTTATAAGTAATAATCTGTGATAAATATAATCAACTTGACAGAAAATAGTATAAATATTTGAAAGTGAGGTTTCTTGCCTGCCCTGTGATTTCTTGTAAATAAGAATATTGTGACAGCAAAATTGTAAGGAACAAATATATTCATTTGCATATCATTAAAGCTTATTTTTTTTAATTAAGATTTTTTTCATCCACATCATGCTAATCATATCTCACTTTTATTAAGTATATTGAACTAGAGTTGGCAGATACTGGTGGTGAAAAAAATATAAGCTATACAACTATGGTTTGGCTAGCCTAGAATGATACTGACTTTAACAAGGTAGCTAAGATAGCTTGGAGGGCAGGATTGAAGACAAATTTAAAATGATCTGCCACATGTGGAATTGTAATGGAAGAGTTCCTTGAATAGTTTTTTTGTGTGAAATCTATAAAGAACTTCTATGAGTTTATTTGAGCCAAACTAACGACATATGCCTGGAAGCAGAACCTCAAGGAACTGAGATAATGCTCCCCTAGAACAGTATTTTTGGAGAACTGAAATTAGAGGTTCAAGACTACTGTTACTGGTGAACGATTTTGAGATGAGGGTTCTCTTATTCATTCCTAAGATAGGATTGAATTCAGAGTTGGAAAGATCACATTAAGAGTTTACTCTGGGCTTTTGTGGCAAGTGCAGATCTCGACCAATTTTTTAATCTTTAAAAAATATTGAATAAATTTGGGATACATTTAAGTTTGTTGGTATTGATAACAAATTATACTTTTTTGGAGCTTTATAAAATACTTTAAGATATGTTATTTGACAGTAAAACTCTGAAAGAAGTAGGAACATGATTCCTGTTATTTAGCTGCAACAGGCTCAGATGTTTAAGTAATTTTTCCACTGTTACAAAGGTATCAGTGGACTGGAACTTGAATATAGTTCTACTGACCCCAATCTTAATTGCTATTACACCTACCTATACTATTATATCTACACTATTGTATCACTACTAGAGGCCCAGTGCATGGATTCATGCACAGGTGGGGTCCCTCAGGCTGGCCTGTGCCCTCTCGCAATCTGGGACCCCTCCAGTGGATGTTGGATTGCTGGTTTCGGCTTGATCCCCGCAGGCTGGCCAAAACTGGCAGTCTGACATCTCTCTCTTAACACCTCTTTCCCCCGAGGGATGTAGCAGTGCTGAAGTGGCAGGTGGCTGGGGAGGAGCCCCAGCCAGGGCTTGGCACAGCTCCACTGTTGCTCATCCTGGCCCTGCTGTGCCTGCCACTTCCACTACTCGGTAGCCCTGCCACAGAGGCAGAAGAGGCTCCCACCACTGCAGCGGCGCTCACCAGCTGTGAGCCTGGCTTCTGGCTAGGCTGTGCTTCCGCACTGGGAACACACTGACCACCAGGGGGCAGCTCCTGCACTGAGTGCCTGTCCCTGTTGGTCAGTGCACATCATAGTGACCAGTTGTTCAGGTCATTCGTTCTTTTTTATTTATTTATTTATTTTAATTTTTAATTTTTTTTATTGTTCAGTTTATTAATTACATTGTTTCCCCCTTTTTATCCCCCTATATCTTCCCTCCACCCTGTACCTATCCCACCCTCCGCCCTCACCTCCCTCTCCCCAATGTCCTCTCCCATTGTTGCAAGATTTTTGTCCAATCTCTTGCTGTACTTCCAACAACACGTTTCTCCCCAAGAATTGTCAGTCCATTCCCTCTCTATGTCCATGTTTCTGTTATAGTCACCAGTTTATCTTGTTCATCAGCCTATCAGTTCACTTGATTTTTATGTTCATTTGTTGATAGATGTGTATTTGTTGTTCATAATTTATATTTTTACCTTTTTCTTCTTCCTCTTCTTAAAGAATATCTTTCAGCATTTCATATAATACTGGTTTGGTGGTGATGAACTCCTTTAGCTTTTTCTTATCTGCGAAGCACTTTATCTGATCCTCGATTCTGAATGATAGCTTTGCTGGATAGAGTAATCTTGGTTGTAGATTCTTGCTCTTCATTATTTTGAATATTTCTTGCCACTCGTGTCTGGCTTGCATCGTTTCTGTTGAGAAATCCGCTGACAATCGTATGGGTGCTCCCCTGTAGGTAACCAACTGTTTTTCTCTTGCTGCTTTTAATATTCTCTCTTTATCTTTTGCTCTTGGCATTTTAATTATGATATGTCTTGGTGTGGTCCTCTTTAGATTCCTATATTTTGGGGTTCTGTGTACTTCTTGGGCTTTTAAGTCAGTTTCTTTCACCAGGTGGGGAAAGTTTTCAGTCACTATTTCTTCAAGTAGGTTTTCATTAACTTGCTCTCTCTCTTTTTCTGGCACCCCAATAATTCGGATGTTGGCTTGCTTGAGGTTGTCCCAGAGGCCCCTTACGCTATCTTCAATTATCTGAATTCTTTTTGTTTCTTACTTTTCCAGCTGAGTGGATTTTGGTTCTTTGTATTTCAAATCTTTGACTTGGTTCTTGTGTCCCTCTGGACTGCTTTTAGGACTTTGTGTAATATTTTTTATTTCAGTCTGTGTATGCTTGATTTCTAGTTGGTCCTTTTTTTTATCTGTGAGGGTCTGGTTCGTATCCTCAGAGGTCTTGTTCTTTTCCCTGAGGGTCTCATTCATTTCCTTGTAAGTATCATTCATCTCCTTGTAATTCTCATTCATTTGCTGGTTGGTCTTGTTTATTTCCTGGTAATTCTCATTAAGTTGATCGGCCTTTTGTAGGAGCCTCTTGAAAAGCCTTATAACCGTGGTTTTGAACTCTATGTCTTGTCGTCTTTTCTCCTCCATTTCTTTCACACCTGATTTCTTTCCATGTCTCTGCATGGTGGCTGCTTTATGTGGTAGATATCCTCAAAGGGACAGTGGCTCAGTCTCCCCGGTTACCTGAGGTGGGTACTCTTACTGCAATCCTTTATGGGTTGTATTCAGTGTTTTTGAATTTAAACCCAGGTTTTTGTTGTTAGCCCTAGGAGGGTTTGACTTCCAGGCCAATTGGCTGTGAAGGGAGACTGTGTTCAGGTTGGATGGGCGGAGTCTCTGGGCTGCGCGCAGCGGCAGCGGTGACGGTGGCAGCAGTGGCGGCGGCAGCTGGGTCCTATGCGGCGCTCGCGCGCGCGGGTCTCTGTTGGATGGGGATGGCTGCAGACTCCTCCAAGAGAAAGCCGCTAGTCTCTTCCCCTTGCCAGACAACTCTGCCTTTCCCCAAATGTGCCTGCACACCAAAAGTCCAGCCCAGGGCTATAAAATAGATGGTTTCCGGAACCAGGAGACAAGTTTCCAGGGGGCAAGTTGCGGGTTTGCGCGCTGCGCCCCGCTTCCAGGGTGCGTCCCCCGGACCTCAGACCTCGCCCACTTCCGGGTAATCTGTGCAGGGGGACCTCTCGTACCCCGGATCTCGGACCTCGCCCGGCTTGGGAAATCTGGGCAGTGAGACGCCTCCGCCCTTCCTCGTGGGATAAATCCGGCCGGTCCCTGCTCCAGCCCCAGCCCGCGCGCGCTACCAGGGCGGCGCCTAACCTCGTTCCGTCTGAAAGGTTGCGCTCCCGCCGGTCCTGAGTCTGTGTCCCACCTTTGCTCCTATTAGTGGAGTTTACATTCAGCCAGCTTTCTGGCGATTCTGGGTGCTTGTCTGTTCTGCTGTTATATTGTAGTTCTTAAATCGTTGCGCGGGGCAGAACAATAGGTGTTTGCTTATGCCGCCATCTTGGTGTTCCTCAGGTCATTCGTTCTTAACTGTCGCTTAGGCTTTTAAATATATACTAGAGGCCCAGTGCACGAAATTCATGCACTGGGGGGGGGCGGTGTCCCTCAGCCCAGCCTGTACCATCTCCAATCTGGGACTCCTCCAGGGATGTTTGACTGCCCGTTTTGGCCTGATTCCGATAGAATCGGGTCAAAATGGGCAGTCAGACATCCTTTTCACAATCCAGGACTGCTAGCTCCAAACTGCTCACCTGCCTGCCTCCCTGATTTCCCCTAACCACTTTTGCCTGCTAGCCTGATTGCCCCCTAACTACTTCCCTGCCAGCCTAATTGATGTCTAACTGCTCCCCTGCCAGCCTGTTTGCCCCCAACTTCCCTCCTCTGCCTGCCTGGTTACCCCTAACTGCCCTCCCCTGCAGGATTGATCGCCCCCAACTGCCCTCCCTTACAGGCCTGGTTCCTCCCAACTGCCCTCCCCTGCTGGTCTGATCACCCACAATTGCCCTCCCTTGCAGGGCCTGGAGCCTCCCAACGGTCCTCTGCTGCTGGCCATCTTGTGGTGGCCATATTGTGTCCACATGGGGGGCAGGATCTTTGACCACATGGGGGTAGCCCTCTTGTGTGTTGGAGTGATGGTCAATCTGTGTACTACTCTTTTATTAGATAGGATAGAGGCCTGGTGCATGGGTGGGGACCGGCTGGTTTGCCCTGAAGGGTGTCCTGGATCAGGGTGGGGGTTCAGGGTGTGGGGTGGCCTGGGTAAGGGGCCTGTGGTGGTTTGCAGGTTGGCCACACGTTCCCCTCCCCCAAACCCCCACTCTTGTGACCCAAGCAGAGGCCCTGGGATCTGGAATTAATTTATGTTCTACAATTGAAACTTTGTAGCCTGGAGCAGAGCTAAGCCTTCTGCTTGCTCTGTGGCGACAGCCATTTCTTTTTGAAACTTTGTAGCCTAGAGTGGAGGCCTAGGTGCTAGGGCTGCAGAAGTTTGACTTCCTCCATCGCCCTGGCAACCCTAGCCTCTTCTCTCTCCAGCTCCATGGCTGCTGCCATTTCTATTGGGATTATGTATCTTCTGTAATTGAAACTTTGTAGTATTGAGTGGAGGCCTAGGCTGGCAACGGCAGATGGAAAGCTTGGCTTCCTCCATTGCTGGGGAAACCCAAGCCTCCCTCCTGCTCTCAGTGGCAGCAGCCATCTTAGTTGGGGGTTTATTTGCATAATTTGCTCCTGATTGGCTGGTGGGTGTGGCTGTGGGCATGGCTTGATCAGAGGTACAGTCAATTTGCATATTACTCTTTTATTAGATAGGATAGATTACATTTCAACTGTAGGATGATAGATGGGCAGTATTAGACTTTGGCAGCCAGAAATAAATATGAGGGTCTGGTTTAGTGTTAAGAGAACATGAATTAAATCTAGTAAAAGGAAGAGTGAGATTTAGCAGTCTGTTTAGTTGTCTGAAAACATTTTGATAGTAGGAACAGGTCTAGATTATTTCTGGGCAGGTTAGGGATATTTGAAGGGCAAATTAAAAAGATTACTTAAGCACCTATGATGAAAGTGAAAAAAGATAAGAGAATGAAAGTCCAGTGAGGCAGGTTGCAGCAAAAGGATATAAAATTACAGCAGATAACAGATTTATTAAAGATTGAACTGAATTTTTAATACAATATTTGCCTCATTTAAGCTTAATGACCTAAAAACAAATGATTATTATTGCATATTTTGATTTTACCAATGAGCTGTTCAATACTTTAATGGATACCTTTGGCCAATGAACATTTAGTGTCAGACTCTAGTTATGGGGTGGAGAACTGCAGAGTTATTTTGAAGAAGTCATAGAGAGTTTGGATTGATCACACTGCAGAATTTGATTATGAGCATATTATTTTGTTGTTCTATTATTATAACTGTATACTTTTCCTTTTTTAAAGGCCATCTGAGTTCTTCGTCAATTTATCCAGTGTGCCTTGCACCTTACTTAGTGGTTACAGCTTGTTCTGACAACCAAGTACGATTCTGGAAATGTAGTATGGAAACCAACGTACAATGTAACAGTGATGAGAAGGAAACCTACCACTGGAGGAGATGGCCCTTGATGAATGATGAAGGAGAAGATAATAGTACAGTGAGCATTGTGGGAAGACCAGTTGCTGTTAGTTGTTCATACACAGGTCGCCTTGCAGTGGCTTACAAACAACCTATCCAACACAATGGTTTTATTTCCAAAGAATTTTCCATGCATGTTTGCATATTTGAATGTGAATCTACCGGAGGATCAGAATGGGTTTTAGAACAAACAATTCATCTTGATGACTTGGTCAAGGTTGGGAGTGTAATTGATTCAAGAATCAGTGTTGACAGTAATCTGTTTGTATATAGCAAATCCGATGCTCTTTTGAACAAGGATAGATGTCTTATTCCGAATATCAAGCATTTAGTACATTTGGACTGGGTATCAAAAGAAGATGGCTCTCACATTCTCACTGTGGGGGTTGGTGCTAATATCTTCATGTATGGGCGGCTTTCAGGAATTGTGACTGAACAAACCAACTGTAAGGATGGAGTAGCTGTCATTACTTTACCACTAGGTGGTAGCATCAAGCAAGGAGTTAGGTCAAAATGGGTTCTTCTTAGATCTATAGATTTAGTATCTTCTGTTGATGGTACACCTTCATTGCCTGTGTCTCTCTCTTGGGTAAGAGATGGAATATTGGTGGTAGGGATGGACTGTGAAATGCAGGTATATGCACAGTGGAAGCATGCTGTCAAATTTGGAGACACTGAAGCTGATAGTCCTGATGCAGAAGAGACTGCAATACAAGATCATTCTGCCTTTAAATCTAACATGTTGTCAAGAAAAAGTATTGCTGAAGGAGCTGCTGTTACTGATGATATTTTTTGTTCACCAACTGCCGTGCAAGATGGTGGCCTATTTGAAGCTGCACATGTACTCTCCCCTACTCTCCCACAATATCATCCAACTCAACTGTTAGAATTGATGGATTTAGGGAAAGTTCGCAGAGCTAAAGCTATTCTCTCTCATTTAGTAAAGTGTATTGCAGGTGAAGTTGCAATAGTTAGAGATGCTGATGCTGGAGAAGGAACTAAGCGACATTTTTCTCGAACCATTAGTGTAAGTGGCAGTACAGCAAAGGATACAGTCACCATAGGAAAAGATGGTACTCGAGATTATACTGAGATCGATTCTATCCCTCCACTACCATTATATGCACTGCTTGCTGCAGATCAAGATACAACCTACAGAATTTCAGAAGAAAGTATAAAAATACCACAGAGCTATGAAGAGCATACCAAAAGTCACCCAGAGGATCAGTATTCACAGCTGTTCCAAATACAGGATCTAATAATAGATGATATTGATTTAGAGCCAGAAAAGAGAGAAAACAAATCAAAAGTAATAAATCTTTCTCAATATGGACCAGCTTATTTTGGCCAAGAACATGCTAGGGTACTTTCAAGTCATCTTATGCACTCAAGTCTGCCAGGTCTTACCCGTTTAGAGCAGATGTTCCTTGTAGCTTTGGCTGATACAGTAGCTACCACCAGTACTGAGCTTGATGAAAACAGAGATAAGAGTTATTCAGGTAAATATTCTTACTAAAAATTTATGAAGTTATCATTAATAGAACTATTTGTGTTATCTAAGTAGTGACTCACATATTAAATTGCAGTCTTTCTTTTAACCTTGCAGGAAAAAGACCTTTTTAATAGACAATTATTGTTACATAACATGATTAGTTGTGAAAAAAGACAGTTGGGATAGGCCATGACGTATGGTTATGACTTCATGGATTCATGATATCTATGTGCGTTCCTACATGAGTTTGACACTGAAACTTTTGTGTGATTTTGGATATGTTTTTTTTGCTTTTTCAGATTGATTTCTATGATTTGTTTATTTACCTACTTTTAGTCATAATAATAATTTGTTAATTTTACTATTGAACCATGAGACTTATAGGCACTGGCTCAACTTGTTCATTTTACCATTTCTAGGTATAAATAATTTTTACAGTTACCTACTTTCTCCACAAAGTCTTTTCTTAAGGAGGTTTTTACATATTTTAATATAATGTGTGTCTTGCTTAATTCATTCTGTAACCAGAAGGGTTTTGGCTGCCTCTTGAAACTAGATTACATTCTCTTTTATGCAGATCCTTGAAGGTAACGGTTTTGATTGCAAATGATAGCATTAGCAAAGCATCCCAAAAGTGGTTGATCATTTATTCAATAAATACTGTGGAGGCGTGAACAATTACTATGTGCCAGGCATTTTATCATATTTATTTATGATAATAATCTTCTAATAGATAGATATTACTATATAAATTTTATAGATGAAGACACTGATCCTTAGGGAAATTAAATGACTTATCTAAGATCCCACAGATAGTAAATGACAGAACTAGGGTTTGTATGTGGTTTGTTGCCTTTAAGTCTGTGCTCTTAACTATTTCACCAGATTTCTAATTTGAGGAAAAAAGACTGTTCCTCAAAGCCACTGGATTATATCTATTTGTAGAGGTTTATACCCTTACTAGAGGCCCGGTGCATGAAATTCGTGCACGTAGGTGGGAGATGTCCCTCAGCCCAGCCTGCACCCTCTCCAATCTGGGACCCCTCGAAGGATGTCCGACTGCCCGTTTAGGCCCAATCCTATCGAAAACGGGCAGTCAGACATCCTTCTCACAATCCAGGACTGCTGGCTCCAAACTGCTCACCTGCCTGCCTCCCTGATTGTCCCTAACCGCTTCTGCCTGCCAGCCTGATCAACCCCCTAATCACTTCCCTGCCACCCTAATTGGTGTCTAACTGCTCCCCTGCCAGCCTGTTTGCCCCCAACTGCCCTTCTCTGCCATCCTAGTGACCCCTAACTGACCTCCCGTGTAGGCTTAATTGCCCCCAACTGCCCTCCCTTGCAGGCCTGGTTCCTCCCAACTGCCCTCCCCTGCTGGCCTGATCACCCAGAATTGCCCTCCCTTGCAGGCCTGGAATCTCCCAATAACCCTGCCCTCCTGGCTATCTTGTGGTGGCCATCTTGTGTCCATATGGGGGCAGAATCTTTGATCACATGGGGGCAGCCGTCTTGTATGTTGGAGTGATGTTCAATCTGCAAATTACTCTTTTATTAGATAGGATAGAGGCCTGGTGTGTGGGTGGGGGCCAGCTGGTTTGCCCTGAAGAGTGTCCCGGATCAGGGTTGGGGTTCCCTTGGAGAATGGGGCAGCCTGGGAGAGGGGCCTGTGGTGGTTTGCAGACTGGCCATGCCTCGCAGCAACCAAGTGGAGGCCCTGGGATCTGGGATAATTTATGTCTACAATTGAAACTTTGTAGCCTGGAGCAGAGCCAAGCCTTCTTCTTGCTCAATGGCAACAGCCATTTCTGTTTGGGTTTATTTAAATTCTATAACTGAAACTTTGTAGCCTAGAATGGAGGCCCAGGTGCTAAGGCTGCAGAAGTTTGGCTTCCTCCATCGCTTGGGAAACCCTGGCCTCTGCTCTCTTCAGCTCTGTGGCTGCCACAATTTCTGTTGGGATATATCTTCTGTAATTGAAACTTTGTAGCATTGAGTGGAGGCCTAGGCCAGCAAGGGCAGGCAGAAAGCTTGGCTTCCTCCATTGCCAAGGAAACCCAAGCCTCCCTCCTGCTCTCAGTGGCCGCATCCATCTTGGTTGGGGTTTATTTGCTCCTGATTGGCTGTTGGGTGTGGCTTGTGGGTGTGGCTAAATCAGAGGTATGGTCAATTTGCATATTACTCTTTTATTAGATAGGATAGTCCAACAGAAATGGCAGCAGCCACGGAACTGGAAAGAGCAGAGGCTAGGGTTGCCTGGGCGATGGAGGGGGCCAAGCTTCTGTAGCCCAGAACCTAGGCCTCCACTCTAGGCTACAAAGTTTCAATTATAGAATTTAAATAAACCCAAACAGAAATGGCTGTTGCCACAGAGCAAGAAGAAGGCTTAGCTCTGCTCCAGGCTACAAAGTTTCAATTGTAGAACATAAATTAATCCCAGATCCCAGGGCCTCAGCTTGGGTCGCTGAGGGGCATGGTCAGCCTGCAAACCTCCACAGACCCATCGCCCAGGGAGCCCCATGCCCCAAGAGAACCCCCACCCTGATCCAGGACACCCTTCAGGGCAAACCAGCTGGTCCCCACCCATGCACCAGGCCTCTATCCTATCTAATAAAAGAGTAATTTGCAGATTGACCATCACTCCACCACACAAGAGGGCTGCCCGTATGTGGACACAATATGGCCACCACAAGACGGTCAGCAGGGGAGGGCCTTTGGGAGGTTCCAGGCTTACAAGGGAGGGCAGTTGTGGACAATCAGGCCTGCAAGGGAGGGCAGTTAGGGGTGACCAGGCCGGCAGAGAAGGGAAGTGGGGGCAAACAGGCTGGCAGGGGAGCAGTTAGACATCAATTAGGGTGGCAGGGAAGTGATTAGGGGGTTGATCAGGCTGGCAGGCAGAAGCGGTTAGGGACAATCAGGGAGGCAGGCAGTTTGGAGCCAGCAGTCCTGGATTGTGAGAGGAATGGCCTACTGGATCGGGTGTAAATGTGCAGTTGGACATCTCATGAGGGGTCCCAGATTGGAGAGGGTTCAGGCTGGGCTGAGGGACATCCCCCTCCTCAAGTGTACAAATCTCATGCACCGGGCCTCTAGTATCTTCTATAATTGAAACTTTGTAGCATTGAGTGGAGGCCTAGTCCGGCAATGGCAGGAGGAAAGCTTGACTTCTTCTGTTGCTGGGGAAACCCAAGCTTTCCTCCTGCTCTCAGTGTCCACAGCCATCTTGTTTGGGGTTTATTTGCATAATCTGCTCCTGATTGGATGATGGGCATGGCTGTGGGCATGGCCTGATTGGAGATATAGTCAATTTGCATAGTACTTTTTTATTAGATAGGATAATATATCTAGAGTTTTTCCCCTAGGTAGATTAAAATAACTAGAGACCTTTGACGGTTTTGTCTTGTGACCTATTTTCCAATCATGCTAATTTAGAAAATCCTAATCATGAATTTGTGTACAATAGAGCAACATTCTTCCCAGAATAGCCTTAAGCCTTTAATATATACTAGAGTTTTTACTCTGGGACATTAAGAAAGTAGGCATGCCACAATCCATGAAAAGTAGTTTAAAATTCCTGATTCAAAACTATATCATTGGTAGGCAATATAAAATGGCTCATCCTGGTCACAGTGAACTTAAGGTAGAGAAGGCAGTAATTAATGTCTCCATTTCACAGGTGGGAAACTGGAGCTCAGAGATTAAATAAGTTGCACATCTCAGTACATTGATTATAAGTAAATGAATTCTTCCTTTTGTTCAGATGAGACAGTTTAGAGGCATTCTTGACTCTGCTTTCTCTCTCACACACTATATCCAGTCCACTGGCAAATGCTATCAGTTTCTCTGCTCAGCACATACCAATGGCTGCCTACCTTACTTTAGAATAAAAACCAGATCCTTACAGTGGTCTGCAAGGCGCTCTATGATCTGTGCTTACTTCCACTCTCCTACATTGGCCTCCTTGCTGTCCGACAGACACACTAAGCACATTGCTGTCTCACTGTCTTTGCACATATTGTTTCCTTTGAGTAGAATCCTCTTCTTTCAGATTTATGTGTGTTTTCATTCCCTAACCTCCTCAGATTTATGCTGAAATGTCATCTTACTGGTGTTCTTTCCTGGTCAGACTATATAAAATAGAATTAACTCCACTCTTCCCATTTTCTCAGTCCCGCTTTATATCTCTCCCTAGCATTAATTTCCACTAGACACATTATTTGTTTATTATTTCTGTCTCCTAAAATATAAGCCCCATGAGAATCAGCACTTTGCCTTATTCAGTGCCAAATCTTTAGTACCTAAACCGTTCTTTGCATGTAGTAGATGCTTAATTTGTTGAGTAAATAAATGATTGGATGAAGTAGAGCAGGAACTTGAACTTTGACAATTCAAAACATTTTTCTTTTCTTTTTGAAAATGTTATTTGATTCAACATTCTGAAGTACTTCCTAAGTAGCAGTCATTGTGCTGTTAATACTTCTGCATTGCATTTTTCCAATAGCTGTTATTGTTTTGATTAAACTTACTACACTTGCATACCTTTGTTCAACTTTTAACAAAAGTAAATTTCAGGAATTGAGGTTATGGTTCATCTTTGACTTTGTAATACTATCCTGGGGAATAAAAAAATTTTTTTTAAGATTTTAAAATTGATTTTAAGAGCGAGAAAAAGAGAGAAACATCGATGTGAAAGTGAAGCAAGGATCGGCTGCCTCCTACAAGTCCTCCTATTGGGGATGGATCTTGCAACCGAGGCATGTAGTCTGATCAGGAATCGAACCAGCAACCTTTCAGTGCACAGGACAATGCTCAACCAACTGAGCCACACTGGCCAGGGCTGTAAAGATATTTTTATAAAGATATCAAAGTATTCATGAAGGAATACACTCAAAATTATCTTATGTATTTTGTGTAAATTATCACTAACTAAATTTATTGTTTATTTTCTAACTTTTGATTGATTTGTGACCTGTTGCATTCCTTTGTTTTCTTAAGTATATTTTCTTTTTACTTTATAGGAAGAGACACATTAGATGAGTGTGGTTTGAGATACCTATTAGCTATGCGCTTGCATACATGCCTTTTGACATCACTGCCTCCTTTATACCGAGTACAGCTTCTTCATCAAGGTATTTAACTACTTGTTTGAACCTTTGCACAACTTTTATTCAGTATAGAAGTGGTTGGTGTATTCATACTTGTGTATAAGCATTAGGTAAATCATATGCAAACCTAGACTTAATATCTTCCTGTCATATAGTAACTACTTACCATTTTTCTGTGTATCTTTCAGTTCTATTCCATGACTTTTGTTCACATATTTCAGTTTCTTAGACTTTACTCAATAAAGGCTATAGTAACTTAGCAGTAAACCTGACATTGTAACCCAATGTGGTCCTGAATTTCTTTGACATCTGTTGTATTTTTTTTTTTAATTCTGTAAATTTTGCCCTACATGATATTATGTATGTTTATTTTAGTATAAGCATTATGTTCTAAGTTATTTACTCACAAGTAAAGCTGACATTTTAGGAATATTTCCATATAGTAATCCAGCATACTGCCTCACATGCTACTAGGAGACCCAGGATTTATATCATTTCTCTTATAGATTAAAAAATTGAGACTAGAGTTCAAAGTGACCTGCCCAAAATATAGGGATATTTATTAGTGAAATTGGAATTAATGATTATTTACTCATGTTAGTTTTCTAGTGGTGGAATTACTGAATCACAGGGCTTAAGTATTGTCATAGTCTGAAAGACTGCTAATTTACCTTCCTGAAAGCAATGTTTGATGATGCCAAACATAACGTATTGCCAATACTTTATTATTATTTCAAGCAATCTATGCCTTTCAGATAGGTTTTAAAAAATGTCTTGATGTTCTTTTAAATTTTAGTTTAAAATGCTAATCAAATTTTAGTTTAAAATGCTAATCAAATGCTGACTCAATGGCAATTGTGTGCATTGGCTAGGGAGATTTAAAATACCTTAAATCTCTAAAACTTTGTCAAATTCCATTTTTCCTTTAGTACAGTTAAAACTGGAGATGAGAAGGGACTGGTGGTGTAGGTGATGGTCCTGGGAACAGTTTTCAGAGAAAAAAATAAATGGGCCTGTATTTCAATAGAAAAGTTAAGAGGAACAGAGATAAACTGCAAGGAATAGCCTGCCATTGCTGGGCAGATAAAAATGAGTGCCAGTGTTCTGGCAAAGTAGCTCAATTGGTTGGAGTGTCGCCCTCATATGCCAAAGTTGCAGGTTTGACTTCCTGGTCAGGGCACATATAAGAGATTACCAATTAAAAAAACACACACAAAACTGCCGTTGGTGCCTCTGTTCTTTCTTTTTAATATCTTTTTTTTTACCTCTAACAGTTATGTTTCCAAATGCCTTCATTGCTTTTAACCTAACTCTCTGAGTTGAATTCCCTCAACATGCCTCTGCATTTTCAAAAATTTCATTAATTGAATTTACTTAAGGATTTATAATATAATATGTTATGTATTCTTTTATATTCATTATTTTATATCAGCAAAGTATGCTTTTGCATTGCTATCTAATAGCAATTTCTAAAGCAAAGAGTTATTTGATGTAGTAATTATCTCTTAAATCAGATGAAGATTTAAATAGTGAGAAAATTAATCTGCCTTTTAGGTTCTGAAAAATTACAAATTGATGTTATTTAATTTTGTCCATTTACCCCCCTAAATTTATAATGTTAGTCAAGGCTTACTGCATTGATTTTGTGAAATAATTTCAAAACAGTTGTATATAAATACTAGCAATGGAAATTTTAAAAGACAAGATTATTATTCAGAACTACAGGCCCGATGCAAGAAGATTTGTGCAAGAGTGGGCCTTCCTGCCCTGACCAGTGTGGCTCAGCGGATAGAGCATTGGCCTGTTGCCTGAAGGGTCCCAGGTTCGATTCCAGTCAAGGGCATGTACCGTGGCTGCAGGCACATCCCCAGTAGGGGGTGTGCAGGAGGCAGCTGATTGATGTTTCTCTCTTATCCATGTTTCTAACTCTCTATCCCTATCCCTCTCTGTAAAAAAATCAATAAAAAATATTTTTTTAAAAAATGGGCCTTCCTTCCCCTGCCTGCCTGCACCACCTTCGCTCCAGCCAGAGCCACCTTTTGCTCTAGTTTGGAACTGCCTTTCCGCGTTCCTGTGCTGCCCAGAGGCCCGGAGCAGCTGGGGCGGTGCATAATGCCTTCATTGTCATCATGGCAACAACACAAACATCCCACCCCACCCCCAGTTGCTCATTGCCTGCATATGCAAATTAACCGGCCATCTTTGTTGGGTTAATTTGCATACTCCTGATGGGCGTCGTGAAGTTTGCATCTTACTCTTATTAATGTAGATAGTCATATTAAGCCTTAGCCAGTTTGGCATTATGGATAGAGTATCAGCCTGTGGACTGAAGGGTCCCAAGGGCACATGCCTAGGTTGTGGGCTCAATCCCCAGTACGGGGCATGCGGAAGGCAGCTGATCAATGATTCTCATCACTGATGTTTTCATCTCTCTCTCTCCCTTCCTCTCTGAAATCAATAAAAATATATATATTAAAAAAGAGAAAATAGTCATATTAGTTTTTTTCTTTTATACTTTCTAAAAGAATTATTTTAAAGCAGTAAATAGAAAATTACTAGAAAATTATTAGAAAAGCTTTAAGCTACATGTAAGATTTCTATAGTACATAGTTGTTAAATGAAGAAAACTTATATGTAGTAATTTTGATGGCCTTATAGCATTGAGAAGCCTGTGTTGTAATGTGACTATCATTGACCCCGGATATTTCTGTTTACAAAATGGGTTCACATAGATGACTACTTTGGCCCATCTGGCTTCTTTCCTAGGCTTCTCAGGGTTCTTCCCAGCATTCTCACTACCTGTTAACCATGTAGGGTCTACTCTCCTCATGTTTCTTCTTTACCTGCTCTAAGTGGAGTAGTAAAGTGTTATCAATGTTAAACTATTGATAAACTCATTTGTACTTCCAAGTCTGATGGTGTCACTAAACCCATTTTGTCACCTAGATCCCTGTCAGTCTTCTACCAGGGCAAAAAAAGAATTTGACATACCCCATCAACATTAAGCAGCTTTAAACCACTTTCAACTGAAGTGCTAAATTCAGAGATGCACCTCCTGACTTTTAGTCCCTGGAACTCACATGAAATTCAGAGCTTCCTTTAAAGCAGTGGTTCTCACAACCTTTCTAATGCCACGACCCTTTAATACAGTTCCTCATGTTGTGGTGACCCCCAACCATAAAATTATTTTCGTTGTTACTTCATAACTGTAATTTTGCTACTGTTATGAATCGTAATGTAAATATCTGTGTTTTCCGATGGTCTTAGGCTCTATAGCAGTGGTTCTCTTTTAGGTGTGTCTACTTGTGATTTTGCCTGGGCTTTTCATGTGTGTCCTTATCTCCCCATCGGAGATTAGAAAGGTTGAGAACCACTGCAAGTGATATTTAGCTCTTTGGCCGGAGAAATGGGGCAGTTTACAGTATTCAGTACTAAAGGATATGGTCTGCAAGCAAGAGTAACTGGGAAACACCAATCCAAGCACATGGGCCAAGATGCTTTGACTCCACCAAAGCTTTCACTCTTGATAAGTTTGGTATGTGAGCATATGAATGGTTTGATATTCAGGTATCTTTCCAATTAGTAAGTTTTAGTGTCTCTATTTTTTTTTGGATTTTTTTCTTTATTGATTAAGGTAATACATATGTGTCCTTATCTCCCCATTAATTCTCACCCCACCCCACTCATGTCCTCATCCCCCTGATGTCTGTGTCCGTTGGTTAGGTTTATGTGCATGCATACAAGTCTTTTGGTTGATCTCTTCCCGTTACTCCCACGCTCCCTTGCTTTCCCTCTGCTGATGAACAAAAACAGATCCAGAGATAGTGTCTCTATTTTTGTAGGGGAACAAAAGCAAGTATGTTTGGGAAAAAGATAGAGATTATTATTTTTTTATCCTATTATTGATATTACATATAGAAGCTTGTAGTATAAAAATCCTGAATGATGAAAGACTTCCTTTCTTCCTTTCATTCTTTTCAGAATGAATGAACACATGGCTATATGAAAAGTTGTTTTGTTCCTTTTTTTGATTTAGTTCTGAAGGTTATTATTTATATTTCTAATTTAGGTGTGTCTACTTGCCATTTTGCCTGGGCTTTTCATTCGGAGGCTGAGGAAGAACTGATTAATATGATCCCTGCAATTCAGAGAGGAGACCCTCAGTGGTCTGAGTTAAGAGCAATGGGAATTGGTTGGTGGGTTAGGAATATTAACACTCTCCGAAGATGCATTGAAAAGGTAACTTTATTTTAGTGGATTTTGAACTTTAAAAATATATTTTCTTGAAGGATAAAAGATATTATCTTAAAGAAAAACCTGTAGTGGGGAATTAGTTTGTATATCTTAAGATCTTGAAATTTCTTAAAGAAAACTTTTTGTAGATTCCAAAACTTGATTTTTATAAAATGTCATGCATATATACTGAGTTTATAATACTTTGGAATAGCAATATTTTCTGCTATCTGGTAAGGTGTGTTCTAATTTAAGAAACTAAAAATTCTAAATTTAGAAAGTAAACTTCTTTTTTTAAATATTTTATTGATTTTTTACAGAGCGGAAGGGAGAGGGATAGAAAGTCAGAAACATCGATGAGAGACATCAATCAGCTGCCTCTTGCACGCCCCCTACTGGGGATGTGCCCGCAGCCAAGGTACATGCTCTTGCCGGAATCGAACCCGGGACCCTTCAATCCGTAGTCCGACGCTCTATCCACTGAGCCAAACCGGTCTCGGCAGAAAGTAAAGTTCTTGTCAGTTATATACATTACATAGAAAAACCATTCTTTTTATGTAAAGAATTCTGCATGACTTGTATAATAAACAGCAAACTTCCTGCTTACACGTAAAATAACATTCAATAAAATGTTTTTATTTATATACACTTGAAGGACATATCTATGGCAGCAAATGAAACATGCTGTACATTTTTTAAGACAGGTTTTTGGAACCAGTTTTTTGGTAAATTCCCTTTAGGAAAAAAATTATTAAAAATTTTGTTAGTGGAAGCTGCAAGTTCTTTCAGTATTGCAGAAATTAACTGTTATTGAGCATCTACTGTTTTCCAGGTTTAAGTACAGTTAATGATACTACATTTGTGAAGTATGAATGTATTTCTTCCAAGAGGAATTTATTTTCTACAATAGTAGTTTTTAAATTTTAGTGTTGAAGAATCACCTGACAAGCTTATTTAAATTGCATATCTCCCAATACTCCAGTTCCACTTCCATTTCATTTGGTAGGTCTGTGGCCTTTTCCTCTTAATTAGTGTCCTGTGATTCTGGTGTTCATGGTTTTCAGATCACAGATTTAAGTGTGAGTATAAAAGTGTAATTTTCCTGCTACATGTAAGGCAACCAATTAGATATCTGCATTTCTCCTCTCAAAATATGCACAAATGTCAGAAGGAATTTTTTTCACACCAACCAAGAAATCTAGTTTTTGGTATATAGGAAAAGTTAATTGTTATATAAATAACACAGTAAGTATCTGCATGAAATATTTTATGTCCCAAAGAAAAAGAAGACATATTTTGTCTGAAATGTTTCAGATATTGCCTACAAAAAATCTCTAATTTCCTGTCAGGGATGTGTTGTGTTATAATTAAACTAGAAACCCAGTACATGAAATTTGTGCACCGGTAGGGTCTCTGGCAGCTGCCAGCTGCAGCCTCCCTCCCCTCTGGCCACCCACCTGCCCTGGCCAGGGCCTCCCTCCCTTCCCCCAGCCGGCCCTGCCCCCTGGTTGAACTCCCAGAAGAATTCCCAGTTGAGGGACAATTTGCATACTACGCTTTTATTACATAGGATACATCCATCCATCTATCTATCTATCTATCTATCTATCATCTATCTATCTATCTATCTATCTATCTATCTATCTATCTATCTATCTACACAAGTAATGTATTGCTTAAAATTAAGTCAGAAAGGATATGTAAATTGTTTTGCCTTGAGATGTGTATTATAAATCCTTAACTGAAGATGAATAAAAATTATTAAACATTGGAATACTAAGTGATTGAAGGCTGAGAAAATACTAAAAAAAGAGGAAGAGAAATAAAAGAATACTGAGAGTAAAGCATTTTTGTGGTGCAATTTTAGGTGTCTTTCCCATGCTTCAGTAGCTTCCTGCTTCACTCTCAATCAATATAAGCTAATAAAATAGCCATTGTTTTTTATTAGTATGCCTCTCAAATTGGTGATTTGCACAGGTTATCTCAGTATCTTTGAGCAATAAGAGATGGCCTATTTGATATTTAATTCAAAACAATATAATGATACATAATAATAATATTTAATTTTAAAACTTACACTGAGTTGCCCTGGCCCATGTGGCTCAGTTAGTTGGAGTGTTGTCCTACGTACCAAAAGGTGGCAGGTTCAATTCCCAGTCAGGGCACATGCCCAGGTTGTAGGTTCTACCCTGGTCTGAGCCAGTGCTCAAGGCAGCCAGTCATTGTTTCTCTCTCACATCAATATTTTCTCTCTTTCTCTCTCTCTAAAATCAATAAACTTAATACCACGTTGATTGGTTCTATATATAATCAGCCACTTTGGTTTTATGGCTCAAAGAGGTTATCACTTATAATACAAGGAGAATTACAAGCTCATTAAGACTTTTTCTTGTGAAATTTCTGAGAACTAATATTTGTAAGCCCTTCAAAATAACAGACTTTCAACCTTCTGTATTTTAATTACTTGTTAGAGAGAATGTATCAATCCTTCAGAATTACCAAAATTTGATTAAAGAATACTAGCTTTAAAAAAGTCAATTAAAAAAAACCTGTTACTTTTATCTGTAATTTTTAAAATGTATTTATATATAATTAATATTTATTCACAGATGTCTATCAGTATTAGTTAGTTGAAAGCTTTAAATTGTGAAATCATATATAACATAGAAGTTACCATTTTAACTTTTATAAAACATTAAGAGATGTAATATGCTTGATTTTCAAGAAAAACTCACACATCTATTGAATATTCATTCTGCTTTTTTTATTGTTTCCTGTTTTAGACAATTTTATTACTGCCAGGGTTCTAATCCCTTTCTACCCCTTACTGTGTGATTTTAGGCAATTCACTTAACCTCTCTGTGTCTTATATCTAAAATGGAAATAATAGTACCTCAGAGATTGTGGTGATTCAATAAGATAAATAAAAGGTGTTTATTTTATTACTTTCATTATTACTTATATTAAATGGTTGTCCTATCCTATATAATAAAAGGCAAATATGAAAATTGTCCCCAGGGGCAGGAGGTCAACCTCCGGGAGTCAGACATGCACTGACCACCAAGGGGCGTCATGGAACAAAGAAAGGCCCCAGCTGACAGCCAGCAGCTAGTAGGGACCCTATCCATGCACAAATTTCATGCACTGGGCCTTTAGTGTATTATAAGGAGTATGTATTATAAGATACTGGAGATTGTAGGATAGAGCCAAGTTTTCTTGTCTCCATAGTTTCTATCAGCCATGAAAATATCAGGGAAGCATTAATTGTTGTTTAATTGCTTATAAATTTTAATTAAGTGGTTAATTTAATATAATATTTTATTTGCCATGTAGGTTGCCAAAGCTTCTTTTCAAAGGAACAATGATGCCTTGGATGCTGCATTATTCTACCTTGCAATGAAGAAGAAAGCAGTAGTTTGGGGTCTGTTTAGGTAAGTTGTCTTAGCACTTAACATAATTTAGTTGAACGAAGATTGTGCTTTGAATCAGAAACTTAATACTTTTGAAAGTATTTAGATATATCAGCTTGATCAAATCAGCTTACTTCTTTGGGCTTTCGTTTCTTTATCTGCAAAAGAGGGGTATAAAGAATGGATGTTTTTTTTAAAAAGCTGGTAAAAGTACTTTGTAAACTAAATGCTCTTGCTTCCTACTTAGGTATACATAGGGTAATTTGAGCTTTCCTTATTAGAAGGAAAGAGAAGCTGATAATAAATACTTATCACTGAAGTTATTATTCTCTTTTAGATTGAGGTTTGTGGTTTTTATTTTTCATTTTTACACATTCTGTAAAGGATTCAAAATATTTAAAATTGTTTTAACCACTAGTGCTTGTGTTCTGGTTCCCAGGTCACAGAATGAAGAAAAAATGACAACGTTTTTCAGTCACAACTTTAATGAAGATAGATGGCGTAAAGCTGCTTTGAAAAATGCTTTCTCTTTACTTGGAAAACAACGCTTTGAACAGTCTGCTGCTTTTTTCTTGTTAGCTGGTTCATTGAAAGATGCCATAGAGGTATAAATAAGAAAATATGCTATGCAATACTTATAAGAGATTTAAAACCTGTTAAGGTTGTAGAAGAGATTGTAATTTTTGTCATATGTTTGTAAGTACAGAGAATAACTACAGAAGTTATTGAACTTAAATAGTGGTACTGTGAAAAATAAAATTATAAATAAATTCAAGTGAGAAACAAATAAAAAATTTTATGTAGGGAATATTTCATTTTAAGAATACATGCATTTCAAATATAAATGTATGAAACATGGCAAAAATGGCTTATGAATATCTTCTTCCTTGCCATTTTGTGATTCTGAACTATTTAAAATATATAGTCACAACTTCCTTATCTAGTGTAGAAGACAGATACGTCTCAATTCTTTTTTCTTCTAAATGTAAGTCATAGGTATGGAACCAAAATTGAAATTTGTACTGTTTTGTAACTCTTCTATAGATATTGGAAAAGAAATAAAAATAGGTAAAACTTGGAATACTAAGTTAAGTGATTGTAGGCTGGAATCAATAAAAAATATTTTTTAATTGATTTCAGAGAGGGAGAGGAAGAAGAGAGAGAAACATCAATGAGGAGAGAAAAGCATTGCTCTGCCTCTTGCAGGCCCCACACTAAGGCTCAAACCTGCCACCTGGGCATGTGCCCGACCAGAAATCAGACCATAACTTCCTGGCTCATAGGTGGATGCGCAACCACTGAGCCATGCCAGCCAGGCAAACTTTTCATTTTTTAATATACAGAACCCTGGCAACTAATTAAGAGAGTAATTACAGACGTTTCTGTTTATTTATGATAGCTTCCTCTTAGGGTACTTACTGTTTTATGAACAATCCCATGGATGAAGGAAAAATAGAATTGGAAATAATACATAGTAGAAGAAATAGGAAATATCCAACAAAGTGAAAGTACTTCACAATTAGAATTAGTCATATTTTCAAACTTATCTCAGGTTATGATTTAAAAAAAATAAACAGTTAGCCCTGGCCAGTGTTGTTTAGTAGTTAGAGTGTCAGCCCAAGCACCAAAGGGTCTCAGGTTTGATTTCCGGTCAAGGGCACATAGCTGGGTTGCAGGTTTGATCCCAGTCTTAGTTGGGGCATGTGCAGAAGGCAACTAGTTCTCTCTCATATTGATGTTTCTTTCTCTCCCTTCTCCTCCCCCATTTTCCTACCCCCACCCCTTCCTCTTGTCCACTATCTCTAAAAAAGTCAATGGAAAAATATGCTTACAATAAAGAATTATTTAAAAGAAAAGAAAAAAATGTGCTTAAATGTTTGTAATTTTTTTTTTATATTTTATTGATTTTTTACAGAGTGGAAGGGAGAGGGATAGAAAGTCAGAAACATCGATGAGAGAGAAACATCGATCAGCTGCCTCTTGCACGCCCCCTACTGGGGATGTGCCCGCAGCCAAGGTACATGCCCTTGACCGGAATCCAACCTGGACCCTTTAGTCTGCAGGTCGACGCTCTATCCACTGAGCCAAACCGGTCTCGGCTTAAATGTTTATAATTTTTAATGGAAAGTTTAGCCTAGAAGATATTCAGGTAAAGAATAGACATGTCAATTGACTCATATTGTCTGAATGGTCTCAAAATCTCAAGATGTAATAAACACAGAGAGTAAGATAGGATATATGGCTTCATTTCATGCATTATTTGCTATATAAAATAGAAGGTTCTTTTAAAATAGTAATAATTATGTTGATACTAGAGTGTATGAAATTTGTGCAGTCAGGGGAGGGAGGTGTCTCATCCCAACCTGCGCCCTTTCGCAGTCCAGGAACCCTTGGGGGATGTTCAACTGACGCTTAGGCCCACACCCCCTAAAGGGAGCAGTCCTAAGCTGTCAGTCAGATATCCTTAGCACTGCCACGGAGGTGGGAGAGGCTCCCACCGCTGCCACTGTACTTACCAGCTGTGACCCTGGCTTCTGGCTGAGCAGTGCTCCCCTGTGGGAGCCCACTGACCACCAGGGGACAGCTCCTGAGTTGAGCATCTGCCCCCTGGTGGTCAGTGCATGTCATAGTCATCAGTCTTGCCCTGGGGCCGAAACCAGCTCTCTGACATCCCCCAAGGGATCCTGGATTTCGAGAGGGTGCCAGCCAGGCCAAGGGACCCCACCAGTGCACAGTGAGGGCCAGGGAGGGATCGAGAGGTTGGCCAGACAGAGAGGGACCATGGGAGAGCTCCAGAGCTCCAGGGTATATGGCCTGTCTCGCTCAGTTCCAATAACCCAGACCTCAGCAGCAAGCTAACCTACTGGTCTGAGTGTCTGTGCACGTCATAACGACTGGTCAACCTGTCAACTGTCTGCCCCTTGGTGGTTAGTGCATATCATAGCGAGCAGTTGAGTGGCCTTTGCATATCATTAACATATTACACTTTGATTGGTTGAATGGAAGACTGGATGACCGAACACTTAGCGAAGTAGGCTTTTATTATATAGGATGGAAATACATTTGGAAATTAAGAGGAACTGATATGTATAAATTCAAATGTCATAATAGGCATTTAATTTACTAATTTAAATTGATTCAAGTGAGGTGATGTTGATATACTTTGTTTTATACTTTTGTGTGTGTGTGTTATTTGTTTGTTAATCCTCACCTGAGGATATTTTTTTCCATTGATTTTTATAGAGGGAGCAGGGAGAGATAGGGAGAGGGAAACATAGATGTGAGAGAGACACATTGATTAGTTGTCTCCCATATGCACCTCGACTGGTGCTGGGGATTGAGCCTACAACCAAGGTACATGTCCTTGACCAGAGTTGAACCTGTAACCCATCAGTCCCTAGGTCAGTGCTCTAACCCCTAAGCAACTGGCTAGGGCTGTTTTATGCTTATTTTATTAATGTTGTTTTTTTAGACCTGAAGCTACTAAGTTCAGATTTCTTACTCTTCTTGCTATTCTTTAATTTTCTTTCAGGCAATCATTTAACTGCCCTTCAACCTCAGGTCTCCCTCCTTCCACTGTGAAATATAAGTGGTAGATAATTTAAGGATATTGTTGGGATATTTTATATCTAAATAATTATCATTAAATAAATATGTCTTAATATTAAAATTTACAGGTGTGTCTTGAAAAAATGGAAGATATTCAACTGGCCATGGTTATTGCCCGTTTATATGAATCTGAATTTGAAACGTCATCCACTTATATATCCATCCTAAATCAGAAGATTTTAGGTTGTCAAAAGGATGGCTCAGGATTCGATTGCAAAAGATTACATCCTGATCCTTTCCTGCGTAGTCTTGCCTATTGGGTAATGAAAGATTATACTCGAGCCTTAGACACGTTATTGGAACAAACACCAAAGGAGGATGATCATCATCAAGGTAGGATATTTTGTAAGTTTTCTTTTTAAAAGAAGACAGTTTCTGTGCTAATGTTCACTTAGATCAAAACAAAACCAATAACAGAAAACTCATCGTTATCAGATTTTCTTTTCAACATTAAGAAATTATCAAAATTTCTTGCATGCTAAAGGATTAATCACTTAATGTTTGTAATTGAGTCTGTCTTCCTAATATATAAAAACCCTGAGTCGTAACAACCAGTAATGACTGAGGCTTGACCAACCCAAAGTCAGTCCTGCAGAAAGTCAGTCCTGGAGTCAGCGCTTGGTACCTACTGCTTCCACTGCAGTCATAGTGTCCCAGCACTGACTGCTAAGGGGGCTGCAATTCAGGGCCAGATAGAGGCCTGAAGCGAGAAGCAGGGACTGATCTGTTGCCTCTTTGGCAGCTTTTGATCAGCACTTGCCTCTCTCTTTCTCTCCCAGTCTGGCCAGTAGCTGTGCCTCCATTTCTCTCCAGGCCTCCTCGGGGGCTGCTGATCAGTCCTGCCTTTCTGATCAGGCCCTGTTGATAGGCCCAGACACACTGACTGGCAAGAAACTGAACAATCAGAATTATATCTGCATCAACTATGAGAAGCCAATGGCTGCCTAGAAGGCGGAGCTTTGATTGCTGACTGGCATAGAAACCAATCAATCAGAATCAAATCTAGGTGAAGTGTAAGGAGCCAATGGCTGCCTAGAAGGCCGAGCTTTTGATGCTGAGTGGCATAGAAACTGACCAATCAGAACCAAATCTGGGTCAACTGTGAGGAGCCAATGGCTGCCTAGGAGGTGGAACTTTAGATGCTGACTGGCATAGAAACTGACCAATCAGAACCAAATTGGCTGGCAGAGGAGGGCACTTGGAGGCAAGATCAGGCAGGCAGAGGCAGTTGAGGGCGATCAGGCAGGCAGAGGGGTTAGGGTCAATCATGCAGGCAGGCAGAGGCAATTAGGGATGATCAGGCAGTTAGGCGAGTGAGCGGTTAGGAGCCAACGGTCCCTGATTGGAGAGGTTGCAGGCTAGTCTAAGGGAACCCCCTTCTACTCTCACCCTACCCCCGTGCATGAATTTCATGCACTGAGCTTCTAGTGGAATTATATGTAGAGACCACAGCCTGAGCACAGGCATTCTCATTGCTATTGGTTCGGTCATCATTTCTAAGCCATTTAAGTGAAGGGAGTTAGGAAATTATTTTCCTTAAGAATTCATGAGTTCATACTGAAATTTTAAGTTGAAGTATGGATTATAGTATTTTTTTCTCCTGGGATTTAAAATTTGTGTCTTATAATGAAAAGCTTGGATTCTCATGGCATTAATATAATATTTGCTAATTAATATGCATGTTATAATTTCAAAGTGATGATTAAATATTTTTCATAATAACATTGCTGAGAATAGTTAAAGCTTTTTCAGTTTTTTGTTTCTGTGATATATACTACTGAGTATGTGTAGTTAAATTACTTGTTTTAAAGTCACCTTATAGTTCCTCTCAGTGTGGTTGATGCTACCAACTTGATACCCAAAATCATTTCTCTAGTTTTGTTTTTGTGTGAATTTTTTTAAGAATTGATTTTCATTTAATCTTACTAATAAAAGAGAAATATGTAAATTCACCATCATTTTGTGATGACCATAGCCAATCAGGAGTGGTATGCAAACTAACCTGACAAAGATGGTGGTGGCCCCGCCCAGGCTGCTCTGGGCAGCATGCCTCCTCAGGGCCTCCCTGTTGTGCTCCACACCTGTCAACCATCCTTGCAGCTTCTCTGTGCCCCAGCTCCCAGCCTCAGAGGCAACCCTCTGGTGCCTGAGGTTGTAGCTCCCAGTGTCTGGCATCTCCCTCTACCCCACCCCTGCCCTCTGCTCTGGTAAACAAAACTCTAGTGTTAGAGGAATCCCATGGGTGCAGACGCATGCGAGAGCTTGCTAAGTGCACAGTCAGTGCGCCTTGGAAGCCTCCGGCCAGCCAAGGAGCGATGGTGGTGGCTGTGGCAGCAGTGGCAGGTGGCTCAGCTTTGTTTTAAATAGATGAAAGAGGCCAGTTACACAAGTAACCCAAATGATCAGATCTCCCTCCTCCCTAGCTCTCCAAATCAAGGACAGGGCGATGGGCATTGAGGGAGGGTGGCGGGCAGGAGGCAGAGGAGGAAGAGGATGAGGAAGGGGGCCAGTTGCATCCCACTTTCACAATGAAAAAGTGAAATGCACTAGTGCACCCAACTTCTCCAATCCTCCCCACCTGCCTCGCTCCCCCCACCTTTCCCCCTCTTTGTCTCCCTGGGAGCGCCAGTGCTGCACAGAGGAATTCTCTGGAGAAGGAGGGTGAGGAGGAAGCGGCACCAGAGTACGCAGGGCTTGCTACCACTGCTGCTGCTGCACAGGCTGCTAGAGCGAGCCTGTCTCGTGCCAGCAGCCAGGGGAAGAAAGGCCTATTCTTGCACAAATCTTTGTGCATTGGGCTTCTAGTGTTACATAAAACTAGGGGCCCACTGCATGAATTTATGTACCTTAAAAGGAACTGTGGGTCATGAGACTGCGGGCCATGACACAGGGGCGGGTCTTGGCCCATCTTCTGTGCCCCTACCTGGCCCCTCCTGATGCAGCCCCTCGTCCCTTGTCTGCTAGCAGCCCCGCTCCCACTGCTGTCGTTCCCAAGTGCTAACAGGGCCGGCCTGCTTGTACCCCCTGACAGTGTGGAGCAGCTGAAGCTGGTGCCATCAGTGGGTGCAAGAGGCAGCTGCTGGCCCGGATCACTCCTCAGAAGCAGGGGGAGGTGGGGAAGCCCTGAGGGGTGATCAGGTCCAGCACTGGGGGGCAGCAGTGAATGCAAGCGGTGCCAGCGCTGGCAGCGGGGCCAGCGCTAGCAGCAAGAGTGAGTGCCAGGTGGGACTGCGGCGCACAGGAGCGAAGAGTTTTCAGTAACCAGCAGAGGCTCACCCTGATGACAGTGATTGGCACCCCACCTTGGTTTGGCACGCCTGCTCACCTGCTCCACCATCCCGACATGGCTGATGCCCTCCATGTTCTGTGCTCTGCCACCTTCTACTGATGTCCTCCATGTTTTGCATACACACCCTGGTGGTTACAGCACGTCATAGCAACCCGTTATTCAGTTATTCCACCATTTGGTCTATTTGGATATTAGCCTTTTTTTATATAGGATATTGACATGGTTTTAAAATAAAATATATGAAACCAAGGTATTTTTAGAGAAATATAGCTGCTTCTTTTCTAACCTCCCTACCCTGTTCTTTCCTCCCCTTTTAGAGAATCAATTAAGCAATTTTGTGTGTGTGTTTTCCTTCCGTTTAAAAAATATAAGTGCATGCATGTATGTGTGTTCATATGGCCTCTCCACTTTCTCAGATAAAAGGTAGTTTACAATATATTGCTTTTTGTACCTTCATTTATGTAGAATATCCTGGACATAACTCATAGCAACACATAGGGAAATTCTTTTCATTTCAGCTGTGTAGTTTTATTATGTGGATATACCATAGTTTAACTTATCCTAGGTTAATATTTATTTTGAGAAAATGCTGACATATTTTATTCCTTTTAATATAAATACAAATTAATCTAGTACTTTGTGATTGTATATGCTTGATTTCTATAGTTATCGTCAAATCTTGTAATCCAGTGGTGTTTAGTTTCTACAACTACCTTCGAACTCATCCTTTGCTAATTCGAAGAAACCTTGCCTCCCCTGAAGGATCTTTGGCAGCTGTAGGTCTCAAAACTGAGAAAAGCTTTGTTGATAAAATTAACCTCATAGAAAGAAAATTATTTTTTACCACTGCAAATGCTCATTTTAAAGTTGGATGTCCTGTTTTAGCCTTGGAGGTACTCTCCAAAATTCCCAAAGTTACCAAAATACCTGCTTTATCTACAAAAAAAGATCAACCTGATTTTAGATCTAAGAAAATGATTGATATACCTTCAGAATCAAAAACTCTGAGTGGTGGCAAAAGCAGTTCTGGCATGGATTGGTCAAATGTGACTTCACCACAATTTGATTGGAGTCAGCCAGTAGTAAAAGTTGATGAGGAACCTCTTACTCTTGATTGGGGTGAAGATCATGACAGTGCCTTAGAAGAAGAGGAAGAAGATGCAGTCGGTTTGGTAATGAAGAGTACAGATGTCAGGGGAAGAGACAGACAAGAAGATCAGAAAGCATTAGACCCTAACATGTTACTGACTCCTCAGGAAGAGGATTGTCCTGAAGGTGATAATGAAGTTGATGTGATTGCTGAACAACTAAAATTCAGAGCTTGTTTAAAGATCCTTATGACTGAACTGAGAACACTAGCTACAGGTTATGAAGTAGATGGAGGAAAACTCAGATTTCAACTCTATAACTGGCTTGAAAAGGAAATTGCTGCCTTGCATGAGATATGTAATCATGAAACAGTTATTAAAGAATATGCCAGCAGAATATATTCTAAAGTAGAAAGTGAGCTCCTGGATCAGGAAGAAATGGTAGACAAACCAAATATTGATCCCTATGAGCGTCACCAAATAGAAAGACGAAGATTGCAGGCCAAACGAGAGCATGCTGAAAGACGAAAGTTGTGGTTGCAGAAAAACCAAGATCTCCTGAGAGTGTTTCTTAGTTACTGTAGCCTTCATGGGGCACAAGGAGGTGGTCTGGCCTCCGTAAGGATGGAACTCAAATTTTTGCTCCAGGAATCACAGCAGGTATGAACTTCATTTTGTTTTCAGTCTTGGTTATTTTAACAGTTCAGTAGTTCTTCCAGTTATAGCCGTAAATCTCCCTTTTCTAGGTAATTTAAATATACTCAATTCCTCTATAGGAGGCAGATATTTATTATCTACATGGATCTTTTTAGACTAAAGTCTTGGGAATTAGGAGTGGACTTAAAAGACTTAAATGACATCTATGTCATACTCATCTTTACCTTCTGTATCTAACATAGTACCTGGCACATAATGTGTACTCAATAAATTTTTATAGACTGGGCATTAGGTACATGCTTATACTTCTTATATTCCAATATTAATCACAGTATTTTTATCAGGTAATTATAATTTTTTTTTCTCCTCTAACTACTTTGAAAAAATAATCTGTTGCCCACAGGAAACTACAGTGAAACAGCTCCAGTCTCCACTACCATTACCTACCACCCTACCTCTGCTTTCAGCAAGTATTGCATCAACAAAAACAGTCATAGCTAATCCTGTATTGTACTTAAATAATCACATCCATGATATACTTTATACTATTGCTCAGATGAAAACGCCACCTCATCCCAGTATTGCAGATGTGAAGGTAATGTAAATTTTATGATCGTTTGATACTGTACGCACTGAGAAGGTAAATATGTTATACTTGTCTTACAATTTGTACTTAGAGGAAATATTTTCAAGTGCTCTGATGTGCTGTCTATTTACTCCTGATCAGTTCAAGAGACAATAGGGTGGTCAAGGCCTGTGGCAGGGGGCGGGGCCAAAAGTGGTCAATGAAGGAAAAAGGGAGACATACATAATATTTTCAACAAGAAAGATTTTTAAAAAAAGACTATTTGTCCTTTGAACGTAGCTTAAAATTAAGTAGTATTCTTACTTCTGGAGAAGATGTTTTCCTTTGAGACAGGCAAATAATCTTTTGATAATAAAATTAATTCTCTAGATAGTATTCTTGCCACTTAACATTCCTTTAGATCCTCCATTACCCTTAAATGAACCAACATATTGTGAAAATGCAGGTTCAAAGAGGTATTTTGAGAGAACCATGATTAATCAGAAATAATTCAAGAGAAAGTATTCTTGTAATTATTTCCCTGATTTTGTTTGCTCTGCAGTATTTAGGGGTTATTAGAGTTTGGCAGAGTTATTACCCAAAATTAAACCCATCTTTTGTTTTTAAAAACTTAAAAAATATATAGATTTTAAGAAACTCGAGGGAACTTGGAGGTTCTGGAGAGTTGTCAGACTTCCACTGTGCGAGTCTAAGTGTATCTGTGCTGATTTCTCTGGTTCCAGTGGCCAATGGCATTTCAGGTCCCCAACATTTTTATTTTTTATTTCTTTTGTTTTAAAGGTGTGTTTGATTTCTGGTTGTACGTTCTTCTGAAGGACCCAAGATTTTACTGGTCACATCAATCTATTAGAGACTTCTAATCCATAGCATAAATGAATCCATGTCAGTATTCTAGCAGAGATTACATAAATTATTTATTAGGTTAATATGTACATATAGAAATGCATGGATACATATAAAGTCTAATTAGTTACAAGAGTATGAAACTATTTCTGAAGTCCTTTCAAAATTTTAAGATTTCATGAGGCTGAAGATGTTATTTCAACATGGCATTTTAGAATGTGGTTTTTATATTATGTTGATAATTTTTAAACTTTCTAAATTATTTGCTTCTGGAAAATCAGCCCTTTCACAGAGTGATTGATATATTTTCTAAACATTTAATAAAATATATTATTGATAAGAACAAGTCTTTATTGTCATTAAGGGCAATTTCACAAGGCAAGCTTAAATAAAAGCTCTGAAAAGCCTATACTTATTTTGATTCTGATTTTTTGACCTATTACATTTTAAGCTAATTGTTAGCAAGCTGAATTAATTAGCTTTGTTGTGGACATGCATAGAAAGTTGGGTGAGTCTTATTATAGAAGTCTTAAAGTATAGTTAGTTGTCTCATATAGGAGGATCTAGTCTTATGATATTGCTAGTTTCCTGGGTATTTTCTGATTTTTAAGATATTTTGTATAGAAATGTTAGTACAAAATGTAATTGTGGCTGTTTTGGTTTTAGGTGCATACACTTCATTCATTAGCAGCATCACTTTCTGCATCAATTTACCAAGCATTATGTGACAGTCATAGCTACAGGTAAAAAAAAAAAATCACTGAAAATAGTATTAATACAGCAAAAAAATTAAACTGTTACAGAATTATATTAAGGTTCTATTTCCTAGGGACTGAAAAATCCTCAATATGACTGCCATGTTTACTCCCATAAATGAGAGAGAATGAAAAAAAAAAAAACCACACAAGTATTTGTTTAGCTGTCATTTAGTAACAACAGAGACATATAGAAAATGAGAAATAGTAAATAGAAATTATCATCATCACCATCTTTAAAAATATATATATTTTATTGATTTTTTATGGAAAGGAAGGGGGGATAGAGAGTTAGAAACATCCATCAGCTAGCTGCCTCCTGCACACTCCCTATTGGATATGTGCCCACAACCAAGGCACATGTCTTTGACTGGAATCGAACCTGGGATCCTTGAGTCCACAAACTGATGCTCTATCCACTGAGCCAAACTGGTTACGGCAGTGGTCAGCAAACTCATTAGTCAACAGAGCCAAATATCAACAATACAATGATTGAAATTTCTTTTGAGAGCCAAATTTTTAAAACTTAAACTTCTAATGCCACGTCTTCAAAATAGACTCGCGCAGGCCATGGTATTTTGTGGAAGAGCCACACTCAAGGGGCCAAAGAGCTGCATCTGGCTCACGAGCTGCAGTTTGCCGACCGCTGGGTTAGGGCATCACCATCTTTATGTTTCAAGAAGAGAATTGTTCACTATCCAAAATAATTTATAAAATTTAGTTTTCTAATTTTTTTCCTTAGGAAATACTTCTTTTAGCATTGGATTAACTTCTATTTATGTAGTTGGTTTTAACCAAAGAGAGGAAATACTTTTGAAATATGAAAAGGTGCATTCCTAACATTGAATTGTTAAAATCAGTTTTATTTGCTAATTTACATATAATATGGAAGTCTTTGAAAGTGACACCCATTAGAAATTCTATAATGGTTTGAATTTTTTAAAATGTTCAGTTGCCTTCATTAATGTGTACTTTGCATTTTAATGACTAGGTCTGTGTAGGTAGTAAGAAATTGAATCACTTGGAAAGGTGACCCAAATATAAATAAATTATATTAATAAATGAACAGCTTGTACTCTATATAGGATTACATTAAATTCATATTAAACAATGTCTAGACTTTTTTTCTTATAAATTCAGCAGCCTTTTATGGAAAGATTTGATTTGCATTAGGAATACTCTCTCAAAATGGCCTGTTTGATTTTAGCCTTAGGAGGCTTAAGTATTCTACCAACTTAAAAATGTGAATAAAAAAACACATTTATTTAGTTGACTGTGGTCATCTTAATGCTCAAAGACAATTTACTTGTTACGAATCCCTGGTTAAAATGGCACCAAATGAAAATTCATATAAATTTTTTTAAATGTGCATATTTTAGTACTTAAGCTATGATTAACTCTCAAGGGTGTCAGCTTTACTTTTGCTTTTGTATTTTCTTCAACTCTACAAAAATGAGGGAAATAAATATTTAGGTACATTTTGGCTTTAGAGTTAGGTATTTCTAAAATATGATTCTCCAGATTTTAGTTTATATTTTAATTTAGGGTTAAGCTATCACAACCTTGCAGAGCTAAGAAATGCACCACAATAGTACCCTAAAACTTTCTAATATATCCTACTACCAATAGCAGTCTCCTTACCTCAAACTTTTATAAAAATAAAAATGAATGCGTAGAGAAAATATATTAAAGTATTAAGGGACATCTGGAAAACATTAAATGTCATCTGCCCAACATAGTAAAATTTGGTATTTTGTTTAAAAAAATCAATAAACGTTTGTAACTAATTTCAAGAACTTTCTAAAATAAATTCTTACTAGAACAGTGAATGGAGTTTAATAATTTTTTAATTATAATTATCTAAAATAAATATGTATAAAGTGAAATTGCTTATTACCTCTATTAGGATGATAAATAACTGGACCCTTATGTTTACTTTGGCAGTCAAACAGAAGGAAATCAGTTTACAGGAATGGCATATCAAGGACTTCTGTTAAGTGATCGTCGAAGACTAAGGACAGAAAGCATTGAAGAGCATGCAACACCAAATTCTTCCCCTGCTCAGTGGCCTGGTGAGAATTCCAGTGTTTTCTTTCTTTTTAAAAAATCTATTTGGCAATTCTTTTTTAAAAAAGCTACCAATTGGTTTCCTGAATGCTGCTGTTGTTGGTTTTTTGTTTTTTGGTTTTTTTGGTATGTGTGTGGATTTGGTGGTTTTTTGTTTTTGATTTTTTTTGTTTTTTTTTTGCCATGGAGTAAGTACTTAAGTACTGTAATGTCTAAAGACTCCAGAAGTTGAGGCTTCAAAAGTAACCCTGTTGACCAGCATAAAAAAGCAAGTTTTACATCTTTCATAAGGGTGAGCACATTATCTTCCATATCCTTGGAAATTCTGAATTAGAGGAGTAGAGGGCAACAATCACAGAGGTGTTCTCATAGATATATTAGAATACAATTGTTCTCAAGTATACATTTATGTATTAGGACAGGAGTGATCATTTTATAGCACATGTGCCATGCTATCTGCCAGTCCTTCTTTTTCTCCAGTTAGCTCTCATTCTCCACATTCCAAACCTTCCCCACTCTCTTAAAAGCCTTTCTGGTTATGCCATGTCATTTAATTTTTACTCTGAGTTTACATGTTAATGGTTATTGTGAAGAGTGGCAGGAGAAAGAGGTGACAAACTCAAAGTGTGTATTTAAAATACATTTTTTACATAAGTTTATAGAAATACTATTGTCATTTTAGCCTTATATTGAAATAATTTCAGATTTTATAAAAAATTGCAAAAATAGTACAAAGGATTTCTCTCTAAACTTCACACAGGATTCCCCAAATGTTAACATTATACCATACTGCTTTATCATTCATTCTTTCTCTTTTTCTCAGTCATTCATTTTGTGTATATATTAAATATTTTTTCTGAAATATTTGTAAGTTGCAAATATGATGCCCTTTTAAATTTATCAATCTTTCCTAAAAACAGACATTCTCTTGCATAACCCTAGAGTTACTGGTGAAACAACAAGACCTTAAGAAGACCTTGTCTTCTTGAAGGAAAGATTTCAGTTAAGAGACAAAGTGCAGCAAAGCAAGCAGTAATTTATTGGCCAAAGCAAAAACACATTTGGACAGTGAGATAGGGAAGGGCATAGAAGAAGCAACAGGAGAGCCTAGGCTGGGCTTCTGTGGCTCACTGGAGACAAGTTCAGGGAGTTAGCCTGGGACGAGCTGCCACTGCTCATTGCTCTCCTAGATGCAAGTCTCATGGGGACTTAGAGGGAAGAAGGAGAAAGGGAGAGTGTTCCCTGTGGGGATAGTAAGCGCTGGGTCCTTTTGCCCAGGGCATTTATCTCTCTTGCTGGTGGAAATCTTAGGGAGGTCTCATAGGACGGTCTTAATAGAATATTTATCAGCTTTTTCAGATGTGCTTTTTCAGGTCATGGTCTCCATTGGTGCCAGGGCAGGGGTCATTAGTTAATGTAGCTGAGGCAGCCATAGCTACCTGTGTGATTTTGTGATTTTGGGGGACCTGGAGTTGAAATGCAACTAGATATTATCTTTAGGGAAGAAAAGGTCAAGGGCTTCAAACCACATGACCAGTAATATGGAAGATCAGGGGTCCAAACCGCATGACCAGTGATATACTAGGGGAGGAGAGGTCACCCTGGGAGTGAGGTTCTTGTTTTCCCAGTTGTGCCCCTTGCTTGACACCCAGGACTTTCTGCCCTGGTGAGTTTCTGTACCGGCTCATCATCCTTGCTCTGCTCATGTCTGTCTAACTGCCTATAATATTTGCACAATTATCAAATTCAGCATCTTAACATTGATGCAATACTATAACCTATAGTTTTTTTCTCATTTCACTTTTTGTCCCACTAAATGTCCGTGTAATATTTTAGTTGTAATTTCTCATGAGTTTCCTCCAATATGGAGTAGTTCCTCATTTTTTCTTTGATACTTTTGAAGAGAACTAGTCAATTATCTTTTCAGAATGTTCCTAAATTTTTAAAAATATTTTCTTAATATTAGATTTATGTTATGTAATTTGGCAGATTTAACAAAAAGAGATACCACAAAAGAGATACTGTGCCTTTCTTAGTGCAAAATATTAAGGAGTATACAATGCCATTCATTAGGTCCCATTTCTGGGACTACTGCCCTTGATCTCGGTGAGGTATCTTCATCAAGATTTCTCCTTTGTTAAGTTACTTTTTTCCCCTTTGCAGAGAATAAGTGTCTTTTGAAGAGACAGTTTAAGACTGTAAAATATCATACTTTTACCCACTCATTCTAGCATGTAGTAATGATTTTTGGCTGAATCAGATATTGCTGTGGGGTTACAAGATGGTGATTTTATAATTCTGTCATTCCTTCTACTTGAAATTATACTGTGCAAATAAATAACCCTTTGAAGTTATTTATTTGCTCATTTCTTATACCAGTATAGAATAATGGAATCTTATTTTGTTTTATAGGTTACAAGCCATTCCTATCATTATTTTGTTGCTCAAATTATGGAAATACTAGTGGCCCAGTACATGAAATTTATGCACTTGGTGGAGGGGTCCCTCAGCTTGGCCTGCACCCTCTCACAGTCCGGGAGCCCTTGGGGGGATGTCCCACTGATGGCTAGTGGGCCTAAGCTGTTAGTCGGACATCCTTAGCATTGACATGGGAGAGGGAGAGGCTCCCACCAATGCAGCTGTGCTCGCCAGCCACGAGCCTGGCTTCTGGCTGAGCGGCATTCCCCCTGTGGGAGTGCACTGACAACCAAGGAGTAACCCCTGAGTGTCTTCCCCCTGGTGGTCAGTGTACATGACCGGTCATTCCATCATTCAGTCATTTGCATATTAGCCTTTTATTATGTAGGATACGCTATAGATGAGGCCTCCTAGAACGGTAAGAAATGCAAAAAGTTCACTGTTAACTCATTCTCAAATTGCCTCCACTAAAATCAAATCCCCCCTCCCCACCCTGGAACCACTGGGCTTGACACTTTTCCTCTCTGAGCTTCATTTCTGAATACATACACATATACCATGGGAGTTGTAATCTCTTCTCCACCTACCTCACTGGGTTGACATGAGGAGGTTCTGAGCTAATAAACCTAGAAATGTTTCATCAAGTAAATGATGTCTAGACGGAAAGGGATTGTTCACAGGTAGCAGGTGTTGATTAGGGGAGGAGGGCATGATTTTTTCCTAAGACTGTAGCTATGGAAGCTTTGCAGAGGGGCTGGCTCTGGCTAACAGCCCTGTAGCAGTGATCCTTCCTGGAGGTGCTGGTGGAGGGGGGATGTTAGGGGGTCGCTAAGAGGGCAGTGAGGCCAAAAGGGGGAGTAACTGTCAAACTTTACTGCTTGGCGCATTCTTTAAATTGTACCTGGCTGTTTCGTAGCTGTACCTGCTCAGGGCAGGGTTCCAATCTCCTGGAGTGGGGTGGGGGCTGAGCCAGGGCAGAGCCAGGTGGGCTAGGAGGATGGGTTTAGCTGTACCCCCAGTGAGGTTCAGCGTGCTTCCACTGTGGAGATGGTGCTGCTGCTGTCAGGGATGGAGGGGAGGGGGAGGGGAAGGGTCTGACCCTGGGGGGCTGCTCAGGCCTGCCTCCACCTGGGTCTGGAGTTGTAGGGAGGAGAGGCATGCCTGGTCCCGGTGGAGGGGGCCCGGCAGCAGCAGGCTGTGGGCACCAGGTGCCTGGGGGTGCTGACAGGTAGTTGCCAGTGTGCTATTATTGTGGGCGCCCCTGGCAGGGGTGGCGGGGAAAGAGATCAGGATTCAGAGGTGCGGGCTGCAACTACTCCCGAGACAGGGTCTTCTCCCCATCCGGTCAGCCTCCCTGTCCTTCTGGGTGTGTGGGGCAGGATTAAGGTGTCCCGTCCGTCCCTGCAGGGCGCAGGGGCTGGGGTAAGGTTTCTGTGCAGGGGGATTGTAAGAGCTTCCCGTGACCATTTCCTCTCCCTTCTTTGCAGTCCTGGCTATCAGACACTTTCTTCAGACTGCGCTCACCCCCTGCTGCATGCACAGCCTCCTGTTGGTTTGTCAGTATGCAAATTGGTCATTACTGGGACACTGTAACAGACAATTAGCATATTACCTCTTTATATGTATCAATGTATTTCATTTAATATAGTTCCATAATTATAGTTAAATTGCAAATTTAGAATTTTTTCCTTCTTGAGCTTTATGCTGATATATTTTTTATGATATAATATATCCCTACAGGTGTGAGCTCACTTATTAATCTCTTGAGTTCAGCACAAGATGAAGACCAGCCAAAACTGAACATTCTTTTGTGTGAAGCTGTTGTTGCTGTTTACTTAAGTTTATTGATACATGCTCTTGCCACAAATTCCTCCAATGAATTGTTTCGACTTGCAGCCCACCCATTAAATAATCGAATGTGGGCTGCTGTTTTTGGAGGGGGTGCAAGACTTATTGTGAAGCCTCAAAGACAATCAGAAAGTATTTCAGGTAAGTTTAATGTATGTAAAAATAAATAATTACCATTGTTAAAGTAAAAGATTTTTTAGCACTTTAAGAATTCTGTTTTGAAAATTAGTGATAGTTGAAGTATAATCACTCCTGTTATGATAAATAACTAAACTCATATTAGAATAAGAAATATACAATGATCAATTTTGGATACCAGGACAAATTTAAGGATAATAAAAAGGAAGTAGAGGAAAGGTAAAGGTAAGTGAGGAGACAATGTTAAGGAATGAAGCCATGGAAAAAAAGATAGTTTTTGATTAGAGAAAGGATATTTAAAAAAAAATTTTTTTTTAAATTTTTCACCCTGGTTAGTGTGGTTAAGTGATTAGAGCTTCAGCCCTCCACCGAAGGGTCTTGGGTTTGATTCCCAATCAAGGAAACATACCTTGGTTATGAGTTCCACTAATTCACCTGGTTTATTCCGTGTGTGTGTGTGTGTGTGTGTGTGTGTGTGTGTGTGTGTGTATTTCCTATTTTTCATCTCACTTATTGAAACAGTAGGATATGGTGAGATGTAGACTAATGCCATGGGAAAGGTTTCTATCTTGATGCCAAAACATAGAAATCATCTTAATTCATTTTTAGAAATGGTCATATTACAGATGAGCAATCAGTGGCAGTTTAAATGCCACAGGTTCTAACCTGTGTTCTTAGTGCCCAAGGTAAATCTAAATAAATAGGTTGCTCTGTAAGTCAAGGTAAGGGAGATCTCACCCACTCCAATTGCTTCTACTCCCATTATATGTAGTTTTCCCCAAAAATTATTTCCTGAATTTTTTATTACTTTTTACTAGAGGCCTGGTGCACAAAATTTGTGCATGATGGGGGGGGGCGGGCATCCCTCAGCCCAGCCTGCACCCTCTCCAATCTGGGACCCCTCGAGAGATGTCCCACTGCCCATTTAGGCCCGATCCCAATAGGATCGGGCCTAAATGGGCAGTCGGACATCCTTCTCACAATCCAGGACTGCTGGCTCCAAACTGCTCGCCTGCTTGCCTCCCTGATTGCCCCTAACCGCTTCTGCCTGCCAGCCTGATTACCCCCTAATCACTTACCTGCCAGCCTAATTGATTTCTAACTGCTCCCCTGCCAGCCTGTTTGCCCTCAACTTCACTCCTCTGCTGGCCTGATCACCCCTAACTGCCCTCCCCTGCAGGTTTGATCGCCCCCAACTGGCCTCCCCTGCTGGCCTGATGGCCCACAACTTCCCTCCTTGCAGGCCTGGAACCTCCCACTGTTCTCCTCTGCTGGCCATCTTGTGGTAGCCTTCTTGTGTTCACATGGGGGCAGCATCTTTGATCACATGTGGGAACCCATCTTCTGTGTTGGAGTGATGGTCAATCTGCATTTTACCCTTTTATTAGATAGGATAGAGGCCTGGTGTATGGGTGGGGACCAGCTGGTTTGCCCTGAAGGGTGTCCTGGATCAGGGTGGGGATTCCCTTGGGGTGTGGGGTGGCCTGGGCAAGGGGCCTATGATGGTTTGCAGGCTGGCCACGCCCCCAGTGACCCAAGTGGAGGCCCTGGTATCTGGGATTAATTTATGTTCTATAATTGAAACTTTGTAACCTGGAGCAGAGCCAAGTCTTCTGGTCACTCTGTGGGGACAGTCATTTCTGTTTGAAACTTTGTAGCCTAGAGTGGAGGCCTAGGCTAGGGCTGCAGAACTTTGGTTTCCTCCATCACCCCGGCAACCCTAGCCTCTTCTCTCTCCAGCTCTGTGGCTGCTGCTGTTTCTGTTGGGATTATGTATCTTCTATAATTGAAACTTTGTAGCATTGAGTGGAGGCCTGGGCGGGCAACTGCAGGTGGAAAGCTTGGCTTCCTCTGTTGCCGGGGAAACCCAAGCCTCCCTCCTACTCTCAGTGGCGGCAGCCATCTTGGTTGGGGTTTATTTGCATAATTTGCTCCTGATTGGCTGGTGGACGTGGCTGTGGGCATTGCTTGATATGAGGTATGGTCAATTTGCATATTACTATTTTATTAGGTAGGATGTAATTTATTCACCACCAAGTTATCCACACTTAAAACCTCTGACTACGCATTCATATTTACATTCACTTAACACCTACTATCTGCCAGAAAGTGTTCAAGATTCTGGAGGTATGGAGTGAACAAAACAGACAATTCCCTTACCTTCATGAAGCTTACATCTAGTGGAGGTAAATTAACAAATAAATATCTCAGGTCTGATAAGAACTCTAATAAAATAAAGCAGAGTAAGTGGAGAGTGATGAGGGGATGGGAATGAGGACAGTTTAGTTAGGGTAGTCAGAAGGCACATTTCTGACTAGGTAGCATTTAAGCAGTCTTATGGAGTAGTTCCTCTGAATATACATTTGTATTTATGGAAGTCAGTGATCACAGCATGCTGAGTATTCTAGGCAGATGGAGCAGTGAGGGCAAAGTTCATGAGATAGGACTGGATTTGGCCTTTTCTAGGAACTACAAAGAAAGCCAGAATGGCTGTCATGGGGTGAGGGTGGAGGAGTGTTTAGAAATGAAATAAGGTCAGTAGCTGGGGGCAAGGTCATTTAGGGTTTCATGGATCATTGTATGGATCATTTAGTTGTTTCTCTAAAGAAAGGAAACTACTAGACTCTAGTAACTAGAGGTTTTTAAGCATATGAGTAACATAATCTATTTAGGTTTTCAGAAGATCCACTATAGGTGCTATATGAATAGACTATGCAACAAGAATAAAAGTAGGGAGCCAAAGTGGGATGCTATTGTTTAGTCCACTTAAAAGATAATCGTGGTCTCCGCTTGTTGCTAAGTGGTGAGCGCTTTTGGCCTGTGCACTCTGTTCCCAGTCAAAGGCACATGTCTGGATTGCAGGTTCAATCTCTGGCCCAAGTCAAGGCATGTGCAGGAAGCAACCAACTGATGGTCCCCCACCCCTATCCTTCCTCCTTCCTTCTCTCACTTCCTCCCTCTTTACCTTCTCCTCTCCTTCCTCATTTCCACTCTCGCCAAAAATCAATGGAGAAAATATCCTTGGGTGAGGATTAAAAAAAAGAGAGACTAAAAACCAAACAAACCCATAGGTAATAGTGAGTTGACATCAAGAGTGGATTTTATCATTTCACAGTATATGTGTACTGTTAGTTGCCTAAGGAGGAACGCAGGAGGCCAGAGTGCTGAGGGGTGATGAATTTATTCACATCTGCACACCAGGTGCCTGAGCCTGGAAGGCTCCAGTACCCAGTGAGGGGAGTCTGCAGCTTTTAAAGGACTTTTGGTGGGATTTTTCTGGTCAGAGACTTCTTTATGCATACCTGGAGGGGAAATAATGGAATGTGGTCACTGCAAGTGAAATGTGATCTTCAGCAAAGGGATTGTCCACAGTGAAATGTTCTGAAAAGCCAGTTCCCGAGGGGGGGAAGGAGTGGGGGAGGGGGGGAGGGAGGGAGAATATTAACTCAGTTGCTCCATCAAACCTAACATATATCAGACAGACCATCATGCTATATACCTTAAACTTACACAGTGATGCATGTCAATTATTTCTCAGTAAAACTGGAAAAAAGACTGGCAATACAAATGTTGGCAAGGATGTTTAGCAACTGGAACTTTCATATGTTATTTGTGAGAATGTAAATATGCAACCACTTTGGAAAACAGCCTGAGAATTTTTGTGTTTTTTTTTTTTTAATATGTTTTACTTATTTATTTTTTTTACAGAGAGGAGGGGAGAGGAAGAGAGAGTTAGAAACATCAGTGAGAGAGAAACAGCTGCCTTCTGCACACCCCCTACTGGGGATTTGCCTGCAACCAAAGTATATGCCCTTGACTGGAACCAAACCTGGGACCCTTGAGTGCACAGGCTAATGCTCTATCCATGGAGCCAAACCAGTTAGGGCAAGGCTGAAGTTTTTATAAATTTATCATGTGACTCACTTACCCTGTGTTCCAACAATTCCCCTTTTAATTATTTACATAGAAGAAATGAAACCATAATTCACACTAAGTCTTATAAATAAATCTTTATGCAGCTTTATTCATAATAGCTCCAAACTGGAATTAACCCAAATATCAGTCATCAAGTGAGTGGATTAAAAAAAAAAGATGGGTAAACTATGGTATACACATATTATGGAGTAATACTCAGCCATTAAAAGGAATGAAGTGTGAATATGAATATATGCTATAACAAACATGAATCTCAAAAACATGCTAAGTCAAAGAAGCCAAACACAGAAGTCACACATTGTATGATTTCATTTATATGAAATATCCAAATAAGTAATTCATAGAGACAGAAGCAGATTAGTGGTTGCCATGGGCTAGAGAGAGGGAGGAATGGAGAGAGATTGCTTAATAGATATGGGGGTTTCATTTGGGGTGATGAGAAAACTTTGTAATGCCACTGAATTATTCATTTTTAAATGGTTGGTTTTATGTAAATTCCACCTCATTTAGAAAAAAGTTAAAGAGGGGTTAGCATAGGTCATATTCTGAATATAGTGTGGAGTTACTGCTGATTATTGATGAATTATGCACGGTGTGGGAGAAGGAGGAGTTGATATAGAATTGTCATTTTCTGGCGGAGAAACCAAGATGGCAGCATAGAAACACCTAAACTGCTGCCTCGCACAACAATTTCAAAACTACAACTAAAAGACAAAACGGACATCATCCAGAACACTGGAAAGCTGGCTGAGTGGAAATCCTACAAATAGAAGGAAAGAAAAAAGGACACTGAGACTCAGGAGCTGCGGAGGGCAGAGGTGCGAAGACACGGAGACATGCACACATGAGAGGAAAAGCCGGGTGGCAGAATACATGGCTCGCTTCCTTGAACCGGAGGGAAACGAAGGCTCCCCACTGTGCTGAAATCCAGCTCCAGGCAAGACTCACGGAACCCAGACTCATACGGGGAGAAACTGGACTATCTGGCAGTGGGCAAAACCCAAGAGCAGCTTTCTCTCAGAGGTGCGTGCAGCCAAAGCCACGGGGCACTGAGACCCAGGGGGACAGAGGTGAGGAGGTGCACATGCGGAGAGGGCTCGGGCAGCTGAGCGAATAGCAGATTTTCTCATTCCGGAGGGAAACAAAACTTCCTGAATGCACCGTACTCCAGTTCCAGGTAAGACTTTTGGGTACCCACCCTCATTCAGAGAGAAACTGGACAGTCTGGCAGTGGGCAAAACCTGAGAGCAGCTTTCTCTCAGAGGTGCTAGAGGTCACCTACCACACAAAGCTAGTCATCAACTCAGGGAAGCAGCGAAAATGTGGAGACAAGGAAACAGATCACAAATGAAAGAAATGGAGGAAAACAAATGAGTGGATATAGAGTTCAAAACCATGGTTATAAGGTTTTTCAAGATGTTCCTAGAAAAGGCTGATAAGTTTAACGAGACCCTTGAGGATATGACTAGAAATTAAGCATACATTGACTGAAATAAAAAATATTATACAGAGACCTAACAGCAGAATAGAGTACCAGAATGATCAAGTCAAAGATTTGAAATACAAAGAAGCAAAACCACTCAGCTGGAAAAGCAAAAAGAATCCAAAAAATTGAAGATAGTGTAAGGAGCCTCTGGGACAACCTCAAGCATACCAAAATCCGAATTATGGGAGTGTCAGAAGCAGAGAGAGAGCAAGATACTGAAAACCTATTTGAAGAAATAGTGACTGAAAACTTCCCCCACCTGATGAAAGAAATAGACTTACAAGTCCAGGAAGTGCACAGAACTCTAAACAAAAGGAATCCAAAGAGGCCACACCAAGACACATTATAATTAAAATGCCAAGAGCAAAAGACAAAGAATATCAAAAGCAGCAAGAAAAAAACGTTAGTTACCTACAAGGGAGCACACATATGATTGTCAGCTGATTTCTTAACAGAAACTATGCAGGCCAGATGGGAATGGCAAGAAATATTAAAAGTGATAAATAGTAAGAACCTACAATCAAGACTCTACCCAGCAAAGCTATCATTCAGAATTGAAGGTTAGATAAAGACCTTCAGAGGTAAGAAAAAGCTAAAGGAGTTTATCACTACCAAACCAGTATTATATGAAATGCTGAAAGGTATTCTTTAAGAAGAGGAAGAAGAAAAAGGTAAAGATAAAAATTATGAACAATAAATACACATCTATCAATAAGTGAATCAAAAATTCAAGTGAATTAAAAATCTGATGAACAAAATAAACTGGTGAATATAATAGAATCAGGGGCATAGAAAGGGAGTGGACTGACAATTCTCAGGGGGCAAGAGGTATGGGGTGCAGGAAGAGACTGGACAAAAATCTTACACCTATGGATGAAGACAGTAGGGGGGAGGTAAGGGAAGAGAGTGGGGTGGGAACCAGGTGGAGGGGAGATATGGGGGTAAAAATAACAATTGTAATAATCTGAACAATAAAGATTTATAAAATTAAAAAAAAAGAATTGTCATTTTCTTCAGTGGGGAGATTTAGAAGTGGAGTGGGTTGACTTCTACTTTCTGTATCTCCTATATCCAATGACTCCTTGATCCTTTTGATATTTCATGTGTGTGTTCCTTGTATCTAATACTTGTTCTTGGTGTTTACCCCCTGTAGTACTAATTCAGGCCCTTCTTATGTGATCTTGGTCCATTTTCCTTTTTAATTGATCAAGGAAACAACATCTCACTATATGACTAGCTTGAGACGTTTTTTATGAGAATGCAGTAGGATAAGGTTCCAGGCTCATATCCACAAGCTAGTCCTGGCCTGACTGTTGCCCTCCCTGATGCCTGTCTGGCAAAAGTAGTTTACTCAAACCTGTCATTTGGTTCTGTCGTTTCTTTCTCTTTTCCCACTGAGCCTCTGCCCTTTTAAGGCATACTTTACACCCTATACATTCAGTGACTCTTTCTTGGACAGCATAGCCAGAAATGACCACTCAAACACTTTCTTTTTGACTACTGAATATATCATAGTACATTTTACCTAGAATTATTTTAATCCTCATTCTATACAGTACAAGGGCTGTTCCATGGCAAGATATTCTTTTTAAAAATATATATTTTACTGACTTTTTTACAGAGAGTTAGGGAGAGGGATAGAGAGTTAGAAACATCAATCACCTACCTCCTGCATACCCCCTACTGGGGATGTGCCCACAACCAAGGTACATGCCCTTGACCAGAATCGAACTTGGGACCCTTCAGTCTGCAAGCCAACAGTCTATCCACTGAGCCACACGTTAGGGCCAATAAATTCTTTTTATTTTTTATTTTATTTATTTATTTTTAATTTTATTTACAATATAACTTATATTTAATAGTAGTACATATGTTTTCCTCCCCCCGCAATATCCTCCCCCCAGCTTCCCCTACCCCCCAGCACATGTCCCCACCTGCCTCCCTCCCCACCCCAGAGTCTTTCATTCATTGGTTATGCTCATATGTATGCATTACAAGTCCCAAGAAATTCTTTATGCTCTATCCTCATCTCTGCCACGATGGCTGGAACACTGATGACTGGAACTAGACTTTAGGAGCACTAAACTCTTTAGATGCAAGTAGGTAATTTAGTCTGAAGTAAAACATGGCAAAAGGGGGATGAAAAGAAAGGTTAACTTACTGGATTAATAATAGAAAATAAATGCTTACTTTTTTCCTCTTTTTTATTCAGCACCTTCTGTTCCATCTGAAGACATAGATAAACACCGGAGGAGATTTAACATGCGAATGCTGGTCCCTGGAAGGCCTGTAAAAGATGCTACTCCACCACCAGTGCCTGCAGAAAGACCATCTTACAAAGAAAAATTTATTCCTCCAGAACTTAGTATGTGGGATTATTTTGTTGCAAAGGTAAGGGACGTGAGGAATGCAGGTTTTGAGTGTGTCTGTTTTATGAACTCTTGTCAATGCATCACATAGAGGGGCAGCTTCTGGACTGAACCACCATAGCTTAGACATGTAATCTCTCACGACCAGAAACTGGATATTCATTCACTGAGCATCAGATATGTGAGAATGATTAGATACTAGATATGGATGAGACAAACTATATGGGACTTAGGTATAAACTAGAAGTCAGTTTATTAACATGTAGTCAGCATCATCATGTGCCTGGAATACTTTTATGTTTCCTTCACCTGATTATCATTGTTTCCCTGGTCAGCATAGAATGAGAGCAGGAGATTTTTAGAGGTTTTATTGTTACCAGTCCAAGAGGATACTCAAAATGTCAGAATATAGAGTAAGGAAAGGTTATTGGCACCCAGAAGGTGCCAATCCAAATGAGAAAATATTTTGTACAAAATAAAAATGAAAAGCAATGTACTAAATTTTATTGAATGCAAATAAAGCAGTGGTTACAGGGAAATGTATAGTTTTGAATTCTTATATTAGGAAAAAATATTAAAATCAGATATCAAAAGACTTACTATAAGCTAGAAATATTAAAGAAGACCTAAAATAAAAGGTAGAAAATATTACATATATAAGCAGAAATAAAATAGAAAACAATAATTTATCATGAGAGAAAGCAGATTGGTGGTTTCCTGAAGCTGGCGTTGAGTTGGAAAATTGAGAAAGAGCAATAGGAATCTTTGGGGATAAAGAAAATATTCTATATTTTGACTTGGGTAGTGGTTACATAAATGTATATATTTGTTAAAAAATCAATTAATTATATGTGTAAAATAGATAATTTTTATTCTATATATGCTATAATAAAGATTTTAAAAATTATTTTAGAAAATTGAAGTGATACTATTTGAATATTTAATAGTTATCATGATTTACGTAAAATAAGATTATGATTATCTTAAAAATAAAAAATCCTTATTCAGTAGAAGAAAAAAAAAAAGAAGGTGCCAATCCTCAAATCCTTCTTAAGAAAGTACAGAGTTCAGGTTTCTTTTATGTCAAGGGAAGGGAAAATGGGAGGGGCTATTTTTGTAAAATCTTAAGCCTCAAAAAGAATTTCTCTAATGATTAGCCTGTCTAAAGCAGGAGCTATTAGTCCCAAGGCTCTGGGACAGCAGGCTCAAACAGGATGGAGACAGAAAGACTGCGCATTTCACCTGTTACATTAGCAGGCCATGGTGTGGCCCCATGACACATCTCTGGTTCTCCAAGCAGGGAAATGTCTCAGGGGCTCAGAATACTTATGGGAACTAGATCCATTATAGTCCCATTAGTATAATGTTGGTTGCATCACTTGCTCTTTGGCACTTTGCTTTCATGAGCTCATCACCCTCTATTAAATAATTTTCCCTCTTTACATATGTTAACACTGTTGTCACCTTGCTGTGAGTGCGCAGGAGGGAATACATCCCCCATTGTGCCTCCTCCCAATGTTAAGTTAGGACAGAGATAACCCAATTATATGTTTTAAAATAACTTTACCTTTTATTTCAGCCATTTCTCCCTTTGTCTGATAGTGGTGTTATATATGATTCTGATGAAAGCATTCATAGTGATGAAGAAGAAGAAGACGATGATGAATTTTTTTCAGGCACACGAATACAGGAGCACCAAGACCCAAATTCCTATAGGTAAATTGCCTTTTCTTTTATAAGAAATCCTTATAGTACTAATTTTAAGTAACATTATCATGAACTTATATAAGAACTGATTTATGTTTTTAGGTAAAGAATTCTGTACCTTTGAAGAAAATTTCCAGACAGTACAGTATTTCTTTCACATCCACTTTTAAATAGTAGCTTATATACAGAGCACAAGCACAAACATTTTTAGTGAAGGAAAAGTACATAATTTATTGATATGCTATTAGATTGATGTGACTGTGGTAATTTCCAGATATTGCAAGTGTAATATAAGGATAATACAATTGAGAATAATTTTCTTTTGTCCCCCTTGAATAGCTGGGTTCTTCTGCATTTGGCAATGGTTAAGCTAATACTTCACAATGTCAAGAATTTTTTTCCTTTTGCTGGATTGGAATTCTCTGGTAAGTCTGGAATTTAAAAATTAATGTTCATAAATATGACAAATTACCATATTTAGAAATCCATATGAAAGGGCATTTGGTGCTTAAAAAAATACGACATTGGAGCTTTATGAGGTCTTGTTTATTTTACTCTCCAGTCTATGGTTTTAAATACATAGCAAGAATTGCTATTTCCCTGGAAGGTTGAAAATATAAAGCAAAAAACTAGACTGGAGAAACTAGACATTTCCTCGGTTCATTTTAGAGAGCTGGCTTTCGCTTTGCTGAAAGCATTAAGAATCCAAATGATACCCTGGCCAGTGTGGCTCAGTTGGTTGAGCACCAGTCATCCTGGGCACCAAAGAGTCACTGGTTTGATTTTGGGTCAGGGCACATACCTAGGTTGTGGACTTGATCCCTGGTAAGGAGTGTGCAGGAGGCAGCCAATTGATGTTTCGCTCTCACATTGAAGTTTCTGTCTGCCCTCTCCCTTCCTCTCTCTCAAAAAGAAAAAATCTTAAAAAAAAATCTAAATGGTATTAGAGTAACATTTTTAGAGTTATTCGTAGTAGAGTATTCAGAAGTTTTGCCTCTAAATTTAGGTTTGATAAATATGTGGATGATGACCAACATTTTTTATCAAAATTAAATGACATATTCTATCACTTTGTAGAGTTGCCTGTAACATCACCATTAGGTATTGCTGTGATTAAAAACTTGGAGAATTGGGAACACATCTTGCAAGAGAAAATGGATCAATTTGAAGGTCCACCCCCTAACTATATCAACACATATCCAACTGACCTATCTGCAGGAGCTGGACCAGCTATTCTTCGAAATAAAGCAATGCTAGATCCTGAAAATACTCCGTTCAAGTAAGAATGCTTTTTATATGTCTTCCTGGAAGACAATGTGGCAAAATATGCCAATAGCCTCAAAACATTCATAACTTGGAACTTGCAATTCTATTTCTAGCAAAATACACTAAGGAAACATAAGAAATCTTGTTAGAAGATTATTTTTTCCAAGATTGCCTATAATTCAGTAAGCATTACTTTTTTTTTTTTAGCATTACTTTTATATTCAGGAGAAAACTGTTATTACTATTTTTGTTATTTTAAGAACTCTTACAGAAATTCTTAGAGGTAATCTTCATATGCAAACACGATGCTACTATACTGACCTTTTGTCAGTAATTTAATAGTAAGTACATTGTTCTTCATAGATGCTGTGATCAGTGAAATGTTCATTTGGGTCCCTATCCTAAACTGCATGCTTTTTCTCTTGAAGCAGCTGGCCCTCATGAAGAACATTGCTCATACGCTTAAAGAGCAGAACTTTTTAGCTTGTTAGGAGGTTAGAAATGAAATTTATGACTATCTTTATTGGTGATATGCTTTTAACCAACAGAACCAACCTAATGTATAATTTTAAAAGACTAGGAGATTCATTTGACTCTCAGCTCAGTCTGTTCATTTAGAGAACCTATAATTAGATAATCAATTGCTAGATTTTTAGAAAAACTAAAAATGAAATTACAAAATTTTGTTAAGTTTAATGCTGTAACTGCTTTGCTATAGATAATGGAAGTTTTTTAAAAAAAATACCTGTAAATATGAAATATTTTCTGGAGACTAAAAGTGATATGTTGATTGTTTTACTAGATCCCGGGATTCCTCTGCACTTCCAGTCAAACGACTTTGGCATTTCCTTGTTAAGCAAGAAGTCCTTCAAGAGACATTTATTAGATATATTTTCACTAAGAAAAGAAAGCAGAGTGAGGTATTTTGAAAAAAAAATTTTTTCTGTTGTAATTTTTGTTTAGTTTTTAATATTTCTAATCAAGTGAGTGCATGATTTGAGATTTATTTTTTGGTTGGAGCTTACTATCTTTCATACAGCATGGGTCATAGTTTATCAAACTACAATAAATTATATTAAGGTTAAAAACTTACAATTTTCATTTCATAGCAATGAAACAACATAGGTCCCTTGATAAATCATATATACTCAAGTGAAATTTGGTACTACTTTCATAGTATTTGCCATTGGGCTTTTTCATTTGATAAAGATTTTGATGGGTGGTTTAGAGAATTTAATATATAAATGAGTGTGCTCTGTATTATGATTCTCTGAATATCATTTAATTGAAAATACAATGTAAGCCTTTAAAAGAATTTTATTTACTTAGCTTTTAAAAGTGAACAAGATAAATTTTAGAAGCAACAAATTCAGAGAATAAATTACAGAAATAACAAATTCAAAATGAAGGAAGATGGCTTTTACGTTGGACATTTTGCATGATTAACCTAAATATAAATTAATAATGTGATACCATTCAGAATTTAAGAAGACTCAGGAGTTTGGGAGACTGGCACTATGAAACTTAAAGTGACCTCTTCCTTATACCAGGAGGGGTCCATATATCTTTTATGTGAGCGTTTCAGAACATGTGGCCATTTAATGACACAGCGGGCAGTTTGGATTGTGTTCTCGGGATAGAGTGTCAGGGATGAGTAAAGATTTGGCAAACAGAATTTATCAGAAAAGAAGATGAATTATATTTCACTTAGGAAAGTGAAAACCGAGAGGGACAGTCCACATGATTTTGTTTCCCAAGGTAAATTAGGAAACTGCTTCTCAGTTTCCCCGTACCTGGGGCAGCGGAACTACTGAGCTCATCGCCCACTCACCTGAGCGGTAATGGTGGTCAGTCAGCCCTCGTGAAGCCTTATTTTCTCTGTGGATTTAAAATGTGTGTACTTAATAGGAATTGGGGGATTGAACTACAGAGATTTTTTTAAAGTCTTTTTTTATAATAAACAACAAACCCTGATGGAATTGAAATTATTGATGTAGGATTTGTTAGGGGATCAGAGCCAAATTCATTTCCTCTTTTATTTAGTCCACTGTTTACACTATGTTCTATAGTGATGCTGAGTCCAAATGCTATAAAAATAAGATACAGAAATCTAAGAAATAGATTTTTTAAAATGGATGCTTATTTAATTTAGGGGTTTCTTATTCACAGAAAACTAGTTTATTGAAGGATCTGTTTTCTGTGTATTTAGTTCTTCAAATTACTAAACATAATGACTTATTAAAGATATGCTTTAATTATTCATAAGGTTTGTAGCAGTTTGATTGGGTTGGATTGTCAGAGCCTCAGATTACTGTGGGAATTCAGGGGTCAAGGTTGTATGGACCCTCAGACTCTTGTCTTGCCCTTTAGGTTCTGTTCGTTCCCTCTTCCTTGGTAAGCCTTCCCTCATTCTTTATGTCCCCTCAGTCTCTGTGCTGTTGGGATCAACAGCCAAATGTGTTACTTGCTATTTTTGCATCAGCCTAGTCTCCGTGAGGGAGATAGGACAGAGATAAATAGAATATTTCTTAAAATGCTATGTAAGCATTGGTTCGCACTACGGAAGAGAAGTACATAGCTGGGAGTTTGGATGGGAGAGAATTTTTATCATGTACCGTATTGTTTGTTTTGTTGTTGATAATCCCCATCGGAGGTTATTTTCTCCACCAATTTTCAGAGAGAGTAGGAGGGAGGGAGAGAAACACATCGATTGGTTGCCTATCACGTGCTCCCTGATGGGCTAGGCATTGAACCTATTGTGGGACCCTCAACCCGGGTACGCACTCTTGACTGGGAATCGAACCTGCAACCCTGCCATGTGCAAGCTGGTGCTCTAACCATTGAATTACCGGCCAGGGCCTCTTTTGTAACTTGAATTTTAAATTGTTGAATGAAATTCTGTCCAGTGCTGTCAAATAGAATTTTCTGTGACAGTGGAAATTTGTCTCTTCTGTACTAGTAGTCACCAGCCACAAATGGTTATTGAGCAGCTAAAATCTGACTGGTGTGACTGAGGAACTGAAGTTTTAATTGTATTTAATTCAAATTTAAGTAGCCACATATGTTTAGTGGCCACTGTATGGAATCTCATAGATCTGCTGAAAAGTTGTTTGCATTAGGGAAAAAACGTTAAAGCTGTTAAGACAAAATATAAACTGGTCACTGCGTTCAGAAATGCGCAGCATTATTAAAACTACCTACCTACTCGCCCTGGCTGGTGTGGCTCCATTGGTTGGAGTGTCCCAGGCACTGAGTCAGGTCAAGGCCAGTAGTGGTGGCGGTGGAGAGGGAGAGGGAGTGATGGATGTTCTCACTCACATCCATGTTTCTCTCTCTAAAAAATCAATGAAAATATGTCCTCGGTTGAGAATTAAAAAACAAATGACCCATGTACTAAGAGAGTTTTATCTTTTAAAATCATTAAATATGACTTTGGTAATCAATAAATTTGGTAAATTTATTGGACTAGTAAAATTGGCAAACTAATCCTAAAAGTGCTAGCATGCTGGCTAATTAAAAAAAAAAAGACTTAATAAAATTCTTCTGAGAAATGCTGAAATTTTAGACTAATTCACATGGAAGTTTTACTTATTGGCTATATTAAGCATATTCACAAAACAGGTGTTGGTGAAATTTATCAGTGTGACAAACTCAGCTATGTGACACAGGCAAATAGGTTGCTCTGTAGTTTGGCCCCAGCACACGTTTCCTCCTTTGCTGTCAGGTGCAGCAGCCCTAGAGCAGCCGCTGACAGCAGGGGCAGAGAATTTGGCCCTTTTGGCTTTAAGTGAAACAGCCACTGTAGGAGTGTATTGCTCTGATCAAACCGTCAGAGGTTTCCACAACAGAGCAGAAGTATTACTTCTAACTGTAGCCATTTCTAATGACCCTGTCATCAACCAGGAGCAAGTATTTTGTGTGTTTCTTTCCAATGCCTCATTTTATGAAACATTTACTTCAGAGGAAAAAAGTCCTTGATTAAGTAAATAGTTGATGTGAATTCTAATCCCTGTCTCTTCATGGATATCCAATCTAATAAAAGAGTAATATGCAAATGGACATACCTTTGCTACATCCACAAGCCACGCCCACCAGCCAATCAGGAGCTAGGACAGGGCCAAGGTGGGCCGGGCCCTGGGGGACAGGGCTGAGGTGGCCAGGGCCGTGGGGTGGGGCCGAGACGGGCCCTGGGGAGATGCAGCCAAGGCAGCCAGGGCCAAGGCCGCCAGGGCCCTGGGGGCAGGGCCGAGGCAGTGAGGGCCACAGGGGGCTAGGGGTAGGGCTGAGGTAGCCAGGGCCCTGGGGGGGTCAGGGCCAAGGTGGCCAGGGCCCATGGGGGGCGGGCTGAGGAGGCCAGGGCATGCTGGCCAGAGAGAAGGTCTGGGCCGGGGGTGCTAGCCAGGCACAAGCTGGCTGGGGCATAGGCCTGGCTCGGGGGTGGGGCATGGCTGGGATGGAGCCAGCCAGGCTTGGGGTGAGTGTTCACTAGGACATCCCCTGAGGGCTCCCAGTATGTGTGAAGGGGCAAGGTTGGGCTGAGGGATCACCCATCCCCAGTGCACGAATTTCGTGCACTGGGCCCCTAGTATTCCTTATAAGTGAGAGTAAAATAATTATCAGTACTTTTGATCTGTATTTAGAAGTTAGTTTTAATTTGAATTTGAAAGAAAGTCCTATATGATAGGAATCTAGGTATTATAGAATGCAAGTAGGTTTTATCTTTAGAGATTACAGTTTAAGTTAGAACTTTGTTATATAACTGATATACAAATAACTAGTTTTTATTTTGAAATAGTTTTTATATATATAACAGTTACATTAACTTTAATTTTGCCTAGTTTGCTTTGTGTTGTGTTTATCTGATAACATCACATTTTACTCGGTTTAATTTCTTTCATGGCTTTTTGCTTTGAAAAGGACACCTTTTAAATTCATTTTTACCATCTTGAAATGATGGAGTAACCATTTAAGTTTGAAAGTTTTCATTCTCTTTATAATTTTGTTTCACGCATGGCTTTGTGTTTGTGACGGTGTGGTGTTATTTAGTCTGTAGAAGAACATGTGGAGCATGTCAAACAAAACTCCGTAGAAGATTGCCACAGCAAGGTAGTATTCCAAGCTCTTGTATTTAGCTCATTCTTTCCAGTGCAAGGAACTAATGCCTGATCTCTAATACTAACCGTGACCTGCCCAGTTGGTCAGAGTACTCATTGCACCCAAACACCTCAGTGACACATGGTAGGAAAAGCTGCACTAGGTCTGGCTCTCTTGCTACTGGTTCTTCTCTTTCCTGCTTTCTGTTCCATCTCTATTTAGGTCACTTTTTCCAATCTGTTCTTAAACATGATTGTCTTCTTTTTATAAGTTATTACTGATTTCAGAGAAAGGAAGAGAGAAATAGAAATATCAATGATGACAATCATTGATTGGCTGCCTCCTCCATGTCTGCTGGGGTTTGAGGCCACAATCCAGGCATATGTCCTGAGTGAGAAATGAACCATGACCTCCTGGTTCTTGGGTTAATCCTCAACCACTGAGCCACACCAGCTGGCTCTATCTTTCTTCTTGATTCCGCCTCTTCTTTCCTTCCTGTCACCTTTGACCCTAAGCCACTGCACCTTCCTCTCATCAATTCCTTCATTCCTATTTTTCTTTCCAACTTCTCCTTAGTCCTGTCTCATCACCTTTATTTAACGTTTCATTTCTTATGTGACCCCTTTGTTTTTGTCTTTTTTCCTTCTTTCATGTCTTTTATGTATACACATTCTTATTACAGTATCTTTGCACTTTTTTGGAAGAGGTAAGAAAGACATATTACTGCCATAAATACTAGTGAAAATTATGCTATCTTTTATGGCAGTTAATGAGTATCCTATAATCTGAATGGAAATAATTGTAATTGAATGATTACAGGGCGTCAGTGAATTTAAGCTAATTCCAAAGCTAATTTTCAACACAGTAAAATTATTAGTCTCTTTTAACTTACTGCTGCTGCTGCATTTTCTCCTTATCCTTTTTTTTTTTTTTTTTAATGTTGTGGGGAGTGCAGATCTCTACACAGAGCTGTGCTGCAACAACTATAATTGCCAACAAATGTTTTGCAGGTTGAAGCTGATCTAGGTTATCCAGGTGGAAAGGCAAAAATAATTCATAAGGAATCAGACATGATTATGGCGTTTTCTATTAACAAGGTAAAAGCTTTAGTCATTATAAAGAATGTTGTTCTTTTTAGTGAAATTGACTGAATTATTGACTCTGCCTTTGCTTTACAGGCAAACCATAATGAAATTGTTTTGGCTTCAACACATGATGTACAAGAACTTGATGTTACTTCTCTACTAGCCTGTCAGTCATACATGTGGATTGGAGAAGAATATGACAGAGAATCCAAAAGGTTGGATTGTGTTATGTAGTCAGTTTTAAATGTAGTTGTCTTCAAAAAGTTAAATTTTTTGCACATGATTTAAATTATCTAGAAAAGTATATTTTTATCTACCTTCATTTGGGTAGAGACAAACATAAGCAAATTAGTCATTCTTGTTCCATTAGACCCTGAAATATTAACTGAGTCAGAATAATCCCCAACACCAAAGTCTAATGTTGTCAATTGCTACTTTGACATTTAACCCCAAGAAATGCCAGGAATTACACAATATTCAGTAAATCCAGCTGATCTGGATAATTAAAGCAAAAGGCCATATACACAAATGTATAGACTGATGAAGCATATTCACTAATTTCTAGTGTTTCTTCTTATCTCCTTATAAGCATACCTTTTTTACAGATAAAAATGTGGACACTGCACCAAACGTTTTGTACCACTTTTCTTTTTGGGGTTTCTCCTCCACATTTGCCCGCCCTCTTGTTTTTTTCTAGACTCTCGAAAATTTTATATGCTTGGGAATGGTGCCATGATAACCTTTCTCCTGTTGAGTTTTCTATTTTGTCATTATATAACTAGATTTCAAAATCACACTTCAGGGTCGATATATAACCATATCATGTGATATAGTCCATCATAACAATTACTTTAATACATTTTTATGGGATAATTAGTATCTTACTCTTAAAAAATCTTTAAACTCAAGTTTCTTTAAAATGTATGCATTTGATACAGGGGATTACTGTACTTGAAGAAAACATATACTCTTTTTCTAAAAAGAAAATCTCTATGAAATACTCCAAAACAAACATTTGTTCCAACTGTGTAATAATAAATTTATCACTGAACAACATTTGACTAATTTATCTTTGGCTAATGGAAAAAGTTAACCGGAAAGAAAATTGGTTATGATTAGGACATATGCTTAAGGTTTCCTCATGGAGATTTATTTATTTATTTTTAAATAAAGACTGTTCTATGTGTACATAAGTTCTATAATTGGAATGTGTTAAGAGAGAAAGGAATTTTCACAATAACACATATTTGTTTTTCACAGTTCAGATGATATTGATTATCGTGGTTCCACTACAACTCTTCATCAACCCAGTACATCAGCCTACTCAGCAAATCCAACGCATCCACTTTCATCTCTGCCCTGGCTGGGCAGTGGACAGACTAGCACTGGAGCTAGTGTGGTATGTCATTTAATATTAGGATATGGACTCCCTCAAAATAAGTTGCAATCACTTTGACCTATATATGAACCAAAAGATTAGGGCAGTGACCAGTTAGACCAGTGGTTCTCAACCTTTCTAATGCCGCGACCCTTTAATACAGTTCCTCATGTTGTAGTGACCCCCAACCATAAAATTATTTTTGTTGCTACTTCTAACTGTAATTTTGCTACTGTTAATGAATCATAGTGTAAATATCTATGTTTTCCGATGGTCTTAGGTGACCCTGCTAGCAGTTCTCAACCTGTGGGTCGCGACTATAGAGCCTAAGAAAGACCATCGGAAAACACAGTTATAAAGTAGCAATGAAAATAATTTTATGGTTGGGGGTCACCACAACACGAGCAGCTGTATTAAAGGATCACGGCATTAGGAAGGTTGAGAACCACTGAGTTAGACCATCCTATATAATAAAGAGGTAATATGCAAATTGACCCTCATGCCCTCACACAAGTTGGCCACCCCCATGTGGTCAAAGGTGGCTGCCACAAGATGGCTGGCAGAGGAGGGTAGTTATGAGCAATTAAGCCAGAAGGGGAGGGCAGTTTGGGGTGACCAGGCTGGCAGGGGAGGGCAGTTAGGGGTGACCAGGTCAGCAGGGGAAGGCAGTTAGGCATCGATTAGGCTGGCAGGGGAGTGGTTAGGGGGTGATCAGGCTGGTAGGCAGGTGAGCGGTTGGGAGCCAGCAGTCCTGGATTGTGAGAGTGATGTCCAACTGCCGGTTTAGGCCTGATACCATAGAGATAGGGCCTAAACCAGCAGTCAGACATCCTCCAAGAGGTCCCAGATTGGAGAGGGTGCAGGCTGGGCTGAGGGATACCCACCCCCCGTCCCAGTGCATGAATTTTGTGCAACAGGCCTCTAGTATAATAAAAAAAAATCTAACATACTGTGAGTTTCTGTGTCAGGTACATGCTTTTTCTCACAACAACCCTAGGTGGGAGGTGCTGTTACTATCATTTTGTAGATGAGCAAACTGAGATGCACAGAATGAAAAAGCAGAGTCAACAGGAATTCATGTCTACCCTAAGTGTGTGAAAGCGCATCAGTAGCATTGCTAGTCACTATAGTTGAAGGGGTCCCATTCTCATATTCTGTGAAGACCCTGGAGATACTGTCTTCAGGGAGGGCCACTTGGAGGAGAATTCCCTTTATCACTAGATGAAGGGCCTGGTGTCCTTACCATGCACATGGGCCGGGGCTCTGCCAGGAAGTGACTTGCTTTTACAGGCTGTTCAGACAAGTGCCATATATTAGTGATTCAGAAAATCCACAACAGGGTTTATTTCAGTAGTTAGCTAGTTGTAAAGAATAAATGTTATCAGAATTAAAGTTGGCATGAATCATATCCTTCCTCACCTCTTCTGTTATACACAAAATAAATTCATTTTTATTTTCTTTTAAAGCTTATGAAAAGGAATCTGCATAATGTTAAGAGAATGACCTCACACCCTGTCCATCAATACTGTAAGTATTTTATTTATCGTCCAAAGATTGTAAACAGACTCTATCATTTTGAAATTGTTTTATGGAATGGAAAATATTTGGACCATTTCTTATCTTTTGCCTTTCCTTTTGTATTTCAGATCTTACAGGTGCTCAGGATGGCAGTGTACGCATGTTTGAATGGACACGACCTCAGCAACTTGTCTGTTTCCGCCAAGCCGGCAATGCAAGAGTAACCAGACTATATTTTAATTCTCAAGGCAACAAGGTTAGTTCTTGGGGTCTACTGCTAAACTCATCTGAAAATAATTGTGGATGTTCATGAGGATATGGTTAGTAAAACTACATCTGAAAGCAAATTCAGTGACCCTGTATTTAGCAGAGCAGGTAGTTTGTTTGTGTCTCTTTATCCCCTTGTCTCCCAATAACAGCATAAATTTATAAAATTTTGTATGGCTTAGTTATCCTCTTAAAGTTACTAAGTATTCTGAGCGGGTAAAGAACTCTGTTGAGTGTGTTGGTGTTCCTATAAGCACATTCAAGCACCTGAGAGAAACCTTCCAGTTTCTTATTGAATTGTACTACAGAATATTGGAGGAAAACAGTAAAATAGATGTGGGACAGTATTGAAAAGGTAGCAGGCCATGCCTGGGTGGCTCAGTTATTTCGAGCATGTCTCTACACCAGATGGGGGCAGGTTCGATTACCGGTCAGGGCACATACCTAAGGTTGTGGGTTTGATCCTCAGTTGGGATGTGTATGGGAAAAAAAACAATAGATTTCTCTCTCTCTCAAATCAATAAACATGTTTTAAAAAGGTGGTAAGGTATTTATAGTATTTGGACCTTCTTGGGACCTACAACAACAGAAACGTATGTGTGGGCAGAATATTAAGAGCAGGTTAAGGGCCCCTGGTTTCTATAAATGTTCTTACCTGTGAGATGGATACTAAGAAGCTGTGTTTAATATTTACGCCTTTTTTTACAGTGTGGTGTTGCAGATGGAGAAGGTTTTCTGAGTATCTGGCAAGTAAACCAAACTGCAGCGAATCCTAAACCTTACATGGTGAGTATCACTCAGCATTCCCAGAGCACGTAGAGGCCACTTGTTTATGAAGTATCTGTTTCAGACAGTGCATCTCATTGGCGGATCTGGTTGGAAAGAGACGGTCTGTCCAGCAACCGCAGCCCAGAACCCATCATTGCTCTGGTTGAAGACGAAATGACCTGAAAAACAAAAACCTTGCTTTTCACAGCTGAAGAGCAATCATTATATTTGAAAAATTTTACAAGCTTTTCATTTGCATAGTCCTGCACAGGATATATTTTCATTACACTTTTATCCATTTTGAAAATTTTATTTTTAAAATGAAAGAATTTTGTAGTGATACCTGTGTTAAGAATAAAACAGGTTGCAGGTACAGTCATTCCTTGGTATCTATGGGGGATTGGTTCCAGGACCTCTGTGGGTAAAATGACTTTGCATATAACCTACAGACATCCTCCTGTATATTTTAAATTACTTATAATATCTAATACAATCTAAGTTTTATGTAAATAGTTATACTATTCTAGAAGCCCGGTGCACAGATTTGTGCACTGGTGGGGGTCCCTCAGCCTGGCTTACGGGGATCAGTGGACTGCCACCACAGCCCGGCCTTACCCGCCAGCTCATTGGGCTCCAGCCTGCTGTCTGCGTCGATCCCACATAGCACAAAGTAGTGTGGAAAGTGGCAGGCGGTAGGGAAAGAGCCGAAGCGGGGCTGGGTGCTTTGGTGCTGGCCCTGCTCATCCTGGCCCCACTCATCCTGGCCCCACTGTGGCTACCGCCACAGCCACGCTGGGGCATGCAAGGAAAGTGTCCACGGGAGAGGCTCGCACTGCCACAGTGGCACTTCACAACTGTGAGCCTGGCGTCTGGCACCCATTTGTCAGCTGAGCGGAGCTCCCACTATGGGAGTGCACTGATCACCAGGGGGCAACTCCTACGTTGACCATCTGCCCCCTGGCGATAAGTGTATGTCATAGCTGCCAGCCCGTCACCCGGTTGCTTAGGCTTTTATATATACACTAGTGGCCCGGTACACGAAATTTGTGCTCAGGGGGTGGGGATGTCCCTAAGCCCAGCCTGCACCCTCTCCAATCTGGGACTCCTCAAGGGATGTCCCACTGCCCATTTAGGCCCGATCCTACTGGGCAGTTGGACATCCTTCTCACAATCCAGGACTGCTGGCTCCAAACTGCTCACCTGCCTGCCTCCCTCATTGCCCCTAACCACTTCTGCCTTCCAGCCTGATCACCCCCTAACCACTACCCTGACAGCCTAATTGATATCTAACTGCTCCCCTGCCAGCCTGTTTGCCCCCAACTTCCCTCCTATGCTGACCTGGTCACCCTAATTGCCCTCCCCTGATTGCCCCCAACTGCCCTCCCTTGCAGGCCTGGAACCTCCCACTGTCTTCCCCTGCTGGCCATCTGGTGGAGGCCATCTTGTGTCCATATGGAGGCAGGATCTTTGACCACACGGGGACAGCCCTCTTGTGTGTTGGAGTGATGGTCAATCTGTGTATTACTCTTTTATTAGATAGGATAGAGGCCTGATGCATGGGTGGGGGCCAACTGGTTTGCCCTGAAGGGTGTCCCGGATCAGGGTGGGGGTTCCCTTGGTGCATGGCGCGGCCTGGGTGAGGGGCCTGTGCTGGTTTTCAGGCTGGCCACGCCCCCCAGCAACCCAAGTGGAAGCCCTGGGATCTGGGATTAATTTATGTTCTACAATTGAAACTTTGTAGCCTGGAGCAGAGCCAAGCCTTCTGCTGGCTCCATGGCAGCGATATAATTGAAACTATGTAGCCTAGAGTGGAGACGTAGGTGCTGGGGCTGTAGAAACTTGGCTTCCTTCATCACCCAGACAACCCTAGACTCTGCTCTCTCCAGCTCCATGGCTGCTGCCATTTCTGTTGGGATTATGTATCTTCTATAATTGAAACTTTGTAACATTGAGTGGAGGCCTAGGCTGGCAATGACAGCCGGAAAGCTTGGCTTCCTCTGTGAACCCAAGCCTCCCTCCTGCTCTCAGTGGCCACAGCCATCTTGGTTGGTATTTATTTGCATAATTTGCTCCTTATTGGCTGATGGGCGTGGCCATAGCTTGATCAGAGGTATGGTCAATTTGCATATTACTCTTTTATTAGATAGGATTGTTGAAGGAATCAAATCTGTAAATTTCACAAGAAAAAAAATCTATACATGTTCAGTACTAATGTAGCCATATCTGGCCTACCTAACTATAGATACATACTAGCATTAGTTTAACTTAAAACACACATATTTTTGACCTGCAGATATTTCAGTTTTCTCCATAATTTTGTTTAGTAGATTTTAAAATAACCAATTCCAATAGGCTGCTTTATTCATGAATTCAAATCATACTACAGCAGTTGGTGATACAGACAGCATATTTTCCCTGGGTGGGGTGAGGCAGGAGGAGAGGTGGAAAATGGTGCTCTTCTATGCAGAACTTCCACTTCATATATTTTGATTTTATAGTGTCTTGAACCATAGTGTCTTGAACCTCCAGGGTTTGGATAGATTTCCAAATACTTCTAAAAATTTTTTTCTAGACTATACACATGTTTTTCTAGACTAATATATATGAAATATTTATCTTAAATTCGTACACTACAGACTGTATCATAAAGTCTTTAGAGAAATGGAAGTAGTCTTGAATCTATCATTTACCTTCAGTTGATCTATACCATAATAATTTAAAATAGAAAAAATATGTTTTATTTTAAAATACCCTGACATTTTTCTTCTGGGTCCTCACCTCCAAACTTCTACTCATCCAGCTAATCCAACAGAAAAGTTCCACCTGACTCAGTAAATGGTTTCCACAGTGCTGAATAGCTTTGGGAGCTGTTTGAGTCAGCCTTAAACCTCTGGGTTATTTGCTGAATCCCTCACTTTTGATCTGGTTTTTATAAGAACTAAATTTCACCAGGAGGTGTGGGTAGGGAGCAGGAGGTCATAAGGAAGGTGGATGGTTACAAAGTTAATGTGACTTCCTGTTGCAGTCTCATACTAGCTGGGTATGTAAAAGTTTTTCTCTCTGGATGGTGGTTTATTATGATTTATATATTTAAACTTTATTAAGTATATTTGAGATTATTAGCAATAAAATTTTTTGATTGGGCCCTTGCTTAACCAAGCCATTTAATTATATGAAGTTTATGTGCTTGGTACCTTTGCTATGTATTCTGAAAAATACAACTTTCAATTCATTTTTATCATCCCTTTCCAGTTTAAAAAAGATTATTGGGTATTAGTCAAATAATATGCAAATGACTGTTAATTCTCTTACTATCACTTATTCTTTATTCTAGACTTAGAATATAGCTCATGCATATAGTATTATATTAGCAGAACTGTTTTTACTGTACCAAATTTTATTGGATGTTTAGATAACATCCATTCCACTTTGTTTTCCGTAGAGTTGGCAGTGCCACAGTAAAGCCACAAGTGACTTTGCCTTTATCACCTCTTCAAGTCTAGTTGCCACATCTGGACAATCCAATGACAACAGGTAGGTTGACAGAAAAGCAAAATAAGTAGTAGTTTTTTTGGCAGACAGGTATTCTTGGAGGCTTTTTTCATCCTAGGAATATAAAAACTTTGTTACATAATTCTTAGATTAGTTTTCCTTACCAAGAGAAAAACAAAAAATTACTTCTAATTTAGTCTAGCATGTATAATTATTACATTGAAGCTACCCAGTCATTTCTTCGCATTGATGTTAGTACTGTCATGTTCTTAGGATTAAAAAGCATTTGACACTCTGTAGCCATCATTCTCAACCTCATCTTTGACTTCACACAGTTTTCATTGACAATGCATGCCTATGAATAACTTCATATCCCTGCAGCAGTTCCCCCTGTGGGTATAGGAGCATCCCTTCTACTCAGGACATCATGGCTATTTCCCAGCAGCAGTCCTGGAAAAGGGAGGGGCTGGTGGATGAGACTGGGTGGAGGCAGGAGGACAATGGACAGAACTGTGCCATGTGAAGAAGATAATATCTTAGAAGAGATATAGCCCCAGCCACTACCCTCATTCTAGTTAAAAATCACTACTTTATAAATGTAATGAATAAAAGAGAGATAAGATTCAATAAGAGAACTTCAACAAGACTGTGCAACCCATAAAGGGCCGCAGCAACAGTATCCACCTCAGGTAACTGGGGAGGCTGAGCCACTGTCCCTTAGAGGACATCTACCACACAAAGCTAATCGACCAACTCAGAAAAGCAGCCACAATGCAGAGACATGGAAAGAAATCAGATGAGAAAGAAATGGAGGAAAAAAGACAACTGGACATAGAGTTCAAAACCACGGTTATAAAGTTTTTCAAGAGGCTCCTAGAAAAGGCCGATAAACTTAATGAGACCTTCGAAGATATGAACGAGACTCTCAAGGATATGAAAAAGGACCAACCAGAAATTAAGCATACACTGACTGAAATAAAAACTATTATACAAAGACGTAAAAGCAGTCTAGAGGACCGCAAGAACCAAGTCAAAGATTTGAAATACAAAGAGGTAAAATCCACTCAGCCGGAAAAGCAAGAAGCCAAAAGAATCCAAAAAATTGAAGATAGTGTAAGAGGCCTCTGGGACAACCTCAAGCATACCAACATCCAAATTATAGGGGTTCCAGAAAAAGAGAGAGAGCAAGATAATGAAAACCTATTTGAAGATATAGTGACTGAAAACTTCCCACACCTGGTGAAAGAAATTGACTTAGGAGTCCAAGAAGCCCACAGAACCCCAAACTATAGGAATCCAAAGAGGACCACACCAAGACATATCATAATTAAAATGCCAAGAGCAAAAGACAGAGAATATTAAAAGCAGCAAGAGAAAAACAGTTACCTATAAGGGAGCACCCATACAGTTGTCAGCAGATTTCTCAACAGAAACTATGCAGGCCAGACGGGAATGGAAAGAAATATTCAAAGTGATGAATAGCAAGAATCTACAACCAAGATTACTCTATCCAGCAAAGCTATCATTCAGAATTGAAGATCAGATAAAGTGCTTCGAAGATAAGAAAAAGCTAAAGGAGTTCATCACTGCCAAACCAATATATGAAATACTGAAAGACATTCTTTAAGAAGAGGAAGAAGAAAAAGGTAAAAATAAAAATTTGAACAACAAATACACATCTATCAACAAGTGAATCTAAAAATCAAGTGAATTGAAAAATCTGATGAACAGGATAAACTGGTGAATGTAACAGAATCACGGACATAGAGAGGGAATGGACTGACAATTCTTGGGGAGAAAAGGGGTGTGAGAGTGCAGCAAAAGACTGGACAAAAATCATGCAACTATGGGAGAGGACAGTGGGGGGGAAGTGAGGCCGAGGCTGGGATGGGTACCAGGTGGAGGGGAGCTATAGGGGGAAAAAGGGGGAACAATGTAATTAATAAACTGAACAATAAAAATTAAAATATTAAATAAATAAAAATTAAAAAAATTCAATAAGATATTTAACTTGAAGACAGTTTGCCCCTAGTGATGCCTTAGAACAATTATTCATGGTGTGATTTTGTTATTCTTTGTTTCTTTATAAGAAATGTGTGCCTTTGGGACACTTTGATACCACCTGGGAACAGCCTCATTCATGGTGAGTTAAGGCCTGTGGTTTTATATACTCAGAAGGAATGCTTTCCTGGTTTTATTTTACCAGGGGATCTAGTCAGTGTTTTATTACATGGGTTGATGATAGAGAAATATTTAGAAGTTAACTAGAATATCTGGCTACGTTGCCAAGGTAAAGATGTGTGGGCATAGAAATCCAGCTAGTCTAGAGTAGCAGAGTTATATTCTCATCAGAAAATGTGGCGTGGGGGGCAGTGTTACTAACAATGCTGGGTAAGGAATTAGTTGCAAAGTGTTCATTGATCTCAATGGAAATGAGATCTTATTTTTAAAAATTATACACAACCTAAAAGTCAACCTTACAGGAGCTGAAAATAGGAGCAATATCATTTAAATATTACTTTAAGACAGTTTTTTCCAAATTGGTGTCCTAATGCTCTCTCTTCTTCATGATGTTGCTGAAAGAATGCTCCAGCCAGTATGTCTGGTTAAAGCTGGGTAGATTTTTATATTTTTAGTTTTATTTTTTAGTATTTTTACTTCAGAGAGGAAGGGAGAGATAGAGACAGAAGCATCAGTGATGAGAATCATTGATTGGTTGCCTCCTGCATGCCCCTTAGTGGGGATTGAACCCACGACCCAGGCATGTTCCCTTGACCAGAATCAAACCTGGGACCCTTCAGTCCGCAGGCTGACTTTCTATCCACTGAGCCAAACCAGCTAGGGCTGGATTTTTATTTTTAACAGAAAGATTTCTCAGTCTTTTACTATGCTTTTTGTGGATTTTGAAAAGTGTAGTTGTTTCCCAATTTTTTTAACATCTTTCAAGATTTGCCACTTAATGGTTTTTGTCTTTAATATTTAAAATGCAGAGAATCCTGGGAATACTAACTCCCTAACATGTAACTGGTCATTTTCACATTGTGGTACTTGAGTTTCAGCTACTTACCTGAGAAGAACTTTTACCAGGTATCTGTCTGGGTATCTCTCAGTGAGGTGGCAAGTGCATCATGAGAAGCTTGGCCTCCTCTGCACTTTTGCTTCTACATCCTTCCCATGAGGCAGCATAACTTAGTTCATTTAGGCTGAAGGTTTAAACTTCTGGTGTGTGTGCTTTCACATTGAGATTACTGATAAGAATTTTTTTCTGCCACTGTTTGGCATTGTTTTTAACACTTTGATCATATGACCATGCTAGAGGCCCAGTGCACAAAATTCGTGCACTCGGGGAGGGGTCCCTCAGCCCAATCTGTGCCCTCTTGCAGTCCGGGAGCCCTCAGGGGATGTCCAACTGATGGCGTAGGCCCGCTTCCTATGGGGAGCAGGCCTAAACTGGCAGCTGAACATCCTTAGCCCTGCCACTCAGGCAGGAGACGTCCTGCCACCACGGCTGTGCTTGCCAGCCATGGGCCCAGCCTCTGGCTGAGTGGCACTCCCCTGGTGGTCAGTGCGTGCTATAGAGACCAGTCATTTCACTGTTTGGTCAATTTGCATATTAGCCTTTTATTATATAGGCTAGAGGCCTGGTACACAGGTGGGGGCCGGCCAGCCTGCCCTGATGGGGACTCCTGATTGGGGTGGTGGTCCCTGCTGGGGGGTGGGGCTAGCAGGAGCAAGGAGCTGCTGTCGTTCTGGTAATAAAGGTCATTCCACCGTTTTGGTCACTGGGCTTTTATTATATAGGATGATTACAGAAATTAGAATGAAAAATGTGTCTAATCTCTGTATTAATTTCTATGTTATTTAAATGCACATTTACATGTCAGAATTGCCAAGATAAAATTTAAGAAAAGGCTCTTGTTTTTCTTCAGGTTTCACATGCCATGAGCATGGTGCCACGGTACTTCAGTATGCGCCAAAACATCAGCTCCTGATATCTGGAGGTAGGAACGGCTGCATCTGCCTTTTTGACATCAGGCAGAGACAGCTCTTCCACACATTCCAGGCACACGACTCGGCCATTAAGGCACTGGCTCTGGATCCCTGTGAGGAATATTTTACTACAGGTTCAGCTGAAGGTAACATAAAGGTGAGTTGGTAGCAGAGGTTGGAATTTCTATAGTATGTTGTCTTTATCTGCTATCAAGGCTGCTTGGGAAGAAAACCCTCAAACCCCCACCATGTTCTTGCAAACGAGGGCATAAAGGGAAGCTTTGTGGAGATACTGTCTCCTGACACCCTTCCTTCCTTTCTTCTAGGTGGTTCTTCCTACATTGTTGTGGTTGAGAAAACCAGATAGAGTTCCCTAAGGCATTTTGAAGCAAGTGTAGGAGTTTAATTAGGGCCTGGATAGTTTGGTGACATCAGTTCAGCTCCTCCTCTCCCACCTCTGCTCTCAGTTCCTTACTCTGTAGTTGAGGTGAGGTTTGTGGATGAGATGGTACTGTTTTTTTATATTCTGAGGGCCTAGCTTTGCATTGGGAACATATTTAATCAAGTTAACTTAAATATGCAATTGAATTAGAAATGGGGTATATGTGGTTAATATGAAATTATAAGAGGGTGTGAAGAGAAATTTGAAAGAAGGGACAGCAAAGTTTAAGGACAGTAGTTAATCGTCTGACTTATTTTCAGGTAGCTAAGCTGTTAGGAGGAGTCAGTGGGTGGAAAGCTGGGCCAGCGGAACAGAAGTGAAGATCATGTTTTTGCTTTTGGTTCTTTCTCTCTCTTTTGTGTGACTTATACTTTCTGTTTTCACTCTCCCTCTTTTAAATCAGGTTTGGAGATTGACAGGCCATGGTCTGATTCATTCCTTTAAAAACGAACATGCTAAACAGTCCATATTCAGAAACCTGGGGGCAGGAGTCATGCACATCGACATCATCCCAGGCAATCGGTTCTTCTCCTGCGGGGCGGACGGCACTCTGAAAACGAGGGTCTTGCCCAATGCTTTTAACATCCCTACCAGGATTCTCGACATTCTATAGATTAAATATGGAGCTTTATTTTTATAAACAGTTCAATTAAAAACACACTGCAGTAGTTATTAGGCATTTTTGCTTTCCAAGCAGTTAACACACTGAAAACAATACAGAGAATCTCTGTAGATATTGAATCTGATTCAAGCTGAGTGTTGTGCTGAGTATCACCTATACAGGTTGTCAGAATGACTGTGCATGTACCTTTTATGCTGACGTTCGTATAAAAAAATCAAACCTCATATTGTATGAAGGGTACTGTTCATTATAGCATTTAATAAACCTGGTTCAGAAAACATTAGTAAGTTATAATAATGTGAAGGACCTTTGTACCATATTAAGGGAGAAAATGTTACTGGTTCAGGTTTTTCTTCCTATTCTTACCACTGAACTAAGCATGCCTGCAGTCTCCTCTGTTGAATGAAGGACAGTCATGAGGTATTAGAAGCCCTTGATCACTGGAGTGTGCAGTGACCAGCGAGGTCGTTCCCATGCTTTCCTGCTGAATAGGGTTCCTGTTAATGTTTAAACTGAGCTACTACTGTAACTTGCAAATGAGTGCAAATTTAAATACAATGTTTTCCTTACGATTTGCACATTCACATTGTTTGGACTGCTAGTTTTTCTATTTAAACATTTGCCTTCATGTTAGAATGTAATAACGTGAACATGATACATTTGTAATTAACCAAAACATACCACTGTAGTAGTTTTTCTTTTCATGTATCATGATTTAACACCCACAACATTTTAAGGCTATGTTGAAACCACATCAATAGAACATTCCATATCATACTTAAAATGAATGTTATGCTTTTTGTGGCCAGTTAACAGTTGATGATATTGGTGATATTATTTATTACCACAGCCTATTGTATAAACTATGCAGGATTAAATATTATTTGCTTGTAAAATATTAGCCAGTGTTGTTATATTTTGCTGTACCTCCTTGGTTATGACCAAAAATATGTTAAGCTATTGAAACCAATGTCTGTGTGTTTAAATGTTTACCAGCAAATTGTCTATCATTTTAATAAGAATGCTTAATGCCTGTGCGGTAAATAGTAAAATATAATGGCATAAAAGCACTTTTCTCTGAAGGCAATGTGATGTTCAGGCTGTGCAATATGTATGTAAAAGAAAAATAAATGTAATTTGTGTGAGTTTTACCTTAGTTTGGTCTGGCATTTTTGGATAATATTAAACTGTTGGGATCATTTTACATGTGATACAATGTTTAACTTCTGAAGAACTTTTAAGCTGTTAAAACGTTCATTTATTCACGAATATTTACTGTATCTTCTTCATCAGAAGCCATTCTAGGAATGGGACACAGTGGCAACCCAAATAGAGAGGGCAGGGCGCTCAAGGAGGGGATGTAGCTGGGCAAGAACTAACCTCATTTACTAAAATGCAGACTTTGGTGCTGACGCTGAGCTGGGAATGGTGCTTATGTGGAGTGGGGAGTAGTGAGGGAAAGAAGAAAGACATGCTTGAATACCTGGGAACTCAAGTTGGAAAAAAATGAAAACATGTATGTACACTTATCTCGGTTTTGTGTACAGAAACCTGTATATGTTGCATCCTCTCCACTGTATAAATTACACTGAAGTCATCCCAGCTAATTCAGTTGGAATCTGTAAGGTAATAGAATTTTCTAACTGAAAATTTAAAACTATTGGTAGCTGCCACTTTCTTTAAGCTATTGCTTTTCAGTAATCTACCATGTTACTTATTTGTGTGTTTTTTTAATTAAAAATTTAGGAGGTTTAGGTTTATAAAAAAAAAAATTTGAGCTGCCCCAGCCAGTTTGGCTCAATGGATAAAGCGTCAGCCTTTGGACCAAGGTTCCCGGTTTGATTCTGGTCAAGGGCACATACCTTAATTGCAGGCTCCTCCCCAGTCTGGATCCTGGTTAGGGCTCGGGCAGGAGGCAACCAGTTGGTGTGCTTCTTTCACATCAATAATTCTGTCTTTCCCTCTTTCTTCCACTCTCCCTAAAAATTAATATCAATGGGAAAATATTCTCAGCTGAGGATTAACAACAACAACAATAATAAATTGAGCCAATACCACAGAGTTCCCCTCATCAATTTCCCTTATTATTAACATTTTGCATTAGTGTGATACATTTGTTATAATTAATGAACTAGTATTGTTACATTGTAAAGTCCATGGGTTACATTAAGCTTCATTCACCCTTGGTGTTGTACAGTCCTGTTTAGACAAATGCAAAATATCACGTATCCAGTATTACAGAGTGATACAGAATAGTCTTATTGCCCTTAAATGCCCTAGCTCACCTATTCATTTAGCAACCAATGATCTTTTTCCAGTCTCCATAATTTGCCTTTACCAGAATGACATATAGTTGGAATCATATACTATGCAGCAGCTTTAGATTAGCTTCCTTCACTTAGCAATATGTATTAAGATTTCTTCATATCCTATCTAATAAAAGAATAATATGCAAATTGACTGTACCTCCAATCAAACCATGCCCACAGCCATGCTCACCAGCCAATCAGGAGCAAAATATGCAAATGAACCCCAACCAAGATGGCGACCACCACTGAGAGCAGGAGAGAAGCTTGAGTTTCCACAGCAATGGAGGAAGTCACACTTTCCGCCTGCCACTGCCAGCCTAGGCCTCCACTCAATGCTACAAAGTTTCAATTATAGAAGATACATAATCCCAACAGAAATGGCGGCAGCCATGGAGCTGGAGAGAGAAGAGGCTAGGGTTGCCGGGGCAATGGAGGAAGCCAAACTTCTGCAGCTCTAGGCTAGGCCTCCACTCTAGGCTACAAAGTTTCAAACAGAAATGGCTGTCGCCATGGAGCGAGCAGAAGGCTTGGCTCCACTCCAGGCTACAAAGTTTCAATTGTAGAACATAAATCAATCCCAGAGCCCAGGGCCTCTGCTTGGGTTACTGGGAGGTGTGACCAGCCTGCAAACCACCATAGGCCCCTCTCCCAGGCCACCCCATGCCCCAAGGGAATCCCCACCCTGATCCGGGACACCCTTCAGGGCAAACCAGCTGGCCCCCACCCATGCACCAGGCCTCTATACTATCTAATAAAAGAGTAAAATGTAGATTGACCATCACTCCAACACAGAAGATGGATTCCCCCATGTGGTCAAAGATCCTGCCCCCCCACGGGGGCATAGACTACAAAGGAGACAGGACTGAACCTCACATCACCCTGTTTGGCCTCGGAGGATGGCTGGTTAGCCAGAGACGGGTAAGATTCCTCAGGGAAGGAACAAACTAAGACAGGCACAGTCGCAGAGGGGCCAATAGGAGAGAACTAAAAGATCAACAGAGGTGGGGCACAGACCCTCATCCACAAACCTTGCAGGGGCTTGAATTCTCACCCCTCCTGAGGAAGGTCTCCTACCCCCACGGCTGCTATGCCTCCCACGCACAACTCACACCGGGACCCAGGTGGTAGACAGAGACTCGGCCAGTAATAGCTGCCCTATATCTAAATTTAATTTATTATAAGGAATGCTGAGGACCTACTCAAAAATGCAAATATTCCTTTCCACAAGTATTTACTGGGTAAACTAAGATTTCTGCTTGAGTATTAAAATTGACAGTAAAAGAGTAATCAAGTTTTCAGATTAATTTAAATTGGACAAGTGAAATAAGTGAATACTCAAGAAAATCTAACTGTACTGGACAAAAAGCTTTTCCTAAAACATTAAATTATTAGTAGTTCAGCTCACTGCAAAATTGCCTAACATCCAAAGAACCTAAAGCAGTAATATTTGTGTGCAAAAATTAAAATTTAAAATTACCAAGACTGCAAGATAAAATTTCCAAAAGCCCCTATTAACCAAAAAAAGGGGGGGAGGGGCACAGTGGGGTAATATCATGTAAGGAAAAATATCCTATAAGTAAAATACATGTAGAAAATTCTTACTCCAGAAAAGTAAATTCCATTTGTAATGCCAACAGCAGGACACCCATAAAAAAAACACACATGGTGTCAAAATAAGCCAAAGGAAAATCATTTAGGCAAAAATAAAAAGAATCCCAAGTCTATTTTACAGAGAGGATCCCTTTGTTAACCTTTGGTCGAGAATGTGTTTGTGTGTTTGCAGAGAACAACTCCAAGACCATGTGGGTTCCTGCGACAGTGAGGAACTGAACGGGCCTGTTCCAGCCATGGGGACGGTCCAGATATGGGGGACGCTGACGACACCTTGCCATGCTAGCAGTCGGCAGCTGTGCGTGGCTGCAGGCGGCCCAGGACCAAACCAGAGAGGATGGATCTTGCATTGCCATGATGTGTCCACCATCTGTATACCATTGCTGACATGTACACATGAAGAACTATTTGACATTGAAACTGGGACTCAGAACAGTTGGACATTGAAACTGACACTCAAACTTTTTTTGCTCTTATACGTTTGTTTTCAGTATGCAGAGGCAAGATATTTTTGAAGAAAAGAAACAGGGGAGAGTGATTGATATAGAGGCAGGGTGGCCTCGAACAGACTGTCAAGCTACAGGGGAAGGTTGGAGTGGAGGGGAGGCAGATGCTGGGGGAGATCAACCGAAGGACTTGTATGCATGCATATGAGCATAACCAATGAATGAAAGACACTGGGGTGGGGACGGGGGCAGGTGGGGACATATGCTGGGGGATAGGGGATGCTGGGCGGAGGATAATGGGGGGGGGGAGGAAAACATATGTACTACTATTAAATATAAGTTATATTGTAAATAAAATTAAAAAATAATAATAAAACAGAAACACTAATTTGAAAAGAAAAAAAAAGATCCTGCCCCCATGTGAACACAAGATGAATACCAAAGATGGCCAACAGTTGAGGGCAGTTGGGAGGGACAGGCCTGCAGGGGAGGACAGTTAGGGGTGACCAGGCCAGCAGAGGCAGGAAGTTCTGGGTGACTGGGCCTTCAGGGAAGGGCAGTTGGGGCAGGGGGACCCAGACCTGCAGGGGAGAGAAGTTGGGGAGAACCAGGCTTGCTGGAAAGGGCAATTAGGGGTGGCCAGGTATACATGGGAGGGCTGCGGCGGGGAGACCAGGCCTATAGGGAGGGCAGTTGGGAGGAACCAGGCCTGCAAGGGAGGGCAGTTGGGGGAGATCAAGCCTGCAGGCAAGGACAGTTAGGTGTGACCAGGCCGGCAGAAGAGGGAAGTTGAGGCAAACAGGCTGGCAGGGGAGCAGTTAGACATTAATCAGTTTGGTAGGGGAGTGATTAGGTGGTGATCAGGCTGGCAGGCGGAAGTGGTTAGGGACAATTAGGATGGCAGGCAGGTAAGTAGTTGGGAGCCAGCAGTCCTGGATTGTGAGAGGGGTGTCCGACTGCTTGTTTAATGCGATCGAGCCCAAACGAGCAGTCGGACATTCCTCATGGGGTCTCAGATTGGCTGAGGGCCCCCTCTCCCCTCCCCGCCCCCGCAACCCTCTCCTCCACGAATTTCACGCACTGGGCCTCTAGTTTTATACTAAGGAGAAAAATCAAAGATAGAGAAGTAGCACTTTCCCCTAAAACAAACAACCCCCCCACAATATTATTTTATTATATATTTTCCATCACTATATATCATCCTCTAGAAACTAAAATTCTTAACACAGTGAAAATAATTTTTAAAGGTGAAATATCATCAAACTCTTGCAAAAAAAGAAAAAAGAAATAGAAGAGAAACACTTCCAAAATCATTTCATGTGGCCAGCATTACCCTGATATCAAAACCAGACAAAGATGCCTCAGAATATAGAATCACAAGCCAATATCCCTAATGAAGTAGATGTAAAAATCATTTACAAAATATTAGCAAACCATATTCAACTGCACTTTAAAAGGATTATACACCATGATAAAATGGGATTTATTCTAGGGGTGCAAGGAAGTTTCAACAACTGCAAATCAATATGATATACTACATTAACAAATGAAGGATTAAAGTCACAGGATTGTCACAACAAATGCAGAAGCAGCATTGGACAGAATTCAATATCCATTTGTGATAAAAATCACATGTATTTTATGTCTCTCAACATAATAAAGGCCATGTATTACAAGCTCAGTGGTAACATCATACTCTACGTTGAAAAACAAAAGCATTTCCACTAAGATCAGGAACAAGTGTCCACTCTTCACACTGAAAATTCTAGCCAGGATAATCAACCTAAAAAAGAAATAAAGGTAGCTAAATTGGAAATGAAAAAGTAAAACTGCTTCTCTTTGCAGGTGACATATTATATATAGTAAACTCCCTTAAAGACTTCATTGGAAAAAAAAAAAGAAACACCTGTCAACTAATGAATGAATTCAGTTAAGTTACAGATACAAAATTAATGTACAAAAATCATTGTTTCTTTGAAGCAACATTGATTAGAAAGAGAAACTAAGAAAACATTTGTAGTTTCATCAAAAGAATAAAATATCTAGAAATAAATATAACCAATGAGGTGAAAGATCTGTAAAGTGAAAAGTATGACATTGATTAAAGAAATTGATGACACAAATAAGTGAAAAGGTATTCCGTGCTTATGGCTTAAAAGAATTGACATTGTTAAAATGCCCATGCTACCCAATACAATCCCTATCAAAATTCCAGTGGTGAGTTCTGGTTCAAAATGGTGACATAAGAGAATCCTAAACTCCGAGCTTCTCCCTAAGGGGCAAAGGGCTTGATTACATATCAGGCACCCCAACTTTTGAGATCTGCATGTGAGAGACAAGACCCCAAAACATCTAGCTTTGAAATCCACTGGAGCTCATGTACACAAGACCCACAAAACTCAACAAATGACAGATGGCTCTTAAATAGCTCCCACACTGACCCAGCACAGACAGCCAATGGAGTGACACCCAGACTGTAAGTGAAAGGGACCTTTAGCTTAAAACATCAGCCTGGGGGCAGGCATTTAACACATCGGAAGGTCAGATCTGGTCCTCCTCTCAGCAATATCTTTACACTCTCCTTCTGCCTCTTTCCAGCTCACTGGTATCTACCAACAAGGAGCTGTACCCTCCTATGGCACTCCAACTTTTACAGTGTGACCAGGAGACATCCTTCGGCAGCCTTGCGTTAATGGCCAACAGGGCTTGCATTTCTGGGTACTGTGGGATTAGTAACAAACAAGTAGTTCTTGACTGGTTAGCACCCTCGAGGCACTGTGCAGACCCAGACGGAAACACACCCTCAGTGTTTCTGTGAAAGGCCTGTTTGCTTGTCGTGGAGCTTCGGCTTGAGGACAGGCATCTCATTTTGCAAACATCTAGGGACCTACTTAGGTACACGCCAGTGATGGAGACCAGTGATGCCATCTTACTGATATCCCTCTGCCTCGTTCTAGGTTTCTTGTATCTCCTGAAAGGAGCTTATATACTTGTCTGGTACCCTGACTTTTGCAACTGCTGCCCAGGGATACTTCTAAATCACCTATTTCTTTTTTTTTTATCTTAATTGTTCAGTTTAATAATTACATTGTTCCCTTTTTTTCCCCCCTATAGCTCCCCTCCACCTGATACCCATCCCACCCTCCGGCCTCACCCCCTCCACTGTCCTCTCCCATAGTTGCATGATTTTTGTCCAGTCTCTTGCTGCACTTCCCACACCCTTTTCTCCCCAAGAATTGTCAGTCCATTCTCTCTCTATGTCCGTGATTCTGTTACATTCACCAGTTTATCCTGTTCATCAGATTATTAATTCACTTGATTTTTAGATTCATTTGTTGATAAAAGTGTAAATTATGAACAACAAATACACATCTATCTTTTTCTTCTTCCTCTTCTTAAAGAATATCTTTCAGCATTTCATATAATATTGGTTTGGTAGTGATGAAGTCCTTTAGCTTTTTCTTATCTGCGAAGCACTTCATCTGACCTTCAATTCTGAATGATAGCTTTGCTGGATAGAGTAATCTAATCTTGGTTGTAGATTCTTGCTATTCATCACTGAATATTTCTTGCCACTCCTGTCTGGCCTGCATTGTTTCTGTTGAGAAATCTGACAATCATATGGGTGCTGCCTTATAGGTAACTGTTTTTCTCTTGCTGCTTTTAATATTCTCTCTTTGTCTTTTGCTCTTGGCATTTTAATTATGATGTGCCTTGGTGTGGTCCTCTTAGGGTTCCTATATATTGGGGTTTGGTGCGCTTCTTGGACTCCTAAGTCAATTTCTTTCACCAGGTGTGGGAAGTTTTCGGTCACTATTTCTTCAAATAGGTTTTCATTGTCTTGGCCTCTCGCTTTTTCTGGCACCCCTATAATTCGGATGTTGGTATGCTTGAGGTTGTCCCAGAGGCCCCTTACACTATCTTCAATTTTTTGGATTCTTTTGGTTTCTTGCTTTTCCAGCTGAGTGGATTTCACCTCTTTGTATTTCAAATCTTTAACTTGGTTCTTGGGGTGCTCTAGAGTACTTTTAGGTCTTTGTATAATATTATTTATTTCAGTCAGTGTATGCTTAATTTCTGGTTGGTCCTTTTTCATATCCTTGAGAGTCTCATTCATATCCTTGAGGGTCTCCTTCATTTCCTTGTAGGACTCATTCATTTCCATGTTGGTCTTATTCATTTCCTTGCAGGTCTTATTTCCTTATAGGTCTTGACCTTTTCTAGGAGCCTCTTGAAAAGCCCTATAACTGTGGTTTTGAATTCCATGTCCAGTAGTTTTTTTTCCTCCATTTCTTTCACATCTGATTTCTTTCCATGTCTCTGCATGGTGGCTGCTTCCCTGAGTTGGTCAATTAGCTTTGTGTGGTAGACGTCTTACAAGGGACAGTGGCTCAGCCTCTCCATTTACCTGAGGTGGATATGGGTTGCACAGTCTTACTGAAGTTAAGCTCAGGTTAATCGTTGTTAGCACTTGGAGGGGTTGACCTCCAGGCCAATTATCTGTGACATTCAGCTGTGCTCAGGTTGGATGGGCGAAGTCTCTGGGCCAAGCAGACAGCATCAGCTCCACCCTATGCTGCCGTAGGGTCTCTGAGAGAGAGCTGCTGCTGAGCTCCACCAACTGCCAGAGAATTCAGCCTCTCCCCAAATGAGTGTGCACACCCAATGTCTCACCGAAGGTCACAAAACAATGCACTCTGATGGTTTCCCGAATGAAAGAGCAAGTCACAAGTGCTCTCTGCACGGTCAGGCAGCTGCGCTGTTCCCAAGCTCACACGCACTCCACACAAGCTCACCTTCTCCACAAGCCCACCCACCCCTGCAGCACCTGAGCTTCGGCGTGCCCTCCCACTGTTCAGTTTTTACCCCGTATGATAGTGGATTCCCTGGACTTCTCCCGGAGCTGGAGAATCAGTCCAGTGGGACGCCTTTGTCTCCCCCGTTCAAGAAAACCGGCCAGTTTTCAGCTGCCCGCCCTATCCACTGGTGCGTGCGCTCCTCCAAACCTCTGACTCCGCGCGTATCTTCAATGCTGTCCTCAGCCGCTCCTCGGAGTCACAGTGTCCTATCTTCACTTTTATTTGTGGAATTTTTACTCAGACAGCTTTCCGGTGATTCTGGACGGTGTTTGTTCTTTTGTTAAGTTGTAGTTTTAAAATTGCTGTGTATGACGGCAAGATAGGTGTTTTACCTATGCTGCCATCTTGGTTCTCTAAATCACCTATTTCTGATGGCCTGTGGGACATACGCTTATGTTCTTACAACACTGTATATACAGGGTGGGATAAAGTACATTTATAGTTGTTCATATGGAAAATAACACAATACTTAATAATCATATATATATATATATATATATATATATATATATATACACACACATATACACACACACATATATATATCTCCTATCTAATAAAAAAGCAATATTAAAATTGACCGTACCTTTGCTACACCCACAAGCCAATCAGAGTAAGTATGCAAATTAACCCAACCAATTTGGCAGCTAATTTGCATATCCACACACAGAAGACTGCAGGAGGGAGCAAAGCTGAGGAGAAGTAAGCAAGTGGGGTGGGGGAGAAGGGAGGGAGCAAGGCAGAGAAGATGAGAGAAAGGGAGGCAGCAGAGAAGGAAGCGAGGCAGTGGAGAAGGGAGCAAGACAGCAGAGACGGGAGGTAGACAGCAACGATGGGAGTGAAATAGCAGAGATGGGAGTGAGGCAGCAGAGATGGGAGTGAGGCAGCAGAGATGGGAGTGAGGTAGTGGAGAAGGGAGCAAGGCAGCAGAGAAGTGAGGGAGGTTTTCTCAGGCCACAGGAAGCTCTATTCTTGCAGGAATCTTCCTGCAACAGGTCTCTAGTATATACATATAAAAGGCTAATATGCAAAGTGTCCCCTCTGGAGTTTGACCAAAAGAACAGGAGTTCAATCACTTGCTATGATGTGTGCTGACCAACAGGGGGCAGCACAAAACATGGCAGGTGACCAGCTGCGGCAGCAGGGCACTGAGGGAGGGAGGGAAGCAGGGACGCAGTGAGGGAGGGGGTTCTGTGGTGGCAGTGCAGGTGATGAGGGAATGGGGAGGTGGAGAGGCGGGAAACCTGATTGGTCCTGATTGCCGGCCAGACCTAAGGACCCTTCCTATGCATGAATTTCATGCACCAGGCCTCTAGCATAAGAATAAACTCTGGGTTTTGCATACTCAAAACTGTAAACCCACTTTAGCTCCACCATGTACTTATAAGCTTTAAAAGGTGCTGCCTGCCGGTCTGGCTTCCAAGCAGCCTGAATCTAGGAGCTGCTCTACTTTGAGACAGGTCTTGGCATAGCCTCAGTTCCTGGGAATCACTAGAAATAAAACAGGCTGCATGGACAATCACAAAGGTTTGCAAGACAACCAAGAAGTAGGGCAGGGTTGAAATAATACATTTCATCTCCCACATGAAGCCATTCATTACACACTTAGGAAAGATGGCTCTTTTTATCTAATGAATATAATAGAACAGACAGTTAAAGGAAATGAAAGAAAACAAAGGAGTATGCTTCAAAAGATTGCAGAAGATAAAACCTCAGGAAATGTTCTTAATGAAACAGAGATAAGTCGTTTCCTGGATGACGAGTTGAAAAGCACAGATGCTCACTGAACTTGGTAGAAGAATGGATAAACTGAGTGAGAACTTCAACAAAGAGAGAAAAATAGAAAACAATACAAATAGAAGTCACAGAGCTAAAGAATACAATCATTGCACTGAAAAATATACTAGAGTGGTTCAACAGCAGACTAGATAAAACAAAAGAAAGATCAGTGAACTCAAAACAGGGCAAAGGAACTCACCCAAACTGAGCAACAAAAAGAATTTTCAAAAATATATATATTTTTAAACTGATTTCAGAGAGGAAGGGAGAGGGGAAAAGAGGTAGAAACATCAATGATAAGAGAGAATCATTGATTGGCTGCCTCCTCCTTGCCCCCTACTGGAGATCAGGACTTCAACCCAGGTATGTGCCCTTGACTGGAATCAATCCCGGGACTCTTCAGTCTGCAGGCTCATGCTCTATCCACTGAGCCAAAACAGCTAGGGCAAAAAAATTGTTTTTTAATCCTTACTCCAGGATATGTTTTTTATTGATTTTAGAGAGAGAGGAAGGTAGGAGGAGGAGGAGAGAGAAGCATCAATGTAGAGAGAAACATTACTTGGTATCCTCCCACATAGGCCCCAACTGGGGATTGAATCTGCAACCTAGGTAAGTGCCCTGCCTGGGAGTCGAACCTGCAGCTTTTTGGTGTATGGCATGACACTCCCACTGAGCCGCCTGGCTAGGGCAACAAAAGAATTTTTAGTAGGTGAAGATAACTTAGGGGTCTTATGGGATAACATCAAGCGGATCAACATTCATATTATGAAAGTCTCAGAAAAAAAAAAAGAGGAAAGAAAAGGTCAGAAAACTTTTCTGATGAAATGATGGCTGAAAATTCCCTAATCTGGGGAAGGAAACAGATGTAGATCCAGGAGGCCCTGAGTGTTCCAAATTGGAGATGTCAAAAGTTAAAAACAAGGAGATACTAAAAGCAGTAAGATAAAACAACTTGTGAACACATTAGATTTTTAGCTAAAAGGGAGTGGTACAATATATTCAATGCTCTGTAAGAAATTACTTTGAATCTAGAATATCTGGCAATTATATATCAGAATAATCTAGTGTTATAAAAGTGGTCGATTAATTACTTATAAAGCTAGTATGAAGGTTAAAAGATCAATGTTGTTAAAATACAACTATAATAATTAGTTAAGGGATACACAAGATAAAATGATGTAAAAAGTGACATAAAAAACACAGAACATGAGAGTGGAAGAGTAAAAATGTAGAGCTTTAAAATTAATTTATAATTAAGTTGTTATCAATGTAAAACAGACTGTTATGTAAATTTTTGTATGTAAGCCTCATGGTAACCACAAAGCAATTATCTATATTAAATACATAAAAGATAAAGAGAAGGAAATTTAATAATGATATTAAAAATCAGTAAATCACTGCCCTGGTCAGTGTTGCTTAATGGTTAGAGCATTGGCCTACAGACCTAAGGGTCATGGGTTCGATTCCTGGTCAAGGGCACCTACCTGGGTTGCAGGTGCAGTCTCTGGCCCCAGTTGGGGCTTGTGCAGGAGGTACCAATCAATGTCTCTCTCATTACTTATTTCTCAATATTTCTCTACTTCTCCCCCTCCCTCCCTCTGTTCCACTCTTTCTAAAAATCAATGAAAAAAAATATCGTGGGTGAAGATTAACAAGAAAAAAATCATTAAATCACAAAGGAAGATTACAACTTGGGAACAACAAAATGGCCAGAAAACAATGAACAAAATGACAATTAATTACTTATTAATAATTACTTTAAGTACAAATGTACTTCTACATTTAAAGTTATTATTGATCGGTACTTGTTTGTAGCCATTTTTATTTTTTGTGTCTGTGTTCCTTCTTCTCTTCTTATTTCTTCTTTTTACACCAGTCCCTTTAGTATTTCTTGCATTGCTGGTTTGGTAGTGATAAACTCCATTAGCTATTTATTTATTTATTTATTTATTTATTTTCTGTGAAGCTCCTTATTTCTTTGTTTTTAATTTTTTATTTATAGTTTGCTTTGGACATCTTGCTAGGGTTGTTAGATAATGATTTGTGTGGGTTTTTTTTAAATCACATAATCATTTATTAACAGTTTACTTAAAAAATACAAATATCAATGGTATAAAAATAACAAAAAAATGTAAATGTACTAAATTTTCCAAACAGAAGACAGAGTGGCTAAGTGGATTAAAGAAAAAAGACCTGTCTACATGCTGCCTATAAAAAGCTCATTTCAGAGATCCAAGATAGTGATGGAATAGGTGGAAACTACACTCACTTTCTCCTAGGATCAAAATGGAATTACAGACAAAATTTAGAGCAATCAACCTAAATAATTAACTGAAGACTAGCTGAAGAGAAGTCTCAGAACAAAGGATTTACGGAAGACATCACATGGAGAACTGGTGGGAAGGGCGAAGATGTGAAAAGGGTTGGTCCCACTCCCATGGGTGACTGCTGAGGTTCCAGAGGGATAGCTCAGCTGTGAAGGTCCCCCCTGAGAAGTGTGAGGTCTCAACTCCCAGCCCAAAGAACAAGAGCCAGGAAGAGGCACCTACATAATATCTGGCTGTGAAAATTGGTGAAGATTCTGTCTGCCAGAGACATAGGCAGTCTTTTTAAAGGACCAGCACACAAAATTTCATTCACAGCCACTCACCCCGTGATCCAGCAGGAGGAGGACGGAGCAGACTAGAATCATGTGAGGAAAAAGGGTTTGTGGCTCTAAGGAGAGAGCTGAAGGAATAGGCATCAGGATCCCTGTGCAGAGTCCCTCTCCCACGGTGCAGACGCTGTCTTTCCTGGGTGGAACAGCCCCTCCAAATGGCATCAGCTTGGGAGAATGCAATAACCCCAACTTCTAGACTCTCTGTCACACTGCCCTGAGGAGCTTTCTCCCTGCCGAGGAGTCAGCAGCATGAGCTGGGATGTAGAGATCTGAACCGACTCAGAGGATGTCCGTGAATGGTGTGGCTTTGGGGCACGGGCCATTCCTCCCACTTTCTTGTGAACCTGACAGGTGCCTCACTCTGCTAGCCCCACCCTCTGGGGTCCCAGTGGCCCCACCCTCCTTACTCTGACTCCAGGTGGCTCTGCCCTGCTGAGGGCAAAATCCAGGACAAGACTGAGTTGTGTGGCTTTAAAGCAGGTCCACTCTCCCACCTTCCCTCAAACCTGACCAGCACTGTCCCTCCTGGGAGATCCACTAGCCCCATCCTCACAACCCACAGTGACCTGCCCTGCTGAGATCAGGCCCCTGGCAGAATCTGGGACAGACCGTGCAGCTATAGAACATGGGCCATTTTTTCCTCACATGTCCAATGGGTGCAGAGCCGCCTTCCGTACAGCCTGATAAACTGCTGGCCTCACCCTGATGACCCTGTGAGACCCAGGCCCATCACAAATGTGTGCGAGCACTCAGCTGGTGCCATATCACAGTCTTGGTCTTTCTCTGCTGCTGTTAGGATTCAAAATATCTGGAGAAGGGACTGCTGTAAATTAATCAAGAGACTAGAAATATTTATATAAATATATAATATTTATAATCCATGGGGGAGTCAGAGGAGCTTAGCTGTAGGAACCAAATTCTCTCTGTCTCAGGACCCCTTGCTTTTTATTAACACAAATTGTCCTAAGGCAAGGAAGATATACACTGAGTGGCCAGATTATTATCATTCAGAAATCATAATAATCTGGCCATTCAGTGTACCTATCAAAGGTTAAGGTTTACTATACAGAGGCATTGTCAGTTTTGGGGGAACTGCCTTCAGGTGTTTGGCCAGCAGGAGGCAATAACATGTAGATTAAAATGCCCTCAGCTGTCTGGTAACAGGCAATACTACATGCATATCTTTAGGTGTGGGGAAATGTTCTTCATATATTAACAATATATGTTAATACCAGTAGGTATTAACATATATTCAGCCCTGCTGAATAAGCCCCAAGTTCCATCAACCTTTTGATAAAACTCCTTGCATTTATGACATGCTGGAATTAGCCTCTGGCAGTGGCAGCTAAACTTGGTGTACCCTGGGACATTTGCTGAGTGGCCTCAGACCCAGCACTGGTGCCAAGTTTGAACCTTATCAATCTAGTGTATACCACCCGCTCCTACCTGGTGACCCACTGAGAATCTACCTCATGTAATGAGTATTGTTTCAGTGACAGAGTCCAATAGGCAGCTGGCAGGTAGAGGCAGCACGTGGGGTGCCTTGGGACTTTAACTGACCTGCCCCTGGGCCTGGTGCTGGTAAAAGCCAGAGTTGGTTCCCAGGTTGATGCTTGCTATGCACACTCAGGCCTCTCAGAGGCAGCCACACACTGTGGATCACTTTGTAGCTCTAAGCAGGTTACCCAGGGCCAGTCACAAGCAGCATCTGACATTGGCCCACACTAGAATCCCACACAAGAGGCCCCCAAACCAACACACAGTGGCCAATTTTAGATATCAGAGTAGGATCCAATAAAAAATTCAAAGGAGATTGCAACAGGTACTAGACTGTCTTGGTGTAAATTCCAATACTGTGAAGTAGCTTGTACACTGTTGTCAAGGTTTATCCTCACAGTCAGCTAGCCTGAGGCTCAGCACCATGCACAAATGGACTAATAACAATCAAGACTCAATTACAACAGGCGGACGGACTCTCATAACCCACACAAATGAGGTTCCTGGAGCACCAAGTTCAGGTGACCAAGGAGACTGCACCACTGGGTCCCACAGGACACCTTCTATATAAGGCCATCCTATGAAGACTGGGAGTCATAGCAAATCTACCCAAGCCTGCCTTCGACACAAACACAAAGAGACAACCAAAATGGGAGACAAAGAAATATGCTCCAAGTGAAAGAACAGGAGAGCTAAATGAAATGGAGGCAAGCAATTAATCAAATATGGAGTTTTAAAAAATGGTTATAAGGATGATTAAGGAACTTAGAACTATAATAGCATGAAAAAGGACATAGTAACTATATATATATATAAAGAACTAGTCAAAAATGAATACAATATCTGAAATGAAGACTACCCTAGGCTGTTCTCTCTCTCAGCAAGTCAGCCCAGCTGGGTCCTTCTCCTCCTTCTCCTCTAATCCTGGTTTTTCTATCTCGCTGGTTAGTGCGGAATAAACCTCCTCTTTAACATGCCTTGGTCTCCGACTCCCATTTCCTGCACCTGGAACCTTATATTTGGTGCTGTGAAACCCAGAAGGGTGTGAGCATCCCATTTGACCATTCATGGTCCAGGGTGCCCCCCTCTTCTCTCCTTGTGGCTTGGGACCCTCAGGCTTCTAACCCCCCCGCTGGGCAGCATCAGTGGAAGTTCCAGCCCGGGCTGATCCTGGTGTCACTTTCCCGGCGTCTCTGTCCATCAACTGCAGCCCGCGTCAGAGATTGCCTTCCGGCCCCTCCAGGAGGAGTTCCCAACCTGAGGAGGCAGGAAAGATGTTTCTGTCACCCCTCGGTTCTCCGGCCTTTTGGCCTTTGTCTGAATCCCAGGAGGTAGGGGAGACGTCCCCTGCTTTCCCTTGGGTTCCCCGCCTGTAGCCTTGGCTCAAAGATTGGGACGCTGGTCCATAGCCTCGACTGCCAACCCCAGGTTTAGATATGGGCAATCAAAAGTCTGAACTGGATTACAGGAAACTAGCGCGCCTCTAGGGTGTCTCCGGCCAGCCTGGCTATTTCTGTACTGCGGCGTGGCCTCGGTAGGAATTGGGCTGGGTCCAGATGAGCCGAAAGTGGGACTCAACATCCTCACTGACCTCAGGAACTTCTGCCAGAAAACCGGGAAGTGGCCCTTGGCGCCTGCCGCTCGCTTCACTCCTCAGGTCCCACCCATCAGATCCTCCTCGCAAAGTCGTCTTCAGCCCCTCAAACCAGTCCTCAGCCCCTTCCTCTGTTTTCTGACTCTTTCGACCCAGCCGATCTTTCATTTCCACCTCCCCCGCCGCCCCGCTTTCTGCCCCCTCTCTCCCGCCTCCTCCTCCTTCACTGGGGCAGCCAGTGGCTGTCGCTGTGGGAGCCACTGTCTCCGCTTCGGGCTGGGAGCCACGCAGAGGCCGCCATGCAGTGTGAGAGCTGCCCGCCCACCATCCCGCCAGGCACTTCAAACAGCTAAGTGAGATTTCTGTTTTGGTTTGCTCTTCCCTTGTGTATTGTGAGCAGCCGCCATGTTGACCGCATGGCTGGCTGTTCCCATGGGGGGCCGCCATCTTGGAACAGCAAGTCTAACCTCTCTCTCTAAATAGTTACTGAGGCCTCCACAGCCCGCTCCCGCCGGCCCAGGCTGGTGTGGCCGCCCGCGGCGCATTCCTCCTCCTCCGCCCCTAACGCCTCCTCAGACCCAGGACCGATATCCAGTGACTGCGGCCTTTAAGGTTCTAATGTCCGTGAGGAGCAGGCAGGGTAAGCCGCCTTCGACAAAAGGTGAATCTGCAAACCCAAGCCTCAGTAGCAGCTCTGAGGCCGGCGGCAGCCGTGCATGGTCCAAAGGGGACTGTGCGTGGTGGGGGTGCAACGAGAGGACGAATGGCACCTGGAGGACGCTTCAAGTGCAGAAATGAAGGCCACTGGGCAAAGCAGTGCCCCAGCCCCTGGCTCCAACCAAGCCCTGCTGGGCGTGCAGTAAAAGTGACTGCCCCTGGGAGAACTAAGATGGCGGCAAAGGTACAACACCTATCTTGCCATCATAATCAGCAATTTTAATACTACAACTTAACGAAAGAACAAAAGAGTGAAAATTCCACAAGTAAAAGTGAAAAGAAGACACTTTTGTGACTCGGAGGAGCGGCGGCGAACAGCGTTGAAAGATTCGCACGGAGAGAGGTTTGGAGTGCGTGCCGCAGAGAGGGCGGGTGGCTGAAAACCGGCCAGTTTTCTTGAACGGGGAGACAAAGGCATCTCACTGGACTGATTCTCCAGCTCTGGGCGAAGTCCAGAGAACCCACTATCACACGGGGTGAAAACTGGACAGTGGGAGGGCACGCCGAAGCTCGGGTGCTGCCAGATCTCCCGGCTTGTGGAGAAGGCAGCTTTCGCGAACAGCTCGGCTGCGTGACGGTGCAGAGAGCACACCGCGACTTGCCTCTCATTCAGAAAACCATCAGTCTGCTTTGTTTTACGAGCCTGGGTGAGACATTGCGCATGCAGACTCATTTTGGGAGAGTCTGAATTCCCCGGCAACCGGCAGCCGGTGGAGCTCCGCAGCGGCTCTCTCTCAGAGGTGCTGGCGGCCATTGCCCCCCCGCACAGAGTCCCCGGGGCCGCATAGGGCAGAGCTAATGCTGTCTGCTTGGCTCGGAGACTCCTCCCACCCAACCTGAGCACAGCTGAGCTTCACAGACAATTGGCCTGGAGGTCAACCCTCCAAGTGCTAACAACCATTAACTGAGCTTAACTTCAGCAAGACTGTGCAGCCCATATCCACCTCAGGTAACCAGGGAGGCTGAGCCACTATCCCTAGTAGGAAGTCTACCACACAAAGCTAATTGACCAACTCAGGGAAGCAGCCACCATGCAGCAACATGGAAAGAAATCAGATGTGAAAGAAATGGAGGAAAAAAAAACGACTGGACATGGAATTCAGAACCATGGTTATAGGGCTTCTCAAGAGGCTCCAACAAAAGATCGAGGCCTATAAGGAAATAAGCAAGACAACAAAGGAAATGAATGAGTCCTACAAGAAAATGAACAACACCCTCAAGGATATAAACAAGAGCTGCAAAGAAATAATCAAGACCAACGTGGAAATGATCAAGACCAACGTGGAAATGAATGAGTCCTACAAGAAAATGAAAGAAACCCTCAAGGATATAAAGCAGACTCTCAAGGATATGAAAAAGGACCAACCAGAAATTAAGCATACACTGACTGAAATAAAAAATATTATACAAAGACCTAAAAGTGCCCTGGAGCACCCCCAGAACCAAGTTAAAGATTTGAAATACAAAGAGGTAAAATCCACTCAGCTGAAAAAGCAAGAAACCAAAGGAATCCAAAAAATTGAAGATAGTGTAAGGGGCCTCTGGGACAATCTCAAGCATACCAACATCCGAATTATAGGGGTGTCAGAAAAAGCGAGAGGCCAAGACAATGAAAACCTATTTGAAGAAATAGTGACCGAAAACTTCCCACGCCTGGTGAAAGAAATTGACTTAGGAGTCCAAGAAGCACACCAAACCCCAATATATAGGAACCCTAAGAGGACCACACCGAGGCACATCATAATTAAAATGCCAAGAGCAAAAGACAAAGAGAGAATATTAAAAGCAGCAAGAGAGAAACAGTTGGTTACCTATAAGGGAGCACCCATACGACTGTCAGCGGATTTCTCAACAGAAACGATGCAGGCCAGATGGGAGTGGCAAGAAATATTCAAAGTGATGAACAGCAAGAATCTACAACCAAGATTACTCTATCCAGCAAAGCTATCATTCAGAATTGAAGGTCAGATGAAGTGCTTCGCAGATAAGAAAAAGCTAAAGGAGTTCATTACCACCAAACCAACATTATATGAAATGCTGAAAGATATTCTTTAAGAAGAGGAAGAAGAAAAAGGTAAAGATGAAAATTATGAACAACAAATACACATCTATCAACAAATGAACATAAAAATCAAGTGAATTGATAGGCTGTTGAACAGGATAGACTGGTGAATATAACAGAGACATGGACATAGAGAGGGAATGGACTGACAATTCTTGGGGAGAAAAGGGTTGTGGGAAGTGCAGCAAGAGACTGGACAAAAATCTAGCAACAATGGGAGAGGACAGTGGGGAGGGGGAGGTGAGGGTGGAGGGTGGGATAGGTACAGGGTGGAGGGGAGCTATAGGGGGATAAAAAGGGGAAACAATGTAATTAATAAACTGAACAATAAAGATTAAAAAAAAAAGTGACTGCCCCTGGAAAAGTGACAGGCCCTCTGCATCTCAGCATAGAGGGGCTGCCCTTCCAGGTCATGACCCACCACTGGCCATGACTGAAGACTGGCCAAAGACTGAAGATGCCCAGACTCGACCACCCCCATCACCCTCGCCGAGCCCAGAGTAATGCTCAAGGTAGTGAGTGGGTAAGCAGATCTCCTTTCTGGTCGATATGAGGGCTGCCTTCTCTGTCCTGCCCTCCCTTTTTAGGCCACTCTTCCCTTCCATGATCTCGGTTACGGTTATTAACAGCAAATCACCCTTTAATGCTCCGAAAACTGCTCTGGCCTTAGTGCCTTTTCACCCCGGCCTCTCCCTCACTCCACCTTTCCTAGAAAACAATTTTCTTGCCGGCACAGGCTTATCAGAAACTTAGATCTTTATCTCTAGGAAAAGTGGCAGTTCTGAAATTCAGGGGCCTGGAAACAGGCTTCAGGGCCTGCTCCCTCCTCCCCCTGCCTTTCCTAAATATTTTAAATAGCATACAACACTGAAACATTAATTGCTAGACATGTTTAGAAATATTTAATGGAAGGTATGTTGGAAGAAAGAAAGAAAGAAGTTCTAAAGTTAACTGTTGGCAAGAATTGTAAAAGGACCCGCTCACCTGGACGGTCCTGCCCCAGGGGTTCAGAGACAGTCCTCCTCTGCGTGGCCAGGCCTTACTCGGGGGGCCTCCGACAATGCTCGTTAGAACCCAGCACTCTTCCCCAGTATGTAGACGATCTCCTTCTCTGCAGCCCCTCCCTGGACTTGTCTCAGAGGCATATAGCTGGCCTCCGCTGGTAGGATTTTTCCGCCATTGGGTCCCAAATTTTGCTCTCCTAGCTAAGCCCCTATATCAGGCCGCTAAAGAAACACCAGTAGGCCCCCCTCTCCTCACCCTCCCTCCTTTGCCATGATTTTTCTAAGCTCCGGGAAACCCTTCTGGCATCTCTCTGTCTGTCTCTCTGTCTCTGTCTCTGTCTCTGTCTCTCTCTGTCCCTCTCTCTCTCTGTCTCTCTCTCTCTCTCTCTCTCTCTCTCTCTCTCTCTCTCTCACACACACACACACACACACACACACACACACACACACATATCTAGGCCTTTCCAACTAGTTATTGATGAAGGACAGAATAGCTATGGGGGTCCTCACCCAGCCTCTAGGGCCAGCCTTAACCCCTGTAGCCTACCTGTTCACTCAGCTTGATCCCGCAGTTCAGGAACGGCAGCCCTGTCTCCGGGCTCTGGCTGCAGCCACCACTCTCACCAAGGAGGCCCAGAAGATCTGCCTCCAGCAACCCTTACAGGTCTTCTCCACCCATAGGCCACAGGATCTTCTGTCCCACCGATCCTTTTCTCTCCTTGCCCCCTCTCGCATGCAGAAACTCCATCTTCTGTTCCTCGAGAGTCAGTCCTGACGTCTCCCTACCTCAGTCCCCAGCCCTGAACCCGGCCAGTCTTCTTCCCGCTGCCAGCACCCAACCTGAGGCAACGCACTCCTGCCCCGAGGTCTTCGAGGCCCTCACTCAACCTCGGGCAGGACTCTCAGATTTTCCTCTCTCTATCCGGACTTAACTAAACTGCACGTAACCCACCGCCCACAACCATCAGGTAAGATCGAGAGGATCAACGGCCTCCTTAAAGACCATCTAACTAAACTCTCTCTAGAAATTCACAGCCCCTGGCCGGACCTCCTGCCCATGGCCCTGACTGGAATCCAGGCCACACCAAGGAGCCCCATCTTCTTAAGCCTTTTGAACACCTGTATGGGAGACCCTTCTTGCTCAACCATCGTCTTCCTATTGACCCCCCTCTCCTGGCTACTTATCTTCCATACCTGCCCTTACTCAGGCAACTGCTCCGGGAGCCTGCTGACAGGTTTCTGCCCAGGCCAGAACCAACTGACCCGACTCCCGAGGACCAGCCCTCTAGCCCAGGACTCAGTCCTCCTCAAGAACTTTACTGCCAGGTTGTATTCAGCTCCAGGCCCAGAAAGGCAGCAAAACCAGACAAGTGACACTGTGGCAGCCTCAGGACCAGCTTTTACCTCCCAAGTGACACAACAAGATTGCTCTGAAGACTTCACCAACCAGTCCCTTGGGGAAATCATACTGCTGCACCCTCGTCCAGCACAGAAAACACTCCCTGTTTTTCTCTTACTTACCCCATAGCTCCTCCCATCATTAGGCCCACTGGTATCTATTCCTTTAATTTTATTCTTTGTTCCCTATCTCATGTGCTGTTTCACTGGTTTTTTTGCAGAACAAATTGCAGGCGTTCACCAAACAGAAGGTAGGAGAGATCTATCTGGCCTTGAATTCAGAACCTAGAGACACCTATGTCACCAGAATCTTTGAGACCCAGGGTAGACACCCCTGACGACACCCTCCCTCTCTCAGCAGGAAGTAGCTATGGAAAGCAAACCATCACCCTCTGACCTTGCCTGGACTCTCAATTTTTTAATATCACCAAAAGTGTGGAATGACAGATCCTCCCTTCCCCCAAATGGTGGGTTGAGTATGTTGTAACCTGCGTCTGCGCTGGGACATCCCCGAGACATTCAACCACCAATCAGTGCAAGCCGAGTGCCCAGGGCCCACCCCTTCCCATTCTGCCCTGGGCCCCACCACTTCCTGTTCCTCCACTCAAAAGGCGTGTTCACTGCTGCGTGTGTTGCTGTTCTCTCTCTCAGCGAGTCAGCCCGGCTGAGTCCTTCTCCTCCTCCTTCTCCCCTAATCCTGGTTTTTCTAGCCCACTTGTTAGTGTGGAATAAACCTCCTTTTTAACATGAAAAAAAAAAAAAAAGACTTAACACCAACCCCCTCACCCAACAATCCAAATAAAAATGGGCAAAGGTCCTGAATAGACACTTATGCAGAGAGGACATACAGATGGCCAACAGATATATGGGAAGTTGCTCAAAGTCACTAATCATCAGAGAAATGCACGTTAAAACCACAATGAGTGTTGGGCAGAGTAGGTGGCGTATTTGGTCTTCAGCTTTGGCACCAAGAAAAAGTCAGCTGTTCATTTTATTTCAAAATTAGGACACGTCGGCATGGAGACCGATGCTGTCAGTTGCACGATAAACCGACCTTTAGCCAATCCATTGCCCTCTTGAGCCCATCCCATTCTCCGGCCGGTTTGAAGGGTCCTGTGCATGATGTCAAGATGCAGGAACACTGTGATGAATTTTTTGAGGGTTTTTACAAAAATGGATAAGTACGGTGAGGTTGAGGAGAGGAATGTCTGTAATAACCTTGGCGAACACCTCATTGGAAAACGTGAATGTGAAGTTTCGCTGTGAAGATGTGGAGAAAGCTGTGATTGACTTGAAAGACTGCTGTGCTGGTTCACCAGGCAGCCCATTGCCGCCGAGCTTCCCCTGTTGCTCTCCTACCCCCCACCCCAACTCCCTGGCAGTGTGCTGCTGCCAACACGCAATGGGAGAGTGTGCACGAGGCAGCTTGCATCAGGTTCCTGCATCTGAGGTCCATTTCCTGAGAGCTGTGTGGCCCCAGGTGCAAGAAGCATCTATTGGAATCTGGTGGGAGTATCGTTCTCACTCTCTGTTTAGAGATTGTGGTCCTGGCAGTGGCAGTAAGGGCAGGAATGAGACAGGAGACAATCAAGAGACCATGAGAGCCGAAACCAGTTTGGCTCAGTGGATAGAGCATCGGCCTGCGGACTGAAAGGTCCTAGGTTCGATTCTAGTCAAGGGCATGTATCTTGGTTGCAGGCACATCTCCAGTAGGGGGTGTGCAGGAGGCAGCTGATCGATGTTTCTCTCTTTCTATCCCTCTCCCTTCCTCTGTGTAAAAAATCAATAAAATAAGAGAGAGAGAGAGAGAGAGAGAGAGAGAGAGAGAGAGAGAGATCATGAGAGATATGGGTGATTCTGAGCCAGGTCATTTTTACCATATGTCTGCTAGAAAAAATGGTAGTTGATTGACCAAACCAGTTCATAATGGGAATTAAAATAAAAACAATTAAAAAAAGATGGGTTTTTGAATAAAATGTGTAGTGATACAGTAAAAAACAAGCAGACAAAAAACAAAAACACAACGAGATATCACCCCACATCTATCAGAATGGCTATTATCAATAAATCAAGAAACAAGTGTTGGCAAGAATGTGGAGAAAGGGAATCCTCATGTACTGTTGGTAGTGATGCAAATTGGTGCAGTCACTGTGAAAAAAAGTGTGGTGCTACCTCCAAAAAATTAAAAATGGAACGCCTTATGACCCAGTGATTCTATTTCTGGGTATATGTGGAAGAAACCCAAAACACTAATTCTAAATATTATATGCACCCCTATGTTCATTGCAGTGTTGTTTACAATAGCCAAGATTTGGAAGCAACGTAGACACCCATCAGTGGATGAGTGGATAAAAATGCTGTGGTACATTTACACATGGGATAGTATTTAGCCATAAAAAAGAAAAAAAATTTTACTTTTCATACAATATGGATGGACCAAGGATATTATGCTAAGCTAGTTAGAGAAAGACAAATTCAATATGATTTCACTTACATGTGTGATCTAATGAACAAAATAAACTAACAAACAAAATAGAAAGAGACTCATAGATACAGAGAAGAGACTGACAACTGTTAAAGGAGAGTGGTATTGAAGGGCTAGGTGAAAAAGGTGAAATGAATAAGCAAAACAACAACAACAAAAAAACAAACATAAAAAGAACAACTCATAGTCACAGACAACAGTATGATGATTACCAGAGGGAAAGGCAGGTGGGGGGAGGTCAAAGTGGTATGGATAGGGGGTAAATGGAGATGGAAGGAGTGGTGAATACAATACAATATACAGATGGTGTATCATAGAATTGCACACATGAAACCTATATTATATTAACAAATGTCACCCCAATAAATTAAAAAAGAACTTACATCAAGATCCACAAACAAAACAAAACAAAACAAAAAACTCGTTTTGGATGTAAAGACCATACAGACTGAGAGTGGAGACATGCAAAAAGAAATTCCACGCAAATTATAACTAAGAGAAACCTAGGGTAACTATACTTATATTATACAAAATAGACTTTAAAACAAAGCCTGTAATAAGAGAGAAAAAAGGGCATTATCCTATCTAATAAAAGGGATTATGCTAATTGACCCTTACGCCATTGCAAAGGTGGCAGCACCTACAGCCAATAAGGAGGGAATATGCTAATTGACTGCCATGCCCTCAAAGATGGTGGTGCCCACAGTCACAAGATGGCAGTGCCCAGTCCCCTCAGCCCCACTGGGGCAGCAGGTGTGGCAAGAATGGGCCTGCCTCCACGCACCTTCCTCCAGAGTCCCCAGTCCCCTTAGTCCCCCAGCCGCCCAGGACTAGCCTGAGGTGCAGGCAAGCCTCAAATGGCAGCTGCCCAGCCACCCAGGGCCACCTGAGGCTCAGGTAACCAGGGCTGGCTGAGGCTTGCGCTGCCAGCAGTGGCAGCAGCAGGTGATGGGGCATTGCCTTCCCTTAATCACCAGGTTGCCTCCTGCGCCTGAGGGCTCCTGGACTGTGAGAGGGGACAGGCCGGGCTGAGGGCCCTCCCCTCCAGTGAATGAATTTTCATGCACCAGGCCTCTAGTATTAATAGTAAAGGGCTCAATCTAATAAGATGATATATAATGTTTGAAAATATCTATGGACCAAATATAAAAGTACCTAAATATAGAAAGCAAACATGAACATACCTAAAGGGAAAAATAAGCAAAACAATAAGAAGATGGAGCTTAAATACACATAAGGTCAATGGATAGATCATCCAGATACTGATTTAAAAAGGAAACATTGGTTTTAAACAACATTTTAGACTAGGTAGATTTAATAAATATGTACAAAACATTCCATCCCAAACAACAAAATACTTATTCTCAAGTGCGCAAGAAACAGTTTCCAGGATAGATAAGTATGCAAAGCCAAAAACAAGTCTTAATCAAAAGATTGAAATAATATCAAACATTTTTTAAGACCACAATGGTATGAAATTAGAAATGAATAAGTAGCAAAAAAAAAAATTGGGCAATTTACCAATATGTGGGAGTTAAAAAACATGATACTGAATAACCAATGGATCAACAAAGAAATCAAAACTACTTTGAGTGAACAAAAATTAAATGCAATATAAGAAGTTATGGGATGTAGCAAAAGCAATTCTAAGAATAAAGTTCATAGCCTAAGTGTCTACATCAAGAAATAAGAACAATCTCAAATTACAACTTAACCTTACTCATTAAGGAACTAGAAAAACAAACAGACAAACAAATGAAGCCTAAAGTTAGTAGAATAAAGAAATGAATAAAGAAATGACAAAGATTAGAGAAGAAATGAAATACAGACTAAAAAGACAGAGAAAAACCAATAAAATTAAGAACTGGTTCTTTGAGAAGATAAAGTTGACAGCCTTCAGTAAGATTCACCAAGAAAAAAAAAGAGACAGGACTCAAAATAAAATTAGAAATGGAAAAACTGATACCACAGAGGAGGAACCAAGATGGCAGAATAGGTAAACACCTATCTTTCTGCCCCACACAACAATTTCAAAACTACAACTCAACGACAGAACAAACATCATCCAGAATCACCAAAAAGCTGACTGAGTGAAAATTCCACAAATAAAAGTAAAGATAGGACACTGTGACTCAGAGGAGCAGCAGAGGGCAGTGCTGAAGATACACGCGGAGTCAGAGGTTTGGAGCCGTGCGCAGGCATGCACGAGAGAGGGCGAGCAGCTGCAAACCCAGCCGGCTTTCTTGAATGGGGAGGGAGACAAAAGTGTCCCACTGCACTGATTCCCCAGTTCCGGGCAAGGTCCAGGGAACACACACTCATACGGGGTGAAACTGGACAGTCCCTTAGAGGACTGTCCCTTAGAGGACATCTACCACACAAAGCTAATCGACCAACGCAGGAAAGCAGCCACAATGCAAAGACATGGAAATAAATCAGATGTGAAAGACATGGAGGGAAAAAAAAAACGACTGGACATAGAGTTCAAAACCACGGTTATAAGGTTTTTCAAGAGGCTCCTAGAAAAGACTGATGAATTTAATGAGACCTTCAAGGAAATGAACAAGACCTACAAGGAAATGAACAAGACTTACAAGGATATGAAAAAGGACCCACTAAAAATTAAGCGTACACTGACTGAAATAAAAAATATACAAAGACCTAAAAGCGGTTTAGAGGACTGCAAGAACCAAGTCAAAGATTTGAAATACAAAGAGGCAAAATCCACTCAGCTGGAAAAGCAAGAAGCCAAAAGAATCCAAAAAATTGAAGATAGTGTAAGAGGCCTCTGGGACAACCTCAAGCATACCAATATCCGAATTATAGGGGTGCCAGAAAAAGAGAACAAGATACTGAAAACCTATTTGAAGAAATAGTGACCGAAAACTTCCCCCACCTGGTGAAAGAAATTGACTTAAAAGTCCAAGAAGCGCACAGAATCCCAAACTATAGGAATCCAAAGAGGATCACACCAAGACACATCATAATTAAAATGCCAAGAGCAAAAGACAAAGAGAATATTAAAAGCAGCAAGAGAAAAACAGTTAGTTATCTATAAGGGAGCACCCATACGATTGTCAGCTCATTTCTCAACAGAAACTATGCAGGCCAGACGGGAGTAGCAAGAAATATTGAAAGTGATGAATAGCAAGAATCTACAACCAAGATTATTCTACCCAGCAAAGCTACCATTCAAAATTGAAGGTAAGATAAAGTGCTTTGCAGATAAGAAAAAGCTAAAGGAATTCATCACCACCAAACCAATATTATTTGAAATGTTGAAAGACATTCTTTAAGAAGAGGAAGAAGAAAAAGGTAAAAATAAAAATTATGAACAACAAATACACATCTATCAACAAATGAATATAAAAATCAAGTGAATTAAAAATCTGATGAACAGGATAAACTGGTGAATAGAACAGAATCATAGGCATAGAGAGGGAATGGACTGACAATTCTTGGGGAAAAATGGAGTGTGGGAGGTGCAGCAAAAGACTGGACAAAAATCATTTGCCTATGGGAGAGCTTTGGGGAGGAGGTAAGGGCAGAGGTGGAATGAGTATCAGGTGGAGGGGAGCTATAGAGGGAAAAACAATGTAATTAATAAACTTAACAATAAAGATTAAAATAAAAAATAAAACTGATACCACAGAAATATAAAGGACCTGAAGAAACTACTATGAACAATTATATACCAACAAATTGGAAAATTTAGAAGAAATTAGAAAAATTTTAGAATAATACAACCTACCATGATGAAATGGAAAATGTGAAAAGACCAATTGCTAGTAGGTCATTGAATTAGAAAATAGCTCCCAATAAACAAAGGTCCTGGACCAGATGGGTTTGCTGGTAAATTCTGCCAAGCATTCAAAGAATTAATACCAATCTTTCTCAAACTCTTCCAAAACAATGGGAGGGCAGGGGACTTTTCAAACCTCATTTTATGAGGCCAGTATTACCCTCATACCCAAACCAGATATGGATACCACAAGAAAATTATAAGCCAATATCTCTGATGAATACAGATGCAAAAATTCTCAAAAAATATTAGCAAACCACGTTCAATAATACAGTAAAAATATTATTGCCATGATCAAGTTGGAGTTATTCTAGGGGTGCCAGGATGGCTCAACATCTACAAATCAATGTGATATAGCACACTAACAAAATGAATGTTTAAAAAGCACAATCATCTGAATACATGCAGAAAAAGCATTCAACACCATTCAACATCCATTCAAGGGTAAAAAAAACCCTCTTATTAAATAGCATATAAAAGAAACATACCTCAACATAATAAGGACTGTGTATGACAAGCCCACGGGCAACATCATACTCAATGGTGAAAAACTGAAAGCATTTCCTCTAAGATCAGACAAGAGCCCACTCTTACCACTTTTATTTGACACAGTACTAGAAGTCCTAGCCAGAGCAATCAGGCAACAAAAGCAATAAAAGGCATCCAAATTGTAAAGGAAAAAGTAAAACTGTTTCTATTTACAAATGACATGATATTATCTTACCGAATAATAAACATGTAAATTGACCATACTGTTGCTTTGCCCACAGCCAATCAGAGTGAGCATGCAAATTAGAAGGCCAAAGATGGCGGCCACCCAGCTGCTCCAGGCGCAGAGTGGCTGGGCGGGCAGGACGCCTGCTATGAGAGGGTGCGGGAGGGGGCAAAGGGATCTGTAGGAGCAGAGTGCCGCAGTAAAGACAAGACTGCAGATTCCGGAGTCCACAGTGAAGATGAAGATGGCCAGTTAAGGACTCTGGCCAGAGTGAAGGCCTGGGTCCCAGGTTCCGGAGGAAAACTGGTGCTGGAAGCCAAGGAAGGCCTATTGCATGAATCTCTTTGTGCAACAGGCCTCTATAATAAAGAGGTAATATGTAAATTAGCCCTCATGCCCTCACAAGATGGCTGCCTACAACAAGGCTGGCAGGGGAATTAGTGAGGATGACCAAATGACTGAACAAGCAAGCTGTGTGGGAGGACCAGGCAGGCAGGGGGGTTAGTGAGGGATGACCAACTGACTGAACAGCAGGCTGTGTGTGGGGTGACCAGATCGGCTGGGGGGGGGGAGGGGCGTGAGGGGTGACAAGCCTGGCAGGGGGGGCAGTTGGAGGTGGCCAGGCTAGCAGGGGGCAGTGAGGGCAACTGCCCCGGCCTGCGGGGTCATTCAACAGGGACAACGAGGGGACGCACCTAAGGGAATGGAAAACAGACAGGGACACGAAGAAGGGAGGCAAGACAAAGTGTTCTGATCAAGCCTCAAAATTTTATTTCTGGTTGTTCTTTATATATGCTCTCAGAAGGGGAGGAGGTGAGGGTGTGGGGTAAAGGGCGAAGAGGGATGTAGCTCAATCTGTCTGGCGGGCTATTGTGGCAATTGCCGGGGCGGGGAAGTTCTGAGTTCCTACCAGGTGCTGGTGGCCGATAGTGGATGTGGATTGTGACTGCTGACCGTTAGGGACCATCCACAGCCCTTGCTGTTCTTTGTTCTGGCTCTCAACAGGCAACCAGACCAGCAGATGGGGGCAACCAGGCTGATGGGGGGGGGGGGGGCAGTAAGAGGCGACCAGGATGGCAGTGGAGGTAAGTGAGGGGAGACTAGGCCAGAAGAGGGGTGCAGTTTGGGATGGCCAGGCCAGCAGGGGAGCAGTAAGGGGTGACCATGTTGGCAGGGGGGCAGTTAGGTGCAACCAGGCCAGCAGGGAGAGGGCAGTTTTGGGGCAACCAGGCAAGCAGGAGGGGCAGTTGGGGGTGACAGGCTGGCAGAGAGGGGCAACCAGGTCAGCAGAAGAGATAGTTAAGGGCAATCAGGCTGGCATGCAGAGGCAGTGAGGGGGGATCAGGCTGGCAGGAGGTGGGGAGTGCAATTAGGGGTGACCAGGCAGGCAGGCAAGTGAGCAATTAGGAGCCAGCTGTCCAGGATTGTGAGAGGGATGTCTGACTGCTGATTTAGGCCTGATCCCTGGATCGGGCCCAAACCGGCAGTCAGACATCTCCCAAGGGGTCCCAGATTGGAGAAAGTGCAGGCTGAGCTCAGGGGGAACCCCCCTCCTTGCACAAATTTCATGCACAGAGCCTCTAGTATGTATAGAAAACCCTAATGACTTCATAAAAAATTTAATAAATGAATTTAGTTGAGTCGCAGGATATGAAATCAATGTACAAACACCTGTTGCATTTCTATACATTAATTACAAACTAGTAGAAAGAGAAATTTAGAAAATAATCTTTTACAATTTCATGAAAAAGAATGAAATACCTTGTAATAAATTTAACCAAGTAGGTGAAAGATTTGTAAACTGAAATTAAGACATTTATGAAAGAATTTGAAGATGATACAAATAAATGGAAAGATATACCATGCTCATGAACTAGAAGAATCAACATTGTTCAAATATGCATACTACCCAAAGCAATCTACAAATTCAATGCAACCCATATCAAAATTCCAATGGCATATTTTATAGAAGTAGAACAATCCTGAAAGTGTTTATGGAACTCCAAAATACTCTGAATAGCTTAAGTAATTTTAAGAAAGAAAAACTAAGCGGGAGGTATCATGTTCCCTGATTTTAAACTACATACAAAGCTATAGTAATTAAAATAGTATGTTATTTGCCTAAAAACAGACACATAGATCAATGGAAGAAATAAACCCTACATATATGGTCAATTAATTTACAATAAAGAAGTCAAGAAATTGGGGAAGAGCTGTCTCTTCAATAAATAATGTTGGAAAAACTGGACCGCTGCATGCAAAGAATGAAACTTGACCATTATTTTACATCAGACACTAAAGTTAAAATAAACAAACTTCATTTAATAAACTTGAATTAAGGCCTGAAACCATAAAACTTCCAGCAGAAACTATAAGGGGGTAATTTCCTTGGTATAAGTTCCAGCCATGACTTTTTCAGTCTGATTTCAAACACAAAAATAAACGAGCAGTACTCTATCAAACTAAAAAGCTTCTGCACAGCAAAGGAAACAATGAATAACAAGAAAAAGCAACCTACTGAATGGGAGAATATATTTGCAAGTCATTTCTCATAAGGGACTAATATCTAAAATATATAAAGAACTCATACAACACACTAACAACAACAAAAAATCAAACAATTAGCAGAAAATCTAAATAGACATTTTCCCAAAGAAGACATGCAGATAACTTATAGCACATGAAAAGAAGTTCAATATTATTAATCATCAGGAAAATACAAGTCAAAACCACAATAACACCTCACATCTAATAGAATGTGTATTATAAGAAAAAACAACAAGTATTGGGGAGGATGTAAAGAAAGCAAACTTGTGCACTGTTGATGTGAATGTAAATTGGTACAACCACAGTGGAAAATAGCATGGTGTTTCCTCAAAAAATAAAAAATAGAACTACCATATGATACAGCAATTTTTCTTCTGGATATTTATTTGAAGAAAACAAAACACTAACTCAAAAAGATATGTATATTCCTATAATCATTGCATCATTGTTTCAATAGCCAAGATATGGAAATAACCTAATGTTCATTGATGGGTGAATGGATAATTAAATCGTGGTATATTAATCAGCAATGGAATATTAATCAGCCATAAAAAGAATGAAATCCTACCATTTGCAACAATATGAATGGACCATAAAGATATTATGCCAAGTGAGGTAAGTCAGAGAAAGGCAAATACCATATGATTTTAATTATATGAGGAATTTAAAACAATAATAATAATAATAAAACCTTAAGCTCATAGATACAGAGAACAGATTTGTGATTTTTATGATTGTTGGGGTTGTGGGGGAGGAGAGAAAGGGGGAGGTAAGAAAAATGAGAGAATGGGGTGAAAAGGTAAAAATTTTCAATTATAAGTTCTAGGTGTGTAATGTATATAGCATGGTGATTGGTTAACAATAGAAATTTAGAAAATTTCTGTATTGTATATTTGAAAGTTTCAAACAGAGTAGATAATAAAAGTTCACATTACAGAAAAAAATGTAACTCTGTGAGGTTGCTGGATGTTAATTACACTGACTATGGAGATCATTTCACAATATGTACACATATCATATCATTATGTTGTATGCCTAAAGCTAATTCAATGTTATATGTTAACTATATCTCAATAAAACTGGGAGAAAAAAACAACTAATTGCTTGCCCCTTCACCCCCCCCCCAAAAAAAGTGAATGATTAAACATGCAAAAGGTGAGAGAATCATCCATCACTAGTGGGTCTAAATAGCAGGAGATGGGAAAGGAGTGTAGGAGTCAGTCATCCAGCCAAAGGCAGGTGATGCCAGAGGAAAGTCTGGCTACACACAAAGGAGTGAAGAGCAGCAGTAGTGTTAATTATTCAAGCACATGGAAGACTTTCCTCTCCATTACTCAAATCTCTTTAAGTAACAATGAAGTGCTTGAATAAAAAATAATGAACGTATAAATGCTGGGTGTATGCATGACCACGCCAGCCCAAGGCCAGGAGAGGAGAATGGAAGTGTATTGGAGTAAGGTTTTCACGTAGGTGAAGTAGCACTCTGTGATAAAGACACATGCCCTAAGTTCTACTGTAAAATAACACAAGCTATAACTAACTAGAGGCCCAGTGCACGAAATTTGTGCATGGGGGGCGGGAGATGTCCCTTAGCCCAGCCTGCACCCTCTCCAATCTGGGACCCCTCGAGGGATGTCTGACTGTCCCTTTAGGCCTGATCTCAATAGGATCAGGCCTAAATGGGCAATCAGACATCCTTCTCACAATCCAGGACTGCTGGCTCCAAACTGCTCACCTGCCTGCCTCCCTGATTGCCCCTAACTTCTTCTGCCTGCCCACCTTGATCACCCCCTAACCACTACCCTGCCAGCCTAATTGATGTCTAACTGCTCCCCTGCCAGCCTGTTTGCCCCCAACTTCCCTCTTCTGCTGGCCTGGTCAGCCCTAACTGCCCTCCCCTGCTGGCCTGATCACCCACAACTGCCTTCCCTTGTAGGGCCTAGAACCTCCCAACAGCCCTCCCCTGCTGGCCATCTTGTGGTGGCCATCTTGTGTCCACATGGGGGCAGGATCTTTGACCACATGGGGGCAGCCATCTTGTGTGTTGGAGTGATGGTCAATCTGCAAATTACTCTTTTATTAGATAGGCTAGAGGCCTGGTACATGGTGGGGGCCAGCTGGTTTGCCTTGAAGGGTGTCCCAGATCAGGGTGGGGGTTCCCTTGAGGTGAGGGGTGGCCTGGGCGAGGGGCCTGTGGAGGTTTGCAGGCTGGCCATGCCCCCCAGCAACCCAAGCAGAGGCCCTGGTATCTGGGATTAATCTATGTCTACAATTGAAACTTTGTAGCCTGGAGCGAGTTAAGCCTTCTGCTCACTTCGGGGAGGTAGGCATTTCTGTTTGAAACCTTGTAACCTAGAGTGGAGGCCTAGGCCGGCAATGGCAGGCTTAAAGCTTGGCTTCTTCCGTTGCCAGGGAAACCCAAGCCTCTGTTCTCTCCAGCTCAGTGGCTGCATCCATTTCTGTATCTTTTATAACTGAAACTTTGTAACATTGAGTGGAGACCTAGGCCCACAAAGGCAGGTGGGAAGCTTGGCTTCCTCTGTTGCCAGGGAAACCCAAGCCTTCCTCTTGCTCTCAGTGGTGGCAGTCATCTTGGTTTGGGTTTATTTGCATAATTTGCTCCTGATTGGCTGGTGGGCGTGGCTTGTGGGTGTGGCAATAGTACAGTCAAATTTGCATATTACTCTTTTATTAGATAGGATGAGCCAAGAAAGGAAATACAGTAAAATTATAAAAAATATTCAGTGCAAAAGACAGCAGAAAAAGAGACAAAAGAGAACAGAGTAAGATTGTAGATTTAAACCAATCATATCAGTAATTACATTTGATGTAAATGGTCTAAACCAGTGGTCAGCAAACTCATTAGTCAACAGAGCCAAATATCAACAGTACAACAATTGAAATGTTTTTTGAGAGCCAAATTTTTTAAACTTAAAGTTCTTTTAATGCCACTTCTTCAAGACAGACTTGCCCAGGCCATGGTATTTTGTGGAAGAGCCACACTCAAAGGGCCCAAGAGCCACATGTGGCTCTCAAGCCGCAGTTTGCCGACCACTCGTCTAAACCATATGTATGATCTACAATAATAATCTGCTTCATGTTGATATTTACTGCTGTGTTGCTGACAATTACCTGAAAGAGAAGTTGGGGTGCTTCACTGGATTGGAAAAGTTTCGCTAAATTAGAAAGCAGGTCTAATTAAGCAAGTTTATTCTATACTAGAGGCCCAATGCACAAAATTTGTGCAAGAGGAAGCCTTCCTTACCGCTGCTACTGACACTGGCTTCCCTCTGGCACCCAGGACCTAGGCTTCCCTCTGAATGCAGCAGGCACCTGGGACTTGGGCTTCCCTTGCAGCCCTGGCTTCGCCACTGGCGCCAATTGCACACATGGGTTTCTATCTGTCATTGTCAATCGGGAATTTGGTTAACACTTCTATTATAGAGAAAAGGTGAATAGTGATATTAGAATATTTCTTCTAATTAATTTCCTTTCAATGTGCATGAATTTATGCACTGAGCCACTAGTAGATAGATAATTCAGAATTGAATGGACATGATGCATTCCAATAAAATATTATTTACAGAAGCAGGCAGCCCATCAGGCCATACTTTACTAGTGCCTTAAGTACCTTAATTTAAAAAGCATAGGCAGACTGGGGGTTGGGGGGGGGGAAGCAAGAGCCAAATACATGATACCTGCAAAAGAACTTTAATGACATGGATAGATTCAAAGTGAAAGAATGGGAAAAGATATGCCTTACTCATATTAACTAAAAGAAAGCTGGAGTGTATATGTTCATATTAGCCATTCTAGAGCAGAAAGAGGGGTAGGTTAGAGAAAGAGATAGTAAGGCCCAGCCAGTGTTGCTCAGTGGTTGAGCATTGATTGACCCAGGATCCAAAAGGCTACCAATTGATTCCTGGCCAGGGCACATGCCCGGTTTGTGGGCTCAGTACCCTATGGGGGTGTGTGCAGGAGGCAGCTGATAGATGATGTTTCTATCTCTCTATCCCTCTCCCTTCTTCTCTAAAAAATCAATAAAAATATATTTAAAAAAGAGAGAGAACAATCAAATAGAAAAATGCCCAAGCAAATCAGGTTGCCAGCATTTCATTGCCAGACAGCTAGGACCAAACAAGACCCTGTCTGACAGACAGACAATGGCTAGCTCAACCGCCAGCACGTGGGTGTGGCTTCAGCCCTTACTGCACTGGAAAAGGTCAAAAGAGCCAAAAGAATGAAGAAATCTTTGGAATTCTGTCCGAGCGGCAGGAAGGAATAGTTACCAACAGTGTGGGCTCTGGTGTCAGACTTCCTAGATTCAAATCCTAATCGCACCATTTACAAGCTGAGGGGCAGTCAGGGAGTTTCTTAATGTCTTTTAGTTTGGAAAATGGGGATGATAAAGTTTATACTTTAAGGGCTTCCGAGGAGGATCACATGAGTTCATGATTTTGAAGCACTTAGTACAGCACCTGGCACACAGTAAGCACTCGATTAATGTGAACTATGCTGATGGTCTTGATGTTGCCACCACTGTTGGTATTTCTTTTCTAGGCTTTGGAGAAAATAATAATAATAATAAAAAATCTCACCCTATGTGCGCAGCGGTCTTTAAGTTGACACAGTGACCTCTATCCTCAAGGAGCAGCCAACAAAATGTTCTTAAATATAAGCACCTTGGGAGGTAGCATGAGCTTAACCCAGGTCAGAACAAATTCAGCTTGCCATGTGTGTCTCCTTTACCCTCACAATATAGCCACACTCAGTAATTCTGACACCAGCGGTATGCACCCGTAATTTCCTACACCACCAGCTGGGTGACCGATAATTCATCTCAGTCCTGACTGCCGGCTCTACCTAAACGCAGCATAAGATCCCCCAGGTTCAGGGCTCAGTCCCACGAGACTACCCCCCCACTTCGGACAACAACCACAAGTCCTGGTTATCACCTGTGCTGCTGACCAACCTGCTATAGATTAGAGGTTCCCACAACTTCCTTCTCAGGTTCAATGAATTTGCTAGAGCAGCTCACAGAATGCAGAGAAACAGGATATAACCCCGGACCAGCCAGATGGCAGAGATGGGTAAGGTGAGATGCAGGGAGAGTGGGGAGCTTTCCTGCCCTTTCCCAGTGCACTTCTCTCCCTGCATTTCCACATGTTCACCAACTCAGAAGCTCTCTGAACCCCCCTCCTTTTGGTTTTTATGGTAACTTCATTGCACAGACATAACTGACTAAACCATTGGCCATTGGCAAACTATTCAACCTTCAGCCTCTCTTCCTTCTGGAGATCCACCTCTCCAATCACGTGGTGGGTGCCTAGGGATTTTCCAAAAGCCACCTCATTAACATAAGAAAAGACACCTTTATAACTCTCCTCACAGAACATTCTGAGGGTTTTAGGAGTTCTGTGCCAGAACTGGAAGACCAAAGGTGCAGTTGTTATATAAATCACTCACACCAGGGCTTGGCCAATGGGCCTGTAGGTCAATTTGGGCCCACCACCTGTTTTAGTGTAATTTGCAAGCTAAAAATAGTTTCTACAATTTTATACAGTTAAAAAAAATCAAAATGAAAACATTGTGTGACCCATGAAAATTATAAAATTCCAATTTCAGTGTCTGAAAAGTTTTATTGGAATATGGTCATGCTCACTCATTTATATATTGCTTCCAGCTACAACAAGAGTTAAGTCGTTGCAACAGGGACCTGGTGGCTAATATATTTACTATGAGGCCTTTTAGAGAAAAAACATTGCCAACAAGCTAGATTTAACCCACCCTTGAATTTCCCCTTTATTTCCAAATGACAACAACATACAAACTACACCTTGGAAGCAGCCAATCCAGACATCCCCACCCCAGGCCTCCGCACCTTGTTCAGGTCCTCACCTTGGTTTAGCGACCTTCTTTTGCTGGATGTTTAACCTTCCTGGGAGCAACTTTAAGTCCAGCGTCTGGTCCTCCCTCTACTGCTAGAGCAGAAAACCTCTTTGTGTGCTGCTAGGGAGGGCCTAGGCCTTCTCCCCCACCCTCCCTTCCCATAGTTTTCAGCTAGTAATTAATTACTCCCAGCTTTCTCCTATGTTTTTCCAGAGGGTCAATCAGGCTTAGCAATAACCACCTGATTCCATTATGCTTTCAGTCCATGAATCTCCATCACTTGGTACATCACATTCGCTAACGTATTCCATTCCAGATGATCACCGGTGGGAGTTTTAACGTGGGACCACTTCCTTGTCCTGGTGGCTATTAGTGGCCCATCTACTCCCAGTGATGGGTCCTCACTGCAAACAGGGTGATGAATGGTCTAACCACAAACCCCCATCTCCAAGTCTTCTTTCTGGGACTCTACCTGGTTAGGATTACTAAGTTTAACAAATATAAATACAGGACTCATGGTTAAAAATGAATTTCAAATATGTCATTTTTAGTAGAAATATTATGGTTGGGACATAATGTTGTTGCTGTTGTTCTTTATCTGAAATTAAAATTTAGCTGGGCAAAACTAGAACAGGTTGGGTTCCTCAGGAAGCTAGTGTGAGGTGGACTATAGTCAGTAGGGTGTCACTAGAGAGAGCTTTAGTTCCACACCTGTGGAGGGAGGCCACAGAAGCAAGACAGATGGAGGACAGACTCAGTGACACACGAAGCTGACCCATGGGAGCTCTGGCACTACGGTGGCCCTATAGAGTCATTCTGAGTTGGGCTGAGTTTCCAAGACTTTATACTCACACACAGAGAAGCCACTGGATGAGGGGACACACCCTGGGGAAGAGGTCTGTACAGCCCAGGCAGTTCTGAAGGGGCAGACAGCTGAGAATTATATGCGGACGGCACTCCCAGCACCAGGGGAAAAAGGTCTTTCCTGATGTGGAATCCAAGGAGCAGCGGGTGCAGCACAGTGCCCACTGCATTTGCAGACAGGATGAGAGAACAGATGATATTTATGGACAGTCCCACTTGCGTATCTATGATTAAATGAGGTAATATGTGCAAAGTGAAGGTGCCTAGGAGAGACATGGCATACAGATTTGAGCACCGAGTAGTGGCTACTTTGGCGTCTCTAGAACTCTGGGAGGGTCATCCAGTGGGCGTGGCAGTTTGGGAATAACCAGGTGCTGGACTGGGGTATGTTTGTCGACCTCTGAGGTGATGGCTGGCACCTTTGCAGAGAGTGTCACTGCCTGACTGGGCTGAGTTTGGCTTCTTCCTCTAAGTCCGGATTTTAAAAAAGGAATGTTTTTTAAAAATATTCAAAGTTAATTATTTTCATTTTCCAATTACAAGGACCAAATTCTTACTCTGTAAGCGGCAGAAGGTAGTGGGAAACATGATCACAAGGTGAGGATACAGTGTCTCCTGTGGATGCACACTGGCATACAGCTGTGGTGTTACCTTCTCTGGCTTCCGTTCTCAGACGTTATGGTGAGAGAGTTGGGTTGGGTGTTCTGTGAAGACCCCTCTAGTATTCTCTTGTAATCCTGTGATTACGAATGTGGCCTCTTAGCAATGAGTTTGGGACACTGACAATGCTAGATGGCTGGACACAAGATCCTAGCAATTTTAGAATGACGTCGTAAATAGATGTTAGAAGTATTTTAACCACAGTTTCTTAAATAACTCAGCTTTGGGGCCAGATCATAGCACATTGCTTGGAGGGAAAATAGTGAAGCATATTAATTTCATTCTTATTTTATGTCTTGCAGTGAATGTAAGAATAGGTATCTTAACATCACATTGCAAAGTCTGGAAGGATATGACTATATTTCCTTTATGGGTTTTCTCTTTTTGCTTTATATTTTAATGACGAAAGACATCAGCAGCACATGCCTGGGCTACCCACTAACAGAGACACTTCTAGAGAAGGTTACAAAGAAGCTCTATAGGCCAAAGCAGCATGTTCTTAAACTTTTTTTTTTTAAGTTTGGGGCAGTTTTATTGTAAATTTGTTGTATAACTAAGGGACCTTTCTTTTGGTGGTGTGAGGTGTTAACTAGTTAATCAAACAGGCCAGTAGCAGATAGAAATAGTTGATGCTGTGTACCTAACTAGCCCCTGAGTAAAGCCATAAGAAAAACAGGGTCATTCTGGTTTCCCGTAGGAATGAATATAAAAGTAACAGCTATAATTTATCAAGACTTGTATTATTTCAGAGCATTCCTCTTTCATATATAAAAATCAAAAGAGGTTAAGTAATGCTGTTATCAACATTTTACAAAAGAAACAGAGGTTCTGAGGATTAAGAAGAGACTTGTCCAAATTCACACAAATCTAGTTTTTAACATTTTTAATATTTAGCCCCAAATGTTCTCTTCTGTTGCCTTGCCTATGCCAATAAATGAGCAAATCTCCATTGTATTTATGGCTGTGTATATCTAGTTCTAGTTATGATGTCTTTCTAGAGAAAACAGTCCATTTCAATATTTGGAGGAGCTAGTAAATTGCAGAAGTTTTGACATGGGAACAACCCAATAAAATTCCACCACAATAGTGTTTTAGATTGTTGTTTTTTCTTTTAAATGTTGCATATGAATTAGCAAGAGGTCAAAACAAAACACACTTGTTCCAATATGTGATTGTGTTAAGCAGTGATTATTTTATTGATTAGGTAGATTAAAGTTAAATAAATTACAACAATAAAAGAGAAAGTCCCAGTTATTCTTTTGTTCAGAATTATTCAGAATCTGTGGGTACAGATGGGAAATCGTGGCTTAGAGTGACATGATCCCCAAGGTCACAGCAGCTGGATGAAAGGGGAAAAGCCCTATCACACACTTCACCTTCAGATGCTTCGGCTTCAAACAGGCCAGGAATGTGCAGCTGGAAAATGACACCTGGATCCTGAAGAACTGCAGTCTCTCACTTGACTTTTCACCTTGTGACCTTGAGGGGAATAAGATTGTCAAAATGCCTATGATCAGAACTCCTCATCTTAAAACACTCACGCCAGAACTCTTTCTCTGTCATAACACATGTGCTGCGCGATACGCTGAGACCCAACCACCTGTGTGGCTTCAAGAGAGCACATTATCAGTTGAAAGACAATGCTTTGAAATAGGGTCCAACGTACCTCTGAGGTCGGGATGGGTGGTTTTATTTACTTTCCCGGGGGGGAAGCTATCTACTATAGATTAAAGAGGAACCAGAGAATTATCTGGTTTGATTCTGACATCAGAAGTGCAGATATTTGGAAAGTGCTTTAAAGCAACTTGATAATGAGTGAGAGTGGAACCTGCCAAAATGATATCTTGACTTAAAAGCATTTGGTTGTACGTTCTATTTTAGCAGTGAGCCCACACCTTTTCGTCGTTAATCAAGTGCTGCTTGCAGAAAGGAATGAGTCAAATCTTTATCCCTTCCCCTCTGTAAAAACAAACTTTCAACCATATGAAATTACTCTTTAGACCTTGATCAAACTCAGCTGTCCTCATATTACTCTGCCATAGCAAAAACAAAACACATTCCAGTACAACCTTCTCTGGTAGTGAATATATAATTCCTTACCCACAGTTAAGGGAACCAAGATCGCTCAGATATCAAGCAAGACTGGGGTTTCTAAAATTTTTTCCTTAAAGGAATATATGCTAGTTTAATAACTAACCATTTTGGTTGCTACCACATACAATTAATTATTATTATTACTAATATGGCTGTTACTATGAAATTATATTCATATCCAGGCCCTCTGTATCCAGAAACAGCAACACACGTATTTAAATACTTTAAAAGCAGACTGGCATTCATTAGACACATTGATCTTGAACATGAAACTCTACTTACTTTTCTACAGACATGAATCTGAAAGGAGTATTTTTAAAAGCTGTGATGACACAACACAACCAATATAATTAATAAGTGTGTGTATGGGGGGGTGGGAATTGCAGAAACCCTTATTTTGAGAACACAACAAAAAATTCCCTCATAACTGCCTGGGTATTTTCAGGGGTGGAGAGATTTAAAATCTAAATCTGTATGAAAATGCTTCTATTAGTAAGGTATAAAACCAGGACTCAGAGTCATTGAGGAGGGATTCGGCCCCGGTCAAAAAGCTGCAGAAGCTTTCCCCCAGACACACACATGTATTTGATGAGGGCAAATTGCTGGAAAATCTCTACGTCAGATTTTCCTGAGGTGCCCTCCTGGCTGCAGGACCCCAGGACCTGTCTAGATCCCTCTCTGCTCTCAGTGGTCTGGTCTGGCTGAAGCATGTTTGAAAAATGAAGCTGGCAGAAATAGACGTATTCAAGGGCGTTTAGGAATAAGTTAAACTGGATTTTCTCCTGCTCTCCAGAGGACCAGAGCACATCCTTTAAAACGATATCAGAAAAGGGACAGTTCACTATTGTCCCTTTCGGAAGGCCTCTTAGTTTTATGCTGGCCTCACCTTTTCCCTCTACCAAAACCTCAAACCATATAAATGACCACTTCTTGGTATGGAATAAACCAAAACATGAACAGCTCTGGTGATTATGCCCTTCCCCAAACAGGCTCTCTTTATATTATAAGTCAAGGAGGGCAAAGGGCCAGACGGCCCATGTTTCAGGCTTTTCCGCCACTACTCAACTTTCTTGTAGTGACTCAACTCCGTCATTATAGAGCAAAAGTAGCCATAGACTAATTATAATAATAATGCATGGAACTAACTGTGTTACAATAAAACTTTATTTACAAACACAGTTGAGGGGATGGCTTTGGCCCAAGGGCCATAGTTTGCCTGCCCCTGTTCCAGTTAACCACAAATGGTGCTTCTCTTCTGAAAACTGCGGAGTGCTTCCCATAGTTGTAGCCAGTTAATGCCCGCACAATATTTAGTACTCCCACAGTGGAGACACAGCTGTGGTAGGAGCCTGAGACCCGAGGATTCAGTTTATGACCCCCTGCTGCCAACCAGCAGGATCAGAAGCTGATAGGAACCTGGAGGGGTCTGTGGCTGTTTCACTGGGAAACCTGCACTTGTAGCTGTGCTGCTTTTGCTAATCTTGGGTCAGCGACCAGGAGCAGAGGACACTGGCCGTTCTGGTGCTGTGGTGGCAGGTGCAGACACAGAGAAAGGTAATAAACTATGGGTAATGTGCTACTTCAGCAGCCTTAAAGGGCAAGGGCAGCTTCGAGGCGTCAAATATAAGTCGGCACTAAGGAACTCATTGCTGAAGCAATTGGGCTGGTCAACTCAGAGGTCAATTTGCTCAGCCCATGGCTAAAAAACAGACAAACAACAATAACACCCAAATATATCAAAGTTGTAGAGCAGCAATAGCCAAGAAACACTGAATTCCCTACGGGCAGAGAAAATCTCACCCATCACGTTAGCCAGCTCTCATATCACCTGCAGAGGGAGAGGTGACTTGCCCACCTGGTTTGTGGAGGTATTCCCAAATCTCAGCCATTGGGTTTCCAATCTGCTATTTTCCTCTAAAGAACCTGAATTTAAAGGGCATTTACCAACCATATAAGGACTCATCATGTCATGAGATTATGATGTGAAATCCCTGGTTCCCCTTAAAGACAGTTTTCTGTTGGGATAGAAATGGTGCCTGAGGACATCGGAAGGTTATGGAGGGGGAACAGACTGCATTGTGTCACTGGCTCGATGCAGCTGACAAAAAGTGCACAGGATAAAGCATTAAATGGCCATCTTCCCACGAGTATAAATGCTGGTCTCTCATATTGTATGATAACATGGCAAGAACAGACTGAGTAGTTCTTAAATCAAAGTTTGCATTGATCTGTTTCCCTGCTAACAAATCAAAGGCAAATGTTATCCTCATGTCTTTGGTGTCTGTGACATAGAGGATCCCTCGGGCAATGAAGGCATTGCCGGCCTTGGATTTGGGGTACGTCGTGTTGATGTGCTGCACCACAGAGAATGTCCTCTCGTCTAGCTGGGCCACCAGAATGCTCGAGCCATCCACACTGGAAGCATAGATAATCCAAAGGCCCTTTTCATCCACAGCTAAATTGAAGTAAGTCTTGGAGTTGGCAAAGAGGTATTTTCGATCAAAGTACAAGGCATTTTCAAGCTTCAGAGTTCGGGACGTTTCTTTGCCAAATTCAAATCTGAAATGTGTAAAAAAATAGTAGATATGAGTCGCCACTTTTTCCAACAAGGGTGGTTTTCTAAGCTCCCCTATTAAACTGAGGCGGGGCCTGAGCCTATGCATTTCTAGTTAGCTCCCAGGTCATGCGCATCCTACTGGTCCAGCCCAGCGCTATGGGCAGTGAGGTGTGAAGGATGGTGATGGCATCTGGGTGTCCATCTCCCAGCCATGTGCGCCCAGGAGAAGTCCTTCACCTCCAGAGTTCTCGTGGTGGCTGACCTCCTGAAATGCCTTCTCAAAGGTTCCTGGAGCTACAGGGGGCTCCAAAGATCACCTAGTTCAGTCCTTTCGTTTTGCAAGAGAAAAAGGAGAAGTGACAGGTCCAGGATACAAGTAACTCACAGAGCCAACTCCAAGTTTGGGGGTGTTTTACTGGGAAACCTGTACATGTAGGTTCTTCCTCCACCCCATGCCGAAATTTTAAGTAAAAAATCTCACAGCAGCCCTGCAGCGTGGTTCAGTGGTTGAGCATCGGCCCATGAACAGGAGGTGGCAGTTGGATTCCCAGTCAGGGCACATGCCTGGGTTACAGGATTGCTCTCCAGTGGTGGTGGTGGGAGGTGTATTCAGGAGGCAGCTGATCAATGATTCTCTCTCATCACAGATATTTCTATCTCTCTCCCTTCCTCCCGGAAATCAATAAAAATATATTTAAAAATTTTCCACAGCAGGCTAAGTAAGATGGTCACCAGCGGGAAGAGATGCAGCAAAGTCATGGCTGGTGGGTGACTGGACAGAGGGAGCTGTGTGTGGCGTCCCATGCCCTCAGCCCCTGGAGGCTGTCTGATGTGACCAGCTCCAAATCTAGACTGAGTCATAAAGGGAATTTATGATTCCAGAGGCACCTGCCTGCAGGAATGAAAGTTCGGACATTGTTACAAGAAAGGAAAAACACCAGAGGGTGCCATTGAGCAGCAGAAGAAATGTGCAGCCCGTGAGTCTGGGGATGTGCACTGTGCCTAACAGACCCGATTCCAGTGAAGAAACAGTGGAGTTTGGAAAGAACCAGAGAGGAGGGAGCCTGAGAGGCCTGGCTGCCCACCTCAGCTTCCTCCGAATGCCTGGAACACAGGACTGCCTTTCAGTCCCGGTCTGGTGCTGGTAGGGACCCCGTTCAGGGTGTGGCACCTTCCTGCCTAGGGAGCCCTGGGTTCTGGCTGCTTCCTGTCTCAGATGACGAGAAAGCTGCCCCTCTGACCACTCCGGGCCACCTTCTCTCAGGCTCCAACTTTACTCTCGGGGTCCAGACCCGGCAATGAATGCAGACCCAGGAAGGGGTTGGGCCAGGGGCTCACGCTTGTGTCCTGACTGACCTCTGAGTGCGTGCCAGGCCCTGAGGGCACAAACTGATGGGATCAGGTAACTAAAGCACCACAGTAGGTGCTGTCTGGGATGCGGAAGAAGGTGCTGTGGAGACCACATGACTCACCTCACTATGGTGTTGGATCCTCCTTTGTGGTAGTAGAGAGAGTTGTTGTAAACGGCATGCCCACAGCCATGGAAATAATACGGGAGGTGGATGAGCGAGTAACTGCCATTCAGCAGGGAGGGCTGGTCTTTGAACTCCTTCACCCTGATGCCTGCAGGAGAGAAGCCCAGCACTGGCTGTTACCTGTTGGCCTGGCAATCACAGCTGGGAAGGAGTCTAGTGGAGGGGGTAGGGGAGAGGAATGGAAAGAAGGTAAATGGAGGGAAGTGAAGGGAGGTGTCCCGTAAGGAGGGTCCTTGTCCAGCTTGAAAAGTCTCAGACTCTCAAACTCACAATGCTATGGTTTCCCTCTTGACACTTTGCCTAAAAGTGGATAAGCTACACTTGGGCTGCCCTGGTCATGTCCCTGTGACCTGACCAAACTCAAAGTCCAGTTCTCTTCTACAGATTCCGATTTGTCTTTTGAACGCAGTCTCCGCAGAGTCAGCTTTGCTCCAGGAAAACTGTCACCCCTCCCCACCCCGCGCTCGATTATTTATAAACTTTTCTATCAGACGCCATAGGCCTAACCCAGGAACAGTTGTTCAGTCCCCTCCTGCCTCCTCCTCCCTCCACAGCAGGCACTGCTCATTCACATTCTTGCTCTTTCTTTTTGACCCCAGAATGCTTCTCGGCTGGTCATCTGGGCAGTCGCCACCAGCTGGACAGTTAGCCTGGATGAAATGACGCCGCGTATCTCAGCTATTGCTCCGACCAGTGAGCGTGGCTAGACCCCTTCTGGAATGAGGGCACCGCTTCCGGGACCAGCAGTTCTTGACCACATCTCTTTGAGGCAGCGTGACTAGGGTCACATGCAGGAGCAGTGTCCCTGGGAGAAGGCACTTCACCTTCTCCCGGGGGCTCTGTTCAACAGATACCTTAGACCGATGACCAAAAGCGCTCTCCCACGGGCAGAGCCAACCTGAGACAGGTGGACAGTGCAGAAGCCTTCATCTCCGACATTCCTCCCCACGGTGTGTTTGGGCTTTCTGAGGCCATCGGTCATAACGCTGTATGGTTTCCCTTGGATACTTTGCCTAAAGCTACACTGGGGGTGCCCTGCTCATGCTGTCCCCGTGACCTAAACAGCAAGGTTCGCCATCAGTGTCTTCAAAGGAGGAAAGTTTTCTGCTCGCTCATTTGTGTTTCCTAAATACAGAGTCATTGTCACACCAAATAGCAGGGATTTCAGACAGACACCAAGGGGACCAGCCTGCTGGTGGGCAGCAGGTAGGAGACACAACAACACAGGTACAGACCACCTGCCAAGGAAAGGTACCTGAAAAATGTTCAGTCACCCAGACCCGCTCATCACTCTTGTTCGCAGATTCTCGTATCCAAGTCCCGAATGTCTCCGTGACCTTCAGCACTTGTGTTGCGTTTCCAATGGAAGTGATCATGGATTCTACCAGAGGAGGAGAGAAAAAAGTTGCTCACCTCCCAATTATGACTGTAAGGCATCCAATTTCTGAATTTCGAAATAGGATGCTTTGTTTCTGTACCCGCTTGTGGGGAATGGAGTTCATTGACTTTCTCATCGCCTTTTCCCACCAAGGTATCGTCATTGGGGACAGCACATGTCTCACCTAAAACAACAACAACAGTGATCAGGGCAAGTGCAGTCGGCACAGTGAGCGCATCACTCCCTGCCCAAGTTCACACTCTAGGCCCATAGGCATTCCTTACAACAGGCCCACCAAGTGTTCTGGTTGCTTGCTTCTAAGCACCACCAAGTCATACACTTCCAAATCCCCTCCGCCCCTTCATTGGTGAGTTCCCGGCAAGCTTTCCATGACCACAGCTGGTAAGATGGAACCGTCCCCAGAGATGTCAATAAGAGGGAAAACGGAGGCCTGAGCCAGTGTGATCCGGTCCTCAGCAATCCTTGGGGAAGAGAATTACTCACTCTCTCCTGGCCTCCAGGGGCAGGAGGATTACCTATTGGGAATGCAACTTTCTGGGAGGGTTTTCACTCTCAGTGGGCTGATGGACAGGTGGGAGGCAGCAGCCTCAGGAGGGACTGAACCGCCCAGGGCAGGGAGCACAAAGGAAGAAGACAGTCTTGCCCAGACTGTCTGAGCCCCTCACCACCATCTTCCCACTGCCCCTGCTCAGGGGCCTCCACACTCAGGTCCTTGATGGGCACCTGACTCACAGTCGGTTTGAGGCTACGCCTGAACTAGAATCCACCCTCCTCAGTCTGTCACTGTTCCTGTATCAAATGGGCTTAACTCAGACCTTTGGTGAAGAGGTGGCTCAGGTCAGCAGAAGCAGGACAGGAGAAGGGGAGGGACATGCCACTGTGAAGACAGGAGGAAGTGGATTGGCGGTAAAGGTCCCATTCTGGGGCAGGTTGGGTCAAATGGGACTTTCTGGGAAAGGTCAGGCCATTCTGATGGGTTCACACCACCCTGTGGCTGCTAGACTCAAAGCAGCAGCTGGGTGCTCAGTGAGGAAGCTCAGAGCAATCTGGAGCGGTTTCCTTAGCAGCCACCAGGGGGTGGGGCCCTCCGTGATCGCCAAGCTCCTTGCCTGCTGGGTGAAGTCCCCTTGTCCTGGGTCTGTGCTGACTCCCCCACATGCAGTTCCCCTCAGGAGCTTGGGCTTTGTACAAGAAAGGGACAGGGAGGCCCTCCTGTTCTTCCCTGGAGAAAAGGCTCTCGTTAGCTCCTTAGTATCAACCTGCTTCTGATGCTGTGGGGCGGGAGGGAGAGAAATGGGACTGGAGGCGGGGGGTGAGGGGGTGGGGTGTGTGTGTTGGGGGGGGAGCGGCCACGTTCTGGCGCAGGAAGCCTGGTGGCTGAGCACTCAGCTCCAGGGGGCAGAGTGGGAGAGGTGGCCTCTCACTGAAACCTTCACAGCTCAGTCTTCGCAGCTCTGGGCCTAGCCCTGCCTCTCAGCAGCGAGGCCGCGGAGTGCTTCTCCGGGCAGCACTGTCACTGGCTGGCGGAGCCTTGGCAAGTCAGAGTTCCACAGGCTCAGGTCAGACCTCCCCTCCTCTCAGAGGAGGTTCACAGGTCCCGTTCAGCTCATTCTCCAAGGGAAGCTGAACAAAGGGCTGATGCTAATGGAGAGGGTGGTGCTGAATGCCAGTGATGGAACCCAACTTCCAGGGAGAATCCTAATCAGGCCACATTTATGGGGGGTGGGGTGGAATAGGGGGGGGTAGGGGTGGCGGTGTGTGTCACGTGTGACATCTTTGAAAGCACACATTTGCCCACTTTGATAACAGAGTGCATGGCCCCAAAACACCCTCCAGAAAAAGCAGTTCACCAGAGAGAACTACAGACTGTTCTGGAAGGCGGCTGTGCAATCCAGTGAGTGAGGCAGACACTCCCGGCGGGGCCTCCCGTCTGCCACTGAAGCAACAGCAGCAAGTCCAGCCTCTCGGTGGCTAAGTAGGTGGGCAGATCCCAGTTCGCATCTTGGGGAACAAGTCCGAGCATAGCCCTACAGGTACTCTCCATCAGTGCGGATCTTGTTTTTAAGCAGCTGTCAATCCTGTGGCCACACCTATCACAAAATGGCCGCAGATCACGGCCTCTTGGCCTCCTCGCTTTTGAGGGGCTTAGTCCGAAAGGTGAATTTCCACCTCTGATGGGAGATGCTCTGAGACCCGGGGCCTCACAGTGAAGTACAGGATACAAACCCTACAGGGCTGGGTTTGAATGCTAGTTCTGCCACTTACTACTGAGTGTTTCAATTTTGTGTCTGTAAGTTGGTGACAATAACAATTCCTATGTCCTAGGACTGCTGTGAGAATGAAATGGACTTGGCAGCTGGCACCGTGCCTGGCACATTCTTGGCACTCAAAGCTTGATGGTGGCAGCACGGTGTTGTAGTGTCAGTGGGGATTAACCAGTTTGACCTTCCCCATCATCTCCTCCAGCATCAGCCAAGCCCTTCAAGCTCCAAGAGTGAGCAGTTTAGCCTTCCAGACTATTCTGGGGAGGGGGGTGGTGCATTTGGCAGAAAGAGAAATAGTCCAGTGACAAGCGAAAGGAGGGGGATGAGGAGAGGGGAGGGAGGCCCAATTCTAAACTTCCCACCAGTCCTCACCCCAAGATAGACTGTTTCAGGCCTCCCAAAAACATGTGACAAGGGGGGAACTCCTTGGATAAGATCTCCTCCCTGTGTTTAAAACGCCCGCTCACAAAGCCGGAGGAAACCCGAGTTGGGACGGGTAGTGCAAGAGGCAGGTTCCCTGGGGCAAGGTTGGTGACCTGGGCACTGGCCGTTGAACATGTTTGGCTGCCGCGGGCCTTTGGATCTTCTGCTTCCTGGGGGCCCTGGGGGGCCTGGAGGGCCTGGGGGCCCAGGTGGGCCTGGTGGGCCTGGATCACCTTTGGCACCTGGAGAGAGAGAGAAAGCAGGTGGGGGGGGAGATTGGTTAAGGAGCCATAATCAGAGTTGGGTTTCACACAGAAGATAAAGAGAATGAGTACCTTCCAGGCTGAGTTGCCACTGTGAGCCAGGAACTGCGCTAGAATTTACAAATCTCCTCATGGCTCCACCCAACCACTCTATGAAGCAGACTCTAAAAGACTTCAGTCTCAGGGAAGTCCAGGGTTTTGCCCAAGGTCACGTGAATAGGCTGGAACTCAGGCCCAGGGGTGTCTCACTTCAAAGCTCATCCTTTTGTCACTGGCCATGTCGGTGGGTCCCAAACCCCACTGTTCATCAGAATCGTGCAAGGAGCTTTAATACAATTCTAATCTGGGGCTCCCTCTTAGACCAGTTAGATCAGAATTATGGGAAGGTGGGTCATCTGTACTTTTTAAAAAATATATTTAAAAAATTTTTTTCAATTATAGTTGACATATTAGTTTCAGAAGTACAACAGAATATTAGATAAGTATGGAACTTACTAAGTAATTATCCTGGTAAGTTGAGGACCCATCAGATACCATCCACAGTTATTAAAATATTATTGACTATATTCCCTATGCTGTACTTTATATCCCTGTGACTATTTTTATTCACCTGTAAATTTTCCTACTATGCAGCCAGCCACAAGAAGCACTGCTCTGTGTGGTAGAAATAAGGCATTCCTGTCCAGCTCTGTGCCCTTGAGCAGGCAGCTCAACCCTGCTGAGCCTGTTTCATCTCCAAATTAATCTCCTATTCTGGACCCTGCCTCTTGAGAATGACTGAGGTCACGGGAGCCCCTGCACACCTGAAGGCAGGCATTCCTTTAGCCTCAGGTGCCAATATGGGTGTAGTGCTCTGCAGGGCTGGTTCTGGAGTGCTCATAGAGGTGCCATTAGGCTGGGCCGCTCAGCCCTTCGGTTCCACTCACCTGGCCAGTCCCATTCTAAGGTCTCTTTAGCTGCCTCTTCAAAGTCAGTCTCTTTAGGGTGAGCAAGCAGGGGTCACAGAGGCCAGAGGCGGGTCTGTGCCCAGGGCAGGACAGGCATGATCCAACCCTACTATACCTCCTCTGCTCTCTGGCCAGAGGACACCCTCAGCTCTGGCCTGGGCTCCTGAATTGTGGTGGACTCAGCATGGTGTGTCATCACCCTTCACTTGTTCAGCAGTGTAGGGACCATGCAGTATTCTGGATGTACAGACTTCCCATATAACTGAAGTGTAACATTGGTCTTAAATTTTAAAAGTATATTCATGTATATTATCCTGTGAAAACACTTTTTACATTTTATTCATTTTGCATAGCACCCTCCCGTTTATGAAACAAAGCATGCTAAATATAACTTGATCTTTCCCTGATGCTTTGGTCTTAGCACAGTGTCTGGCAAATAGCAGGTGCTCAGTTAATTTTCAGTCGATAGGTGGGCAAATGAATGATTAGGGTCATTATTCTGAAACTATCATCTTAGCTTCTTGAGGACAGATGCCATATCTTGCTCATTTTCACATTCATAGTCTCAGCTCTTAGCAAAGTGTCCAATTCATAAATACTGCTCTCTGATGTTCAAGAGATGTTTACTGAATACATTAATAGGATAGTTATGTTTTCATGATATAAATGGTCTCCAAAGTCCTGTGCTTTAAAAATTCTTCTGCCTCATCCTCCTCCATGACCATCAACTGTCACCTACTTTTCCCACCAGGTGATTGTCTTTCTGTGGCTTCCTGCACCTCTTGCACCTCCCCCAGACACCAATTATCTGCTTTTAATCTGGGCTGAAAACTGGAAAAAGATGACCAGCAACCATGGTTGCCCCCCTTCTCTATGTCAAAGGCGTAGGATAAAGGCCCGAGGATGGTCTCATCTCTATTGCAAAGGAAACGTCTGCACTTCCTTCCTGTCAGTTGTTCTCTGAGGTATCTGAAACATGCTTGCTGACATGTATTATTCTGGATTGTGCTGGATTTAATGGATATTTGGAAAAAGGAAGTTTCGCTCATACTAATTTAATCCAGCCATGATGTTTAGACCTGAATTATTTAGCCTACTTTTGCTTAGATCCCAGATTTGGTATTGCCAACAGTGGGGTAACATGCATAGCCTTCTCCTTTTTGAAAGCATACAATAGATGGCCTCATAGGCAGACAAGGAGAGAAGACCCAGAGCAGCCCTTGCATTGAAATCCAGACAGGTCTCAGGCCTATGCCCCCTGGGAGGGGGACGGAGCGCAGCCTCTCACCTGTAGGGAGCACGTCATTGGACACGTCCCCTTTGTCCCCCTTTTCACCCTTCTGCCCTGCTGGGCCCTCATTTCCAGTCAAGCCCAGTTCACCAGGGTCTCCCTTTTCTCCTGGAATTCCTGTGGCTCCAGGTAGCCCTGAAGGGGGAAAAAGATACATTAGCCTGTCGTACAAGTAATTCTGACACACTGCATTGTGATATTATACTGTGCACTTTAAAGGTGAAGCAGCTTCAGACACCAAATACATAACACACACAACCACTTTAGGACAGCAGCTCGGCCATCACTGAAGAATAGTATTTGCCGGTGGCTCTAATGGGATATTTTTATGGACATTTGATTGGAACAACAGGCTGAACAGGGTACTGAACCACAAGAGGGATAGTCTCAGGAAGAGCAAAAAGAAGGGGAAGCCTGATCAGAAATCTAATCCATCACACAGGCTGGATGGAGCACTGTGCGGGGCTGACTTGGTGCTATAACAATGGAGATGTCACCTGCATTATTTGCTTGATTCCTCACAACATATTGGAGTGGAGGCTAGGCACTTATTCATACTTTCATTTTTAGACATTGGAACTAAGCACTACAGTGGTTATAACTGATGCTGCTAAGAGAGTAGCAGAGAGAGATCCAATTCTACCACCAAGGCCCCCTCTGTGGCATTCCAATGCAAAATGTTTTACTCAAAATAGCAAAACAAGTGACGCTGCTGTAGGACAGGCATTAAGACGATGGTTACAGTGTGAACGAACTGCAGTGGGTGAAACGTCTGCCTCCACTCTCGAGGAGCCATCATTCCAGGAACTGCAGCCCCACCACACACAGCAACAGTCGAGATGTGTGCCATGACCTGTCAGCACCAGTCTATGGGTAGCACAGGACTTGACTCCTGAGAGAAAGGAAGCAAATAGGTTCACACGATTGTTACAGCTCACTGCTGGTGGGTAGTTTCCACACAACAGAACAGGGAGGGGAACCCCAAAAGAGCCTGGCAATTTTGCCATAGTGAAAAACAAAAGCAAGAATTTTGGGACTAGAAGTGGCTAGAACTTGTGGGGGTAGAATATGAGAGAGGAGGTCGTTGTGTAGAAAGAGCTTGAGAACTTCAGAATGTGGAGTCTTTGGCGGAGAAACGATCTGTGCAGCATGCTAAGCAGGGGAAAGAACGGATAGAAAACACATCACTACCGAACAGGGAAAGTTCTCATTCCCGCCCTCAAGGCGGAGAGATCTCAGAAAATGATAGGATACTGGGTAGAGTCCTTGGAAAAGTCTTGTCTTAGTAATGGGGCTAAACAAGCCCAAGAGACAAGGCTGCCATGGGTCCATCATAACAATGCTTAAAAAATAAGCTTTGCAAGGATTACACTAATCTGTAAATAGTTTCACTGCACGCCCGAATAGAGTCCAAAATTTGTATCACTCCGTCAAGGCGATGCAGCAACTTAACAATTTACGAGAAAATCATATGATCATCTCAGCGGCTATAGAAAAGGAATTTCATAAAATTCAACACCATTCTTAATAAAACTTCTCTCAAACTAGGAATAAAGGAAAGTTTCTCAACATGGAAAAGGGCATATATGAAACACCTACAGCTGCCATCATCCTTAATGGTGGAAGACTAAGTACTCTCCCCTAAGATCAGGAATAAGACAAGGTATCTATGCTTATCACTTTTATTTCACATTCTGTTGGAGGTTCTAGCTAGTGCAAAGAAAGCAAGCAAAAAGGAATAGAAGGCAAGCAGCTTGGAAAGGATGAATTACATTTAAAATTCAGACGACGTGATTGTGCAGAAATTCTCCTGAAATCTGTAAAGAGCTACGCGACCTCACGAGCAGCCGGGACGGAGAGGGGAAGGCACTGCCTAATATTGTGCAAAGGTGTTGCCGGCGGATAAACTTACATAATCCACTACTGCAGGGAACCCTGTTCCTTTTAACGAGAGCCTCCTAGAGGTATGCTTTAAGAGGGATACTATTCAGAGTGGTAGAGATTTTAGGCAACAGGAAAGACCCGCGTGTTTGATTCCTCTCAAAGTCTATAACCAAGAGGGCTTAGGCTCTTTTCTAACTACCATGTCAGTCTCTAGTCCCCTTTTTATAGGCTCTGGCCAAGTGACTGCCCTTTCACCCCTCTCCCAAGTGCCATAAACTGGGACAATCCCACAGTCCCCACTCTCTAATGGTTATTTTCGGCGTTACAATTATCCTCTCTCCAGATGAAAAATAAAATCTGGACTGACCTCACCCTCACTGCCTGCTAGCACCACAGGATTCAACATAACTGTCTCAAGGGAATCATAGAATTCCAGATTGGAAGGTACCTAAAAGGTCAATTAGATCAACCTCCAAAATCCTGAAAGCATCTCCTCACATTTTTTTCAGCAATGGGAAGATAACTGCAATCACATCACATCACTTCACATCACATCACATCACATCACATCACATCACATCACATCACATCACTTCACATCACATCACAGATCGTACCCAAATACACTGCACAGCCAGGGAAGGCATTTTATTCTCTAAAACATAAATCTGAGTATCTTAACACCTTTTCCTTATGCCGGATGAGTAATACATTTTCAAAATGGTCTCTGCTCTTTGATACTCAAGGGACCCTACACAAACCATCCCAAAGAAGACAGGATATGAAAGAACCTTAAGATGTTGATCACTATTAGTAAATGTAGTGAACAAAGAAACATTTGCTACATTTCAGCCAACCATAAAAAACAAACAAACAAAAAACAAACCTCAGTGAAAACCATGACATTCAGCTGGGAGTCAGGGGCCTTGGGTTCCCTGCCAGCAGGGATCCCAGGCAGGGGCCATGCACCGAAGGGGGAGCTATTAAACAATACAGAGAATGTGAAGAAGAGTGGAAGCCCCCGCCCCATTGTCAGCATTTGCTCTGCCATGGATTCAGTATGAGGCAAATCATGCCTCTTGGGCGGTGCATGGCTCATGATATATCTCCCACAGCAGCATTGGAGATCCATCAGTCTGGGTCATCCCTGCCCAGGTCATCAGGACATCTTGCTGGAAAGTGGTTTGCTCACTTAAAGAAGCCCTTAATCGGGAATCTCTGCATGAGAAGACTGTCTTTTGTCAGTGTTTTAAATAGGCAATTTGGCACATTATCTGCAGGACACAAAAGATGAGTCCGTTGCCATAGAGTCCAGTCAGCACAATGCACCACGTATAACTGATACTGTTTAAAGGTTTCACTTGCCCAGATTTAGCAAAGCTCAGGGAAATGGTATCTTCTCAGTACCTCAGTTTTCTTTTTCAGGCATTTATGCTAGTCACAAGAAGCCTTTCTGCATCATCATCCTATTTTCCCTTCTTTTCTTTTATTCTCTCCTCATATACCTTTTATTTTCTTTCTCAAAAAGGTCATGTGTGCAACAGAAAAATATTCATGCTGAATTGCAGCTGTTGTAAGGCAGCCCCTACAGGAGCAGGTGTTTAAAGCTGAAGATATTAAAGACCTTTGCTTAAAGGTGTACTTTGATACTTATCTGGATGTGCATTATCTTTCTTTTTATTGTTGTTAATCCTCCCCCAAGGATATTTTTTCCATTTTTTTAGAGAGCGTGAGAGGGAGGTGAGGGATGGGGGGGGGGGGGGGAGAGAGAGAGAGAGAGAGAGAGAGAGAGAGAGAGAGAGAGAGAGAGAGAGAAATCGATTGAATGCCTTCCACACTCACCCAGACTGGGGCCAGGGATTGAACCTGCAATCCAGGTACATGCCTTTGGCCAGGAATTCAACCTGTAATCTTGTGCACAAGCCAATGCTCTAAACACCGAACAACATAGCCATGGCGTGCGTGATATTTTAAAGCATTTGTTAAGAAAGGGCACAGAAGACATTCCTGGAGCACTCAACTCAGGTGATTAAGGAGACTGCACCATTGGGTCCCCACAGGATATCAACTACATAAGATTGCCCTACCAAGACTGGGAGTCATAGCAGATCTACCTAATACATAGAAACAAACATAACGAAGTAGCAAAAATAGGGAGACAAAGAAACATACCACAAATAGAAGACCAGGGAAATCTCCAGAAAAAAGAGCTAACTGAAATGGAGGCAAAAAATTTACTAGATATAGAGTTCAAAAAATGGTTATAAGGATGCTCAAGGAACTTAGTAAAACCTTCAATAAAGTTATTAAGCATTCAAAGGACATAAAAACAAATCAGAAATGAAGAATACAATACATGAAATGAAGACTACACTAGAAAGAATAAACAGTAGATTAGATAAAGCAGATAAATGATTAAGCAATTTGGAAGACAAGGTAGTAGAAAATACCCAATGAGAACAGCAAAAATAATTTTTAAAAAGTGAGGATAGTTTAAGAGACCTTTGGGGTAACATGAATTGTAACCCACGTGCATCATATGGGAACCATAAGGAGAAGACAGACAGCAGGGATCAAGAACCTATTTGAAGAAATAATGACTGAAAACTTCCCTAATCTGGTGAAGGAAAAAGTCACACAAATTCAGGAAGCATAGAGTCCCAAACAAGATAAACTCAAAGAGGCCCACAACAAGATACATCATAATTAAAATGGCAATGGCTAAAGACAAAGGGAGAATCTTAAAAGCAAGAGAAAGACAGCTACATAAGACTGACAGATGCTCTCTCAACAAAAACATTTTTGGCCAGAAAGTATTGGTATGAAACCTTTAAAGTGGTGAAAAGCAAGAAACTTTTATAACCAAGACTACTTTTTCCAGCAAGGCTGTCAGTTAAAATTGAAGAAGAAAGAAAGAGCTTTTCAGATAGGAAGAAGCTAAAAGAGTTCATCACCACCAAAACAGTATTATGAGAAATGAAGAAGAACATAGTTCTTAAAGAATAAAATGGAAATATATATGTACCTATTAATAATCCTTTTAAATGTAAATGGCTTAAATGCTTCAATAAAAAGACATAGGATAACAGAATGGAAAAGAAAACAAGACTTATGTATATGTTGTCTATAAGAGAACCAACTTAGAAGAGAATACACACAGACTAAAAGTAAACAGATGGAAAAGATATTTCATGCAAATGGAAATGGAAAAAAAGCTGGGGCAAAAAACTTATATTAGACAATACAGACTTCAAAACAAAGACCATAACAAGAGACAAAGAAGGACATTACGTATTGCTGAAGGAATCGATCCAATAAGAGGATGTTACCCTTGTAAACATTTATGTATCCAACATAGGCACACCTAAATATGTAAAGTAAATCTTGATGGACATAAAGGGAGAGATTTATAGATAATACTAAAGTCATAATAGGAGATTAAAATACCACATGGACATCAATGGGCAGATCATCCAGACAGAAAATTGGTAAGAAAATGGTGGCCTTAAATGACACACTATATCATGAGGATTTAATTCCTATCTTCAGAGCAATTCCATCCCAAAGCAGAATATACATTCCTTTCAAGTGCGCATGGAACATTTTCTAGGAAAATCCACGTTAGTATACAAAACAAGTTTCAATAGTTTTAAGAAGATTGAAATGCATCTTAATGAATTTCAATATCATGCATCTTCTCTGGCCATTATGGTATGAAATTAGAAATCAACCAAGAAAAAAACCCTGAAAAACATGCAAAGACCTGGAAGGTAAATAACATGTTACTAAACAATGAATGAGTTAACAATGACATCAAGGAAGCAATCAAAAGATACCTTTAAACAAATAATACTGAGAACACAACAATGTATGGGATACAGCAAAAGCAGTTCTAAGAGGGAAATTCATAGCATTAAGAAACAAGAAAACTTCAAATAAACAATCTAACTTTACACTTAAACAAACTAGATAAAGAATAACAAATAAAGCTCAAAGTGAGTAGAAGGAACAAAATAATAAATATAGGACCAGGACTAAATAAAAAGGTTTAAAAAGCAATACAAATATCAAGACATGAAGAGCTGGTTATTTGAAAAGATAAATAAGATTAACAAACCTTTACCCAGATTCATCAAAGAAAAAAGAGGAAGGACCCCTGCCCAGCCAGAGTGGCTCAATGGTTGAGCTCTGACCTATGAACCAGGAGGTCATAGTTTGATTCCTGGTCAGGGCATATGCCTGGGTGGCAGACTTGATCCCCAGTGTGGGGCGTGCAGGAGGCAGCTGATGGATGATTCTCTCACCATTGATGTTTCTAACTCTCTATTTCTCTCTCTGAAATCAATAAAACATATTTTTTTAAAAAAGAGGGAGGACTCAAATAAATAAAATATAAAATGAAAGAGAAATAACAACTGACAGCAAAGAAACACAAAGGATTGTAAGAAAATATTATAAACACCTATGTGCCAACAAATTGGACAATCTGGGCAAATTAGATAAATTCTTAGAAACATACAATTTTCCAAAACTGAATCAGGAAGAATCAGAAAATCTGAATAGACAGATTACAACTAATAAAATGGAAGCAGTAATTAAAAAAAACACACACAAACTCCAACAAACAAAAGTCCTAGACCAGATGGCTTCATAGGTGAATTTTACTGAATATTCAAAGAAGAACTAATACCTAACCTTCTCAAATTATTCCAAAAAATTCAAAAGGAGGAAAGACTACTAAATTCATTTTACAAAGCCAGATTATCAAAATTTTAAAACCAGATAGATAAAGACACTGGAAGCAAAGAAAATTATAGGTCAATATCTTTGATGAATATAAATGCTAAAATCATCAACAAAATATTATCAAACCAGATCCAGCAATACATTAAAAAGACAATATACTATGCTCAAGTGGGATTTACTCCAGGGATGCAAGGTTGGTACAAAATCTACAAATCAATAAACATGATACACCACATACTAGTAAACAAAATTAAGATAAAAACCACACGACCATATCAAAAGATGCAGAAAAAAACATTTGATAAAATCCAGCCCTATTTACAATTAAAAAAAGCTCAACAAAGTGGGAATAGAGGGATCAGATCTCAACACAATAAAGACCATATATATGACAAACCCACTGCCACCATCATATTCAATGGGCAAAAACTAAAAGCATCTCTCTTAAGATTAGCAACAAAGGAGGGATGCCCATCTTTTCCACTCTTATTCAGTACTAGAGGCCTGGTGCATGAAATTTGTGCACTCAGGGGGAGTCCATCAGCCCGGCCTGCACCCTTTCACAGTTTGGGAGTCCTCAGGATGTCTGACTGACAGCTTAGGCCCGCCACTGCTGCTGTGCTCACTGGCTGTGAGCCTGACTCCAGCCATGAGCCTGGTTCCTGCATTGAGCATCTTCCCCCTGGTGGTCAGTGCATGTCATAGGGAGCAGTTGAGTGGCCTTAGCATATCATTAGCATATTATGCTTTGATTGGTTGGATGACTAGACACTTAGCACATTAGGCTTTTATTACATAGGGTGGTACTGGAAGTCCTAGTCACAACAATCAGACAAAAGGAAGAAATAAAAGGCATTCAAATTGTAAAGGAAGAAGTAAGATTGTCATTATTTGCAGATGACATGATACTATATAGAGATCCTAAAAAGTCAATCAAAAGATTACTAGAACTGATAAATGAATTCAGTAAAGTAGCAGGATACAAAATAAATATCCAGAAATCAGTTTCATTTTATACACCAATAATGAACTATTATAAATGAAAACTAAGAAATAATGCCATTTACAAATGCATCAAAAAGAAATAAAATACCCAGGAATAAATTGAACCAAGGATGTAATAGTCCTATGCTCAGAAAGATGCTGAAAAAATAAAGCGAAATGCAAATATTGTGTTCATGGATAGAAAGAATTAGCATTAAAATGGCCATACTACCAAAAGCAATATGTAGATTCAATAACAATTCCTGTTATGATACAAACATTGTATTCCACAGAACTAGAACAAATATTTCAAAAATGTATATGGAAACACAAATAGCCTCACCAATGTCAAGAAAGAACAACACTGGAGGAACCATGTCACCTGATGTCAAAGGATACTACAAGGCCATATGAATAAAAACAGCATGGGAGTGGCATCAAACATACAGATCAATGCAACAGAATAGAGAGCCCGGAAATATATATACACTAGAGGCCTGGTGCACGAAATTCATGAAAGGGGGTTGAAGGGGTGTCCCTCAGCCCAGCCTGCACCCTCTCCAATCTGGGACCACTCAAGGAATGTCCAACTGCCCATTTAGGTCCGATCCCAATAGGATCGGGCCTTAATGAGCAGTTGGACATCCTTCTCACAATCCAGAAAGGCTGGCTCCAAACTGCTCACCTGCCTGCCTCCCTGATTGCCCCTAACTGTTTCTGCCTGCCCGTCTGATCACCCCCTAACCACTACCTTCCCAGCCTAATTGATGTCTAACTACTCCCCTGCCAGCCTGTTTGCCCCCAACTTCCCTCCTCTGCTGGCCTGGTTGGCCCAACTGCCCTCCCCTGTAGGCTTGATTGCCCCCAACTGCCCTCCCCTGCTGGCCTGATGGTCCACAACTGCCCTCCCTTGCAGGCCTGGAACCTCCCAATGGCCCTCCCCTGCTGGCCATCATGTGTCCATATGGAAGCAGGATCTTTGACCACATGGGGGCAGCCCTCTTGTGTGTTGGAGTGATGGTCAATCTGAAATTTACTCTTTTATTAGATAGGATAGAGGCCTGGTGCATGGGGTTGGGGGGCCAGCTGGTTTGCCCTAAAGGGTGTCCTGGATCAGGGTGAGGACATCCTTGGGGTATGGGGCAGCCTGAGCGAGGGGCCTGTGGAGGTTTTCAGGCTGGCCACGCCCCCCAGTGACCCAAATGGAGGCCTGGGATCTGGGATTAATTTATGTTCTACAATTGAAACTTTGTAGTCTGGAGCAGAGCCAAGCCTTCTGCTTGCTCCGTGGCAACAGCCATTTCTGTTTGAAACTTTGTAGCCTAGAGTAAAGGCCTAGGCCAGGACTGCAGAAATTTGGCTTCCTCCATTGCAACCCTAGCCTCTTCTCTCTCCAGCTTTGTGGCGGCCGCCATTTCTGTTGGGATTAAGTATCTTCTATAATTGAAACTCTGTAGCATTGAGTGGAGGTATAGACTGGCAAAGGCAGGCAGAAAGCTTGGCTTCCTCTGTTGCTGGGGAAACCCAAGCCTCCCTTCTACTCTCAGTGGCAGCAGCCATCTTGGTTGGAGTTTATTTGCATAATTTGCTCCTGATTGGCTGGTGGGCATGCTTGTGGCATGACTTGATTGGAGGTACAGTAAATTTGCATATTACTCTTTTATTAGATAGGATGACTTTATAGTCAATGAGAGGCCTAGTGCACAAAATTCATGCATGGAGGGGGCAGTCCCTCAGCCTGGCCTGTGCCCTCTGGGGATGTCTGACTGCCAATTTAGGCCCAATCCCTATTTCATTGTAGTGTTGTTTACAGTGGCCAAGACTTGGGAGCAGCTCAAGTGCCCATCAATAGGTGAGTGGATAAAAAAAAAACCTGGTACATTTACATAGTGGAATACTACTCGGCCATAAAAAAGAAGGAAACCTTACCTTTGCGACAGCATGGATGAACCTGGAGAGTATTATGCTAAGTGAAATAAGCCAGTCAGAGAAAGACAAGTACCATATAATTTCACTTATATGTGGAAGACAATGGAAAAAATAAAATAACAAACAAAACAGAAATAGACTCATAGATAGAGAAGAGACTGACAATTGTTAGAGGGGAGGTGAGTAAGGAGCTGGGTGAAAAGATGAAGTAATCTAGCAAAAAAAAAAAAAAAAAACCCACACCAAAACCCTCAAAGACACACACACACAGTATATGGTGATTTCCAAAGGGAAAGGGGGTTGGGAGAGGATGAAGAGGGTACAGGCTGGATAAGTGGTGACAGAAGGAGAGGACTGTGGGTGGTGAACACATAATACAATCTACAGATGATGTATTATAGATTGTACACTTGAAACCTATATATTTTATTTAACTAATGTTATCCCAATACATTCAATAAAAAGAAAAATAAAAAATAAAAAAGGGTCATGGACATTTTGTCAACATACAAAATGTTTTGTCCGTGCCCTCTTACGACTATTGCCTCTGACACAGTTCCCTTTGTCTGCAGATAAAACCTCCTTGTCCGTGCACCGGCCATGCACCGGCGTCAGGAGCACTCTGTGACCTAATCACACGCACCATCAGAAGACCTGTGGGGGTGCTCTCCCCGCCCCACTCAGATGTCCTCAGTGATACTATCGCTGTGTGGCCAGGGCTCTGGCAGGCTTCGAGTCAGCACATTCTGCCAGGGAACACATGCCAGATCTGCTTGCCTGAGTCCTGTGCTACAAGGGGATCGCTGCTATTTTTCTTCCTCTGTGGCGCCCACTCCAAACAAACCATCTCACCAGCGTTAGAGTTGGGGGTTGTGCCCTGATGCAGGGGTCAACTCCAACATCTTCTCAGCAGGGGGTGGGGGAGGATGGATTATTTTTGGCAGGACCATCTGTCACAGACTGAGGGTGGAGGGGAGGGTACAGGAGGGTGTCCACAATACCCAGTCCCAAGACAGGGATGAATAAGGAGGAGGGTGTTTCTGTTTTTATTTTTAGAGGATTTGATTTTTAGAGAAGATGCTGCAGCATTAACTCTTAAGTGAGACAGTAAGACACATGGAGAGAGAAAGTAAATGTTTGGTTTTGAGACAACAGAATGTCAAACTTCATAGAAGATGCTAGTTGTAAAATGTCAACATTTAAGTCTCTTTTAGTTCAGTTCTTCTCTCCAAATCTAAGTCAGCATTTTCAAATGAATACAGTATTTCCACTTAGATTTCCTTTAGGTATAAAACCAAGTTTCTCCTTCCCATTTTTGGTAACAGCTAACACTAATATAAATAGCACTTACATATATATTAATTCTCTCACTCTTCCTAACAATGCTCTGAGGTTGATACTATTATTGTCCCCGTTATACAGATGAAGAAACCATGGTACAGAGTGATTAAGTAACTTGCCCCAGGGCACACAGCTACCAAGTGGAAGAGCCAGAACTTGACCTGAACCACTGGCTCTGGCTTCATGCTAGTCCTGCATCGTGCTTAGCATTCCTAAGGTCAGAAACTGAGGGTTATCTTTGATGCTTCAATTTCTTGGAAATAATGGTTAGGCTAGAGCTCTGAAATTCTGATTTCATCAGACCAGTGTATCTCAGAGCACCCTGTTCTTTCCTTCAAATGTGTATCTAAGGTGATTATCAATGTACTAGACTGCTGTCTGTGAACAATCAGATGCAAAAGGGTTCAGAGAGGGAGCTGCGTCTGCTTTATTTCCATGGCAGTATTCTCAATCTGTCCAATATTTGCTGACAAACACGCCCACCTGCTGCTGCTGTCCTCAGTCTCCATGGTCGGCTCACCTGGAGGCTCACTTCTACATGGTCACTAGATGCTACTGCTCCTCGGGGCTCCACCCAGCTCTCCCACAGCTACATCCACATGCCTGTGGTCTCTGATACTCTGCCATGTAGACCTCTAGCCCGCTGGTCTCCTCTAACTGCAAACCTGCATCCTTGAGGCCCCCTGATATCTCCTCCCCTGGTATCGCAATCTCAGCACATCCCATGCCGAGCTCCTGACAGTCTCCCTGAACCTGAGTCAGGGCAGGGCTCCCACCTGGGGGCAGAGCAGTCAGGCAGTGCAGAGACCTGGAGTCTGTCTGAGGGCCTCCCTCCTCCACCTGTTTATCCGCCTGCCATCACCGACTGCAGATTTCACCCCATTACCCACTCCATTTGTCTCTCCACACCCATTCCTGCCATCCCTTCCACCTGAGAAGCTTCTGAACATCTCCCTGCCTCCACGCTCACTTGTCTCCTGTGCTTATTTCAATGTGTTCCGTGCACACTGGCTCTTATAAAGGCCGATCTGATCATGTCACTCTCTCCTGCTGGAACCCCTCTGTGGCTTCTTCTGCTCTCAGAATAAGGACATTTCTCCTCTGTGGCTGTGCCAGCCCAGGTGCCCTGCAAGAAAGTTGACTGTGGGGTGATATGCATTCTAGGACATGCATTCTAGGCTCAGGTCGGGAGCAGGAGGGAAGGCACAGCCCAGGGCCCTTAGCAGGGTGACTGGGACAGCACAGACTCCTTGCTCTGGAGTCTGAGCTGGCCCAAGGCTGAGCAAAGCTTTCAACAACCTCCTTCCACAGAGCCAGGGTCTTACAATGGCCTTTGTCTCTATGGATTAGAAGTGGTTAGTCTCCACTTCCCCTGGCCCAGGGTGAGGACCACTTGTTGGGCCCTTGGTGACTCCAGTTCTAACGTGGACCTTAGTGGGAACTTCTTGTTCTAAGTTCCAACCTAATGTTGCCAACCCCGGAGGCCTCCCTCACGGGGAAGGCCTGTGTCCTTGCTGCCCTTTCTGTGGGATCTCCAAGAAATGAGGACTTTGTCAACCCCCAGAGAAACAGAATCCAGCACCTTCTCACCCACCCACAGCTGGCCCTCCCCAAGCCTACTCCCTTTTGCTCTGCAGCCTCCCTGGCACAGCTGCCAGGGTGGTGGGTTCCCCAGGGGGGCAGGGCAGGTCTCTGCTCTGCTGTACATCTTGCCCATCTCGCTCTAAGCACAAACCACAGTTCTTCAAATGCCTAGGGCCAATCTGATTTGTTCTCTTTCCTTTCTGGTCTTAACTTGACCACAGTTACCTCTCCTTCTCTGGCCAGCCATCCTGGCTTCCTTGTGGCTTCTCAGATTCACGGGGGGAGGGGGGGGCAAATTGCCCTCCAAGGTTCTGCTGGAACCCTCTCCCGAGCCCCAGCTCTCACCTCCTCCAGGAGTTTGCTCAAAGCTCCCTTCCCAGGGGTCTTACATGACTTCCCACTCCACAGTCACCCCCCACATGCTCCATTCCCTCTCCTGGCTCTACATTTCCCCTTACCATCATGCAACAATCTACTCTACTTGTTGATCTTGTCAACAGTTCCTTCTCCCAGCTTAGAATTTAAGCGTTATGAAGGCAGGGATGTTGTGAGTGTTTTCACTTCTGGATCTCTAGCATCTACAACAGTCTCTGCCACATGAACATGCGTTACCTGCATGGGTGGACTTCACTTTGCCCTCACTGGGTGGTGGGCTGCATGCTGAGCTCACCTCTGCAAAGCCAGAGCACTTCTGGAAATCCCCACCCTCTCCCCCACCCCTCCCCCCGATCATGCCCATGCCAGTTCGGTGGCTGCCTCCCCTCGGCTGCCCCTCATACACTTGTAGGACTGGGTCACATTTCTGGGGGCTTCCCAGGATAAACCAAATGTCTGTGCACTGTCGGTCATCATTATTCAATGCTGCTGTTCATTTATAATTACTACCCGAAAAGGAACAATCCATTACTGCTCTGTAGCATGAGCTGTAATTACTGGCCTTCGGGGGACTGAGTTGCCCATTGTCCCAGGGGCTGCCCTGGGAACATGAGCATGCAAGTTTGGCCAAGTGGCAAAGCCCTTCTGACTCTTCCTCTGCACAGGCTCTCACTCACATTGTTATGGGAGTAAGAGCAGAGAGCTGGGACGGGGATGGTGCTGTCTGCAAGAATCTCCCAGTAGCTCTTCTAGCCCAGAGCCACGTGAGCGGGAGTAGCAGAGCCCCGAAGTCGGAAACAAATTAGAGGGTGTGATGGAGCCTCCACCTGCCCAGAGGCTGAGAGCCAGGCCTCCTAGAGGCCTTCTGAGCAGCCCTACTCCTGGCACTCGAGCTTCCATATGCCACATGACAGCCTTCTTCAGTGACTCTGCCCAGCAGGCCTTTCCCCGGCCCCCCAGATTTGGTACTCAGAGCCCCTCAGAATCCGCCTGCCCACCCCGTGCCTCCTGCCAGGCCCTGCAGGAGCCCTGCCTCTCCCTGACCTCTGGCCATTCCTGACACCTCGGTGCTTCGGGGCCTCGGCTCGGGTGATGGCTGCACTGCTGGTCACAGAGGCATAGGCAGTCTCTCGGGGAGGCCACCACATCTCCCTAACCAACCTCTGGCCCCTGGACAGGAGGCCCTGACAGCTGGGACCCCACAAGCCAAGTGCAGGCTCAGGGAGGCTGGGATGCCACCAGTCCATTCAAATCATTCCAGCTATTCCTCTACCAGGGAAACTCCGAGGCTGACGTCACACAACTGATTTTCAATCAACACAAGGTTTCTGGGCAGAAGAAGGCAGTGAAGGGCAAGGCAGGAACTGACCCTGGAAAGGCTTGGGGCGTAACACATGGCAGCCAGCACAACCCATGGCGTGTCCCGCCCCTTCCGTCTGTCAGTCTGCATAGAGCAAGCAGTTCCCAGGGAGATAAACCCTTGTCAGTACCAATAAGAATGGCCCCCCAAACACAGCAGCTTCCAGGAAAGAGCCAAACCAGCCTTGTCTGCAAAGACACAACACTCTCTAGCCACTGCTCACACATTAGCCCATTCAAAATGCAGCAACAGAAATGAGCAACAAGGTAAATAACGAAAAAGTTGCCAAAATACCAATTTTCCCTCTTTTTCCATTTGCTCCTTTTTCACCCTTTGGGCCCTGGGGACCAGGCTGTCCATCCGACCCGTTGTGTCCTGGTAGCCCACCAACTCCTGGCGGTCCTGCATCAAACATGGGGAACAAACATTAAAAACATCTCTTCACTGAAGTTCAGGTCATTCCCTGAAACCAGTGAAACTAGGCAGCATCCACACCTTGCCCAGATCCTTCCCACATCTTCCCTTCCTTTGCCTCCTTTGCTACCCTGGCCTGGAGCAGTGACAGGCGGGGAATGGTGAAAGCAGGTTCTCAAGTGGGAGGGGCAGGAGAGTTCAAGATTGGGGCAGAGAGAAGCAGGGACACAGTGATAGTTGGGGGTGGCTCTAGAATCTTTCCCTTTCCCCATCTTAGTCCCTTCTGAGTGATCCGGGGAGTTAGCCGCCTGTACTCCCTCCCATGAACTAGGATAAGCCATGGGCTCTTACCTGGTGGGCCAGGTGGTCCTAGAATAGGAAAAGAAATTTAAATGGTGAACTACAGGTGGAAGAAAGCAAAGCAAGCTCAACACCCCAACATTATCCCCCCCCCTTAGAATGTACTGGTGAGGAACCACCCCACGCCTTTTACTTAGAATTCAGTATATTTACCCAAAAGATTCTTAAAATCAACTCATCACAGACACATTTGCCAACCAAAACCACTTCTGTTTAAGTTTCAGTGGACCAAGAATAATTGTATTGATTCAGAAACCAGTCATCTCTCAAGCAATCAACTTAGTTCAATGAGGTTGGGTGACAATACAAGTAGGCACTACGAGCCTGGCACAGGTAAGTACTGGCATTGCAGGGCTGAGGTGCGGCTGTCACAAGAGCAGTCCCAAGGGCTCCCAGCCAGCCAGTGTGTCTCCACTAGGCCACTGAGAGGGGCTGACACCAGAAGCTGGTTCACCTTCCTGGTCTCTATTTTGTTGCACGAAATAGCCCAGGACGAATTGAGGGCCCAGATCAGGTAGCAAATAGTTTCCTTAGAGTGTAATTACCCAGAAAATCTAAGGGTGTTCAGATGGATCATTTACACATAATCTAACAAAAGAATTTTGCTTTTCCAAATAGGAGAGTCTTCTTATCAGTTATTCTATGTGAGCACTCAGACAAGCTAGTGAGGCTGTAGTGGGAGCAGCTGAGGTCCTTCCATTCTCCATGTGATCACCAGTACTACAGGGGAAAGGTCTTCCATAAATCCAAGTTGTGACCTTTCAAAAAGGTCACCATTTATTAAGCACCTACTATGTGCACCAAAATTCACTAAGCAGCAGCAAGCTTGGCCCCTGTGTCTATTGTGCTGACAACCTACCAGTGGAAGGTAGATACTTTGCAATCACAATGAAATGCAGAGAAGCAAAATCCCAAAGGGGTGCTGGGGCAGCCTGGGCACATGGCTGTCTGAGAGGCTTCCAGAGAGGGTGAGCCTGGATCTGGGGCACCGAAGAAACAACGGGCCTGGGATGGCTGCAGGGGTGAGGGCTGGACATCCCATGAAGGAGCTAAAGTACAGAGGTGGGAATTTGTATGATTCAAGGTGAGAAAGGAAGAAGACAGATCAAGCTGGTGTGTGGAGATGAGGCTGATGTGGGGCAGCAGCATTTGATTGCCAAGCAGAGAGGTGTGGACAGTATCTGTGAGGCAGAAGGGAGCTACAATAGGTTATTAAGCAGGGGAGAGCGGTGATACCATCTGCATCCCAGTCATGAAGTCAGTGCATTTGAGATCTCCCCTACAGATGGAAGTTGAAGAGAACTTGGGAATAAGACAAGAGAGAGAAAGAAAGAGGGAAAAGAAAGGATGGAGAGAAAATATCCAGAAAGTCTTTGTAGTTAAAATTAGGGGTGATGTTATGGATAAATGTGGCTGGTGACTGTAGTTGTGAAGAAAGCTAGACATTCCAGAGGTATTACAGTAGAATGAGCAAGGTTCCATGTGAGGCAAAAAAGGCCTAAGATATTAATGAAGAGAGGCTATTTTATATACATGTGGACTCATGGAAGAACACGTGTTTGAAGGTATGCTTTCAATACATATAGTCCTACCTAGGGCCAAAACAATTTGCTGAAAATGGCACCACATTTTTAAGAGTAGTGTAGCCTGTGATACATGACTTTGCCGCAAGATGGCGCGCGCGCACACACAAACACACACACACACACACACACACACACACACACACACACACACACACACTGGATAGTTGACAGGGGTCCAAAAAAATCAAGCAATCTAATTCCTGACTGCAGATGGAGTCAAATTCAGGTGTGTAGATTGATAAGGGGTGGGTGGGAGAAGGAGGTAAACAAGTAAGACCAACTGTATATAATAGGCTTCAAAGTTCCCAGGACAGTCATACCATTTCCAGGCAGTGGGACTACTGGAGAGAGGTCCTAGCTGGAACTACATGTTTAGGACACATTAGCCATGGCCAAGGGTGTCACTGGAATGAAATGCTTAGATTATGGTTTCCTGATAAAAGATCCATGGACACCATATGGCTACAGTTCTTAGTCATCTGAGTCCACAGAATTGCCTAGAATGCTTGTTACAATGCAGCGACCTGGGTCCCATCCGGAGATTCCAATCCAGTTTGGATGTAGAGGCCCAGGAACTTGAATTTTTACTGAGCATGACTGGGATGCAGATGGTTCTGGGTCTCCTCCCTCCACCCCACACCTGATGTGAACATTTTCTTGGAAAATAATCAATCATTATCAGCAGATCCTTGACGGGTCTCTGATCCTAGAAAGGCTGAGAGCTATTCATTTTGAGTAAGAGTAAAAATTGGGGCCAGCCTAATTTTGGCGTGCAGAGGGATGGGGGACACACCCTATCTGTGGGGAGACAGGTGACAGAAGAGGCACCAGGAAAGAGGACATAAGGGGGCATCCAGCAGGGGGCCCTGAAGCTGCTGGAGAGGAGAGTGCGGAAGCAGAGAGCTCCAGTGATGGCGAGCCCCTGCCACTGTCTTCTCAGGATGCCAAGTGAGCTGCCAGGGCTCCTTACACCTCGAAGCAGCCCCAAATATGCAGCTTTATAATCACGTCAAATGTCACATTATTTACATGTGCCAAATGGCACTTAGAATACTGTTTCTCAATATGTTTTCTCAGCTCCTGACCTTTCCCCTCTGAGTTCCACACCGTCTAGGAATACCTGTGGACAGCGGCCTTCCTGTGAATCCTGCATGGGCTGATCCCCTGGGCCTGCCACCTCAGAAGGGGCCCTGTGCTTGGGAATAATGCTCGCAGCTGAGGTCCTTCCGTCCTTCCTTAGCCATCTAGAAATTCTAACTTTATCTTTGAATCTGTGGCTTGTAAATGAAGTCCGAGGGGATGATGATGCACGTTCCAGGGACTCGGGACCTTGGTTCCGCTCGAATGTAGTGCTGCTTCCCTGGCCTCTGTGCCTGCCCAAGACCAGTTTCCTGCCTGCTCCCTGCCCTGGTGTTCGCCCCACTCTCTGCCCCCCCCCCCCCCCCGCAGCGACTACTGCTGCCTTCCATTCCAGTGGGGCCCTGGGCATGAGTCAGGGAAGGCTGAGCCTCAGGGTGGGCCCCTGTGCCTGTGAGAGTCTGCCTCACTAGATGAGTACCATGCCTCAGGGGGCCGACATCAAGTAGCAAACAACAAAAACCCCACCACTGCAGGTTGCATGTGAGACACTGGAAGAGAGGAGCCTTCTCCTGCCTTTGAGCAAAGGCCCCTGCGTTTTCATTCTGCGCTGGGCCCTGCAGTGATGCAACTGCTCTGCCATCCCCTACCTGCACTCCCAGGCAGAGTAGATTCGAACTGGCCGGATGCTTGATAGGAGCTGATCCACTTAGATACTCCTTCTTCTTAAAACAAAAAACTGACCCACAATGAGCCCAGTTTGTAAACCAGAAGTATGTGAATGGCCAGGCACAGTAAATAAAAATGTCCATCGTCAGAGAGGAGAGAAGGAAGTGGAGAGAAGCAGAGGTGAGAGACTGGGCATCCCCAGAGCTCGAGAGGAGTTTTGTGGGTTCCTGGTCCCACCTTCCTGGGGCCTAGCTGCCATCTCCCCCTCCTGGGGCCTGGCTGCCATCCCGTTATCCAGGCTCCAGGCTCTCTGCAAGTCACCCTCGTGAGAAGCCAGCTTTGTGCTCACTGAGCTCAGGGTCACTGTCCTGTATCCGGACCCACAGAGAGACCGCATTTCCCAGCCTTCCTGGGGTTAGGCTGGGGCCATGAGAATGGTGGGGTACTGGTCAGTGGGCCGCATGGGGTGCAGGTGGTGAGATACTTCCAGGCCTGGCCTATTAGAGGACCAAAGGTGTCCCAGGAGGAAACCGAGGTACCTACCACTGAAATGATGGAGCCACAGAGTGGCCGCAGCTTGGATCCCCATCACCAGAACTACCCTGAGTCAGCCGAACCTTGCTGGACTTTGTGGATTGAGAAATAAGCTAAGCCACTGAGATTTTACAATTTGCTACAAGAACATGGGCAAACACATCAATTTGTAACCTGCACTCTTTCCCCCTCAAATATGCTCTAGTGGGGTCCTGCTACTAGCAAACTGAAGAATCTTAATTGCAACAGGAAATACGGGCACCACAGTTATGAGCAATGAATGACAAGGAAGTATACGGGTCAATCCTGTCTTCAAGGGTGGGCACTGGTCCGTGGCTAAAGCTATGGGCCTCAAGAGAGCCTGCCCACCTGGCCCCTTCCTCCAAGGTCCTTCCAAATCACAGCGGAAGTTGCCCGTCTCGAATTTCCCTCTAGTAGCCTCTCCTTCCACCCTGGGACGGTGTCAGAACAGGTTACATGACCCAAGGCACCTGCTTAGCACAGCAATGACCAAGGAAATGGCTGCACATTTCCCAAAGTCTAGCTGATAAAAGGAAAAAAGAAGCAAAGAACAACAACCCTCAAATGGGAACATTTGAGAAAGTGAGGTCCGATTCTCCTGCTTTAGGAAGAGCCAGTGGAAGATGCAGCTTCACAATCCGGGTGCTGCCAGGCCTGGAGCACATCCGTGAGCTGAGGTCTGGAGTCCTGATCCTTTCTCATTCTTACCCCAGCAAGGACCACCCCTTCCCCACCTCTTTCCCCAGGCTCAGGATTCATGCCAGCCACGTCAGGGCCAGACAGGAGCCCTGCCAAAGGAGGTGTGGTCTCCCTTCCCTCGGGAGTCACGCATACATGGTTCTCCTGAAGTGTGGCCTGAGCAGGCCCAAGCTCTCACCCGGCCCGACTGTCTGCTCAGGAAGGCCAGCGGAAGGAGACATGATCCACTGCACTGGCTGGAATGGCCTGTCCTCCATTTAGCAAGGGATGTTCTGGCTGCAGCTGTGAGGCCTCAGCTTCCCCTCTGAGTGCTGGTACACCCTCTGCAGCCACCTGCCACCGGCTCCTGGGCCAGTGCTCAGCCACCTGACATGGAAGGTATCTTTCCTCACATGCCCCCATTAAACTGCGGCTTTGTAATCTAGAATTGTATACTTGAAACCTACATGATTTTATTAACCAATGTTATCCCAATATATCCATAAAAAGAACTAAAAATAAACTGCAGCTTTGGTCCAATCCCATTTATTTGGTATATTCCAACTTTGAACTATGGCAACCTTAATAAATTAGCACAGAGATGGCAAATGGGCTTTATTTCAGGTGCCTGTTCTAACCAATTAGCAGCTTTCCGGAGCACCAGAACAGAACGATAGGAGGCCATGCTCAGAGTAGCTGTGATCCGTTATTGATGTCTGCCTGGATATAGGATGTGGAGTGGTGACAAGTGTCATCACCGGGCTGGAGTCACTGGCTGTGAGGACAGTGAACAGGGAATTCGAAGCGTGTCTGTGCATCTGTTCTAACAAGCAGTTCAGCAATGTGACGGCTTAGGGATTTTTCCAACGAGACCCCATGGGGAGACCGCTGGAAGTGAAGAATAACCCAAGAACCTGCCTTCTTTAAGCCCCCTGTTGTCCCAGAAGAGATGCTTCTAGGGTTCCAAGGAAATCTGGGTTCAGCGGTAAGATGCAGCCTGAAGAGCCCATGCTGTTTGACACACTGGGCACCAGCAAACCTCCTACTACTGTAGCTACTGAATTGCCCTCATCTTCACCTGAGATGTCCAAGCTGCACCAAACCCTGCACCTGTCCTTGTCCCCATACCAACCTCAGCTGAGCCCAGGACAAGGTCACAGCCGATGAACCCCACCTCACAAGTGTCTGCTTTTTCAAAGAGGAGCCTGGTGTAAGGCTAGATATTGTTCCTGGGCTCTGAGCCAGGGTCTGCCTGCCCACATCTCCCAGGGCACCAAGGCCCTCCCCCCTCCCCCTGAAGTTGCCAATTCAGTCCTGTGTCTCCAACCCAGGCAGCCTGGCCTCTGCCAAGGCACCAGCTCACATTGTAACTTGTACCTTTTACACCAAAGTTTTAATAGACGAGCTTTCTGTGTAAAAGGAGGCCCAATTTCAAGCCGGTGTGAAAGGGGAAGGTTTGGCCTTCAAAAAGCATTTTGAGGTGCCAAAGAACTTCCCGCACCACTCCTGTAAGGATGTACAGATGTGCTCTCCTACCGTGTCAATCTGCTCTAAGTGGTCTCAATAGCCCCTCACACATTCACTGAACAGTATGGCCCTCCTGTCACTATAAAAATAAGAAAGAAAGAGGCTTTTCCTGTGCCTCTCGACAGGGCTTTTGTGCCTGTAATTCCATCCATCCAAGCATTTCCCTAGCGCTCATTACGGTCACACAAGGGAACTCTGAAAAGGGACTTCCGGAGAGGGAAGAAAGGTGCTTATGCCACAAGAGCTTCAGAATAAAGGATCAAGCTGTTCTGAAGATATTTAACTTTCTGTGAGGGCTGAAATGTGACTTGAGTAATTCAATTAGCATTTCCCAAGAAGCCACAGGATTACAGCTTTTCTCCCTGAGGCCAAACCAAGCAAATGAGAGTCAGACCGGATTGGGGTTCCTCGGGAAAGTGTCTTTCTTAGCAGCCCAACACCCCCATTTAATACTCACAGAAACCCCAGGTCATTCGACAAGCTCACAGTGAGCACCTCCTGCACACAGGTAATGTGGGTACTGGGAAGAATACTGCCGAAAAGGGTGAGGTTTCTTACTCCTCAGTAGAGACAGCGCAGCCCTGGGCGCAAGTGAAGCGTGAATGGGATCTCCCCAGAGCCTGGGCCATGGTCTGAGGGGCCCAGCAAAGCTTCAGAGCGCTACAAAGTCTTGGTTATACTGAAAGGTCCATGGGAGCATGCATTTAATCCACAACAGACTTTTAATGGGAAAAGGATTCTTCCTGTTTCCTCAGAGTGTAGTGTATTCCCTTTGGAAATGCAAAGTCTGAAATCAGGCTCTAGGGCCCATCCTGGGGTGGGGGTGTGCTTGAATTCCTTGCTCCTAGCTTCTGAAGGCAGGAGGTAGGCACCACTCCCCTCAGGTGAGATGCAGGACTCTGACTCAGGTGTAGATAAGCATATCAAAACCACTCTCCTCCTCTCCGCCCCATCCATCAGCCACTCCTTGTTGCAAGGCCTTCTCTGCCCAGAGGTTCATTCCCTCTCCTGTCTATTCATCCTTGAATCACTGGGTGCAGGGGGTCAGCATGTGACCCTGCCAGTCCCACCCAGCACACGGTAAGGACCACATAGACCACACTTCAGAAAAAGTGCTTTCTCGACTAATTAGCAGTTTGCTTCTAGAGCTTCCCATGCATGTTATATGTATCATATGTGTATGATGTAGGGAAATAATTTCTGGTAAGAGAACATTATTTTACCACTTAGCAAGGTCTTTTTGTTTCTCTTCCTTTTAAAAAACTAACGGGAACAGGAAAACATCCATGGCTCTAGTTCAAGGTACCACACATTTCTAATTAACCGAGACCTTATTATTTTTCATGGCTACATTTCTATGGCAATACTGAAAATATTATTTTTCATAATTATATGACAATTGATTTTCATGCCATTAAAAACATATGTTAAAAGTAAACCAACATGTATTTTTATAACCTACAGGGTTACTAGGTGCTCCCTCCGCCCGCCCTTGGCTAGCATGCCTGTGTGCCGTGGCAGTTGGGGGTGAGCGCGGTTGGCCTACCTGTCAGGCAGATGCCCTTGGTGCTGTTGCACAGGTCCACCATCACGCGGATCTGGGGTGGGGGGGGGGGGGAGGGAGAGAGGGAGGAGAGGCTGTGATTAGTAGCAGCACAGCAGGCGGGGGGCCATGAGCTTGCCCTTTATTCACACAAGAAGAATGCAATTTTAAAAATTCACAGAGTAACTTTGGGAGAATATATAGATGTCCAAAGAAAAGTTAACCTAAGACACAAAAGAAATCTTTAAAAGATCTGAAGATATTTGATATCGGAAGCTCATCTATCAACGATATCAATAGAATTTTCTTGATTTCTATTGGAGAGACAGAGGATGGTGCAGGAATTGTCAAATTCAATTTTCAAGGCTATGCTAAGCCGGCCCCCCAGCGTCTAAAGGTCTCAGTCTGCGGGCCTGAATACAGAGGGTCAACAGGCTTAGTGGTTAGGAGCAAGCACTTATAAGCTGGGTGAGTAGGGACACTTGTTTTCTCTGAAAATGTAAACAATATAAGCCCCAGAGGGTAGTTATCTCAGGCCATGTGGATGCTGCCTACTCACCACTGGATGGCACCTGGGTTTGGGGGTGTCATTGCAGCTAGGTGTTAGCCTGATATCTGGGTCTCTTACACCCACTGTGCAGCCCCTTCCCTCATCCATTCTCCACACTGCTCCTAATGAACTTCACAAAAACCCAATCTGATGGAGTCTGTCCTGATTCAAACAGGTCTGTGATTCCTTGCTGCTCTAAAGATAGAGCAAAATTCCTCCTTCTGTGGACTCACTACATGATGCTCCCCCCCCCCCCCTTTTTGTCTGTCCTCTAGTTACACTCTGCCTCGGTTTGCTTGTCTTTAAAATGAGGAGAGCATTAGTGCTTACTTCTTAGGATTGTTGTGAAGATTAAATAAAAGTGTTATGTGTGGAGTTCTTAGAACAGAGCTTAGCATGTAGGAAGCATGCACAAAAGTGTTTTCCATTTCATGAAGGCAGAAGAATATGTGGAGAGAAGCATGGATTCTAAAGCCAAACTGCCTGTGTTCAAAGCAGGACTTTGCCATTCATACCACTGTGACTTTAGACAAGTTACTTAACCTCTCTGTGCTTCAGTGTCTTTTCACATAAAGCTCACAGCACCTTCCTTATTGCATGGCTACATGGATTAAATGCACAAATACATGCAACTCATTTAGAACAGACCCCGCACATGATAAGCCCACTCTGTTTATACTGTTGTTTCAACAATTCATTGAATGTACTAAGAACTTAGTTAATTTATCATCCAAGGATTTTCAATATCTAGATACAGAATTTTTTTTTTAGATCCAAATCATATGGCTTTTCAAGCTGTGGGGAGAAAATTTATTAGTTAATAAATAAAGTTGACACAGCTGGATAGACATTCCAGAAAAAAATAGAAGCTGAATCCCTACTTCACACCATACATTATATAAGTTAATTAAATGATTAAATTTTTTTAAAGTAAAAACGAAACTAGTAAAGTTACTAGAGGAAACGTGGGAAAAATATTTATAATCACATTAGAAGAGAAAAGACTTTTCTAAGGACGAAACAATTCCCATACTACATAAAGAGAGAGACTGAATTGATACATTTGACGAGGTAATACTTAAAAGTTTTACCAGAGGTAAAACACTACAAGCAGTAACAAAGGAGAAACAGAAACCTAGAAAAACACTTGCAAAGGGCTTGTATATGAAGAGCTGTTTCAAATAAACATATAAAGGAACAAGAAACCAAAAGAAAAATAGGCAATGGACCCAAACTTGAAGTTCAGAAAAAGTAAAGAGGTTCATCTTCACCTAGAGCTAAAAAAATAAATCCCAGCAATGGAATTCTATTTTTGTTTTAGGTTTGTAAGTAAAGACTAAGGATCATGTCACAGGCTTGTCAGGAAAGCAGTGTTCTCACCTTCTGTTCGTGGACGTGTAAAGGGATACTCTGCCTCTTTGGAGGGATTTGGGCAATAACTACCAAAATTTATAGGAATCTACCTTTTGATCCATCCATATCCTCTGGGATTTACTCTACAGATCCACACATACAGTATGTGTGTGAGAAGACATAAGCATAAAGATGGTTGTTGCAGAAATGTGAGCAAAAGCAGAGACCGAAAACAACCTAAATATTTATCAACGAGCTCTGGTTAAAGTGTAGCATAGCTGCACAAAAAAATACTGTGGGTGTGGGGGGGTGGCGAATTTCAATCCATAAGGCTGATATTGTGAGCGCTCCAAGGTAAATAAAAAAATGCAAAGTACAGAGCAGCATATGTAATGTACTTCCATTTGCATAAAAAAGCAATGCAACCCTGGCCAGGTAGTTCAGTTGATTGGAGAGTTATACTGTACATCAAAAGGTTGTGGGTTTGATTCCCAGTCAGGGCACAGACCTAGGTTGTGGGTTCGATTCCCAGTTACACTCAAACGGGAGGCAACTGATCAATATTTCTCTCTCACATGGATATTTCTCTCTCTCTCTCAAAATCAATAAGCACATATCCTCTGGTAACATGTGCTCTGTTAGTCTTTTTATTTCTATACTAGGGGCCCGGTGCACGAAATTCGTGCACTGGGGGTGGGTGGTCCCTCAACCCAACCTGCCTCCTCTCACATACTGGGAGCCCTCAGGGGATGTCCAACTGAAGGCTCACCCTCAGCCTGCCAGAGGCTTTGGGCCTTGGGCACCCAGCCATCGCTCTGCTCAGCTTAGCCCTGGCTGCCTGCGACCACCCAGTCCCGGGGGCTGGGTGCTCGCCGCCACTTCCCCTCACAGTGCCCAGGGGCTGGGCACTCACCGCCACCACCACTGTTTCATCTCCACCCTCAGGGCCCAGTGCTGTGCCACTTGGCCCTGCCCCCCGCTTCTGATTGGCTGGTAGCATAGCCAATCAGGAGTGAAGGTACAGTCAAATTTGCATGTTTCTCTTTTATTATATAGGATGCTTCCTGCTCCTTGACACTTTCAAGATTCTCTCGTTATCTTTGGCTTTCCAGGCTATTTCTGGAGAGAAATATAGAAACCTCAAGTGAGGAGGAGGGAGGGCAAAGTGGAAGGGAGCTGTCCTGAGCATTACACACCCTGTTGTTTTATTCTAAATCTTCACTTTTTCAATTAAACTCTTTAGAAAGAACATGTTTTGATTTGAAGGGAAAATTGTTTTGTCTTCTGTCTAGGTTTTTTCTGTTTGCCAAGAGGTCTAGAGAAAAACTCGGTCTGCATTAACTTTTTGTAGTCTGTCAACAGTATTTATTGACTGCCTTAGAAATCTACTGTGAAATATATCACACACATCAGAGATGTATAGAATGTGCAAGAACAATTTAAAGATGATGAAACAAATGTGTACATACCGCCCCCACCTTAAGGACTGGGAACATGCAGGTGCCCCTTCACAGAACACACCCTCCCACTCCAACAACCCCAGCTGAAGCAGAGTGGGCCCTGCTACTTTCCCTTTCACGCAGATAAGAACACAGAGACTCAGAGAGGTCGCCTCATTTACTCAAGGTCACACGCTGGCTCACAGAAGAGCTGGGCTCAGCTCCAGATCTACTACACTTTTTATTATGGCTCTGATGATTATGTCAAAGGAACCAGACAAAAAAATTTTGATTAATTGTTTTTAGTCATTTTCATAAATGAATGTAATCAGCTGCACGACTAACAAAATTTGTTATAAAAATGTATAATTGCCCATTGAGAAGAACATTAAAGACTTTACAATGCTTCATTTGTTGCCTGGGGGATTTCAGCAGAAGGAGAGGTGTCAGACAATGGAAAATCAATAGGGAAAATTAGTCTTTCTCTTTTATACTCATACAGGTCTGGTGTAGGCCCAGGTTCTGTTAAAAAAAAAAAAAGATGAAGAATTCATTTCCTGACCTTTTGACTTCATTTATATGATGAATGTCAATTTAGATATTTACCAGGAAATTGTGTTACTCTTCACTGGGGAATATTACTTGGGAATATTCTTTTAACAAATGTGGGCTGTATAAGATTGTATCAAGGGGAAACATAGATACGAAGAGATGAATGCATGAAAGTCAGAAACATTTGTTTTCCTGATAATAGTGATTAGGAATTGGGTTGAAAATAAAAACATCCAAATTGAAAGTTACAAAAACTACATTGTCAAATTAAGGAGTCACAGTTGGGATAGAGGGCTTCCTGAATCTTGGTTTAGGATTGGAGAATGGGCAAGCTGGGAGAGGCTTTAGAGCTCCTGATCCATTTGGGAGGTGGCCCTGCTGGGAGGCCACTCCCCCACCCCCACACCAGTCACATTGGCCATTCCCATGGGACGGTCTTTGCCGTACCCAGTATGCTGTGCCCACATCTTTACTGAGGCCCCAGTTAAAATAAATGACAGCTCACCAGGAGGCTTTCCCTGACACCCCAACTAAAAGTAGCCCCATCACCTCACTGGATTTTTCTCTTTGTGGCACTTACCATTATCCCATATTATCTTGCCTACGTATACATTCATTTATTACCTGTCCCTGCTCACCAAAGAATGGAAGCCTTTAGAGAGCAGAACTTTTGTCTGTATCCTCTGTGCAGAGAAGAGTGCCCGATTCCAGGCCCAGAACTTCCTGAGGCAGACAGGGTTCAAGTCACAAAGCACATCAGTGGTCTCCCAGGGAGAGCTTATCTTGAGGGGAGGCGATGACCAGTTGTTAACCTGAGTTTCTGATATGAGCATCCTACAGTGTTGGGGAGAGGGTGGGTGAGGCACAGGAAAGGTCCATAGCTCTGGTGGGAAGCTCTCCTAGCACAGCTACGAGTTTGGAGGACACATTCTATAGGAACAACAGCTGCCCCCTGAGTGCAACAGAAAGACCAGCATCCCCGAGAGCTTGAGTTTAGCCCACCTTTGGTCAGCATGTCACGGAGGAGCTGGAATTGTCTCCTCGGAAGGAAGGCTGTGGCGGGTAAGGGGCGTCTTCCCAATGAAAAGGTCAATGCAGCAATGGACAGGGACACACCAAACTGTGGGGAACTTGTCAGCATCGACAACGCACGCTAGTGATGGGAGAAAAGAGCCAGAATGGGTCCTGCCAATGGCCTGACCAGACCTTCCTGATTCCTTGCTGAACACGGAACTGGTCTCACTGGATTAGTAACGCTCATGAGATTCATGGACAATTCACAGGCAGGGGCCCCTGGAGAAAAATAATGGACTTCCTGCTAATCTGGCATCAGATGGCATGAGCTGACTTTAAATCCAACTAAAAAGACATTGGACATAATTTGGCAGTTTTTATTAGAAAGAAAATGCTATGAATTAGGACTTTTCTTTGTAGGAAGAGTATATAAAGATATCTGGACAAGAATGCTCATGGCAACATCCTTTATAATAAAGAGGTAATATGCAAATTGACCCTCACACAAGATGGCCACCCCCATGTGGTCAAAGATGGCTGCCACAAGATGGCTGGCAGGGGAAGGTAGTTGTGGGCGATCAGGCCAGCAGGGGAGGGCAATTGGGGGTGACTAGGCCAGCAGGGGAGGGCAATTGGAGGGACCAGGCCGGCAGGGGAGGGTAGTTAGGGGTGATCAGGCTGGCAGGGGAGCAATTAGGCATCGATCAGGCTGGCAGGTGAGTGTTTAGGGGGTTATCAAGCTGGCAGGCAGGTGAGCAGTTGGGAGCCAGCAGAACCAGATTGTGAGAGGGATGTCTTAACTGCCGGTTTAGGCCGGATCCCACTGAGATTTTTTTCTCCTGGAGACTGAGACTAAGGATACAAAGAAGGTTTTTGCTTCTTAGTTTGTATATTTTTAACAGATGGGTTAGGGTTTTACTTTGGTAATTTTTCCTTTGTGGTGTTTTGAGTAATTCAGGGTGACAGCATTATGTGAATCTAATGACCCAGCTTTCCATGGGAACCCACATATCTCGCCTTCACAATTACCCCCATCACTCAGATAGCTTAGATTTCTGTTGTTTCTAGGCAAATAAATATGGAAAGAACTAGAACAGTTGTCTAGTCCAGTGATTTTCAAATTGTTCATTATTAGGCATGAGAGTTTTCTTTTCCCACATAAATAGCTAAACCCAAAAATATAAAACATAAAAATGGAGCTACTCTGGGTGAGCTGGGGTGGGGCTTGGCCTTACTTACTTATCTGTAAAATGAGAAGGTTAGACTAGACAGATGATTTCAAACACTGCTCCCACTGGGGATAGAGGGAGGAGATGGAGAGGAACGCCCAGAGACTTAGAGCCGGGGGAAAAGGGATGAGAAAACTGAGGTCCTGAGAAAGCGAGTGGAGTAGCTCGCCTGGGCTCATCCCCAGCTCCCAGAGCTCAGTATTACTTTTCTTCCACATCTACTTTTCCATACTGTCTAGCCTTTGCAAGACAAAAGCCTGAATTCAATGTGAGATACTAATATTTACTTTAATTTAAATATGAATGGAATATTAGATTTTTACTAATTGAAAATGTGTCAGTTTTGAGAAATCTTTTCCATGCAAAAGTGAAAGGTTTAATCAAGCGTATTTCTTTCTCATTAGAATGAATAGAGCTAAGTGCAATGAGATGCCACTATTCACCTGAACATAAAACCTCTTGGTAACAGGCTGGTTGCCCTCTGGGACCCCCTGTAGCATTTTACTCTCAGGACTGATTCATGATAAAGTAAGGAAGCTTGGCCTGGTCTGCAGTGGCTAAAACAGCACCCGCAGGCTCCTCCGAAGCTCCCAAGCACAGGCTCCCTGCTGTCTGCTAGCCCGGACATTGTTTCAATTCTAAGTTACCTTTCAGATCTGACCTATTTTGTAACTTCAATTCCATGTTTTTCTGAGATAGTTGAATAGTCTTTATGACTCTCCTTCATTATGCAAATTGATATTATTATGTGCATGCAAATGATCTTTTAGAAACAGCCCTCAGGAGCTGATGGTCAGCCTGCCATTGACTGAGATTCCTTGTACTGCAGAGATGGACCTACAGATGTGGTGGTCCGGCCGCCTGTACCCGATGGTTGGACTACAGGTGTTAGAGGAGTTCCTCACGAGGGTCTGAAGCTGGGTGGGGTCAGCTCATCCCTTGGAAAGGCAGGAATTCACACTGGGGCCAAGACATGGTGACAACAATCTGCAAACCCCAACAGTAAATGGGGATTGTCTTGTATAGTGTTGAAGTTCTGGGGCCTGACAGGAATATCAGCCAAGGTCCAGGCATTTGTCAGCTCAAGTGAGTCAGCCCTGGTCACCCCACATCAACAGCCTGGGGCTGAATGCTCGTGTGGGTTTATCCTTCTTGGGATCCTCAGAGTCCAGCTGAGTCCTGTCCAGTCTTCCCCAAAGATCCTGACTTCCACTGACCGCCCCCTCCTGGGCCCAGCAGCATCCCTGTGTGGCTGGGGGTTGGCACACATTCAGTGCATTACTTTGGCTTCTAACCAGATAGGCTTTTATTGGTAGGGACTGTTTCATCCTTTTTCTGTTTGCCCCTTTCACTGATCCATTCTCTTTCCCCCATTAGAATGCCATCAAGCACACAGTAGGTACTCAATAAGTACTTCATTATTGATTACTCACTCTACTGGGTGGGAAATGTGCTCCTCAATCAACGATGTCCTCTTCTGATCGGCAGTAATGTGTGTGGGAGCTGAGTATCTAGCAAGTGGTTGGTTACCCGTTTCTCTTTGTGCCTGTTTGCTTACAAAAGTTTCACTTTGGCAGACACTCCACTAATTCCTAGAAAACAGGAGCTTGGAAATGCTAGGGATCTCCTATTGGGGACCCTGACACAGGGCTGTCCTCCTCCTGCCCCACATCAACATTAATATAAAATCAGAACCATAGATTGCCCCTGGCCTGTGGGGGAATAACATACCCCTTCCACACTCTCTTGAGAGGCGCCTACAAGAGTTCTGGACCCATGACTGGCCAGGTTGGGTCAGCCAGGCCAAGACTGGCTAAAGGAGACTCATACATCACTGAAAAAGCCATGCTGTGGGGGAAACATGGTATTCACCAGCTCCTCTTGCTCTGCTAAGTGGGTTAGGATGGGGGTGGAGGTCAACCTGCCCTGCAAGGAGCAGGGTTCAGACTATTCATCCCTAAGGCACTGGGTTGGCTGAGTAGGTCCATGTGCTGAACTGAATTGCTGGAGCTGAGTGCAGCCTGCAGGGCCCCCCTTCTCACCCTGCCTCAGCCATGGCCTGAGTTCACTAATGAAGTGCTGAGCAAATAATTAATGAGGGTTGGTTTGGAGTCCACCCATGAGCCTTGCACGCAAAGGCTGGGAAGTCACAGACACTGAAGCAGCCAGTCTGTCTGGGCTCAGGACTCTTCAACAATCCCAGATGCAGGGGGCAGTTCCAGCAAATGCCCTCATCCAAGGTCTCCAGCAAAATCACTTACAGCTGGGATTAGGAACCACCCAGCCTGGCATTTATTAACACTGGGGACATCCAACAATTCAGGACAGAAGTCCCCGAAGGAGCATATTCTCTCCTAGATGTGCTTCAGGCCTGACCTGGGGCAAAGAGGGGAGGCAGGTGCCTGGTGTTGCTACTGCACTGCCCAGGACCCTGGACGAGTGCCCCAGCCCTTGACAAAATGGGACCCCTGGCCATACCCTAGCAACGACTGTGAGGAGTAAAGGAGGGAGTCCTTATAAAAACCATTTCATATGTTGTTTCATCATTTGAATATAAATCAACTAATTTTGCTAATTCACCCTATTTTATAAAGGCATTTAGCCAAAGTGCAATTACCAGATCAGGTTATCAACTGAATTAAAGATGTAACACAGAGTAGGATTTGCAGAAATAACCAGATACCAACCAGTAAGTGTCCTAACCCACTAAATATAAACTGCCGTTGGTCACTGCAACGTCCTTCCTAACCTTTCCCTTCTCCCACCAGGAGCTCTTCAAGTGCCAACAAGCCCCAGGGTCTTAGCCTTGTTCCATCTGCAGTGCAGGCAGCTACCTCTGGGCTGCATCTTGGGAATGGCCAGTCCTTTTGCTGCTCTTCCTGATGAGCATCACGGGCAGTAAGGATTCCTGCTGGCACTGACTGACTGACCCAGCTCAGGCACCAACCCCATCGGGCCACTCTCAGCAGCCTCCACCACCTCTGGTGCTGGGGTCGTCCTCCCTCCAGGAGACAACACGGAAACAGCGTGGTATTTTATCTGGTCATGCTGCGTCCATCTGAGGCAGTTCTCCCCCGTCATAAAAAAGAAAAATAGCAGCCAAATATCAAGTTACTAATCTCAAGTCCTTGTCTGCACTTTACTTTTAAGAAGTTGTTACGTTGCAAATTGCCTATTTTTGAGTCCAGCAATTTTACAACTTATTCTAGCCAATTGTTTCTTAAAGGGGAAAGTACTACTTGTATGTGTATATATTTTAAACACATACTAATGCAGTGGAATAGCTTTCAAATGAAATGATGTGTAACCATGCGACAATAGACGTGACTATTGGATCTTGAGATCTTGAGGTAGGAAAGAACATTTTAAGCAAGAAAGCAAAATAAGAATCCATAGAGGAAAGGCTTTATAGACTTGATGACATGAAAATGTATAAACATGAAAAGGCCTAGAAACAAAAGTAAATGGGGGATAACACCCAAGGCCAAAGAACATGGGCTTTGGAGTCAGACGAGCTCCGTCTGCTCTGATTTCTAATTCCTTCACTCACTGGCTCTGGGACCCTGAGCAGGATGTGTAACCTCTCTAAGCCTCAGTGACCTGTCTGTAAAATGGGAATGACAATAATGATGATAATGGTGCCCACCTCAGAGGTAAAGACAGTTTTGACATACATATCTAAAGGTCTTAGCATAGCATCTGGTGAGTTGTAAGTTCTCAATAAATGTTAGAAACTTCATTTAGGGGGAAATATGGCTACATGTGTAATACACACACACACACACACAAAAAACTAATAACTTTCCTATAAAAGGTTATTTATAAATTAGTAAGAAAAATATTTTTAAAAATTAAAAAATAAGCTAAGACATGAATGAACCAAACTCACACAATGAAAAATTTCAAATCACCAATAAATATGAAAATAAATTTACCCTTGCCATAATCTAAGACCTGCAGCCCCATCTCTGCTGTAAGGGTCCAACTGTCAGGGTTTCCAGCCCTCCTCTTTTAAACCTCCAACTATCAGCCCTGTAATCCAAGCATGTCTGACTCAAAGGCTAACAAGGGTCAAACAAATGAAGCATGCGGCCCACAGGTTGTGAGTTTGACATGCTTGCTCTAATCCATTCTCCCACCCAATCTGGCTAAATTCCAGGCTGTGATTCTCCAAGTACTAGAACCACCTAGGGAGCAATTTACATACAGATTCCCAGGCTCAGCCTCTATCAGTTCTGATGCAGGAGACCCAGTGTGGAGCCCCGACACCAGCTTTTTAAACAGTTTCTCCCTGCCCACACCTTGACAAGTTCCAACTGCGCCATCAGAACTGGGGCCTGCTCTGGCATCTTCCAGGTTCTGCATTTTCTCTGTTACCCCTTCCGCTCCTTTCCCAGAAAGCTCCTGTAAGCTCAGACCTTGAGAACTGAGCCCTGACTAAAGACATGAGGATCCTTATGTCCTTTCCCTGATTTTTTATAGGTTTAAAAATAACAAAGTAAAAAGGATCATAGAGTAGCTTCTCCATAAATTACCATGCCACATTGACTTATTAATTTGCAAAATGATTTAAAAATCATAATGTTTACACCTTTCTGTATTTTCTTTTTTTTCTTTTTTCTTTTTTTTATCTTTATTGTTCAGTTTATTAATTATATTGTTTCCCCTTTTTATCCCCCTATATCTCCCCTCCACCCTGCACCTATCCTACCCTCCACCCTCACCTCCCCCTCCCCACTGTCCTCTCCCATTGTTGCTAGATTTTTGTCCAGTCTCTTGCTGCACTTCCCACAACCCTTTTCTCCCCAAGAATTGTCAGTCCATTCCCTCTCTATGTCCATGTCTCTGTTATATTCACCAGTCTATCCTGTTCAACAGCCTATCAATTCACTTGATTTTTATGTTCATTTGTTGATAGATGTGTATTTGTTGTTCATAATTTTCATCTTTACCTTTTTCTTCTTCCTCTTCTTAAAGAATATCTTTCAGCATTTCATATAATGTTGGTTTGGTGGTGATGAACTCCTTTAGCTTTTTCTTATCTGCGAAGCACTTCATCTGACCTTCAATTCTGAATGATATCTTTGCTGGATAGAGTAATCTTGGTTGTAGATTCTTGCTGTTCATCACTTTGAATATTTCTTGCCACTCCCGTCTGGCCTGCATCGTTTCTGTTGAGAAATCCGCTGACAGTCGTATGGGTGCTCCCTTATAGGTAACCAACTGTTTCTCTCTTGCTGCTTTTAATATTCTCTCTTTGTCTTTTGCTCTTGGCATTTTAATTATGATGTGCCTTGGTGTGGTCCTCTTAGGGTTCCTATATATTGGGGTTCGGTGCACTTCTTGGACTCCTAAGTCAATTTCTTTCATCAGGTGTGGGAAGTTTTCAGTCACTATTTCTTCAAATAGGTTTTCATTGTCTTGGCCTCTCGCTTTTTCTGACACCCCTATAATTCGGATGTTGGTATGCTTGAGGTTGTCCCAGAGGCCCCTTACACTATCTTCAATTTTTTGGATTCTTTTGGTTTCTTGCTTTTTCAGCTGAGTGGATTTTACCTCTTTGTATTTCAAATCTTTAACTTGGTTCTTGGGGTGCTCCAGGGCACTTTTAGGTCTTTGTTTAATATTTTTTGTTTCAGTCAGTGTATGCTTAATTTCTGGTTGGTCCTTTTTCATATCCTTGAGAGTCTGCTTTATATCCTTGAGGGTTTCTTTCATTTCCTTGTAGGACTCATTCATTTCCACATTGGTCTTGATCATTTCCACGTTGGTCTTGATAATTTCCTTGCAGGTCTCGTTTATATCCTTGAGGGTGTTGTTCATTTTCTTGTAGGACTCATTCATTTCCTTTGTGGTCTTGCTTATTTCTTTATAGGCCTCGATCTTTTGTTGGAGCCTCTTAAAAAACCCTATAACCGTGGTTCTGAATTCCATGTCCAGTCGTTTTTTTTTCCTCCAATTCTTTCACATCTGATTTCTTTCCATGTTGCTGCATGGTGGCTGCTTCCCTGAGTTGGTCAATTAGCTTTGTGTGGTAGACTTCCTACTAGGGATAGTGGCTCAGCCTCCCTGGTTACCTGAGGTGGATATGGGCTGCACAGTCTTGCTGAAGTTAAGCTCAGTTAATCGTTGTTAGCACTTGGAGGGTTGACCTCCAGGCCAATTGTCTGTGAAGCTCAGCTGTGCTCAGGTTGGGTAGGCGGAGTCTCCGGGCCAAGCAGACAGCGTTAGCTCCGCCCTATGCAGCCCTGGGGGCTCTGTGCTGGGGGCAATGGCCGCCAGCACCTCTGAGAGGGAGCCGCTGCGGAGCTCCACCGGCTGCCGGTTGCCGGGGAATTCAGACTTTCCCAAAATGAGTCTGCATGCGCAATGTCTCACCCAGGCTCGTAAAACAAAGCAGTCTGACGGTTTTCCGAATGAGAGGCAAGTCGCGGTGCGCTCTCTGCGGCGTCAGGCAGCCGAGCTGTTCGCGCAAGCTGCCTTCTCCACAAGCTCGGAGACCCCTGCAGCACCCGAGCTTCGGCGTGCCCTCCCACTGTCCAGTTTTCACCCCGTGTGATAGTGGGTTCTCTGGACTTCGCCCAGAGCTGGAGAATCAGTCTAGTGGGACGCCTTTGTCTCCCCGTTCAAGAAAACTGGCTGGTTTTCAGCCGCCCGCCCTCTCCGCGGCGCGCGCTCCAAACCTCTCTCTGCGCGGGAATCTTTCAACGCTGTTCGCCGCCACTCCTCGGAGTCACAGTGTCTTATTTTCACTTTTATCTGTGGAATTTTCACTCGGCGAGCTTTCTGTTGATTCTGGAAGGTGTTTGTTCTTTCGTTAAGTTGTAGTATTAAAATTGCTGATTATGACGGCCAGATAGGTGTTTCACCTTTGCCGCCATCTTAGTTCCTCTGTATTTTCTAACTTACTATAAAGGACACACACACACACACACACACACACACACAAAAGTTATAAAACTCCTAGCTATTCTCTCAGATCATGTGCCATCTTAGTTGTAAATTAGGTGTCACTTTCCCACAAGTGTTTCCTCCTGTCCCGGGGTAGAGGTGTCCTATGTGGTCCCACAGCATCTGGGCCTCCCCCATTGGGGCACTGCTGCCATTGCCTGATTATTTGTTTATTCCTCAGTAATCTAAGATTTAAGGCAAGGGAAGAATATAATTTAGTTATTTTTATAACTGCATCAAATAGCCCAGAGCCTTCCATATAATAAGCTGTGAATGAGTAAATTCTTCATCTGTTGACAGGCAGGAGAAATGGCCACCCTCCCTTCCTGATCTTCCTGGACTTATCTTCTGTTCGTTTTATATTTCCTTTGATTTATTACTCCAGTGTTAGACAGTTGGACCTTTTTGGTAGGAGAGGTTGGAAAGTGCCATTTGTAGGTTGGTCAGCCATGTGGAACTTACCCAAGGCTATGTTTCTTCTGCTTGGCAATTAGAAGGTGTTCAATTGAGCAATAGCACCGACAAAGTAAAATTCACAATGTCTAGCACCCAATAGAAAATTACCAGGCCTGCAAAGAAGCAGGAAAACACAACCCATAATGAGGGGAAAAAGATCAGTCAATTGAAACCCACCTAGAAATGGCCTATATAAAGGAATTTGTAGACAGAGACAATAAAATAGCTATTCAAACTGTATTCCAAATGTTCAAGAATCTAGAGGCAAGATTGAACATGTTAAATAGAAACAGCCTATCTAATAAAAGAGTAATATGCAAACTGACCATACCTCCTACACCCACAAGTCATACCCACCAGCCAATCAGGAGTGAATATGCAAATAAATACAACCAAGATGGCTGCAGCCACAGAGAGCAGGAGAGAGACTTGGGTTTCCCTGGTGATGGAGGAAGCCAAGGTTTCCACCTGCCCTTGCCACTCAGATCTCCACACCAGGCTACAAAGTTTCAATTATAGAATCCCAACAGAAATGGCGGCAGCCACGGAGCTGGAGAGAGGCAGGAGGCTAGGGTTGCCCCTGGCAATGGAAGAAGCCAAGTTTCTGCAGCTCTGGCCAGCCTAGGCCTCCACTCCAGGCTACAAAGTTTCAATTATAGAAGACACATAAATCGCAACAGAAATGGCTGCCACCATGGAGTGAGCAGAAGGCCTGGCTCTGCTCCAGGCTACAAAGTTTCAATTGTAGAAGATAAATTCCAGATACCAGGGCCTCCCCTTGGGTTGCTGGGGTCGTAGCTGGCCTGAAAACCACCGCAGGCCTCTTGCCCAGGGATCCCACACCCCAAGGGAACCCACTCCCTGATCCAGGACACCCTTCAGTGCAAACCAGCTGGCCCCCACTTGTGCACCAGGCCTCTATCTAATAAAAGAGTAATATGCAGATTGACCATCACTCCAACACACAAGATGGCTGCCCTCATGTGGTCAAAGATCCTGCCCCCATGTGGACACAAGATGGCCAGCAGGGGAGGGTAGTTGGGAGAGACCAGGCCTGCAGAAGAGGGCAGTTAGGGGCAAACAGGCTGGTAGGGGAGCAGTTAGGCATCAATCAGGCTGGCAGGGAAGTGGTTAGGGGCAATCAGAAAGGCAGGCAGGTGAGCAGTTGTGAGAGGGATGTCCAACTGCCCATTAGGGCACATAGCTGGGCCTAAATGGGCAGTCGGACATCCCTCAAGGGGTTCCAGATTGAAGAGGGTGCAGACTGGACTGAGGGACACCCCACTGTCTCCTCCCCCCATGCACGAATTTTGTGCACCGGGCCTCTAGTCAAAAATATAAAAACATTGAAACTAAATTTCTAGAAATGAAGATTGCAGTGTCTGAGGTGAAAAGGATACTGAATGGGATTAAGAACAGTTTGGGCCCTGCAGAAGATTAGCAAGCTGTACTGTAGCCATTAAGCCAAAATGAAACAGATGGAGAAAAAAAGATTAAAAAGTAAACAGATTATCAGTGAGCTGTGGGATAGCTTCAAGAAACCCAATACAAACTTTCCCAAAAAAAGTATTTTAGAGAGAGATGAAGGGAGAGGGGTAGAAAGATAGAAACATTGATGAAGGAGAAATATCATTGATCACCGGCTTCTAATATGCCCCCTACTGGGAATCAGGCCCACAACCCCAGTATATGTCTTGATGAGGAATTGATCCGGGGATCAGGGTCAACACTCAACCACTTAGCAACACCAGCTAGGCATCTTTTCATAATTTAATGAAAACCATAAGCCAGTATCTCCAACAAGATCAATAAAACCCAAGCACAAGACACATGAAGAAAACAATGCTAAGACATCCTATCTAATGAAAGAGAAACATGCAATGTGACCATACCTTCGCTACACTACCAGCCAATCAGGAGTGGGGGGCATGGCCGTGATGCACCATGGGAGACCAGCAGGGTGGGGGAAGGCCGGGCAGAGAGGCAGGCACAGGGAGGGGAAGGCCGGGGGGTGGGGGGTGAGGCCGGTGGGCGGAAGCCAGTGGGAGGCGGGTGGGGGGAAGGCCAAAGCAAGCACACTATAAGCTCCACCTGCACGGTATCTGAGGCCTGGCGAGATCCCTCCTTTTCAGTTATGGTGACTGAGTCGCATCCTTTCGCGGTGACCTCGGGACAGTTAGGGGAATTTGATTCCACAGAATCCCCTCATGAGGCTCGCGTGTTGGTTGCTCTGTTAGGCTGCGACTGAGCTGCGGGGTTTACCTGTCACTTGGGACATGCAAATGAGTGCCCGGGGCACCTTGGGTAAGGAGCATGAGGCAGGGCTGTGGTCGTCAGGAGCAGGCGGGCGGCGCCCATGCCTCTGCACAGGGTGCTTTCGAGGGCCTAGCGAGCCCGAGAGGCTCGGTCCTTGAGGCGTCTGTGGTGCAGGGAGGGATGGGCCAGGACAACGCCATACTTTCAAAGCAAGTTGTTTCCCACTTAAATATCCTCTGATGAGTATCTTTAAAAGAGAAGTAAATATTCAACCATTGTCACAACTTGAAAAGTTAAGGTAATTCCTTCATATCACCTAATATCCACTGTACATTCAAATGTCTTTGTTTCAAAGATGCCTTTTACTGTTGGTTTGCCCCTTCCAGAGGCTACCCAAGGTCTTATTTCAGCCTTGATGTTGGGCTGCTTCTCCTGACCATAAGTTCCCAACGCACTTCCAGCCAGAGTTAAAGGGGACTTCTTCTGTTTTTAAGGCATCCAGTGCCTGCCAGGCCCCTGTGAAAGCACTACTCCTTAGGTCCGGGGTGCTGGGAGCTGAAGTAGAAAGGCTGTGAGGCCCAGCTCACCCAGGATGCTGCTGGCCCCCAACACCCCCTCTCAATTATTCTGGCCCAGCCTTCCCTATGCATACCTGCTCACAGAGAGCGTAAGGTGGTCATGGCAGCGGGATGGGAGTCCAGCAGGGGGCATGGCCGCGGCAAGCTGGATGGGAGGCCTATACCCTCCCCCAATCCAGAGGGGCTTGACAAGGGACCTCAGGCCTTGACCCCTGCCCCAGCACCAAGCCAGGGGATCTGAGGTCATGTCCTCCACCCAGTGGGGCTTGACGGGGGACCTCAAAATGTACTTCCTGTCCTGGTGCTGGGCTAGGGGACCTCCGGCTGCTCCCCCTGCTTGGCAGGGCTTGACAGGGGACAACAGGCCACACCCCCATCTTGCAGGGCTTGACAGGGAACCTCAAGGTGTGCTTCCTGACCTGGTGCTGGGCTAGGGTACCTCAGACTGCTCCCCCTGCCCCAGCTCCAGGATGGGGGACCTCAGGTCATGCCTCCCACCTGGTGCGGCTTGACAGGGGACTGCAGGCCACACTCCCAACCCAGCAGGGCTTGACAGGGCAACTCAGACTGTGCCCCGTCACCCAGTGGAGCTTCACAGGGAACCTGAGCCTGTGCCTCTGTGCCAGTGGGGATTGACGGGGGACCTGAGGCTGTGCCTCCCTCCCAGTGCTGGGCCGGGGGACCTGAGGCTGTGCTCCTCTGCCTGGTGGGGCTTGACAGGGGAACCTCAGGCCATGCCCCCTACCCAGTGGGGCTTGACAGGGGCTCTCAGGTCGTGTCTCTGACCTTGTAGGATTTGATGGGGGACCTCAGGCCATGCCTCCCATCCTGGTGCTGGGCCAGGGGACCCGAGGATGCCCCCTGCCCTTTGGGGATTGACAAGGGTGGGACTGGCCAGGTCTGGATCTACCCCAATGTGGGGGGAGGGGAGGAAGGAGAGGAGGAGCTGGGTCTGGGTCTCATGTGATTTTGAGGCACATGTGAATGAGTGGGGACTTGACTCTGGATCCCATGGTGTGCCCCAGACTCTGACAGGAGGAAGATTTTCATATACATTTTACTAATTTTCTTTAGTCTCTGATACTTCTATTACAGAGAAAGAGCAAATAGCAATATTAAATTATTTCCTCTAATTAATACCCTTTTAATGTGCATGAATTTTGTGCACCAAGCCACTAGTAGCATAATAAAACTGCGTAAGACATGCAATAAAGGGGACACCTTAGGGGAATTTCTGGAAACATTTCCAATTCTAAACTCAAAATAAATTTCAAGAATGGAAGCAAAGACTTTTCAGATTTTTCTTTTTTTTTAATCCTCACCCAAGAACATGCTTTTATTGATTTTGGAGAGAGTGGAAGGAAGAGGGAGAGAGAGAAACATCGATTGGTTGCCTCCTGCATCCCATATGCACCTGACCAGGACCAAGCCTGCAACCTGGCTATGTGCCCTAACCGGGAATCAAACTGGTGACCTTTCGGTGTAGGGGACCAACTAGCTACATGGCCAGGGCTGACTTTTCAGATATGTCTACTTGTATCATGCTCTGGTTAAAATGAAACATCTCCCATTCAACTGCCTTCTTCCCTGCTCCAGCTCTTGCTTCTAAAATCCTTCCCATCCTTCCAGGCATGGCTCAAATGCCGCCTCCTTCTTGAAACCTTTCCTGATCGCCCACTGGATGTTTTATTCTTACTTCTCTTAAGATCCTATTATCCTTTTCGTTGTGCTGGACATGTTTGAGGATTTGTCTTTTCCCTCCCACTAGCCAATACATTCCTTGGGGGCTATTGCTCCTCCTCCTCACCCACAGATGCACCCACACTGCCCAGAACAGGCACTGAGCATGTTATATATAGGTGGCTTATTTGGTGAAAGGTTTCCTTTGAACTCCTTTCCAAGATATCTCTGACTGATTTAGAAATATTTATTTATTCATCAGCAAACATTTATAAGCTGGACTCTGTGCTTTTAAAAATAGAACAGCCTGGCTGGTGTGGCCTGGTGGTTGAGCACTGACCTAAGAACCAGAAGGTCACGGTTCAATTCCTGGTCAGAGCACAGGCCTGGGTTGTAGGCTTAATCCCCCGGGGAAGGGGGGGTGGGGGGGCGGAGCGGGGTGGAGGGTGCAGGAGGCAGCCAATCAATGATTCTCTCGCATTGATATTTCTATCTCTCTCTCCCTTCCTCTCTGAAATCAATGAAAATATATTAAAAAATAAAAATAAGACAAAATCTCTGGCACCAAATGCTCACAATTCATTTAATTGATTTAATTTGTTTTTAAAAGAGCTTTTTAAAAAAAGTTTGGGTTTAATAAGGAGTAGACTGACTCTTGGTTAGAGCCTGCCTGTGTCCAGGGAATGAGTATTCTCAGGTTCAGCATCTCTCCTGTTTCCTGGCACACTTTCAACCAGGACCCGAGCCCAGACTCTGGTATGCAGCTGCATCTTCAACAGCTTCCCTTGGACATCTAATGGAAATAATGTTAAGATGCCCCTCCCTGAACTCCTGGCACTCCCCTCAGTCCTGTTCCATGTGCAGTTCTGCCAATTCACTGAATGACAATTCTGTCTTCCCATTGCTTGGCCACTAACCTTGAAGTCATTTAATTCCCCCCCACCTCACCTCACACCTCACGTTAAAGCTGTCAGCAAGTCCCATCTACTCCACCATCAGACATATCTAGTCACTGTCCACTTCTTACCATCTCTGCGGCTACCACCTAGTTCTGAACTACTATCATCTTTCACCTGGATTAATGCAATAGCTATGCTCATGGCCTTTCTGCTTCCACTGCCCCACAGTCTAGTTTCAGTATAATGATTCTTTGAAAAGGCGCGTCAGATCATGTTACTTCTCTGCCTAAAATTCTTTAAAGACTCCCCATAAAGGCCAGTATCTTCACACCAGCTTATAAGGTCTTTCATGAACTGGTTCCCTTGTTCCTCCTTCCCCCAGTTATCTTTCTGATTTCCTTTCCAACTACTTCCTCCCACCCACTCTGTTCTAGTCTCCTTGCTGTTCCTTGAGCTCCCCAGACAGTCTCACCACAGGGCCTTTGCATTTACTAGTCCCTCTACCTGAATGGCCCTTCCACAGATATCTGCTAGGCTCACTTCCTCCTCCAAGTTTTTCCTCAAATGTCACTTTCTCAGTGAGGCCTTCCCCACCCAAATGACATAACTGCACCTTCTCTTCCCCCTCTTTAAACTTCATCCCTATCTCATTGTTCTGTATAACTCTTATCTCCTTCTAACATGGTAGGTAATTTACTTTGGTTTACATCTGCGCCTCCCCCCCCCCCTTGAAAAACAAACAAACAGAAGTCTAAGCCGATGGTGCCCAGTGTAGCTCAGTTGGCTGAGGATCATCCCAAGCACCAAGAGGTTACGGTTCGATTACCAGTAGTGGGTGTGCAGGAGGCAGCTGATCAATGTTTATCTCTCATAGATGTTTCTGCTTCTCTCTCCCTCTCTCTTCCTCTCTCTCTAAAAATCAACAAAAACATATTTTTTTAAAAGTCTAAAAGGATGGGGATTTGTATGCATTATTTACACTGTTTCTCTTGTACCCACAATAATGCCTGAAACTGTGTTGAATGAATGAATGAATTTCTGACAGAGAAGACACCTATATCAATCTTTTCAATACCTGATACCATTTCCCATTTGATGGGTGGCATGAATTCTGAGGAAGTTAAAAACTCTTAGCATGTCAAGAAATCGGATTCAGATTTGCACTTGTTGAGTTGTGGATGAATTCATTTGTGAAGAGGTTGCAATCAAATACCTCACTAGGGGCACAGCAAAGAACGATAAGCTATATTTAAAGAGACAAGGTGACTAAAGGTGACAAATTAGAGACCCAAACTGCACAGAGACAGGGTTTTAGTTGTGCAATACAGAAAAGTAAGTGCAGAAGGAGTTAGGGGAGAAAGAGATGATTGTTTTGGAGTGAGCTGAGAATCACTTGTCTCCCCCAGGCCTCTAATGCAGTTTTCTGAAGCAGGAGTGTTCCTGGAATAATCTTTCACTAACTGTTAATAACAACATTTTGTGCCCACACTGTTCCCTTCAACAAGCATCTTTAGAGAATTTCTGATTCGTATCTAAGCATTCTTATCCTCACCTTATAGTCAGAAAAGTGCACATAAATCATAGTTAAGTAAGTTGTCTGATGTCGGGAGAATAGACAAAGAATTAAGCCATTATCCCCAAACTCTGCCCTGTGGTATTCTTGGTACTTAGCAAAACCATTTGTGAAGACGCCTGTCAACCTGTTCCCCACTGAGCCCCTTCCTCCCTCAGCACAGGGAAGAGCTATGAGTGGTTACTCCATAAAACATTTGGAGGAGGTCCTTACAGTGAGTTGCTCACCCACAAAATAACTGTTAATGCTGTTAGCATCATTACACTGACTGGATGGGACCATTGGTCAGGCAAACATGCCATTCTTATGGGCTCCCAAAAGATTTGGTCAGTGAAAGAATGAATGCATGAGTTCACATTGGGCATATATAAAATTATTTGCAAATTATGATTACCATAAATAACTTTCCCAAATTTGATTCTAAAATATAGATAAATATATATTTCCTTTTGGACCCACCAATCAGAAAAACAACTATCTGGGAAACAACATTCTTTTTAAAGGTCTGTGCATTTCCCCAGTCACCAAACTTTAGAGTCATCATCCTAGCATCTACCTTTCTCTGGCAAGTTCTGTTGATCCCATCTCCATTGTTTTTATTATAAGACTCCAAAATTCGCTGAATCACAGAAAGGATGCATTTGAGAAATACTAAAATATTAGTAATAATAAGTTAACACATACTGAGTTCTAGGAAACATGCTAAGGACTTTTCATGGATTATTGAATTTAATCCTTATGATAACACCTAAGGTAGACACTGCTATCAATGCTCTCTAAAGAATGAGGGAACTGAGAGACACAGAGAGGTTGAGTGAACTGTTAAAGGTCACATAGCTAATAGAGGGGTCCCAAGTTAATATATACCATATGATTCCAGCATTCATTATAAAGGCTTTGGAGTCTGCCTTTTACTTTTTAGACTTGCAAAGACATCATTCATGAAGCAAACAGAGTTCTTCTTAGAAGCAGAATGTTCTCCCCTCCCTGAGTACTCTAATTCCTCAACTTCACTCCCCTCTTTTTCTTTCTTTTCATCTCATATTCATTCTCAAATTCAGCACCCTCACTTCCAAACTAACCCCCTTCTGTGTTTCCTCAATTTTGGCCCTGGTGCCACCACTCTTCTCAGTGATGGATGGGTCTGGACCAGATGGACCATTTCTCCTTCTTATTACATTTGTAGTTACCAAGATCAATTCATTCTTCTCTCTTGATATTTTGAGGTTATATACCTTCTTCTCCACTTCTAATGTCACCATCTTAGCCAGACAAAAGTTATTTATTGCCTGGACTAATGCAATAGCTTTCTAATTTTCTTCTTGCCTCTGGCCTCTCCCCTATCCACTCTTTCCTCCATCACATCACCAAATCATTCCTATAAAACCACTTTTCTCAAGACTCCCTCTCTCCTCCCCCCACCCCTGGCAAAGGATCTAAAATACTTAATTGTCCATCACATTCATTTCTCAAAAGTGGAAATTCAAGGCTCTCTCTCACCCAGCCAACCTTAGTTGCACCCCGCCCCCAAACCACACTTCCCAGTGCAGGAAGGCCTACTTGACCTCTTGCTCTTCCAGCCCTGTGAAATTTTCATTCCAGACCCTAGATCTTGGCAGGGCTTGAAATGATTCTCCCTCCTTGCCTGCTCAAATCTCACCAACCCTACACTGCCCCATTTCAAGTTCTATCTCCTCTGTGAAATCTTCCTTCATCACTTTAGTGAGAATTGGTTTTCTCTCCTTGACTGCCCTCATACTCATCACACATCTCACTTTCCTCTATCGGTCTTCCTGTTCAGAGGGATTGGTTCCAAGGTCCTCAAGTGCTGCATATATGGAAAGGACTTCTCCCCCCCCCCTCCCCCCTTTTGCCTTTGAGTGAAAAAGATTCCAGACTCCAACACTCACCCACTAGTGTTACCGAAAAACAGGAATGATTTTGTAGTTGCCAGCTCATCTTTTTAGGCTGGGTACAGTTACCCACAACACATTCCCAAGTGCTACACAGTTCTTACAAACAGCCTAGTCAGGGTCTCCAAAGTTCACAGCACTTGGGTGAGCACAAGAAACTTTTTCTAGTGGCAGACAAAGGGGTTACTTTATCTACTGCAATCAGAACAAACTCCACAAATTGCATTTTAAATGATCTTTAGTTGGCCTTGTTGTTTCAACTCCACCTTTCAGTAAAGAAAATTGTGTCTTGAACTTTAGTTAAACTAGAAGTAAATTATATCTTCTTAAAATACAGAGCTGTTAAAACCCAAAGAGCTACATAAAAGCAACTGATGGGCTGAAAAATCCTCCCTTTGTAGCAGAATCACAACCTGAAAGCTTCGGCTTGTTTCACACAACATGACCTTTAGTCTGGAGATAAAATGCATGTAAATTAAGCTTGAATGTCAATTCGATTTGGACAAGGATTTCTTTTTGGGGAAAGGGGAGGAGAGTTTGAGGAATGTCATCGAAAAAGGACTGTCTCTCTCCCCCCGCCCCCTCGTCCCCACCCCCGCCAAATCACTGTGTTTTATTCGATCTAAAGACTGTTGATGGTTTCCATACAGGTAACCATATCCTGGAGAATATGAGATTCCTTGCTCTTCCAGCCCTGTAAAGTAAATTGTTCTCCTTAGAAATTGTTTTTGCTCTAACTCCCACTTATATTTTGTCAATTTCCCAAATAATAGCATCCAAAACTTTTTTTTAGGACTGCCACCAAATAGAAATGAACAGAATTTAACAACAATGGAGCCAGTCAGAACTGGGGTCAAGATGACTCTGTAAGTGGGTATCAACCTTCGTCACCAGTGGCCATGCATGGGGCGGGGCGGGGGGGGGAGTGGCCCAGGAAATCCAGGACAGACGAAGAAGCTCTGTTGCCATATCAAGGCTAACTCTTTTGTTTTCAATGACAAGATAATTTAGGTTGGTGTAATGCTGATCTAGGCTTGAAGAAGCCAAATATTATCACAAAGCAGCAGCTGATAGAAGCACATATGAACAGACAACTTGGCATCCTGAGGGATTCCAGATAAAGAATAAACCCAGAAATAAAATGCAGAGAACCATGGGGCAAGCAGGGCCAATGATAAGTGTGATTAATCTTACCAGCAACAATGAACACTTACTGGGAACCTGACTAGACCAGACTCTTGTACTTTAAGCCAGCAGCATTTCCCTTAAAACTCCTAACAATTCTATGAGGTGCACTATTATCTCAATCTTACAGATGAGGAAACAGAGGCTTGGAGAAGTTAAAAGACTTGCCAAGGTCACCTCACTAATGAGCTGTGAGCCCAGAATGTGAATTCGCCTGACCGGGGCCATGCTCCTCACTACCACAACATACCCCAGGAAGCATCAGGTAGAGAGAATTTGGTTGGGACCTAACAGTGAAGAAAGACTCCCAGGGACAGGGACATAATGGCTGAAGGCAGCAGCAGCACCACGTGGGGATAACCCTGGATCCTCTGGAGAGATGTTCTGGGACGAGGGCAATCAGGAGATGAACAACCCCTTGGCACTGGAAGACCATGATCTGAGTTGTTCTGGAACTCTCGCAGAAAGGGCCCTCTCTCCAAGGACCTCTCAGTCGTGGTCTATTGGCCAGTGCCACTAAGTGACGGGCTGGTCTACGGGGTTCTGCTGTCCTCCCAGAGAGAGTGGCATGTCTCAAGTGGGGCATTTGTTTTGGGTTCCCTTTTCATCCCTGGCACAGTGGCAATGAAGGTTGGAGAAGAGGTAGGGACCCAGCAGATAAGGAGGAGGTGATTCATTAGGCTCTTGAAGATCCATCCTGCTTAGGTTTAAGGTTTGTTCCTACTGCTCTCACCCCTGCTGTTTTGGCTAGAGTCCAGGGATATGTTAATAGCTCCAGGTCCAAATGGTTTAATGCCATCCATCTGGTCAGTAAAACTGCCCTGTTCTCGTAGGTCCAGATGCTCAGTCTTGACCCACTTGTCCCTTACATATGTTCTTAGAGAGTCATGACAATCATATATCTACATTGAATGTTTTATTGGCCTGTGTGCACAATTTGTGTTGATGAAGCAAGTATCCGAAGCAAGTGCTAAAGAGCCAGCTCTCTCCTGTCTTCCTCACATACCGCCATTACCTGATACACGAGTTAGGTTTATGGTATGTCCACAGAACCAAGATGAGACACGATCTTAGCAGAGATGCAGCTTCCAGTTCACCCCCACCCTAATTGACACAAAAAATAGCTTCTGACTTGGAACCCACCCACACAGAGACAGGTGTTATATCCCAAGTGCCATGTGCACATGCTGCTATGAGGAAGGCTGCTATGAGCTTCCCCTCCCAGGCTCTGCATTTGGGTTTATGGCTTGGGCAGTCCTGTCTTTTTTTGTCCTGCTGTACTCAATTTCTCATTAGTGCCACTCTATCCTGTAGGACCTATGGGTTATACATTTATCCTTCTCGACTGAAGAGAACAGATGTGGTTTGAGACAAGGCCTAGCTATGGGATTCATGGGTGGTTCACGCTGTCCTAACATTGACTGCGCCTGACTGGGGAAGCCAGCCTCCCTCCAGAGTATAGCCCCACTCTCAGGTCAGCTCTGTATCCTTCAGGGAGGTCTTAAAACCCAGGGTTAACCAATGCTAGAACAATCCTGATTTAGTAGCTGGGCTCTCCAAAGGAATGACCCCTAGTGCCCCTCTGTTCTAATGAACAACAGTTTACTGTAACGGACCAGACAGAAAACAGTTTAGGCTTTGTGGGCCATATGGTCTCTGTTGCAATTACTCAATTCTGCTGTTTCATGTGAAAGTAGCCACAGAAAATATGTAAACACATGGGTATGGTTGTGTGCCAATAAAACTTCATTTATAGTTAAGTTATGAAATATTATTCTTTTGATATTTTCCCCCTAACCATTAAATGTGAAAATCATAACTTTGTGGGCTGAACAAAAAACCAGCAGCAGGCTGGATTTGGCCCATAGACCAAAGTTCTAAGTCCTCAGCTTTTACACCATCTAGAAGTATCCCAGTCCAAGGGGTGGGGAGGGGAGGTAAGCTCTGGCACAGCCTTTAAGGAACTATAGCATCCATGCAAACAGGAGCTGTGTCTATGGGTAATAAGATTTGCTCCACCCCCTTTGAACAAGATAATGAATAGATCCATACATGTGTATCTCATAGCGATCATCATGAAAAGCTGTTTGTTACAATCTTAAGTAACTGCTTAACACAACTGGAATCTCCTTGAGAACCACCCTCAGAATTGGAACACATGCTTTTGAAAAACCACAGTGAAGGGAAATCTCCATCCACTGAAGGTGGAGTTGATTTTTAGAAAGAGCCAGGAAAAACAAAACAAAACACCACCACAAAAGCCAAACCAAACCAAAGGCAAAAAAGCCACCTCCACTCATCAACCAACAACAACGATGGCACCACTACTACTGTCCTGCTGGAATCAGGTTGGGAATAACTGAGTGGCATGGAGTTGTGCTTGAGCTAAATGAAGCCATTTTGTTCAAAATCATTCATGAGACTGTAAGATGAGACTGCTGCAAACTAAGCTGGGAAGCCCTAACATGGCCCTTAACAATGTGAATGTTGTTTAGCCATCTCTGTCAGCCAATTAAAAACATTTTGGGGGAAATTTTTGTCAATATTTAAAAGCCAAGCAAGTTCACATAAAAAGTCAAGATTTTTTTTTTTTTACTTTTCTTGAAAAAAAAAAAAAAATCAAAGGACCAGGCACACTGAGCTCTAGTTCTTACATGGCAGCAAGAGCTCCTCTCTCTCTCTCTCTCTCTCTCTCTCTCTCTCTCTCTCTCTCTTAAAAATCTTTCTTTTACAATCCTCACATGACAGTATGCTTTTTGTTTACTAATTCCAGAGAGAGTAAGGGAGAGAAAAGGGAGAGATAGATATAGAGATAGAGATAGATAGATAGATAGATAGATAGATAGATAGATAGATAGATAGATAATATGATTGGTTGCCTCCCATAAGGATTGAACCTACAACTTAGGTATGTGCCTGACTGGAAATCAAACCTGCAACCCTCTGGTATATGGGACAGCACTCCAACCAGCTGAGCCACTCGGCAAGGGCAAGGGAGAGCACATGACTTCAGGTGGCAGTGCCTACACACTATCATCCCACAGTCTGGTGGCAGCTGCCATGTAACCTTGTGCTTATGGCCTTTCACTACAAAACAGTAACACAATCACATGGTTCAAAAGTCAGAATAATACACAAAACTATACAGTGAAAGGTTCATTCCCATAAATTCCCACCCTCCCTAAGTAAGCACTTTTGTTAATTTCTTCATTTATTTTTCCCCCTCTTCCTTACCCAAAGTAATACAACGTATACTTTTCTCTGCCTTGCTCTCTTCCCTTAAATTATGTATGCCCTTGGGATTGTTCCAACAGCCATACAGAAAGGATTTCCTCATCCTTGTTTCACAGTTACCCAGTATCCCAGTGGAGATATAGGTCAATTTGTTCAACTAGTCCTGCACTGGTGGACACAGGTTGTTAAAAGTCTTTTTTTTGCTTTTACAAATATTGTGCAGTGAACGACTACATGCTTATGTCATTTCATAGGTGATAAAGTCTGCCATGCATGGTAAATTCTCATAAGTGAAAATGCTGGGTCAGAGGATAAATGTATTTGTAATTTTTTCAGGTATTGACAAATTGCTTTCTACCCCAAAACCAATGCAAAAGTATGTCTATTTCCTCAATAGAATGTATTGTCAAACATTTGTAGTTTTGTCATTCTGACAAGTAAACATTATTGAGGGCACCGGTAATTTGCATTTTAAAATCAAGAGTTCTTTTTCACGTGTTTAAGAGACATTTGCATTTTTTTCCCATGAGAACTGTCTGTTCCATTTTCCTATTGGATTCCTATTTCTGTTGCTGATTTGCTTATTCTTCTTGGTGTTTTTTTTTTTTTCTTATCATCTTCTACGAGTGCTTATATGTATCAGAAGATTAGCCCTGCATCTATGATATGAGCTGCAAATATGTTTGCCTTTTTTTATGGCATGTGCTTGTTTCTTTTTATTTGCTACACAGAAGTTTTGTTATTGTTGTGTGTGCTTTTTAAATGTTAAGTTTTATTTATTAATTATTTGCTTCTGGCTTTCAAGTTATAGTTTGAAAGAAAGCATTTCCCCATTTCAAGATTTAAAATGAAGTTACATTTTTCTTCTAGTAATTTTAGAATTTCATTATTTTTTAAACAATAATTATTTATTGTTGAAAGTATTACATAGGTCTCCTTTCCCTCCTCCATTGACCCTTCCCCCACCCTCGCCCCCACCCCAAGAACTCACTGTCCCATTGTCTGTATCCATGGGCCATGCATATATGCATGCAAGGTCCTTGGTTGATTACCTCCCATCCACTCACCTTCCCCTGCCTTCTCTCCTAGATTCTGCACTCTATTCCATGCTTCAAATCTCTGGATCCATTCCCTTCATCAGTTTATTTGGTTCATTAGATTCCACAGAGGAGTGGGATCATGTGACACTTGTCTTGCTTTGAATGACTTATTTCATTTAGCATAATACTCTACAGGTCCCTCCATGCTGCCTCAAAGGGTAAGAGATTCTTTTTTACTGCTGCATAGTATGCCACGGTATAAATGTACCACAGCCCTTTTATCCACTCATTTACTGATGCGCAGTTGGGCTGTTTCCAGATCTTAGTGATAGCAATTTGTGCTGCTATGAACATAGGGGTGCATATATTCTTTCTGATTGGTGCTTCAGGTTTCTTAGGATATATTCCTAGAAGTGGGATCACTGTGTCAAATGGCAGTTCCATTTTTAATTTGTTGATGAAACTACATACTGTTCTCCACAGTGGCTGCACCAGTCTGCATTCCCACAAGCAGTGCACGAGGGTTCCTTTTTCTCCACATCCTCACCAGCACTTGTCATTTGTTGATAGTAGCCATTCTGACAGGTATGAGGTGATACCTCATTGTTGTTTAATTTGCATCTCTCTAATGATCAGTGACTTTGAGCATAGAGTTTCATTATTTTTAAACGTAAATTTTGATCCATTTAAAACTTAAGGTGCACACTGTGAGGAGTAAAAATTTCTTCCTACTGGGTGCTCAACCCTAGATTTGGGGCAGGATGATAAAGCTACCAGAACATCAGCAAGGAGACCTGGAGAATGGAATGAGAGAGAGCAGCTAATGGGAGGAGAAGAGAGATATAGATAGATAGATAGATAGATAGATAGATAGATAGATATGGGTGGAGCCCAGGCTGAATTATTCATTAGCTTGAGGAGGCTCATCATGAACAAATGAGCCATTCTGGAGGACTCTGAAATGATATTAATCTGCGTATAACTTACTTCTTTGTTCTGAGCTCTCTAAGGACATGTGGTGACTTCAATGAGGGGACCTCTGATTTCCCCTTCATTGAAGACCTACTGGTACTGTATTAAAGGACGGGGAAGGTGTAAAATTCAACCTTAAGAAGTGTGTACACTTGCGTCATGCTGTGGACTAAATAGTTCTCTTTCTACTAGAGGTCCCCTAGGACAGTTCTTTCTTAAAAATTGTTTCCTTATCTCAATAATTCTCTGTTCTAAGAAAAATAAAGATGTGAAAAATTTGTAAAGGTGAAGAGAGAGATGTTAGGGGGGGAAAAATAAAGTAAAGGGCTTCTCAGTAATAAAATTGGTTCCTCTGCCTGAAGCAGAGGCCTCAAGGGAGACCCAGTGAAAGTGAGAAGCTAAGACAGCTCTGCCATCAGGAAGGCATGTCCAGGTTCTTCCTGCTGGGGAGTGGGCACCCATCCCCAGGCGGCACCCTTAACCATTAGTTCAGAATCTCTAGGGGTTAAGTCTATGCATCAGTCATGTTTAAAGCCCTCATATGACATCAGTGTGCAACCACTGCTCTAGAACCCAGCTACTCCAAGTGTGGTCCTCAGACCGGGTAGCCTTGGTGTCCGTGGAGGTTTGTTAGAAATGCAGAATCTTAGGTCCCAACTTAGACCTTCTGAATCAGAATCAGCATTTTAACAAGGCCCCTAAGACATTCATATGCACATTGAAGTTTAGAGAAGCAGTGGTCTAGAGTAGCGTTTCTCAAAGTGTGGCACCTGAGCCACCTGCATCACACTCACCGCGGGGGTGGAAGGGTGGAGAATTACAATTCTATATGTCTGAGGGTGGAGCCGTGGAATCCTTTTTGATGCGCCTGCTACTTGAGAAATACTCCCAAGAGGAAAGCCAGCAATATGATGGTTGCCTTCCTGGACCAGCAGTCGCCAACCTTTCAGACCACTGGCTGGCAACTGCTGCCTGGACTGCATGGAAATTCCCTCATTAACTCTAAGGTCAAAGCACGCCCATTTCTCAGCCTGAGGGATGTGATGGTCCTGCTCTCTGAGTAGGTGATGGTAGTTAAATTTAGCTTTCAGATTGATACAGAAATGAGTCTATGTTCTTGAGTTAGTGACTGGACAGGCTACAATTTGGATACATAAGTCTTTACCTTAAAAGCAGGATTAAAAAATATAAAATGATGATGCTCAGATGCATCCTCTAGGAGGGTTTCAAATTAAAAAAAAAAAAACATATCAAAACGCACAGTAGAGAGATAAGAGAAAGAGCAAATTCTCCTAACGGTAGTTCTTCTTTTTACAGAGGTCTGTTTTTGAAGTTTCTTGCTTGGGCTCAGATTTTTAAATATTTATGGGTTTAAAAAAAAATGAAGCCAGGAATGGAAAAATCTGACCTCTCAAAAGACGTGTATATAGTACTTCCATGTAGTTTAAAAGCATTTCAGTTCATATAAGATATTTAAAAGCTTAAAAGCTTCTATGATAACAGAAGCATTGAGTGGATTGATCTTCAAATACCTAGGATTCCAAACTATTCCTCACATTTAACTTGAAGTGACAGAACTGAAATCTTTGTAATTTATAAAGGTACTAGAGGCCTGGTATACAGAATATGTGCACGGGGGGTGGGGAGATGTCCCTAAGCCCAGCCTGCACACTCTCCAATCTGGGACCACTCAAGGGATGTCCAACTACCAGTTTAGGCCCTATCCCAGTAAGATCGGGCCTAAATGGGCAGTCGGACATCTTTCTCACAATCCAGGACTGATGGCTCCAAACTGCTCGCCTTCCTGCCTCCCTGATTGCCCCTAACTGCTTCTGCCTGCCAGCCTGATCACTCCCTAACCACTACCCTGCCAGCCTAATTGATGTCTAACTGCTCCCCTGTCAGCCTGTTTGGCTCCAACTTCCCTTCTCTGCCAGCCTGGTCAACCTCAACTGCCCTCCCTTGCAGGCCTGCTCCCTCCCAACTGCCCTCCCCTGCTGGCCTGATGGCCCACAACTGCCCTCCCTTGCAGGCCTGGAACCTCCCAACTGTCCTCCCCTGTTGGCCATCTTGTGGTGGCCATCTTGTGTCCACATGGGGGCAGGAGCTTTGACCACATGGGAACAGCCCTCTTGTGTGTTGGAGTGATGGTCAATCTGCATATTACTCTTTTATTAGGATTGTAATGGATAATAAAATGGAATGGGGAACAGCAATGTGACCTACTTGTAATTGTTAGATAATTACTGAGTTAAAATCAGCAAAATCAAAGAAACTTAAAACTGGGAAAAAATGGGGGCTTTGCTTTAAAGACTCTCCTTAGAGCAGTGTTTCTTAAACCACTTGAAGGGGAGAGAAAACGGAGCCACTTTGGAAAGATAATGAAAAGCTTCGGCCTCTCCCCTGATGCACCACCTGCAAGCAATTTCTGGGGTTCTGGAGACTCCTTGGAGTCCATATTAGAGCCTCAGCTTTGGCACTGATTTTAAGAAAACAGTTTTATGCTTAGAGCCACTTTCTCAGCAACAAAGTCATAGGTTGTTGGTAATATTAGGGCTGTTTTCACTTAAACAGAGACAATTAATTAGGTCAGCAATCTCATGACATGGGATGGGCCGAGGCAGGTGAGAAACCAGATCACTAGCCAGGAAAAGAATCCCTTGGCTGAAGAAGTCTGCACTCTCAGAAACCGGGCCTCCCTGCTCTCAGGGGGCCCAGGGCGCTGCACAGGCAGAGCCCTGGACTGCAGCGGCTCCTTCACATCCGTAAGTGAAAACTTTTGTCCAAAGTTAGAAAGGAAAGTAGGCTCTTACAAACTCTTCCTACAACCCTCGTTTATCTGCAGACTTAACAACGACCCGTCCCCGCTTAACACTGACCCCAGAGACATCCTCAGGGCCTTCGCTGCACGGCGCCCCGCCCTCTGGCCACACTGCCCGCCGCCCACCCTGCGGGGGCGCCACGGGCCCGAGCCCCGCCTACCGGCACCATGGAGTAAGTCATCATCATCAGCATGTCCTGGCTCTCGGCGCGGAGGTGCGGCACGGGCTCCCCGCTGTGGCTGCGCTTGTTGCGAGCGGCGCCCTCGGGGTCCCGGGGTGGCGGGGGCGCCCGGCGCGGCGCGCTACTCAACTCCTCCAGGAAGGCGCGCAGGGCGCCCTCCTCGCGCTGCTCCCGGCCCCGCTGCGCCTCCAGCGCCCGCAGCGCCGCGCTCAGCCCGCGCCACTGGCACAGGGCAAACACCGTGCCCGCCGCATTGAGCGCCGAGAGCAGCGCCACGGCGGCCAGGGCGGCGCGCAGCCCCCAGCCCGCGCCCCCGCAGCCTCGCTCCGCGCTCCGGGCCATGCTCTGCGCACCTCGGGCGGGCGGGCGGGCGGGGCTGGGCGGCCTCGCGCCGGGGCAGCCTTTATACGCCACGGGCCGGCCGTGGGCTGGTGGCAGCGCCGTGAGTCACGCCGCCCTTTGGCCCGGCTGGCGGCGCGGGTGGGGGGACAGTAGCAGTGGCGCCCGAGCAGTCCGGAGGGACCAGCGGGCAGAGGTGTGCAGAGCGAAAGAGGAGCCAGTGGGGACAGCCCGCGAAGGAGGGGTAGAAAGGGCTCATGTACCGGGCGCTGGCCAAGGAAACCAGGAAACCCGTCTCTCCCTCCTTTCCCCAGCCCATCGATACTGCTGTGGCCCAGATGGGCAGGCTAGGGTCAGTCTGAGGGGGAGAGCAGGAATTTCTATGACCAAGAAGTCACCGGATTCTTCCCTCTGTTCCCCCACACTGCCCTCTTTGAGAAAGATCAGCATGCCCCAACGCCAAAACACACGTCCACTGTCCCTGAAATATCTGTTGCTGGGCAGAGTCCAGGCTGCCTGTCACTCCTCCCACCACCACAGGACCGGGAAGAGCTCCTGATGACCCCACTTGATCTTTTCAATGAAGGGCATGGGTAGAGACGGAGACAGCTGACATTAGAGGGTTAAGAAGGCCACTGGTCAGAAACAAGAAAACCCAGCCTTGCCTGGCCAGTCAATGGGAGGTGGCAGAATGATGAGACAAAAATCAAGGGAGGAATCAAGAGACCTGGTTCTAATCCCATTCTGCCACTTGGGGAAGAGAGTGGGAGGGGCATGCGCGTGTCCCAGGACAACTTCAGACTGATTCCGAGGTGCTTTCTGGCTGAAGGGACTGGACTCTAGCCAGGCCCTTTCTGGGCCTTACTTAGCCTGCCTTGCTTGGGGGGGGGGGGGGGGGGGGCCACAACTTCCCTTTTCTTTCAGCTCAGATGCCCGTCGGCCTCAAAGGCCACTATCCCCCAAAAGCAGAGTCACTTCTCAGGCTCTTGGCTCTCTGTCTTTCTCAGCTTTCCCCAGAATGGTTCTGGTGCTCCAGGGCCCCAGGGCCTGCAGGAGGCTCCCCACACCAGAGCCCATTGTCTCAGAGGAGGAGGTGGTCCATGGAGCCAGCTGGAGCTGAAAAGGAGAAAGGACTTTCTCTAGCAAAGTGGGGTCACAGCTGTTGCAGCACAGAGGGAACCAGTAGGATGGTGGGGAAGCAAACACCTTACGACTTAAAGGCAAGGGCTCTGTAACCATCTCCTCCCCACAGATGTACATTCCAATTCCTGTAGGTGGGTTTTCTTTTTTATTTTTGTTTATTTTTTGCACAGAAGAGCAATCTGACACTTCTTGCCCACTGCTCACCAGGGTGATTCAGGATAGAGCCTCTGAGGAAGTTCAAGAACACTGAGATTATATCTCAGAAGTTCTGTGTCAATGTCTGGATTCCTGAGTTTTAATAGGGACACTGACTACCTTCAGTATTCTTAGAAAACCATCAGGATGAGGAGCAATTAGGAAAGCATGCAAGTCCAAGTGGATCATGAAGGACCCCAATTATAGGGACATGATGACTGGAAGGGGAAGGAGATGATATAGACAACTTTGTCCAGTTCCTCCCAACTCCAGCTCACTGTGACCTAATGGAAGAACTGCCATATACCCTGCCCTTGTGTCATCCAGGCTTAGGATGCCAAGAAAGGGGAGGAGGCACATCCCTGTCTACCTCATTGACCACCTGATCAACGCAAATCCCAGCACTATGGACTTTACATTGTGGCCTGTCAGACTGCAGAGAGAAAGCTTCTTTTTCACCTGGAATTATGGCCTTTCAGTAAATAAAAAAGTGGTTTTCAGAAACTGAATGAAACAAATGCTTATTCAGGAACAGAACTTTGATTGCCTGGTAAACTTGGACTGTTGTCTGAACTTCTTAAGTCCCCCATCACTTCTTGAGAGGCAGATACATCTACCTCACCTGCCCTGCCTAGTATTTCCCAGGATGGGCTGATACTGTCTACTTATTATTATTTTTTTTAAGTTAGCTATTAATCTGGCCTGTTTTGTTGACATAGGGGGGTTTAAGATACAGTGAGGACATGGGGAGATGTGTAACTTCCTTTTCTAAGAGGCCAAAGAGGCCAAGAACATTTTGTACAATCTTTACAATGAGAAGTCGTTTTTCCATTAAAAGGCAGATGCTCCATTTCCAAAGGTTAAATAGGATGCACCTTAAAAAAATGATTCCAGCTGGTTAACTTTAGGGACCTGGAGAATGAAGTCCAATTTAATAATATATTCCAACTTTAATTCTACAACATTTCTTCCTAATTGTGAAGTGAATAATTTTCATTTACTCTCAGTCCTTGGTATTTTTATTTGGTCCTCTGTGATGAGGTTCGCAGTTATGCTGTGACTTCTGATGGTGCTCTGCTTCTTCCCCACCCACCCCTCCATCTTGCCAGTGGTTAGGGAGAAAGTCTCTCTAATGGTCGCCACCATGGACATCTTCTCCCCAGCCACTTCTGGTTTTAACTCCCCATTTCTACATTTTAACCTCAAGAAGTTTCAAGCCAACCAACCAAAGCTAGCATTTTTTTTCTTTGTTTACAAACTCATTCATTCATCCATCCATTTATTCAACAAATTGGGTGCTTAGTGTCTGCCAGGAACTGCGCTAGAAGCTAGGAATAGAATGGAGAGCAAAACCAGACACCATTCCTGCCTTCCTGAAGGTTATAATTGAAGTAGGAGGATGAAAACGACCAAGTAATCACAGACATGAGGTATAATTCTCAATGAGATGAGATAAATGCCCTGGAGGAAAGGAGCGTGATTCTGTGAGATCTCATCATCGGAGAACCTGTCCTAGATGTGAGGTGTGGGGTCAAGGAAGGCTTTCCTGAGGAACTAATGATGCTTGAGCTGGAAAAAGATAAGTAGCTGTCAAAGAGGCAGAGGTATGTGTGTAAGAGTGGTGGGCAGAGGGGACAGCCTGTGCAAGGCCCTATGGCGGGATGTTCTATGGCTTATTTTAGGGGCCATAAGAGAGCCAATGTGGTCGCAGCATAGAGAGAATGGGGGTCAGAGAGGAGAAGGGAACGAAATGAGGCTGGAGACAGAGTTAGGAGTCAGATTCTGTAGATGGAACCTCATAGGACTGGGGTCTTTATTGTGAGGTCAATGGGAATCCAGTGAGTGGTTTTAAATGTGTGTGTTTGTTGGGCGGGGGGGGGGGGGGGGGGGGAGTTAAGAGTGTAAGAAGGGGACTGGATTAGTGGATGACAGACTTTCATTTTCAAAGGTTACCTTTTATTGCCAGGATTTGCAGTGGCTTCTGTCACTACGAAAACTTTGTATGATCTCTGACTGTCACCAAGCTAAATTTCAGCCTTTAAACCCACTTTTCCAAATGAAATTAAAAACTCTAAGTTCTAGAACATGCCACCTTATCTTTCACTGCACATTTAAAGGTAGTTGAAAAATAGAACCATGACTGACATTTAAATGATTTGGCAAATCCTGATACCTGCAGGGGTTTCTGGGTAATACCTGGCAGGTATTTGCATTTTCTGAGAGCGCAGCCTTGCTTCAAAGTGAGAGCTCCAAATCAGGTTATCTCTAGTGTTGGAAATAAGATGATGGTATTGCTTTCCTTATGAGAAGCAATATCTAAGTTGGGCCTCTAACAACAGCTTTCCACCTATCATAGTTATTGTTATACACGGAGCTGTCCAAGGTTACAGAGTAGTGTTATTTCAATTTTCCACTACTCCTTCCATACTGTTTCCTTTGTTTCCAATAAACGTACCCCTCCCCACTCACCTCACCTATGCAGCCTTTCTAGCTCCTCATAGCTAACTGTCATAGGTTGGGTTCTCTGCCACAGATACTGAGATGGAATTTGGGGTGCAAGATGTTTATTAGGATCAGCACCGTGAAAAAAAGGAGGAGGAAGAAGGACTAGGCAGAGGCAGAAGTCCAATTCAGTGCAGTTCTGCAAAGCCTCAGCCCAAATACTGAGGAGCTCTGGGCTGAGTATTGCCCATCAGTGTTCTGTGTCTCACTCAGGCACAGGGCAAATGTGGGTTGTCCCCAGAAAGGTGTGACCTTGGGCCAGGTGACTCTTGAAGCTGAGGCACACCTTGACTTCATACCCTGCTGCTGCTGGGCAACAAATTCTTTTTTTTTTTCTTCAATTGGGATACTTCCAAATTATTATTTTAATCCTCTCCCAAGGATATGTTTATTGATTTTTTTAAGAAAAAGTGGAAGAGAGAGAGATCGATCAGTTACCTCCTATACGTGCCCCTACAAGGGATTAAACTTGCAACCAGACTGGAAATCAAATCCAGAATCTTTCGGTGTATAGGATGATGCTCCAACCAGGTCAAGGCCCCATTTCTTCTTAAAAAGGGAGAGAGCACATCTCTGTCTACCACATTAACCACCTGATCAATGTCAGAGACAGGTCTGCAAATGCCAACGTGAATAAGACTTTAAATTGTGACCTTGTCAGACTGCAGGAGGAGGCTGCTTTTCCACCTGGAATTATGGCCTTTCAGTAAACGAAAAAGTGATTTTCAGAAACTGAATGAAAATATTAAGAGAACTTCTATGAGTGTCTTTAAGTGGCTAAATCCACGAAAGTAAGTTAATACTGCAAAGCCTCACTTAAGAAACTTGAACCACTGTTTTTGAAAGGACAAAACAAAGCATATGTGTGTAGGCCTTCAGTTTTCAACGTATTTTCTCATGTCATTTGAGCCCCATAATAAGCCTGTGAAGTGAGTCGGGCAAGTCTTAGAACCATGTCATGGATGAGAAAGCAAAGTTCAAGATGGCTAAGTGGCCACACTATTGAAATCTGGCTAGCATTCATCCATGTCCTCTTCATCAAAAGTGGGGACCTGCTGCCCTGGCTAGATAGGTCAGCTTGTTAGAGAGTCACCCAGATATGCCATGGTTATGTGTTTGTTCCACCCTTGGTCAGGGCACATACAAGAATCAACCAATGAATTAAAAAACAAATTTTTTTTAATGGGAACCTTTTTATCCTAAATTTTGGGCCAGTTAGGAATGTTCAAAATGATGGACAGGAAGTAAAAAAATAGGGCAGGGAAAGGATTCAAATTGATGAAATGGAAAATGGCTTAGAGTGGCACTCGGCTCCAAAGTTTAAAAACAAAGGCGGGGCAAGCAGGGAATACTAGAATGTGCAAGCTTCATGAGAGAGGAATCCAGACCCCAGTCTAGCATTTTTGGAGGGTTCAGAGAGAGCAATGACCAGAACATGATTTCCTGGAGACCAGGTAGGGGAGCCATCATTTCTGCATCTCAGAGATGAATAGGGAACTGGAAAGAAAGGTAACTGGGAACCTGAGAGTTCAAGACCTTTCCTTCCTGGGGTTAGGAGCCAGAATGACAAGCAAGATAAGTTTTGTTTCACCTCTCCAGAGGCTAAGTGGGAGGGACCAAAAGGGATTGCTGCCAATATCAAGCCTGAAAAGGATGGAAGTCCATCTTCAGAGCCAGCGATGGAAGCCAGGCGCTGGAGGACTGCCCCTGGACGGGGAGCGCAGGTCAGATACAGACCTGGAACTGAGGTGACTTCTTTTAAAGAGATGTGCACAGCTGTGATATTGGGCTATTCCTTACTTCCTTCTTTCTCCCTTCCTTCTTTCCTCCCTCCCTCCCTCCCTCCCTCCCTCCCTCCCTTCCTTCCTTCCTTCCTTCCTTCCTTCCTTCCTTCCTTCCTTCCTTCCTTCTTTCCTTCCTTCCTTCCTTCCTTCCTTCCTTCCTTCCTTCCTTCCTTCCTTCCTTCCTTCCTTTTTTCTTCCTTATTCTCTTTCTATCTAAAAAAACAAACAAAACAAAACAAAAGCCACCAATTAGAAAGTAGTTATTCTTCTGTGCCATTTAAACTTCTTTTTTCTTCTAAATTTTATTTTATTATAAGAATACTTAACATGAGATCTATCTCCTTTACAAAAATTTAAGTATATTATACAGTACTGTTGACGATAGACACAATGTAATACAGATCTCTAGAACATATTCCTTTAAAAATTTCTTGATTTTAGAGAGAGAAGAAGGGAGAGGGAGAGAGAGATAGAACCATCAATGATGAGAATCACTGATTGGCTGCCTCTGACATTCCCCCTACTGGGGATCGAGCCCAAAACCCAGGTAGGTTCCTTGACTAAGAATAGAACTGTGACCTCTTGGTTCATGGGTCAATGTTCTACCACTAAGCAACACTGGGCAGGACATATTAATCTTGATTAACTAAAACATCATGTCCTTTGATTTCCTGGAGACCAGGTAGGTCTCAGAGATGAACAAGGAACTGGAAAGAAAGGTAACTGGGAACCTGAGAGTTCAAGACCTTTCCTTCCTGGGTTAGGAGCCAGAATGACAAGCAAGATAAGATTCGTTTCACCTCTCCAGAGGCTAAGTGGGAGGGACCAAAAGGGATTCCTGCCAATATCAAGCCTGAAAAGGATGGAAGTCCATCTGCAGAGCAGCGATGGAAGCCAGGTGCTGGAGGACTGCCCCTAGACAGGGGGAGCGCAGGTCAGATACAGACCTGGAACTGAGGTGACTTCTTCTTTTAAAGAGATGTGCACAGCTGTGATATTGAGCTATTTCTCCCTTCCTTCCTTCCGTCCTTCCTTCCTTCCTTCCTTCCTTCCTTCCTTCCTTCCTTCCTTCCTTCCCATAAGTTCCCATTCCCCCAATCCCTGCAATCACCATTCCACTCTTTGATTCTATGAACTTGACTACTTTAGATACCTCATATAAGTGAAATCATGTACTATTTGTCTTTTTATGACTGGCTTATTTCATTTATGACTTGGCATAATGTCCTCAAGGCTTATGCCTATCTCAAATTGCAGAATTTCTTTCTTTTTAAAGGCAAAATAATATTCCTTTAAGTGGAATATTTTTTTAATCAATTCATATGTCAATGGACATTTAGGGAGTTTACATCTTGGCTATTGTGGCTAGTACTGCAGTAAATATGGGAGTGAGAGATCTCTTGAGATCCTGATTTTTATTCTAGGATAAATACCCAGAAGTGAGATTGGTGGGTCACATTATAGTTCTATTTTTAATTGTTTGAGGAAACATTATGCTGTTTTCCATAGTAGCTGCAATACTTTATGATCCTATCATTGGTGTACAAGGCTCCCATTTCTGCACATTCTCACCAATACTTGTTGTCTTGTGTTTTTATAATAGGCATCCTGACAAGCATGAAGTGATATCTCATTGTCATTTAGATTTACATTTCCCTGATAATTAGTGATATTAAGCCTCTTTTCATATGCCTGTTGGCCATTTGTATGTCTTCACTGGAGAAATGTCTATTCAAATCCTTAGCCTATTTTAAAACTAGGTCATTAGTTATTTTTACTATTGAGTTATAAGGAGTTCCTTACATATTTTGGAGGAATCCCTATCACATATATGGTTTTCATATAGTTTTCCCATTCCATATGTGGAAAACTCTGTTGATTATTTCTTTTGCTGTAAGGCAGCTTTTTAATTTGATGTAGTCCCACTTGTCCATTTTTGCTTCTGTTGCCTATGTTGTTGGTGTCAGGTCCATGAAATTATTACCAAGACCAATGTCATGAAGCTTTTCCACTGTGTTTCTTCTAGGAGTTTTATGGTTTCAGATCTTCTGTTTTAAGCCTTTAATCCATTTTGAATTTATTTCTGTGTGTGGTGAAAAGTAAGGATCCAATTTCTTTCTTTTGCATATTTATATTGTTTTCTCAAGACTATCTGTTGAAGAGACTATCCTTTATCCACTGTGTATTATTAGCACCCTTGTCAAACATAAGTTGATTGTATATGTATGCATTTATTTCTGGGTTCTTTATTCTATTACATCAGTCTATATGTCTGTCTTTATGCCAGAACTATGCTATTTTGATTACTGTATCTTTATAAGTTGAAATCAGGAAATATAATGTCTCCAGCTTCATTCTTCTCAAGATTGATTTGGCTATTCATTGATTTGGTCTTTTGCCAGTCCATATGAATTTTGGAATTGTTTTTATTTTATTTCTGTAAAAACTGCCATTGGGATTTTGATTGGGAATTGAATCTGCAGATAAATTAGGGTAGTATAGACATTTTAGCAATATTAAATCTTGCAATCCATGACCACAGTCATTCCTTTTGTTTGTGTTTTCATGGATTTCTTTAATCAATGTTTTATTTATGTCTTTCACTACTTTAAATTTATTCCTAAGTATTTTATTTTTATAGTGCTACTATAAATGAGATTATTTTTCTAATTTACTTTTTATATGGTTTGGTCCTGTATAGGAACACAACTGATTTTTGTATGTTGATTTTGTATCCTACAATTTTACTGACTTCATTTATTAGTTCTAACAGTATTTAAAAATTTTTTTATTGATTTAAGAGAGGAAGGGAGAGGAAGAGAAAGAGAAACATCAATGACGAAAGAATCATTCATTGGCTGCCTCCTGTATGCCCCCTAATGGGGATCAAGCCTACAATATGGGTATGTGCCCTGGCCAGGAATCAAACTGTGACCGCCTGTTTCATGGGTCAACATTCAAAACACTGAGCCATGCTGGGCGGACAAGTTCTAACAGCATTTTTATGGAATCTTTAGGGTTTTTTATATATAAGATTATGTTGTCTGAAAATTTTACTTTTTTCTTTCCAATGTGGATGCCTTACATTTATTTTTCTTATCTGTTTCCTCTGGGTAGGACATCCAGCACCATGTTAAATAGAAATGGCAAAAGTAGGAATCCTTACCTTGTTCCTGATCTAAAGGAAAACTTGTAGCCTTTCACCATTGAGTATGATGCTAGCTATGGGCTTATCATATAGAGTTTTTATTATACTTTACTACTGTTCCTAGTTTGTTTAGAGTCTTTTAAAAAATATATTCTTGTTGATTTTTAGAGAGAGGAAGGAAGAGGGAGAAAGAGAAACATTAATGTGAGAACATATCACCAATCAGTTCAGAACTACTGGTGATCAAGCCCACAACTTGGGCATGTGCAACTTTTGGGTGCACAGGATGCTGCCTAACCACTGAGCAATACTGGCCACAGCAAGAGGTGTTTTTTTAAAAATCATGAATAAAATTTGTTGAATTTGTCATACTTTTTTGTTGTTGTTAATCCTCACCCAAGGATATTTTTGCCATTGATTTTTGGAGAATGGAAGAGAAGGGAGGAAGGGGAGACAGAGAAAAACATTGGTGTGAGAGACATTGACTGGTTGCCTCCCACATGCACCCCAACCAGGGCCAGGGATTGAACCTGCAACCCAGACATGTGCCCCTAGCTGACAGGCACTGAATAGTGTGAGCCCACCGCTCTAACCATTCAGCTGCCAGCCAGGGTGGGACTTTTTGTTCTGTTTTTTGAGATGATCAAGTGATTGTTATTCTTTATTCTGCTAATGAGGTGTATCACATTAATTGATTTTTATATATTGAACCATCATTGCATCCCAGGAATAATCTTCAGTTGGTCATGGTGTATGATCCTTTAAATGATCAGCTGAATTCAATTTGCTGGTATTTTGTTGAGAATTTTTGTATCTATGTTTATCAGGGATATTGGCCTGCAGTTTTCTTTTCTTTCTTTCTTTCTTTCTTTCTTTCTTTCTTTCTTTCTTTCTTTCTTTCTTTCTTTCTTTCTTTCTTTCTTTCTTTCTTTTTTTGTGGTGTCTTTGTTGGCCTCATAAAATGAGTATGGAAGTGTTCCCTCCTTTTCAATCTTTTGAAAGACTTTGAAGAGGATTGGCATTAATTCTACTTTAAATGGTGGAATTTACCAGGGAAGCCATCCAGTCCTGGGCTTTTCTTTGTTGTAGGATTATGACGGCTGGAAGTTGGAATTCTGGCAAAAGAGTGTTCTGAACTTTCCTACTGGTTTCAATGAAACTGGCTTCATGTTTGCCTGGGGTCCACGAGCCTTTCAATTAGTTTCTAGATTTCTCACAGAGGAAATCTGTCCATGAAATGCTGCTGAATCAGTGTGTCTGTTGGGGGAAGTCTGAGATGACTTCTTGAATGGGGCTCATGCTGTTTTCTTAAAGGTGTACATGAAAGTATGTGATCTCTAAACTGCCCTTTCTTCGAGCTTAAGAAGGTACCAGTATCTGGGCAGCAGTAGGTATCCTGGGACAGGAACCTGGTTGTATGAGAGGAAGGGAAGTTGTGTAGGTGCACTGAGTTCTTTCTCTATCGCTGAGATGGAAAAATATGAAAATACTGGAGAACGAGAGTTTTCCTTGTAGGGCCTTGATATGGGGATAAACACCCACCACTTGTGGCTGGTGTTGAGCTCAGAGAACAGACTAAAGAAAACAGCACCATAATACCTAAGAAGTCCAGCAATGCTCTTAGAAGAGGTGCACATGAAACCAAACCACTAGAGAACAACGACAACTTTAAAAATAATAACATCGGAATATAAAGATTCCAGTAGAACATGAAAAATCTTTCAGGGATCAAAGACCACATCTGCAGACTAAGTAGACTGAAAAGAGAGAGGTAATACTTAAGCAATAGGAAGTAAATTTCCCAAACCAAATGAAAGGTCTGAGTCTGCTGATTAAAAGATTTGGGCAATTTCTGGGCAAGACAAATGAGTCATAGCTTGGTAATTTCCTGAAGGCTAAGGATAAAAAGAAACTCTCAATCTTTTAAAGAGTACAAGTTATTTACAAAAGATGAAGGGTCTTCTATAATACTTGAAGCAGAGATGATTGAGGTGAATCATTTGAAGATCCCTGAGATAAAGATGTTGCATACCAAGTGCATATCAAGAATCCTGTGGCAAGACCTTACTCCTCTGTCAGAGTGAAAGAAATGTAGCTGAGGAGATGCAAGTATTCAAAGAGCATGTCATCCATATCTTCCATCAGAGGAAAAGATGTTTAAAAAAATCTATCAAATAATAAATGAATCAGCTTCAAGGCTTCGATGGAGAGAAAATAAAAAGGAAGAAAAAAGAGTGATGAGCAAGGATCAGTACAATATATAATTAGTTACATTTGGAAGGACAATAATAGATCATTTAGGAATGTGTAATTGAAGTGCTCAAAATAGAAGAGACACATCTCAAGGGAAACATTAATAATAGCCTAGAACTAAAAGTACCAAGGGAAAAAGAGGAAGTAAAAGCATTCCACAGCTATGTCTCATGTTGGTGTGTGACAGGGAGAAGTGAAAGCATTCTAAAGTTTTCACCCTGCAGAGGAAGAAGAACAGAAGGAGAATAGAGACTCTGGGGGGAATAGTTGAACTCTCATCTTCATATGATGGAAGAAAAGTATGGATTTGACTAGGAGTGACAAAAAAGGAGGAAGCAGCCGGTAGAATGCAAGAGTAGAACTCCCAAATTAAAAAGGGAAATACATAAAAGAATGAAATAACCACGTGAGCTAACTAATTAATACAAAGGATATGGGGGAAAGAGTGAGGTAGGTAATAAACATGAAGTAAAAGAGAAGAAACAAGTCATTGATGACTTGTTTGCTAAATACAGTGCATACTTTTCAGTCTGAAGGTCAGTTGTTTTTGACCCCTCTGCAACCTTTGGTGGTCTTCATCACTCCCTCCTTGACACTCCTTCCTCTCTTGGCTCTCATGACATCACTTTCTTTTAGTTTTCCTCCTACCTCTCTGACCATCTTTCTCAGCCTTCTTCAACTGCTCTGCAAACTCTATTTACCTCAATTTCCAGTGTTCTCCTAAGTTTTACCCTACCTCTTCTCTATATATTCTCTTTTGTTGATTTCATCCATTTCTATAGCTTCTGAGCACCACTTACCAAGGATGATTCCCTTCTTAGGTCTAGACACACAGGTCCAGCTACCAATGATATAGCTCCACTTGGAGGCCTACAGCGACCTCAGACTCAACATGTTCAAACTGTCCTCACATCTTTTGCTCCTGCATTCCCTAGAAACAAAACAAAGACTCTAATTAGTTGATGCTTTACTAGAGGTCCAGTGCATGAAATTCGTGCCCTCGGGGATGGGGGGTGGGGGGGTCCCTCAGCCCAGATTGCAAGAGGGTGCAGGACAGACTGAGGGACCCCACCTGTGTATGATCCGGACTGGGGAGGGATGTAGAGGGTTGGCTAGCTGAGGAGGGACCATAGGAGGGCTCTAGGGCATGCCCAGCCCATCTCACTCAGTCCTGATTGGCCAGACCCCAGCAATAAGCTAACCTACCAGTCAGAACGTTTGTCCCCTCGTGGTTAGTACACATTATAGGGACTGGTTGACCAGTTGACTGTCTGCCCTCTGGTGGTCAGTTCACATAATAGTGAGCGGTTGAGCAGCTTTAGCATATCATTAGCACATTATGCTTTGATTGGTTGAATGGAAGATCAGATGACTGGACATTTAGCATATTAGGCTTTTATTATATAGGATTAGTGATGGCAACATTTTAAAAATATTTATTGATCTATTGTGTGTGTGTGTGTGTGTGTGTGTGTGTGTGCATGCAAGTGTGCAAATCCTTTCTTCACTTGCCATTCCTGTAGCCTTTCCTTCCTCCCTGCCCTCTGACTTAATTTGGGTCCCCATCATACTTCAACCAGATTACTGTAACACTTTCCCACATGCTCCTCTTGCTCCCTGTCTGCTAATTTGTGCTCCTAAATTCTTCAGTCCAAATGACATGTTTATTGCACAAGTTTGATCATGTCACTCCCTTGCTTAAAATACTTCATGGCTTCCTATTGCCTTCAGAGTGAAAACCAAGCTTAGCGGCATGGCCCACACAGTAACCTCCATAACCTGGCCCCTGCCTGCTCTCTCTAGCCTGTTTCTCATCTTTCCACACTTGTGCCTTATATTTCTTTTTCCAGCTTCTGGGAGGAACTTGTTCCTTCCTTATTCCATGCCACTGCAGTGCTCATCTATCCCTTTTTTGTGCCTTTCCTTTCTTTATCATTCTTCAAAACCAACCTCTGGTGTTCCCTCTAGGGAGCCTTCTTCCATCTGGACCCCACTTCTTTGAGAGGGTTAGCTGCCCCAACTATGTGCTCCCACTACAATTGTTTACCTGTCCCATTGTATATCCCATCATTTTATCGTTGCCTTTTTATATGACATCTCCCTGCCAGGTTGTGAACTCCTTAAAATACAACATCATTCATCATTACATTTCTAGAACTTAATGCATGTTGGGAATACAGTAAACATTCCATGCAATACATTTTTGAATGATTGAATATATGAGAAAACTAAAGGCCCAGTGCACAAATTTGTGCATCTTAAAAAAACTGTGGGCCATGAGGCTGCAGTGGGCATAGGGGCAGGTCTTGAACCATCCTCTGTGCCCCCACCCAGACCCTCCTGCCATAACCATCACACACTGATGGCACCGGCCCTGCTCTCACCCACTGATGGTGCAGGGTGATTGGGGCCGGCACCAGCAGGTGCGAGTGGCAGCTGCTATCCCAATCACCCCTCAAGAACAGGGGGATGATGGAGAAGCCCCGAGGGGCAATCAGAGCTGGCAGCTGCCACTTGGACCTGCTGGTACTGAGCAATTGGGGGTGGTGCCAGGCGCTGGCAGCTCGTGTGAGGAGGGCTGGTGTAGGAAGTAGGTGTGAGGGCCGAGTGGGACCAAGTGTGCAGGAGCAAAGAATTTTCAGTAACCACCAGAAGCTTGCCTCGATGACAGCAACCAATGCCCCACCTTGGTCTGGTGCCCGCCCCCCCCACCTGCTCCACCATCCTGTTGACACCGCCACCCACTATGTTATGTGCTCTGCCACCTGCTGCTGATGCCCGCCATGTTCTGCATGAGCCTCCTGGTGATCAGCGCATGTCATAGCGACCAGTTCTTCAGTTGTTCTGCCATTGGGTCTATTTGCATGTCAGGGTTTTATATATAGAGATGAAATAACATTGCCATGGCTTCTTTCTGAGACCTCCCTTCCTGAACATAGCATTCACTCACTGAAGGGGGAGTACTCAAAGTTTCAGGTCACCAGCCCTCTGTGCAGTGAAAGAAGGTACTCCCTTGAGAATTTTCTCCATCCCAGGTGTTTAGAGGGGGTTCTCTACATCTGCTCACCCTATAAAATTTCCCTGCCTTTGGCATGACCATTGACCTTCCTGTTGCATTTTTGGGGGAGTACAACTATTACCTATATCTTCCCCTCAAGGTGCTTCCTGTTTGACAAGAGGCTGCAAACCTGAATGTTCAAGCAGATACTGAAAGAGGCCAAATCTCCAGGGGCCAGCCATCTCTAGAGGGTGCCTTGTTGGTATCCCTCTTCTTCTTATTTGCCATGGCCTGGTTCATGCTGAGTTTGAGGCAGGTCCTATGTATTGAAGCTGGAGCCTCCTGATACAGAGCCTCAGGGTGTCATAGGGAGGACTGAGAGCCCAACATCTTGGGTGGGGGACCAGAGGCAGGAGGCAGGCCAGAGCAAGGACATGACTCTGACGTGTATGGGAGTGTTTAGAGAAACAGAAGCAACAGCATGTATGTGCAGATAAGTATAGACAGCACATAGAGACAGTCACTCACTATACAGATACACAGAGATGTATTATAAGGAAATGGCTTATGTGATTATGGAGGCTGACAAGATGTGCAGGGTGAGTTGCTAAGCTGGAGATCCAGGAATGCTGACAGTATGGCTCCAGTCTAAATGCCCAGATAGCAAAGACCATCAGACAGAAAGAATTCTCCCTGACTTGAGGGAGGGTCAGCCTTTCTGTTCTATTCAGGCCTGCAAAACTGATTGGATGAGACCTACCCACATTGGGGAGAGAAATTGGCTTTACTCAGCCTACTGATTTCAATGTTAATCTCACCTGAAAACACATCAACTCCCAGAATACTGTTTGACCAAATATCTTGGTAACCCAAGGCCCTATCAAATTGCTACATAAAATTAACCATCACTGGGGGCAATGGGGTGATAATAGGTGATCCCTAACTCCAGATTTTGGAAGACACATATGACTCTCTCTCTCTCTCTCTCTCTCTCTCTCTCTCTCTCTCTCTCTCTCTCACACACACACACACACACACACACACACACACACACACACACACACACACACCCTGCCCTCTACTCCTCTAATTTAGGCTTCCCAGAGAGGGTGGTTCTACCTGCTATTAGTAAGAGGCATTTTTGAGAACTTACTGAGGTATGGTCACAATGATGGGAGTGTGGAGTGCCTCTGGCACTGTGTGGATGGGCAAAGATGTCAGAGTTCCTGCAGTGGCCAAAATAGTCCGCACACAGGGGGCTGTTCTGCATGCTTTCAAATGCCCCACTACATGTTGATGTCTGTGAAAATCCTGTTCATAGTTATCAGGGTCTAGCATCCAACACCTTCTTACACAAAGAATTTTTTTGCAGTTTTAACAGACATTAAATTTTTTAGGAATGAAAAATTGAATGAAGGAGGTACACACTGAAGGTACAAAATCAAGTGAAGGAGTAACTTTACTGAGAAGTAACTTTACAATAACTTTACTGTTCACTGTTCCGGCTAATCATAATGGCAGTGCAAATTACAGTATTTGAGTGGCCCTTAAAACACATAATGAACCTCTGCAATTATTAAGTATTGTGTTCATGGGGATTCTGCACATAAGTGCAGACATCTAACTGCTCATTTGGTCTTCCAGTGTAGCTTTGTACACATTTTTCTAGGTATTGAAATACTTATTATTTTACTATAAAATTGATTTTCTTTGTTCCTTGATTATAACACAGTAAGTGCATTATTTTAATTGTTTTGAAATTATGGATTTTTGGAGGGGGGATTTTGTGTGTAGGCAGATTATATTATCTGTAGTTTTCATTTGAGCATAATGAAGGGAGAGTTATAAATTATTTGTTATAAAAAGAGGCATTGGATCTAACATGGCTGAGAGATAATATTCTAAGTGAGCAAGTGCCTCTGAAGAAATGTTCATCTATCTGTCATCCCAAGCATGTTCCAAGTGGCCTATGTAGAGTAAGGAGACTGGATCCCCAATAACCTTAGCTTTCACTCTGGGGAAACATCAGAAATTATCAAACCTCTAGGCAACTGGCTGATGTGTCCTACTTTTCAGTGTCACTAAGATATTTCTTTGCTCAAACAAGGAATGAGACGATCAAGAAGCTTTATGTCTAGCTCTTCCTAGGAGCTTACACGCTCTGCCTCCTCCACAAATGCCGCATGGATTAGCTCCACCTCAAGGAACCTTTCTCTTTGCTCTTCTTTTTTTTTTAATCTTTATTGTTCAGTTTATTAATTACATTATTCCCCCCCCCTTTTTCCCCCCTATAGTTCCCCACCACCCGGTACCTATCCCACCCTCTGCCCTCACTCCCCACCCGCCACTGTCCTCTCCCATAGGTGCATGATTTTTGTCCAGTCTCTTGCTGCACCTCCCATACCCCTTTTCTCCCCAAGAATTGTCAGTCCATTCCCTCTCTATGCCCATGATTCTCTCTTTGCTCTTCTGATCTGCCTACAACTTGCTTTACCTTAACTTCTCATGAATTCATTTTAAAAAACTTTTTAAATTTTATTTTTCAATTACAGTTTACATTCAATATTATTTTACATTAGTTTTAAGGTATACAGCATAGTGGTTAGATAATCATATACTTTACAAAGTGATCCCCCTGAGATTTCTAGTACCCACGTAGCACCATACATAATTATTATAATATTATTGACTACATTTCCTATGCTGTACTTCATATCTTGGTGACTATTTTGTAACTACCAATTTGTACTTCTTAATTCCTTCACCTTTTTCACTCGTCCTCTAACCCCCTCTTCTCTGGCAACCATCAGTCTGTTCTTTGTATCTATAAGCTTGTTTCTATTTTGCTTGTTGGTTTATTTTGTTCTTTAGATTCTACATGTAAGTGAAATCATATGGTGCTTGTCTTTCTCATGAGTTTATTTTTAATCTCTTCAAATGGACTGTAAATTCCTCGAGGGGAGAGATTGATATATCCTATGTCCTAAGGTGCTCATTAAGAATGTGAATGAATTAATGATTTGGGAGGAATATTGGATAACTCTACTCATTTAATCTCAATGCCTATGGAAATCAAACAGAGGCAACTGTTTCATGCTTTCTACCCAGCCAGCTCACCAGCTGAACCCCTAGTGGTGCCTTGAGCATTAATCAGGAATTTAATTAGCTCTGGCACCTGATTCTGGAAGAAACGGAGAACAGAGCTGATCACAAGCAGAAGAGATCTGGGCTGTCACCAGCCTGACATAAGGTGCCTGCTATCACCCACCAGCTTCAGTTTAGGGCTGGACTAAGTCCTAAGTTACTTTACTTCTAAATGTTCTTTTGAGATGCTAGATGATTAAGAACTTTTATTGACTGCCTAAAACTAGAAGCTTGAGCTTCTTTTGGATGATTTAGGAATGTACATATATAAAGTAGTGGATGATGTCATGAGAATAGGGACACACAGGTCTGAATTTGGATTGGAAAGACTGGGCTTGATCCCTGACTTTTCCAGCAATTAGCTGTATGGCCAAAGACAAGCCAGTTCATATTTCCAGGTTTAAAAGTCTGAGTCAATGGAATACAGTAAACAGCTATTTAAAGGAATCACACAGCAATCACTGGCCAAGGTAGGAATCACACAGCAATCACTGGCCAAGGTAGGAATCACACAGCAATCACTGGCTTAGGCTTTAAAACCCCTCCTCACACTGGCCCTTTCCAAGGCCCTGTGCCTCATTTTGTCAGATGGTTTTTTTTTTTACCCTAAACCTGGGTTTCCTTTTAAGGTTTCTTCAAGGCTCAAAATTCTATATTTCTGGCCAATGGGCTTGAGGAAGGGCATGTTCATTATACAACTCTATCCTGTTTTACAACTCACTATTTTTGAGTTTCAAGGACAATGCTGTGTTGTTTGTATGCATATTGTTTCTTTCTTTAGGTACTTAGCATTATTTTGGACAATTCTGGAGAAGAAGAGAAAACATCCCTGAATAAGCATCTAGATCCAAAGGATTTACTAGTATCATATTTAAACTTAAGCCAATTGTCCACTTTATTGTAGTTGAGCATTCCACCAGTAAGAATTCTACTGTGAGGTCCATCTCATGTTTCTATTAGTGTTGCTCTACTCTCATTTCTCATTGTCCAGGATTCTGGACATGTGACTTAAACATTGTAGATGCACTTCTCTTCCTTCATTTCCCGAGGACAGCCTTGCCTCTGGCCTCTGGGGAGCCCTGATTGGAAGGTGATTGGTAAAATACTCAATGAGCTGACAGTATTTGGAAAGCAGGTCCTTATCCGCAGCAACCTGATTTGGATACCTACTCTAATCAAACGGGGAAAATAGGGGTGGGAGTGGGGTTGCAGGAATTCTCTTAATCATTTGTTGGATCGGTATGAGGTACAAGTCCCATGACTTAGCGTCACACTGCTAGCCCAAGATGATACAGCAGAGAAAGCAGATGGTGGAGGAGGTGAATATCTTTAGGCTGAAAGTAGAAGTCCTTACAATGGAACCTTTCTTCTCAGCCTTCTCAGTCCTCACAACCTCTTCACCCTGCCAGCAACAAGCGCCCACAGAGCATCTGTCTTCAGCTTGCTTTTCAGAACCACTATAAGAGCCTTGTCCTGGAGCAATCTGGTTTGGGCACTTACCCCAATGAAACTCAGAAAGTTTATCTGGGCTCAGAAAGTCTCTTAATTACGTTGTTTTCCTCATTATTGACATTTAATTCCCTTTTGTGGGAAGGAAAGAAAAACCTGTTTTCTTTCTATTTATTTTTCCTCATCATTTTCACAGAAAATGCAGCTCCATTTCTGACTTCAATTTGTATGAAACACAAGCCCCAGCATTCTGTGATTGTTTTGTCTCTGGCCTTCATTTTCCCAATATACCATCACTTCCTCCTCAGAATCACGGCCCACTAGGCTCTCTATGGTTAACCCTCCAACAGTGGACAGTTTAGTGGGCTCCCAGTTACATTTGCTCTTCCCATTTGAAATTTGCATTTTCACACAAAAATAAAGAAAATTTGCATTTCCACTTACACTTTTTTAAAAATTTAATTTCCATTTATGGGTTATCTTGATTTAAATGGGTGTTTAGTTTTGTTTTTTTTTTTAATTTATTTTTTATTTTTTTTAATTTTATTTACAAAATAACTTATATTTAATAGTAGTACATATGTTTTCCTCCCCCCCCAATATCCTCCCCCCAGCCTCTCCTACCCCCCAGCACATGTCCCCACCTGCCTCCCTCCCCACCCCAGAGTCTTTCATTCATTGGTTATGCTCATATATATGCATACAAGTCCTTCGGTTGATCTCCCCCAGCATCTGCCTCCCCTCCACTCCAGCCTTCCCCCTGTAGCTTGACAGCCTGTTCGAGGCCACCCTGCCTCTATATCAATCACTCTCCCCTGTTTCTTTTCTTCAAAAATATCTTGCCCCTGCATACTGAAAACAAACGTATAAGAGCAAAAAAAGTTTGAGTGTCAGTTTCAATGTCCAACTGTTCTGAGTCCCAGTTTCAATGTCAAATAGTTCTTCATGTGTACATGTCAGCAATGGTATCCAGATGGTGGACACATCGTGGCAATGCAAGATCCATCCTCTCTGGTATGTTCCTGGGCCGCCTGCAGCCACGCACAGCTGCCGACTGCTAGTATGGCAAGGTGTCGTCAGCGTCCGCCATCTCTGGACCATCCTCGTGGATGGAACAGGCAAATGGGTGTTTAGTTTTGAACAGCTTTAAATCTGCTCCCTTTTTGGATCACAATTATCTTTCAGTTTATATTATTTTACTGCTGTTACATTCTCAACCACTCGCAGGCTAGATTATAAGTGGGCTCTAACCCAGCTCTGCTCAGTGTAGGACGGACCTTCTTACCCAGCACGCTTTACTTCAGTCCATCAGCCGGGGGCTTAGTAAACACGATGGCCCTTCACTCTACAATGTTCTGGTGTCCTATGAATTGGTTTTGTCTTATTTGCTCTTATTTCTATGTTAGCACTTTCAGAAAAGTTCCTAAACTTCTTTGGGAACACATTGTTATAATATGAGCTTAATGGTAATTAGGAATAGCTAAAGTAATTCCCAACAGGTTATGACTTTATAAATGTTAATCTGAGGAAATGACAAGAAATGTCTACACTTACATAAGGGAAAGTGTTCAGGCTGCTGGGGACTGAGGGCTGTCCTCTGAGAGGAATGTATGGGAATTGCCCCATTCATGTGCTGCCTGATGTTACTGCACTGCCCACTCTTCCAGAGGCTGAGAGAGACTGTGAATAGTATCAGAAGGGATACATTTTTGTGTAGGTTAAAAAAAAAAAAAAGCAAGCTATCCCTCTGTCTCCTGGTTTTGTCCTTGAAGCTCCAAACAGATCCTCCCCGCCCCCTCCACACAGGTCTCCTGTCTTCCTGTCACAGATGGTGTCAGAAACCCCATGGAGAAATTCATCCTGTGGGTTTGGAGATTTGGAGTGTTTCCTCGGGGGAGAGGGCATCCACACACAAAATAACATTCGGTGTCCCTGTGGTGATAGGAGGTGGGGAAGGGATGAAGCGTGGGGAAGGTTGGACCAGAAAACTTCAGCATCTTTCTCTCCCTCCCTGTTCTCTACGGGGTTTCTTAGAGGTGGAGCTAAGATGGGGAGGATTTAGGGACTTGGGTGGTAGACACACAGGCAGGGGGGTGGGGGAGAGGCCTTGGGCACGGAGCTCTGTGCTGAGATTTACCGCTTGCGAGCACGTTCACATGATCTCGGGTGTGGCGGTAGGTCACTGGCTCCAGAGCCATTTTACAGTCACAGAGATTCAATTTCAGGGTGGTGGAAGAAATTTCCAAAGAGCACAGAGTTTTAAAAGACAGAATAGAGTCACACCCAAATCCAAATATTTGGTGTTGGAAGGCCCCCATGCCACAAAACATCTCCCTCTCTTGGTTCATCTTTGATACCTCAAGTTCTACTTTTTAAAATTAATGTCTTTGGGAACCTGTAGATTTATTCTTTTACAGTACATCTGCATTTTAATTCTTTAGGAAGCACTATGCTGAGCATGAGCCCATCACTGGCTCCTTTCCATCTGAAAGCAGCTTCTGCACACTCACCTTAGCAGCAGGGAAGGAGAGGGCCTCACAAGGCCAGGCGTGGTGAGCCACTGCGGGATGTCCAAGGGCCTGGACTCTCATGGTGGTGGTGGTATGGTGGCAGGGGTGCGGGGCCAGAGAGACGGTCCAGGAGGCCACTGGAGGTGAAAGCAAGAGGGCACAAAGTCAATTTCCTTCTTTTCCACTGTGCCAGCTAAGACCCGGCCAGGGCCTGTGGTTCTGGCAGTCATTCGGTACAGAAGAAAACACTGCATTCCGTGGAGCCACTTGGAAGCTTGTGAGTCTGGAACCTCTGTGTTAGCAGCAGTTTAGGAGCATTTCAGCCAGGGTGGATGTGCTTCCTGCAGACCTCTAACTTCAGGCCCTGCATTGGCTCCTAAGGGGACCGCTGGCTGTGAGCTCATACTCTGAAAGGAGCTCCACCTGGTGGGGGGAGGGGAGGGAGGAGACTCAGAGGTTCTGTCCCTGAGACCTGGAGTGATAGGACTAGCCCAAGGCCACACAGTGATTTAGCTTCACCCAAAGTTATTGCAATCAAATATGCCTGCAAAATCCTAATGGGGGACATTGAGGAAGGAAGGGGAAAATATTCTGTCAGGTGATAGCTTATGACAAGTTCTCCTCAGAAAGTTCTCCATTCTTTCAGAAATTTAAAAAGTGATGACTGAAGGGAGACTAGGAGATGTGTGTGTGTGTGTGTGTGTGTGTGTGTGTGTGTGTGTGTGTTAGAGGACCAGTGCATGAATTCGTGCATATGTCTGGCCAGGGGGAGGGGACATGGGCAGTTGGTCGGCCTGTCTGCTGGGGAGACAATTTGCATATTAGCTTTTTATTATATAGGATATACACTGAGTGGCCAGACTAGTATGTGTTCAGAAATCATAATAATCTGGCCACTCAGTGTATAGTGAATCCTCACCCGAGAATATTTTTCCCCATTTTTTTTTAGAGAGAGAGTGGAAGGGATGAAGGGAAGGGAGAGAGAAAAATCAGTATGAGAGAGACACATTGATTGGTTGCCTCTTACTTGCTCCCTGATCAGTGCCAGGGATGGAGCTTGCAAACAAGGTATATATCCTTGATTGGAATCAAACCTGAGACTCTTCAGTCCTTGGGCCAAAGCTCTAACCACTTAGACAACCAGCTAGGGCCTTAGGCTATATTGTTAAGCAATTTGGCAGTATTGCTTCTGACACTGGAGTATTTATGACTTGCTTTCACTGTGTGGTGATTAACAACAGCAACAGCAATAAATTCTTACATGTAACTTCTCTCTAAATACCAAGGCAGTGCCTTTCTCTAAAGATAGCATACGAAGAGAGAGGAATGGCATAAAACAGCCCTCTAATAATTCTCCCTTGTGCTGCCAAATCAGGTGAGGGTTGCACAGGTCAGAGAAAGCCTCTGCCTGGTGTCCACTCCTCAGCAGGGGGTCAGAGAGGACACTGGGCCCAGCATTTGGCTGCCTGACTCTGAAGAGGTCAGGCCCCTCCCTAGAGGTGGTGAGTTCCCCTCCCAGAGAGTTGGGGAGACAATCACGGGTATGTCTCAGTCTACTGCAAGTCCAAGAAGCAGCCCCTTTGCCTCTATAGCCAGCTCTGGCGCTGGCGGTGGTGGGAAGGCCACTCCAGACAGGGATGTGTTCCTCACACAAGGGTCTCAGTGTGCTCCCTGACTGACCTCTTGCTCTCAGGAATTTCATTTATTCAGTTTCTTTTCTAAAGAGCATTTCTCTCATTTAGTTCACAAATTGTGGGTGGGTTCTCTTCCTTTGCTCCCAGGAAACTCCTTTGGACTCCTCCCTGCTCTACAAGGACAGGGCCCCACCTGCTTGCACATCTTTCCTGGGCTCTGGGACAGAGGATGGGCCTCGTGCTGTCCATCAGCTCTGTTTCCATCTGGTCAACTCAGTAGATGCTCACTGAGAACTAACTCTGGGCTGGGCCTAGAGCCCATGGCTACAGAAGCATCAACTGTCTGACCTTGAGAAGCCTATAGACCAGTTAGCAGACAGGGCTCAGAGGAACCTCAAAAGTGGGGCTGATGAAAGAGGGAAGATGATGCAGATGCCATGTCTCTCCAAACTGAGGTAGCTCTTGGGCTTGTTGGGGCCACAATCAGTTTCACGAATCATTACCAGGGCCCCCAAATGAAACATTTCTGTCTTTTCCAATCACCTGGCACCTGACCAAGTGGGGGGCGTCAGGCAGCTGTAGGTAGGGCTAGGGCTCAAGGACATGACTGGTTTCTGTAAACCATGATTAAGTTTACACTGTAATAAAGAAGCATTCATGTGAGCAAAAGGAGTTGTCACCTGGGAGGCTCAGATTCAGGTAGCAACCCAAATTGTGCTCTACCTCAGAGAGAAGGAAGAAAGCCAGAGCTTAGAGAGAGTGGCAAAAGCCACAGCAGGAAACAGGGGAGCAAGTTCCAGGATGCACTTTAAGGCAAACACATAAGTCCAAACCCAAACCCCATCTGGTATAAACGTGCATACGTCTGACGTCCCTAATGACTACTTAGGGTCCCTGGATATTAGTGACTCCAGTTTAGTTCACACTTCCCTTGGTCCCCTCTCCCTAGTGTGTCACTCTCGATAACTGATTTGCTCCCAGACTCAGTGATGTGCGGCTCATGGTGTGCAGATGGCACAGTGGTGAGCAGGGAGGGGGCTGCAGACTGTGCCTTCTTAGAGAGGGAGATCTGGGTTTGGGCCTCAGGTCCTGTAGTGCTTATCAAATTGATGGTCAATTTGCATATTCTCTTTTTATTTAACCATCTATAAGAAGGGGAGGGAGTTGATGTCTATCTCCTCTTGTTGTGATGGTTAAAAGTTAACATTTGCAAAAAATAAAAATAAAAATGGCTGTTTGAGTTTTGCTTCCTGGCCTATAAGAAATTTCCCATCCATGATCTCATTTGAACCTCACAGTAAGGCAGGCATTCTTATCATTTCTATTTTACAGATGAAAAACCTGAGATTCAGAGAGAATAAATGACCTTCTAGAGACCACTCAACTAAGAAGTAGAATGGGGCCTGACTTTGGCCTCTGCCCATTACTGTCTATTGAAAAGGACAGCTGGCACATGTATAGAGATGTGCAGTGCTTCAAAGTCCTTCCTGTCCACCAACTACTTATTCTTTTTTTAAAAAAAGCTTACAGATTTTGAGAGAGAGAGAGAGAAGAAGAGAGAGGAAGAGAAAGATAGAAACATTGATGCAAGAGTGCAACATCCATCAGCTGCCTCCTGCTCGATGTCCTGGCAACCAGGGCATGTACCCTTGACTGAGAATGAAACTGGCAACCTTCTAGTGCACAGGATGACGCTCAACCAACTGAGCCACACAAGGCTCACTGCTTATTCTTCCTAAGAGGAGTGTATAAATGCCAAGTGTTCTTTATAGGAAACATGTGGAGCACGATTTTTTTTCTTTTTAAAAAAATATATTTTATTGATTTTTTACAGAGCGGAAGAGAGAGGGATAGAAAGTCAGAAACATCGATGAGAGAGAAACATCGATCAGCTGCCTCTTGCACGCCCCCTACTGGGGATGTGCCCGCAGCCAAGGTACATGCCCTTGACCGGAATCGAACCTGGGACCCTTCAGTCCGCAGTCCGACGCCCTATCCACTGAGCGAAACTGGTCTTGGCTGGAGCACGATTTTCATGAGATGGCTGCAGCTAATGAAGCAGCCTATGGTAGTCATGTGTACTCACCGCTTAACTGGCCATCACTTATGGGTGACAATGACAGGTTATGAGGATTGAATGAGAACCATTTATAAAAGAATCTTGTAGACATACAAGATATAATGACATGTTACAATGCATGAAAGTGTTTGCAAGAGTTGCATGCGGTTCTGCATCTGATTGAATCTGCATATGTCTTCAGAAAGCTTTGTTATAAACAAATTTAAATTACTCTTCCATGTCTAATTTCAGATGCCTTCAGTGGTACATCTGAGAATAGGAATGTTTATTACAGTGCTTACAGGGAAATGGATGAATATTCTATTAATAATTATTAAGGATCTGCTACATTTATACTAAGCCTAATATATCTAGTTATAATAAAACTAGAGTACCAGTACATGAAAATTCAGGCACTGGAGGTGGGAGGGTGGGGGTCCCTCAGCCCAGCCTGCCTGCTCTCACAGTCCAGGAGCCCTCAGGGGAAGGAGGAAACCTGGCCATCAGAGGAAGGTGACACCCCCATCACACCTCTGCTGCTGCCACTGCCGGCATCACAGCCTTGGCCAGCCCTGGTTACCTGAGCCTTGGCCAGCCCTGGACAACTGGGTAGCCACCATCTGAGGCTTGCCTGCACCTCAGGCTGGCCCTGGGTGGCTGGGCAGCTGACATGTGAGATGCAGGCAAAGCTCAGGCTGGCCCTGTATGTCTGGGGGCTGAGGGTGGGTCTAGCTGCACTGTGTGCCCGCTGCCCTCCTATCCCTGTAGCTGGGCTGAAAAGACTGTGGGACTTCAGCAGCAGGCACAAGCAGCAGCTGGACAACACACCTGCCACCACCTTCCCCCACCCCCTCCTGCTGCAGGGCTGAAAGGACTGGGGGTTTCTGATGGGGTTGAGCGGACTGAGTACTGTCATCTTGTGGCTCTGAGCTCCACCACCTTTGTGGTGATGTGATGGTCAATTTGCATATTCCCTCTTTATTAGATAGAATAAGGTGAGCACATTCCATCTTCAACCTAAGGGAGAAGATGTAGTGGTGCCTCTTAAGCTGAATTTGGAAAGGAGCAGCAGTAGTTTTGACAATGGGAAGGGAGGTTACACAAGACAAGAATGGGTGGACCAGGGAGACCATCCAGGGAAAAGCCTAGAAAAGTGCTTGGCCCCTGGTGGGTGGGCAGTAAATGGAGAGAGACCAGAGATCATATCTTATCTTCAATTCTGCAGGCTACACCTCAAGATGTTTCTTGTGAAAATTCCAGAGGAAAACCAGTGTGGTTAGCTTAGGGGATATATGTTTTGTGTTGAAACACTGGACATACCTCATTACTGGAAAGATATATACTGGATGACCAGCAAAATGAAACTCAACTCTCTAAATATTAACAATGATAGGATAGGAGATTTAGTTCCAGTGACCAGTTGCTTACTGAATGAATGTCAGTGCAAATAATAACAAATGCACTCTAACCATGACAGCCACAGAAAGAACACACAGAACAGAGTGTCCTGAATCCTGTGAAACCGCTCACTGGAATCTGTGAGCTCCAGAACCTAGCATGGGAGGACTTTGATATTCCTGCTCCATGACCACCCAAGTTTAAGAACTCTGGGCAGCCCAAGGCCACAGAGGTCTGGGCATCAGTGGGCCCCCTGTTTGCAGGAGATTCTCATCCACATGGGGTCATGTGGAGGGTGCAGGTGATGTAATTCCTGGATGGGATACTGTCTCCTGACTGCATGTGGGATGCACAGAGCTGCCATCTCACAGGAGATCCTTGACACTGGTCAACCCATCAAACTAGGTAAGTCCTAGGAGTCTGAGCAGGAGCAAAAGACTGCTCCATGCTTTGGCAGGGGTTGGGAAGACATTGGGATGGATCAAATAAACATGGCTTTGTGCCTCAAGTTTGCCATCAACTGAGTGACTTTGGGCAGGAGGCTTCAGTTCTTAGAGCCTCAGTTTCTTCATTTTTATTGTAAAATATGGGTGGTGTATGACTTTCCTGTTAGGCTGTTGAGGGAATTATATTAGATATGCAGAGTAGCCAGTACAGTATCTCACATATGGGTCATTATGACGTAGCAAAGCAGTATCCTGGCCACTACAGCAGAGGGCCAGGAAGTATCTTCTAACCTAAAGGTACAACTGGATCCTCAACTTACAGAACCTCTTGAAACTTCAGCCTAGAGGTTTGGGGAATGTTGGGGCAGGGAATGCAGTCTTGTTTCCTGGTTATGCCAAAGTGCAAAACATCCATTCTTACTCTTTTTGACCCAGATTCTCTCAAAGGCAATATCAAATTGTGGGATGGCACTGAGACAAGTGTTAGGAGAATTGAGATTGGCTCTGCCATTTCCTGGCTGGGTGACCTTGGAAAAATCCTGTAACCAGCTGAGGCCCAAGTTTCTTCATTGGTAAATTTGGGGCAATGCTATCTGCTCTGTGTTTGTCACAAGATCAATTCCATCCTCATTAGCCTGGTGTTCAAGCTCCTTTCATCATACTCCCTGGCCTCATCTCTCATAACTCCTCTTCATGTCCACAGGTATCTGCCAACCCAAACCTTTCTTAATATTTCCTTCATTCCCAGACAAAACCTTTTGTCCAAGTCTTTGTGTGTCAAAATTGTATATACCTTTGAATCTCCTGCAGCATCTAGCACAGGGTCTTACATAAAATAGGTGCATATTTTATCAATTAGAATTAGGTTTGGTTACATATGACAGAAAACTAAAATAACAGTAGTTTAAACAGAAATTATTTCTCTCTCATGACAAAAAAGTCCAACACAAAGATAGCCCAGGGATAGGACAATTGACTCCAGGTATCAGGGACCCACAGTCCTTCTCTCTTGCTTCTTCATCCTTCTTAGCACAGCACCTCATGGTCTACTATGGCTGCCAACTTTCCAGCATCTTATATCATCCAGCCAGCATAAAATAGAGGAAAAAGGTGCAAAATATCTAGTTTCTTTTGGAAGGCTGCCTGGCTGGTATGACACTTCTGCTTATATCTTATTAGTAAGAACTTAGTCATATGGTCATCCTAGCTGAAAGGGAGGCTGGAGGATATAGCTTTAAACTGGGCCATTTCTAATAAAAAGGTGTTGGGAATGAATATTGACATTCCCATATAGTTGCCTCATACCCATTATTTTAAAATAATAAAAATTATGACAATTTACCACCAAGTTGAAAGCCCCATATAATGTATGAGATTATTACAAAACAGTTATTTTAACAATACATGAGTGTCCAGCCCTGACTGGCATTTCTCAGAGATTAGAACATAGGCCTGTGCACCAAAGAGTCGGGGGTTTGATTCCTGGGCAAGGGCACGTACCTGGGTTGCAGGTTCCATCCCTGGCCAGTTGGGGCATGTGCAGGAAGGCAACCAATCATGTATTTCTCTCACATTGATGTTTCTCTCTCTTTGTCTCCCTCTACTTCCATCTCCTCCAATATATCTAACAATTAATGAAAAAAATAGTAAGGATTAACAAAAATAAAAACAAATAAAAAAATAAATCTGGTGTGTGTGTGTGTGTGTGTGTGTGTGTGTGTGTCCTGATCTTTGGGATTTAGGATAGAAACAACTGCAACTTTAAGATTTATTCAGTGTTAGGAAGGCTCAATCCTAGAAAATCTTAGTGTCAGCATTTGTCCTGCTGAACAATGGACCACTGCTGATAGGGCAAGACTGTAACCTTAGATGAAGTCAAAGCCAAATTTTTCTCAAAAGTGAAAAGCAGGTAAATGGGAGGAAGTCAGTTCTTAGAGGCCTTCATTAAGAAAAACACTCTGTATATTTTCTAACCTATAAGCTATCATGATCGAAGTTTTATTATTTGTCTCACTTTTCTGTATTTTGTATTTAGTATAGCATCTACTTATAGTTTGAGGGCACACCACACACCTCTTCAGTTTTCACAATTATGAGATGGGATCCCATATGCTATGGCCCATCTACTTCCATTGGTGGCACTCAAATGCCATTTATAATCTGATTCCTGTTGGTTGTGCAATTGGAAGCTGTAACTTTAAGGTTTATTTGGGGCCAAGGCTGGAAGAGGATGGTATCCATTATAATTACCATCTAAAATTCCAGAGTTTTGTAGGTAAATTTCTTGTGCCTTGGCAGCAGTTATAGAGAACCATATTTTTTATAGGCACTTCAGCTTCTATCTAAATTAATATAGTTAGTTGGGTTAGGGAATAAGCACATTCCCACAAGTGGGTTCTAACATTTATACATAAAGTTCTTTTCTCAATATTCCTTTCCCACTCACCTTCCACAACTTCCCTGTTCTTCTTACTCTTACTCTTTTTACTCATTCAGAAATAACTTATTAGGACAAACTACTCCCTTTTACTTTCCCTTAAAAAACACATACATTCCTTTCTTCCTTTTGCAATAATATTCCTTCCAAATTTCTAAAGAGAAACCAAAAGAGTGTTATTGATAATACAAAAGTTATCTTATACACCTTCAGCAATTATTAGTAGTTGGGCTATATATACAAAATTTGAGGAAAACCCAAAAAAACAAGTATTACTATTATTATGACCAATATAATTAGCAGACAGGTAAAGACAATCAAACCAATTTTTTAAAGTTCAACATCAAATTGTAGGTGTACAGGCCTTATCTTGGGAGAGCTGTCTATCTCTGATATGGGTGGCTTCTTCTCTTCAAGAAGCCTTTGGTGTTCACTGTAGACAGATGCGAGTATCAGAATCAGGAATAGATGTCCATTTGTAGTTAGATGTCTTTTAAAAATGAGAAATGTGAATTCTTGAGTTAACTCCTTTAAGTTTGGCTGCACATGGATTAGTTAGTAATATCTGGGAAGGTTGGAGAGAGTCTTTTATTTATGTCTTTTCCATTAGACCAAATCTCCTGGTTATAAGTCATGGTCTTTGAAATCTTTGTCTCCCTGGAGCACACTGTGAAATGAATTGGTTACAAATTTATCAATCTTTTCAAGCTAGTTAATACACACTCGACAATACTGTAGAATGTCTCCTTTTAGCAAAGTTGGTTTTCTCCTCATATGCTCCTCCATCTAGATTCATAGGGTGGCTGGTGACTACTTCATGTGGAGAAAGGCTATGTTCACCAAAAGAAGTACATTTCAGGTTAAGGAACACTATAGCTCAGGTAAAGTTTTGGTTAGGGGCGATTAATAGCTTCTGAAAATTTACTGAGTTGTGTTTTAAGTTGTACCATTTGTATGTTCCACCAATCCAGAGAATTGGGGTAACAGGCATAATGAAAATACTGTAGGATAGGCCAACTATTACAAATGGATTGTATTATTTGCCCAGTGAAATGAGTTTCTCAGTTACTGTAACTCAGGGGGAATTCCCCAATTGGGAATTATTTTTTTCCACTAATAATTTACCTATTGTTAAAGTTGTTGCTCTCCTGCAAATAAGAAAACATACCGATCATAACTAACACATATAGGGTGTCCCTCCAAAATGTATACACACTTTGTTTGTTGTATATTTAATTGATATCAGAAAGGAAGGAAGAGGGAGAGAGAGATAGAAACATCAATGATGAGAGAAAATCAGCTGCCTCCTGCATGTTCCCCACTGGGGATCGAGCCTGCAATCCTGGCATATGCCCTCACTGGGAATCAGTTCATAGGTTGATGCTCAACCACTGAGCCATGCTGGCCAGGTATACACACTTTGAATAATTATAAAGGCAGTGTTTGTACTGAAACTGTGTTTTCAAATTTCCAGTAGCATTTTAGGATGAATTTCCTTTGTTCAAATCTTAGTCTGGCTGCAAAGAAAGAAGTATCAATTGAGCTATCTGCTGTTAAAGTACATATACATGTTTTGGAGACACCCTGTATTTGTATGCTTGAGAAAGTGGCATTAAAATCCAATTACTATACCTCAAATGGATCTAAAGGAAGTGGAAATGTCCTTGGGACCTGTGTCATGATTTCCCATGATAATATTTTGGAAAGCTAGAACACCTGCTATATACTTTATGACCTATAGTAGAAGGTTTCCAGTAATATTGCTTACTCCATGAAATAATCTTTCAGGACCCCAATATGTTAAAGTATAGGTAATTAAGCCCTATAGATAAAATTATTTTCTGATTGGGTCCAAACCATATATGTTTGGGAAAAAGTTTCCCCCTTTTTGTTGCCATATCCTCTTTTCTTCTGCACTGTCTGTTGGAACTATAAAGAGAGCCTTATTGATTTAACAGGAAGCAAGCAGCATTCTTAGGTCTGGATAATTTGGTTGTTTAATGTTGCCTGTCTAGCTGCAGCATCAGCTAAATGTTTTCCTGCTACTTTCTTGGTGGCAGCTTTAGAATGTTCTGGAATTTTGATAATTGTCAATTGTTTAAACGTTGTATGATATGTAATAATTCTGAAACTTATTTTCCATTCTTAAGGGCTCCCCTGAGAAAATTAAGAAGGCTTGCTGCTTCACATTATTTGAAAGTCTGTGAACTACAGCAACCACACAGCTACTATCAGTGCAAATATTGGCTATTTGATTTTTGGTCAATTGAGCCCAAGTTAAAACAATTAATTCAGCATGTTGGACAGATTTTATTCAGGCAAATATGAACCTTCAATGATGTCCACCATGGAAGTTATTGCATATCCAGCTTGGTCATATTCCTGTTCATCTTTAAAGGGCCATCAGTAAACCAAATAAAGTCAGCATTATCAATAGGAGTTTCCTATAAACCATTCCTAGGAACAAGAAAGTGATTAGTAGGCAAAGCACAATTGTGGATGTCTTCAATTTGCAAAGAAGGTAGCAAAGTTGCTAGTTTAAGAATGTTACACCAAGTTAAAGTAATATTAGACAAAGAAAGCAAGAGCCACTTGGCTGACAGAAATATTGAGTAAAAGAACTTGGTGGAGATTCAACAGAATGAGGAACATAAAGGAGATCCCATTACCTATCTTTTCTGTTGGTTTACTCAAGGTGACTGTAGCAAAGATGACCCTCATCCGGGGAGGGAGCCCTTTGGCTACTGAATCTAATTACTGACTATAATATTCTGTAGGCCTATAATGAACTCTAAGCTTTTGAGTAGAAACTACTAAAGCATTTCCTTCATTTTCAAGTATAATAAATTAGAAAGTTGATAATTAAGATGTCCCAGAGCAGGAGCTTTAGTTAATTCTTTAGAGACTTTACATTTTGTTTCCCTTCTGGGTTCTGCTAAATTGGATCAGGTCAATTTGATTTTTTTAAGAAGACATTAGAGGCTGGGCCATTAATAAAAAAATATCAAATAAAATTGTGACACTGTACTATCAGACTCAGGAACCCTCTAAGCTGTTTTGTTTGTTTAAGAGGAAAGGATATTATTCTCTTGAGTCTTTTAGGGTAAATGAGTATCCCATCTTCATATGCTAGACTAGTGGCCCAGTGCACAAAATTCGTGGATGCAGGGGGGATTCCCTCAGCCCAGCCTCAACCCTCTGCAGATGGGGACCCTTTGGGGATGTCTGACAGGAATCAGGCCTAAACTGGCAGTCAGATATCCTGCTCGCAATCTGGGACTGCTGGCTAATAACTGCTCACCTGCCTGCCTGCCTGCCTGATCCCCCTAACCTCTCTGCCTGCCTGCCTGATCACCTTTTTTAAAAAATTTTTTTTATCTTTATTGTTCCGTTTATTAATTACATTGTTCCCTTTTTTCCCCCTATAGCTCCCCTCCACCTGGTACCCATCCCACCCTCTGCCCTCACCCCCCTCCACTGTCCTCTCCCATAGTTGCATGATTTTTGTCCAGTCTCTTGCTGCACTTCCCACACCCCTTTTCTCCCCAAGAATTGTCAGTCCATTCCCTCTCTATGTCCATGATTCTGTTACATTCACCAGTTTATCCTGTTCATCAGCTTATTAATTCACTTGATTTTTAGATTCATTTGTTGATAGATGTGTATTTGTTGTTCATAATTTACACTTTTAGCTTTTTCTTCTTCCTCTTCTTAAAGAATATCTTTCAGCATTTCATATAATATTGGTTTGGTAGTGATGAACTCCTTTAGCTTTTTCTTATCTGTGAAGCACTTTATCTGCCCTTCAATTCTGAATGATAGCTTTGCTGGATAGAGTAATCTTGGTTGTAGATTCTTGCTATTCATCACTTTGAATATTTCTTGCCGCTCCTGTCTGGCCTGCATCATTTCTGTTGAGAAATCCGCTGACAATCGTATGGGTGCTCCCTTATAGGTAACTAACTCTTTTTCTCTTGCTGCTTTTAATATTCTCTGTCTTTTGCTCTTGGCATTTTAATTATGATGTGCCTTGGTGTGGTCCTCTTAGGGTTCCTATATATTGGGGTTCGGTGTACTTCTCGGACTCCTAAGTCTATTTCTTTCACCAGGTATGGGAAGTTTTCAGTCACTATTTCTTCAAATAGGTTTTCATTGTCTTGCTCTCTCTCTTTTTCTGGCACCCCTATAATTCGGATGTTGGTATGCTTGAGGTTGTCCCAGAGGCCCCTTACACTATCTTCAGTTTTTTGGATTCTTTTGGTTTCTTGCTTTTTCAGCTGAGTGGATTTTACCTCTTTGTATTTCAAATCTTTAACTTGGTTCTTGGGGTGCTCTAGAGTACTTTTAGGTCTTTGTATAATATTTTTTATTTCAGTCAGTGTATGCTTAATTTCTGGTTGGTCCTTTTTCATATCAATGAGAGTCTCCTTCATATCCTTGTAGATCTCCTTCATTTCCTTGTAGGACTCATTCATTTCCATGTTGGTCTTGTTCATTTCCTTGCAGGTCTCATTCATATCCTTTAGGGTCTTGTTCATTTCCTTGTAGGTCTCTTGCTTATTTCCTTATAGGTCTCGACCTTTTCTAGGAGCCTCTTGAAAAGCCCTACAACTGTGGTTTTGAATTCCATGTCCAGTCGTTTTTTCCTCTCCATTTCTTTCACATCTGATTTCTTTCCATGTCTCTGCATGGTGGCTGCTTCCCTGAGTTGGTCAATTAGCTTTGTGTGGTGGATGTCCTACAAGGGACAGTGGCTCAGTCTCCCCAGTTACCTGAGGTGTATATGGGTTGCACAGTCTTATTGAAGTTAAGCTCAGATTAATCGTTGTTAGTGCTTGGAGGGGTTGACCTCCAAGCCAATTGTCTGTGACATTCAGCTGTGCTCGGGTTGGATGGGCAGAGTCTCCGGGCCAAGCAGACAGCATTAGCTCCACCCTATGTGGCCCCAGCACCTCTGAGAGAGAGCCGCTGCCGAGCTCCACCAGCTGCCGGAGAATTCAGACTCTCCCCAAATGAGTCTGCACACCCAATGTCTCACCCAAGGTCGCAAAAACAATGCAGTCTGATGGTTTACCGAATGAAAGAGCAAGTCACGAGTGCTCTCTGCACGGTCAGGCAGCTGCGCTGTTTCCAAGTTCATGCGCACTCCGCACAAGCTCGCCTTCTCCACAAGCCCGCAGAACCCTGCAGCACCCGAGCTTCAGCGTGCCCTCCCACTGTCCAGTTTTTACCCCGTATGATAGTGGGTTCCCTGGACTTTGCCCAGAGCTGGAGAATCAGTCCAGTGGGACATCTTTGTTTCCCCCATTCAGGAAAACTGGCTGGTTTTCAGCCACCTGCCCTATCCGCTGGCGCACGCACTCCTCCAAACCTCTGACTCCGCGCACGTATCTTCAATGCTGTCTGCCGCCACTCCTCCGAGTCACAGTGTCTTATCTTCACTTTTATTTGTAGAATTTTCACTTAGCCAGCTTCCCGGTGATTTTGGATGGTGTTTTTTCTTTTGTTAAGTTGTAGTTTTGAAATTGCTGTGTATGGCAGCAAGATATGTGTTTTACCTATGCCGCCATCTTGGTTCTCTTGCCTGATCACCCTTAACTGCCTCTTCCTGCCTACCCAATCACCCCTAACTGCCCTCCCCTACCAGCCTGATATCACCCCCAACTGCCCTCCTCTGCTGGCCTGATCTTGCCCCAAACTGCCCTCCCTGCTGGCCTAATTGCCCCTAATTTCCTCTGCCTATCTGATCACCCTAACTGCTCTCCCCTGCTGGCCTGATCTTACCCCCAACTGCCTTACCCTGCAAGCCTGATCTCATCCCCAACTATCCTCCCCTGCTGGCCAATTTGGTTTTGGTTGGTCAGTTTCTATGCCAGTCAATGTCAAAAGCTTCGCTTCCTACAGCCAGCCTTTGGCTCCTCTCAGTTCACCCAGATTTGGTTCTGATTGGTTGATTTCTGTGCCAGTCAGCATCTCTGGGCCCATCTCCAGCCTGATCAGAGGCATGCTGATCAGCAGCCCCCTCTGAGGCCCAGAGAGAAACAGAGGCATGGCTGTTGGTGAAGACTGAAGAGAAAGAAAGAGGCAATGGCTGATCAACAGCTGCCACACAGGCTGTGAATCAGACCCTGCCTCTCTCTCCTGGCCTCTATCTCGGCCTGATCCACAGCCTCCTTGGCAGCCAGTGCTGAGTCACCATGGCAACCCAGCACTGACTGCAGGACTTACTTCTGGTGTTCAGTCGAGCCTTTGGTTGGTCCTTACAGACCCTGAGTTTTTATATATTAGGATAACCATGGTATGTTATCTGGGGTTAACAAAATCAAAGCTTGTCCTTTGAGACCCTATGTCCCTTTATGGCTAGCTGTTGTGATAAGTAAATTATGTTCTATTGAGAGTTTAATATGTCCTAGAGCATAAAAGTAAAGCAGTTGTATTAGACAGCTGGGAGAGAAACCAAAACATATAAGAGGGATGAAGTGACTTGGGAGGTGACAGCCCCTTGAAGCTCAACTCATAAGAGCACACTTCAACACACTACACAAAATCCTTAGAAATCTATTAAAATTCTGCAGATCTCAAAATAAAATATTGACATGGGAATTCATTTCTCCAATACTGAAAACTCCCAGCTCCAGCCACCATTAATACTTCTTCAGATATACAATTAATAGGAAACCTTCACTTGCAAGTATTTACAGAAATAGGAAGATTTAACTAGAGGTGATATGGACTTTAGATGGCCAAAATGGAGTTCTTTAGACACCTAAATTAATTTCTTTTATGTGCAAAATTAGAAAATGCCAGCTTTACAACTAAACTGAATGAATGGGAAACTCATCTTGATTGGAATTTAGAAGCTTCTGGGAGAGCACAGATAAATTCTCATCTCTACAGGAAGTTAATAAGAACTTGTGGAGCCTGTCTCTGAACTAAAGAAGCCTCCTGAAGCTGCTCAATAGCAACACCCCACTTTTCTCTCTTCTCCAACTGCCCTGCTGTACCCTTTATTTCATTGTCCAGACTTACTCTCCTTTACCCTCTCTCGTCTTCAGCTCCCTATGCAACTCCCAACTGATCTTTTTTTTCCTCCTAGTAAAAGACAAAAGGTCCTTCTTCCCTAAAAGAAATATTTTATGCTTGTGGATTCTCTACAATGATGAAGTCCCTGAGAGCTGCTGTCCAGGGTGTTGATTCATTATTTCTATGTCTCTGCAGAGCCCTGCTTGATAGCATTGTGAATGAGGCCTGCGAATCCATCCAGGAGACTGCTTGAATCCAAGTCCATGGTTGTGTGAGCATCCCCTTTGGCCCTGGGAGTGAGTCTCTTGCCAGGCACCATGCCCTGCCTGAGAACCCTGCCCTACACCTCTGGGTACTGGCCATAGCCTGCAAGCTGATGATACTCTGGTCCCACCTTCTCTGGCTCAAAATTTGCTGGTGTCTCCTGATTGGGCCCAGCCTCTGGGCTTGAACATTGTCTTTTATCTGACGACCCCTTTCTAAGGCCACTGGACCCTGACAGTGACCTCAAAAGTAAATAATTAGAACCTCAAATTGACTAGCATCACCACTAGAAAACCCACAGTGCACCAGGTGCTATACTGGACTCCTAACTACATCATCTGTAGCTCTCACAACCCTCTTGCAAAGCACATTATCCCTATTTTATGGAAGAAGAAACTGAGGAGACTAAATGACTACCCAAGACCACCCACCCTTCCTATCCACTGTCCAACACATACTGTGAGTCAGGGAAGTCCAGGAGATGACTGGGGCAAGTGTGCTAGTCACTTTGCAGAAGTTACATTTACTCTCATAATGACCTTATCAGAATAAGTACTGCTATTTTCTTTTTACAGATGAGAAAACAGACTCAGAGAAGTTAAGCACTTATTCCAAGGTCACATAGCCAGGAAGTGGCATAAGCAGAATCCAAACCTAGGTGTGTCTGACACCTAAGCCTCCTTTCTATGCCTTTCTAGGTACCTAAACCAGGTGAGGATTGAACCTGATTTCCTGAATCAGAGTTCCAATACCAAAGTAGGAAAGCACAATTCAGAAAAACAGTGAGATTGTGTACCCCTATCCTAACCCATTCTTGTGGGATACTTTGGAGAGTTTTACGGAGGGGGAAATAGGTCCAGAGATGAGCAGTGGTTTCACATGGCACCATGCTACCACTCTCTTTACTCAGTCCATCCTACCCACTCCCTGCCACATGGACATGGCTCCTGGGTTCTAGCCCATGGCCACAGCTTAGGTGGTGCCTACACTCTGTTCCCTCCACCCACAAGCCTCCTGTTCTATGACCAAGACTACTCAGCTTTGATTCAAGTTAAATGAGTCATTAAGAGAAAAACAGAGGCTTATTCCCTTGCTAGATAATATGAACCCACCCACCTTTTGACTTCTTTTTGTTCTAATGACAGTATGCAATGATTCAGAATTATCACACTCAAAAAGACTACTTTGTGTTTTCCTTAAAAATAAAGAGACATTGTGTGAATAAAAGAGCTGAAAATGGCTCATGTAGGGAGGGAAGGATGACCTTAGAGTAGAGGCTGAATGAATGTGCAAGAACAGGAGGGAACAGCAATTCCTTGGCAGAAAAGAGAGCCAAGTGGAAGCAGATGTGGGGCCAAGCAGCAAAGCCCTTCAAGGCTCCTCAATGGCAAAACCTGAAGCAACCATCAATTTCAAGCCTACTTGACTTAAAGCCAAGAACATTCACAGGTGGCTGGAGGCGGGGAGAAAAGACATTTTCAAAAGATCCATCATATGCAGGGTGTGGGGCTAGAGAACTTTCTGTGTCTAATATCAGAGAGCCTCTCCATGATAAGCACACTAGCTAGGGGCAAATAAGGGAATGAGAGAGGGACAGAGTATCTTGTAGCAACTCAACACTGTGTTCCTCTTGGGACAAATGGGTTGAGAGAATCTAATCTACTGCAGCCTGCCCTTTGAACACGGGGTCCCTTGCCCAGTAACTGCTGCTCAGAGCTTGGCTCCCGCACTGCCTAGAGTCTCTGGATCTTGGTGGAAGGAAAGGAGGACAAAATTAAGAGTCCAAAGAGTTGGTGCTTTCTTCAGCTTAGTGCTGGGTGGTCTGTGGTAAAACTCTCAACCTCTCTCAGGAAACTGGAGCTACCACCTATCTGAGAGGATGGTAATTGGAGGATAAAATGATATAATGCATTCAATGAAAACTGCTCTATTAACTGTAAAGAGCTATACAAGTAGCAATTATTATTGTGTCTACAAATAAAGGAGAATTAATGTATTCTGATTCTTGGTAGACAAGTGGCTTCTTGTTTCATATGCATTAAGTTTTTAAAAAAATATATTTTATTGATTTTTTACACAGAGGAAGAGAGAGGGATAGAGAGTTAGAAACATTGATGAGAGAGAAACATCGATCAGCTGCCTCCTGCACACCTCCCACTGGGGATGTGCCCACAACCAAGGTACATGCCCTTGACTAGAATCAAACTGGGGACCCTTCAGTGTGCCTGAGAGAAAACAGAGTCAGAGAGGTTGAGAGTTTTACCACAGACCACCCAGCACTAAGCTGGAGAAAGCACCAAACCAGTTAGGGCTCAGAGCATTAAGTTTTGGTGAATAATGTTCTCCTTGAACAGAAAAAGTCCCCATAGTAACTGCTAATGGGTGCTATTTTAGAGTTAGACAGGAATTAAAAGACCTTCTAATTCAATCCTGAGCTTTCCCAGATGAGGAACTGAGGGCCAGGCCGGGAAGTGTTTTTCCCTCGGTGTCACACTAGAACCAGTTAGTTGAGAGTCATGACCAGGTAAAACTTATGTCTTCAGGTCCAAGCAGATAAGCAAAGGAGAGCTTAGGGGATAAGATGATAGGAAATGGTAGAATGTTCAGTTCAGTTTTCATTATGTTTATCTTGAGGGTTATCGAGCTATTTGAATCTGTAAATTTATGTCTTCCACCAAATTCAGGAAGTCTTCAGCCACTATTTTTTTCAAATTATTTGTTTTTCTATATCAATCTTTCTATTCTCCATTATGAAGTCTAGGATGCGAATGTTAGACTATTTGATATTGTTCCACAGATCCCTAGGCATCTCTTCATTTTTTTCAAACATTTTTCTCTGTATTCTTCAGATAGCATAATTTCCAGATCTGTCTTCCAGCCTACTAACTCCTCCCTCTGTCGTGTGAAGTCTGTTGTTGAAACCACTTACTGATTTTAAAATTTCTCAGTTCTAAAATTTTCATTTAAAAAAAATAGTTTCTATTACTTCTCTACTGAGACCTTCTATCTTCCCATTTATTTCAAGAATATTGACCTTGAAGAATGGTTATAATGGATGCTTTAAAATATTTTTTTCTACTAAAAAATATCTTACCCCTTGAGAATTGGTCTGATTTTCTTGGTTCTTATCCTGTTATATAATTTTACATTCTATCCTGGGCATTTTTAATGAAATGTTAGGAGACACTGGGTCCTGTGAAAATCAGAGTATATTCATGTTTTGTTTAAACATGCAAGCAAACCAGTTAAGTTCAGACTACTAGTTCTGTCTCACTTTCTATAGGCAGTGGTTCCACTGTCAGTTCAAGTTTCAAAGGCTTTGCATGTGTTCTGCATGTGCACTGCTTGGAGGTCAGAGCAGAAATTACACTGGTTCATACATGGAATCCCTTTCTCCCATTCTTTCCTCTGCAGTGCCCTTCATAGTATTTGGCTCCTAGCATACTCTTCCTCTCGTCTTCTGGCTAGAAATATGTGGGCCTCTCAGAGTTATAATTACTGATGTCACAAAGTTCCATGACACCGAGTTGGTCCTCAGGGAAAATTAGCAAGAGAAAGAGGAAAAATGTCTCTCTTCATACTCTTCACATAGCAAGGGTCCTTTCTAGGTTTCTCTATCCAGAGATATGGGTTTCTCTCAGGGATTTAAGATGTCCCAGCTGCTGCCATGGTGGTGGCAGTACAGTCTTGGGGCTGCATCTGGCTTTAAAGCTGAACTGAGAGAAAAATTAATGAAGAAGAAGAAGAAGGATTTCCCAACCCACACTCCCTGGCTTAGAGGGGCACTATCTCTAGGTCATCTGCACAGAAATATAGGCTGCTTCTTGCAGTTGTGTCTATGACTGCTGTGCAGTTTCATGACTCAGCTTGCCCTTGGATCAAAGCCAGGAGAAAAATTCTAGGAAAGTCACTGCCATCATATTGGTCATTCATATGATTGATTTCTCTTCCCAATCCACCTGCTTTTGTTTATTTTTTATAGTCCTCAATTAATCCCCCCCCTTTTTGCTATTTTGTTCAGTGTTTAGTTGTAATCAGTAGGAGAGAGAGTACAGTGTGCTTCCTCCATTTGTTTGTCTGGAGCTTGAAGTCTAGCAAAACACTTGAAACCATATCTTTTGGCTGGTGCTACCCTAGGCCTTACTGCCAGAAGCCCACTGATGGAACCCTATATCTCCTGGTCTGGTGGTGCCAGATTCCAGGGATCTATGGATCCAAGTTTTCTGCCTTATTTTGGTTAGATATCTATATAGATGTTCATTCAACAAAGATGCATTGAATGCTCTCATGTAATACATCCTGGGGGTACAAAAATGGCTAAAACATGGTCCCTGCCCTGAAGGAGCTCACAATTCAGTGAAATAGGAATTTGGATTAGAAATTTAGGATCTAAGCTTAAAGACATACTCAAGGTCTCTTGTGTGCCCCAGAACCACAATGCATTGTTAGAGAACATTTCCCAGCCTGATTCTGGCGATTTGCCTGTCTAGAAAACATTTTTAATTGCCCCTATCTCTCCTCTGAGGAGAACTAACAGCAAAGCACTTCTGCAAAGTATTATATGAAGTGCTACTTTTAGTTTTGGACACTCTACAAAATGACAATATTATTCCATGTAATAATCTTCTCACCTATTAAACATAGTGTTAGAAAACAGTCTGGTTTAGAGTTCCAAAACTCAAAAGGCAAATGAAGTCATGGGGAGTGTCCAGAGTAGCTCTTAAAGTGGAAAAAGACAGGCAGTGATATTTTTGAAAAGTCACAGGAGCAGACACTGAGGCCACCTGCCATGGAGATAATCCTGTAATGCTGGAGTGTTGAATCTGGAAAAGAAGACAAACATTGGAAGGATAGGGATCAGACATTTAGCTAGCACAAGTAGATTCCAGGTGTCAGCAAGGGTGCTCTGTGTCCTACCATCCCCATGCCAATCCAGCAAGCCTCAGTGATAAGCTTTGTGATACCTGTATGGTAAACAAAAAGACTAAGACTCAAGGGTGCTAAAATTATCTCTAGGACTTAACAAGCTAAACACACACTAGAACACAGACCTCCTGAGTGTTGTGAGGAGATACCCTACCATGGACAGTGGTGTCTGGGGCTCCTGGAAGAGGAGGAAGGAAGATTCAGGTTCTCTAGAAGTGCATCCCTTTGGAGTATAAGTGAAGCAAGTGCTTATCCTCTTCTCTAAAAAGTTTTAAAGAATCAGAAACTGACCATAAGACAAAGGAAGAAATCATTGTCTAGGGCATCTTTTTCTGACCAAGAGAGTGAACTGGGGATGGAAGACTGACTGCTGGGTAGGGATCAGAAACAGTGAGTAGCAAGGCCACTTATTCGAGTCCCCCACCCCCAACCCTCCCCACCTCAGTGCTCGCCCAGGCTCAGGGGAGAGCTAGAGCACAGAGGTGGAAGGCTTCCTTCCTTCTGAAGTGCTCAGTGAGGGACAGCGTCTCCTCTTCCTCTCAAGGCAGAACCAGGATGTTGCATTCCAGAGCAGACAAGGCTTCTCCTTGCCAGCTTCCTTTATGGCTCCTCTTTTCTCACCATTTCATGCCATCTTTCTAATTTAATAGCAGGGAGAAGGAAAATGAACATTCATTGAGACCTGTCTGGACCAGGTACATTTCTTAGTTTTTAGCAGAGTTCCTGGTACATTGTTGGTACTCAACAGATGTTAGCTCTTACCTGTCTTCACTCTTTCACTTCAAGGCTCCATGTATCAGGGAGAGGGTGACTGCCTGGATTCATGGCTGCTGAGGAGTGAAGGCGAGAACAGTGTCAAAATGGCAGGGAGAAAGTGAGAGCAGCTTTAGAGGTAATTACGCACATTTCTCAAGGTGCTCCTCGGTTCCAGATGTGACTAATTTTTAATTTCTGAACTTCTCAATTAGTCATGAGCTAATTCTCTAAAAATGTCAAAGCCCACATGTGATCTTATTTCCCTGCAAAGGAAGTTTGCCTAGATGGCTTGTTCCCACCAAACAAGAAGGTTCCAGCCAAAACCTTTGAAGGTTTTTATGTGAATAGATCCCACAGAGGAGCACCACATCCTTTTGTTTATTCTGCTTATTATATTTCGAATGCCATCGTCTTCTCTCCTTTCCCCCTGCCACTGCCCTGGCTGGGTCCTTATCACTTTTGCCATAAATGCCCATCAATCCAAATAAACAAAACTGACCATGGGTCTTTGAGAAACATTTGCTTTTGCTGGATCTCAAAGACTCCAGTGGTTTTCCATCACAGGAGAGGTATCGACTCAATAGCCAAAACTTTTCGCAGCTGCTTGCTTTTCCAAATATCTCCTCTACTTCCTGCTGTGAATCCCACCTTCAACCAACTGGTTTGCTTACTGCTCCACAAATACATCCAGACTCTCAACCTTCCCAACTTTTTCCTGCCCCAGGTGAGCCATCCCCTTTTCAGTCATAATCACTAATGGGAAATCACTCTTCCTTCAAAGTTGGGCTCAAGCCTTGTTACTTGGGCTGTAGGCAACTCCTCCCTCCTCTGCAACTACATCTTTGATTGTCTGGACTCCTCATGCCAACCATCTTGTATTGTTAATTATGTCTGTAATTGCTTCCACATGCTGACATGGCAGTAGCACTATGCCATGCTTTTCTCCCAAAATAGACACAATATTCTATTGTATAATCTACTAGCTCTTTGAAATTTTATGTAAAGATAACTTTGTTCTTAAAATGTTTTATTGGTGCCTGGCCAGTGTGGCTCAGTGGTTGAGCAATGACCCATGCACCAAGAGTTCACCAGTTTGATTCCTGGGTTTCAGGCTTGATCCCCAGTGGAGGGTATGTGGGAGGTAGCAGATTGATGTTTCCCATTGATGTTTATATTTTTCTCTTCCTTCCTTTCTCTCTCAAATCAATAAAAACATATTAAAAATTTAAAAATGTTTTATTGGGATCTGGCAGAGTGGGTGGATGTTACACTCACCTTCTCTGAGGACCAAACAGGAATTACAACTAAAATACAGAGTAAATCAACCTGAATAACCAACTGAAGACTAGCTACAAATGTTTTATTATTTCTAGTAGAGATTTACAGTGTAGAAGAAAAAGAGATGGAGGGTTTTCTTTTTAAAGCAATTTGTCCTTCCTGTGCATATTACATAACCTTTAATTATTTCCAATGTTAAAAAATTGTTTGTCTGAACCCTTGAAAAATGATTCAAATGTTGAAAGTATTCACCAATTCAAAAGAAACTGGTGTGACCCTTCCAAAAATATTTAAAAGAGGAAAAAAAGAAAGAAAAACCAAATATTGGCCCTTTTGAAGGAAAAATAAACTGACTACCCTTTTATACTTTCAATATTCTGAAATAATCAAGAATGCACCACAAAATGAGAGAATTTGTTTCTGTGCTCTTGTGGGTAGCGAGTAACAACATGAAAGAAAGTTCTAGGAAACAAATAAATTTCAGGAAAAAAATTTTGCTGAGTTTCAGGGAACAAAGCGAAGTCTGTGCCTTTGACTGAAAAATATTGCTGATGCCTCCCAAAGGTGTAAATTTCACTTCTGTATGAATTCTGTTCTCTCCACCAATCATGTATTGGACAAGAGAAGTCATAGAGCTGCAGCCAGCACCACTGTCCCCTGAGCACTCCTGCGCAGGAAATACTTAAAATCTGCCATGGGGAATCTTGGGGGGAAGTAGGACTTCTCTGCTTGACTTTGTGTTTCATCATCTCTCACCAAGTGACTCCAGCTTCTCACAGGGCTTCAGACCTGACCTCCACCTCTGTTTCAGTATTCATTCCCTTCTTTACTCCTTGTATCAGTTTTCTTTTGCGTGTGACAAAGTACCCTAAATTTAATGACTTCAAACAATATAAATGTATTACTAGAGTCCTGGTATGGATTACCTGGGACTGCTGCTCAGAGAGGATCTCAGTGGATTGAAATCAAGGTGTTGACCAAGGCCTCAAACTCACCTGAGTCTTGAGGTTCCTTCCAAGCTCACTGGTTGACATAATTCAGCCATTTCCTGACACATGGCCTTTTCCAAAACATGGCAGATTATTTCTTCAAGGGCACGAAGAGCATCTCTGTGGCTTGGAAGCATTATGCCTTCTGGAAAGGCCTGAAACCTTTAAACATTTTTATTTTTTTTCAATTAGAGTTTATATTCAATATTATTTTGAAGGCCTGGAATCTTTTATATGATTCACCTGATTAGTTTGGGCCCACCCAGTATAATATCCCTTTTAATTAACTCAAAGTAAACTCCCTTGTGCTATACAAGGTGAAAATCACAGTAGTGAAATTATATCATATTCCTGCTCACTCTTGAGGGGAGGGAATTATACAGGCATGTGCACCAGAAGGCTGGAATCTTAGGGCCCATCTTAGAATTTTGCCTACCACCTTAACCCCCCTCATGACCTAGGTCAATGGGGCTCAATCTTCTACTTAACATTTTGGCAAAATAGGTCCCTGGTAATTTCCTTCATCATTCCTGAGCCCTGCTCTCAATATAGCTTCCTCGCTTTCCTCTCTGGCTCCCCACCCCAGCTCCTCTCTCATCGCTCCCTCCCCAGTGTACCTAGCGAATTAATGCAATTTCCTCTCCTTTGTGACCCCTTTGCCTTGTTTCCTCCTCATCCTCTTCCCCAGGCAGAACTGGAGTGCCTTCTGCTCCCTAACACTTTGCACAGGCCTCTTTGCCAGCCGTGGCATAGCTTGCTCTCCTCTTGGCTCATTGGCTTTTCAGGGCAGAGACCTGTCATATCCATTTCTGTCACTCAGAGTCAAAGCACAGTGAAAACCACACACTAGGTGTTCAGTAAAAGTTGGATCAGTGAATGAATGAAAGTCCAGCAGCAAGCAAGTAGAGTATGTGGGGGACATGGGAAGAGTTCTCAGCATGGGAATGTGAAGACAGCAGTAGAGGGCCATGAGCAGCACCCTGTGCTTCATGTCAAGTTCAGATTGTCTGAATTTGATTTTGAGACAATCCTAACTGCATGACTATTTTCTCCATTTTTCCTTGCTTCCAGGTTTCTCCTAGTCACATGATAAGGCCCTACCCTTACAATTACACTCTCAGGAATCTTCCCAAATCACATTCTTTTATAATGCCCTAGACAGAGTTGATACTCATGGATGACATCCTACATTGAAAAGAAAAGGAGAAGCCACTTGGAAGGTCATAAACTATTTTGAAATGCAATCCTAAAGATCATCTTGTAGAGTTTCTGCTCATGCATCTTTTTAAAAATAAATTTTAGATCAGAAGATGGTGGCTGGCAGGACAGCAGTGAGGAAGAGGATGGGAGGGAAAAAGGGAGAGAAAGAGGAGTGTGTGGATGTGTGTGTTGTGTGTGTATGGGGGAGTGAGGGAAAGTTAGATCCTGCAGGACTTTTGGGGGCTGGTGGACCAGGATCTCTTAGATCGAGAGCCCCTGCTACCACTGCAAGCACTCCCGAGAAGCCGGCACAGGCACAGAAATCATACCACCCTGAAGGAGAGAGCTGCTGTGACTAGGAGCCCAGCCTCACCATCACCCAGACTGGCCTCAGACACCACCCAGGACTCTATAGCCACTTCAGCCAAAGACCTGCTACTACAGCTACAGACCCAATGACACCAAAACTCTGGCCTCCCCAGCTTCAGGCTCCTGTTAGTTCCAGAGCATGCTCTCCACCCCCACTGACCTGCTGCTTTGGCCCCAGGATCCACACATCCCAGCACCTGGGCTCTTCCGTGACTCTCAGGGTAGGTAACCTTCCTAGCAAGCCCTTTGCTTCAGCCACAGGTCCTGAGCAACTTGGCACCTGGACCCTTCAGTGATAGCAAAAACGGGGAGATAAAGAAAATTACTACAAACCCTCAAAGGAAATAAAAGGCAGAAGTGCCAGAAAGGGAACTAAATAAAATGGGGACATACAATATGTCAGAAATAAATTCAGCATAATGGTCATATAATTCATAAACTGGATGGGTGAGAAAATCAACAACTTATGTAAGAATAAAGAGGAAATCAATAATAATATAGCTACAATAAAAACACTGTGGAAGGTTTCAACATTAGACTAGCAGAAGCGGAGGAGTGAATTAGTGAGTTAGAAGAGAGGGCAGAGAAACACACCCAATCTGAACAGCAATTGGAGAAAAATATTAGAAAGCAGGAGGAGAGCCTAAAGGAACTTTGGGACAACATGAAACAAATTAACAAATGTATAATAGGAGTTCCAGAAGGATAAGAAGAAGAGCAATGATTAGAAAACCCATTTGAAGAAATAATGACAGAAAACTTCGCTGATTTGGGGAAGAAAAAAATCACACAAGCACCAAGAGTCCCCAAAAAAGATGAACCCAAAAAGACCCACACCAAGACACATTGCAATTACAATGGCAAACATTAACAACAAAGAGAGAATCTTAAAGGCTGAAAGAGAGAGACAGAGTTATGTTCAAAGAATCTCCCATTAGATTATCAAATGATTTCTCAACAGAAACACATCAGGCTAGAAGGGAATGGAATAAAGTATACAAAGTGATACAATGCAAGGGAATCCAAGAATATTCTATCCAACAAGGTTATCATTCAAAATTGAAGGGGAAATCAGGAGCTTCACAAACAAAAAAAGGCTAAGAGAGTTTCTCATTACCAAGCCAGAAATAAAAAATAAAAAAAAATGCTAAAGGGATGTTGTAAAAAGAAGAAATAGAAAGAGAAGAAGGAACACAGTCATAAAGAATGAAAATTGCTAAAAACAAGTACCTATCAATAATAATGTTAAACATAAATGGACTAAATGCTCCAATCAAAAGACATAGAGTGGCTAAATGGATGAGAAAACATGACACATATATATCTATCTATAAGAAACCCACCTCAAAACAGAGACCCACACAGACTGAAAGTGAAAGGATAAAAAAGTATTTTCCAGGCAAGTGGGAAAAAAAAAAAAGCTGGGGTAGCAATACACACATCTCACAAAATAGACCTCAAAGTAAAGAACATAACAAAAGATAAGGAAGGCCACTTCATAATAGTAAAGGGATTGATATAACAAGAGGATATAACTTTGGTAAACATATATGCACCCAATACAAGAGCACCCAAATACATTAAAAAAAAAACTTCTGGAAGGTATCAAGGCAGAGATTAACAGAAATACAGTAATAGTAGGGAACTTTAATATCTCACTGACATCACTAGATAAATCCTCTAGGCAAAAACTCAGCAAAAACAAACAAACAAACAAACAAACAAAAACTAGCAATCACAAATGACTTACTAGATCAGATGAATTTAATTGACATCTTCAGAATATTTCACCCCAAAGCTACAGAATATACATCCTTCTTAAGTGTACATGTCATATTTTCAAAGATAGGCCACATATTGGGACACAGGCAAAGTCTCTTCAAATTCAAGAAGACTGAAATCATAGCAAGCATCTTCTTAGATCCCAATGGCATAATATTAGAAATAAACTACAATAAAAACAATCCCAAAAATTCAAACACTTGGAGGCTAAATAGCATATTATTAAACAATGATTGGGTTACAAAGAGATCAAAGAAGAAATAAAAAACATCCTGGGAAAAAATGACAATGACAACACAATTATCCAAAATGTATGGGACAGTGAAAGCAGTCCTGAGAGGTAAGTTCATAGCATTACAGGCCTACCTCAAAAAAAAAAAGAAAGAAAAGAAAAGAAAAAGAAAAACTAGTAATTAACTCTACAACTTAAATAATTAGAAAGCAACAAGAAAAGCCCAAAGTGAGCAGAAGGAAGGAAATAATAAAGATCATAGTGGAAATAAATGACATAGAGACCAAAACAAACAAACAAACAAACAAAAACAATATAAAAGATCAATGAAATCAAGAGCTGTTTCTTTGAAAGGATAAACAAGATTGATGAACCTCTAGTCAGGCTCACCAAGAAGCCAAGAGAGAGAGGACCCAAACAAACAAAATAAGAAATGAAAGAGCTGAAATAACAACAGACCCCACCAAAATACAAAGGATTATAAAAATAAATAAATAAATAAACAAAAAATAAACTATGAGCAACTCTATTCCAACAAAATGGTCAACCTAGAAGAAATGGACATGTTCCTAGAAAAATATGACCTTTCAAAACTCAATCAGAAAGAATAAAAACAAATCTGAATAGGCCTATAAGTATGGAGGAAATAGAAGCAGTCATAAAAAAAAACTTCCAGCAAACAAATACCCTGGACCAGACAGCTTCACAGAGGAGTTTTACCAAACATTCAAAGAAGAACTAAAACCTATTCTCCTCAGACTATTCCAAAAAATTCAAGAGAAAGGAACACTTCTAAGCTCTTTCCATGAAGCCAGCATTATCCTAATCCTAAAACCAGATAAAGACATTACAAAGAAAAAGAATTATAGGCCAATATCCCTCAAAAACATAGATGCTAAAATCCTCAACAAAATTCTAGCAAATCAGATCCAGCAGATCATACACCATGACCAAGTGGGATTTATTCCAGGGGTGCAAGGATGGTACAATATCAGAAAATCAATAAACATGATACATCAGATAAACAAATTGAGAGATAAAAATCACATAGTCACATCAACTGATACAGACAAAGCATTTAACAAAATCCAACACCCTTTCTTGACAAAAACTCTCAGCAAAGTGGGAATGGATGGATCATACCTCAACATAATAAAAGCCTTATATGACAAACCTACAGCCAACATCATACTCAATGGGCAAAAACTAAAACCATTTCCCCTCACAACAGGAACTGAAGACAGGGATTGCCACTCTCACCACTCCTATTTGACATAGTACTGGAAGTGCTAGCCATTGCAATTAGATATGGAGAAGAAATAGAAGGCATCCAAATTGGAAAAGAAGTAAAACTGTCATTATTTCCAGATAACATTATATTGTACGTAGAAAACCCTAAAGATTCCATCAAAAAACTACTAGACTTAGAAAACTAATCTGGCAATGTAGCAGAATACAAAATTAACACCAAGAAATCTATATCTCTTTTATACACCAATAATGAATTCACAGAAGGAGAAACCAAAAAAACAATCCCATTTACCATTGTACCAAAAAAAAAAAAAGATACCTAGGAATATATTTAACTAAGGAAGTAAAAGAACTGTACTCGGAAAACTACAGGACATTGAATAAAAGAGATAGAGACATAAACAGCCAAAACTGGTTTGGCTCAGTGGATAGAGCATCAGCCTGCGGACTGAAGGGTCCCAGGTTCAATTATGGTCAAGAGCATGTACCTTGGTTGCAGGCACATCCCTAGTAGGGGGTATGCAGGAGGCAGCTGATCAATGTTTCTCTCTCATCAATGTTTCTAGCTTTCTGTCCCTCTCCCTTCCTCTCTCTAAAAAATCAATAATATATATATATATTTTTTTTAAGACATAAACAAATATACTGTGTTCATGGATTGGTAGACTCAACATCATTAAAATGTCCATACTATCCAAAGTAATCTAAATATTTAATGAAATCCCCATTAAGACATTAACCACATATTTCACAGGCCTAGAACCAATTCTGCAAAAAAAAAGACCCTGAATAGTTGCTGCAATCCTGAGAAAGAATAACAAAGTTGAAGGGATCACAATACCATATATCAAGCTATATTACAAAGCCACTGTTCTCAAAACTGTCTGGTACTGGCATAAGGACATACAGACCAATGAAACAGAACAGAGAATCTAGAAATTGACCCAAGCCATTATGCTCAATTAATATTTGACAAAGGAGGCAAGAGCATACATGGAGTCAAGACAGTCTCTTCAATAAATGGTGTTGGGAAAATTGAACAGATACATGCAAAAAAAATGAAACTAGACCACCAACTTATACCATACACAAAAACAAACTCAAAATGGATAAAGGACTTAAACATAAGATAGGAAACAATAAAAATCTTAGAAGAATCCATAGGCAACAAAAGACCAGACATATGTGCAAGAGGACACAGCTAGCAATATCTTTACGACACAGCTCCTAGGGCAATGGAAACTAAGGAGAAAATAAACAAACGGTACTGAAAAAAAAAAAAAAAGCTTCTGCACAGCAAAAGAAACCACCACTAAAACAACAAGAAAGCCCACTGCGTGGGAAAACATATTTGCCAATGTTATATCTGATAAGGGCCTAATCTCCAAAATTTATAGGGAACTCATACATCTTAACAAAAAGAAGATAAACAATCCAATCAAAAAATGGGCAAAGGATCTAAATAGACATTTTCTAGAAAGGACATACAGGAGGCCAAGAGACATGAGAACATGCTCAGTCATTAATCATCTAAGAGATGCAAATCAAAACGACAATGAGATACCATTTCACACCTGTCAGAATGGCTAACATCAACAAATCAACAAACAACAAGTGCTGGAGAGAATGTGGAGAAAAAGGAGCCCTCTTGCACTGCTGGTGGGAATGCAGACTGGTGCAGCCACTGTGGAAAACAGTATGGAGTTTCCTCGAAAAATTAAAAATGGAACTGCCTTTTGACTCAGTAATCCCACTTCTAGGAATATATCCCAAGAAATCAGATACACCAGTCAGAAAGAACATATGCACCCCCTATGTTCATAGCAGCACAATTTACAATAGCTAAGATTTGGAAACAGCCTAAGTGCCCATCAGCAGATAAGCAGATTAGAAAACTATGGCACATCTACATAATGGAATACTACATTGCTATAAAAAATAACTGTTATAATTCACAACAGCATGGATAGACATGGAAAGCATTATGCTAAGTGAAATTAGCCAGTCAAAGAAAGAATATCACATGATTTCATTCATTTGTGGAATATAATGAACAACATAAACTGATGAACAAAAATAGATACAGAGACAGAGAAGCATCAAACAGACAGTCAAACTTCAGAGGGAAGGCAGGAGAGGGTGAGGGAGTGAAGTAAGAGATCAACCAAAGGACTTGTATACATGCAGATAAGCATAACCAATGGACATGGACACTAGGGGATGTGCTGGGGGGTGGGGGTAGCCCAGGTCAATGGGGGTTAGGGGGAGACATATGTAATACTATATGTAATATTTTAAACAATAAAAATTTTTTAAATAAATTTTAGAAATTTGGCCCTGCTCAGTGTGTCTAAATGGTTAGAGCATCAACCCACACACCAAAGAGTCTTGGATTCAATTCCTGGTCAAGGTCGTGTAGTTGGGTTGTATGTTCAATCCTTGGTGGTGCTCGTACGGGAGGCAACTAATTTGTGTCTCTCTCATTAGTGTTTCTCTCTCCCTCCCTCCCTTCTATTCTCTCTAAAAAGCAATAGAAAAAAATATTTCCGGTGAGGATTAAAATTTTTTGAATATTTTTCTGGAAATTGTCTCTTGAAAGATGCTGAAAGACGTTGCCCTGTCACTGGCAATTTCAGGATTTAGGAGGATTCTCTGAGAAGATTTCTAAAATGATAACTCTAACCACTGACTTTTCTTCCTTAAAAACAAACAAAAAAATTAACTAAGAAAGTATTATTTATAAACTGCAAAAAATGTAAAGAAAATAAACATTTCACATAATCTCACCACCCACTGAAAACCACTGTTAACGTGACTTGGGTTGGAAAAAAATTAGGGAGACAGTTTTACTCCTGGAAAGGACTGCTGTTTCCCTTCAAATTTTGCAGCAAACATTAGCTTAGTGATGTCAGTGGAGGAGAAGCACAGGTCGTGTAGAAGTGATTTTATTTGGCAAAATTTACTTCCTGGCTGACACCTAAAGGGAGATGAAGAGGGATAAAGTAATGGTTTCCACAACAGCCCCAAGACAAGGGATGCTCTGTGCAAATCCAGCACCAGGGAAACGGCCAAGTAGAACTTCAACTCGACATTTATTGAGCCCATAATGTATCTCATAGCCCAGAGAAAACAATAAAAGTGTTAAATTCTGAAATTGCTAAGTAAGTACAATGTCAATATTTATTCTAAACAAAGTTACCCTTCCAGCACAGTTAAGGTTTCTAATGACTTCTCTGTCTCCCATCCTATATTTTTCTCCCTGGTTTTACACAGATTTCTAAACTTTTCTATTGTAATTGGTGAGCTCAGCAGGGCTTGAAAGTACTACTGCCACTATCACCATCACCACCCTACCCAACTTATTTGAATGCATCCTGTACTCTGCCCCTTCCTTTGTACTTGCTACTTTGCAAGATCTATTCACTCACTGAGACCCTAGCTCCACACTCAGCCTCAGATCCTCAAGCTCCCAGGGAAAATCCTCTAACTGACCTGCCAACGCATGCAGTTGCAACTCAAAGTTGAATTCACCATCACATCTCCCCTCAACTGGACCCCTCTCTCCACTCCCACTGCATCCTGCCATCTAACCAACTTCACTTTTTGGTCTCTTAGGAGGGCCCTCTCTTCAGTCATTGGCCATTCCCCATGCACACACAACCTACTGATTTTCACCTCCTTATCCTTGCTCAGTCTGTTTCCATCACCAGGGAGGCAGGTGCTTTAAAACCCACCTTGACACTTCCTTTCAGAAACTCTCCATAACAAAACCCATTGCCTACTTGGTACCAACAGCGCTCTGTGTTTAGGATGGAATTTATATGTTTTTATGTGTCTATGTTGTTTATGTTCTTAACTTAGTAGTAATGTCAATAATAAAAACTGCCCTGACTGGTTTGGCTCAGTGGATGGAGCGTTGGCCTGCAGACTGAAGGGTCTCAGGTTTGATTCTGGTCAAAGGCATGTACCTTGGTTGTGGGCACATCTCCAGTGGCAGGTGTGCAGAAGGCAGCTGATTGATGTTTCTCTCTCATCAATGATTCTGACGCTCTATCCCTCTCCCTTCCTCTCTGTAAAAAATCAATAAAATATATTTTAAAAATAATAAAAACAATTACTACTTATTTAAGGGCTACTATGTACCAGGATGAATGTATATGTATATCCTATATAATAAAGAGCTCATATGCAAATGGTTGTCACACCCTCACACTGTAACACCATAACAGCTCAGCCACTCAACACTGGGGAGAGAGAATGGGTACTAGCCAGGCACAAATGAGTTCATGAGAGAGGAATGGGGACCAGCCAGGCTGTGGCCTGGGAGAGGGACAAGCCTTCCACCCCACGGTCCTGGGTGTCAGTGGCTGGGGCTGTGGCCCAGGAGAGAGATAATCCACACACCCCATGGCCCACAAGGTCCCCATGGTCTGGCAGCTGGGGCTGTCAGCCGGGAGAGGGACAAGACACCCAGCCCATGGTCCCGGGTGTCAGTGGCTGCACCTGTGCCTGTGGCCTAGGAGAGGGACAAGCTCCCCACCCCATAGTCCTGAGCAGACAAACTGCCCATCATGTGGTCCTGGGCACCAGTGCCTGTGGCTGCAGCCAAGGAGAGGGACAAGTTGCCCACCCTGCAGTCCTGGGTGCTAGTGCCTGCAGCTGCAGCATGCACAAAGCCACCTGCCCATGGTTCCCTGTGACTGTGGCTGGCCTGGGTGAACCTGGCCCCTGGGTGCCTGCAGCTGGCCAGAGAGAGGGAAGCCCAGGTCCTGGGTGCCTGCAACTGGCCGGAGGAGGGAATACTGGCTCCCAGGTGCAGGGTGAGTCAGAGGTGGTTATGGATGATAAGGCCAGCAGGGGAGCATTTAGGGACAATCAGGCAGGTGGGCAGAGGTGGCTATGAGTGATCAGGCAGGCAGGTAGGGGAGTTAGGGACAATCAAGCAGGCAGGCAGGTGAGTGGTTAGGAACCAGTGGTCCCAGATTGTGAGAGGCAGTCAGACATCCCACGAGGGGTCCTGGATTCAAGAGGGTGCAGGCCAGGCTGAGGGCCCCCCCATGCATGAATTTTGTGCACTGGGCCTCTAGTATGTATAGATAGATAGATAGATAGATGTGTGTGTGTGTGTGTGTGTGTGTGTGTGTGTGTGTGTGTGTACTAGTATAACTAATATATATATGAAAAGTTTATTGATTTTTAGAGTGAGAGGAAGGGAGATGAGAGAAACATTGATCAGCTGCCTTCTGTACATCCCCTTACCAGGGTTAGAGCCCACAATCAGACATATGCCCTGACTGGAATTTGAACCAGTGACCTCTTGGTTCATGGGTTGATGTTCAAGCACTGAGCCACTCTGACCAGGATACACACACACGCACAGGCAGAAAGAGAAGGAAAGTAGCTCAGAATACTAAGGAGCTATGGTTGAAGGGTGTCAAGAAACAGCTTTCCCAATCCCCTCCAATTCCTTCCTTGTCCAACCTGTTATGCCTAAATTCTCTAATAGGATTACATGTCATTATGAAGTGGAAGTTCTTACCCTTATTTCCTTCAACCCCTCCTCCCAATCCCTTAGTGTTCAGTGCAAAGACTTCTGGGAGCAGCATTCTAAACTGTTAACAGCGAAAGCCAGATGATTCTATTCCATATTGGCAGTTGACTGAAGACAGTGAAAGGGAGAAGTCTTTCAGGAATGGGCTGGGAATGAGAAGAGTAGGGAAGGGAGATGCCCAGCCTTAGGAGGGGTAGACTCCCAGCCCAAGTTTCTCCCAGCCTACTGGCCGAGCATGCTGAGCCATGTCCAGAGCTTCACACCTCCCTCAGCCATTCCTGCATGCCTCTGAGAGGGTCCACTAGGCTCAGCCCTGCAAGGAACCCAGGAATGAATCAGACATGCATCCTATCCTCAAAGAGCTTACTGTCTAGTGGTAAAAAGTGCTAAGTACCAGAGCAAAGGCAATTCCAAGGGCCATGGGGCTTCAGAAGAGAGAAATATGGAGGCTAAGCATCAAGGAAGGCCTACCAGGGGAGGTTGCATTTGAGCTGGAGTTAGAAGGATGGCAAGGAATTTTCCTTATAATCAGGTTAAGTCCTGGTGATGGACACCTTCAGTCCAAGACTTATCTGTAGGGGTTGGGTTGGGTGTTGAATCATTGGTAAAAGATAAGAAAGAGGCCAAGGAGACTCTGGGCATATTCTCTAGTTAGATGACACCAAGGATGATCCCTTGCAAACTTTAACATTTTGCTCAATGTTGCCCAGATGAAAAGAGGCCATTTATTCATAGGGTTGAAATAGCAAGGACTCTGAAGGTGTTTGGGTAGACTCTCAGCCCCATTATTCTCTGAATCTGTGATATGGAGGGAGAGCCAATGACACTCCTTACAGTCTAGGCAAGATTTCTCAGTTAGTGAATACAGTAGGATGGGAGATGGGACTCCAAAGAGTGAATAAGCTCAGGACTGCTCACTTGAATTTGGAAGAATGTAAAGTCGATGTTGAGCTCATGTTACCAGTGGAAACAGTATGAGCACATGTTTTGGGGAGTGTGCAGGCAGCGCTGGATGGTTTGCTCAGTGGTTATAGCATTGGCCTGCACACTGAAGGGTCATGGGTTTGTTTCTTGGTCAAGGGCATATATGTGGGTTAGAGGTTCAACTCCCAACCCCAGTCAAGGCATGTGTCAGAGACAACCAATTGATCTTTCTCTCCTCCCTCTCTCGCTTCTACTCTTTCTAAAAATCAATGGAAAAAATATCCTTGGTGAGGATTAAGAACAAAAAACATCTGTAGGTAGACAGAAGTGAGAAGAGGACAGGAGCTGACATTGGGTGGGTTGGAGATGGCATTAAGTTGCTTGAAAACAAACAAAAAAGATCAAGAAGGGGCAACTGGGTGATGATATAAAGACAGAGAAGAAACTTTAAATATTGAATCCAGCTTCTGTCTTTGTTACTGTTTTAAAATTGTAGCTCTATCATTTTGTGGAGATTACATATGGGATCTTGTAAAACTTCTCTCCCCCCGCCCAGGGAAATAATTACTCTTTTAAAAAATGTACAATATTCAAGAACAATTTTTTGTTTAATCTTTGGTGGTATCACATCCTTTGGATTTTTGTTTTTAAGCACAGGATTCTCATCATTTGACAATGAGCTGGATTGAACATTGGAAAGGTCAAGCAGTCCAGTGAAACTTTATGAAAAAGAAGCTGGCAGATAAAGACTATTTAGTCAATTAAAGGGTGCAGAGATGAAGACAGGCCTGAGAGAGCAGCAGCAAGTCTTAGATGGTCAGACAAGAAAAGGAAGGTATATGGTGACTCATACAGATTCGGGTCAGCATGCAGTCCTGTGGCCCCCAATCCTCAAAACCCCAGGGAGGTGACACCATTCTCTGTTTAGCCTTGTATACACCTAGCTGCCAGAAGGCAGGGTCCTAGGGATGTAGCGCCCGCATCTAGAATGAGGTGAATCTTGTCTCTGGTCAACTTAGGACCAAAAAGGCTAAATGTACCTAATTTGGAAAGGAAGCTTTGCGCCTTCTCAGTCATACTCAGTGTCTGTCCTTGTGGGGCAAGGACTACCATAGAACAGTGCAAATAATCTCAGGGTAGGGGGAGGGATGGGGGAGGCAAATGAAAAGGGGCAACATGGGAAAATTGTCTTTGGGGATTCTCCCACTTTAGTATTCTTGCCTCCAAGCTCTGTGTTTCATTATTTGCCTCAAAAGTCCAGTTTTCCTGTGCCTGTTCCAAGCCCAAGTGAAATGCCCTTTAATACTTAGTGTGTCAGGCCCCTTTGGGTCTAATTTCTCTTTTGACAGCATCCCTACATCATAGTCCCTGGGACCATGGTTTGCTTTCAGTTCAATCTTCTTCCCCTTCCTCCTTCCTGCCACTTCTCAGATTACACTTTGCTGGTCTTTGAACATACCTGTGTCCAATTCAGTTTGTCCCTCATTATTAGTTTGGTTTTTCTGGGGGTAAAGATCTCCTTAAGGGGAACGTTATTATTTTTCTAAGCAAACAAAATAATTGCACTAACAGAGATCCCTAATCATTTGATAAACTAAAAAGGTACAGAAGGTGAATATGATTTGGGGGGAGGGTGGGGACGCTGTTCCTTGTGGGAGGAAACAGAAACAGGAAGCTGATTCCAGTGTAGGATGAGAGGAGCTGGTGGTGGTACTGCTCAGACTGCAGGCTCTGAAGGGCCCAGGAGGGTCTGAGCCTCAGGTTTAAGAGGCATGGTCGGAGTAGGCCCTTTAGGGTCTTCTTACTGAAACTCTCTGCCCTGACTTTTGGAAGGGGAGCCCAGGGCTGGTGGCTCCCCAAACTTCACAGTGACTCAAAGCTCTTAACACCCTGCAAATGACCTATGGAAAGAGTTGAAAAGCACCAAAGTGATTTCAAATAGAGTCTCAATGACAAGTTAGTAGGCTGTTTGTAGACCTTATTATTTAGTTGTGGTTTGCGGTGCAAGCACAGAGTATTCAGTAACTTATGTAGAAAAATGCTGGGAGATTCCAAAAAAAGCCAAGACAAGGGAAGAGTCAGTTGAGATCAGGGAGTTGCCTTTTAAGGACTCCTTAGGGCTCACTTCTGCCTCAAAACCCTCTTTATGGATTTCTAAGAAAAGGGTCTAAAGAGTTTTACTCAAACTGGGCTAAGAACTCATGGTGGCTCTAGTCTCCCTGTCAGGCTACATGATGAACTTGGAGGAGCATATTTGTGGTGGTGTGATCCATCTGCCTCATGGACTCCTGCTCTACCCCCTCAGCTGCTCAGATTGGCTCTGCATTCTCCCACCTTCATGAACCCAGGCAGCTGCATGGACAAAAGCCCTTCTATCTCCATTTCTGCCAAGTGAAAGCCTACCTCTCCCTCAGCCAAGTTCAAATGTTACCTCCACCATAGAACTTTCTGAGTGTCCTTGTTAGAAGTCAATGCTACCTTCTCTAGGCACCACAGCCATTTGGTTGGGTGCTTTCCTAGACTCTAAAAACTGGCGAGCATGTTAGTGAAGATCTTCTCTCCCTCAGCTGGGCTGTAAAGTACAAATCGAAGGAATATCACTGGGCCCAAGGTCATGACAGCAAGAAAGTCAGCACTTTCAGCTGTTAAATTCCTATAAAGGTGCTTCTCACTGAACTCTGCTTGAGGAAGTGCCTGCATGGCTCCTTGTGGCCTTGTCTTTGCAAAAGCCCAGTCGGGTCTGTGCATGTAGGATTTGAGCAGCTGTGGCAAGGCAACCCTGATCACGTGGCCCATCTTTTTTATTTTTCAGCTGACCTGATCAAAGGCCACTTCCTCACAGCCTCCAAGAGCTGTGGAGGCAGGAGTAGAGGAGGAAAGACAAATGTCAAAATTTTTGGATGATCCTGGCCAACTGGGGGATGAGAATGGGTGACAGAGCCTTTCACCTTTGGGGTCAGCAGCCTGCCTGGCTGCAGGGCAAGGAGGCCAAAACATCTGTCAGCTGGGCAGCAGCTATTCTGAATGAATGAATAGCCTTTGTCTTGTTGGGGGCAGGGAAGAGTATGTGTTCAGAAAAAGCCAGGAAATCCAGGTGATGGCAAGAAGCCCAGTCACCAGCAAATAGAAGAGGCTACCAACAATGGAAAGAAGTATGGGGGAGGAGGGTCAGGAGGAAAGGGTACTTGCCTCTCTAAGTTGCTTCCGGTGGCAGAGGATTGAGAAAGCCAGAAAATACCCTTGTTGGCTCCACGAACCTACACAGTGCTGGCAGATTGGGGGTCCCAGCCACCTCCCTGTCCAGCCTCCCGCTAACCATGTGAGTAAGCTCTCATTTACTGCCAGCTCAGACCTTGTTTTCTAATGTGAAGAAAAACAGTGACCCTCTACCACAGAGTTACTTCTCTTTTTCTCACTTCCCCCAGTGCTGCCGGCTCTTTCTCAGCAACAGCTAAAGTAGGACAATGGCCATTAGCAATTGGCTAATTTTTGAGTCAACAAACTACCAATGCTAAAAATTCCTGAGAAAGCAAGGGCTCAGGGTTTCAAAAAGAAAGACACAAAACTGACAGACATGAAAAGGAATGTTCTGGCTCAATGCTCACTACAGGAATCCTTTGATTTTTGGCATAGAAATGGAAGAGCTGGAAGAGTCCTTAGAAACCATCTATTCCATTTTCCCCTCAGGGATGAGACACTTGGAGTTCCCAGGAGCTGACATGGGGCAACAAGTCAAGTCTTCCTGGTTCCCACATGAATGTTCTTTCCCACAAAGAATATGTTTCTGGACTCCTTTATGTTCATTTCAATAATACACAAGAACTTTTAAAACACAGGCTCATGTCATAACTTTAAACACCTTATCATAATATGCACCATGAAGTGGTTTTATCACTACTTTTAATCACCAGCCAGGGACATACATGGTAGTGAGATGTCAGTATAACTTGTCAATATAACCATTTAATTTTTAATTTCTTAGACTTTATTTTTCATGGCATGGGCTCTATGAAACTTTAAATTATTCTACAAACTCTAAAAAGGATAAGCTAAAAATAGAGTAAAATAAATGGCATTGGGGCATTAAATCTCAGTGTATAGCCAGTGAACAGATAAAACTTTATACTATCAGCTGGGGGATTATGGAAGCCCAGTGGCTTCTACCTAGCCCCAAACAGAAGCCGCATGCCACCTGGGGGTTCCTCCCTGGCTCCTAATATGATTCTTCTCTCTAGCTCCTGGTTTGCTGTCTGAGGTGGATTCTGTGACTAGGGACAGGGAGCTGTTTGGGATGCCCTTTCTTTGCCTTTAACTCATTCTTCAAGGCCCAACTCAAATGTTTTTTCTGTTAAGTATTCCTGGGTCCTCCTTTTCATCCCTCAGAGTGGCACAAGCTCTTGCCTATTCTAATGCCCCCACACTGCCCTGTTTACAATGTCCCTCTGCTGGATCTCTGCTGGCACTGGAGGTGTTCTTGGTTGTAATTCCTCAAGGTTTACTATGAGGATTTTTTTGTGTCATTTGGTAGAACAGATTCCCACAAGGTCTGGTTCACTAGAGACAAGATGCCACTACTAGGGTTGGGCATTGAATAGGGAGATTAGGGGAGGAGCAGGCTGTGGAGGTGTTTGCAGGAAAGCCTTGTTGAAATTGTGGAGGCTGAGGTGGTCTATGAGAGAGCCTAGGCCTTGGGACTGACCTGAGTTGTTTCAAAAGAATCCCCTTAGAGAGGGATTAAGAGGCTGCAGTAGCAGCTGCCCTGAGTCATATGATCAGGTTAACACTAAACCTTTGAGGCCATAGCTATTATTCCAAGGGAAAAAATGGCACTCTGTGTGCCACCTGATCGGCCTGGCATGCTGGGCCCAGGCTCCCACTGTTTGGCTTGAGGCTTACCTGTTGGGAAAGAGGGAGTTGCCATAACACTGAGCCAGGAGCCAGGAGAGATGGGAAAGTGCTGGCTGGGAACTGAGTCTCTTGTCTTGGCTCTGTCACTTGTTGGCTGTGTGGCTTTAGGCAAATTTGCTTCCTTTGAAAGGGCCTCAAATAGAACAATCCAGATTAGATGACAAGATGAATTTGAGAGTTCCTTCCAAGTTTAAAGTTTTAGGATGGAGGCCTGTGTGAGTTCAATTCCCACCACAAAACCTGTTCATTGGTATCTCTGGAGGGAGTTGTGTACAAAAGTTGACACTTGGTCCTTTTGGAAATAGCTGAGTCAAATTAACCCAGCAAGAAGTAATTCACAACTTGGTGATAACATTGGCATGAGGTTGTACATTCAACGAGGGAGCTCAAATGAAAAAATGGTTTTCCTTGGGTGCTCAAAAATATTTTATTAATATAGTTTTTTAAAACTATTTTGGGGGCATATAAATATTAGTTTCAGAACAATGGTTCCCAACAACTTATTTTACAACAGGAGTATGAAAAGCAAATGGTGGCAGAGGAGGATCCAAATGGAGCAGCATTGCTTCTTTTCTTTTGCTTTACATGGAAACGCCCAAACTTTGACCTATTATCATTATTTCATGTTCAGCAAAGAAGATTTTATTGCCGAAATAAAAGTGCAGAGTGCATAATCTCAGTGTAAACGATAGTCCTTTATGTTGAATCTAGCTCTGAAAAAAGTACCTTGTCCAAACCTGAGTGAGGACTATTCTGAGGTCTATGGATTGGCCCTGGGGATGAGCAGTTTAGAAGTGTCAGTGCCATTTGATGGGGAATGGATTCACACTACTGGGCATTTGTTCTTTTAGTGAATAGCTCACACTAAAAGAAGTTACTATGGCAGTCTCCGGCCCTTTCTCACACACCCCTGTGCCTTCTTGACTTGGAGAAAGGATATTCACAGAAGCATATCAAATCTACATCCATGCTTTTCTATTTCCCTCCAATTTCAGAGAAGGGATACTTTTCTCCTGCTCATCGAATTCTTTCTCTCAAGGCCTCTTCTACCAAACCTCTGCCCAGAGAGTTGTTGCTGAAATAAAGTCCAGCTCCAGCATCTGCCCCCACCCCAGCCCCAGGCGGACATAGACTTCTCCCCACATGACTGCTAGCCCCTGCTGCTCTGAAAATGTGCAGTCCTTGTCCTGCTCGCTCATGCCCCAAGCCCCTGTTGCCCACTTGCTATCTGGCTTTCTAGCCTCACAGCTGTGGAAACAATTAAAAAAAAACAAGAAGCCACTTGCCGAAATCCAGAGATCTTTCCTTGGCTGTCCTCAAACTCAACATGTCCATAATCTTTAAAATGCTCCCATGTTCCTTGAAACTTCCTTCTGCCTGCCTCTGTGGGTCTGGCCACGTTTCATTGTGTCCCTTCTGTTTTTTCTCCTCTCTCCACTCCCCAAACTCCTCTGCTGTGGGAGCTTTGTAATTGAAGTCGAGTCAGCCTTCCCAAGGCCAGCCAGAACTTGACAAGATGGCCTTGATTTCACTTCAGCTTCCCAGGAAATGGGAAGAAGTTGAGACTGCCTGTGTCTTTCCAGCAGAGTGGAGGAAGCATTAGTCTTTCAGAGTTAGGCTTGTTTTTTCTATTTTTATTCCACAGTCTCTCACCTAAAGTCAGCGTTCTATAGCCAACATCAGTGCTGCCCTGAGGGCCTCCTGGTTGTGAAGTTCTCTGCTGTGAGCTTTTGAGGACTGGGACATTAACACAGCATGGTTTCTGCCTTCACTGGGCTCCCCAATACTGCCAGGGAAACTGATGAGGCAACTGATGGGGCACGAACTCTGGGAGCTGGGCCTGGGTTAGAGGGGTGTAAAGAGCCTCTGTGGGAACCCAGAGAAAAGTGGCCAGAGCTAAGCCAGTTGGACTCCTGCGTAACGCTTTGGCTAACGTTTCATTTGTCCTTCAGAGTCACCCTGGCATTATCAACAAAGAATAATGCCTGATCCTTGGAGTAAAAAGCATTTAGCAGCACTTCACAAACAATTCTATTGTAAATATTGTGCCCTGCCTCAAAATTATTTTTTTTTTAAAAAACGCTGTTAATTCACTTCAAGCCCACTCAGCAGCTGAGGAATTTAGAGAATTCAGCTAGAGAACTTTGTAATGAACAAGTAGCTCAATTATTCTGGTTTCATTACACAATGTAGTAGGCATTCTTTGGCATGAAGGAATTAAAGCACATTTTCTCTGGCAAAATGCAACGATATTTGATTTGAAGACATATCCTACACAAGTGGTTCTTGACTAAATGTAGCTCCATTTAGAAATAAGGTTTTTCACAGAATTTAACCCCTTGTAGTCTGGCCTCATCTGGCTCATTCAAGGAGGTATAGGTTAGCTCAAACTTGTTAATTTTATGTTTAAAATAATTTGTGGAAATTCTGAAATTGACACTATTTTGCACCAGGCATTGAATCCCCTAAGTCTTGTTCCCACAACTCAACAGACTGTCTGGGTCCCTTTCCCTATTTTAAAATGTTCCCTTCTAGCTTGCCCTTCAACCCTGGGCAGGGACTAGGAGGTGGAGACTAAGCCTATCACCACTGAAGGACCCCATCAGAGACAATGGCTTTTCTTGCTGAGTTGTGTCTACCCATATGGGACAACCCCAGCCCTTCTCCTGAGGTGAATGCATAGGCAGCCTCCCCTCCCACCCACCCCCACCCCCACCCCCCCGCCTCCCCAAAGGGCACGCTCCTTTGAACAATTTAGAAGGTGCCTCATCTGGATGGACACACAGTTTGGCAAGGAAGCAGGGGCTGCATTTTGCTGCAGCCTGAACCCTGCACATATGGCCCCAAGTAAAGGGGGCTTTGAACACTGTTCTCCCTGGCCAGTCCCCTTCCCAATTCAAAGGCTGAAAAATAGTCAGACACCAAGGAACAGGTGGCATCTGTAAGTGAGATTTGGTTTGCCAGCATGTAAAAAATGCTTCAAGCTTTCTATAGATTTTTGGATCAACAGAGCCCCTTACCAGTCTGAGCCATTCCTGCTGCTGCATAGAGTGGAGGGCTGGGGGACATGGTCTCCAAGATTCTAGCATCGTATTACAGATAAATTACCTTACAGGTCAGTGATGGTGGCAAAATTATTCTCAGCAGGGAGTTGGGGTTGAAAGGGAGGTGTCATAAACTGCTGCTATTAAGTGTGGTTGGGGGAGATACCTGTCTTGAAGGGATTGAGCATGTGTGATTCTGCTGTTCGACTGGTGCCCATGAGCTCAGGCATGTTCAGGGTAGTATGACTGGAGACTGGACTGTCCAAAGAAGAGGCCCTCCCCTCTCCCCCACGTCTTCCAGTTCTCTTTCTTTCACTGCCAGTTTTCTTGAAAGAAGAGTCTACACTTGAGGCTCAATAGCCTAACTGAATGAGATTGAGGGGAGAGAGCCAGTGCGTCTAATTGTTGAAGCTGCTGCCCCTCCCTACCCCCACAATCTATTTGTCAGTGTAGTGTTCTAAGCTGATGGTTTCTTTCCTGTTTTTACTGCCCTCCTTGGACTCCAGTTAAATGATCTTCACCTGGCTTTCCTTCTAGCCTTCTCCTGTTTTCTTTTCTGCTTCTTCACCGTTAGTTCCTAAGCCGAGGGCATCTCAAAGGGCTAAGGCCTGAGCTTTCCTCCCTGACCTCCATCTTCTGTGTTGGATTTGTAATGTATCTAGGTGTTTCCAGTGCAACAGTTACATGCTGACTCCCAGATTTGTAACTTCTGGTTCTGATCTATTTCCAGATCTCCATGCCCAGATTTCTAACTGCTATCCTGCCAGCTCCTAAACACGTTCAAACGTATCTTCTTTCCCCTCTATTTTGTCCCTCATTCTGGTTTTTCTAGAGAAACACTCTGCAGTGCAAAGGGCAAGGACTTTGGGGCCACACACCTAGGTTAGAATCCTGATCCTGCACTTACCTGAGTAGCATTTGAAGCAAGGTACTCATTTCCGTGAATGCTACCAATGCTCTTTCTTCAATAAGCACTTGTTAAATGTCAGTCCCCTTGCCTGTGTCTTATGACCAAGAACATTTTCCCTCTAAGGTGGGCTTGCCTCATTCTCAGTTGGTTCCTGGGACACCGAGCAGGAACCTTTAAGATAGAAACTCTAAAAAGGCAGAGGACTATAGACTCATAGCCACTAGGGCCAGCCAGATAATATGTTCAAAAGATGATTTTGTATGGTTTTAATGTAAGAATGTACATTTCCTTCCCTGTACCTTTCCAAATCCATGCCAGTTCTTCTGAACCATCTCTGACATTGGTCCCTCCTTGCTGCCTTGAGGGGGAGTTATCTGGGTCCATGCAACCACTCTGTCTGCCATCAGACTCTTCCACCCACCCCACCCCGCCCACCACCAGTGCCAAAAGCACTCCTCTGATCACATGAAGTCCCTGCTTAAAAACTTTCAGTGCTCCCACCCCTGATCCCATAACTGCATTTTCAAGGATTTTTAGAATCCTCTTCAAACCTAGTTTTATTCCAAACTTAGGTTGGCTCAATCACAAGGCATGCTTGAGACCAAAGTGCCACAGAATCTGGGGGTGAAGGATGGGGAGGGTAGTCAGTGTCCTATCCAATGGCATGCAATCTAGAGCTTGGGGGCAGTGCTTTGGGGCCTTGGTGATGCTCAAAGTGAAGTGTGGGCTTTACTTACACCTTGATGCTGGGCTCTATCTTGTTTCAGGGCAAGGGGCATGGCAAGTCCTAGACAAGGGATCAAAGCCTGTTTCTAAATAACTTTAGAAATCAAGGCAGTGCTAGAGGATCAATTGGAAATCCAGTGTCTCGGGAAATGGAGGCAAACTTGTACACCCAAATGCAGAGCCACATGATGAGAGGGGGAAGAAAAGCAATGCTGTGATCCTGGGCTTAAGGCAGCAAGTTATTTCTGGTCTCTGAAGGCAGAAGCTCAGCTGTTTACTTCCTATTCCCTAGCTTTGGGAGAGAATCCTGCAAATAGTGCTTGCTTAATGGGTTTAACACACCTACTAGCCTCATCTTTTTCTATATAAGGTGCTGGGTGCTATGAAAGTTCTCTATATCACCTGGGCAATGGAAATTTTCATTGCCAAGAAGGAAGACACATGGTGGTGGTGGTGGTGGTGAAACCAAAATGTCGGATGTTGAGTCCGAGTTCATTATCTCACAGAATCAAAGAATGAAGTTGCTGACAAAAATGGCTAGTAGAATGAAAGTTTATTGGGAGCATCCATGCAAATTAAAGTCTATTAGTCCATGTGCAGAGTCCCACATGGCCGCAGCCACGTGCGCAACGGGGATCCCACAGGCACATCAGGAACGCATTGCGTGCTGGGAGAAGAGGGGGGAGCGAGAGGAAGCACCACCTTTTAATTTAGCGGATACAGCCTTGCTAGTTTTTTATTGACCTTCTCAAAGAAGTTTGCCTTACTAATATCCTTGGGATTGGTTTATATGCCTCACTGTATTGTGATTGGTTATCTGCATGCTGTCTGTCTTGGCAATGTTCATGCATTTTAAAGTTCGTGCCTTTCACACGTGCCCTCCTTCCCCACCCAGTTGGGGTGTCTTAATAATTCTGCCTAGTTGGGGTCCCAGTTTTACTTCTTCCCTCTCCCCACCTCAAGGTCCCCATTTATCTAGCTTCCCTTTTTTCCCTCAATGGGTGGTGGTGAGGGGGGATGTTTGGTCATAAATCTCCATCTTAGGTATAGAGTAGGATGCTTAGACAGTTTCAACTCTTTTGGAGTTTTAGGAATAATAAAGGATCCTTATCAATGTCATTTGGCCAAAAGCCTTTTTTTTTTTTTTTTTTTCCATTTCAAAGAACTGAAAGTCCCTCCAGTTTAGAAACATTAATGAACGGCCACCCTGTGCTGGGAGTGGAGTTGCCCTTCATGTCCTGGTGCCCTGCTACTCCTAGCAGTTTCTATCCATCCCATGGATCCCATTCCAGATTTATTCTTTTTGTTATTAATAGCTAACATTTACTGAGTGCTTACTATGTGCCAGGCACTGTGCAAAGGAAAACTCTGCCTCATTTCTGGGTGATTCAGGCTGAGGAGGAATGCCAAAGAAATAGAAACTCTGAGGAGTTAGGGGAGGGAGGCTCCCACAGCTGGGGCCACCGAGGGAAGCCGGCCTTCCAAAGATGGTTTTGCAGCTCAACCTCAGTTTCATACCTGCTGCCTGCCCACATTCAGTGGTGGGGCATATGTATGGTGGGGAAAGGGGTGGCTGCCTCACTGTTCATGCTTGCCCTTCCTCAGCCTCTACGGGGTCTGGTAGCATTCATGTGGTATAGGGGCACAGAAGAGAACTTCTCCCTAGTCCCCTGAAGGCAAAGCTAACATTTCTTCAATGGGGCAAAGCTTCCTTCCTTGAGTCAATGGAAAAAGGCTTAAAATGCAAATAGCTCTGGGGAAGTGACAGCAGGGGGTTGCCTCCTATTTACCATGAGCAAGAAGCAAGGAATAACTCCAGTTTTCTGGCAAGAGCTGCGAAGAGGACCTGCAGGGATCCTGGATGTCTGTCTGAAGTGGGGGGAGGAGGCGGGGAGGCAGGTCCTGTAGGCAACTAAGAGCTTTGCAGGCAAACCTTCTATCCAGAAAGTCCCAAAGCACCCACCCAACCAGAGACAGGATAGTGGTTTGTAGCCACCCAAAGCAAGGAGCCAAGAAAGATGACTAGCAGGGCCAGATTGACATTCTGGTTGATGAAATGGGGACCCAATATGAAGCCAGAGCAGTCGGGTGCAAGGGTCCCCGGGAGAGCTGCTCTTCCCCGTAGCTGTCTCAGAGACTGCACAACAGTGCCCAGGCCCCCTTTTCCCAAACTCATGACTTGAGAAATAACTCATTTAAAAATTTTTTGGAAGTGTGTATAAAGTCTAACAAAACATTTGAAATGCAAAGATTTGTGTGTTTAGTAAGCACAAAATAAACTGCCTTCACTGAAGAGAATGAGAGGATGGAAAGTGGGACCATTCCAGACTACTGCACATGTCTGATTCAGAGAACTGCACCCTTCAACCCCTCCCTTCATGAAAAACGTAACTAACCCAAACCCCTAATTCTATAACAATAAATCCATTTCAGAACAACCCCTCCTGCTTAGTTCACTTTCATTTCTCTTGACAGTGCAAGGATGAATCTAGAATACAAGTGTGTATGTGTGTCACCACTGTGTTACTGATCCTGGGGTGTCACCACTGTGTGACTGATCCCTTTGTCATGTTGAAGGTTTGCAAGAAAGGCTGGGAGATGGCAGGACCCTCTCATCAACAGTGAACCAGATGCTAAGCAGAGAGCCAGCTGGGAGGGTAAAGGGCACAGCAATCCTATCTTGATTTAAAGGAATGGTCAGAACCAGGGCTTCAGGAAATGGAGGTGGGGGTGTTTCATGAGAGGGGCAAAGCAGAGACCAGACCCAGGATGGAGAGGTGGTTGCACCACTGAGAACAGTCAGAGATTAACAGGGAGTGAGCTGTTGGCCAGGAGTTCAGAGCAGGACTTCTGTTTCCAGGAAAGAGGTGGGGATGAAGACAGGAAGGGAATAAGAGCTAGTGCATCTGTCTCTGCAGTGGGCCCAGGAGTGTGCCAAAGGATGTGGAGGCTGGGGTGCTTACTAGACAGATTTCCAAAGGATGTGGGGCTGGGGTGCTTACTAGACAGATTTCCTAGAACAAGGAACCCAGATCAGATGAGCCTGGGTCCTGAATGGTGAAGCCTTAGATGGGAGGGTCCAGGTTTTAGCATGGGAATCCTAAGGGATGTGGGATGATAGAGACTGTGTCGTATGGAGCAAATGTGCATCATTAGAGGTCAGCTCAAGGGCACCAAAGCCAAAATTAGATCACTGGTGGTAAGCAGGGAATTGGTGGCACATTTTGGATAGTGGGCAGAACTGTGGCTGTTTGAATAAGAATTCCTGCCTCAAGAAATGATTGGTCTGGGAATGTGGCAGGACCAAGAGCTCAGGTAACAGCTTTCAAGTCAAAACTTGAAGAATGCCAGGGAAGGCAGGGCTGGGGACCAGGCAAAGGATAAAGAGTTTCATTTGTTCAAAAACCACTGTACCACCACAAAGTGCTATAGGCATCAGCAGCCCAAGAGTAGGAAGATGAGTAAGACATGGCCTTTACTCTTGAGAGGTTCCTGAATTTTTAGGGGAAAGAGGCTGGGGGAGGGGGGAGGATGTGTGGCAGAGGTTGAGACTTTAGGGGGCATATTCATGGTGCTTTGGATTGTTATACAAATACAGCTATCTATTACTTACATTTTACTCTAATAATACTCTTTAGCATCTGTGCATCAAACCTAGTCAACCATGGGATATTTTGCTGAGGAATTGAACTTTTTAACATTCATGTCCCACCTCCAAGATGCACACAGGCTTGCGTACTAGCTGCCAGTAAAATCAACTGGTGACTTGGACCTGATTTGGGTTAGAATCAAGAAGGTAGTGCTTCTGTTTTAGCCCCGGATCATTGAAGAGAACCAGGAGTCAGATTAACAATAACTTTGGGGATTGATTTTAACTGAAGGACTGGAGGAGTGTCCATTGGGAGTAGGATGGAGACCTGGCCAGAGTGGAGTTAGGGCAAAGAAGTTTTGCCCACAAGAGGAGGAGGGGCCGGTGGGGAGCCTGTGTGGGAACACATTCCTTCTACAAAGCTATGGGACCAATGTCTGAGCTGCAGCTGCCGAGAACCTGAGGAGGCTTACAACATCTTCAAGGAAGTGGCAGTGAAAGAAGCCCCAAGTTCAAGTGGATTCAGTTTCCTAGTCACTTCAAAACAGACCTCCCTGATTTGCCAGAGAACATGTCACATTGTCTCACAGTTTTAGCAGTGCCTCTCAGAAGTAATCACACTAACACTGTGGCAGTTGTTAGGCTCCTTGTCTCTTTTTTATCTACTAATAATGGATATATTTTCCATTATTTTTATTGGGATTGGCCTATAAGGGATGAGGAAAGACAGGATAGGCAAAGAAGGAAAGCAATAAATTTCCTAGTTCATTCAAAGGTCAATGTTTTCTTTGGAGTGGATATCATTTGAATGGATTATGTGTGAGAGGGACATGCAGGGGCAAAGCCCACTCTTGTCAATCCTGCCATATATTACTGCCACCCTATGGATGAAAATGTCCTCAGCAAGACTGGAGCAGCACCTCCTGTCCCCTCGAGAGGCCTAGAGATGCATTCTGGGGTCAGAGCTTACCTTTTTCAAGATGTCACAGGCAAGAGGTGTCAACTCTGTGCTTGTACATAATCCAGTATTATCTTCAATGCACAGATCCTGCTCCATGCTTACAAATCAACAAATCTGCAGAATAAAGAGAGTTGGGAAACCCTGAATGGGGGGAGGGGATAGTGTGAGGAGGATGCGTATATACAGCAAGTAAGCATTGCTCTTCTTGAGGAGGATTCCCTTTAAGCTAAAGAAGGCCTGAGGAATAGGGATTATGCCACAGGTAGATTCTCTTTCCTAAAGTAGATGGAATGAGTCTTCATATCTTGCAACCAAAAGCTCCAAACTAACATAGGACACAACATATTATGAGATGCCATGTAAAGTGGTGAAGCCACTTTGGAAAACAATATCACTCCTAGAAAGGCTCAACCTAGAGTTACCACATGACTTAGTAATTCCACTTCTCAGTAGATAGATACCCAGGAGAACTAAAAACGTGTGTCCATACAAAGCTTGTAGGTGAATGTTCATAGTAGCATTCTTGACAAGAGCCAAGAAAGTGAAAACAACCCAAATGTCCTCAAGTCAAGAATGAAAAAACAAAACGGGGTGTATCCATCAATGGAGTATTATCTGCTCACAGTAGGAATGAAGTAATGATACAGTCTTCATTGGTGAACCTTGAAACATTATGCTAGGTGAAAGAAGCAAGTCATAAAAGATCACATATGATTTCCATTTATATGAAATGTCCAGACAGGCGAAACTATAGAAACAGAAAGTAGTAACAAATGGGGAAGGGAAGGATGGAGGGGGATGAAAATGCTGTAATACTGCTTGTAGAGATTGTTGCATAACTCTATAAATACACTAAAAACTATTGAATTGTATACTTCTTAATTTTAAACATTTTTATTTGAACTGTACATGTTAAATGAGTGAAACATATGGTGTATGAACAATATCTCAATAAAAGCTGTCATTTTAATAAAACACACCCACATACACACACAAAACAAACACAGAAAAAGAAGGCCTGAGGAGCCTAAATGGCAAGGCTACACTGCTCTTCAGAGGAGGATTCCCTTAAAGGTATTGAAGACCTGGTGCCCTGACAGTGAACTTGGGATGTACCTGATGGTCAGGGGACACTTGGCTTTTAAATGCAATGTGCTGAGTGAATAAGAAGCACTTTATACCCTGATGGCTGAAGACTGTGGTTCAGACAAGAATCAACAGTCAAAGAAGGACAGGAACCCGGGGGAGAGGAGAAATCCCAACAAAACAAGTACCAGAAGACGGAACAATTTAGTTAGTGCCTCTTGGACTTTACCTTGGCCTACCTTAATTTTAAACATATTTTTATTTGAACTGTACATGTTAAATGGGTGAAAATTGGGTGAAAATGTATTCTGCCTCAGGCCTGCACAGTGATATACCCATAGGGTGGGAGGGAAAGTACTTACCTGCAGATGAGAGTGGGGGGTGGGGGGAAATACCAGTAGAGAGAGGAGGGAGAGTTGGATTCAGAGATGGATCAGCAAAGAGAGAAGAACTGAGACTAGTTTGATTTATGAGAATTTTGCTCAGTTGTACTTGGCAAAAACAACAACAACAAAAAGTCAGCTTGTAATTGTGCTGCAATTAGTAATTATCCCTAATTTTTTTCCTTAAGGCTTAGATTCTAGTCAATAGGTTTCTGTGTGGATATTAAAGTATGCACCTTGTGGGGCTATATTAATTTCTCAGTTCGAGACCTTTGGCTTCTGTCTGCTTCTATCTTCCTGCACCACATCATATTCTTATTTCCCATCCTTCTCTCTAGTCTTTCTTCCCTTAGAAAAATTGCTTAACAGATGGATATAACTAATAATTGAAAGTTGTCAAAGGCAATGACTAGAGGTAAATTACCAGCTGCGAAGAGGGGCAACCAGAGCGAGACAATGAAAACATCATGGTTCTTTCTCCAAGAAAAGCAATGAAATTTGAACTGTGGTGGTGCTTACTAGGCTGTGCTCTTCTGTTATGTTAATTATCACACAAATTGCTGCCTAAGAGCTCTCTGCCTTGAAAGTCTGCTAACTGATAAGATGAGTTGGACACATGTGCTTGCTCTGGAGCCCACGGGTGGTTGGTGGACTCTTTGTTGTAGTCTTCAACATGTCAGAGCAAGGCTCGCCAAGGTCTCCCTGGAAGGCGATGCTGTAGCTCCCCCAACGGCAGGCTGTCTGCTAGTGTTGGTATGACCAAAGCATTGGGAAATTTGGTGTGGGTGGAAGCCATAGTTTCTGTGGCAGGGATAGAAAGAAAGGGGGCAGAGAGAGAAGGGGCAGATTTGTTACAGGTAAATGTTCCTGAATAGTTAGATCAGGCTCATTGTTGGTGATGGGTAGCAAGGGCAAGTCTTCCCTGAGCACCCAAGGGATACTGTTTTTAGCTTAGTTCTTTCTCTAGGTGATTAATGGAGAAATGGTAGCTGTGCATGTGCACAGATGTGTACCCCACAAAGTTGGGATACAATCCAGATAGGGGAGTGAAGTATTTAGAGAAATTTTTGCTGAGTAGAGCTGTAATGAGGTGCCAAAAGGTGAGGAGGAAAAATGGTGTCTTAAGGCCTCCATCACTACAAGGAGGAGGTAAGAACAGGAGGAGGGTGTACAATCAGTGAAGCCAACTATAATCATGTATTTTGAGGTTTGTTCACCCTTGAGCCAGGCCGCCTTATCTTGGGCCTTAGCATGCCAGAAGTCCCTGAGGACTTCAACAAAAATTTTGAGTCCAGAGATGCAATCAGCAGGAGGGCAAGTGTGGTTGCAATACCTCTAGCCAGGATGAGCCACTGTCCCTAGGGAGAGCAGACCCTCTGTCTTTTCACTTCATGCCTCCCCAAATTGCCTTAGCCTTCAACTTGACACAGTGGTGTTTTGCTGCCGTCTGCTGCTCAAACCCTACTCTTTAATAGTAGCCTCTGGACTGGATGGCTGGAGGTGACAGAGCAGGTCTTCCTCTGCTTCCCCCTTATGCCTCTGGCTTATAAGAGGAGGTCTTGGCCCACATATGGTATCGTAAAGTAAAAGGTAAAGTTGCTTGGGAAAAGTAACCTTGCTTGGTACTAGTCAAGCTTCTACTAGCTGCTCTAGATTGCATACAGAGGTCTTTCTTGAAGTAGCTGCCATTTTTACTTAGCAGGTCGTGCTTTTCTATAGGCTATTTAGCCTCTTCTTGGAGCAGTGTGCTAGAGAAATAGAAATGGAGTTGCAGGACATTATTGGAACCTCCCAGGATAGAAGTATATTATTCCTATCCCCTAGCTTACCAGGGGGCTGTGAGGACCTTTCTAGAAATGGTGTCTTAGGTTTTCAGCCAGGAGAGGCAAGTCCTGGGATAATTACTGGCAGTTGGGTAATACACAATAGATTAGCATCAGGATCTTTGGATACTCAGTGTGGAGTGGTCTCAGGGGACCACTTTCCCCCAACATAAAATGCACTTGAAGTGGAAGCCACTTTTGCAGAGGATCCTCAGGTGGTTTATGCCTCTAAGTGCGCCATCTCCTGATTGGGACATGGGTGCCCACAGTTCTAGGGTCTCAGCTGTGCCCTCATTCCTGAGATTGGGAGATGGAGTGTGCATGGCAGCTTCCCAGGGGTCAGGGTGTCAGGACTCTGTGGTCCAACTACCTATGAACAAGTAGTCTGTCACTCTGCACGATCCCAAATAACATTGGACTGCACTCCTTGGTACAAAGAGTTGCATCTATGCAAAAAATTTCCTTTCAAAGCTTCAGTTGGCAGAGCATTCATGGATCCAAGCCTATTTCCTTTAATTACATAGTGCTGACATCTGAATGGGTCCTTCATAAACAATTGCTTCTCCCTACCTCCATCCAGGCAGGTGAAAGCTTGGAGCCTGGCAAGAACTGGTATCCAGAAAGGTGCCTGGGTCACCTCCTGGTAGGTAGGATGTGGCCAAATGGCAGGTATGGGGCCTTATGTCCCAGAGGTAGAAGCTAAGAATCCAAAGCAAATGGCCACAACACAGAGAGAGCCAAAGCAGATCCAAAAGAATAGATCAAATGGGGGAGGGGGAGGTGAGAAGTGGCAGGCTTTTTTAGATTGAGGTCCAAAATACAAATGTAAGCAGAGCACCTCCTTTGAAGGTAACCAAGCACATGGGGCCCTGTTTCCCCTGGAGGGAACTAGGACCAAGTAATAGTTCAATCCATTGAGGCCCATTCCTTCTGCTCTTTTTCTCCTTTGACTTAAAATTAAACAAACACATTTGATTGTGTTTTAAGTGCAAAAGCCCTGAAGGAAGGACTTGACATTGGGAAAGATAAGTATAAGGTGGTTTCTGCCTCAAAGGCCATGCAGTCAGTTCATGGTCTCTTGCCTCATTAGCTTCCTTCCCTCTCTCTTGTTCCTTCAACAAGCATTTCTTCTATGCAATCCAAAGTTTTTGCTTTGGTACTCACTATGTATTCAGTAAGTTCTTCAAAATTTTTATTTCTCTTGCCTTTTTCTATCCCTTATTCCTTTAGCGCAGATCCCTTCCATTTATCTCCCAATAAAGTAGGCAACAGATAAATTTGGGGGTTAGAAGGAAGAAAGGTACATTAAGGGGAAATGCATACCTGTGTTTATTCTGTGACACTCAAATGCTATGTGTCCATTTTACTCATGTAATGGACAAAATTGAGGTAATGAAAGCCGTTTCATTTTCTTGTATGATGAATTTTTGCTGAGCATTAGCCCCATCCCATTTGCACAGGCTATATATATGTTTTACTGCTATATATCTCTAAATAAACTCAAATAGGTTTGGGGTCTTTTATCTACTTTGTAAGTGAATGGTGGGATGATGCCAGTCTGACAGTAACCAGAGCTAAAAAGTGAAAACCTGACCTCTTAATCCTCCCACCTGACACTTTCACCCAAGCCTTCAGGCCTCACTCCAACTTTTCCCTCCCTATAGTGTTCATCACAAGACTTTCAAGGCAAACGCATGGAGTCTTCTATAATGGGCAGCCCTTCGGAGACTACTAAAAGAAATAAAACCTATAAGATCCTGGCTACTTTGATCTTGATCCCCCCCCCCCCCAAAAAAAGGGTACATTGCTTTATTGCTTATGTTGCATATTTAAATAAATACAATAAAAATAATAGAAAAGCTCTATGATAAATCACATATTTATTAAGTCCTTGCTTCTGTGTAGTCTTCACATATTTGTATCTTTTAATTTTTGTCTCATGTAAGATAATTCACTAGAAGAAGCAGGCAGGTGATGACAAATGAACTTTCAATGGAGGGCTAATTTGACGATTCCAGTTTTATTTTGTTTGGATCATGGTGTGCAAGTAGTCTGGGCCCCAGTATGTTAATAAGCATAGCTGTGATCAAGATGGCTAACAATGCTATTGTCAGCAAAGCCTTTAAATATGATTCCAAGTGGAGTGAGCTGATACTTGTAGTTTCTAGAGCCAGAGGACCTAACACAGCGAGGACTGTAGCTTTGGGTATCCATGAAAGAGCAATAAGTATTTTCTCCTTAAAATTAAAACCAGCAAAACACATAAAGAAAAATGTAAAATTCGAACCAATAATACCAAACTCATACTAGCAATAGGAATACCAATAGCATCTGATTTAAGAGATACAATAGATACTTCAATCCAACCAAACCAAAAAGAATGGGTTGAAAAATATCCCATGCAAATGCAGTAATTTTTTTGGACTCCAATCATTTGTAATACAGTTATTCAATCTTCCTTGTGGAGAACAGATACTTTTTGTCATATGTGGTTTTGCTTCCTCCGTTTTTGAGACGATGAGTCCCTTAGTTGCTTCATCTTCTCCATCTTTGAGGATCTGAAGAGTTATAGATGATTCAATGTGTCATTATCCTCCAAATATTCATTTTGTAGTTCTATGGTGTCCATGCTACAACTCCTGTAGCATCCCTGCTGCTGGGAACCACCCTTGCGCCGAGCAACAGCAGCACACTCTGCACAAGGGTAATATGCTCCTTGGCCCCGCGAGGGCAGAGGTCCCTCTCCCTCCCCTCCCCTTTTTTAAGTAAGGCACATGAAAAGCCTTCTGTGAAGTTTTGTATTACTTAAAAATTCCCATTGGAATTTTTCCACTATAAAACTGAAGCTATTTAGAAAAACACACGCTGAATATTTTACATGCAGAATACCTGAAATATATCTTTTATCCTGGCACAAACAGTCCCACATTCAAATGCCTGTATCTGAATAACAAGATGACTGTAGTTATAACTGCAAAAATGTTAAACAGCTTATCCACATAGGTACAAATATTAATTGTATAAAATCTAAAAGAAGAACAGCATCTATTGCATCTGTGCTTTGTTTCAATAATGGTAAGAGGTTTGGCATTTTCAGTCTTTTTTCCATAAGTCATGTTGCTATTTATAAAAGGCCAGTGTTATATGATGCTGAAGACCATGGAGAGATAGTGTTCATATGACACATGAATCCAGTATACCTGTCAGTTAATGCAAGACAATGAAGCCCTGGATGACTGGAGAAAGTCATCAAAGGCGATTTGTCCCCATCCTTGTCTGTCAAACTTTCTAATGTAGTCAAACTGGTCAGACAGCCAATAGCCAAAACCTGAGACTGCTTGCTTGAGCTCATTCTTGTCCATCATCCCTGAGTTGTCATAGGTGTGAAAGACATTCTGCCAGTCCATGATGTACTTGCCAATGCCTGCAAACTTGCTAAAGTTTATGCCAGCCTTCTGGCAGTCCAAACATTGATATGATTAATTATGGGATTAATTGGAGTCCAGGTGCCATTCATTAGTGCTTGTTGAAGTTCACTGACAAGAGATCACCACATCTTCATTAAGCCTATGAACGATGCCACAGGAAGTTCTGGTCTGGCAGCACCATGTCCACAGCTGAGCTGGCTGTCCCCGCCCTGGCCATAGGGGTGGGCAGCCATGGACCCCGGAGTGTGGCCAGACAGGGGAGTCTAGAGTCAACACATGATGCTTTAGGGTAGCTGCACTTCCACCTCTGCCCTCTTATATTGATTTTTAACTTCAAGTCTTTGCTTATTTAATTCCTGTATTTGCTTCTTCTCTCCTAAGATGGGTTCAAGAAGAGATGGAGGGGGAAGTTGTATTCATCACATCACACAGTAAAGAGCTGTATCTAGCTTTATTTAGCTCCCAAACATGTCTCATTCTACCTGTTAAGGAGTTTGGAATGTCACTTTTCCTTTGAATCTTAAAAAACAATTAAGAGCCTGTCATTTAAAAATATATTCTTAAAATGCAGATGTCCCTGGGAGGGGAAATACTTAGGTGACAGTTAATTACAGGGGAGAAAGTCTCAGTGGGGGAGAGAACTCCAAAGCCATGCCTTACTTACTTAACCAACTGTTACTCCTGCTCCTGGTAAATGCTATATCTGAGTACAGGGAAGACGACAGAAGACAGATTTGGGCACACATCACCTCCCTCCAGCACATACACACCTGGACCTGAAGTAGTGACAACAGTTGTCTCACATGAAAACATCTGGCTGAAGGCTAAAATCACTCAGATTTCCAACTTAACATTTTCCTAAGTGTAACGTTTTTCTCCCAATTTTCTTTTGGAAAAGACTAAAGTAGCTCCACAATTTTCAGGTCTTCATACTCCAAACTACACTCAAGTTTGCCTGAGGCAGGTTTATGTGCGTACATAAATGCATATTCCCAGCGAATGTCTGGGACCCCTACAGGAGTCAAAGTTTCAGGGAGCAAGTTTCAGAGAGCCTCACAATGATGTAGCTTCTTCTCAGGGAATCCGAGGCATTACTCTCTGTCCATGGGAGCATACGTGCAGATCTTTTCTCCCCCCTCCTGGTCAGTTTTCTATTTGTGATTAGTAATTGGTTTCTCTCAGTACGTTATGATCTGTTACAAAAGCCAAACATTCAGAGGGGGAGCTGAAATGACAAAATTTGGTCATAATTTATGTTGGCCCCTGACATATATATTTTTTTAAATGATTTGGTCTCTAAGCAACTGATCTCTTAGCAACAAGAAGCACCTTTATAAAAGATGGCACACACAAAGAGTGATTGCCAGAAAAGCCACCCGGTTCTTAAACAGCCGCGCATCATTAGCAAAACTCTCCATCTTCAAGAGTCCAAAAACTAGAAGTGACCAGCAGACCCAGGTAACCTTGATATTTGCACATTTTCCTGAAAATAAAATAAAAACAAACTCATGCAAACTATTGAGAAGAAAAAATTTTGAAATATGTTCATTGTTTGAGGTTTTATTAGTTAGTCTTGGCTAACTTTTAATAGAATGTATTCTATTAAATAACTGTTTCTTGATTTTTTAAAAACAACTTGGACATGGCTTTTGTGATCAGACAACAGTTCATTCAAAATATTTCATTGACATGAGAGGATAGAGGGGGAAACAATCAATCCTTTTCAGAGTTTATTTCTGTAGATTTTCATTTGAAGGGAAAAATTCCACACTGTGGCAAAATCGATGAGCAGGCAGAATGTCACCGAGTGGTGTGCAGTGCTAGGGGAGTAAGTGTGGGGGTTTTCCGTGTATTTTTAAATTACTAAAATATTTAGTGGCAAAATTATTTTACTTCCAAACTTTAGCTTTTAAATCCAAGATCAGTTCTAGTAGAAAGTGATGGTCTTTTCTTGCAAATATTCAAGGACTGGTTTTTCTCTTCTCTTTCATAGCACAAAAACAAGCATTTTTCTATTCATCTTCATTGCCGTAAGAAAAGATTCATTCCACAACTAAAAATAGGAGAAATCCCAGCCATCTGTACTCTGTTTCAGGTAGCCAGGAGTTGAAGACTTAAATGTCTTTCTAGAAAATTGGAGTTGGAGATTAGGAAAAATAGTTTCCTATCTGTACCCCTTCTATTAAGACTGTATAATTATAAATCCACTTGGAGTATTCAAAGTGCATAAAAAGAAGATGTTTTGTGACATAAATAAAAATGTCTCTAATTGAGCTTAGAAATATTACATAGAGATATTACAGATATAAGCAAACAGAATAGAAAAATTGTAGTTTCAATAAAGACAAGTTGGGACACTTTTGTGCATTTTTAAAAATAAGAATTATATGTGCCACTTATCTTTAAGTTGAGCTGTATGCTGACATCTTCTCAGAACCAGAAAATGGGATACTTTATCTAAATACAGAGCTTGGCAATGGGTCAGGGCATTCAAAAGCAGGACAATCCCAGAAAAATTGGGACTTATAGTTGTTCTAAGACTCTTTATCAACACAATATGATTACAACTTGATTTCAGAAGCTGCTTATGAGTTGTATTTCTGTTACTGCTACCAACTTCAAACACAAAAAATTCCTTCTTGTGATTGCTTTGCTCAGAAATTATCAACTTTAATATCTTATGTTGAATGCCAGAAACAGTTTTTTAAAGCCAGGTACCATGAAAGCATAGAAAAACACACAGCTTTGTCATTTAGAATTAAAGATTTGCTGTGCTTATATTACAGTGTGGTCATTACTATAGAAACATGTTTGTGGCTTTAAGAAACTGAATAAATAAGCTATAACTTGTGCTGCCTATATCTGGATGTGTTTCCAGTTTTAAGTGTACCACAGTCTCCTAAATATGAAGGGGAATAAAATTAAGCAAAGATACGGTAGCATTTATATCTCAAGTGGCAGCTAAGTTTTTGCAGTGGTTCTTTTAAGATTTTTCAATTCCAGCACTATTGTCCCTTGAGGTTCATGTCTTGTAAGCTTTGTCTATGCACAAGCAGACAAAGGGTGCCAATGGTGCTGTAGAACTGGTCATTTTGGCTATCTTAATGAGCCATCTGACCAAGATGAAGAACAATTGTAAGATTTGATGTATACAATGAAAATGCTCCAAATAGATTGTCCACTATATACTAAGCTGACTCATTCTGTTGTGTTGGGATTAGCTGCTTCTGAGACACACACACATATCCACAAATGGTCTTAATATAAATTATAAACTAGGAAATCAAAAGGAGCCTCTCCATTAGTGAGGGATACACAGGAAAAGGGATAGCTTTAATTGCATGAAAGTTTCCAATCATAGTCCTTATTTGGTGTCTAAAAATACTAAACTTGTTTTTTTGTTTAAACCTTAGGTAGGGGTTGGACTGGTGAGGGCAAGAGTACATGGTGGTGGGGGGGGGGCATGTAACAGCTGGCAAACCCACTTCCTAATAGTTCTGCTGTGTGGGAGACCCATGCCGGAAATGGATCTATTTACTTTGGACACCTTAATACCTGAAATGAAATGATCAGGTAGAACATTATTGGTTACTACTATTAACAGAAAAAAAATTTTAACCCTTCTAAATGAATCATACTTTGGGTAAGTTGGTCTTTCTCTGGTGAGAGGGAGGTTGGGAAAACCTGAGTGGCACGGTGGACTCAGCACTTGACAATGTGCAGTTCTCTTTAATCCTCACAACAGCTGCACAAAGGCATCAGCATATCCATTTGACACACGTGTAAGCCAGGTTCAGCAGTTTGCCAAGATATTATCTAAAGAGTGAATGGCAAAGCTGGCCAGTCTTACTCTCCAGCTGATATGCTCTCCTCAGGCCACAATGGCACAAGCAACTATTTTAAATTGACATTCAAATAGTCCCTCTCATCTCAGTAAAGCCAAAGCTCTGATCCAGGCATCTTCTCACAGAAGTCTCCTTAAACCCTGGCTCTGATGGCTGGAGGTAGTCAGACCCCACATTTTCAACAACTACCATAGGATGTGAACTGGAGGCGGGCACCCAGCTAGGCAGCAGAGGCCACTGTCACCATTCCTTGCCATGATGCACATCCCAAATGCAGTGGGATAGGGCTCTTTGATGTATCCTTTCTGCAAAAAAAGAGCCTGAGACAAGAGCCTTGTTGTGAGGGGCATCCTGGGACCACAACAGTTAGGGGCTACATTGGTAGAGAGGAAGAGAGACCAAGATCCAGAATGGGTCAAGTGGCATGCCACTATGTTAAAGTGGCTGAGAAGGGAGCCCAGGTGTAGCTGGGGGGTAGGGGGGTGGGAGGTGGGGGGGCAAGGTGAAATGCTACAGAAAGCAGAACTATCCAGCAAGGACACCCCTTCAAGGTTACAGGACTGCAGTGGCCTGTCCCCTCAGGTTCTAAAGCCTTTATGGCTTATGTTTTGCCCCTCTTAAAATATCCCTGACAGATCAGTCTTAAAGAATTAATTTTAAAAACTTCCCTAAAATAGTATTTGGGTAGAAGATTTGTAGAGGAATGAGGCCCAGGGAAGCTGTGATGAGCCCTGGGACAAAGCACTCTACACATCCCCATTACTTTGGATACTTACTTACGTCAATCAGCTCAGAGATCTGAAGTGTCTTGCCCAAAGCAAGATAATTCATGTAGGTGGGTTACTATCTGGCGTGTGGTGCTATCATATACATGGTTGGTGTATAGATGCCATAGTCTTATCATGAGCAGCACAGGTCAAATCTCCCTCTATATCGTGCATAGAAAGTCATCTGGCAACCCTGGGTAGAAAAAGATAGCCACCTAACTCATTTCATTTCTTTAAAAGCATATCCTTAATTTGGGAGCTGGCTTAGAGATTGCTTAATTTAGAGTTCTCATTTTGGAGGCAAAGGAACTGAGTTGGAGTGATTTGTCCAAGGTCTATGTAACTAGTCCTAACAAGGAATGGAGCTCAGTTCTCTTGACTCCCAGTCCAGTGCTCTTTCCTCTATATCATAATAATTGTTAATCCCAAGAAGAGGATGAGAGTACAAACTATTACCACTATTTTATAGATAGAAAAAAAGAGGACATAGTTCAGTTTAGGGACAATGGCCACTCCAAAAGTTATAGAAATTATTAAATCTATAAAAGTAATTTAACAGCTCCTCGGGATTAAACATTTTCATTTTCCTTGCTGGGTACAAATGTGCATGGTTCAGTATTACAGTGAACACACTGGAATGTCCCAAAGGCGATTTTCAGCTTGCAGGTCATGTTACTTTTCCCCTGCATGGAAATAAGGAAGGGGAGGGAAAAATGCTTCCTACTGTTATGAAGCCTAGTGTTCAAACAGATTATGCACTAATGGGATCTCTTGAAAAGCTAAGCCAGTGTATATCTGCATCTCAGAATGGTCACAGCCAAGCCCACACCAAGAATTTATAACAATTCCCACACTTGAGTGTGGTACTACCTCAGAAACAGCCCCAGCAAAAAGACCCTGATATATATGAACAATTAATGGGAACTGTACAATTCGAGGACAATTCTAAAAACTTAATGGGGAAGTGTGAACTCAACATGCTTTGCGCTTCTTGTGCCAATTTCTCTGCTAGAACCTTTACATCGGTTTTCATTTTTAACCTATGATGTCAGTATTCTGAGCACAATTTTCCTCATGAGGAAGCTGAAACCCTTCTGCATTTAAAGAACATACCAAAGAGGGTGACACCATAGAGTAATGTTTGCTTATTCAATGTATTTTACTGAACTTAAATGATGTACCTGGCACTGGACTAGATGCTGGGAATACAAAGTTAAATAAGACATGATGTTTGTCTTGAAGGAGCTCAAAGACTAATTTCCACTCACTGTGGGAACTTCTGCCCCTCAGAGCTCTTTTAATAGCAAATCACTTATATATGAAGTAAATTCTACAAGATTTACTGTAGAACACACATCTTGAGTGTTGGAAAGGGTTAGAGAAAAATCCTAAAATGGGAAAGTATAGGGCCAGGTTTTACAATGAGGAAGGAAATCGAAGATTGGCAGAAAGTTGGTATTCATGATGTATAATAAAATGGGGGGAAACACAGGGGAGAAAATGATTCACATAAAAGGGCTAGCAAACCTTGGTTCTTCTCTGCCTATAAAAGTTCCATAATGAGGAAAATATGAACAATAAACTTGGTTTATAAAAGATTTTTGGCCCTGGCCCGGACAACAGCTGTAGAAGACAGAATCCAAGCCAAGACAAGCGCAGAGCCGACAGCGGTCTGAGGCTAGGCTTGGTGATTGGTTAGATGGCAGAAGGGAAGGAGGAAAGAAAAATATTATGGTGGCATCACTAGAAGTAAGAGAACTTAGTAATTCACTGTCGCTTTAGGTAGAATGATGGTGAGATTGCTTTTCAATAAGATTTTAGAGATTGCAAATGTGTCCATATTAAGTGGGGACATTCCTTGGAAATGTTAACTATGTCCCTCAAAGTATAAATCAAGACATATTGGATCTATGAAAAGATTTGTGCTCTTCTGAGAGTCAAGGAAGATGTGGGAGAGGTCTTAAAAATATCATTTAGATGGTAAACTATTGGAATTGCCAACCTGTTTTATGGGGACAGGAGGGCTATCCTAGAAAACCCAGGTAGCCCACACCTTTAAGGAACTGGCAGCCCTGACGAAAGGGGTCTTGCTCTAAGAATGAGTGTGGAGAGGGACAAAACAGAAGAACTCAGCAGAGGGGGTGACCTTAAAAAGAGGGTAGGAATCAGGACAGAAGATAGATAAAAGGAGACCAGAGCCTTAGCCAGTTTTGCTCAGTGGACAGAGCATCAGCTCGCAGACTGAAGGGTCTCGGGTTCAATTCCAGTCAAAGGCACATACCTCAGTTGCAGGCTCCCAGCTCTGGTTGGGGGCATGACGACAGCAACCAATTAATGTCTCTCTCACATTGGTGTTTATCTCTGTCTCTCCCTTTCCCTCTAAAAATCAATGGAAAAATATCCTTGGGTGAGGATTTAAAAAGGGGGGGGGGTGGTTAAGGGGTGGGGAGGGAGACCAGAGACTTTAGAAGAGAACCAGAACCAAACTGGGTCATACAATTCCAAGAAGTAAAAAATGCTTAGACTTGTAAGCAGATAAGTGAAAGGCCACTGGTACCCTTAAAAAGCAATATGAGTGGGACCGAAAGCTGGAAAAACATCCTGGTGGAAGGTGTGGCAGGGGTGGCGTACCAGAGCCCAGACAGGCACCCTGATCTCCCTGGGCTGACTGAATGCAAGATCAGCCAGTAAAAACTTGCCTCCTTCCCCATTAGACGTCCATCTTGAAATCCAGCTGTCCACCTGGGCCACCCTGGGGAGAGCCCGTTTGAGCCAGGAGGAAAGAGCGTGGACTTCGGAGTCAGACAGGATTTTAATCCTTCCTCAAACAGAAACCATATGACTACAAGAAGAAAATTCAACCTCTATTTCTTTAAAATCGAACTACTACTACTTATTTCACAAGTTGGTTGTTTTTTTCTTGTAAGAACGAAAGTGAGATAAAATATGGCAGAGGTGTTCAGTAAATACCAAGTCCTCTAGAACAGTGGGTTGTTTAGCTATATTGCTCGGAAACTTTAGAGTTCTTCATAAATTTCCAGAAGCTGTTTTGAAGGTGTTGTTGGGGTGAGGTGGGTAGGGAGAGGGAACATGAGAGGAGGAGCTCAAGTTATCCATACCCCACTCTTACCAAAGTACTGGGATCCTATGGAAAGTTTTGCATAGCAAGGTTTCAGGATATTAATTCGGGATACAAAAATAAAATTGTATTCTTAGACACTATTAGCAATCAATTAGAAAATTTCAAAAATTTAAAAATTCTAATGTAGTAACAAAAACATAAAATACTTAGGAATAAATCCAACAAAAAACTATCTGAGACCTCTAGACTGAAAAAGATACAAAACACGGCTGACAATGGCAAGACATTTTTGTGATATAAAGTTCAATATTGCTAAGGTAGTAATTCTGCCCAATTTGTTCTTTAGAGTCAATGAACATCCAAATAAAATTCCAGCAGGCTTTTGTTTTTTATTTTTAGAACTTATATTAAAATGAGAAAAACCTTCAATAACCAAAATATGTCAGTTAGGGACTTTTGAGTAGCAGGCAGCAAGACTAGGTATGCAAGAGATTTATGGGGGGATGGTGGGAAACTAGGGAAGGTAAAAGGAAATGAAGCAGGAGTGGGCAAGGAAGCTATTAGACCAGTACAAGTCTGTCACCTGAGAACAGAGAGAAGGAAGAATTGTGTGGAAAGGGCTTTAGACGACAGTGTAATTGTGGGAGTTTGGGCCAGGAATGGGAAGTCCCCAAGCAAAGATTGTCTGTCTTCCAGGAAGAGTCCTGTATTGGAGGGAATGGGCTATCACTATTACCCCTGCCTTACTTATCATTGGTTAGGAGCTGGCCAAAGAAACATGGCCTTTCTGTGAACTTGGTAGTGAATTCTAGGGAGGAGCTATCAATTAGGCTCCCAATAGCAGGTTCTTTCAAGATATCTGAGCAGTGCATCTCCATGGCCACCATACAAAATAATTTCAAAAAAGAACAAAGCTGGAGAATTTATCTTCCAACTTACCAACTTTATCTCTATATGTCAAGACATACTATAAAGCTACAATAATCAAAACAGTTGGGTGTTGGCAAAAAAAACACAGACATAGACAACAGTATTGTTGATTACCAGAGGGAAAAGGGGGTGAGGGAGGTGGAAGAGGGAAAAGGAGGGATAACATCTCCATCACTCTTTTGTAATCCACCCTTCCTCCACCCCATCCCCAGACAACTACAGATGTGCTTCCTGTCATTACTGATTAGTTTGCATCTTTTAGAATCTTATGTCATTGTGATGATACAGTTTGTACTTTTTACTATCTGGCTTCTTTCCTGGCACATTGATTTTGAGATTTATTTATGTTGTTCATATTAGCAGTTTGTTCCTTAATATTGCTAAGTAGTATTCTATTGTATAATTAAATGACAGTTTATCCCTTCACTGCTACTGAACATTTAAGTTGTTATCTAGTTGTTGACTTCAAATAAGACTACCATATACACTGAGTGGCCAGATTATTATAATCTCTGAATGCATAATAATCTGGCCACTCAGTGTATATCCTATATGATAAAAGGCTAATATGTAAATTGTCCCCTTAACCAGGAGTTCAGCCAACAGGCAGGCCCCGCCAACTGCCCATGTCCCCTCCCCCTGGCCAGGCTGTCTGGACCCCATCCATGCACAAATTCATGCACAAATTCATATACTGGGTGGCCAGATTATTATGCATTCAGAGATCATAATAATCTGGCCACTCAGTGTAAATATATATTTGTATAGATTATGTACATATACATGTATATATATTTAGCATATATACACTAAAACATAACATTGTACATCTTGAATATGTGAGGCTTATTGTATGTCATTTATGCCTCAATAAAGTGATTTTAAAGAGATGTGAGATGGGAGATGGGATCTGATGTATAATGCAACCCCATTTGTACAGTAAATATACTGAAACAGTGCCCTAGAAGAAATTTAGGGAGAAGTGAGTCTGGTACTTTATTTAACATCTAACATTTCCCCTAGGCTGGGGAAGGAAGTGGAAGAAGGAGCAATGCCTAGTGCTAATCAGCTGTCGCATTAAAACCCCCTGAGCGCTCCTGACTGCTGAGTGGGGCTCCACACCAGAGGACCCTTCTCTGTGTTGGGGGGCAGGCAGCCCAGCTACTTGGGCGGTTGGCCAAAGCATCACATAGGGCGGTGCTCAAAGGGGACTGTGCTTGCCCTTTGATGCACTCGTCACCACATTGAAATTCTTAATTTATCTTTGAATGTGGGTTTTATAAGTGAAATCTAATGGAACTTTGGATGCACTGGGAACTCAGACCCTTGGCTCACACAGGGCCTCCTCTCCTGCCCGGAGTTCTGAGCTGCTGGCTCCTCCTCGGAGCCAAGGGAACACTGCAACCTCCGCCAGGCTGGGTAGGGCTGGGCCCACAGCCAGGGGACTGAGTCACAGGGTGCTACCCCCTCCCAGTTGGCACTCCCCCCTCCCCCCACACACACCCAGGCACCTGTGAGAGCCGGAGCAAGAACCCCTGTACCCTGGGAAGTACAACATTAAATGGCAAATAAAACACATCATGACAGTGGAGAGAAAGAGTATGGGAGAAGGGAAAAGGCTTTTTCCTGCTTTTTGAACAAGGGGTTCCCCATTTCCATTTTGCCCTGGGACAGGAAAATTCTGTCATGAAGCAGGCTGCTTGAGAAAGACCACACACTTTCCCCACCCGCCAGGTATGCTCAGCATTCCAGCCATGGGTTGCCACAAGTAGACGAGGACCTGGTCTGATTTTGCACTCAAATGCTTCCAACCACCCCAGGGGAAAGATTTGGCTCAAACTACCCGGCCTAGCAGTGGGAGAGGCAGAAACGTTTGCATGAAAGTCTGGAATATAGGGCTGGCTTGCTCTCCTCTGGAGCAGCATGTGTATTCAGGTAGAGACAGGACAGTCCTGCTCTCATAAGATTCTTCTGGATGCAGACCTCCCTGTTCTGATTTCCTCTCCAGTGTGGAATAGGGGTGAAAGTCCCAATTTGGTGTTTTGAAAAGTCACCATGACAACAGCCAAGTCCAATCAGTATAAAATGTATCAAGCTCACTTAACGTGTTTTTTCACAAATATGATTCAAAAATATTTTTAATAAAGATTTCACATGTCATGTTTTGAATGGGAAAGAATTAAAATGTGACATACGGTAGCCCTAGCCAGTTTGGCTCAGTTGATAGAACATTGGCCCGTGGACTGAAGAGTCCTGGGTTCGATTCTAGTCAAGGGCATGTACCTTGGTTGCAGATTCCCAAGGCCTGGTCAGGGTGCGTGCAGGAGGCAACCAATCAGTGTGACACATTGATGTTTCTTTCCATCTCTCCCTTTCCCTTCCACTCTCTGAAAATCAATGGAAAAATAGCCCCAGGTGAGGATTAGCAAAAATTTTTTAAAAAGTTACATAAACAGACCAGTAAATAAATTTTTACTGTTTTAGATCGTATTTTTTCCAAAATCTATATTCTGTGATGTTTCAAAAGTATATCTTGATATGAATTTGATGCTACAGATTAAGCCCTATAGAACTGATTCAAATTTAGCAGCAAATTTTAGTTCTCTAGTGTTGTTTGTTTGTTTGTTTTAACTCTGGCATATCTTGATCAAGTAAGTCTCCATGCTATTATTTCAAGTCCATGGCCTTGAGAGAGTAATCACCAAGTTTTAATACCTTGGATTTCTTTTTCTGAATGAATAAAGGCTTCTAGTCAGAAAATAATCCAGGTACAATAAAAGGGAAGAGGGAACCTGTGTTTGCCCAGGCCCCCCAGAGATTAATTGCACCTCTTTGATTTGTCAGTTCTTTGCCTCCGGCTTTCTCCACCCAGTCCAGGTTAGCTTTAAAGCTTACTCTAAAAGGGCAAGAACAGATAGGAGTTCCACACATCTGTTCAACTCATGGATTTAGAAGTAAAAATAAACTTGGAAAGTTCCATTAAAGGAGTCAGGGTGTGATAGAAATTAGGGACTAATCCTTGACTCCATGGGCTGGAGAAGGAACTGGCAGAAGCTTGTCTACTGCTATTACATGAGGAGGGAAGGGCTTTTCCTTCCGCCCAGCCCTTCTCTAAGGCAGGATAAAGCAGTCTAGCCTTAAGGGCATTGGCTGGGGAATAAGGAGGTCCGGGTCCTGAATGATTGTCAATAACTAGTGTGAGATCTTGAGTGCATAATTTAACCTCTCAGGAGATGCCAGTGTTTGCCCTGCTCTATCAGCATACTAGTGTATGCAGTGCCTCTTGATGAGACGAAAGCATTGGGCACATACTGTGATGTGTGAGAGCATTGCCACGTATCTTGCTCTTTGCTACTCTCCGAGACCGGCAGAGAAGGGTTGGGTCTGGCAGTTTTTTGCAAAGTGAAGGCTAAGTCTTTCCTCAGCTGCGTCTGAGTGTGCACCTGCGCACACTTAGGAAGAGAACGGGCTAACTGCATCTTTGCACAAAGAAGACCAGCTATTTTCCTCACTGTTGGGGAAACTAGATTTATCAAGACTGATCACACGGGTAGCCGGGCACACGACTCATCGGGCATCAGGGTTCTTAAGTTCAAAGAGCTACAAAGTTTAGGCGGTAACAATAGGAATGGAGGGTACTGCCCTGTTGAAAGGGACACCAGACCATGGCCACAAGGGGATGTGAGTCCAGCGCGGCCAGATCTCCTGAGTTTTCTCAAGAGACACCTGAAATCTGGACTTTTAAAATTTAAGATATACAAATTCTTGAATAAGGGCAATGAAAGCAAATTTGAAGGATAGTGTAATCCAAAATGAGACAAGTTAGCAGGCTGAGTAGGTGGTGAATGACAGAAATTCCAGTTAAGACATGGAAGCACAACAGTCCTAAGCCCTGCCTCCTTCAGAGAGAGCTGAGAGGAAGCAGGCCCTGGCAGGTCTTTATCCCACAAATAGGTCTCCTGCCTCAGCCTCTCCTCTCCTCTCTCCTCCTCCCTTGGACCTAAGGAGATTTTCTCTCTGTTAGCAGAAGGTGAAAATCATGCTCCTGCCCTGGAAGGTGGCTCCATTGATTGGAGTATTATCCCATACACCAAAAGGGGTGTGAGTTTGATTCCAGGTCAGGGCACATACCTAGGTTGTGGGTTCGATCCCTAGTCGAGGCACATATGGGTGGCAATGGATTGATGTTCTTTCTCACATTGATGTTTCTCTCTCTCTCTCTCTCTCTCTCTCTCTCTCTCTCTCTCTCTCTCTTCATCTCTTCCTGCCTCTCTCTCAAAAATTAATAAAAACATATCCTTGCATGAGAATAAAAAAATAGTCTTGCTCCTGGTAACCCATTCCTTTTCCCAAAGCCGTTATTGTAGCCAGTCCTTGCCCACACTTACAGGCCTGGATTTTGAAACTCAAAAGCCAGGAAAAGATTTGTTCCTTCTGCGTTCTGATTCCCTGAGGCAATGAAAAGTGCTCAGCTAACTACTGAGAAGAGGGGATAAAGGATAACAGGTAATACTAGCTTACCACACCCAGCCCAGGCTTATGCTAGAGGAAGGATCACTGCATACAGTCTCATGGCTTGAATGGGGTGGTATGCTTGCCACATTAGGACTAGTTTGGGACAGCTAGGTGTCCAGGATTCATTGCAGAAAAGGAGACTGGAAAGGCAGATGAAACAAAACTCAATATAAAAAAATTTTTTAATTAGCTCAGATGTATTATTTTTGTTAAGTTAGTAACCCAGTTCTGCATCTGTTCTGTGTAATTTCTCACCCATGTACTTGAAAGTGACATAAAGGGCTTCAGAAAGCATGATCTGGAAACCATGCCCATCCTAATTTGAGTGGTCTTAACCTCTACAAAGGTGCCATTTGGAGGTATACATAAGCCCCGACTTCCCCGAGGCCACAGCTGCCACCAAGCCTTCTTGTTATTCCAAGGACTGCTACTGCTTTCTGCCTACCCTTCCCCCATTCCAGTACCCTTCTCTATTTCCCTAGGCTTTCCCAAATTATTCTTCTTCCCCAGTAATCCTCTCAACTTTCTCTCTTCCCCTGAGGACCCTGTTCTCCTGTCTGCACTCTCAAGTAGAGAATGAGTTTTCAATCATAAATCCCCGCCCCCCATTTTAGTATTGAGCCCTAGGGATGGTATCTTCCAGAGTGCTGCTACCCCTGGACCCTTAATCTATTTTTCTAAAATACTGAAAACTCTTTGAGGGTGGGATGGTGGGCAATAAGAGATTGCCCAGAACCAAAGGACTTTAGTATTTTACCCATCACCCTCTTCTTCAGGCTCTTACCTGTCCCACACTTAACTCCTTGGAGTCTTATTCCTACATCATGGTGTCTAAGAAGCTCTTCTTATTACCCCAGGTAAACCTACTCTCTCACATCCCCCCACAGTACTTTTATTTATAGCCAGTTCCATACATAACACAAGTGTTTGTGTAGTGGACTCTCTCAAGGCATTGTGCCATCAGTGATTAAATAGATAGTTCAAACTAGAACAGTTGAAAAAATCATAAATTTAAAGATAGTTGGCATGGCTCAGTGGTTGAGTGTCAACCTATGAACCAGGAGGTCATGGCTTGGTTCCCGGTGAGGGCACATGCCAGGGGTGCAGGCTCAATCCCCAGTGTGGGGCATGCAGGAGGCAGCTGATCCATCATTCTTATCATTGACTAGAGGCCTGGTGCACAAAATTCATGCACTGGGAGGGTGGGGGGCTGTCCCTTAGCCCAGCTTGCACCCACTCCAATCTGGGATCCCTCTCACAATCAGGACTGCTGGCTCCCAACTGCTTGCCTGCCTGCCTTTTTGATTGTACCTAACTGCTTCTGCCTGCCAGCCTGATCACTCCCTAACCACTCCCCTGCCAGCCTGATTGATGTCTAACTGCTCCCCTGCCAGCCTGTTTGCCCCCAACTTCCTTCCTCTGCTGGCCTGGTCCCTCCCAACTTCCCTCCCCTACTGGCCATCTTGTGGTGGCCATCTTGTGTCCACATGGGGGCAGGATCTTTGACCACATGGGGGCAACCGACTTGTGTGCTAGAGTGATGGTCAATCTGAATATTACTCTTTTATTAAATAGGATAGAGACCTGAGGTATGGGTGGAGGCAGCTGGTTTGTCCTGAAGGGTATTCCAGATCAGGGTGGGGGTTCCTTTGGGGGGATGGGGTAGCCTGAGGAAGGGGCCTATGATGGTTTGCAGGCTGGCTAAGCCACCCGGCAACCCAGGTGGAGGCCCTGGTATCTGGGATTTATTTATCTTCTACAATTGGAATGTTGTAGCCTGGAGCAGAGCCAAGCCTCCTGCTTGCTCCCTGGGAGAAGCCATTTCTGTTGGAATTTATTTCTCTTGTATAATTGAAACTTTGTAGCCTTAAGCAGAGGCCTGAGCTGACCAGGGTGTGCGGAAAGCATGGCTTCCTCCATCACTAGGAAAACACAAGCCTCCCTCTTGCTCTCACTGTGGCTACAACCATCTTGGTTGTGGTTAATTTGCATACCTGCTCCTGATTGGCTAGTGGGTGTGGCTTGTGGGTGTAGTGGATTGGTGGTTAATTTGCATATTACTCTTTTATTAGATAGGATAGATAGGACTAGAGATCCATTGCAAGAAGATTCCTGCAAGAATAGAGCTTCCTGCGGCCTGAGCAAAGCTCCCTCCCTTCTCTGCTGCCTCACTCCCTTCTCCACTGCCTCGCTTCCTTCTCTGCTGCCTTGCTTCCTTCTCTAATGCCTCCCTTCCTCTCCTCTCCTTTCTGCCTTGCTCCCATCTCCTCTGCCTTGATCCCTCCCTTTTCCCCCGCCCCACTTACTTACTTCTCCACAGCTTTGCTCCCTTCGGCAGTGCGTGGCTTCCTTCTACGCCATCTTCAGTGTGTAGGTATGCAAATTAACCACTAATTTGGTTGCGCTCATTTGCATACATGCTCTGACTGGCTTGTGGGCATGGCTTGTGGGTGTAGCGAAGGTATGGTCAATTTGCATATTACTCTTTTATTAGATAGGCTGTTTCTATCTCTTTCTCCCTCTCCCATCCTCTCTGCAATTAATAAAAAATATAGTTTTAAAAAGGCATAAATTTATTATATTTCCTTGACTTATAATTAAGCAAAGCATCTTCTCATCTTTTTACATTTTTAACAAGTTTTAGTGAAACATGTTAATGCTCTCTACTCATTTCTCTTATAAGATTTATATAAAGGTCCTAGATAATCCTGGGCTGCTCCTTACTTTGGTTTCAGAGTAAACAATCTCTGAACCCCAAACGGCCTGAGACACTACCTCTGAGCTTCTAAGTGATTCATATTCTGAAGGCCCACAGTAATCTCACTCCAGCTCAGCTGGATCTAATGAACTTCTTTGCAACTTATCTGTGTTTTAGTAATGTATGCTATTAAAAGGGGTCAGGTATTTTTAATCACACTGGACGCATATTATAACATGGCTTATTTAGCTCTTATATACTCTAGATTGGCTTACAGAGGCTTTTTCATAGTTAATGCTTTTCCTAAATGCTTTTCCTAAAAGCCCTTTAGGACAATGTCTCTGTGAAAACTCTCAAAAAAAATTTCTGAATTCATATGTTAAACCATCACCAAGGGCACTTTGCCATCTAGTTTCACAGAATTCTAATGACTTCATGTGGCTGGAAAGACTGTCTCCTTGGGAGTCAGTTCATGATTTTCATCTCACTAATCTGAGCAGGGTTGACCCCTTTGCTGTTTCACCTTCATAATTTGCATACTCCTTTCCTGTCATTATTTTTATTTGTGTTGTCTCTCTCTAGCTGTATCATAAGCTCCTTAAAGGCAGAGATACTATTCTTAGTGTCCTTCCTACCTGCCTCCCACACTCACACACACTCATACTGGAATCCTAAACCCAGGCTTTGTGTTTAGTTGAAGTTCAGGGTTCTAGAAAATGAATGAATTATATACAGAATTGGGATCATTTTCCCCCCAAAAAATGCATCACCTGTCTTTGCCCACACTGAAGCCCTCAGCCTCTTTTCTGCCCACTCCTACTGGCTCCCTATAGTTTCTCTCCATCTGTCTGCCATTTCCCTCCACATCTACAATGCTTTCCAATCTGCTGCAACCTTGGCACCTGCACCATTACTCCCTCTTTTGACTCATTCTTAAGTTGCTAGTCAGGCTAGTTCCAGAGTTTAGCACTCTTCCATCTGGATAACTGGAATCTCCTGTCCTGATAACAGCGCATCCCACCCTCCAACCCAGGGTGCTGTCTCCCTCCGCAAAGGAGATGGTTGTCTTGGAACCAAAGGAAGCTATGTGCAGCGACCAATTCACCTCCTAAAACCTTCCTTGAAACTGAGGTAAATAGTATGTTCTCCCTCTCTCTGGGTTATTTGCTTATATATATATTTTTGCACATGGCCCAAACGCTGCAGCTATCTCCCATTATTCTTAAACTTAAGTGTTAGCCAGAAATGGATGCTTGTGGACTGTGTACACCTTATTCTTCATTTTTAAAAAGTGTTTTGTATGTTGTTTTATGTTTTTTACTTTGGTTATTATTTCACAGATGTTCCTGATGATAGTAATCCTAAGTCCTAACTCTGCCTAGCACAGATCTCTGGGTGCTGTCACTAAGCTCTATCTTCTCTACTGATCGCATCAACCTCTGCATGGTGGGAGGGCAGGGATCATTAGCCCCATTTTACAGATGCACAATCTGTGGCTGGCAGAGAGATCTTGTAATTTTCCTACACTTGCATGTTTTTAAATGATTGTAGTGGGTGGAGGTGAAAGTACTTAACCCACAGCTTCCTAAACTGTCCCACTTTCAAGCTTTTGTCAAATTTGTCATGAGCAGCATTGGCAGCAGCCAGCGTTGGTTCCTTGGACATTTGGTCTCCATTTCAGTTGACTCCCCTATTTTTTTTTATTTCAACTCTTCTCATTGAATAAATCAGATTTACATTTTAAACAGAAACCACTCTTTACAGCTGTGTTAGTTGCTATAAATCTTTGTAACAATTTCAGCAAGCAGCTGCATATATTGAGCACTGGCTTGTTAGCCCTTCTGCTAGCACTGGGAGGCTGGCACAGGCTGGGAGATGTGGGGGATGGGGTGGAGAAAGGAAGGAAGGCCTGGAATCCAGCCCAAGCGCCACTGAAGGGGGTGCCTTTTTCAAAGTTTAATCTCCCAGAGATGGCTTTTTCTAAATCACACAAATGAGCTGCACAGGAGCTCCAGCCAGGCAGGGACTACCTCCTTGGAAGTCAGTTCCTGATTTTCATCTCACTCCTCTGAGCAGGGTTGACCCCTTGGCTGTTAGGATATACTCTAACCTGAGAGTCAAGCCACATACTTAAAAGTAGCTGGGTGGCATTGAAATAAAGACCTTCTAGAGATGTCACCAAGGATGCACACCAAGTGCTAACTGTGGTTGGGTGGCGGGGGCAATAGAAGAAAAGCAAAGGCAGGAGAGTTGACTGGGCTGAGGACATCTGGAAAGCTTTGGGGAGAAGAGACAGTGATTTAAAAAGCATGCAGTTCTGGCTAAAAGCAGGGAAGTATAGTCCCATCCCCTGGCAGGGCTCTTTAGGGAAGTCCTAACTAGTGATTGTTCAAGGAGCTTCTAGGCCTTCGGGAGTAGGTGCGCTATAAAATGTTAGCTACCCAGTACAAAGGAGAGGAGAGGGAAGAAAACAAGAGGCAACGGAAAGGATGAGTGTGCTTCTGAGCCACAGTAGCTGAGGAGCATGGGTGAGCTGCTGCTAGTTTCTGAACTTCAATATTATAGAAGTATTTACCTCCTAGACTTAGTGTAACAATTAAGTGAGACCATTACCTACAAAGTGCTTAGAACAGGCCTGGCACACAGTAAGTGCTCAATATGTGTTAGCCATTATTATGATCACACAAGCATATAAGTATATGCATGTATGTACTGCTATGTACACATATGCACACACAAAATGCCTGTTGTGATCCACAAGTAGTATTAGCACCATAGATTGAGAGTTGTTATATTCTAAGAGACACCATGAAAGGTCAGGGAAAGAGGACTTGACCTTCATGTGTTGCTGTTTTTTACAAGGTTTTACACTTTGGTATAACATTTAGAGGAAAATATTACACTGAAAATAATGCTGTTTGGGACTGACCTTGGTTCCTTGGGCTCAGGCACTGAAGCACCATGTCTAAGAAGCCAAGACCTATTTGGATTCCTCGGGTCATGGCATGGAGGCAACCCAAGAGCCAACAACAGTCTTTTGAGCTAAATCCTTCTCAAGGTGCTTGTGGTTCAGGCCCTGGGGGTCATAGAAGACCAGTTTAATTGCTAAGGGAAATTTCCAGTGGCTTTCCTCATCCTTACAGAATCATCACCTGCTCTGCATTCCCTCCAATTGAAGGGAACACAATGGCCTGTATTGCGTCTAGCCACAAAATGTAGGAAGTTGAGGCCGTCAGTCACCCCAAGTTCCAAACAGTGAAGTTAGGACTTTTGGGCAAGTTACTTGATCTCTCCATATCTATAAAATAGACATAAAAAGAAAATCTTCACTGGACTATGGAGGCTTAGCTGTAATGAGGTGAAGGTTGGCATTCAATACAAGGTAGACCTTCCAGTTATTATGAGCTGCAACTACTGTAGTATTGATGCTGCAGGCAGAGCGAAGGGGGTGGCAGCTGCTGAAAGCACATTTAAAACTCACATATACAGTAATTCAAGTGACCATACAATTTATTGTCTAAATCACAGGGCACTTTTGAGAGTAATGGGAGTGCTATTAAGAATGGAGTTGGTACCACCTTGGGTAAATCAGTCCATGCCTCTTTACACACACCCCACTGCTCATCTCCAAGGCCAAGCTATCTGACTACACCTCTTTCTTCAAAACCATAGTTTTTAGTGAAATACTTTTCTCCTTCTTTATGTCTTTTGTCCTTTGAAGGATTTTACCATTATGGTTAGCAATCCCTTACTGGGGAATAAACATGTGTTAGCCATTGTACTTGGTACTTTATGGAAGTGAGCTCTAAAATCCTCAACCACTGTGGGATAGATGCTGCTTCCCATCACATACCTATGGAACCTGAGGCTCAGGAAGGTTACGAGCCTTATAAATGGTATATTGGGGATATACCATGTAGGCTAAAGCCTATGACCTTTACTGGATCAGACGTATAGAGGTGAGCCCACAAGGATTTATGTGGGGCCCTCACTCCCACCCCACACCTGCTGGGGTTACAGTGTGGATGCCGAGGTGTACACCTTCCTCCCATGTATACATTAATTCCCAAACACTCAGGTTAGAGAAGTGGGCTGAAGACCATTGGCTGCTCTCTGATTTTCATAGAAATGGGGGCTTCATAAATATAGATTATTAAACCTACCCTCAGTTTCTTTGTCAATGGAATCTTGTGCAATTTTCATAAGAACTAAAGATTATATGGCTGAGCTGGCAACAGATTTTATCATTTTTTTCCATTTTAGTTATTCTCAGAGTTGGGGGTAGAGAGCAGTATCTCTAGACCCAGTGCTCTTTATTGAAAAGCTCTTTCAATGATGCTCATGCCTGTTTCTGCCCTGGTGAGACACACACACTGCCTTACCCACTAAGTGTCTGTTGGCAGAAAACATTAACTCTGTCTGGTTCCATGGGAGCAAAGCTAGGGCTCCCATAAAACTGGAGAATGCTATGCAGAGTTCAGCTGAATTATTTGGGCAACTTTATCATTTGTGGGGCCATAATTTTTAGGAGGATAGTTCCAGTGATATAAGAAAATGACTGCTTCTTGCAGCACTGGCCTGAGTGTAAAAGCTCTTTGGCAAGCACATTTACTCAACCACCATTACAGAGCCTGTCACCTACAGGGTGTTAGTCCTGAAGTAATATCATTACATTCATCACGTCCTAGCAAATGGAAAGTTTCCTCTGCACCTGCTGGCTGATTTCTTAGGATCACTGATAATAGCTTCCATGTAAAATTTGCGATCAATAGCTGGTGGGTCACAATGTTTGTCTCAACTAAATTGGGCCTTGGGGATAGTTTCCATCCAGGGGGTTAGGGGCTTCCGAACTTCTAACAGTGGCATTGATGCCACTCTTGAGGAGTGGGAATACCAGTAAGTTTCCCTCCCCACCCACTTAACAAACATAACAAACTGAAAAAATATCTATTCTGAAATATTCTGTTGAGTTACTTTAACTGGAGTTTATGGAGATAAGGGTCCCACATTGTGATCCATGTCATGAGTGACTCATGAGAAATAGTGGAAGTCAATTCAGGTGAGCACACCTGCTGTGGGATCAGTCCCCCTCTTCATGTCCTTGACAGGTCAAGAAACCATGGAAACATACAGCCAGCTGTTCCAGATAACCTCAGCACAATCAAAAGTCTGCCCCAATTCCTAGACTAATGCCTGCAAAATTTGGAAAAAGGGAGTTTTCCCATGTTAGGTAAGAGCATTGTCCTCTTAATTATCATAGTCTTTGTATACACTCATTTCCTGGAATAAATCGCCCCTTTGATCTTCTTTCTGGAAAATATTTTTAAGAGTTAGCTTAAGGGGGCACCTAACTTCATCTGGGAGAGATTTCCTGTTACATACTCCCATAGGACCCTGCCTGCTCCTTTTGCTAAACCTTATCTCATTTTTACTTCTTAGTTATTTACTCCTTACTACTTATTACTAGTTCAAGGCCTGCCTTCACTACTGAGTTGTGAGCCATGCCCTACACCTGGCACAGTATCTGGCACGGACGCCCTCTGAAAGCATGTGGCGCTGCACCGTGCAGAAGAATCTGGTCCCCTGGATGTGGAATGCTTCCCTAAGCTGAAGATGCTTCTTTCTCTTAAGAGGAGTTCACTTTCAATTTCAAGGACTCTTCGCTTCTGCTTTGCTACTAACTCCAGGAGAATTAGAAGGAAATTTGAGCAAAATTGTGCCTGCCATTTATATCCCATTATAGTTTATATAGATACTAGTGGCCCAGTGCACAGATTCATGCACATTGAAATTAGAAGAAATATTTTTAATATCGCTATTCACCCTTTCTCTACAATAAAAGTGTCAGAGATGAAAGAAAATTAATAAATATATATGAAAATATATAAATTGATAACATGATACAACAACAAAGACATGATATAAAAAGAACAAAAACTTGATATACAAACAACATCAATAAAAACAATGAGTGATAAAATTGATTAACTTATTCTAACATCTCCCTGTATACCACATTAACAATAAAAACACTTTCAGAGTGCTTGACTAGTGATTTCCATTGTGATGAAGTATTTACAACTTTAATGCCACACGCTCTTCTAACTTGAGAGAAAGCAACATATAAACTGACCATGTCTGAAAATGGGTTCAGGTAGGAATATTCCTACTCTGCCTAGAGTTTTTCTTTGTGATTTATTAATAGTCTTTGCAAATGCTGGCATCACAGGAAACTGTCTTCAAATTAAATGGGAGGCCGGTGTCAGATGGGCACAAATCAGTTCTTGGAATCAGAACATCTCCTTCCACAGGTCCTATTAATACTTCAGCTTTGATTATGTTAGGTCACAATCTTTTGATAATAAATTTAGTACCATCACAAAGACCCCATTTACTTAAGTTTTCTCAGTAGTGTGATGATTGCACCTACTTTCAATTTTAATTTATGACACGGCATTTCCAAAAGAGTAATGCCATTAAGAAATTCAATGGGGCCCTAATTGGTTTGACTCAGTGGATAGAGCATAGGCCTGCGGACTCAAGGGTACCAGGTTTGATTCCGGTCAAGGGCATGTACCTTGTTGCAGGCACATATCCAGTAGGGAGTGTACAGGAGGCAACTGATTGATATTTCTATCTCCCTTCCTCTCTGTAAAATATCAATAAAATATATTAAAAAAAAGAAATTTGATGGGAAAATTTTCATTTTCAGCATCATCCACTGAATTGATGGAATCTTCACTCAAATAGGTGTGAAAATCTCCATCGAGTATATCCAAAATTTCTTCATTTAATTTATAAATTTACTCATTTTTTGGGCAAAGGATTGCATGTTTACATGATATACTATTTCCAAAGGTAGCTTCAATAATAGATCCATTACAAATCATTTCATGAAAGATTTCAATATCTATTCCAAGAGCTATATATATATATGTTGTGCATGTGAGAGTCAATGTTTATTTTTAAACTGTTATTGCTCATCATATGTACCGGCTGGTCAGTTGGTCGGAAGGATGGTCAATCACTTAGCCATATATACTAGGGGCCCAGTGCATGAATTTGTGCAGCTTGAAAGGAACTGTGGGTCATGAGGCTGCAGAGGCCACAGGGGTGGGTCTTAGCCCATCCTCCACACTGCCGCTGGCCCCTCCTGCCACAGTCCCAGTCCCTTCTCTGCCAGCAGGCCCTGCTCCCACTGTTGCCACTCCCAAGCACCGACTGCACCAGCCCCACTCGCTCCTGCTGACAGTGCAGAGCAATTGAGGCTGGTGCCAGCAGGTGCAAGTGGCAGCTGCTGCACTGATCATCCCTCAGGAGCAGGAGGAAGGTGGAGAAGCCCTCAGGGGTGATCAGGGCCACCAGCTACTGCTTGCACTGCTGATGGCGCTGAGCAATCAGGACCAGCACCGGGGAATCAGGACCAGTGCTGGGAGCCAGCAGTGGGTTCAGGTGGCACAGTTCCAGCACTGGCTACAGGTGTGAGCGAGGCTGGTGCCAGAAGCAGGTACAAGTGCCAGGTAGGACTGCACAGTGCAAGGGCAAAGAATTTTCAGAAACCACCAGAAGTTCACCCTGATGACAGCAACCAGTGCCCTGCCTTGGTCTAGTGCCCCTACTCACCTGCTCCACCATCCCACCACAGCTGACACCCACCATGTTCCACACATGCCCCTTGGTGGTCAGTGCACATCATAGCAACTGGTTGTTTGGTTGTTCTAGTTATTCCGCCATTTGGTCTATTTGCATATTACCCTTCTATTAAATAGGACTAGTGGCCCAGTGCACAAAATTATGCACATTAAAAGGGAATTAAAGGAAATATTTTAATATTCTCTATAATAAAAGTATCAGAGATGAAAGAAAATTAGTAAAATGTATATGAAAACCTCCCTCCTGTCAGAGTCTGGGGTATGCTGCAGGACCCAGAATCAAGTCCCCACCCATTCACATATGCTTCAAAATCACAGGAGATCCAGACCTGGCCATCCCCACCCCCATCAAGCCCCTCCAGGCAGGGGGCACAGCCTCAGGTTCTCCAGCCCAGAGCCGGGTGGGAGATGCAGCCTCAGGTCAGGTCCCCCAGCCTGGTGCCAGGTGGTGGGCGAAGTCTCAGGTCCCCCATCAAGCCTCACTGGGCAGGAGTTGTAGCCTCAGGTCCCCCACCTTGGCCAGGTGCCACTCAGCCTCAGGTCCTTACTGACCGGTCATCATATGACTGTATCCTGACCAATTTGCATATTATCCTATTATTAGATAGCTATTTTATCTATGTTATGTCAAGGCAAGGATATTTCTATTATCTCCATGTTACTGGCAAGGAAACTGAAGTCTCAGGGTGCTGTTGTAACTTGCCCCAAATCTCACAGTATGGGGCAGAGCTGTAAAGTGAATTATTGCCTACTAATGATACAACCATATGCCATAAAAACTGTAACGAGAAAAATATAGAAAAAAAGAGGAAAAAACTTTAACAAGGCTGATGATGTCTTACTTCCAAATTCCAACTGGTAACAGATCATTCGAGCCTGTTTCAAATGTCACTTATTAAGGATTCACCCAGGTGGAGGCCAAGGCAAGATGCTGGGAGCAGCTGTGGAGCCAAAACGGGGCGGGGGACTCGCACTGCAGCTGGGTCGGAGCCAAGGAGCTGCCGCTGCCAGGCTAGGGAGGGCCGGCGCCCGGCCGAGGCGACGTTGGGCTATGAGTTCCGCCCAGGCATCTTCCAGGTGTCCTGGGCCTGCAGCCTGGTCATTCGGACTATTTTATCTACAGAAAGGGAAGGGCACTAACCCAGGCCCACCAGGAGTCCAGAAGATACACTTTGGAGATGAGAAGCCTGCAGACCTGGAAGAGGCAAACCCGTTCTCCTTTAAAGAGTTTCTGAAGAACAAGAACCTCAGCCTGCTGGAGGACGCGGCCAACAGCAGGCTCCACATGCAGGAAGCCACGAGGCACTCCCCGGGCCTCGACTGCAGCTCTCCGCCCTCCCAGCCTGTGCGCTTCTGCCTGGAGTTCCAGGAGCCGTTTTTCCAGGACCCAACGAGGCCTGGCGACCTCCTAGACAGGATGAGGATGAGGACGGGTGGAATGGCGCCTACCTGCCGTATGGAGTGGAGCAGACCCACTCTAGGGTCTCAGCCAGCGCGTCACCCTGCAGCACATTTCCTCCTCCAGCCCGTTGGAGCTGGCAGGGCCCGAGTCCCTGCCCCTGGGGACACTGAGTGACTACGACTCCCAGGTCTCTCCCGTGGCGAGTCCCAGTACAGACTTTGCCACCTACAGAGAGTGTCTAGGGGACAGGCACCTGTGGACACTGCAGATCCGCTACAAAGCACTGAAAGATGAGAACTCGAAGCCTAGGAGGAAGCTGACGGAGGTGCAGAGCTTCTCGGAGACGCAAACCGAGATGGTGAGGACGCTGGAGCGGAAGTTAGAAGCAAAAATGATCAAGGAGAGTGACTACCACGACCTGGAATCTGTGGTCCAGCAGGTAGAGCAGAAACTGGAGCTGATGGCCAAACGTACAGTAAAGGCGGCAAGTCACGTCGTGAAACTGAAACAAGACGTAAGCTTGCTCCAGACGCAGGTCTGCAACTTCAGGAGGGAGAATGAGGCCCTGCGCTCTGGCCAGGGCGCCAGCCTGACGGTGGTGAAGCAGAACACGGACGTGGCCCTGCAGAATCTGCGCATGGTCACGAGCAACGCGCACACCTCCATCAAGCAGTTGGTTTCCGGAGCCGAAAACACTGAACCTTGTTGCTGAGATCCTTAAATCTTTAGGCAGAATCTCTGAAATCAAGGAGGTGGGGGAGTTGGAGTCTTGAGAAGCTTCTAGCTCGCAGCTCTGATTACATCCTGCAGTCACCTTTCCCTGGATGTGAAATGCCATTGTGTCTTTAAATGCGCAGTCTTCCCGGTAAAGCTTTTTATTGCGAGATGCTACTTTCATGACTGAGAACAGTATTTCTAGCTCCGAGGCGAGAGCAGTGGAGCTGGTGAGCATCCCTGACGTTTCTGTCCATGCAGCTCTTGCTCTGGGGTGAATCCCGGCAGTAAGACATGACCCACTGGAAGACCTGGTTATAAAAGCCACCGTTGGTTCTATGTGCTGAACATGGGAACAGCAGTTCTGTGATACGAGTCTTCCATTCTTATTCCAGAACACTCACTCTAGGATAAGTTTGATCAATTGTCCTTGATTTCACAAGTAAAGGAAAACGCTAAATGAGCCAAAATCAAATGATTGCCTTGGACAGGGCCTTGTGCCTTTTCGCCTTTGCTCAGTGCCCCTCTGGCTCAGTCCTCGCCAGCAGCCTTCACGGGGCGGCCCTGCGACTGGTAGCCTGAGTGTGGGCACCCACCCCATGTGCTTGGATGCTGCTGTCCTCCTGTAGGGACCAAACTTGGCATGGATTCTACACTGTGAAGCCATCGAAACGCACCTCTTTAGGGGGCCTCAGGTTTGAAAAAATGTTTTGGATGGGGGGTTTTGATACATGTTCTAAGCGCCTTTTATATAATGAAGTCTAATCCAGAGGACGTGCAGAGCCTCCTGATAGCCCTAGTCTCCCACTGCCATCCCAGCTGCTTCTGACGGAGGAAGGCATGACGTGCACTCAGTGCCTTGTGGTTGTTTCCTGCAGATGTTATTTTTTAAAATAAATGTTCCCTCCTATTCAGATTGTCAGCTTTCTTAATAAATTCTAAAATGCAAAAAAAAAAAAAAAAAAAAGGATTCACCTATCGCCTCTCTGTAAGCTACCCTGCCTTACAGAAATTTTGATTATTTTATTGGAATTCTCATGCCTGGCCAAAATCTCCCATGTTCTCTATTCTACCCATTCTCTAAGAAGCCATTTCTATGTGTTTGCCTTTCTGCTTGCTTCTTTTTCTCCAACTGGGACACCAGCCTGCATATCTAATCTGTGTTTGCTCATCTGAGTCTCCGAACATATCTCTTTTTTTTACCCCTGAAGCCTCCCCTGATCACATATCTCAGCTTCAGAGCCCTCCTTGAGTGCTGCCTCATTGTCATAGGATCTTTCCTTGGTGTCTACATCAGACATTCAAGCCACCAAACATGTGGCTCTCCTGTGCAGCCTACTCACTTGCTTCTACTTTATCCCCAGAACATCATCTGAGCTCCTTTGGAACTGTTTTCAGAAACCTGTGAAACCTTAGTTTTAACATCCTTAGTAAACTTCTGGTTCAAGAAGGTGGATAAAGCACAGGTGACAGACAGACTTTATTTGTCACCCCAAATCTCCAGAATAGTTAGAAATGATATTTTTTAAATCCACAACTGAACTATAAACCAAGAATGGATGTCCTCCTTGGGCCAGAAATCCTGGAAGTACACAAACTTGCTGGGACTGATAAAGGAAACCTGATAAAGGAAACAAGTCAGAGTTCATAGAGGTAATAAGAGCATCCCTAACAAAGACAGAAACCTGGAAAGCTCCATACCTGAAGAACGTGAACTTATAAAGACAGGAGAGAACCAAGGGCAACAGCAGATTTGGGGAACTGGCTTCAGGAGTTCCTGTACATCTTTCCCCTTACCAGGCAGCATCTAACATGGGGCTGTGCCCAAAGAAGCCACTAGCATAGAGCACTGGAGCTGGAGATTAGCCCAGAAGCCCAACTGCTGAGATATTCTGACCAGTGAGAGTATGTTCCACCACTTCCTCACTCTTCCTGGAACAAATTGAAGTATAACCTGTAGCAAAATATCCTGCCTCTTCTCATCCTCCTCCAAAAGATGAACAAACAGAAGCAGCCAGCTAAAGAATTCCAGCCACAAAAGTGAGCACATAAGTAAGACCAAATATTTGTTTAATGCCAACACCACCAAAGGGAGTCGCAAACTATAAGCAAACAGAAGAGTTTGTACCTGAGGAAAGAGATGTGCTGATCCATCAAAACCAGACTAGAGTATATGCTGAATTATCAGAGACATCAGCAGATATTACATCCATAAAAAATGAATGGATAATAGACATTAATATCTTTGAAATAAAATCTGACTGGAAGAACTGAAAAATAATAGTTGAAGAGCTGGGAGATTCAATCAAGGAATTATATCAGAATGCAGCACAATAAGATAGATGGGAAATGTCAAAAACAGGTAAGAAACATAAAGGATGGATCCATAAGACCCAACATTTGTCTAACTCATATTGTAATAAACAAAACTTGTGAGCATGGAGGAGAGGCAATATTTAAAGATTAGCCAAGAATATCCCAGAACTGAAGAGGACTGCCTGAATTTTCAGAGTATAAAAGTCACACTTAGATATCTCAGTGTGTCCAATTCTGTCATCCACAGACTTGATTGGGGAAGTAGCAAATGGTCATTTGAAGGCAAATGTGGCTGAAAAGATGGATAATCAAACTCAATTCTTATCGACAACTAGAGGCCCAGTGAATGAAATTCGTGCATGGGAGGGGGATCTCTCAGCCTGGCCTGCACCCTCTCCAATCTGGGGCATCCCTCTCACAGTCCAGGACTGCTGGCTCCTAACTGCTCACCTGCCTGCTTGCCTGATCGCCCCTAACCCCTCTGCCTGCCTGATTGCCCCTAACCCCTCTGCCTGCCTGCCTGATCGCCTCTAACTGTTCTCCCTTGCCGGCCTAATCACCCCTAACCACCTCTGCCTCGGCCCTGGCCACCATGGCTTTGTCCCAAAGGAAGGCAGGATGACCAGAAGATGTCAGGTGAACCTGGTCTAATTAGCATATTATTCTCTTATTAGTATAGATGAGATGTAAGTTAAATAAGATTTAAATTTAAAATATTTTTGCAAGGCTCAAATTAGTTCTGAAGATGCCTGCCTCTATCTACTTATTAGTACCCACATAGGCAGTTTAGCTAACAGAATTTTTTGTTTTCTCAAAACTTCCTCTAGTTTCCTTGAATGGGAGGACATGTATGCTACTTTCCTAGCATATAAATACATGATCAAACTAAAACCCAGAGATCAGTGCCTCTCCCATATCTTCCCTCAGGCTCCCCAACCCTATTTACAGTGCCACCAGTAGATAGTAATGTTTCCCAGCATGAATCCAGCTTCTTGTGTCATTACCTTCAGCCGCCTATTCATTCCTCCTTACTCACTCTGATCTCTAAGCATTTATAAAGTCCCTCCTCTACTCATCATAAAAATCCCAACCACATTTCAAAGCCCAGGTCAAGTCTCACCTTTCATACAAAGCTTTGTTTAGCCATTCTCAATGCTAATATTTCTTTGGACTTGTCAAAAGACAAGTATCATGCTTATTAGTGTGGTGTGTTTTTTTTTAATTATTATTCTATTAGACTATTGGCTTTCAAAGAGCTGAGTGCGCCAAACATTTCTCTTGTGCCCCCAAAGAACCACTCCAGGCACCTATTAAAATGAAAATTTCCCCGGGAGGGAGAACAAGTTGAAGGATTAGCCACAAAGACTATTTTGGTGAGAAGATTGTCTCTGGGAAGAAGAAGTTGAATAGATAGGAAATGTGGGGAAATTATACTGGGGGTGAGAAAGGGCACTCAAGGCTCATGTCAACTGTTCCACAATTCTGTTTAGGCCACCTCAGCATCTCAAATAATAAAAACAACTGACCTTCAGGCCACCAAGAGACCACCTTATTCCTCAGAGTATCCAGGAGAGGTAACGTGACCTACCCAAAGTACACAGTCTACAGTGGCCCCTGAGGACACTGCTACAGTCCAAAGACTGCTTCTTCCAGCAACTTCCAGGACTGTCTCTTATTACCTGTCTCTTATTGTATTGAACTCTGTGTGCTAGCTACTCCCATAAGGCCCCAATATGCTTTAACTCATTTCCTATTCACAGTTACCAAGTCAAAAAACACTATTATGGCCCTGGCCAGTGTGGTTCAGTTGGTTGGGGTCGTCCCCTGTACCAAGAGGTTGCTGGTTTAATTCCCAGTCAGGACACATACCTAGGTTGTAGGCTCGATCCCCCTTAGGGAATATGCAGGAGGCAGCCCATTGATGTTCTGCTCTCACAAAGATTTTTCTCTTTTTCTCCCTCTCCCTTGCTCTCTCTCTCTGAAAATCAATCATATAACAAAAACACTATTATGCTCCCATTTTTCTGATGAAGAAACTGAAGTAGCGCTTTAGCAATGCATGCTCAGGGAGGGATGCAGAAGCCCCTTTGAGTTTCCCGTCCTCTTCTCATTCTCCCTCAGCCTGCAATGCCTTTCCCTGAACTTGATACCTTGTAAAATAATGCTTCTCCTTCAAGGACTGCTCATTATATTGACAGGAACCAGGCCGGAAGTGGGTCTGTCTCAGGCCAGCCGGTAGTGTGAGGGTTCTAGACTTCATGCAGGAAAGATTTACAGCATGACTCCAGGTGATTTTGAGAGTATGTCTATTAAAGCTTGGGAGAGTGAAACAGGAAGGCCTAGGATAAAAGGAGCAATAGGAAAGGGACTAGGCAGGGCTGCTTTGGCTCTAGAAATTTCCTAGGAAAGAAATGAGCCTAGGTGGCTCTGCTTTGGCTCATTGGAAAGACAGAAAAAGGGAGCTTTGGGGGAAGGTTCACGGGTTATCCTGGGATAAGCTGCTGCTGCCCATTACTCCCCTGTTTACAAATCTGCAGGGGACCCTTAGAGTTTAGGAGATGCTTGCCTAAGAGGGAAGAGAGATGTGAGTGTGCTCCTTCCTGGGTGGGATAGCATGTCCTAGGTCTTTTGTCTTAAAGGCTGGGAGTTTAGGGGCTTTATGCTGATGTGCCAAAATGAGATTTATTCCCTTAACTTCATCTGTTGTTGGGTGTGGTTGGCACAAATGGCACTAACTAGATTTCTGCTGTCTCCCTGAGTAGGGTGATTTAAGCTACTTAGTCTCTGGTTAAGGAGGAGAAGTGTAAACCATTTGCTGTTTAGTGTCCTTAATTTAAAGAAGACATGATCTTGTGATTTATTAGATGGCCATAAACTGCTTGGCCATTTAACTATCTGCCTCAGTTTCCCTATCTCATTTTTCCTGGCTTACTAGCCTATCTCAAGCCATACCCAACTTTCCCAGGATAACATTTTCCTCTCTTCCCATGGTTATTTTATGCCTCTAGCTGAACACTTGCAATTTGACATATTAACAGTAATATGGGTGGCTTTGTCTTGTCCAGATTAACTCCTAAGGGCAACAACCTCATTTGTTCATTGCTATATTGCTAGAGCCTGAAATAGTGGCTAGGACTTTGAAGACATTCATTTTGGAAGTGAACACAGAGGTCTGCACATGTATGTACTTTCAATGAGATGGGACCCTCCATGACAGAAGCCCAGAGGTCCTGTGAGCCTTAATGCCCACTGAAAGCTAAAGTGTGGCCATGGACAGTGTCAGTGTAAGGTAAACCACAGATGGGACTTCCGGTTACCAGGTATGCCCTTACTCTGCCATTAAATTTTTCTCATTGGTTCCATTGGCTGCATAATCTATCACCTTATTAAATCTTCACCCATATTCAGGGTCCAGATGAAATGTAAAGTTCCCAAAGAAAATTCCATTCACTTATAACCTGGACACTGTACTTCACCAGTCACTGAAGGTAGTTTTGATATAGAAAGAGCCTCTGGGGCATTGGGAATCTGATGAAGATAAAGAAAGGAACATAACCCAAATTGTTCATTTAAAGTGGGTGGACGGGTCTTAAGGGGATCCAGAACCCAAAGCATTGCACTTGATTCCTGAGTATATCTCTCCAGGGTGCTATTCCATGGCTTTCATTAGATTCTCAGTATGGGTCCAAGGCTCTAGAGAGAATGAGAAGAGCTTGAGAAAATGGCCAAAGCTGGCTGTTTGCACCCCAGGTTCTTTGCTATATAGCAGGTTAGCTCTGGGACCTGGGCCCACAGGCACCCCTGGCTGGCCTAAGGCACTGGGTGTAGAAAGAGACAATGGAGGAAGATGAAGCAGGGCAAAGGTACTGGGGAGTTTCTGCAGGGGAAGATAAGATAAAGGGTAAGAATGTTGGATATCAGACACAGAGATAGAGGAGGTCATATGGCCCAATCCCCTTGTTTTATAGATAAAGGAGGTCCAGAGAGGTTAAGTAAGCCTAGCACTTGGGGTCAGCCATTGGCTGCCTTGCCAGAGATTGGCTTTGCTCTAGGCCATCTCTGTGTCCTCACAGCTTGTTCATTAAACAACAGATAAGCTCACCAGAAAAGGGCAGAAATGCTGCTCTTATCTAACTGTTTGGGTGGTGGCTAGGGGCTGCTGCATTGCTGAAAGCTGGCATTTGGAATCACAGAATAAGGGAACATTCCTCTGGGATTATGTGAATGCGTCATTCTTTAATGACCCCAGTTCTTAAAAAAAAAAAAAAAACTTAACCTGCTAACCCTGTTCACTTGCCAACATTTACTGAGCATTTACAGGTTCCAGGCACTCATGGTAGCCTCCAAGAGGGCCACTGATCAGTGCGATGTTTTTGCCTTGGAGGAATTTATGGTGTAGTAATGATGAAGACATGCCATTACAGAGGCAGCTGGGTGTGTTCCCTATTGGGCTGGTTAGTTATAGCCCTTACAAGATGAAAGTGAGCCAAAAACAAGGCCTCTTGGGATCTCAGATCTTACCACAAGAAAGAGGGTTAGTGGCCACTCTGGCTGGTGGCATCAGGGATGCTCTAAGCAACCCCATTGGGGGACCTGTCATTGTTTCCAGCATCAGAGTCATGCCATTCCATGTGTCATGGAGACTGTAAGCCTGAGGAACGACAGCAAGCAGCACTTGTGCATAACTCTAAAACTTTCACTTTAATCCATACGTCAGTGTGCTGAGATAGAATTCATTTGTCAGCCAGGGCTCAAGGAGGCTTGGGAAATGAGTGAGGTCATGGTAAGCCATGAGCAGAGACTTGAACTCGGGCCCTGGGCCCCGAATCCTGCTCCTGTGACACTGTTACTTTGCCTTTTACCTCAGGTTAAAAGCCAAAATTGGACTGAAAAATCCTTCTTCTTATCTGTTTTGCAGTAAGACAACATGTTAGGTCTTGAAAAATTGAACTAAAATTAAAGGGGTGGGAGTTCTTCCCAAAAGTGTCCAGAAGTGACCTCTGAAAATGGCTCACTATGCACTTGACCCAGAAAACTGCACAAAATCATGCAAATGGAGAGGTTCAAATCTTCATGTGCACTTCATGAAACTTCCCAGGACATTAAGGGTATATGCATTTTCAAAAAGCCACCAAGTATCAGAAGGATGTCACTTTACAAAAGCAATGTGTGCCATTCCATCATTACAATTGTGGAATTAGTAGGTATGCCCAGGCCAAACAGTAGGACTGGACACAAGGTTGGTGGCCCAAAATGAGTGCTTAATTTTTGTTGCAGATGCTTAAAAATGCAGAGAGGAATGCTGACTTAAAGGTTTAGATGTTGATTCTCTGGTCATTGAGCACATCCAGATGAACAAAGCTCCCAAGATTCAGCATAGAACTTACAGAGCTCCTAGGTGGGTTAACCCACCTAGGAGCTCTCCCTGCCGTGCTGAGATTATTGTTACTGAAAAAGAGCAGATTGTCCCTAAACCAGAAGAGGAGTTTGCACAGAAGAAAAAGATATCCCAGAAGATACTAAAGAAATAAAAACTTAAAGCCCAGGAGTAAGTTCAACATAAAATACCAAAGTAAAAAAAGAGTGAAGGGGTGGGAAATCTCTTAGAGAAATGACTATTGCTACACGAATGATACCCCAGCCTTGCTCTTTCTGCCTCCTCCACAAGACGGACTCAGTGTGAGTGTCATGCAGTCCCTACACAACAACATCTGAGGGCCCCCTGGTAGAACTCTGTTCCCACAATCTTTTGCACCCCCACCCCTTGACTCATGTCCTAAAAGGCCTTAAGTGATCAAGGTCTAGAAGGCTTTTCATTGATGATTTGCTTTATACTTTAAAACAAATTGGAGAGGATATCAAATACCATCGGAAGACAATGGATTAGGTATCTGAGGGCAAGAAGGCACCCTCAAAGGAGCAAAAATGAAAGCTTTCATGGGCCAGCCAGGCCTGCTGGTGGCTGGCCAGTAAGCTATTGCAACGAAAGAAATTCCATAAACATGCATTGAAGTAGTGAGACCTCAAAGATGAGTAGAAAAGTCCCAGCCCTTCCTGATACCCAAAAGCTCTGGGTCTGCATGCTTATGTTAAATGTGGGTTTGTGAAGCTTGTACATTTACCTGTGAGGGTAACTTGCCTTTTACGCACAGTCAATAGTCTTCCCTATGCGGTTGGAATGCTAGTGACTGAGGTCACCTAGCGGTGCCTCAAAGAGAAGTCCACACCAACCACACAATGTTTATCTCTCCAGATTTCCTTTTTTGAGTCCTATATGTCACCTGCTTCAGAATACGAAAATTCCAGTGACTCAGTTTGGTGCTTTCCAAGAAGAATGACTAGAACCTCCAGTGTCAGGACTCCAGTGCCAGAGCATGGAAATTAGATCTCAGAATGTACACAAGGGTAAACTTTTCCCACTTTTAAGTGACCACTTTCGTGATCTTACTTGCCTGGACCTCATGTAGTTGGTTCATTTTTCAAGGAAGAGAACTATACTATTAGAAGATCTTGAAGTGTCTTCCAACCTCTGATAACCCATGTTTCCTTGGTGTAGCAGTTCATGGGCAGCTCTGCCTGTCATGAGTCCTGGTACATAGCACCTTCCTTGGGACTTATGCCTCTCGTTCCTGAATGTATCACCTTACTCAGTCAGGGTCCTTAGTAAATGTTTAATGAAATTCTCCAGGACTCTGAGTTATAGAGTGACTTAACAGTTGGAAAAAGAAAAAAAGAATATCCCACATCAAACGAAAGTAAGGAGGGGTATTTATATCAGGTAAAAGAAGGCTCAGGGAAGGAAGATACAGACCTTTCCTAGGAGACCCGTGGGCAGAACCAGCTGAGCTGGGGGGATATGAGAAGAACTCCCAGGTAGGATGTCTATGGGTCAGTACTGAGTCTGAGTACAGAGAGCCAAGAAATAAGGTTCAGTGAGGATGAATTTGGGAAGGCTATAATTCACTAGAAGCACAGAGGGTTTTTAGCAGAGGATTGATGTGATTAAAAAAAAAAAAGAGTTGAAAAATTACCTGGCAATGGTGTGCAGAATGAACTGAAAGGGAAAGCCTGAGAGGAAATGGGTCAGGGAGGTTACAATAGAAAGTGAAATCTGGAAAAAGGCACCAGCAATGCAAACTCAGGCAACAAGTTTGTAGCAACCATGTACTAAGGTCTGGATGCTGTTCTAGGGGTGGGATACAGGCGTGAAGGAGACAGACATGTATCCCGCACTTTGAGGTACTCACCTTTTAGGAGAGAAAACAGAAAAAATATTACTTGTAAGAATTAATGCCCCACTTATATGTAAGGGATTTGAGGAAACATACAAAAATACATTCAATTCCAAAGGATAAATATAAATGATTTTATTATCTGAAAACATATCATATATAATAAAAGAGAAACATGCAAATTTGACCATACCTTCGCTCCCGACTGGCTATGCTACCAGCCAATCAGGAGTGGGGGCAGGGCCAAGTGGCATGAGTGCCGGGCCCTGGGATTGGAGATGAAATGGCAGTGGCAGCGAGCACCTAGCCCCCAGGTGCTGTCCAGGGAAGCGGTGGCAGCGGCAGCAGCAGTGGTGGTGGCAGCAGCAGGGAGCACCTGGCCCCCAGTGCTGTGAGCGAAAGTGGCGGCGAGCGCTCAGCCCCCCCACCCCCGCCCACCCCGGGGCCAGTTGGTCGCAGGCAGCTGGGGCTGAGCTGACTAGGGCGATGGCTGGGTGCCCAAGGCCTAAAGTCTCGCCAGAGGCTTTAAGCCTTGGGCAGGCTGGGGGTGAGCCATCAGTTGGACATCCCTGAGGGCTCCCAGTATGTGAGAGGGAACAGGTTGGGTTAAGGGACCACCCAGCCCCAGTGCACGAATTTTGTGCACCGGGCCCCTAGTCTTTAAATAAAACAGTGTGGATGGCTGATCTTATAAAGTCACTTAGAGTTAGCTTATGGCCGGACACCAAAGCCTGGCTAGGCAAAGGCATTTCAGAAAAGACACAACTAGGTCTAAGTCCAATTGCTTGGATCATGTCAATTGATTCAGATACTAAGTAAAGGCTGTGAATGGGCTGGGGTCTAGATTGGGCCCATGTAGAGATGTTTTGTTTGGCACCATGCCTGATACTTTGAGAAGAGGGCTCTGCTCTGTAATGTGCTACAAGCCTGTTGACCTCATTTGTGTCACCTGTGTAGCCCTTGAGGGCATCAAATCTTGGAACTTCTCAGAGTGGAAGGTCTACCAAAAATCTCCAATAGATTTTGTTAAAATATATTTTTATTGATTTCAGAGAGGCTGGGAGAGGGAGAGAGATATATAGAAACATCAATGATGACAATCATTGATTGGCTGACTCCTGCACGTTCCAACTAGGTATCGAGTCTGCAGCCCTGGTACATATCCTGACTGGGAATCAAACCCGAGACCTCCTGATTCATAGGTTAATGCTCAACCACTGAGCCATGCCAGTTGGGCCCCAATAGATTTTTCACAAAGGCTTTTGAAAACAATTGGATTAGAGAGTTGAAGTTAACATTTGGCAAGAATCTAGAAAGCAGTTGTGAATTTGACTTCAATTGACTCCTGAGTATAAACCGAGCAGATGGGAGAGTTAAGGTCCATTATAAAAATTAAGATATGGACCAGGGGTAAAGAAAGTTCAGAAAAGTTTCTTGAGTCAAAGACAATACATTTTAAGGGAATATCCTTAGAATTTTTTGACTGGACATGTTTAGATTGGGATGAGGGATATGGATAGGAAAGTTAAGTGGTAAGAGAAAACAAGATTTTGAAGTTGAATGACTATGAAACCAATGTATAAAAAGGTTGAAGTGTGAGACAAGGAGTTTAGGATAGAGCTGATGGATTTGGTATTAGACATAAGTGTGGAAAGATGGTGAGACATCTAAGTGGTGATGTTCACTAGGCATTTGGGGCATATGGAGCTAAAGAGAGAGGATAGGGCCAAGAAGAAACAGTAAGAACCAGAGTCAGAAAAAGTAATGAGTTCTTAAGTGTGAAGCAAAGCACTTAGTCTGGGGACCACAGGGTAAAGAGGAATAAGAAGGAACAATGGGAGAAAGGGAAAAGCTTATCACAGTAAGTGTAAACCAAAGGATTCAAGAAGGAGGAATGGCCAAAGGGGTCCAATGACACAGGGTGAGATCAGGAACAACAAAGATAAAGGTAAAAGGCATAGACTGGCAGTAGGAAGGTTATATGTAACCTCTGAGAGACTGGTATCATGAGTGTAGTTGAAGCAAAAGCCAGCAGTTTTCAATAGAAGAAATGGTTAGAAAGGAAATGGAAACAGTAGGCATGGGTAATCTATTGACCCCCTGCTTAAAGCCCTTCAGTGGCTGCTCATTTCTCTTAGGACAAATTCTAATACCTTTAATGTGCCTACAAGGCTTTACACCAGTGTTCCCTATCATTGTCTCCATCTCCAGTAAACCCCACTCCCCTGTTCTCTGAGCCCTGGGTCACCAGTCTTCTTTCTGTTCTTTGCTGATCATTCTTTCTACTTAGCATCATACTCATTCTCCCCCCACTCTTATCCCTCGAGGCCCTCAGCACCACTCAGAAGCCCCTACCTGGGAAAGGACACTCTCTGGTGTGGGAAACTGTTCAATAAGAATCTGTACCTCCCCCTCCAAGACCTGGTCAGCCCTGGGTGACTGAGGTCACGTCTGTCTTTCTCCTAACAGCAGCCCTAGGAGGCAACCCTCTGTGGATACCCAAATCAGAAGATGCAGCAGGTGCCTGTGTCTCATTTCTCTGGGAGTGGGAGCATAAAGAAGAACAAACCAGGTGTGCTGGAGAGAATGAGAAGGAGAGCAGGCTTGACATCAAAATGGTCAGGTCATCTCTCTGCTGAACAGGTGGCCCCCATTCTGAAAGGCAGGATTTAGAAGTGTCTGGCCAGGCTAGGCAGCACTTCTGCAAGGTTGGAGCCTGCCTCCCTATTCTGCAGAGGGTCAGGGCTATATTAGGGCTCCTGGGAGCCCCTCCTGGCACTGTGGGTCCATGGTGTGTCTTGATCCCAAGGTCACCAGGACATACAGGCTCTGCTATATCTCTAAGGGCTTTGGCCCATTCAGGCTCTGCTATATCTCTAAGGGCCTTTGGCGCATTCAGGCTCTGCTATATCTCTAAGGGCCTTTGGCCCATTCAGACTGGGGACTCCAGGTATAGCACTAGCATTTCCTTGCCCTGAGGTTGGTGAGGCATTAAGTGAAGGTGTTAGGATACCCGCAGCTCCATGCAGCACAGGAGCACATGTCTAGTTCATTAGGTGGCCAGAGCCCCTATTTGGTGCCAGGTTCATTATGGGATGCCCCAGCAAGTGGAAAGTAGAGACCACCCTGCAAATAAATGCCTGTGTGTGTATATAAATTATACACACACACACACACACACACACACACACACACACACACACACACACACATATACATGCATGGAGGTGAGGAGAAAGGATTCCTGGCACCCAAGACATGTAAGCAACCTCTATAAAGTTCTGGTACCACCATTCAAAGGCCTCTGTGTAACCTGTCTATGTGGCCTATCAGAATGTCCTACCAAACAGGAAACCAATACATAAGAGATCATCTTTTTTCTGAAGTCTATAAAGCTTATTCCTGTAAATGAAGTCATTTTGAATAGCCTATGAGTGAACATAAATAAAAAGTCCCTGAATATGAATCCCTAATAGGCAACAAAATGGCATAATTAAAAGCATGGACTCTGGCCCCACCAGTGTGACTCAATGATTGAGCATCTACCTATGAACCAGGAGGTTAATTCTGGTCAGGGCATATGCCAGGGTTGCTGGCTCAATCCTCAGTGGGGGCATGTAGGAAGCAGCTGATCAATGATTCTCATCATTGTTATTTCTATCTCTCCCTCTCCCTTCATGGAAAATATATATATATAGTGCATATATACATATACACTTTAAAAATAAAGAGCATGGGCTCTAGAGACAGACTATATGAACTCCAATCCCAGTTCTGCCACAAACAAGTTGAGTGCTCTAGGACTATGCCTCAGTTTCATCACCTGTAAAATGGGGATCTTACACTTGGCTCTTATGACTATAGTGTGGATGAATGGCTTAATATTTGTAAAGTGCTTGACATATAGCATAATGGTTTGTTAGCATAAAAAATTCTCATCCTGCCCTGGCTGGGTAGCTAAATTGGTTAGAGCGTAGTCCTGATATACCAAGGTTATGGGTTGGATCTCTGATAAGGGTACATACAAGAGGCAACCAATGAATAACTGAAACAACAAATTGGTATCTCTTTCTCTCTCTCCCACCTCCCCTTCTCTATCTAAAAGACCAATTTAAAAAATCTTAGTCTGTCAGGTCTTTAAATGGTACTTTGAGTCATCTTGGTAAACTTTTTAGGAAGATGAGAAACCAAGCTTCTAAGCCCCACTAAACGTTTAGACATCAAGGCAGTCCTCACCTCACACAATAATGTGGGATGGTAGAAGTGACACAAGCTGAAATTGCGCCAAATCAAAACCAAGAGAGAAAAATCACTGCTGTGACCTTCCACATTTTTGTTGAAACATTAAAACTCTTACTGTAGGCTTTTAATGTATAGGAAAATGAAAAAAAATAGTAAAACTAATATTTAATACACTGTAATTTAAAACATTAGAAACACTGCAATTCTTAAAGTGTTTTCTTTCTTTGTTTAAAAAGCACACATATCATGAGTATTTGAACAGGTCATGCCTTCTTTGTATACCTTAGGATACCAAGGGAACATACCTTGGTGAACACTGTGAATTGTTATACTCCTTTATAAATTTGCATCAGCTCCCAATATTTTATGCCTTGTGTTTTCAATGTTGTGAAATATCTGAGAGTTCCTTTAATGTGAAATTTTCTGCCAGCATCATTTCCTTTGTGACCTCATCCTCCTTTTTGTCACAATCACTTTTAACACTGGTTTCAGGTTTCACTAAACATGAATAGAAACCTGGAGGATCCTGCTATTAGAAAGTAACTGGAGCTTACTCAGAATATCAAATTCCATTCTGGAAGTTAAAAACCAAAAAACTCAACCTGTGCAAATCAACGCCTGCTCATTAACAAAGGAACCAGATAATTACAGAAACATTGCTGAATTCCAGTTTCAACTTTACGCGAGCGCGCGCGCACACACACACACACACAAACACACACACATACACATTAACTTTTCAATACATGTACAGGTATTTTTAGTGCCTTGCACTTAATTGTTAATGATTATTTAAAAAGTGGGGAAATAGACCGAATCAAGCAATTGAAAGTAGTTGCTAGAAATGGGTCTTTAGTTGGATGATTAAGATCTCATATGGATCTTGGGAGAATTATAAGTACACAGTCCTTAAGAATGTGATGAAAGGTCTAGCTTCTTTCCCCCTGAAAAGGGCAGATGAGCATTTTATGCAGCATTTCAGGGAGTTCACAGAGCCCCTGAAATCTAATTAGAAGCCCTGGCTAAGAATCTAGCAACTTATTACTAGATAAAACCCAGCCAAAATCTGTTTCAGAACCATTACAAGTCCTGGAAACTTCAGGCACTTTCTAAGGGAAGGTAAACCCTGAAGTAGTCATCAGCCCCTGGGAAACTGCATTGAATGGTTGCTCTTTCCTCTCCGTACAAATTTATTCAACCCAGGTATCTTTAACAAATCAGCATCTCTGAAACTCTCTCTTGAAAGTATAGATTTTAGGAAAGCTTACTGTAAAGACAGGCTCAACATTATGTTGTTGAAAAATAGAACCAGCAAATCAAACTGAAAATCGTCTTGCACAGGAGGTTAGCTGATGTGAGGAGCAAGGTTGCTGAGTGGCACCTGAGCCTATTGCAGGTGGCATTCTACTCTATCCTTTCTTTTTTTCCTCCTTCCAATTCCTATTCTTTATTCTTCCTCTCCCATTCTTCTTTCCTATTACCTCAGACATTGCCCCCCACAGGCATTGCTTAACTCAGCCTGTGATGCAAAAGATTTTAAGCCTCACTTGTCCTGAGTGAGTCAACTTAAATTTAATAGAGAATCTAATGGGGGCCTCTGAGAATGCCTCACTGATGACCAAGAAACACATTCTTGCTAGAGAAGTTTATTAGCAGTTTTGAGCAAGTAAGGGTGTGGGGGGTTGCTTTTAGAAAAAAAGAAGTGATTTGGCTGCAAGGGGGAAAGATTGCCTACACAAAATCTGCTGATGAAGTCACAGAATGACTCCACCTCTGGAATAAGCTTCATTTTCTTGTATTTTGGTAAGAAATTTGGCTCTCGATTGGGAATTCAGTCACTCTATCCACTCAAGGGCAAAATGATAAGGCTCTATCAGACCAAGCGTCTAAATGAACCTGAGACTCTATCAAGGTCAGAAATGCTGCATGACAAGCCAAAAGATCTCTCTTGGGCTTGCTTGTTTTGACTTGTACCCACAAGTCAAATTTGTCTTGTCTAAGTGTCCAATCACGTTATAAAACAAAGTGCAGCTCTCTACAATACAGCATCTTCTCAAGGGACAAGAGTCCTAGCTATACCTCTTGGGAGATTCTCTAATTTTTTGGCCCCTTTGATTTCCACAGGACTTTAACTTGCCTCCATTGAGTTAGAGGAAAAGAGTATGATTTTGGAAATGCTGAACCCAGTGCATTATAACATTACCAACGTAGTGCCTGAAACTGTTCCTGTTGCCACCATGCCCATCCTGCTGCTCACTGGCTTTCTGTTTTTGGTCTGGAATTATGAGGAGACATCTTCAATCCCAGGTAAGTGAGCATTTAGTTTTGTATCTAAGATTATTTACTTGGGTTTTTGGTCCATGATGGTAAAGAAAATTTTGTAAAAGACAGAAAGCAAACCTGGGGAGATGGCTGAACTCCACAGCAACATTAGCAGATGAAGAGTCAGGTGAAAAAATTTTATATCGATTATCTGTATATTTTAAATGAAAGTATTCTAAAATATATTAGATAACACTTTCTACTCTGTGGTTGTCTCTGGTAAGGCAGACTTGGCACAAACCCTTTAAGGTAAGTATGAGACAGGAAGGAGCAAGGTAAAAATTCAGGGTTTTTTTTTTTTTGTTGTTGTTGTTGTTTATTTGTTAGGTTCAAATTCATACTAATTTTGCTATGAAGGTGGAAAAGTCTCTGGAATACCTTCTGTACTCCTTTCTTTCTCATTCTTCCTCATCCAGGCCTTCTCCCTGTTTTCCCTAAACCCCCCTCTTCATTTTCTTTTGACCAGGGTGATAAGGACTGGATGAGACCTAGGCAGTTGGAAGAATGGGGACCACTATAATTCCCTTTGAACATCACACCCTGATAGATTCTTCAACAAGATCTGTGGGTCAATTAAAAGTAGAATATAATATAAATAACCAGATAAATTCAATAGAAACCCCCAGCACTCCACCACCATCAGATTAATTCAGAATGAATCAGAAATATCAGACTAGTTCTTTAGTTTTCAGTGAAAATTCCTTGTGGCAGGCATCTGCCACAATCCCATGAGCTATACTGTAAGGCTGTATTTCAGGAGCATAGTCACTACACACTTCCAAGCGTGGGTGGGCCTCAACACAGAGTAATTTAGAGCCAGAGTATGGGGCCAGTGCAAAGTGCCCTGTGTCTGGATTCTTTAAGAATATCCAGAGAACTGCCTGTCTCTCTATCTAATTCAGCCTGATACTTTAGGTTACTTTGATCCCCAATTTAACAGAACATTTAATTTTGTTCTCTACTCCCTGATGGGGTCTGAGGAAAGATTCTTCCAAAGTCTTTAACTTGAAATCCTTTCTCACTGAACTTCTTCCCCAGTGGGCTCCCAGGTCAGATTCCAGGAATAGTGGAGGTAAAATAGGTGCATTTTAAATTAGTCCCTTTCTCCCTCACCTCCCCCGCCCCCGCCCCCGGACACACACACAGATGCTTATGCTGCAGGTGGTGGTAGAACTCCCCCAGCCCCATGAGTGAGGTCAGTCTAGGGGGCAAGCATAAGAAATGGCATCCCTGGATCTATGGGTCAGGAGCTTCGATGGCTGCCCATTCTGCTTCCTGCTATGGGCTGGTGAAACCATGCTGCCATACACTGATAGGTTACATAGTCCTGTGGCTCTCAGCCACATGTGAAGAGGGACCCCCATGCTGATACTTGAAAAAAAAATCTCCCCAAGTGATTTTTCCTGATCAACCAGGGTTGAGAGCCACAGGTAAAACCCCAATACCTTCATTTGACAGAAGGGAATACTGAACTTCAGAGAGCCAATCTGCCTCACCCAGCAAACTGTTTTGACAAAAATGAGAAACCATGAGGTTCAACCTCTCCATCTTACATGCGAGAGAGAAATGGCCTATCAGATCCCCAGCTGCATGGAAAGTGAACGTGCATGTATGGTGGGGCAACCGGAAGCCCTGCTTCCCATGGCTGCTCATTTTGCTAGCCAGGGATCTTCTAGGTCCAGGCTTTCCCTTTGAAAATGTGAGGTCTGCTCAGAATCCTCTGTGGCACAGACTCTGAGGTCCCATGTTCCTTGTTAGGGTAGGAAAAGTGAGGAAATTTCCTTTGCTGGGGTAGTTCCAATCAATACTTCTGAACTCCTTTGACCAGTTTCCTCTCGTCACTGGCCTCTGGGTTCTCAATTTTACAGGTTTCGGGAAGTTCAGGGTCAGCGAAAGCCAAAGGAGCTTAAGAAGGTGCAATGATTCAAAGCCCTTAAATTTAAGTTATAGTTTACAACAAGCAACTTCATATCTATTTTCTCTTGTGATCCTCATAGCACTCTGGTGGGGTGGGTGTATTTCTGCCTATTTTGCAGATAAAGAACCTAAAACTAAAAGAGGATAGATGCTGCATGTCTACTAAGTGATGAAACTTGGACTCAAATCTAAACTTCTTCAACCCACATGTACTGAGTGTCCCTGCTATATCAGACTCTGAGAGGTGAGGGAGACATGAGGGTATAGAGATGATGCACAGACAGGTGACTCCATGCCAAGGAGAGCTATGAGAGTCAGGGTGAGGAATTAGGAGCTCTAATTCTGGGGAAATGCTAAGAGTTCGCTGATCTCTGTGCAGGATACACAGTTCCTGGCACCTGGCAACTCTTCGCCCAAAACACACAGCTATTCTCCAACCTTACACATGGGTCTCCTCCCCCAGAGCTTCTCTCTGCTCTGGGCATCAGGTCCCTACGGGACCCAGGGGAAAGGACACAGCAATATATTCTCTTTTCTTCTCTAAGAAAATATTTTATAAAATAGAGCATAAATAAACATGTCATCATGCTGCAGAACAAAAAAAAAAAATAGAATGTCAGCAGAGTCCCCCAAAACATCTCGTGTCTTTTCAATCATACCCCCTTTCCCCGCAGCAGTAAACGTGCTTCTGTTAGATGATAATTACTCCCTGCTTTTTTACAGTTTTACCACCTAATTTAACATCCCCAAACAATATGTAGTTTAGTGCTGCCTGATTTTAAATGTTTTAGCAATGGGAACCTCTATTACTTGCTCTACTATCTTGCTTCTTTTGCTCGATTTTATACTTGTAAGATTCATCCTCGTAGTGGCCTGCAGCTGTTCATATGGTCTGTAGTTATGCAAACATCTTATATTTAATTACTGTTTCTACTGTTGAAAGGCATTTGGGGTGTCTTCAGTTAGGGGCTTATTGTGAATAGTGCTGCTATGAACACCTGTGTGTTCTCTAGGGTGTATACCCAGCGTGAAATATCTTTTACACAACAGCTTCTTCATTAGATAGCAGGAAAGAGGCCAGGTTGTTGGCTTCACAAAGGCTGTATCTATACTAAATTGCAGTCAAGCATTTACTGCTTCTCTTAGGGTGAAAACAGCTCCCACATCTTTGCATGCCTAGATAAGCATCTCCAAAACCGAGAAGCAGGAAGCAGTTTAATATGTGGCTGCAACCAGAGTATTTCCCTAATGTCCTACTGAAGTTTCTCCACTCCTAGAGCATTCTTCTCTCTGGCTGGAAGGTGTAAGATACGTGTGTAAATGAAAGGATCATATTGTGTTATAACTGCTTGATTTTGCACTTTTCCTTTACATACTCGCCCTTCCTGCCGGGGATTCTGCTGGAAAACTACTCACACTTATCATCCCATCTCTAGTCCCTAACTTGGAGTTAGTGTCTATACCTAGTTGGGTTTCAGTGTTTGTTGGCTAGATTAAGCTGACATATGAATGATCACTAAGGACCCAACACTCTGATTCTCTTCTCGTGTTAGAACGCTCGTGTTTCCAACCTAAATAAAGTTCATTGCAATCTCCCTTTTAAGTAGACACAACTCTGCACTGTCATCTTTTTATATTTGAATGGTGGTTCCCAAATTTTTAGAAAAAAATGAAAAGTGCAGCCTTTGTTTCTCATGAGCCTAAGACAGTGAGGATGCAAATGTTGAATAAATCTACTTCCAAATAGCCAGATGTTTTGACCTCATTTGGAATAAATGTATTTGATACAATGATATTTTTATATTTTTATAAAAATATAAGTGCAACCTAAAATACTCTGAAAAATAATGGCATGTAAAAGTTTATTTTCTATATTATATATACATCTAATTAATTTTTTAAATTCATTCAGAAAACATGTATGGATCATCTACAATGTTTCAAGCTGTAACTATCCAATAAAGTATTTTGTTATTATGCATATTTCAATTGATAGCAGGTTAGTATATCTCATGACATTTTTAAGGAAATACATATTCAATTAAACTTGCTTATTTAAATCTTTTTAAGAACTTAATGGAGTTATTTTATATAAAGTCAGTTGTCTACTTATAATATAGTGTTATTAGTATAAAAGATTAAGAACCCTATAGGTGTGAACAAAGTTCTTTATGTTAAAGAAAAACAGCTAATAGTCTTGCCCACATTAATACAACTTTTGCATAACTAAGAACTTTGTTTGCTAAATTTGGACCTAAATACATAATTTAGATTACTCAAGAAAAAACTTAGATTATCTATATTATTATTGCACAATTACTGCCCGCCTCACACAGTTGTGCATGTTTTGCTTTATAACTATCTCACTAACAGAATGGACTTAAAGGAGAAGATTTAGAAAACTAATACTTTATACATAAATTCCTAAAATCTTTTTTAAAAGCCCTTGTCCTTTGTCTAGCTTTTCACCACCACTAGTAAATTCAAGCTACCAAGTTTGATATCTGATATAAGCAACAGAAAATTCCATAGTTCTTCATTGAATTCCTATCTTCAAAATTCTGCCTTTGTCTGCCCTGGAAGGGTAGCTCAGTTGGTTGGAGCATCTTCCCAGCCAGGGCATATACAAGAATCAACCAAATTATACATGAGTGTATAAATATATGGAACAATAAATCAGTGTTTCTCTTTCCTTTTATCTTTCTCTAGAATCAATAAATTAATTAATTTTTAAAAATTCTGTCTTTGTCTGCATAAGCAAGGATGAAAGTGGCTGAGTAAAACCGCATCGAAGAACTAAAACTCTGGTCTAAAAACTGATCAGACTCACTGCCTACTTCAAGTTTTAGCTTTATTTTTGCCTAATGAGATTTAGCTTAAGATTCTTTTCTTAAACTGAGTCCTTTTTGAAGGATGAATATTATTTGTTTGGACATTACCTTTGCAGACCATGTTTTTCTTAGTTTAAAAGGTTACACCATAATTTTTTTTTATAAAAGTTTACATCAAAACTACAACCTAATTCTGATCCACCCATTAGGTCAACTGGGGGATTTAAACCAAGAGTTTTCAGACAAAACTAGGCGGTCCAACAAATCTGTCAGTTTGTCACTTTCCCTGGTGAGTATGCTTATAACTGACAGACTGATTAACTAGTATTTGAAATTCACTGACACCATTTCACATGGCAAGAAAACAGTAGACACATGCCCTAGTTCATTCTGAAGGAAATGATTGAGACCCAATGGAACTAGTATGGTGTGGACAATGAATTCCTTTTGACTCATGAAAGGGTGAAGAAATTCTAGTTAAGCTTACTGTTTTGTTTGTATTTTTAATTTTTAGTGATTCACAGATATACATCAGGTGATGTGAAAAAAACACAAGTATAAAAAGAACAAGAACAGCAGTAGAAAAGCACCCTCTCTTTTTGGTGTAACTGAAATGCTGACTGTGACTTGATTGTTTTCCTAGGTCCTGGCTATTGCATGGGAATTGGGCCCCTCATCTCCCACTTCAGGTTCCTGTGGATGGGGATTGGCAGTGCCTGCAACTACTACAACAAGATGTACGGAGAGTTCATGAGAGTCTGGGTATGTGGAGAGGAAACACTCATTATCAGCAAGTAAGTCTATTAATAATCAGAGACCCATTTTTAAAGTCAAAACTGGGCTTTTTCCTATTCAAAAAACAAACTTACTTATTTTGATATCTTGCCATCTTTGTTCCTGAGGCTATGTTTTTATTAGTTCAGTGAAAGTGAGATATTCCTAGGTAAAAAAATCTAACATTGCAAACAAGTGGAACAAACAATGAATGGGCTTTGCCTGAAGCCACCGCTACACAGATAAAGAATTCTGGAAAGCTGGGAAAGTATTCACAATCTCTCTAATCAGTGAATGTGGAGAATATAGATGGTCTGGTTTCAACAAAACATACTTTAGAGAGAGGCATTATCTTTTATGCTTTCCTAAGCATGCCTGAGACAAAAATCTGACAGTACCAGTTTACTAGTGTGTTTCTAATACCAAGCTACTGGGCACCGCTAGAAGGGTAGACAGTAGATAAAGAAGCCATCCATCTGACGCTATGCTATTTATAACCAAATGCCTGTGTCCCAGTTGAGTGATCTTATTAAATAAAGCAGGAACACTATTGCCTATTAGAAGAAATTATGTCCCTCATTGTTATATTTTCTAGATAATTTAGCAGGTTGAATTCACTCCAGAATTAATCAAATATGCATTGATTGTATAGAATTAGCTTTGTGAAATACCCGTTTTCTTATTTAGTAACTAAAGGCCCAATGCACAAATTCATGCATAGGTGGGGTCCCTTGGGGTGGGCTGTGAGGCTGGGGCTATGAGTTGGGGCCCAACTCATGCCCCTAGCCTTGCAGTCTTGCTGCTCTGCCCGGAACCTCGCCTTGGCCTGGCACCGCCCATTCACCTGCTCCACCATCCTGCAGCAGTCCCACTCTTGTTGGGGCCCATTGGGGCTGGCAGCACCGCCACTGAAGCCCCACATCACCAACGTCTGCCATGTTCCATGCTACCTCCTAGTGGTCAGCTCATGTCACAGTGAGCATTCAAAATCCCAGTTGAACTCCAGGTCAAGGGGACAATTGCATATTAGGCTTTTATTATAGGAGGACCATAGAAAATGGAGAATGTCAGAAAGAGCACATTTTGACTAGACTTCCAGCTATCTTTACTAGATCTTTAGCAGCTTTGCCAACACTGTCTCCTTAATGAATTTTTATATTTACAGCCCTTAATGGGGCTTTACTCACAAACTAAGGCTGGCCAGGTCTTTTACTGATTTATTAGAATGATTTGTTTTTGGATACATAGACTATCACCCAGAAGTAAAGTGAAGCATTTCTGAAAACTACATTGATTTTTTTTCGGGTCAATATTATATATATCATTTCATAAAATACCATACTACTTCCAAAGCCCAATTCTCTGAACCAAATATCTAAAAGAAGGAAGTGAGGGGGGAAAATGTATTATCCTTCCAAATATTTTTAACTATTTTAATGTTATTTTTGACCAATCTAACACCTCATTTTTGCCTCAGTTTTTTCTGTTCATTCAGTTTTGTGATGTTGCACTTTTAAGGCAGACCATGCTTACACAACTGATGTAAACAGCTTCAGATGGAAATGTCACTTCATTTGGTTCACTGTGAAACCACTCTAATGTAGTGGTTCTCACAGAGTGGTCCCTCAGCCAGCAGCATCAACATACCTGGGAACTTATTAAAAATGCACATTCTTGGGCCCCAACCTGACCCACTAAATAGGAATGCCTGGGGTGGGCCCACTGATGTGTTTTCAGAAGCTCTCCAGGCAGGTGGAGGCACACTCAACGTTTGAGAAGCACCCTCTCAGGGCCAGACCATGCTTACTCTTGGATTTTACTCTCTTGAGCTATTGAACTGGTTAGCCAAATGTGAGTGAATTTGATATATTCTCATTTTAAAAAATCAATATTTTACTCACTTTTGCAACTGACTGCAGTCTCCAAATGCCCTGGGACTGATGACATTTAGACGTGGGAATTGGACATCCCCAGCACAGCAATCTGTCTTCTTTCCCCGCCCCCTCAAGTCAGCATCTGCCTTCCTTGTCACTATTTCCCCCTGCAGACAGGTGCAGTAACCCACAGGATATTCATCCAAAAGGTTATCTGCCCACAGCTCAGGATCTGGAGTAGTGGTTCTCATCTATGCTGCACGTTAAAGTCACTCAGAGAGCTTTAGAAACCCCAATGCTCAGGCACCAGCAGTGTTTAGAGCTCTCCGGGTAATTCCAATGTGCTGAGGAGCTTGAGAGGGGAGAGGAGGTAAGAAGTTTCCAGAGCAGGGGGCTTTCCCTGGGGCTGGGAGAACAATTAAGTGGAGTTGGAATGGTTTTGTCTTATTGTGTTACCCTGAGGTTTAGCTCAGGTGGTAGTTGTATTAGACTAGAATTAAAGTGAAGACTGACACATGGAGAAAGGAGCAGGAAACCAGATTAGAAATGACTCTTAGATCCTGGATGCTTACATCACCAGATAAATTCCCTGGAAACCAAAGCCACTTCCTGAAGCAGGACCCTCATTACAGTGAGGGTTGGGTGGCATCCAGCCACTCTGCTGTCTTATTTAGAAAAGTCATCTTAGCTACCTGACCAAGACAGGCGCTGACTCACACTGGAGACATGGACACAACCCATCCTGCCCTTCCCTCAGCTCTTCCAGTTCTTTCTTTGTCCTGTCCTCACAGGCTTTTCACTAGTTGGAGTCTTTGTGTTCTTTTTAATTGCCTCTGAGCCACTCAATTTTGTTAAGAGCCTACCCCACCACCATCAGGAATAGGACATGTTTGTCCCAATCTCCTTTCCCTGCCTGTTCTCCAGGTCCCTTCCAGGACTGCCTGTACTTCTTGAAAAGACCCCATTGGGCCTCAGAAAGCTTTTTATTTTTATATGAATAGTTTGCCAGATCTTTTTTATTTTGAAAAGTTTGAGATCTATAGTCATTATAACTGTGTAGAGATTATGGCTCAACTTTTCTAACCAGTTTAGTTCTGAAGTGGTGAAAGTGCAGAACTTCAGGGCAGGAATAGGGGTGGGGGTTAGGGAGGGGGCTGGGCAGGAATGAGTGCTGCTGGGATGTGGCCTGAGCAACTCCAAGCTTTGGGGAAAGTCCATCTAATTATCTGTTCCTAAAGTATGCACAATTCCCTAATCAGGTATGTGCTAAATCAATGAGGATCTACAGAAGTTGTGTATGACACTATATGTCATACATAAATTATTTTTTGTCATGAATTTAAAAAAATCGTGGATAGCATCCATAAAGCAGAATTAGCAATGGACATGCTAATTAGGGTCATATTTACATATATATTAGCAATTAATATAGCAAATAGGGTTATAGTACATGTTTTAGGAAATTTATTCATTAACTTTTTAAAAAAATCCTCACCCAAGGATATGTTTTCTTTTTATTTATTTTAGAGAGAGAGGAAGGGAAGGGAGAGAGGGAGAAACATCAATCTGTTGCCTCCTGTATCCGCCCCAAACAACTGGGGATTGAACCTACAACCTGGGTATGTACCCTGACCAGGAATCAAACCTGTGACCTTTTGCTGTACAGGGCATTGCTCCAACCAACTAAGCCACACCAGCCAGGGCATACTCATTTATTCTTTAAACATATAATTATTGAGAATTTACTATTCTCAATACTAAACACTAGATGATCCTAAGTTATCATAGTCATTATTGGTTCTCCATTTATTTATTAAATAAATATTTACTGAGAAGTTACTATGTTCCCTGGATGTCATAAACAAATCAGCCAAAATCCCTACTGTCATAGAGAAATACATTGTTTTATTGTTAATATACTAACAATAAAGAAGTAAAATATATCAGTAGGGTATATCAGTAGGGTAACCAACCATCTCAGTTTGCTTGGAACTATGGGGTTTCCTAGGATGTGAGATTTTTAATGCTGAAACTGAGACAATCTCAGGCAAAGTAGGATGGTTGCTTGCAAAGTTAACAGGTAGAAATATGCTACACAGAAAATTAAAATAAAGTAGGGGGATGGGGAGGGTCTGTTGTAGGGTTGGGAGCACAATTGTAAATAAGTGGTCAAGGCAGACCTCATTGAGAAATAGCATTTAAATAAAGTCCTAAAGAAGTGAGGGAGAAAGCCATGCAGAAACCTAGAAGAAAAATATTCCAGATAGAAGGAACAGCAAATGCAAAGGCACTGAGGTAAGAGCCTGTCTGAAACATTTAAGGAATAAGGATAACAATATGGCTAGTGGAAGAATAGTGGAGATGAGGTTAGAGAGGGCATAGGATAGCAAAATCTTGTTGGGCCTTGCAGGCCATTATAACAACTCTGGCTGGTACCCTAAATGAAATGTAGAAACATTAAGGAGTTGAGGCAGAAGAGTGACATATCTGACTTATTCATGTTTCAGTAGAATTATTCTGGCTTATCTGTTAGGTAAAGATGGTGAGGGGACAAGGAATGGGTACAAAGAGAGAAATTGGTCAAAAAATGGTGGTGGCTGGTCCAGGTGAAAGCAGTAAGGTAATCTGATGAAATTCTGGATATATTTTGAGGGCAAAGCCAATAGGTGCTAACAGACTGGATATTGGGTGTGAGAGTCAAGGTGATGCCACAGTTTGGCCTGAACACCTGCAAGAATGAAGATACTGACTTATGGGACAAGTTTGGGATGGGGAGAAATCAGCTTTGATTCCATTTCAGACATTCTGACTTGACAGGTCGTGTTGACGTCTAAGTGGGATGTTGAGAAACAAGGTCTAAGCCTTCTGACTGTCAACAAAACCTCACTGTTACCAGTCCAATGCCAACAGGAGTCCCTAGTCTATGGTGTGGTGAAAGGTGTAATTTTATTCAAATAAACAGTTTGCAAACCACGGAAAGGTAGCCTCCAGTGGAAACTGAAAGTGTGCAAATCCAAAGCAAATGGGAGGCCCACGTATATAAAGTGCCCACCTTGGACCCTGATTGATCCATTTTATGCAAATGAGAAATCCAAATTTACATCATTTGATTGTTCTAAATAGCACTGTCCTGCATGGTTGGATTAGCACATCTTGATTGGTCTTAGGGAGCTGCTTTCATTGGTTGGGAAAGATACAAATGAGGACATACAGACCTAAAGAAAGCGAGGGAGAAAGCCATGCAGCTCTGATTGGACAGGGCAGGTCTCAGTCCATTGGTCAAAATATGATTCTAGAAACTCCTTTCTAAGGTTTGGCTCAGTGAGCAGGAACAGTGCAGGGGGGGTTGGCAGCTCAGTCTGTGGCTTTTCCCTGATATGTAGTGTGCATGTAAACAATAGCTGCTAGATTCTGATTATGAATTTGGGCAGTTAACCACAAGGAGTCCTTCTTGGCAGATATATTCCTTCCTGTGGGCTACAAGACCCTCTACCATAGTCAGAAACTAGCAAAGGAAGCTAGATAGAGAAAGGAAAACCAGGAGAGGGTGGTGGTCTGAACACCATGTGACAAATACATATCAAGGAAGAGGGGATTGCTAACCATAACATGTGAATATGGAGATCTGACTGTCAACAAAACCTCACTGTTACCAATCCAATGCATTTAGCAATAGGAAGTTCACAGATAGCCTCAACAAGAGCAAGGTAGGGACAAGAGAGTAGTGAAGGCAAAAGTCTGACTAGATTAAAGAATTGGAGAAGACAAATTGGAGGCAGCAGGTGAAATAAATTTCCCAAGCAGTTTGCCATAAAGCAGAAATTTCATCCGCAGGAACAGGAGGGAAGGCTGAATATATGGGCACAGTTCCTCATGGCTGGAGCTCACAGAGATTCCAGTTGCTTCTGTTTCCTCAGTAAAATTGGAAATAACGTCTTTAACTGTGAGGGGGGAGGAAGTGGAACAAGAGAGAGGAGGAGAGAGGAGGCAGGATAAAATAGTCATCTGGAAGAGTTAGGGAGGGAGTGAATGGACTAGGGAAATGTAGTAGACTTGCTAGCTGCACTAAGGGCCCGCTTAAATGTAACTGAGACCTGTCAGCAGTGTGTGGGTGGGGGTGGAGCTTGGGGTGAGGGTGGGGGTGGGGGTTGAGTGGGGGTGGGAGGCAGTTCCCAGTGCCATTCAACTGCCAGGTGCAAAGCACAGAGTAAGCCAAGAACTGGATTTAGCCCGAGTTGTGGTTTTACCAAACAACTATGGCAAAGTAAGGAGAGAGTCAAGGGAACTGAGGATGCATGGAAGAGAGTGATTTTAATGATCGATAATAAAATATTTTTCAACTTTCTATTGAGAACATGTTTAAGGAAAGTTAAAATAGTAGTCCTCCCCTGCCCTCCCCATGACATTGATCTTTGGAAGAGACCAGGTCTGTTGTCTTGTAGGCTGTCCCACATTCTGAATTTCTCACATTGTTTCATTTTGATGTCATTTCACATATTTTTCTATTCCCTACATTTCTTATAAATTGAAAATTAGGTCTCAATGCTTAATTAGATTCAGGGTAAACATTTTTGTAATAATAGTTCCTTGGCAATATAGGCATTTCATACTGCTTCAAATCAAGAGACAAGGAAAGGTTGTCCCACTATTAATAATACTAAATGTAATCACTTGGTTTAGGTGGTTACAGTCTGATCTCTTGCAATGGCCCTGGTCCTTAAGCTGGGTAAGTGAGGAGATTAGAAGGACAAAGAACAGTGAAAAGGTGATAGACTGATGGAGCATAAACTTCAGGCACAGAATAGGTCTAGACATAGCAAGTATTTCCAAATGTTGGAGACCAATTATTCTATTAATTGTCTCCTCCATATTTCTAGTGCTCATTACTCTTGAACCTGGCCACTGACGTGTGGATCCTTTAAACTCAGAACACTTACCACTTAAGAAGTTACTTCCTGGTTCCTTTCCATTTTGAATAAACAGTAGATTTTCTATCTCTGGAGAGACCTTTTTACTTTAGTCATGTTTAAAGAACAGTGACTCCAGTTACCAGACAACTAACACTACCCTCTATCCCTCTGAGCTTGGGGACTCCCCCAGTCTCTTCTCAAGATGAAAAATTCTCACTTTCCCAACGTGCCAGTATAACATCTCCCTCAACTGGTGTTACAGTGTACAAGGTCAGGTGGAGCGAGTTCTCTAATGTACTCCTGAGTGCCAGAGAGCTCTGGCCTGGTTCTTAGTTCCTCACAAACCTTCTTTACTTACTTTCTCAATTTACTCTGGTTAGATAAAGCCAGCCCACTTTTGATAAAAGACCTAGTTAAAATTGCTTGTCTGCCCGCCAGTGACACTTGTCTTGCTATGTTTTTCACTTTTGTCTTGACAGCTCATTGTTTGCTAAGGTTGAGCCTAGGTCTCAAAATAACTGAGATGTTGGTGCCCCCTAGGGGACACATTGATTTTAAAAGTTAGATCTTTATTAACATTTCATTGGGTTTAAGTTTTGGGCTTCTTGTTTTCTTTAAAAAAAAACCAAAAAACATTGTGATAAAGGTGAGTTTTATTTATTTATTTATTTTTAAATATATTTTTATTGATTTCAGAGAGGAAGAGAGAAGGAGAGAGAAAGAGAAACATTAATGATGAGAAAAAATCACTGATAGGCTGCCTCCTGCACGCCCCTCATGGGGCACCGAGCCGGCAACTTGGGCATGTGCCCTAGACTGGAATCAAACCTGGGACCCTTGAGTCCACAGGCTGATGCTCTATCCACTGAGAAAAACCAGCTAAGGCTCTTATTTTCTTTTTAAAATTGATTAGTAATTCCTCAAAATAAGTGGACAAACATCCATCAATAGAGAACCACATAAATTATTTTATGAAGTAAAAACATAAATGGACAGGCCAGTGTGGTTAATGTAGTATACAAAAGCTCTAGGAGTCAGAGCAAGAAAAATGGTGTTTGGCTTGTCTTCTAAACCCTAAAAAAATTTAGAAACAAATTTGTAAATAAAGAATAGACAAAGGACTTCCTTTCTGCTTTAATTATAGAATGAGGTCCAGGAAGATAAGAAAAGTTAGAGTTCTGAAATCTGTTAAGAATTTGTCTTCTCTGTAGCATGATTTTTCTATACAGGACAAAATTTTAGCTGTTTGTTAGTCAAATTAACTCCCTGAAATATAAATAGAAGCATTTGGGTTTTGGTTTTTCTTCTCGTTTCTAGGAAGAGGGAAACTTGTCCAAAATTTGGGATCATTTGATGAATATTTTCTGGAATCAAGTCAAGAGAACATTTTCCTTAATAAGAGAGTGTTTTGATTGGACATATGATTTTTTCCCAAGTAATTTATTCACTTAATAGTGCTGCCATTATTTCAGGGGCTTTCTTTTATAATTTAAATAGGACTATGGAATCCATCACAAGTAGGAGGGTTTGGCTAATTAGCTCACAGCCTAATCTGCTCAGCCAGCACAGAGTTGTTTTGGCCGTGTCTTTTATAAGAATGTATTTTTCACAGGCATTAACAAAACAACCTCATTAAGACAAAGTCGTTCTTTTAGAAGCCAAGTGTCAACTTTGTCAGGGAGGAGCAAGTGTTAAGACGGTCACTCCAGCCCAGGGTAAGAAGTAGGCTCACAAGAACAAGTCACATGTATTAATAGCAGCCATGCTCCATGTTTGAGAGTTAAGTGTTCAGGAAACCCTCATAATAAGAGATTTTGCAGTTGAGGAACAAAATTTCAGTGGAGAAATGAGGAGGGAGAACTAAAGTTGCTTGGAAGTAAACACAAGAAAACTTGAATAAATATTAAGTTCACCAAAAAAAATAACATTGTCTAAAATGAAGATAACACCAATGATGTTTTATGCCTCTTGAATTTGCACAATTGGGCATTGCACAATTACTTTACATCTTCTATCCCTTGCACACCAAAAAATATCCAAGTTTTCCTCTTTTGTAATAAATACCAAAATGATGTTTATAAACATACTAGAGGCCCAATGCACGAAATTCATGCACAGGTAGTCCCTAGGCCTGGCCAGCTATCAGGGCCAATCTGTGGGGCAACCACTGGGGTGATCATGGCTGGCCTGGAGCTGCCTGCTAGCCAGCCCTATCCCTCCCCCCCCCCCACGCCCTGCTGGTCGGGGCCTGTGGGCTGGGGGTAGCTCTTGTATTGAGAGTGTGCCCCCTGGTGGTCAGTGCACATCATAGCATCCAGTAAGTCTGCTGTTTGGGCAATTTGCATACTAGGGTTTTATTATATAGGACTAGGGGCCCGGTGCACAAAATTTGTGCACTGGGGCTGGGTAGTCACTCAACCCAACCTGCCCCCTCTCACATACTGGGAACCCTGAGGGGATGTCCAACTGATGGCTCACCCCCAGCCTGCCCAAGGCCTAAAGCCTCTGGTGAGGCTTTAGGCCTTGGGCACCCAGCCATCGCCCTGCTCAGCTCAGCCCCGGCTGCCTGCGACCACTCGGCCCCAGGGGCTGGGCACTTGCCGCCATTTCCGCTCACAGCACCAGGGGCCAGGTGCTCCCTGCTGCTGCCACCACCGCTGCTGCTGCTGCTGCCGCTTCCCAGCACAGCACCTGGGGGCTGGGTGGCACCCTTTCATCTCCACCCCTGGGCCCAGCACTCGTGCCACTTGGCCCCGGCCCTGCTCCTGATTGGCTGGTAGCATAGCCAATCAGGAGCGAAGGTACGGTCAAATTTGCATGTTTCTCTTTTATTATACAGGATTGCTTTCTCGCAATAATGTGCATATTTTCTTCCTATTTCTCTGCTCTAATGTACAGTGCCTTTCCAATGTTAAGATCTGTCTCTGAACTCTTTTCTGGTCTCAGAAACAGGATAATTTATAAATCCTCAAGTAGAAAACACCCTGGGGATCTATTTCTATTTACCTAGCAGACCTGTGTGGATTCATTCTCAAGCTCCAAGTCAAGAACTATCTCACTGCAGCTCTGCCTGTGGCAGATCCCCATCAGTGCACAAATGGACACCCCTCATACATGGCTCGCCTCCTGCCCTGTTCACACAACTGAAACACAGACTGATGGCAGTTTGCCCTGCCTCAGCTATCCTCAAGTCTCCCATAGTTCCACTGCAGAAAACCTCTGCTCTTCCTCTACTAACCACTCTGCCCCTTTTTTATTTTTACCTGTTTATTTTGTTATTTTTAATCTTTACCCGAGGATACCCCTTCATTGGTTTTAGAGAGAGGAAAGGAAAGGAAGAGAGAAACATTGGTTGCCTCTTGCACATGCCCCAACCAGAGTCAAGACCTAAAACGTAGGTATGTCCCCTGACTGGGAATCGAACCCAAGACCCTTTGGTGCATGGGAAGATGCTCCAACCAATTGAGCCACACTGGCCAGGGCTCTGCCCCTTTTAAATTCTCAAATCCAAGTCCTTTTTCTCATACCTGCAAGAAAAATGGCTATCAATCTGAATATACTTGTATAGAAATTTGTTGAAGTTGCAGAAAATATATGGAGAGAAGTAAAGCTGCCTATGCTTACATTTTATTGGAAATTTGCATTTGGCCATGTTGTTCACATATAACTGTGACATAGGCCTGGTAATTTGAAGGACCTGTTGTCATGCCTCTTGGAGGAGTCTGAATAAGAATGCTTTGTTAGCAATGGAGCCGAGGAGTGATAAATGAGACCTGGTTTATGCCTGAGCACCGATTCTGTGGTCCTCTGTGAACTCTGTGCTCCAACTGTCTACCCAGCAGCACAGCGGTGGCTGTGGGCCCCTACCTCAGTGATGGCATGTATAACAAGGCTGGCCTTGGAGGGAGATGGCTGAGCTGTGGCCTCTCTTGCCTCACTCACTCAGCCATAGCCATATAGCCCGGTGAGTGAGGATTTGGGAATCTGGCTATCTGCACCTCTCTGGGCCTTATTTTGTCTACCTATTATCCTCACTGCACTGACATTTTCCCAGATACTTTAGATAACCACATCTGATTTCTCCAAGTGGTGTTTGTGCCTGGTCTATGCTTACAATACAATATTGGCATTTATGAAAACAATGGACATGCAAACACCACATATCCTGCTTACTATCTTCCCTGTCCTCTGATAAATACCCTGTCTTCACACACCCTCCATCTTATTCCCCAGACAGTCAGCTTATTAACTGATGTCAACTTTGACTTCCAGTCTCCTGACCCACGCTATTCATGGCCACGGTCATCACTTGGCCCTCATCCAGGTGGTCTGCTTCTCTCAGGCCCTACGCTCACCTATTTTTCCGATCTTGGCCCCTTTTCACAGAAAATGCAGTCACTCACAGCACTTCTTAATTTTTCTCTTGGTAAAGGCAAAAATAATTTATTCCCTCTACCTCACAATTCTCAACTTCATAAATCCCCAGCAGACTTTTCCTCCCAAGAGTCATCTCCTGCCCAAATCCTCACACACACAGTTCTTTCCCCCTTTACCCTCTCCTGCACTGCTTGCACCCCATCCAATAAACCCACCCTAACCTTTATCCTAAAGAGAATAATTTTCCTGTTATTCTTTATCCTTCTGATTGTTAAATTACTTAAATTATTCATTTATCTTCCCAGTGCCAGAGGTTAATATCTAAGCAGGGTTTTTTTTAATTGATTTTAGAGAGAGAGAGAAGTCATAGACATGGACAACAGTGTGGTGATTGTGGGAAGAGGTGGAAGAGGGCTTAGAGGGGATAAATAGTAATGGAAAAAAATAAAATAAATAACTTTTAAAATAGCCTTGGACGGCTTTACTCAGTGGTTAGAGCATATACTTGGGCCAGGACGTGTGCAGGAGGCAAATATCAATGTGTCTCTCAGATTGATGTTTCTCTCTTTCTCCCTCCCTCCCTCCTCTTCCACTCTCCAAAAATCAATGGGGGGAAAATCCTCAGGTGAGAATTAATCAAAAATAATAATAATAATAAAATTTGAAATGTAAAAAAAAAAGGAAGACATTTTTAACTAGAGAGGGATGTGGGATGTTCTCATGCTAAGAGAAGTGCTTATTCGATATGAATACTAGAAATCATGCACGGCATGTAGCTCAACATGCATTTGATAAGAGAGCCACCTGTAGTCAAAATCATCACCAGGGGTTCTCCGGATCCTTAAAAATTAATACCAAGGCTTGCTTTCTCTGCAGGTCCTCAAGCATGTTCCATGTAATGAAGCACAATCACTACATCTCCAGATTCGGCAGCAAACCTGGATTGCAATGCATCGGCATGCATGAGAATGGCATCATATTTAACAATAACCCAGACCTCTGGAAAGTTGTTCGACCTTTCTTTACAAAAGGTAATCAGGTGCCTGGCTACCTTCTGCTCTTGTCTGTGAATGTTCCTTTCTTGGAACTCATTCTTAAATTCTGCTGCTTCAGTTTTATGAGCTAACGTGCATTATACATTTACTATATAGTAGGCACTGGTCTAAATACTTGATATTTTAATCCCACAGTAACCCTGGGTGGTAAAATACTGTAATCACACCTACACTTTACAAATGAGAAAAGTGAGGAATAAGGAGATTAATAACTTGTCCATGATCCAAACATTCATAGGAGACAAACCCAGAGCCTATGTTTTTAACTACCACAACTTCTATTCCTCTGGTTAACACACAAAGCGATTTTATAGGCATCATGAAGAGAAAGAGATCTAAATTTAGGATCATTCAAATAAAAATTGAGTGTGTCTGCCATATGTTTGATTTAAACATAGCCAACAATGTGTTTGCTAAATCACTGATTGACATCCAGATGTTTTAACAGAAAGCAACTTGTGAATAAAATTAGAGAATTTTAGAACTGGGAAGGACTCTATATGTCACTTCATCAGTCTCTGAGTTTTATAACTGAATTCACAGTTCTGTAGAGGTTGTGATTTTTGTCCAACATAGCAAGTCCTGCATGGCAGAGACCAGAACCCAAGTCTCCTTATCTAGTGAGTCCTGCTGGAAATGAAGCTGTCGGGGGATATAAGTAACCATACTTTGACATTCACATCAAGGAACATAGTCATGCCTTGGAAATGTTGTCAGTGATGGCAACTGTCTAAAGGGATTTTAGGTATGACCATGCACCATCAATATTCTTTCCTCCAGTCAGCCTTGCAGGAAACCCAGATATCACCTGTGGGGCTGCTGAGACAGGGAAAAGCTATGCCTGTTCCTGCTGGGTGCTGATTCCCCTCTGCTGAGCTGTCCATCACAAAGACTCAGCACAACTTTGTTGTAGACTCTGTTGTATTAGTTTCCTCTTGCTGCTATAACAGATTGCCACAAACTTAGTGGCTTAACACAACACATTATTTTACAATTCTGTATGTCAACTCTGACATGGGTCTCACTGAGCTCAAACCAAGGCATCAGCTGAGATGTGTTTCTTTCTGGAGTCTCCCTGGGAGATCTGTTTCCTTGCATTTTCCAGCCTCAGAGGCCACCCACATTCCTTGGCATGTGGTCCCTTCCTCTGTCTTCAAAGTGGGTTGAGTCCTTTTTATATCACATCTCTATTACCATCCTTCTGTCATCACATCTCTTTCTGACCTCAGAAACCTAAAAAGGTTTTCTGCTTTTAAGGACTTATATGATTAGGAGGGCTCACTCAGATACGACACAATATTCTCCCCATCTCAGGGTCCTTAATTTTAATAATATATACCAAGTCCCCTTTTCCACGTAAGGTAACATATTAACAAATTCCAGTGATTAGGTCTGGACAACTATTCATATTGGGGCAGATAAGTCCTCTTATGCCTGACAAAATTGCAGAATAGGTTAATGAAAAGACTATAGGATTATAGGTTGTGGATTTCTATTCCAAGTTATATGACCTTGGACCAGTCACTCAGCCTCTCTGAGCTTTAGTCTCCTTATCCTTAACAAGTAATAAACACTATAGAATTTGAATTCTAGAGTTATTGTAAAAAATAAATGAAATCATGCTGTAAGATCCTACAGAAATAGAAGTTTTATTTTACTTTATCACTTGGTCCAGTTATATTATGAATATGTGAACTAGTATTTAGGAGCAATTAACTATCATATGCCATTATTCTCTATTCCAACATGCAAGAATTGATAGAAACTCTAAACTCGCCCATTTGTTTAACAAACTACTGTCTTCTCATCATTGAATGAGGTGCCCAGAGCACAATAAGAAACAAGATATGATACTGGCCCTCAAGGAATTTACAATGGGAGAGAGAGCAGAGTACCTTGCCAGACACCCTCTTCAATGATGTGTATGGTTGAGGCGTGTGCAGAGTGTACAAAGCACAGACCAACAGACCATCTAACGCACACTGAAAGGCCCTGGCCAGTGCGGCTCAATGACTCTGACTTTAATAGCAAATCTGAATAATAAAAACATAAAAAGGAAGATTTCTCTTAGAACAAAGAGAGAAAGGGGGCTTTAAGAGTTAAAATCTCTAGATAGATCATCTACCATCAGAAGCCACTAGCTACTCAGATGGTCAGGAGCAAAGCAGAGGGTAAGATCAGAGCCAGTGCACTCTACCTGTTTTCACTCATCCACTCATCCACTTATCATTCCTCTATTCAGCAAAATGTTCTGAGGGCCACTAAGTACTATGGACTTGAAGTAGAGTGCTAACGGCAGGTTATCACTGCTCTTAAAGAATTCCCAGTCCAGGGGGGGGAGACTGCTAAGCAAAGAATCATTTAGCTATTATGACATTATTTAAGTAAAATAAATCAGGAAGTAGTTTGAAGAGAAACCAAAATTAAGAAAAAGGCACTCTTAATAACTTATAAGACTAGCATTTTAAACATATAAATTAAATTTAAAAGGTACCACATTAGATGAAATAGTTAAGGTAGAGTGTGACTGGCTCTGTAGCAACATCCTGCCATCTGTTGAAACATAAAGTAATATCACCCTGGACAAATCTAAACCTTCTTTAGAGAAAAATATATACAGTAAATATGAAGAAAACACTAATTTTTTATTTATGACCACAGTACTAACTGTTTCACTTGCAATCTCACAAATGATTTGCCATAGCATGAAAAGTTTAATTTTGAATAGTTTGTTTAAAATAAGATTTGTTCATCCATTCATTTTAACAATAAAGGTGATCCATTCTTATAGAAAATTGGGAGATTAAATAATATGAAAATTTTATATTTATTTTATATGTGTAGTTATTGAATTTAAAAGTATGGATGATTAAGCTCTGAACATAAATCACCTGCTTGTGTATGTCCTGGAGTTCACAATGGCTTACTCTCTGATGTGCTCTCCTCAGCTTTGTCTGGCCCTGGCCTTGTGCGCATGGTGACAATTTGTGCTGAATCGATAATAAGGCACCTGGACAGGTTGGAGGAGGTCAGAAGTGAGTCAGGCACCGTCGATGTGCTGACCCTCATGCGGCGCATCATGCTGGACACCTCTAACATTCTCTTCCTGGGGATCCCCTTGGACGGTACCAAAATTTTCATTCTCATGACTTGACATTGTACCCTTTACTTAAGGGGATAAGAGGCCTGGCAGCCTCAAGTAAACCATTCTGTTTTCTACATGTTCTTCTTTCAACATCTCTAAGGTCTCCTAAGGTATTTTTCCCTTTTGTCTGCCTTGTTCACTTACAAGATATAAATTTCTGTAAAGCAGGGCCATCTATTTATTTTGTATCTCTCGTCATTGCTCTAGGAAACAGAATTCTACCCACAGTCAAAACTCACAAATGTGATCAGTTCACTTGATCATTAATGTATCCTCCCATCAAACAAACTGATATATTTAACCATTTTCAACCATTCTTTTGGGGCATGATACACACACACACACACACACACACACACACACACACACACACCTAAATCTACATACACATGCTTCCCTCAAAGCTATTAAGTATAAAAACTTTGACTCTGTATGTGGTAGTGTTCGCAGCTGCAGGAAATAAGTGCAATAGCTATGATTAATTACTTTAGCATCTACCTTGTACCAAGCAATGTAAAAAGTTGCTTTACATACAGTTTGTCATTTAGCATTTTTAACAACCCTAGCAAGATGTCTCACTCAGGAAGCCACTTTCCTTATTACAATAGAAAACAAACATTAAAACACATAAAGCAACTCTACCACCATCTAAAAGCAAACATTAGTTACTGGGCTTAATTCCATTCTGATGTTATCCAGCTTCATGTGATTCTTCCTGAATTAATTTTTGCAGCGTTTATTGATTCATACATTTATACAACAGATATTATTGATTTCCTATTTCATGTCAGGCTCTGGGTTCTGGGTATAGAGCAGTGAACAAGACAAAGTCCTTAGCTTTAGGGAGTTTACATTTCAGTGGATATACGGACAGTAAACAAGTAATTATCTATATATACTTATTGTAATATATAACAAGTAATATAGCAAGCAATATTACTTTGCCTATAATATATTAAGCAATAATAAGTGCTCTGAAGAAAAAAACAAAGCAGAGCAAAGGAATAGTAAGTGAAGGGGCAGGTCCGTGGAAGTGGACATGGTTCTCAGGGGGAGTGGTCAGGAAAGGCCTCCGCAGAGAAGACATCTGAACATAAGCCTAAGTGAAGTGAAAATACAGACTTGAGGGGAAACATTATAGGCATGAGAACTAGGCGTAAGATAACACTTGCCCACACCTGTTCTAACACCTGCTGCCTGATTTGCCGCATAGGGACTTCAGACAAGCCCTCCGCCCTCCCTCCCTCTTCTCCAGCTCTCCTTAGGTCATCTCCCTGCTCTTCCATTACTCCTCACAAGAGCCTCAGGAGCCCCCATTCACTCTATGGAATTTTAGTCACACCTTCTTGCCTGATCCCCTCTCAGACATGGACTCCAATCCCAGCTTGCCTGTTTTATACACATCTTTCCTCAGGTTTGGCAGGAAGATATTTTATAGGTCCCTGCCCCTCAGTTCCTTGCTAGCCTAGATTCTTAGGAAGGATCATGTAAGGCAGTGGTTGGCAAACCACGGCTCGTGAGCCACATGCAGCTCTTTGGCCCCTTGAGTGTGGCTTTTCCACCAAATACCACAGCCTGGGCGAGTCTAGTTTGATGAAGTGGTGTTAAAAGAAGTTGAAGTTTAAAAAATTTGTCTCTCAAAAGAGATTTCAATCGTCGTACTGTTGATATTTGGCTCTCTTGACTAATGAATTTGCAGACCACTGATGTAAGGGAACTATAAATGCCTATTAACTTATGGATACAGACTGTGATGCTAAGAACCTGTGTAAATCATGCAGAGTTATTTTATTTCTCTTCTCCTCCCCCTGGTTCTTGCTAAACTCTGTTTATTTCAGAGACCCAGTGAAGATGAAAAAACATCACTCTGGGATCTGACAAAACTGGGCTCTAGCCCAAGGGTGGGCTGCCATACTGGCTGTGTAGTATTGGGCAGGCTTCTCAATCTCTATGAACTGCAGTTTGTTCATCTGCCAAAGGATGACACTGTTGCTCCCCTAGAAAGATTGTAAGGATCAAGTGAAGTCTCTTTTGCAAAGCATCTTGTACAGCGGCTCGCATTTAGCAGCTGGAAAAAAATATATATAAATATATATATATATGTGTGTGTGTATATATATATATATATATATATATATATATATATATATATAATTTGGAAAAAGCCAGGTTTTCTCTTCCTTAATTTTCAATTTACTTAAAAAAATTATTAAAATCTGACTATGCACAAAGCTCAAGGCAAACACTGAAGACACTAAGATGAATTCTACATCTAAACCGAACATAAATTTGAAAGCTATATGAGGAATGCTATGAAAAAAAGATCTGAATAAAGCACAATGAGGTGAGAATACAATAAAAAGCTATTAATTAGGTACATAATCCAAGTAGATTATTCACCTAATGACTCTGCTCAATGAACACCAACTGAAGTTTAAATGTGGCTATTGGCAACCTAACAGGAGAGTGGTGTGGCTTTTTGCCCTCCCACATGCCAGAACCGAGGCCCCAACAGCCCTAATTACCAGTGATCCTTTTATTCCTCACTGTCCAGAAAAATAGGAGAGACGTGGATCATGTCAAAGACAGGCATGTAAGATTTGAGACTCTTTAATACTAAGCTTAAAACTAGCAAATGTCTGGTCAACTTGGCCAACTGAAATGCCAAGTGGAATAAATTAGTGTGTTGCCTTGTCTAGTGTCAATAACATGGCTAGAACGCTGCTGAAGGTGGAACCTTGCCCAGCTTAGAATCCCAGACTGGTAGGAGAATCAACAGGGGTCTTTTCTGTTCAGAGTACTCTTCTTGGGCTCTTTTTTGTTCAATTGCTTTATTCTTGTTTGTTTTTCCAGAAAACGCCATCGTCATTAAAATCCAGGGCTATTTTGAGGCATGGCAAGCTCTCCTTCTCAAACCAGACATCTTCTTTAAGATTTCTTGGCTATACAAAAAATATGAAAAGTCTGTGTAAGTAACACAAGTTTGGAAAATTTGTCTGTGAGATCGAATTGTTTTTTATTGTGTCTTTGTTATTTTTTCCCTCTTCAGCAAGTTTTCTGGCCACAAGGGCCTACAAGAGAGATGTTGATGAAGCTGCTAATGTAACACTTTCTGTATCAATTTGGCTGATATGGCTAGACCAAAGAGTAAAGGAAACCTTGGGCCAGGGCAGCTTCTCAGCAAGGGGGCCAAGTGGGAGGTCTGAGAGCTCCATATCTGGAACTAAAACATTGCAGTGTATTTTGAGTTGAACAGAAGGGCTGGATGAAGCCTTCTCATTATTATCTGTCAAAATTATCTTTGCATGTTTAGAAAAAAATGGAAACATGAAAGCCTCTTCTAGTTGTGTTAAGTTAATTCAACTTGTAGGAATTGACAATAGTCTCAAAAGAATTTTTTCATAATGAACTTCAATAAAATGCGTGGGAGGTTTTTTTTAAAATTATATATCTTGTGTATTTAGGGATCCTAAAACCATCATTAAATGGCTTTGCTTTGATCTTAGACTAGTCTAGCCAAAAACCTAGACAAATGCCCAATGGCCTTAGTTAATCAATGGGTGTGTTTCTTAGTGGAAGTAGCCAGCCACTAAACACTGCCACCTCTAATCACCAGTGGAAAACCTGTGGGATTTAAAGGCAGACAGATGTGATTTGTAACCTGTACCTATCACTTAGTAACTAAACAACTTTGGGAAGTTATTTAAAGTAAAACAGAACCTGCTTTCCTTCCAGAGTGGAGATATAAGTTAATGAGATCTTATACACAGGGCAATTAACACAAAGCTTGGGCCATAGTAGACACTACATATGTTAGTTTCTCCTTCCCTATGTTCCTTTTAAATTCCCCATCTCTAAAAGTTCCCAAACTTGATTGAAGACCCAACTTTATCCCATTCGTGTATTTTTAAGTTCAATAGTATTAGTCTCCAGAAAGGAAACCAACTTGATGTTGCTTTACATATTCTTATACGATAAATGAGTATCAGGTATAAATTTCATTTCTGCCACTGCTCATTGTGACTTGAATCATTAAGATAAAGGATTCATTCATCACTTCACTGGTGTCAGGTTTGGTGGTAGTTCTTGGTCATTAGTTTGACTTTGGTCTTGGCCAGGAACCCAATTGGGGGAACTCATTGATGAGACTGTATAACAGTTTCTCTTAGGTTTCTATATATAACATTTGTCAGTGGTTAGTGCACTAGTTTATATCTCCTATGACATAGAGCAGTAAAGACCTAGAGAAATCCTCTGATTTCCTCCCTTCCATGGCTTTGCAATAAAGCCGATATCTTTATTGAGGTATGATTGACATGTTAGTTTCATGTGTATAACATAGGGATTATATATACATATATATATATATAACAAAATAATCACCACAATAAGTCTAGTTAATATCAGTCACCATATACAAGTATAATTTAAAAAATTTTTCCTTGTGATGAGAACTTTTAGGATCTATTCTCTTGACAACTTTCATATATGCAATACAGTGTTCTTTATTATTTATAGTCACCATCTTCTACATTACATCCACAGGACTTACGTATTTTATAACTAGAAGTTTGTACCTTTTGACCACCTTCACCTGTTTGGCCTGTCCCCCTGGCCCCAACCCCCTACCTCTGGCAACCACCAGTCTGTTCTCTGTATCTATGAGCTCAAGTTTGTGGGGTTGTTTTTAAGTGAGATTATACAGTATTTGTCTTTATCATGCCAATACTTTAATATATATATATATATATATATATATATATATATATATATATATATTTATGGAAAGGATTCTGAAATATCTACTTCCATCCTTATTTACTCAATTTTATATGTTTGCTTCTTTTAATTCCCAATATTACAGCAATATTTTTTCTACTTTTTATTTTGGCAAGTTTAAGACTTTTTAGTCACAGAACACCTTAATAAGGTGTTTGTATTATATTTACTGTAATACAGAATATTGTTCCCTGAGATTGGGGCGCACATCCATGAATATATATACACTTAAAGACAAAGCCAAGAATGACAGAATTTAGATTTCAAGGTGGCCTCATTGTTCATCTAGTCTAATCCCTTTACTTTAAAAGAGAGGTAATGCTCAGAGACTTATAATAGGTTTTGTAGAAAGAAAACAACCTGGACTAGAACCTGACCCTTTGTCCAAGGAGCTCTTCCCTCTCCCACACTGTCAAAATGCCTATACATATTTATGCAGCCATTCATTCAGTCAGTCATTATTTATTAGTATTTATTTATTATGTGGCAGATACTTCCAGGTATGATAATAAGTATTAAAATTAATGAACAGTCACTTGAGTTTACTGTGTAGAACAGAAATCTCAAACTCAATAGTCTTGCAGGCCAGGCAAACAGAAGCGGGGCAGGGTGGATATAGGACAACAGAAAATGGAGGTGCCCAGGGCAAACTAGAACGTGCATGTCCATTCTAGAGACAGTCACTGATTTTGGTTTGGAGTTTTTCATTTATACACTGTCCTGGCTAAATAAAAAAAACAGAAAACATGACTCCTTTTAGTACCAGTTTTTATCCCTTAACTAGAGGTTACAGCCTTCATTTTGCTATCTGTGCCTAGAAACTCTGGTTCCTTAACATGAAGTATAATGTATCTGTAATTTAAGGATATTTGTGAAGAATTACGTATAAATTCAGTTATTCATAAGCACTGATAATTTTATAGCAGATAATTTTATTCAAGTAAATGGCAAATTAATCAATTTTTCTACATGTCTTAACTGGGTACAGATAGATTATATTTTGACTCTTTTTTTCAGCAAGGATTTGAAAGATGCCATAGAAATTCTGATAGAAGAAAAAAGACACAGGATTTCCACAGCAGACAAACTGGAAGACTGTATAGATTTTGCAACTGAGTTGATTTTTGCTGAGGTACTGACCTGAACTAACCATAACTTCCACACAACACATGTGTAAGACTGTTTTTGTGTCAGTGTGTAAAGATTTCCTCTTGTAATTGTGTTGTACAGTTCAGCTTCTAAGTATTTGCTTCAGCTCTTTTATGATGTCCACCTCAAATGGCCCACTCATTAGACATTCTGGTGAGACTGACCTTTCAGACTAAAGCTACTGTGTCTGCAAAATACAAAATATGAAAATGAAAGAGTCCAAAGACACTAAGTACATAAAAATTTATTATTAATAGTTCAGCTTTCAGCTGAAGATCATGAAAAATGTTCAGAGTCAATTACTGACATGTAATTTGTATGATTGCACTTTGGTGAGGTTGCTGACTCTTGAATGTCACCTCCTCTCCTTTTGTGAAATTTTTATTCACTTTTCCAATTTTCCTTCCCTCTTTAAATTATTCAGAAGCGTGGTGACCTTACAAGAGAGAATGTGAACCAGTGTATATTGGAGATGCTGATTGCAGCCCCAGACACCATGTCTGTCTCTGTGTTCTTCATGCTATTCCTCATTACAAAGCACCCTAACATTGAAGAGGCAATAATGAAGGAAATCCAGAGTGTTGTTGGTAAGAATTAATCAAATAAATAATAAAGCTTAGAAAACAATTTCTTCTGAATATCTGATGTCCTGAAAATCTTATGTCAGACAAAATCTTCATAATAATCTACCCAGAGAACAATAAAGCAAGTCATTTTTGTCTCACTTTCATGGTTCCAGATAGATTAAAAATATCATTCTTTCTGTGTGTTATTTTATTATAAAAATAACACATGCTCATTGAAAAAATCAAATGATAGATGTATAAAGTAGAAAATTACATCCCCTAGTTCTTTCCACTCTCCTCTCCAGCTTCATTCCCAATCCCCAGGGGAAACCACTGTGCATTCTTTTTCTTATGTGTACATAAACACATCTCTATGGTCATATTTGTTTGTATTTTTAAAATTTTATCAAGCACAATTTTTTGCCTACCTTATCAGTGACAAAGGTTTTTGTGGGTTCAATTAGGGAAATGGCTATCATTTACAGCAGTATTTCTGGGTTTCAAACAGTCCATTCACAAGCGAATTTCCAGTTAGTGGCAGAGAAGGAGGAGGCAGGGGAGTGATGGGCCTTCTACTCCGCCAATCCAGTGGTACTGGCCTCTCCTCCCTTGACCCATACCTCCTCTTCTGTAAGGGCCTTTGGGACCCCTGCTCAAACAATTTCCAGCATTACCTCTTCCCTTCTCTGCCCCAGCCTCAGCATCATTCTGCCCACTGCTCCTAACATCATCATCCTTCCATAGAAACACTATCAGACACTGAAGTCAGACTTGCTTTCTGAGAGAAAACAGAATTCCTTATTTGGAATGTTCTTCACATGGGTAATCTTTTTAGGGACATACTCTGACATACATAGCAAGATATCAATAATGATGCAGACGTTTCTCTCTTGACTTTGCCCAATCCTTGTGAAACAAGTTATTTGGTTGTGGAAAGATACTATTTTTTTAAATAACTTCAATGCTGCTGGAAATAGTTGACAAAATTTAAATATGCGATGGAAGGGGTCTTCAAATGCATGGCTGAAAGTAGGAAATTGCCTGGCAAGTCAGATAACAAGAATCCAGAATAGCCCCCAGGCTCCAAATCCCAGAATGTCCCCATTAGGTTACAGTTACTATGCCGGGTACAGAGCACAGCAGTGAACAAGCCAGTGTTATCCCTGTACTCATGGGACTCACAGACTGGTGGGAGACTTCAACAAGCAAGCTCGGTGGAGTTAAGAGAGAGGATCATAGGAGGTGTTCAGGGAACAAGGGAGAGGGGGTGGGAGAATTACTCTTGAGAACATGGTCTTAAATATAATTTCCTTGAGAAGTGTAAAGTATTTGTGATCCATGCTGTTCCTCTGACACTTCAACAGACCTCTGCAAAGCACATGTGTCCGTGTTGCCTCTAGATATACACTCATAGTAATTCCTCCCTAGGGTACACCTTTGCTTACCTTCTCCATCATGTTCCCTTGTACCTCTTCATCCCAGATGAATACGCTCCATAGACCCATTAGAATATACAAGGAGCAGTATGTGAGGGGCCAGGCTGTTAGAATTCTCTAATCAAATGAGACCTTTCTTGCATGGCATAGTTGTACAGGAGACAGGGCTGCCTCAGGACCCTGGTCTGTTTTTGATTCTGCAAAAAGTGGTAGCCCATTTGAGGATTCTCTGAAGCTTTGCCAATTCTTGAAGTAATTCGAGCTTCTCTGACTAGTGTTAGGCCGGTCTCAGACAGTGAGGGTGTCCTTCAATCCCCAGCACATCAAGGGCTGATCTGAGGTACCCATTTTTTGTGTATTGGGATGGGGTTTCTTGCCACCCTATCACAACAGGTTATTCTTAATGAGGAGGAGAGGCCATCAGTGATGTATTCTGGCAGATGACAGTACAGTTAATCAGAGGAGAAAATGTCATTAAAACTGACTAAAGTCACTGTCTTGCTTAGACTAGACAGGAGTAAATTTCCCCAAGAATTTAGGGTAGGAAGCAAAACACAAAGACTACAGAGGCCAGGCAGATAAATGTTTAGAGCAAATTGGGTAGGTCTACAGGAGACTGCAGAGGGATTGCCCCTCTAAAGACTCATCAGCCACTCTACTTTAGCCCATTGTTGCCATTTGGGGAGGTGAATCTGGTGTTACCTGGATTTGTAGAAAAATCCAGGCTTTTCTATAAAATCCCACAGCTTTAAAGATAATTGGCTTCAAATATGAATTTTTATAAAACACTCAGTAGGCCAAATATAACATATTTGGCCCAGATTAGATGATTTGCATTAGAATTATAAATGTAAAATTTTTTCCGAGAGCAAACTGTTAGCGGAAGCTATAGAAGTTTTAAATTCCTTCACATGTTGAAACTAACATTACCTCTTTGTCCTTTTTATCTGCTTCCATAGGTGATAGAGACATAAAAATTGATGATATTCAGAAATTGAAAGTGGTGGAAAACTTCATATATGAGAGCATGCGATATCAGCCTGTTGTGGACTTAGTCATGCGCAAAGCCTTACAGGATGACATCATTGATGGTTACCCAGTAAAAAAGGGGACTAACATTATCCTGAATATTGGAAGAATGCATAGACTTGAGTTTTTCCCCAAGCCTAATGAGTTTACTCTTGAAAACTTTGCAAAAAATGTAAGTGCCCTTCCTTAAAACCAAGTACACCACTCTTTAAAATGTCAGCTGTTAAATCCTCTCTGGTTCTGTGTTTGCACCATGTATATTTCATTCTGTTTACTTATTACCCTCTGTATCCTCACTAGAAATACACATTTTCCCTAGCTTTAATCATGGCTACCACATTTATCTTCAAGCCAAGGATGCTGGGTCTCTGGCTCTGGGAAGTATCTACATGGTGGCCACATAATAGGTCAAAATATGAGAAAGTCAAGACCAGAATTTGACTAAAACTAGGCAAATTTTGTTTAAGCCAACCAACTACTTTTCTATTTAAAATTACCAGTTTGTTATTATGTAAATTCAGCTACAGCAGTACCTGCACCAAAAAAAAGTCCACTTCTGCTTCAGGTGGAAATCAAATGAGACCAAAAGATTTGGTCTTTGTAGTCTGTCTTTGGGTCACCAAATGGCCCCACAAGCACTAGTTCCCATTCTAAACAGGACTCGGTAACTAGAAAAGCTTCAACTTTTTCTTTTTCTGTCATTGAAGTATACTGGAGATCTACTTCCTTCTGTCAAATTTCAGGCAATGATTTTTTTAACCCATGTTATTCAGATAGTTCCCTTAGTGCCTTCTTTTTCCATTTGTATATGGTATAGAAAAATGATAATACAGTTCTCTAATTTTTTTCCTCTTTCTGTATGAGCAATCCATGCCATGTTGACACTTGATCAACAAAACTTATTGGGCACTGGTCAGTATGGCTCAGTTGGTTAGCATGTCATCCCATGCACCAAAGGGTCACAGGTTCAATTCCCAAGTCAGGGCACATACCCAAAGTACAGGTTCCATCCCCAGTTGGGGCATGTGCAGAGGCATGAGACTGATGTTTCTCACATCTCTGCTTCTCTCTCCTTTTTCCTTCCTCTTTCTCTAAAATGAATTTAAAAACATATCCTTGGGTGAGGATTTAGAAAAAAAAAACTTAGTGGGAATCTACTATATGCTAGGCACTATATAAGTCCAAATGTGAACAAGACAGAAGATGTGGTATCCATTAAATTTTTGCATAACTAAAAATATTTAGATACTTGGCACTACTAGGTCAGAAATCTGCATCTTTCCCTAAATGTCATCAAGTTATATGACCTTTCACAAAAGTAGTGTTTGCTTTGGTGATGTGCAGAACAGTAGTAAAGTTGTGGCAATATCAGAGAGTTAGTTGAGTAACTCGCTATAATAAAATGATTTGCTTTGCTTTATCCAGCACATTTATATGAAAATCAAAACTGGGTACTGACCAAGGTCGTGTGTGTAGCACAGGGGGTGAATCAAATTAGATGGACAAATTAGATGGACAAATGACTGGGTCACAGTCATTCATCTCAGTGAAGGAGCAGTATGGCTCAGACCCCAAACCAGAGCATTCTGATTGACCAGCATTTTCAGGGTAAATCAAACAGCAACTATATGATTCTAGCCTTTAAAACTCTGGCTAATTGTCTGATCATTTTCATAGGTTCCTTACAGGTATTTTCAGCCATTTGGTTTTGGGCCCCGTAGCTGTGCAGGGAAATATATCGCCATGGTGATGATGAAAGTCATCCTGGTTACACTTCTGAGACGATTCCACGTGCAGACACCGCCAGGTCGAGTATGTGTTGATGAGATGCAGGTAAAAAATGACTTGGCCGTACACCCAGATGAGACTAGCAACTTCCTGGATATGATTTTTATCCCAAGAAATTCAGACAAGTGCCTCAAATTCTGAAAAAAATTGGTCAATACCTACTCTGGGACACTTCTCATCAGTAATTCACAAGAAAACCATTCATCTTTGCCAGAGAGCATCATCCTCATAGTGAACATTTTGTGGTCTATGGCATTTTACAGTACCTCCTATGGGTTGTCAGCAAGCTAAGAGACATTGGTCACCTGATCTTGTCCAAACCAGAGAAACAGAGCAAGAGAAAACACAGAGGCCAAGAGTTTGCAGAGGAAATGGTCAGCGAAGAAACTGCAGTCTTAAAGGCCCAATTCCATAACACGTGTTGGGGAAAAAAGAACATCAGCAAAACTTTCATCTGGCTGCCCATGAGATCGCCAGTGTCCCGCCCCAGGAGCAGCTGCATGTCTGGGGCAGAAGCACTCAAGTTGATTAGAAAGACCAGGCCAATGTCTGGGTGCCTAGAGCCAAACACACCTATTAGTGTGAATAAGTGTTTGATTTGGTTTCAGTGGGACTGTAGCACTCATAGTCTTTAGAAAAATACAAATTCAGCATTTGACTTTTCTTATGAATTATATTGAATTAACTTATTTATCCATATGTGACTTGTCTGTAGCAAAAGTTAAGTAGGAGACTATCCTTTCTCAGTCTCTCAATTCATTCTTCAGCCACTTACCTCTTCTATAATAGATGTAGATTTGGGTAATACAAGGTAACTTAGTAATTACTCAAATAAAATATAATTAGGACCATAAATCTGCTATAGGAACAGAAAGTCACACCATGCATTTCAAATTCAAATGTCTTTTCATGTGTGCATTGTTTCTTAGCTCCATTAGTATAAGAGATAACTTTAAATAATGGCATTCAGCAACTCTTACAGCAGCTCCAATGATTTGGGAGAGGAGAAGTCCTCTAAATCTATTTCTAATTCTATAGCCCAGTGGGTTCAAACTTCTATGGAGTGCTACTACCACTGCATTATCTTCCCCCCTCAATATTTCCCCCTCTCTTTCTATGACCCCAAAGCCAAGGGCAACAGATTAGTAGAGAATGTGATCAGTGTAGAACCCCTGCAACCATTATTTATCCTACCTCAGATTTAATAGTTGCTGGAGAGATTGAACAATTGACTAGTTTATTAAGTTGTTATATGTAGCCATGGATAAAATGTATACCATGGAAGTAGCTCGCTAGAGAGAATTAAATAGATTAGTTAATTTTTAAAATACCACTTGTGTTATAGTATGACTGTTTCAACTGAATGTCATTTAAAAGCTGAAAAATTAAATTCATTTACAAAATGTAAATGTTTGCCATTGAGTCAACCGCCACCGCAACATTTGAATGTTCTTTTCATCCTACTGTTTGGTAATAGGGCAACAGCTGAGTATAAAATGAGAATGTAAGCTCCTTGAAAGAAGGGGTTCTTTTCTTTCTTTTGTAATCCATCCCATATTTACTGTCAAGACCAGTACTGAATAGGCACTTGCTCATACTCTCAACTGACCCTAGAAACCAAGTAGAGAAAAGGCAGGTATTCTAAGAATTCATGGATGGGCATTAGTAAAGAAGAAAATATTTGAACTTAAAATTATTTGAATCATCTATATGGACCCAACATACACATAAATATGTCTGTGTGCCTAGATATTTCTATAGTCAGGTCTAGACAATCAGCTAAATAATTGAGATCTCTGAAAGCAAGGCCAGGATTTTAGAATTAATGTATCCAAGTTAATTCACTCAGTGATTATTAACACATTGTTTACTTTGCTCTGGCTAAAGATGCATAGTAGAGAAAAATAGACTGGATCAGTGTACTTCACCCATCCAATTCCCTTAGAACATCTATTATATTTTTCTTTTATTTTTAAATATGTTTGTATTGATTTTTATAGAGAGATAGTTAGAAACATCAATGATGATAGAGAATAACTGAATGGCTGTCTCCTGCATGCCCCACACTGGGGATTGAGCCCACAACCCAAGCATGGGCCCTGACTGGGAATCGAACTGTGACCTCCTGGTTCATAGGTTGATGCTCAATCACTGTGCCACACCAGCTGGGCTATCTATTGTAATATATACACACACATACACACACACACACACACACACACACACACACACACACACACACTAGGGGCCCGGTGCACGAAATTCGTGCACTGGGGGTGGATGATCCCTCAGCCCAACCTGCTCCCTCACAGATACTGGGAGCCTTCAGGGGATGTCCTACTGAACACTCACCCCCAGCCTGGCTGAGGCTTTAGGCCTTGGGCACCCAGCCATTGCCCTGCAAGGGGGCTGATGGCTGACTCTGTCCCAGCCACCCCCCCTACCCCTGGGGCCAAGCCTTTGCCCCAGCCAGCTCACACCCAGCTAGCACCCCCGGCCCAGCACACCCTGGCTGTCTCGGCCCTGCCCCCTGAGGGCCCTGGCTGCATCAGCCCCACCCCCCCCAAGGCCTGGCCTGCCTTGGCCCCGCCCCACCTCCTGATTGTCTGGTGGGCATGGCTTGTGGGTGTAGCAAAGGTACGGTCAATTTGCATATTACTCTTTTATTAGATTGGATAGCCAAGCCCTATGTCTATACTATCAAAGTAAAATGGAAGGTTGATATAATTGTGTATAGATAATACTTATACAAAAAAAATATATTGTCCTCTCACCAATCTAGACCTTAGTAGATTCATCCATAAGTATGGATGACAACAGCAGTGCTCTACAGTCATTTCCAATGCTTTGGTTTTGCTGTTATTTTATTCATAAACATAACATCATTTTCCCCTTTGTATCTAAGCCTGTATAACAAATTAAGTGTATAAGACAATCTCACTTTCAGGTCAAACATACAATTTGGCCACTGAACAATTCAATGTGGGTCAACTGGTAAACTGTAAGCCCTCAAACACTAATGTGTCTGCATATTGCCCTAACTTTGTGCTGTAGGGGCATGATGAGTAAGTTTCACTCAGGTAGTCACTTTATGCCCTATTTGAACTTGTGAGCAAGTCAATGGATTTGCTGAAGCAAATAATCCTTTTTTCTGAGTGGTCTTGTTTTCATACTCAGAACAACTGGATCTCTAAAGAGTTCAATAGTACCTCCATTCCTTGCTAAAATTAACACTTTCCCTGGCCACCAACACTTTCTCTCTGGCATGCTCATCACTTTCCCAAAGTGCAGCTTGCTGCTTTTATTATTCAAAAAAAAAACAAAAAAGGGAAATGAACTCTCACTTATCAGAAACCCCTGCCCATGGTAATGCAGCAGTGGTTGACACATCTTTGTCAAGTGTGAAGAGGAATTGTTATAAATCACTAAGGTGCCATGACTGATAGCTATTCATTCACCAAGTACTCACCCTGGACAAGGTTATCTCATTTAATCCTTGTAACAATCTTGCAAGATAGAGATTATTCCCCATTTTGCAGGTGATAAAACTGATTCTTAAAGAATAACTTGCCCCAATCAGCTAGAAATTTGAACCCCCTGACTTATCCCAAAGTCTATGATCTTTCTGGTGTGCTATACTAAAAGTGGGATTTTATCCTTTGTAAAAACAAATATAGTGTAATGATAAATGACTATATTTTAATTGGTATAGGTATTAAAATTGAGGGTGGGGCCGAAACCGGTTTGGCTCAGTGGATAGAGCGTTGGACTGCGGACTGAAAGGTCCTGGGTTTGATTCCGGTCAAGGGCATGTACCTTGGCTGCGGGCACATCCCCAGTAGGGGGCGTGCAAGAGGCAGCTGATCAATGTTTCTCTCTCATCAATGTTTCTGACTTTCTATCCCTCTCCCTTCCACTCTGTGAAAAATCAATAAAATATATTTAAAAAAATAAAAATAAATAAAATTGAGGGTGGGGTAGAAAATCAGGTATTGAGAAAAGTGGCAAATTTTTGCTCCTCTTTTAGCCTTGACTGGCCATTCTGCCATGGGAAAAGTCCAAAAACAATGACTTGGGACTTTTGCCTGTCTTTTTAATCACCAGTCCAGGGTAGGTCAAACCAGTAATATTGATTTGGCTATATTAAGAAGTCAAAGTCAATTGATCACTGTTTTTTTCTAGCCATCCATATTTTTTTCATCTCAGTGTCTGACACACAACATGAACTCAATACATTTTGGTGTATGAGTGATGGAAGAATCTTTGAGCCAATAAGAGAAGCAAATTCTAGCCCTAACTGGTTTGGCTCAGGGAATAGGCCTGCAGACTAAAGAGTCCCAGGTTCAATTCCAGTCAAAGGCATATACCTTGGTTGCAGGCACATCCCCAATAGGGGGTGTGCAGGAGGCAGCTCATCAATGTTCCTCTCTCATCGATGTTTCTAACTCTATATCCTCTCCAGCTTCTTCTAGGTTTCCTTAGCTTATGGCCACATCACTCTGACCTCTGCCTCTGTGATCATGATGCCTCCTCCTGTCTGTCTCAAATTTGTCTTTGCCTTTCCTTCAGAAGAACACTTATCACTTAATGGAGGCCCATCCAGTTAATCTAGGATTCCATTAATTACATCTGCAAAAATTCTTTTTCCAAATAAAGTCTTATTCATGGGTCCCAGGGATTTAGATGTAGGCATATATTTGGGAGACCACCACTCAGCTCACTATACTCCCCCACCCCCACCCTAGGACAAAACTGGCAGTTCTAATTTTCCAGAGCAGCATTTACAAAACTTGGATGTACATTTGAGTCACTTGGCCTTTTGTGACACTTAGGAACCTGATTCAATAGGTCTGTGTGATATTCTCCATTTCTAACCAGCTCCCAGGTCACACTGATACTACAGTAGGTGGTCCAAGATGAGCAGAGTTTACAGCAGTGTGGTTCACAGAGCAGCAGCAGCAGCTGGAACCCCATTAGGATGGAGATTCTTGGGCCCCACCCACACCTGCTGAGTCCAAACCTGTACTGCAGTAAGATTCCCAAGTGCTTTGTCTGCATGTTAAAGTTCAAGTAGCTCTGATGAAAAAAATGAAATTAGGTGTGTGTGTTTTTTACCCTACTAACTCTGCACCTGCCCTGTGGACTCTTCAGCCCTGTTAGGGCAGGTCTTTAGTTCTCTGCATGGTGGGAATTTCCCTGGGCCCCTGAGGGGAAGCCCCTAGAAATTAACTCCCATTCTTGCACTCAGTTCTATTGCACAAACAGCCACACCCTAAGTGTCAAGCCAGGCAGCCACTTCTCCCAAGACTGGGAATACCAACAGACAGTTGTTACACACGCAGAAGCTACCACTACAAAACAACCACTACAAAACTTTCCAGGAATCCTGGTCATTCTTCCTTCTATATGGATCAATTAAATGTGCTTTTTCCACTCTTCTGATGCTCACATCAAACCCTTTAGTGTTAAGGAGTCAAACTATTAAATGTGTCCCTTCGTGCATCCCAAAGAATTGTAAAAAAGGAGGTTCCTACAACAAAAATCTATTAGGCATCTGTCATCATTATTTGTATGGCTTCTTTGCTCAGAAAGAGACCCTCCCAAGAGCCTACTGCCTCCACAGGAGGTACACAATGAAGGTTGAACTTAGTCAACCTAGAATTAAATCCTGCCTCTATTAGTTATCAACTGTGTGTCCCGGGCAAGTTGCTTAACATCCCAAGGCCTAGTTTTACCCATTCATGAAAGCGGGTAGAACATATGATTAAATAGACCTTGAGTATTAGATAGGATTGTGGATGGAAGGGTCAGCATTGGGGCTGCAGTGATATGATCAGAAGAAAACATGAAACAAGATTGATAAGGTAGGCAGATGCTATGAACTAGATTGTATGCCCCCCTAGTCCACACATTGAAGTCCTAACTCCTAGTGTTACTATAATTAGAGATAGGATCTTTGCAGAAATAATTGAAGTTAAATGATATTATAAGATTGTGACTCTAGCCCTAACCGGTTTGGCTCAGTGGATAGAGCATTGGCCTGCAGAGTGAAAGGTCCCAGGTTCGATTCCAGTCGATGGCATGTATCTTGGTTTCGGGAACATCCCCAGTAGGGTATGCGCAGAAGGCAGCTGATTGATGTTTCTCTCTCATCAATGTTTCTAACTCTCTATCCCTCTCCCTTCCTCTCTGTAAAAAAAACCAATAAATTACATATATTTTTAAAAGATTGTGACCCTAACACAATAGCATTACTGTTCTTATAAGAAGAGACCATGGAGACGTGTTTCCACCACATGAGGACACAGTGAGAAGGCAGCCTTCTGCAAGCCAAGAAGACAGTCCTCACCAAGAACCACACTGGCCAGACCTTGATCTTGGGCTTCCAGTCTCCAGAACTGTAACAAAATTAATTTCGATTATTTAAGCCACTCAGTTCATAGTATTTTGTTATGTCAGACTGAGCTGACTAAACAGATCATCCTGGACCATGAGGGCTACAGTAAGAAGCTAGATTTGAAGCAGAGGTAGACTGGGCCTGGCTCATTTCAGCTCATGAAAGTCAACTATTGAGTTTTCAGGAATTTTGTGAGCTGTAAACATTAAGTTGGTGCCTTGCAATTGCCTTAGTGGGAATACTACTCCATGGAAATTTGACATATGCTATATATCAAGGCTCTTCTTCCACCTCCCAGATGCTCTCTCCCTTCCAATAAAGCCTGTTGTTAAACATTTTCCAGCACCCTAATGATGTTTGTGCAGTGTAAGTGCACGTGAAATTACCAGAGGGTTTAAGCAGAAGGGTGACATGACCTAATTTATTATTTTGAAGTAATCATTCTGGCTGCTGTGTGTAGAATGGCTCCCAGAGAAATGGGAATAGAAGCTGGGGGATCTAATAAGAAACTTAAACCCAGATCTTTTAACATCAAGTGCTCATTTTATGATCACAACTGAGGCCTGCATTTTATTGTTGTTTTTATTTTGCTTTATTTTTCTTTATTGATTAAGGTATTATATATATGTCCTTATTCCCCTATTACTCCCCCACCCCCTGTTGTCTGTATCCATTTCTTAGGCTTATATGCATGCATATAAAGTCCTTTGGTTGATCTCTTCCCTTAACCCCCCTATCTTCCCTGAGGTTTGACGTTCTGATTGATGTTTCTCTGTCTCTAGATCTATTTTTGTTCATCAGTTTATGTTGTTCATTGTCCTATCTAATAAAAGAGTAATATGCAGATTGACCATTGTTGTGGGGCGACTTCTACGACCAGTTGCAAATGATCATGGAGGCAGTTAAACATTGGTAATAAGCAGGCAAGGATGTACTGAACACTGGCCAGGACAGTCGCAGAGACCTAACACCCACAGCCGCCGCACCCCAAGTGCAGGCAGTCCTTTTAAAGGGGTCTGAACCATATATGTTATTGCCCTATGTTTGGCGAATAATCCCCAAGGCCACATCTGGGGAAGGGGTGCCAATAGACTAAGAATGACCTTATTGCTCGCTCCTTATCTTTTAACTATGTATTCTGCTAGACGTGGGAAAGTGGTCCTATCTTGTAAAAACAGGTGGTGTAGCTACATAATTGGCACCAACCAGTTACTCCTCTGGTTCTAGTCTTCAAAGGGTTTTTTTCTCTAGCCTTCAAGGTCTCAAGCTGGAAACTAAAGCAATAATTCTTTTGTCTTAAGCAAGCAGGGGTGAACAGTGGCCAAAGTTTCAAACAGCAGTTTTACCCTAGATAAATGTTCTTATGACCTTATTTCAACCATCACTCCAACACACCAGAGGGCTGCCCCCATGTGGTCAAAGATCCTGTCCCCATGTGGACACAAGATGGCCACCACAAGATGGCCAGCAGGGGAGGGCTGTTGGGAGGTTCCAGGCCTGCAAGGGAGGGCAGTTGTGGGCCATCAGGGCAGCAGGAGGGGGCAGCTGGGAGGAACCAGGCCTGCAAGGGAGGGCAGTTGAGGTGATGAAGATTGCAGGGGAGGACAGTAAGGGGTGACCAGGCCGGCAGAGGAGGGAAGTTGGGGGCAAACAGATTGGCAGGAGAGCAGTTAGACATCAATTAGGCTGACAGGGTAGTGGTTAGGGGGTGATCAGGCTGGCAGGCAGAAGCAGTTAGGGGCAATTAGGGAGATAGGCAGGCGAGCATTTTGAAGCCAGCAGTCCTAGATTGTGAGAAGGATGTCCAACTGCCCATTTAGGCCCGATCCCCCCCTCAAGGGGTCCCAGATTGGAGAGAGTATAGGCTGGGCTGAGGGACATCCCCCACTTCCCCATGCACAAATTTTGTGCACCAGGCCTCTAGTATTCCAAAAATGAGTGAGATCATGTGGTATGTATCTTTCTCTGCCTGATTTATTTCACTTAGCATAATGATCTCCAACTCCATGCATGTTGTTGCAAATGGTAAGAACTCCTTCTTTTTACGGCAGCACAGTATTCCATTATGTAGATGTACCACCATTTTTAATCCACTCATCTGCTGATGGGCACTTAGGCTATTTCCAAATCTTAGCAATGGTGAATTGTACTACTATGAACATAGGAGTGCATATGTCCTTTCTGATTTGTGTTTTTAGTTTCTAGGGATATATTCCTAGAAGTGGGATTACTGGGTCAAATGGGAGTTCCATCTTTAGTTTTTGAGGAAACTTCACTCTGTTCTCTACAGTGGCTGCACCAGTCTGCATTCCCACCAGCAGTGCAGAGAGTTCCTTTTTCTCTACATCCTCGCCAGCACTTGTCATTTGTTGATTTGTTGATAACAGCCATTCTGACAGGTGTGAGATGGTACCGCATTGTTGTTTTGATTTGCATCTCTCTGATGATTAGTGACTTTGAGCAGGTTTTCATATGTCTCTTGGCCTTCCATCTTCTTTCAAAAAGTGTCTATTTAGATCAGTTGCCCATTTTTTGATTGGGTTGTTTATCTTTTTATTAAGCTTCATGAGTTCCCTGTAAATGTGAAAATTAAACCCTTATCATTGATATCATTGGCAAATATGTTCTCCCATGCATTGGGCTTTCTTGTTGTTTTATTTATGGTCTTCTTTGCTGTGCAAAAGGTTTTATTTTTATGTAGTCCCATTTGTTTATTTTCTCTTTAGTTTCCATTGCCCTAGGAGCAGCATCAATGAAGAAATTGCTTCAGCATATGTCAGAGATTTTTCTGCCTGTGAATTCCTCTAGTATTTTTATGGTTTCCCATCATATGTTTAAGTCCTTACTCCATTTTGAGTTTATTTTTGTGTATGGTGTAAGTTGATGCCTAATTTCATTTTTTGCATGAATCTGTCCAATTTTCTCAACACCATTTATTGAAGAGATTGTCTTAATTCCATTGTATATTCATGCCTCCTTTGTCAAATATTAATTGAGCAAAGTGATTTGAGTGGATTTCTGAGTTCTCTATTTTATCCCATTGATCCATATGTCTGTTCTTGTGCCAGTACCAGGCAGTTTTGAGAACAGTGGCTTTGTAGTACAACTTGAAATCTGGTATTGAGATCCCACCTACCCTGTTCTTCTTTCTCTGGATTTCTGTGGCTATTTGGGGTCTTTTTTTTTACTCCAGATGAATTTTTGGAGAGTTCTTTCTAGGTCTGTGAAATATGCAATTGGTATTTTAATGAAGAGTGCACTGAATCTATAGATTGCTTTGGTTAGTATGGACATTGTAATGATGTTGATTCTTCCAATCCATGAACATGGTATGTTCTTCCATCTGTTTATGTCTTTTTTTCAGTGTCCTGTAGTTTTCTGCATATAGGTCTTTTACCTCTTTGGTTAATTTAATTCCTAGGTATCTTAACTTTTTTTTGGTGTGATGGTAAATGGGATTGCTTTTTTAGTCTCTCTTTCTGTAAGTTCACTATTGATGTATAGAAATGCCATAGATTTCTTGGTGTTAATTTTGTATCCTGCTACATTGCCGAATGCATTTATTAAGTCTATTAGTTTTTTTATGGAGTCTTTCAGATTTTTTAATGTACAATATCATGTCATCTGCAGATAAGGACAGATTTACTTCTTCTTTTCCAATTTGGATGTCTTTTATTTCTTCTTCTTGTCTAATTCCAATGACTAACACTTCAGTACTATGTCAAACAGGAGTGGTGAGTGGGCATCCCTGTCTTGTTCCTGTTCTTAGTGGAAATGGTTTTAGTTTTTGCCCATTGAGTATGATGTTAGCTGTGGATTTATCATATATAGCTTTTATTATGTTGAGGTATGATCCTTCTAGTCCCACTTTGTTGAAAGTTTTTATCAAGAAAGGGTGCTGGATTTTGTCAAATGCTTTTTCTGCATCAATTGATATGACTATGTGATTTTTATGTTTCAATTTGTTTATATGATGTATCATGTTTATTGTGGATATAGCACTATCCTGGTATAAATCCTACTTGTTCATGGTGTATGATGTTTCTGATGTACTGCTGGATCCGATTTGCTAGAATTTTGTTGAGAATTTTGGTATCTATGTTCATGAGGGGTATTGGCCTGTAATTCTCTTTCATTGTGTTGTCTTTATCTGGTTTTGGTATTAGGGCGATGCTGGCTTCATAGAATGAGCTTGGAAGTGTTTCTCTTGAATTTTTTTGGGATAGTCTGAGGAGGATAGGTTTTAGTTCTTCCTTGAATGTTTGGTAAAACTCCCCTGTGAAGCTGTCTGGCCCTGGGATTTTGTTTGCTGGAAGCTTTTTTATGACTGCTTCAATTTTTCCCATAATTATTGGTCTATTGAGATCTTTAGATTCTTCCTGATTGAGTTTTGGAAGGTTATATTTTTCTAGGAGTATGTCCATTTCCTCCAGGTTGTCCAGTTTGTTGGAACAGAGTTGTTCATAGTATTTTGTAACAATCCTTTGTATTTTGGTGGGGTCTGTTGTTATTTCACCTCTTCCATTTCTGATTTTTTTTATTTGGGTCCTCTCTCTTTGCTTCTTGGTGAGCCTGGCTAGAGGTTCATCAATCTTGTTTATCCTTTCAAATAACCAGTTCTTGGTTTTGTTGATTTTTTGTATTTTTTTTGTCTCATTGCTGTTTATTTCCACTCTGATCTTTATTATTTCCTTCCTTCTGCTTACACTGGGCTTTTCTTGTTGCTCTCTTTCTAACTCTTTGAGTTGTAGGGTTAGGTAATTTATTTCTATTGTTTCTTGTTTTTTTTGTTGTTGTTTTTTTGCAGTAGGCTTGTAGAGCTATGAACTTCCCTCTCAAGACTGCTTTCACTGTGTCCCATAGCTTTTGGATTATTGTGTTTTCATTGTAATTTGTTGCCATGATGTTTTTTATTTCTTCCTTGATCTCTCTGGTAACCCAGTCATTGTTTAATAGCATGCTGTTTAGTCTCCATGTGTTTGACTTTTTAGATTGTTTTTATTGTAGTTGATTTCCAGTTTTATGCCATTGTGATCTGAGAAGATGCTTGATATGATTTCTATCTTCTTGAATTTGAAGACACTTTGCCTATGACCCAACATATGGTCTATCTTTGAAAATGACCAATGTGCACTTAAGAAGAATTTATATTCTGTGGCTTTGGGGTGAAATGTTCTGAAGATGTCAATTAATTCCATCTGATCTAGTGAGTCATTTATGATTGATGTTTCTTTGCTGATTTTTTATTTAGGGGATTTTCCCAATTGTGATAGTGGGGTATTAAAGTCTCCCACTATGATTGTATTGCTGTCCATCTCTCCCTTAATATCCTTCAGGAGTTTTGTTTTTTTTTTAAGTATTTGGGTGCTCCTGTATTGGGTGTTTATCAAAGTTATTTCTTCTTGTTGGATTGTTCCCTTTAGTATTATGAAGTGGCCTTCCTTATCTCTTGTTATGTCCTTCACTTTGAGATCTAATTTGTCAGATATAAGTATTGCTACCCCAGCTTTTTTTTTTTTCATTTCCATTCGCCTAATAAATCTTTTTCCATCCCTCAGTCTGTATGCATCTTTTTTTCTGAGGTGAGTTTCTTGTAGACAGCAGATATATGGGTCATATTTTCTTATCTAATCAGCTACCCTATGTCTTTTGATTCAGGCATTTAATCCATTTACATTTAAAGTTATTATTGATAAGTCCTTATTTGTCACCATTTTTATATTTTACTCCTGTGTTCTTTCTTTGCTTCCTATTTCTTTTTGTTTTTTGTTTTTTTTATTTTTTTACAGCAGACCCTTTTGCATTTATTGCATTGATGATTTGGTGGTAATAAATTCCCTTAGTCCTTTTTTGTCTGTAAAGCTCCTGATTTCACCTTCAATTTTGATTTATAACCTTGCTAAGTAAAGTATTCTTGGATTCAGACCCTTCCTTTGCATGACTTTGTATATTTCATTCCATTCTCTACTAGCCTGATGAGTTTCTGTTAAGAAATCAGTTGCTAGTCTTATGAGGGTTCCTTTGTAGGTAACTTTCTGTCTCTCTCTGGCCACTTTTAAGATTCTTACTTTGTCATTGGAGTTTGCCAATTTAATTATATTGTGCCTTGGTGTTGGTCTTTTGGGTTCATTTTGCTTGGGACTCTGTAAGCTTCTTGGATTTGTGTGGGTTTTTTCTTCCCTATATCAGGGAAGTTTTGTGTCATTATTTCTTCAAACAGATTTTCTATTCCTTGCTTAGTTTCATCTTCTTCTGGAACCCCTATTATGTGGATGTTATTTTGTTCCATGTTGTCCCAAAGTTCCCTGAGGCCCATGATGGCAAACCTATGACACACGTGTCAGCACTGATACACATAGCCATTTTCAATGACACGCGGCCACATGCGGTCGCATACAGAGAAGTATGGGGCCACATGCCGAGAAGGACATTTCATCCTCAGCTACTGCACGGCCAGGTGCAGTAGCCAAGGATGAAACATTGCAGATAAGTTAAATAATTAGTTTTTGGTTTATTAAATACAGTTATATATTACAATTACACATTTTTGTTATTTAAACTATAAATATCATGAAATTATGGTTTTTTTCTTGAAGTGACACACCACCCGAGTTATGCTCGGTTTTTTGGCGAATTTTGATACACCACGCTCAAAAGGTTGCCCATCACTACCTTAGGCTCTCCTCCTGCTTTTTAATTTTTTTCTAGAAGCTGCTCTACTTGGGTATTTTTTCCTACCTTGTCTTCTAGCTCACTGATGCAGTCCTCTGCTTCTTCTAGTCTACTCTTGATGTTTTCTATTGAGTTTTTTACAGCAGCGATGTCATTTTTTATTTCTTCTTGTTCATCTTCATTTCCTCTTGGTTCTTGCTCATATTGTTGAATTTGTCTTCCATTCTTTTCAGCCACCGTATGACAATTTCTTTGAATTCTTTCTCTGACAGGTTGCTTGCCTCCATTTTGTTTACTTCCTTTTCTGGTGATGCCTGCTTTTCTTTAATATGCAGACTGTTTCTTTGTCTCCCAATGTCTCTCTTCTCTGGGTGTTCAGTTATGTAGTTCTCTCTTTCCTGCATTGATTTAAAGGCACAAAATAAAACACAACCAGGCTCAACACATAAGGCACTGAACAAAAATGTATTAACATATTAATAACCCCAAATTAGGGGATAGGAGAGAAAGAAGAAAAAAAAAGAAAGGAGTGCAAAAATAAAATTTGGGAGAACTAAGATGGCGGCAAAGGCAAAACACCTATCTTGCCGTCATAATAGCAATTTTAATACAACAACTTAACGAAAGAACAAACACCTTCCAGAATCACCAGAAAGCTCGCCGAGTGAAAATTCCACAAATAAAAGTGAAGATAAGACACTGTGACTCGGAGGAGCGGCGGCGAACAGCGTTAAAAGATTCGCATGGAGAGAGAGATTTGGAGCGCGCGCCGCGGAGAGGGCGGCGGCTGAAAACCGGCCAGTTTTCTCAAACGGGGAGACAAAGGCGTCCCACTGACTGATTCTCCAGCTCTGGGCGAAGTCCAGAGAACCCACTATCACACGGGGTGAAAACTGGACAGTGGGAGGGCACGCCGAAGCTCGGGTGCTGCCAGGTCTCCGGGCTTGTGGAGAAGGCAGCTCGCGCGAACAGCTCGGCTGCGTGACGGCGCAGAGAGTGCACCACGACTTGCCTCTCATTCAGAAAACCATCAGACTGCTTTGTTTTACGACCCTGGGTGAGACATTGCGCATGCAGACTCATTTTGGGAAAGTCTGAATTCCCCGGCAACCGGCAGCCGGTGGAGCTCCGCAGCGGCTCTCTCTCAGAGGTGCTGGCGGCCATTGCCCCGGGCACAGAGTCCCCAGGGCTGCAGAGGGCGGAGCTAACGCTGTCTGCTTGGCCCGGAGACTCCGCCCACCCAACCTGAGCACAGCTGAGCTTCACAGACAATTGGCCTGGAGGTCAACCCTCCAAGTGCTAACAACGATTAACCTGAGCTTAACTTCAGCAAGACTGTGCAGCCCATATCCACCTCAGGTAACCGGGGAGGCTGAGCCACTATCCCTAGTAGGAAGTCTACCACACAAAGCTAATTGACCAACTCAGGGAAGCAGCCACCATGCAGCAACATGGAAAGAAATCAGATGTGAAAGAAATGGAGGAAAAAAAACGACTGGACATGGAATTCAGAACCACGGTTATAGGATTTTTTAAGAGGCTCCAACAGAAGATCGAGGCCTATAAGGAAATAAGCAAGACCACAAAGGAAATGAATGAGTCCTACAAGAAAATGAACAACACCCTCCAGGATATAAACAAGAGCTGCAAAGAAATGATCAAGACCAACGTGGAAATGAATGAGTCCTACAAGGAAATGAAAGAAACCCTCAAGGATATAAAGCAGACTCTCAAGGATATGAAAAAGGACCAACCAGAAATTAAGCATACACTGACTGAAACAAAAAATAGTATACAAAGACCTGAAAGTGCCCTGGAGCACCCCAAGAACCAAGTTAAAGATTTGAAATACAAAGAGGGAAAATCCACTCAGCTGAAAAAGCAAGAAACCAAAAGAATCCAAAAAATTGAAGATAGTGTAAGGGGCCTCTGGGACAACCTCAAGCATACCAACATCCGAATTATAGGGGTGCCAGAAAAAGCGAGAGGCCAAGACAATGAAAACCTATTTGAAGAAATAGTGACTGAAAACTTCCCACACCTGGTGAAAGAAATTGACTTAGGAGTCCAAGAAGCTCACCGAACCCCAATATATAGGAACCCTAAAAGGACCACACCGAGGCACATCATAATTAAAATGCCAAGAGCAAAAGACAAAGAGAGAATATTAAAAGCAGCAAGAGAGAAACAGTTGGTTACCTATAAGGGAGCACCCATACGACTGCCAGCGGATTTCTCAACAGAAACGATGCAGGCCAGACGGGAGTGGCAAGAAATATTCAAAGTGATGAACAGCAAGAATCTACAACCAAGATTACTCTATCCAGCAAAGATATCATTCAGAATTGAAGGTCAGATGAAGTGCTTCGCAGATAAGAAAAAGCTAAAGGAGTTCATCACCACCAAACCAACATTATATGAAATGCTGAAAGATATTCTTTAAGAAGAGGAAGAAGAAAAAGGTAAAGATGAAAATTATGAACAACAAATACACATCTATCAACAAATGAACATAAAAATCAAGTGAATTGATAGGCTGTTGAACAGGATAGACTGGTGAATATTACAGAGACATGGACATAGAGAGGGAATGGACTGACAATTCTTGGGGAGAAAAGGGTTGTGGGAAGTGCAGCAAGAGACTGGACAAAAATCTAGCAACAATGGGAGAGGACAGTGGCGAGGGGGAGGTGAGGGTGGAGGGTGGGATAGGTACAGGGTGGAGGGGAGCTATAGGGGGATAAAAAGGGGAAACAATGTAATTAATAAACTGAACAATAAAGATTTTAAAAAAAGTATTAAAAAATAAATAAAATAAAATTTGGAAAAGGAAAAACAAAGTGAGAAAAGAAAGAGAATAAGAAAGAAAAGGGGAACAAACTATATATATGGGGAGAAAACTCCAATAAAACAGCCAGTAATCCCAGCAAATGCCAGCAACAAGTACCTGGAGATGAATACAAACTACAAACAACAACTAATATTAAGTGAAGCAAGGGACAACAGAAGCAAAAAACAAACAAAAAAAGCAAAACAAAAAAAGAGAATAAGCAAAACAATCTCACAAAGAAGCATAAAAAATCGATATAATCAACATTCAAATAAATAACAACAAAAAGGCAGAGAGAAAAACAATTTTTTTGGATAGTGAAGACAAAGAAGAGAGTTGTATATGGACTCGGGGCAGGGGATTGGAAATTAGATATATACGTAAGGTGAAATTAGGTATATACGATTGGAAATTAGATATATGTGTAGGGTAAAAAGAAAGAATAGGGAAAATCTAAAGCAGGAAAAGGGTAAGAGAAACTGAACAACAAAAGGGGAAACATTAGGAAGAGAGTGATGACTTAGTGATGTAGAACACTAATCTTAAAATAAAGAGAAAATAAAATGACTTTTTTTTAAAAGGCAAAATAGTTATAGTAATAATAATAATTAAAAATTAAAATGTAATAATTAAAAAGGTAAAATCAAATAAGGAAAGAAATAAACAAATTAGTTTCTTATGTAAAAGATGAAAAAAATAAATAGAAATAAAATGTGCAGAAGTGAAGGTCATTCACTTCCTCTATTGTTCTGTTTGGCTCTCCTGTTTCCCAATCAGGACAGTATTGCAGTTCCCTGCATTCCACTGCTCCTTGATATTGTAAGCCAGTCCTGAATTTTAAGCAGGCATTGTGTTTTAATTTCTTGTATTCCTTTATTTGTGATTACACAAGAGTCAATTTGTGATTCAACCCCTGGGTAGCAGTCTATAGGTCCTCTCTAGCCTGTGCTTAGATCCTGCTTTCCCTGTGGCACTCAATACCGGTTCATGGGTGTGGGCTGCCCCAGAGCTGGTTCTCCGATTGTCACGCCTTGCTCTGATCCCCAGGCTCCGGAAAAACAAACTTCCCCTGCAGTCTCCTAGGGTGTTCCCAACTGGGCGATCCCATGCACTGGGCTCAGCAATCAGGAGCAAGGATTCAAAGAGGAAAACGCACAAGTGTGTGAACTCAAGGGCCACCAGTAAGTCTGCGCAGTCCTTCCTTCCCCCTTGTGTCCAAGCAGCCCGCACACTCACAAAATGTTTAGGCTGTCCTTCTGCGTCAGATCAAAATGGGCTGCTTTCTAGAGATCCCCTCTGTTATCAGCTCCGAGGATCCCCTTCCACATTCATGGATCACTCCAGCCCCAACAGCCACAAATTTTTCTAGGTGCAGACTTCCCCTGGTCCTCCAGCTCCCGCACTGCGTGAGCCTCTCCACCTTGCCGGGAGCAGAGACCTCACCTTATCCCAGGCAAAATCTGACCTTTCAGTGCTGAAGTGCAGAGCTTCTCTGGATCCGAGTTTTTGTGCCAAGGGAACCGATGCTCTGGGGTTCACAGCTGTTTGGTGGGTGCTGCAGTTGTAGATTTTCAGGCTTCAAATAACATCCACAGCTGGTGGCTCTGGGAGAGTACACAGCAGCAGTGGGGCCTGCCTCATCAGGGGAGCCCCGTCCAGCAGTCCCCCACCTTCTCCTGGAGTGTAGCTGTCCCTTAACTCACCAACAGACACTCCCCTTGTGACCCTCAGCTATTCTTTCTATCTGCTCTGGGACAAGGCTCGGGACATGTCTGTCTACTCAGCACCATTATTTTTTTCTCGAGGCCTGCCTGCATTTTGTATTCTCTTCCTCAGTAGAAACTCTGCCCTTTTAATCTGTTCCCAGGGCTTAATTTCCTAAACTTTCCATCAGCAACCAGCTCTCCTACTCACTCAAAATTACCATCAGTATCAGGCTTCAGTGTCCAGACCCCCAAATGAATCAGAGCCAGCCTCAAAGATCCTCAGAGTTGAAGGACCTATAAAACCCTATGGCTCAGCCCCTGCCTTACCTTCCTCTGCTCAATGTGGAAACTGTGGCCTGGAGAAGTTTAATCGCTTGTCCATGGCTAAGCAAATAAAAGGGTAGGGGAAGCACATAGATGGAGCCAGTGCCCATTGTTTCTACCACATGGAAAGGTTGGGCAATAGTGAACACAGAAGACCCATCTTGCTGTTTTTACTTCAGTTAAGATACTTTATTCTAAGCATAATTAAATTATGATTATAATTAAATTACAATTATAATCTCAGCCTTTATGAGCATGATTCCCTATAAAACCTCTTGGGTTAGAAGCATATAACAATAGCAAATCAAGAAACAGTTCTTATGGAACAACTTGATCTTTACTCAGACTCAGAAAGATGTACTCTTTACACTTATACATTTTCAGAGCTTCTAGTTACTTATGATCCAATTATAGATCATTTAAAAGTGGCTATAAAGGCAATCAAAAAAGCTTCCTTCTCAGAAAAAATACATAAGAAAGAAGTTAATCTGCCATTTCCAAAAAATCTTTCAATTAGATTATGGAAATAAAAATGGCATAAGTTTATGAGGATGAAGCAAGTGCACATTATCTCAGGTTTTCACAATAAATTCTTTATAGGATTTTTACTGTTTTCATATATATATGATGTTGTTGTTGGAGAGGACATAATCCACCATCAACAAACTGTGAAATCTTAGAGGTTAGGAACTCTGCCTAAAGCCACACAGCTCATGGGCAGCAAGACAAGGGAGAGGATAGTTTCCTGCTTCTTAGGCATGCTTATTGAGCTCTCAGGAAGACTTGGGCTACACTCTGCCCAGCATGGAGGGCTTCTCACCGCCTCTGCAATGGTACTACACCAGGGATGGGGTCTATATTTCAGTTCAACTTTTGAGGCTGCCTCCCAGGTCAGGGGCCTCCCTGCCCTCTGCTCCTGGCCTGATGTTGGCCCTCCCTTCCTAAAGCATAAATAAAGCAAGACTGACATGGCATTGATGAATGCAGCCAACTACTTCAACACATCATTCCACCAAGGTCTGGATGTGGACCAGCCTCATCCACTTGGCCCATATTCAAGTTGCTTTTCTTTTTCCCATGAACTATGGTTCTATTGCAGGGGAAATTGAAGGAAATAAATTGGCACATGAATTTTTCCAGTCATCCTTGCATTTCTAAGGGACTGGCATCAAGCTTATGGTAACAGTGGTCGTGAGATGCACAGATGGGAGGCATAAATTGAAAACCACATTTTTCCTTTTTTTTCCCTTTAAAAAATGTGTATTGCTGGGAAATACACCTGACACAAAATTTACCATCTTAATCATCTTTAAGTGTACAGTTCAGTAGATTAAGTACATTCACATTGTTCTACAGTCATCACCAATATCAATCTCCAGAATTCCTTTCATCCTTCAAAATGAAACTATCTATTTGACAATAACTTTCCATTTTATCCACCCATACTCCCTGACAACCATCATTCAACCTTCCGTCTCTATGATTTTGACTACTCTAGGTACCTCATATAAGTGAAATAAAATCAAATAGTATATATTCTTTTGTGACCAGCTTATTTCACTTAGTATAATATTCTCAATGTTCATCTACATTATAGCAAGTTTCTTCCTTTTTAAGGCTGAATAATACTCAATTGTATGTATATATCACATTTTGTTTATCTATTCACCTGTTGATGGGCACTTGGGTTGCTTCCACCTTTTGGCTATTGTGAATAATACTGCTATGGACATGGGTACATACATATATTTTCAAGTTCTTATTTTCAATTTTATATATATATCCAGAAGAGGAATAGCTAGATCGTATGGTAGTTCTATTTTTAATTTTTTGAGGAACAATCATACTATTTTCTTTTTTTAATATCTTTTTATTGATTTCAGAGAGAAAGAGAGAGGGAGAGTGAGAGATAGAAACATCAATGATGAGAGAAAACCATTGATCGGCTGCCTCCTGCATGCCCCCTACTGGGAATGTGTCCTTGGAAAGAATCAAATCTGGACCCTCTAGTCTGCAGGCCAACACTCTAGCACTAAGCCAGACCAGCTAGGGCAACCATACTATTTTCCATAGTAGCTACACCATTCCACATTTCCACCAACAGTGTACAAGGGTTCCAATTTCTCCACATCCTCTGTAACACTTATTTTCTAGTTTTATTTCATGATATTCATCCTAATGAGTGTGAAGTGGTTGAAAACCCACTTTTAATCCATAGTCTTCAATTGGATTCTGACTCTGCTTAGAAACTGGCTTTCTATGGAAAGGAGTCAAGTAGAGAGTTCTCTCAATGCTGGTATCTGATCTATGTAGTTCAACTAAAACAAACACAAAGGTTAGGTTTTCCTTCAATAGCAAAACATTTGCCTATATAGTTTGAACATTTGCCTCAGGGAAGTAGGTGAGAAATGACCACAGTCATGTCATAGATGCACAGAGTCAGCACTTAGAAATTTTAAGGCGACGTAACATGACCACATTTTTCAACCACATGATCAGAGTACTTGTCTCACTAAGAAGGTAGAGACTGATTTGGGCATTTTTATTTTATTTTCTAGTATTTTAATTTTATTAAATTTTCTTAACTATTAGTCCACGATGGGTTGAAAATTAAGAAAAATAATTTGTTCTTCATCACAGAAACCTCTATCTGGGGCTGAATAAATGTGTATACTGTGTGTGCTCCAAAGTAAATAACAAAAATTCTTTGGTAACTCTTAGTTCCCCAGATAACACCAAGGTTGACCATGAAGTCATGTTAACAGCAACAGCTATGTCTGCCTGGGTCTAGCTCCCATCCATGCTGACACAGGAACCCCAGCCACCACAACATTTCTCTTGGGGCTTTCTGGGCTCCTCAGGTTTCCACCGCTGGACCTCAACAACTTTATGTGCCTCTCCAGATCTCCTTGGCAACCAGTTTCCCTGGGACTTTGGCATTTGCTCAAATGGAAAGCACCAGCAGTTACTATACCCTTATTCCTTGACACCTCTGGCCATTTCTGCTTCTCCTGATTAAGGCCTGGCATTAGCTCATTCTGCCACAGCTGGAGCCTCAGCAGCTCTGCGCCCAGGTCCCACTATGGGTCTCTGGCCCAGCTCACTGCTCCAGATGGGTATAGAGTCTGGTTTCCCCAGCAGCTGCTGGAGGGGATGAGCAACCCAACACAGAACTGCAGGGGTGAGACAGCAAACCAGAGGAGCTGGCAGGTAAGTTCCTCTATCCCCAACCCCCACCAAGTTCTAACACATGATGGTTTTGCACATTGTAAAAAGCTTTTCCTTCAGATCTTGTTTTAATTCTTCACTCTACTATTGTGATGAGTATTACCATCCCCATCTAATAGATGAGGAAACGAGGGTCAGGGAAGATGACAGTCATCCAAAGCCTGACTCCAACTGTGCCACACAGAGGTTCAGGCAGTCAGTGCAGGACCACACAAGCCCGGCCTAGACCAGGATCTGCATCAGAAGGCCTGAGCAAGAGACATCTGGGCATCTATATATCCTATCTAATAAAAGAGTAATATGCAAATTTGACCATACTTTTGCCACACCCACAAGCCATGCCCACAGCCATGCCCACCAGCCAATCAGGAGCAAATTATGCAAATAAACCCCAACCAAGATGGCTGCCACCACTGAGAGCAGGAGGAAGGCTTGGGTTTCCCTGGCAACAGAGGAAGCCAAGCTTTCTGCCTCCCTAGGCCTCCACTCAATGTTACAAAGTTTCAACTATAAAAGATACAAAAATGGCAGCAGCTACTGAGCTGGAGAGAACAGAGGCTTGGGTTTCCCTGGCAACGGAGGGAGCCAAGCTTCAGTCTGCTGTTGCTGGCCTATGCCTCCATTCTAGGCTACAATGTTTCAAACAGAAATGGCTGCCACCCCAGAGCAAGCAGAAGGCTTGGCTCCACTCCAGGCTACAAAGTTTCAATTGTAGACATAGATTAATCCCAGATCCCAGGGCCTCCATTTGGGTTACTGGGGGGTGTTGCTGGCCTGCAAACCTCCATAGGCCCCTCGCCCAGGCTGACCCTCACCCTAAGGGAACCCCCACCCTGATCTGGGACATTCTTCAGGCCAAACCAGCTGGCCCCCACCCATGCACCAGGCCTCTATCTTATCTAATAAAAGAGTAATTTGCAGATTGACTATCACTCCAATACACAAGAGGGCTGCCTGCCTCCATGTGGTCAAAGATCCTGCCCCCATGTGGATACAAGATGGCTACCACAAGATGGCCAGCAGGGGAGGGCAGCAGGGGAAAGCAGTTGGGAGGAACCAGGCCTGCAAGGAAGGGCAGTTGGGGGCAATCAAGCCTGCAGGAGAGGGTAGTTAGGGGTGACCAGGCTGGCAGAGGAGGGAAGTTGGGGGCAAACAGGCTGGCAGGGGAGTAGTTAAATATCAATTAGGCTGGCAGGGTAGTGGTTAGCAGGTGATCAGGCTGGCAGGCAGAAGTGATTAGGGGCAATCAGGGAGGCAGGCAGGTGAGCAGTTTGGAGCAAGCAGTCCTGGATTGTGAGAAGGATGTCCAATTGCCCGTTTAGGCCCGATCCTACCAGGATTGGGCCTAGATGGGCAGTCGGACATACCTTGAGGGGTCCCAGATTGGAGAGGGTGCAGGCTGGGCTAAGGGACATCTCTCATCCCCCTGTGCATGAATTTCATGCACTGGGCCTCTAGTACTGTATATAAAAACCTAAGTGATGGAATGATCGAAAAACCAGTTGCTATGATGGACACTGACCACCATGGGGCAGATGCTCAACTGCCCCCTGGAGGTCAGTGCACTCCCACAGTCGACCTCCCGCAGCTGGCCAACTTCTGTGGTCCCTCCTCCCAGCCGGCCAGCCCCGCCTCCATATCAGCCCCTATCACCGGCCAAGCCGAAGGACCCCACCCATGCATGAATTTATGCACCAGGCCTCTAATATGTAATAAAGCCAAGTACAGAATTGTTTCAGAAGTAAAGGAGATACTCTCATCAGGTGCTCTCATCTGGAAAAAGAAGTGAGTGGGCCTGTCTTCACTGGAACTGCTTCCCTCTCAGACTAATCACCAGTATCTGGGGCTCTTGGGCCTGGCACATTTCTGATGGGGCATGCTGTGGGTCTGGTATAGATGACCTGGTCCTGGGTCCAGCTTAGCCATATCTTGCCTATGTGACTGTGGACTTGGTAGCTCTTCTTGGCCTCAATTCCCACGAACAAATGTGGGTGGTAGAAATGCCTTCTTTATAGGGTTATCCTAAGACTAACAGAATGCCTGGTAAATGATCACATTGGGCAAAGGTTTGATATTACAGTAAAATCACTCTTTAGTTCCCACCCCACTCCCCAAATCTCATATAAGATGCTGTTTTACGCTTCTTCTCTCTTTCTACATCTTGAGTTTGGTCTTGTCAATAGGTAGGAGGCAAGCTGGCCCAAATACCAAGAAATGCAGCCTAGTTTGACTTCTGAACTATAAGATTCCTGTCCTTGGCTGGTTTGAGCGTAAAGATGCCTGACGAAGGCCAGGCTTGGGGTCAGGAGAAATGGGCAGCACCTGGGACAGAGCAAGTTATCTGGCCACAGTGCAACACAGGTCAGCAAGCCAAAAATGGGTGCTGGGGAGGAGGTTTAGAGTGAGAAGGTAACCTGAAGGAAACCTGACTTGAGAGAATCTTCAAAGGACTTAGAGGTGGAGATTTAGGACTGAAGGGCCATTAGAGAGTCCTACAGTCCAATGCTTGTTTTGAAAAATGAGGATAACTGCCTCTCTGGTAGATGGCCCTGTTGAGACCAGACCCCAGGTCTCCTATTCTTGTTCCAGTGCTTTTAAAACTGCACTTCAGCTCCTCCACCCTATGTCAAGTAACCACACAAACCAGATCTGCCAAAACAGCAGCCAATTTTAAATAGTCTATCCTAAGGCATTCCTATTTATCAGGGCACATGTCCCAATCTGGGGTCTGGGTAATATAACATCCCCCTAAACCAGCAGAAGGGCCAAGCAACGGGCCCCCACCGCACTCTCATCGAAGATGCTCTTGGAACAACCCAGAAGAAAGCCCTGCTAGCCTCACATCAGCCAACAGGGGGGAAGACCTGGGAAAGGGTTGTCAGGTTTGCAGTGGGCCAGATTCTAACAGAGGGGAGGGCAGCCTGCCTCACAGCAAATCAGACTATCAGCCAGAGACCAGCAGTAAAAAGCTAGTGTGGTTGGTTTTACTGTCTAGTAAAATAAAAATTCTCATAAATGCTCATTTGCTCGATCATTTCAGATTCCTGAGTGTCTGGCTGGCTCCAGACAAGGCGCTTGAGTTTAAGTCATCACCAGGCTACAGAGGAGCTGTGACTTGGGGTAAGTTATTCTCTGTACTTGGTTTCTACATTTGAAAATGAAGGGAAACAATAGTGACCACCTGTTAGGGTTGTTGAGTGGCACAGATTAGAATTTGCTTGCCACATAGTAAGCGCTCAGTGTATATTAGCCAACAGCTAATAGGGATTTTACTTCATTAACTTATTCCTTAAATAAATATTTATTGAGCACCTATTCTGCATAAGGCCCTATGCCAGGTGTTTAAGAGATAACTGAAAAAGACACTTCTCCAAAAATATCACAATGAACATATTTCATGGTTTATCTATTTTATCTTTTAGCTATCCTATCTAATAAAAGAGTAATATGCAAATTTGACCATACCTTCACTATGCTTTCAGCCAATCAGGAGTGGGGGACAGGGTGTGCAGCCCCACCCCTCACGCCACCGCCACCACCGCTGCTCCGCGGGGACCTGCAGGGGGATGGCATGGGTGCCGCAGGCCGGCTGGGACTGCCGGCGCAGCATCTGCTCCCCAGGTTAGGGCCCCGAGGAGCAGTGGCAGCGGTGCGAGGGGCGGGAGCAGCAGTGGCGCAAGGGGCGGTGTGGCGGTGCGAGGGGCGGGGCCACCACGGTGGCGCAAGGGGCGGGGGCCCTTTCCAGTCCTGGGGTTAGGCCGCATGCCCTATAGTCCTGGGTGCCTGAGGCTGCCTGTGGCTGTGGCCAGCCTGAGTAAAGCTGGCCCAGGTCCTGGGTGCCTATAGCTGGCCAGAGGGAGGGAAGCCTGGGTCCCAGGAGTGGGGCAAGGCAGAGGTAATTAAAAGCAATCAGGCCAGCAGGGGAGCACTTAGGGGCGATCAGGCAGGCAGGCAGAGGTGGTTAGGGGTGATCAGGCAGGCAGAGAGGTTAGGGGCAATCAGTCAGGCAGACTGGTGAGCAGTTAGGAGCCAGTGTTCCTAGATTTCAAGAGGGATGTCCGACTGCCAACAGTCAGACATCCCCGAAGGGGTCCCTGATTGGAGAAGGTGCAGGCTGGGCTGAGGGAACCTGCCCTCTATGCTCTAATTTCATGCACTGGGCCACTAGTTATGTTAATAAGAGTGATTCTCTAAATCTCTTTGATCTCTTTTATTGTCCTTGTTATGAGAAAGCTCAGCACCAAATCTCAAGGCCAGTCTTGGCTGCTGTTTTGTCGCTCGTGGCTAGCAGATTTGCATTCTTATTTTTTGTTTGTTCTTATGTTAAATTTATATTCATAGTTTACTAGTTACTGTATAAATCTTTGCCCCGGCCTGCTCTGTCCAGAGGTGTGGGCTTGCTTGGTCAGAGACTGGGGCACTTTGGGGAAAGGAGGGTGCCAGCCTCCAGGCTAAGAGGGCCTGAGAGGAAGAAGGATGAAACAGAAACAGCAACAGTCAAAACACCTCTGAGGAAGACAGCATTGGGAAGAAAATGAAAAGCAAGTAAAAATAAAGACACTGTCCAGGGGCACCTTCAGTGTGAAAGAGAAGGAAAAAGAGGGAATGCAGTGCAGATGTGTGCTAAAAAGCTGAGTTTAGGAAAGCAGTTGCTTGGTATCCATTTCAGGGGTGAGAGGGAGGGAAGACAACGAGCAGCAGGTTTCCTAAGAAGATTAGGAAGCAGAAGTCACTGTCCTACCCCCACCCAGTGCCCAGACGGAAGAAGTTCCCAGGGTCATCTGGTCACACAGCTGAGTCTCTGCGTTCCCCTGTGATTGTCAACAGGCTTTGGGTTGCTGATGTTCACAGCACTTCCCACCCTCCAATCTCTCCATCTCCACCTCCCATGAACCAGGAGGTATACATAGAGCTAATCGCCACAAAGGTTAAAAATGCAAGGCTGCCACTGGTCTTACTCAGAACACACTGAGAAGGCCTACAGATTGGCCGGCATGCTTGACCTGAAGGCACAAAAGAAAATTTGCTTGATTGTGGCGAAGGAGAAGCAGGCCGACCCATCTGTTAAAAAAATGTCTTGGCCAAACAACAACTCACAACATTTCTTTTAGAAACTAAGCAGACCCCACAAAATATGGACCTCTGTGGGCCAAAAGGTACGTGTTGGAACCATACATTGGAAACTGCCAAAATGTATATCACTTACAGAATGGATAAATTGTGTTTTCATGCAGTGATGAGAATGAACAAACTACAACAACATACAGCTATTCAGATGACTATTACAAGCAGATGTTGAATAAAAGAAGCCAGACACCAAAGAACACAGACTACGTGGCTGCCTTTATATAAAGATCAAAGATAGGAGCCCATCGTGGTAGAAGTCAGGGCAGTGGTCACCCCTGGGGGCAGTGACCTGCAAAACACAGCTTGGATTCTGTCATGTTTTTTTCTCGATCTGTTGTGTACATGCATATACATAATATCCTCCTATCTAATAAAAGAGTAACATGCAAATTGACCGTATTTGCATGCTACCAGCCAATCAGGAGCAGGGGGTGTGGCCAGGGGCGTGGCCAGCAGACATGGCCAACAGGCATGGCCAGCACACAGGGGTGGAGGCTGGCAGGGGCGTGGCCACAGTGCCCTGAAAGCAACCACCATGCTATAAGCTCTGCCCACACAGTACTTAAGGGTCAGCCCTTCTTACAGTTATGGTGAATGAATGACATGCAAATGAGCGCCCAGGGCACCTTGGGTAATGAGAGGCATGTGCGAGGTAGGGCTGTGAGCCAAGCAGCAGTCCACTCCGCAGGGTGCTGCGGACCCGCTGGGACTGCCGGCGTGCGGCATCAGCTCCTCAGGCCAATGCCTCTTCCTCCTGATGGGCCGCCACCGCCTCCTTCCCCGCCACTGCAGAACCAGCACCAGTTGCTCTGGATCCCGGCATGCTGAATGCAGGTGGGGAAGGGGGCACAGGGCCTCCAGACCCTGCGCCCCGCAAGCTCAGTCCAGGACCCACCAGCCTAGCGGCTTCCCTTCAGGGCAGGTGGGGTGGGCCTCAGGAGGAACAGCAGAGGCGGCAGGGAGGAGGGTGGCTGAAGGAAGCGAGGAGATGGATGGGGGGGCGGGGAAGGAAGGAGACTAGGGCTGCGCTGCCAGGCTTTGGGGACGGGTGACCCTGGACCACAGGAGAGAGGTCCCACGGCCGCCACCAAGACAGGCCCTCGCAGGAGGACTCTGCGCCCCCCATAGCCACCAGAGCTGCGGCTATTACTGCGAGAGCCACGTGGAGCCTGGCCTTGGGCTCCCTTCCCCAGCCTGGACCCCGCCTCCTGAGGCTGGAGCGGGCGCCGCGCGGAGCACCAGGACCACCTGCGTGAGGCGTCTGCTCCCCAGCATTGGGCTCTACAAATTCCATGAAAACTGAATTTGCTACAAATAAAAGTAATGACTTTAAAATGACTATGAACACTGAAGTAAATGTTTTCATTTTATAAATCTATTATTTTACAGTATGCACATTTCACATAACACCCCAGAATTTATCTAGGGCAGGGGCCAAATGCAATTGCCGTAAGGTGCCAGAGTGCGGCTCAATTTTTGTGGGCTATACATTGCCTCAAATACTTAACTTCTGCAGTCCTAGCATGCAAAACCCAAAGGAATGGGATGCCTGTGTCCCAACAAAAGTTTATGGCCACTAAAATTTGAATTTTATATAATTTTCATGTCAAAAAATAACATTCTTTTTTTCCTTCATTGACCAAAAATAGGCAGAATGCCAGATTTAGCCCAGGGGGCAGAGTTTGTTATCTTTGATCTAAGCCTGGGTCCCCTAAGCCTGGGGCAAGGCAGAGGCAGTTAGGGGCAATCAGGCCAGCAGGGGAGTACTTAGGGGTTATCAGTCAGGCAGGCCATGAGCAGTTAGGAGCCAGTGTTCCTAGCTTGCAAGAGGGATGTCCAACTGCCAACAGTCAGACATCTCTGACTGCCAACAGTCAGACATCCCTGCAGGGGTCCCTGATTGGAGAGGGTGCAGGCTGGGCTGAGGGAACTCCCCTCCGCGCACGAATTTTGTGTACTGGCCACTAGTGTTTTCAATAAAAAGTAAAACCAAACAACACAAGCACATCCTGGGGCCTTGAACTAGAGGGACTGAAGGAGAGCAGAGGCCACGGGGCACCTCACTAGGTGGCGGCAAGTGACCAGGTGTTCCAAGATGGCGATGGAGGACTCGGACGGGGCTCGAATCCGAACTCGGACCCGAACTCTGACCCGGACTTAGACCCAAATTCCGACCGGGACTCAGACAGGAGCTCGCCCCCTCCCAGGAGCAAACTCAAATATACTCGTAAAGTCAAGAGCAGTTAGTCCTTCGAGGCAACTGAGGGCTGAATGAACAGCTTCTGACAACAAACCAGAGGGAGGGCCTGAATGGGGGAAGCCCCGGAGCTGGGAGCCAGGGAGCGACTGGGCCCGCCGGCCAGAGAATGCCATTGTTTCATCCCCTCCGCTTCTATAGTCATTTCCCCGGTGTCCGGCCTACCTGCAAGGTCACCATGAGGGTTCCCTCGGAACACGGGGAGCAAGGGGAGCAGGCAGAACCACAGGGCCTCCCCACGAGCCGGGCCTCCCGCCGCGGGCCAACACCCTAGGGGCCGCTGCGCATGCCCAGACGCAAGCGGCTGCCCAAACACCCGGCACCTGGGCCTCCGCCTCGGTGGCCTCTAGGCGGACCTTCTGTGTAACAAACTCGAGAGGGACTGTGAGGACAAGGCTGGGAGCCACGGGAAGAGGACAGGTTCAGATCTGTGACCTCGAGGTTTCCTAAGGAAGGTCCGCTCTTTGCTCTACTGAAATCCGCCCCAGCAGGCCAGGTGGCTCATGAGGCCAGGGCCCCAGGCTTGGCCGAGTTCTGCTTCCTGGTCAAGGTCGGTGAGGACAGAAAAGGCTGGTTGGCATTTCGAAGGAGTGGCCTACCTGAAAGCCATCAACCGTGAGCAGGCAGGGATTCTGGCAAAGCCAGGGCAGCATCCTCTCCGGTTGCTTAGTGGCTTGGGGGCCTGCAAAACAGATAAAATTTGCTCTAACCAGAAGGCATAACCCTCGGATTCTGAAGGATTGGGGTTTAAGCCCTTTCTTTGTTCATTTACTAGATTTGTAAACTTGACAACTAATTTAAGTTTCCTAAGTTTTATTTCTTCCCCTTTAAAATGTTGATAATACCACAGTATCTGCCATTCTGATGAGGAGAGGAATGTGAAAATGAAGTAAGACGGCATATGTTCAGCTGTTACCCCCATCTCTGCCCTTTGCGTGTATTAAGACGCAGCGGTTTTTAATGTTACTGTCAGTGGGAGACTGCAGCTCCTGATGGAGGATGCAGTGAGTAAAGGCTGTGGCTCGTGGGTGTTTTGATCAATGGGTCACTATTTCTTACTATTATTTTCCCTTGACATAAAAGAGACATTGTAAGACTTACTAGGTCAGTGGTTGGCAAACTGCGACTAGCGTGCCACATGCGGCTCTTTGGCCACTTGTTTTTGGCTCTTCCACAAAATACAACATGCGGGCGCACACATACAGTGCAATTGAAACTTCGTGGCCCATGTGCAGAAGTCGGTTTTCGGCTCTCAAAAGAAATTTCAACCATTGCACTGTTGATATTTGGCTCTGTTGACTAATGAGTTTGCCGACCACTGTATTAGGTGAATATGGCCCAATCTAAAAAACAAGTCAAGATTTTGTTAATTTATCAAAGCAAGAAGTAAATACTTAACAATTCATAACCATATGAACAAGAAGATTTTTCCTTTAGGGGAAAAATTAATGCTGTTAAAGAGAAAAAGTAGCTAGGAAGTATAATGGCTGGTATTTATTAAACATTTTCTCTATGCAAGGCATAGTTCCTAGCTAGGGCTTAGCATTGTCACTAATCATGACAATCTCATTAGGTGGGAAATGTCTCTCCTTTCTGATTGGGAAGCGAAGTGGAGCTGGGATTTAAACCTGCGCTAAGACAATCACCCCCTCTGTATACAGAGTACCCTGAGAGGGCCTGATCCTCGATCCTGGGTGTGAGGGTGTATATCTAGAACAGTGGAGCTGCAGTCTGGACCTCCAGACAGCGAGCCAAGGACTAATGCATAGTGAGAGCAGATACTTTATCCACTCACCAAATATTAATTGAGGACCTATAATGTGTCTGGGTTAATAAAACAGGCAAAAAGTCCCCACTCTCACTGAGCTGAAATTCCAGTGGGGGGGGGGGGCAGCTATATACTAACATAATAAATAAGTAAAATATATAGTATGTTCAATAGGGATAAATTGTGTAGAGGATAAGGAAAAGGATTTGGAGTGCCAAGGATGGGTACAAATTTACTTAGGGTGCCCAGGGAAGGCCTTAGTCCGAGGGCATTTGTGTAAAACTTGGAGTCAGGTAAGTTAATAGGCCATGCAGCTACATGGGGGAAGAACATTCTGGATGGAGGGAAGAGCACTCCAAAAGGCTCTACAGTGAAAGGACAATTGACATGAGGAGGCCACTGTGGCTACACCAGAGAGGTCAAGAACAAGCACATAATAGATGAAGCTGGAGAGTAGCAGGAAGTGCAGATCAAGTAGGGCCTCTTAGAAGGGAGATGGGGAAGGTTCTTAGCAAACTAATTACATGACTTGATTTATGTTTAAAAAGAACACTGGTTACTCCATAGGCAATAAAATGTTGTGGGGTGACGAGAAGCAGAGGGTTCACGTAAGATGCCAACTGCAGTAATTTATTTATTTTATCTTTATTGTTCAGTTTATTAATTACATTGTTTCCTTTTTTTCCCCCTATAGCTCCCCTCCACCTGGTACCCATCTCACCCTCCGGCCTCACCCCCTCCACTGTCCTCTCCCATAGTTGCATGATTTTTGTCCAGTCTCTTGCTGCACTTCCCACACCCCTTTTCTCCCCAAGAGTTGTCAGTCCATTCCCTCTCTATGTCCGTGATTCTGTTACATTCACCAGTTTATCCTGTTCATCAGCTTATTAATTCACTTGATTTTTAGATTCATTTGTTGATAGATGTGTATTTGTTGTTCATAATTTTTACTTTTACCTTTTTCTTCTTCCTCTTCTTGAATATCTTTCAGCATTTCATATAATATTGGTTTGGTGGTGATGAACTCCTTTAGCTTTTTCTTATCTGCGAAGCACTTTATCTGACGTTCAATTCTGAATGATAGCTTTGCTGGATAGAGTAGTCTTGGTTGTAGATTCTTGCTGTTCATCACTTTGAATATTTCTTGCCACTCCCGTCTGGCCTGCATCATTTCTGTTGTGAAATCCGCTGACAATCGTATGGGTGCACCCTTATAGGTAACTAACTGTTTTTCTCTTGCTGCTTTTAATATTCTCTCTTTGTCTTTTGCTCTTGGCATTTTAATTATGATGTGCCTTGGTGTGGTTCTCTTAGGGTTCCTATATATTGGGGTTCAATGTGCTTCTTGGACTCCTAAGTCTATTTCTTTCACCAGGTGGGGGAAGTTTTTGGTCACTATTTCTTCAAATAGGTTTTCATTATCTTGCTCTCTCTCTTTTTCTGGCACCCCTATAATTCGGATGTTGGTATGCTTGAGGTTGTCCCAGAGGCCCCTTACATGGTCTTCAATTTTTTGGATTCTTTTGGTTTCTTGCTTTTTCAGCTGAGTGGATTTTACCTCTTTGTATTTCAAATCTTTAACTTGGCTCTTGGGGTGCTCTAGACTGCTTTTAGGTCTTTGTGTAATATTTTTTATTTCAGTCAGTGTATGCTTAATTTCTGGTTGGTCCTTTTTCATATCCTTAAGAGTCTCATTCATTTCCTTGTAGGACTCATTCATTTCCACGTTGGTCTTGATCATTTCCTTGCAGGTCTCGTTCATATCCTTGAGGGTCTCATTCATTTCCTTGTAGGTCTTGGTTATTTCCTTATAGATCTCGACCTTTTCTAGGAGCCTCTTGAGAAGCCCTATAACAGTGGTTTTGAATTCCATGTCCAGTCGTGTGTTTTTTCCCTCCATTTCTTTCACATCTGATTTCTTTCCATGTCTCTGAATGGTGGCTGCTTCCCTGAGTTGGTCAATTAGCTTTGTGTGGTAGATGTCCTACAAGGGACAGTGGCTCAGCCTCCCCAGTTACCTGAGGTGGATATGGGTTGCACAGTCTTGCTGAAGTTAAGCTCAGGTTAATCGTTGTTAGCACTTGGAGGGGTTGACCTCCAGGCCAATTGTCTGTGAAGTTCAGCTGTGCTCAGGTTGGATGGGAGGAGTCTCCGGGCCAAGCAGACAGCATTAGCTCCCCCCTATGCGGCCCCAGGGACTCTGTGCTGGGGGCAATGGCCGCCAGCACCTCTGAGAGAGAGCCGCTGCTGAGCTCCACCAGCTGCCAGAGAATTCACACTCTCCCCAAATGAGTCTGCACACCCAATGTCTCACCCAGGGTCGTAAAACAAAGCAGTCTAACGGTTTCCCGAATGAAAGAGCAAGTCACGAGTGCCCTCTGCGTGGTCAGGCAGCTGCGCTGTTTCCAAGTTCATGTGCACTCCACACAAGCTCGCCTTCTCCACAAGCCGGCAGACCCCTGCAGCAGCACCCAAGCTTCGGCGTGCCCTCCCACTGTCCAGTTTTTACCCCGTATGATAGTGGGTTCCCTGGACTTTTTCCAGAGATGGATAATCAGTCCAGTGGAACATCTTTGTCTCCCCCGTTCAAGAAAACTGGCCGGTTTTCAGCCGCCCGCCCTATCTGCTGATGTGCGCTCCAAACCTCTCCCCGCACATATCTTCAATGCTGTCCTCAGCCACTCCTCTGAGTCACAGTGTCTTATCCTCACTTTTATTTGTGGAATTTTCACTCAGCCAGCTTTCCGGTGATTCTGGATGGTGTTTGTTCTTTTGTTAAGTTGTAGTTTTAAAATTGCTGTGTATGATGGCAAGATAGGTGTTTTACCTATGCCGCCATCTTCCCAACTGTAGTAATTTAGATAAGACATGATGGTTGTAACTGGAGTGGTAACTGGACATGATGAAAAGTGGTTGATTCTGGACCTATTTTGAGGATAAAGCCAATGGGATGTGGGAGTCGTCAGAAACCTTTGAGAACATCTTTTAAGGACTATTCCAAGTATGGGTCCTGAGCCTAATAACCTTTTTTAGAAAGCTCTCTCTTGATGTCTCCAAAATAATAGGACCCATCACCTGCAGAACGAAGCCTAAGGCATGTGTTGGGGCACTGTGCCAGTTTTCCCTTTGTCCTGTGGATTCCTCTCTACAATGTGGGGAGCATCAGGGAATGAACACTGCAAGCTTCTCAATTGCCCCTCAATATTTCCCTCAGGATGGAGGCAAATGCCACCAGGAACAATGCTACAATTCCTAAACTTAGTGAGAACCACCCCAAAACTTAGTGACATAAAACAATACTTTGCTCTTGGATTCTGCAAGTCAATAACTCAGATAGGGCGTCAGCTGGGGAAATTCAGTGGCTGGGGGAGCTGAAATTATCTGGAAGTACCCTCACTCACATTCTGGCTTAGGACTGGTTGTTGGCTGGGACCTCAACTGGCAGTTGGCCAGAACTTCTACAAAGAGCCTCTGCCTGTGGTGTGTCTGTGGGCCACAGTGTGGCTTACAATGGTGTGTATGTTCATGCACTGTGGGGGGCACCCAATGCAAGACACCTTGAGCATTCCTTAACTGTTTGTGGGCTAAATCCAAGGCATCTGGCTATCCCTTTTGTTCAGGTCTGGGATACACCCATTGCCCTTAGGCAGGCAATTCTAGTAACAGGCAGATTATTTTATCAGCAAGCATTTACATGATTGTTTGATGGGGAAGCTGCATTAATTAACAATATTTTAGCTCTGACCTTTCAGAGCCAATTAAGATTGTCTACTAGCCTTCCAGGCTTCCTATCCACATCTTTCTATTGGTGAGACTGGGATTGGATTCTGGCAATCTTTGTATTTTTGGATTATAAATAAATTGCTGCTGTTTGGGTGTCAGATGCTGTCTCTCCCTCAGAGAGAACAGACATCCCATCCGGCCCCAGCTATTTTTTCTATTATTGCGTCTTCTTCTTCTATACTTTTATTTAATTCCCAGCTCCTCTACTCAGAAACTGGACCCAATCACTCTCTCTCCGCGCGAGACGTGAAAAAGAGAGAAAAACATCCACAATGCACAAGACCTATACCTGCAGCAGCCACCCTGTAAGGAAGGGAGATTCTGAAAACAAGGTCAGAACACAAGATGGCCAAGTTGAGAAATGAATGGAATCACGGAATTGATCTGGAGCAGTGGTCTGCAAACTGCGGCTCTCGGGCCACATGTGGCTCTTTGGACTCTTGAGTGTGGCTCTTCCACAAAATACCATGTCCTGGGTAAGTATATTTTGAAGAAGTGGCATTAGAAGAAGTCTAAGTTTAAAAAACTTGGCTCTCAAAAGAAATTTCAATCATTGTACTGTTGATATTTGGCTCTGTTGACTAATGAGTTTGCCGACCACTGATGGAGTACTCAACCTCCAACTTCCTGTTCAGTGAAATAAAATACATTTTCTGTATGGTTTAAACCAGGTTTAACTGAGGTTTTCTGTTAATGCTGTTAAAGGTGGTATGTAACTGATACAAGTCTCCTAATCAGCCACTTCTCAGCTGGGCTGCACCCTCCTGGGAAGGGAATAAGGCTGGAGTCACCACCAGGAACAACTAAAATCCTGCTGCCAGAAAACAGCTGCTGCCTCAAGAGCTGCAGCTAGGGTCCAGGGTCCAGGGCTCTGCATGAGCCCCTGAGGCAAAGTACTTGGCACCTTCATCTGTAAAGGCAAGGAACCCACAGTTTGTAATCATTAAGAATGTATGCCCAGGTAACTTGGTGGCAAACAAAAAATACCTTATAGGGGGATGGATGAAAAAATGAAGGGATTTAGAAGTACAAATTATTTATAGTATAGTCGTGGGGGTGTAAAGTACAGCATAGGGAATATAGTTAATAATATTCTAACAACTAAGTATGGCGTCAGATGGGTATGAGATTTTTCATTAGGATGATCACTCAATATGTTTTATAACATCTAATCCCTGAAACTAATATAAATTGTATGTTAACTATAATTTAAAAATTATTTCTAAAAATAAAGAGAAGAAAAAAGACCCTAAAGGAGAGAAAACCCTTCATTTAGCCTGTGTGTGATGAGAGCAGGTGCCATCAGCCAAGACACATCCCCAGGACCTGCCAGTGCACTCCAGCCAACCTTAGACTGCCAGTCTGTTGGCCTGCGTCTGGGGCTTTTTCCCCAGAACTGTGCAAAGTCTCAGCTCACAACAAGGAAGTTCCAGAAGTGCCAGGAATTAACACCCTCAGGAGCAGCGCTCAACAGGTGCTCCTGGCATTTGTGTCAATGCCCAGTTCTCTCACCCTCAGGGTAAACAGTATGAGGTGGATGTCTACCTGTTTGCCAGAGCTCCCCACAGGACCAAGCTGTTTGCCAGCTGTGATGCTGGTACAATAACGCATCCTTGTAGACTGCCTTCCTTCCCTGTGTTGCTTTCCTACTGGTGATCTTAGCCCCTCCCAAATCAATTTCCTGTGCTCAAATCTCTGCTTTAGGGGGAGCCCAATCTAGGGCAGTGAGCCTAGGGGGAAAAGGAGGTGAACAGAAAAATCCTCTAGGGATGTAGTAACAATGTAGCCACTATTGGGAAGTGCTGAAGGCATGAAACAGAAGCTTCTGACAAAGGCCAACTGGGAGCCTCTTAAGTTTTCAAGGCCCACTGGTTGCTTATGAGTGCCCAGCTGGTGAGGACACCATTAATGTGGTTCTGATTGGATTCCAATCCCAGCAGCACCCTTGGGTGGCATTTCCTATGGACCATCCACTCAGCCCCTTTTCCCTGCAGCTGAGGGAACCTCTCAGCAGTGATCAGCATCAAGAATAGATCCTCTTTTGTTCTTATCCATTCAATGTGTTTATTTTCAAGATTGCGTTTGTGGAAAGCATTTAAACAGCACCATTTAGAAGAAAACAAAAGTCACCAGATGGAAAAATAGAATAAAAAACATGCAAACACAAAAAGTTCCCCAAGCAATCTAGGCAGGACAGCAGGAGTTATTGTCATCCTGCTGTTGTGGAATAATGCAGCTGTGTTGGAAAAGCGATCAGCTTTTGACAGCCTAGAATTTTCGAGAGAGAACTGAACACAGGTCAACAGAATTCTGTGTTGTAATTCACTTCTTAAGGAAGTTTGACAAACCTTCCTTCTTCCTTCTTGCAAGGACAGAACAGTTATTAGGGTTATCATATATATTGAATTAGAAAGGACACACACTTCTTGGAATAATGCCTTCTAGTCAGGCCCTATCTTATTGGGACAAGCTTTAGTCTCAAGAGCCCAAGAAACAACCTTAGCCACAGGCTGGCTTCAAAGCCAGACAAATATGAAAGCAAGAGCAATCTCCACTGCTTTCGAGGCTGAGACCAAGACCAGCTCCTGCCCCTTCAGGAAATCAAGAGAACCAAACTGCCTCCCCCTCTCCTCTGCCTTAACACCAAACAAACACACTACACTAGGAGTTTAAAAACCTCAGCAATACTCCTAGGGTGGCAGGAAGGCTAACTTTCACTCACAAGTAAGCCCTGGTCATTGCTTCTGCCTTGTTTTTCATTCTCCCAATGGCCAACCAGGGAGAAGAAAGGTGGCAGTGTGAAAGGGGCTGGAGTCAGGACTGGTGTTCTGAGTCTTGTTAAGAAAAGTCTTAAAATAAATTTTCTCTGGACTGATCTTAACTGGACTACAGCCCTCACAGACAGCCACGTTGGATAAGACATGCCTGGGGCACTTCCCCATCTTCTCTGAAGAGGGAATCTGGTCACATATGGCAACAGCAGGATATTATGAGCATGGCAGCCCTGGTAGCAGGAGGGGAATATTGGCTGTGTAGTTGGCTGCCACTTATCAACTGTGTGACACTCAGTAATTTACTTAACCTCTCTGGCACTCACTTTCTCCATCTGTAAGTAGTAGCTCTGACCTCAGATACTCAACTTGAGGATTAGAAGAATATATAATACTAGTGCCTAACGCATCATAAGCTCTCTATAAATGGCAATGCCTATTATTGCTGTGGGAGTATGGCTGTGGTTTCTAACACTGAGCAAGTATGAGCTCATAACAGCTGTTTCCACATTTGCCATTTTTAGGGACTGTTAACACGATTGTAACGATGGGTGTTTGTGCAATGATGACTATTAGAGAACCCACCTGGAATTTCACATTAAGAAACCAGTCACATTAGGGAAGGAATGGCATGGCAGGCACTGGGTAGATGGTTTGGACATAGGGAGGCTGTGTGGAAAGTTACTAGGAGGTGCGGATGCCATTGAGAGGGCTTCCCAGCGAAGCTGCTCATTCAGCCTGACAAGGATCAAGAGCCAGAGGCAAAAAAAAAAAAAGGCTCCGACGGACGGAATTCCAAGTCTTGGAGCAAAACCAGCACACAGTTTCATTAACAACAAAGTCACAAGAAAGATTTAAAGAGTCCAAGGCTCTCTGAGGAAAGAGAAGGCTGAAGTGATTAGAGATGGGAACTTTCAGTCCTGCCTGAACCTTTGGGGAGGAGTAGGAGGTTAAGGATCGAGCTCAATCGCCCATGGCCAATGATTTAATCAAGATGCCTGTGTAGCCAACAGGATATTGAGGAAACGATGGTGTGTGACATTTGAGGTTAGGACATAGACGACATCATGGATTCTGCCTTGCTTTGTCTTGGATCACTCACTCTGGGGGAAGTGGTGCTATGTCATGAAGATATTCAAAAAGCCCTGAGAAAAGTCCACGTGGCAAAGAACTGAGCCCCCAGACCCCTTCCACCAACTTAATCAACTCTTAGAAGTAGATTCTATAGCTCATCAAGCCTTCAGATGATTGAAGCCCAAGTCAACATCTTGACTCTGATCTCAATGGAGACCTTGAGAGAGAACCATCGGGTAAGCTGCTCCTGAATTTTTGACCCACATAAACTGTGGGATACTAAATGTTTGTTGTTTTAAGACCCTAAATTTGTTCTACAACAATAGATAACTAACACCTAAACATATTCATTTCTAACTGATACAGAACCTAAGGGGTCAACTCGGCATGACCACGGTGACACCTGGATGATCATATTCTCCAGCCTATCAGACTCCCATTCTCAGAGACACAACTTCCCTCCTCCTCTTGCCACCTCATCTGCTGGATTTATGTGAAACACTCAGCACCCTTCCTAAGGATTAGACACTGATGCTTGCTGTAATCAAAGAAGCAAGTCTACTTCGCTCTACTTGAGGAGTGATTGCTGGGGGGTATTAATCCGGCGTCTTTAAGGATTCAGGAATCTAGAGAAGGGGCTGCTGTAAATGATTAAAGAGTCCAGAGATGAAACATAATTTTGGAAGGTATTTGGGGGGGCCAGAGGAGCTTGACTGTAGGAACCAAGTTCTCTCTGTCTCAAGACACCTTGCTATTTATTAACACAAATTGTCCTAAGGCAAAGTAGATATATACATAATAGGCCAAAATTTAACATACAGAATCCATTGTCAGATTTGGTTGTTTAGGTGTTTGGCCAGCAGGAGGCAATAACTTGTAGGTTGAAGTGCCCTCAGCTGCCTGGTAGTAAGCAATCATTTATGCAAATCTTTAGGTTTGGGGAAATGCCTTCAGTCATTCCAGATGATTCAGCTCTGCAGATATGCTGGAATTAGCTTCTGGCAAGTGATCTCAGCCAGCTCTGTCTTCTCTGTATTCCCAGTCCCACCAACTATTATATAGGGGCCAATCAGTATTCTGGGCCATGCATGGAAAGTGGGCTGCACTTGTGAATTGGCTGGGAGCTGAGACAAGGAATCCCTTAACCAAATGCTACTGGTGGGCTATCCTCACTGGCCTCATTCAATGGACAACTACACTTGTTCATTAAAACTGACACCCGTAGGACTCCTGCAACTGAGAAATTGAGCTGGAAAAGATAAAACTCCTCAAGTCTCTTCCTAGTGTTTATATTGCAGCTGTCTTCCCCAAAGCTGTGGGGATGGATAGAAGAAAGGGGGGAGGGGAGAAGATCACAGGATGGGGTAAAGGAGATCAATTAGAATTTTGAACATGAATGGTATAAAAAGGTTCTCCAGAGAAACAGAATCAATATAATGAGATTTATTATAAGGAATTGGTTCATACAATTATGGGCGGAGAAGTCCCTTGAACTGCCATCTGCAAGATGGATGGAAATTCCACTCCAAAGGAGCACAAATGGTTTAAGTCCCAATCCAATGGCAGGAGAAGATTTCTATCTTGGCTCGAGCTGTCAGATAGAAAAGAAATTCCACCCTTCCTCCACCTTTTTGTCCTATTTGGTCCCTCAACATATTGGTGAGGGCAATCTGCTTTATCTAGCCCACCAATTCAAAATGCTAATCTCTTCTGAAAACACCCTCACAGACACACCAGATGTCATGATTAACCAAATATCTTGGCATCCTGTGACACAGTCAAGTGGATACATACAATTAACTATCACATAAATAAAAGCTTGTTTATGAAGCACACAGGACACTCCCTGCCTCACATCCAATGCCCTGGAGACAAGGACCTCTATACGCACACTGCTGTTTTCTTCCTTTTTCAGTGCTCCTCTGCCAAATGACCTTTTCTCATCTTTATCTGGCTAAGTCCTATTAGTATTTTAAGACTCAGTCAAAGCAACTCTCAAAGAGCGACTCTGGACACTTCCATAATACCCCATGCTATTGTCTTATCAATGCTCCTATGATATTCAGTCTTACATCACTGAATCTATATGTATTCATCTCCAGAGTATCTAGTACTCTGAGTGCTTCTTAGGACAAGAGCTTTGTGTATATCACTTCTGTATTCCCAATTCTATCTAAATTCTAGAACAGTGCCTAGAAAATAGTAGGTGCTCGATAAATATGTGCTAGGTAAAAAAATGCTTGAATAAATGAATGAATATGTAATATGCACTGCACAGTGGAAGCCTATCATACCCATTTTTAGACCAACCTCCGTTTTATTACCTTAAGCTGTGAACTGTATCCTCAGGTGAGACTGGGGACTGCTCCCTAACCCTATGATTTCCTTCTCTTAAAGCTGATCTCTAAACCACTATACTCAGGAGCAGGAATTCCACATCACTGAATTTTTCTAACTCAGATAAATCTAGTTGAGAGGTGAGAAATTCAATCTCAGTCATAGTTGGAGGTGTCAAAGAATAATCTTCAAAATACTAAAAATGTAATTTTCATGTAAATACATAAGGAGTATGTGTCAAAAAGTTTACATAACTTATTAATGAGTAAAGGCAGGATGAAAAGGCTGTTTAAAGAATGACACACAGATATCTATGGGAGAACTAAGATGGTGGCAGAGGTGAGCACCTACCTAGCTGTCCACGCAACAATTCTGAAACTACAACTTCGCAACGAAACAAACAGCGTCCAAAAATCGCCGGAGAGCTGGCTGAGGGAAAATTCCACACATGAGCATAAAGGCGGTGACTTGGGAGCAGCAGTATGCAGCTTTGAGGTTCGGAGCGCGAGAGAGCGGTGAGGGACGGGCGGCAGACAGCGGGCCCAGCTGGTTTTCTCCAGCGAGGAGGGCGGAGGTCTCCCACGGCACCAACCCCCCAGTTCCAGGTGAGCTCCCAGGTAGGGGAGAGGAGGACCCCGGGCGCGGCTGAGGACTGTGTGATTGGGGAGAGTGCACAAGTAAATTGGAGTGCGCAACCGGGCAGAGAACGCGGGCAGAGAGCGCGCAACTCACTTGCTCGGAGACCATCATACTGTTTTGTTTTACACCCCTGAGTGAGTCTTTGACTGTGCAGACTCATTTAGGGAGAGGCAGAGTTGTCTGGCAACGGGGAGACCAGTGGTGGATTTACATAGCCACCCAACACCAAGACCCGTGAGCCGCACAGATAAGCTGACTCTGCGAGCCCCATAGACCTGAAACGGGGGGTGGGGGGAGCCAGGAAGGGCGGATCTAAGCCCGACGGAGCGCGCCCATTAGACGCAAGCTGTGCGCCAAGCAGGGCGGATCTAAGGCTGACGCTGCGCGCACATTAGACGCAAGCTGTGCGCCAAGTAGGGCAGACCTAGGGCTGACGCTGCACGCTGCAAAGGAAGCTGAGCCACTGTTCCTTAGAGGATACCTATCACACATCGCTAAGGAACCAACTCAGGAAAGCAACAACAATGCAGAGAAAAGGAAAGAACTCAGCTGTGAAAGAAATGGAGGAAAAAAGACGATTAGACATAGAGTTTAAAACCACAGTAATTAGGTTTATGAAGAGACTACTAGATAAGGCGGATAAAATTAATGAGAACTATGCTGAAATAAATAACACCTACAAAGAAATGAACAACGCCTACAAGGATATGAAAAAAGACCAACTAGAAATTAAGCATATACTGACTGAAACAAAAAATATTATACAAAGACCTAAAAGCAGTCCAGATGACCGCAAAAACCAAGTCAAAGATTTGAAATACAAAAAAGCAAAATCCACTCAGCTGGAAAAGCAGAAAGCAAAAAGAGTCCAAAAAATTGAAGATAGTATAAGGGGCCTCTGGGACAACCTCAAGCATACCAACATCAGAATTATAGGGGTGCCAGAAAAAGAGAGAGAGAGCAAGATAATGAAAACCTACTAGAAGAAATAGTGACTGAAAACTTCCCCCACCTGGCAAAAGAAATTGACTTGAAAACCCAAGAAGTGCACAGAACCCCAAAATATAGGAATCTAAAGAGGACCACACCAAGGCACATCATAATTAAGATATCAAGAGCAAAAGATAAAGAGAGAATATTAAAAGCAGCAAGAGAAAAACAGTTAGTTACCTATAAGGGAGCACCCATACGACTGTCAGCGGATTTCTCAACAGAAACGATGCAGGCCAGATGGGAGTGGCAAGAAATATTCAAAGTGATGAACAGCAAGAATCTACAACCAAGATTGCTCTATCCAGCAAAGCTGTCATTCAGAATTGAAGGTCAGATAAAGTGCTTCACAGATAAGAAAAAGCTAAAGGAGTTCATCACCGCCAAACCAACACTATATGAAATGCTGAAAGGTATTGTTTGAGAAGAGGAAGAAGAAACAGGTAAAAATGTACATTACGAACAACAGGTACACATCTATCAACAAATGAATCTAAAAATCAAGTGAATTAACAACCAGATGATCAGGATAAAATGAAGAATAGAACTGAATCATGGACATGGAGAGGGAATGGACTGATAATGCTCGGTGAGAAAGAGGGTGCGGGAAGTACAGCAAGAGACTGGACAAAGGTCATGCAACTATGGGAGAGGACAGAGGGTGGGGGGAGGTGAGGGCGTAGAGTGGGATGGGTACTGGGTGGAGGGGAGCTATTGGGGAAAAATGTAAGTAATAAACTGAACAATAAAGCTATTAAAAAATAAAATAAAATAAAGAATGACACACAAAAAATGATATATAGAGTCAGTGATAAAAGGAAACAGGAATAAAATTAGATACAAAAATTGGTTAATGCCCTACTCAGCAGTAAAACCGTCACTCTTGGGGTTACCTTCTCTACCAAACACAAATATTTACATTTCAACCAGGCAAAAATAGTTCATCTCCTTTCAGTTTTCTACAAGCTAACATCTAACTTTATAGAGTCTGGGTCTTAACGACCTTAAGGAGTGTGCTCACTGATGTTACCTTCCCCTGGAGAAAGCAAGTGAATTGTATTCTCGAAATAATTCTACCAAAAAAAAAAAAAGTTAAAATGAGAGAGCATTACGGTGAAGCTCTGGGATTTATACATTTACAACAAATGTGAAGATGGGACTAAGCTGGGTTTAGGCACAGTGAGTATATACTACAGGGAACAGTCCAGGGCAGTGTGACCTGGTGAGTAAAGGACAACAAAGAGATTGTCCTAGAGATGCCAGTGCCAAAGTGCATGCAAAAAAAAAAAAAGATCTGATGTTTTCAGATGGTGATCTGGTGGAAAAACTAACAAATAATCTGATAAAGTATTAACTAAGGAATTTGTTGGAAGTTTAGGATGAGTGCCCAGATCTCCCTCTGGGATGCTCTGCCAGGAGGACTGTCTACCTAAGATAAAACTCTAAGTGTGAAATAAAAAGTTTTCTATTCTTTACTCCACAAATTCCTCCAAACCTACAAGGCAAGGCCTGTAGCGTAGATCCACCAGCTCACATGCACCAGGAGTCAGCGGGAGCTTCGAGGGCCTGCCTCTTAAAAGAAACCTTGCCTTCGTGCTCTTTCCCCGCAGAAATGAGAGATGCTGAGGGGAGCTGAACTGAACTGGCTTAAATGACATTTCCTCACAGTTCTGGAGGTTGGGAGTCCCAGATCAAGGTACTGGCAGATTGGATTCTTGGTGAAGGCCCTTTTCTTGGCTTGCAGGGGACAGACTGCTCATTGTGTCCTCATATGGTGGAGAGAGGAAGCTTGAATGTCTCTTCCTTTTCTTCAAAGGACAGTAATCCCATCATGGTGACCCCAGCCTCCCAACCTCATAGAAAACCATCGCCTCCTAAAGGCCCCAGCTCCACATGGGCTTCACCAAATGAATTTTGAAGGACACGAACATTCAAGTAATCATAGCCTCAGACCCCGAAGTTTTTAAATTAGGTCCTGTATTATACCCAGAGATTCCCTATGTTAATATTTTGTATCTAATCTGATTTTTATAATTTTCCTGTTTGATATTTAGGAAGATGCTTTCAATTTTCCTTATAAAGAAAAAAAGGAAAGAAAGAAAACCTCTGCAATGGTTATTTCCGTATGATAAATTCCTAAAAGCAGAACCAGAGCAAAGGGGCATGAATGTCTTAAGGCTCCAGAAACATGCTGCCAAATCACTTCCCATCGTTGTTGGCCAGTACTTAAGAAAGGCTATCTTGGCACAGTTCACTCACACTGAATCTTACTGATGCAGCATTATTTTTATTTATTCAAATTCAGCACCTGTGAATTATAAAGAGTTCAAGTAGTCCAGAAATGTACATACCTCTGCTGCCAACTTTCAATTCCTTTCCCCAGAGGGAGGTTAACCATGTTCCACATATTTTCCTTAACCCTCTCTTAGCCTTTCTCTAACCCTGTCTTACTCAGTTCCTCCACCAACACTCTCCAACCCTGTGCCTCAGAGGCCAGGTGAGGATAATGGCTCTTATTATGTTCCAGACTCAGCCTTCCTCCAGTTGGACTTTGCTAATCTTCACTATTCTTAGGCAGCTAAAAATTCTCTACCACCCATTCTCTTATTTGAACAGGACTTGACATCCCCTGGGTATCAGTCCCGGCTGAGAAACTAGAGAAAAGGAAGGTTAAGATGTATAAACCCCTTAGATCTCTGACCACTGATGTGATCTACTAGGTCTCACCCAAGCCAAATGGCTGGGACCACATGCGAGAAGTTACCTGTTTCAAAGCCAGTCTCCTCGGGCTTCAGCAAAGTCTTTGCCTTTTAAAGTCTTTATCCCAGAAAAGATACTTAATCTCCACCCTAGACTAGACCCCCTGGGCCTGGGGTACAAAGCAGAGACAGGCCCTCTATTGGTGCCCTATGAAGCCACATGACTGGAATAAGGGCTGTGGGTGGGGATAGGGGTTTTCTAAATACACTGGGACAAGAGCTGTCCACTGTGACAGCCACTGGTTCTGCCTGCTAGAGTCCTCACCTTCTGACAAATCCATCCTCCTGAACCCTCGGCAGACTATCATGGAGAGAAGAGGAAAACTAACAACCTGCTAGGTAGGTTGGATCTATTCATTTTGGATGATACATTTCTCAGTAACCACTCTGGGATCACAGAGGTGAACCCAACCCAGACACTTCCCAGCAGAGAACAACCCTATGACAGAATTTTTTTTAAAGCTCTTCCCCTTTAAATCATAGTTGCCATTGTATAAAGTCATGGTCTATAGCCAGAGATGGACTCCATATAATATAACAGTTTCTGTACGTTGTAGCCCTTGCAGAGAGAACCCATCAGGCTATGCAAACTTCCCTGTGATGCTTAAACAACCAACTCTATAGGAAGAAGTAAACAAGGAAAGAACAGAAAGAGTCCTTGGGTATCTGTTCTGCTCCCTGTCCCAGCCCCTGACTCCTGGCTTTCTTCTCTGGACCCTAAGTCCCAGGGTACCCACACTGTGCTTGGCGCTGCCCTGAGCCAGTGCACTGCAGAATGCCACCATCCACGATTCCCCTATTCCTTCCCTCTTCACAGCAAAACCCCAGGCCCGAGACTGCCCCACCCTGTCTTCTAGACTTCTCAGGTTCAAATCCCATTCATTGGCCCCTATTTCCACCTGAGCTCTAAGAACATTAACTCTAACAGCCTGAGACTCCCTTCCCCATTTGCCAAAGATGCCAGAAAGACTATTGGCTCTATTACATTATTCAAGCTTGACACACCATTCAGACACATGAAAGAAAGTCATCAAATCATACTTCCATCTCCTGATTTCCCATAGACTTTGTATATCTGGCAATGTGTTTTCAACCACTATGTTTTTCAAGGATGAACTGAGATTTGACTACACAAAGGAATATTCCATTACTAATGTACTGATTTTTTTAAATGTTCTTATTTTTATTCTTAATTTGTAGCCAAATTCTCATTTGACAACAATTTCTTCTGTATCTTAACATAACACCCTTAGGCCTCATTAGTTTAAACGTATCTTTTGCATCATCAAAAGATACAGTATTTTAATGAGGACCCAAATAGCTATCTTTAGATTTAACTATTATAAATGTTTTTATTTTATGAAAGTCTGTAATTTAAAAAAATGCCATAAGAGTCAGCATATAACTAGTTCTCTTTGAAATACTTTCTAGTTTTTTTTTCTTAAAAATTATTTTGTATACCGGTGATATAGTTCCAGTCAAAATTATTCCATAGTCTGAGAAGCATCTACATGGGAAAAGTATATTATCAGACATATAAATATTTAGGGTGAGGCTTTTCTTGGGCAAACAACTTGCAGATTGCAGTTACAGGATGGTGCCTAAGCTGTCATTCCCCTTCCCTTCTTAATTAAGAATGAGGAATGAAAAAGTTGGAAAAGGGTGTTAACACTGCATGTAAACCCAGGTGAAGGACCTAGAAATATAGATGGAGGTTTCCTTGTAAAGAAATGAAATTCTCTAACCAGAGAACCAAGGAGGAGAAGGAAGACACTGTTGGTGCTGCCTCCAGGAGCGGAGGGTGGGCTCAACTCACTTGGACATCCCAACCAGACCCTGCTTTCCTACAAAGATTTCCAGCAGGATCTCCTTCAGCCCCCATCCTGCAACTGTTTCTACCATGAGGGCTGCTCCCACTGACGCTGAGCTAAAGCCACATCCTGCTCTATAGAAAGCCAGTAGAGACATCAGCCCCTTGTGGATAGTTCTGGGGTTCAGACTAAATACAGACATTCCCCATCCTGGCTGGATCTGGCTCCCTGGGTTGTTCCATGGTGCTCTTTAAATGAAGCAAACAAACAAGTTGTTTTTAGGGCCAAAGTGCATATTGGGTTCACTGAGAAGCCCTGGCAGCTCCTGATAGAGTCAGCATGGGCCATAACACAGATTCTTTAGTTTTAATTCCTGACCTGCTACCAAGCACAAGGCCCCCATTTCTCTACCTGTAAAATGCACATAATACCATACGGGCATGTGGTGGGCATACTGACTGCATGCACAAAGTAAAGTATTATGAAAATACCAGTACAATGATCAGTCTAGCAATATGTTGGTGCTAGCTTTGAACAGTTTGTATTACTTCCAAAAAATAGAAAAGGCTGCTAAGAAAATTTTATGAGAATTCATCTTTCCACTTGTAAAATTTTCATAAAAACTCTGGAAGTGTTAGCATGTAAACAATGCCAGATACTCATTTTCTTTATAAATATCCATAATTGAAATCAGCTCTACCAAACAGAACAAACACAACTAAATTATATGCACGTGACTAATTACTGTATTTTTGTCTCATTAACAAAAGCCTATGTAAATCTGAATTAGAAATGTAAAGAGCATCCTTGAACTTCTTGATCCATTTCTTCAAGCTTAACCACACAATTACTCCCACTCCATGAACTAAATCCAACTCAAGAGAGAGTGGAGAATGAGCCAAAACTCAAGCCTTGGGGATGCCCATGCTTAAAAAGTGGAAGAAGAGTGCTAAGACATTGGAAATCCAAGAAATATAAATTAAAACTACTAGAATAGCTAAAACTAAAAGTACTGTAAACACCAAATGTTGATGAGAATGAGAAGCAACTGGAACTGTCATGCATTGCTGACAGGAATGTAAAATCATACAATTTTGGAAAGGTTAGTTTTTTAAACAGTTTTAACTTGTACTTATTGCACTATGTGCGTAAGTGTTTACCCAAGAGAAATAAAATAAAAATGTGTATCAACTAAAATGCTTATATAAGAATATCCATAGCAGTTTTATTCGGAATGGTCAAAACAGAACACAGCCCAAGTTTTCACCCCCAAAGTGGTATATCTATCAAATGGAATACTATTGAACAACAAATAGAGACAAACTACTGAGATAGGATGGGTGAATTTCATAGACATCATGCTTAGTGAAAGAACCCACCAAAAAAAAGAGTAGACATTATATAAATTTATTTTTATGAATTTCTACAAAAAAAACCCTCCAAAACTATCTATAGTCAAAAAAAATAGAAAAGTGGTTGGTTCTAGGAGGATTAACTAAGAAGGGACATGAGAGAACTTTCTAGGGTGATGTAAGTGTGTGTGTACGTGCGTGCATTTGTCAAATTACTGCAAATTGTACATTTTACTCTGTAGAAATTTTACCTTAAAACATAACTGGCCTCTAATTTGCAGGCCTGCTTTTCTCAGTGGCATGAGCTAGCAATTCTGAGACTACTTTCTATATATCCTAGGCTCGAGCAAATGAGTAAATATATTAAGAAGAATGGGAGCCAGTTTTCTTATTGTTAGAGAAAAGGGTTACAAATATGGAAAAGGGGGAAGATTAGAATGTTCCCTGATGTTATAGATTGGAATCGGAAGTGTCAGTATAAGCTTTTTCATATGAAGAGACATAGATAAATATATTTTTAGCCCTGACTCGAGAGCTCCTGGGAGCAATGGCACCCCTATGGCAGTAAGCACATCTAGCATTTAGATCTTGGTTTCTAAATATCATTTCCCATTAAAATAAGGACTGGCATATGAAAAGCACAAGATGAACCTGGAACATCTTGGTGCAACAGAAACTAAAGAGATAATCAATAGTTGGGAAAATACCGAAGACTCAGGATCAGCTTCAAGGAACTTCTACCGGCAAAATATGAGACAATTTGAGCAACAATAATACTAATAGTGCATTATATTCACTGAATAAAATAAGAATCTATGAGATTACATTCTTATACACTTACATGCATATATATAAGTAGGGGAAAAGATAAAGCTCTTCCTAATGAAAAAAAAATGCTAACTAATAAACATACAAGGAATGATGGAATTAGAAATTCCTTGGTGGAGAATAATATTAGTTTAATGAAGGTGAAAGTTTCACAAGGAACAGAATATTTACATAGCCTTAAAGTGTTTCCCTACAAATTACTTATAACTAACAAAAGGGAAAATGGTAACTTTATGGTGGAGAAATTTGGCAGACACCATCTTTTCCAGTTACTATGGTAGTTTTACTAATTACCCTTGGATTCAGCACCATTACACAGTATTTTATTATGCTCATGGATCCGGGAGGTTAGGAATCTGATAAAGGAACATCAGGGGTGGCTTGTCCCTGTTCCATGATGTTGGGGATTTCGGTTGGAAAATCGGAAAGCTAGTAACTGGAATCATCTGAAGCCTCCTTAATGCACCTACCTGCAATTGATGTCTATTGCTGGAGCCTCAGAGCCTCTCCATGTGGCTGGTTGAGCTTCCTTACATTACAAGATTGTCTGTACTTACCACTATAAAGTTACTACTTCTCACTTTGTAATTAATATATAGCTTATAGGAGATAGGTTGAGACTATGAAAATATTCTAAATCTTAATCATGCTTTTGTCCACTAATTTTATTTTATTTTTATTTTTATTTTTTTTAAAAACAGGATCTAGCTATATGTTGTCCACAGAAGACACATTTTTTAAAATATATTTTATTGATTTTTTACAGAGCAGAAGGAAGAGGGATAGAAAGTCAGAAACAGCGATGAGAGAGGAACATCGATCAGCCGCCTCCTGTACAACCCCCACCAAGGATGTGCCTGCAGCCAAGGTACATGCCCTTGACCGGAATCGAACCCGAGACCCTTCAATCCGCAGTCCGACGCTCTATCCACTGAGCCAAACCGGTCTCAGCTTGTCCACTAATTTTAACACCTACTAATGATTTTTGCCTGCAACAATTATTATTGTGGTATTGTTGCAAACTATTTTAAAATGCAAATTTTACTATAAGAATCTACATTTCTTCAAGAAGTCCAGACTTCAGAGTAATTCTTGAAAAGTATAGAATCCATTTGTTTGGCTCACAAGCTTTCATATGGAAAACATTCCTAGTTCTTTTATTTTAATTATCTTTGCTAACCCAATAGGTTTAAAAACAAAAAATCTTATTATACTTGTAATTGCATTTCTACTACTATAGGCTGAAATTGAGCATCTTGTCATGTTTGAATCATTTGTATTCCTGTTTGATGATTGTTTGTTCTTATAATTTGCACATTTCATATTTACTTGCAGGAGTATTTTTAATATACAAAGAAATAATTATGGAATAAAGAAATATAATATGGAAGATGGTGCTTTATAAGTTATAAAAGCTACGAACATTTCTCCTAATTTTGTGTTTTCCCTTTTTCTTTCAATCTTGAGTATCCTTTTTATGAATAATTTTTTCATTGTTCCTATTCATAATTTGTTAATGTGTATGTGAATGTGTATTGTTTCTTAAAGGAGAAACAATTCTGGTATTATTAGTTAAGTCTCTCATATTTTCACATACTACTTTTATGATTTTATTTTTTATGTTTATATATTTGCTCCATCTAAAATTTAATTTGGTGTAACAAGTGAGTTATAAATCCAACTTTTTATATAATGATCTAGTGTCTCAACACAATTAAATCAATAATTTACCTTTTCCCTAATGATGTACCTTTTATCATATACAAAATTCCCCTATGTATTTGGTTTAATTTTAGTCTATATTATTGACCTAGTTATATATTTTTATCCTGCTGTTCAAATTAGTATAGATTTATAATGTTTTATATTAGGTATGACCATTAGCTCTTTATTACCCTTTTTATTTCACAATTTCTCTCTCCAAGAATGTGCTTGTTTTTCATGTGACCTTAGATTCCATTTATATGCTTTAAAAGTGATTTTTATCAGGAAAGTAACATATTTCTGGACTAAATTAGGGACATTTGACATCTGTGTGACACTGAGTCTCCCAAGTATGGATGCTCAGTATTGCAGACTTTTCTATTGTTTAAGGCCTCTTTTTGAATCTTCCCTTTTTTATTAAAATAGCACTTAAATGTCTTTTTATATAAATCTCTTAGTATGCTTAACTTTATTGGGGGAGGATTTCATCTGTTTTGTCACAAATGCAAATGGATTCCTTTCTCCCATCATGTCTTCTGATTGCTGCTTACATATAGTTAAATGTTTTATAAGTAGTTAAATAGTTCATAAGTTAAGTTCTCTAAGCTTATATCATTTAATGGGAGGAAGATGGTTTTATTTTTGTCTGAATTAATCACTGACTCCCAATAGTAGGAAGTGAATCTAGGACCACATACCAAAAGCAACTTCAGGCAGTTCTCTCCCTATCCCTTTCCTTCTCCCTTTTTCTTTCCCACTCCCTCTCCCTCTTTTTCTCTCTCTCATAAAACAGAACATTCAAAATGCTAACTTTGGGACAGTATATAGTATAAATTTCCAATTAGAAAATGTTTTAGAAGAACTAAGATGACGGCATAGGTGAGCACCTATCTAGCTGTCCACGCAACAATTCTGAAACTACAACTTAACAACAGAACAAACAACGTCCAGAATCACCGGAGAGCTGGCTGAGTGAAAATTCCGCACATAAAAGTAGAAGTGGGACGCAGTGGTGACTCGGGAGCAGCGGTGCACAGCTTTGAGGTTCGGAGCGCGAGCGAGCGGTGAGGGACGGGCGGCAGACAGCAAGCCTGGCTGGTTTTCTCCAGTGGGGAGGGCGGAGGCCTCCCACAGCACCGACCCCCCAGTTCCAGGCAAGCTCCCAGGACGGGGAAAGGAGGACCCCGGGCGTGGCTGAGGTCTGTGTGTTTGGGGAGAGTGCACGAGTAAATTGGAGTGTGCAACCAGGCAGAGAACGCGGGCAGAGAACGCGCAACTCACTTGCTCGGAGGCCACCATACTGCTTTGTTTTACACCCCTGAGTGAGACTTTGGCTGTGCAGACTCATTTGGGGAGAGGCAGAGTTGTCTGGCAATGGGGAGACCAGAGGTGGATTTACATTGTCACCCAACACCGAGACCCGTGAGCCGCACAGATAAGCTGACGCCGCGAGCCCCATAGACCTGAAGCGGTGCACCAGGAAGGGCGGACCTAAGCCTGACGCTGTGTGCCCATTAGACGCTGAAGCTGTGCGCCAAGTAGGGCGGACCTAAGGCTGACACCCGGCGCTGCATAAGGAAGCTGAGCCACTGTTCCTTAGAGGATACCTATCACACACTGCTAAGGGACCAACTCAGGAAAGCAACCACAATGCAGAGAAAAGGAAAGAACTCAGCTGTGAAAGGAATAAAGACGACTAGACATAGAGTTCAAAACCACAGTAATTAGGTTTATGAAGAGACTACTAGATAAGGCGGATAAAATTAATGAGAACTATGCCGAAATAAATAACACCTACAAAGAAATGAACAACGCCTACAAGGATATGAAAAAAGACCAACTAGAAATTAAGCATACACTGACTGAAACAAAAAATATTGTACAAAGACCTAAAAGCAGTCCAGATGACCGCAAAAACCAAGTCAAAGGTTTGAAATACAAAGAAGCAAAATCCACTCAGCTGGAAAAGCAAGAAGCCAAAAGAGTCCAAAAAATTGAAGATAGTATAAGGGGCCTCTGGGACAAACTCAAGCATACCAACATCCGAATTATAGGGGTGCCAGAAAAAGAGAGAGAGCAAGATAATGAAAACCTACCAGAAGAAATAGTGACTGAAAACTTCCCCCACCTGGTGAAAGAAATTGACTTGAAAACCCAAGAAGTGCATAGAACCCCAAAATATAGGAATCTAAAGAGGACCACACCAAGGCACATCATAATTAAAATGCCAAGAGCAAAGGATAAAGGGAGAATATTAAAGGCAGCAAGAGAAAAACAGTTAATTACCTATAAGAGAGCACCCATACGATTGTCAGCAGATTTTTCAACAGAAATGATGCAGGCCAGATGGGAGTGGCAAGAAATATCCAAAGTGATGAATAGCAAGAATCTACAACCAAGAATACTCTATCCAGCAAAACTGTCATTCGGAATTGAAGGTCAGATAAAGTGCTTCACAGATAAGAAAAAGCTAAAGGAGTTCATCACCGCCAAACCAACACTATATGAAATGCTGAAAGGTATTGTTTAAGAAGAAGAAGAAGAAAAAGGTAAAAATGTACATTATGAACAACAAGTACACATCTATCAACAAATGAATCTAAAAACAGGTGAATTAACAACCTGATGATCAGGATAAAATGAGGAATAGAACAAAATCATGGACATAGTGAGGGAATGCACTGATAATGCTTGGTGAGAAAAAGGGTGCGGGAAGTACAGCAAGAGACTGGACAAAGATCATGCAACTATGGGAGAGGACGGGGGGGGAGTAAGGGCGTAGAGTGGGATGGGTACTGGGTGGAGGGGAGCTATTGGGGGAAAATGTAATTAATAAACTGAACAATAAAGGTAAAAAAAAGTGGGAAAAAACAATGAAAAAAAAAAGGAAATGTTTTAAAGAAAAAACTTATTCATCTAGTTTCAACTTATATAACTTGCCAATGATGTAAAGTGAAAAGAGAGTGAGAAAGGAGAGACTGAGCAGTGAAATATGAAAGATTTTGCAATGCTTGGCAAATGTTATAACCAACATCCATTTAAGGTGTGAGCTTTGCAGTTACCACACTGTCCTTAAAAGAAACAAAAAAGGAGAAAACAAGATGGCGGCACAGGTAAACACCTAAAAACTGCTGCCTCGCACAACAATTTCAAAACTACAACTAAAAGACAAAACAGGCACCACAGGAAAGCTAGCTGAGTGGAAATTCTACAACTAGAAGGAAAGAGAAAAGCACGTTGAGACTCAGAGGAGCTGCAAAAGGCTGAGGTATGGAGACATGTGCACAGAGAGGATTGATGGCTGAGTGCATAGCTGGCTTTCTCAAGCAGGAGGGAGATAGAAGCTCCCAACTGTGCTGAACTCCAGTTCTGGGTGAGACCATACTCATTCGGGGGGAATTTAGACTGTCAGGAAAAGAGAAAAGCACACTGAGACTTGGGAGCTGTGGAAGGCACAGGTCTGGAGGTGCACGATGCAGAGAGGACTGACTACTGAGTGTGCAACTGGATTTCTCAAGTGGAGGGAGATGGAAGCTCTTGACTGTGTTGAACTCCTGTTCCAGGCGAGACTCTGGGAACCCAGATTCATTGGGGCAGAAACTGGACTATCTGGCAGCGGGAAAAACTCAAGGGCAGCTTTTCTCTCAGAGGTGCTGGCAGCAATTACTGAGGGATACTCAGCCAGGGGCCTCATAGGGCAGGGCAGACAGGAAACCAATGCTGTCTGCTCAGTCCTGAAACTCCACCCCATCCAAGCTGAGCACAGAGGCTTTTGCAATTTTGCAAGTCTTGTCTCATAAGGATGTCTCCAGCACAGAAATTCTCCCAGTGTAGAAACAGCTAATCCTCACAGCCAGTTGGCCTAGAGGTCATTTTCTCCCCGTTGTACCAACAACAATCAAAACTTAATTACAACTAGGCTTTGCACACAGTCCACAAGAGTGTCCACCTCATGTAACAGGAGAGACTGAGACACTGGGCTCTATAGGACACCAAGCACACAAAGCTACTCAACTAATCCAGGGAAGCAGTGAAAATGCAAAGACAAAGTAACAAATCACAAATGAAAGAAATGGAGTAAAGAAAACGACTGATATAGAGTTCAGAACCATGGTTATAAGGTTTTTCAAGAATTTCCTAGGAAAGGCCAATAAATTTAGCGAGATCTCAAGGATATAGAAAAGGACCAACTGGAAATTAAACATACTCTGACTGAAATTTTAAAAAAATATTATACAGAGTCCTAACAGCAAACTAGAAGACCACAAGAATCAAGTCAAAGATTTGAAATACAAAGAAGCAAAAAATACTCAACTGGGAAAGAAAAAAAATCCAAATAGTTGAAGATAGTGTAAGGAGCCTCTGAGACAACCTCAAGTGTACCAACATCCAAATTATGGGGGTACAAGAAGAAGAGAGAGAGCAAGATATTGAAAACCTATTTATATTACAGAAAACTTCTCCCACCTGGTGAAAGAAATAGACTTACAAGTCCAGGAAGCACACAGAACCCACAAAAAAAGGAATCCAAAGAGGACACACCAAGGCACATCATAATTAAAATGCCAAGAGCAAAAGAAAAAGAGAGAATATTAAAAGCAGCAAGAGAAAAACAGTTAATTACTTACTAGGGAGTACACACATGATTGTCAGCTGATCTCTCAACAGAAACTATGCAGGCCAGATTGGGAGTGGCAAGAAATATTCAAAGTGATGAATAGCAAGAATTGACAACCAAGATTACTCTACCCGGCAAAGCTATCATTCAGAATTGAAGGTCAGATAAAGTGCTTCACAGATCAGAAAAAGCTAAAGGAGTTCATCAACACCAAACCAGTATTATATGAAACTAGTGGCCTGGTGTATAAAATTCATGCATGGGGGGGAGGAAGGGGGGCCACAAGGGGGTTGTCTCTCAGTCCAGGCTGCATCCTCTCCAATCTGAGACCCCTGTGGGATTGGGCCTAAACTGGCACTTGGACAACTCCCTCACAATCCGCTCCTAACCGCTCACCTGCCTGACTGCTTGATCACCCTTAACCACTCTGCTTGCTGGTCTGATTGCCCCAATCACCAGCCTGATCACCCTCAACTGCCCTCCCCTCCTGGCCTGATCACCCCCAACTGCCTTCCCTTCCTGGCCTGATCACCCCTAATGGCCTCTGTTTTGGCCCCACCACCATGGTGATCTGGGACCTCCAGCAGGCATGCCAAAGTGCGGCGGTAGCCGATCTTTCCCCTGGTCTTCTGCAGCCCTGCCCTTCACAAGTGCGGGCCAGCAACCTGGGACACCCGCGCACACGCCCTTCTTGATCTGGGACCCCCAGGGCCTGAGGCGAAGCGCAGTGGTGGCCAGCCTTCCCGTTGGCCTTGGCGCGGCCTGGAGAATGGGTGCCGCGAGCCTGCCGGGACCACCAACCCAGCGTCCGCTCCCCAGGCTGTGCGCAGGAGGCGCAAGGGGCTGGGATCACATGCCATGTGGCCCCACCCCCTGCTCCTGATTGGCTGGTAGCGTAGCGAAGGTGCGGTCAAATTTGCATATTTCTCTTTTATTATATAGGATGCTGAAAGGTATTCTTTAAGAAGAGGAAGAAGAAGAAAATGGTAAAGATAAAATTTATGAACAATAAATACATATTTATCAAGAAGTGAATCTAAAATCAACTGAATAAAAAATCTAATGAACAGAATAAACTGGTGAATATAATAGAATCAGGGGCATAGAAAGGGAGCAGACTGACAATTCTCAGGGGGGGAAGAGGTGTGGGGGTGTGGGAAGAGACTGAACAAAAACCGTACACCTATGGATGAGGACAGTGGGGGGGAGGTAAGGGCAGAGGGTGAGGTGGGAACCGGGTGGAGGGGAGCTATGGGGGGAAAAAGAGGAACAATTGTAATAATCTGAACAATAAAGATTCATTAAATTTTTTAAAAAGAAAGGAAACAAAAAGTGTTAAAAATGACTGGCATAATTCCAAGAACTGTTAATTTTCTAACTCAGAGGTTGAAAATGCACGCACAGAATGGGGCTAGGCAGGTGTAAGAAATCAGTGATAAAATAGGGAAAGGTGGGGACTGGGGCAAATAACCTATCTGGTGCCCCACCCAATAAAGGGCAGCTGCCCCTCAGTACCCCTCGGTTGCTTTCATGTGGCAATTAAAACACATGCTTCTGTGTTTTCCAACTCTTTAAAAGAAGACAGAAATTCAGGTTTAACCTATAGAAGTTCCCAGTTTTGAAATGCTGGCTCAAATTCTTAAAAACAAAAAACACTGTGCAGGCCAGATGTAACCCAGGCCCTCAGGCCAACTAGTGTGAGCTCCTCCCTGCTCTGACCCTCACTGCTGCTCCTCCACGCTGAGTGGCGAGCCAGCCTGAACAGCACTCTGTGCACGGCGGAGGCATGCGGCACAGGCCACCTCGGACCCCATTTGGCACGCAGCATCACCACCCCATGATGATGGGATGATGAAGAGCCTGCTTTGCACCAGAAACAGAAGTAGAACATTAGCTTCTAAATTTTAATATTATTTCATCTCGGCAATGATGAGCTCCCGGAACCAGCCCGTTTCATAACAGCCTCCTCCGATGATGGCCGGTGGGACACCTTATCCTGGGAGGACTGTCCATGGCAACTGCTGTGGCTTCTAACACGAGGGCAGCTAGGTCCATGTTCTAGACCCCAAAGGAAGGCAGAGTGCCCTGCACACTCGTAGATGTCACCTTTGTGGAAAGAACCCACCAGTTTATTCTGTTCATCAGATTTTTTATTCACTTGATTTTTAGATTCACTTGTCGATAGATATGTATTTATTGTTCATAATTTTTATTTTTACCTTTTTCTTCTTCCTCCTCTTCTTAAAGAATACCTTTCAGCATCCTATATAATAAAAAAGAAGCATGCAAAAAGTTTTAGAGAAAACTAAAACGGTTTCTCTTCCAAAGCAGCATCTTTGAAAGAGATCTGTGGATCGACAAATGGGCACAGTGATTTACAATTTTTTAGAGTGTCTGCTGGCTTCTTCTTATCCAATCTTAAAACAACCCTGTGGAAGATGTCATGATACCCTCATTTTTCAGGTAAGAAAGCTAAGGTCAGAGAGCCATGGCTTGGCCTGAGCTCCACAAAATAAGTGCTTCTGTTCAGGAAACTAAAAAAGCCTTCCCTGTCCATTTTCCAAAGGCTGCTCAAGTAACTGTAGAGGGAAGAGCCAAACAGTGCAGTTTGTTTGTATCAAACCTCAGGGAAGGGCAGAAACAAACTCCAGCAAAACAATCGGACGGAAGCTGAGGCCAACAGACAGAGCTCTGAGTTAGGAGTGCCAATGGAAAAGACAAGTAGGATAGTGCCTGATTGGAGCGAAAGGGTCATTAAATTCATTTTGAATCATTTTCTCCATATATTTAAAGTTACAATTTATTTTATATCATAAATTTTTGTGTTGTGTTTTACAAAGAGGAATCTTTTATAGAGCTGGATGTAATATCTTCAGGCTAATTTTATTTTTAAAAAGCACTGGCTCTACAATGTCGCCCCCTAGTGGACATTTCTAAATAAGAAACAGCAGGGAAGACTCGCATAAGTGTCTGGAGCCCCCAACCTCTTTGTGGGAATGACATACCTACATAGCCAATGAGAGGCCACAGCAGTCTTAGCAGTCCAAACCACAATCGAGTGACATTCCTGATTAGAAACACATCTCAGTGAAAAGATATTGAAAAACTGCGAAGCATCACAAACTGAACAGGAGCTTTCTTTCCCCTGATCAGGGTGTCATGCTCCTTTTCGGTGCTCCAATAGTATGGCCACATTTTCTCTTAACCACGGAGCTACTTTGTTCACTTATTATCCATATCCATGGAGCTGACCATTCTCTATGTCCGAACCTGACTTACTAGATTCTTCCCGCCTCCAAACCTGACTTCACCTGTGACATGCTGCCCTCTTTGTTTTCCAGCTTCTACAGCCTGTCACCCAAGCCTCTCATTTCTGCTTTCAAAATATATTTTAAATGAATCCTCTCATTCTACTGCCACATCCCAATCCTTGTCTTTGTCCTCAAATTCTTGATTCGTTCATTTAATCAACCTATGTTGACTGGGCACAAGTAGAGATGATGACGCTGTAGAGAAACTGGGCAGCTCAGGTCAAAAATGGGTAGCTTCCTTGCTGAGCTTCCCGGCATGAACTCTTCCCAGGCCTCCTCTTCAGCCTGACTTCCCTCCTTCGTTCTTGACTCAGAAGCCATCAAAGTCCCCTGCTTCGTTAATTTAGCTCATCCATAGAGTCTGCATTGCTCTATGCTCCAAGATGCAGATGGGATGAGATCTAGTCCAGGCCCTACATTATCGAGAAGAAAACAGACCAGCACACCCATCAGTACCAATAGAGCTGCTTGAGGCAGGGATCATGGGTGCTCTGGGGTCCAGAAAGGGCATGACAATTCTGCTGGGCAGTGGGGAGACCTGGCTGATGAATATTTCTGAGAGGAAGTGACATTCACACTGGATCCTGAAAGATGAGTGAGAGTTTATCAGCTGGAGGCAGGGGAGGGGAGGTGGAGGGAGCTGCAGGTGGAGGGAGAGGGAGGAAGAAGAGATGCATGACTAGTGTGACAATGATCCAGATGCCGTCATATCTCTGGATGTGGTGGCCATATGTTCATCCCATCACATGGATTTATTATCCCTGAGGCTCTCTGAGGCTGTAAGAATAATAAGGTTTTAAATGAATGAAATCCCAGGCAGCCACTTCTGATCCTCATTTCACATGCCGCTGCACTGATATGCCTGGGGCTGTACAGGCCCGGCAGTCATTGTGAGTTGGGCACTGAGAGCAAGGCTCACATTCACAAGTCACAGTGTGGACTGAACTGTGGGTGTTGTAGGACTGAAGTGCCAACTGCCCACGCTGCAAGAGTGTGAGCCGATGATGGCTCTTCCGAGTTTTCCTCTAGGACTTGCTCCCAGATGAAGAGAGCTGCCTCATCCAAAGTCAGATAACCCAGATCTAGTGATAAAAACAGGGGAAGTCAGGACCCGAGGCTCCACACAGAACAAGTCTAAGGGGCCATTCCAGCTCCAGGGCCTCCAATAGGATTGGCTGGGACCTCTGTCACATCTGATCACAGTTCGACTCTCTCTTCCCAATCCTACCTCCTTCTTCAGTCTACCACGAATGGTGATCCCAAGAGCACAGTCCCTTAAAACTCCCTGCACACAGATTTCTACTTGAGAGTCTGCTTTCTAGAGAACCTGATGAGCAACAGGGAGCTTAGGGAGTCTGGGTCCTGTTTAAATAAGACCTCATGGCACTAACATAGTTTAAGAAAAACAGTGTCAGTCAGGACAGCCATGGGAGCCCCGAGGAGGAAGCCACTGGCAGTGCTCGTCCAGCCTTGCCAGGGCCTCGCAAGCTTCTTTCCATCAGGAGGACTCTTTCCTCCAGGGGACCTGCATGCGAGGGGCTGCTGGAATCTGGGGCCATTAAGAGAGATCCACCTTCTGTAATTCCTCTCTTCCTTTGCTCATGCTCATCGAGAGACATTTTCCCATTTGCCTCTATATCTCATTTCAAAGAGAGAGTGCTTGAATGGGCAGTCCATCTGTCAGTTACAGCTATTCTTAATCAGCACATTGACATTCAGGCTTGGAGTTAGTCTCTGGCAAACTCTGTCAGCCTAAGTGGGCTCTTGGGTGCTGAATCAGTGAGAAAGACATATGTCCAAGCCCACAAACCTTGGATGATGGCCAGTTCACCATGGCAATGCCCTTCTGGGGCCCTTTTGGCGGACAGTCCACTGCTTCTTATGATAGTTCAGCCTTGACTTTCAAACATCTATAGACTTAACTTAGAGGGAATCATGCAAAGGAAATTAAAGGAACTGACAGTGCTGCCCCTCCCACCCACCCCCCACCCCCCCCGAGTGAAGCATGACCAAGGTCCTATTGTGAGGAGACGATGTACATATTCTTAAAAGCAAGAATTTTCATAAATAATCCCTTTGGAATAAAGAAGATGGTTTTGGTAGTAACTGTTTTCTGACTTCACTTTAAAACTTCAACAGTAAAGTAATTGATAGAAATAAACAACTAATGAAATCACATCTAGTGAGCTAGCTGAGAGTCCAGGAGAAACATCCACTCAGCTCCCAGGCTCCGAGAACAGGAGGCCAGGCTGTGGCCTTCCAGTTTCCATCCTGGAAAATTGGAACTTTAGGAACTTGCTCTCATCTCTTCCCCACCTTTATATCCTCCCTAATCCCCCTCCTCAAGCCTCACTCTGAAGCGTGGGCCCCCAGGGATCTACCACAGAGGAACATGTGTGGCCTCTGGTCACTGGTCAGCTGAGGTGACTTCCTTCAAGACAGGTGTAGGGTCAGCTGGAGCATTGCTTTAGAGGTGCCGACAAGCCTCCTCAGCATCGCAGCACTGGAAAAGAGCTCCAGCCATCTCCCCAGCTCCCGAGGAACAGGAGGCTCAGGGAAGTGGCGTGAACAGAGCCCAGATCTGACTCCTTCCTTTGCTTTCACTTGCTCACCAATCACCTATTTAATCAACAAATACTTGCTGAGCCCTACCATGGGCACGCACAGAGTGAGTTCACTGAAAGAAGAGGGACGGTGAGGGGCTGAGTAGGGTGGAGCCAGACAGGCCCACATGGACCTGATGGCAACCCCAGAGAAGCACCCAGTGTCTGCAGGAGGCCTTGGCTGCACGCAGACAGAGAGGACTTAGAAACACCGGAAAAGGGGGCCAGGGGCAAGCATCCCCACCTCACAGCATAGCCAAGGGCTAGCACTGTCAGCCAGACCAGTTATACAGCCTGCGGGACCCGGAACTCAAAAAACAATATGAATTTCAAGACAGTGAGAGCAGAGTATTCAACCAAGCGTGGGCCCGTCTAAGTACAGAACCCTGAGACTGCACAGGCCATGTGCCCATGAAACTGGCCCTGCTGCTGCTCACCTTTGCCACTTCCTTCACAGAGCCAGGGAACGCCACACCCCCACGCCTAACCAGACCCCTCCTGAGCTGACGGGGAAGCCGGGGCCCAGCAAGATGGCGTGACTTGCCTGGGTCTCACAGCTGGTCAGGGGCTGCCAAGTCTCCTTAGAAACAGCAAAGCCCTGCTTTTGCCAGTCAGAATTATCACATAGATTTGTGTATTTGCTGTCTGCTTATTCACTTCCTACTGTAATGTTGGCCGTGTATAAGATGAAAAGGAAAAACATGTCTCCCTTAAACATAAAATAAGGCCCAAAACACCTGAAGGCAGAGCCCTTTACTTTCCCAGCTCTCCAGCCACCATGGCCGGTTCCTCTTCCTAGGAAAGCAGCCCAGGTCCATCCTAGGACCCCCTCTGGCATCTGGTTGCTTGTGCGTGGAATATGGCGCATGGCACTCCAGGGTGTTAATGGCATCTTTTCAGGGTCTCCCAACCATCCCTGAGGAGGGCCAGGGGGTGAAGAGCCACAAAGCAGGTCATGTCACTTGCAAGTAAGCAGAGAAGCCCTCCCATTTCACAGATGAGAGGGGTCCAGAGGAAGCAGGTGCAGAGATGGGAAGAAAACCAAGGTCTCCTGAGAGCTCCTGGGATTCCAGCACCAGCTCAGAAACTGTGTAACCATATTCCTGGTGGTACTTCCTTCTCTACACCATGGGGAGGGGGGCGGAGAGGAAAGAAAAGATGTGATGAAAGGAGCCCAGAGCCAAACACACCCTCCAGCTCTGCTGCTTCCCAGCTGTGCAAACTCTGCCGTGTCAGGGGAACCTCCGAGCCTCCGTGTCGCATCTAAACAATGAGGAGAGTAATGTCCAGCCCAAGGGTCAGGGTAAGTGGGATGAGTTGTCTAAAGTGCTCAGGAGAGTCCTGTCATTACAGCGGGTGCTCAACAAACATGTCCTGTCCACCTCCCCTCCCTGTCTTCCTGTGTGAGGAGTCCCAGTGGGGACAGCACTCAGGTTTGGGCTGCTCTCTGTATGGTGTTGGGTGAAGCAGCTAAGCACCTCGTTATACGGGGAACTGGAGAGCATTATGAGAAAAAAATGTTAACCGTGTGCACAATTAGGGTTCTACCACATAGGACAAACTAGGGATCCGTGAGAAGAGAGGGGGATCCCTTGGAGCAGCAGAGGCTTGGGGTTGCATCAGATACCCCAGAATGCCCAGAACTCCTTGAAGGAAGAGGAAAACTTAAAGGGGTTGCTGAGATCCTGTGGGCAAGAGGTAGGGGCTAATAAGAGTTAGGGGTAGTAAAATGCAGGAGTTCCCTTTGATGGGGTGTCCTGGGTCTCTCAGGCTGCTGGACCCTACAGTTGACCCCACACACCACCAGGAGGAAGTCTGTGACAGCCCCTAAGAGCGGGAATGAGTGGGGAGGATCCAAAGAGGCAGTTGGCCATCACTGTTTCCAAAGCTGCTCCCTCCTGGCTTCTAACACTTGGCAGGCTCCCCGGGATGTGGCCAAAGCCTCCCGAGCCCTGTCCTCTCACTGCTCGCCGTGCCTTTCAATGACAGGGCACCGCTGTCAGAGGTTCCCGAACTCAGGGCTCTCTTAGGAGTCAGCCAGGATCCCTCCCTGGGTCACTTCCAACGGCTGCTTCCGGGAGTCTTTCCCCAGAACACCCACTGTCCTGCCTTTCACCCAGCCATCCCTGGCTCTGCCTCAGCCCCCGACTTAGCGCTTTCGTAATGATGACAAAGAGCATTATAACTGGAAAGTATACAGGTTGGGGGAAAAGTAGGTTGCAGTTGTCTGTATGGAAAAGAATACAATAGCCCTAGCCCAGTGGTCGGCAAACTGTGGCTCGTGAGCCACATGTGGCTCTTTGGCCCCTTGAGTGTGGCTCTTCCACAAAATACCATGGCCTGGGTGAGTCTGTTTTGAAGAAATGGCATTAGAAAAAGTTTAAATTTAAAAAATTTGTCTCGCAAAAGAAATTTCAATCATTGTACTGTTAATATTTGGCTCTGTTGACTAGTGAGTTTGCCAACCACTGCCCTAACCTATTTGGCTCACTGGATAGAGTGTTGGCCTGTGGACTAAAGGGTCTCGAGTTTGATTCCCGTCAAGGGCATGTACCTCAGTTGCAAGTTCCTAGGCCCTGGTCGGGTATGTGCAGGAGGCAAGCAATCAATGTGTGTCTCTCACATGGATGTTTCTCTCTCTCTCTCTCTCTCTCTTCCCCTCCTTTCCACTCTCTCTAAAAATCAATGGGAAAATGTCCTTTGGTAAGGATTAACCAAAAAAAATAAAAGAAATAAAAGAATATAATAATTAATAAATGAACAATAAATAAACTCTGTTTTGCATACTGTAAGCCTACTTTTGCCCCACCCTGTATAAGCACACAGATACCTAATGCTGAGCATTTGTGACCTGTTGCCCGTTAGGGGACCAGGGGATGTTTCTTCTTCTGTGACAGCCAAATGGCAGGAGGTCTGGGTTTGGCCTGGATCAGAGTGGCAGAGGTCAGTGCAGAAAGTAAGACATACCTGTCTTCTAATTCTGATTCTGCCACTTACCTGTTCGGGGCCCTGGGCAGGTGACTACACCTCCCTGGGCCTCAGTTTCCTCCCCTATGAAATGCTAGAATAGCAACCTCGTCTACAGAGGAATGAGTGAGAGGATATGAGTGAACCCAGGAGGCCTCGGTGGACATGCGCAGTGGGGCTGCTCTGGGTCATCCCCAGTGCCTCCTGTCCGAACCTCACTGTCCTGACCTGGAAACAGGCAGTGCTTCCTCACTGACCCTCCTCTCCTGGCAATCTTCTTACACTTGATGGATTCACGTCACTCCCGAAATCTGAGATGTCTCCCCACTGCCCGGGGGATGCCCCTGCTCCTCAGCAAGCCCTGCCACCTCCCTGCGCCTTCCTCCATGTGCACAACATTCTCTCCAGCCTCAGTCCTGCTGACTCAGCTTCCAGGCCTCTTTGTACCTGGAGATTCCTCTCAGCACCTCTCCTTGGGTAGCTCTTCTTGCCCCTTCCACGGAACCTCCTGCACCTCTGTGATCCTTCCACCAGCCCCGATCTCTCTCCCACAGCAGGCCTCTCCCAGGCTGTGTCCCTGGAGACTGAGCCTCTTGGCATGGCCATCTCAGGCATGGCCAGGCCTGATACAGTGTCAGGGGAGTGTTGTTGGATTGGGGAAATGGAGTAATTAGGTCATTTTCTAATCATCTCATGTACTTCTCAGTCCCAGCATTTTAGGGAAACCAAAGAGGGAGAGAGGCCCAGATGCATACATACTTTCCTGTGCATAGACCAGCGTTTTGGGAGGAACCGAAGCAACTGGTGCTCCTCCCTGTGTGCACCCCTCCCCCCCTTTGCCACACACACACACACACACACCGCTCCCACCGACCAGGGCGTGTACAGCCAGCGAGGTCTGTGCATTTCACTATCGTTGCAGTTTTTCTGATGACTGTGGGGTCACAGGGAGCGGTCACACCGCACAGCTAACAGCACTTCCCTGGGAAAATCCGCCCTTTCAGACACCACCACTGCAGACCTGCCCTTTGCTTTCTCATTTCCCCAGGACTCATGGAGCTTCCCACACCCTTCCCACAGCTGCCTTGTCCTAAGCAACCCCTACTTTCCAAAAGCTCCTGTTTCTGACCTGTGTGTCCAAACCTTCGCTCTCTCTGCAAGACCAAGACCTCTGATTATAGACACACCTGTTGGAGGCCCATCGGAGGGTGGGAGGGTGTGTGGAGCCACACACACAGAATGAGCACTGAGGTCTGGAGAGGGGGCACTTCTGGGGAGAGCAGAAGTGGACTTTGCCTTCACCCTCATGTTTTATTTTTCTGAAGTGAGAGACAGGGGATTCTAACACCTATAATAGTGTGTGTGTGTGTATGTATTTCATAATTTTTTTAAAATTTTAAATATATTTTATTGATTTTTTACAGAGAGGAAGGGAGAGGGATAGAGAGTTAGAAACATCGAGAGAGAAACATTGATCAGCTGCCTCCTGCACACCTCCTACTGGGATATGCCCGCAATCAAGGTACCGTGCCCTTGACCGAAATCGAACCTAGGACCCTTCAGTCCACAGGCCAATGCTCTATCCACTGAGCCAAACCAGTTTTGGCAATTTTTAGAAAATTTTAAAGAACAAAAGCACATGGGGACATAAGTAGAACATCTCAGGACTGTAAGCCAGCAGTAGTCTTCCCTGGGTCCTCTCCTTATTCTTAGGGGTGGGGACTGCCCTCCAGGGGACCTCCCTCCCCTGCTCTTCCCTGGCCCACCCTGGGCCCCTTCCAACATTCAGCTTTCAATGTTCAGTATGTGTGCACTCTCTGGCTTCTGGAACCCAAATGTCTTCTTTCCAAAAGCTGGCCCAACCAGTCCCCAACTTCTTCCCAACATCACACACCCTTGGCTTCTTCACAGTGGCCCTCAGGCTGCTTAGCGCTGCCAGAATGAAAATAGTGAAAATAACTAAGGAAGGCAACACCTACACAAGCATAAACATTCCTTCTAGTCTCAGAGGAAGAATCACCCTGAGGCTGCCGGGAATACAACACAGGCCAAGATGCTCTGCCACAGGGATTTCACTTGCGCTTCCACTTCTGGGTTCTGAATTCTGCCTTGCCCACCACTTTTTCTTTTCATTAATCCTCACCCAAGGACATGTTTAGAGAGAGGAAGGAAGAGAGAGAGAGAAACATCGATTGGCCTCCCTCCGTATACACCCCTTTCAGGGATCAAACTGCAACCCAGATACATGCCCCGACCAGCAACCCTTTGGTGCCAGGAAGATGCTCAACCAGCCGAGCCCCACTGGCCAGGACTTAATTTCCTTTTCCAGTGATCATTGTTAGCGTATAGACATGCAGCCAATTTTTGAGCGTTGATTTTGTATCCTGCTGAATGAGTTTATTAGTTCTAACAGTTCTTTTGTGTGGAATCCTCAGGGTTTGCTATATATAAGATCATGTCATTTGTGAACACAGATCAATTTACTTCTTCCTTTCCAACTTGGATTTTACTTATTTTTTCTTGACTAATTATTCTCACTGAAACTAGGGGAGGCTTTTTAAGAGTCTGCCTGTTTCTCCTTCAAGGCTGTCTTTCTCCCTTCCCCACATTTCCAGTATGCTAAGCTTATTTTGGGTTAACTGACTTGTCCAAGGTCACAACTTAGTTAAGGTAGACATTAGACTGAGATTGACCTGACCACAGAACTCACAGGCTCTTCCCATTCTCTCTCTTGAACTAAGAGAACTATCATTATTAAAAAGGCATTATTAAATTGAACAGATAACACCCATTACATCCAACAGATTACTTTAGAAAAAGAGAGCCCCAAGATAGGGTCAGTATTTATGTGATCAGGGTAGAATTGGGCCCAGGAGGGAAAGGGGTCTCTTGGCAGCAAAGAAAGGTTAGCGGAGGCCCCTGGATAAGGGGTATGGTAAAGGGGAGTAGAGGTAATGGGAGCTTATGGACACTCTGATTGAGGCAGCTACCTGTTTCCCAAACTCCCTTCCATGGGGTATCACCATCATGGTTTTATTGTTGTTGTTAATCCTCAACCAAGGATATTTTCCCACTGATTTTTAGAGAGAATGGAAGGCAGAGGAAGATACAGAGAGAGAAAAAACATCAATTGGTTGTCTCTTATGTGCGCCCCAACCAGGGCCAGGGATCGTGTCTGCAACTGAGGTATGTGCCCTTGACTGGAATTGAACCCAAACCCGTCAGTCCAAGAGCCAACCGACCCTCTATCCACTGAGCCAAACCAGCTAGGGCTTACCAGCATGATTATGTATATATTCTGGTAACTTAAGCACTATTCCTGGCTTTGTTTTTCTAAAAATAAATATGTTAAAGGAAACTTTATATCTCTACTTTAAATCCCTACCAGAATCATTAGCCGTAAATAGAATGTAATTGTAGAAAATAAATACAAAGAAACCAATAGCATGTTGTTAAATTCTAACTAAATGATTGTCTGCCAAAGGATGCCAGCCAGAAGGCCTATTTTCTCAGTTAAAGAGAGAGATTATCATGAGTTAGGGAAGTATGACAAACATTACCCCAGGCTAAATTTATCCTTGATACAATTTAAAAGATTAAGAGACAAATAAAAAAGGGAATAACTATCAAATCCTGTGATTCAAAGTTATTTTATGTTGGCTTGATGTATCACCTACTAGTAAAAATACCTCCTACACCTCCAGTGGAATATGTCCTTATAAGTAAAGAGCATCAGGGTTTGCTTTAGTCAAAGGGGCCCAAAGCTCCACCCCAGAGAAGCCATGAGAAATGGGGGGTGTGGCTGAAAAGGCACTCTAGAAAATTTCCAAGAGGTAGCAGCATGTTGGGGGGGCGGAGGAGAGGGTTAGGGATGGAGCCTGAGAAATGCAAACATCTCCCATCCCTGAGATTAGCTTTCCTAGGGAGATCTGTGGGAAGAGCAAGAGCAATTTTTTAAAAGTGTGTGTGTGTGTGTGTGTGTGTGTGTGTGTGTGTGTGTGTGTGTGTGTGTGTTTTGATTTCAGAGAGGTGAAGGGAGAGGGATAGAGAGCTAGAAACATTGATAAGAGAGAAACATCGATCGGCTGCCCCTTACTGGGGATCAAGCCTGCCTGGTCTGACCAAAATCCAAAAGGGGACCTCTTAGTTCAGGGGTCACACTCAACCACTGAGCCACACTGGCCTGGCTGCACGAGCCATTTAAAATTTAGAGACAAGAAAGGGAGCTAGCAGGTCCTGCTAAGAATTCCTGGCTTTAGCTCTCTCTTCACACCTCATTATCCTTCTTTCTATTTTGTTCTCCTCCTCCTCCTCTACCTTTTTATCCTCTCCCCTTCTCTTCTTCTTCTCGTTCTCTCTCTCTTTCTCTCTCCATTCTCTCCACTTCTGATTATAGCCTACTTATGTGCATGAAGTAGTTAAACAAGAACCACTTGAGCAACTACAGTCAGAGAAAGAAGATAGTTAATGATTAATATTGGGAGAAACGGAACCTAGAAGCCAGAAATAAACAGACTGAAATCTTAGCTCCCTAAAATGAAAAGACTTCTTTCTGTACAGTTAAAAGCATTTGACAAAATGGAAAAATCATAATATAGGTAACAATCCAAAGGCTAATATCTCTGCCAGACAAAAAGATCTCTTACCAATCAATATAAACAAACAGCTCAACAGAAAAAATGGACAAGAAACTTTTAGAGGGAAAATGCAAAGGAATAATACATTGAAAAATGATCATCATTCCCAGTTATCAGAGAAATTCAAATTAAAATAAGATGCTAACTCAGCCAGCATGGGTCAATGGTTGATCGTCGATCTATGAACAGGAGGTCACAGTTCAATGCCAGTAAGGGCACATGCCTGGGTTTTGGGCTCAATCCTCAGTGTGGGGCATGCAGAAGGCAGCTGATCAATAATTCTCAGCCTGCACTCTTTCCAACCTGGGATCCCTCTCACAATCCAGGACTGCTGGCTCCCAACTGCTTACCTGCCTGGCTGCCTGATTGCCCCTGACCACTTCTGCCTGCCAGCCTGATCACCCCCTAACCACTCCCCTGCCAGCCCAATTGCCCCTAACTGCCCTCCCCTGCCAGCCTAGTCACCTCCAACTGTCCTCCCCTGAATGCCTGGTCACCCCTCACTGTCTTCACCTGCAGGCCTGGTCACCCCTAATTGCCCTCCCCTGCCAGCCTGGTTGCCCCCAACTGTCCTCCCTGCAGACCTTGTCCCTCCCAACTGCTCTCCCCTGCAGGCCTGGACCCCCCCAACTGCCCTCCCCTGTAGGCCTTGTCCTTCCCAACTGCCCTCCCTTGCAGGCCTGGTTGCCCCTAACTGCCCTCTCCTGCAGGCCTTGTCCTTCCCAACTGCCCTCCCCTGCAGGCCTGGTTGCCCCTAACTGCCCTCCCCTGCAGGCCTTGTTCTTCCCAACTGCCCTCCCCTGCAGGCCTGGTCCCTCCCAACAGCCCTCCCCTGTTGGCCTGATCACCCACAACTGCCCTTCTCGGCCAGCCATCTTATGGCAGCCATCTTGTGTCCACATGGGGGTGGCCATCTTGTATGTTGAAGTGACAGTTAATTTACATATTACTCTTTTATTAGATAGGATGTTTTTATCTTTCTCCCTCTCACTTCCTCTCTTAAATCAATAAAAATATTTTAATAAAATAAGATGCTATGTTAGACCTATCATATTGGGAATACACTGAGTGGCCAGATTATTATGATCTCTGAATGTATAATAAGCTGGCCACTCAGTATATATTAGAGTCCTGGTGCATGAATTTGTGCATGGGTGGGATTCTGCCAGCCTGGCCAGGGGGAGGGGACATGGCAGTTTGTTGGCCTGCTTGCTGGTCAAACTCCTGGTCGAAGGGACAATTTGCATATTAGCCTTTTATTATATAGGAGGATTATATAGGATATATACTGAGTGGTCAGATTATTATGCATTCAGAGATCATAATAATCTGGCCACTCAGTGTATATAAAGACCAGGTAATATTGAAGAAAATGTCACTTTCATACGTTGTGTTTTGTTTTAATACCTTTGAAAGACAATTTGATAAAGTCTAACAACATTTCAAATATCTATACCCTTTGGCTCAGAGATGCACTTTTAGGGAATCTATCCTATTAAATGGTATCTGTGCAAAGATATTTGTTACAACATTATTGGTAATAATAGTACACAATCGGAGGCAACTTTAATGTCTACTAATAGAGAAATGGTTATATGCATTACAAAACATTTATTCTATGGGATGTTATGTATTTTATCAAAAGAATGAGATTAAAAGTCTTTATTATGAATATTGTTAAGTGAAAACAGCAAGTTGTAGAACATTATGCATAGATTCACAAATATACCCAAAATGCTTTTTGTTTAATAATCAGTGCTTACGTTTGGTTTTTGTTTTGTTTGTTTTTATTTTTTGTTGTTGTTGTTTCTTTGTTTCTCTTTTTTTTGGGGGAGGGGGTGTTTTTTTTTTCATTTACTTTTGCATATTTACACAGTTCTACCAGCTGTGGTGCCTATTGAAATATTATTTGAACATCTCTGAAATTGCCTTCAAATGGTCTGTTATGTTACATTTGATTATTTGAATGGAGTCAAATCCTATCCTTTTATGCATAATGTGTTTTAGTCTGGAAAAATAACTGAAAGTCCCACAATGACAAGATGGTCACACACACAAGTTATGTTTTTACCTCCAAACTTGCCAAGTGACAAGTGAATGTATCCAACTCAGAAGGCATACTTCTCAGGATCACATAGGCCAATGCAATCAAAGCTCACCATGCCCTGGAGTGTGATGTCCACCGACAACTCTGGGTGCTCATGAGAGAGAGTTCTTGTAATAAGCTTAGCCTATGGACACTCCCCATCCATACATCTATCTGTGCTGGCATTCTTCAGTCTATTCTAGCTTACCTCATACATGTAAGAAAGGAGAGGGGAGGCACACCAAAATGCCACTGGGGTTGTGCTGGAGGATTGAGAGTGGAAGGAATAGAACTTCATAGGGACTTCATTTTATGTACAGACTTTCATATCATTTAAATTTTTCAACAAATCCATGGCAACTCAATTAAAAACACATTTATGGATTGAACAACACCAATGATGGAGGATGCATTGACAAAGAACTTTGAGCAAGTGAAACAAATCATTTTCTAAGTGCTTTTGAAAGTAGTTTTCACCATTATTTTCTAGAGTCACTCCTTACTGCCTTTACATGGTATTTATCATAATTCAAAAGTTTTAAGTATTTGTCCATTTACTTTTTGCTTGTCTCTCTCCCCCATAAAATATAAGTCCACAAGAGTAGGTACCATTATCTGCCAATTCGAGTCTCTGGCAAATTACAGTGCTCAAATAATTTCTTGGATGAATGGATGGGTAAATGAAAATCATAATAAAGATTCTTATATAATAAAATAACAATCTATTCTAGGACAAAAGGTAAAGTAGAAAAATGTAGAGATCAAAAGCCTTGCAGGATATAGAAAGAGAAATTTGGTAGACTATAGAAGGTTTTCATCTGTTCCTTATGATTAGAAATTGCAAGTTATTCCTTAAATTGACTGCCCAAATAAATACTTAAAATTTATTAATTGTTATATGTGCATATGTTCAAGTTAACTGTAGTATAAAGCATATCGATTTTTCCATTCATAATGTGAGTTTGGTGTTTGGAAAGAGCATGAGTTTGGGGCCAGACCAATCTAGGTATGAATTCCAGCCCCAGCCACATGAGGGAGCATGTATGGCCCTGATTCAGATAAATGGGAAATCTTTCTGAGACAACTGAGGAAACAAACACTAATAGAAAATAGATGGTGTTAGGGATTTGTTCGCTTGGATGAATGGTGCCAACATTATTATGGTTCCGTTTAGAAAAGGCCCTGTCTACAAGACATGTAATGTGGATGAAATGAGATGATGTCTGGGATTTGCTTTAGAAGAAATGGGATAAGAGCTAGCTAGGGAAATGGGTAAAACAAGATTGACTGTGAATGGATGGTTGCTGAAGTGGGGTATTGGGCTGTACTGACTTCACCATTCTATTCCCTCTAGTTTTGTATAAATTTGAATATTTTTTATAGTCAAAAGTTTAAAAACAAACTAATATGTATGTATAGATTAGAATGGCACACTAGTTCAATGATCTGGGTAAATGTCAAATCTTTTCTGTGCTTTAGTTTTCTCATTTTTAAAATTGGGGTAATGATAATAAATATGTTATAGATTACTATGAGATTTAAGTAACATCATACATTTATAAAACAGAACTGTGACTGGTACAAAGTAAGGGCTCATAAATATTAGCAGTTGTTTATATTAAGCTTATTAGGAAGGAAGAGAGCATAGATAAAGTCTGGACACATATATACCAAAATGTTCATCTAGGCAGAGAGATTATAGGTAATTTAATGTTCTCTTTTGTTCAACTATATTTTTTGATATTTTTCCAAAGTGAATGGGGATTACTTATATAATAAAAATGAAGCCAGACTGTTCCCTCAAATCATTTTAGGAGTAAAATGTAATTGCCTAATAAAGTTTAATGAACACAAAATTGGATTAATCATTAATTGAAAGCTATCAAGGATCAAGAGAAGAAACAGTCGCTGGAAGATGGTGGGGCCAGGTCCAGGGGAGTGGTGGATGAGGCTGGAAGTGTCAGCAAGCCCTTTGGAGAAGAAGGAGGATGCTGAAAGCTCTCCAAGGACAGCCTGCCCTGCACTGCAATCCTTTCTGCCTACTCGTTCTTCTCCTCCATCACAATGATTCAGTTCTTGCCTGGCCTTTTACCCTTAATGTATTTTCTTCTTAGAAGAAAATAGTCTCTATAGCAACCTCAATTATCATGCTCCCAAGGACAGCTCCAAAACCCACACCTCCAGTCCCCCTTGTCTCTCAGCGCCTGCCCAATAATTTCAATTAGGCATGCCTGTTTTACCTTAAATCCCAATATGTCTATAATGCCATAAATCCTCTCCCACCCCCACAGTAGCACCTTTCCATTTCACTAGGCCTCCACTCTCCAGAGCAAAAGCATCGCTCTTTCTGCCCTTGTAGTTAATTCTATTTGGCAGCATCCAATCAGCAAGCAGCCTATTCCGTGCTGGGGACTAAAGTCAGAAAGATAAAACTGTGTGGGCTGTGCCCTCAGGAGTCAGTGCCCTTGCCAGTGCCCCTGCTTGGAGAGCCTTTTGACCACTTTTCACTCAATGGGCTCCTCCTATTCACCCTTCAATACTCAGTCAAATGTTACCTCTTTTGTGACATCTTTTCCAACTTCCCCCTCTGAGACTTCAGCTTGACACCTGTTGCCTTATATTGTGATTACCTGCTATGGAAAAGGCTGCTAATCGGTTGCCAATGTTCTGCATACCCTTCTCCCTCATAGCAATAGACTCCCTAAATTTTAGCCCAAGAAGTGACCTCCCAGAAGAAAGACAACATTTCTCACCCTCTTTGGCAGTTAGTTGTGACCACATGACCAAATTCTAGGCAATAGGGTGTGAAAGCAAGTGAAATAAATAACTTTCAGAGACAAACTGAAGGGAGGGGTTGTGGTCTTCTTTCCCACTTCCTCCATCCTTCTGGGTGGAGCAGGGATGTACTCTACACCATGTTGGTTCAAGAAGATGAGGGCAACACCCAAAGGATCACAGCCACCATACCAAACCTGGGATACCTACCTCCATTCTGTCAGAGAACAGAAATTAACTGTTTTATTTAAGCCACTGTTATCCTGTGTCGCTGAGAGAAGCAGCTAAACCTATTTTTTAAATAATATACTTGCCTACCTCCAAACCCCTGCCACCAAGATTGTATAATCCTTGAAGAGATTACACTCATGTAATGGGCATTTCTGAATCAGAGAAGAAAAAGCATAGGGCAGAGGGAATATTTGAAGATGTATGAACACTAGGCAGAGTAAATACAAAGAAAACCGTACTTACACACATCATAACAAAACTGTTGAAAACCAAGGCAAAAATCTTGAAAGCAGTTGGGAGAAAAACAAAATCACACATTCATTTGCCCAGTGCTTGGCACAGAACAGGTCCTTGAAAAATATTTGTGGAGTGAATGAATGATGGCTTGGACGAGCATTTGATAGACTTGAATCACTTTGTTGCCCAGCATGTTGTGGTAGAAACAGCACTGGAATAGCTATCAGGTTCTGGAGCTCTATTTCCAGCTCTGGCTTACTTAGCAGCGTGAAACTAGACAGACATTCCCCCTCCAGACCTCAGTTTCCTATGTTATAAAATGAGAGCGCAAGATTTCTGTTCCTGGTAATGTCAGAGTAGTTTGTTACAGACCAATCCTCCACTGAGAATATCTCAAATAGCCAGACAAAAATATAAAAGGCCAGAAAAATGTTTTTAAGGTATTGGAGAGAGATCTTGGCAGCCAGAATTTGAGGAACCAGGATTTCAAAGAGAAGGGAACCAACTGAAGTGAGTTCAACAATCTGCCAGCACTTTCCCCCACAATGCTCTTGCTGATTCATAAGTAGTTTGGAGTGATGGGTAAGAAGTCAAACAGAAAAGGGAACCTATGAGTTTAGCAAGCTAACCTCAGCTCTCACTGCCAGCACACAGTTGAAGAGACAAAAATGCAGTGCATCTAAAATATTTCCCTTGATCTGGAAGCAATAAAAGTACTAATTTAAAGTAAAATCTAGCCATGAGTGTGTACTTTAATCTCTGTGGTAACCAGTAAAAGAAGAGTTAAAAATGTATGATAGGAGGCTATTCCAGGAGGAAATGGAATGATGAATGTGTTTGATTTATCTGTAATCCACGGAGGCAGAGTGCACATTTGTGGTTACCAGGGACAAGAGGAAGAGGGGATGGGGAGCATCACCTAATGACTATGGGGTTTTCTTTGGGGCAATGAGGTCTTAAAACTAGATAGAAGTGGTGGTTGCGCAACACTGTGAATGTACTAAAGGTAACTGGGTTGTTCACTTTAAAATAGTTACTTTTATGTTATATGACTCACTTTAATAAAAAATTTTAAATACCAAAATATTGAAAAGACTTGGTTTATTCAAAGGAAGGCAAGAAAAAAATAGAAGAAGAAATACAGAACAGGTGGGACAAAAGAAAAAAGTAACTGTAAGTGGTCCTAATATATCCACCAAAAGACAGAAAGTATCATAAAACCCAACTATGTGCTCCTTATAAAGTCACACTTTAAATATCAAGATGCTGGCCAAAACTGGTTTGGCTCAGTGGATAGAGCATCAGCCTGCGGACTGAAAGGTTCCGGGTTCGATTCTGGTCAAGGGCATGTACCTTGGTTGTGGGCACATCCCCAGTGGGGGGTGTGCAGGAGGCAGGTGATTGATGTTTCTGACTTCCTATCCCTCTCCCTTCCTTTCTATAAAAAATCAATAAAATGTATTAAATAAATAAATAAATAAATAAATAAATAAATATCAAGATACTGGAAAGTCAAGTGAAGAAAGGAAAAAGCTATCCTATCTAATAAAGAGGGAATATACTAACTGACCATTGTGCCCTCACAAAGATGGCGGTGCCCATAGTCAATAAGGAGGGACTATGCTAATTGACTGTCATGCCCTCAAAGATGGTAGTGCCCACAGCCACAAGATGGCAGTGCTCAGTTCCCTTAGCCCTGCTGGGGCAGCAGGTGCACAGCACAGCCAGGCCTGCACCCAAGTGGGCCTGGCCGCTCTGTGCACCTGCCTCTGGAGTCCCCCATCCCCTCAGGTCCCCAGCCACCCAGGGCCGCCTGAAACTCAGGTAACCAGGGCTGGCCAAGGCTTTCACTGCCAGCAGTGGCAGCAGCAGAGGTGCAATGGGGATATCACCTTCTCTGATTGCCGGGTCGCCTCCCGCCCCTGAAGGCTTCCAGACTATGAGGGAGCAGAGTGGACTGAAGGACCCCCTCCAGTGCATGAATTTTCATGCACCTGGCCTCTAGTCTATATATATATATATATATATATATATATATATATATATATATATGACTAAGTGACCTTTCAACTGTTTGAAAGTTCAACCAGTAGCTATGACATGCACTGACCACCAGGGGGGCAGACATTCAATGCACAGGCATGGAAACATGGAACAGGCTGATGAATCTCAGAGTGAAGGTGGCAGTGGGAAGAGAGGGAAGAGATTAACCAAAGATCTTATATGCAAACTAGAGGTCCAGTGCATGGATTTGTGCACTGGTGGGGTCCCTTGGCCTGGCCAAAACCAGCAGTCCAACATCCCCTGAGGGGTCCTGGATTGCAAGAGGGTGCAGTGAGCATCTAGTACCATATAACCATAAACCTAAGGAACATAGTGGAGCGGAACCTAATAGCAAAGTAGACTTTGAGGCGAGAAATATTCCTACAGATAAAGAGGAGCAACTCATAATAATAAAAAATCAGTCTCCCAGGAAGCCATAGCAAATTCTAAATTCAACTGTATATCATAGCACAACTTCAAAATATGGATAAAACTTGATAGAATTAAAGAGAAACAGGCACTCTGAAGTAATGGTAGAAAATTTAATATGCCTCTCTGAGAAACTGATAGAACAAGCAGGTAAAAAAAATCACAAAAATATCTAATACACTTAATCCAATTAACTTATACAAGACCTGGCATCCAACACCTGTAGGACACACACTTTTTTCCAAGTTTGCCAAATATTTACATTTACCAAAATTGACCATTGTTGGGGCCATAAAGTAAGTGTCAACACAATTCAAAGGACTGAAATCCTACTGAGTATATTCTCTAACCACAGGAGAATCGAGCTAGAATCAATAACAAACCAATAAAAAGAAAATCCCCGACTGTTTGGAAATAAAGCAACACACTTCTAAAACGAGGAGACCAGACAGATGCTCTCAGGGGTACCTTCAAGCTCTGATGGTCTTGGAGTCTGAACGCCTCATTTGCCAAGTTTCCACTTCATGCTGAGCAGTGCAAGCCCTATGGCAATTTCTCCTCTTGTCTTCAAAGGCTAATGAGATTATCAGCCCTTGCCTCCTTCTTTGAGAGAGAGAGAGAGAGAGAGAGAGAGAGAGAGAGAGAGAGAGAGAGAATTCCTGGGCAGAGCAGGACAAGCTCCTACTTGCTCTCCTCCCTCCTTCTGCCTCCCAGGGCTCTGCAAGCAACATTCATGCACTTCAATAATCATTTTCCCCAACTTGGGGTCTGTGCAACATCACCAGGGAAGCTTCCACAGACCGACCAGATTCCCAAGAGCCCTACCAGCACAATGACAGCAGCCACTCCATTTCTGAGGCTGCGCACAGGAGGGGCAGCAGCAATGACCTAGAAAGTCATGCCTGGACTGTCTGCAGACAGAACCCAGGGAGCCTGAGACACCAACAGCTTGGGGGCGTCTTCTGCTCTGAACTCTCAAACTGGGCCACCCATGGTCACCTCACATGGCTGAAAGCAAATCATACAAAACAGACATCCGCTGATTGGAGGGGTAAGGAAGCTGGCATAGACCGACTCCCAAACTGACAAGAGCTGTCTTTAGTCACTCTGTGCAGCCTTGCCACATGCTTATTTACCGGGAAAGATTGAACTCTCCTTTACACTAGGGTAAGCATGACTGATGCCATTTAACAGGCATCCAAACCTCATTTGTTCCACATTCATGTATTAAACTCCTACCATGTGCCAGGTACTCTGCTACACACCAGTGTTACAAAGCAGGATCATAGAGCTGTGCAACAAAGAGAATTAAGCTTTAAAGTGTTGGAGGAAGTATTTTCAGGGATATCCACTAGGACTACCCCATGGATGGGTCTGAAGACCAGTATCTTCCTGAATTCAGAGCCTGGGCTATGGCCAATCCTGGAACTTAGAGGGGTTCGGGTCTTATAGCTCCATAGGAAAAACTAACAAGTGGCCTTCCCCCAATATTGCCCCCAACACCAGGGCCCCTGCACCCTAACTTACAGGATATAGACATTTCTGAAATCCCCCTCAGAGCAGACATTTGGATATGCACGTGCACTAGTAACAACAGGCAAATCCACTATTACCCACAAACTTGAGTTACTGGTGTTGTAACAGAGCCTCCTGGTCCCAGTGGTGGTACTGAGGCCTGAAGAGGGCTCACGTATTCTCAGGCAGCATTGTGCTTGTGTTTTCACAAACAGACAAAAGGAGCAGATGACACATTCCTGTAGAGAATGAGTAGGAAAGCTGGTGCTTAGAGTGATGACAATAGGGACCAAGATGAGAAGAGGTCAGAGGAATAGACAGGAGGTGGGATAAGCATCAAGGGGCCAGCCATCCTCCATGGAGGTTTGTGGGGCCAACTCTGAGCTCCCATGCCAACAGTTGTGATGTCTAGAGCACCTTACCAAGCTGCCCCTCAATAGCTATCTACCCGAGCCGCTGCCCCTCCAGCCCCTTGTGGCTCTGCACCCAGAGAACAGGGCCTGCACAGATCACTATCAGGCCACCCTCCTGACCACAAAGCTGACCTGCAACCCTGCTGCCCAAATGAGGTGATTGGCAGCCAGCTGGGAGCACAGTGCCGTGGTCATCCAGAATCAAAGTAAGAGAGGCAATTCAGCCAATCCCAGGGCTGGGAGAGGAGGCAGGGTCAGAAACCTCCTGGCTGCCAGATCTTCACTAAATCCTTCTTCCTCACTTCCCCTGTCTTCCACCTGGCAGGGTCCTGTGGATCTGTGAGAAAATACACACATGTACACACATGCACACGTATACAGGTAGATTCACAGGTGTGCATATGCTCACACACACACAGGTGCATACACCAAATGCAGAGCCCTGACCCCAGGCTGGTGGTTCTGGATGTTGCCCATGTGTCAGTGCTCACTTCCTGGCTGGCTTCCCTGGAGTGTGGGATAGAAAGCAGATCACAGTGGGATCCAGAGAAGGGTCACAAACATCCTCTCCCGCGGGGTAGGACAAAGGCTCCCCCAGAGACCAGCAGCTAGTCCCCACAGGCAGGGGCATATGGCCAGCCCCTCCCCAGAGCCATCCAGTCTTTGTGGACTCCCTCACACTATTCCCCACCCTGAGAAGAGTGAGCCAAGCCTGAGTCTCAGTGCCAACCCCCACTCCTGGCACACAGGGTGAGTAACAACATTCAAAAACAGAAAAAGGAAGATGGATGCTCCCTTCTGTAAGAAGAAGTCCTCTTAGGACGTTAAAAGGGGAGAAAATTAACACTTACTACATACTTGCCATGCATTTCGCATGTGGTCTCAGCAACCAGTGAGCTAGGTAATAGTTTTCAGTTTTACTGAAAGGGTAACTGAGGCCCACAAATGCTAGTTATGTAACTTGCCCAAAGTCACAGCACTACTGAGGGGTGGAGCTGGAATTCAAACGCAGGTCTCATCTGTGGGCAGAAAACAAAGGCCTGAAGGACCAAGGTGGTGATTTGGGAGAGAAACTATATGAGGAAAGGGCAGAGCTGAGCAGAAAAGCAGGACATGAGGAATTTGAGACTATTTTTTTTAAAGCTAGAATTTCTAAAAGAAAGGAATGTATATATGGAATATATGCTATTTCTGGTAAGTTTTCATAAAATAATAGATCCTTTTCCCTCTGAGCAAATCCATCTCTAGTCTGAGTCCAAAGACGAGCCCATGATGGAATTGCCGTGTAACCTTGGACAAACCACTTAATCCTTTGGATAGAGGCAGATTGGAGAAAGTCCAGAAATAAGTTGGCAGAGAGAGAAAACTGGAGGCTGCTGATGTGAATGACAAATGCTAAGAACGTGGATGTGGAAGCTCAGAGGGAAATAAGCAGACATCTGGAAGAGGGTGGGGGAGAGCTGAAGGCACTGGACAAGCAAAGCAAGTGAAGGACCTGGGAACACAGGAAGGCACTCGGTTACAATCTCCATGTTGCTAAAACCTCATCTGCTTCTACCATTGTCCGCACCAGGGCATGGGGCCTAGGAGAAATTCAATGATGAGTTAAGAAAAGAGCAAAGAAAATAGAATTTTGTGCTCAAATAGAGAAGGTAGGGTTCTCAGAGGTTCTTGAAAGGCTGTGCCTGGAGGTCCAGAACAGTGCTATGCCCAATATCTATTTATCAGATAAATTAATAAATCAGGACATCTAACTCTGCTTCTCTGTGAATCCAAACAAATGAATTTAGCTTCTTAGGATCTCATTTTCGTCATCCATAAATTGAAGAGTTTGGCCGAAACCGGTTTGGCTCAGTGGACAGAGCGTCGGACTGTGGACTGAAGGGTCCCAGGTTCGATTCCGGTCAAGGGCATGTACCTTGGCTGCGGGCGCATCCCCAGTGGGGGGCGTGCAAGAGGCAGCTGATCGATGTTTCTCTCTCATCGATGTTTCTGACTTTCTGTCCCTCTCCCTTCCACTCTGTGAAAAATCAATAAAATATATATTTTTAGAAATTGAAGAGTTTGGACTGCACCATCTCTAGCTCAGGTGCATGGCCCTAAGGCTGAGGTCCCCACTGGCCAGAGCATACCCTCTCACGGAGGAGAGTGGGATCAATGCCAATACAGACCATGGAGTCTGTGGATGCCAAGCCAGGGGTCAAGAATCCTTTTTGGGGAAGAGTTGGTGAGTAAGCTCTGGGCTGGAACATAGGAGATGGTGTAGAAATTTTATCCAATCTGTCTCTCTGTCTCTGTCTCTGTCTCTGTCTCTGTCTCTCTCTCTCTCTCTCTCACACACACGCATGCACGCACGCACTCTCTCTCTCATACACTCCCTCTCATCTCCCAGGTCACCGTTACTAGCCTAGCAAATGCTTTGTTTGGTCTGAAGTGTCAGTCAAGAAAGTCTAATCCCTGACCCCCAACAACTCCTCAAAGTTATGTGTGGCCCTGTGTTACATCAAATGTCAGATCCATTTCCCATTGTTTTCTCCTGTACCCCATCCTTCATCTGTGCCCACCACTCATGAGGCCTCCCACAGGGCCAGAGAGGGGCATGGGCATGGACTCTAGCACCAAACTCTCTCCCTTGCACCTATGGGCTGATTGACTTTGGGCAGTCATTCAATCATTGAAATTAGGTAACAGTGCTTAGCCACAGGCTTTTGGCAAAAATTAAATGAGAGAGTGAACAGAAAGGACCCTGTACGCTGTAATAGGGGTCTTGCAGTAAGAGAGAGAGACAAGCTCAGCACCCAATACAACAAGACAAGTGGAGATTTATAGCCAAGGAGCACTCAGTTATAATCTTCATGTTGCTAAAACCTCATTTGATTCTACCATTGCCCCTAACAGGGCCCATGGCCTAGGAGGTATTCAATGATGAGTGGGCGAAAAATTACTAAGAGGAGATATCAAGAGTAGGGGGATTCTTGCTAAACTAACTTAATAGGATTCTTGCTGAAGGCAGGCCAGGATCTTCAGATATCAAAGGTGGGGGATGAAAAGTTTGATCATATATTGAGAATGACCAGATGTCAGTAGGGGGAGTGAGATTTCCTCTAAGTTGATTTAGCAGGATTCTTATTAAAACTGGGCTTGGCAAGAATAGGCCCAGAAGCACAGGTTGAGGATCCATCAAAAAGAGGGCTGAGAGGAACCCAACTAAAATTTGGTCAAGGAGAAAAGCGTGGTCATGTGCCATGATGGTCCAGCTAACAGTTACCAAGCCAAGCACTTGGCCTTAGTGTTCTAAGTCCTCAAAATAACCCTGGAAGGAGGGACCAGAATCATCATCCCCGCTTCACTCATAAGGAAATGAAAGCACCAAATGGTTGAACATCTTGCCCAAAGTCACACTGCTAGTCAATGACAGAGCTGGGATTTGAACCCAGAAAGTCTGGCTCCAAAGCTTGTAGCCTTAACCACCAGATGACATGGCTTCTCATCTTATTCATCCTTGGATGGATTTCATGCTTAATTACTCTCTGTATCACTAGTTCAAAGGTATAGAGACCAAAGAGATAAGGGTCTCAATACCATTTTGCTTTAGAACAGACCATCTCTTCATATTCTAATTAATAGTCACTTTGAGACTTACAAAGAGAAACCATTGTAATGGACGTTCTGTAATGTGATTTGGCCAACGAAAACATTGGTACACAAAAGAAGAAACTGGAGCAGATTTCTGCATTAGTATCTATTTTTGTTGTGTTCTGCTCTTGTTTAATAATAAGGGGGAGGAGACTAAGCTTGAGCACTCATCTGCAGCAAGAATTAGCAGGGCCTGAAAACAAAATGAGTTTTAATTTCCTCCAATTTTATTTCAACTTTGCCAGTGGACATCTGTGCTCATGCGTTTGGAAGCCATAATACACAGCTAACACTTTCCAATAATTTTCTTTTGATAATTTATCTGACAGTGTGAAGGAAAGGGCCCGAACATGGATTAAATATCACATGACAATACTTTCACAGTTCTATGTGGCAAACTGGCACTTTTCTTTTTCTGTTTAAGATAATAGGAGGGAAAAGATTTATCAGAGTGGAAAGCCGTGATCTAGGCATCAGAGAACTTGGACTCTCACCTGGGCTCTGCTTCCTGCTTTCTAGCTGTGTGACCTGGGGCAAGTGACTTCACCTGTCTGGGTTTCTACTTCCATATTGGGAATTGAGATGCTTAGATTACCTGGTGCCCAAAGTCCTCCCAGCTCTGAAACTTCCTGAGTCTCTGATGCAATGTAGTGCCATGTAACCTTTATACTGTCAGCATTTTGGCTTTGGACCAAAGTTTGAGTTAACCTGGCTTGCTGACTAATGGGGTGGGGAATAAACAGAGCTAAAACTCTTGTACAGCTCTGAGGCCAGATGGTCAGCAACACCGCTAGGGTAAGAGGTGGGTATCTAAATCGGGGATCAGAATCCAAATGCATGGAAGAGCGGGCATCCAGGGTGCTGGTATCCGAACTTACCAAACCCCTACAAAAATGTATTCAGTCCATTTACAATGCAGACTTGCTAGCTTTGGTTTAAAACTCAAATCTGATCTTTTGGACCCCACAAGAAACCCTGAGAAGCTGTCTCAGCCTTAGGGTTGCACACAAAGCATAGCACAAAACCCAAATCTCTCAAGACCCCAAGCCAGGTGACTCCCTGCACTCTACAGACCCCAAAGGCTGCAGGTGAGCACTCACCTCTCCGTGCTTCTGCTCACATTGCTCCTTGCCTTCCCAGAAGGGTCCTACTCAACTTCCCATTCAATTAACATCTCTGTGGACTCCCTCTGCCCTCCTTCTTCCACAGACCCCACCTTGCAATTCTCCTTTTACATTTACTTTGCCCATTTTCACACTACATTGTCACCACTTGTTTCTTGCCATGGTGAAAATTAATAAACAGAAACCTCATTTAAAATGGAGTAAGGAAGCTAGAAGAGAGGACTCTCAAATAGGTTCACCGACTGCATTCCACTGACCCCAACAGGAAGAGACACATCTTGCATCTCAAACAGGAAGTGATACTACTTGACAGGAATAGTGCTCCCAATCCAGTAACCACTCAGCCAATGGGAGACTGCCATAGTTCAGCCAACGAAAAGTCATTATATTTCAAACTTTCTATTTCCTCCAAAGAACTCTTTCTTTACAACAGCCCATATCAAGTCTATAAAAAGCATTCCTCTCCTTTGTTCTTTAAACTTTAATGGTTTGCCAATAGATTGCCTAATCCTAATTTCAAATCTTTGTTGTTCCCAAATATACCCATTTTGATAGAAAAATATCTGGCTATTTGTTAACAATCAACACTATATTCTGCTCTTCCCACAGCCCTATCACTACGATTCTCATGACCACTGCCCATTAGCTATTGATTCCACTTGGAGAATAGACACTGTTTCAGGTGAATTGCATACCCCCAAAATACACACTGAGTGGCCAGATTATTATGACCACTCCATCAGCACTTCGTTGGGCCAACTTTCGCCTTCAATTACTGTTGCAATTCTTCTTGGCATTGACTCCATGAGATGTTCAAAGATGATGCTAGGAATCTGACACCATGCCTGATGAAGAGCACTGTCCAGTTCTGTGAGATTTGATGGTTGTGGACCCAGCTGCCTGATGGCTTTTTTAACTTTGTCCCACAAATGCTTAATTGGATTGAGATCTGGTGATTGTGGGGGCAACCTAAGCAAGGTAAAGTCTCCCTCACATTCTTGAAATCACTCCTGCACAATACAAGCACCGTGGCATGGCACATTATCTTGTTGGAAGAAGCCATATCCATATCCCATTGGGGTATGCCATCAACATGATAGGATCAACTTGATCAGCAGTGATACTTAGATATGTTGTGCTATTCAGACATTGTTCCACATGAATTAAAGGGCCCAAATCATGCCATGAAAATATGCCCCAAACCATAACACTGCCCCCACCAGCTTGAAGGGTTGTACTCATGCATGTGTAGTGCATGCTTTCATGCAGTTTCTGCAAAATTCTCACTCTGCCATCTGTATGATGCAACTGGAAATGTGATTCATCGGACCACATGACTTTTTTCCAGTGCTTGACTGTCCAATTCTTGTGTTCCTGTGCAAATTGGAGACATTTTATCTTGGTAACTGCAGACAGCTAAGGTGTTCGAACAGGCCTTCAGCTTCCATATCCCATATGATGTAATGTATGACTAATTTGCCTACAAATGTCAGGTGGTCACAATAATCTGGCCACTCAGTGTATATTAAAGTGCTAACCCAAAGTCCCTGTAAGATTGTTCTTACTTGTAAATAGAGGTTGTGTAGATTTAGTTCATTAAAAGTGAGGTCATACTGATTAGGATGGGCCTTAACTCCAATGTGACTGATGTCTTTATAAAAAGGAAAGACACAGAGACACAGACATGCAGGGAGAAGACCATGTGATGATGGCAGCAGATTAGAGTGATGTAGCTACAAGCAAAGTAAACCTGAGGACTGCTGGCACCCACAGAAACTAGAAAAAGACAATGAAAGATCCTCTTCTGAAGCCTTCAGAAAAAGCATGGCCCTCCCAACACCTTGATTTCAAACTTTTAAACTCCAAAACTGACATAATAGATTTCAGTTGTTTTAAGCCACCCAATTTGTGGTACTTTGCAAACAAATACAAACATTTTATACCTATCAAGATGAAGGGTAGCAGAATATGTCATCTAAAATATGCTATTTTGGCAGAAGGGTTATTTTGAGCTGACAGCAATTGAGAAATAGCAGATCTAAGAAAAGCTCTCTGCCCTCTCCCCATTTTCCTAAAACCAGGATAGAACAAAAAAATTTTTTGCAAGGAAGGACAAAAGTTAATCACCAGAGACAACTCTAGACCCTTGTCAGCCCAGAGCTAGCACCAAAGGAATATGCATAACAACTTTACTACCTAGCCCCTGTCTTCCATTAGTTCCCCCATATATTTGCCTTCCCACAACTTGTCATCCTAGAAACTCAAAGTCCTTTTCCTTTGTCTTGTCACATCTCTAAAAATTTATTATTCTTTGTTAAGATGCTCTATGAGCCCAAGTTGTAAACACCCCTTTGAGTTATTGCTGAGTCTTCCCATGTGTATACACACTGCACATGTTCATAAACTTCTCATTGTTTTCCTCTTATTAATCTGTCTTTTTGTCAGTCTAATTTACTGGGCCCCAGCTAATGGATCTATGATAGGTGGAAGGAAAAAAGATTTTTTCCCACCCTTATAAAGGCCAAGTTTGATTTCATGATCTTGTCCACCAGATTGGACTCTTTCCATTCCATTACATCAGCCAGAACCCACAAGCAGTGCAGGCAACTTCCTCTCCCTCATACCCCCACTTGCAATTCACTATGGAGCTTTGTTGTTGTATTTCTTACATATCTCTGGAACCTGCCCCTTCTCTTTAGCTCCACCACACCAAGTTAATTTATCATGCCTCACCTGGCCAACTGGCTTTCCCACATGCATTCTTGCCCAATCTTTCTCCCTCGGCAGCCAGAATGGCATTATTGAAAGAAAAAGAAAAAAGAAAAAACTCTGATTGTAGGCCCCCACTCTTGCTTAAAACACTTCCATTGTTCTTAGGAGGAAGATAAAACTTCTCACTTCTCCAGACATACCAGCTACTCTTTCACCTTTTGGGGTTCTTTTATATGACTCACTCCCACCGCAGAACCTTGCACAAACCATTCCTTTGCCAAAGGCTTTTTATATCCTCTTGAGTTCCCACTCAGTTACCTCTTGACTCTCCTTGAGATCTAGCATGGTTCCAGCTTCTTCAGGAAAACCTTCCCTGATGAGGCCTCCCTCATTAGGGCCATTCTCCCTGACCCATGTCTTCTGGTACATGTCCCTCCTCTTCGGTATCAGGGGAGGGTACTGGGGAAGATTATGTCCAGTTGTATATAACAGAAACTCACCTACATGGGCTTAAACAAGATAGGTGTTTCTATGTCTCTCACTTAATAGAAGCCCAGGTGTAGGAAACAGGCCTTGTGTGGAAGCTTCGCTTTATCATCAGGGGCCCAGGCTCCTTCTTACTCCTCACTCCACCATCCTAACAGGAGGCTTCCAGAACCACCAGGTGGCTCAATTCCTGCTGAGTTCCAACTATCACATTAGCGGTCTAAGCACCAGGAAGGAGGATAAGCCAAAACAATGTCCTCCTCTCCCTTTAAAGAGACTTCCTGGAAGTCACACCTGGTATTTCCATTTACAGCTTATTGGCTGGAACACAGTCACATGGTCATACCTCACTACAAGGGATTCTAGGGAATATATCTCTCACTCAGGTGACAATGTCACCAACTAAAAAGTAGTAAATGAGGAGTGGTCCCCTTTTATTAAATTATTCCAGTAAATAAATTGAAACAAAATGAGAGAATAGTACCACCTCCCAACCTCCAATGAATTAATGGATCAAGGCATTCCGATGTAAGAGAAAAAGAGTGAAAAATAGTCTGTGTCCTGATGAAAGAACACGTACCACTAATAATCCAGTTAATAAAGTCAGATGTCATTTGATCAAACCTCTGACAAGCAGCAAAATTAAAAGTGAAAGAAACTTTATAGGTCAAGTAGATCAGGTTCTTCAAAAGATAAATTGTAAGAAGAAGAAAGGGGTAGGGGGAACTTGCAGTTTAAAAGATATTTAAAAGATATCAGATTTTTTTTAGAGAAAAAAATTAAACTTTACTGTTAAGGAATGCAGAGTGCGGATAATAAACTATAAAGATATGCAAGGAAGTGATTACCAAAGAAATCAGGATTGCTGTTACTTTTGGAGAGATGGAGGAGGTTGTTAATGGGACAGAGTACATGGAAGGCTTCTGGGGTAGCTGGCAGAATTCCAGGTCTTCACCTGGGTGGTAAATAGAAGGATGTCATTAGTTTTCTGGGTTGTTGTTTTTCTATTCATGTTTTGTTTTACAATGAAAGGGTTAAAATAACCAAAAGAAAGGTTTCTCATTAAAAGGTATTGCAGTCTTTAATTAAGAAGGATGCCAGAAGAAACTTTAAAATAAGTGCAGGAAAGCATCTGTTACAATCAAAGAAATAATTGAAGAAATGTTTCCTAATCTGAAGATTCTCTCAACAAGATTATAGAAAGAAATAAAAAGCTGTTTTATAAGATAGATAATCCTTACAGAAAACAGTTTCTAGAAGGCCTTTTGACAAAGAAGGCTGAGCACTGAAGCCATTGCCAAGATGTTGCTCAGGGCAACCTTAGCTTGAGCCAGGAAAGGTTCTATTTCCTGATCAAGAGGAGGTAGCCTCCTGTTGTGGCCAGTCACACTGTGAGTCAGGGGACCTGAGTTTCCATTTTAGCTCAGCCACTGCCTGTCTGTGTGACCTTAGGTGAGTCACCTCAACTCAGTGTCTCTCAGCAAAGTGGGGAGTGAGTGTTGAATGAGGTAATCTAAAGTTCCTTCCAGCTCTGCCTTCAGATAATTTTATGATTCTAAAGCAGAATCTCTAAGAGGGTGGCCTGTATTGGCAAAGGAATGGTTTGTGCAATGCCTGCTGAGTTGGAACTCAGCAGGCATTCTAATACAGGTGGTCTGTATTAGAATCACTAATTAGTGAAAAGGCAGATTCCTTGAGCCAACCCCAGACCGAAATAGTCATACTCTCTGAGGATGGGATCCTGGAATCCAATATTTCTTTTTTTTAAATATATTTTTATTGATTTCAGAGAGGAAGGGAGAGAGAAAGAGAGATAGAAACGTCAATGACGAGAGAGAATCAATGCTCGACTGCCTCCTGCAGAACCCACATTGGGGTTTCAGCACACAACCTGGGCATATTCCCTGACTGGGAATTGAACCATGATTCCTGGTTCATAGGTCAATGCTCAGCTACTGAGCCACGCCAGCTAGCCTGGAACCCAATTTTTCCAGGGCCCCTTGTGTTTCTAATACACACTAGTTTAAGGGCCACCGTCCTACGGTATTATTTAGGTAGAAAGTGGGTGAAAAGGCCCCACTTTTGTTGTTGTTGTTGTTTTCTTTGTTTGTTTTTTGTTAATTGTCAACTGAGAATATTTTCCCATTTATTTTTAGGGAGAGTGGAAGAGAGAGGGTAAGACAGAGAGAAACATCACACCAATTAGTTGCCTTCTGCACAAGCCCCAACCAGGCTGGGGAGAGGTCAGTGGATGAATGGATGGATGAATTCAATGAGGTGGGGGCAAGTGTGGGAGAGAGCTGATAGATTGTGTGTCATCAGGACCAGCCATAAAAGCTGGTGAGTGATCAGCAACAGTGACAAAGAAAGCAAAATTTCTGTGATTTTCCTTAAGATTAATGAGTCATGACTCAACCATTTCCAAGGAAACACTTCAAGCTGCATGTTTAGGTCTTTGGGCAATAATAAAAATGTAAGTGCTTATATTCATATTTCCATTCAAAATATTTTTATTCTTAATTTTTATTTACACATAATTCCATACTCACAGAAAAGTTGTGAGAATAGCTAGTTATTTTGTAGAATGTTCTCAATTTGGGTTTGCCAGATTTTTTGCCGTTATTAGATTCAGAGTATGCCCTTTTGCTAGATAAGGGATGATGGGTTCTTTTCGATGTCTCATATCAGGAGGCAGTATATTTTCATTTGCCAATAAAATATAACATGTTTTAAGGAGTGATTGCGCCAAGAATTATTCTGCAGGAATTATGTATAACTAGAAAGATGGGAATAAACAGCTCCTCAAGGAACCATAGTAAGAACAACTGTAAAAAAAAAAAAATAGAGTTGTTTTCCATGATAATTAAACATCCTGGGACCATTTTATTTCTGTCCTCAAATTTTTCATGTGTCTAGTCTTTAGTGCATATAACATCATTTTGCTTCTAAAGTTTTTTAAATCATGTAGCTTAAGGAACAAAAGTCTTTATGATATATCCAGAAAATGGAATGCTATGCTATCATTAAAATGATGAAACAGTAAGAATCATATGAATGGAGCTGAAAAGATGTCCAGAGTGCAAAGCAGCAGACATAATCCATTTTTTTTTGTAAGAAAACTGAAAGGGGGGGGGAAGGAATTTCTGAGATGTGGGATAACGAGAAAATTTCAAATTTCACAGTCATCTGTCTATATATTTAATATTTGGAATTTTTTTCTCAGTTTCAGTGGAGAGTATTTCCCTTTTGATTTTTTTATCTTTATTGTTCAGTTTATTAATTACATTGTTCCCTTTTTTCTTTTTCACCCTATAGTTCCCCTCCATCTGGTACCCATCCCACCCTCCGCCCTCACCCCCCTCCACTGTCCTCTCCCATAGTTGCATGATTTTAGTCCAGTCTCTTGCTGCATTTCCCACACCCCCTTTTTCCCCAAGAGTTGTCAGTCCATTCCCTCTCTATGTCCGGGATTCTGTTACATTCACCAGTATATCCTGTTCATCAGCTTATTAATTCACTTGATTTTTAGATTCATTTGTTGATAGATGTGTATTTGTTGTTCCTAATTTACACTTTTATCTTTTTCTTCTTCCTCTTCTTAAAGAATATCTTTCAGCATTTCATATAATATTGGTTTGGTGGTGATGAACTCCTTTAGTTTTTTCTTGTCTGCGAAGCACTTTATCTGACCTTCAATTCTGCATGATAGCTTTCCTGGATAGAGTAATCTTGGTTGTAGATTCTTGCTGTTCATCACTTTGAATATTTCTTGCCACTCCCATCTGGCCTGCATCGTTTCTGTTGAGAAATCCACTGACAATCGTATGGGTGCTCCCTTATAGGTAACCATCTGTTTTTCTCTTGCTGCTTTTAATATTCTCTCTTTGTCTTTTGCTCTTGGCATTTTAATTATGATGTGTCTTGGTGTGGTCCTCTTAGGGTTCCTATATATTGGGGTTCGGTGCACTTCTTGGACTCCTAAGTCAATTTTTTTCACCAGGTGTGGGAAGTTTTCGGTCACTATTTCTTCAAATAGGTTTTCATTGTCTTGGTCTCTCTCTTTTTCTGGCACCCCTATAATTCGGATGTTGGTATGCTTGAGGTTGTCCCAGAGGCCCCTTACACTATCTTCAATTTTTTGGATTCTTTTGGTTTCTTGCTTTTTCAGCTGAGTGGATTTTACTTCTTTGTATTTCAAATCTTGAACTTGGTTCTTGGGGTGCTCCAGAGCACTTTTAGGTCCTTGTATAATATTTTTTATTTCAGTCAGTGTATGCTTAATTTCTGGTTGGTCTTTTTTCATATCCTTGAGAGTCTCCTTTATATCCTTGAGGGTCTCCTTCATTTCCTTGTAGGACTCATTCATTTCCTTTGTGGTCTTGCTTAATTCCTTATAGGCCTCGACCTTTTGTTGGAGCCTCTTGAAAAACCCTATAACCGTGGTTTTGAATTCCATGTCCAATCGTTTTTTTCCCTCCATTTCTTTCACATCTGATTTCTTTCCATGTCTCTGCATGGTGGCTGCTTCCCTGAGTTGGCCAATTAGCTTTGTGTGGTAGACTTCCTACTAGGGACAGTGGCTCAGCCTCCCCAGTTACCTGAGGTGGATATGGGCTGCACAGTCTTGCTGAAGTTAAGCTCAGGTTAATCGTTGTTAGCACTTGGAGGGTTGACCTCCAGGCCAATTGTCTGTGAAGCTCAGCTGTGCTCAGGTTGGATGGGCAGAGTCTCCGGGCCAAGCAGACAGAGTTAGCTCCGCCCTATGCAGCCCCAGGGACTCTGTGCCAGGGGCAATGGCTGCCAGCCCCTCTGAGAGAGAGCTGCTGTGGAGCTCCACTGGCTGCCGGGGAATTCAGACTCTCCCCAAATGAATCTGCACACCCAATGTCTCACCCAGGTTCATAAAACAAAGCAGTCTGACGGTTTCCCGAATGAGATAGCAAGTCGCAGAGCGCTCTCTGCGTGGTCACGCAGCTGAGCTGTTCGAGCAAGCTGCCTTCTCCACAAGCTCGGAGACCCCTGCAGCACCCGAGCTTCGGCGTGCCCTCCCACTGTCCAGTTTTCACCCCATATGATAGTGGGTTCCCTGGACTTTGCCCAAAGCTGGAGAATCAGCCCAGTGGGACGTCTTTGTTTCCCCGTTCCAGAAAACTGGCCGGTTTTCAGCCGCCCACCCTCTCCGCTGGCGCACTCCAAACCTCTCTCCACGCGAATCTTTCAACGTTGTCCGCCACCACTCTTCCGAGTCACAGTGTCTTATCTTCACTTTTATTTGTGGAATTTTCACTCAGCCAGCTTTCTGGTGATTCTGGAAGGTGTTTGTTCTTTCGTTAAGTTGTAGTATTAAAATTGCTGAGTATGACGGCAAGATAGGTGTTTTACCTATGCCACCATCTTGGTTCCTCAATATTTGGAATTTTTATAAGTATTTTTATGCTTATCAACACAAGCCATAAAGATGCTTCCATTTTGGGGGGGGAAAAATGCTTGTAAAGTGAGCTGTAGCAGCTTGGTAACATCTCCTCAAAAGCAGCCCTTCTCTCTCTTCTGTCTCCTCACCAACACTCTTTCTGTCTACATCCCTCAAAAGACAGGGGACTCCCTCCATCTTCCTGCTTTATAGCTCTCAGTTCCTCTGCACTGCCTTCAACATTGTGTCTGTCCTCCTCACAAAGGAAGGGTCCTCCTTCCTCCTCTCCCAGACCCCCTTCCTCTGGTGTCTTCCATCTCTCTCACACCTTTGACTCTCCTCTCTTCAGAAAGGTTCAGAACTCTCTCCCCTAAATCTCTTCCTCCAATCCCCCCTATCTAGTCAGACTTTCCAGAAAGGGGTCTACTTTTGTCAGCTGCATGGCCTCCCTAAGCCTTGAGGTCAGCTTCCACTCCTGTATCCTATAATTTTGTGCTCTTAAATCCAGGTCAAATCCAATGCTGGCTTTTCTTCCCTTTCCCAGAAGACTCCTTTGTAGCATTTGATACCTGAACCTTCTCAAAACACACCCTTTTCTGACTTCTGGGACATGCTTCAACCCCAGCCCTTCTCTCTTCTCTGTGACTCAGCATCTTCAAACCCTCCCAATGGATGGTTCTCCAAGACTCTGCTCTTCTCTTTGATGATCTTCCACTGGTGGTTCCTGAGGGCTGAAAGGTTGGTGGCTGCTGCTCTGGATGATGTCAGACACTCATCAGCTTCCCTCCAAACCTCCAAGACCTTTCTTTCAGCTCTTATGTCTAGGCTTTCCTTTCACTCAGTGTAGACAACGCTGACATCTCCGTTTCACTTAGACAACTGGCAAGTCCAAGTAATTCAATAGCTGAAATGTAGAATTGTTATAGATTCAATGCTTGTATCCTCTCTCCCAAAATCCATATATTGGAACCCTAACTCACACTATGATGGTATTTGGAGGTGGGACCTTTGGGAGCTGATTAGGTTTGGATGAGGTCATGAGAGTGGAGCCCCATGATAGGATCAGTGTCCTTCCAAGAAGAGGAAGAAACTCCCATGTGAGAACACATCAAGAAGATGGCCATCTGCAACCAAGAAGATAGTCCCCCAGAACCAAATCTGCTAGCATCTTGCTCTTAGACTTTCTAGCTCCAGAATTGTGAGTAATAAACTTCTGTTGTTTGAGCCACTCAGCCTGTGCTGTTTTGTTATGGCATCCCTAACAGACTAAGACATGTCCGTTATGTCTCTAGTCTCTCTTCTCCTGTCACTGCCTTGTCAATGCAGGCAATGACAAATGAGCCTTTGTCATTGCCTGCATTGTGACAAAAGCCTTCTTTTTTAGTGTAATCACCCACTTTTATAAACCATACCTTAAGCTGAGACTGGAATTCCCTTCCTGATACAAAGGCCTGACCACGTAATTCCTCTGCTCAGAACCAGAAATCCAATTCCCAAAGGCCACGCCACAGGACAATAGAGGTAGTAGCCAACAAGTGGCTTTTGGTGCTCAGTGGTCAAGGTTCATTGGGGGAGGGAGTCCAGCCCAAAGAAGACTGGCCACTGATAATTCCAGGATAATTCCACAGCCTGGGACCATTTTATTTCTGTCCTCAAATTTTTCTGTGTGACTAGTCTTTAGTGGATATAATATCATTTTGCTTCTAAAATTTTTAAATCATGTAGTTTAAGGAGCAAAAGTCTTTATATATATCCAGAAAATGGAATGCTCTGCTATCATTAAAATGATGAAACAGTAAGAATCATATGAATGGAGCTGAAAAGATGTCCAGGGTGCAAAGCAGCAGACATAATCCTTTTTTTTTTTTTAATAAAACTCAGAGGCAAGTGGCAGAATTTTTGGGATGTGGGATAATGAGAAAATTTCAAATTTCATTGTCATCTGTCTGTATTTCTAAATATTTGTCTATATTTCTGTATTTTTATAAGTATTTTTATGCTTATGATCAACACAAGCCATAAAGATGCTTCCATTTTGGGGAAAAATGTTAATAAAGTGAGCTGTGGTAGCTTCGTAACCTCTCCTCAAAAGCAGCCCTTCTCCCTCTTCTGACTCCTCACCAACACCCTTACTGTCCACATCCCTCAAAAGACAGGGAGTGGACTCCCTCCATTTTCCTGCTTTGTAGCTCTGCACTGCCCTCAACATTGTGTCTGCCCTCCCTCAAAGCAAGGGTCCTCCTTCCTCCTCTCCCAGTTCCCCTTCCTCTGGTATCTTTTGTCTCTCTCTTGCCATGTACTGTCAGCAAGGGAAGCCCTCAGCTGTGTGGCCATTATTATCATCTCTAGCAAAAAACAATCCCAAGCCAGCACCCTATAAGATAGTCTATGTTGCCAATAACCTACCCAGAAAAAAGTGCTGTCTACCTGGGAGGTTAATCTGAGACACAGAGAGCTTCCCCGGGTGATTGGAATGGAGTGTTAGCAGCAGATGGAGTAGCCTGTGAGAACACCAAGCATGAACTCGGGGCACTGAAAACAGGTAAGTCTGGCTGGCATGGAGAACAAGGATTTGGGGGAGGCAAGAGTGGTGCTAGCGAAGTGAGCCCAGTCTGTGGTGAGCCCTGCAGGTCACATAAAGAATGTGGGTCTTTAGCTGTAGGACAGTGAAAGTCATGATGCCAGGGAACAGCAGGATCAGATTCAACTCTCTGGAAGCCAGTCTAAGAAGACTGCGTGGAGAATGGATCAGAAGGGGTGGAAGGCCATGCCATCATTCCATCACTCTATGTCCCTCAGTGAGGACAGCAGCAGTGGGGATTAAGAGAAGTAACTGTGATGGTAGAGGGCTTGGGGGAACCTTAGCCATTGCCCATAATCTCCATCAACTCATCTGCAAAAGTCACCCCAAATAAACTGATACTCCATTTAAAACAGGGTATTGGCTATGCACCTATAGCTGGGAAATAAGCCCCCAGTCCCACCTCTATTCCAAAATAATGCAGATTATTCCCTAATGCCTCCCGCAACCCTCTCTCTTTCCTCTCTCTCTCTCTCTCTCTCTCTCTCTCTCTCTCTCTCTCTCTCTCCCTCTCCCCCTCTTCCTCTCTCTCTCTAGAATTCTATCCAGCCTGGAGAAATAGGGATATTTAGTGTAGACAGGATGTGATAGTTGGACATGGGACACAAAGAGGGATGACTCCAGTCTCCAGGTCAAGTGGCAGGAAAACAATGGAGTCTTCCAGGACCCAGCAGAAGGAGCATGTGCAGTGGTGAGGAGGGGGATTCGGTGGGTCCAAGGAGAGCTGAGGTCACCAGCTGGTCATCCAAGTGCAAGGAGAAGAATTTGGAGCCCCAGGAGGATCGGGGTGTGAGAGAAGACAGAGGGGGAAGGGTGAGCCTGCTGGTGGAGTACACTTTCCTTTGATCTCCACAGAATCTTCAGGGACATCTTCAAAAGTCACAAAAGACTTTTCCATAATGGGTGTCCCATGGAAACCAAAGCTACACTAGAGATCTGCCGCCAAGTGTAGCCCCCTCCGCCGGCAAGTGGATGCAAGAGAAAATGAAACACAAGAGCCAAAGCTGAGGGGACCACAGGACTGTCACACCCCAGGGCTTCATCAGAGTGTGAACACAGATAAGGAAGATGACAAAAAGGGAAGCTGTCTAGGGAATTTCAATGAAAATGCCAGCAGAGAGAAATCCCTAATTCACGTCGTCATGTACATCTGGGCCTTGGGTACAAGAGTTCATTTGCAGAAGGAGCTCCATTGCATTACCATTATGCCCTCAGAACAAGTTTGAAAACAATGTCATCCAAGGGAACCGACCTCAAATGGTGGGACTGGATGCATCATAGCAGATTACAGGGTCCACACTTGGTGGCCGAGGGGACGTTTTGACACCTTTCAAATCACACTCCCTCCTGGCAGCCAAGTCCTTCCTTGTGCCCCAAAAGTGCCACGTGAAGCAATGATCTCCCCAAAGTGCCCTCTGGAGAAGGCCTACCCCAGAAATCCCTGAGGAAGTGGGGAGACCTGGATGAAACAGCCACAGAAAACAAATTATCCTGAGATACCTCAGTGAACCAAGGGAAATTGTGTACATGTTTTTGCCTTTACTCCTGGAAATGGGGTGGGTGTGACTTTCCCTATGATTTTTACATCTGAACTGCAGAAAAAAGACTTAACCAATTGCACAGAAGCAATAACCTCCTGGAAAATTATGTGAGGTTTAAGTTCATTGAAAATAACCTGCAGTTTGAATGTTCTGTGAAGAAATGTTTTAGATCATGTTCATTTTCATTGCAGGCCCATCTTATTAAAATAGCATTGCCTTTATTTAATTTGTGTTTTGTTTTGTTTTGTTTTGAATCACATAGCTAAGCAACCAGAGGCCAATGTTCTGCCGGCTAGTCAAGTTTTTGGGTACTTGTCTTGGACACACCCTACTTCTACCCACCCCAATCTAGCTAACTGAGACCTTCAGGCTGAGAAGGTCCCATCTCTCTGTACCCTCAGCAGGCTTCACCCATACTTCCCAGGTAGTAGGGGCTCGGTGAGAACCTGCAGATCTCAGGGGAACTGTGGGGGAGGCAGCAGCATGGCCTTTTCCTCAGGAAAACAGGGTCATGGTGCAGCCAGCTCAAGAGGTCACTTGGTCTTGTGTTCTGGATGTCCTATGACAGCCAGGACCAGGCCATAATTAACTGTGTCCCCAGTCCATGGTACCTGGAAAGCACTTAGCAAATGTCTGATGTACAAAGTCAGGCATTCGGGCCAGGAGAAAGAACATTCATCCATGGGGGAAATATTACAAGCGCAGGTTCTTTTCTCTCTGTGACCAGGAGCTCCAGGCCAGAGGAGCAGCACTGTTTCAGATCTAGTGTAGTAGAGCCGTCACTGGGAGGTTTAGCAGGTTGTTTCCAGCACCTTCGTTCCTGGCAGGCGAACCATGTGGGCAGGGGGCACAGATGAGCTTCTCCAAGCCCGAGCCACAGAGCTGCCCCTTCCAATGCTCAGTTCAGAAACTTTCGCTGAACACAATCAACTAGGGCTATTTTCCCGGGAGGGGCTCTGGGGGAAGACAGATTTAGGTTTCAATCAAAACTTTGTGACCTTGTGCAAGTGACTTAGCCTTTCTTTAAAAGCACCCATCTCATTGGGAAATCTTGATACATGTAAAGCACATGCTTAGCACGTACCAATCATTCACTGAATCTCCAAGGGCAGGAGAGATCTGCGTGTGTGGCGGGGGGGGGGGGGGGGGGGGAAGCTGGGCAGCCAGAATTGTGAGAAGGGAGATGTTGTCCAGAGCCTCCTTTTCCATGCACTGATTTCATGTGGACAGAAGCAACCTCATCAATGGGGTGGAGGATTGGCTGGAATCATAGAGGGTGACACAGAAGCTGGAACCGGGAAGGGCTAAGGCGCGCCGATCTACAAGGTGACTTGCTCCCACCTGGTGTTAGGGTAGGGGGTTAGGGGTGGCCAACTGGAGGCTGTCTGGGCCATCCCAGGGAGCATGGAAAGAGTTGGTACTTGCTGATGCAGAGGGAGGGATGGTTTACAGCCCCCGGGGGAAATGGGCAGGGAGTTTCCAGGACCTCGTCCAGGTAAGCTGGGGCCCTGGAAGGAGCTTCTTGGCCCTCTGGATGAGACGCTGCATCAAGTCAAGGGTTTACTCCAAGTCTTCCCGGCACTCACACTGGGAATCAGAAATAACTATTCCTGCCCACCTCCTTCTCTCTGTCCTCCTCACCAACCCCCCCTCCCCTTGCCTTCCCACAGCTTCCAGGCCCCTTGTTGGCCCTTTGGCACACCACCCATGCTCCCTACCCAGGCCCTTCACCCAGCTGGTCCCTTTGCCAAGCACCGTGGCCAGCAGGGGAAAGGCGTCAAGCTGTTTGGCTCACCCAAATCACATCCCTTGAGTCACTTCACATCTACTTCTAAGGCTAACTCCAAAAGCAACCAAAAGGCCATTTATGCAGACAAGTCATTAGAGAAACTTGAGAATTAAAGTCATAGTTTCGGTGGCACTACCTGGACAAAAGTGGCTAGAGCTGGGGTGGAGTTCTTGCCCACAAGTCGGGGTTTCTTCTCCCCAATGCTCGAGATCACTGCCTGGCAAGGGACGCAGCAAGCAGGGTAGAGTTACTGTGAACACGGCACAACACCAAAGGCAAGGAAGTCCAGCCCCCACCCAGAAGCCACTGTCACAATGCTCACCCATCTGCTCATGGCTGAACCCATTGAGAGGCCTTATTTCGGAACCAAGAACACATTTCTGCAGTTCCTGTCCATATGCAAACGCCTGGGAGAAATGGCAAACGCCTCCCTATGTGCCCGTGTCCGGAAACGAGCAGGCTGTCACCCTGGTGAGCGAGACAGAAACCTCACCCACAGCCACGGCCAACATCTGAGAGGTTTTCCGGGAGCTCCCTTGAAGAAGCGGGATATTTTCCAAAGAGGGATGGGTATGGTGGTGATAGCATGGGAGGAGAAAAAGGAAACAAAACATCCCATTCCGAAAGTGTGAGCTCAGCGAGCGGTGGTTGTGTAAGAGGCTCTCCTGCAGGCATGCCGCGCTCCCCCTCCTGCGGCTCAGCCTTCCCTACCTGCTGCATCCAGGGGAAAACTGGTTACAATAAGACCCCACTCCCATGACAGAGATGCAGCTGCACAGTGTTCACTTGAACAGGACTTGACCGGAGCCAGGGGAAGAATTCTAACTTATGTGGGCCCCAAACCCATGTGGGTGCCAGTCACTGGCACCCACCAGCACTGCTCAGCTCTCCCACTTAGCTGTGCATCCTGGGCAAATTTATTAACCTCTCAGTTTCTGAGCCTCAGTTTCTTTATTTGCAAAATAAAACAACGTTTTGCCCATCAGGTTGTTTTATCAGAATAAATATGATTAAATGAAATTGTGTACATAACGGATCTAGAGAATAGCTGGGAGTGCTCTATAAATATTGCTTTCCTTATCTAAGTACCTCATTGTGCTGCTTACTAAGTAACATTATATTCTTTGTAGTGGGTTATTATTTTCTTTTAATTGCTGGTCTATACTATACCTTTTAGTTTCTTCTATTTTAGTTTTAGAGAATGTAGACTATGTTTGGTGTTTAGTTGTAATAAACCTATATGCTACAAATAGCTTAGTCTAATGATATTCTCAAATATGTACTAGAATGATCGGAGACACTCATCCTCACATTAATTCATTTCTATCCTACCTTATTCCAAACTTATTTTGAGGGAGTTTACAAAAATAAATACAACAGGATACAAAGAGATAAAATTAGTTGTTACAAGTTAGTCACTAAGTTGATCCGGAGCTTCCCAGAAGCCAAAGAAAAGAGGGAAAGCTGAGCAACAGTAAGATGCAAAATGCAGGATAGCAGCTGCTTCCAGGAAATCGCTTTTCCCGCAGTAAGCTCTGAGTGAACTCTGCCTCATCCTCAGCAGCCTCTCTACAGGAGAGCTGCCTGTGATCAGGCCTGTTGGTACAAAATCACAAATGAGGGCTGCTCAAGAAAGACCAAAGCAATGAGGGTTTCTGTTGGTCTGGCTTGATCACACTGGTGGGATTTCAGTCACAGAGGAATCAACGAAATATACATCCTGTCCAGTTACTATATGCATAACAAATTACACCCAAACTTAGTAACTTACAATTACCATTTTATTTTGCTTCCAATTTTGTGGGTTGCGAATTTGGAGATGTTTGGGACTCACCTAGGGCCCACTCCAAAGCTGAAATGTGAAGGCATCTTCATATGCATGTCTGGTGATTTATCTGGTTGTTGGCTGGAACGGGGGTGCTCACACATGGCCTCTCTATTTGGCCATGGATTCCGCACTGAATGAAAGCCTGAGGGTAGTAAGAACTCTCCTATGGCAGGCCGCTCAGGGCTCCAAAGGTGAGTGCCCCCATAGAACCAGCCAGAAACTGTATATTCTTTTCTGGCCAAGCCTCAGAATTATACCAGATCCCTTTCACTGCATTTGGTTGGTTACAAGCAAGTCACAAACCCACACAGATTATGGGAGTAGGACACAGGCCCCATTTCTTGATAGGAAGTCTGTCAAAGTCACACTTTAGAAAAGCATGTGGACAGGAGGTATTGTTGCTGCCATCTTTAAAAATGCAATCTGCTATGACATCCTTTATGCAATCACACATAAATACCATATCCTGCGACCAAGGTTTTAATAAGAATTAAGTGGGCCTAAAGAGTTACAGGGTATCTTTCTGGTGCCAAACATCAGATGAGGAAGTCTTGGCTTGGTTCTAAATAGGTGTGGAGCAGGTTTTAGAGTTACAGTAACCCTATGTTAAATGGATCAACAGATCTGAGTCCCTGTGGGTATTATTATGCTCAGGCTGCCATAGACTGGGGTAGCTTACACAACAGAAGCTAAAACAAATGTTTCATAATTAGGGAGGCTAGAAGTCTAAGATCAAGGTGCAAGCATGGTCAGGTTCTGCTGAGGCCTCTTCCCTCGGGCTGCAGATGGCCAGCTTCTCACAGTGTGCTCGCTCTCTAGTGTCTCTTCCTATTTGGCTGCTAATCCCATCATAAGGGCTCCGTCCTCATGACCTCATCTGACCCTGATAACCTCCCAAAGGCCCAATCTCCAAACACCTTTGCATTGAGGAGGAGGGCTTCAACAGATGAGTTTGCAGGGACAGAAACATTCACTCCATAATGCCACAGTTATAGACAAGCCAGCATTCAGTGGAAAAGGACGTCAATTCCTATTTCCAAATATCTGGAGTCTTTAACCAAATAGACAAATCACCCATACTTGTGAGTTTTTCACTTTCTTTCTAACTTAGACTTGTAGCTAAAACTCAAGCCAGAGTCTATGACATGGATATAAATAGACCCAGAGCATCATTATATATAATTTGGAAAGGATTTCATGGGTGTACATCTGTAAGCAGTTCAGGAACACTCTCAAGCTGTGTTTACATGATATCAAACATCTGGATGAAAACTGAAAAAATAATCAATTTGGATTGGAAACAAAACAGAAGTACAAATCTCAGTGCACAGGCCTTCGGAATACTGATGCAGAGCCAATCCCTGTACCCTGAGGATGAGATAATGGCGCACAAGAAGGGCCACTGAGGTGGTCGAGGGGGAGAGAGGGCTCTCATGAGAAGGCAGGCTTTTTTTGTTTTGTTTTTTCAAAAGTGCCCCATTATGCAAACTGGGGATGGGAAAGGATGAAATCAAAGACTATGAAAAACACAAAGAATACAAATCTAAATAAGCCAAGCTGTTGGAGCCAGGGGTTTTGAAGCCTGAAGTCAATGGTTTTTAGTTCAATTGAAAACCCAATAAATCCTGGCTATTAAGGAAAGGGTTATGCAGGAAACTCAAGTTTCTAGATAGCTAATGAACTATTCCTTTAAGCATCACAACATATTTTCACTCTTTCGGGCAAAAACCTTTCTAAAGTGTGGTATTTACTCCCCAGGCCTCCTAAAGAATATCCATTATACTCAGATCATGATAATAGCCCTCAGTGATCAGTCACAGACCCTTCAGTTCCATTGGTCCTTGCTAAAACCCCAGGGTCCCAAATGCTTTCGTTTCTGTCTCTGCTTTTTCAAAGTTCTTCTATTTTTTCCCCATCATTTCTCAGCTTTTTGTTCTTGTGCCATGGTTTAAGATTGGTTCCCATACACAGCCTCTGACATAAGGACTTGAGGGTACGTTGCTTGTTTTGGGAAGTGATTCCAGCAACAGTAGGTGGCTGAAAGTGTGACAGGAAAGGGAAGGCAGCCTGTACAGGTGCACTCCTTACAGGTGCAAGTTACTCCTGGAGGCAGCCAGGGCTCAGTAGAGCCCCTGTAAGACTCTGCAGAGCTGTCTCACATAAGAAACAGGAACCTAGAATATACCCCCAAATTATTCTTTTTAAGAAATATGTTTTTATTAACTTTAGAGAGAGAGGGAGGAGGAGTGAGAGAGAAAAATACCTTGATTGGCTGCCTCCTGCATGCTCCCTATTGGCAACTGAGCCCACAACATGGGCATGTGTCTTGACTGGAATCCATTTCTTTTTTTCTTTTTTTAAAATATATTTTATTGATTTTTTTACAGAGAGGAAGGGAGATGGATAGAAAGCCAGAAACATCGATGAGAGAGAAACATCAATCAGCTGCCTCTTGCACACACACACCCCCTCTCCACTGGGGATGTGCCCACAACTAAGGTACATGCCCTTGACTGGAATAACCTGGGACCGTTCAGACCGCAGGCCAATGCTCTATGCACTGAGCCAAACCAGTTTCAGCTGGGATCCACTTCTTGATGCATGGGACTATGCTCACCCAACTGAGCCACACCAGCCAGGGCCTCTCCATTATGCTTTGAGAGCTGTTCCCCTTGGCTCCCTGGTACTTCCAGAAGTGTGCAGGTTTTGCGGTAGGAAGCCAGCAGGATATAGGGGAAAGTGAATGCCGAGGGGATGTGGGCAAAAACCTTTCTAAAGTGTGGTATTTACTCCCCAGGCCTCCTAAAGAATATCCATTATACTCAGATCATGATAATAGCCCTCAGTGATCAGTCACAGACCCTTCAGTTCCATTGGTCCTTGCTAAAACCCTGGCTCTGGTGCTGCCTGAAGTGCCTGCTCCATCCCTCTTGTTCTCACACCTGACAGAATTTGGGGGGAAAGAAAACTATATTATGGGTGAGAGCCTAAGGGACTCTCCTCTGAGTCAAAGATACCTTTTTTGATGGTTCCGGGGCCTTTAATTTCTGACTTCTCCCGGTTTGGGGTTATATTCTTTTAAAAGATGTTGTAAGACAGCTAGTTCTTTTTTAAAAACTTGTTTTGGGCCACTCAAAAATATCCAATGAAATTAATTTTTAAAAGCAAAATAAGAATCTATAAATGGCAGGTTGTCTTAGGCAAATGCTCTGGAGATGAAAACTGTGTTCATGTTACCTCAAGTAACAGGAGATGCCAGAACTCAGACAGAGTCCGTGTTCAGGGTGGGGCTACTGTCCCAAGAAGGACACATGAGTGAAAGTGGGGAAACTGAGGCAAAGCCCAACCACACTGGTTTACTCACTGAGGCACAGCCAAAGGGAAACTGTGGGTCAGCAGATACACAGGGACTCGTGTATGCTGGACACCAGGTTACAGGACTCATCCTCTCCCTTGTCTCATGGGGGAGAGGGACTTGGTCAGTATGTCAGCAATGAAGGGGGCATGTTCAAGGCATGAGAGATGGCAAACTATAGGTCCTCAAAACTGGCATCTGAAAAGGCCTGGGACAGGCAGCATTGACTTAATTGAAGTCACATATCAAGTTTATAAACAATCAGGACAAAAATCCAGGTGTCTTCAATCTACCACAGCAGAAATTACCCAACACTCAGTAGTCCAGAGGTAATGCCAGGAACAGGATGTGGGTTCCAGGGACATCATGGCACACTGACCAAAAGTTCCCATGAGGATAAATCAGATCCAGTGCATGAAAGATTCCTCCCTTGAAAGTGTCAATGGCTTCAACTAGACAGAAGAGCTTTGAACACAGAAGAAGGGCCTGAGGCCAAGCCAAAGAGTCCAAACCTCAAGTTTCACAGCAAAGCACACTGGCTGGCAGGCAGGAAATAGAGAGACTGGGGGGAAGAGGGGCAAGGTGCTCACACACCAGGGATGGGGCTGCCACAAACAGAGAGCTAGATAAATTAAATGTAGAGCAAGGCAGGCAGTAAAGAGAGATTAAAGTGGGCTGGACGTGAGACAAACACATCACTGCCTGGACTCTGGCTAATTCTCTGTTTTGATACATATTCAGGGCTCTCCCATGCATGGGGAGCAGCAGGGATGGTAAAGACACAAGTTCTCAGATGAAGAAAGAGGCCTGGAGCTCTGGCTTGGGAGTGCTGGGATGTAGGCAAGGATGGAGAAAGTGTTGTTGCAGCAATCAAGACATGAGTGAAGAGCTGGTGGAGGGAGACTGCAGATATAGAAAGAAAGGGGTAAAGTCAACAGACTTGTGAAAGAAATAGCAGTAGAATTTGATAAGACTGTGAATGCCAACGGAGGAATAAGATAAAGATTAGGGAACTAATTTGAAGACTCTGAGCCTGAGGAACTGGGAGGCTGTTGGCGCCCTGGGACTCAGTGGAGACTTTGGAAGATGTGATTGTTTGGAACTGAGTGTGGATTGCTCCGACCCCACCCTCCACTTTGTTTCTAGGAGAGGACAGCATTACGATGTCCAAGGCTGTCCTCTTTCCTATGGGTCACTCCCTATTTCTTTTTGCAGCAATGTCATTGTGCTAAGGAAAGAAATAGGTGTCTCCTATACTTATTTCTGAACCAGAAATCCAATACTCAGTCCTTAGACCTATCAACTTTATCAAGAGAAACTAAAATATGAGTATGTGAAGGGTGAACTGAGTTCATGGATTCTTGACAACTATGTGATTTCACAAAATCCACATTGGAAGAAAGTAGCACATGATTTGGAAGGATAGAGGAATGTAATTAAGCCAACTGGAAATGTGGTGTCAATGTGTCTATTTGGAGAGAGGACTTGTTCACTTGAACAAGGTCACTGTGATTGAAATATTGTATTGTAATGATGTTAACTGGCAGAGCATAAATAAATATAACCACTTACGAATGTCTAGATAACAAATTTGGAAAGATCTAAAAACCAGCTAAGATTGATACTGACAGCCAAAGGAGAAAGTTGTTCAAGCACTGGAAACTCCCATGGGATAACAGGTGTTAATGGTTTAAACTAAAATAAATTTTATATTCTATAGAGGATTTCCCAATTATACATACTGTTTGAGGTGTTATATGCTTACATCCACAGGGAAACCAGGGAAATAATAGAGATTGGCATAGGGATGACATTAATTTATGGCTTTTATCAGAGAATGATAAAAAGCTTTTGGCAATCAGAAATCAGATCCAGTGCATGAAAGATTTGTCCCTTGAAAGTGTTGATGGCTTCAACTAGACAGATGAGCTTTGAACACAGAAGAAAGGGATCAATTAAAGAACAATTCCAATGAAATACTGGGTGGCAAAGAAAAATTTGGCTAGAGAGGAATGGAAAGTTTGAGAATCCAGAAGAGAAGGGAAGGCAGGGAGGGATGGAAGAGAAGGGAGTAGAAAAAAGTCGTTGATGAGATGAAGAAATTGAAAAGAGAGATTGTTTAAGTCCTCCTTTGGATAATTCCATTCTAGGTGAAATGGGTTACTGGAACACTGGTGTGCAAGAGGAGGAAAAGGGTGAGAGTGGGAAATACCTATATTGAGGAAAGATATTGGGAGTAGAAGGCATAAATAGAGTAAGGGGTCCATGAAGAAGCCTGGCAGTATGATGATTGTCCTGAACTAGAGCTGAAGACCTAGGTTCTCATCTCATTTTTGCCCCTAATTTTTCACAAGTTGTTCCATCTTCCTGGATTTGTTTCTTTATAACTAAAGTGATGGAGTCAGACTTAGGTACCCTTGAACAGCCCTCTTCTCTTCTACAGCCCTCAATTCAACATAGATGTTATGAAATCAGAGACATAGGTAAATGAAAGTTCCAGACAGGAAGATGTATTTCGTTTTTCTAAGTAGCAGATGCTTTGAAGAGAGGGGAAAGGTTCCACTCAGCACTTGGCAATCAGTATTTATTCTATAAAATAATTAGCAGGTGAGCATTATTGAACTGGGTTGTCACATAATTCCAAGAGAATTAAATGAGAAAAATCATATAGGAGACTCATTTTTCCCTTCCATAGATAAGAAGAGTGAGTAAGACAAATCACAGGTGGATGGTTAATAAAGATATATGCAAGAGAGAAAAGAGTATTGACATAGGGGTCAGGAACCTTGAGTTTTAGTCGCAATACTGCCACACAGAGGATTTGAGCATGTGCCCCAACTTCCAAAGGAATCCTAAAGATCATGGACCCTATCCTCCCACAATATGGTTATCCACCTGTACTCATTAAAATACTCCTTTGTCTTTCTATGTGTCTGTACTAATAGGTCCAACTAGGAAAGCAAAGCTATATTTTTTCAAAAGTGTAATAAAGAGAACTGGCTGTAGAAAAAATAAAATAGACCAGAGCTAAGGACAGAGCTCTGTGTCACTGCATTGGAGACTTCCCTCCACATAAACTAAGCTATGGAAGAGCTAAGAAGCCAAACAGAAGACAGTGTGGTAACCTATTAGCAACAGCAAAAGGCCAATGCCACTCCAGGCTGGAGGGATGAAAGGAAAGAGGTACTATGATTGGAACACAGAGACTGTGATCACCAGATGGATGCTGGAACCACAGTGGGTCCATCTGGTGGGAGCCGGTGCCTTGGAGGAGATGCAGCCATTGTTGAAGGTGCCAAGATCTGAGAGATAGAGGATTGAGAATATTCTGGCTCTTCTTTCTCCTGTTTTCCAATCTTCTCACACTGGCTGGATCCAGCTAGAGACCAGCTTCCAGGATCCTGGCAAATGCAGCCCGCAGGGGTCAGGCCTCTTTCATACAGAGCCGAGAAAGGGAAAGGGATGGATCTGAGGACAAGCAAGACTGGATTGGCAGTAGGTCCAGATTCTACTTTCTTATAACAACTACCCATTAGTCATCCATCAGCCTAGAGTCTAGGTCTTCACAGGAGGGCATCCATTCTGTCATGCCTTGTTTTCTTTCTTTATAAGACTGACACTCAAACTTCCTCATTCGGAATGCTTTCCAAAACTCCCTTATTATTCTGGTTCCATTCTTCCAAGAGCAACCTGGAATGGCTCTTTAAAATGTGCCACCAGCCGAGACCGGTTTGGCTCAGTGGATAGAGCGTTGGACTGCGGACTGAAGGGTCCTGGGTTCGATTCCAGCAAGGGCATGTACCTTGGCTGCGGGCACATCCCCAGTAGGGGGCGTGCAAGAGGCAGCTGATCGATGTCTCTCTCATCAATGTTTCTGACTTTCTATCCTTCTCCCTTCCGCTCTGTAAAAAAATCAATAAAATATTTTTTTAAATAAAATAAAATAAAATGTGCAACCAGCCCTAACTGGTTTGGCTCAGTGGATAGAGCGTCAGCCTGCAGATTGAAGGGTCCTGGGTTCGATTCCAGTCAAGGGCATATTCCACCAGTTGTGGGCTGGGTCCCCAGTGGGGGACATGCAGGAGGCAGCTAATCAATGATGTTTCTATTACATTACTTTCTCCCTCTCCCTTTCTGAAATCAATTTAAAAAAAAATTTTTAATGTGTCAGCAGATGTTCATGAGACCCCAGATGTCCATAATACAAACCCAAATACAGGAGGATTAGTCCTGCTCTCCTTGTGGCAATGCACTATTATCCCACTGTTATCTTGTGTTGAGTTTATGGACAACCAGGACCTTGGAATTGTATCTTCCTGATATAATTCCAAGTAATTCCCAGTCTTTCATAACCTATCCTAGCTGATAAGTACAACCAAATTCATCCTCTAAATCAATGGGGCTTTTTGTGTGGAGATTATACACACACACACACACACACACACACACACACACACACACACTAGAGGCCTGGTGCACAAAATTTGTGCACGGAGGGGAGGGGTGTTCCCTCAGCCCTGCCTGCACCCTCTGCAATTCAGGACCCCTACACCTTTTTCTTATCTAGCAAACCTCTTCACATTTAAAAATATTAACTTAAATATTATCTACTCTAGGAAATCCTCTTTGAACAAATGTCTTTACTATCTGTATTAAGTATTGTCATAGTATACCATTCTTTTTCTTTAACAGCTACTTAGAGTAGATGCAATGGGGTTTTCATTCTTGCATCTGAATTTTTTCTTCTTGCTCTTGTAATAGCAAAGCTTATCCAATTTACATTTGCCCTTTAAGGGCTTATATTTGGTTCAGTTTCTAGTTGGCTTGCTGCTTTTTTTTTTTAAGCAATAAATTTGGGTTGTGATAGTAAGCCTCACTTGTAATCAAGCCTGTAGGTCTCTCTATCTAAATATTTCTATAATACCTATCACTTTAGCATACTAGAGATTGTGTTCATTTATAGAAAATAAATATCACCTGATCATTTGATTTTCTAGTAATATTTTATAGCAAGATGTATTATTCTAGTAATTTAACTATTACAAAGCTGAGGCATACAGAAATAAATTACATTGAACAATAAATAATGACTCAAATATCAAAGCATAGTATACTTAGGGCCTCCCTTGTCCTATGCCTCAGATATCAGAGCATAGTACACAATTCACCTGGAACTCAGCTTCCTTTAAAATGGGAAAGGATGCCATACTCATGAAGCAGCTACTTCCACACATATTTTTATTTAATTCATAGCAAATACTCTTTGTACTGATTATTGGAAAATCATCCTAGCAATTGCCTCTGTTCTTCTCTGTATTGTTGCCTTACATGCTGAGGTTATTACTGCGCTTTTGCCATCTACTCACTCTAATAAGATTTTAAGGACAGAGATCATGACTTGAGCTTGTGATTCTCTGTTATAGGGCTGAGATAAATACTCAAAGACCATCCAGTCCAAATGACTTGTGATGAGAGAGGCCCACCCTTGCTGGAGACCTCTGATTTCTATTTAAGGGCTTCACTTGTTCTGTGCCTTTACAGAGGGGTGAGTAGGGGTTGAAGGAATTTGAGGAAAGCCAGACAGAATTCTCCTTCTAAAAGATTTTGCTAAGCTGACCATGGGGACCACAGGGCATTTGTCCAATTAAAATCCAGACACACAGGAATAACAAAGGCACTGGTCTCCTACTGCTAATGTGTGGGGATCAAACCCCAGCCTGCAGGAACTCACCCCGCAGTCAGGACCAGGCCACTGGGTACACCTGGGCTGGTGCTCCTAACTCTAGGGAGAGGGAGACTTCTCATGGCTGCAAGCTAGGGGCCCTGGACTCTGTACCACGCACCCAAAGAGGTCCCAGGCACAGGTTGGTCAGCAAAGCGGCTTCTTTGCCTGGAATTGCGGGGCTGCCTCTCCTCTTCCCTGGTGATCGTGGGTCTGGGCTCTGCCTGTCCAGTTGGCTTCATGATTACGATGGCAGTCTCGGCAATGCCTGTCCAGTTCCTCTGTGATCACGATCATGATTGCGATGGCAGGTCTGGGCTCTGCCTCTCCAGTGTCCCTGTCATCACCATTGCTGGTCTTAGGCTCTGCCTGTCCGGTTCGCCCTGTGACTGTGAACTCAATGGTGTGTCTGGGCTCTGCCTGTCCAGTTTCCCCTGTGATTGCCATCACTAGTTTTGGCTCTGCCTGTCCTGTTCGCCCAGCCCCATGATCGTCATGGCAGGTCTAGGCTCTGCCTGTCCTGTTCGCAGTGATCGCCATGGCGGGTCTCTACTCGGCCTGGCCTCTTCCCAGGGTGATGGGTAGCTTGGACCCTGCCGGAGGCTTAGGGTGCTGCCAACCACCACCCAGCTCATGTCCCCTTGGATCCCCTGGGAGGCATAGGGTGCTGCCCCACCACCTGCATATGCAAATATACCACCATATTTGCTGGGTTAATTTGCATATCACTCCTGATTGGCTGTGGGCATAGCAAAGGAACAGTCAATTAGCATATTATTCTTTTATCAGATAGGATATATATATATATATACTGGTTTTTTAAAAAATAAAATAGGAGGAACCAACATGGTGGCATAGGTAAACTCCTATCTTGCTGCCCTACACAGCAATTTCAAAACTACAACTTAACAAAAGAACAAACATCATCCAGAATCACCGGAAAGCTGGCTGAGTGAAAAATCCACAAATAAAAGTAAAGATAGGACACTGTGACTCAGAGGAGCGGTGGAGGGCAGCGTTGAAGATACACGCAGAGTCAGAGGTTTGGAGCCGTGGGTGCGCGCCAGCAGATAGGGCAGGTGGCTGCAAACCCGGCCAGTTTTCTCCAATGGGGGAGACAAAGGCGATCCACTGCACTGATTCCCCAGTTTTGGGCGAAGTCCAGGGAAGCCACAATCATACGGGGTAAAACTGGACAGTAGGGAAGCATGCTGAAACTCCCGTTCTGCAAGGGTCTGCAAGCTTGTGGAGACGGCGAGCTTGTGGAGAGTGCATGTAAACTTGGGAACAGCAGAGCTGCATGACCGTGCAGAGAGGACTCGTGACTTACTCTCTCGTTCGGGAAACCACCAGACTGCATTGTTTTATGACCCTGGATGAGACATTGGGTGTGCAGACTCATTTGGGGAGAGGCTGAATTATCCGGCAGTGGGTGAAGCTTGGCGGCAGCTTTCTCTCAGAGGTGCTTGCAGCCATTACACCCGACAGAGAGACCCAGGTGCCACATAGGGCAGAGCTGACACTGCCTGCTCAGCCCAGAGACTCTGCCCACCCAACCTGACCACAGCTTACCCTCACAGCCAATTGGCCTGGAGGCCAAACACTCCTAGTGCTAACAACAATAATCTAGGCTTAACTTCAACAAGACTGTGCAACCCATATCTACCTCAGGTAACTGGGGAGGCCGAGCCACTGTCCCTTAGAGGACATCTACCACACAAAGCTAATGGACCAACTCAGGAAAGCAGCCACCATGCAGAGACAGAGAAAGAAATCAGATGTGAAAGAAATGGAGGGGAAAAAACGACTGAACATAGAGTTCAAAACCACAGTTATAAGGTTTTTCAAGAGGCTCCTAGAAAAGACCAATGAACTTAATGAGACCTTTGAGGATATGAAGGAGACCCTCGAGGATATGAAAAAGGACCAACTAGAAATTAAGCATACACTGACTGAAATAAAAAATATTATTCAAAGACCTAAAAGCAGTCTAGAGGACCACAAGAACCAAGTCAAAGATTTGAAATACAAAGAGGCAAAATCCACTCCGTTGCAAAAGCAAGAAACCAAAAGAATCCAAAAAATTGAAGACAGTGTAAGGGGCCTCTGGGACAACCTCAAGCACACCAACATCCCAATTATAGGGATGCCAGAAAAAGAGAGAGAGCAAGACAATGAAAACCTATTTGAAGAAATAGTGACCGAAAACTTCCCACACCTGGTGAAAGAAATTGACTTAGGAGTCCAAGAAGCACACCAAATCCCAAAATATAGGAATCCAAAGAGGACCACACCAAGACACATCATAATTAAAATGCCAAGAGCAAAAGACAAAGAGAGAATATTAAGAGAAAACCAGTTAGTTACCTATAAGGGAAAACCCATGCGATTGTCAGCAGATTTCTCAACAGAAACTATGCAGGCCAGACGGGAGTGGCAAGAAATATTCAAAGTGATGAATAGCAAGAATCTACAACCAAGATTATTCTACCCAGCAAAGCTATCATTCAGAATTGAAGGTCAGATAAAGTGCTTCACAGCTAAGAAAAAGCTAAAGGAATTCATCACCGCCAAACCAATATTATATGAAATGCTGAAAGATATTCTTTAAGAAGAGGAAGAAGAAAAAGGTAAAAATAAAAATTATGAACAACAAATACACATCTATCAACAAATGAATCTAAAAATCAAGTGAATTAAAAACCTGATGAACAGGATAAACTGGTGAACATAACAGAATAATGGGTGTAGAGAGGGAATGGACTGACAATTCTTGGGGAGAAAAGGGGTGTGGGAGATACAGCAAGAGACTGGACAAAAATCATGCACCTATTGGAGAGGACAGTGGGGGGTGTAGGTGAGGGCAGAAGGTGGGATGGGTACTGGGTGGTGGGAAACTATAGGGGGACAAGGGGGGAACAATGTAATTAATAAACTGAACAATAAAAATTAAAATATTTTTTAAAAAGAAATAAGAGAGCCGAGACCAGTTTGGCTCAGTGGATAGAGCTTCGGACTGGGGACTGAAGGGTCCCCGGTTCGATTCCGGCAAGGGCATGTACCTTGGCTGCGGGCACATCCCCAGGAGGGGGTGTGCAAGAGGCAGCTGATCGATGTCTCTCTCTCATCGATGTTTCTGACTTTCTATCCCCCTCCCTTCTGCTCTGTAAAAAATCAATAAAATATATTTTAAAAAAAAAAGAAATAAGAGAGACTATGACAGTTAATAATTTATATGAAGAGAATAAGCAGATTACTTGAATGATTGAAATTCTTGAATCAAAATTAAGCTAATCCAAGAAGATGTATGGATGTGTTAATTTACATTATGTTTCAAGTAAAGAGAAAGATAAATGGCTAGAATTAGAGAAATTTATTTCTGGGAGGTGGCAGATTATCATAAATTTTAGAAAGTATTGAGAATCTAATGAACTATAGTGCCTCATCTTTCAGAAATGGTTTTTCATTTTTGCCTTTTTGCTCTTTGCTGGTTGTCTTCAATTGATCTAGTCTCTCACCTTTCCAGCAATAATCATCACTGAACATTCACTGTGTTTGATTGAGTAAGGCAATGCACTAAATATGAGAGTCAAAGAGGTAAATAGGTTTTGTTGTCACCCCCATTGCTGTGTTTTCTTTTTTTTTCTTCAGTTTTGTCAATGATCTTTTAAGCTTGTTTGTGACCTCTTAAAGATCTTTATCTTATCTGATAATTTTGTTCCTGTCTTCCTAACTTCTTCACATCTGATGTTTTAATCTTTTCATGAATCTGTTAAAAATTCTGTATAAAATACATTTTCTGGGGGGTTTTTTGTTTTGTTTGTGTGTAGTTTTTTGTTTTTGTTTTTTTGGTGTTTTTGTTTTGTTTTGTTTTTTAGTAATTCCATCTTATTATTTCCCCTATTCAGTTCTTTACCCCCCCCCCCTTTTTTAATTTGTTCTTATGATCACTGTGGCTTTTCTGTGAGCTTTCCAATTACCTCAAAATTTGAAACTTTGTGATGGTCTCTTTGGACCATGTGGTGAAATGCATTTATATGCTTCTTTTTTTTTTTTTTTTTTTTTTTTTTTTTTAGAAAGTATTCTTCTGTTGTGGTTTTTTAAACCTGAATAATTTTTAAAAGTTTATATTATTTTTGTCATGTAATTGACTCACCAAAAAAAAGGTTAATCTGAATGATCAAAAGGTGTTAATTTGTGGATTAAAATGTGTTAAATAGTTGATATGAAGTCTGTTTAAGTCAATTAGAGAGTATAATGAAGATGTTTCCAGATTGTTATGGAACCTTTTGAAGTTAGCTTGGAATTCACTGGTACATATCACAACACCAGGCAAAGAATGTCATTGCACTTTGGTTTATAAGTGTGTGTGTATTCAAATAGATATGAATAGTTATACATATTTAAAAGAAGTTTGACTTTATTGCAAAAATTATGTTTTTATAGGAAATAAATACATGATTTAGTTCATCATTGCCAAAATGAAAAACAAAATAATAGTGTTATCTATGTTATTCTCATAATTCTTCCAAAATAAAATGCATTTGGACTATAAAAAAATAAATAAAATAAAATAGACCAGAGCCAATGACAGAGCTCATATCACTTCATTGGAGACTTCCCTCCACATTAACTAAGAATAACGAACCAAGGCTTCCTGGGTAGGATTGTTCAATCAGTTCCAAACCCACCGAATAGCAAGAGAATTACATAAGACTTCATCAAGTGCTTTATGTACAACAATCATTTCCCTTCACTTTGTACCTGAAATTCAGAGGGTGCTTCACTAATACTTGCTGCATTGAAGTTGAATAAAGTTATCCTTATTTATACACCTGTTGACTCTATTTAAAGAAAGCTACCCTGTCATTTTAATGGGACATGATAATGAAGCCATGTTGGCTGCTGGTGATCACCATTTTCTTCTTTTTATGTTTATAAACCATTTGCTACAGACTTTTTGCTTGAGAGTGACAAAAATGCTACCAATGTTATTCTTGGAATCCAATCCTTTCTTCCTTTTAAAAGCTGGAGCTATATTGTCCTGATCCAGTCTTTGGATATTCTTTTTTCCTTTTTTTTTTTTTTTTTTTTTTTTTTTTTTTTTTTTTTTTTTTGCTATTGTTATTTTTTTAAATTTATTTAACAGTTTAAGGGAAAAGGATTCAGTGCCCCCTGACTAAACAGTCAGATGTTGCATGTTTTAAAAATTCTTATGGCACATGGATTGAAAATCGCTGCCATATATAGTCAATGTATCATATAATTATACACCTAAAACCTGTGTAGTTTTATTAACCAATATCACCCCAATAACCTAAATAACCTCGTTTTCCTAATAAATCTTTATTGTTCAGATTATTACAGTTGTTCCTTTTTTTTCCCCATAGCTCCCCTCCACTTGATTCCCATACTATGCCCTTACCACCCCCCTCCCCCCCCCCCGCACTGTTCTCATCCATAGGTATACGATTTTTGTCCAGTCTCTTCCAGCACCCCCCACACCCTTTTCCCCCCGAGAATTGTCAGTCCACTCCCTTTCTATGCCCCTGATTCGCCAGTTTATTCTATTCATCAGATTTTTTATCTAAGTGATTTTTAGATTCACTTGTTGATAGATATGTATTTGTTGTTACTTTGTTGTTCATAATTTTTGTCTTTACCTTTTCCTTCTTCTTCTTTCTCTTCTTAAAGAATACCCTCCAGCATTTCATATAATACTGGTTCGTGGTGATTAATTCCTTTAGCTTCTTCTTATCTGTGAAGCTTTTTATCTGACCTTCAATTCTGAATGATAGCTTTGCTGGGTAGAGTAATCTTGGTTGTAGATTCTTGCTATTCATCACTCTGAACATTTCTTGCCACTCCCGTCTGGCCTGCATAGTTTCTGTTAAAAAATCAGCTGACAATTGTATGAGTGCTCCCTTGTAGATGACAAACTGTTTTTTCTCTTGCTGCTTTTAATATTTTCTCTTTGTCTTTTGCCCTTGGCATTTTAATTATGATGTGTCTTGGTGTGGTCCTCTTTGAATTCCTTTTGTTTGGGGTTCTCTGGGCTTCCTGAACTTGTAAGTCTATTTCTTTCACCAGGTGACAGAAGTTTTCTGTCATTATTTCTTCAAATAGATTTTCAATATCTTGCTCTCTCTCTTCTTCTGGCACCCTCATAATTTGGATGTTGATATGCTTGAAATTGTCCCAGAGGCTCCTTACAGTATCTTCATATTTTTTTATTCTTTTTGCTTTTTGCTTTTCCATGGGGAGGGTGGGGGGCGGGATTGTTTCTTAGTATTTCAAATCTTTGACTTGATTTTTGCGATCTTCTAGGCAGCTATTAGATCTCTGTATATTATTATTCTTTGTTTCAGTCAGTGTATGTTTAATTTCTAGTTGGTCCTTTTTCATATCCTCAAGGGTCTCACTAAATTTATTGGCCTTTTCTAGAAAATCCTTGAAAAACCTTATAACCATGGTTTTGAACTCTATATCCAGTAGTTTGCTTTCCTCCATTTCTTTTATTTGTGATCTAGGTTTTTTGTTTTGTTTTGTTTTGTTTTTTGATTTTTTGTGGGTTTTTTGTTTTGTTTTGTTTTGTTTTGTTTTTGTCTCTGTATTTTGGCTGCTTCCCTGTGTTGATAAAGTGGCTTTGTGTGCTAGGTGTCTTATAGGGCCCAGTGGCTCAGCCTCCCCAGTTACCTGAGATGGAACTCTTGGTACAACACTTTGTGCACCAGTCTTGTTGTAGGTAAGCCATGATTGTTGTTGGTATCACTGGGAGGAATTGACCTCCAGGCCAACTGGCTGTAAGGATCAGTTGTATCTATGATGAGAGAATTTCTGTGCTGGAGACACCCTTATGGGGCAGAACTTGCTTCAGTGGGGCCTTGGCACACACTGAGTCTGTCCCCTGAGTGTGTCTCTTGTGGATCTGAAGAGTCATAGTCTAGATGGTCTCTCTCTGACCACTGGGTACACTGGCTCTTGGATCTCCAAAGAGAGAGGCCACCAGCAGGAGCTACAGAGAGATCTGCAGATTCCTTCTCTTTGTTTAGGGTTTGGAGGTGTCCAGATGAGGCCCATCTGTGAAGCAATGCAAGCTGCTGTCGAGCCTTGAGCTTTCTTTTGGCGGGTCTAGGGCTCCCAGTATGTTAGGTTTCAGATTGCAGAGGGCCAGGCCATTCATAAACCTCTGCACACAGCTTGGGTAGGGTTGCAAATTGGGTGGGGCAGGGTCTCAGGGAATCACTAGGTTGGAGCAAACATCAATGGCTGACTATCAGCCCTGCCTGGAGGAGGTCCCACATCTCTGTGTCCCATGGCACTGTGCAGAAACAGTGATCGCTGCAAGCACCTCTGAGAGAAAGCCACCCTTGAGTGCGCTCAATGCCAGACAGTCCAGTTTCTCTCCGTATGAGTCTGCATCCCCAGAGTCTTGCCCAGAACTGGAGTTCAGAGCAGTTGGGAGCTTGTATCTCCCTCCTGATTGAAAAAGACAACAGTGTACTCAGTTGCCAGCCCTTTCCATGTGCACATTCGTACCTCTGCACTTCACTTCTGTACCTCCGCACCTCCTCCAAGTCTCAGTGTACTTTTCTCTTTCCTTCTAGTTGTATAATTTCCATTCGCCAGGCTCCCCATAGTTCTGGATGATACCCGTTTTGTCTTTCAGTTGTAGTTTTGAAGTGGTTGTGGAAAGCAGCAAATTCAGGTGTTTACCTATGCCACCATCTTACACAGCTCTGGATACTCTCTTATTTTCCTAAAAACTTTAGGAACTCTAGTGGCTATTTAAGCCTCGTGGGTCTTGACTCCCTCTTCTCCCCAATAGGAATAATGTTGACCCTTTCCATGTAACAGAGCTGTGTAAGGATCCAGGAAGATGGACACAGCTAAAACAGTGCCTTAGGGTGCCCATATAGGAGCCATGTGGGTCCTTGTAAAACCAGCTCCAATAGAGCAGTTGCATGCCCAGAGTGAATGCCACAGTGGGACCAGACACCATATTCGACCAGGGATTCTCCAAGTAGGGCTGAACCTGTAATCCTAGTGCTGCTGTTTAAAAGGCTTACAAACAACCCCACAGGGAGCTGAGCTGGAGCACAACAGAGATTGGAGCCACAGAGTGTTCTTCTCTCTCCCTCTTTCCCTCCCTCCATCTCCATTTTCCTCTCCCTTTGAATCACTGCTTTAGAGTCATGATAACTGTATTAGCTTCTCAGACAGCCAAGGAAGCAGTTAAGGAGGGCAGAAGCGAAGAACCTGAGGGAACAGCCTGATGCCCAATTTGCCAGCCTCCCACAAAGTGTCTGGACTTGGATGGGGCTGTGCAGCATATACAGCGCCCACATTAAAAATGTGGAAGGCAATTTTCCTCTCCTCATCCTAGAGGAACTCCCTGTGGGCTCAATCAATGCTCGATAAATGCAAAAATAAACTAAAACAACCTCTGCTGAGAGGAGATCATGTCCATAAAAATTCTTTATAACCTTAAAGTCTCGGGATATTTACAATGATTACTTTGTTAGCTATCTTAGTACAATTTTCTGTCTTGTTTCTCTCTCCCAAGACCAAAAGCGGTTGGTGAAGGTTCATGGACAATGACTGCAGATGTGTGCACAGATTTAGATATGATGATGTTCACTGATGCTGTCTTCTATTAACAGAAAATTGGAAACAGCCTATATGCCCAACAAAAGAGGAGTGTTTAAATACATTATGGTATACCCATACATGTGTACAATAGAATACTGTATAGATATTAAAAATCATATTGTCAGAGAGTGGATGGAATAATGTTCACAACATATTGTTAAAAGGAAAAAGAAAGTTACAAAAATAGAATGCTATACACCACAAAGAGAGAGGTGTTTTGTTTTGTTTTTTTTCAAAAGATATGTATGTTATTGTAGCCAGTGGAAATATGAATGGATTTTAAATTTTTATTTTTCATTGTTTATATGTGTTTTCTAATTTGTCTACAGTAGTGTGAATTGCATTGGAAATTGGGGCAGGGGCAATAAAACTTATTTTTGCTAGCCAGAAAGAAATGGGAAATCCCACTCCTTAAAGGCTGCCCTCTGGCACCTTGTTCAGGCAGACCATAAGAAGCCAGCTCACACCCCACTGCCCAGCTTGCCTAGAGCCCCACGGAGGCGGCCTTGGCTCCGGGCAGAAGCTTCCTTGGTGCCAGCATCCACCTTGAGACAAGTTATTAAAAATGGAGTTGTCTTGGCCAGTCTCTCATCCTGAAGTGCCAAGGGCCACTTCAGCCCAGAGAAACGCAGTTCCGGAGCCATGTGGGTTTTTAAAGCAGAGCAGCAGCCCTCGCTGGTGAGAGGAACCTCCGCGCTCCGTCTGCAGACAGCTCCCTTTCCGTCCCACAAGAGGAGACAGGCAGATGAGTCATAGCCCTGGCTCAGATTAAAAAAGTATGATTGTGCTCGCAAAAAAATGGATCTATTTTATTATCTGTTTCTTGACACCTTACAAATAGATATGCTTTTCCCACCAGAGAGGCAAGTTCCTTAAAAAGCCAACAGTTTCGTTTGGCTGAAGCTAAGAAATGACCAGTAAGAGTTAGAAACTCATGTCTGAAGAGCAGCCAGCCTGCAAAGATGTAGTGGAAACACTGAGGAAAGTGGTTTATAACCCTCAGACTCTAGATTCAAGTCTGCAAAGTGATGCCATTCTTCTAAAAATACACAGAGGAACTACGGAAACCCTTTCCTCTTTTCTAAGAGCTTTTTTTCTCTCCTTCCTTTTTTAAAGAAATATATCAGGGTTTGTAAAGGAGCTTCACCACCACAGATTTCACTGTGTTCCTGGGGGTGATGGTCGTGGGATGCTATTTTAAGGACTTCCTTCTCTTATACAGATTTTTCCATGCTGGGAGAGGACAGATAAGGTATGTTCCACTAATGTTCCTCATTAAACACACATGCATGCCAGCAGTCATTTCCTTTTGTCTTGCTATCCCATGACAACAGATTGCATATCATCGGAAATTGGAATGGGGGCCTTATTTAGTTTGGATCTCTCTTCTCCATTGTTTAATTCCACATTCAGTTTCTCATTCTATGTCTGCCTCCTTTGCAGAAATACACTATGACTGAATATAGGAACAGGTAAATGGGTAATTGCTACTTATTGAAGACTCACCTCAGAGACTTTTCAGGATCACCTTGACCAGCAGCCCCCCAACCCCCATTTTATCTCTGGGCTGAAAGATACTAGGTACTCAATGAAGATCTGATGACTGATGGGCATGCGTGTGGTAAGCATGCGCTCCTGGTGCTTTGCTTGCTATTGATCAAGCTCCAGCAGTGAGCTTCCCTGTTTCCTTTATTGCTGGGATGCAGAAGCGTTTTGGTGATATTTAGAGGAAGCTGGATTCCTTTTCCATCCAATAAGCTCTGTTCTCTGACGCTATCATTGTTTTGCCTTAAGACTGCAAAGCCCTGACGGCAAACTTTTAAAACGATCCCAGCTATTTGGTTTTTGAGTATCAACTTTTATCCAAATGTTGCTATGAACTTTTTCTTGTCCCTTAAGAATGTGATTTTAAATATTTGTTTTTCTAAACGGGATTGATTAGATCTAAGAATGAATGTTCTTTCCACTTACCAGACATTAACTGTGTGCCAGGCGTTGGGCAATAGCTTCCACAGTCATTATTTCATTTGCTGCCTTACAATCACCCTATGAAGGTGATGCCAACACAGGAGGAAACTGAGGAAGGTTATGCCATTTGCCCAAGAGCCCACATTTAGGGTGGGGCTCTTCCCAACCCTCCATCGAAATCGGTGCAACTTTTATCAAAGTCCATGTGATTGGTCACCCAGAAAACATTTTCTGAGAACACACGGTAGGGCTGTCTTTACAATCCAGGAAGCCATAGCTGACTAAAGGAAGCAGCCCCAGGCAACAGAGGCCAAACGCACTGTGACACTGTACCCTAAGGAGCTGCCCAGGATGTGGCATAGCCCTGACCCAAGCCCCTGCTCACCCACTTACTGGACCTGCGACCACAGGAAAGTTACCTACTGGAACAGGAGACTCCGTTTCCACATCTATAAAATGGAGGTGACACTCTAGATTGAATTCTATAAACTTGCCAACTTGAAACAATTTTTGACCTCCAACAAAGCATTTCCAAACAGCTGCACCTAAAATTTTCATTGGATCGTTGTGGGAGTGTGCTTAGGAAACACTCCATAAATGGTGCTTTTTAGTAGACTGCTCTTCCTGATTTCCTTTTGCTCAGTCAAGTTCGTCTGTATTCCCTGCCTACACTTCATAGGAAGAGAACCTGGCCGGAGGTTACACAGGTGCTGGAGCTGATCCTTCAAGGAGACAATCAGATTGTGTGGATAGTCAAGAACAACAATCTCCTGAGGCCCTACTGCTTCGCGTATTTTTTCCCCTTAGTTCAGTCTTTTAATTACTGAATAAATTTACAAAGGCTTTTTTTTTTAGAAACTGGAAGGAGGGAGTATTGAGGAAGTTCAGCGCACTCTGTGTTGAAGACAAAGAAAGGGGGCAATTCTTGCCCCTCGAGTCTGGCAGAGTGGGTCCTGCCTTTGATGGGACCCCGGGCTCCCAGCGCCCCTTGGGCTGGTCCCCCCTGCACCCTCGCTTGCATGATCCCATGTACTCCCCCAAAACATTCGGGACAAAAGGAAGCTCTCCTCTTTCCCCTTTTCCAAGTGAGGAAAAAGACCTAAGTTGAGTCACTCCGCCCAAGGTCTGTAAGCGGCGAAGTCTCAACGAGCCCGAGCGCCCCGACTCCCTCTCATTCTGATCTTCACATTGTCCTATTTGGCACCTTTTCACCTAAGAATCCTCCAAACTTGGCCACACCCAAGAAAAAGGGACCAGCCTCGCCCACCGCACCACTTCCCCGCGCTCCCCCAGTCCGGGCTTGGGGCTCCGGGCTCCGGGCGCGGGTAGGTGGGGTGGCACCGCCCCCGGGGTACTTAACCCCGTCTGGATCCTGCGAGGCGCCGGCTGCTCCCGCTCTTAACCGCTCGCGCCTCCCTTCTCTCCTCCCCATTCTCTCCGGGCGCGCCCCACCCTCCGCCCCGCGCTCCCCTCGCGCAGGCACCGGCCGCCGGGCGCCGGGAGTGGGGAGCGGGCGGCGCTCGCCTCTGCGGAGCCGCCTCCTGGCCGCGGCCAGCGCGCACAGCCCAGACCGCACCTCCCGGGCTGCCGCCTCCTGGCTGACCGCACCGACTGCGCCGGACAGCCCGAGCCGGGACGCCGGCTCCCAGCGCCCTGCAGACGGTCGGGAGGCTGTGGACGCCCAGCCAGCAGCCCGCAGCATGGATTCGGATTCTGCCGAGCAAAGTGAGGGCGAGCCCACGACCGCCGCAGGTACTGACTGAGTGGTCGCGGCAGCACGGCCGGGAGGGCTGGGTCCGGGAGAGGCGAGGCCGGGGCAGGAAATCGCAAGTATTTCTCGGAGCTGCCAGGCGGGAGTCCAATCCCCAGCAGCTGGGTCCCTTCCAGGCAGACACTGGCAATCGCTCCGCGCTTGAGTTTGCTGGGGCTCCCCCACCCTCCTTTACACTTGGGCGCACCGGAGGCAAAGGAGGTGCGTCTGCGTGCAGCTCTGGGCGCAGCAGGTCTCCCGCAGCGGGCTCGGGTCTCCGGAGCTGGGTGGGGGTGGGGAAGGGTTTGGGAAATCCAAGACCTGTAGTTTGCTAAGGTGAGGGTTGCAACATAGCTGCATCTGAAACAACTTTCCGAGCTCTTGGCCCCGTCCTCGGATCCGGGGCGACGCGGCCACTGCGGAGCAGGTGACCCGTGGCGAGGATTTGACTGGGGACTCGGGAAAGAAATACCCCGCGGGTGGACGTGCAGGGGTTCACACCACAGCTAGTGGCTGCAGTTTTGCTAGACCAGCCCATGCAGAGGCATTAGCCCACCGCCTGCCCCGCACGCGCGCAGGAGGTCCCACGGAGGGTCCCGGGACACAGGCGCGAGGGGCGCGCCGGGGGCTCGCGGGGGGCGCGCGGGGGCCGGACCTCGCCTGGAAGAGGCGCTGCTTGCTTTTCACAATCGATAGTTATTGAAGCAATGGGTGGATGCTTAGGAAAAAATGAATGCCTTCCCCCGCCTCTCCCTGATACTGAGCAACAGGAGGAAACCACCCACAGCCTTGGGTGGACTTACTGCTGGGCTCTGCCCACCTCCACTGGCTGGCTCCGCCCGCCGCCCTAAGTCCAGGCACTGGAGACAAGAACTTCCACACCATGTGCCCTTTTTTGCGGCCCCCTGCGTGACCCTGAAGGCCAGCCCTCACCAGCAGACCTATAACCTGGGTGCTGGGTCCCGCCTGGTATAGACCTGAGGCCCTGGACCAGTCCCCACTCTTCCCACTGTCAGACCATTGTCCTAAGGATGGGGACCAAGTGACAAGCGGGCACCATCAGCCCCAGAGTGGGTGTAGGAAAGGCAGGCTCTGGAACCAGGCAGGACAGCGCCAGGCGCTGTGTCAAGGACCCTACATGTATCATCCCCCTTCATCCTCACAGCCCCTGGCCAGGTGACTGTCATAGCTTGCCCACATCTCACGTTCCGGGAGAAGCCAAGGACGGAGTCCTTTTCCACTGGGTCATACCCCTCCGCCTCTCCCAGGACGGCTGTGGCCAACACCTTCAGGTGGGTGGGAAGAGGCTGCAGAAAGGAAAGGTGGCATCACCAAGATGCCTGTGTGTGAGGATTCCTGTGGGTGCGCCAGGGCTCTCTGCTCTGTGTCGGTATAATTAACAACATGAGCCCTTGGCCTGCCTGCATGTTTCTGTGACTGTGAAACATGAAGATTTCATTTCACAGGTGACCTGTGGATCTTCTCACATCATTATTTTTCTTTCATTTTCTTTTTAAAATATATTTTATTGATTTTTTTTTTTTTTTTTTACAGAGAGGAAGGGAGAGAGATAGAGAGTCAGAAACATCAATGAGAGAGAAACATCGATCAGCTGCCTCTTGCATGCCCCCTACTGGGGATGTGCCCGCAACCAAGGTACATGCCCTTGACCGGAATCGAATTCGTTTTAATTTACCTTTCAGTAGGCAGTCTCATGCTCTATCCACTGAGCCAAACCGGTTTCAGCTCTTCTCACATCATTTAAAAGTTGCAGTGGGTGTTTTGTGTGTATCTAAGTATATCTTTAAATTAAATGGGGGGGGGGGCAGTGACACTGACACTTTACTTTCTCAAAATCCCAGGAACTAACAAGCTCTCCAGGCCCACCCTGAGATCTCCTTTGGGGCTGATGGGGAGAGGAGGAGAAGATGTGGAGAGGGGAAACATTCTAGAAAAGTTAGTACTTAGGTGAAAGGCGCAAGTAAGGTATTCTTAAGAGTCTTGCTGCTCCCTCCAGCCTGCCCAACGCTGAGTCTCTGAATTTGCTCACGTCCATGTCAGAAGGCCTCTGCACGGCTAACAGCAAACATTACCACTGAAGCCAGGCAGCCAGATGAAGAGTAGGGCAGCCAGCTCTTGTGAGCTGTCACCATTTGTTGGTGCCTCACTGTTTTCTAGTCATTTCTTCTTTCTCCATGTGCTTGAATCCCACAAGTTGAACATTTATTTGAATGCCAGGAGCCATTCTGTCTGCTACACAACATTATGTCTCACTCATTATTTTCAGTCTTAAAGTATTCTTTGAGACAAAGTTTCAAAGCTTGATGTTAATTCACCACCTTGCTGTGGCTGTATCTTGTCAAACATAAACTCTGTTGCAGCTTCAGATACAGGTTAAATGACAGGTATGTTAGCCATAGGGACTGACTGACCTTTGTCCCTCTAAGGAGTATAGACCTGTATCTGTGCAAGCTGGGTGGGTTTTAACTCAGGAGGGCAGGAGAGCAAGTAGATCTCTTGGATACGTGTGTGTGTGTGTGTGTGTGTGTGTGTGTGTGTGTATGCACATACCTATTTCATAGGGTGTTGCCATATAAGGACTTCCTCCTCCATGCCCTGCCCTTCCTGAACTTGTGAAAAAGCCCTGCCCTAAAATGGGCCTTATTAAGGTCAAGAGCCTGGATTGTGGGATCAGAAAGACCTAGATTTCAGTCTCTACCTGATAGGCAAGTTACTCAGCCTCTCCAAACATCGGTTTCCCCCTCTGTAAAATGGGGATTAGCAATAGTACCACAAGGGGCTATGAAGACAAATAACACATGAAAAGTATTCCTGATAGTCATTCAATAAATGGTAACTACTATTTTGATTACCATCTGATTGGATTATGTGGTATAAGAACACTGCTAAATAACGTGCCTCAGTGCTGTGTAAAATGTAAACCCATAGGCATTTGTAAGCCAATTAATATTGTTGTCATTGTTATCACATTAATGCAACTGTCTAAGGAGATGTTTTTAAATTTTATCTTCAAGGTGTGTGTGTGTGTGTGTGTGTGTGTGTGTGTGTTTGCTTGCTTGTTAGTTTTGGGTAGATTCGTTTTAATTTACCTCTTTTCACCCTCATCATCTTCCAGCTCAAGGCATGAAGATGGGGATTTTAAATCTAATGCTTTCACCACTCTTTCCTCCAGCTCTAGGAAAAGTTGTAAAAAGCAGAGAACCCCTTGCCCAATTGACCTGGTAACCTGGAGATTGGCCACTTTCATGCCACTTCAAATAGAAGAAGAGAGTGTAACTCCCTTACCCCACCTACACACACACACACACACACACACACACACACACACACACACATTTTTCCCTTCAAGGTAGCAGGAGGCACAGGAGGTACTCACCTGATTTCTCTTCCATTTTTGCCCATCTCACCAGTCACAAATTGGCAGAGGAGTGAGGACATCTCCAAGGACCACTTACTCTTTACCCCTTTTAAGAGACTTTTCCAAGATCTCCTCAGCACCAGCAGCTCTCTCATCTAGCGCCACCATGCATAGGAGGGCTAAGGGGGTTGAGATCTGTCTTGATCTGCATTTTCTGTTTTTCAGGAAGCACAGGATAATGCTTCGGTGTCATTCTGCTGCCTGCAGTGCCTCTGCCCTTCTCCTGTTTTATGGTTCTTTCTATGATTAGGAGAGAAGCAGAGTTTATGGAACACTGGATTCATTCCAGAGACCCAACTTGGCAGTCTGTTCTTTGAAACCCTAGAGCTTGGTCTATTAACTCCGCAGTGATTGAAAGTCTGTCCAAAGATGCAACAAGCGAGTAAACATTAGCAATGTCAGCTTTTCCCCTTTCTGGCTTGTAAAAACAAGGTAGTCTATCCAGCTAAAAGCAGACAGCTAGCTGGTCCAGGGCAACCAAGCTGACGAGGCATCCTTGCTACTGGGTAGGTACTGCAAACAAGCATTTCCTTGTTATGGAGTGCAGTTGTAGTAGCAGAACTTGAAGACAATAAAGGAAGTGGAAAACAGCAGGCTCCTAACATTTCATCCCCTAGGTCCTAAGCTTGGTCCACATGAACAAAGCAGCAAGGAGTGCGTAGGACAGATTGGTGGCCAGGAGGAGGGAAGGTGTTTCCAAAGTCAGACACCACTTGAGCAAAGGCACAAATAAACAGGGGGGTGAATGGGACGGAGACAATATGCTAGGGAGTACTGGGAAATGAAGTTAGATGAGTGGAGGAAGGGTCACTTATAAGTGGGTCTTAGTAACTTGGTCCTGATGGTGATGAGAGAATCCCCCTGGGCTTACTATTGAGCAGAGATGTGACCAACTGGGAACTGGGTTTGCAGAAGCCACATTTGACTGACATGAAGTGCAGGAATCACCCAGCTCCCAGGGTGTGGGCACAACATCAGAGGGGATGGCAGTGCTAAGCGCTAAGGCAAGGCAGAGAGGAAGAACGCAAGTGCCATTTCAGAAGAACAAACTGAAGTTGATGACAGATTGTATAAAAACAGTGAAAGGAGACTGCTGTGTTAACAGGGGTGAGGGCAGGGAAATGCAGGAGACCCACTCCCAGTCCCTCCTTCCATCAGGAAATTCGTGACGTCTGCCTTAAAGCTACTTTCCCCCTGTAGACAGTAGATCATGCCAGAGCATTAGTTCTGGGGATGGTGAGGGTCTGGAGTTTGTTGATTCTCATCGTTAGGTTCCTGGAGGAGGCTGTACAGTGACCGTTGTCAACTGACAGAAGGGCGGTTAATGAACGGACCAGCTGAGGGCAGGAACCTCCTGGGGATGACATACCGCATGGCTGTTAGTCCCAGTCCCATGTTTTATTCCTGTTTGTGGACATATTCAGGGGGCTCTGCCTTGTCCACACAGTGGGCTGTAGCTGCTTTGAGGGTCAGGACCTTGTCTTGTGCTTTCATGTTCCCGAGATTTTTATGGGCATAATAAATAAATGAGATCTTGACAAGCCTCCTGAGAACTCTGCACTATAAGGCCAGATAAACAGCCAGAAACCTGTCCAGTGAAGCGGAACTGCCAACGCTTCCCTTCCATGTTTGGTTTTGCTTTGTTGCTTTGAGATTCCTTGCAACTGTCTAGGACACTTTTTGGAAAGCAACGGGGAGCCAACAGAGATAAGGACACAGTCCACCCTGTCCACCAGCGCTTGAGATCAGGTGGGAGGAGAGGATATATACTGATTACTACAAGCTAAGCTACTGCATGAAGACTTCTGATCTCCTTGCCTGGGATTACACCTCAGCCTCATCTCTGTTTATAGTCTCTTTTGACACCAGCCACTTCCCATTGTGTGCTTTATGGTTATTTCTGAATATGTCTCATCTCTTGTCCTGATCTATTCTAAGGCCAAGGTCTGGGTCTTTTTCACCTCTCACCAGCCCTACTCATGTGCCCTAAACACAGTGATAGGTTGCTAGCTGGATGGGTAGGTAGATATACAGATGCTGTTGTAGGTTGGTTCCCCAGGAAGCAGGCTCTGAGATGCAGGTTAAGATGTAGTAGGTTTATCTAAGACTGCTCTTGGGATTAATACCTGGGGAAGAAAAGAGAAATAGAGGGACGCTTGATTGTAACACAGACTCAACAAAGCATCATGTTCTGGAGCTGGGATAGTCCTTCAAACTGTTCTGAGTTGCGGTGAGGGGCCAGGCCTTTATATATAACTGGAGGCCCAGTACACGAATTTGTGCACAGGTGGGGTCCCTTGGGGTGGCTGGCAGGGATCAGGCCCCAGCTCATTCCCTCAAGCTCACAGCCAGCCTTGAAGCCCTGAAGCCCTGAAGCCCCACCTGGCACCCCACCATGGCCTGGTGCCACCCCCTCACCTGTTCCCGCCGTGGTCCCGCTCTGGTTGGGGGCCCATCAGGGCTGGCAGCACCTCCACTGCCACCCACTACCAGCGCAGCATCGCAGATGCCTGCCATGTTCTACACCGCCCCTTGGTGGTCAACGCATGTTTGAACAATTTGTATATTAGGCTTTTATTATACTTCTCTAAGGGCCAGCTGAAGGCAACACTCCCAGCAGCTTGTAGAGTGTTTGGGCTCTGCAAGGCCAGGAGGCATCAACAATAACTAGTGTATGATGTGGAGCATGGGGCATGGTGTCTGGAGTTCTGGTGGAAAGACTTCATGGAAGGATGGGCCTTGAGGGTGGGGCCCCCTGAGAGGCCACCTGGGAGAAGAGGGCTGTCTTCCTCAAAACATAAAACTGGGTGCTGTGGTGGTGGCTGTAGCCAACATGTAAGTTTCTAGAGGTGGTGAGAGAATGTAAACATAAAGCTCTATTTCCTGTTATATTTCTCTTTTAAAATATGGCACCTGCTTTTTTATTTGTCAGCAAAACCAAATTATAGTCACATTTCCCATTAGCACTTTCTCTAACTGGTTATTTTCCTCCAGAGTTACCTTTGGCTCCCACTTGAATTCACATGTAAATCTCTAGGAAAAAAACAACAACAACACACCACTATATACATAATTTTGTTGTGTATTTTAGTCACTTGGCTTCCAACCCTTTATGTAAAATGCCTGTGTAGGTGGGTGTTTGGGCTATATTTTGTACAAGTATAGAAATAAAGAAGAAAGAAGAATTTTTTTAAGTTTCCCCTAGCAACCCAATCCAAGAAAACGTATCAAAAGGGTGACTGCCCTTTGCCCCACATATATTAAGGCATGCCAAAAATACACATTATTTTTTTATACATCAAAAATACTCTTTTTGGGCTACTGCATAGCACAAATTCTGAGGCTGCCTTAGAACAGTCTTCCCGTTCATATTGGGTTTCCTAAACATTACTGCTTGGGAATAAATTTGAGGCTGTTCATGGAAAATCTAGTGTGCAGTATATAAAAAATGGCAGGCTTGGCGGCACAGAAAGTGCTAGACACACCCTAATAGAAACCAGTATTTTGTAACTCAGCTCTTCAGGAGAAAAACAAAGGACACACATTGGCAATGTCCAAGTATTGGCTTCAACTGTTGAAATGCCACAGGAGCAGCCACCGGCTTCCAGGTTCTCTACTCAGAAGTCAAATATGCTTTCTTTCTGCGAAACCGTTCTAGCCCTGAAAGGCAGCATTCTGGTGATACATAGCTTTCTGGCGACTCCCAGCTTCTTTTTTATAGTAGAGGCATCTGATTTCATGTGCAGGAGGGAATTCTGTGAAGGACTGTTCTGGTGAGCATGCACGCCCCACATTCCTGATTTGGGGCCTGTGGTTATGCTGAAAAGATTAACTGATCTTTCAGTGTAAAATACGGGAGATGGGTGATGGAGGCCTCTTTCTGACCACATTGGAGTCTGGTTCCTTGGTTTCACAATGAGAAATACACGAGAGAGACTGGGGTTGGGGTTACAGGGTAAGAGAACCTTGGGTATAAGAAGTTGTGGTTAATATCAAACAAGATGAAAAGCTATAAGGATAGTCTTTGCCAGCCAGAGTTCAGCTCCAGAGGGCTAGTACTGAGTATAAAATAATAGTGGTGTTTTGAATTTGTACTTATTCTTTTATATTAATTAAGCATGTACAACCGAAATCAGTTTGGCTCAGGGATGGAGCATCGGCCTGCGGACTGAAAGGTCCTGGTTGCGATTCCAGTCAAGGGCATGTACCTTGGCTGAGGGCACATTCCCGGTGGGGGGTGTACAGGGGGCAGCTGATCAATGTTTCTCTCTCATCAGTGTTTCTGACTTTCTATCCCTCTCCCTTCCTCTCTGTAAAAAATCAATAAAAATATATTTTTTAAGAAGATAAGCATGTACAGTGTATTTGAGATTAAGTAAACCCTTATACTGGCTTTCTGGGCTAGATACTATAAATGGCCCCATTCTATAGACCAGAAAAATTAAGGTACAGAGAGGTTAAGTAACTTGCTCAAGGATGTGCAGCCTGTCGGTGGATATGAAACCAGTCTAACTCCAAAAATGGTGTTCTTGTACCAGGTAGACTATGTAGTTAGGTCATTGGATGCCACCAAGCTTCTTTGTATCTCCTACCAACTCCCATGAGACCAGAACCCTGACCATTAGGTTCTTTCATTAGGTTCCTTCTGTTTGGTTAGGATCCTATTTTAAGCTGCAGACATTACTTGCATTGACCCAGTAACACATGGGCAAGAATGGTTGGCACTGGCTCTGGAACAGGGGCTGGTGAGGGGTATCTTGGAAGGGAAGATGGGGAGAGCAGCATAAAGCTGCTGCCATGGAGAGAAAGATCTGGGAGGACCCTGCAGCCACTCTTATCTCCAGCCTGAGGAGGACCTGGTGGATGGTGAATGTGGCAAACACTGAGGGGAGAGAAGGGTTGAAAAGCAGTCAAGAAAGGTGCTGAAGACAAACCAACATTCTCTTTGCCAGAGTGCACCTTAGCTGGGTCCTAGCCGCTTTTCCCCACTCCAGCATTTAGAATCTTTGCAGATATAACACCCCAGGGCATGGTAACCAGTTGGATTCAAGAGGGAGAAGAAAAACTCAAAGATGAGACTGCAGCACAGTGACAGGAACTTGAGATTCAGAGCTATACAACTTGGGTTTGGGTTTTCAGTGCTATCTTTCTCTCTCTCTCTTTTTTTTTAAATACATTTTATTGATTTTTCACAGAGAGGAAGGGAGAGGGATAGAAAGTCAGAAACATCGATGAGAGAGAAAAATCCATCAGCTGCTTCCTGCACACCTCCCACTGGGGATGTCCCCGCAACCAAGGTACATGGCCTTGACTGGAATCGAACCCGGGACCCTTCATCCACAAGCAGACACTCTAGCCACTGAGCCAAACCGGTTTTGGCTCAGTGCTATCTCTTAATTACTGCTTTTTAGTAACATTATTTTCTGACCAAAAGAATGCAAGCTCTTGGTAGAATAAGTGAAAACAATACAACACAACAATCCGATAGAGCCCTAAGAATAGATGTGCTTTTCCAAAGGAATGAGTGTAGTTCCAAAGCAGTTATGAAAAGATGCAAGAGAGTTTTATTTTGGAAAGAAGGGGGCTTTATAAGAGAACTATATGCCTGGTGCACAAAATTCATGCACAGGTAGGATTTCTAGGCTTGGCCGGCGATCCAGGCCAATCTGTGGGGCTATCAAGGGGCCCCCACTGGCACCTGCCTTGGCCAGCCTGGGACCTGCCAGCTGGGGACAGCTCCTGTGTTGAGCATCTGCCCCCTGGTGGTCAGCGCATGACATAGCGACTGGTCGTTCCACCGTTGGGTCAATTTGCATATTAGGCTTTTATTATATAGGATTGGGGTCCCCCTTTCTGAAATGTTTACTTGGAGACACTAAAAACATCTGGCTATACTGCCAGGCAGTGTCAGAACCAGACCTGGAAGCCAGATCCTCTGGCTCCTCTACCCTTCTTCCAAAACATATTTAATTTTCTTAAAAGGAGCCGTTATTTTGGGTATCAGGATATCAAAAGCACCCTTACTCTATTTCCTTCCAACACTTTCCACCATATTCTTGCTGCCCCTTTACTCTGTTTCCTCTTCTGAGGCTTCTCCCTCCTGGGCACATCTGCCCAGAGGTTAGGCCACCACAGGCCCATGCCAGGCTCTTCCCTTTGCCCCACCCAAACCTGTCTCTCAGCCGGAATTGCCCTACATGAAGCACTCAGAAGATATTTACTCTTTTTTTCTTTAATACCCAAGAGATATGTGTTAGGTTTTACAGATGCCCAGTAACTATTAATTGCAAAGGTTAACTTACTTTTACTTTAATAGCTATCAGGCATCAAGAATAGGTTTATTGGCCTCTAATTCTCCAATCACATTTTATCTTTGTTTAAATTGATTTTTTTATTTTTGTAAGGAAATTTGTTCATATGTCAACCTCTTTATGCTTAGAATTTAATTGCATAATTTTGCGATTCGGTCTCAGCCGAACAAGACAGGCAGGACTAAGTTAATACAGAGTCCGCTTTTAAAGAGCACAGAGTTGTGTCCAATGGAAATTAAACCGGAATTTTCTTGCATTTTTTTCCTGTTGGTCTCTCTGTATATAATCCTGGTTTACCTGGTCCTCCGTTGCTCCTGCGGCATCCCTCATTATTTTCCCTAAGTCCATGCTCTTGGCCTTGTTCTTGTCTGTCAATATACCTTTATTTGGAAGAGATCACCAGTCTTACAGCACAAAACCAAAGATTCCCAAAGCTGTGGCCTAGCCCAGTTCTCTCTCCAGAGCAAGAATCCTGCATTTCAGAGGCCTCTGGGCCCCTCCTTACTGTCTAGGAAACACCTCAGCTCAGCATCTCTGTACCTAGATCAGTGTCTCTCCTTCACCTTTTTCCAGCTCTTCAGGTGGCCTCAACAGCCACCAAGTTACCCAGCTGTGAAGTCATGAGAACAATGAAATATCCTATACACATGATCTTGTGGCACAAACAGGACATGGAGAAAGCAGGTATTCTTATTCCCAGCTTACAGATGAAGAAACAGATTCAGAAATATTAAATTACCAAATCTATAAGAAATGGATAAATGTCCATAAGTATATAACCTTCCAAGGCTGAGCCAGGAAGAAATACAAAAGCAGAAAGTAAGTGATGGATTTTTACTATTTAAAACTCCCCCCTTAAAGGGGACAGGAACAAACATAAACATCCAGCCTAAAGAATCTCAATGTTCAGTGAGAGGAGGTCTAAGGTGGCAGCGGCATGGGAAATGGGAACTCTCCCCTTCCTGAGCTTCCCCCTCCCCTGAGCAGACCAAATAGAGAGCAATTACTCCTTGGACACCTGAGGGCTGAATGAACAGCTTCTGACAACAAGCAAGCGAAGAGACTGAGACTCAACGAGGAAAGCTAGGAGGCCCCCGGGAGCCCTCAGGGAGCTGAGGGAGCCCAGGAGCCCAGGAGCCCAGGAGCACCATTATGCACGTTCCCTCCACTTCTATTCAGTGCTTTGGCCTACCTGCAAATCACCACTACCCCGCAGCTACGTTGGCTGGAGCCTTTTCCCTCTGGAGCAAGCAGGAACAATGGTGCTTCACTGCTAAGCCTGGCCTCAGTGTCCAGAGCCGTCCAACCTGCAGGCCAGTGCCACAGGGGTTGGAAGTGCCTACCCAGCTCTAAGCAGCTTCTCAAACCACCTGGCACATATTGCCTATGCTCTGGTTACCTCGACACTCTACCACTTTCAGTCTAACAAACCAGGAGAGACTGTATAAAGAAGGCTGGGGAGCCACAGGAGCTCTTTAAGGACTGCGGGAACTCTTTGAGATTGAAGGGGCTTGTCAGGACCTTTGTTTATGTCTCCCTTTGCCTCATAGAGTGGGAGGGGTTCTAGCCAGGAGCCCTGGCCTACCAACAAGGTCACTGCATTGGGTTTTCAGACTCATTTCAGAGTCCATTTTGGCCCCAAACAAAGGGAGCAAGCAGGATCAATAAGGCATTGCTGTATGCGCCTGGCCCCTCTACCCAGAGCCACTCTGGCTCAGGAGGCCAGTACCCCTGAGGCCTGAGGCACCCATTCGGTTCCTACCAGCCTGCCAAACCATCCAACACACACAGCTTACACAGAGGCCACTTCTACAAAAGGCCAAAATAGCTAGAGATAGCTATTTTTGCCTAATTCATATAAACAAACACAGAAAGTCAAACAAAATGAAGACATAAAATATCTCTCAAATGAAAGAACAAGAAAATTACCTGGGGGGGGGGGGGAGAGGAAAGGGAAATGGAGGTAACTAATTTACCTGATAATTTAAATAAATGGTCATAAGGATGCTGACCAAACTTGAGGATGGAGCAAAGGAACTTGGGGAGAACTTCAACAAAGAGTTGGTAAGTGTAATAAAGAACCAAGCAGACCTGCAGAATGCAATAACTGAAATGAAAAACACGTTAGAAAGAACCAACAGCAAATTGGAAATTCATTAGAACAGATCAGAGACTTGGAAGACAGACTAGTGGAAATCAACCAATCAGAATAGCACAAAGAAAAAAAGGATTAAAAAACACACACACAAATAAAAGAAACCAGGATAGTTTCCTCTGGGAATAACATCAAGTACTCAAACATTTGCATTACAAGGATCCCAGACAGAGAAGAAAGAGAAAAAGGAACAGGAACTTCATTTAAAGAAATAATAGCTGATTGAATAGTGACTTTGGGCATGTTTTCATATGTCTCTTGGCTTTTTTTATGTCCTCTTTTGTAAAATGTCTATTTAGGTCTTTTGCCCATTTTTTAAAAATATATTTTATTGATTTCAGGGAGAAAAAGAGAGGGAGAGAGAGATAGAAATATCAATGATGAGAGAGAAATCATTGATCACCTGTCTCCTGCACGCCCCCTACTGGGAATGGAGCCTGCAACCCAAGCACATGCTCTTGGCTGGAATCAAACCTGAGACCCTTCAGTCAGCAGGCTGATGCTATCTATTGAGCCAAACCAGCGAGGGCTGCCCATTTTTTTTATCGGATTTTTTATCCTCCTTTTCTTAAGTTGTATGACAGTGAGGTGCCATCTCACACCTGTCAGAATGGCTATCGTCAATAAATCAACAAACGAGAAGTGCTGGTGAGGATGCAGAGAAAAAGGAACCCTCCTGTACTGCTAGTGGAAATGCAGACTGGTGCAGTCACTGTGGGAAACACTATGGAATTTCCTACAAAATTGAAAATGGAACTCCCATTTGACCCAGTGATCCCACTTCTAGGAATATATCCCAAGAAACCAGAAACACTAATCAGAAAGGATATATGCACCCCTATGTTCATAGCAGCACAATTTACAATAGCTAAGATTTGGAAACAACCTAAGTGCCCATCAGCAGAAGAGTGGATTATAAAACTGTGGTACATCTGCACAATGGAATACTACGCTGCTATGAAAAAGAAATAATCCTACCATTTGCAACAGCATGGAAGGACCTGGAGAGCATTATGTTAAGCAAAATAAGCCAGTTGGAGAAAGATAAATATCACATGATCTCACTCATTTGTGGGATATAATGAACAATATAAACTGATGAACTAAAATAGATACAGAGACATAGAAGCATTGAACAGACCATCCAACCTCAGGGGAAGAGAGAGGGCAGGGACAGGGACAGGTGAGAGAACAACCAAAGGACTTGTATGCATGCATACAAGCATAACCCATGGACACAGTCAGTCGGAGGATAAGGGCATGTGCTGGGGGGTTGAGAATGATGGGGGAAAGGTCAATGGGGGAAAAAGGATTCATATATAATACTTTAAACAATAAAGAATTTTTAAAAAATAAAGGAAGAAAGAATGGCTGAAAACTTCCTCAACCTGGGAAAGGAAACAGAAGGATAGAGTTCCAAACAAGACAAACCCAAAGAGCTCCACGCCAAGATTTATTATAATGAAAATGGCAAAATTTAAAGCAAGGATGAAATGAGATTAAAAAAAAATAACAAAAAATAAATAAAATTGACAAGTCTTCAACCAAACTTACCAAGAAACAAGGAGAAAGAATCTAAATAAAATTATAAATGAAAGGAGTTACAATCAACACCACAGAAATACAAAGAATTATTTGTAATATTTGACAATCTAGAAGAAATGGATAAATTTCTAGAATTATATAATCTTGCAAGACCGAGCAGGAAGAAATACAAAGCCTAACCAGATCTATTACCAACAATGAAGTAGAATCAGTAGACCAAAAACGTCCAACAAATGAAAGTCCAGAACCAGACTGCTTGACAGATGAATTCTGCCATTCAAAGAAGAATTAATACCTATGCTTCTTATACTACTACAAAAAATTCAAGAAGGAATGCTCCCAAACTCATCCTATGATGCCAGCATTACTCCAATACCACAACCAGACAAAGACATTACACAAAAAGAAAATTGCAGGCATATATTCTTAATGGACATAGATGCAGAAATTTGCAACAAAATATTAGCAAACTGGATTCAGCAGTACAGTAAAAGGATTATATACTATCATCAAGTGGGATCCATTTTTGTATCGCACAAGGATGTTTCAATATTCATAAGTCAATCAACATGATACATTAACAAAATAAAGGCTAAAAACCATATGATCATCTCAATAGATTCAGAAAAAGCATTTGATAAAGTTCAAAGTCATTTTATGATTCAAAACTCTCAACAAAGCCAGTACATAAGGAACATATCTCAAGATACCGAAGGCTATGAGAAACCCAGCATACAGGTGAGAAGCTGAAAGCCTCTCCTGTAAGACCAGGAACAAGACAAGGATGCCTACTGTCACCACTTCTATTCAGCATGGTACCGGAAGTCCCGCCACAGCAAATGAGAAAAGGAGAGAAGAGGCATTCAAACTGGAAAGAAAGAAAGTACGGGGCTCATTCTTTGCAGATATAGATATAGACATAGATATAGATATAGATATACAGATACACACACACACACACACACACACACACACCTCTAGAGGCTACACATACACGCACAACTATCAGAACTAATAACTCAGAACTAATAACTCAGGAGGTCAGTGATGGGCCAAGGCTCATGGGTGGGTGAAGAAGTCAGGTTCCAGCCATCCTTGGGCTTTTGTTTGTTTCATTTTTGTTAAAAAACAAACTTCTTTACATGTAAATAGCTCTGTCAAATGGCCAAACCCAATGAGAGGAGCTGAAGTCTAAGCAAAGACAAGTGAAGGCTGCAGGTAATAGGGGCTGAGACTGTCATACGGGCAGGAGGGAGAGTAGGCAAGGATTAAGCACAGCTGTCAGGTGATCTGGTGGTCGGGTCACATGGCAGGGAAGCCAGAAGGGCAGAGAGCTGGAGGACAGGACCATTCTCTCGAGAGTCACTGGCCTGCAGCGGGTCTGCCGCTCATGGCTGTGCTAGCCTTCTTGGGGCTCTCCACCCGGAAGGTAGCTGTTCTTAACCTTAAAGAGGCTGAAACCTAGAAATACTGGCTCCAAAGCAAGGGGCCTAATGACCTCTCACCTCAGAAGCAAGTCCTGACTTCTCCACTTCCGCCCTGTCTCCCTAGCCCCAGATCTCTGCCAGTTGGAGAAAGATAAATATCACATGATCTCATTCATTTGTGGGATATAATGAACAACATAAACTGACGAACAAAAATAGATACAGAGACAGAAGCATTGATGCTCCCTTTCTTTGCAGCCCCTTGGACCGGGTACTCCTCTCCATTTACTCTGCCTCTAGCCCCCACTCACCCACAAGCCCACCTGGGAAATAGAGATACTAAGGCAGTGAAAACGCTGAGGCCTGTGGCCATGACTGGAGACTAGTCATGAAGCAAACATCTTAAAAGCTTTCAGAGAAAAAAACAGGCCTTTAGGAATGTTATTAGTTTTCTAGCAACACCAAGAGCTAAACAACAAGTGGCACAGTGCCTTCGAATTCTCCAAGTGAATGATTTCTGACCGAGTTCTGAATCCAATCAAAGCATCAATCAAGTGTGCAGGAGGAATAAAGTCATTGTAAGACATGTTAGGACTCAACATGTTCCAGTCCTTAGGAGTCGGCCAGCGGAGGCTCCCCCAGGCCCAGTCCAGCCTGTTACCTATATTTTATAGCCCACAAACTAAGAGCATTTGTACTTTTTTTAATGGTTACATTTTAAATATTCTATAATAATAAAAGCGTACTATGCTAATTAGACTGGACGTCCTTCTGGACAACCTTCCGGATGAAGCTGGGGCTGCAAGGGAAGCCCGGGTCCCAGGAGCCGGAGGGAAGCTGGTGCTGGCATCCAGGGGAAGGAAGACCTACTCTTGCATGAATTTCATGCATGGGGCCTCTAAAAGTTATATAAATGCCTTAATCTGTTTTGCTTTTGGCCCTTTATTCTCTAGCCCAGTGGTCGGCAAATCACAGCTCGCAAGCCACATGCGGCCCTTTGGCCCCTTAAGTGTGGCTCTTCCACAAAATACCACGGCCTGGGCGATTCTATTTTGAAGAAGTGGTGCTAGAAGAAGTTTAGGTTTAAAAAGTTTGGCTCTCCAAAGCAATTTTAATCGTCGTACTGTTGATATTTGGCTCTGTTGACAAGTGAATGAGTTTGCCAACCACCACTTTAGCCCTTCAAGGTGGTTTTCTGGCACCTGTGCTAGCCAAAATGGCCCACTGAAATGGGGAATAAGTGAAGAAGGAGGAAGCCATGAGGGCCAAGACACAGGAGCGGAAGGACAAGTGTGCAGGGAGAGCTGGGAGGACAGCCCGGAGCAGGCTGAGGAGGAAGCACACACAGACGCGAGCAGGACAGGGTGCTCCCACGGGAGTCTCCAAGAAAGAAAGGTGAAGTAGACCATTAGTTGATGACTTTGAAATTATTGAGAAAAACTTTATATTCTCCTAAGGGGGTGAATTTGTGACAGATAGAAAGCTAACCAAAATAAGGCAGTGTTTAACTCTGGGAAAACAAGATGAATATCACAGGAAGTGCAGTCATGGAAGTGATGGAACATCCATGACTCAGCTATGAATGCTATCTAAATCACAGGAAGTTTTGATGTAAAATAGAACCAAATGGGAAAGTAGAAACAAATGGAGAAGAGATTTAAATCCTCACCTTTCATAATAGGAAGTTAAAAGCAAGTAAAATCAGGAACTAACAGTATCAGTATGTAATCCTATCTAATCAAGAGGGAATATGCTAACTGACCATCACTCCATCACAAAGATGGCTGCACCCATAGCTGAGGCCAAGTTCCCTTAAGGAGCCTTAATGAGCAATCAGGAGGGACCTGAAGCTATGCTCTCTCCCGCCCTCGTGGGACCTGACAGGGGACCTCAGGCTATGCCCCCAACCCAGCAGGGCTTGGCAGGGGACTTCAAGGTGCACTTCCCATCTTGGTGCTGGGATAGGGAACCTTAGGCTGCTCCCCCCGCCCTAGCACTAGGCTGGGGGACCTCAGGCTGCACCCCCAACCAGGTGGGGCTTGACAGGGGACTTCAGGCCATGCCCCCCACCCTAGCACTGGGTCAGGGCACGTGAGGCTGCAGTCCCGTGCCTGGCTGGGCTTAACAGGCGATCTCAGGCCGTGACCCCCACCCAGTGGGGCTTGACAGAGGACCTACGGCACACACACACACCCCTCCCGTTCTGGGCTGGGGAACCTCAGGCCATTCCCCCCATCCTGGCCCCAGGCCAGGGTTACCTGAGGCTATGCCCCCTGCCTTGCAGGGCTTGACAAGGGTGGGACTGGCCTGGTCTGGATCTAGCCCAAGGGGAAGCGGCAGGGTATGGGTCTCATGCGATTTTGAGGTGCAGGTGGGTGGGCGGGGACTTGACTCTGGGTCCTGTGGTGAGCCCCAGACTCTGACAGGAAGAAGGTTTTCATATATAGTTTACTAATAATTTTCTTTCATCTCTGACATTTTTATTATAGAGAAAAGGCAAATAGCAATGTTAAATTATTTCCTCTAATTAATCCCCTTTTAATGTGAACGAATTTCATGCTCTAGGTCACTAGCTTAAATATAGAAAGGTAAATGTAGAAAAGTCAGTTCTTATGAAGGAGAAGCACCATCAAAGCCAGCTCTCAGCCCCGCGGAATACAGAATGGAAGCTGGAGTTGAGAGAGGAGTGAGGAGACCATTGTTGGGGTGAGAAATGAGGAGAATGTGTTCTCAGGTGGTGCCAGTGAGGCAGAGAAAGGCAGATGCATTTGAAGATACCAAGGAAGCTCAGTCGACAGTGTGATGCACCATTATATGTGGGAGGTGAGGGTGAAAAAGAAGGCAAGGATGGCCCCCAGGCCATCTGGACACACGGCAGGCAGCCAAGCCACTTATAATACAAGGAAGAGGGCTGCAAAGGGTTGGAGAAAGGAGATGTGTCACGTTTTGAACGTGTGAAGGGGGGTGGGCTGTGAGACACTAATAGAGAGGTCTGGTAAGCAGTAATATATGTGGGGATGGGCCTCAGGAGAGACTCCTGGGCTGGGGACACAGCAGGAAGGGATCAGCACCTGGACAAGGGGTGCCATCTCACTCGGGAAGAGTATGTGGCAGGAGAGAAGAGAGCCCTGAGTGAACTCAGGGGAACGTCACACTTCAGGCATGGACAGAGGCACAGGAGCCCTGGAGAGGCTGAGAAGGACCAAGGGGTGGGGTGGTCAGGAAAGCAGAGACCAACTGAGGTCAGGTAAGCCCTGGGCTGGGGGGTATGTCAGGGTGCACCGGCCTTACAGAGCTGTTTGTATGCTGCAGAATAGTTAGCATATCTGACCCCACCCACTAATAGCCTATAGAACCCTCTACTCACATCCTGTGACAACAAAAATGTTCTTCCATGTGTCCAAACACTCCTCAGGGACAACTAGAGGCCACTGGATGAAGTTGGTGAGAGCAGTTGCCATTGAGTTGGGGGTGAAGCCAGGGAAGGAGACCACAACTCCTCGGGCCCCCTACCCCTTACCCTCTCCCCTGGCCATCCTTCCTCAGGCCTCTCCTCTCAGTAACCCTGTCCTGTCCCCCATGATATCACCTCCTGAACTAACCATTCACTGTTGGTTTTCTAAGGTTTAAATGTATTATTGAGCTTCTACTATGTGCCAGGGATTCCACAATAGATACGGCGGTCCAAGCATCCCCATTCAGGGGAATAGGCCATGTGAGGGATCAAGGAAGGGAGGAGGGGCACTTGGATCTGGAGAGGGGATGCACAGAGACTGGAGAAAGGTGAGGCACTTTCACTTTGGGGCAAAGGGGTGGAAAGAGAGGGATGTGAGGCCCTTGGGTTTTGGACACGACTCCTGTGCCAAGACGGTCCGCTGGGGCTGGCAGTCTGCAGTGTGGTCTGTGGGTCCTGAGACCAGCCCAGGAAGACCTGGGGAGTCTGCTGACCCTTGCTCTGTGGCAAGTACAGGCTGACGTCTCACAGAGCAGTCGAGGCCCCATGAAATCAGGGAGGGAGAGGCATTTTGGAGGAAGGTACAGAAAGGGAAAGCTGGAGGCTCCAAGGCCAGTGACCGAGGAGTTTCAGAGGGAGAGAAAGGCAGGAGCCATGTCTCCGCAGGAGCACCACAGTGGCAGAGCCGGAAGCCAGCTACGTGGATGGAGAGGAGCCCGAGACAGGAGGGAACACTAATAAGCTGTTGGCTTACATCTCATATATGCCAAGGTTGTTTTCTTTATGGATTCAAAAACTCAATTTCTGACTCTGAAGAAGTTACTATTATACTGAGCCTATAAAAGAAATTAGAATCATCTAGCTCAGTTCCCTCGTTAAACAGACCGAGAAATCAGGAAGGTGAAAACTTGACCCCAAGGCGCACGCTGAGGGCACTGTGGGGCCAGGCTCTCACCTCCACACCCTGCTGCCGCCCCGAATGGCTGGAGACAGGACCGGGATCCGCTGTCCAGTTTTCTATGTGGGGTTTGCCCTGTATTTGGGGAGGGACTCCGTAGGCCCAGCGCTGGCATCCTAACTCCACAGGACAGACACTGCCAGCATCTCAGAGTGACCATATCCAGTGACTTGATCTGAAACTTTTTGGTGGCACTATCTCATATTACCACAAAATGTAATTTTATTTGGAGACTAGAGGCCTGGTGTACTGGAGGTAGCAGGGGGGGAGGGAGAGGGTATTCCTCAGCCCGGCCTGTGCCCTCTTGCAGTCCGGGAGCCCTCGGAGGATGTCTGATTCACATCCTTAGCAGTGCCACAGAGGCAGGAAACGCTCTCACCACCACCACTGTACTCCCCAGCTGTGAAGTGAGTGCTGTGAGCTGTGAGCCATGAGCCTGACTTTTGGCTGAGTGGCGCGCCCCCTGTGGGAGCACAATGACCACCAGGGGGCAGCTCCTGCATTGAGTGTCTGTCCCTTGGTGGTCAGTGAGCATCACAGCAACCAGGTGATTTGCATATTACTCTTTTATTATATAGAACTAAGGGCCCAGTGCACAAATTTGTGCACCTTGAAAGGTACTGTGGACTGTGAGGCTGTAGTGGGCATAGGGGCAGGTCTCAGCCCATCCTCCACACCCCCACCTGGCCTCTCCCACCATGGCTTCTGGCCCGCCTCTGAAAGCAGCCTCACTCCCACCACCGCCACTCCCATGCATTGATGGTGCCATCCCCACTTGCCCCCCTGATGGCACAGAACGATTGGGGCCAGCACCAGCAGTGGGTGTGAGCAGTGGCTACTGACCTCATCACCCTTCAGGAGCAGGGGGAGGTGGAAAAGCCCTCAGGGACTTTCAGAGCCAGCAGCCACCACTGGCACCCACGATGGCACCAAGCAGTTGGGGCCAGCGCTAGGAGCTGCCAACAGGTGCAAGCGCCGGGCGGGACTCCAGTGAGTAGGAGCAAAGAATTTTCAGTAACCACCAGAGGCTCATCCTGATGACAGCAACCAGCACCCCACCTTGGTCTGGCGCCTCCACTCACAGGATCCCCCATTCCACCACAGCCTGATGCCTGCCATGTTCCACACTCTGCCAGCTGCTGCCAAAGCTCGCCATGTTCCACATGTGCCCCCGGGTGGTCAGCACACATTATAGCGACTGGTTGTTGGGTTGTTCCACCATTCAGTCTTTTTACATATTAGGGTTTTATATATATAGTTATTTACTGCCTTTGAGGCAAGTATGGGGAAAGTGTAATTTAGAAAGGAAGCCTCAGAGAAAGATGCATGTCTGAGTAACCCCCAGGAAGGCAGGTCCCCACAGCTGGTTTGGCTGTTCGTGAGGAATGTGACTGGGACTCCTGGGCTCAAGGTGGTTCCGCCAGAGTAAGGTCCCCGCAGAGCATAGGAGCCCAACCTCAGAGTTTGCAGGTGCCCACCTCCCATCTGCAGGCTGGGCTAGATACTGACAGTGGCACCGTGGATATCCAAAATGAGGCTTGATTCATGTCTCAGATCTCCAACTCATGAACAATAAAACAATTATGACAGAATATACGTAACGGGTATTATAAGTGATATATTACATGTTCTTTTCCTGCTGCTTCACTTTCAAATTGACTGAAATCCAAAAATGTCATTGCACAAAATTGATATTCCACTAAAAGAGGTTGAGTAGAACATTGAGCGAGGCACGGTGCTGTCTGCCAAATCGTCTCCCATCCAGAAGAACCTTCTGGTTTCTTCTCCCTCGGGTATTCTGACCTCTCTAATAGAGCTAGCCGTTTATCTTTCTTTTTTTTTTTAAGGTTAATGCATTACTATCTTCATCTAACTCCAGCACTTTCCAAAAGCCTCCATTTTTAAGCTGAAATACACACTGTCTCAGGCCATATTTTATTTTCCAATGAAGACTAGAGTTTTTTCCATTTTGTTGCCTGCTTTTTAACATTTTAGGTTTTGCACCTAAACTGCACTCCAAAAATGAAGATTTCCGAAGACTGACATTTTTTTTGCATCGATCTTTTTACTGATTTCACATATTACCAAGCTGGTGTCCTCCCCCAGGTCTGAATTCAGCATCCCACTGCTATCTTTGTTAGCAGCCTGGTGGCCTAAGCCTGGATTTTTGGGCGCCTGCTGTGGTGAACAGTTTGAGCACTAACAGCAGAGAGAGAGGATCACCAGAGACACCAACGTGGCCTGTGCTATCTGGATCTCCAACAGCTCCTGAGTATTAAAATAGCTGGTGAGCGTGAATGAGGCGGCTCTGGGGGTGGCAGGAGGGGTGGGGGCTGCTGTCAGGGAGGGAGGGTTCCTGCAGGAATTGAGCACCGGGTGTGGCGGTGATGCATCTGGTGCCCCAGATGCTGCTTGTAGGAGTGCAGACAGGCAGCCCCACGGAGCGGGGAAGGAGGCTCCGTGTGAAAGACAACGGCTGGGCCTTGTGCTGAGTTCAGACGGCATTTGAGTGTCTTCGGTTCAGCCTGCACTCAATACATACCTCCTTCCAGGGAACACCCTGAACAGATAGAATCTGGGCCTTAAAGAACGAGGAAGGACATGCTAAATCGTGCCTTCAGTCATTCATTTAACACACATTTTTTTAACAACTTCTACATGGCAGACACTGCCCAAATTGTGAGCATACACCAGGCCTCTGAGCATCAGTGAAAGGGTGTTTGTAAATATTAAAGCATATGTGCCTGGGAGAATGTGAGGAAAAATACAGACATGCTAGCCATGATGCATGGTGGGATTGTGGGGGACTCATTTTTTTCCTTTAGCTCATCTGTCTTTTCTGACTTTCTCAGTGCTCATATAGCATTTTTTATAAGTAAATGATTGAAGAAAAAATATTTTGAGAAATAGCTCCTCAGTCTCTCCTCTCAAAATAAAACAAGAGAGTATTGAAAATTATGCCAATGATGGCGTTTATCACTTTATTCCTGAGAATGATCTCCCATTCAGACTGCTTTGTGGATGCTCTAAAGCCGCAGTTTGCCTCTCTGTTGACTAATGAGTTTGCCAACCTCTGACCTAGACTCTCAATAATTACAAGCTGTTGTTGTTCTTTGTGATTAAGCCCCTATCCCAGTGGTCAGCAAACTCATTAGTCAATAGAGCGGCAAATTGCGGCTCGAGAGCTGCATGTGGTTCATGAGCTGCAGTTTGCTGACCACTGCTCTAGAGAAAGAAAAGAAAAAGCTAGAGAGCTTAGAATAGTTGTTAAATCAAAAATTGAAACTTTTTGTTGTTTTGGGATTACTGCTCTTCTACAAACGAATAAACATTACTGAAATTGATTCTCCACTCTCAGATTACACACTACTCACAAGTGGTTTTGTAGACAAGTTTTACTAAACTTTCAGAAAACAGTTAATCTTCATCTTACACACTCTCAGAGAACAGAAAAAGAGAGCCACTCAATCCATTGTCTGAGGATAGTCTACTTGGACATCAAAATCAGACAAGGAGCCGAGACTGGTTTGGCCCAGTCTGGTTCGATTCGAGTCAAGGGCATGTACCTTGGCTGCAGCCACATTCTCAGTAGCAGGTGTGCAAGAGGCGGCTGATCGATGTTTATCTCTCATCGATGTTTCTGACTTTCTATCTCTCTCCCTTCCTCTCTGTAAAAAAAAAAAAAATCAATAAAATATATATTTTTAAAAATCAGACAAGGACTGTACTAGGAAAAAGTTATAGACCCATCTCATCTTTTATCATATTTACAATATGCTAAGTACAATATTTGCTAATAGAATCCTTCAGTATATTAAATTCATATGCATCATGACCAAGCATGGCTTATCTTTGGAAAGAAAGATGACTTTGATCAAAGGGTCTTTTTTTAATATTTTAATCTTTACTGTTCAGTTTATTAATTACATTGTTCCCCCTACTTCCCCCCTATAGCTGCCCTCCACCCATATCCTTCCCACCCTCTGCCCTCACCTCCCCCCCACTGTCCTCTCCCATAGGTGCATGATTTTTGTCCAGTCTCTTGCTGTACCTCCCACACCCCTTTTCTCCCCAAGAATTGTCAGTCCATTCCCTCTCTATGCCCATGATTCTGTTATATTCACCAGTTTATCCTGTTCATTAGATTTTTAATTCACTTGATTTTTAGATTCATTTGTTGATAAATGTGTATTTGTTGTTCATAATTTTTATTTTTACCTTTTTCTTCTTCCTCTTCTTGAATATCTTTCAGCATTTCATATAATAGTGGTTTGGTGGTGATGAATTCCTTTAGCTTTTTCTTAGCTGCAAAGCACTTTATCTGACCTTCAATTCTGAATGATAGCTTTGCTGGGTAGAGTAATCTTGGTTGTAGATTCTTGCTATTCATCACTTTGAATATTTCTTGCCACTCCCGTCTGGCCTGCATAGTTTCTGTTGAGAAATCCGCTGACATTCGTATGGGTGCTCCCTTATAGGTAACTGTTTATCTGTTGCTGCTTTTAATATTCTCTCTTTGTCTTTTGCTCTTGGCATTTTAATTATGATGTGCCTTGGTGTGGTCCTCTTTGGATTCCTATATTTTGGGGTTCTGTGCACTTCTTGGACTTTTAAGTCAATTTCTTTCACCAGGTGGGGGAAATTTTCAGTCACTGTTTCTTCAAATAGGTTTTCATTGTCTTGCTCTCTCTCTTTTTCTGGCACCCCTATATTCAGATATTGGTATGCTTCAGGTTGTCCCAGAGGCCCCTTACACTATCTTCAATTTTTTGGATTCTTTTGGCTTCTTGCTTTTCCGGCTGAGTGGATTTTGCCTCTTTGTATTTTAAATCTTTAACTTGATTCTTGCAGTCCTCTAGACTGCTTTTAGGTCTTTGTATATTTTTTTATTTCAGTCAGTGTATGCTTAATTTCTAGTTGGTCCTTTTTCATATTCTTGAGGGTCTCATTCATATCCTCGAAGGTCTCATTAAGTTCATCGGCCTTTTCTAGGAGCCTCTTGAAAAACCTTATAACCATGGTTTTGAACTCTTATGTCTAGTCGGTTTTTTTCCTCCATTTCTTTCACATCTGATTTCTTTCCATGTCTCTGCACGGTGGCTGCTTTCCTGAGTTAGTCAATTAGCTTTGTGTGGTGGATGTCCTCTAAGGGACAGTGGCTCAGCCTCCCCAGTTACCTGAGGTGGATACTCTTACTGCAATCCTTTATGGATTGCACAGTCTTGTTGAAGTTAAGCCTAGATTATTGTTGTTAGTATTAGGAGGGTTTGACCTCCAGGCCAACTGGCTGTGAGGATCAGCTGTGCTCAGGTTGGGTGGGCGGAGTCTCCGGGCTGAGCAGGAAGCCTTGATTTCCATCAGCTCCACCCTATGTGGCACCTGGGTCTCTGTGCTGGGTGGTAATGGCTGTACGCACCTCTGAGAGAAAGCTGCCTCTGAGCTCTACCTGCTGCTGGACATTTCAGTCTCTCCCCAAATGAGTCTGCACACCCAAAGTCTCACCCAAGGTTGTAAAATAATGCAGTCCAGTGGTTTCCCGAATGAGAGAGCAAGTCACGAGTCCCCCCTGCATGCTCATGCACTTCTGCTGTTCCCAAGTTTGTGCACCCTCTCCACAAGCTCACAGACCTATGCAGTGCCCGAGTTTCAGCATGCTTCCTTACTGTCCAGTTTCACCCTGTATGAGTGTGGGTTCCCTGGACTTTGCCTGGAACTGGGGAATCAGTGCAGTGGGATGCCTTTGTCTCCCTCCCCGTTTGAGAAAACCAGCCAGGTTTGCAGCCGCCCGCCCTCTCCACGTGCGTGCGCACGGCTCCAAACCTCTGACTCCATGCATATCCTCAACTCTGCCCTCCACTGCTCCTCTGAGTCACAGTGTCCTATCTTTACTTTTATTTGTGGAATTTTCACTCAGCTAGCTTTCTGTTGGTTCTGGATGATGTTTGTTCTGTAGTTAAGTTGTAGTTTTGAAATTGTTGTGTGGGGCAGCAAGATAGGTGTTTACCTATGCCGCCATCTTGGTTCCTCCTCTGATCAAAGGGTATTTTAATAATTGGTTAAATTCACTTATTAAAAGGGAAAAACTATATGATCATCTCAGTAAATACAAAGAAAGTGTTTAAGAAAATTATCTATATATTCCTACCTTGAAACAAAGCCTTAGCAAAACAGGAACAGAAGAAAAATTCCTTAACTGCATAAATGAGATCCATCAAAAACCCACATCAGATGTGATGCGGTGGAAAGATTTTAGAGACACTTCTGTTAAAGTCAGGAACAAGACAGTGATGCCAAATAACATACTTACTATTCAGCATTGTACTGAAGGTTGCCACCAGTTCAATAAGGCAAGAAAAAGAAATAGGAGGAAGAAAAAAACAATCATTTTTATACAGGCAAAGTAGTTGTTCACATAAACAAAAAATATAAGGTGTGCTACATAAAATCTATTAGAACTAATAATTCAGCAGAACCTCTCAATTGGAACCCAACAGGAATCAGTTGGGTTCCTATATATCCTTAATAATCATTTAGAAACTATAATAGAAAAAATTACACTTATAGTAGCAACCAAAACTATATGGGACCTAGAAGTAAATCTAATGAAAGATATACAATAGCTTTATGGAAATAACTATAAAACATTATTGAAGGACACAGAAGATCCAGCTAAATGAAGAGATACATCATGTTGGATGGAAGGTTTAATATAAAGATTCCAGTTTACCCCAAATTAATACAGGGTATTCATGGCATTTGGTCAAATGATCCTAAAATTCATATGAAAAGAGCAAAAATAGTCAAGATAATTTCTTTTTTAAAAAATATATTTTATTGATTTTTACAGAGAGGAAGGGAAAGGGAGAGGGAATTAGAAACATCGATGAGAGAGAAACATTGATCAGCTGCCTCCTGTACACCCCCAACCGGGGATATGCCCTCAACTAAGGTACGTGCCCTTGACTGAAATCGAACCTGGGACCCCTCAGTCCGCAGGCCGACACTCTATCCACTGAGCCAAACCGGTTAGGGCTCAAGGTAATTTCTAAGAAGAACAAAATTAGGAGAACTTTCCTATGGGTTATCAAGATTTATTATGAGTATAGTAATTTTATAGCAATCAAGACAGTGTGATATTGTTACTGAAGTGGATATTGCTCAATGGAACAGAGTAAAAAACTCAGACCCTTGAATTATTTAAATTTGATAAACAAAAGATGGCCTAAAAGATCAGCAGCAGAAGGTTGAACTATTCAATAAATTGAGTAAATTGTGAGAAGAAAAAGGTATCTCATACAATATGCATAAATAAATTCCAGGTGGATTAAAGACCTAAATGTGAAAAACAAAACCTTAAAATTTTGGGAAAATCTGTAAGACTCACTTATCACCTAAAGGCAGGAATAGATTTTTTAAAAACACAATGCAGTCCTAGCTGGTTTTGCTCAGTGGATAGAGCAACGGCCTACAGACTGAAGGGTCCCAGGTTCAATTCTGGTTAAGGGCGCATGCCCAGGTTGCAGGCTCAGTCCCCAGTAGGGGGTGTGCAGGAAGCAGCCAATCAATGATTCTCTCTCATAATTGATGTTTCTATTTCTCTCCCTCTCCCTTCCTCTCTGAAGTCAATAAAAATATATTTTTCAAAAAATGTAAAATTATCACTACTTATAAAGAAAAATATTGATAAATGTGACTATGTTAAACTTTTTAATTTCTGTATGACTGAAGATACCACATAAATTAAAAGATAATGTTATAGCCTGAGAGGCAATAGTGTTATCAGCAGAGGATTAGCATCCATAAGGTATTAAAAGCTCTGACAAATTAGTTGTGGAAAAGACATATAATCAAATTGGGAGGGAATAAAAATGAGTAAATTATATGAATGAGCAATTTACAGATGAAAAACCTGAATGTTCCATATACACAGAAAATATACTGAATCTTACTAGGAATCAAAGAAGTTTATATTAAAACAAGATACCATTTTGTACTCATCAGATTGGCAAAATATTGAAAGGTGGACTATTTGAAGTGTTATGAGGAAGTGGAACGGTGGGAAGTCATACACTGCTGCTGGGAGTGAAAATTAGTGCAATCTCACTGGAAAGCAATTGGCAACCTCTCTGGTACAGGAACTGGCAGTTGCATTCTAGGTACACTGTTGTGTGTGTGCACACAGAGACATGTCTGTGGGTTTTTTCTTGCAGAAAGTGGGAGGAGTTTAAATGTCCATCAGCAAGAAACATGGTTGGTTATATAGCATGTTCATATAAACGACTAAATGACTAAATTAGATAAATTCAAAAACATGATATTGAATGAAGAGTTGTAAAAGATTCTGTAGTATGACACCTTATCCAAAGTTTAAGAACACTGAGCAATATAATGTGGATGATGAATACTCCTGGGCAAAAGTATAAAAACATATATGAGATAAAGACACATCAACTTCTGAAATTCAGTTCAACCTGGGGAGATGGAAGAGAAAGAGAGGGAGTTGAAAACAAAGAGGGCTTTACCTCACTCTGTCTCTGAGGACAAAATGTTAAGATTTGTTTTAACTGGGTGGAGAGACACTAGTTATTTGTTTGATACAAAAAGAGTGGGAGAGGAATGAATAAATGTTGTTTAATATATATATATATATATCCTATATAACAAAAGCCTACTATGCTAAGTGTCCAGTTGTCTGTTCAACCAATCAAAGCATAATATGCTAATGTTATGCTAAGACTGCTCAATCACTCGCTATGATGTGCACTGACCACCAGAGGGCAGACAGTTGATTGGTCTACCAATTGCTATGATGTGCACTGACCACTAGGGGGCAGGTGCTCAGACCGGTAGGTTAGCTTGTTGCTGGGGTCTGACCAATTGGAACTGAGTGAGACAGATCAGACATGCCTTGGAGCCCTCCTGAAGTCACTCCCCAGCCCCAATTATGCACTGGTGGGGTGCCTTGGCCTGGTCTGTGCCCTCTTGCAATTAGGGACCCCTCAGGAGATGTTGGAGAGCTAGTTTCAACCCAATACCACAAGCCAGCCAAGGGACCCACTGGTGCATGAATTCATGCACCAGGCCTCTTTTGTGTGTGTGTGTGTGTGTGTGTGTGTGTGTGTGTGTGTGTGTGTCTGTGTGTTTATACTATTTATATTCATGTACAGATAGGGTCTCTAGGCCTGGCCAGAAATCAGGGCCAATGGGGCCTTCCATCTGCCAGCCAGGGCCTTGCTTCATTCCGTGCCACCCCCTGGTGGTCAGCACATGTCATAGCCAGCAATCGAACTCCTAGTCTAACTCCCAAGGGGTCACTTTGCATATTAGCCTTTTATATATATATACAGATAATTTTTTTAATTTCAGAGAGAAAGGGGAAGGGAGAGATAAAAACATCACTGATGAGAGAATCATTCAATGGCTGCCTTCTGCATGGCCCACACTGGGGATAGAGTCTGAAACCCAAGCATGTGCCTTAACTGGGAATAGAAACATGACCTGTTTCAGGGGTCAATGCTCAACCACTGTGCAACACTGGCTGGGTATTAAGGGTTTAAAGAAATCATGTAAGTAGATGTTTTCAGTGATGATTGCTCTTCTACTGCAGTGAGACAAAAATATCTCTTAGATCTCCAAAATTAACCTGTTGAGTTGGAAATGATTCACTCCCCGGTGACTTCACAATTAGCTCTCATAAGTAAAATTATCACTCATTTTTCAGAGCCATCTGTATAATCAATATGAAAAAAATCAATATGTATGTCTGTTGAAATATATAAAATTCCCTTTAAAAATGAAAGCTTCATGTATCTTGATGAATATGTGATATTATTCCATTGAATAGTAAGACTGGCTTTTTATATTTATTTTTAAAAAGGATGAAATCTAAATCTCCTTGTTAGATGGGGATTTGAGGTCTATCTAATGTTTCAAATAAGTGCGAAATCACAGTCATTAGGGAGCCAGGGACAATTTTCTGAAAGCAGATGCATGAAAGCAAAGATTGCAGGCTTTGTCCAGAGCTGATTTGAACTACAGCTCTGCTACTTACTATCTTCTTAGCTTTGAGTGAACTACTTAAATCTACTGTGCCTCAGTTTCCTCATCTATAAAACAGAACTTGCAGTCCTTCTCTCGCAGAACTCTTGTGAGGATCCAATACACGGTAGACACTGCCTTGGGCACAGAATCTGTGCTCAGAAGTTAACATTATCTCTGACGTGGTTATTATTGAGTTACAGATTCCTCTCTGCTGATGGATGGATGGATTGGTGGGAAACTAAGACAAGATGAGATAAGGAGCTAGGAGGATTTACAGCTGCCCCTGCCAATGTTTTTGTTTTGTTTTAGTTTTTTGTTTTTGTGGGGGTCTTTTTTAGTTTTTTAACATATATTTTATCTGTATTAACAGATATCTCCCATTTCACCTGAAAGTTATTTCAAGGCCTAGGAATTTATTCTTGAACAAAAATAAAAAACCAACAACATGATTTCATCTTGATCAAATGTTACTTTTAACATGTAATTATCTAATTTGAGGTATTGCAATAATCTGAACCTTCTTTCCTATAAGGAGTGCCCTGTTTGACTACCATTGCTTTTGTATATCCTTGCTCAGCACCCTCAAATATCCAATACAGCCAAGAAATTTCATCATGTATGGTCCCCCCAAAACACTTAATCCCTCTAAAGACCACTGGATGAATGAATCTCTGTGCCTGCTCCTGGGCATGAGCCAAAGGCAAGATTTCAGGGACACCCAAGCCCAAGCTGGAGGAGGGATGACTGGCCACATGGCAGGGGAAGTGGAGACTGGCTAATGCAACACCCCCTCTCTGCATTTAGTTGACTCTGGCAACTCAGTCCTTTCTCTCTCCATCTGCCAACTGCCAAACCACTGTCCCGAAGCCTGCCTTTCACTTCCAACCCTTATTTTTAAACTAGTGGCCTGATACACGAAATTCGTGCACATTAAAAGGGAATTAATTAGAGGAAATATTTTAATATTGCTATTTTCCCTTTCGCTATAATAGATATGTCAGAGATGAAAGAAAATTAGGAAAATGTATCTGAAAATATTTCTCCTGTCAGAGTCTGGGGCATGCTGCAGGAGTTCCTGCCCATCTATGCATGCCTCAATATCACGTGAGACCCAGACTGGCCAGCCCCACCCCCTTTGGGCGAGATCCAGACCTGGCCAGCCCCACCTCTGTAAAGGGGGGAACAAAGCCTCAGGTCCCCCAGCCTGGTCAGAGCAGGGGGCATGCCTTGAGGTCTCCTGTCAAGCCCCACCAGATGGGGGGCATGGCCTGAGTTCCCCCATGAAGCCCCACCAGGTAGGCGGCACAGCCTGGGCAGAGGGCGCAGCCTGAGGTTCCCTGACCTGGCGCCAGGGTAGGGGGTGCGGCCTGAGGTCTCCCATCAAGCCCCGCCAGGTGGAGGAGGGGTGCGCAGCCTGAGGTCCCCCAGCCTGGGCCAGGGTGGGAGGTGTGCCTTGAGGTCCCCTGTCAAGCCTCACTGGGTGGGGGACTGCAGCCTCAGGTCCCCTACCCCAGCCTGGCACCACGCAGCCTGAGGTCCCTGCTGATAGCTCGTTACAGGAACCCCACCTCCACTGTGGGCACAGCCTCTTGTGTTATGGGAATCCCAACTCCGCTGTGAGCTCAGCCTCTTGTGTTATGGGAATCCCGCTTCCGCTGTGGGCACAGCCATCTTGTGATGGCGTTACAGAGTGATGGTCAATTTGCATATCCCCTCTTTATTATATAGGATAATTCATTCTCTTGGTGAGGGAAAAGGGATGGTTTAGTGGTGAATCACACAGGGGAGAGACTGCCAAGGAAGAATAAAGTATATCTCTGGCACAGGGATATACAGTGATGCCCAGAGAGTAGTTTACGCCACCAAAATTGATATTTGCATTATCCCTCAGGATCCCTAATTGGCTAATTATTTAGGGAAGAATGGTCTTTTCACCATGTCTTGCTTTTATGGGAAGAGATAGGGTTTGGATGGGAAAATGGGAAGCTCAGGGTAGGACAAGTTTAATTGGAGGTGCCCACTACACAGCCTTGTGTGGCCCACATGTTACCCCCCAAGGTCCTCCAAACGCAGCATGCTCAAGACTGGAGAAGTCATCTTTCCCCCATGTTCCCAGGTGCCTGTTGCCTTTGGGAGTGCTTTAATGACACACACACACCCCACCCCACCCCCGTCTCACAAGCTGGGAGAAGCACCAGCCTCATCCTTGATTCCCCAACAGTCTGCTGAGGCTCATTGCCTGCCCTTCACCCAAGGACAGGCCAGCATCAGAATCCCCATTCGTCTTGCTAATCACCATGGTTGCTTATGTCTCTGGGAATGTCTTAAGGCAAGTAAAAGTGTTTGAAATCCATATTTCAAATCATCTTATGCAAACTTTTGAAACTTTGATGGCCCATTTCTTGTCAGATCTGATTAGATCATTACTTTTACCTTATAAGCGGGGTGCAGAAAAGTGCATGCTCTGAGGATAAACGTCAGCTCTGCCATGTTCTTACTGTTCATTTGTGTTACCATGATCAGCATAACATCTTCAGTCCTCAGTTGTGTTTCTTGCAGGAATCTTTAAAACTCACTGGTACATTTTGTGACAGTTTAGTTAGAACTAAATAATATAATCAGTGAGTCTGTTTAACCAAGCACACATACACACATGCCGAAATAATTCAATATTGCGGTAAGGGAACAAACAAGTGAGGGATACACTAACTACCTGCTGCCAAGCTGAGGGTTCCCTTAGGATATCATCTACCAATGGGAAAGGCACCAGATGGTACATCTCGGTCCTTGAGTTCGGCTAAGAAAAGAATTCAGAACCAAGGAACTCAAATACAAGCAAAAGTTCATTTAGAAAGTGACAGGGGTGGAAGTGACTCAGGGAATGAGTTACTGAGGCAAAAGAAGGGCCGTTGGAGCTTAGGAGAAAGAAAGCAAAGGTGCATACCTTGAAGGGAGGGAGGGAGGGAGAGAGAGACAGAGAGACACAGAAAGAGAGAGAGAGAGAGAGAGAATGTTCTAGAGAGAGAGCTGCCTGAGGAAGGGAAAGGCACGGGCTTGCTCACCAGAGAGTGCGTGCAATGTACTTGCTGGGTCCAATTAAGGGATTTTATCTGTTTCCAAAGGAGAGGATTTTAGGGGCGGTCTCAGGGCATGATCTCAATAGAATATTCATCAGCTTTCCAGGTGTGTCCTTTCAGGGTCTTGGTCTCTACTGATTGATCGGCATTCAGATAGGAGGTCATTCGCCATTGCAGCTGGACCTGAGGTAGCCATGGCATGGCCTCTGTTTTGTCTGGTTTTGTTGCTTTTCTGGGCCTGGAGCTGAAACACAACTGAGGCCTGGATATTATCTCTAGTTTGACTAAAACTCTGTCTCTGTGGTCATTAGACCCGAGGCTTTGTTCCTAAGATTATTTGATGTGAGTCAGAACCTCGTTGTCTCGGAGAACCAAGATGGCAGCATAGGTAAACACCTATTGTTCTGCCCTGCGCAATGATTCAAAAAGTACAACATAACAACATAACAAACATCACCCAGAATCACCAGAAAGCTGGCTGAGTGAAAACTCCACAAATAAAAGTAAAGATGGGACACTGAGACTCAGAAGAGCGGCGGGAGCACAGCCTTGAAGACGAAACAGGTTAGGAGCCGTCCTGGTCGCGCACGCAGGCTGTAGGGCTGGAGCAGCAACCCTGGCTGGATTTCACCAACAGGGAGGGTGGAGACATCCCACTACACGGATTCCCCAGTGCCAGGCGAGGTCTGAGATCCAGGTACGTGGAGACGTCCCACTGCACAGATTTCCCAGTGCCAGGCGAGGTCCAAGGTCGGGGGGACACACCCTGGAAGCCGGGCGCGGCAGAGGTCTCCTAGTCTGCGGAGAAGCCAGGGAGCTGGGAAAAGAAGTTTGTGCGCAAGTGTCGCACAAACACACGACTTGCTCCCTGGAAACTTGTCTCCTGGTCCCAGAAACCACCTATTTTACAACCCTGGGCGAGACTTTGGGTGTGCAGACTCATTTGGGGAGAGGCAGAGTTGTCTGGCAAGGGGAAGAGACTAGCAGCTTTCTCTTGGACATGCCTGCAGCCATCTCCATCCAACAGAGACCCATGCGCGCGCCAGCGCTGCATAGGACGTAGCTGACACTGAGGCTGCCTGCTCAGCTCAGAGACTCCGCCCATCCAACCTGAACACAGTCTCCCTTCACAGCCAATTGGCCTGGAGGTCAAACCCTCCTAGGGCTAACAACAACAAGCTGGGTTTAAATTCAAAAATACTGTACAACCCATAAAGGATTGCAGTAAGAGTACCCATCTCAAATAACTGGGGAGGCTGTGCCACTGACCCTTAGAAGACATCTACCACATAAAGCAGCCATCATGCAGAGATATGGAAAAAAATCAGGTGTGAAAGAAATGGAGGAGAAGCCGAGACCGGTTTGGCTCAGTGGATAGAGCGTCGGACTGCGGACTGAAGGGTCCCGGGTTTGATTCCAGCAAGGGCATGTACCTTGGCTGCGGGCACATCCCCAGTGGGGGGCATGCAAGAGGCAGCTGATCGATGTCTCTCTCTCTCATCGATGTTTCTGACTTTCTATCCCTCTCCCTTCCTCTGTAAAAAATCAATAAAAATATATTTTTAAAAAAAGAAAGAAAAGAAATGGAGGAGAAAAGACAACTAGACATAGAGTTCAAAGCCACAGTTATAAGGCTTTTCAAGAGGCTCCTAGAAAAGGCCGATGAACTTAATGACAACTATGAGGAAATAAACCAGATCAACGAGGAAATAAACAAGACCAACCAGGAAATGAATGAGACTTACAAGGAAATGAATGAGACCTCTGAGGATATGAACCAGACCCTCACAGATATGAAAAAGGACCAACTAGAAATCAAGCATACACAGACTGAAATAAAAAATATTACACAAAGTCCTAAAAGCAGTCCAGAGGGCCACAAGAACCAAGTCAAAGATTTGAAATACAAAGAAGCAAATTCCACTCGGCTGGAAAAGCAAGAAACAAAAAGAATTCAGATAATTGAAGATAGTGTAAGGGGCCTCTGGGACAACCTCAAGCATGCCAACATCCGAATTATTGGGGTGCTAGAAAAAGAGAGAGAGCAAGTTAATGAAAACCTACTTGAAGAAATAGTGACTGAAAACTTCCCCCACCTGGTGAGAGAAACTGACTTAAAAGCCCAAGAAGTACACAGAACCCCAAAATATAGGAATCTAAAGAGGACCACACCAAGACATATCATAATTAAAATGCCAAGAGCAAAAGATAAAGAGAGAATATTAAAAGCAGCAAGAGAAAAACAGTTGGTTACCTACAGGGGAGCACCCATCCGATTGTCAGCGGATTTCTCAACAGAAACGATGCAGGCCAGACGGGAGTGGCAAGAAATATTCAAAATAATAAAGAGCAAGAATCTACAACCAAGATTACTCTATCCAGCAAAGCTATCATTCAGAATTGAAGATCAGATAAAGTGCTTCGCAGATAAGAAAAAGCTAAAGGAGTTCATCACCACCAAACCAATATTATATGAAATGCTGAAAGATATTCTTTAAGAAGAGGAAGAAGAAAAAAGTAAAAATATAAATTATGAACAACAAATACACATCTATCAACAAATGAACATAAAAATCAAGTGAATTGACAGGCTGATGAACAGGATAAGCTGGTGAATATAACAAAAACATGGACATAGAGAGGGGATGGACTGACAATTCTTGGGCAGAAAAGGGTTGTGGGAAGTACAGCGAGAGACTGGACAAAAATCTTGCAACAATGGGAGAGGACAGTGGGGAGGGGAAGGGGAGGGTGGAGGGTGGGATAGGTACAGGGTGGAGGGGAGATATAGGGGGATAAAAAGGGGAACACATTGTAATTAATAAACTGAACAATAAAGATAAAAAAATAAAATAAAATAAAATAAAATTCTTGATCATCAATTGCAAAAAAAGAAAAAAAGAAAAAAAGAACCTCGTTGTCTCGAGGGCTTAATGCTTAGGGGAGCGGTCCTGCAAGAGCTTGTACGGGAGTCATCTGGGCCCCTTGTTCCTCTTCTAAGGGGGTCTGCCACATGACTAGGGACATGCCAGGGGAGGAAAGGTCACCTTGGGGGTGAGGTCCCACTCAACAATACTTGCCCTCCCAGTTTTACCCATAGGCACCTGGGGCTTCCCACCCTGGTGACCTTCCCTACCTGGCTTATTGTTTCTGTTTTGATCATGTGTGTCTAATTGCCTACTCCAGGTCCTAGGGCCAGCCTGTATGTTAAATATTAGAAAAGCTTAATGTATCCCATTAGAGAACAAGGGAACAGAATAGAGATTCTAATGTTTTCATTGTGCACACCCACTAATGGTGCCTGGTACGAGCTGCTGCCCTCCGAGTCATGGTGAGCCCATCCACAGGACCAGTGCTACTTACTTCTTATTGCAAACTTGGAGACCTCAGGAAGGTAGGGTAGGGGCCAAACCTAAGAGGGCCTCAAGAATGTGCTGGATTAATCCTCCACTCAGAAAAATCCATTTCCTAACCCTCTCAGGCCATCTAAATTGTACTGTGATGCCTTTTAAAGTATTCCAAAATATCTTTCTTAATGCCTTAAAAAGGCCATCTCATTCAAGTATGAAAGGGCATTTTTCATGAGCTTCTCAGCTTTGATCATTTCAGGGCGGGGAGGGGGGAAGAGGTCAGAGTTTTGGCATGTCCCTAACTCAAAGGTTGATTTCATCTCACTGTACCACCACCAGAGCTGTGTGTTTTCTTTAATATTCCAGCAGTATATGAACCACACTTTTACACAAGAAAAGGAAAATGTTTTCCAGTTTGACTCCACTGGAGATGCAACAACTCAATTAGTTTTTCTGGGAACCATAACTGCGTCAGGTTTGTATTTCAGAACACTACTTAATCCTTCCTTAGTAGTTTTGTTGCTACAGCTGCAAAAAGACAACCAAGAACTAAAGCAGAGCAGTCTCTTCTCTGGAAGGTGCTGTTATATTGCTATGGAGATGCCATCCTACAGACCACCTTGCCCCCACAGTCAGTCCCTCTTCCTCCTCATTCAGCCTGGGAACAACAAAGAGCAGGAAGGGAGGGGGAGGGTGTCAGTCTCTCCACTGGCTCCTGACCCCTTGTCATTAGTGAAGGATGGACCCCGGGGGACATGACTGGTCTAATCAGCTTTTCTGAGAGCATGTGCAGCTAAGCAGAGGGATGGATGTGCATCGTGAAAGTTCAAATTCGAAGTCATTTGTGAGGCTGCTCCATCTCAAGAAGGCTTTCTTGGACTTTTCTTCCAACACTGAAGTGTGAGTGATTGAGTGCCAGCATCTTGGACTACCACAGATCTCTATCTGCCCGGGTCTTTCCCCTCCGCTCCCCATGCCCTCGGAACTCCTCCCTCCCACCTTCCTTGTACCCTGGGTCTCAAGTTTGGATGGTTTCCTCTGGGTACTATCTCCACTCCTAATTTCTACTAAATGCTTTTAGCTAACTGTGCCTTGCCATCATCTGAAGCTATGGATAGAAATGAAGTGACACTGTGTGAGTCCATACTGGTTACTGCACACAATTTCCAGCTTTATAATTTTGACACAGGTAACCATAGTCATATACAAGTTACCCCACCTTGACCATTGGTGGGAAAGTTACCTAGTCCTGTGAGTATGGAGAGAAGTGTTGAGTATGTCCCCCAACCCGTCTCTACCAGGACACAATCCTGGGTGAAGCTCAGGGCTCTTTTCTGGGCTGTGGCTGACAGCTCAGAGACCGTCCTCTCTCCTCACCACCGCTTATTTTCCCCAGAATGTATACCTTGTTCTTACCATGCCAAAGCTCATCTGCCTCTTTTCTGCCCACTCTCCCAGCTTCCCGCTGTTTATCACTACCAGCTTGGCATTTCACCATCTGGGAGAGCTCGGTGCTTTCTAGAAACGTAAAAACATACATCGCTTGTACTATAGCTGAAACATTTATAGAAACATCAGCTCAGCCTGGCCCCAGCACTTTCCCATGCAGCGAAGGGTCCACTTAAGTGATGTTTTGCTTTCTTTCACCAAACTAGTTCATGACCATTCTTATGCCATTCTCTCTACATAGTTCTGGTGCTTATTCTCAGAGCACTGACTTCATAATTCTTTCGCTTGAGTTCTTCCATCAGTCTTGGTTTAAGGAAGCCCCTGTTTTTTTTCTTCAAGGATGAATTTTGTAGCTTCATCAATCTTGTCTCATCATGCCAGTCAGGCGAGATATACAATAACTGCACAATCATGTTTTCAATCTCCATTCTCAGAGATTCTGAGATACTTAATCCATTACTTTTTATGGCTGGGGAATAGGAACTTTTGTTCAAATATGGGTAAGAGAATCATCCCTGACTAGAAGAGCCTTCTTAAGCCTTCTACACAGGAATAAGCCTTACACACAGGAATAAGAGGCCAGGTTTATTCTAGATCTCGTGATCTTTCCACAAACAAACCGGTGCCCATAGCTAGGCCTGTCTCCCCAGATACCCCAAGTGCACTCCTGACCGTGGCTCCTGAGGCTCACTCTCTTCCCCCCAGTGTTAACCTAAGAAACATTCAAAACTGCAAAGAATTTTTGTGAGTTTATTTGAGCCAAACTGTCGACAGTTGCCGGGAAGCAGAATCTCAAAGTATTGAGATAATGCTCCAGAAAACAGCGCATTTTCATCTTGTTTTATACATTACAATCAAAAGAGGAAATGTAAGTGGGTTACATGCACTCCACTGATAACAGATTAAGGAGGCAGGAGAATGCAAAGTGGCGAAACCTCTAGAATTGGATAAAAATGATAGACACATACTTATTTTACTTAGATGGGTGCAGGATAGTTAACAGTCAACAGTTAATTCAATAACAGCAAGGGGATTTATGGTCTCTGCAGAGTGGTGCCTGTGCTTTGAGGGGTCCAAAAAAAAAAAAAAAAGGAACATTACTTCGACATTTCAATGATATGTTATCGTAGATGGAAAAAAAAACAACAATATTTAAGGAAAGGTAAAGATTAACCTTTGTCAGGGAAGATACCGGCCTAGGATGTGACTACCCACTATAAACTGCTTTTTAATTAAAACAGTTCTTGTTTCAGGCCATCCTCTGTGGTTCCTGTAGGTCTCTGAGTTTGCAAGGCCGCCATGCTGCCCTTCCCTGAGCTTGTCAGGTCAGCATGTGGCCCCTTTTCCTCCACGTCAGCCTGCAGTGTTTCTGCTGAGGGTGTGTCACCAGAAGGGTCCCTCTGCAGAAAGCTGAGGCACAAGGGTGGATGGTATGAAACAAGTCCAAGATTTCCATGTGCAAAAAGTATTTTGAGTAGGACTGCCCCTCCCAGCTCTTCCCCAGTGCACACACCCTCCTTAAATCATGCAATCAAGCATGTATGCTGGAAACAACAGTGCCTCCCCACCCCTCCCCCTCAGGTCCCTGGGAGTCGCAAACGTTGACTAGAGTGCTGTCTTGAGGTTATTTCTGTCAGTCCTTTCCCCACATTTCCCATAATGTATGCCACTGGATATTGTTGTAGGGATATATAATTTTCTAAGGTCCAGTAAGTGAGAGAAGTGGAAGGCTAAATAAAACTACACATATCTTTACTGCAGAACTTCTCAAGGCCTTTAATAAGCTACCTGATATGATGAATCACCAAAAGCCAGTCACAGTTAGAGTCATCTACAAACTCACTGAAGTGACCACAGAACCTTCCTTCCAGGAACATCTGATAAGACGTATCCTGAAGGATCTTCGCTGGGACATGTCATGATGGGCAGGCCCTGAATCCAGCACGTCAGAATCACTCAGACAGCTGGCCCTGCTCCTGAAGATGCCAACCCTGGCGGTCTGGGGCAGACTGTGGGAATCTGCTTATTAGCTGCTGTTTGTGTTTTTTTTTTTTTTCTTAAAGCTTTCCTTGTGATTTATTCGATGACTATTGATCTTTAGGGCTTTTGAGGTGCTATACCTGTGACCCTCCTGGGCCCTCACCAAGGAACTTGTACCCAGGTCCCCTTTGTAGGTGAAAAACACATGTTTATGCAAGAGAGATGCTGCAAACTGATGAGGGCCTTTGTAATTTGGGGGAAATTGCTGGCCTGTTTCTGTGCCTTTAGAAACCACCTCCTATGTAGCCCTCCTCATCTACCCACATTGAAGTCCACCTTCATAGCCCTCAGAGCTGTTGTCACTCATGCCAATTTGGGCTATTTCACATGTTTCTCTATTTTTGTTTAATTTGTCTGTATCTCACCCCCCTGTGGGAACACACTCAAAGTAGAACCCAATTAAGTATTTTGGGGTTCAACGTCATGCAGAGTTGAACAAATAGTAAATGCTCTATGATTGCAGAGAAACTAAGTGATAAAAAGAACATTGGCCCCCAAATGGCACTCACCAGCATTTTTAAATGGATAGTAATGGGCGTTTTATCACTGTGATATGTTTGTTACAACAACACATTTAAAGGAATTATTTCAAAGGTGAATTTTTAGTCCGACCGGTGCAGTTCAGTGGTTGAGCTTTGACCTCTAAATCAGGAGGTCAAGGTTTATCCCAGTCAGGGCACATGCCCGGGTTGCAGACTCCATCCCCAGTCGGGGGTGTACAAGAGGCAGCCAATCAATGATTCTCTTTCATCATTGATGTTTCTATCTCTCTCTCCCTCTCCCTTCCTCTCTTAAATCTATAAAAACATATCTTAAAAATAAAAGGTTAATTTCTAGATAGCAATATTAACAATAACTATTTAGCCATAAGGTAAAAACTACTTGCTGTCAAGTTAAAATAATATTGCAAGGAGGTTCTTAGTTTTTCAAGTTCTTATGGAGATAGCTGAGCAAAACGTGTGCTGGGCAGTGCTCTGGAGAACAATGTTGGGAAGGCTGCTGGTGAACAGGGGACTTGGAACCAGGCTGCCAGGGAGGCTCTGGTAGAAATGCCAGCTTCACCCAGCTCACAGGGTTAACACCATGAAGTGCCTGGCACAGAGCCAGCACTCCCCTCATCCAGCAACTGGCTGCCGTGTGCAGCCAACATGCTGGGCTCTGGATGGACAGACAGACAGGAGCACTTAGACACAAATATCTGCTCCCACAGAGTTTATACTCTGGTGGACACACATTCAGTTGATTTGTGCTTCTGTGTAAATGCACGTTTGCCGCATTTTTGAGAGCCTTTGAAAGTAATTCATAAAAAAAATAACAATAAAATAAAAGTACTTCATTCTCAGGCAATTTTTAGGAACTGTTTCTACAAAGAAAGATCAGCCGCCTCTTGCACGCCCCCCACTGGGGATGTGCCCGCAGCCAAGGTACATGCCCTCGACCGGAATCGAACCCGGGACCCTTCAGTCCGCAGGCCGATGCTCTATCCACTGAGCCAAACCGGTCTCGGCAGGACTGCTTTTTATATATATATATATTTCAGAACAGATCTATCTAGAGTTCATTGTTCCCATCAGAATAATCACCTGAGGAGGCATATACTTATTTCAATAACAAAGTCTTTCAGCTTCTCCTGTGGAATTGACTTCTGAGCACACAGCACCATCTTTTGCACATCCTACATGCTTGTAAATATTTGTATTTGGAGGGCTGATTTGATGTTTTTGGAACAAAGGTTATTCACACAAAGGTCTAGTGACTGTGGTGGATCATCAGACAGGGCAGGAATACTATTTGTCTCAAACTCTGGAAGGGCTCAAATCAGGAAGTCAGCTTTCTCCTGGGATGGAAGAGTCACCAAGGCTGAAGGGACATCTTGACCATGTCAGGGCTACTTGGCTGTGAAGTTGCTTGCAATTGCTGTGGTCTCAAACATTAGGGAGAGAGCTTCCTGGGGCTGTGAGAGGCCGTGGCACCCACTGCTTTAGTTCTGGGTGGAGTCCCCTGAGACCTGCAGCTGGAAGAGCCTAAGAGCTGGATTCACTTTCTTTGAAGGACCTAGGGCTGAGGGAGCCAGGCCTGGCCAGTCCTGAGAGGTCTGCGGCTGGAGGGAGCACCGGACCCTATGTCTACATTGTGTTTGAGTGTTTATTGAGTCTGTGTCTGCAAGACCTAAGTGTCCAGGGATTAATCACTGTCCACTGAGGGAGTGGGCAGAGGGGGTGGAGTATGAGATGGGGATGGGCCAGTCAAGGACTACAGAAACTGGCTGTCCACTGCATATCACATTTGTCACTTCAGGGTGGCCACAGAGCACTGGGCAAAAGCTGTAGGGCCCTACAGGGACCTCGGTTCTCAAAGGAAAATTGTTGGGGGTTTATGTTTTCAGTATAAGTTCACACTGTGTTTTACTATTTTCTTATTCTTCTGCAATATTTCTCTGGTACTTAACAGACACCATCACATCGCTGTAATCAGAACTGACCCCCCGGACCCACGGGCACATGGGTCTAGGTGCTATGGCAACTCGAAACTCTTATCTCTGTCTTCAGGCAACTTGAATCTCCTTGGGAAGATAGTAATGAGTAAGGCTGGCCAGGGGGGTTCCTTTCAAATGTCAGCTCTAGCTAATTGGTGACTTCACAGGGGATTTCATCAGATCTAAGGCACCGTGGATTGTAAGATGCTGTTCTTAAGAAAGATAAAAGTGCTGCCAATTAAATTGTGATTGCTTTATTACTTAGAATTTTTATTTTATGCTTATTGAAGCATCCTTTTTAGACCTACTTAGATATATTATTTTTAACATGTACTTCTCTTTCTCATTCATAAAGTGGAAACTAACTTGGCTTTGGTTTTCTGAGCTTCTTCACAGTCAGAGTAGTACCGATGGAAGCACCTTTGACTTGGTGTTGTCGGTGTCTTACTTCCCACACAGTGCAGTTCTCTGTGCCGTCGGAGCATTGGTGAGGCAATGTTTCTTACAAAAGTACTCTTGACTTTTCTCCCAAATTTCTGGCTCCTGTTGTGTAAGCTGATATGCACACAGGTAATGACAACCACAGCACAACTGCCATCTGGCAACAGTGACTGTAAATGCATCTTGATTTCCAAGATATCAAACTGGAAAAATACATCTTATACTCTATGAACTATGAATTCTGAGATTCAGCTTAAAAAAAGACTACTTTCTTGCCCTGATCAGGTGGCTCAATTGGAGCATCATCCCATATGCCAGAAGGTTTTGGGTTTGATTCCCAGTCAGGGCATATGTCTAGGTTTCAGGTTTGACTCTCAGGTGGGGCACTTATGGGAAGCAACCGATGGATGTTTTTCTCTCACATTGATGTTTCTCTTTCTCCCTTCCTCTCTCTCTAAAATCAGTAAAAACATATCCTTAGGTGAAGGTTTAAAAAAAAAAAAAGACTACATTCTTGTCATTAAGCTATAACTTCCTCCTGTATAATTTGCAAAACTGAATGGTTTCCAGTGCAACAGCCACAACAGGGAGTCCTCTGTGATCTAATAGAGTCTGGAAGGCTGTCTGTAAAGTGAGTGTAAAAAGATGAGATTTGGCCTGAACACGAGGAGCCCCCCTTCCAGAGAGGGAAGAGCACAATTTAGAAGATTCCAAGAGTAAACAAGCATGTCATGTGGACAGGACACTGTGGCTACCAGGCATGGGTGGGGTTTAGTTAGGGAGTGTGGACTCTAAACGCATGAATTTTTGCTCTAAGAACATAAGTTCAAATTAGTGTGCTTCACTTGTAGGAAAATAATAAATGGTTCTCATATTGCCATAACTTTCATTTCTTTTCTTAACCTAGGTCCCGATGTTTTTAGTTCAAAGAGTTTTGCCCTTCAAGCCCAGAAAAAGATTCTAAGCAAAATAGCCAGCAAGACCGTGGCCAACATGCTGATTGATGACACCAGCAGTGAGATCTTTGATGAGCTCTACAAAGTCACCAAAGAGCATACCCACAACAAGAAGGAAGCCCACAAGATCATGAAAGACTTAATCAAGGTGGCCATCAAAATCGGGATCCTCTACCGGAACAACCAGTTCAACCAGGAGGAGATTGCTATCGTGGAGAAGTTCCGGAAGAAGCTGAACCAGACCGCCATGACCATCGTCAGCTTCTATGAGGTGGAATACACCTTCGATAGGAACGTGCTCTCCAATCTCCTACACGAGTGCAAGGACCTGGTGCACGAACTGGTGCAGCGACACCTGACCCCCAGGACCCACGGGCGCATCAACCATGTCTTCAATCACTTTGCTGATGTGGAGTTCCTCTCCACCCTTTATAGTCTGGATGGGAACTGTAGACCCAGCCTCAAGAGGATGTGTGAAGGAATCAATAAATTGCTAGATGAGAAAGTCCTCTGAATGTCTTCCCTCCTCCTGGACTTTGCTGTATTCTGGGTACAGCCCCAGTGTGGTTGGGTGAGAGTCAAGAAAATGGGAAGAAACCCTCGTCGAAGACACCCATGTTCTGTCCTTTTCATCCCTCTGATGTGGATGCCGGATTGAGCTTAGGTGTGTTTGTCCCCTGAGCTTGCTGATCAGGTCTGTACTTTAAATCACCTTTGTTTGCAAGCCCAAAGGACATGTTTTCCATGCTAAAAGGCTGCCCTGCTCATCAAGGAGAGCTCCATTCATCTGTGGAGTAGAAGGAGCCCCGGCCCAGGAGGCAGAGGACACAGTGTGGCCCCCAGCTCCACCAGCTATGACTCCATCCTCTGGGTCCTGGCTGCCTCCCTGGGCTGCTGTGAGGATCAGATGAAACAATTTATGTTCACGACTTTGAAGACGCTAATGTAGGGTCTTCTTTTCCCTTCAGAGTGTGAGAGGGATCCGCTTGGATCTAGACTATAAAGCAGCAAAGAACAGAACAACAGTCTCTGGTGGGCTGGGCTTGCAATCTGTCTCTAGATGTGCTATTTCAAAACAAATTGAAAATGAATCTAAAGATGTGAAAAAGTATAGCTGCAAATTGGGAAAAATGTTTTTCAAGAGCTCTGTTTTCTGGATCTTAGATGTACGGTTTTATGACCCTCCAGTGGGCGGGTAGAGTCTCACTCCTCATACAGAGGGGAGAACTGTGCTCCCTGCAGGACCCCCTTCCCTCCTCTAAGGGGCACAGTCTGTGAGGCACAGGAGGGTTTATTCCGGCTGCACAGGAGAGTCAGGCAAAGTGAACCCCTACCCAATCTTTCTTGACCTCTCAGAGTCACAGTGTGCTGTTTTCTCTCGTTTGTTAATAAATTGAAACTACCCTTCCAACAAGAGGTTTTGGAATTGTGATTCAAAAATAAAATTCCTGCGCTGGCTGGCTTGCTCAGTTGGTTGGAACGTCGTCCCATGCACCAAAAGGTTGTGGGTTGGATCCCCGGTTAGTGCCGTACTGGAGGCAAATGATCAATGTTTCTCTTTCACATTAATGTTTCTTTCTCTCTTACTCTTCTTCTCTCTCTAAAATCAATAAACATATCCTCAGGTGAGGATAAAAAGTAAAATTCTTTGGAGTTAGATACAGTGTTAAGGATAATGGGATTTAAAAGAAGAAGAAAATGAAGAGTAAGATCTCTGCACTTAGACCCTGTGGGGAAGTAGCCCAGGGGAAATCAGGTGGGGTATGTGTCCCTGGTCCAGGGGGAGCCAACTCACAGAACATGGTGACTGCCTCTTCTGAATGTCTCAGAAGTGTAAACCAAAACATCTACGGCCTCGGGCCTCCCCACTGCGGCAGCCAGGCAGCTCTCTCTACTGCAAGGCCATCTGGGTGTATCTCAAGCTTATCAACAGCAGTCAGAGGGAGCTGGGCTACCCAGGTGCAGGAGACCCACCATTCCTCTAACCCAGAGGTTGGCAAACCACAAGCCGCAGTTTGCTGACCACTGGGTTAGAGGAATGGTGGGTCTCCTGCATCTGGGTAGCCCAGTTGGCAAAGCCACAGTTTGCCACTCTGTTGATTAATGAGTTTGCTTTCACACTCTGTCTTCTGAAATCTTTTCATCATAGTCTTAATAAACATCATGACACTGTATTGTCTTATAATGTTGTTTGAAGGACACCACATTAAGGGAGGTGCTCTTGCCCTGGACAGTGTGGTTCAGTTGGTTGCCTGACACCCCATGCAACAAAAAATCACTAGCTCAATTCCCAGTCAGGATACATGCCTAGAGTTTCGGGCTCAATCCCCAGTAGGGGGCCTGCAGGAGGCAGCCAATCGATGTTTCTTGCATCAATGGTTTTTTCTCTCTCTCCCTCTCTCTGTCTCTCTAAAAATCAATAAAAACAGGTTTTTTTACAAAAAAAAAAAGATGTGCTCTTCCTACATCACCTCCTGTCCCACTATGCTTCTCTTGTAGAACACATGAGCTCAGTTCCATGGTACATCCACTCCACGGTCTCTCTCTAGCAGGAGCATCAAGAGATGGTGTGTGGAAACATGTGAAACAAACCTACAGTGGCCAGTTAGCCTCACCTGGCTCCCATGTCAATATCAGTGCAAACCATTCAGTTCATTTCTTCAGCTACCAGCACTAAAAATTAGTTCACAGGAAGGATGTCCAGGGAGGAATAGGGAATAGTTAAGTCAGCCCCTGTTCTCCCATATTTGACAGGCATGGCCTAGTGCCTTCTCATAGACATAAGGACTAACAATGATACCTTGTGCACATCTGGGCTGGAGTCATTGATCATTGGGGAAAAGCTGGTGGGGATTACAGGCAGACAACTCCCCTTCTCACCCACCCAGTAGGCAGCAAGCAGCCCAGCAGCAGCCAAATGAATTTTCACATACAGAGCCCTCAGTGCCTGCTTTGGTGTACTCATCTGATTAAGGACTGCATGCTAGTTTGAGGGCTGGTTCTTTTTCACTACGCAGGTGGATCTATTCAGAGAACTCAGACCCAAAAAGAATGGGTTGAGCTGTCATCTGTCCATCTGAGACACAGTCGGACAGAAGACGGGATCCCCAGCCAAAGAGGATTGATTGCAGGTTCTTCCTGCTCCACAGGCCATGGCACACAGCAGTGGCAGCAGAGGAGGCACGAGCAGGTTCTGACAGCCCATGAGTCTCTGCAGAAACTGGGTCCTCCTTGCTTTGCTCAGAAAAGGAGCAGCACTTCCAGCAGCAGGTCTCCAGCAGGGGCAACAGTGGAGTGTAGACCAAAACATCTACGGCCTCAGGCCTCCCCACTGTGGCAACCAGGCAGCTCTCTCTACTGCAAGGCCATCTGGGTGTATCTCAAGCTTATCAACAGCAGTCAGAGGGAGCTGGGCTACCCAGGTGCAGGAGACCCACCATTCCTCTAAGCCAGTGGTCGGCAAACCAAGGCTCGTGAGCCACATGCGGCTCACAAGCCGCAGTTTGCCACTCTGTTGATTAATGAGTTTGCCGACCACTGCTCAACCAACCTTATGTATACATTTCAACATACCATTGGCGTATAAATTCAAGTGACTGTCAAGTTTCCTCAGCCAAATGAAATGGTTACAAATTTCAAAGACTTTACATAACAATGCAGTGACCAAAGAAAGGGTCTAATTATTGGTTTATTCTCAGGATTCTAACTATGTCACTTAGTGGCCCTGAAAAGCTGTTTTGGCTAGGGGGGGGGGAAGTGTGCCTGACTAGCAGAGGCTTTCAAAAACAGGACTCTGTGGATGTGCATTTTGCTCAGAACCGGTACAAAATTTTCAATAATGAGAACCCACAAAAGCAAGGTTAGCATGTCTACATGTAAGTGGCACCTGAAATACAACTGATTTCAAAACAAGTAACAGTACAAAATCATTCAGTTGATCAAGTCCCACACAAACCAGAGAGCGATGCCTGGCTGAGCAATTCCGAGATAGAGAAAGGACTCGTTCTTTAAGGCGGGTGAGAGGGCGGCAGAGCAGCTTGTCTGTCATCTGGAGACATCACCGAGTCTCTGAGCATCCCTGAGCACTCGGCTCTGTCCCCTCGGGAGGACACGAGGGATGCATGCACCCCAGCCTGATTAGGTGTCCTCCGTGAATCTGAACCCTGCAGGAACACATTCCCTGCCCACTGTGCCTGCCATAAGCCTGTATCACTCTTCCTCCATGTTTGCATCTGTGAGTCTTAACACCCTCAGCAACTCCAGGTCTCTGCTCAGTGACAAATGAAAATGAAAAGACTTCTCCATCTGTGTCTCTCCAAACTCCCATCTCCCCCATCTGTACATTTCTCAGAAGCAAATCAGTACATTCACTGGCTGCTCCAATGAACTTCTGGTATTCATTTATGTAAAAGAAGAAAACTCAAATCAGGCCTCCATGTCCTTCATCCTAATGTCTTTGGGGATTTTTTTATGTTTTATTATTATTACTATATGGTCCCAGATGTCAAGAGCAAAACCAATCAGTAAAAATTCTAGATCAGCCAACTGGCTGCCAAGACACTGCAGTAGCAGGACACTGCAATGTCCAGCAATGGGCTGGGACACTGACAAGAGTCATGAGTTAGGCAGCCTGGAAGGTGAGGGTTGCAAGGCTCTCCCAACTCAGAACTCTGTGGTCAGTGGGTTTCCCTTATTTAGTCTGACACTGCTCTAGGGGCTACAACCCAGGCCAGGCCCACCTCCTGCTTTTTCCTTAGAAGGTTGCCTTGCTTGTTAGAGAAAAGACTTTTCTACAGTCCTGTCCTCAAAAGGGCACCTAGGAATCCTGTGGCGGGTGAGCTGGAAGGCGCAAGAGTCCCTGAGTTCTAAAAGGAGTTTTAAGATTTTTGTTTCATCCTAACTTAAAAAAAAAAAATCAAGATCAACATCAGTAGCTTCCGAATCATGTGGGGATGACTAGCTTATAATCAGTGGTGCCATCTGGCTTCCGGATTACTCTTTGTGTTTACAATGTTATTCATGTTAATTGACCAACTCAAATGAGAGAAAATTATTTAACTTAATATGTTTCTCTACCTAGGCCTAGGCATCCCCTAGGGGTCTGCAGACGTAGTTGCATAACTCTGAGTTCTCAATTTTGAGAAATGTTGCTACTACATATAGAAGCATAGGCTTGTAGAGAGTGAGTGACACCCTGCTGGTGACTCATTTGTGGGCCTCAAAGGTAAATCTGTGTCTGAGCGACACAGAGGCCTGCTGCAGAAAGGGGCAGGCTCCCACATGAAAACCGGCCAGGGAGAGCTACCACATAAATCAAAGGATAAATCAAAGGATTGACAAACCTATCCTGGCAATCCTAATAATAAATCTCAAAGGTACAAGAGAGGCCATCGCCGGACATGCCAGGCACTGCTGCTCCCATGGAGGGGAATAGTGGAGAAAGCTTGCAAAGCTTCCTTGCAAAGAGAAGTGACCTGGACCTGCCCACACTATCCCAGTTGCAGCTGCACCTGCAGCATGCAGATTCCCAGGTGTCAAGAGTGTATGTGGTTCCAGGATCCCAACAGCTTAACCTTTGGTTGAATTGAAGAATAAGGCATGTGGCACTCAGAATGCTTCCCAGTCCCAGGAGGAGGAGGGGCTAAGCCAGAGCAAGCCGTTCTCACACCCCATCCTAATTAGCACCTCAGTGCCACGCTAACCTGTCCTTTCCTTTTCTGTCCTTTTTTTTTTTTTTTTTTTTTTTTTTTTTTTTTTTTTTTTTTTTTTTTTTGCTGAGTTGGGGCAGGTCTCTACAGAGGCGGTGTGCTGGCCACCCACCCAGGCAGCCAGAGTTTGGGAAATCGGACCCCCCAGGCCGTGGTATAGGACTCTTCCTTGCTGACTACTAAGGCCTTTCTGGACAAGTTCCTGGGAAAAGGGAGTCTGGGGATTGGCTCCACCTCAAGGAGGGGCTGGGTGGGAGCCAGGGCTTGGCACAAAGCAAATGCTGAATGCCCAGGCTAGTGGGGGAAGCAGCAATTAGGTTATGTTAGGAGGGAAAGAGCGCTCTTCCAGCCTCTGGCTTGTGAAGGAAGAGCTTGTGGGCTAGGTCCCGAGGGTGACTGAGCTCCCTTTATCCACCTCTCAGAGCAATGTCTTCCCAGCCAAGACGGTCATATTTCCTTAGTGATGGAATGGGCTGCCCTGGTCTGTGTAAGAAGCAGCTACAACTTGACCTTAGGAATTGGTAGTTGGGTTTGGGAGACAGAGTTGCACAAGGTCCCTAAAAATGCTTCCAGTTCCATAGCTCCATATTCTAAGCATCACGGGAGAGAAGCTTTGGACATTTCTTCATTGCAGTTTTCCTAGAGGGAAGCTATTCATTATATAAATGAAGAAATAGCTTCCAAATAGACTGAGGAATGACTCCTCGATGATCCCCATCAGGACTTCGGACCGTAGGTCTAAGTTCATGATTTCAAAAGGGAAAAGCTTTAAGCCAGAAAATGCAGGGTAAAACCAATCCATGAAGACCAGTGAGCTTCAGTGTGGGCCCAGAGAGTCAGCCAATCGCCAGCTTAGCAAGTGCTCGCTGAGATCCAATGTTAGGACTTACCCTCTACCGAGATTCACATTTCGAATCAAAAGGTGTCAGACTCCAGCAACACATCTTTGTAAGATAGTAGGGTGATAAGCAAAGTCATGAATAAGTCATTACTGATTTGAATCAAATGTTATATTAAATTATCAGAATTAGGTTTAAATCCTATTAAGTAAAAGACTAATATGCAAATAGACCGAATGGTGGAACAACCAGTTGCTATGATGTGCACTGGCCATCAGGTGCTCAATGCAGGAGCTGCCCCATGGTGGTTAGCGTGCTCCCACAGGAGAGTGCCACTCAGCCAGAAGCCCTGAGGCAGGCTCACGGCTGGTGAGGGCAGCAGTGGTGGTGGGAGCCTCCCCCGCCTCCACGGCAGTGCTAAGGATATCCGACTCCTGGGTTAGGCCCTCTCTCCAGCGGGGAGTGGGCCTAAGCCAGCAATCAGACATCTCCCAAGGGCTCCTAGACTGCAAGAGAGCACAGGCTGGGCTAAGGGGCCCCCCAAGTGTACAAATTTTGTACACTGGGCCTCTAGCATATTAATAATGCCATTCTCCCAATAAATCGAACATTTATGAAGTTCTCAGAACTTCTCCCCCTACTCTTTGAAACATTTTTAGTACATGTCACTACAGCTCAAAAGCTCTTCCTTCACAAGCCAGGGGTTGAAAGAGTGTTCTTTTCCTCCTAACATAAGCCTTATACATTCAGCATTCTCTCTGTGTCAATGACATGCACCCCAGTGTATTCCATGCACCGAAGTATGGGGAATTCATTCTCTCACTGAAATAACACTATCCTTATTTATATATACAACTAGAGTTCTTTGAAATATCTCTAATATGCGTCTTTATGTTGCATTCCAATCACCCCAGTGTTGTGAATGCACCTTTTTTAATGAACACTTTTATTGAGATATAACTCACTTAGCATACAATCCACCCATTTAAAGCATGCAATTCAGCAGATTTTGATATATTCACAGATATGTGCAACCATAACCACAGTTTTCGAACATTTTCATCACCTCAAAAAGAAACCTAGTACCCTTTAGCAATCATTTCCCTCTGCCCATTCATGCCTTACTAGCAATATAAAAGTTGCTCTTTTATATTGCTGCACATCACACATAATACTTTTTCAGTATTGGAATTGCACTATGGGTGTAGGTTCAGAACAAACAAATCCCAATGGCATGCCCAACTAAGACTCATTGTGTGGATCCAGATGGAGCCTCATGCATCCTCTGCATCATTCCTGGGAGGACAAGTCGCACCACCCTCTTAAAGGGTGGCCTCTTCAAGGAGGCTGATTTGTCTAAGTCTACGGATGACAGGATATTAAAGTATCCAATTATTATTTTGAATCATCTACTTCTCTCTTTAATTCTATCAGTTTTTGCTTCCTATCATTAAGTGCATAAATGTTAATAATTGTTGTGTCTTCCTGTTGTGTTGAACCTTTTATTAATATGCAACACTAGAGGCCTGGTGCATGAAATTCGTGCCTGGCCTGTGCCCTCTTGCAGTCCAGGAGCCCTGGGGAGATGTCTGACTGATGGCTTAGTGAACATCCTTAGCATTGCCACAGAGGCAGGAGAGGCTCCCACCACTGCTGTGCTCTCTAGCCATGAGCCCAGTTTCTGGCTGAGAGGCACTACCCCTGTGGGTGCGCACTGACCACCAGGGGACAATTCCTGTGTTGAGTGTCTGCCCTCTGGTGATCAGCACGCATCATAATGACCACTCATTCCACCATTCTGTCATTTGCATAGTAGCCTTTTATTATGTAGGATTCTCCTTTGCCTCTTGTGACCTCTTTGGATCTAAAGTCTATTTTGTCTGATATTAGTACACCCAATCCTGCTCCCTTTTGGTTACTATTTGCATGAAATACCCTTTTCCATCCTTTCACTTTCAATCTATTTGTGTTTAGATCTAAAGTGAGTCTCCTGTCAACAGCATATAGTTGGATCATGTGTGTTTTTTCCATTCTGCCAATCTGTCTTTTGATTGAATAGTTTAATCCATTTACATTTGAAGTAATTACTAATAAGAAAGGACTTCTGTCATTTTACTATTTGTTCTCTGCATGCCTATAGCTTTTTCTTCCTGCATTTCTTCCTTATTTTGTGTGTAGTTGATATTTTGTATTGAAATGCTAAAATCCTTTCTCATTTCCTTTCCTGTATGTTCTCCTGCTATTTCCTTTGTGGTTACCATGGGGAGTACATTTAATGTCACAAAGTTAAACATTCTCATTTGAATTTATACCCTCTTAACTTCAATAGCATATAAAAACTCTGCTCCTTTACAGCTCTGTCCTCACCCCTTTCAGTTGCTGTCAGACAATTATATCCTTCTATGTTGTGTGTCCAAAAATATAAATTAATAATTATTTTAAACGTATGTAAATCATGTACAAAACAAAAAGTAGAGTTATTATAATAACGCCAGCCCGTGTATTTACCTTTCTTGTGATCTTTATTTATCTTCATCCTTTCATTTCATCTTGCAGTACTCCCTTGAGCTTTTGTTTTACAGGCTAGGCATAGTGACACTAAACTCCCTCAACTTTTGTTTTTCTGAGAATGTCTTAATTTCTCCCTCACTTTTGAAGGTCAGTTTTGCCAGACATAGGATTCTTGGTTAACTTTTTGTTGTTGTTGAAAACTGGACATTTGGATCTAAAAATGTGGTAACTCTGGATATCAGCTTCTCTCCTTTCCCAAGTTTTTCTAGGTTTTTTTTTTTGTTTGGTTGTTTTGTTTTTGTTTTTGGTTGTTGTTGTTCTTGCTTTATTGTTGTAGGCTGTCTCTGTGATAAGGATCAGCCTGAGATATAAATGTAAGGTCTTTTCTGAGCCTGAGCCTTTCCCTGGGCATGCACAGTCACTTTCCAATTATCCCCATATATGTAGTTGTTTTTAATTTCCTGGTCTTTAATATCTGGTTCCCAGAAGGGAAAAATGAAGGAGGGAAGGTGCTGGTGAGGAGATAAAAGGTAGCTAGGCAGTTAGGAATGGGACCTGGAGAAGGGAAATCCAAGAATATCAGGACATTGCAGATATGACAAGATAGAGTTGCTGGCTGTGCCCTATTCTGAGAAAAAGCGCAGAAATAAACATGATGACCCAGGGCTGAACCCAGTTGAGCGAGGAAAAGACAGTGACATCACCTTGGACCTGACATGGCAGTCCTCAATCAGGTCTGTCCCACTGGTGGGAACTTGAGCTTTAAAATGTATGGATGTTGCTAAGGCAGAATTCTTTGAAGTGATCAATCAGGAGCTAGCAAAGCATATATCTACCCCTGGACAAAGAAGCTTCACCGGCAACCAATTTGGGCTCCCTCCCTACTGCAGGGAGTCTTTCTAACTCTCTTAATAAAATTTTGTTTTCACTTACTTCTTTGTCCATGAATTCATTGTTCAACTTCACAAGACAACAAACTCAGACCCAAAGAGAAAAATTGGTATCACCACTGACAGATCCTCCTTCCCCAACTGGTGGGTGGAGCATGAACCAACCGGTGTCTGTCACTGGGGAGTGTCTATCACCGGGACATCCCTGAGACATTGAACCACCAATCAGTGCATGCCAAGTGTCCTGGGTGCCACCCCTTCCCATGCCATCCCAGGCCCTACTCCTTCCTGTTTCTCCCCTCAAAAGGCACATGTTTCTGTCTCCCCAGTCTGCGAGGCAGTCTGGCTGGGTCCTCCTCCTCCTCCTCCCCTCCTCTAATCCTGGTTTTTCTACCCTCCTCCATAATGAATCTCACTCATTAGTGCGGAATAAACCTCCTCTTTAACATGCCGTGGTCTCGACTCCCGTTTCCTGCGCCTTGAACCTTACATTTGGTGCAGTAAAACATGGGAGGGTGCGAGCATCCCATTTGACTGTTCACGGTCCAGGGTGTGCCCCTCTTCTCTCCTCATGACTTGGGACCCTCAGGCTTCTAACCCCCAGCTCAGCAGAGGCGGCGGTAAGTCCCAGCCTGTGCTGGTTCCTGGCGGTCATTCTCCAGCGTCTCTGTCTGTAAACCACGGCTCACATCAGAGACTGCCTCCCGGGCATAGCCCTCTGGGCCCCTCCAGGAGGGGTTCTGAACCTGGGGAGGCAGCGAAGACATTCCTGTCACCCCTCAGTTCTCTGGCCTTTTGGCCTCCTTCCAGATAGATCCCAGGAGGAAAGGGAGACGTCCCCTACTGTTCCTCGGGTTCCCCATCTGAAGCCTTGGCTGGGACACTGATCCTTAGCCTCCACTACCTACCCCAGGCTTTGGTATGGGTAATCAAAAATCTAAACCGGATCCTAAGACACCTCTAAGGTGTGTCCTCACCAATCTGGATACTTCTGTAATGTGTCATGGCCTCAGTATGAATTGGGATGGGTCCAGATGACCCGAAAGCAGGACTTAACATCCTCACTGACCTTAGTAATTTCTGCCGAGCCAGGAAGTGGCTGGAGGTCCCATATGTCCAGGCTTTTATTTTATCTGCACTCCCATCCCTCCCTCTGCTCCTTCTGTTCCACAGCCCAGGTCCTCCTAGCTTGTGAGAAACCCCTTCAAACCGATCCTCAGCCCCTCTCTCTGAATTCTGAGTCTTTCCACCCAGCCAGTCTTTCATTTCCACCCCTGTCGCTCCTGCTGTCCCACCTTCTGCTCCTTCTCTTCCTCTTCCTCCTTCTTAGCCACAGCTTCCCCTTTCTTGGCCGGCGGCCACCACTGCAGAAGCTGCCTTCGCCGCCTCGGGCCGTGAGCCAACCAGAGGCAGCCACGCCGCACAAGAGCCGCCTGCCCACCGTGCAGCCAGCTGCTCCAAACAGCTAAGTGAGATTTCTGTTTTGGTTCCCTCTTCCCTTGTGTATTGTGAGCAGCCGCCATATTGGCCATGTGGCTTGCCATTCCCATGAGGACCACCCTTTTGAAACACAAGTCCCATCCCTCTCTGGCCACATGGCCTACTGTTCCCATGGGGGCTGCCATCTTGGAACAGCAAGTCCCATCCCTCTCTGGCCATATGGCCTTCTATTCCCATGAGGGCCGCTATCTTGAAACAGCATGTCCAACCCCTCTCTTTAAATAGTTACTGAGACCTCCCGCAGGCCCAGCCTGGTGTGGCCACTTGCCACCATGCTCCTTGTCCTCCTCCTCCGGCCCATGGCCCGCCACCTGTTCCACCACCTCCCTCCCCTAACACCTTCTCAGATCCAGGACCGATATCCAGTAACTATGGCCTTTAAGGTTCTAATGCCCGTGAGGAGCAGGCAGGGTAAGCCGCCTTCGACAAAAGGTGAATCTGCAAACCCAAGCCTTAGTAGCAGCTCTGAGGCCGGCGGCAGCCGTGCATGGTCCAAAGGGGACTGTGCGTGGTGGGGGTGCAACGAGAGGACGAATGGCACCTGGAGGACGCTTCAAGTGCAGAAATGAAGGCCACTGGGCAAAGCAGTGCCCCAGCCCCTGGCTCCAACCAAGCCCTGCCCGGCGTGCAATAAAAGTGACTGCCCCTGGAAAAGTGACAGGCCCTCTGCATCTCAGCATAGAGGGGCTGCCCTTCCAGGTCATGACCTGCCACTGGCCATGACTAAAGACTAGCCAAAGACTGAAGATGCCCGGACTCGACCACCCCCATCACCCTCGCTGAGCCCCGAGTAATGCTCAAGGTAGTGAGTAAGCTGGTCTCCTTCCTGATCGATACAGGGGCTACCTTCTCTGTCCTGCCCTCCTTTCCCAGGCCACTCTTCCCTTCCATGATTTCAGTCATTGGTATTGATGGCAAATCACCCTTTAATTCTCTGAAAAATGCTCTGGCCTCAGTACCTTCTCACCCCCCCTCTCCCCCACTCCACCTTTCCTAGAAAACAATTTTGCTGGCACAGGCTTATCAGAAACTTAGATCTTTATCTCTAGGAAAAGTGGCAGTTTTGAAATTCAAGCTGTTAGAGGCCTGGAAACAGGTTTCAGGGCCTGCTCCCTCCTCCCCCTGCCTTTCCTAAATATTTTAAATAGCATACAACACTGACACATTAATTGTGAGACATGTTTAGAAATGTTTAATGGAAAGTATGTTGAAAGAAAGAAAGAAAGAAAGAAAGAAAGAAAGAAAGAAAGAAAGAAAGAAAGAAAGAAAGAAAGACTAAAGTTAATTGTTGACAAGAAAGAAAGGCTAAAGTTAATTGTTGACAAGAATTGTAAAATGACCCACTATACCAGGCCACTAAAGAAACACCAGTAGGCCCCCTCTCCGCACCCTCCCTCATTCGCCAGACTTTTACTAAGCTCTGGGAAACCCTTCTGGTCTCTCTCTCTCTCTCTCTCTCTCTCTCTCACACACACACACACACACACACACACACACACACACACGCACACACATCTCTAGGCCTTTCCAACTAGTTATTGATGAAAGACAGAGAATAGCTATGGGGGTCCTCACCCAGCCTCTAGGGCCAGCCTTAACCCCTGTAACATACCCTGTTTCCCAAAAAGTAAGACATCCCCCCAAAATAAGACCTACTTCCAGTTTTGCCTCTCGCTGTAATATAAGGCATCCCTCTGAAAATAAGACCTCCCCGATAATATTTTTATTCTTGAAACTGAAAAAGCCTGGGCCACATAAGCAGTTATAAGGAAGTGGGTCGATTTAATGCTGCTGCTTGTTATGCGAGGGAGTCAAACAAGGCAGCACTCACCATGCTAAACACATGAAGAAATTTCTTCATGAAAGAAAAATAGATCAAATAATGATTCCTGCAGGAATGACGGCCTATTTCCAGACTTTTGATATTGCAATAAACAAACCATTCAAGGACAATTTGAGCATGGAAATTAATGACTACAGAGAAATCAGCATAGAAACTTTGTGAAACCTAAACTGTAAGAGGTTGTGACTTGGGTGAAGAATTCATGGGAGAAAATCACTGACAGTTGCATTGCAAATGCACTACAAGCAGGCTACCTTGACAAGAAGTACTCATTTAAGGACAGTGCTATTGCTAAATATGAGAGATTTGGTCCATTGATTCTGAAAGAAATGGAATCACAAAAAATTCACCAGGAAATTCAGGGTTTGGATTGTTATGATGATGTTCCAGAAGATGATGACATGACTGTCACTGAATAAATCTTATTTTGTGTTCATACCGGTAAATATCAGTATCAGTAAATGTACCATAGATTGTTGTACATGGAAATAATGGTAGTAACAAGAAATTCTTGATATCGTAGAATTCACAGTTTGTCTGGTTATGCTGGTTTGTGATGACAACTACTACCGAATACAGATAATAAATTTCCTTTTTTTGTTGTTCAACAATAAATGTATGCCATATTTTTCATGGAAAAATAAGACATCCCCTGAAAATAAGACCTGGCGCACCTTTGGGAGCAAAAATTAATATAAGACACTGTCTTATTTTCGGGGAAACAGGGTAGCTGCCTGCCACATGACTGGGAATAGGGAGTAAGTAGCTGCTATTTGTTTAGAGCTGAAATTGACCAAAATTAACCATCCAAGCCTTCTCATAAAAGTTGTAAGCCTTATTGATAGACTCTACAGTTCCAAAATAGTTTACATCAGACAACTTCTGCCAATGAAATTGTTGTCTATGTGGGAAGACATTTCCTGTTGCCTCTTACTCCACCATCTTCCCAGAATCATCCTTGGCACATTTACTTTAGAGTCTCCTGCCTACTCTCCTGTGCCCTATCACATGTACATATACATGACCTCCATGAAGAATACCTCCTGCTGGTTATACCTCCTGCCACTTAGGTGTTCAAATCACTGAAGAGGTCATGAATTCTGCTCATGGTCATTGGCCAAATGCAGGATTTACCAGTCTAGGACAGTGCTCAGCAAACTCATTAGTCAACAGAGCCAAATATCAACAGTACAATGACTAAAATTTCTTTTGAGAGCCAAAGTTTTTAAACTTAAACTTCTTCTAACACCACTTCTTCAAAATAGACTTGCCCAGGCCATGGTATTTTGTGGCAGAGCCTCACTCAAGGGGCCAAAGAGCCACATGTGGCTCGTGAGCCGCAGTTTGCTGACCACTGGTGTAGGAGTACTAAGGACCTACTTCTTTAAATCTCTCAGCTCCTCAATCATGCATCCTTTCACATTTTCTACCAATGTGAAAAAAATCCCAAGAAAGAGAGAGGATCTTCATGCTGTTTGTATATGTGTACACATATGTGAGAATGAGCAAAAACTTCTTTTCTAACTCCCAAAACCATGAAAAATATACATACTTTAGAGTAAAATCCTATTGAGAAATTTCCCCAACCTCTCCGAGTTAACTACAAACAACAGGATTGCTTGAAATTTTCTTGGCAAAACTTAACATCTCCAAGAACTTGAACAAGGAAAGCCAGCCCATGAGCACATGTGCTTGATGCCTTTGAACTTAGAGCAGGTTCTCTGACCATCAATAGTGGAGAAGTGGTGATATTTCACCTCCCACCTCTCCCCTCTCTGCTTTTCACCCTCTGTATGGTGTTGGTCTCATTGTGGACCAATTAACACTGGGTTGATGTGAGGGGAAATTGCAGACCCCTTCACTTAGCAGGGAACTTACTGGGCTGCTGAACTAGGACTTTTGGAGACTGGTTCCCCCTGACTCTCCTCCCCTACTTTGTAACTGCCCTGGGAAAAAAGGCTTACAGGGGAGTGGGTGGCCCTCACAGCTGGCCAATTCCTCACTTGCCTGTGAGTTCCCAGAGGAAATGCAAACAAATCAGACTACACTTGGCTGCTGGCCAGTGAATCTTTGAACTTCTTCAATAAGTCTTTAAAACTTTGATTCTGACCCAAATCTTTTGCTCCAACATAAAAACTGCTGGGCCTCAAGTCTCTCTGTGTAGGGAAACAGTGTGTTTGTGGCATTTGAATAAGGGTATTTATCTAAAAATGGTTCCTTGAGTTCTACCAGATTGTACAATGAGTTCACTGTGCCTTACCTTCCACCTTCAAACCTTCCTGAATATCTAGTGTGTTCACCTACACCCTTTCCCTCAGCTGTTGGGTGTACTTATTTGTGAATGTTCCTAATTCTGTCTTCTTTCTTTATAAGCCCCCAATTGTGCTTTGTAAAAGGGCCCAGAGGTTGCTGAGCTTCCACTGAAACCAGGATGAGAGAGAACAAACGCTCCAGCGGGAGGCGTTTGGAAGGTATTGACCAAGGGTATTCACTATGCAAAGTGGCTGTGGAGCTACCACTATTCCAAAAAAAAAAAAAAAAAGTTTTTAATTAGAGAAATTGGGGCGATATAAGGCACAGTTTTTTTTCTTTTAGACTAAATGGTACATTTAGTTATTGTTTTCATTCTCTCTTCGTTGCTTAGTTTCAAAGCAGATTATATGGCAGATACCTGCTCTCCAAAGCCACATCTCCTGCCCTTATAAACAAGTCTCAGGGGAGAACCAAGTGTTCTAGACTAGGCATTCCTCTAAGTCCCAAACCAATACCCTCCCTACCTTCACTCCCACACCCTCCTGGAAATACTATTATTGGGTTCACTGTGAGACAGAAAGGAAGCCAGCTGTCAGCGAACCACTAAGCAGGGTTTTGTTTTTTGTTGTTTGTTTTTAGCTACCTTCCCTATTTTACCTATGCAGCATGGATATTCCAACAGCAACCAAATCCTCCCCAGGGTGTCTCCTTAGGTACTAGTCTGGAGACCTCCTCAACCTGAAACCTGCCTGCTCCAGACCTAAACAGATCTGGGGATGAGAAGCATCAAGCCAGTTTCCCCAAAGAGCCCTAAATAGCTTGAAATGTAATTGGGAGCAAAGGAGGATTCCAGACTCAAGGAAGGAAGAGAAAATCACAGATAACACCCTTGGTGTCTTTTTAAAGAAAACTGGAGTGATCAATTCATTGTTAACCCACCCTAGCTGGTGTAGCTCAGTGAACAGAGCAACTGGCTCTTGGACTGAAGAGTCCCTTGTTCAATTCTGGTCAAGGGTTCCATCCCCCACCAGGATCAGGGCACATGTGGAAGGCAACCAAACAATGTGTCTCTCACATCAATGTTTCTCTCTGTGCTATACCTTCTACTCTCTCTAAAAAACAATGGAAAAATAGCCTCAGGTGAGGATTAACCAAATATATATATATATATTTAACCCATTTCCATACTGCTCTCTTAACACCTCCACAGAGTCAGGCCTGAGCTGTTCATTTTTATCTGAGTGACTTTTATTGACCATAGCTGGAAACAGACTCCATTTCAGAATTAGTTTTCTTTATGGCACACTTCTAGCATGTCAAAGGGCATTGAGTGTTGTGAAGTAACATTCTCTTTGTTCCTCTTAAAATGTCAGCTTAACCTTATCCTATATAATAAAAGCCCAGTGACCAAATGGTGGAACGACCAGTCAACTAGTCACTATGGCATGCACTGACCACCTGGGGGCAGATGCTCAAGGCAGAAAGGTATTCACTATGCAAAGTGGTCAGTGCGCTCCCACAGTGGGTCGATCCCCACAGGCCACACCCTCCCCACTAGTGCACAAATCCTGTGCACCGGGCCTCTAGTATTGTTATAACTGTTCTATTTTATTAGTAGTTATTATTATTCTCTTATTGTGCCTAATTTACAAATTAAACTTTATCATAGCTTTGTATGCATAGAAATAATATATATAGGGTTTGGTGCTATCCAAGGTTTCAGGCATCCACTAGAGGCATTGGAATGTTTTCCCCATGGATAAGAGACACTGCTGTACATAGTGGCCCAGTGCATGAATTTGTGCACATTATAAGGGAATTAATTCGAGGAAAGAGCTGGCTTTCAGACATATTCTGTCACTGACACTGGCTGTGGGGAGGAACCATGAGGTATCGGGCTCCCTCCTCCCTCCTCTCAGGATCAGGAGTGGGGAGGGCTGATTGGGGCAGGGTCAGCCAGGCAGAGGGGCTGCAGGAGGTTGGGGAAGCCAATCAGCCTGGATCCAGCTGGTTAGACTGCACAGTGCACAGGGAGGATCCCTAGACCTGGCCAGTGATCAGGGCCTATCAGAGCTTTCCTTTCCCCAGGTGCTGGCAGCTGGCCCTGTCGCTGCTCCTGCCATTGCTTGCCATCTATGCTGCATCACCCTCCATTCCTCCCCCGACACTGGTCACCTCCCTCTGCAGGCAACAGGCATGGGGTGCAATTGCTTGGCTGGCCTGGGTCGCCCTCTGCAGGGTGATCACTGGTCAGCCCTGCTCATCTGCCACAGCATTGCCGGCCAGTGGCCTGGGCCTCCCTCATTGGGGTGATCGCAGAGCTGCCCTAATTAATCACCCTGCCAGCCGGTGACCTGGGCCTCCTTCTGCGGGGTAATCATGGGACAATGGCAGGGCTCCCTGACCAATCGCATTGCACCTGCCTTGGCTGGCCTGGTACCAGTGCGTGTCATAGCGTGGTCGTCCAGACAGTCATTCTGCTGTTCAGCCGTTCGGTCTATTTGTATATTACGCTTTTATTATTACAGATATTTTTTACTTAACTGAAAGTAAGTTGCATACATGATGTTCCTTTATCTCTTTATCCCACTCCAGTGGATATTTCCTAAAAACAAAGACATTTTCTAACTTAATTTCAGTACAGTTACGAAGATTAGAAAATTAACATTGATATAGTATTCTACCATCTGATCTCAAACATTATTCAGATTTCCTTCATTGTCCAATAATGATCTTTTTAGCAAAAGCGAATTCAAAGTACAGTATAAGAAACATAGTTAGGGGACTCTTTCCCCCTCCCCACATGGGAGTCTGTGCAATGAGATTCTTTCCCCTTCACCATATGGGAGTCTGTACTTGTTCTTCAATAAATCTCCATCTTTGCTATACCAAAAAAGAAGAAAAAGAAGAAGGAGGAGGAGGAGAAAGAAAGAAACATAGTTAATAATCCTATATACACCTAACTGGTATGGCTCAGTGGATAGAGCATTGACTTTAGGACTGAAGGGTCCCAGGTTCAATTCCAGTCTAGGGCATGTACCTTGGTTGCGGGCACATCCCCAGTAGGGAGTGTGTAGGAAGCATCTGATAGATGTTTCTCTTTCATTATTGTTTCTAACTCTCTATCCCTTTCCCTTCCTCTTCGTAAAAAATCAATAAAATATATTTTTTAAATATTAATAATCCTATATAATAAAATGCAAATTGTCCCCTTGACTGGGAGTTCGATCAGGAATTCAATCTGGAGTTTGACCAGGGAGTGGGATTGACACGCCAACCGCCTGTGGCCCCTCCCCTGGCTGACCCCTCCTCTTGGTCGGCCTGCCCAATTGCCTGGATCGGAGTAGGCCAAATTTGTGCACCAGGCCTCTCGTGTGTACACAAATGTGCTGGGCCTGGTATTTCAGGACACCACCAAATCATTTTCAAAGATGGACACCATCACCAGAAAAAAGAGTAGCTTCCAAAGATGCCTGTTCCTCACATTCCCTATTTAGGCATCCTTTTTCTTTTTAGATGTGGTGATAATCACACCATCTTTTCACCACCCCCAAATAAGGGTTTACTTTAACCATCCATAAACAACTTCATATTCTATCATAATATTTGTGGATTAAATGTGATACTTGACCTCATTTTGTTCTGTTTTCATTTTTTTCTGTGCCCATAATATTGATATTTACATAGAAATTTCCAAAATTGGTCAGAACACTGACAGAGCAGACAAGTTATGTGAGCAGATGAAATAACATATTCATGGATATTTATGATGTTGTCACTTTCTAAAATGCTGTGAAGTCAACTCCTCATACAAAGATAATATTGCTAGTGCTGGTATTTATGGCAAGTCATAAATGGAAAGGTGGGATGCCTATTTTGGGTAATGGCTGCTGTAGGTCACTTTGACATTACTCTCTGCTATAGAGAATTTTGGGATGGCAGTTTAAGAGCAGGCTGATCTTGGAAGGAGGCAGCCCAGGCTACATGTAAAGGGGTGCAGTCATTGCCATCTGCCCAGATAAAGAGTGGTTTCTGTTGTCCTATCTCGGTTCCCTTGACGTAGGTGGGGAGTCACCCTGTGCACTCGCCTCTACTTCAATCCTTGTGCTCGTTATCCCCACAAGAGCTAGAACCTCGTTGCTCTGGAGCTCAAACACAATTACAAAAATACAGAAAATCCAGTAAGGGATGGCTCAATGTCCCTAAGGAAATTACTACCATGGGGTGAAGTGGGCAACATTAAACACGCAAGAATTATGACCAAAAGAAAACAGGGGAGCTGTCTGAACCAACCAACATTCAATCAGAAAAAAAAAAGCAATCCAGACATTTCAACCAGAGAGAGGTGAGTACAGGGAATTGATTGTCGAGTTGACGAAAGAGCCAAGAAGCCTAACAGAATACGGTAATGCACCCCAGAGACCTGCAATAACCATGAACCCAAATTCCACCAATCTTTGGGGCTAGAGGTACCAAACAAGGGAGGCAATGTTACTTGCTCTCAGGAGCGAGGGTATCCAGTTTGGATAAAAAAGTGAAGTATATTGTGGGCTCATTCCAACCTCCATTTCCACCTCTTTTTAGGTATCCCAGCCTGGCGGGCAAAGTTTTTTTTATAGATTACATAAAAGGTTAAAGAAAGCCATTGTACTTCATGGTATTCAGTCTAGATCCCATTAGATAACAAAGAAATGTCAGGTCCTCTCAGGTCTTTGAATAAACATAAAGGAGAGTAACAAATACAAGTGTGGCAAAGTAGGTTTACAGTTGTATGTGAAACAGTTTATTCTTTTTTTAAAATATATTTTTATTGATTTCAAAGAGAGAGAGAGAAACATCAATGATTAGAATCATTAACTGGCTGCCTCCTGCATGCACCACACTAGGGATCGAGCCCCCAACCTGGGCATGTGTCCTGACTGGAAATTGAACCATGACTTCCTGGTTCATAGGTCGACACTCACTGAACCATGCCAGCTGTGCTAATACAGTTTATTCTTGCATTATTTTGCATATGAACTATAAATTTACTTTTGCCTCACTTTATATATATTGTTATTAACATAATAATCACTTATCCTAAAATAAAAGGCTAATATGCAAATTGACTGAAAGGTGGAATGACCAGTCGCTATGACACGCACTGACCACCAGGAGGAAGATGCTTAATGCAGGAACACTCCCACAGGGAGAGTGCTACCCAGCCAGAAGCCGGGCTCATGGCTGGTGAGCACAGCGGCAGTGGCGGGGGCCTCTCCTGACTCTGTGGCAGTGCTAAAGAGTACCAAGCTCAGCAGTAGGGAGCAGCAAGCAGGCAGGTGGTAAGGAGCGAGGGGTCCCGGACATCCCCCAAAGGCTCCCATACTGTGAGAGGGCACAGGCCAGGCTGAGGGTCCACCCCACCCCTCCTCCCCAAGTGCACAAATTTCGTGCACAGAGCCTCTGGTATTAATATCTATATATATATAAAAGTCTAAGCAACCGAACGACTGATCAACCAGTCGCTAGATGTGCACTGACCACCAGGGGCAGATGCTCAATACAGGAGCTCCTGCATTGACTGCCTGCCCCCTGGTGATCAGTGTACTCCCACAGCCAACCTCCTGCGGCCAGCCAGCCTCCCGCATTCCCTCCCCCCTGGACCAGGCGAGAAAGCCCCTATCGGCCCCAATTGCTGGCCAAGCCAAGGGACCCCATGTGTGCACAAATTTGTAAAAACATAAAAGATTTTATCTACCTTTGCCCCTGCCCTACCCTACCCCAAGCTGGCTCTCTCCCACAGTCCATCAGAAGTACCGAGACCAGATGTCATGGTTTGTCAGAGACAACTATAATACACTTAATGTCCTGGTATCCCATTTTTTAAGTATGTGTCTGAGAATTTTCATCTTTTTGAGGAACTAAAACTTGAAAATGCTCAGAAGGAAATATAGGTGGAAAATCTGTGTGACCTTGGATTCAGCAACATTTTCTTGCATATGACACCAAATGCACAAGCAACTGAACAAAAAATAAAAGTGGACTTCATCAAAATTAAAAACCTTTGTGCTTTCAAAGGATACTATTAAGAAACTTGGAAGACCACCCACATAATGGGAAAAATATTTGCAAATCATATATCTGATAAGGGTCTAGTATCCAGAATATCTAAAGAACTTAGAGCTAGACGATAAAACAAGTAACCCAATTTAAAAGTTGGTAAAGGATTACTGTTACTTCTCCATGGTGATCAACACATGAAAGGATGCTCGACATCATTAAAATTAGGGAAATGCAATCAAAACCACAATGAGATGCCACTTCACCCCTAGGATGGATCTATACTAATAAAAGGGTAATAAGCTAATTAGACTGGACATCTTCCAGACATCTTTTGAACATCCTTCCAAACAAAGCCATGGTGGCAGGGGCTAAGGCAGAGGCTGTTAGGGATGCTCAAGCTGGCAGGGGTGAAGCAGTTAGGGGGTTATCAGGCTAGCAGGAGGGACCAGTTAGGGGACAATCAGGCCAGCAGAGGAGGACAGTTGGGGGTTGATCAGACCAGCAAGGGATGGCAGTTAGGGGGCAATCAAGCCAGCAGGGGATGGCAGTTAGGGGGTGATCAGGCCAGCAGGGGATGGCAATTAGGGGGCAATCAGGCTGGCAGGCAGAGGCAGTTAGGGGCGATCAGGCTGGCAGGGGAACAGTTAGGGCCATCAGGCCAGCAGGCAGAGGTGGTTAGGGGTGATCAGGCAGGCAGGCAGGAAAGTGGTTAGGAGCCAGTGGTCCCGAATTGCGAGAGGGATGTCCTGGATTGGAGAAGGCCAGGCCGGGCTGAAGAACCTCCCCCATTGTGCACGAGTTTCATGCACTGGGCCTCTAGTATAATATAAATAACAGACAATAACAAGTGTTGCAGAGAATGCGGAAAAATTTGAATACATTGCTCTACGGGCCATGCCCACCTCGTTCTCTAATGGGGGGTCTGGGGACAACCATGGGAAGCCTGGTGTGACCACTGGCATCTGCTCCCTCTCCTCTCTAGACTTCTGGGACTGGTAACCACACACCCCTTGGACCACACAGTAAACCTCAAAATGTGGCCTCAGGTAGCTGCCCACCCCTGGCTGCATCCTGAACTCTAGTCCTCCAGCACTGGCTTGTTCTCAACACTCTGGACAGGAGCTGGCGGTCCTGTTGGGCACATTAGCTGAGAAACTTTATATTCAAAGGGTCTCAAATTGATGTAGCTGAAGTAAAAAGGCATTTCATATATATAAACAAAAGTTAATAATTTCAAACACATTTATTTCATTAAGTAATTATACATATACCTGTGGATGTATTTGTGGATGCATTCCAGATTAATCTGATTATCACTCACTTTTAGGTGATGGTTGTTCTAATACAAAACACACACAAAATATCAGTGAATAATAAATTTTTAATGAGTGACTCATTGAAAATAGTATTCCTCTGGGTTCACAACTACCTACTTCAATTAACTAAAATAATTGTAGCATAATTTAATTTCCTGACAACTGCCAAATAAATCTAAAATTTTTTAAAATGACTGTAATTTCTCAATTTTCTTTAGACCACCTGGATTCTCAGCATTCAGAACAGCTTTAAATCTGGAAGTAACCAAGAAAAGAAAATGTAAAATGTGTCTCCCTTGAGTAGAAAAGAAAGAACCCTCCCAGTGACAGGCTTTTCAATCTGCTCACAGAAGTTATGGCGCCTTCTAATTGGCAGAACTCCCAAAGGGCCAACTGCTTCTCACCAAAGCCTAGAGGTATGGAAGGAAAAAAAGAAAAAATGAAATAAAATAGACAGAGGATATTTAAGGACAATCATAATATCCCAGTCTAAGTACTACCTCTACTGCTATATATCTGTATGAACTTAGGAAAGTCACTTAAGTTCTCTGAGCCTCAATTTTCTCATTAATAAAATAGGAAAATAGCCCTGGCTGCTGTGGTTCAGTTGGTTGAGCATCTTCCCCATACACCAAAAGGTTGCCAGTTGATTCCTGGTCAGGGCACATGTCCAAGTTACAGGCTCAATCCCCAGTAGGGGACATGCAGGAGGCAGCTAATAGATGTAGTTCTCACATGGATGTTTCTCTTCCCCTCTTCCTAAAAATCAATAAAAAAAATCTTTTTTAAAAATTTGGAAAATATTATCTGTGTTCAGGAATTTAGGGAAATCAAACACATGACTGTGTTTGGAACAGCTTTTGACTCAGTGGCACCCAATAAATGTTTCCTTGTTTTTGTAATGACAAATTAATTTCTTTTTGGAGACCTTTAGGATTTATTTAGGGATTGAGTATCATTCTAGACTAGAGCCTCAGTACACAAAATTCATGCACTTGGAAGGGCCCTCAGCCCAGCCTGCATCCTTTTGCAGTCCGGGAGCCCTCAGGGGATGTCCAACTGCTGTGGAGGTGGAAGAGGCTCCTGCCACCACTGCTGCACTCACCAGCCGTGAGCCCGGCTCAGGGCTTCTGGCTGAGCAGAGCTCTCCATGAGAGCGCAATGATCACCAGGGAGCAGCTCCTGCGTTGAATGCCTGCCCCCTGGTGGTCAGTGCACGTTACAGCAACCAGTCATTCTGCCATTCAGTCAATTTGCATATTAGCCTTTTATTATATAGGATAGTAGATAAATTATAGAGAAAGGTAAGACTGAGGTACTTGCAGTCTACAGGCTTCTCCCCCTTGCTCCCCTTGCTCCTCAGGGGCGAGTGGAGCAGCCACTGCTGGTTGCACCCACTGATGGCGTGCCCGCTGCTGGCGCTGGCCCCAAATGCTCTGCGCTGTCAGTGGGTGCAAGCAGGGCCAGTGCTATTAGTGCATGAGAATGGTGGTAGAGGGAGCGGGGCTGCCAGTACATGGGACCAGGGCCACGGCAGGAGGGACTGGGAGGGGGCACAGAGGATGGGCTGAGACCCGCCCCTGTGCCCATCACAGCCTTGCCGAACCTATAACATGCGTGTCAGCACTGACACGTGAAGTCATTTTCGATGACACGCAGCCGCATGCGGTCGCATACAAAGAAGTATGTTTCTTTTCTCGAAGTGACATACCACCCTAGTTATGCTAGGTTTTTTGGTAAATTTTGACACATCAAGCTCAAAAGGTTGCCCATCACTGGAATAGAGCGTCGGCCTGTGGAGTGGAAGGTCCCAGGTTCGATTCTGATCAAGGGCATGTACCTTGGCTGCAGGCACATCCCCAGTAGGAGGTGCACAGGAGGCAGCTGATTGATGTTTTTCTCTCATCTATGTTTCTCTCTATCCCTTTCCCTTCCTCTCTGTAAAAAATAAATAAAATATATATTTTTTAAAATCACTAGGCATGCAAAAAGGCAGGAAAATACAACCAATAACTAGAAGAAAATGCAATCAGCAGAAACATACACGGGCCCCATAGTGCAATGGTTAGCATTCTGGACTCTGAAACAGACAGAAAGCACAGAGATGGCAGAATTATCCAACAAAGACATTATAACAGCTATTACAAGTAAACTCCATAAGTTTAAGAAAGTGGTAGGAAACATAATCATGATGAAAAGAGAAATTGAAGATACAAGAAAGACCCAAATGGAACCTCTAGAAATGAAAATTATTATATCTGAACTGAAACATATTAATAGCAGTTTAGACAAAGATAAATTATATATAAAAAAGAGACAAATATAGGACCAAATAAGAATTCTTCCAGAAGTAGAGGGAAATTCTTTCTTTTAAGAAGATATAATTCTAAATAATTAAAAAAAAATAAAATAAATAATAATAAAATAAATAAATAAATAAATAAATTTAAAAAATAAATAAATAAATAAAAAGAAGATATAATTCTTAGTTGCCATTAAAGTTTAAGAATAATGGATGTAATATTAGGATTAGCAGTAAGGTACAGAATAATCACGAATTGCTTTTTCTAGATTTGATCTTTACAGAACTATGAATTGAGATTTTTTTAGTAAAAAATACGTTTTTATTGGTTTCAGAGAGAGAAACATCAATGATGAGAGAATTACTGACCAGCTGCCTCCCACACATCCCCTAATGGGGAGTAAGCCCACAACCCAGGCATGTGCCCTGACCAAGAATAAAACAGATGACTTCTTGGTTCATTGGTTGACACTCAACCACGGAGCCACACCAGTCAGGATAAATTGAGATCTTGGTTAAACATTAGATCTAAGAGAGGACCATCCAATCCTATACAATAAAGAGATAATATGCAAATTGACCATCACTCCAACACACAAGATGGCTGCCCCCATGTGGTCAAAGATGGCTGCCCCCATATGGACATAAGATGGCCTCCACAAGATGGCTGGTAGGGGAGGGCAGTTGTGGGCAATCAGGCCAGCTGGGGAGGGCAGTTGGGAGGGACCATGCCTGAAAGGGAGGGCAGTTGGGGGCGACCAGGCCAGCAGGGGAGGGCAGCTGGGGTGACCAGGCCTGCAGGGGAGGATAGTTATGGGTGACCAGGCCAGTAAGGGAGGGCAGTTAGGGGTAATCTGGTCTGCAGGGGAAGGCAACTGGGGACAATCAGGCCAGCAGGGGAGCAGTTAGGTGTCAATCAGGCTGGCAGGGGAGAGGTTAGGGGGTGATCAGGCTGGCAGGCAGAAGCAGACAGGGGCAATCAGGCAGGCAGGCAGGCAGGCAGGTGAGCACTTGGGAGCCAGCAGTTCTAGATTGTGAGAGGGATGTCCCACTGCTCATTTAGGCCCTATTCTACTGGGATCAGGGCTAAATGGACAGTCAGACATCCCTCAAGGGGTCCGAGATTGGAGAGGGAGCAGGCTGGGCTGAGGGACACTCCCCCTCCCCTCTAGCATGAATTTCGTGCACCAGGCCTCTAGGAGAAATATAAAGAAATACAGTCACATATGTAAGTTTAAATTTTTCTAGTAGCCACATTAAAAAATAATAAGGAACAAGTAAAATTAATATTTATATGTTTACTATTTTACATTTTTGTACTAAATCTTTAAAATTCAATATTTACTTTATACTTAGAACACATCTCAACTCTGACTAGCCATATTTCAAGAGCTCAGTTACCACATATGGCTAGTGGCTAACATATTGGACAGCATGGTTCTAAGCAGTTGCATCAATCAGGGTAAAGCTGGGTGCTGAAACAAACCCCAAAATCCCAGTGGCTTAACACACCCAATAGTTATTTTTAATTCAGGTTACAGTCCAAGGAGGTTGACAGGGATAAGAACTTTGCTTCATCCCAAAACCCAAGCTTCGTCCAGCCAGTGGCTGCACTGTCTCCTTTCTGGAGACTGTCACTGGACTTTCTTCATCCACCACTTGATGAGCAAAGGGTAAGGAATGCCACTGAAGGAGCAGCAGCTACCAGCTCACAATCTCGTGGCTAATCACAACTATACAAGACCCAACCAAACCACATACACATTTAAGACCTCTGCTCTCTGTTCTCTCCTATTACATCACCAAAGAATGGAAGGGAAAGGAGAAGAAGAATGAAATGTCACATCTTGTGGATGGTTCAATGTGAAAAGTCTTTGAAAAGGAGAGAAACTAAAACTGAGCAAATGATGTGTTTCTTTCTTTATAGGCAGTGGTAGTCTTGCTGCCCCCATCTTCTCCAAAGAAGATACAAGATAGATTAATGTATTATAATTATTATAGATAATCCTATATAATAAAAGGCTAATGTGCAAATCGACCAAACGGTGGAATGACCAGTCGCTATGAGGTGCATTGACCACCAGGGGGCAGACGCTCAACGCAGGAGTGATAAGGGTGTCCAACTGATGGCTCTTGTACTGCGAGAGGGTGCAGGCCAGGCTGAGGGAAACTGCCCCCTTCACCCCTGAGTGCACAAATTTTGTGTACTGGGCCTCTAGTAAATAATAATATGGTCTGAAAATGATCATTACAGGAAATGACAAACTTCACACTAGGGGCATCTTAATGACATGCAACTTTTTAGAAAACCCTTTTTTAAAACTAAATAAACCCTAGACACAGAAAATTGCATTCTACAAATGAGTAACTTAATAAACTATTAATAAGGGGGAAACTATTGTATACCAATTAGATTTAAAAAAAATACTTTGCCAGTCACACAAAAAGCCCCATTCCAATAATTTCCTGCCCCCAAAGTAATACTACCCAGTAATAATTTCCTGCCCCCAAACTTATTTCGATCACTTTCTTGTATTTCTTTAGTTTTTAATACCCTGCTGTGCATCCCTGGACACTAGTCTTGCCCATTTTTAAGAAACTTGATATGACCCTTTTAATTTAAAGATTCCTCTTCATGTCCTTCTTTTCCTTATCTGTTGGAAGACCCAGATCTAGGATTTTCTAGTCTGATATTTGCTGATTGCAAACTTGTGGTGCAGTTAAATTTATTCCTCTGTCCTCTGTATTTTGAGTTGCAAGTTGGCAATTCAATCTAAAGACTTAGACAAACTCACATTATCCTATCATTTTAGATAAGGCCATGGGTGAATTGTATGCTTTCATCAGGAGGCACAAAACATTTGGTTGCCTTTCTTTTCGATATTAGCAGTCATTAATTGGTGTCCACTGCCTAAATCTATTAATACACTGAACATTGCAAAGTGTAAGTATTCCATCATTTGTTCTCATTTATTAGCAGGAACTTAAAAGATGCTTCTCTTCACCTATTTTCTACCCAGTGATTTAATTTCTGTATTTGGTAGTTTCAAGACAACGAATTTATACCCTAGTAAGTGTTACAAATTCAAGGATTTAGGCATATTTGGATTTCAATGCATACCTATACTGAAGCTCAAATTGAGTAATGTTTGGCCAGTGGGAGTCTCTTCAAGTCAGCTATGTGTCTTTTGTAATGACTTAGTAGTTTTTAATAGGTTATTCATTACATAGTATAAAAGGCATTCTAGGCTCACTTTGTACAATTTCTGCCCCAGACCTGGAATGAACCATTTCTACAAAAAGCCTTAGTTTCTTTCAGTGGGAAATGGTGTTATAGTATTTTAGGCCATAATGTGGGTACTAGGGGTGTGTACGTGTATCCTCAACACAAAATGAAAACTAGAGTTTACTCACCATCTTCTATAACTGTTTACTTTCTTCCACTGAGAATCCATAGATACAGGTGACAAAATTAATATAGCCCATAATCAATCATTTGTTTATCCCCCATTAGAATCTTAGATAATACTACCACTGCCAATTACTAAAGGTGCTTTTTAAATTTTGCATACGCTTTTTCTACTTCCCCCCTTTTATTTCCAGTTATACTGTATCTACATTGTCAGTGCACATAGCTATTACATACTGTACTTTCTTCCTTTTAATTCTCTCTATTCCTAGTTTGGCATGTATTTTATGCTTACAACCAGTCCTTATGAACCTCATTCTCTAGAAAGTTCCTCAGGAAGGGTTCATAGGAACAATATTCTGTGACTCCTTATATGTTGACAACAGTTTGTGCTCTTTATAGTAGTATTTAAAGATCAATTTTACTGAGCACAAAATTTTTGGTTTACATCTTTCCTGGAATATTTAAAATGTATTATTCTATTTTCTTCTGGTATAAAGCAAGTGTCAAAAAGTCTGATAACTGTGACTTACATTGAACAGACTGTCAAACTACAGTGGGAAGGCAGAGGAGATTGGGGGGGGAGGGCTGAAAGAGATCAACTGAAGGACTTGTATGCATGCACATAAGCATAACTAATGGATACAAGACACTGGGAGGGGGCAGGTGAGAGCATGTACTGGGGTGTAGGAGAGGCTGGAGGAGGCCAGTGGGGAAAAAAAGGAGACATATATACTACTATTTGTAATACTTTAAACAACAAAAAAATTAATTATAAAAAAATCTGATAATAATCTAACTTCTTTTCCTTATAAGTCACTGGCTCTTTTTTCTTAGCTGGCTAACAATTTGTTTCTATTTTTAAAATGGTTTAGTAATCTTACTAGAATGTCGTCTTGATGTTTGCCAGTTGAGATCCTTGGGTATGCAGTGTCGTTTTAGGTTCAAATCATTTTTTTAATTATACTTTCAGGAATGTTTCCTGGATTATTGTTTCATATTAGTTTTGGTTCTGTGCTTTGAATGTCTTCTATAGGAGCTCTTACAATCCATATGTTGGACCTTCTTTGCCTAACTTCAATATTTAATACTTTCTTTGAATATTGACCACCATTTCACTTCATTTGAGTTTATATAGCTCTAATTTATGTTGTTCTTCCTCTTTCTTTCTTTCTCTTTCTCTCCAGACCCCTACCCCTACAGAGTTTACATGGGATTTGACCATGGTATCCTTTTCTGTTGTTTATATCTCTATAAAATTAGTTTTCCTAAATATTTAGGAAGCATATTTCAGAGTAACTTTTCTGACTTTACAAAGCATTTTTTCTGTGTGTTTTTATAATGTTAAAATACTAGTAAAATGGCAACATGCTTTGTGACTCTGTTAACTTTCCCCACTTTTATCTGGACATTCTCTTTCCTGTATCTTTATTGCCTTCTCTTTGTTTCTTTTCTCATAATGATCCTGAGAAACTGATACAGAAACTGATAGATCATGGTCACATGAACCACCATGTGCATTAACTCATTTCACAGCCCTATATAATGGGTATTATTATCCCCATTATACAGATGGGAAACTGGAGTAGAGTATTTCAGTAATTTCCACAAAGGTATAAATTAGTAATAAGTGGAGCCAGGAATAAAATTTGACAATATACCAGCAGCTATGTATCCTGCTCAATTTTGATGCCTCTCCAAGCAGTTTCTTCTACTCAGTATGTTGTCTTTTTCTGGAAGAGAACCATAACTAGTCAGTTTCAATGGTTCATACAACCTAGAATGCTTCAGACCTTACTGTGACTTACACTCATTCCCTGTGAATTGTGCAAGATCCTGTCCCATTTCAGATGCTAACCTCAGTTTGATTCATTGTGCCTTCCAGAGACCTGTTGGCTATTGTGGAATTGTCCTGTTCTCAGGTCTATTACACAACCATTGCTTCCCTTTGCTTCCTCCTGCAAAGATGCAAATAAGATGCACATATTTTGGCTTTGATGACTTGTTACCACCTTCTTGCATTTTGAGACCCTGTCAGTTAGTTTTGTTGCAAAAATTGTATGTGGGTTTTTGGTTTTGCTATCTAGTTTCTCTGACCATTTTTATGTGGAGATTCGGGAAAATTCAAACCCTAACTGCTACTGCCACCATCTCCCCAGGACCTACAACATTTTATATACTCACACAAGATTCCTCTCCCACACCTGCCCAATCTTTCCAAATAATTCCCTTACTTACCTCCCAAACAATCAATAGCGAATTACTTGTAATCAATCTCAATTGCAGGAACAGGTATGGGGAAAACACAATGACAATCCCATTGAGGTACAGGAGGGTGAGACAGCATCTAAAACAGTTCTCAAACTTGGCTGTGCATTGTAATTACCAGTGCAGTTTCAAAATTACTGAAGCCTAAGTCCCACATCTCAGAGACTCTGATTTAATGGCTTAGGGAATAGAATTTTTAAAAAGGTCCCCAGTCTAATGGACAGCATGGTGATTATCCTATATAATAAAAGGCTAGCTAATATGCAAATTGATCGAATGGTGGAACCACCAGTTGCTATGACACGCACTGACCATCAGGGGAAGATGCTCAACACAGGAGCTGACCCCTGGTGGTCAGTGTGCTCCCACATAGGCAGCACCCCTCAGCCAGAAGCCAGGATCACAGCTGGCGAGCGCAGCGGCAGTGGCAGGAGCCTCTCCTGCCTCAGCATTAGTGCTAAGGATGTCCGACTGCCGGCTTATGCCCACCCCGAGGGCTCCCAGACTGAGGGAACCCCCTCCCACCTCTGTGTATGAATTTTGTCCAATGGGCCTCTATGATATTGTATTATATATTTAAAATTTTCTAAGATCTTGTGTTTTTACCACACACACAACAAGTAACTATGAGGTGATGAACGTGTTAATTAATTATATTGTGGTAATAATTTCACAATGTAGGTACATTAATTAAATCATGTTATACACCTTTAAAAAACCACATTGTACAACCTAAATATAAATCATTTTTGTTAAATGATGCTTTTCTTCCACACCATGAAGCAATTTTCTATTTCTTAGCAGACATGCACTAGGTGTCCCACAAATAAACTCCATTCTGACACTATCTACCTGGAGACAGCATCACAAGTTAAAAGGCTCAGTCCCACAGGACTGCCCTACTGCAGATGCCAATCGCAAGTCCAGGTTGTCATCTGTGTTTCTGACCAACTGACTCTAAATTGGAGGCTCCCACAATCCTCCTCTCAATCAATTTGCTAGAGTGGCCCAGAGAATTCAGAAAACTATTTACTTCAGTTTACCAGTTTATTACAAAGGATATTACAAAGGTTAGAGATGGAGAGGTACGTACAATGAGAGACAGAAGATCCTAAGTGCAGGAACTTCTGTTGTGCATCACCCTCCCAGGATGTGGATGCTTTCACCAACATGGAAACTCATCAAGTCCCACTGTTTTTATAGAGCTTAACCTCCAGCTCCAAACCTCCCCTTTTCTGAGGTCAGTGGGTGGGGCTGAAAGTTCCAACTCTCTAATCATTTGGTCTTTCTGGTGACCAACCTCACTCTGAGGCTAAATACAGGCCCCACTCTGTCAGCATATTAGCATAAACCCAGGTGTGCTCAAAAAGGCTCCTTAGGAGTAACAAAAGATACTCTTCACTTCTGTAGGTGAAGACTGGTCCAATGTTTGGGTTCAAATCATTTCATTTTCCCCATAGCTCACAATAACTCTCCTATTTAACCCCATCAACCATTAATCAGTCAACTAGATGAAAAAAATGTAAATTCTTATACCGTAGTATCTATCATCAAGGGACCAGCTTGTTTTAATTACTGGTTTTGCCCTTATCTTCATTCAATTACATGGTAACAATTCAGACCAAATGCCTCTAAGAACACCCATGTCTTGCCTCTGCTCCTACTTGTCACATAAGGGGTGGGAGAAATGTACAATTAAATAGCTTTCTAATTACTTCTCTCACTGAAATACAAATAATCTCTGGGCTCCAGCCTTTAACCATTTGGCACATGTCCTGCCAGACCCCATTAGGGGAAAACTTCCTGAGGTCAGCCATTTAGTCACACTGGCAATGTAATGTTTTAGGGAAGTAAAAGTACTCATCCACTTAGGAAAATAGTTTAAAATAACTAAAGGAAATTGATTCCTTCCCTTGGAACAAAGCCCACAAACAAGCTGCAACCACTGCTTTTTCAGCATTACAGCTGCTCCAGGCAACTCCTGAGTTCAACATCATTTGTCCTTTCCTCACATCCAGGCCCATCTTCAAGTGCTCAGGGTTCCCTGGGCCTCATTTTTTGGGTACCCTCCTATCTTGGATTCCTGCACCTAGCATACATTTCCTCATGTGATACAAATGAAACACATTTCCTTTTAAGTATCTCCTTTTCCTGATGCTTTATCCCAGAGGGCCTGTTCCTTCCCTACTTTCCTGATGTTATTAACCCTATTAATGTCAATACAGTTGTCTCTTCCATTATCACTGTGCTTTTCTAAATAGATGATGCTAGTTTAGCTGGTAAATCTGCCTTGTCAGTCACTAGCTCCCTATATTTAACTTTAACTTCACTGATCAAATATCCACTGCTTTCTGTCTTAGCACAAGTTCTTTTAGACCAGTAAAACTTTATGGACATCTGCTATAATTCAGACAGGTCCCCCTCCTCCAAATCATAATTTCTTTATATATATAGTTGATTTCAGAGAGGAAGGAAGAGGGAGATAAGGAAACACCAGTGATGAGAGAGAATCATCGATCGGCTGCCTCCCGCACGTCCCACACTGGGGATGGAGCCTACAATCCTGGCATGTGTCCTGACCTGGAATCGAACCGTGACCGCCTGGTTCATAGGTTGATACTCAACCACTGAGCCACACCAGCCAGGCTCAAGTCATAATTTCTAGAGATCTCTTAAATGCCATGCAAGTTTTCACAGGACTTAGCCTTCAAGCTGGCAAGAATCTCATCAAGCAGTTATGTTTCTTCTCTCCAAATTGGCACAAGGTATCTGTAACCCTTTTTCACTGATTTATATCTGTAAACCACATCAGATCACTTTATTTCTGAGAGAGCCACAGTATTACTAAAATCAATCCATGGACATTATCTGGTTTCAGATTACTTATTTTGAGGAGATAGGTCATTCATTCAATAAACCAATTGCCTACTACTGAGTGCCTATTATGTGCCAGACAAAAGGGACATAAAAATATACAGATGGTTCCACCATAAAAAGCTCAGTCTCTCATTATGCATACAAATCAATAACTTTCCATCATTAACCCTGGTCTATTTGGCTACAAGCCACTCCGCCCTTCAAGAGCCCTTTTTCCTTTCGATTACTACTGTGGGTGTTTAAACTCCTCAGTGCCCCAAAGACGGAGCTTCAAATCTTAGTACTAGTATGTTTTCCTGCCCTACATTTTAGCCAATAGGAGGCAGAAAGCAGTGAGATTTAAACGCCACTTCTGATCTATGCATACAACAAGATGGCCCAAAGATCCAGAGTCTTATCTGATTTCCTATGGTTCATCTGGAGGCAGCTGTAAGGAGAGGGCATTAATGAGAGAGAACTCTGGGATCTCTGGCCAGGCTAGACTGAAAGCAGGCGGTCTGGACATCCACACTCTAACCTGTCGGAAGCCCACACAGTTCTCTCAGAACATAACATAAAAACAGCAATATCTTTATTTTTAATAACTAATGAGAGCAGATTCTTATGGGCCTTAATGAGTAACTTACTCTTTTCATCTCATTCCAATTATTTCTTTCTTTCTTTTTTTTTTGCTAGTGCTTATCAAATTACTGAATAGTACTACTTATTATTCAGCTATTTAAATAAAAAATACACAGACCAAAGAATAGTATAGATCACTTTGTATTTATTAGATGTTTAACTGAATTATTTCAAATTACAGAATTCAACTCCAAAACAAGGTAATTAATGGTTACTAAGTTATTATTCCATTCCATTTTTCCCTCCTAAAATTTTAACACAGCAAAACACCTTAAAGACATATGAATAGGTTCAGTGCACTTTAGTGGCTCACAATCATGAGACAAAGACCACATTTATCCATAAAAATTAAGACAAATAGCTCAATATTTTTAAATATTATTGACATGAAATAAAACAAAGAAAAAAATAAAATACTGTATTTTTACCACAACTATTTTGGTAGATGATAGAATATTGTTTAAAACAATGCTCCTCTGCAGAGCACAGGCTGTGGTTGGCATGCTTGGCACTTAAGCACTTGGTACCTGCTCAGCTCCCATCTGCAGTTTTTTAGAAGGATCCTTACTCAGACCCACATTCCCTGAGCCTACTCTGCCCTTCTCCGCAGGGACTATTCTGGTGGGAGCTTGATCCTTACGCCTGCTCTTAAGACTTTGCTGTCTTCCCTTCATTCCCTCCAGATTCACACTTGCTTCGACCTGCATTCTCAGCAAAGATGCCTGGCACAAAATTCACACAGGTGAGTATCCCCACCCCCTGGCTTTTATTCCATCCAGATGATGTCCCTTCACTTGACTAAATTATGACTATAAGGTGAGGAGTTGAGCTACTGACAGCAATCACTCTCCATACTTTGTAGTCACATCTATAATACAAAAAAAGTTAATGATGTCTGATTTAGAACTTAAAACACTGAATTAGTTTAGACAGAAAATATAGTGCTCTGAAGTTCTTTAAAATCTACTCTTTCCTACTATTGTTTTTAAAACCATAAAAATATAAAAATTGTAAACATTCTACTAAACATTTCAGTAGAAATCCTGTAACCCTACTTTTATTAGTGGGTTCAGAAAGAACAAAATAACACCATGCTCCCTTTGGAAGACCCAAAATCATGTTCCCGGTCCTCACCTACCACCACATGTCTCTCACCAGACAATCTACAGGCCAAGCACGTCTCTGATGACAACTGCTGCTGCACCCTTGTAACAAAGCAGCAGCTCATCATAATCTCTCCCAGATCAGCTGTCCTCAGGTTTGCTAGGCACCTTAAATCCACTGACTGCTCTGCACTCAACCCAGCCTCAGTGACTATGCAAACACATGGAAGTAAGGGCACAAAAAATCGGGGCATCTCCTGTGCCACAAACTGCATCCCTCTGCAAAGTGAGAGGCAATTCCTATCTGTTTGTCAGAGTGACAGCAGAACCAGGTGGGGGTGCTGCTGACAGAGGCAGGAATAGAGAGGAAGCTGATGACGCAGCCACCAGTGTCCACTACACCTCCACAGACATGTTCCCTGCACTGTGACACTGCTAGGAGCTTGAGGATGAATCTCACCTTCTATTTAAAAGGAGAAACCTACACAGGAAATTCCAGTCACTTTTCATTGCTCTTATAACAAGATTTTGCTGTGTTTTTAAAAGCATGAAAGTAACAAGGTATGACATTTTCTTAAATGAATAACTTAAAACTTAATATTTAAAAATACTGTTTTGTTTTTATGAAGGAATATGCTGGACACAAATAACTAATAAAATCTATCAGCTCTGGGGAATCCCTTAGCGTCTTTCAGATCAGGTATGATTAATGGGAAACCTAAAACCAGAATTCCACACCTGGGTGACAAACAGTACCCAGTAACCAGAGCATTAGCTTCAATAACTTAAAACTGTATTACCTGAATAGTCTCCATGGTGAAGTGTCAGAGAGAAATAATAAATATCTCCACAGCACCATAAGGTTTTATAAAATATAATTTTCGTTTTTGACCGTAATGTACAATCTCAAGATTCTGGTCCATATTAGATTGATAATAGTTCTGACAGAGGCCACAAAGGCACAGCTATAACATGAAACTGATGTATTTTGCTCAAGAACTGTATGGTATACTTAGTCACTGTTTCGGTTGCATCCACTGAGTACTAGTGGATTTAAGGGCCAGGAAAACGGTTTTACCTTTTATACTCTAATCACAAATTTCAACTTGCTAAAAGAACCAAAGTGGTAACTAACTAAAAGATTTGCCATACTAAAAAGTCCTTTTATATGTTTGCTTTAGTACTGTGTGCTCTTATGGATTTTGTTTTTCTATGATAATATTTTGTAAATGGCTCAGAGTTTTTAACATAAAAATACGGTGATTCATTTTTAATATTAAAAATAAGCACAAATGGAAAACAAACTTTGTAGCCAAATTATCTGCAATTATGTATGGCAAGTTATCTATAATAACTGTATCAGAGATTGGATCTCCAATACCCAGCATGCTCATGGATCTTTTGAACTAAGTGTGTGCTATGCCAACTTAGTTCAACACTGACCTAAGTAAGCAAAACATAATTGAAAGTAATGACTTGCCTGCCAAAAAGCACACACTGTATTACAAATCCAAATGTGAACTGGGTCTGGGGCTATCAATTCCATGTCTCCCCGCATTAATGCAGAACTCAAACTTGACTTCACTACAAATTGGCTAGCACTAGAGTAAATCTGCTATAAAATTACTTATAACAAAATAAATATTTTCAGTCTCTCTATACTAAGTGATATATAAAGCATTAGCAGTTTTTAACATTAGCTCGGGTCACTCTTTAGGACCCAAACATACTGTACAATCCTGAGTAAAAGGTTAAGGATAGTTTCTTGGGGATCTTTCTTGATCAGGAATCATAAAGGAAACACATACCACAATTTGCAATTATCCTCATTTTCATTAGAAGTACCATGAATTATTTACTTTGGTAAATAAGTTTATGTATGTAAACCATTTGTTTTGATGGAGTAAAATATAAGAGCTTCTGCTAGGATCCCTCCATCACCTTTTGACACTGATACAATAAATAGTCAGGAAGAGTAGAGCAGGAGGATCTAAACCATAGGACTAATACGTCACCATGAACCCGGAAATGCAGCAAACAGGGGATGGATGGGAGCAGCTGACAGGCCAACAGCCCTTCACTGCCTACAAACAACAAAAATTAAAAATTCTTTAATACAAAGGAACTTCAGTAGACATTTTTACAAAGAAAATACACAATAGCCAATAAACACATGAAAAGATATTCAACATCACTGCTCATTAAGGAAATGCTAATCAAACCCACAATGAAATACCTCTTACCACTTCACACCCATGAGGAGAGCAATTATCATAATAAATAAATACAAGGGTTAGTGAGGACATGGAGAAATCTGAACCCTTGTACATTGCTGGTGGGAATGTAAATGGTGCCACTGCTGTGAAAAACAATGTGATAGCCTGGCTGGCGTGGTTCAGTGGTTGAGCACTAACCCATGAACCAGGAGGTCACTGGTTCAATTCCTAGTCAAAGCACAGGCCCAGGTTACAGGTGCAATCCCCAGTAAGGGGTGTGCCATAAGCAGCCGATCGATATTTCTCTCTTAGCGAAGTTTCTCTCTATCCCTCTCCCTTCCTCTCTCTCTAAAATCAATAAAAAACATTTTTAAAAATAATAAATGATATTATTTTTCCAAAAATTACATATAGAATTACCATGATCCAGCAATTCTACTTCTGGGACTTGAATACTGATATCTGTACACCTCTATTCACAGCAGCATTATTCACAGTAGCCAAAAACTGGAAGCAACTCAAGTGTTTGACAGATGAATGGATAAACAAAATGTGGTATATTCATACAATGGAAAAGTATTCATTAGGAAACTTTGACACATGCCACAACATGGATGACCTTAAAGACAATATGCTATGTGAAATAAGCCATCACAAAAGGGCAAATATTGTATGATTCCACTTCTAAGAGGTACCTAACATGGTAAAATTCATAGAAACAGAAAATAGGATGGTAGGTATCAGGGACTGGAGAGGGAGATGATAGGAGCTATTGTTCAATGGTACAGTTTTAGTTAGGGGAGAAGAAAAAGCTCAGGAGATGACGGTGACAATAGTTACACAACACAAATATACTAGGTGTACCAGTTAATAATGCAGATTTTTTTCAATAGATGGGGAGTTACACATATGTTGATACATATGTGATTTGACATATATGCTATTTTGTTGCATTGACAGCAAGCTTCAAAACTTCATATGTCAAATTTGCTGAAGGTGTTAAGATCATAGATATTTTTACACGAAAAAATGTCGAATTTCATGCCAAAGAAAAGATCATTTGCGGGATGTTTTAATTCATTACTTTATTTTGAAGAAAAAGTTATCATGTACTTTGGGAAGTTTATCGTGAATATGCTCCATCTCAAGATACTTGTGAGGATGCTTTAAACACTTTAAAAATGATGATTTTGATGTGAAAGACAAAGGACATCCAGGTCAACTGAAAAAGTTGTAGAGCAACAATTACAAGCATTATTGGATGAAGATGCATGTCAAACTCAAAAACAACTTGCAGAAAGATTAAACTTTGCTCAGCAAACAATTTCTGATCATTTATAAGCAATGGGGAAGATGTTAAAGGAAGGAAAATGGGTGCCACATCAACTGAATGAAAGACAAATGGAAAACCTAAAAGTTATCAGTAAAATGTTGCTTCAACAGCACGAAAGTTTTTTTTTGCATTGAATTGTGACTGGCGACAAAAAGTGGATTTATTTTTGAGAATCCCAAATGCACAAAATCATGGGTTGATCCAGGTCAACCATCAACATCGACTGCCAAATCGCTTTGGAAAGAAGATAATGCTCTGCATTTGGTTGAGTCAGGAGGGTGTGGTGTATTATGAGATTCCAAAACCAGGTGAACCCATTAATACTGATCACTACTAACAACAAATAATCAATTTGAACCACACTTTGATCGTGAAATGACCAGAATGGGCCAGAAGACATGGCAAAGTAATTTTGCTTCATGATGACACACCATCACACACTTCAAAACCAGTTAGACACGTTAAAAGATCTTGCCTGGGAAGTATTAACCCACGCCCCGTATTCACCAGAGCTTGCTCCTTCAGATTACCACTTCTCCCGATCGATGGCACATGCACTTTCTGAGCAGCACTTCAAAACATATGAATAAGTGGAAAATTTGGTCTCTGAATGGTTTGCTTCAAAACAAGAAAAGTTCTATTGGGACAGTATCCACAAATTACCTGAAAGATGGGGAAAATGTGTAGCTAGCAATGGACATTAATTTGAATAAAGGACTTTTGATGTTTCTCTTTAAATTATCATGTTTTCTTTAATTATAAAATCTGCCATTATTAACCGGTACACCTAGTATTTAAAGCCACTAAACTGCACACTTAAAAATGGTTAAAGTAGCAAATTTTATTATGTATATTTTACCACAAAAATTCTTTAAAATCTTAAGAACACACTCCTCTGAAAGATACTAACAACAGGAAAAATGGCTCTAAGAAATCTGACACTTGTGAGAGCTGATGTGTGTTCTGATTGTGAGAAAGCCTTATAAACACGGGATTGCCTTTTCGTAACTCTACGAACCTATAATGTCAACAACATGAAGTCTCAGTTTCCTTTGCAGTGTCTTCAAGGCAGAAGGCAGAGCAGCTTGAGATTCTGACATTTTTACATTTTGTTTCACATCATTTGTGAAGGATAACCAGAGTTTGCCAAAGTCTTCAGTTGAGATTTTTAATGGTCTGAAAATAATGTTTAAAATTAGATTGATGTCTGAAAGAATGAAATGATTCTGAACAAATAACATACATTTTAAATGATTCCTGGGAATAAAATAATTACTGTAAATCTGGGTCCTATAAAAAAATCATGTTTTTAAACTAAATATGATTGGAATGCTAACCATTTATTCATCCTTCATCATTCAAGCAAGAAATGTTTTAAAGTGCAAATGTTTTTTCAATAAGTCACCTACTTCTTTTGCTGAGTATTAGTGATTTCAGTAAAATGTTATCAAGTAATTTCATGAATCGAATATAACATAAAACTTTTATTTCATCTACACTCTGGATTAAGGGATAAAGAGACACTCTATCACAGTCATATATAGGAACGCGAATATAAAGACCCAACACCTTCAATAAATTAGACCAAGAAAAGATTTTAGCAAATGTACATATTTTAAAAATGATCCAGGAGACTAAAGATCAAATAGCAAACACTGTATTATATTGAGGTGGAATTATAAAGAACTTTTATATTCTACTTATATTTTTCTACAGCATTTAAATTTTTATAATATGTACATATCAATTTTATAATTAGGAAAACATTTTTAAAGACAGAGGTTTTTATTAACATACACAGAAGAATTGTTATATATATTGTCTTCTTCAAGTTATGAATGCTCACCATGGGAGACACCTCACAGTCAAAGAATGTAAGTTCTTATATAGCACCATGAGTATGATACTCTGACAGATAAATAGATATGTTCATACTAAAAGACTTTAAAGAGTAGGCAAAAACTGAATTAGTGTAACACACTGGAGTGTGGAGAGTTTAGAAGTTTTACAGACAATCCTGGGTATTCTGCATTCTTGGTTCAAGCAGCCTTCATTTAAAAAAATGTTTGAATACAGCCCTGGCTGATTTGCTCAATGTTTAGAGCATCGACCCATGGACTGAAGGGGCCCAGGTTCAATTTCTTGTCAAGGCAATGTACCTCAGTTGGGTCCCAGGTTCAATTTCTTGTCAAGGCAATGTACCTCAGTTGCAGGTTCATTCCCTGCCTCCGATTGGGGCACGTGCAGAAGGCAACCAATCAATGTGTATCAATAGCTCTCTCTCACGTTGATGTCTCTCTCTCTTTCTTTCTGTCTCTCTTTTTCTCTCTCATTCTCTTCCTTCCACCCTTTCTAAAAGTCAATGGAAAAAATATCCTCAGGTGAGAATTAAAAAATAAACTTAAAAAATGTTTATTTTAAGTACAGCATAATATATTCTTAATACTAAATGAGAGAAGTTAGGCAGTTTTCAATTATTTTGGTAACAATGAATGGAGCTTAGTATAATGCTAAATACTAATATAATCATCCTATATAATAAAAAAGAAACATGCAAATTTAACTGTACCTTTGCTCCTGATTGGCTCTGCTACCAGCCAATCAGGAGCAGGGGCAGGGCCAAGTGGCATGAGCACAGGGCCCCAGGGGTGGAGATGAAATGGAGGTGGCAGTGAGCATCCAACCCCCGGGGCGCAGCAGCAGCAGCAGCAGCAGCGGTGGTGATGGTGGCAGCGGCAGGGAGCGCACGGCCCCCGGGGCTGGGTGGTTGTAGGCAGCTGGGACTGAGCTGAGCAGGGCTATGGCTGGGTGCCCAAGGCCTAAAGCCTCGGGCAGGCTGGGAGTGAGCCATAAGTTGGACATCCCCTGAGGGCTCCCAGGATGTGAGAGGGGGCAGGTTGGGTTGAGGGACCACCCACCCCCAGTGCACAAATTTCGTGCACCGGGCCCCTAGTTTATACTAATAAAAGGGTAATATGCTAATTAGGGCAGACGTCTTCCGGACAAAGCCGCAGTGACTGCGCCCCCAGGCTCAGGCTGGCAGTGGCAGCAGCAGCAGAGTAATGGGGGCAGCATCTTCCCCTGATTTACCAAGTCTCCTCCTTCAGAGGGAGGCCAGACTGCGGCTTAGGCCAGAGGCCAAGGCAGAGGTGGTTAGGGCGATCAGTGCAGCAGGGAAGAAAGTTAGGATTGATCAGGCCAGCAGGCAGAGGGGTTAGGGGCAATCAGGCAAGTAGGCAGAGGGGTTGGGGTGATCAGGCAGGCAAGCAGAGGGGTTAGGGGCAACCAGGCAAGTAGGCAGAGGGGGTTGGGGTGATCAGGCAGGCAGGCAAGCAATCTGAGGGGTCCCAGATTGGAGAGGGTGCAGGCCAGGCTAAGGAACACCCCCCCCACACACACCCTCGTGCATAAATCTCATGCTCTGGACCGCTAGTCTTTATATATATAAAAGTCTAAGCAACTGGAATGCCTGATGATAGGAATGACTGGTCACTATGATGCGCACTGACCACCATGGGGTAGACACTCAACACAGGAGCTGCCCCCTGGTTATTGGTGTGCTCTGACAGACAACCTTCCACAGCCTGCCAAACTCCCCTGGTCCCTGCCCCATCCAGCAGGCCCTGGCCAGCAGCTGGCAGCTGGCAGGAAGGCCCCAGCTGGCAGCTGAAAAGACCCAATTAGCCCTGATCACTGGCCAGGCGTAGGGACCCCACCTGTGCACTAATTTCGTGCACCGGGCCTCTGGTATATAATAAAAAGCTAGTATGCAAGTCAAACGGATGGTGAAAACAACCAGTCGCTATGACACACACTGACCACTAGAGGGCAGACATTCAACTCAGGAGAACCGCTCAGCCAAAAGCCGGGCTCATGGCTGGCGAGTGCAGCAGCAGTGGTGGGACCTCTCCCCACTCTGCAGCAGCGCTAAGGATGTCCAACTGAAGCTCCTGGACTACAAGAGGGTGCAGGCCGGGCTGAGGGACACACTCCCTTCTAGTGTCTAATAAAAGTATAATAACTTTGCTGAGTAATTTCCTTGCAGATCTCTAAAGCTTAATAAATAGAATTAATCATATAAATGAAATGCAAATGAAAAATTTGAAAAACTTTAAAAAAAGCCATGTGGAATTTTTAAAGTTATTGCAATTTAAACATTACTTTAATATCAGTTTCTCTCAGAAGTTATCCAACCGAAATCAGGTCCCATAATATAATTGGTCTCTGTACCATTTAATTTCTCTAAAACTCACAATTATATATGCATTGATATGATGTTCAATGTCTTCTCCCTAGGCTGGACAGTAAGGGCTGTATTTAGTTTGGAATTGTTATACTCCCTAGCACACCTAGCATAGTACTTCTGTCCAGAGAAGAGCCCCAATGAACATTTGCTGAATGACTGAATAACCCCAGTTAACATTCCAGAAAATACTTACCTAATGAAATCTAACAGTGACAAGTTCACTGAAAATTCTAGCTGAACAGCATGACTGTTCATCATTTGATAATTTATAAAACCAGAAAGATTCCCTTCTGTAAAAGGTTTTTCCATCTGCACACTATATTGAAAGTTTTGTGTGTTCTCTGGTTCTATTACAGGCAAGCAGCATCCATGTTGCTCAGTGATCTGTAGATAAAAGTAATACAAGTATTGAAGAAGGGATCGATACAAACTATCACATGAATACCAAATTTCTATGTAATTGAAGTAAAGCACATTACTTACTGTAAGATGTAATAACTACATTATGAAGATTAATAACTTCATTTGAGAAAAATTCACTAGCACAGATAATCAAGAACTAAGAGTATTGAGATAAAAAATATGTAACAAATATCATTACAATGAAAGCCTCTGTATAATTTAAGAACCAAAACATATGTATTAAACTCTAGTCTTGAGGTGCTCAATCCTGGCTAGCACCAGATCTTTAAAGCTAGGAGAGTTAAAAGATATATACAGGTGCCTTCCCTTTCCATTCTTCACCCTTATTCAATTTCTGGTGGTAGAGCTCAGGCAACTGAATTGGGTTTTGTTTTGTTTTAAATTCCACAGGTGATTCTTATGCAAATCTAGAACTTCTGCCCCGTCAGGCCCAGGTAATATCCCATTCAACACAATCTAGCTCACAGAAGAAATTAGGTCAGTTTTGCGGAATACTGATCTACTGGTCAAATTTCATTATAATTCCACCACCAAGGTCAGCCACGCAGTAACACAAATAGCATTATTTCCAGAAATCAGAATGGCAGTTTATTGGAGACAGGCAAGAAACAACTGAAGCCTAAGCACCCTATAATGCAAAAAAGATGTTAGAGCCGATCAGGCCAGCAGGTGGGCAAAGGCACTATTAATATTTTCACTTTAAATGCCAGGAAAGTACAGCACAAAGCACGTATATAACTTGACCATGGAACACAGCTAATAAGCAGCAGAAGCAAGATTTAAAGACAAGCAGTCTGAGTCAAGAGTCTATATTTGTAACTACTGTGCTGTATCAAAACTCATTTTATATAGGGTGGAGCAAAAGTAAGTTTACAGTAATTCACATGGAAAATAATGCAATAATTAATAATAATACAAGAATAAACTCTGTGTTTCATGTACTCACAACTGTAAACCTACTTTTGCCCGCCCCTGTATTTGTGGCCTTCTCCAATACAACTTTCGTTATGTTTCCTTGAATCTTTTGAATAATTCATCCCTACACAAATTAATTAGATAATCTGTCATTTCTTGTACTTTTTTTTTTTTTTGCTAAAGAGGAAGGAAGAATGTGAAAAAATGCATAAACCATCAGAAGAGCCAACAGCAGAAACACTAAGCAAACACTAAGGCAAGAAATAACAAACCATTGTCATACCTTGAAATTTTCTGCAGGAGCAATTTCTAAGTTAACATCTTCCAATTCCAAACCACTCTTATTAGAAACTAACCACACCATCAATAAACAATCATCTTTCCAAACTTTGTAAGAAGACAATGTCATGGTTTCATTATTGCAGACCTCCATTAGATCTGAATGCATGTGTTCAGTAGTTTCTTCCAACAAAGAAGCTAAGGAGATTTCACTGGCAAGTGAGGCTGTGGTGGATTGAGGAGGGTGAAAAACTTCCATGTTGTCATCAGCAAACAAAGAAGGTGTAGACCGCCTGCAATTTGAGAGTTTCTCAACCAAGGGCAGCTCTGTGAGTGATTCAGAATCCAAAAGTTCTGCACTAAGAGTAAAATTCTTTAATTCTTTGTCTCTTCTATCCCGTAAATTATCCAAATAATAATCTTCTTCGTAAGTCACATTTATAGGAGAACTAAAGGAAGAACGGGTCATATTATGAGCATTGGTTGTTCCTCCACTTACAGTTTCTTTGACTTTTGATTTCCTTCTGAACTTGTGAGAGATGGTATCTGCTTTTCCTAGCTGTGAAAATAAAACATAATAATATAAAAAGAAACCATTCTTCTAGTCATGTCTTTTAAACATTTATCTTAATTAGAAATGAGCAATTTAATAGCTTGTTAAATTCTATCTATAAAGCACAGATTAAAAAAGAAATCAGAGATAAATAAAATCTTAAGCCCTGAAATCCAGCTATTTTTTTGTTCTTGAGTTTCCTTATAGAGTAATCAAATACAGGGATGGCTCAAACTCTGATTCAGTAATATACAATAATCATGATTTCATTAAACAGGGAAGAAAAACTGGTTTTACCTCAACAATCAACTGGCAATGGCTGACTGGAACACAGAGCAGGAAAGAATTTTATAAGTGACTAGTTTTGTTTGCTATGAATTTGAGAGATGGAAACAGTAAATTTGCCACTCTTGAGGTAACCCTTCTGAGGAATGGCCTGCAAATCCATGTAAGAAGAAATGACTCAAGTGTCCCTTGCCTCTCAAAGTCCTATCTAAAATCAGTAGAACAGACTGGCACTCACTACTCTAAGACCATGCCTATACCTTCCTGGGGGCTGTAACAGCACTTGGCCACCCTTCACATGATCCTAGTTAACCAGAATTATAGTTCCGTGTCCATACTCTCTCTTTCTTTCAAGTCCCAACATCTCTTCCAAGTCTCAAAGGTAAGAGATGAGTCTGTCTCCTCCCTTTCAATTCAGAAGTCATCAAACAAAAACTAACACTGTTTTAACATAAAAACAAGTGGGGGTGGGTAGGTGAAGGATTTCCATTCCAGTAGCCATGGGACTTGAATTAGACATACAGTAGTCCCTCTTATCTGTGATTTTGCCTTACATGGTCAACATCAGTCCAAAAATATTAAATGGAAATTTTCAGAAATAAATAATACATGTTTCAAATTGCACGTCATTCAGAGTAGTGTGACAAAACCTCTCACTGTCCCACTACATACATCCCAGGACACGAATCATTCCTTTGTCTATCATATCCAGGCTGTATATGTCACCTATCTATTGGTTACTTAGCTCTCTCTGGGTTATCAGATCAACTGTCTCAGTACTGTAGTGCTTGTAATTCATGTGCCCCTATTTTATTTAATAATTGCCCCAAAATAGCCGAAACCAATTTGGCTCAGTGGATAGAGCGTCGGCCTACAGATTGAGAGGTCCCAGGTACAATTCCGGTCAAGGGCATGTACCTTGGTTGCGGGCACATCCCCAGTAGGGGTGTGCAGGAGGCAGCTGATCGATGTTTCCCTCTCATCGATGTTTCTAGCTTTCTATCTCTCTATCTTCCTCTCTGTAAAAAATCAATAAAATATTTAAAATAATAAAAATAAATAAATAAATAAATAAATAAATAATCGCCCCAAAATACAAGAGTAGTGAAGCTGGCAATTTAGATATGCCAAAGAGAAGCAATACAGTGCTTCCTTTAAATGTCAAGGTTTGTTTTTTACTTAATAAACCAAAAAAATCATATGCTGAGGTTGCTAGGAACAAATCTTCTACCTGTGAAACTGTGGGGAAGAAAAAAGAAAATTGTACTGGTCTGCGGTAGCAACTCAAACAGCAAAAGTTACAGTTACAGTCAGCGAAAAGTACTTAGTTAAGATAGAAAATACATTAAATTTGTGGCTGAGAGACATGAACAAGAAACATGTTTTAAATGATGGTAATGTATTGCTCCAGAAAGCACTAGCCTACACAGACTTCGGCAAAGGATCTCCTGAAACGAGTGACACCAGGCCATGTACTGCAAGCAATACTGTTAAGTTGCATTTGTTTTTTCTTAGGAGGGAATGAGTATCAAGTCTGACAGAAATGGGATCTGTAAAAGACAGAGATACAGGTAAAGAATGTAGCCTGGAGTCTGGCCTACTTTTGACAGGGGTGGAGAGAAAATTCCACTAAGGAATCCCTCTCCCTTCCTCTCTGTGAAAAATCAATAAAATATATATTTTTTTAAAAAACAGTACCTTGCCCAGCAGGCATGGCTCAGAGGCACCCCACTGCACTGATCCCCCAGTTCCAGGTGAGGTCTGAGGTCTGGGGTAGGCACCCTAAAAGCCGGGCGAGGCAGAGGTCTACGTACGAGTTTGAAGAGAGTGCGCTCAACTTGGAACAGCAGTTTGCGCGTACACTTGGGGACAGAAGTGCGCGACCGCGCAGAGAGAACTCGTGACTTGCTCCTTCGTTTGGGAGACCACCGGACTACTTTGTTTTACAACCCCGGGCGAGACTTTGGGTGTGCAGACTCATTTGGGGAGAGGCAGAGTTGTCTGGCAATGGGTGGGGACTGGCGGCGGCTTTCTCTCGGAGGTGCACAGCCGTTACCACTCAGCACAGAGACCCACACGCTATGTGCTCAGCCTGGAGACTCCGCCCATCCAACCTGAACACAGTTCACCTTCACACCCATTTGGCCTGGAGGTCAAACCCTCCTAGTGCTAACAACAATTAGCTGGGCTTAACTCCAACAATACTGTACAACCCATAAAGGACTGCAGTAAGAGTATCCACCTCAGGTAACTGGGGAGGCTGAGCCACTGTCTCTTAGAGGACATCTATCACACAAAGCTAATCAACCAACTCAGGAAAGCAGCCACAATGCAGAGAAATAGAAAGAAACCAGGTGTGAAAGAAATGGAGGAAAAAAGACGACTAGACATAGAGTTCAAAACCACAGTAATAAGATTTTTTCAAGAGGCTCCTAGAAAAGGCCGATGAACTTAATGAGAACTACGAGGAAATGAACAAGACCTACGAGGATATGAAAAAAGACCAACTAGAAATTAAGCATACACTGACTGAAATAAAAAATATTACACAAAGTCCTAAAGGCAGTCCAGAGGACTGCAAGAACCAAGTCAAAAAATTGAAATACAAAGAAGCAAAATCCACTTGGCTGGAAAAGCAAAAAGCAAAAAGAATCCAGATAATTGAAGACAGTATAAGGGGCCTCTGGGACAACCTCAAGCATGCCAACATCCGAATTATGGGGGTGCCAGAAAAAGAGAGAGAGCAAGACAATGAAAACATACTTGAAGAAATAGTGACTGAAAACTTCCCACACCTGGTGAAAGAAACTGACTTAAAAGCCCAAGAAGCACACAGAACCTCAAAATATAGGAATCTAAAGAGGACCACACCAAGACACATCATAATTAAAATGCCAAGAGCAAAAGACAAAGAGAGAGTATTAAAATCAGCAACAGATAAACAGTTACCTATAAGGGAGCACCCATAGGAATGTCAGCGGATTTCTCAACAGAAACTATGCAGGCCAGACGGGAGTGGCAAGAAATATTCAAAGTGATGAACAGCAAGAATCTACAACCAAGATTACTCTATCCAGCAAAGCTATCATTCAGAATTGAAGATCAGATAAAGTGCTTCGCAGATAAGAAAAAGCTAAAGGAGTTCATCACCGCCAAACCAATATTATATGAAATGCTGAAAGATATTCTTTAAGAAGAGGAAAAAGAAAAAGATAAAAATATAAATTATGAACAACAAATACATATCTATCAACAAATGAATACAAAAATCAAGTGAATTAATAATCTGATGAACAGGATAAACTGGTGAATATAACAGAATCATGGACATAGAGAGGGAATGGACTGACAATTCTTGGGGAGAAAAGGGATGTGGGAAGGGCAGCAAAAGACTGGACAAAAATGCAACAATGGGAGAGGACAGTGGGAGAGGGAGGTGAGGGTGGGATGGGTACTGGGTGGAGGGGAGCTATAGGGGGATAAAAAAGGGGGAACAATGTAATTAATAAACTGAACAATAACGATTAAAAAGAGAGAAAAAGATTTTAAAAAGAGGGGAAAAAACAAAAAGAAACAGGGGACACAGATTCTCAGAGGAATATAACTGGCTACTTACCAAATTGACTGTACTTTCGGATCCTAGCCCAACAAATAATGACGACGCCAGCAGCTGCTTTTCTTTCTCCTCTTTAGATTGGGTAAGAAGTTGAGATGGGTCCTTTTTTGTTATAGTTTGGTCTACATTCTCTATTATACTCTCTTGAGGGACAGGTGGAGCTTCAGTTTCATCACCAGTTTTGCTTTCCTTCTTGGGAAGATAGCCCTCTTTCCCCCACAAATTCTGTATACCTTCCAGCTTTAAGCTACTTGTCCTAAGAAGATTGATAATGAATTCAAGTCAATTTAAGTAACTGCTAAGCAATTACTTTCTTGAGACCTTTTTAAAAACCCATCATTGCCACAGCCTTTTAGTAACAGCTTTTATATTTTATTTTGTATGCACAAAGCAAAATCTAGATCTCTAGATTTTGTTTTAGTTACAGCAAAACGCCCCTCCCTCCTTCAGACAAAGGATTTAAGGCAACAGAACTCTAGACATAATTTAAAATTTAGATCATTTAATTTTCATTTAATTGCTCACATAAGGTGTCCACAAATAGAACCCTTGTAAATCAGTTCCTTAACCCCAATGACTTTGCAAAATATATTCAATTCTGATGAGTTAAAGATGAGAAATGACTCAAAATTTTAGCTATCATCATTCAATGAAAGAATTAACCCTACATAAATTCTTCAAATAAAATCTTGTTGCAAAAAAAAAAAAAAATCCTCAAATCTACTAAGATGTGTAAACTTACCTATGATTCAAAAGGTTTTCTTGATATAAACACTAGCTACATTTTCAACCATTACAATGTACTTTTATAAAAATGAAGTGAGGTTTGATTCATAAAAGAAAAAAAGTAAGATTTTTGAAAAAAGCATGAAGATTAGGAGTTTTTTTTATACCTGAGTTGAAAAAGAATTAAAGTAGTGATTAGAATTTGGGCTCACCTACTGCTGTCCCCAAAGAGACAGTTATGAATCTGTAGTGTCTAACATAACCATAAGTACAGGCTGAAACAGCCAAAGATTGCCTCTATTATGTGCATATAAGAACTCTGTGTCCTTGGCACTTGGCTCGTTTAAGTAACCCTGTTGGGGTCCAAAACAGCATTTTGAAAATTTGCACTACAAGATAGGCAGATCATAAAACAAAGACTCAGAAATGTTTGTACTTATAATTATTCCCTCCTAATTTGTTAGAATCTTGATCACTCTGATTTTCTGTACAATGCCAGAAACAAAAATAGGTAGTTATATTTCATACTGAGAGAAGAACTAATAGGTATTAACTGGCTGAAAGAAAATCTGAATGTGAATAAAGTGATCTACAGGGAATCAGTCCATTCCTCCTCAATAAATGTTGCTGTTAAATGGTCCTTTACAAGTATCTACATTTCTCTCTTTCTTTCAGGTACCAAAGAATTTTCTAAAAAGTTATTAAGCCCAGCCAGGACTGCGCAGTGGTTGAGTGTCAACCTATGCACCAGGAGGTTACAGTCCATTCTCGGTCAGAGCACATGTCCAAGTTGAGGGCTCAATTCCTGGAGGAGTAGGGTGCAGGAGGCAGCCGATAGATGATTCACTTTCACCACTGATGTTTCTCTCTCTCTCCCCCTCTCCCTTTGTCTCCGAAATACATAAACATATATTTTAAAAAATAAAAACAGCCCAGCCAGCATGGCTCAGTGGTTTAGCGTCAACCTAGGAACCAAGAGGCCATGGTTCAATTCTTGGTCAGGACACATGCCCAGGCTGGGCTGCAGGCTCAGTCTCCAATGGGGGGCCTGAAAGAGGCAGCCTATCAATGATGCTCTCTCATCACTGATGTTTCTATATCTCTCTCCCTCTTCTTTCCTCTCTGAAATCAATAAAAATATATTTAAGAAAGTAAAATAAAATAAAAAGTTATTTAAAAAATAAAAACTTTACCTATCAACCTCTTACAAGAAAACTGGTTGTCCTTGCATGAGCAGATCCAAAAGTGCTCATCGTAGCCACTGAACTGACCCAGCACCTCTAGGGTGCTCACCAGCAGCAATTCAAAGGGATTCGTAATGTTCACAGCAGGATTACAGAGTTTCTATAACCCAGTTTACCAAGACATATCCTTTAATGATTTTTTTTAAAAGTAAGTCCCCAAGTTTTACTAATTAATGATTTAAATACTAGTGTTTTTTTTTAAAAGCAGGTGTGTTGGACACCAGTATGCTCCATACAGATCTCCTTTCAATGCAAGACTGTATTGTCCCTGCTGTTGGCAGTGCAACCCCCTCACTGCCTTAAGGGCACAAGGCACCTCACTGAATATAACGCTGCTTCCAACAACTCACACGCAGTGACTGATGAACTTAAGCACAGAGCCCTGTCCACCCATTTTGTCCCACCTGAGAACAACTCTGAAGGGCCATTCTAGCTTCAGAGGTCCCCATGGGGTCAGTAAAATCTGTTATTGCACTGCATGGCATCTTAACTATTTCCTCTGCCCAAACCTGTTCTTTCCCCTTCCTTCCACAGGTATTGAACTCAAGGGCAATCCTTAATATTGTGCATGCTAAATTTCACCACACTGTGTGCTTCTCAGGAAACCCAACCCCCAATAAAGAGCAAAATGAGAAAGGGGAAGAAAAATAAGCCTACAAGTAGCCTTGAGCTATTTTAAAGGTTTTTCTGGCTCATTTCATCTGCACAACATGCCTTTCATCAACATGAATTTTCTTTGTCATGCATTATATACAGACAGTTTAAAAAGCAGACAATAAGAGAGCAGCATAAAGCCTTCACATACAAAATATGATATAAAACATTGTACAAAATGTTTTTAAACATGAGTCATCTTGGTCTGGATTTTGATAATAAATAAAAAAAACTAATACAAATGGTATACCTACCTTGTGTTATTTTGGCTCAGACCATTCGAAAACAGAATTAAATTCTGGCCAAGCAACCTTCAAAAATTGGGGACATATTTTAAACTCAGCTCTAGGAATTCCCCTTTGAGGTATGATGCTGCCTGTAACAGGACTTAAGGTAAGAAATTCTAAATTGTGCTGGCAACTGCTTTACTTATCTATCAGCTTGCCAGAGAATACAGAACAGTGATTGTCTCCTCCCTAAAGCTGATTCACCTGACCAATTACCACCAAAGGGAGATTTTCATATACATTTTACTAATTTTCTTTCATCTCTGACACTTCTATTATAAAGAAAGGGCAAATAGCAATATTAAAATATTTCCTCTAATTAATTTCCTTTTAGTGTGCACAAATTTCGTGCACCGAGCCACTAATCTGAAATGAGTGAGCTGTGGTCCTCTTTGAAAAAGAATTGTAAATGTACCCTTGTATTCCATTTTATGGTAATAAAGCATATGTGTAACTCCTTAACTGCTTTGCCAAATGCCCTTTCTCTGAGAGTAGTACATGTTTGCACATGGAATTTACAAGGCCCTGTTTAGTATTTAGCTCAACACTAAAAAGCAGATGCTGTCAATTGTTATGCAGGTAAAAGGGACTATGTCTCATCCCCGGGTTTGGAGCATTACTGTTTCTCCTTCCCTTGCCTCTCAGTTCCCTGTTTGAAGCACTTAATTGCTATCACCTCAAGCCATACCTGCTTCCCATGTTTGGAATACCAAAAATTAAATGTCTGAGAAAAAAAATGGGTGTCCACAGAACAGGAAAAAAGGCTAAGGAAGAGAATTTGAACTTATGCTACTTTATTCAGCATATCATTCCATATTCCTCATGATCTATGTATCTTTGTTCTGAGAAATACTTTTTACAACCATCTCCCTGGAAGACTGACAAATGCAAAGATGAACATTAAATAGGGTGAATGACTTCTTAAAGAAAATATGAAAACTAAAAATTCAAATGTCATCTTTGAAAGTTGTCACCTTTGAGATTTTATCACATTTACTCCAACAATGCCTCCATTACTCAAAACACTTGAACTTTTAGAAGAAGCCCTTACACAAACAAGAAAGCCATTTTCATTTATTTCATATCACAACAGAATACTGACCAAAGTCATCCAAATTGATCAGAAATTTTATGTGATAAACTCAGCTTTTGGATAATGATAATGATGACAGCTACCATTTATTAATCACTATGTACTCAGCTATATGAGGCATTTTGCATAATTATCTCATTTAACTTAATCATTTTTCTGAGAGTAATTTATTTATATTTCCAAAGTCAAAACCTACTTTAAAAGGTTACCATTTGGCTGCACATAAAACGTTTAGACATCTGTATCACCAATTTTCAAGGACAGAAACTCTAAAAGCATTTTGAACACAACTTCCTCAAGTGAAGTCAATCACCTTATTTTATGTTCAGTTCTTTATCTGTCCATCTTCCAATGAGATAGTTATGAAAAGTTGATTATGAAATGTAGAATTATATCCTCAATATTCACCTGGGTATATAAGTTGTGATATACTTCTTTAAATATATTAAACATACACATATGTACACACACATATATATACAATATGTAGTAATAACACAAACATCACCTATGTATAAAGGTTGTATACATCCTATGCTGTCTTGTAAATAAGCAAACTCACTCTTTTTTTTTTTTTTTTTTTTGTTAATTCTCACCCAATGATATGTTTCCATTGATTTTTAAAGCGAGTGGAAGAGCCCTAGCTGATTTGACTCAGTGGATAGAGCATCAGCCTGCAGACTGAAGGGTTGCAGGCTGAATTCCAGTCAAGGACACATGCCAGGGTTATGGGCTCAATCTCCAGCAGGGGGGTGTGCAGGAAGTAGCCGATCAATAATTCTCTCTCATCATTAATGTTTCTTTTTTAAAAAATATATTTTTATTGATTTCAGAGAGGAAGAGAGAAGATATAGAAATATCCTATCCAATAAAAGAGTAATGTGCAAATTAACCGAACCTCTGATCAAGCCATGCCCACAGCCACACCCATCAGCCAATAAGGAGCAAATTATGAAAATAAACCCCAATCAAGATGGCTGTGGCCACTGAGAGTAGGAGGAAGGCTTGGGATTCCCCAGCAACGAAGGAAGCCAAGCTTTCCGCCTGCCCTTACCCACCTAGGCCTCCACTCAATGCAAAGTTTCAATTATAGAAGATACATAATGCCAACAGAAATGGCAGCAGCCACGGAGCTAGAGAGAGCAGAAGCTAGGGTTGCCCAGGCAATGGAGGAAGCCAAGCTTCTGCAGCCCTAGCCTAGGCCTGCCCTTACCCACCTAGGCCTCCACTCAATGCAAAGTTTCAATTATAGAAGATACATAATGCCAACAGAAATGGCAGCAGCCACGGAGCTAGAGAGAGCAGAAGCTAGGGTTGCCCAGGCAATGGAGGAAGCCAAGCTTCTGCAGCCCTAGCCTAGGCCTCCACTCCAGGCTACGTTTCAATTATAGAAGGTAAATGTCCCAACAGAAATGGCAGCTGCCACGGAGCAAGCAGAAGGCTTGGCTACAAAGTTTCAATTGTAGAACATAAAATAATCCCAGATCCCAGGGCCTCCACTTGGGTCGCTGGGAGGTGTGGCTGGCCTGCAAACCACCACCGACCTCTCGCCCAGGCTGTCCCATGCCCCAAGAGAACCCCAACCCTGGTCTGGGACACCCTTCAGGGAAAACCAGCTGACCCCCACCCATGCATCAGGCCTCTATCCTATCTAATAAAAGAGTAATATGCAGACTGACCATCACTCGAACACACAAGATGGCTGCCCCATGTGGTCAAAGATCCTGCCCCCATGTGGACACAAGATGGCCACCACAAGATGGCCAGCAGGGGAGGGCAGTTAGGAGGGACCAGGCCTGCAAGGGAGGGCAGTTAGGGGTGACCAGACCAGAAGAGGAGGGAAGTTGAGGGCAAACAGGCTGGCAGGGGAGCAGTTAGACATCAATCAGGCTGGCAGGGGAGTGGTTAGGAGTGATCAGGCTGGCAGACAGAAGCAGTTAGGAGCAATCAGGAAGGCAAGCAGGTGAGCAGTTGGGAGTCAGTGGTCCTGGATTGTGAGAAGGATGTCCAACTGCCCATTTAGGCCTGATTTCACCAGGATCGCACATCCCTCAAGGGGTCCCAGATTGGAGAGGGTACAAGATGGGCTGAGGGACAAACCCCCCAATCCAGTGCACAAATTTCGTGCACCAGGCCTCTAGTCAATGATAAGAGAGAATCACTGATGCCCTAACTGGTTTGGCTCAGTGGACTGAGTGTCGGCCTGCAGACTCAAGGGTCCCAGGTTCAATTCCGGTCAAGGGCATGTACCTTGGTTGTGGGCACATCCCCAGAGGGAAATGTGAAGGAGGCAGCTGATCTATGTCTCTCTCATCTATGTTTCTAACTTTCTATTCCTCTCCCTTCCTCTCTGTAAAAAAATTAATAAAATATATATATTTTTTTTAAAAGAGAGAGAATCATTGATTGGCTGCCTCCTACCCATACCCCTTCCCCCACTAGGGATCAAGCCCACAACCTGGGCATGTGCCCTTGATAGGAATCAAACCTGGGACTCATTAGTCCGCAGGCTGAGCCAAACCAGCTAGGGCATCACTGATACTTCTCTCTTTTTCCCTCTCCCTTTCTCTTTGAAATCAATAAAAATATATTTTCAAAAAAGAGAGAGAGAATGGAAGAGAGGGAGAGAGACAGAAAGAAACATTGATGTGAGAGAGACACATCGACTGGTTGCCTCCCGCATGTGCCCCAACCCAAGCCGGGGATCGAGCCTGCAACCAAGGTGTGTGCCCTTGGCCAGAATCAAACCTGGGATGGGATCCCTCAGTCCCTGGCTGATGCTCCATCCACTGAGCCAAACCAGCTAGGGCGCAAACTCTCTTAAAGCATAAGGACACACTGTATTGTATCAACAGTGTGAGCGCAAGTAGAAACAACAGTCCAAGCAGAATTTAGCTTTCAGGAACCCCTCTACATTTAAAGACATTTAAATATTCCCATGTTCTCAATTTGAATAAGAAAGGAACTTACTCTTTTAGCTGTGTCTCTGCACTGTTTCCAGATATATCTGAACCCAGAGAAATGCCAGCAGGAGACTGTCGTCCAGTAAAGCCAGATGAAGAAAAGGAGAGTCCATATGGTTCAAAATTGAGAACTAGAAATTAAAAACAATAAGAATGGTTCATATTTAAAACAAAGCCAAAATTATTTTTAAAAAGGCAAAAATTATCAGTTCCCATCATTACTGAAATAAAATAACTGAAGACTAGAATCCAGTGACAATTTTTTAAACTGGAAGGAAAGTTGGAGATGATCTAACTAAATACTATCTAATAAAAGAGTAATATGCAAATTAACCAGTATTCCACTACACCCACAAGCTACACCACCAGCCACTCAAGAGCAAGTATGCAAATTAATCCAACCAAGATGGCTGTGACCACAGAGCGAGCAGGAGGCTTGGGTTTCCCTGGTAATGGAGGAAGCCAAACTTTCCACACACCCTGGCTGACCTAGGCCTCCATTCAAGGCTACAAAGTTTCAATTATAGAAGATAAATAAATCCCAACAAAAATGGCAACAGCCACAAAGCTGGAGAGAGCAGGAGGCTTGAGTTGCCCCCGGCGATGGAGGAAGCCAAGCTTTCCGCCCACCCAGGCTAGCCTAGGCCTCCACTTAAGGTTACAAAGTTTCAAGTATAAAAGATAAATAAATCCCAACAAAAATGGCTGCAGCCACAGAGCAAGCAGGAGGCTTGGCTCTGCTCAAGGCTACAAAGTTTCAATTATATAAGATAAATAAATCCTAGACACCAGGGCCTCTGCTTGGGTCACCAGGGAGAGTGGCCAGCCTACAAACCACCATAGGACCCTTGCCCAGGTCATACCCCTACCCTGATCCAGGACATCCTTCAGGGCAAACCAGCTAGCCCTCACCCATGCACCAGGCCTCTATCCTATCAAATAAAAGAATAATATGCAGATTGACTATCAATCCAACACACAAGATGGCTGCCCCCATGTGGTCAAGATGGATGCCCCCATGTGGACACAAGATGGCCATCAGGAGAGGGCAGTTGGGAGGGACCAGATCTGCAAGGGAGGGCAGTTGTGGGCAATCAATCCAGCAGGGGAGAGCAGTTGGGAGGGACCAGGCCTGCAAGGGAGGGCAGTTGGGGGCAGTCAAGCCTGCAGGGGAGGGTAGTTAGGGGTGTCCAGACCAGCAGAGGAGGGAAGTTGGGAGCAACCAGGCCTGCAGGGAAGGGCAGTTTGGGGGGACCCAGGCCTGCAGGGGAGAGCAGTTAGGGGAGACTAGGCCTGCAGTGGAGGGTAGTTAGGGGTGACCAGGCCTGCAGGGGAGGGCAGTTAGGGGTGACCAGACCTGCAGGGGAAGGCAGTTAGGGGCAAACAGGCTGGCAGGGGAGTAGTTAGGCATCAATCAGGCTAGCCGGGGAGTGATCAGGCTGGCAGGCAGAAGCGGTTAGGGGCAATCAGGAAGGCAGGCAGGCGAGCAGTTGGGAGCCAGCAGTCCTGGATTATAAAAGGGTTGTCTGACTGTGGGCAGTCAGATATCCCTCAAGGGGTCCCAGATTGGAGAAGGTACAGGCTGGGCTGAGGAACAGACACCCATGCATGAATTTTGTGCACCGGGCCTCTAGTATTTATAATAATAATAATAACAAAGCAGCTATGATTTACTTAATACTACTACAGTCTTCATACTATTAGCTGTCAAAGACAGTAATTCATTTTTATCATTTTATCTCCCTTAGAACCTAAAAAATTTTTTAAAAAAACTCAATTAGGAAAGACAGCTAATAAACCAGATCTACTGAAAAGTTGCTGCTCTCAAGCAAAAATGTTTAAAGCAGCTATGAATGAAGAGATGACTGTATTTTGCTTAACAAAATGGCACATTCCTGTACCGAATAGACTGGCATAGCCCTCAATGTGAAATCTCCCTTACTGATGAAGAACAGGTTCACTCAGGTTCAGATTCCATTGAGCCTGTATACCCAAACGAATTCGATCAAAGCCATGAAAATTCTTATTGTTATTGTGGTAGAGCAGATGCCAATATACATTCTCTTCTTTCCAAGTAACAGAACCCTTGATTCTTAGCTAGGTACATGGCCAACCAAAAAAGAGATGACATTTCCAGACTCCTTTGACATCTTTCTTCCCTCCTTTCCTCTTCTATATTCATGAAGCCAACATTAATCCTAGGCTGGCTATTTATGATTTCTTTAATGGGAAAGACCAATAACCTTCTGCTTTGTATAAAGTCCCACTATGTATATTTGTTTTCCTAACTGCCACATTTATCTTTTTTCTTCTTAAATTATAAAAAGTACCTAAGAATATATTAATGTGGATATCCTAATTTTACAAATGAAGAAATTGTGGCAAAGAGGTTGCCATGAACTTACCCAAGATTATAAAGATAGGAAATGACACAGGCAGATAAGAAAAAAAGAAAGAAATCAGGCACTTTGGTTCCAAGTTTCATTCTCAACTACTATATTACATTGCCCCCTCCAAAGAAACATAGCCCTCAGTGTGAGATCTCCCTTACTGACAGAGTACCTCACCCAAAGAGTAACAAATAAATGTTTGTCTGTTAGCTAAATGAATGATATAGAAGAGGAGTCAAAGTGCAGTAGAAAAAAGTAATGGGCAAATTGATAATCAGAAGAACTGAGTTCTTGATGTAGGTCAGGTGTTAACTAGGTATACGAACTAGACCTTCATTTCTTTATAAAGTGAAAAGTTCAGAATAGATCAGCAGTTTCCAAATGCTGATGTGATAACCAGAATCAAGCTGACTTCACCAAACACCCACAGACCTTTGTGTACATACAGCCAAGTTTTCAGAAGGTATAGGGATAGAGCTATGTCCTGTCTTACAACTGATTTCTCTCCCCATAATGTAACAGATAGCCTAAGCTCATGAAATTTGGATTTTACTTTACAAAACTTCTGAAAAACAGATTTTGGAAGAGAAGGGAAGAGCCTAATTTGAGAACTTAACCCCATTTATAATGATGTTCTATGGGAAAAAAAGTACTTGGCAAAGGAAATCATTAGTTTGGAGAATTCCAGGACTATCTATTACATTTATATCAGCCACTTAGCTTATTTTAAGAATAGAGCCTGTGGACTGAAGGGTCCCAGGTTCAATTCCGGTCAAGGGCATGTACCTTCGTTGCGGGCACATCCCCAGTGGAGGGTGTGCAGGTTTCTCTCTCATCGATGTTTCTGACTTTCTATCTCTCTCCCTTCCTCTCTGTAAAAAATTCAACTATATATATATATATATATATATATATATATATATATATATATATATAAATATAAATATATGAATATAAAGAATAGAGACAGACAGTGCCAGGAACTAGGATCTTCGTCCTATCTCCCCTTCCCTAACTCACCCCTGAATTGTAGTAATAGCAGGCTGATGGCCCAGGCACACTGAAAATAAGGAATATGGCAAATGGACCACATTTCCCACTCTGGAACTCCAGATTTTCCCTTCTTGCCCTGGATGTCATAAGGCTATATGCACTACAATCACAGGTCGGGCAATTATAACTCAAAATTTCATTTACCACCCCTTCACACACACACACACACACACACACACACACACACACACACACACTCCATCAATACAGGGTACCACTGTGCTAAACAAAAACTTTAAAAGGACAAATACTTTTAAAAAAAGATAACACCATGCCTATTATTAGTGTTTATAATTTTGGATCTCATTTAGGATTAATCATTTAGTTGTACTCCTATGCCTAGCACAGAACCCAGAAAATATTAAGTACTCAACAAAATCATTAAATGATTTAAATCATTAATTTCCTCCTTACTAAAATCATGACAGAAATCTTTTCTTGATGGGCTACATTTCTTATATGTAGTTTATTTTTTCCTGTCTTAGCTGTTCCTAACATTACTCATCACATATTTTGTTGGAGGAAGTGTTCTAACACACTTAAGATATACAAGACTGCACAGAATGAAAATGAAATTCACTAGTCCATAGAACCAGTTTTTTCCTGAAACTGTTTCACACTACTATCTGTCAGCCCTCTTATCAGTGGCCAACATGATAATTCCACCTGCCAAGTCTTTTGAAATTCCTGCATGGCTGTCATATCTTAGGCACTGCTGTATAGGAATCCTATGACTTTAGAAATACCGCTAGGCTAAATGTTTTTTTCCTGAGTTTCCAAAGACCTAGTCAGCATAAAAAAGTCATAACAGATTTAAATAGGAAAAACAGAAGTAAATACCCTCAATTATTTACTTATATGCATAAAAAAAAGATGTCCCACACTGGCCAGTTTGGCTCAATGGTAGAGTGGCAGACTGCACACCAAAGGCTAGTCTTAGGTTCAACTCCTTGACAAGGGCATTACCTAACTGCAGGTTCATTCTCCAGCCCCAGTACGGGTGCATGCAAGAGGCAACCCATGGATGTGTCTCCCTCACACTGGTATTTCTCTCCCCCAGCCCCCTTTCCATTCTCTCTCAAAATCAATCCTTACCCATGGATATTTTTTCCATTAAGAAAAAAAAAAAAGGCGCGGAGGCGGACCAGGACATCTTGAACGAGAGGAGCCGGAAAACATACAGCTGCCATTCGCGGTAACGGCGGGACCTCTGGGGCTCCCGGAGCACCGGCGACCAGGTGGCGCGCAGAGCCCAGGGAGCTCTAAACTCCAGCAAGGAAAGGTCAGATTTCCCTGGGGGTACTTTGGGCGCGAAACTGAGGGGGCTGGCAGTCTGGGAGATCTGCACCTCGGAACTCAAAACCTGGAGAGCTGCACCTGAAATAGAATCTGTGGCTGTTGAAGCTGGTGAACTTGGGAGAGGGCCCTTGGAGCTGGTGGCAGAGTTGATCCCTGGAGCGCAATCAGTTTGGACCTGACAGAGGGGGGAAGCCCGGAAGATTTTGGGAGGGTTCTGGCTGCTAAAACAGCAGTCACCATTAGAGAGGCAGTATTGTTTAGTTCAGGATAGAGAGGACCAATAGACCCAGAAGTCAATCTAGAAACACTGCCACCCAGGGGCCAAATCACAAATTGACTCTTATGTGACAGGGAATTGATTATATCTTTTCTTCGACCTTGGGAATACAGTCTATTTTCATCTACACTTTAGTATCTTTTACTCTACCTCAACTTCACCTTTATACCACCACTCTCTGGCTAACCTTTCCCTATTTAGTGCCTTGTTTCCCTTACACTTTTCCCGCTTTAGATTTACCTAATTCTTTCCCCTTACCCCCTGTTAAAATTTCACCCCACTGATATATCTAATCTCTAACCACCTAATCCAAGTGCATATATACCTCTAGCTTCTCTGACTTCACTATCTTAAAGTGTTTTTAGCCCTGTCCTGTTGTTGTTGTTTACTTGACTGTTGATTATATTGATTTTTTAAGCAGGTTTATGAGATTGATTTGCTTATTCTGTTATTTTGGTTTGTCTTGTAGGGGGGGTTATTTTTATTTTTGGTGTTGTTTCTTGTTTTGGTGTCCTCATCTGCATTGTTTTTGAGATAGATTTTTGCTTCTGTGTTCCCTCACCTCTCTTGATATTAGTAGTTGTATGTAATTTGTATCAATCTCCAAGTACTTGTTGCAGGTTTTGGTTCGGATTAGGGGCTATCCTATAGGAGTTTTCACCCCACATTTATAATTTACTCCTTTTATTTCTTTTTTTCTTCTCCCCCTTTTCCCATTATCATTTTGGCATTCCTGTCTTTCTTTTTTGTGAGTGTATGTGTTTGGGGGGGTCTCTTTCTTTTTTGTGTGAGTGTGGGTGTGTGAGTGTCTGTGTGGGTCTGGGGGAGGTTCTCTTTCTTTTTTCCCACCTATCACCAAATTTGCCTTTCTCTGGCAGTCACCTTTATTTGGAATTACAATTACTTTGACTACATTCCGGTTCAGTGCCTGGTGCGTTGCACCTGGTTGTGTTGTATTTTGTGCCTTTAAATCAACACAGGAGAGTGAGAACTACATAACCACATACACAGAGAAGAGAGACCATGGGAAGACAAAGAAATAGCCCACATATGAAAGAAAAGCAAGGCTCGCCAGAAAAGGAGGTAAACGAAATGGAAGTTAACAACCTGTCAGAGAAAGAATTCAGAGAAATGGTCATAAGGTGGCTGAAAAGAATGGAAGACAAATTTGATAATATGAGTAAGACCCAAGAGGAAATGAGGAAGACCCAGGAAGAAATGATGAAGAGCCATGAAGAAATGAAAAGTGACATTGCTGAAGTAAAGAACTCAATAGAAAGTATTAAGAGTAGACTAGAAGAAGCAGAGGATCGCATCAGTGAGCTAGAAGACCAGGTAGGAAAAAATAACCAAGTAGAGCAGATACTAGAAAAAAAAATTAAAAAGCAGGAGGAGAGCCTAAGAGAACTTTGGGACAACATGAAACAAAACAACATCCGTATAATTGGGCTTCCAGAAGGACAGGAAACTGAGCAAGGAATAGAAAACCTGTTGGAAGAAATAATGACAGAAAACTTTCCTGGTATAGGAAAGGAAAAACCCACACAAATCCAAGAAGCTCACAGAGTCCCAAGCAAAATAAACCCCAAAAGACCTACGCCAAGGCATATTATAATTAAATTGGCAAACACCAATGACAAAGTAAGAATCTTAAAAGCTGCCAGAGAGAGACAAAAAGTCACCTACAAAGGAACACCCATCAGACTAACAAGTGATCTCTCAACAGAAACCTATCAGGCCAGAAGGCAGTGGAATGAAATCTACAAAGTCATGCAAAGGAAGGGTCTGAATCCTAGAATACTGTACCCAGCAAGGCTCTCAATAAAAATTGAAGGTCAAATCAGGAGCTTCACAGACAAAAAAGGACTAAGGGAATTCGTCACCACCAAACCAGCAATGCAAGAAATGCTAAAGGATCTGCTGTAAAAAGAAATAGGAAGCGAAGAAGGAACACAGGGGCAAAGAACAAAAATGGCAACATATAAGCACCTATCAATAATAACTTTAAATGTAAACGGGTTAAATGCTCCAATCAAAAGACATAGGGTAATAGACTGGATAAGAAAACACAACCCATGTATCTGCTGTCTACAAGAAACCCACCTCCGAAAAAAAGACGCACACAGACTGAGGATGAAAGGTTGGAAAAAAGTTATTCAGGCGAATGGAAATGAAAAAAAAGCTGGGGTAGCCATACTTATATCTGACAAATTAGATCTCAAAGTGAAGGACATAACAAGAGATAAAGAAGGCCACTTCATAATACTAAAGGGAGCAATTCAACAAGAAGAAATAACTCTTGTAAACATATACGCACCCAATACAGGAGCACCCAAATATATACAAAAACTCCTAGAGGACATCAAGGGAGAGATAGACAGCAATACAATCATAGTAGGAGACTTTAATACCCCATTATCACCATTGGACAGATCCTCTAAACAAAAAATCAGTAAAGAAACATCAATTCTCAATGACTCACTGGACCAGATGGAATTAATTGACATCTTCAGATCATTTCACCCCAAAGCCACAGAATATACATTCTTTTCAAGTGCCCATGGGTCATTCTCAAAGATAGACCATGTATTAGGTCATAGGCAAAGTCTCTCCAAATTCAAGAAGATAGAAATCATATCAAGTATATTCTCAGATCACAGTGGCATAAAGCTGGAAATCAACTACAATAGAAACAATCCAAAGAAATCGAACACATGGAGACTAAACAGCATGCTATTAAACTATGACTGGGTTACTAGAGAGATTAAGGAAGAGATAGAAAACATCATGGAAACAAATGACAATGATAGCACAACAATCCAAAATCTATGGGACACAGTGAAAGCAGTTCTGAGAGGGAAGTTCATAGCTCTACAATCCTACTGCAAAAAACTAGGAACAGCGGCAATAAATTATCTAACCCAACAACTCAAAGAGTTAGAAAGAAAGCAACAAGAAAAGCCCAGTGTAAGCAGAAGGAAGGAAATAGTAAAGATCAGAGCAGAAATAAATGACATAGAGACCAAAGAAACAATACAGAAAATCAACGAAACCAAGAGCTGGTTTTTTGAAAGGATAAACAAGATTGATGAACCTCTAGCCAGACTCACCAAGAAGCAAAGAGAGAGGACCCTAATAAATAAAATCAGAAATGAAAGAGGTGAAATAACAACAGACCCCATTGAAATACAAAGGATTGTTAAAAAATACTATGAACAACTCTACTCCAACAAACTGGACAACCTGGAGGAAATGGATATGTTTCTAGAAAAATATAACCTCCCAAAACTCAATCAAGAAGAATCTAAACAACTCAATAGACCAATAACTGTGGAAGAAATTGAAGCAGTCATCTTAAAGCTTCCAGCAAACAAAAGCCCAGGGCCAGACGGCTTCACAGGGGAGTTTTACCGAACATTCAAGGAAGAACTAAAACCTATACTCCTCAGACTATTCCAGAAAATTCAAGAGGATGGAAAACTTCCAAACTCCTTCTATGAAGCTAGCATCACCCTAATACCAAAACCAGATAAAGACGACACAATGAAAGAGAATTACAGGCCAATATCCCTCATGAATATAGATGCCAAAATCCTCAATAAAATTCTAGCAAATCGGATCCAGCAGTACATCAGAAAGATCATACACCACGACCAAGTAGGATTTATCCCAGGAATGCAAGGATGGTACAATATCCGCAAATCAATAAATGTGATACATCACATAAACAAATTGAGAGATAAAAATCACATAGTCATATCAATTGATGCAGAAAAAGCATTTGACAAAATCCAACATCCTTTCTTAATAAAAACTCTCAATAAGGTAGGAATAGAAGGATCATACCTCAACATAATAAAAGCCATATACGATAAACCCACAGCATACATCATACTCAATGGGCAAAAACTACAACCATTTCCCCTAAGAACAGGAACAAGACAGGGTTGCCCACTTTCACCACTCCTGTTCAACATAGTACTGGAAGTATTAGCCATTGCAATTAGACAAGAAGAAGAAATAAGAGGCATCCAAATTGGAAAAGAAGAAGTTAAGCTATCCTTATTTGCAGATGACATGATATTGTACATAAAAAACCCAAAAGACTCCATAAAAAAGTTAGTAGATTTAATAAATGAGTTCAGCAATGTAGCAGGCTACAAAATTAATGCCAAGAAATCTATGGCATTTCTATACACTAATAGTGAACTTACAGAAAGAGAGACTAAAAAAGCAATCCCATTTACCATCACACCAAAAAAATTAAGATACCTAGGAATAAACTTAACTAAGGAGGTAAAAGATCTATTTGTGGAAAACTACAGGACACTGAAAAAAGAGATAGAGGAAGATGTAAACAGGTGGAAGAACATTCCATGTTCATGGATTGGGAGAATCAACATAATTAAAATGTCCATACTACCCAAAGCAATCTATAAATTTAATGCACTCCCCATTAAAATACCAATGGCATATTTCACAGACCTAGAAAGAACTCTCCAAAAATTCATCTGGAACAAAAAAAGGCCCCGAATAGCCACAGCAATCCTGAGAAAGAAGCACAAAGTCGGTGGGATTTCCATACCAGATTTCAAGCTGTATTACAAGGCTACTGTTCTTAAAACAGCCTGGTACTGGCACAAGAACAGACATATAGATCAATGGAATAGAATAGAGAATCCGGATATCAACCCAATCCACTATGCTCAATTAATATTTGACAAAGGAGGCAGGAACATAAAATGGAGTCAAGACAGTCTCTTCAATAAATGGTGTTGGGAAAATTGGACAGATACATGCAAAAAAATGAAACTAGAGCACCAACTTACACCATACACAAAAATAAACTCAAAATGGATACAGGACTTAAACGTAAGACAGGAAACCATAAAAATATTAGAGGAATCTACAGGAAGAAAAATCTCAGACATATGCCAAAAGAACTTCTTTGATGATACCGCTCCGAGGGCAATGGAAGCTAAAGAGAAAATAAACAAATGGGACTACATCAAAATCAAAAGCTTTTGCACAGCTAAAGAAACCATCAACAAAACAACAAGAAAACCCACTGTATGGGAGAACATATTTGCAAATGTTATTAGTGATAAAGGTTTAATCTCAAGCATCTACAGGCAACTCACCCAACTCAATAAAAGGAGGACAAATGATCCAATAAAAAAATGGGCAACAGACCTAAATAGAATCTTCACGAAAGAAGACAAAAGGAAGGCCCAGAGACACATGAAAACTTGCTCAAAGTCACTAATTATCCGAGAGATGCAAATCAAAACGACTATGCGGTACCATCTCACACCTATCAGAATGGCTTACATCAACAAATCAACAAACGACAAGTGCTGGCGAGGATGCGGAGAAAAAGGAACTCTTGTGCACTGCTGGTGGGATTGTAGACTAGTACAGCCACTGTGGAGAACAGTATGGAGATTCCTCAAAAAACTAAAAATGGAGCTCCCATTCGACCCAGTGATCCCACTTCTAGGAATATACCCCAAGAAATTAGAAAGGCGAATTAGAAAGGATATATGTACCCCTATGTTCATAGCAGCACAATTTACCATAGCTAAGATTTGGAAACAGCCGAAGTGCCCATCAGCAGATGAGTGGATCAAAAAACTATGGTACATTTACACAATGGAATACTACGCCGCGGAAAAAAAGAAGGAGCTCCTACCATTTGTAACAACATGGATGGATTTGGAGAGCATTATGCTAAGTGAAATTAGCCAGGCAGAGAAAGACAAATATCACATGATCTCACTCATTTGAGGAATACAATCAATGACATAGACTGATGAACAAGAATAGATCCAGAGACTGAGAAAAGTCCATCAGAATGTCAAACCTCAGGGTAAGTGGCAGGTGGCGAGAGTAAGTGGAAAAGTCAATATACTTGAACTCTTGAACTGAGGTAAGTGATTTGTGTTTTTACATCCCTGACAAAGTTTATATAAAATTATAAAAAAATGGCAGCTAGTCTGACATTGAATTGACATGGCCTAGAGCTTGTCATATCCTATGGAGACCAGTCCTTAGGCTAGGCCCTGCTTAACCTCCCATGACACCATAATACCCTTACATGATATTATTCTACAATGTCATTATAATATTTGATATTTGACAACAGCATATTATACAATTATCCCAAATAAACTTACAAACTAATTCTTTGAATGTTGGGCAGCAACTTAAAAAAGAATAGGAAAGAAATTAATCCCTTTCAGAAGGAATTAAGGCACTGGGAAGGCATCCGAGCATTCTATATTGGCCCTTCTTGCCCTTTCTGCCAAGAGGGACCTTCTTGTTACTATCCAAATACACACAGCTGATGCCAGAGTTTTCAGTTCGAGGTGTGGCTGAAGCCTTTGGGCAGCTGGCACCATGGATCTGTATCTCGACCAATGGTGTGAGCTGGGCCCTCTCTGGAGAAGAAACCTGGGTCCCCCGAGATATGTGATCAGTACCGGGACCCCGCCAGCAGGCTAGGGGACCCCAAGGCAGGTACTGGACGTGGAGGCCACAGGGGGGCATAGACTACAAAGGAGACAGAACTGAACCTCACATCACCCTGTTTGGCCCCGGAGGATGGCTGGTTAGCCAGAGACGGGTAAGATTCCTCAGGGAAGGAACAACCTAAGACAGGCACAGTCGCAGAGGGGCCAACAGGAGAGAACTAAAAGGTCAACAGAGGTGGGGCACAGACCCTCATCCACAAACCTTGCAGGGGTTTGAATTCTCAACCCTCCTAAGGGAGGTCTCCTACCCCCACGGCTGCTTCGCCTCCCACACACAACTCATACGGGGACCCAGGTGGCAGACAGAGACTTGGCCAGCAATAGCTGCCCTATATCTAAATTCAGTCTATTACCAGGAATGCTCGGGACCTACTCAAAATTGCAAATATTCCTTTCCACTAGTATTCACAGGGTAAACTAAGATTTCTGCTTGAGTATTAAAATTGACAGGAAAATAGTAATCAAGTTTTCAGATTAATTTAAATTGGCCAAGTGAAATACGAGAATACTCAAGAAAATTATAGTGTACTGGACAAAAAGCTTTTCCTAAAACATTAACTGAAAAATCTATCAGTAGTTCATCTCTCTGTAAAATTGCCTAACATCCAAAGAACCTAAAGCAGTCACTTTGTGTACAAAAATTAAAATTTAAAATTATCAAGACTGCAATAGAAAATTTCCAAAAGTCCCCATTAATCAAAAAAGGGGAGGGGACAGCAGGGTAATATCATGAAAGGGACAAAAAAAATATTGAGTAAGTAAAATACATCTAGAAAATTCTTACTCCAGTAAAGTAAATTCCATTTGTAAAAACAATAGCAGGACACCCATGAAAAAACACACATGGTGTCAAAATAAGCCAAAGGAAAATCATTTAGGCAAAAATTAAAAAGAATCCCAAGTCTATTTTGCATAGAGGATCCCTTTGTTAACTTTTGGTCGAGAATGTGTTTGTGTGTTTTCAGAGAACAACTCCAAGACCATGTGGGTTCCTGCGACGGTGAGGAACTGATGGATCTGTTCCAGCCATGAGGATGGTCCAGAGATGGGGGACACTGACGACACCTTGCCATACTAGCAGTCAGCAGCTGTGCATGTCTGCAGGCAGCCCAGGACCAAACCAGAGAGGATGGATCATGCATTGACACGATATGTCCACCATCTGGATACCATTGCTGACTTATACACATAATGAATTATTTGACACTGAAACTGGGACTCAGAAAAGTTGGACATTGAAACCGAGAATGAAACACTTTTTGTTCTTATACATTTATTTCTAGTATGCAGAGGCAAGATATTTTTGAAGAAAAGAAACAGGGGAGAGTGATTGATATAGAGGCAGGATGGCCTTGAACAGGCTGTCAAGCTACAGGGGGAGGCTTGGGTGGATGGGAGGCAGATGCGGGGGGAGATCAACGGAAGGACTTGTATGCATGCATATGAACATAACCAATGAATGAAAGACACTGGGGCGGGGAGGGGGGAAGCTGGGGATATGTGCTGGGGGGTGGGGGAGGCTGGGGGGAGGATAAGGGGGAGGGGGAAAGGAAAACATGTACTACTATTATACTGCAAAAAATCAATAAAAAATAATTTAAAAAAAAAAAAAAAAAAAAAAAGAAAAAAAAAAAGATATCCCTATAACCTGGCCTATAAACTCATAGAAAATTACCTTTTTCCTGGGAAAGCTTTTCCTCCTGCCGTTGGTGGTGAGGTTTGTAAGGTGCTGCCCCCTGACTGAGTTCTTCAGCCACATGACTATCCAGAAAAGATAAGGAAGCATCTACCTATATTAAATTGAAGCGAAAATCAGGAATTAAAAAATTTACCCTAAAACAGTAGACTGTATGTTCACATAAGTACTTTCAGCCCATATATCCTAAAAACATTTTTTAGGTGAAAAGCAGAGATTTAATTCCAAAAGTAGTACCTAACTCTGTAGCTTTCTGAAACATCTATAATCAAATAACTCAGCTATGTCATGTGCAGTTATTACTAATTTCACTGCATTGAGGAATATATTTTTGAGTACACAATATATTAGGGCATCATGTTAGGTCCTATGATAGATACAAAAGAAGACATGGTTCCTGCCCTCATGAGTCTTGTAACCTACCAGAGGATAAGACACATCATATACTAGAACTATAATCTGTAATAGTTTCCAGCTCTTGAGGATAAAAACAAGGTGCTGACAACACTCATTCCTTCCGGAGGTTCCAGGGGAGAGTAGTTCCTTGTCTCCTCCAGCTTCTAGAGGGCTGCCAGCATTCCTTGGCTGTGGCCACATCCCTCTGATCTCTGTTTCTATGGCTACTCTGCCTTCTCTACACTGAACTCTTGCGTCACTTTTCTAAGGGCCCTTGTGATTATCTCATGCCTACTTGGATAATCCAGGATAATTCCCCCACCACAAAATCCTTAACGTAATTACATCTATAAAGTCCCTTTTACCATGTAAGGTAACATACACACAGGTTCCAGAGATTGAGATGGGAACCTCTTGGGGAACTATTATTTGGCCTCCCACAGTGCCTTTGACTTAACTATCCAATTTCTTTCTATCTGAAAATGCTTTTTCAAAAATCTATGGAAAATTATTTAACTAATTTCAACAGGAATAGAAAAGTACAAGAGAATGATTAAATGAAAAAATGAGAAAAAAAACCAAGTGATGGAGAATGCGTAAGGGGAAAAGGAGAAGAGAAAAAGTAAGAAGAGAAAGAAAAACGAGATATACACAAGAGGATAGTAGTGATAACCTCAGAAACCAGAAATTAGCTTCTCCTGATTTAGCCAAACGTATGCAAACAGCTGATAATTAAGAACAGCAAGTAAGTCTCAAACATATAAGTGGCTTGTCACACTCTGAATTTGGAAAGGTTTAGTTTCACTAAGATTCTTGGAGGAAAGAGGAAGTGAGGTTATTTCCTAGTTTAATTTTATATGCAGCATATTTATTGATTGATTATCTCAGTGAACATCTCTGAAATGTCTACCAAATGTTAAAGCTAGGCCTCTGCCTTTGAGGATCTATTGAGAGAATAAAGGAACAAAGCTTCAAAATTAATACAAGTCATGAAAATCTGATTCAGAATTAGTGGGAATACTGCCCATCCTCTCCTCTTTATCAACTATATGACATCTAACATAAAAATTTGAGAAAATCTGGTTTCCTTTTGGAAGTTTTCTGATTTACACCAATCTGAGGGACAGACTGGTACAAATTCAGAGGCTGAGCAGTAACTGAGTGCATTGGGTTAAAAGGGGTGGTGGCTTATAGAAGGTGAGAGAAAGCTGGCGGTCAGGTTCCAAAGTGGTAAAGAATTTAGACAGTGGATGGACAAAATAAAATGGAGAACGATCTTTTACATTCTCAAAGAGAGGAATAATAAAACAACATATTAGAGTTCAAAGGAGATCAAAATTCTTGAATTATATATAAAGAGATTGTCAGAGCACAAATTCCTTCACTGCAGTTCTTCAGAAGAGACACTCTCCAATTCCTGACTTAGGATCACTACCGCACAGAAGCTCTCAAATTCTCTTATACTAGTGTGAAAATAATTCCAACCTACAGAAACTATATTTTGATATATTCCTGACATCACAAATGCAAAAATTATTCTGTTTAAAGATTATGCAATTTTTAAAAAGTGGAACACAAATGTCTTACCACCACGTCTTCACAACTCTTATTAACTGGAAGCAAACTCTTCATAAGTTCTGCATTCTCATGCAAATGCTTTAGTTCAAATGCATGCTGTCTCAGGCAAGTGTCCAAAGATACCGTAAATTCCTGGATTAACCTCTCAACAATGTCAGAAGAATGTGCCTGAGGTGTCAACTTGGTCACAGCAGCAATTAGCCAGGCTTTTGTTTCTGAAGAAATGGAGTCACTCAAAAGTAATTTGTAGAGCTTGCTTATAACTTCTTCTGGCGTTTCCTTATCTAAGAGGTAGGAATACTCTCCTAATACCTATGAGTAAAACAAGGAGATGTTTATATACAAATATCACAGCAAACTATACTTGGAAATCTAAACAAAGTGCCTATTCTGAAGTGAATTTAATCTAGATTAAACATATTCTCATAGTAAAAAAAAAAAAAAATACATTAAAGATTAAATTGTACATACTAGTTCAAAATTATACCAAGATTGGAACTCAATACAAAAAATGTTTTCTACATCTTGATCATTAACAATATACAAAACAGACACCTTTACAAATTAGCCTTCTTCTGAACTTCCAGGTTTGGTTGTTGGTTTTTACAAGCATTTTCACATTCTGTTATTGCTTTCCAATAAAGTATTTAAATGAGTGGTTCTCACATGCTAGCATACATAAGAGTCACCTGAAGTGTTTCATTAAAATATAGATTTCTAGGCTCTAACCACAGATATATTAAAAGAGGTTGTCAAAGAGTTCAAATCCCTTCATTGCAGTTCTCCAGAAGAGACACTCTTCAATTCCTGATTAGAACCAAAGCTCTCAAATTCTCTCTCAAACTAATGTGAGAAAAATTCCAACCTACAAAAACCATAGTATGCCTGTGGTGATCATCTGCACTGCACATTTTGAACAAGCATGAGCTGATTCTGATGAAGATGACCCACAGAACTTTGAAGAACACTGATCGACGTTACATGTAATTTTTTTTACATCTAACTTATCCAGGAGATATATAATCCTACTGGTCTAAAAATCACTAGTAAACTGACAACTCATGAAGTGTGAGACCTTTCCTAAATAGTATTTATTAAGTATTTTCATGTTGTTGGTGTAATATTGGCACTAGCAAGAAAAAAAGAGGGAGGTGCCGAGACCAGTTTGGCTCAGTGGATAGAGCATCGGACTGCGGACTGAAGGGTCCCGGGTTCGATTCTGGTCAAGGGCATGTACGTTGGCTGCGGGCACATCCCCCGTGGGGGGCGTGTAAGAGGCAGCTGATTGATGTTTCTCTCTCATCGATGTTTCTGACTTTCTTTCCCTCTCCCTTCCGCTCTGTAAAAAATCAATAAAATATATTTTTTTAAAAAGGAAAAGAAAAAAGAGGGAGGGGAGGTGACAGTCAAGGGAAGATGTGTCGCTTAATAACAAGAAGAGGAGTAAAAAGAAATACGACTCATTGGCCTGGCCGGTTTTGCTCAGTGGATAGAGCATCAGCCTGCGGGCTAAAAGGTCCTGAGTGCCATTCTTGTCAAGCTGGCTCAATCCCCAGTAGGAGGAGTGCAGGAAGCAGTCAATCAATGTTTCTCTCTCATCATTGATGTTTCTACCTCTCTCTTACTCTCTCAAATAAAAAAGTATTTTTTTTAAAAAAGAAAAAAAATATGACTCATTAAGTTCAATCCTTAAGTAGTAAGATAATTTTTTTGAGTGCTTTAATAAAAGTGGTTACCTCTCTGGAAGAGCAAGTAACATAAATCCCATTTCAAAAATTGGTGATTTTATATTTCTAGAAGCATTTTTTCCCATATTCTTCCCATGAAACACACCTAAAAATCCTTGATGTTACAAATAAAACACATGAAAAAGACTCTGAAAGGTGAAGAAAAGACAAATCACTAAGGACCTTGGGACCTAAGGAACAAAAGTTATCTGTTGCCTCATACACCCCAGACTGGATACTGGAGAACTAACAACCTGGAAACACCAATGAGCTCAAACAAAAAAGTCCCAGGAACCAAAACCAGTTTGGCTCAGTGGATAGAGCTTCGGACTGCAGACTGAAAGGTCCTAGGTTCAATTCCAGTCAAGGGCATGTACCTTGGTTGTGAGCACATCCCCAGTAGGGGGTGTGCAGGAGGCAGCTGATTGATGTTTCTCTCTCATCGATGTTTCTAACTTTCTATCCCTCTCTCTTCCTCTCAGTAAAAACTCAATAAATTATGCCCTCTAGCCAAATAGCCAGGAAGACAAAAAGCTTGGATTCCAGCTAAGCACCACAGAAAAAAACTGCAGTCCTACCCATACCAGAAAAGGCAGAGTGGAAGGCCAAGACTTCAATCCCTGCCAGGCTGTAAGAGGCACAACTCCCCTCTTACAGAGAAGGCTGAGTGGGGGTCAGGACTTTCATCCTACCAAGCTGCAGAGGCCCACTCCTGGGCTGTGTCCAGGAAGCCTACGTCACCCCCACCCAGGTATAAAGAGGTGCCCTTCCCCTCTGCTGGGGTGTGGTCAGGGAAGCCTGTGGAGAGTTAGCACTTCCCCCATTGCTCAGGAATTACAAGGCCACCCCTTCACAGTGTCAACAGAGGCTACTTTTTTAATCTTAACACTCTTATCACAATATCATCTTAAAAAGAATGTAATCATCATTTATGGAACACGCCACCCAAAAACAGCAGAATGCCCATTCTTTTCAAGCATCCAGAAAACAGCACAACTCAGACAATATCACAGGCCATAAAACAAGTCTCAAGAAATTTAAAAGGAACTGAAATCACACAGTATTTTCTCTGACAATAGAATCAAACTAGAAATCAGTAACAGAAAAGATAACAGGGAATTTTCCAAACACTTAAAAACTAAACAACTCTCTTCTACACAATCTTTCCAGAAAACAGAAAAAAGAACACCATCAACTCATTTTATGAAGCCAGCATTACCTTGTTACCAAGCCAGAGAAGAAAAATATAAAAACTACAGGCCAATATCCCTCACGAACAGAAATGGAAAAATTCTTAACAATGTTTCAAGAAATCTACAAAAACAATTCTAGATTGCCAGGAAACAAACATACAGAAACCAAAGTTAAAAATACATTTAAAGAAAATGAATTACTTAAGTATAAATCTAACAAAACATGTACAGGATTTATATGCTGTAGAAATAAAAACACTCTAAATATATGGAATGTAAATAAATAAATAGAATGACATATCACGTTCATGGAGGGAAAAAACAAATGGCCACCAAATATAATAACCAATTTAGCATAAGGATTATCAATGCTAAAAGCACTGGTGAAAGAGAGCTGAGGAAAAGATGTTCCCAGAGCCTCACAGAATCACCTCACAGGTTATAAGTTACTAAAGAGAAAGCACTCCTTGACAATGGAGAGATCTGAAGGTCAACGTCTTAAGCAAACAAACTTACAATCACCGATAATTGAAGGAACTGAAATTACATGCATCCTGATATAATGCAGTAGGAAGTACATATGATTGCCAATGTAGAAGTCTTGCTAAATATTTAACAGAACCAGAAATAATCAGAGAAATTCAGAAATGTTGGACATTCTACAATTCAATAGTAGTCATTCAAAAAAATCAATGTCAGTAAAACAAAAAGAAACTGAGGCTCATTAAAAAATTCTTAAAAGGCTAAAAGGATATAAATAGAATTTGCAAACCCTTACTGGATGTAGGACTGGGAAGAGCAGAAAAACAGCCTTAAGGAGACTTTTTGTTTTTTAGATTGAGAATATAAACTGAATCTTAGGTGATATTAATAAATTAATATGTCTTAGTTATAATAATGGTTTTATCATTATCTCAAATAATGTCATTCTTACGAGATTCATGTTCAATTTTTTATGGGTCAGGTGTCATGATGTCTAAAACTCAATTTTAAATGGTCCAGTAAAACAAACTATATAGAGGTAGACCTAAATATAGGTATAGGTGTGGACAGAATAAAGCAAAGATTATTAAAAATAATAACTGGGATGCCCGCCCAGTGTGGCTCAGTGAATGAGCACCAACCGATGACCAGGAGGTCATAATTCAATTCCCCATCAGGGCAATGCCTGGGTTTCAGGTTCAATCCCCAGTAGGGGTCGCGTAAGAGGCACCTGATCAATGATTCTCTCTCATTGCTGATGTTTCTATCCCCCTCTCCCTTCTTCTCTCTGAAATTAATAAAAACATATTTTAAAAAATAAAATAATAGTAACTGGAAATCTAGAAGAGAAATATAGTGGTACTTGTTATTATTAGTCTTTCAACTTTCCCATAGATAAGAAAATTAAAATTCTTAAATAAAAGACTGGATAAAATTTAAGTTAACATGCTAAGTTTTTGGCAAAACTATAAAATATTAAAATGTGCATATCCTATGACCTAAAAGTTGTACTTCTCCAAATCTCCCCTATAAACACTTACCCATAAGCTTCAGAAGGAATACACAAAGATGATGGGATATATGTGATTATATATGATTAAATTACATAAAATTGTGATTTCTATCTTACAAAGAGATGATTTCCCCTGCTGGCTTTGATGAAGCAAACACCCACGTTGGGAAGCCCACATGGCAGGAAACTAAAGGTCATTCTAGGAACCTACAATTTTACAGCTGAAGAGGCTGATTTCTGAGCTTGGAAATGGACTCTTTACCAGTCAAGTGTTAGGTGAGACAGCAGCCCCAGCCAATACCTTGACTGTAACCGTAAGAGGCCCTGAACCCAGTAAGCCATGCCTATACTCCTAACCCACAGAAACCATGAGATAATAGATTTGTTGTTTTAAGCAGTGAGTCTATGGTAACATTATTTTACGGCCATTACTAACTAATATGTCATTGTTACACGAGTATTCACACATTCAAATATAGATTCACAAAGGAAACACAACAAATATGTTGTAGACAGAGAAATCTAAACAAATACCCATATTTAAAAGATTGGACATGTGAGCAGGGAAAATGAACAGACAGGTAAATAGTTAAGTGATAGAAGGCAGCTGGCTACTGGGGGTTGGGTGGGAAGTGACAGCTGAAGGAGTTAGCTAAATAGTAGAACTGAATGATTTCTGAAGAAAATATATTGTTAGCATTTGCTTTTATAAAAATACTAGAGGCCCTGTGCACAAAATTGATGCACAGGGGGTATGGGAGTGTCCCTCAGCCCAGCCTGCATCCTCTCCAATCTGGGACCCCTCAAGGGATGTTCGACTGCCCGTTTAGGCCCGATCCCTATAGGATCGGGCCTGAATGGGCAGTCAGACATCCTTCTCACAATCCAGGACTGCTGGCTCCAAACTGCTTGCCTGCCTGCCTGCCTGCCTGATTGCCCCTAACCACTTCTGCCTACTAGCTTAATCATCCCCTAACCACTACCCTGCTAACTGCTCCCCTGCCAGCCTGTTTGCCCACAACTTCCCTCCTCTGCCAGCCTGGTCACATCTAACTGGCCTCCCCTGCAGGCTTGCTCACCCCTAACTACCCTCTCTTGCAGGCCTGGAACCTCCCAATTGTTCTCCCCTGCTGGCCATCCTGTGGTGGCCATCTTGTGTCCACATGGGGGCAGGATCTTTGACCACATGGGGGTAGCCCTCTTGTGTGTTGGAGTAATGGTCAATCTGTGTATTACTCTTTTATTAGATAGGATAGACCTGGTGCATGGGTGGGGACTGGCTAATTTGCCCTGAAGGGTATCCTGGATCAGGGAGGGGGTTCCCTTGGGGTGTGGTGCGATCTGGAAAGGAGCCTGTGGTTGTTTGCAGGCCGACCATACCCCCTAGTGACCCAAGTGGAGGTCCTGGGATCTGGTATTAATTTATGTTCTACAACTGAAACTTTGTAGCCTAGAGAGGAGCCAAGCCTTCTGCTCGCTCCATGGTGACAGCCATTTCTGTTTGAAACTTTGTAGCCTAGAGTAGAGGCTTGGCTTCCTCCATCGCCTGGGCAACCCTAGCCTCTTGTTCTCTCCAGCTCCATGGCTGCTGCCATTTCTGTTGGGATTATGTATCTTCTATAATTGAAACTTTGTAGCATTGAGTGGAGGCCTAAGCCAGCAACAGCAGGCAGAAAGCTTGGCTTCCTCCATTGCTGGGGAAACCCAAGTCTCCCTCCTGCTCTCAGTGGCAGCAGCCATCTTGGTTGGGGTTTATTTGCATAATTTGCTCCTGATTGGCGATGGACATGGCTTGATCAGAGTTATGGTCAATTTCCATATTAGTCTTTTATTAGATAGGATAATTTTATGAACATTTATGACTGAATGTACTTTGCTCACCCAACTCATAACTTGAAGAAATCTCTGTGGATAGAACACATTTTCCACATCTAGTAAAGTGAGATAAGACTGAACTGCATAAAGCCTTAATTGTTGATCTTCTGTTTCATCATCAAAACCTACAAAGAAATTAATATATCATTTCATTAAACTCTCTAAAGGACTCTGTAGTAAAAACTTTTCATTTAAAAATCTTTATAGAATGCAATAGTTAACTAACCTTCCGCTAGCAGTCTCAGGAAATTATTGGGAATATCAGGATGCATCACATCTCCTCCTACTGAAAACACAGCATTCATTGTCTGAATAAACCACGCATTATCAGGAGCATATGTGTCCACAGTGTTAAGAACAAGTACACTTCCAAATGCCACTTATTAAAATTACCCTTTCTGCATCAACCTTGTAAAAATAACCAATTCATCCTAGTTTGGCATTTTTACCTCTAACCTCTGCCAATAAATTGTTCTATATTCCAGTTTTACATAAAACTAGGAGTCCGGTGCACGAAATTTGTGCACTGGGGGTGTGTGGTCCCTCAGCCCAACCTGCCCCCTCTCACATACTGGGAACCCTCAGGGGATGTCCTACTGATGGTTCACCCCCAGCCTGCCCAAGGCTGAAAGCCTCTGGCTGAGACTTTCCGTCCTTGGGCAGGGGACCTCAGTCAGGGAACTCCAGCCAGCCTGCCCGGCCTGCCTGAGGCCGGGAGCACCCAGCGAAGCGATCTCCCTGCTATCTGGGCGATTGCTGCCTGGCCTGCCCGAGGCTGGGGGCAAAAAGTCCTCTTGGCAAGGCCTTTTCACACCCCCCCGCCTGGGGCACCCAGGGAAGCAATTGAACTGGGATCCAGGCAGATCACTGCCTGGCCACGCCCCCAGCCCACCTGAACTGCCTGAGGCCAGGGGCGAAGAGGCCTCTTAGTGAGGCCTTTTTGCCCCAGCCTTGGGCACTCAGCAAAGCAATTGCTCTGGGACCCAGGCTGTTTCACTGCCTGGCATGCCCACAGCTCAGCCCAACCTTCCATAAGCAGCAGCCATCTTGGTTGTGTTAATTTGCATATATTTCCTGATTGGCTTGTGGGAGTGGCTTATTTGGTATAGCAAAGGTACAGTCAATTTACATATTACTCTTTTATTAGAAGGATAGATAGGATAGGTGTTCAATAAATCTTATTTAATAAACCTTAAAAACCAGTTCAGGCTGCTTTAGATAGCACTCTGCCTTGTACATAACAGGCATCCAATAAATAAATGGCAAATGAAAGAAATATTCCAGTGAATTACAGACAATACATAATGGAAAATAATATACACTTCAGAGAGACTGAATGTTGTGATGTGTCTCCTTGAACAAGTTATTTAACCTCCTATCTAATCTGCTCCTCTTCAGTTCTAATATATTGTTTTGCTGGCCAAACCTAGATAATTCCCAAGATAATTTAATTAACATTGTTCATTCCTTCTTCCTTAGCTATAACAACAGACATCTTAAAGAGAATGCAACCCAAAGAGGCCCTAAACAGAGAATCCAGCAAAGCCATGCCTACACTCCTGACCCACAGAAACTATGAGATAATAAATTTATGTTGTCTTAAGCATTGTGAGTCCTGACCAGCAGAAGTTCCTCTGCCTTCTACAAAAACTAATGTGAAGAAAAGTGTCACATGAATGGAGTTCCCAACTACTTTATTGTGACAATTTCTAATATAAACAATACAGGGTTGAACAAAAGTAGATTTACAGTTGCAAGTGTGCAAAACAGAGTTTATTCTGGTATTATTATTGATTACTAGAGGCCTGGTGCACTTAAATCATGAGGGGAGAAGGGGGCAGGGTCTCTCAGCCCAGCCTGTACCCTCTCCAATCTAGGACCCCTCAAGGGATGTCCAACTGCCGTTTAGGCCCAATCCCACCCTTTCACAATCCAGGACTACTGACTCCCAACCACTCACCTGCCGGCTTGATTGCCCCTAACCGCTTCTGCCTGCCAACCTGATCACCCCCTAACCACTCCCCTGCCAGCCTGATTGACTCCTCCTTACTGCTCCCTTGCTGGCATGATTGCCCCTAACTGCCCTTCCCTTCCAGCCTGGTAATCCTTAACTGCCCTTCCCTGCCAGCCCAGTCACCCCCAACTGTCCTCCCCTGCAGGCTTGGTCCCCCCAACTGCCCTCCCCTGAAAGCCTGATTCCCCCCCAATTGCTCTCCCCTGCAGGCCTGATCACCCCCAACTGACCTCCCTTGCAGGCCTGGTCTTTCCCTACTGCCCTCTCCTGCAGGCCTGATCGCCCACAACTGCCCTCCCCTGTCGGACATCTTGAGTCCATACGGGGTCAGCCATCTTTGACCACATGGGGCAGCCTTCTTGTGTGTTGGAGTGACAGTCAATTTGCATATTACTTCTTTATTACATAGGATTGTATTATTTTCTCTGCAATGTAAACTTACTTTTGCCAACCTCTGCAGTGTAAAGGATAAATGTTAGCATCCTGATCCCTCCATCCAACCCACACACCCCTAAAAACAACAAGAACTTTTACTCAGAAAAGAAAGCAGGAAGTAAAGTCAAAGACAAGGAGGGACCGATAGAAAAATCAGACAGAGGTTCCTGTATCTTCTTGCTCATAATACTGACCAACTGAATGAAAAGAGCCAGGAAAAAAGCTATCCCCTAAGAAGTCTACACAAATTCCTATTTTTGACAAGAGAGGCTTGAATATCAGGAATGGAATTATGCGGGGTCTCTGAATTTAACTTGCAAGTGAACATATCCATACCAATCATTATAAACCACTGTGTAACTAAAGGCATTGTATGATTATGGTTCAAACAAAGGATATTTTTCAGCCAGCTCAGCTATTTTGCCAACCAAATTGACGATAATATACTCTTCTTTGCTCTGATGTAAATATTCAAGCATTTTCTGGACAATCACTGTTATATTCTGTGCATTAGTAATTCTGTAAAGAAGTTCCAGCGTCTATTTAAGAAAAAGAAATAAAAACAGTATTATAAAACTACGCATGATAACACCAATAAACACAGTAACATATATTTATAACACAGTTGATTCTTTCACTTTCACTAGTATGTAGGTCTCCTGAGCAGGCCATCTAATAGGTGTGCAAAAAAATGCACAGGACTTAACAATGGTAACCGTTAGAAATAAACAGAACTTAAGAAAAATAAAACTATTGTTTAAAAAATTAATTATGGCCATAGCCCGTTTGGTTCAGTGGATAGAGCGTTGGCCCACAGACTGAAAGGTCTCGGGTTCAATTCCGGTCAAGGGCACATACCTTGGTTGCCGGCTTGATCCCTAGTCTGGGTCGGGATGAGTGTGGGAGGCAACCAATTGATGTATGTCTCTCACATAGATGTTTCTCTCTCTTTCTCTTTCTCCTCCTCCCTCCCTTCCACTCTCTCTCTAAAGATCAATGGGAAAAAAAATATCCTCAAGTAAGGATAAACACATAAATAATAAGAAAAGTCTTATTTCAAACACAGTACCTTTTAAAATTCATAATCTTTTTAAAAAATTACAATTGTTTAAAGCAATACAATGTTCTCTCAATAACTACTTTTAACACTGCTTCTAAGTAACTTACATGTTTAGTGGGCCTTTTTATCTTTAGTAATTTTAAAATCAGAAATAAAATATCCACTCTTCTTAACAAGGTCCTATGTACCATTTTAAATGAAGGTTTAGAGTGATTTCTCTACATGAGAATTAACAAAAATATTTATATAGATACCCAAGCAATTTTATGAAAGGAAAAAGTTGAAAAAGATTAAGCAAATAATATACCTTTCCTTCCAAGAAGTTAAAATCATTTTAGGAATGTTTTCATACATTCCTACGTATGTAATAGGGAATGCATTATCCCATCTTACAAATATTACAGAGAACAATGAAAGATTATTAATCATCATATAATATATCTTAAAATGGCACTAATAAAAAAACTGGAAATAAAATGCAGGTCTTCTATTGATATAATATCTTGGACCAAAAAGATATTAATGAATCTATATAGGAAATTGGACCTAATTCCTCCAACTCATAATTTAAAACCATTCCTGTGGATACTGACACAAAAAGTTTTTAGAAAAGTTTCTTAAATTTAGCAGAAAGAATAAAATGCTCTCAAAAGTTAAAATACACACACACTCACACTGCCCACCACTTTAATTTCTCTCCATAATGGCAACAAAAAGTTTTAAAATCGTAATACTTTCACATACGTAATTTAAAACATCAGCTTACCTCTCTTTTAATAATGGGATCAGGATGGTCTAAGCATTCTATTATTGTCATCTGGTGTTGAAGAGCCAGAGAGGGATCTTGTTGGATAACATAGGTAAGAGCCTTCAGTCCTAAAAGCAAAAATCACATCATATCAAGTGACTTGCAACAAATACCCAGCAAACTTCAAAAGCTCTCTTTGTAATTTTTTGTCAAAAGAACCAATCATCTTACCTAAATATTTAAGATTTATTTTAGGTGACAGGACAAATTTTCCAATGCACTTGGCAGCCTTCTCAAGTAATTCTGATTTGGGATAAATAGAATAGACTGTATGCACACATTCAAACAGAATGGCTAGAGAAAGAAAAGATAAAAATGTCAGAGATCATGTTAAGGCATAATGAAAGAAAATATTTGTGAGGAACTCATTACAAAGCAAACTAATTAGAAGGCCAATTGTAGTCAAAAATCTTTTTGGAAAATTTTCAAAGATATATACGTTATCTCTCAGGTCCCCTGTCAAACCCCACCAGCAGGATTATGTATCTTAACAGTATAATTTAAAGAGAATTTTGTATAGTAACAGATAAAAATAATGCATTAATTCATGCAACAACTATTTGCATGAACACCCCTATGTGCCAGACATTGTTCCAATAGTACGGATACAGCAGTGAACAAAACAGAAAAAACCCTTCCCCCTCAAGGAGCTCACAGTCCAATGACACATAAGTAACATTTTCATTGTTCCTATATAAATAGATATAAATAGATATTTCTATTTGAATGCTTTAAAATAATTTATTTTAATATAATTTATTTATTTAAAATAATTTATTTTCTGGCCATTTCTACCATTTATAATACAAAAATTCTTTATGTGATTTATTTCAATATAATCATTTTGGAATACTTCAGCATTTATTTCAAAGTAGAGCCACTGCTCAAAAATCTTCAAGTCACTTCTTTAAAAATTAACCACAGCCCTGACTGGTTTGGCTCAGTTAATGGAGCGTCAGCCTGGGGACTGAAGGGTCCCAGGTTCGATTCCAGTCAAGGGCATGTACCTTGGATGCGGGCACATCCCCAGGGGGGTGTACAGGAGACAGCTGATCAATGTTTCTCTCTCATCAATGTTTCTGGCTCTCTATCCCTCTCCCTTCCTCTCTGCAAAAAATCAATAAAATATATATTTTTAAAAATTAACCATAAAGAATATAAAACAATCTATTGAACACCTTGATAGTGTTCGATATGACTTTCTTATATAGTCAAAGATCTGAAAACTATGACAGATGATCAAAGTGACACTAACATATTTTTCAAACTCTTTTAAAGAGCATCAGTCATGGGGCTGGAGCTTTGCTACAGTAAAAAAGAATCAGGTAGGCACCACTAAGTCCTGTATGGCTTATGCAATCATAGCATGAGAAATGAGACAGACTCTGCAGCCTTAAAAACAGTTCTAATACAAGTTGAAGCATATCAAGTGTTCCTTACAGAATCACTTCTCTATTTCCAAAAGTTTAAAAACACATAACAATCGGACACTTCTTTGTATACATGATAGATTCAGAATATTCAACTAGCTATTTTCTATACTTGCCTATTGAGGCACACATAGTGTGTAAAAAAAAAAACTTTATATAAACCCTTTTTGATAGAGAAATCAGAAATATAAAGTGCTAATTAAGAATGGAACTGACTTAAAAAAAAAAAAGAAGGGAACTGACTTGCCCTGGCCCAGTAGCTCAGCTGTTTGGAGTGTCATTCCATACACCAAAAAGATTGTGGGTTCAATTCCTGGAAAGGGCACATACCTAGGTTGCAGGTTCGGTCCCAGATCGCGCTGCATAGGAGAAGCAACTGATCAACGTTTCTCTCTCACATTGATGCCTATCTCTATCTCTGTCTCTCTAAAATCAATAAATATATTCTCAGGTAAGGATAAAAAAAAGGGGGGGGGGGGAGACAAACTTTTTTCTTTAATTTAAGAAAAACCTACAAAGTAAGTTAACTGAACTTAAAAAGACACTTTGTATATTCGGATGCCTCACTATAAAATGTCTATTCTGTGCTATGAAAAAGTTGACTTTACAACTTTATGAACTAAACAGAGTCTTAACCAGCTACCCTAAGTCTATTTTTGCAAGCCTGTGAACTAAGAATTGTTTTTACATTTTTTAATTGAGATATAATTGACATATAACATTATATTACTTTCAAGTGTATAATTACAATTTATTTTTAATATTTTTATTTATTTCAGAGAGGAAGGGAGAGGGAGGGAGAGATAGAAACATCAGTGATGAGAGAGAAACATCACTGATCGGCTGCTCCCGCATACCGCACACTGGGGATCGAGCCTGCAACCCAGGCATGTGCCCTGACCAAGAATCAAACCGTGACCTCCTGGTTCATAGGCCAAAGCTCAACCATTGAGCCATGCCAGCCTGGCTCTAATTACACTTTTAAAGGTTGTAAAAACAAAACAAAACACACAAAGGAAAATGCATGACGGAAACATATGTGACTTACGAAGCCTAAAATATTTACCATCGGTTCCCTTTTCAGAAAAAGTTTGCCAAACCCCGAACTAATAATGTGACATCCCTGAGCAAGATTTAAAATGATGATGCTTCATTTTCTATCAAAATTGACATTTCTTCCTTATTGGATTCCTGCCATTCAGAACTCTATTTTACTAGAAAAACTTCTTATTACTCATCTGAAATCTAAACTTTTATATATAAACGCTCGTAAGATTTCTGGAAAGGTAGTATAGGTAAAATTAATAATTCAAAAACTGCATTTACTAGTCAACTTAGGCGTAAGTGAGCTGAAAATGAATTTAATAGGTGTTTAAATTATTTTCTCACCTACAACTAAGTCCTCTTATTCTTCAACTCTACAAAATCTGAATATAAGTTCATAAAAGCAGTCTTCTTTCCTCAATGTTTAAGAGAAATGTGCTTCTGAAGATTTCTAAACATAAAAACACTAATGGCCCGGTGCACAAAATTCGTGCACATTAAAAGGGGATTAATTAGAGGAAATAATTTAATATTGCTATTTTCCCTTTCTCTATAATAGAAGTCTGAGATGAAAAAAAATAGTAAAATGTATATGAAAACCTTTCTCCTGTCAGAGTCTGGGGCCCACCATGGGACCCAGAGTCAAGTCCCCGCCCACACACATGCACCTCAAAATAGTGTGAGACCTAGACCTGGCCACCCCCCGCACTGGACTAGATCCAGACCCAGCCAGTCCCACCCTTGTCAAGCCCCACCGGGGAGGGGACCTAGCCTCAGGTCCCTTGGCCCAGTGCCAGGATGGGGGGCATGGCCTGAGGTCCCCTAGCCCAGACCAGAGTTGGGGGCATGCCTTGAGGTCCCCCTTCAAGTCCCACTTGGTAGGGGCACAGCCTCAGGTCTCTCAGCCTGGCACCGGGAGGGGGGCACAGCCTCAGGTCCCCTGTCAAGCCCCACCAGCAGGGAGGTGCAGCCTCAGGTCCCCCATCAAGCCCAGCTGGGCAGGGAACATGGCCTGAGTTCCCCTGAGCCAACACTGGGGGTGCACCTTGAGGTCCCCTGTCAAGCCTTGCCAGACAGGGGGGTGCAGACTCAGGTCTCCTGGCCTGGTGCTGGGGTCGGAGGTGCCGCCTGAGGTTCCCTAGCCCAGAACCAGGACAGGAAGCACACCTTGAGTTCCCCCATCAAGCCCTACTGGGTGGGGAGTGTGGCCAGAGGTCCCCCGGCCTGGTGCTAAGGCAGGAGGCATGGCCTGAGGTCCCCTATCAAGCCCTACCTGGGCAGGGGGTGCAGTCTGAGGTCCCCTGGCCTGGTGCCAGGGTGGAGGGCATGGCCTGAAGTCCCCTGTCAAGCCCCGCCAGGTGGGGGGATGGTCTAAGGTCTCACGGCCTGGTGCCAAGGCAGGAAGCATGGCCTGAGGTCCCCTGACAAGCCCCACCCGGGCAGGGGGGTAAGGGGGGGAGGCGGCGGTCTGAGGTCCCCTGGCCTGCTCCCGGGGTAGAGGGTGCAGCCTGAAGTCCCCTATCAAGCCCCACCTGGTGGGGAGCACAGCCTGAGGTCCCCTGGCCTGGCGCTGGGCCAGGGGGGGCAGCCTGAGGTCCCCTAGCCCAGCACTAGGATGGGAAGCGCACCTTGAGGTCCCCAAACCCCACCAGGTAGGGGATGCGGAATGAAGTCTCCTGTCAAGCCCTGCCAGGTGGGGGACATGGCCTGAGGTCCCCTGTCAAGCCCCCCAGGGGGCGGCAGAGGGCACAGCCTCAGGTCCCTGCTGATTGCTCACTGAGGTTCCTTATGGGAACTTGGCCTCAGCTGTGGGTGCAGCCATCTTTGTGATGGAGTGATGGTCAATTAGCATATACCCTCTATTAGATAAGACAGCTTGGAGCTTTATTTACTCTTCCAGAGCAACCCAGATCGTAACCAAAATATCATCAAGTAAAAATTACCAAATTAAAAATTAATAGCTTTCTAACATCCATGACATTGTGAATTTATCATAGATATATTGGTTTGAAATATGCACAACATTTGAAGAAGTTCTACTGGTACCTTATCCTTCAGTTGACGTTTCTTTCATTTTAAATAAGTTACATCTCTGTCTACTGACACCACTCTGGCAGGGAGATGGAGTACCACCCAATGGAGCCCAGGTTTTCCACACTGCCTCTATGACACTTTCAGAGGAGGGAATCCTGATTCATTCTGGGTGGGAGGTGCCAGTAGCTGCTAACACTACCATGCCTGGGAGAGGAAGGGATACTTCATTACTACTCCCTATGTTGCCTTCACTGACATGGAGGGAGTGACCTTCACCAGCTTCCTCTAACATCAGCACAGCAAAGGGAGGGAGTGGTACCTTGCTCTTCCCTACTACTGGATAAAGTGAAATCCAGGCTTCCCACATTATCTACACTGATAATGAAGGGGGTGGTGCCCCCATTAATATCTAGCAGGAATGAAATTCCTACTCCTCTCCTGGGCTTCCCTGCCACCAGCCCAGCGGGAGGGTTGGGGCACCTCCTTACACCTGAAGAGGGTGGAAATCTCAGCTCTCCTCTAAGCCTTTGCTGTAACTGGTGGACCCACAGTTTTCCTGTGTGGTGCTTGGTTAGGATAGAGGGGCTATTCTCTAAATGTTTCTATCTTGCTAGCTTGCTCTTTTCTTCTTGGGGTGTTGTCTGCACCTGTTGGCATTTCCAGGCTGCTGTCTGGGGTATGCGAGGCAAAAGAAAACCCAATACTCACCATGGTGTCATTCCTTGTGTACCAAGGTCCCTAATCTGTCTACCTTCATTTCTCCACCTTTCAGTCTTATGTTTATTTTACATATAATGTCCAGGGTTTTTAGGTATACTTAGAGTGAAAAACAGGGAAAGGTATTTATAGCTACTCCTAATGGTTCTGTATCTTGTACTCCATTTTATATGATGTACTCCATCCTATCTAATAAAAGAGAACCATGTAAATTGACCATACCTCCGCTACGCCCACCAGCCAATCAGGAGCGAATTAACCCAACCAAGATGGTGCTTAATTTGCATATACAAAGAGTGAAGATTGGCCAAGAACGGTTTGGCTCAGTGGATAGAGCGTCAGACTGAGGACTGAAGAATCCCGGGTTCGATTCCGGCAAGGGCATGTACCTTGGCTGCGGGCACATCTCCAGTAGGGGGCGTGCAAGAGGCAGCTGATGTTTCTCTCTCATCGATGTTTCTGACTTTCTATCCCTCTCCCTTCTGCTCTGTAAAAAATCAATAAAATATATTTTAAAAAAAAAAGAGTGAAGACTGAAGACAGCATAGAAGGAAACCAAGAGCTGCAGAAGGGATGGAAGCTGTGGAGAAGCAAGCAAGCAGGGCAGAGGAGAAGGGAGGAAACAGGCGGGGCAGTGGAGACCACCACAGGAAGCCCTATTGCAGGAATCTTCCTGCAACGGGCCTCTAGTTTTATATAATTCTCCCAATTTACCAGTCTACTAAAAATGGCATTCTCATTTTATCAGTACCCTGCCCAAAAATCTTCCATACCTCCAGATTTATACAGTATAAAGTCCAAACTCATTTGGCTACCATGAAGAGACCTCCATAACATGGCCTTTCCCATGCTCCCACTATGAGCTGTCTATTCAGGCTAGTGAGTCAGTGTTCTCTGAAAGTGTATTAAATATCTCCAGTTCTGCACCATTTCTCATGTTCCCTCTTCCTAGAACTCTCTTCAACATCCCTTCTGGCTACCTAAATCCTACCTACCTTTCAGGGTCTATAATAATAAAAGTGTAATATGCTAATTAAACCAGACATCCTTCCTTCTGGACAAAGCTGCAGTGGGCAGGGGCCGCAGCCACAGCAGGCAGGGGCTGGGGGCAAGGCCCTTGCATGAATTTCATGCATCGGGCCTCTAGTTACATTAATAAAGCCCTGTGGATCTCCATCACCTCTGAACTCTTGCAATACTGACTCTCTGTAAAATCCCTCTACATTCTGTCTTATACTGGTATTATGCTTTCATAAATAAGTTATATCTTCCATTATATTATAAATTCCTTAAAAGCAAAAATTATATTCTATACTTCTTCATATCCTCTACATCACTTTATGCAACGTCTGACATATAGCAGATACTCAATAAATGTCTCTCATGTGATTTATTTCTTGATTTGACACTAAGGTAAATTATAATAATGGAGCTTTCATAAAAACATTAAGGCTGAAACTCAATCAAATAGATAACCAATAAAGTATAATAACTTTCTCTTCCTTCCACTCAGTTAAAACATATTACTCATTGATTGATCCAGTGCCAGTTACTGGGATATACTGATGAATGAGACAGACACAATCCCTTCTCTTATAAAGTTTATAATTTAAAATTCACATTTTTAAGCAATCAAATATTTATATTAGGATTAGTAGAGAGTACTACTGATAAAACCCATGTTAGCTATAAACAATATTAATATAAATATGGAATAAAAAGTGTAATGATAGAAATAAACAAAACAACCAAAACTGTAAGGTTTCTGTAGAAAGTGATATGCTAGACTAATAGCCTACAAAGAAGCAAACTGTTGGTGTTGGCTGGTTCCAGTAATCTTAATAAGAGAAGGGTGTCCCTGTGGAAAACATTATTAAGAGAAGGGTGTCCCAGTGGAAAACATTAAAAAATATTACAGTATTCTGCAAATCAAAAGGAACAGGTAACAGCAGTTATCTCCAGAAAGGGGAACTGGGTGGTGGGTGATAAGGACTGAAGGGACACTTACTGTTCACTGAATACCCTTTTGTACTTTTTGAATTTTGAACCATGTACATATATTACCTATTCAAAAAAATAAAAACATTGAAGCTGAAATGCGATTATAAGAAAGGGGGGGAGGGGCTTTCTTCAAGAAAAACAAATGCTTAACCAATTTTAAACAGAATTCCTGGAGAGCCTTTAAAATTTTTACCCTAGACAATGACTGATTATATCTTAAAGGAAAACTTTTTAACTTCCTTTAGCTGCCTGTAAAGATTCTGACACTTCCCTGGATCTTCTGACAAACCACCTGCCTCAGTAAGGGTCATCCTTACCACTGGACCCTTAGTCTTCTCGTTACATAGCAGAATCCTAAATAATGTCAACTGTTCATTATACTATACTAGAAGCCCGGTCCACGAAATTCGTGCAAGGGGAGGAGGGTCCCTTCAGCCCATCCTGCACCCTCTCCAATCCAGGACCACTCAGGGGATGTCTGACTGCCGATTTGGGCTCGATTCCTAGGATCAGATATCCCTCTCACAATCCTAGACCACCAGCTCCTAACCACTCACCTCCCTGCCGTCCTGATCGCCCCCAACTACCCCCAACCCCTGCTGGCCTGGTCACCCCACGCAGGCTGCTGCTCAGTCGTTTGGTTGTCCCTCACTAACCCTCCTACCGACCTGGTCACTTCACACAGCCTTTTTGGTCATCTGTTTGGTTGAGAAGGTTGCTTAGGCTTTTATATAGAGGCCCGGTGCATGAAATTTGTGCATGGGGGCAGGGTGAGGGGTTGTTGATGCCCCTCAGCCGAGCTTGCACCCTCTCCAATCTGGGACCCCTTGAGGGTGCAAAACTGTAAGGTTTCTGTAGAAACCCTTTAGGCCCAATCCCGGTAGGATCGGGCCTAAACGGGGCAGTCAGACATTCCTCTCACAATCCAAGACTGCTGGCTACCAACTGCTTGCCTGCCTGTCTTCCTGATTGACCCTAACCACTTCTGCCTGCCAGCCTGATCATCCCCTAACCACTCCTCTGCCAGCCTGATTACCCCTAACTGCCTTCCCTTGTAGGCCTGGTCACCCCTAACTGCCCTCTCCTGTAGGCCTGGTCATCACTAACTGCCCTCCCCTGCAGGCCTGGTCCCCCGCAACTGCTCTTCCCTGCAGGCCTGGGTCCCCCCAACTGCCCTTCCCTGCAGGCTCGGTTGTCCCCAACTTCCTTCTCTGCCAGCCTGGTCATCCCTAACTGCCCTCCTCTGCAGGCCTGGTTCCTCTCCCCTGCCCTCCCCTGCTGACTTGAATGCCCACAACTGCCCTCCCTTGCTGGCCTGGTCCCTCCCAACTTCCCTCCCCTGCTGGCCATCTTGTGACATCATCTTGTGTCCACATGGGGGCAGGATATTTGACCACCTGGGGGCTGCCATCTTGTGTGTTAGAGTGATGGTCAGTTTGCATATTACTCTTTTATTAGAATAGATAGGATACTCATAAGGGCAGAGGCTGTGTCTACCTTATTCTTCCTTTAATCTCCCATACTGAACATGGAGAAATACAAGTCAATTAATTATTTCCTTAATCTATACCTAGTTTACAAATTAAGGTTTTTTGTTTTGTAGGCATTCAATAAATATGGGTTGAACAAGTGAATAAACCACTCTTACTGACTTTAATCACCATTTATACATGCAAAACCTAACTCTATCCTTTTTAAATTTATATCCCAATTCACTACCATTTGCATTATTTTTCCTGTATGAGTCTTATGCACGCAAACCTTTCTCCTTATTCCTACTGCATCTTTGTCAAGCTCTTTTATTTCAATTAAACTAGTCCAATTTCTGCCCTCTACCCTACACTTCTATAACCATTATTCTTAAAGATCAACAGTTTATTACTGTCTGAAAGAAACAGCAACACTCTTCACCCCCATCTTCACGGAACTTCACCAGATTTAAGAAATGACTTCTCATTTGAATTACATATCTCAATGCCTCTTCTACTACCCTTCTGCACAGCATGCAAAATTCAAATTGCTTTATATCTATCTCTTAAATATCCCAATTTCTTTACCCAGCTTTCTTATATTGATCAATAAAGAAGTAATAGTTCCTCCTTCTGTCTATTATGATTAGAAGTGTTTCTGGTTACTTTTCTGAGTTCTCCCCCGTTCTCCCCTCAAACTTGTCTCCTATCACTAAATTACTTTTTCAAATTACATAAAATATATATAAAGAACTACTGTCTCTTCACAAAATCTGTTATTATTCCATACACACACACACACACACACACATATATATATATATATATATATATATATATATATATATATATAAAATCTATATCCTACTCATCCTTCAGTTGTGTTCTTAAATATCACTTTTTCATAAAAACCTTCCCTGTTCTCCCCCTCACCTAAGACTAGTTGCTGTATTCTCCCACAGTACCCTGTAATTCTTCTTTATAACATTTATAGCACTGATCCTTTCTAATCAGTGAGCTAAATGGTAACACTGTTTTATTCACAGCTGTATTCCAAGTATCTTGCACAAGGCCTGACAACAAAAATTTTTTAAATATTTCACAACTAGTTGACTAATTGATTGAGAACTATCCTATTAAATATGGAACAGGTCTACTAAATGGATGAATATTTTCAACAAAAAGATAATTTCTCTTAAAAAATAAAGTCTTGCCAAAACCAGTTTGGCTCAGTGGATACAGCATTGACTTGTGGACTGAAGGGTCCCGGGTTCGATTGCGGTCAAGGGCATGTACCTTGGTTGCTGGCACATCCCCAGTAGGGGTTGTGCAGGAGGCAGCTGACCAATGTTTCTCTCTCATTGATGTTTCTAGCTATCTGTCCCTCTCCCTTCCTCTCTGTAAAAAAACAATAAAATATATTTTTAAAAAATAAAATAAAGTCTTAAAAGAGAGACAAATATAAAAATGAATTTAGGTCAACATTTATAAAAATAATGCCATAGCCCTAGCCGGTTTGGCTCAGTGGATAGAGCATCAATCTGCAGACTGAAGGGTCCCAGGTTTTATTACAGCCAAGGGCACGACCGGGTCGTGGGCTCAATCCCCATGGGGGGATGTGCAGGGGGTAGCTGATCAATGATACTCTCTCTCATCATGCTTCTCTCTCTCTTCCTTTCCCTTCTTCTCAGAAATCAATAGATATTTTAAAAATAATAATAATGCCATAATTTCTAATTGTTTCCACTAGTTATTCAATTCTTCCATTGAAAAATAATAACTGCTCAGCTAGTGTTGCTCCGTGGTTGAGCATCGACCTATGAACCAGGAGGTCACAGTTTGGTTCCCAGCCAGGAGCACATGCCTGGATTAGGAGCTTGATCCTCAGTGTGGGGCCTACAGGAGACAGCCAATCAATGATTCCCTCTCATCACTGATGTTTCTATCTCTCTCTCCCTCTCCCTTCCTCTCGGAAATCAATAAAAATATATTTTTTAAAAAGAAAGAAAAGTAATAACCCAAAGAATCGCCTTAAAAATTGACATAAAATTCTACTGAAATTCGTATTATTCTAACACAGATTCAGCTATAATACTGAAAAATACTGTTAGTCGTTAAGAGTAGCATTCACATGTTACCTACCATATGTGACATTGTGATTTAACTCGGCTCTTCGTAAGGATTCATCAAGAACATCATACATTAATTCACTTGTCCTGTTTAAAAGATATTTTATTTGCAGTAAAATTATAGTATTAAAACCCAATAAAACATAGTTTTTCAAACTTCTCTCTCTCTTTCTGAGGCTCTACAGAAAAGAAGTGAAAAAAAACTTCATTTTATGAAGCTATGGGAATTTTACTTTTTAAAAAAATTCCATTTGTTTTATTTCATAAGTTTAACTTCCTGCTTTATCAAAGTTGGCGAGTCAATGAAAGTAAACATGTCAATCAACTCTTTCCTAAACCTGTACCTAGTGTTCAAGTCAGGCTTTTGCTTGGTTGAACACACTATCTTTTATAGTTTTCTTTATAATAAGATATTTCTACCTGTTCCAGATTATTCTAGACAGTATATTATCTGTATTTAAACACATAATTTTTTAAAATATTCAAACACTAGGCTATGAGCAACATTGAGTTCTTCAGAAAGAAAACCTTAGCTTTTATTTGTGTTAAATATAAAGAAAATTAAGAAATTTTTCCATTCCTAAGCCATTATGTTCACTGATTACTGTTGCGATAATTGGGTGGAGATAGATGATGTTAGAAATGCAGTGCTTTACAGAGTCCTAGCACTCATCCTCCTGCCTAGAAAAGTCCTCTACAAGATGCCAATGTGAAAACTATGGCTTTTCAGCTGGTGTTTCTGTATGCTGTACAAATTCAAAAACTGCTAACAGAAATAAAAACTACTTCAACCTAGCATGCACATAGAAGTCTTACAGAGAAAGTACACTGTAAAGCAAACAAGTAAAAACATCAAAATAATCTGGGGCTACACAAATTACTTAATCATGTATATCTTTATCAAAAAATGTCTTCTTTTTCTCCAAATACACAACTATCAAATTCAATCTGAAGTGTGTGTACTTTGATTCCATCTTGATCAAAGTATAAATACTCAGTGAGAATCCATAACCATATTCTAAAATCCTTCACTTTACTGTGTAAGCATTTCTTCCAGAGACATAGTAGATGTTACAAATTCTCCCTCCCTCTCCCACCCAATTTAGTAATTCTACACCTGGATTACAATCTAGTTTCTTAATTATAAAAGCCAATATCTAGCATAAATCATATTTAACCACATGAAATGCAGAAACATTTGCAGACATGATCAAGCTAAATATAAATAACCTAAAAAGCAAAATGCTATAAAATATAAGAAAATACTCAAATAGATATAAAAACCCATCAATAAATAATAAATTAGTAAATTATTTCTTTCAATTAAATACATTAGAATATGTTATAACATTTTTTCTTTGCCACATTCAATTAATCACTTATAAAGAAATATAAGGTTTATGATAACATAAAATCTCATTAGAGTTGGGACAACAAAGGAGAAAACATTTTAATGTTCCATAACATTGTAAGAGTTCCAATCTTTATTCACTTTAATTGTGCCTAATTTCCATTCAACTGAGCCCTTTGAAGGTAAGCACTCTTAGTCATCTTTGTATGTATTCCCCAAATTCATCCATAAAAGAAAGGGAAGATGAGTTACTACATTTAGTAATTCACTAAAAGCCTCAAAGTTCCTTCTTGACAACATCTAATAGCATTAAATCTTTTTAGACCAGTAAGGCCTGGCTGCATTACTATGAAATTTGTGATTTTAAAAGAGAATTCCAGTGAACTCCAACTAGAGCTCCACAACTAGATAGGTTGGGTTACATAAAATAAAATGTATTTAGGACAAACATTTTTCATGTGTGTTTGCTCCATCAGATCCCTAGATTTCAATCAGAATTGAGATTCATAAACACAGAAAAAAAGAAACTAGCAATACACCAAGAGTGATATAGCCCTGTTAGCACTTACCAGGAGTGCAGAGGGCAAATGGATGGATGCTGACAAGGCATTACTAGGAGTGACAGCCTCAAAGACAATCCCTTTCTAAAGACAGGCTAAGAATCAGAATGTAAATGAACCCTACTGCATGAAAGAGAACCGAATCTCATAAAGTCAGAACACTGAAACTCTTCAGGGACTCAAGCCATGGTCCTTACTCTCAAGGGAACTAAAATCTAGTTAGACTTGCTCTAAAATAGTTCAGAAAAAAATATAAAAAGAATGTGTGTCCTACCTGGATTGGCTCAGAAGTTAAGAGCATTGGCCCTGGGGTTTGATTCTGGTTAAGGGCATGAACCACAGTTACAGGCTCAATCCCAAGCCTGGGTCAGGGTGCATGTGAGAGGCAACCAATCGATGTCTCTCTCACATTGATGTTTCTCTATCACTCCCCCTCCTCCACCCTCCCTTCCACTCTCTCTCAAAAAAAAAAAAAGTTAAAAGGAAAATATACATGGGTGAGTTTTAAAATAATAATGTGTGCACACATGCACATACAGAAAGAGAGAAAACGCAAACAATTAATAAATCTAGATAAAGGGCATAAGAGAGCTCCTTGTACTATTCTTGGAACTTTTCTGTAAGTTTAAAATATAGTTAATAGGAAAGATACCCATAAAATATAAATTATTGGCTAAAGAGTATTCAGACAAATTAAGGTGAAGTACTCACATCCAACTGGAGCTGAGGGTCAGCAAGCTTATAGTCTGCAGGCTCACTCAGGCTCATCTAATTTTGTATAGCTGCTGGCCAAGAATGGTTTTTACATTTTTAAATGGAGGAGGGGGAGGGAATCAAAATAATAACATTTCAAACACATAAAATGTATAAGATTCAAATTTTAATGTCCATAAAAATGTTTTTATTAATTGTGCTCATTTGTTTGTGTACTGTCTGTGACTGCTTTTGAGCTATACAACAGGAAAGTTGAATGGTTGCAACAAGCAACATATAGCTCACGAAGCCTAAATATTTATTATCTGGTCCTTGACAAAAAAGGTTTCCCAACCTCTAAAGTAGAATGACTAAGAAAACTTCAGAGAAGACATAAAGCTTCACCAGTACCTTTCACTACAAGTAGGATTTAGATAAGCAGAGAGACAGGATTATCGCAGAAACCTGAATTATATACTTCTTATAAAGTGGTTTATTTATCATTACTAAGCAAACCCCAAGTATTAGGAGAATCTGGCTTATCTTGAAACCTCTAAGTGAATATCAAATTTACTTAAGTTTACCTTTGATCATCTTTTCCTAGAAGTCTTAGTATTCTCAAGAGCTGGATTTGTAACCATGGTGCTGGAACACTGTGGTAATTGAAATCTACTGGGAGCTTTCCTCCAACTACTTGCTTTAAAATTGTTACAAAACTCCCAGTCAAATCTTTATATCCAGATGAATTCTCCTACATCCAAAAAAAACAAAACCAAAAACCTTCTATTAATAATAATGTCTTAATACATATAAAATAGACTTGGTTGAAATGCCGAACAGAATCTAACTTAATACATGTTGACTTAGAAGTTCCATGTTCACATTTCATGAAAGTGTTCTAATCTGCTTAATTTCTTCCATGATGAAACTCCTCTGGCTACCGATCCAAAGCTGAATCATTCCCCAAAAAGCTTCCACCACTCCCTACTTGTTCCCACACATAGTATAATATTTTAAAAGTTCTTAAAATTACATCTTATATAGAACCTTTAATAGTCAATACTGGCAATAAATAAAAAGGTAAAAAGAACTGGCATAATGAAAAGGGGCTGTAATAGCTCTACTTCTGAGGAAAATTAAGACCTGTTTGCAATCTCTAAACTTTGCAAAAGTCTTCTCATGTAAATGAGCTAAATGTGTTCTGGGTGGAAGAACACAGAGCACAGCTAAGACCACTCAAACATTTAAACCCTCCAAAGTCAGTGAATCTGTCTATTAAAAACTAATCAGCTTATAGTACTTAAGTATGTTAGGGTTCTGAATGAGTGTACCTTGATTATATATCTGACTAATCTCTTGGCCTGGGGGAATTAAATACATATTCCTCAAAATGAACACTAGATTCGTCATTGTAATTTTATTATATATCAAGGACACATTTTTTTTTTTGAAAGGAAATAGGTCTTTCAAAGTTTAGTAAATGTTAGAGGAAAAATAAGATTCAATATCAAATATCTATTTATATCATAATGTTCTAGAACTCAATGCATTAAAGATACCTTCAATTCTATAATTTTAAATTAAATTCAACAGCATATTCCATTTCATTCTGAGGCACTCAAGAAATCTCTCACAAATATATACTTTCAAATATAAAATGTTTCAAGCAATTCACTGGGGCTGAATTAGTAGAAATCCATGTCACCAATTAGAAAATGTTTTTACCACAGAATTCAACCCTCCTAACTTTTCTGATACAGTATCAATGTATGGCATCAACACTAGTCTCTGCCTTGTGCAACCCTTATAGGCTCTCCTCATTTCTATAAGTTCCTATGCATCCCATAAAGTTGTCTGAAACACAATCACTACTTTAAAAACCACAAATCTAGACATTTCAATCACTTTCCTACCTATCATTTTTCTATGCTTCTTCAGTAACATGAAAAAATTTTATGCATTAAAAAAAAAAAAGAACTGCCATGGCAGGTGTTGCTCAATGGTTGGAGCACTGATGGCTCTTAGGTTCAATTCCCAGTCGGGACACATACCCAGGTCACAGGTTCAATCCCTGGTCAGAGTGCATATGGGAGGCAACCAATCACATGGATGTTTCTCTGTCTCTCCCTCTCTAGAATCAATGAAAAAAAAGCATATCCTCAAGTAAGAATTTAAAAAAAAAGACTAATTCTATAATGTGCCTACTACTAAAGCTATCAACAACTTGCAAAGATTACTATTTTAAAGTCAATAATAAAAACATCAAATTAAGCATTTGACTGAAAAATCTGAAGAATTTCTTTTTATTATGCTGTAATTATATTTTTCTAATGGCAACTACTGAAATTTTCAACTTACCTTAATCATCCTATGGTATATGTGCAAGGAAGCGGCCATGACCCCAACATCTCTGTCACAAAGTGCCTTACGAAACTTAATATGGATATGTTGTACTTGATTAGGAGCAATGAGATGGAATTTATATAATGCCAAAACAGCTTTTCTTCGTATAATCTCCCTAAAAATAAAAAATGAAATATGAAAAAACCATCTGAATTTTCAGGCATTTAATTTGAAAAGATTACAGACCAAATGATTTCAATATATTTACCTATCACCTTAATCTAAAAAGAGAATTATACATTCATTAATTTCCTTTCTTAAAATTTATTTTTATTGATTTGAGAGAGAAAGGAAGGGAGGGAGAAGTAGAGGTAAAGAGAGAGAGAGCCCTACCAGTTTGGCTCAGTGAATAGAGCATCGGCCTGCAGACTGAAGGGTCCCAGGTTCGATTTCATCCAAGGGCATGTACCTTGGTTGCAGGCACATCCCTAGTAGGGGTGTGCAAGAGGCAGCTGATCGATGTTTCTCTCTCAATGATGTTTCTAACTCTCTATTCCTCTCCCTTTCTCTCTGTAAAAAATCAATAAAATATATTTTAAAAAAGAGAAAGAGAAATATTGATCTGTTTGTCCCACTTCTTTTTACATTCATTGGTTGATTCTTGTATGTGTCCTGACTAGGGATCAAACCTGCAAACTTGACTTATGGGGACAACACTCTGACCAACTGAGCTACCCAACCAGGGCTATTATTAATTTCTTTATTCTATATCCACCAAACTATAAAAAGTGGTTCTCCCTAGGTTAGATGTTAAAAGAGACTTTAACTACCCATATTATACAATTATCTAATCCGTGTGCCAGTAACTCTCTGCTGCCCTCTTGTAGCTCTCTGCCCACTGCCCCACCCTCCTCGCTTCTCCCCATTCCTCCCCTCCCCTTCTCATAGCTTGCTGCCCTGACCTCTCCTATAGCTTTTTGCTGCCTGCTTGTAGTTCTCGCCCTATCTTCCTGCAGAACCGTGATCTGGTCATTATGTGGTTGTCGTTACACCTCAAGGCATAACAGATAATTAGCATATTCCTCTCTTATTATATAGGATGGAATTTTGGGGTAACAAGCCCATATTACTTTTAAAACCAGAACCACAAGGCTAATATGCAAAGTGTCCCCTTAGGAGTTCAACCAGACACCAGGAGTTCATTCGCTCACTATGATGTGTACTGACCACCAGGTGGACAGCACTGAATGAAGAAAGGCCCCAGCCAGCACCCAAAGAAGGAAGGCCACAACTGGCAGCCAGAAGGCCCAGATTGGCCCTGATCGCCAGCCAGGCCTAAAGACCCCTACCTGTGCATGAATTTCATGCACCGGGCCTCTAGTTTCATATAAAGAATCAGTATGTATGATTACCACAAGAATGGTGGTATGAGAGTTTTATATAAAAATATATTCTGCTATGATCAGATCAACCTATATTTACCTAAGAAAAGCTAATATATTTCCAGTAATTGTCATTACCCAGCATTTGTTCTAACACAGGTATGACATTAAAAAAACATTATAACATTCTTAGTGAAACTATCATTTTAGCTCTTTCTTTAAAAATTAAAAACCAGGCCCTGGCTGGTGTGGCTCAGTGAACAGAGCATCAGCCTGCAGACTGAATCGTCCTGGGTTTGATTCCAGGCGAGGACATGTACCTTGTTGTGGGCACATCCCCAGTGGGGGTGTGCAAGAGGCAGCTGATTGATGTTTCTCTCTCATCAATGTTTCTAACCCTCTATCCCTCTCCCTTCCTCTCTGTAAAAAAAAAATCAATAAAGTATATTTTAAAAAATAAAAATAAAATAAAAATAAAAACCAGGCTCAGCTGGTGTGACTCAGTGGTTGAGCATCAACCTATGAACCAGGAGGTCATGATTCCATTCTGGTCAGGGCACATGCCCAGACTGCAGGCTCAATCCCCAGCAGGAGGCGTGCAGGAGGCAGCTAACCAATGATTCCCTCTCATCACTGATGTCTGTCTCTGTCTGTCTATCTGTCTGTCTCTCTCTTTCTCCTCCTTCCTCTCTGAAATCAATAAAAATATATTTAAAAAAAACAAACAGCCCTTGACGGTTCAGCTCAGTGGATAGAATGGTCCAGGGTTTGATTCTGATCAAGGGCACGTACCTCAGTTGCAAGCTTCTGGTCCTGATAGGGTGTGTGCGGGAAGCAACCAATCGATGTATCTCTCTCACATCAGTGTTTCTCTCTGCCTCTCCCTCTCCCTTCCACTCTCTCTAAAAATCAATGGGAAAAAAATATCCTCAGATGAGGATTTTAAAAAATTAAAAAACTATAAGTCAACAATTTATAATCTTAGAACACTATAAACACTGACTTAAAGAGGCATACGAAATACAGAAATATTGAGTAACAAATCTTTACCAAGAATGTACACATAATTCAAATACTATAATCGCAAAGGAAAAATAGAATATAATTGCAAACTTTTTCCTAGCTTTAAAGGTCACAAAGTTAAGAAACAAAAGAATTCAAGTATGGTGAAAAAACAAACCAAGCATTAAGGAAAGAGTTAAGGAACCTTACAGGATAAGATTAGCAAAATACTAAAAGTTAAGGTTTATTAGGATACATTCTACTATAAAATAGTATTTGAATACTGCAGTTTTAATATAAAAGCACCCCCAATACAGAAAGCTCTCTGCATTCATAGCATGTGAATTATTTCTAAATGTTTCCCATTACTTGACTTTATCCTCAAACAACTTTGTGAGAATCAAAGAGCTTCAAGTAACCCCACACAGCCAAGGGAAAACCAGGCCCATGGCTGGCTAGCAGTAGAAGTGGGAGGAAAGCCAGGACTCCTGACACTAAGCTCCTCATTGCCTCTCACTTTAACTTCAGAAACCACCTGGTATTTTTCTAAACCCACGTAAAAATAAAGCATGATGCTATCAGAAACTTTTGTATTTTATATGACAAAAAATATCCTCTATCTTGGTAGAACTAAGTAGGTTATAATAAATTTTTAGTGCAAATTTTTGTTTTGAAATGTATATATGTTCCTATCCAAAAAGAATTTACTTACTTAGAATGTTGAAGTTTATCTTCTATTAATGGAAGAACAGCTGGAATCATTTCTTGAGGGAAAATCTGGCTAACAATAGTAAGTGCCATACATACTTCCACCAGGTTAGTGCTCTGCAAGTCCTGACACAATCATTAAGCAAAGAAAACATTTAGTGCCAAGTTCGAAACTAGGTATAGCAAGCACATCATTGCAATGGCTCCACTTACTTAATAGTTTTCTACTAACGTTATAATTAAGTTGTACATTTAGCTCATCTTTTATAGGAATATCCATGTTTCATTTGCTTAAACAGTCAACAAATAAACACAGCCAAAAAGCAATTGATCCAAAAGGAAATTGTATTTCTGTTCTGACATTGCCCCAAGCAGTCTTCTTTAGAACAGCTTCTAAAACTTTTCTAAACTAACAGTAAACCAATTTTATAAATTGTCCTTGTTAAACAATAAGTGAAAGTTTAAAAGGAAGTAATTCTCAAATATCCTATATAATAAAACCCTAATATGCAAATCAACAGAACAGCACAACGAACGATGGAACCAGTTGCCATGACATCCACTGACCATCAGGGGGCAGACATTCAATGCAGGAGCTGCCCTCTGGTGGTCAGTGAACTCCCAGAGAAGGGAGCACCGCTCAGTCAGAAGCCGGGCTCACGGCTGGCAAGCACAGCAGCAGGAGCGAGAGCCACTCCCACTTCTGCTGCAGGTAGGCAGTAAGGAGAAAGGGGTCTCGGACTGTGAAAGCCATGGACTGCGAGAGGAATGTCTGACTGCCTGCTCAGGCCTGATCCTGGGGGGAAGGGCGGGGGGAGGTGGGGGGGATCAGGCTTAAGCCTGCAAGTTGGCATCTCCCAAGAGGTCCTGAACTGCGAGAGGCCGCAGGCCAGGCTGAGGGACCACCCTTCCCCAGTGCACAATTTCATGCACCAGGCCTCTAGTATATAATAAAAGGCATGAATTCATACATACTTAGATATGCACAAATTTTATTAATTATTCTAACAGAAAATGAAAAATTATTTTTAAAAGCTTGGAAAAACTTAAGCTATTAGTTATCTTAGTAGAGTATAAGACTTAAAATTCAGAAAGTACTACAAACCCACAGACCCACACATCAAAAGACTGACACAAAGTAAACATCAAAATGCTCAATAATTCAATTATACTTCAGTATCAATTTTGATTAAAAATTTAAAGAGCTAGTTTGGCTCAGTGGAAAGAAGGATCCCGGGTTCAATTTGGGTCAAAGGCAAATGCCCAGGTTGTGGGGTCGATCCCCAGTAGGGGGCATGCAGGAGGCAGCCGATCAATGAATCTCTCTCATCATTCATGGTTCTATCTCTCTCTCCCCCTCCCTCCGTCCCTCTCTGAAATCAATAAAAATATTTTCTAAAGAAACATTTTTTAAAATTTAACAGGAAAAAATATTGACTATGGATTAAATTATGTTTTTACTATCTGTACATTCCAGTTCCAATTATATTCTACTAGAGGCACCAGTGGGGTCCCTCGGCCTGGCCTGCAGGGATCGGGCTGCAATCAGCTCACCAACATCCCCCAAGAGGTCCTGGATTGCGAAAGGACGCAGGCCAGGCCGAGGGACCCCACTGGTGCACAATCGTGACAGGGGAGGGACTGCAGGAGGGCTCCAGGGTGTGCCCAGCCCTGTCCAGCCTGTCTTGCCCAATCCCAATCGGCTGGACCCCAGCAGCAAGCTAATCTACCAGTTGGAGCGTCTGCTCCCTGGTGGTCAGTGCACATGACAGCAACTGGTTGAACAGTCGCACAAACAGTTGGACACTTAGCATATTAGGCTTTTATTATATAGCAAGAGGATTACTTTTAGAATTTAAAATAATGATTCAGTTTACATCTCCAACCCTTTAGAACAGATACCAGAGAAAGATACAACATGTAAATACCCAGAATTAAGAGTCTAGAGATCTGAGTTATAAGTTTACAATAATAGCAACAGTAGCTACTACTACTTTGCATAGTATTTCATCCAACTTTCACAACTTAGTTAAGTTCTATTATTAGCCCCATTTTGTGGATACAGACACTGATCTAAAAGGTCTTTCTAATAAATAAAGAAAGAAAGAAATAGATAGATAGATAGAAAGATAGATAGATAGATTTTTCTCCACCCTTTCTGTAAACCTACCTTCTTCCAAATATATCTAATTCAATATGACTAAGGAAAAATGTCAGGTGCCTGCAGAAATAATTTCCGACTTCATAATAACCAACATACAATACAGTACCTTTACAACTGTATTCACAAGGAGAAGTAACAGTTCATGACTTTCATGTAGAAATAAAGACACTGCCAAATAACCTATAAAATGTGAAGGGAAAAGTCTCATCACAATGTTTCCCGAGAATTTAAACAAAGCAATCATATATTTCAAAATTAAGTGTCAAAGATACCAGTTGTGGGTAAATATGAAAACAAGTTGTAAAATATGAAGATCAAAACCTCCAATAAGGAAGATTTCAAGAGTTCTAGATCCTGAAACCTTTCAGAATTACATATTTCATAAGATATACCTAAAGTGGAAAAGAGACTGTGTGTACCAACTTAAAAATCATATAGACACTAGGAATATAAGCTATCTATGTTCTATGCATATCTCTACATAATCTATCAAAACATTTTCTGTCCTGTAGCCAAACACAGTTACTCAAAAACTAATAGCTACTAGAGCTAAAAGGGTATTACTGGCTATTTGTGTTGTTGAATGAGCTACCACCTAATATCAAGCCATATGATGTAAATCATATACTAAGGCATAAACAATACCTTATATCCTCAATTTGAAGACATACTAGTCACACTTCATACAGGAACATTTATTAGTTACTATGGGTCAACTACATTACAAGCCTCACCTCATTTAATCCTCACAACTCTATGGAATCCTATCTAATAAAAGAGTAATATGCAAATTTGACAGTACCTTTGCTACACCCACAAGCCACGCCCACAGCCACAACCAATCAGGAGCAGATTATGCAAATAAACCCCAGCCATGATGAGCAGGAATGAGGCTTGGGTTTCCCCAGCAACAGAGAAAGCCAAGCTTTCTGCCTGCTGTTGCTGTCCTAGGCCTCCACTCAATGCTACAAAGTTTCAATTATAAAAGATACAGAAATGGCGGCAGCCACTGAGCTGGAGAGAACAGAAACTTGGGTTTCCCTGGCAACAGAGGAAGCCAAGCTTTCCGCCTGCCATTGCCCGCCTAGGCCTCCACTCAATGCTACAAAGTTTCAATTATAAAAGATACAGAAATGGCGGCAGCCACTGAGCTGGAGAGAACAGAAACTTGGGTTTCCCTGGCAACAGAGGAAGCCAAGCTTTCCGCCTGCCATTGCCGGCCTAGGCCTCCACTCTAGGCTATAAAATTTCAAACAGAAATGGCTGTCGCCACGGAGTGAGAAGAAGGCTTGGCTCCACTCCAGGCTACAAAGTTTCAATTGTAGACATAGATTAATCCCAGATCCCAGGGCCTCTGCTTGGGTCGCTGGGGGCGTGGCTGGCCTGCAAACCTCCACAGACCCCTCGCCCAGGCCACCCCTCGCCCCAAGGGAACCCCCACCCTGATCTGGGACAGTCTTCAGGGCAAACCAGCTGGCTCCCACCAATGCACCAGGCCTCTATCCTATCTAATAAAAGAGTAATTTGCAGACTGACCATCACTCCAACACACAAGAGGGCTGCCCTCATGTGGTCAAAGATCCTGCCCCCATGTGGACACAATATGGCCACCACAAGATGGCCAGCAGGATAGGGAAGTTGGGAGGTTCTAGGCCCTGCAAGGGAGGGCAGTTGTGGGCGACCAGGCCAGCAGGGGAGGGAGATTGGGGGCAAACAGGCTGGCAGGGGAGCAGTTAGACGTTAGTTAGGCTGGCAGAGTAGTAGTTAGGGGGTGATCAGGCTGGCAGGCAGAAGTGGTTAGGGGCAATCAGGGAGGCAGGCAGGTGAGCAGTTTGGAGCCAGCGGTCCTGGATTGTGAGAAGGATCGGGCCTAAATGGGCAGTTGGACATCCCTCAAGGAGTTCCAGATTGGGGAGGGTTCAGGCTGGGCTAAGGGACATCCCCTGCCCCCGTGCACAAATTTCGTGCCCTGCAAACCTACCTTCCTGGGCCTCTGGTAGATATTATAAGCCTGATATAATAATGAAGCCCCAAAATGGTAGTTGCCCAAGGCCTATACCTATTACTTGGTAGAGCCAAGGCTCAAACATAGCCAGGAGGGGAAGACAGTTGACCCACCCTACTGGAAGACACCTTGTGTACCATGCGGCCCTATCCCCTGAATCCTGTCTTCATTGTTTTTCATTCTTCCCAAATCTTTTTAGCCCTTTCATTAGTGATTCTATTGTTAACTATACCCATCATTACCCAGCACCTACACTATATGTGTGTGTTTGGGAACATGGGAAAAATATGGAAAGTTCCTATTCTGAGTCCCTTGAGATGTTGCTTTCAGGTGTATCCTCCGCTTGGCTAAAATCCTATATAATAAACGTATAACATGCAAATTGACAGAACAGTAGAATGACTGGTCACTATGATGTGCATTGATCATCAGGGGGCAGACCCTCAACACTGAAGCTTCCCCCTGATAGTCAGAGCCCTCCCATAGGGGGAGTGCTGTTCATTCAGAAGCTGGGCTCATGGCTGGCAAGCACAGTAGTGGTGGCGGGAGCCTCTCCCACCTCCGCAGCGGCACTAAGGATGTCTGACTGCGGACTCATGCTGTCAATTGGACATCCCCTGAAGGCTCCCAGACTACAAGAGGGCACAGACAAGGCTGAGGGCCCCTCCTCCACCCCTGTATGAATTTCGTGCACCAGGCCTCTAGTAAATTTATAAAAATTCTCTACAGGTTTGGATGTTTTTCTGTTGACACTATCTTCAGAGACTGGGAGTTGATGCCAAATGGATCTGTACAGAAACCTATTAAAAGAAGCTCTGGAGAAGATTAAAAATGGCAGTGGAATAAGTGCATGCTGCACAAGCAGGCTCCCAGGAACAAATTGGAATTACAACTAAAATACAGAAAAACTTCCTAAATAATCAATGGAAGACTCACTGGAGAGAACCCTGATACCCAAAGACTGCAAGTGGAGACCAAATAGAAACTAATAGGAGGGGCAGAGGCACGAAAGGGCTGGCCAGGTACCCATAGACAGCAACTGAAGTTCCAGAGAGATATCTCAGCTGTGGGGAGTTGCCACTGAGAACTCTTGGGTCTAATCCCCAAGCTGGACCCCCTAGCAGAGAGCACCAGAACTGAGAAGGGGACCCACATAACATCTGGCTGTGAAAAACAACAGGGTTGCTGTCAGCCTGGAAGAGACAACTGGAAATTCAGGTGCTCTCTTAAAAAGCCAAAGCACAAAATTCCCTGTGGGGCCACCCACGTTGTGCTCCAGCAGAAGGAGGGCAGAGTGAGCTGAAACTATGTGAGCCAAAGGCAGGATTAGGAATTCAGGGATTAGAGCTCAGTGGGCAGACAACACCCAGCTTCCCTGGTTTCCTGTGCTGAGTTATTCACTCACATAGCAAAGGACTTCTTTCACACACATACACAAATGCTATACAGGCAGCCTTGCCTGAGGGGAAGACAGTTGACCCACTCTACTGGAAGACACCTTGCCCCATGGTGTGGAGTTCCTGAGGCCACCTAAGAGACTAAAAATAACAATTAGCCTCCAGGCAGAAGCAACTGCCCCACTCTATTGGAAAAAAACAAACTCTCACCACACCAGAGGATGACTGCAAAAGGGCAATTCAAGTCAAAATCCTATCAGTCCGCAGGCAGAGGAGGTCTCTGAAGGCTTTGAGTCTTTGCCTGATCTAATTAGTCAGAAATAGCATTTGACACTGTCTTGCACTACATAGTGAGAGGTATAGAGGATCTACCTAATATATAGCCACAAACCCAAACAGGCAGCCAAAATGAGGAGGCAAAGAAACAATCCCCAAATGAAAAACAAGAGAATTCTCCAGAAAAAGAGATAAATGAAATGGAGACAAGAAATTTATATGAAGCAGAGTACAGAGTAATGATGATAAAGATCCTCAACAGCATGAGAAAAGATATTCTAACTATGAAGACAGAAATAAAGAATGACAGCACAAATAAAGAACACATTAGAAGGAATATACAACAGAATACACTAAGACTGAATCAGTGAATTAGAAGACAGGGTTGAAAAAAATCACTCAGGGGACTGAAAGAGATCAACCGAAGGACTTGTACACATGCATATAAGCATAACCAATGGATACAAGATACTGGTGGGTAAGCAAGGCTGGAGGGAGGTCAATGGGGAAAAAAAGGAAACATATGTACTATTATTTGTAATACTTCAAACAATAAAAAAAAAAATTTTTAAATCACTCAGAAAACCAAAAAAAAAAAACATTTAAAAAACAGGAGGGCAGCTTAAGGAAGCTGTGGGACAATGTGAAACATAACAATATTAGAATAACAGGTTTGCCAGAGAGGCAGAAAGGGAGAAAGGGATAGAAAACATGTTTGAAGAAATAATGGCAGAAAACACCCCTAACCTGGTAAAGGAAAAATTCACACACATTCAGGAGGCACAGAGAACCTCAAGCAAGAAGAATCCAAATAGGGCCACACCCAGACACATTATAATTAAAATGGCAAAAATTAAAAACAAAGAGAGAATCTTACAGGCAGCAAGAGAAAAGCAAACTGTTACCTACAAAGGAACTCCCATAAGGCTGACACCTGACTTCTCATCAGAAACTCTACAGGCCAGAAAGGAATGGCATGAAGTACTAAAAGTAATGGAAAGCAAGGATTTGAGACCAAGATTGCAATATTCAGCAAGGCTATCATTCAAAACAGATAGTCAAATAAAGAGCTTTTACAGAAAGCCTTGCTTACCCACCAGTATCTTGTATCCATTGGTTATGCTTATATGCATGTGTACAAGTCCTTTAGTTGATCTTTTTCAGCCCCCTGAGTGATTTTTTTCAACCCTGTCTTCTAATTCACTGATTCAATCTCAGTGTATTCTGTTGTATATTCTGCCATTATTTCCCACACCAAAAAAAAAAGGCTAAAGGAATACATTACCAGCAAACCAGCATTTACAAGAAATGCTAAAGGGACTGCTGTAATGAGAAGAAGAAACAGAGAGAGAAAACTAGGCATTACAGAATTAAAATAACAATAAATAAGTACCTCTCAATAACAACCCTAATTGTAAATGGATTAAATGCTCCAATCAAAAGGCATAGGGTAGCTAAATGGATACAAAAACATGACCCAACTATATGCTGTCTATAAGAGATCCAACTCAGAATAAAAGACTCATACAGGATGAGAGTGAAGAGTTGGAAAAATATTTTCCATACAAATGGAAAATAAAATAAAAAAAGCTGGAGTATAAATACTCATATCCAACAAAAGAGACATCAAAATGAAGGCCATCACAAGAGACAACAAAGATCACTACATAATACTAAAGGGTATACAAGAGTATATAACCCTGGTAAACATATATGCACCCAATATAGGAGCACCTAAATATATAAAAGAAACTTCTAGAGGACTTTAAGGGAGAAATTGACAACACAGTCACAGTAGGGGACTTTAAAACCCTGCTGACTTCACTGGATAGATCTTCCAGATAAAAACTTAAGAACAGAAGAGTGACTCTAAAGGACACACTGGATCAGATGGATTTAATTGACATTTATAGATCATTTTACCCCAAAGCTGCAGAATATACATTCTTCTCAAGTGTACATGGGTCAATCACAAAGGCCACATGCTATGACACAAAACAAGTCTCTACAAGTTCAAGAAGACTGAAATCACATCAAGCATCATCTCAGATCACAGTAGAATGAAATTCGAAATCAACTACAGTAAAAACACCCAAAAACATTCAAACACATGGAGGCTAAATAGCATGCTATTAAACAATGAATGGGTTACCAAAAAGATCAAGAAATAAATAAAAAACTTCCTGGAAAAAAATGAAAATGAACCCAAAATCTCTGGGATGCAGCAAAAGCAGTCTTGAGAGGGAACTTCATAGCACTATTGGCATACCTCAAAAAAACAAGAAAAATTAACAATAAACCATTTAACCCTATAATTCAAAGAACTAGAAAGAGAATAAGAAAAGCCCAGAGTAAGTAGAAGGAAGGAAATAATAAAGATTAGAGCAGAAATAAATGACATAGAGACTAAAAAAACAATACAGAAGGTCAATGAAACCAAGAGCTGGTTCTTTGAAAGGATAAACAAAATTGATGAGCCGCTAGCCAGACCCATCAAGAAACAAAGAGAAAGGACCCAAATAAAATCAGAAATGAAAGTGGAGAAGTAACCACTGACACCACAGAAATACAAAGGATTGTTAAAAAAAATACTATGAATAACTATATGCCAACAAGCTGGACAATGTGGATAAAATGAACAAATTCCTAGAAAAATACAATCTCCCAAAACTGAATCAGGAAGAATCAGAAAACCTGAATAAGCCAATTACAACTGATGAAACAGAAGCAATAATAAGAAAAACTCTCAGCAAACAAAATACAGATATTTACATTACAATTTATAACAGTAGCAAAATAACAGTTATGAAGTAGCAACGAAAATAATTTTATGGCTGGGGGTCACCACAACATAAGGAACTGTGTTAAAGGGTCGAGGCATTAGAAAGGTTGAGAACCACTGCTCTACAACATCTTCACCAAAGGAGAAGTGCTGTTACTCTCACAATCATGAAAGGGAAAACAAAAACCTAACCAAGGCCAAGAAAGAGATGAGAAAAACCCTAGAGAACATTAAAGCAGAGATTAGGTCTCATTAAATTGCCAAGAACCCATCTGTTCAGCTAGGGCAGAGGTTGGCAAACCGCGGCTCGCGAGGCACATGCAGCCTCGGCTTGCAGCTCTGTTGACTAGTGAATATGCTGACCACTGAGCCAGGGTATCACCCACTCCCCAGTCACCAATGTCAAATTACAAGAACAACAAACTAATCCAAAGATTATCTACATGAAATCATAATTCTGTTACAAAAATCTCCTGTTTTCACAATCAGGAAACAAGAGGGAAAAGATATTCTATGACAAAGCTTTCATAAAAACAAAGAATGACAACTACGGTTATAGAGTATATTCACTATGACTGAGAGTGTGGTACAGCATAAGAATACAGGCTTTGACTCATAGAAATTTAGGTTCACATTTTGCTCCACCATTCATTAGCTCTACCTTGGACAAATGACTTGGACAAATATTATCTCACAAGATAAAGCACCTAACTTAATGCCTGACTTAATGAATACTGAAATTCATTTACTTAACAATATTAATATGAAAAATAAGAAGGCATTCTTCATCAGAGAAAACACCAAAAGTAGAATTAATAATCTCACGAGAGTTCATGAGGCAATAGTATTAGAATGAAGACATGTAAAATGTGGAGAGACACAGAGAGAAAAACAGCAATGTGAAAGAGACACATAGATTGGTTTTCCCCCCACATATACCCAACTGGAGCTGGGGATCAAGCCTGTAACCAAGGTACATGCCCTTGACCAGAACTGAATTCAGGATCCTTCAATCTGTGGGTCAATGCTCTATCCACTGAGCAAATCAGCTAGGGCCACATATTTTTAAAATAACTGAAAATGAAAAGAATTACATGGAAGTCTAAAAAGCAGAATATAGAGTTGTACAAAATACCACTACCAACAACCATCCAATATTTGACGATCTAGTGTTGTCAAAATTTCCTGCCGTTAGAGATCTTAGTAGAATTAGTTTGGGAGCTAAAACATTAATATGTGAAAGGATAACACGGTAGATAACAGATGGTAGGAGCCACCTGAATGATGACAGAAGAGTTCAAACTTGGAATATGAAAAGGAGAGACAGGATGCCAAAGGACATTCTACTTGAGGGAAGAAAACAAGTCTAGAATTGAAAGCCTATTTTGGGTAGAGTGAGGTTCAACAAGTGGAATATTGTGTGTATATGGTCTGAGAATCTTTACCAAGACATCTCCCACCCCATCCCACCACATGACAGCACAAGTTACTATAACTTGTAAAGAATGCTGGTCTTTGACAACATGACACTATCAACTCCTTTCAATAAACAACATGCTCTGGTCCTTTATTATTCTAAAGTGCTTCCTTCTTGAGATTCAGATATAAAGCCAAATCTATATGGATAGAACTTTTTAAGTCCTTGAAATAATTTTTCCTAATAGCCCTGAAGGTTGATCATAAAGACAAAAAAATGTTTAAAGGCCTCTAGGCCTTGACCTGGTAGCTCAGTTAGTTAGAGCATCGTCCCCATATGCCAAGATTGTAGCTTTGATCCTCATTAGGGCACATACAGTGCATAAATAAGTAGAACACACAAAACGCTCTTTCTGTCTCTCTCCCTCCCTCTCTCTCAAATCAATCGATAGAAATTTTTAATAAATAAATAAATTAAAAGATGCCTCTAATCCTCATAGTTAACATGTGAAACTGAGAACAGGATATTTAAAATTATTCAAGTCAATTTCAGTTTTATTCTATAAAGAAACATTTCTGATCATTAAGCTCATGAAGTTAGACAGACTTTTAAAAATTAGCTTTACTGAGGTATATATAATTTGCACACCCATTTTTGTTTAATGAAGTTTTTTTTATATATTTTTACTAAAGGCCCAATGCACGAAACGAAATTCGTGCAAGGGACTTGGCCCTCACAGCCCCGGCTTTATCCGGAAGGTCATCTGGAAGGTTGTTTAGCTGTCCAGTCTAATTAGCATATTACGCTTCTATTATTATAGATTATTAAAGATTGACTTCAGAGAGAGGAAGGGAGAGGGAGAGATAGAAACATCAATGATGAGAATCATTGATCAGCTACCTCCTGCATGCCACCTGCTGGAAATCAAATCTACAACCCGGGCTTGTGGCCTGACTGGGAACTGAACCATGACCACCCATTCATTCAACCACTGAGCAAGGCCTAGTTTAATGAGTTTTGACAAATATATATATAGTCATCCAACCACCATCACAAGAACAGGCAATTTTTAATCTAACTTCAAAATGCTAGGACTTAGGACTTTATTTATTGGCTCTGAGTTTTGAGGTACTGTTACCTGTATAAAGCTTTGTAAACTTCAAGACAATGTTCTAAAAACATACTATACTAGAGGCCCAGTGCACAAATTCATGCACAGACAGGGGTCCCTCAGCCTGGCCGGCAATCGGGGCTGATTGGGACATCTCGCCCAGTCCTGATTGGGACCCATCAGGAGGTTCTAATTAGGGTGATCGGGGCTGGCCAGCTGAGGAGAGGGATGTGGGAGGTTGGCCGGTCGGGGGGAATCACAGGAGGTTGGCCGTGGGAAAGCACTGAACACCAGGGGACAGCTCCTGCATTAAGCATCTGTCCCCTGGTGGTCAGTGCACATTATAGCAACAAGTCAACTGATTGTTCGGTTGTAATGGTCACTTAGGCTTTTATATATATATATATATATATATATATATATATATATATATATATATATATTTATATAGATACCTGCCATCATTCATTTTATATAGTAATTGGAACTTAAGGACAACATTAAGTCTTAAACACATACATACCTACTCTTTTTTCTAAAAGGTTTCCTTGTTGTGCCAACTTGATTGCATGTATGTAGCCAAAGGAAGCATCATATCCCAGCATTTCGCAATATATAAGTCTCACCATACATTCCTTCATCATTTTCTGAAAAGAAAAATATCCAGTAACTGTGTAAAGATATAGAATATTTTATTTTTTATGTTTTACTCATTTAACAAGGAAATCCTTTAATCCTGGCACTGAAAAGTTTGTGTGTGTGTGTGTGTCTGTGTGTGTGTGTGTGTGTGTGTGTGTGATAAATTAAGCATCTTAAGTCAAACTTTATAAATAAAAGTTGCTCCCTAACTTAACTACCAACAGTATTCATTTTAGTAAAATAATTTTACTATATTGTTAGTCACAATGCTATAAAATAAATCAACTGGAGCTATTTATAATTCTAGATGAGCCTCATGTAAAATTTGGGCATAATGTGAGACACAATTGATTCTCAGACAAAATACTGCCCATAGTAATGTGAGTTGGCTTCTAGAATACCAACTATTTTAATATATTTTATCAACTGAAAGCATTCATAAAATTCCCACAAGTTGGTAATAATTCTGTAATAAAATGAAAAATAAAAGAAAAATATCCTCGGGTGGGGATTAAATTAATAAATAAATAATTGCATGTGAACTTCTTCAGAATGCTGTATATAACATTCATCAGTTTGCTATAGGCATTTTTTTTCCAAAACTCTCACAATTATTATGAACTCCGGGACATGATTTCATTAATGGCAGAGCCATTCCAATCTTTTAATCTTTTAACTGGGTCTTTCAATATTTACAACACAAGCGAATAAGCTGTGCTAGAAGAGTCTATAAATTTATTAATATACTTTCATTTTTAAGTATTTGTATCACTGAGTATTCTCAATACTTATAGCAAATTTTAATCAGAAATAAAAATAAAATGTTTCAAAATTCAAAAAGCTCAAACTTCTAATATTTAAAAATTAAAGTTAGTATACTATAGGATTACTGAATCACAAATCCTTAGGAAACGATATTTTATTATTTTTCTAAAATTAAATCTTTATTGTTGAAGAGATTACATATATCCCCCTTTCCCCCCTATTGATGCCTTCTAGCCCTCCCCGTTCCCCTTCACCATACACTATTGTTTGTGTCTATGGGTTATGCATATATGCATACAAGTTCTTTGGCTGATCTCTTCCCATCAACCCACCATTACCTTCCAGAAACAATAAAATATTTTAATGTAAGCATAATGTTTACTATTTCATTTTTATACATGTATATATGTAAAATAAAGAGTTTAAAAAGAAACCATAGGAAAATCTTAGAGGAATAAGGTTTAATTCAGGTCACTTGTATTTAAAGTAATATAAGTTAATTCATTACCACATTAAGACTACAAATACTGAAAAAACAAGCTTATAAGATACTGGAAGACCCTCTTCAAAGGGCTTCTATATAAACTAGAGGCCAGGTCACATGAAATTCGTGTGCAGGTACAGTCCCTAGGCCTGGCCAGCAATAGAGCCATCTTCCCCAGGTGCCTGCAGCCAGCCCCGCCCCTGCCCCACCCTTTGCCACCACCCACCACCAGTTCCCTGGTTGCCACCGGGTAATCAGTGCCTCATGACTGGGGGAAGAGACGAGAGGTCTGCTTTTCCCACCTGCTCGCCAGCCCCGCTCCCGCGGCAGGTGGCCATCAGGGGATCAGAGCCTGCCAGCTGGGGAAAGGAACCAAGAGGTGGTCAACGCACCTCGTAATGACTGGTCCAGAGGTTGTTCTGCTGTTAGGGTCAATTTGCATATTACCCTTTCATTATATAGGATAGAGGCCTGGTGGACGGGTGGAGGCTGACTCGCCTGCCCTGAAGAGGGTCCCGGATTGGGATGGGGGGGTTCCTGCTAGAGGGCAGAGCCAGCCTGGGCAACGGAACACGGGCAGTTTGCGGGCTGGCCTCGCCCCCGGCTTTGTCAGGAAGGACGTCGGAATAACGTCTGGAAGACATATGGTCTATACAATCTTATTAGCATATTACCCTTTTATTAGTACAGATTAGGAGTAAAAGTGTTAATTTAAGCCATTAAGTATCAACCTTGGTTTTATAACATTCATATCAGAGTTTTTCAAAAGACATTATGTACTTAAATTTATATTTAAGAACAGACATTGCTGTTCCCTTAGTTTTAGAGAAGCTATATTCCCCATTGCAGGAATTCTCTTTGCAATTGTCTAACAAACTCATCCAACCTCCTCATGACCACCTCAGGGACAGGTCACTCTGTAAAACATGTCTACAGTTGGCTGGCCATATTATAACATCTTCCTAACTTCTAACTATTTATCTTAGTTCTGCCCTCATCAGATTTATACCTGGTAGCAAAACAAATTATATTTATTGATGCCAATTATAAAAAATGGAAGTCTACCGGAAACCATTTCGACTTAACATTCTTATTAAGTACTATGAAGCACAATGATTTTATAGATAAACACGGACTTATGTACACACACAAGCATCCTATCTAATAAGAGTAATATGCAAATCGACCGTTCTTTTGCTATACCCACAAGCCACACCCACCAGCCAATCAGGAGTGGTATGCAAATTAACACCTAACCAAGATGGCTGCTGCCCAAGGCCGGAAAAAGCCTCAGTCAGAGGCTTTTTCCGGCCTTGGGCAGGCTAGGGCTGGGGCAGAGCTAGCCAGCGATCGGCCCCATCACAGGGCTATCACTGGCTGGGGTCCCCTGGCCAAGGTCCTCTGCCCAAGGATGAAAGCCTCAGCCAGACAGTAGGACATCCCCTGAGGGCTCCCAGTATGTGAGAGGGGGCAGGTTGGGCTGAGGGACCACCCACCCCCAGTGCACGAATTTTGTGCACCGGGCCCCTAGTCTACAATAAAAGAGTAAGAGGTAAATTGACCATACTTTCATGACGCTCACCAGCCAATCAGGAGTGAGTATGCAAATTAACTCAACAAAGATGGTGAGTTTCAAAAGACATTGAAGGCACCGAGTGGCCAGAGGTGGGGCGGTACGCAGGCGTTCCGCACCGTCCCAGCCACTCCAGGCCTCTGGGCAGCATGGGAAGGAGGAAAGGCAGCTCCAGCTGGAGCAAAGGTAGTGCCAGCAGCCAGGGGAAGGAAGGCCCGTTCTTACACGAATCTTCGTGCATTGGGACGTCGGAATAAAGTCTGGAAGACATATGGTCTATACAATCTTATTAGCATATTACCCTTTTATTACCAATCAGGAGCAAATTATGCAAATAACCCCCAACCAAGATGGCTGCCACCACTGAGAACAGGAGGGAGGCTTGGGTTTCCCTGGCAATGGAGGAAGCCAAGCTTTCCACCTGCCACTGCCGGCCTAGGCCTCCACTCAATGCTACAAAGTTTCAATTATAGAAGATACATAATCCAAACAGAAATGGCAGCAGCCACGGATGGAGAGAGCAGAGGCTAGGGTTGCTGGGGCGATGGAGGAAACCAAACCTCTGCAGCCCTAACCAAGGCCTCCACCCTAGGCTACAAAGTTTCAATTATAGAATTAAAATAAACCCAAACAGATATGGCTGTAAGGCCTGGCTCCGCTCCAGGCTACAAAGTTTCAACTGTACAACATAAATTAATCCTAGATCCCAGGGCCTCCACTTGGGTCGCTGGGGTGCGTGGCCGGCCTGCAAACCACCATAGGCCTCTCACCCAGGCCATCCCACACACCCAGGGAACTCCCACTCTGATCCAGGACACCCTTCAGGGCAAGCCAGATGGTCCCCACCCATGTACCAGGCCTCTATCCTATCTAATAAGAGTAATTTGCAGATTGATCATCACTCCAACACACAAGATCCTGGCCCCATGTGGACACGAGATGGCCACCAAAAGAGAGCCAGCAGGGAAGGGCCGTTGGGAATTTCCAGGCCTGAAAGAGAGGGCAGTTGTGGGAGATCAGGCCAGCAGGGGAGAGCGGCTGGGAGGGACTAGGCCTGCAATGAGGGCAGTTGGGGGCGATCAAGCCTGCAGGGGAGGGCAGTTAGGGATAACCAGGCCGGCAGAGGAGGGAAGTTGGGGGCAAATAGGCTGGCAGGGGAGCAGTTAGACATCAATTAGACTGGCAGGGTAGTGGTTAGGGGGTGATCAGGCTGGCAGGCAGAAGCGGTTAGGGGCAATCAGGGAGGCAGGCAGGTGAGCAGTTTGGAGCTAGCAGTCCTGGATTGTGAGAAGGATGTTCAAATGCCCATTTAGGTCTGATCCTACCGGGATCGGGCCTAAACGGGCAGTCAGACATCCCTCAAGGGGTCCCAGATTGGAGAGGATGCAGACTGGACTGAGGGACACCCCAACCCCAACTTCCGGGCATGAATTTTGTGCACCAGGCCTCTACTATATACATAATATACATAAATACATCAAATTAGTGAAGTTTTGAGTTTCCTTTGTCCACATATTTTGATCATAAAAGGAAATAAATACATTCACTCAGACTTTACAAGTGTTCTATTCATGTACATGTATGTACTCATGCAAAATGATCACCCAATATTTTTATTAGAGAAAGAGGAAGAACATTCCCAGTGACTTACTCACAGAAAGCACTCACTAAAACTGAACAAATATTGCTTGGAAAACTCTAATTATGTGAAACCATATTAAAATTAGCAAAGAAAAAACACACACAGGTCTTTATCTAACAATGTAGAAACAGTCCTATAGTGACCTGCATAAAGTAGCCACTCATTAAAAAGTTTATGTGCCCTGGCCAATCTAGCTTAGTGGTTGGAGCATCGGCCCACAGACTGAGGGATCTCAGGTTCAATCCCTGGTCAAGAGCACATATCTGGGTTGCAAGTCCTGGTCAGGGTATATGCAGGAGGCAATCAATCAATGTGTCTCTCTCACATTGATGTTTCTCTCTCTCTCTCCCTCTCTCCCCACTTCTTCCCTCCTTCCCATTTTCTCTAAAAAAAAAAAAAAAAAAATCAATGGAAAAAATATCCTCTGGTGAGGATTACCAAAAAAAGTTGATGAAATTAATGCTGTTTGAAAAACCTAACTATGTGGAACCAAGTTTAAAAACAACTGGATTGTGATTTAGCTACTAGGCAAATATACTTAGTTTTATAGCAAGAAAGCCATTTTCTTATCTTGTGGGTCAGTCAACCTATACTCCCAAGATATATAAACCTATACTCTAAGATATAAAACAGTAAAATGAGATCTACAATGTGTTAATTTGGATCTGAAAATATTATTTTAATTGAGATATACTCACCTTTTCCCAGAACACAACACAGCAAGATCAGCACTAGGGTGTCAGGAGTATTACCACATTTATATAATTACTAAAGGCCCAATGCATGAAAACTCATGCACTGGAGAGGGGATCCCTCAGGTCGGCCTGCCCCCTCTCACAGTCCGGGAGCCCTCAGGGGCAGGATGCGACCCGGTGATCAGGGGAAGGCAATGCCCCTATCATACCTCTACTGCTGCCACTGCCGGCAGCGCAGGCCTCGACAGGACCTGCTTACCTGAGCCTTGGGAACCCTGGGCAGCTGGGCAGCCGCCATCCAAGGCTTGCCTGCACTTTGGGCATCAGCTGAGCAGCCAACATCTGAGGCTTGCCTATGCCTTGGACATCGGCTGGGCAGCCAACATCCAGGGCTTGCCTGCACCACGGGCCAGCTCTGGCCAGCTGTGGGGACTGGGGGACTCCAGAGGCAGCTGCGTGGAGCAGCCAGACCAACCTGGGGCCAGGCTCGGCCGTGTCACATGCCTGCCACCCCAGCGGGGCAGAGAGCCTGGGCGCCATCATCTTGTGGCTGTGGGTGCCACTATATTTAAGGGCAGGCAATCAACTAGCATATTCCCTCTTTATTGGCTCTGGGTGCCACCATCTTTGTGAGGGCGTGATGGTCAATTAACATATTCTCTTTTTATCAGATAGTATCATCACATTGGCACTAAATTGACATTACTCAAGCAAATCTTGCTCCATACAGTCAGTCAATAATAAAAGGCTAAAGTTAATATCTGACTTGCTACCACCCATAACTTGCTACCATCTAACTGTGATAAATCAGATTTTAGCAAGTGATCAATTAGATATCACTATGGAGTCCACAGTGGACCAGATTTCAAATTCCAAATGTGCTGGCGCTGACTATGCAAACTTACCAGTGTTGTTGTAGGAGCAGAAACCACTGCTTTCAGATTACTTAGTTCCTGCTGGATTAGTTTCTCTTCCTCCTGAAAAAGTGAGAATATTTAAATGCATGAACAACTATCTTTTCAAACTACACAGTATTTTTAAAACTTTTTATTTTTAATATGTTTTTACTGATTTTAGAGAAAGGGAGAGAGAGAAAAACATGGATCAGCTGTCTCCTGCAGGCCCCTACTGGGATTGAGCCTGAAACCCGGGCATGTGCCCTGACTGGTAATTGAACTGGCAATCTCTTGGTGCATAGGTCAATGCTCAACCACTGAGCAACATTGGCCAGGCTGTAACAGTATTTTTCAAGGGAAAATATAATTTATAATATTTTCAATAAAAATAAACATTAAAGGAGCATTATAAAAATTATGTGCTTGCCAAAACTGGTTTGGCTCAGTGATCAGAGCGTCAGCCTGCGGACTGAAAGGTCCCAAGTTCAATTCCGGTCAAGGACATGTATGTACCTTGGTTGCGGGCACATCCCTAGTAAGGGGTGTGCAAGAGGCAGCTGATCAATGCCTCTCTCTCATCAATGTTTCTGACTTTCTATCCCTCTCCCTTCCTCTCTGTAAAAAATCAATAAAATATATTTTTAAAAAATTATATGCTTAAGATTTGCTTAAAGGCATTTATCCAATCCTCGGACTCATTCTTAGAAAAAATAAATATTTCCAAGTCTAACCCATCTCCCTCTTTTCTTCACTCAGTTCCTGACCCCTTAAACACAGTTTAGTAGAAAAAAAAAATTTTATTAACAGTGGAGAAAAAGAAAAATTCTTCATGTACTGGCCAACAAAAGGTTCTCACATCTTTCCCTTAAAGTTAAAAAGCCATCATAGAATAGAGAAACAGGGTCTGTTTCCCTTACATTATATTCTTCTTCTCTATCTTCCCCTCCTTATTTCTCACATCCTTTCCCTCACTTCTCATCTCTCACACACAATAAATATATTAATGTGGTCACTTCTACTCTCTGCATTGTATTTTACCTTCTTAAAGGCACTTCAAAACTGGTCCCATTTTTGGCTAATATAATGCTATCTTTAAATTACACATTGAATTAGCAGGTCTCCATTTGGTGGCTAACCAAGAACTACTGGTAAAGCACTACCTCATCAGATACCTTACATATATCAGTAGTTTCAAACCTCAATTTGGGACCAAATTCTTTTTTATTTCATTCAGCGTCTTATAAAAAATTATCAAAGGACAAAACGTTAAGACAACATTAAGTCCACAAATAATGAATTCTGAATGTGAAGCAGACCCCACCACAGCAGCATCTTATTTTTTAAAAGAACTTTTTAAACACGCACAGCACTCTAAAGAAAAGCCGTTCCTCTCTCTTGGCATTTACATCACTGTATACCCTTATACTTGTCCAAGCCCAAGATGAATGGCCCATTCCTTGGGAAAAGGAAGTGTGTCCTCCATGGCTCCCACATCAACTCTCCCATAAATATATCTGAACAAATTATGACACCGTAACGTGACTTTGTACAGATACAAGCTCCTTGAAGTTTTGAATCAGTATCTTACACAACCTGTGCAACTAACCAAAGTTGTGGGAACTTAATCACCTGTAAAATAACTGCTCATCTTCAAAGCCCATCTGAGGCCGTGACTCACGCAGCAATTTGTACATTTTGGAAGAATTATGCTTTTTTTTCTTTGCCCTACGCATTGGTCTAATAACTAAACACCTCAAGCCCCCCCCCCCCCCCCGAAAAAGATACTCGACAACAGGTTCAAATGGCAGGGTCTGCTCCAGGGGGTGACATCTGGCAGAGAGAGGAGCCGGGGCACAGAAGGAACTGAGGAGGGAAGAAACTTGGCAGGCGGCGAGTGCTGAGACTCGTTCTGCGCTGGTATTTTCACTCGCCTGATGTCTCACCCAATCCTCCAAACAACCTATGGGACATGCATTGGCATCTTCCCACTTCAACGTCGGGAAACACAAGCAAGAATTAGACATCTGCCCACCGATCCTGAGTCGGCGTCAGGGCCGATGGAAACCGGCCTCCCAGCTCTCAGTCCCGGCAGGAGAGTGGACGCGCCCAGACGGACGCAGGGAAGGACCGACACACGCCGCCCGAGCCCCGCGGAGGACCAGCCACGGGCTCGCGGCGGACACCGGCCTCCCCGCGCGGGGCCTCCCGGGAGTCCCGACCTCCGGCCCGGCCCGCACATACGTGCTTGGAGGTGAGCGCGGTGATACCGCGGATGAGGCCGCCCAGGCGCGAGGAGAAGGGCGCCCTGGCGGCCGCCGGGCCGCCCGCCCCCGGCGTCTGCAGGAAGAGCCCGGGCAGCGCCGTCAGCGTCTTCTCCACGATGTCGCTCATCGCCGCAGCCGCCGCCCGCGCCCCGGCCGCCGCCCGGCTTCATGCCCGGCCCAGCCCGCCGCCCGCCCGGCCTCCGTAGGCACTTCCTGTTTGTTTGAAGAAGAAATCTTTATTGATGCCCCGCGTGGACAAGCACAATGCAGTTCTCCGCAGAGGACGCGCGGGGGCGCGAGAGGCCGCGAGAAGAGGCGCTCGCGCAGCCTGCGCGCGAGGTTTGACTTCGGGCCAGAAAGAAAGGGCGGGTTTCAGCGGCAGCCCGGGGGTTCCGCGCTTGGTGGTCCTCCCTCCCCAGGTGGCCACTCGGACCCGTGCCTTTCGGTTGCCCTCTCCGGTTAGCAGCCTCGCGCCTCCGAGACCACCTCAACGGGTCTTATTTTTGGTTCCGTTTGGCTCCACCGCTCTCTCCCTCCACCGCACCGCGAGGGGCCGAGCGATGCGGGTCCCCGGCGCCACGCTGTGCTGGGGATCCCGGGGGTGTTGAATGACAGATGGCAGGCCGCCCTGCGGGTCCATCCCTTCCTTCTCCTGGGATTTAGGAAACTGCCAGGCCGGGCGAGTGGTTGGGAACCAGTCCCGCCCCACCAACCCCTGCTCGCGGGTGGCAGGGTCAAGGTCACTCTCCTGGAGCGGACCCCCTGGCCCTGCAGGCAAGCCAGGATGGGTGTCCCTGCCCTAGCTCTCGCACGCGCCCTTCTTTTCCAGTGCAGAACTGATCACAGCCGCCACTGCATGAGTATGTATCTCCCCACAGAGAGGTTATCTATTGCTCTTGTTCTGTTTCTACCTGGAACAGAATCTAGTACAGTGGTTCCCAAAGTGCCCTCTGGTGACTTCTGAGGGTCCCTAAAACCCTTCCTGGGAATCCATGAAGTCAAAACTTTATTCATCCTACTTAAATGCTATTTGTTGTTTTTACTCTCTTCCTCTCCAGTGTCCAGAGATGTTTTTAAGAGAAAACTAATATACAATCACTCTACTGGCAAGTGAAATGTGTGCTTGAATCGTGTTTTCTAGAATCTTCTAAGGTTAACACTCATACACAGAATATATATGTATATCCTATATAATAAAAGCCTAATATGCTAAGTGTCTGACCATTCATTCAACCATTGGACCAGTCGCTTTGACAGGCCCTGACCACCAAGGGGCAGATGCTGGGACCAGTAGGTTACCTTGCTGCTGGGGTCTAGCCAATCAGGACTGAACAAGTCGGCCTGACTCATCCTGGAGCCTTTCAACAGTTCCTCCCTGGCCCTCTGTCAACCCAAGAGCCCTTGGGCGATATCAGAGAGCCAGTTTCGGCCAATCCATGTAGGCCAGGCCAAGGGACCCTACCGGTGCACCGGGCCTCTAGTATCTATATAATGTTAGTGTTCAGAAACTAACTCAATTTGTCCTCAGTACTTCTAGTGAGTTCTTATGCACTATCTTCACTTATACCTAAACTCTGTAATCTCAGTATTTCAACAAATGGTTTTTTGAAATCCCTAGATTGTCCTAGTACCTAGGCAGAAGCACAAGAAAAAGGTCTTTTGTTGACTTGTTTTAGGAGAATATTTTTAAATTCATTGAAAACTTTTCTAAATATTTAAATTTTACCTGAAATTGTTCTCCTTGTAGACATTAATGTCTAATTCTAAAATAAAAATTTGTTTATGTTTTGTTTTGTTTTTAGGATTTCATTGGCTTACAAAAGGGAGATTAGAAGACTTGCTTTTTCAACCCTCCCACATATAAAGATGCTAAAAAAGATGACCTTGACATCAGTACCAGAGAATTCTCTTGACATCAGTACCAGAGAATTCTCTCGCTTGGGTAAAGGGAAGAATCTGAGGGAAACTGCAAATAAGTAAGGAAAGCATAACAAAAGCTTCTTTCTTTTCCTTGGCGTTAGGGATGACAACAATATACCATATCTTGTCTTATTCAATAAGACAATTTCAACTACTATTATGGTTCCAGTTAAGTTAAGGAATGATTTTGAGACCAATAATTCAGTTTAAAGGAAAAGGAATTTAAGATTTTAAACATGACAAGATCTTTAAATGCCAAAACTTTTGTGTTTCCACTTTTCAAACTAGCAAGGAAAAAACCCCAGAAACATCTCACAGGTTAAATAATTGTGTTGCACTGGCTAGAGAAGGGCACACAGTAACTGAGACACTAATAAAGTCTGTACATTATTCAGTGAATGTCTGCGACATGAAAAGTCAGTGAGAAATCGTGGCAGTGCTACTCTCCAAAGATGCAGTAATGCACCAAATTAGAAAATTTGTTTCAGACACAAAGACTGAATTAATATCTCATCTGCAGAATTATACTGCCTTTCAGATAGACAACAATTACATAATTATAGATGTAGCTAGACTTGTTACTTTGTATCTGTCAAATACAAGCAACAGCAAATCCTTTAAGAAGAGCTTTTATATAAATGCTTAGCATTAGACACAGGTGCAGAAATTGAAAGGGCAGAGCGGGACTGACAACACTTTGTACTGTGTCCTCCATCTTGTGTAACTGTGTCCCCTCTTCTGAGAAAAACCACAGGATGTGTCAGTTACTCAGCCCGCCCTTAATTCAGCCAATGGGAAAACAAGGGGAACTAACCTAAGGCACCTGCAGTTTTAGTGACGAGTGAGCTGGGGCCTGGGATTGAGGTCCTTTCTCTGATGCACTAGAGCAATGGTGTCCTCTTCACCCCTTTGAGTGGGAGCTACAGTGATGAGATGTCACATCATCCCATGTATTATCCAAGGGTTAATTGAAACCGCATTGACCAAACAGCAAATTAATCTCCTCCTAGACACTGCAGAGCATGAAAGTCAATGAATGGCAGCCGAGTTTGAAGAAAAGAGTTTACATAAAGAAAAGGGGAGAATTGTGAGAATAAAGAAGCCCTCTTTTCTGTCAAAAAACAATTTAGACAGCTGTCATTTTGGACTGTGTGACTTGGCAGCCATCATGTTGGCCGTATGATATGTAAACTTACCTGGGGGCTGCCATCTTGAAATCACAAAGGCCAACCCCTCCCTTTGAATTAGCCAATCACGAAAGACTGTGCACCTGAGCTCCAATCAAGAGCAAAGGACAGGTCACGTGCGTCAGGGATTATTTGCATCACTAGCCCCAGCCCTCACCCAACCAATCAGAATCAGCCAATTCAGCGGTCTGAGTATGCCCCCACCTCCCAACTCCTAGCCCTATAAAATCATTGTGCTTTTGGAACTCGCTCTCTTTTTGCATCCTGCCGCTGCGTCGGTGGAGACAGAGAGCCAAGCTTGAGCTTGAATAAAGGCTCTTTGCTTTTGCATCGGACTCGGCTCCCTGGTGGTCTTTGGGGATCTTGAAATCTGGGCATAACAAAATAAGTGTTGAATAATTTTTTTTTTCATCTCATAGTTTATCTTGAAAGAACTATGGTATTTGCACTAATGGTATTAAAAAATCACTGGCATCTTAACACAAATCAAGGCAGAAGCTCCAATCTGTACTCTTTACCACCATACACACATTTTTTTAATCCAGTTTTGCCCTGGCCAGTGTTCGCAGTCATTAGGGCATCAGCCACCAGAAGCTGGAAGAGGCAAGGAACGAATTTCCCTCTAGAACCTCCAGAGGGAGCGCTTCCCTGCCTACCCCTTGGTTTCTGTGCAGTGAAACTGACATGGGAACTCCAGCCTCCTGAACTATAAGAAAACACCTCTTGTGTTCTTACTTTTTGTGTTTATGTTTTATATTGTTTATTTCAGAGAGGAAAGGAGAGGGAAAGACAGATAGAAACATCAATGATGAGAGAGAATCATTGATCTGCTGCCTCCAGCACACCCCCTACTGGGGATCGAGCCCACAACCTGGGCTTGTGTCCTTGACTGGAATCGAACTCCAGACCCTTCAGTCCACAGGCCGATGCCCTATCCACTGATCCAAACTAGCTAAGGCATCTTGTGTTCTTATTTTGAGCCAATTTCTTACAGCAGCCCCAGGAAACATACAAACCATAAAGCAAAAGATTAAATGCAGAATTAGGCATGATAATCCAGCTGACTTATATTAAGCCAGTAAAGAGATTTGCAAAATTGAAGAATGCCATTCCTCTCACTGAAGTTTTTTCTGTTTTGAATATACACCCTTTTTTTTTTTTTTAAGTTGTTGGCATGTAATTGTGGACAAAAGGAGCCACATGCTGAAACGGAATTTTTGGACTGGAGCCTATCTGTCTTTTTGCATCTATGATAACATACCCTTGAAATGCCTGGATAACTTGTAACTTCCCTTTTTCTGGACCTCTTGGGGCACAACCTAACGTGCCAGGACACCAGGACAGACACCACAAATTCCTTCATTATCATGTTCATTGTCACCTAAGTTTGTGTCCATCATTTTACTTTTTATCTAATCCCAGGGGTTTCCCTGCTTTGCTGTCTCCCACCTCTCTAGGCATCACCAATGAATTTCATGTAACCCACCTATGTCCCTTTCCTTTTATTGCAATGTATAAATGTAACCTGCCAATCTCCAGAGCATTATCTCAATTCGTTGAGGTTCTGCTTCCCAGCGGATATCAACAATTTGGCTCAAATAAACTCCAAAAATTCTTTACAGGTTTCAATTGTTTTTTTTACATAATGGATTTATTGTGGCTATTTTAAAGTCAATTAATGGCTTAAATTTCTCTCCATTTTATTTTTTAACTCAATAAATACCTGTAGATATAACCCATTTAAACAAAAGCTTTTGGAGGCCCTCAATAATTTTTAAGCATTTAGAGGAGTCCTGAGATCACAAAGTTTGAAAACTGTTTATCTAGTACATAGTAGGTGCTCGATTATTTGTCTAAATAATCATTATATTTATCATTCAGTCACATCAATTGATAAATGAGTATAGGCTAGTGAACAGCAAAGGAGTTTAGGGGTAAGGTGAATGGTTGCAAGAAAAGACAAAGGAATTCTTAGAAAAGAGAAATTTGGTTAAAAAACAAAACTATTCCAATTGACCAGGTTATGAAGAAGTTGCTGGAGCAATTTCCAGAGCTTTCTACCCTGTGACCCAGACACAAAGATTATTGAATTCTCATCAGTTCCTGCAATTCCTCCTCAAGCTTCTACCTTAAAAGTTAAAAATTTTAAATAAAGCCAAGAAGCAAATATCGAAAGCCCAGAAGTGAAATTCTTGGTAGGAAAAGCTATAAAGTTATATAGCAGAACTTCCTGATATTTAGAAAGGTGGGGTATGAGAATTCAAAGAAATATGGAGGTTATCAACCCATCTAATTACCTAATTTTGTAAAGAAAAAAAAAAAAAAAGATTGTACTCGGGCTTTGGAAGTCACTGGACCAAAGTCACACAGCCTTAGCGGTAGACTTTGAGCCTGGAGCTTTTGTCAACACCCTCCCCTACTTCCTTTCCCCATACTTTCGTGCTATTGACAGAGAAGTAAGTGGTTGCCTGTGGCTTCCTGTTCTGAGACTGTGGCTCCAAGCCTTGCCCTGAAATGAAGGGGAGATGGATGTTCTCTTTTAAGCTTATAATTTTGGACTGTCCATTTTCCTGTAAATATGGAGTCTTCTTCCTCCTTTGCCCATCTCTCCTTCTGCCCCAGGTAATTTCACTCAGAAAGCCATGCTATCACGGGGATTGCACCTGGTAAATTAAACCCTCTAGAACTGGATGTTCTCTGTATCTCCCAGTCAGGAAGGAGAGCAACTTCACTGGGCTAAAAATAGGGTAGAAAAGTGACTCAGTAGTGAATGAGGTGCATGTTCCTTAAGAAGAGAAGATGCAGTGGTCCTGGGACAGCAGGGAGTGGCGGGAGGGAGGCAAACTAGTGTATTCCCGGTAAGAATATCAGCAGCTCCACCACAAACTTCCCAAGCAGGGCTGTCTCACTTGGAAATACAAACAGATGTGTGAAAGGACAATAAAAAATTTCTTTCTCTTCATTATATTTCCTAACTTTGCTTTTAAAAATCTTTTACCTATGGTCCAAACAGTGGCCCCACAGGCCTAAGTGAAACAGGCTGCAAGTAAACAAAGCTTGATCAGCTGCACGAAATTGAGTGGGATCAAAACCCACGCGAATGCTGTAAACATCTTGACCACGCCCTTACTTTGCCTCGCGGCATCATCCGCGGCGCTGTCTGTGAGGAAGCAGCGTCTCACCGAGACCCAGCATCCATTCTCTTGTCTGTCTTTCCTAAGCCTTTCAGCCACCCCACTTGAAAGGGCAGAGTGGGATGAACTACCGTGTCCGCCACCTTGTGTAGTAACTGTGTAGAAACCATGGGATGTGTCAGTTGCTCAGCCAATGGGAATGCAGGGTTATGCTGGTCACATCCTGTCTTTGGGTAGCCAGACCCTGGCCGCTCCCTGCCTTTGCAGTCACTAGCCCCAGCCCTCACCCAACCAATAGGAATCGGCCAACTCAGGGGTTCGAGTCTGGCCCCACCTCCCTGTAAAATCACTGTGCTTTCGAAATTGGCTCTCTTTTGCATCCTGCCACTGCAACGGTGGAGGCAGAGAGCCAAGACAGCTTGTAATAAAGGCTCTTTTGCTTTTGCATCGGACTCGGCTCCCTGGTGGTCTTTGGGGATCATGAAATCTGGGCATAACACACTCAGGGTCACTGAACCGGGCAGGGCTGGCACGGCACATCGGGCGCTCTGGGGCTGAGTATGCCATGACCATGCTGGCTCACACACTGCGGACCAAAGGCCAGTCAAGGGCACATACCTCGGTCGCAGGCTCCTTCGAAGCCTGGGCCCTAATTAGGGCACATGCAAGAGGCAACTAATTCATGTGTTTCTCTCACGTCGATATTTCTCTCTGTCTTTCCCTCTCTCTTCCACTCTCTCTGAAATTCCATGAAAAATAGCCTCGAGTGAGGATTAACAAAAAAATAAAAATAAAATAAAAATCTCTTATTTTGAATAGACATTAAATTCACGCTATTAAAAGTTCAAAATGTACAAAAAGTTATGCTGTGAAAAGTCTTTTTCCCTCCCATCCCCCAGCCACCCACTTGTTCTCCCTAAAAGCAACTGCTATCAGCCCTTTCTTCAGAAATATTTTAGACATAAACATTAGCTTTCTCTTTGAAAGTCTTAGGTTCCACCCCCATGTCCACAGAGAATTCAGCCCCCTTTTTCCCAGGATATATCTCAGGGAAGCTTTCCTTCTTGTAACAGCTTTCTGAAAATGTCTGCCCTCATTCAGTGGAACCATTGAAGACAGACAGCAGTAGTTCATGCGCACTTGCTCCAGGCTGCCATGCCATCCTGGGAATTCGCCTGGGAGCCATCTGAAAGGGGAGTTCCAGGACACACATATATCCATTCAGTTCTCACCCTCTGTCCTTGGCCAGACTCTTCAGTAGGCCCCAAGTCATCCTTTCTATTCCCAACCCTGACATCTCAACTCTATTTCGGTTTCTTCATCCCCTTGCCCTATGGGTTTATCATTTGGAAATACTTTCCCTGCAAAACCCTTGTCAGCTTTCACCAATAATTCTGATTTCCCATTCTAGCTAAATTGCCTTCTTTACCTCTGATAACATGCTTAATACACCCCCATTGCTCCATTTTTTCTGCCACTATCTTGCGTTAGTACCTCATCTCTGTCCTGGGTTATTATAAAAAATACTCTAATTAGTCATCTATTATTACAAGCTTCTTTTTTCAGCCAAACATTCAGAGAGAGCTTTATATCTTAGAAACCTGATTATATTATTTATTCTCCGTTCAAAATAGTCTGAATCCAAAATGTCATGTATATGACAAGACCCATTTCACATCTCCAAGAGCAAGGCTGTGAGCAGAATACAGTGTGCAGCATTTTCCAATGACTGTTGCCACAGATTACCTTTTATAATAAATATTTATTAACAACTTAAAAATGCCGTTTGGTAAAAGCTAGGATCAATGAACTGTTTAGACTTTGGAACAAACACGGGGGCGGGGGGTGCAAAGGTAAGTTTACAGTTGTGAGTACACAGAATAGTTTATTCTTGTATCATTATTTGTTAATTATTGTATTATTTTTCTTCTTAAAATATGTTTTTATTTATTTTTAGAGAGAATGAGGAAAGATGAGGAAAACAATTGCGGGCTGGTGTGGCTCGGTAGTTGAGCGTCGATCTATGAACCAGGAGGTCGTGATTGGATTCCCAGTCAGGACACATGCCCGGGTAGGACTGTGGGCTAAATCCCCAGGGGGGAGACATGCAGGAGGCAACCTATCAATGATTCTCATCATTGATGCTCCTATCTCTCCTTCTCCCTTCCTCTCTGAAATCAATAAAAATAAAAAAAATTTTTTTAAAGAAATGATGGCCAAGACCGGTTTGGCTCAGTGGATAGAGCGTCGGACTGCGGACTGAAGGGTCCCAGGTTCGATTCCGGCAAGGGCATGTGCCGTGGCTGTGGGCACATCCCCAGTAGGGGGCGTGCAAGAGGCAGCTGATCGATGTCTCTCTGTCATCGATGTTTCTGACTTTCTATCTCTCTCCCTTCCACTCTGTAAAAAATCAATAAAATATATATTTTTAAAAAAAGAAATGATGGCTAAAAACTTCTCACATCTGATTTTTAAAAAAACAGAAAAATATTCAAAACAGCAAGAGAAAAACAATTTATCATGCACCAATTCAATTATGGCTGACTTCTCATCAGAAGCAATGGCTAGGAGACAGTGAGGTAATATATTCAAAGAGCTGAAAATTCAAGTATATGTCCAAAGCCATGCCTGGGTACAGCATGCTGTACAGTTGGTTACAGCATCACCCTGGTTACACCAAGGTTGCAGGTTCAATCCCCAGTCAGGGCACATTTAAGAAACAACCAATGAATGCCTACATAAATAAGTGGAACAACAAATCAATCTCTCTCTCTCTTTTTCTTCTTTCTTCCCTCTAAAAATCTATCAAGAAATAAATAAAAAGAATTCCATATCCAGCAAAACTGACCTTTAAAAATGAAAGTGAAGGTCTTTCCTTTTGAAGGCTCCCATGTCACATAAAACTTAAATAATGTGTATGCTTTTCTCCTGTTTAAAGAAAAAAAGAAAGTGTAATAAAGACATTTCAACATAATTAAAGAATTGTTTCTAGCACACTTGCCTTAGAAGAAATACTCAATGAATTTCTTCAGGATAATAGAAAATGACACCAGATAGCAACTCAAACTATACAAAAAAATAAAGAGCACAGAAAAAATGGTAAATATATGGATAAATAGACTATAAATATATATTTTCTCTTTTCTTCTAAGAACTTTTAAAAAATGAAAGATTTTATAAAGTAAATCATAATACTATTGTTGAGTTTATAACATGTACAGTTGTAATATGTATTATAATATTTACACAGAAGAAAGAGCAGTAAGTAGAACTACATTGGAGCAAAATTTCTATAGTATTTTATTGAAATATTATTATTCTAGTTATTATTAATCTGAAATAGATTGTGATAAATTAAGATGTATATTGTAATTCCTAGAACAACCACTTAAAAATAACCCAAAAATGTAGGAAAAAATAAACACAGCAATTAAAGTGGGATACAAAAATATTTATTAAACATGACAAAAGACAATAAAAAAAGGAACAAAACACTTGGCATATAGAGAACAAACAGCAAAATGGCAGATGTGAATCCAACCATATTTATAATTATATAAAATCTGCATGAGCACCTGTATTTTCTTCATTCTATCAAAGTGGTATAATGCATTGATTGATTTTTGTATGTTGAATCACCCTACATTCTAGAAATAAAGCCCAGTTGATTATTGTGTATTATTCTTTTAACATTCTGTTGAATTCTGTTTGCTGGTATTTTGCTGAAGATTTTTGCATCAGTGCTCACAAGAGATATTTGTATGTGGTGTTTTTTTTCTCGTAGTGTCTTTGTCTGACTTTGTGTATCAAGGTAGTGCTAGGTTCTTGATTTATCTGAGTTTGGAAAAGTGACCTTTTTCTTTTTCTTTTTGGAAGAGTTTGAAGAGGATTGGTGTTCATTCTTTACATGCTGGTAGAGTCACAGTGAGCCTCATCTGATCCTAGGCTTTTCTTTGTTGGAATATTTTGTTTGTTTGTTTGTTTGTTGTCAATTTTAGAAAGAGAGGAAGGGAGATGAAAAGAGAGAGAGATCAACACTGATGGGAAAGAAACATCAACTGGCTGCCTCCTGCATGCCCCTACTGGGGAAAGAGCTCACAAGCTAGGCATGTGCCCTGACTGCGAATCAATAGGCGAACTCTGGGTGCATGGGTTGACAATGAACCATTGAGCCACACTAGCCTGATTCATTGGGACGTTTTGATTATTGATTCAATCTTAATAATTATGTGTGTCTCTTCAGATTTTCTGTTTCTTCAAGATGCAGTCTTGGTAGGTTTGTGTTACTATGAGTTTATCTGTTTCATCTGGGTTGTCCATTTTGTTGATGTACAATTATTCATAGTATACTCTTATAATTCTTTTTATTTCTGTGGCATCATTTGTAATGTCCCCCTTGTTAATTTCTGATTTGACTTTTTTGAGTCTTCTTTTTTTTTAAGTCAATTTGATTTGTCCATTTTGTTTATCTTTTTGTTGATATTTTGACTTCCTTATTGTTTTTCTATTTTTCATTATATTTATCTCTGGTCAAGTCTTTATTATTTCCTTTCTTTTGTTAGCTTTGCTTTTTCTTTTAATCTTCTCTTTCTAGGCACTTAATATGTACAATTAAGTTTCTGATTTGAAGTCCTTTTTTTAAGTATTTTTTGTTGTGTTTTTTTAAAATATATTTTTATTTATTTTGGAGATGAAGGGAGAGGGAAAGAGAACTAGAAACATCAATGATGAGAGAGAGATCAGCTGCCTCCTGCACACCCTCTACTGGTGATTGGGCCTGCAACCCAGGCATGTGCCCTTGAGTGAAATCAAACCCAGGACCCTTCAATCCTCAGGCCAATGCTCTTTCCACTGAGCCAAACCAGCTTGGGCTTAAGATGTTTTTATTGATTTTTAGAAAGAGGAAGAAAGAGGGAGAGAAAGAAATATGGATGGGCTGCCTCCTGCATGCCCCCTACTGGAGGTCAAGCCTGAAACCCTGGAGATGCACCCTGACCAGGAATCAAAACAGCGATTCTGTGCATGGAATTGTGCTCAACCAAGTGAGCCACACTGACTGGGCTCCTTTTTCATTTTTAATGTATACATTGATACTTCTAGATTTCCCTCTTAGCACAACTTTTCTGCATTCCATAAGTTTTGGAATGTTGTGTTTTCATTTTCGTTCACCCCAAGGTATTTTCTAATCTCCCTTGTGATTTCTTCTTTGACCTACTGATCATTTAAGAGTATGTTAATTTCCACATATTTTCCGTTTTCCTTCTGTTATTAATTTCTAGTTTCATTCCATTATGGTGAGAAAAAAATGCTTTGCATGCACATGTGATTTTAAACTTTTAAAATGCATTAAGATTTGTATTGTTAGGCCCTACCTGGTGTGGCTCAGTGGATAGAGCATCAACCTGTGGACTGTAGGTCCTGGATTTGATTCTAGTCAGGGGCACATGCCTGGGTTGTGGGATCAATCACCAATAGGGGACATGTAGGAGGCAGCTGATCAATGATTCTTTTTTATCATTAATGTTTCTATCTCTCTCTATATCTCCCTTCCTTTCTGAAATAAACAAAAATATATTTTAAAAGATTTGTGCTGTGGCCAAACATAAATTCTATCCTAGAGACTATTCCATCTGCACTTGAGAAGAATGTATATTCTGCTGTTGTTGGGTAGTGTTCTGTGTATGTCATGTCTATTGGGTCTAGTAATGTACAGGATTGTTCAAGGCCTCCATCTTATATAATAAAAGCCTAATATGCTAAGTGTCCAGTTGTCCATTCAACCAATCAAAGTGTAATATGCTAAGGCCACTCAACTGCTCACTATGACTTGCACTAACCACCAGGGGCAGATGCTCCAACTGTTGGGTTAGGATTGAGCAAGACAAGTCAGTCATGCCCTGGAGCCCTCCTGCAGTCCCTCCCCAAACTCCCACGTCTCTCCCTAGTCTCATTTGTGCACCAGTGGGTTCCCTCGGCTTGGCCTGTGCCCTCTTGCAATCCAGGACCCCTCAGGGGATATTGGAGAGCTGGTTTCAGACTGATACCGCAGGCCAGGCCAAGGAACCCTACTGGTGCATAAATTTGTTCACTGAGCCTCTAGCTTATATAATAAAAGCCTAAGCAACCATTACAGCAGAACAATCAGAACAACCGGTCACTATGATGTGCACTGATCGCCAGGAGGCAGATCCTCAATGCAGGAGGAGTGCCGCTCAGCCAGAAGCTGGGTTCACAGCTGGCGAGAGCAGTTGCCATAGCAGGAGTCTCTCCTGACTCCATGATGGCAGGCGCAGTGGGCTCCTTCCTGGCCGCCTTCCTCTGGGCATACTGCTACATCCCCTGAGGGGTCCTGGACTGAGAGAGGAATGTCCAACTGCAGGGATAGGGCCTAGGCTGACAGTCAGATATCCCCTGAGGGATCCCAGACTGTAAGAGGGTACAGGCTGGGCTGAGGGACCTCCCCACCCCAGTACACAAATTTTGTGCACATTTTGTACACTGTGCCTCTAGTTTCATTATGTTTCTGTCTGGTTTTCTATCTGTTATTAAAAATGGATATTGAAGATTCCAACTATTATTTTAACCTGTATTTCTTCCTTCAATTTTTGCTTCTGATGGTAGATAGTAGTAACTTAAGTGACTGGATAGATATTCCATGTTCATGGATTGGCAACAATCAATATTGTGATTGCAGATCTCCCCCAGATTGACCTATAAATTCTAACAAAGCTGCAGCAGCCTTTTTGGCACAAACAGATAACCTGATTCTAAATTTTATGTAGAATATCCAAAACAATTTTGAAAAAGAACAAAGCTGGATGGCTTAAAATTGCCAATTTCAAAATTTACTATAAACCTACAGTAATCAAGACAATGTGGTGTTGGTATAAAGATAGGCATATGAATTACTGGAACAGTATTAAGAGTCTTACATTTATGGTCAATTGATTTTAAGGAACTAGCTGACAATTTGACGAAAAATACATTATTTTCAACCGATGATGCTAGGACAATTTGAAATTCATGTGCAAAAAAAGTTACCTCACACCATATACAAAATTAAATCAAAATTGATCTCATACCTAAATGTAAAACTAAAACTACAAAAGTTCTAGGAGAAAACATAGGATAAAATCTTTATGACTTTGGATTAGGCAGAGTTCTTAAATATGACATCGAAAGCACAATTCACACCCACAAAAAATAATAAATTGGACTTCATCAAAATTACAATGTTTGTGCTTCAAAGGATACTCTTAATAAGTTGCAAAGACAAGGCAGGACTAAGAGAAAATATTCACAAATTATATATCTGATAAAGGACTTGTATCCAAAATATAGCAAGAATCACTAATAAAAAGTTTAACAATCCAATTAAAAACTGAGCGAAACATTTGAAAGTACAGTTCACCAGAGGAATTATATGAATGGCTAAAGAGCACTTGAAAAGATTCTCAAGATCATTAGTCATTAGGGAAATGCAAATTAAAACCACAATATGATAGCATTACATCATATTACCCACTGGGGCTTTAATAAAAATGACAGATGATAATAAGTGTTGGAGAGGAATAAGTGGGGAAATCATATATTGCTAGCAAGAATGCAAAATGAACAGTCACATTGTGAAAGAATCTTGGTAGTATTTTACACAAACTTTCCATATGACCCAGAAATTTCACTACTAGGTTATCTATCCAAGAGAAATTAAAGTATATGTTCACACAAAGACTGTACATAAATGTTCAAAGAAGTACCATTCATAATAGCCAAAAGCTGAAAACATCCCAAATATCCATCAACTGATAAATGAATAAACAAAATGTGATATACCCATACAATTGACTATCTTTCAGCCATAAAACCAATAAAGCACTGACTGATACATGCTACAAAACAAATGAAACTCAAAAACATTATATTAAGTGAAAGAAGCCAATTGCAAAAACTCATCTACACTAATAAAAGAGAAACATGCAAATTAACCATCATTCCACTACACCCACAAGCCACACCCACCAGCCAATCAAGAGCAAATATGCAAATTGACTCAACCAAGTTAGCAGCCGACCATCAAGCTAGAGCAAGCAGGAGGCTTGGGTTGCCTCTGGAAATGGAGGAAGCCAAGCTTCCCACCCTGGCCAGCCCTGGCCTCCACTCAAAGCTGCAAAGTTTCAATTATAGAAGATAAATAAATCCTAGATACTTACTTCCAGTGGCCCTGGCCTTTGTTCAAGGAAAAGCTAAAAAAACAAAAAACAAAAAAACAAAAAGGGAGCTGAAAGCAGTCTGGCTCAGTGGATAGAGTGTTGGCCTGCAAACTGAAAGGTCCCAGGTTCGATTCTGGTCAAGGGCATGTACCTTGGCTTCACATCCCCAGTGGGCGGTGTGCAGGAGGCAGCTGATGGATGTTTCTCTCTCATCAATGTTTCTAACTCTCTATCCCTCTCCCTTTCTCTCTGTAAAAAATCAAAATAAAAATTTTTTTAGAAAAAGGAGGGGCTGGGACCTTGGGTCCCCTGGGGATGATCAGGCCAGGATGGGACGGCAGGAGCCATTGGAGGTAAGCACAGGGGCCAGTTGAGGGTGAGTAGGCTGCCAGTGGGGATCAGTTGGAGGTGATCAGGACAACAGAGGGGGCAGTTTAGAATGAGCAGGCCAGCAGGGGGCAGTTGGGGGTGAGCAGGCCAGCAGGCAGGGTGATTGGGGGCAATCAGGCAGGCAGGCAGGTGAGTAGCTGGAGCCAGCAGTCCTGGATTGTGAGATGGATATCTGACTGCCGGTTTAGGCCCGATCCCTGTAAACCAGCAGTATGACATCCTTTGAGGAGTCCCAGATTGGAGAGGGTGCAGGCCAGGCTGAGGAACACTCCCCCCCCCCCCCAACACCACCACCACCCGTGCACGAATTTCATGCTCCGAGCCACTAATATATTTTGTTTTTAATATAATGTCTAGCTTTATTTATTTATTTTTTTTCACAGAGAGGAAGAGAGAGGGATAGAAAGTCAGAAACATCGATCAGCTGCCTCCTGCACACCCCCTGCTGGGGATGTGCCCGCAGCCGCGGTACATGCCCTTGACCGGAATCAAACCTGGGACCTTTCAGTCTGCAGGCCGACGCTCTATCCACTGAGCCAAACCGGCTTCGGCCGGGCCACTAATATTTTATAATTTTGTTTGCTTCTTGTGACCAGAGAATCCGGTCAGTAATTCCCTGAAACTGGAGGTGAAATTGAGGATTGATTGCAGATACTCATGAGGGAACTTAATGGGGTTTGGAGAATTTCTAAATCTAGATTGTTGGCAATGGTTGCACAGCACTATACATTTATTAAAAATAATTGACTATACACTTATAATGGGTGAAATTTATGGTATATAAATTACAATTCAATAAAATGATAAAAAAAATTTTAATGAATTTCAGAAATAGTTGACCATTGTTGACTGACAGTTTGCTCCAGGCTTTTTCTGGGACTTAGTGACCAGAGATGCATGCAGAAATGGAAAGATAAAGAATTTTTTTTAGAAATAGTAATACTGAGGAAGGTCTAGTCCACCAGAGAACACTTTCAAGAGATCAGCCTTGGGAATGGCCAGAAGTTGGTGAGGAAATTATCCAGTCTGAAAGGCAAGAATTAGAAAGGGAGACTTACTGGATGTAGTTGCAGGGACTGAAATGGTGGGGATTTAAGCAACATTAAAGAACACAGTTCCACCCTCATGCCCAAGGGGGCACCAGAGGAGCAAGTTCCAGTTGTGACGCTAGGCATTCCCAGACCCTGAAGGCAGGGCACTCTCCTGGGTTCATTCAAAAACCAACCCAGGTTCTTGAGAGACCAAGACTCTCGATTTCCTTTTATTTTCTTTCTTGGGCAGAAGAAGGAATTTGTCTGAAGGCGGCTTCCTTCTGAGTCTGAAAATGCGGCAGGAAGAGCCAAGTAAGGCCTTGTGACTCTCCAGGGGAGAAGCAGCAGGTACAGCCAAAAAAAACTGCCCTGAGAGTAGCTTTTTTCAGAATGACACATGCTATTTTCTTCCTCCCCTCTGTGACTCAGATGCACATTTCACACAGACCTTTGCCTGTGTTTTCTTTCCTCTGCCCTGCCTGCTGGCCAGCAGACTGTGTACACAGTGTTTTCCCACCCCTGCTCCCCACTCTGAATCAGCCTGGTAAACACATCAGCTGGGAGAGAGCTATGTTTAGCAGGTAAACTCCTCTACAACAAATACCTTTGCAATGAAAATCTTTAACGAGGAGTCCTCCAGAGCCCAGGGCATGTCTATCCTAATTCAAGCTGTAGTCAATGAAACAAAATTCTAATTCATACCACGTATTTGTACAGTCCGGTGGTGCTTACTTGTAAAAAGATTTGACCTGTCATACTTTCTTTTCCCCAAGGACCCTGAGAAACAAGTAGAGGCAAAAACAGAGCCCCCTCCGTCCTTGGAGAGTATTTTCCCACAGACACTTGTTTTAAACATGCAGTTCCCAGGAAGTCTTTGTAAGGACTTTTCCCAATAGTCTACCTAATCCTGGACAAGAGAAAGAGATAGGCTGTAAATTTGATAAGTAAGGATCTTCTCAGAAGGAAACCATGGGAACTTTCTCAATATTCAACTAGGCCCTGATCCCAAAGCACTGTAGAAAGTGATCAAGGGACCCAGAAATGAATCACGTTAAAGGAAGCAAAAATAGCGCTCAACAGGTGATAGTACTGTTGAAGCTCAAAGCTATACTAATGTGCTGAGAGTTAAGTCTTTAAAAATCCAGTATCTAGGAGATATATGTAATACGTTGAACAATAAAGAATTTTTAAAAATAAAAATTTGGTACCTAGGTCATCTGACAGAATCAGTCACATCGACTGTTCTTGCATACTGCTGAGTGCAAGATGTTCAAGGGGCAGTATTGCTGGGGGAAGCCATTATCTCCCTCTCCTTGCTCCATAAAATAGAAACTTCCACATTAAAATTGTGAAGAGCATTTACCTACCTGTTATTCCCCTCTCAGTTTTCCCCAAGGAAGGAGTGACCCATCTAATGAGGCACTGGGAAAGGAGCTGAGCATGTGCCGCCCCTTCTGCACCTTCTCCTGGGACTAGCCTGCCCACCAGGCAGGTGCATCCAGTGCCAAGCCCCTCACACACATACACTCCTGCTTCCCCAGAAGGTCCACTTTGACCTCACCCCATCAAAGCTGACATTTTTATCTCCATGTGTCTGATTTGTGTGTCTGTTTCTCACAAGGTTCTGAACCCAGAGGGGTAAGAGCTGTGGTTTATTGGACTTTTCAAAGCCCCCAAATCAAGACTTTAAGTAGTCCTGCCACTGAAAAGTTTGAAAACCAGAGGATAACTCAAAGAAATGAATCTAGCAGGAGATGAAAATCACCAAGTGCCCTTGAGCTCCTCAGGAAGGGAGGCACTTCTTCTGGAAGACAATGCAGCTTGAGGGGCTTGCCCACAAGTGATGTAGAGACAGCTTCCCAGGAGCCTGGGGTAGAGAGACCAGCATCACTACCAGACTCCCTCATATCCCAAGTGTGAAGTCAGTCGTGGTGAGAGCTCCAAATTGAGAACCGGAAAGTTTGAATTCAAGTCCCAGCTCACCCAAAGTGCAGCATTTTGAGCCTCCTTTTCCTTATTTGTAAACTAGTGACCTGGTGCACAAAATTCATGCACTCAAGGGGGGGCATCCCCCAGCTTGGTCAAGCCCTGTCACAGTGTGGGAGCCCTGCAATCCATCATCCAAAAAGATAGGCCCCGACTAACCATCTGGGGCTCCTTGATGGATTGCCCCAAAGAGGTATGTGGGAGCCGGAGGAGGCCACGCCCCCACCCCTGTCACCGATGCTGCAAGTTCCCACCCACCTAGGCCTGCTGCACCCGCAGCCTCCAGCTGATCGGTCATTATGTGTGAGGATGTCCAGACCATTTGCATATTACCCTTTATTAGTATAGATGAGCATAAATATCATTTCCACCTCCCCCATAGTGTTACTGTGAGAATCACACAATACCTTGTACATGCATGTTCATGTACATTGGGAAGCATAACAGAAAGATAACATAGTATGAAAAAATGATGAGAAGGTACAAGAAGACACTTTGGGTAAAAGTACTATTATTTGCCACTTGCTCTTTCAGATTCACTCTCCACTCTGATTCGTGTTCTGCAGGCTGCTCTTTCTGAAGTGAAACTAATGGTCTTCCTTGTCTTTTGGCTGCTGGTTGAGTTTAATGGATGGGTAGCAACAGAGGGGATTGGAGGGGCAGCTATTCCTCTGATTGGATTTGATTCCCAGCAAGGAGGATGCTGGGTCTCCTCAGGTTGGTTGCACCTATCTACAGAGGGTACAGCTCCTGTCACACTGCCTTCTTTATACAGTTTCCTCTCACCCAGCAGCACGACCCTTCTGCAGGAGGAAAAATCATTTTCCTTCTACCCTTCTAAGTTCTTCTGGCTGGTCAAATAATCAAATTGAGATGAGGCAAATTAACAGGAGAAAATAACCAAGTTTATTATGTATGTGTTGTGATGTACACCCATCTTACAGAGGACACCTTTAAAAAGTCAAATTATGGAGTCATTTTATTTAAAAAAAAAAAAAAGCTGGCGGCATACGAGTGGCTAATGCTCTTCAAACCTCAAAGCCCCAAATGGCTCAACACGTCTGGCTTATATTGACAGAATATCACAAAAGTATTGATTACATCTTTGGGTCTGGAATGGGGAACCTGCTTTGCAAAAAAAAAAAGGCGTTTTTACAGAAACAAAAGTAGAGCAAGTTAATATTTAAGAATCACTAAATCAACAGAAACATGTTATCTGGGACCACCTGGGCAATTTAGAAAGATTGTGTTATCCAGATTTTGGGATTACTGAGTCAACAGAAATGCACAGTCAGTAGCTGCTTGAGGCAATTTAGGATATTTGTATTCTTCTAATTCCAGGACGACTGAGTCAACTGAAAACTCAGTTATCTGTAGCTACTGAGATAATTTGGAACAATTGATCCACCCTGGTTCCCAGAAGAATGTCCTTCAGTATCTAGTGAGGTCACAATCAATGGGATACTCAACCCATAGTATTCAATCATACATAAGTTCAGAAAATCAAAATAACTTTCTATTGTTTTAGCAAACAAATAAGTACAGAACCCAAACAGCAGTTTCTACCTGAGATTATTGCTACCATGCTTCATATGTGCATATAGGGGTTCCACAAGACTAAGGTGGAAGAGGACAAATTGGGCAGTTGAGGCTTAAATTGCCACCTTGAGCTAAGAAAGGAGAGGGAGGGGTTGTAGTTTGGGACTTCAAGGGCAGGAAGGCAGTTCAGGTGAGTTTGGTAAACAAATGTTTGCTGGGCCATCTTTAACATCTGACACAGAGAGGACTTTGATCAACCTGGCGAGGTCCCTCCCTGTTTATCACACTTAGTCCCTATTAAACTGCATTTTATCTATGGTAACAGTTCCCTGAAACAGGATCTCTAAATTCCTGTAGGCAGGTAAGGGAGAGGGTCAAGGTCCTTTCTGAGTCTTGTTTCCTAAAATTAACCAGCTTGAAACAATCAATATTCAAAAAAGCATATTTTGGGGGTGCAAACTAGGCTTTCCCTCACTATCACCAGGGACTTTGTGAGAAATACAAATGCCCCAGTCCTACCACAAACCCACTGAAGCAGAAGGTCCAGGGTGAGGCCCATATTCTGATGCATGTGAAGTTTGAAACCACTGCTGACACTAACTGCTCCCTTTCCTTTGCTTGCAGTTACTAACTCTGAGATACTGTCCAATCCCTTATTATGTTCCCCCCAAAAACCCTGTTTATTTTTGTAAATAGTCCTTTTGTTATAGTCTCCTCAAATTTCTCATTTTGAGTGCCATTGTTTCCACAAGACCTAAAACGGTCTCTTAGGGGCTTCCTGGAGCACAAAAATAAGACAACTGCTTCATATTCTGCCTGTGGGGAAAAACAGGCCCGCCGTCCAAAGAGCGAAAATATCTGCTAATGGGATATCTCAGTAAGGAGATCTAGTTTCAGATCATCCCCAAATGGTTTAGGCCTGTGGTCGGCAAACTGCGGCTCTTTGGCCCCTTGAGCGTGGCTCTTTCACAAAATACCACGGCCTGGGCAAGTCTATTTTGAAGAAGTGGCGTTAGAAGAAGTTTAAGTTTAAAAAATTTGGCTCTCAAAAAAAAATCCCAATCGTTGTACTGTTGATATTTGGCTCTGTTGATGAATGAGTTTGCCATCCACTGGTTTAGGCAAACTTTTGCAGTGGGTCTCTGTGTTTCAGGAAATGTCTCTGTTTAGTAAACAAAGAAATGATGTAACATCCTTGAGAGACATATGACTAAAATCTGAGGTTTTTGTGTGGGCTTGGGCTGTAATGTTGGTTTTTACCAAAGGCTTTAGTCTGAACAGGGGGAAAATGCTAAAATAAGTTGCTGCTTGCAGAAGGAAGCTGCTGGTGTTTCTGTCCTTTAATTAAGGCCAAAGCTATAGCGAGCTAAATTCATACCATTTGTTTTTCATCCAATATGAAAGTTGTATGGGCCCCATATAGCATTTGAGCAGCTGTACAGAATAAGCAAGTTCAAAACCTGAGTCCGGCTACAGTGCACAAGGCCTAAAACAAAGAGACACTGTATATAGGTGTTTGTTTCCTCAGGAAATAAATATTCAACAGGAGGCAGGGAAGGAGCCTAGAGTAAAACTGGGAAGTCCCACTCCAACAAGTCTTTCCTTTGGAAATGTGAAGGGTAAAAAGTCTAGAGTCGCCCAGCTGGTGTGGCTCAGTGGATTGTGCGTTGACTCATGCTCCCGAAGGCCGCCAGTTTGATTCCTAGTCAGGGCACAGGCCCCGGTTGTGGGCTTGATCCTCAGCATGCTGGAGCTAGCCGCTCAGTGTTTCTATCTATCTATCCCTCTCCCTCTCTCTAAAATCAATACAAACATATTTTTAAAAAAGAAGCCTAGAGTCAGGGTACGAAAGAGGCTTTGGGAAAACTTAACCCAAAGTGCTAAAACTAACCCAGGCTTTTCTTGTCTATGTGGATGGAATCTATTGCTTCCCTTGCAAATGAAAAAACTGGTTTTCCAAATAGCATCTCTTATTTACGCCTTATGATTTATTAACTTAATCCCCTGAAAAAAATGGTGAGGCAGGCTGTTTGCCTTCCATTTTTTTTGTTTAATTCACTTTTTTAAAACAATTTCCCATCTTCCCCACACACCCACCCCAGAGTCATGGTGTCCTCAGGCCTGTGTGTTCATAGCCACCACTTCAGCGACCTTCCCATGTTTTCCCCTCTCTGGACTTTTCAAACACTCAAATTTAAAGGATCAGGGTCCTATTCCTCAGGGCCTGTTGTGGATGTGACTAGCTGATTAACAACTAGTAGTCCTCCTGCCTAAGGCAGCCCAAAAGAGTAGACTGCTCTCAGGACAGAAGGCCTGCCACTTAATAGCTGTGTGATCTTGGGAAAGTTACAAGAAAGGTACAAAGGATCATAAGTTCTTGGGCTTGGAAGTGACTAACGCTTGAATGCATATTCTGACACCGTATGGAGGTGTTATCCACGTTCTATTTAATTTTCTACCGAAAATAACTTCTACAACTTATTGAGAACCTCCTATGAGCCAAGGCCCAGGGTAGGCAGGTTGTAGACATTGTCACGACTCCTGAAAGTAACCCAGCAAGGTAGCTGGATGTGGATCTGAGACTCATAGAGTGACACAGGCCAAGTGGCAGAGCCAGGGCTCATACCCAGGTACAGTTGGCCCCAAAAGTCAGTGCTTATTCAACTTAACTGTGTGATCTCCTGAGAGACCCCATTCTAACCCTTTAGAGGGGGAACTCACTTAGAGATGCAATATGACTCCAGCATCAAAGGCATCTGGGAAATATTGGACTCTGCTTAACCTTCTGTGACTGTTTACCTCTGTGGCCTCAGGCTTGGCTGACTGCCTAGAAATCTGGAATTTTGTCCAAAGATAAACATGCCCCCAGGAAGGAGGTTAATGAACGTACAGAGTGTGGATACCTGCCCGATGATGCTACCTGTTAACTTAGAAATGCACTGTTCTTTTTGGTGTCTACAGGACCCCCCCACCTCCATATGGTTTTACTATTAGCTCCCTATAAAAAAGAGACCCTGTCTTGGGAGGGGTCTGGATAATTCCCTGCTAGCCACCACTGGGAGCAGCTGCTTTGCCCGTGTATGTAAGTTTCTCCTATTAAAGCTCTTATGAATTTGAATAAGACTACATGTCAGTTCTTCTTAATGGATCCTAAATTTAGACTTTTGGGGCCTCCCCCACACACACAACACCCTGCAATTGAAGCATCCTTTATAATGAGCTGTAGCTTGTCTGCCTCTCCCTACCATCTCCAAACTCTACCCCTCTTGATACAGCAAGCAAAGTTGGCTTCCTCTTCCGCATGCCACTCCTTCAGATGTCTGAAGACTACAAACTACTTTGACCATCTTGAAAACATTCAACTTTTCCTCCTAGGAAGGTTTAAAGTCCCTTCACTGTCCTACGGATTCCTCTTCAGTTTCTCTGTGTCTGACTTCCTGTGTCCAACATGATGAGATTTCCATGTCATAATATGTGGAGCCATAGTTGGTTCATTCTGTTTTCTACATACTTAAAAAAAAAATGTGGTGAAATATATGTAACATTAAATTCACCTTCTTAACCACTTTTAAGTGTACAATTCAATGGTATTAAGTATATTCACAATGTTGTATAATCATCACCACCATCCATCTCCAGAACTTCATCTTCTCAAACTGAAACTCTGTAACTCCCCATCTGCCCCCTCCCCCAGCTCCTGGCAACCACCATTCCACTTTCTATGAATTTGACTTACTCTAAGAACCCTAAGTGGAATCTTACAGCATTGTCTTTTTGTGACCAGCTTATTTCACTTAGCACAATGCCCTCAAGGTTTACCCATGTTGTACTGTGTGTCAGAATTTCTTTTCTTCTTAAATAATATTCCATTGTATGGATGTACCACATTTTATTTATTCTGTATGCTTTTTAAAGTGTGTTTCTTTATATGGAACCCAGTGTCCCCCATGGGTCTCCTCTGCTCCACCACTGCCTGCCACTCTCTTTTCACTTGCTTCTGAATCTGACTCCCTCTAGATAGAGTGTCCCTGTGCCTTCTCCATCTCTGCTTCCCCAACACCTGGCTCTGGGTAGAAATTCAGTGAATAATATCTCTTAAAGAAATGAGTGAAAGTATAAAGCCCCAGAAGGTTCCTCCTCTTTACCTCTCTGAGCCTCCACTTCCTTATTCTTTTTCTTTTTTAAAAAACATTTTTATTGATATCAGAGAGGAATGGAAAGGGAGACAGAAACATCAATGATGAGAGACAGTCACCGATTGGCTGCCTCCTGCACATCCCCCCACTGGGGATTGGCCCCCAACCCAGGTTTGTGCCCCAGACTGAAATCAAACTGTGACCGCAGGGTGGGGCTCCCTTGGAACCAAACCAGCTAGGGCCTCTTCCTCATTCTTGAAATCAGTTTCTCAAGCCTACTTACCTTAGCATCTCTAATTTTATGACATACTTGCATTTAACAAGGCTCTTCAGTGACGTAATCCTAGAGTTTGACTAACAAAAACAATAGCAGTAATTTTAAAAATTACATTTATATGTTTCAGTTTACGTAATTCCAGCTTATCACCTAGATGGTAATGTGGGAATTTAAGGCTCTCTGAGTGATGCTTTTGGACAAAGAGACAGACTTGCAAAGTGGGTCATTAAGGTAATCTCTGTTAGGGAGAGGTTTGCAAACCTAATTTCTCTCCTTCCACATCTGAATTGACCCAACCGCCTCTGGTTACAGGGAAGCTGCAATTCCTAACCCAGCCACTAGATGGCCACTTAGGTGCACTCAGAGAACAGATGAGGAAAACAACTCCAGCCCGGAGCCAGATGGTTCCCAAAAGTCAATAAACTACGTTGGGCTTTTTCTGGAGCCTTTCCAGATACAAAATGGCTAGGAAGCCCTGAATATTCTGAAATACACTATGATGAGCATTCTACTTAAAATGCTCCTCCCTCTGTTCCTGGATAAGTTAAAATATGACCAGAATATTTTATCCTCTGTTTTGTGACTTCTAGACCTTATGCTCTCCTCTCTTCCTTCTCCCTCACTCATTAGAATGTATGAGAAAGGCACAAAGCCAAATTCTGACGGGCCCACGATTGAAACACACTGAATTTTAAAATGTCCCAAGGGATGGTAAGTTCACAAGCAGATCAGTAGCTCTCCAGCTGGAATTTTTAAAGGAGACTGAGCCTACCGTCTTATGAATGAAAGAGAATACTCTCACTTATTTTAAGAACATTTAGAAACTTCTGTGTGAGATCAGATGGAAGTCTATACAAATAAATATTCTCTCCTTGACAATTACTATTAATAAAGTGGTATGTATGCCTTCAGACATTTTCCCCCTAAATATCTACTAGCATATGTTTCTACTTTGTAAAAACTAGCACTTGCAAATAATCTTTAAAACATTATTATAAAAAGGATTATTGATTAAATCATGATACCTAACTATTAACCTCATGCAACATTCGCTTCTCTTTCTTTGATCATTTATGCATTTTGGGAAAGTTGTGTTCAATAATTTATTTGGTTTTGTTTAAAAATAATTAGTATAAATTTATTTTGGCCTCCTCTTTGTTATTGGCATTTCTGCAAAGACGTTCTTTGCCAATTCCTACCAACTTTCTTATATATATATAATTGATTTCAGAGAGGAAGGGAGAGAGAGATAGAAATATCAATGATGAGGGAGAATCATTGATCAGCTGCCTCTTGCATCCCCCTATTGGGGATCGAGCCCACAACCCAGGCATGTGCCCTTGGTTGGAATCGAACCCGGAACTCTTCAATCCACAGGCCAATTCTCTAGCCACAGAGCCAAAGCAGCTAGTGTCCTACCAACTTTCTCTTATCCTTTCAAATTGCACATTTGCTGGACCTCAGTTATATTTTTTAAGTTGATTTAGAGCTTTTGAAACATATGTTGCTCTACTTTATCATTGTTGCTTACAAGCACTACAGACTTTAGGGGTTATAGCACACTTTACTGTCCTTCATTCTATTATCTTCATGGAAGTCCTATGGCCCTCTTGTTGTACTCATTCTTCAACATTTAGAATGTCCCAATGGGTTAAAAGCAGACAGAAAAACAGAGCCTAAGTAAATAAATGAGTAGCTATTTGGAGACCACAGAGAACAACTTCAACCTACACATCGGTGTTTTATAAGTATAAACCAAAATAGTGAATGCGCAAGCTCCTTGAAAAAAAAAAAACAAAGATATGCCACGCAAATGTAATAATTGGTTCGCCTTCAAGTGGAAACCAAGAACTGCTGAAGTAATAGCTTCTTAGGATTTACAAATGTCTGGAGTCAAATACCTGAGGAAGAATTTGGAGACACATCTAGCATAGTGTTGTTGTTTTTTTTAATATATTTTTTATTGATTTCAGAGAGGAAGGGAGAGGGAGATAGAAACATCAATGATGAGAGAAAACCATTGATTAGCTGCCTCCTACATTCCCCCTACTGGGGACCAAGCCACCACCCAGGTATGTGCCCCTGACCAGAATCGAACCAGGGACCCTTCAGTCCACAGACCAACACTCTATCCACTGAACCAAACCAGCCAGGGCTTAACTAGCATAGTTTCTTAAACTAGTTGACTACCACTGTGACTTCACACATCTTAGTAACAAAACAATGGGATAAGCACCCCCACCCCCCACCCCCAGTAACCTAGAGATTCCAACAAATATCCGGGGACATAAATCAGCATGAAGTCTTAAAAGTGGCTGATCTGACAAGATGGAGCCAGTGTACTGTGGCTTTTCTTATTAGCTTGGCTATAAAGTTGGCTATTAACTTAGCACTTAATTGGATCCTCCTACAGTGGAATCACAAGAGCATTCAGTCCTGCAGGCTAGAGAACATGCTGTACCTGTTGAATAGTGTTTAAGGTGCTTTAAAAGTCTGGTTATAATTGAGTAATGACTAAACACCGTTTTATTATATGGGACTTTTAGAGGTGGTGGGCGCGGTGTGCACCCACCCACGCAGAACTGAGTCTGGAGCGCTGCGTCTGAACCCTAGCTCCACCAGTCACAAACTGCAAGCCTTTGGTCGTGTATTTTTACCCCTGTGAGCCTCAGCCTCTTCATCTGTTTAACGAGTCTCCTCCTCACTTCGAAGAATTAAAGGCTTAAGTTAAACCATGCACAGGGAAGAGCTTTGGAGACTTAGGTACTGTACACACATTAGTTACAATTACCGAGAGTAACCATCACATTTTCCAATGAGGAAACCAAGACGCTAAATGACTTGGCTAAGGACCTGTGGGGGCAGAGTTAGATAAGATTTCTAAGGCCCCTTTTCTTGGCAGGATATCAATCAGTCCTATCTTTTGACATTTGATAAACTAAGGTCTCCATCTATGATTCACTTACATACAATTTATTATCCAGCTGTAAAAGGACATTAAAATTTAACTTTAAGTTTATTAGAAACCAGATTTACTTGCCATATATGTATATATGCATTACTGAACTTCCAGCTAGAACTATAGCTAGGTTAGTCCCTAAAGGAAAAAGATGTTTGTTTATATTTTGCTTGTCAGTGTTGGCTAAAACTTCTATTTTTGTAAGAGTCACATGAGATAGTCTAAACCCTAAATCTAATTATAAGGAAAAATCTACAAAACAAATTCAAACCTTGTATGAAAGCCAAAACTTTCATTATATTTTCAGTCCTCAAAAGTAACTTTTTTCACCTTCATCTTAACATATGTTTTGAACTTGTAATTTTACCATTAACATAAAAAGGACCAGTCATGGCCTTATAGATATCTTATCCTAATATAATTTTTATCTCAATATATTCAGGTATCAATAATGTGTCAATGAAAATAGCATTATTTCTATCTAAAGTCATGCTTTTGTTTTAAATAAGGCTATTCTGAGTTTTTCCTTATACTTAAAAATTTATGATGGATTTGGATTAAATAATAACTAGAATTTGCTTGTACCTCTAAGCTCCAATGATGTAGAATTCATCAGTACTTATTTTTCTACCTATAGTCACATGGAGATTTAGGGCTAGTTTCTTTTCTACAGAAAAATTATACAGGGGCATATTCAAACTTGAGGCCTTATTAAGGAACTAGAGGCTTGGTGCATGAAATTTGTGTGTGTGTGTGGGGGGGGGTGTCCCTCAGCCCAGCCTGCACCCTCTCCAATCTGGGACCCCTCAAGGGATGTCTGACTGTCCAATGGGATTAAGCCTAAATGGGCAGTCAGACATCCCTCTCACAATCCAGCACTGCTGGCTGCCAACCACTCTCCTGCCTGCCTGCCTGATTGCTCCTAACTGCTTCTGCCTGCCAACCTGATTACCCCCTAACCACTCCCCTGCCAGCCTGATCGACACCTAACTGCTCCCCTGCAGGCCCAACTGCCCCTAACTGCTTCCCCCCCGTCAGCCTGTTCACCACTAACTGCCCTCTCCTGCTGGCCTAGTGCCCCCAACTACCATCCCCTGCCAACCATCTTGTGGCCACACGGGGGCAGCCATCTTTGACCACATGGGGGTGGCCATCTTATGTGTTAAAGTGATGATCAATTTGCATATTACCTCTTTATTTTATATAGGATATCTCTCAAAGTCTTTGAGTTTATAGTAGTTTAATCTGACAGCATTCCACAATGAAGAATGCATTGAATAAGTATACCTAAAGATTTGGGCTCATGTCCTGGCAGATCTTGAGCAAGACATTAAGCCTCTAAATCTCAGTTTTCTAATCTTTGAAATGGAGTTTTTTCAACAGGATGCCCAGACATTATAAGATTTTAAGAGGTGAGGAAACGCTATTGTTTCAGTCCAGGAAGAGACAAAAATTTGACTACTCATCGATGTTACCATTTGTTCTGGTGAAATGAACCCGTTATAAAAAGTGAAACTCTTAGTTCCCTGGGTAGTGGAGAGCACTTTGAGGAAACGTAAATGCAGATGTTCTCAGCAGAGAACTGGACGAGGTGTCCTCGTTGGTAACCTAGTTGTTGACTTCTGAGATTGTGCTTCACCTCTGCCTGCTTTGTCTCTTCTGAGGTGGAGGTAATGTTTCTTGTCTTTCCATATGAATCTGAACAGATTAGGGCAGCCTCTTGCTTGTACAAAAAAAAAAAAAAAGTGTAGTCTTGCCAGAGAAACTACTATCTAGAAATCTGAAACGGAGGCCCTAGAGACTACAAGGGTGTTCACATCTAGAAAGTAAGGACAATGAAACTCACCTTGGAATGTGGTTATGGGAATTAAGTAAGCTAATGTACGTAAGGCTCTGGCACATAACCGATACTCAATATGTGGTAGATATTATGAATACAGCCAATATTGTTTTCCTAGTCCTACCCTGGTCTCTCTCTCTGGCAGACAGCAGAAGCGGCAGAAAGCAGGGCAGCTCTCAGCTGTCCGTGGGCAGCCCCGTGCAGGTGCTGTCCTTCAGTCCCCCACCCCACCCCACCCCCCGCCCGGGGCATGCACCTGCAAACCTTGGGCAGGGCTCTGGGAGGCATCAGGACATAGTTAACAGCAAGGATGAGAACCAGAAGCGGTCTGTACACTCTGCATTCTCTCAGGGCTGGCTCAGGGAGGCATGTCACCCGGAGTTCAGCAGAAATGTCAGCAGGGGACATTCCCTCGGTCCCCAGTTTAAACAGGGTTGCATCACTTATTGAAGCTTCAAACAGAAGAGCTGCAGCAACAGGAGGCAAAGGTCCACTGCTACCAGGGAGCATGCCCAGGGCAGTGCTATCTTGATTCGTACTGTCTGATTGTCTTAACCTCAGTAAATATCTGCCGTTTAAGCAGATGACAACTAGAGCAGGAGCAGGAACACAATGCCGGGCCTTGTCTTGCAAGGGCTTACCAGATGTGAGTCAGGGAGGAATTGGGGTAATGGGAGCACATGGACGTTTCCTTTGGTTATTCATATAAGGAAATAGTAATCAAGGTGACCCTCAAGGTACAAAGGGTCAACGGGTTGAACTAGCCATCCAGAGGAGTGGGCCATGCAATGGAATAGTCAGTCAGTCAGGTAGCTTGGGGTACTCATGACTAAAAATTTAAATGGAGTCCAATGGCATGGTTGTATTTTTTCAGCCAACATTTTTACAGGTGAAATAGTCAGAGGTTGTTTGTTTTGTTTTGCTTTGTTTTTTTGTTTTGTTTTGTTGTTTGTTTGTTGTTGTTAATCCCCTTTCCCCATCCCCAGAATATTTTTTTCCCATAGAGAGAGTGGAAGGGAGAGAGAGGGAGAGAAACATCGATATGAGAGAGACACATCAATTAGTTGCCTCTGGCATACTAATGCTGGGGTGAAGCCTGCCACCAAAGTATGTACCCTTAATCAAAATCAAAACCAGGACCCTTCAGTCCACAGGCTGACATTCTAACCACTGAGCAAACTGGCTAGGGCTAGACAGAGCTTGTTTTAATAGAATTAGTACTTTGGCAAGCAAGTACTATAGAAGGAAAGAGGGCCAACAAAATGGGGTGTATTCAAGGACCATGAATCGAAGTTGCCTAAGGAGGAAAGTAAACGTATAACGTTGGGGTGCAGGGGCACGGTGGAAATTCTTGAAGCAAATATCGGCATTGCAATTTTTTTAGGTTTTTAAGAGTGGGTCACTTCCTTGCTGTTTTCTCACTTTATCTTCATTTCCACTTTTTCCCTTCATTTTCCCCACAATTTAAATAGTAAGTTTACGAGGTGTTGCTACTTGCTTTGCTGAGGGAAAAAAAAAATCCTTTCAGGGCAGATTCTTGTACTTCTGGCAAAGAAGGAGTTAAATGGTGCTATTTGGAAGTCCTTTAACATTATCCAGATTTGGCTGAGAGATAGGATTATGCTGATGTCCTTTATTTTTCTCCTTAATTTACAAAGCGCTCTCTTATCTCAGACATTTTGGTGCTTTGTTGGAATTTTCAATTCCGAAGTGCAGCCTATTATGGAGTAGTTTTCAGGAGAGCTGCAATCTGACCTTTTAATTGGGGCAGGATTCCAGCAAAATAGAGGCCTCGGGGCCAGAGCTTCTGCTCAGGCTCCTGACAGGAACGCGCTCCCATCAGGTTGGCTGCGGAGGCCACTGTGTCAGTTTGTCTTCACCGGCCTGAAAACTCTTAAAATGATGGCTTTACAAGTGCAGTGACAGGGCAGCCTGTTTACATTCAGCGAGCTCCTGGCTCAGAACGTTTGCCCTGGTGGATCGATCTGAGGTGCTGTAAAGGAGAACAAGCAGTTCACGTCAGCACAGAAAGGAGGGAGACTAGGATCTGCAAGATGTTTGAAATCACAAAAATGACCCACTAATACATCCACCATTCCTGACTTGCTGAAGGGGACCTTGAGTGGTCTCCACGTCCATCTTTCTGCCTCCACGCAGGACTATAGCAAAGCAGTTCTAGACAGAGAGCTTCCTGCCCACTGGGAAATTAGGTCTAGTACTCTGTCAATGTCTCAGGAATTTTTAAAATTTAAGCACACTTATATTTATCTTTAAACACATTTACTCTTTCACACTTTTATTTATTCTTTTGACTATTAAGGGATGTTCCCAATTTGGGTAACAATTTACTGCTTGATACTATAACACACATGACTAATTTTTAAATTATCTGATTACCACAAGAAAAATGAATTACAATAATATAGTTTTGACTTTCTGGCTTTTTAAATTTGTGAAAAGCGTAGCCTGGATGACTTGATTCTCGCTGAATTCAGCCTCCTCACTTCTCCTGGCGCTGTGGAATGGCCAACGGAGGGACAGAGCTGTGGTCCCCGTTCTGCTGTGACAAGCTGCATCTCCACGGTTCTCATTCTTAATGTAAAGCCCCGGTTTCCTCATCTACAAAATGTGAAGAAACATATGGATGCTCCAAATAATCCAGGTAACAAATGTGAAAAGCATTTTCTAAATGATAAATATTATAAAAGTGTGTCTATTCTTAGGGCTAACTCTCAAGTACCGCCATGTTAGCTTGTTTGGCATCCACACTTTTGCTCTTTTCTTTCTTTGCTTAACTTACCCTCTCTGTTCCTTGGTGCCCAACTGTCCTCCATGAAATATTACTGCAACAGAAATTTCAGATCCTACACAAAAGCTACAACTACAGTTGAATCTTGAACAATTGAGGTTTGAACTGTGTGATCCATTTATTTATTTATTTATTTTAATATATTTTATTGAGAGGAAAGGAGAGGGATAGAAAGCTAGAAACATCAATGAGAGAGAAACATTGATCAGCCGCCTCCTGCACACGACCTACTGGGGATGTGGCCACAACCAAGGTATATGCCCTTGACCGGAATTGAACCTGGGACCTTTCAGTCCGCGGGCCGACACTCTATCCACTAAGCCAAACCGGTTTCAGCTCTGTGGTCTATTTATATGTGAATTTTTTTCACTAAATATCTGTATGGTCCTAGCTGGTTTGGTTCAGCGGATAGAGCATCGGCCTGTGGACTGAAGGGTCCTGGGTTCAATTCCCGGCAAGGGCACTTGCTAGGGTTGTGGGCTCCATCCCCAGTGTGGGGCATGTGTTAGGCAAACAATCAGTGATTCTCTCTGATTATTGATGTTTCTATATCTCTCTCCCTCTCCTTTCCTCTCTGAAATCAATAAAAACATATTTAAACAAATAAAAAAACCAGTTTTTTAAAAAAATTAAATACATAAATATCTGTATGGTTGTGAGTTCATGGATGCAGAGGGATGACTGTATACATTGGTCTATGCCATTTCATGTAGGGGACTTGAGCACCCGCTGGTTTTATTATCTGTGGTAGTCTTGGAACCAATCTTAAGATTAGGGGGAATCAAAAGTTAAATACATATTTTCAACTGCATGGGGGTTGGTGCCCCTAACCTCTACATTGTTCAAGGGCCAAAGAAGAAATTATACAGGCACTTCTTCCTGCTAAATAGGGTGTACTATAAGGCTGGGCAAGGAGGACAGAGATAAAAAAAGGCAGGTTGGAGATGCCAGGGACAAGAGAGCAGGAGATGGGAGAAGAAAGAGCACAGGGAGACCAAAGAATCCACTAAAGAGGGGGGAGTCCAAGACTTGCATCACCCCCAAGCCTCTGAACCTGGTTAGGAAAAGGGAGGGCGTAGACAGTATGATTCCAACAAACCATGAAAGTATATAAGAAGAAGTTTGTACACAAAACAGCAAAGGAAGTACAAGAGAAGAAAATCCTTTCCAGAGAGGGGAGTATCAGGTGGCTGCTGCAGGTGAGCACTGTCATAAAGGGAAGTTACAGTGTAAACTGCTGAGAATAGTTTAATGAGAGTACGTGACTCCTACAGCCAGTTACTAAAAGGAAAGTATAAATCACTTGTGATATTTGTATTGGAGATAAAATTCTATTATGGCCAATAAAATACAGAAGAGAGAATTACTTAATGTGTAGTTGGGATTCATGCTTTTACACTCTATTCATGTTTTAGAGAGAATGTAGGAGATAAGCTTGGAGCAATACCCATTCCCCTCTGCATGCTTCCCACCCTCAAGGAATCAAGTGGTACTCTGCAATAATTTGGAACAGGAAGACAGGTGTGACGGACAGCAGGTGTGGGAATTGGAAGAACGAAGGAATTGGAGGAGGAATCACCACTAAGGAATGAGCTGAGATACCCAGTGGCCTAGATGGAGCAGCACTTCTATTAGGTTCTAGATGCTTTCTAGTGGAATTTCTTGAGAAAGGAAACTGTTAATGCCCAAGTCTACCTTCTAATTAAAGAGATCTAACAAACCCATTTGCAGACTGGGTCCCATTATCACCCAATCCTCAATCTCTCCTGACCTATATATAATCTGTCTTTCTCTCAGCCTGGATAAAGACAGTAGCAGACCATTTATAGAAACCAACATTAGGGGTAGCAACCAGGATAGTGAGCTAAGGTTGAGAGAATTATATTTTGCATCTTCAAACTCTGCAAGGAACAAAACCACAGAAGTAAAATATTTGTTTCACGTTCCAAAAGTATCCCATGACTCATGTAATTCCTTTTCCTTGACTGGTCCTTGTCTTTCTGATCACTTCCATCTCATCTCAGGCAAACCTAACCTTTGTTACCCTTCTGTAGCACAGGATGGGTTTCCCATATGGTGGTGTTTTGAGATTCACCAAGTTAATTTCATTCCTGCTTTGGCTGTTCTGAAATCAGCCACTTTATGCAAAATTGAATGTAGATGCTGTATTTATTGATATTTTGTTTATTTATTAAATTCTTTTTTAAAATCTTTATTGTTCAGTTTATTGATTACATTGTTCCTCCTTTTTTATCCCCCTATAGGTACCCTCCACCCGGTACCCATCCCACCCTCTGCCCTCACCTCCCCCCACCACTGTCCTCTCCCATTGTTGCATGATTTTTATCCAGTCTCTTGCTGCACTTCCCACACCCCTTTTCTCCCCAAGAATTGTCAGTCCATTCCCTCTCTATGTCCATGATTCTCTTATATTCACCATTTTATCCTGTTCATCAGATTATTAACTCACTTGATTTTTAGATTCATTTGTTGATAGATGTGTATTTGTTGTTCCTAATTTATATTTTTATCTTTTTCTTCTTCCTCTTCTTAAAGAATACCTTTCAGCTAACAAGGAAGGAATCTTCTAGGGTGCCTCTTGTTTCTCCGTATTTTCAAAAAGACTGTCATTTTTCACATCTCAGTTTGATGACTGTGCCTCTGAGAATGTTTGGGACAAGATGATTTTTCTATTTGCAATTTCCTTTAGTTTATTCTCATGCAAGGTTCCTATGACCTTGTTAGTATGGGTGCAGTGATGAGTGGTGACATTGGTAGAAAGTCAAAGCCATACTTGCACTGGCCAAATAGAATTCTACTGTCTGTTGAAAAGCAACGAGGGGAAAGTCATTCATTTGTATTGCAAGATGCAAATATGGACCACAGTCTGAGTGATTTTCACTGGTATGGCAGGTTGGATGATGGCCCTCCAAAATGATTATCTAAGTTCTAACCCTTGGTGCCTATGAATGTGATCTTATTTAGAAAAGAGGTCTTTGCAGACATATTTAGGATTCTCATGGTAATATCATCCTAGATTTAGGGTGGCCTGAATCTAATGGCAATGTCCTTAAAAGAGAAAAAGAAGGAGATTTTAGATACAAGAAAGACACAGAGAAAAGCCATATGAAGATGAAAGCAGAGACTGGAGTTTCACAGCTTCAAGCCAAGGAATGCCAAGGATTGCTACCTACCACCAGAAGACAGGAATGAGGCATGGCATGGATTCTCTCTCAGAACCTCCAGGAAGAACCAACCCTGCCAACACCTTGATTTTGAACTTCTGTCCCTGAGAACTGTGAGAGAATAAATTTCTGTTGTTTTTAGTCACCCAGTCTGTGGCAATTTGTTACGGCAGGCCTAAAAAACGAATACAATAGGAATGAGGCATATTCTCACAGAAATACCCTGATGAATGATAACAAATGACTCTCAGATTCTAAGATGGCCTCCATTTGGTCATTTATTCACTCCTTTTCGGAGTGAATAAGTTATTCATTCATCAAATATTCATTCATTCATTCATCAAATATCTACTATGTACCTGGCTTTCAATGATTGGGACTTTTTAGATTCTTTGATACATTCTTATCCATGTTAAGTTTGTTTACTCCTAACTCTGTAAGTGGAGGAAAGTTTACGTAGCTATTTTGTACTTCTAAAGCGATGTTATCTTCTGGATTCTTCATAAATGACCTGCCTAACGGCTAACCAAGGGCAATGACAAGATGTAAAATACGATTTTTCCATCTTTTGAGAATTTCATCTAAGGCCACAGAGTTTAAGACAAAGGGTGGTAAAGACTTCCACATTAATAGGAAATGTGCTCAATACATCTTTGCAGGATATACAAAAAGATAAAACCCTTATCTATCTACATGTAATCAAAATATGAGAAAAGAGGTTAGAAAAGGAGTCCCTAAAAGGAATTCACAGAAGCAAAGGCTGTTGAGACTTTTTCTTCTCGGGAAAACTTACAACTGAGCTAAGTGTACACTGCACAACTACAGGGGGCACCATTCACTCCACATTCATTGGACATTTAGAGAGTTATCACAATTTTCCAGCAGGTGGCAGTAAAGTATCTTGAGGAGTAAGGTTATTTTTCTAATCTACACAAGGTCATTGGGCTAAAGGTGCTGCTCCTTTTCCTTCTCCCCCAAGGATTGCTACCTACCCTCCCCCACGCCAGGTACTAGAGTTCAGAGAGAATCTTCATAGATATTGAGATTATCTGCAACAGAAGAGATAGCTGAATGAATGCTGGTTGAGTTATAGGAACTATAGGCCTGCCCCAGGGATACTCACCGTCAGAGAAAAGCCCGGGAATCCTGGGAGAGCCTGATAAGTGTAACAGGAGTTTTAGCCCTGATGCCTTCTCTTTATCCGGAGAAGCTTGAAGGCAGGAGACTTGCTACAGCTACCATGACAGCAAGACAAGGCCAGAATGGTCACCCTGCGCTTCCACGACTAGGCATGGCAAGAGTACATGAATTCCTTGACCAAACTGAGCCCCATGTAAGCTGTGTGAAAGAACCTTGTCTGAGGGAACTGACCACTGAGTGGCCAAAAAAAGGGAGTGTGTGAATAGAAGACAGAAATGGTGAGGGGAGATCACCAAAAGTCAGCAAGAGAATAGATTACCTTTGACACAGAAAGGTGTGGGGAGACCCCACAGGTTTGCCACAGAACACATAAACATGCCCCACAAAGGAGAGACATTTGGTCACCTGCTATAATAGAAGGCATCTCACAGCAAAGAGAAGACGGTAAATAGCACCAGTCTCTGCCTATTTTACACACACACACACACACACACACACACACACACATACACACACACACCCCACCTTGAGGAGCCAGAACTGCAAAAGAACAGAAGGAGCAAAAAAATGTAAAAAATAAGCCATGTTCCACCTCCCCATCTTCAGTGTGGGTTCTCAAGGCACCACGTAAGCCAAGCATGTCAAACTCAAAGGCTAACATGGACCAAATAAACAAGGTTTAAATTTATGTGGGTCACAAAAAAAAACAAAAACTTCAATTTTCATAGGTTTATTTCATAGGTTTATTTCGATAGAGACATGTTGAATACAAAGGGCTGGAATAAAAGAGTAATCATTAACATAAAAAATACAGAACATTTTAATAAGAATTAATATTTTTTCTTGAACATTAACTTACCAGACACTGAATAACTGCACAAATTAATAAGCGTAACACAAATAAACCTATTTTTCTTGTTCTCCAAAAGTGAAATATTTCCTGCTGTGCACAGCAAAAATATCAATCCAAGACTAAGGACGTGGCAATCAGTTGCTAAAATATTTGCTACCGGTATTAGTGGAGAAAAATGATGTGCCTACGTGTAAGGTGTGTAAGGGAAACGAATGCAACATGATTATGGTAATCAGTCACTAATGAGCACTGTAGTTTGTTATTAATGATTATGTGTAACAGGATATTATAAAAATTAAGTCATGACACTTTAGTTAAAATGTTTTTTTGCATGCCGTTATCTGGGCAGGGCTGCAAAAATATTCGTTGTGAGCTGCATGTGTGCCATGAGTTTAACATGCTTGAAGTAAGCCCAAGGAATTAGTTCTCATCATATACCCTTTAGTTCGTCTAAAGAGAGTCTAGATTTTTAGAGGCTTACCTCAGGGATATTGATTACAACTAACAATAAAGTTAGTTGTAATCTTTTTGCTGGTGGAGGGTCTTGCTTTCAGTTTGTAAAAAATGCGGCATCTATGAAGCACAATAAAGCAAAGCTCAATAATACAAGGTATGCCTGTATTTGGCGTTTCCTCTCTCCCATGCAATTCATGTGCATTAGGGGAAGCTAAACATACGCCTAACAACAACCCACTCTTCAAACCCCTGACATTAGTTTGTAAGCTCTAAAAACTATAAAACATTGTTATAAGAAAATTTAAAAGAGCTAAATAAATGGAAAGGCTTCTTGTGTTCATGGATCAGATGACTTACTATTATTAAGAGTAATCAATTCTCAAACTAATCTACAGATTCAACACAATCCCTATCAAAATCCAGTGTGGCTTTTTTTTTGCAGAAATTGACAAGCTAAGCCTTAAGTTAAAATGTAAGTTATCCAGAATCACCAAAACAATCTTAAAGAAGAACAAAGTGGGAGGACTCACACCCTGATTTCAAAACTAGTATTACTACAGTTACAGTAATCGAGATACTGCAGTAGTATTAGACATATAGATCAATGAACAGGACTGAAAGTTCAGAGACAAACCCCATGTTTACAGTCAGTTGATTTTCTACAGGATGCCAAGACAGTTTCAATGGGGAAAGCATAGCCTCTTCAACAAAAGGTGTGGTGACAACTGGATATCCACTTGCAAATAATTAAATTGGACCCCTTCTTCACACCATAAACAAAAATTGACTGAAGATGGATCATAGACATAATATAAGAGCTAAAATTATAAAACTCTTAGAAGAAAACCTAGGGGTAAATCTTCATGACCTCAGATTTGGCAATGGTTTCTTAGATATAACATCAAAGTAGATGTGTAAAAAAAAAAAAAAGATAAATTAGACTTCACAGGATTAAAAACCTTTGTGCCTCAAAGAATATCATCAAGAAAGTGAAAAGACAACCCACAAAATAGGAGAAAACATTTTCGGGGAATGATAAAAATGCTCTAAAACTGACCATGGTGATGGTTGCATAATCTCTGTGAATCCCCAAAGATTGCAGTTTATTTAGATTGGGGCATCAGGATTTAAAAAAAAAAAAAAAAACTCAGGTGACCCAAATGTGCAGCAAAGCTAGAGAACCACCAGTCTGAGCTAATCATGGTTAGTTTCCTAGGGATTAGTTTAGGCATGGGCATATGTGCACCACTGGTCAACAAGATGTAAGAAGTTTTTCTGGGATTTCTAGGACAGCTTTCTAGCAAGAGTTATAGGAAAGGAAACCTCTTCTTTTTAACATTGTGTCTGGAATTGCAGTAGCTGTCTTACAGCCATGAAAAGAATTAGTCCAAGGGAAAAGCTGACACACTAAGGATTCCAGAGAAGAAATAGGTCAAAGAACTTGGAACCTCAATGACTCAGGTGAGCTGCTGAGTGAAGCAACCCTTGAGTCACCTGAATTCTGGACTTCTTATAATGTGAGATAAATTTTCTTATTTTTCAAATCTTTTAGAGCTGGGTTTTTTATATATGCAGACCAAAGTATCCTCACATACTGAGATCCATTTAAGGAGCAAGTGAAGAAGACCAGCTTACAAAAGAGAATGAGAAGAAATGGGCAGAAAATAAGAGAAAAAAATTAGAGGATATCTATATATATAAAAGCCTAAGTGACTGTTATAACCTGTCCACCGAACAAGGTCACTATGACAAGCACTGACCACCAGGAGGCAGACACTCAATGCAGGAGCTGCATCCTGGTGGTCAGGGCACTCCCACAGCCAGCCTCTCTCTGCCGGCCAACCTCCCATGGTTCCTCTCTTGGCTGGCTGAACCCCATTAGCCCAAATGTCAACCAGGCTGAGGGACCCCACCCATGCATGAAACCAGGCCTCTAGCAGTATCATAAAAGGCCAAAAACAAAGAACAGTTTAAGAAGAAAGAAATAGTCATCAGTGAAAAATGTTTCACAGCAGTTAAGATAAGGCTGAGAGTGCTGTGAAATACAATTCATTTTGGCTTCTATCCAGCTGCAACAGTACTCTGGCATAGATGACCTCTGCACACAGACCTACATTATCCTATCAGCATCTTTGGAAAAGAGTCTGGCAGTTCCTTACCAGTGTCTCTTTCAGTTAAAAAAAAATTAGAATTTAATAAAATTTAAAATTTACTTCTCAGCCTCCCCCCACCCCCCCATCGTTTACAAATATCTATTTAGTCAATAAAACAGTTAGTCTCTCAGGATCAATAATGGAAAGAAATGACACACAAATTACAGGTCTTTTGTGACCAGTAGAACAAATTCTAACCTATTGATTTTGTTCTCAAATGTGGATTTCCCAGAAAAACATAGCCACTGAGGGTACTAAAGGGCTGTATGGAATATGGCATAAGTCTAGATGGGATTTTCGGTACCATAACAAGAACCACCCTTCGTTTCTTCCCAGTGATGGAAACCGTGAGGGTATATCTTTCTGTTCAAACATATTACAGTAGCAATTTCCTTGATGTTTTTTAATATTCTTGTCTATCTGCAGGTTCCCCCATTAAGTAGTTAAGTTCGAGTAGAAGGACCACCTATTTGGTACCATATGTACTTCCATCTACTGAACCAGCATAGCACGTGATAGACAATGGATAAATCTCACCAAAACTGAGGATGGTATCTATGACTAAAAAGAGGATTTTGGGGAAGAAGTATTAAAAAAATCATATTGAAAAAGGTACAACTGTCATGGGATGCAATGCACATAGTTAATACTTTATGACATGTTTGAAAGTTGCTAAGAGAGTAGATCTTAAAAGACCTCATCACAAGAAAAAACTTTTTTGTTACTATGTTAACTAGACTTATTGTGGTGATCGTTTCATAATCATTTCATTATGTTGCACACCTGAAATTAATATATGTTTATGTGAATTATACCTTAATAATTTTTTTTAAATAAAAAAAAATTTACTTCTCAGATTTCAATTGCTCAACAGTCACAGTACTGGGCTGATATAAAACATTTCTGTCATCACAGAAAGTTTTATTGGACAATATTTACCTAAATAATTTGGATCCTCTGTCTCCTCAGCATTTTGATTCCCAAGGTCAAATCTGTTATCCCTTTTATTCATGTTTCTCTCCCCAAAGCCTTATCTTTGGATATCAGCTACTATTCTATCCCCCTTATTTTCCATAGATAAACAGAGGTATAGACATTTATTCTTTCTTTCTGTGTCAGATAGTTTCCATTTGTACTTCAGAACCACTCTCTACGTTTTTCTATCTTGTTCACCAGGAGGCTGATCCAGGCTTCCCTCCTTCTCATTTGTGGTGGGTGTGGCCAGTAGGAAGCACTGGCAGAGGTCAGAGGAGGAAGGAGAGGCATTGTGACATTTATGCCCTGGCCTGCTCCATCGAGACAGTTTCAAGAAAACTGAGATGGTTGATTACTCTCTCTTTCAGTATTCTTTAATTTGATATTTATCCACAGGCTAGTCTTTAAATATTCATGGGTACAACAACTTATCTCTCCTTTAGTAAGCTACCTATGTAAGATTTGCTCCTCTCTACCTATTTTGATTTTATCTTGGGAGCTATTGGTTTCTGTCAGATTTTTTCCATCTACTTGCATTCAGTGCCTTTGTTTCTGCCTGTAGTTTTTCATTCATACCCTGTGGTATTTTGTGGAAGAGCCACACTCAAGGGGCCAAAGAGACGCATGTAGCTTTCGAGCCGCAGTTTGCCGATCACGGATCTAGGTTGTTCGAAATCCTTCTGATGGTACAGACTTGCAGGCAAGGGGGGAAATGTTTCTTCCCAGAAACTTTTTTTAAAAAACATATATTTCATTGATTTTTTTACAGAGAGGAAGGGAGAGGGAGAGAGAAACATCAATCAGCTGCCTCCTTCACACTCCCTACTGGGGATGTGCCTGCAACCAAAGTACATGCCCTTGACCAGAATAGAACCTGCCCTTGGGTCCGCAGGCCTATTCTCTATCCACTGAGCCAAATTGGTTAGGGCCTTCCCAGAAACTTAATGAAGCTTCATTTCACTCACAATCCAGGCTGCCCACTCACTCTGTGATTCTTACCGGTGACTGCACATTAGGATCACCTGAGAAGCTTTCTCCTTCCAGACAGGTGAGTCAGACTGCCTGCGGTTTGAGGCCCCCAGGGTAATTATTTCTTAAACTCTCCAAGTGATTGCAATGTACAGACAGGGTTAAGAATCCCAGACTTACATTTTAAGAATATCTGTGCATAGGCATACTGTGGCTATCTCTGCTGCATAAGCAGAAGTCATTGATCAACATAGAAGCACATGGAGAGACTCATTCTCGGTTTTTCTCACCAATAAAAAAAACTACCCACCCAGCACTGCTCCCCGTGACAGCTGCTGGCTGACGGGGCACATTCCTGACAACCATTATCCCAAGGTCGCGGAGAATCTCGGCACAGGTTTTTTTCAGTGAGTCCTATTCTCCTCCCACAGGCGGCAGCGGAGCAGCTGTCTCCTCTGTAATAAGCAGTGGACTACGAGACAGAAGACGGGGATTCTAACCTCACTCTCCCCCTAAGCAGTTGTGAGGCATGAGTCAGGTCATTTAATATCTCTGAGACCTTATAAAATGGGATAATTTAACCGTCTCGCCTATCTACTTCACAGACTTGTGTGAAGATCACATGAAATGTGAAAGCAGTCATAAACCATAAATTGCCATTTCGAGATAACAACATGACCATGTACTTGGGACAGGGCAGAGCCCTTCCTCCCTTATTTTGTCTAAGTAGTTTCCCCTTTCATCTCAAGGGGTGGCGTGTAGAAAAGCAGGTGGAGAAAGAGGCATGTGCACAAGCATGCATGTTTGCAGTGTTTACAAAGGAATATAATGTACATATTGAAAAAAATATGAGATAGGTCTGTATAACACACACAGGATGATGCTACTGACATATTGTTAGGTGAAAAATGGAACTGCAGCACACCTGCAGGGTATGACCTAATTTTAAAATGATATAAGAATATGTCTGTTAGTGAATAGAAACTAAAAGACTACATTCCAACCGGTTAACACCCGGATTGATTTGGGAAGGAGACTTTTTTTTTTTCCTTTGTACATTTCTGTAACATTTGAATAGTTTTATGATGAGCATATATCATTTCCATAATTTTAAATATATACTAAAATGCAAATGGAGGAGGAAGAGAGGCATTGAGGATATGATAACCTAAAGTTAGTAAAGAGTCAGAGAAAATGTAATTGCCTTAAAGTTGTTCTAATGCCTGAGCTCAGACAAAGCCTGCTCCAAGGTGAAGAAGAGTCCAGAAATGTGCATTCCTCATAGTCCGTTATCAACAACTTTAAGAATTCACAGGGAAGGTAAGAAAGAGGTGGCAGGAGGCTGAAAATAGTCAAAGGTTCTGATTTTTAAACAGGAAAAAAATATTGCTTCTGCAAACTGCAAACTACAAAGTCTGAGACTGATCAAGAAAAGACTAGAGTGGATTGTTAAGCAGTTGGTTTGTGAACACCTAAAAAGGCACGTGGTGATCACCAGAGGCTGACAGGGATTCCCTAAGAACAAATCACAACAAAATCACCTATTTTTTTTTTGGTAGGGCAACTAGGTCAGTAGATCAGGGCAATATCACAGACTTAGTGTATATGTTTTTTTTAAGTTATATATTTTTAAACATTTTTTATTGATTTTTTTCTTAGAGAGAGAGAGAGAAAAGAAGAGGGAGAGAGAGAGAAACATCAATATGAGAGTGGCTGCCTCCTGCACAACCCCTGCTGGGGATTGAGCCTACAACCCAAGCATGTGCCCTGACTGGAATGGAATTGAACCCGCAACCTTTCAGTGCCCAGGACGACACTAAACCAACGGAGCTACACTGATCAGGGCAGACTGTATCTTGACTTCAGCAAAGCCTTTCCCAAAGTCTCTCACAATATCTTTTTGTAAAATATGTGAAATGTAAGTTACTAAGTGATTCATGGCTTATTAAATATCATAACAATGTATCTGGTCTTCAGCCCTGTTTTCTTTTATATTTTTATCAACAGCTTAGATAGAGGCATTGAAGGCAGCCTTACCAAGCTCTCAGATGGCACAAGGGTGGAAGGACTAGACACTAGCTAAGCACAGAGTCTATATTCAGTGTATTTTTAGTTTAATGGAATGTCAACCTGAAATCAGCAAAGGAACTAATGGGTTATATTAGATTGGGAAATGTTAGTTCCATGTAAGAGATACTTCTTAACGCCAGTTGTCCGATTCTGCAATAGATTATCAGTCAAAAGAAAATTGGAGGGGTAGGAGACTGGTCCATCAAATTTTCCTGTGAGTGCAAAATTATTTGATTCCAACTATAAAATTAATAACAGACACTAAGTACTAACAGATTTCAAAGATAGTAAAAGACTATTTTAGGGCATAATATTTGTTTTCATAGAGAAAACAAATTCTGAGCGGAACCTTGAAGAATCAGTAAATAGATATTGATGCGTGAAAGAGAGTAGGTCATTCCAGGATATCATAAAGCATAGAAGCAAGACTAACATGGCATTTCCCAAAGTCGGGAGGTGACTGACCTGACTGTGGTGTTAGTAAGAAAATAAGGCCACAACCAGAACATGCAGGATTCAAAAGCAGGAAAGAAGTTCACACTCTGTGCAACAGAGAAGTGATCAGTCAGGCTCTGCTTGCAAGCATCAGAAACCAACTCTGGCAAACTTTTTGGGAAGATATCAGAACCAATAGGAAGCCTGGAGAATCAGGTTTGGAAGCATTAGAAAGCAAGATGGCCTCCAAAAGCTAAAAAGCTGGAACCAAAAGAGTGGTCTTGAAGCAGGCCAGAGCACCATACTAGGATGAATGAATACCCAACCATGTTTGATCTCTTTATCACAATGCTAAGGATTCAAACAGGGGGACAGTGTGTCCCAAAGCCCAAGGTTGGGTCACATGCACTTCTCATAGCTAAAGAAGATGAGTACTAGATTAACAGTTTTTCCAAATTACCTCCAATAGGAAGAGAGAATTCCCCAAAAAGGAATGAGCTGTGAAGGATAAATAAATGCTGAGCATCCAAAAGCAACAAAAGGTCACTATTGGCACCATTGTAGGTTCTAAGCAAATGTAGCAACATGATGAAAATAGTGCTATCGGGAGATTTGGCAATTTGCAGATGGACTAGAGGAATGAAAATCTAAAGATCAAGGTAGGTAGAGGGTGAATAGGTAGAGCACAGAGGATTTTCAAAGTAGTGAAAATACTCTGCATAATATTATAATGATGGATCCATGTCGTTATACATTCATCCAGTCCTTTCTAGAAAATAAGAATGTATTTCATGAAGAATGAACCCTAATATAAACTATGGACTTTGGTTTCTGATGATGTGTCAATATAGGCTCACCAATTGTACCAAATATACCACTTTGGTAAGAGATGTTGATAATGGGGGAGGCTATGGTTGTGTGAGGGCAAAGAATATATGTAAAATCTATCCCTTTCTCTCAAACTTACTGTTAACCTAGAACTGCTCTTTAATAAGTGCTATTTGTTTGTTTGTTTGTTTGTATGTTTGCTTTGCTTTAAGAATCTAAAGTTAGATGGTGAGTTCTCCAGGTTTAGAGGGTGGCAATGAAAACAAAATAGCAATGATGTTCAGTATAAAAATAGTCTATATAACTATAGACTATATAATAGTCTATATAACTATAGACTATAGTCTATATAACTGCCTAGATGCTAAAGAAATGGAAAGAAATCCTATCTAATAAAATAGTAACATGCAAATTTGACCGTACCTTTGCTACACCCACAAGCCACACCCACAGCCACGCCCACCAACCAATCAGGGGCAGATTATGCAAATAAACCCCAACCAAGATGGCTGCCGCCACTGAGAGCAGGAGGAAGGCTTGGGTTTCCGTGGCAACAGAGGGAGCCAAGCTTTCTGCCTGCCAATGCTGGCCTAGACCTCCACTCTAGGCTACGAAGTTTCAATTATAAAAGATACAGAAATGACAGCAGCCACTGAGCTGGATAGAACAGAGGCTTGGGTTTCCCTGACAACAGAGGAAGCCAAGCTTTCAGCCTGCCAATGCCGGCCTAGACCTCCACTCTAGGCTACAAAGTTTCAAACAGAAATGGCTGCTGCCCCAGAGCAAGCAGAAGGCTTGGCTCCGCTCCAGGCTACAAAGTTTCAATTATAGACATAGATTAATCCCAGATACCAGAGCCTCTGCTTGGGTCGCTGGGGGGCGTGGCCAGCCTGCAAACCTCCACAGGCCCCTTGCCCAGGCCGCCCCATAACCCAAGGGAACGCTCACCCTGATCTGGGACACTCTTCAGGGCAAACCAGCTGGCCCCCACCCATGCACCAGGCCTCTATCCTATCTAATAAAAGAGTAATTTGCAGATTGACCATCACTCCAACACACAAGAGGGCTGCCCCCATGTAATCAAAGATCCTTCCCCCATGTGGACACAAGATGGCCACCACAAGATGGCCAACAGAGGAGGGTCGTTGGGAGGTTCCAGGCCTTGCAAGGGAGGGCAGTTGGGAAGGACCAGGCTGGCAGAGGAGGGAATTTGGGGGCAAACAGGATGGCAGGGCAGCAGTTAGACATTAGTTAGGCTGGCAGGATAGTGGTTAGGGGGTGATCAGGCTGGCAGGCAGAAGTGATTAGGGGCGATCAGGGAGGCAGGCAGGTGAGCAGTTTGGAGCCAGCAGTCCTGGATTGTGAGAAGGATGTCTGACTGCCTGTTTAGGCCTGATCCTACAGGAATCGGGCCTAAACGGGCAGTCAGACATCCCTTGAGGGGTCCCAGATTGGAGAGTGTGCAGGCTGGACTAAGGGACATCCCCCAACCCCCCATGCATGAATTTCGTGCACTGGGCCTCTAGTATTACTATAATGCTCCTCTTAGAGACTGAAGGAATGATGGTGGCAGAAGTAAGAGCAATATCTAGGTTGGAGGTGAAAATAATGTTCACAGTGTTGATGGTGAAAATGTGCAGTAGGAAATAGTCCAAGAGGACTTAGTTGGAAGTAGAGATGTAGAAGGATTTAGCATAGAGAAGAAAATTGAAATCAGAGCTGGCTCTCTCAGAGAATATGTAAAATGGTGAGCAGAAATGGTAAAAAAACAAACAAAAAACCCCTTCAGGATTGTGGAGAAAAAAAAGAGAGACACCTCCACACACCCAAAAAAGATCAGTAGAAGAGGTTTGGGGAATTTAGAATGAGATCTTATGCAATGTGAACTTATAATTATAAGCAGTATTAACATATTTTCCATTTTTATCCCTGATCCCATTTTCTCCCTCTACCCAGGACACCCACTCTGATTATCCTCAAATATGTACTAGTATATACTAGAGGCTCATATACACTGGTGGGGTCCCTCAGCCTGGTCTGCACCCTCTCACAATCCGGAACCCCTTAGGGGATATTGGACTGCTGGTTTTGGCCCAATCCCTGCAGACCAGGGCTTCTAGTATGCATATAAGATCTTTAGTTAATCTCTTCCCGCCCTCCCCCATTACCCCTTCCTTCAGAGATTCATCAGTCTGTTCCATGTTTCCATGCCTGTGCATTGAGCATCTGCCCCCTGGTGGTCTGTGCATGGCATAGCTACCAGTTGAATGGTTGAATAGTTGAATGGTTGAACAGTCGAATGGTTACTTAGGCTTTTATTTATGTAGATTTCTGTAAAACATGTGGGGGTTTTGTGGAGTTTGTGTGTTTGTGTGAATGTGAATGAATGGCATTTTGCTGTAACTCTCACTGTGTGATTTCTTTCACTTACCACATCATGTCCACATATGTACGAGAGAGCCAAAATGCTCTTTACAAGCTGCTGCACTGTCAATATTTCCACCAGCAGATCATGAGCGTACCCATTGCTGTACATTTTCATCAATACTTGATAATTTAATTTTTGGCAATGTGATGGATATAAAGTTGCATCTTATTGATTGAGGTTAATTTTTTCTTCTAATGAGTATGAATATCTCCCAAGACTTCAGGTTTCTCCTTCAATAAACTGCTTGATTGTATCCTTTCCTCATTTTCTTTTATTAAATTTCCTTTTGTTTCTTGATTTTCAGGATTATTATTTATGTTCTAGAGTTGTGCAGTCCAATACAGTAGCCACTAGCTATTAACTATTAACTAGTCAGACAGGAGCTACTGAGTATGTGAAATATGGCTAGTCTAAACTGACTTGTACTGTAAGTGTAAAATACATACCCAATTTCAAAGACTCAATACAAAAACCATGTAAATTATTAATAATTTAATAATGATTACTAGAGGCCCAGTGCACAAAATTCATGCACAGGTGTGTGTGTGTGTGTGTGTGTGTGTGTGTGTGTGTGTGTGTGTATGTGTGTGTGTGTGTATGTATGTGTCCTTCAGTCCAGCCTGCACCATCTCCAATCTGGGACCCTTCGAGGATGTCCAACATCCCTCTTACAATCCGGGACTGCTGGTCCCAGCCACTCACTGCCTGCCTGCCTAGCCATTCCCCTGCCAGCCTGATTGATGCCTAACTGCTTCCCTCCCAGCCCAATTGCTCCCAACTGCCCTTCCATGCTGGCCCAGTTGCCTCCAACTGCCTTCCCTGCAGACCTGGTCCCTCCCAACTCCCCTCCCTTTCAGGCCTAGTCCCTCCCATCTGCCCTCCCTTGCTGGCCTGATTGCCCACAATTGCCCTCCCCTGCTGGCCATCTTGTGGCGGCCATCTTGTGTCCACATGGTGTTGGCCATCTTTGCCTCACATGGGGGCAGCCATCTTGTTTGTTGGAGTGAAGGTCAATTTGCATATTGCCCTTTTATTAGGTAGGATATGTGGAAATTATAGTATTTTAGATGTATCAAATAAATTGTTAAATTTTATTTTACCTATTTATTTTTACCTTTTATAATTTGGCTACTAGAAAACTTAAAATTACTTATGTAGCTCACATTATATTACCATTGGACATGCTATTCAAGATATTAATTCTTAGTTGGTTTTAGATATTGAAAATACCTTCTCTCACTCTGTCCTCCATCTTAAGTTTGCTGAAGGTGTCAAATCCACTTGTTTGTCACCAGGCCATCACATCACACAACTCTGGGGAAGGCATTCACATCAAGATCTATGTAGCCCTAGCTGGTTTGGCTCAATGAATAGAGCATCGGCCTGCGGACTGAAGGGTCCCAAGTTTGAATCTGGTCAAGGACACATGCCCTGGTTGCGAGCTCAATCCCCAATAGGGGGCTTGCAGGAGGCAGTTGATCAATGATTCTCTCTCATCACTGATGTTTCTATCACTTTCTTCCTTCACCCTTCCTCTCTGAAATCAATAAAAATATATTTAGAAAAAAAAAAGATCTTACCCCCAGAGTTGTGCAGTGCATGATATGTGCAGCCATACACAGCTCTGACTCTCTGCCTTGTGGATTGCACTTTGTATATCTTGTTTAGGAAACTCTTCCCCACAACAAGATCACAATGATATTTTCCTTGTATTATTTTTATAATTAAAAATGAAAAACAGGATGGTGTTATATCATAAAGAAGCCATAAAAGAGAGTGGTTTATAATGCCAAAAAGGTGCAGATTTTAGGCAAAAAGGAAGAAATGAGAGGAAATCATTTATATTGGATTTTATGATTTTGACTAAAGTGTTATCTTTCTAATTATGTTTTGATTAGACAAATATTAAAATTTGCATTTGAAAGAGCGTGTTAACAGATGGTGAGGAAGGCAGGCCACAAACCTGCTGAATGAAAGGTTGGCTCCAGTATATAGTTTAAATAGCTGTTGAAATTAATTCCCACAATAGGTAAAGAAAACTTTGATATGGATCATAAAGAACTGGCAGTAATTGCAAAGATCATAAGATAATGTTCAGATTATACTTATATCATTCACTGAAACATTATTTTTTTGGGGCACATCACTTGCTTACTCTGGAAAGTCAACTTTCAGATCAAATTCAAACTGCTCAAATCTGTCAGTAGAGACAAATATAAACTGGCCCCATACAGTTCCCACATCTCATCTCCCCAGCAGATTATAGATTCCGCAGAGATAGGTACCAGTCTTACACTCATACTGCCTCATCAACATCCTGGGAGATGTCATGGTTAAAAATTGCAGCATCAGGCACTGTTTCTTAAGTCAACTAAAATTTTCTAAATTATTTGAGTGAATGCTCTGTGCTAAGCCTGAAATGACTAACATTCATTTGAGCAACTGTTTTCACCTAGAAGTAACCACCTGACCTCATACAAAGAAAAATTATAATGGCAGACGCAAGTAGAAAATAACATGTTCAAAATGAGATATCAAATGATAAGGTTGAGGTCAACCTCAGAACTGCTAATGTACCCATCACAACCACAGAAATATAGGCTTACAGTAATAAGGATTGTAGTCTTCTTCAAACCCTATAATTCAAGAAAGAAGTTGAAAGGTTACAAAAAGTCAAAGGTAATGAGGATAGGCTCAGCTCAGACCAAATTTAGGATGTTTGGAGATTGAAGTCATTTATTCTTGATTGACACTGGGAATTCCATCTCACTTCAGGTATTAACACTTACTGGAATTTATAACAGGTAAGTTCAAATTAAAAGCTGACCTTTCTTCTTATTCAGCCCTAGTTGTAGGCTTAATTATGACTGTGTGGATATATAATTTTCATTTTTAAGAGTTTATGATACTTGTGGTACAAGTCTAGGCATGATGTTAAGAAAACCAAACATTTTTTATCTGTCTTATGACAGTTATAACTTCAGTGTCTACTGGAAGCATTTGCAGAGGCAAGAATTTGTCTTTCAACATTATATTTGACATGAAATATAAATGTATTTCCCAAGGCTAAATTGAAAATTGTACTCTTTTTAAAATGCAGCTGTGATTTTTCCTAAATTCAGTGTCTTTCCATGTCTCACTCGTTTTGGATTCATTCTCTTTGCTAATGTACATTCTTTGGTAGTTCTTTCATAATATGTCTATAGATAATAAACTTTCTTAGTATTTGCATACCTGAAAAAGTCTTTTGTCCTTACTCTTCCATTATAATTAATCAGCTATGTGTACTTTTGGGTCTGCACAAAGTTCATCAGAATTTTCTCAATGAGCCCAGCTAGTGTGGCTCAGAGGTTGAGTATTGACCAGGAGGTTACGGTTCAATTCCTGGTCAGGGCACATGGCCTGGTTGTGGACTCGATCCCCAGTATGGGGTGTGCAGAAGGCAGCCAATTATCTCTCATCCTTGATTCTCTCTCTCTCTTTCTCTGAAATCAATAAAGTATTTAAAAATTTTTCTCAGTGATATTTGATAGAAATCATGAAATTCAAACAAAGAAAGCTTTGAGGTATAATTGTATATGTGAAATTAACAAAAAAATAATACATGGGAGTATAGTGAAATCCATATTTAAATCTTGCTGATAAATCTCTTCAATCCTTTTGAAAAGTAACATGGCGACATAAGTAGCAAAACTCATAATGTTCATTTCTGACATCTAAATTAAGTCTACTTTGGGAAGCTTAGGCTATAATCCTATCTAATAAAATCCTATCTTATATGCAAATTGACCTACCTCTGCTACACCCACAAGCTATGCCCACAAGCCAATCAGGAGTGGCTGCAGCCATGGAAAGAGCAGGAGTTTGGTTTTCCACAGAATTGGAGAAAGCCAAGCTTTCAGCCTGTCCTGGCCTGACTTTACAGAAGATAAATAAATCCCAGAGTTTCAATTATAGAAGATAAATAAATCCCAGATACCAGGGCCTACACTTGGGTCACTTGGGGACATGGCCAGCCTGCAAACCACCATAGGCCCCTCGCCCAGGCTGCCCCATGCCCCAAGAGAACCCCTACCCTGATCTGGGACACCCTTCAGAGAAAACCAGCCGGCCCCCACTCATGCACCAGGCCTCTATCCTATCTAATTCTCCTAGATAATAAAAGAAAAGTATGCAAATTGACCATCATTCCAACACCCAAAATGGCCATCCCCATGTGGTAAAAGATGGCTGCCCTCATGTGGACACAAAGTCCCACCAAAAGATGGCCAGCAGGGGAGGGCAGCAGGGAGGGACCAGGCCTGCAAGGGAAAGCAGTTGGGGATAATCAAGCCTTCAGGGGAGGGCAGTTAGGGGTGACCAGGCCAGCAGAGGAGGGAAGTTGAGGGCAACCGGGCAGTTGGGGGAACCCAGACCCACAGAGGAGAACAATTAGGGAGGACCAGACCTTCAGGAAAAGGCATTTAGGGGTGACCAGACCTGCAGGGGAGGGCAGTTAGGGGTAACCAGGCCTGCAGGGGAGGGCAGTTAGGGTCAAACAGATTGGCAGGGGAGCAGTTAGGCATCGATCAGGCTGGCAGGGGAGTGGTTAGGGGGTTATCAGGCTGGCAGACAGAAGCAGTTAGGGAAAATCAGGAAGGTAGGCAGGCAAGTAGCTGGAAGCCAGCAGTCCTGGATTGTGAGAGGGATGTCCAATTGCCCGTTTAGGTCTGATCCAGGTAGGGGTCCCAGATTGGAGAGGGTGCAGGCTGGGCTGAGGAACACCACCCCTGTGCACGAATTTTGTGCACTGGGCCTCTAGTTAGAAATAATTTAAGAAAAAATTTTACAGAAGATTAAAGCTATGTGCATGAAGTTGTTCATTCCAGGTATATAATAGTGAAAAATCAGAAGCAAGTTAACTGTTTTTGTAAGTTATACTCTTAAGTTTCAAACCACAATTATAATGGTGTTTTATTGAGACATAATAGCGTGGCTTATAAGGATGACATAATTCCAGAACTAGAAAGTCTTAAGGCATAAGACATTAAATTGTATTGCCATCACCAAAGCAACATTAAGCTTTCCATTCCAATTTGTACTCTGTCTTTAAGATTGGAATACTCTAACTCTGCTTCTACTACTTCTAGTATTACTGAACTATTTCTCTTACATCTCAAATTCAAATGCCCTCAAAAAGAGCATCTTATTGTTTTGGACATTCACTATGCAATATTGGGAAGTCTTTGTTGGGCAGAGCTTTTACACAGACTATATCAGAAATCTCTAACCAGAGTCCAGTCTCCAGAGTTGTGGTCCAGTTAGTAGTAACAGTAAGGAGAGCAAGGTTGTATGATACATTTTTCTTTACTCTTGAGGTTGCATTATTTTTGCAACCTAAAAAATAAAAATAAAACTTTCTTAATGAACATTACTTAGTTATATGTATACTTAATACAAGTTGTCCTTAATTGTCCATTTTTAAAAACAAAAACATGACTATGCTCTGTCAGCATAATTCATATTTGCAGAGAGACTTCTGAAATTAAGAAAGGCCATAGCCCAGAAGAGCGAGATTTCTGGGTTTCCATTCATTCATTTCTCATTTCATGGTTCTTAATAAATCTGTTCCTGATATTAATATTCAAACCTAGCTATAGAAAAGATAACACTTATCACATAAGCAGAAAGGATGCTGAGAGAGGCTTACCTATACTATATCAGAGAAAAACATTAAAAAAAGGTCTGTCCGCCGAAACCGGTTTGGCTCAGTGGATAGAGCGTCGGCCTTTGGACTGAAAGGTCCCGGGTTTGATTCCGGTCGGGGACATGTACCTTGGCCGCGGGCACATCTCCAGTGGGGGATGTGCAGGAGGCAGCTGATGGATGTTTCTCCCTCATCGATGTTTCTGACTTTCTATCTCTCTCTCTTCCTCTCTGTAAAACATCAATAAAATATATTTTTTTAAAAAGAAAAGGTCTGTCCATGTTATGTGCAAGCAGAATGAAAATAAAATAAAAACATTAAGCATTAAAAAAATAAAACATAGCAGCTATGCAAATATAGTCATCAATGAAAACAGTAATATGAAAAGGAAGATGACAGGTCAAATGCATTCTGGAAAATATAACACGAAGAATAGAAAACACGCAAGAGTCCTTTGTGCTAGCATGTTTTTTATAAAATAAGAATTTATAATATAGAACAGACTGCAGAACTTTGGAGGAAAGGTAGAGAAAGGTGGGTAGAGAGAGCACAAACATATATAGAACCGCTGCCCACTCCTTCCCTTTGAAAAGCTTTTTCTTTATTTTTTCCTGTTCCTTTGTTCTTTCTAGAAAGAACTTTTAGAAACTTCTCCTCTGGTCCTTGAAGTTTTGAGTGTTGGAAAGCAGAGGTATTTAGCATTTCATGGATATCTCTTCTTAAATTCTTGTGTGGATAGGATGGTACTGGGACTGTCTCCTAAAGCTGCCCAATGTTGTACTACTAGTGAAGGATTGGCACTGGCATAATGGTGAACTATTGATTTTTCTGACAGCCCTCAGATCACCTGAAGATGCATTGATCACTCAGGGTCTGAGGATCACTATTTCAGAATTTTTGTAATTAGCTATAGCTCACCTTTGAGGGCAAGGATCCCAATATGTTCACTGCTAAATCCCAACACCTAGAATTGTGCCTGTATCATACTCAGTGCAGAATAAGTATTGTTTCTTATTTTTATTATTTTTTAATAGTAGAATTTAACTTTCACATTCTAGTTTAGTTTAAGAGCTTCTTGAAAACTAGGGCTTTAAGAAAGCCTTTCAGAAAACTCATCATTGTTTATATTATATATCAAATCCATGAGCTACTCCTTGAATGTTTATTAGTTATTGGACAAAATCTAAGGAAAATAAAAAATATTTCAGTACTAGAAAAAAATTTAGTACTATGAAAAAATGTATTTTTAAAGTTTTAGCAGGAAATAGTAGTGTTTAAAATTTTGACACAGGAAAACTATAAGACAGTTTCTTAAAAAAATTTAAATATAGAATTACCATATCATCCAGAAATTCCACTTCTGGATATATATTCAAAAGAATTGAAATCAGAGACATGAGCAGATATTTGTAGGTCAATGTTCATAATAGCATTATTCATAATAGTCAAAAAGTGAAAGCAATCTAAATGTCTACCAATAGATGAATAGATAAAAAATGTGGTATATACATGCCATGGAACATTATTGCGCTTTAAAAAGGAATGAAATTTTGACACCTGCAATATGATATTGCTCAATCTTGAAGACATTGTACTAAGTGAACTAAACCAGCCACAAAAATACAAATACTGTATGATTCCACTTACATGAGAAATAATCAAATTTATAGAGACAGAAAGTAGAATGGTGGTTTCTAGAGGCTGGGGGAAAGGTGGAATGAGGAGTTACGGTTTAATGAGTACAAATTTTCAGTTTGGAAAGATGAGGAAGTTCTAGCGATGGGTGGTGGTAATGGTTCACAATAATGTGAATTATTTAATGGCACTAAACTGTACACTTAAAATGGTTAAGTGAAATAATGGTTAACAATAATAATTGGGGGAAAATGTTAACAAAGACTCAAAGAATATTTGCCATCAGAAAGTTTCATATCTAATATTGTTTTAGCTCTACAAATAGTAGCTTTGAACTAGTATAACCCATTTGGCCGGTTCAGTAGTCTCAAAGTGTGGTCCAGGGACCCTTTACAGAGAGTTCATGAGGTCAAATTATTTTCATAATAATGCTAAGATGTCATTTGCCTTTTTGAAAGAACATTCATTCTCTCATGAGTGAATATTGGACTCCTGCAGAGGTCACATGGTGTGCATTATTATAAAAGACTGAATGCAGAAGCAGGTCTGAAAATTCAGCTGTCTTCCATTAGACCAGACACTAAGGGGGCTTTTATTTTGTTTTGTTTTGTTTTGTTTTGTTTTGTTTCCTAAATATATTTTTATTGATTTCAGAGAGGAAGGGAGAGGGAGAGATAAAAACATCAATGATGAGAGAAAATCATTTATCAGCTGCACGCCCCCAACTGGGGATTGAGCTGGCAACCTGAGCACGTGCCTTTGACTGGCATAGATCCCCTGACCCTTCAGTCTATAGGCCAATGCTCTACCCACTGAGCCAAACCAGCTACACTTGTTTTTGTTTGTTTGTGTAATTGTTTTGTTTTTGCTTTTGTAATCCTCACTGAGGACATTTTTTCATTGATCTTTCTTTTCTTAGGGAGAATGGAAACGAGGAAAATACAGAGAGAAACCCATGGATTGATTGCCTCCTGCACCAGCCCTAACCAGGGCCCAAGCCTTAGAGGAATCTGCAACCAAGTACATGCTCTTGATCAGAGTCAAACCTGGGACCCTTTGGCCCACAGGCTGATGCTTTATCCACTGAGCCAAACCAGTTAAGGCAAGGAGGCTGTTAAAATGTGAACCAGTCCAGCCAGCATGGCTCAGTGGTTGAGTCTTGACCTATGAATCACGAGATCACAGTTTAATTTTCAGCCAGGGCACATCCCAAGATTGAGGCATGCACGAGGTATCCAATCAATGATTCTCTCTCATCATTGATGTTTCCATCTTTCTATCCCTCTCCCTTCCTCTCTAAAATCAATAAAAGTATATTTAAAAAATAAAATATAAAACAATGTCTTCTCCTGAAATTTTTTGTTTTGGAAAATATAGTTTCCATTATTTTCATAAATGCGTTACTTATGTTAACATGTAATGCAGTTATTATTTTAAATGAATTAATAAATATTTTTAAATTTCTCTAATTTCTAATATGGAAAATAGTGGCTGATAAAATCCTCATATACAAGTTCTTTAGGGTCCTCAATATTTTTTAAGAATGTAAAGATCCTAAGACTTAAAAGTTTGAGAATCGCTAGTCCAGTATAAATGGATCAAATGAGATCCATTAAGATGCTAGAACTGACATTTCTATCCTAAAATTCTACTCATTACCTTAAGGACTAGCCAACTTCTAAAATCAGATAACCCCAAATTGTCTGTGAATGCAAACAGTTGTGTCAAATGTGGGTTAAGTAATACTTGCTGATAAATAACTTTGAATCTGCACACTTCTGGGCCTGACTTCATTGCTACTGGATCAAAATTCATGCCTGCACATAGAGGGTGATAATTGAATATCCCAACACAAATTAGGGGTTTGGAAGAAATATACTCTTTAATTGTGTGCCTTATCTATTCTGTGGTCACTTAAATATAACCCACTAACTACAGAGTTCTTAGTCTACTTAGACATGCAATTTAAAATCCATTATCCAGCAGTATAATTCGCAAAGACTGTATAAAGACTAGTTATGCAATAGTGACATCAGAAATGTAGTCATAGTTTAAGATGAGTCGCTCAGCCTTCTCTTTAGTCTGTTTAACCGTGTTTTGCTGTCTGAAAGATCCCTAAGAAAGTTGCTACTGGTAAGTGCTGACCGACATGAAATGTCTTAATTTTTTTCCTTTGCAGGAAATCGGGTCTTATCAAATCAGTTCCTGATATAGTGGTTAAAAGCATGAACTTGGGAGGTAGACAGACTGCACTCCAATCTCATCACAGATACTTTGCAGCTATGTGACCTCTTTAAATCTCAGTTTACCTATCCGTAAAATAGAGATACGAATTCCTTTACTCAATGGATTAAATGACAATTAAGTTAAGTGATAGGTAAAAAGCAATTAACCAGTTCTAGATCCATACTAAGCATCTGATCAATATTAGCTACTATTTCAAATACTATTATTGGCCTCCACTATACTATTGAACTAGTACTAAATAGAAGTGAGAGAAACCAAAGGCCTTCTTGTTATCATTTTCCCTCTCTCCTTAGGAAATGCAGAGACTGACAACACTAAGAACTATAGAAAGGGGAAAATAGATGCTCTTCTGTCTGTCCTCTAAAAGCAAAGGACAGCCTGACCGGCCTGGCTCAGTGGTCGAGCATCAACCTATGAACGAGAAGGTCAGGGTTCAATTCCTGGTCAGGGCACAGGCCCGGGTTGCAGGCTCAATACCCAGTGTGGGCATGCAAGATGTAGCCAATCAATGATTCTTTCTCTCTTGATGTTTATATATTTCTCTCCCTCTCCCTTTCTCTCTGAAATCAATAAAATTATATTTAAAAAAAATAAAAGCAAAGGAAAGCCAGAGATGAGGATTAAGAAAAGCCACGTCTTTTGTAGCCGCATTTCATCAATCCTAAAATTAACATTTATTTCACACTAGAGGTCTAGTGCACAAAATTTGTGCATGGAGGGGTATGGGGTTTTCCCTCAACCCAGCCTGCACCCTCTCAATCCAGGACTCCTCAGGGGATGTCCGACTGCCAATTTAGAGCCAATCCCAGGGATCAGGCCTAAACAGGCAGTCGAACATCCCTCTCACAATTCAGGATCACTGGATCCCAACTGCTCACCTGCCTGCCTGCCTGTCCTATCACCCCTAACTGCCCCCCCCCCCCCCCCTGCCAGCCTGATCACACCCCTAACTGCCTCTACCTGACATCCTGATTGTCCCTAACGGCCCCCCCCCCCCTCCACCAGCTTGGTCACCCCAACTGCCTCCCCTGCCAGCCTGGTTGCCCCTTACTGCCCCCCTGCTGGCCTTATCAACCCCAATTGCCCCCATGCCAACCTGGTTGCCTCCACTGCCCCCTGGCCCACAGGCCTGGTTGCCCCCAACTACCCCCCTGCCTGCCTGGTTGCCCCATGCAGCCTGCTTGTTCAGTCGTTTGATCACCCCTCACTAACCCCCTTGCTATCCTTGTCGCCCCACAAAACCTGCTGTTCAGAGTCCTGGACAATTTGCATATTTCTCTATTATTATGATAGATTATAACACTTCTGCAATTGGGATATATCTTATAATTGATGGCATTGCAATAAACTAGGCAGTGTTTTTTCTTTCTTTTTTTAATATATTTTACTGATTTTTCACAGAGAGGAAGGGAGAGGGATAGAAAGTCAGAAACATCGATGAGAGAGGAACATCGATCAGCTGCCTCTTGCACACCCCCTGCTGGGGGTGTACACCCGCAGCCACGGTACATGCCCTTGACCGGAAGCGAACCTTTCAGTCCGCAGGCTGATGCTCTATCCACGGAGCCAAACCGGTTTTGGCTTCTTTCTTTCCTAATGCTAAATAAAATAGTATTTGTGGTATCTTAGAGTCAAAGAAATACAGCAATTCAGCTTTCTACTAAAAAATATTAACAGCATCCAAATAACCCCCCCAAAGTGCACCCTTATCATTGTACTTATGACACTATCTTGTGATCTGTTCCCACAGCCCTCAGTCTTAACACAGTTATCGTCTGACACAATGACAGCGTGCATTGGCTTGATCTCACCTTAATCAGCCCTCATACTGTGACTCTCTCAAAAAGTGTAGACAAAGGAGGTCTATTTCTCTTTTCCTCAGAATCTAACAGTCTCTAATTACACAGTGTTGCTCATATGTGCTTTGTACACGTGAATCTCATTTACCCAACTCTGTGTAGTGTAAGCACCTCAAAGACTGCCTCAGTGGTTTAAATGTTTTGCCTGTAGTGCTGGTGCCATAGCGCATACTTTTTGATCTGCTGCCTCAAGTTTTTTTGTAAACTATATTGTATTGATTTTTTACAGAGAGGAGGAGAGAGGGACAGAGAGTTAGAAACATTGATAAGAGAGAAACATCAATCACCTGCCTCCTATATACTCCTTACTGGAGATGTGCCCGCAACCAAGGTACATGCCCTTGACCAGAATCGAACCTGAGACCCTTCAGTTCGCAGGCCAACGCTCTAGCCACTGAGCCAAACCAGTTAGGGCCTAAAGTTTTTTTGTTGTTGTTGTTGTTTTTAATACTATGAAAGGAGATGCAGCTATATTCCTGCCAGGCTAATTTCCCTAGAATCTTGGGGAGCGGGTTGTTTGAATTCTATGGGCTACTCTAACAATTCAAATCACCTGAGAACCTCTTCCTCCACTGCTACAGATTGTTAATAGATCTTTTGTCTGTAGATCAAGATTGCCAAACCTAGAATGAAAGAATTACAAACTATAGGGACCAATGGTCTCTGGCGTAGCTGATGCTGTCAGTGTACCTACGAGTCTCAGCTCTGGGGTCTATCTCCCAGCTTATGTTTGCTTTGTTTCGAATGAAACTGTTTTGTTAGTATTTGCAGAAATTCATAATTACCTTGGGACCATAGCCATTGACGGCAGGTGCCTGAATATGGAAGTCCAGCTCCTTTGCTTCAAGACTAGAAAAACCCTGAAGTGTAATCTATGCTTCAGAGCTCCCCTATAGGATCAGATTTACACTCTTGTTTAGCTCCCATCCCTCTTCCCTAACCTACTTTCCCTACACCCTTTTAAAGGGTGTCAATGAGGCAGTTAGGATCTGGATTTGATAGTCTGGGTCTGCATAAAAAGCAGGGGGAGGGGGAAGAGGAGTCTTATGTTCCATGATTTAAACATTTAAAGTATAATACATCCTCATCTTCATCCTCAGTGTGTGTTCTTGATGAACAATAAAAACCATCAACAAAACAGACCCAGAGGGTCTGTCTGCCCTGCTCCTTATGAGAACACACCTTCCCTGAGTAGGGCGATAGGACTAGGAAACAAGTGGGTAGCAAACAATAAGAACTGAGCAAACAGCATTTTGTAATCAATTCTATTTTATTCACAAGTGGTATTTATCTAATTTTATTTTTTACAATGTTGGGCTTTTTTTACTGAGCATCTTAGTAGCTTTTTGGAACTAAATCCAAGAACGTTAATTCCCTGATGTGCAACAGACAGTCCTTATTTTTGCTAAAAATGCAAAAATAGAAATGTGTCTTCTAACAGGATCCAATTCCTCTCTCATTGCATCTGGAATCTCAAAAAACAAATCTCAGGATTCATTCTAAAGAATGGAAGTTACACTTTGGCAGGCAGTCTCACAAATTTACTTCTGGATTTCTTTAAACCTCTTACTTGTAGTCAATGGGAGTATAGATGGTGAAAATAACAGACCTTGAAGTGAGACAACTCAGACTGAATTCTTGTTCTCCTCTTTTTATGGCCTTCAGCAAGCTGTTTAATCTTCCCGACCTGTTTCATTTCTTTCAATAAGATTGTCGTAAAGAAAAGAAATGAAGTAATATGTATTTGGTGGAGTAACTGTTTGAGAGGTTGATCTGTATCTTGTTCTGGCTGCTATTGGTACTTTTGTCTTCCCATCCAAGGAAAGTAGCCAACTTTACCTCAGGGAATATTTAGTAGCTTTAATGTTTCAGGACCAAAATTACAAGTTGCCTGACCCTAAAAACTCAACCTTTGTTCTAGTTTTGGAGGTGATTGTCCCAAGTGGCAGGAGATACCAAAGGTTAGGAGAAGCAAAAGTCAATCAATACCTAGGAGAAAACTATTTGGAGATTATTTCCTCATGTTTTAAAAAATGTATTTATGGCTGAGACCGGTTTGGCTCAGTGGATAGAGCGTCGGACTGCGGACTGAAGGGTCCCGGGTTCGATTCCGGCAAGGGCATGTACTTTGGCTGCGGCACCATCCCCATTAGGGGGCGGTGCAAGAGGCAGCTGATCGATGTCTCTCTCTCATCGATGTTTCTGACTTTCTATCCCTCTCCCTTCCGCTCTGTAAAAAAAAATCACTAAAATATATATATTTTTAAATGTATTTATGGGTTTTAAGAATCAGGGACATGTGTTCTACTCCCATACAGTAGTTGGCTCAGGGCCTCTGATGATGATGGCAGACTCATCACTGTGATGCATCTCAGGGGCAAGAAGGTAGCTCACTAGACTTCAAGGTCCCCTAGTCTACATCCCTGGCCCAAATTTTGGTCAGAAGTAGAGTAATCACCTACCCACAAGAACAGTACAACTCGTAGACATGGGCCAGACAAGCTCCCATCCTAGGTTTCATACTTTAGAGGGTCTTCTATCTATTAAAAAATCCAGTTTGCCCTGCTGCTGCGGCTCAGTGGTTGAGTGTCAGCCTATGAACCAAGAGGTCCTAGTTCTATTCCTGGTCAGGACACTTGCCTAGGGTTGGTTGTTCAGGTTGCAGGCTCGCAGGGGTGTGCAGCAGGCAAATGACCAATGATTCTCTCTCATCATTGATGTTTTTATCTTTCTCTCCCTCTCCTTTCCTCTCTGAAGTCAATAAAAATATATATTTTTTAAAATCTAATCTCTTGGGCTTTGTACGTGAGGCCAAATCTGTTTCAGAGATCACAGTCTTAGAGGTCTGGATCCTTCTCCATCTATATGCGACTTCCTGCTTTTCATAGTAGTTTGTTTATTGGTTGTGCCCCCATTTAACATCATGTCTGCCATCCTGGATGAAATCCCAGAGTTATAAATCCCACTGACCAGCAGCACCAGGTGTCTGCACAGCAGGTGCACCCTTTGATCTCTGGGACAGAAAGTGGTACTCCTCACTGTCACCCCACAGAACACTTTATTCAGGAAAGAGTTATAGAAAGAATAGGTCCATCTAAAAGCAACCTCCTTTCTTGGCAGCTGAAGGCTGAAGGGTACTGTTTTAAAGCCTTCGAGTCCCCATGTACCCCTGTGTTCCTCAGCTCCTGCCATTTCTTGAGAATACACCTATTCTCAGAGGACTAGAACCATATGGCCTCCACCCTGTTACACTATTATCACAATCATGGCTAGACTTTTATTAGTTTGAGTTTGACCTTCTTCTTTGTGTGTTCACTAGCTTAAAGATTTAGCCACACCGAAACTCTACTACAGCAGGTCCGCAAGTCCATGTCATTTTGTTATAACGTTGCTGAGATGCCATAGGAATTTAACTCCTGTTTATATGAATTAGCCTATGATAAAATTGGTTTCAATATATGTCATTCTGCCAAGATCTTTTGTCACCGTTAAGTGAGAACTTTACTACCAAGCTCAGGAAGCTCCTAATCTGTACACTGGAAGCTCCTTGTAGGTAAGAACTATACCACTGGGCTCTAAGTCCCCAGCACTTAGTACCACACCTGGGATTCGGTATGGTTCAGTGGAATCCCTCCTGGAGACAGGCTCTGTCGAGAATTGTAATGGATCTGAGTTTTACCCTACATGCAAGTTAACAAGTTAGCCTATTTCAGTTTCAGGGATGCTGGTAGAAGACATGAGATACCTGCGTCAGAAACAAAAATAGTTTATTCATCACAGCAACAGTAGTAGCTAAGGTATCTGCATTTTTTTTTAAAGAGATAGTTTCCCATGACCTACTTTCCACAGGACAATGTGACTAAGGCCAGTTAACTCCTGTACGTGAAGGACTCTGAGCTCAGGGAATCTTTTTTTTCTTTGCAAAATTTTATAGTTTTATTTAATGCAAATAAAACTTTTGTCATGAGCTGTCTACTTGTTTTCTTCACTGTGCAGCCTGGCATTGGGACTGGTGACTTATGGGACCTGAGCTGCTCTTTCCACAATGGCTTTGCAGTAGTTGGGGGAAAGGTTATGAAGAATCTCAACACAGTAAATTTTGTTGCACATTAGCAGCACTTCCAGCTTTTTGATGTTGCAGGCTAGAAACTACTAGAAGCCACTCGGCAGCACATGCTCCATTTTCTTGTTGCTGCCATGATTAATGTTGAGCATCAGGATCTGGTGCCTGAGTCTTCTCTGTACCCTGTTGTTGATGCCTCTGGATTTCTGTCAATCACGCTTAATTTTGACACATCAGTCTGATTAGTGCCAGATGAACTTCTTGATCTTCTTTTTGAGCATCTTGTGCTTCATGAGGGGTCTGAGAGCAGTCATGATGCTAGTTTGGAGATGGATGTCACCTCCCTTGAATTATTTTAATGGCTTTATTGAGGTATAATTAGCATGCAATAAACTGAACATATGCAAAATGTACAACGGTAACTTTTTTATTGTTGACAACTATTATGATGTCCTCCATACCTCCCTTTGTTCCCTGAATCTTTTATAATGGGTACTCAGCATGCCTTCCCTTTACTCTAAAGGGACACTCAATCACTCTCAAGCATCTTGAATCTGGAATAAAGTGCAGTCAGTGCCTCACGTGCAAGAAGACATGCAGAAATGTGAATGGCCCGTGAAGAAACGTGTCAACAGGTGGCTGCAGTGAGTCAGAGGTGCCCGCAGGCTGAAGTTCACTTGTCCCTGCCCACACCAACCTCAGAAGTCTCTAAGGACAAGCAGTTTTCTGTGTTACACAGCATATGGCTTCTTCCAGCACCTACTTGTCTAGTGGTCCAATGCCCCCAACCTTGAAAGCCCTCTGGTAGAAGGCTTCCAGATCAGATTCAAATTTCAACGCTCCTAGAGAGAATTCCCTGACCATCCAAACGCACAGGGACTTCTCCAGCATTACAGAGTGATTATGAACAATATCAGTCATATTGACACTTAGGAAGTAACAATAATAGCCACATCAACAACATCTGACATTTGTGTATCATTTTACAAAGTGTTTTTACACGAACTATTTCCTTTGACTATTGATCATAGCAATCCGTAAGACACGCAAAGGAAAATATGAGACAAAGCAGACATTCAGAATCTTTCCCAAGGTCACCTCATTAATAATAGGTCATCAGGTATAGAATTAGCTCCCAGACCACCATGGCTACATTATGCTACTTCTTGTTACTGTTTAAATTCCCAAATGGACTAATGTCATGCCGTGTTAAATCTGAGAGACTTGATTGCTAATTTTTTATCAAAAATTAGGGGACAAAAGAGTTACAGCAGATTCTAGTGCTTACAAGTTTAGTGTCAGACAAACCTGGATGGAGAGATTTCTTGGGTTCACCAAATTACAGGCTATCTCTTCTTCTGTAACATGGAGCTAAACTATATGTCCGAGGTTCCCTTACATTTAGGTGGAACCACAAGACTGAGTGCTAGCCAATGGAATGTGGGCATAAGCGGTGTCACTACTTTTAGATCTGGCCATGAAATATCCCATTCAGTCTTCCAAGCTCTATTTCCATCACTCAAGTAGAAGCTTGATGATGGGGACACCTTGAAGCTACAACATGTTCAAACTACAAGATGGAGGGGGGCTGTGCACATGTGTTAGTGCTTAGAGCTGAGCTGCCCGAGAGAGCCACCCAATGAGGACCAGCCACACGCCACTTTGCTCCAATAAGAAACAAATTTCATGGTATTACAGCACTGTGATTTGGGGATTGATAAACCAGTTACCCTACTCTCAGACACTTGAGACTAAATCCCAGCTCTGCATTTTACCAGCCTGGTGTGACCTTCCTTACTCATTTGTAAGGTGAAATAATAATCATCCCTTATCTCACAGGGTGCTGGTGAGAATTAAATGAGATAACATGTGCAAAGGATTTTCACAGTATCTGGCACATAGTATAAATGCTAATTTAACCAGTAAATAGTAACTATTCATGTTAATATGGCTAACACATTTTCTGCTGGTTCCAAACTGAATTTCAAATGTCTGCTTTCCAACTTGTCTTGGAAGAGAAACATTTTATTCTGATGACCTTATGTCAATGAGTATGGCTCAGGGTTATTCAGGGTTAGCGACCGTCTGCACATAGGCCTAGTTTTCTGGGTGCCCTGCCAAGCCATCCTCTCCGACCCCAGTGGATTTTTTAATTTTCAATGATAAATAAACAGGGGTGAAACAATAGGAAAATTATAAAGCTATTTCCAGAAAAAAAATCTTCTGAAACTCTCTGAATATACTGGGATTATGTATTTCTAAGTAAAGACTACATTTCAGAATGCTTAGTCTGAATGTTCACAATGAATTTACCACTTGCGTGGTTGAGTCATTTTGAATCAGATACTTAGATCTTTCAAGTGAAAAAATACCTATATTGGAGGTAACAAGAATGTGTCAAAGTAGGTTCATCAGTTGCAACAAGTGTATCTCTATGAGGCAGGATGTTAATTATGGGGAAAGCTATATATGTGGCAAGACAGAATGTATACAGGAACTCTCTGTACTTTCTGCTTAATTTTGCTATGAACCTAAAACTGCTCTAAAAAACAAAGTCTATTAAAAAGCCTATTCAACACTACTGAATTGCACTTCCTGTTGTAAAACTTGGTCTAATGGGATCATTATGTTATTAAAAAGAGCTTAAGATCGTTTTGTCTTTAAATGAGGAACACAGTGCATTCCCAATACATTTTTCCCTCCAGTTGGTGGCAACATAAACTGGGAGTACAAATGGAGCCACCCCTCTGACTGCTGGGAAGCTGACGCCAGGTAACAAAAAGCCTGTCACAGCTGACTGCATGTTAAGACTTGTTAATGTGTCCAGCCCACCCACCCTTGCAATGGTTCAGGGAATTAAAAAAAAAGAAGCACAAGAACATTTCTCACATGAGCAGATTCGGGAAATAAGAGCATTTCTTTGAAAAGCTTACTTGATAGCCCAGATTTAAATACACATCATAAGGGTAAAGAATATTTTTCACTCCCCCTCGTGACAGTTACCCTGCTACCTGCACTACCTTGTCTACTGAACTAGTAAACCCTTCAGCCTGGATTCAGATTACAATTTGATGCCTTGGCCAGGTTACTTAACTTCTCAGCTATTTGCTTTCTTGCCTGGAAAACAGGATTAACTGATGATAAGCACCTAGGAATTGTTTTGTCCTTTTGCTGTTGTTAAAATAAGATTAAAAACCAAATTTTGATACAAATTTGGAATAAAGAAAGCACACCACTTTAAAAACTACTGAAGGGGAGAGAAACAAGATGGCGGCATAGGTAAAACACGTATCTTGCCGCCATACTCAACAATTTTAATACTACAACTTAACGAAAGAACAAACACCTTCCAGAATCACCAGAAAGCTGGCTGAGTGAAAATTTCACAAATAAAAGTGAAGATAAGACACGGTGACTCGGAGGAGCGGCAGCGGACAGCATTGAAAGATTCGCGCGGAGAGAGGTTTGGAGCGTGCCCCAGGGGAGAGGGCGGGCAGCTGAAAACTGGCCAGTTTTCTCGAACGGGGAGACAAAGACGTCCGACTGGACTGATTCTCCGGCTCTGGGCGAAGTCCAGGGAACCCACTATCATACGGGTGAAAACTGGACAGTGGGAGGGCTCGCCGAAGCTGGGGTGCTGCAGGGCTCTCCCGGCTTGTGGAGAAGGCAGCTTGGGAGAACAGCTCAGCTGCGTGACCACGCAGAGAGCACTCTGCAACTTGCTTTCTCATTCGGAAAACCGTCAGTCTACTTTGTTTTACGACCCTGGGTGAGACATTGGGCGAGCAGACTCATTTGGGGAGAGTCTGAATTCCCCGGCAGCTGGTGGAGCTCGGCAGCGGCTCTCTCTCAGAGGTGCTGGCGGCCATTGCCCCTGGCACAGAGTCCCTGGGGCCACATAGGGCGGAGCTAATTCTGTCTGCTTGGCCTGGAGACTCCGCCCATCCAACCTGAGCACAGCTGAATTTCACAGACAATTGGCCTGGAGGTCAACCCCTCCAAGTGCTAACAACGATTAACCTGAGCTTAACTTCAGCAAGACTGTGCAACCCATATCCACCTCAGGTAACTGGGGAGGTTGAGCCACTGTCCCTAGTAGGAAGTCTACCACACAAAGCTAATTGACCAACTCAGGGAAGCAGTCACCATGCAGAGACATGGAAAGAAATCAGATGTGAAAGAAATGGAGGGAAAAAAACGACTGGACATGGAATTCAAAACCATGGTTATACGGCTTCTCAAGAGGCTCCAACAAAAGGTCGAGGCCAATAAGGAAATAAGCGAGACCGCAAAGGAAATGAATGAGTCCTACAAGGAAATGAAGGAGACCCTCAAGGATATGAACGAGACCTGCAAGGAAATGATCAAGACCAACGTGGAAATGAAGGAGACTCTCAAGGATATAAAGGAGGCTCTCAAGGATATGAAAAAGGACCAACCAGAAATTAAGCATACACTGACTGAAATAAAAAATATTATACAAAGACCTAAAAGTGCTCTGGAGCACCCCAAGAACCAAGTTAAAGATTTGAAATACAAAGAGGGAAAATCCACTCAGCTGAAAAAGCAAGAAACCAAAAGAATCCAAAAAATTGAAGATAGTGTAAGGGGCCTCTAGGACAACCTCAAGCATACCAACATCCGAATTATAGGGTTGCCAGAAAAAGAGAGAGAGCAAGACAATGAAAACCTATTTGAAGAAATAGTGACCGAAAACTACCCACACCTGGTGAAAGAAATTGACTTCGGTCCAAGAAGCGCACCAAACCCCAATATATAGGAACCCTAAGAGGACCACACCAAGGCACATCATAATTAAAATGCCAAGAGCAAAAGACAAAGAGAGAATATTAAAAGCAGCAAGAGAGAAACAGTTGGTTACCTATAAGGGAGCACCCATACGATTGTCAGCGGATTTATCAACAGAAACGATGCAGGCCAGATGGGAGTGGCAAGAAATAGTCAAAGTGATGAACAGCAAGAATCTACAACCAAGATTACTCTATCCAGCAAAGCTATCATTCAGAATTGAAGGCCAGATAAAGTGCTTCGCAGATAAGAAAAAGTTAAAGGAGTTCATCACCACCAAACCAATATTATATGAAATGCTGAAAGATATTCTTTAAGAAGAGAAAGAAGAAAAAGATAAAAGTGTAAATTAGGAACAACAAATACACATCTACCAACAAATGAATCTAAAAATCAAGTGAATTAATAAGCTGATGAACAGGATATACTGGTGAATGTAACAGAATCACAGACATAGAGAGGGAATGGACTGACAACTCTTGGGGAGAAAGGGGGTGTTGGAAGTGCAGCAAGAGACTGGACAAAAATCATGCAACTATGGGAGAGGACAGTGGAGGGGGGTGAGGACGGAGGGTGGGATGTGTACCAGGTGGAGGGGAACTATAGGGGGGAAAAAAGGGAACAATATAATTAATAAACTGAACAATAAAGATAAAAAAAATTACTGAAGGATTAATCACAAGTCTGGTAAGAGAAGATCTTTAATATAAATAACCCAGTTATTAATTTCTCCAATCTCTTGCTAGCTCCTTTACCCTTCTAACACGAAAATTGCACACAGCTTTGGAATATGAAATATTTTATCAAAATATAGTAGTGTACCACAGGAAGTACAATTTTAGAATTGTTAGCATTTTTCCTAATTGTTTATTATTAAACAGCCTAATAAGAGATTCATAAACACATGAATTAAAAATTTATTTCTATTTTCATTTCAAAACTGATTAATCACAGCCAGTTTTTTTGTTTTGTTTTGTTTTTAAAATATATTTTATTGATTTTTTACAGAGAGGAAGGAAGAGGGATATAGAGTTAGAAACATCCATGAGACATCAATCAGCTGCCTCCTGCACACTCCCTACTGGGTACATGCCCTTGACCATAATCAAACCTGGACCCTTCCATCCACAGGCTGACTCTCTGTCCACTGAGCTAAACTGGTTAGGGCAGCACAGCCAGTTTTAGGAAAAGCTTTCAGTGAAATTATATAAAACTAGAGGCCCGGGGCACGAAACTCGTGCACGGGAAGGGGGTCGCCTAAGCTTGACCTACACTCTCTGCAATCTCTCTGAAAGTATCCTATATAATAAAAGGGTAATATGCAAATTGACCCTAACAGCAGAATGACCAGAAAAACCACTCAACCAGTCACTATGAGGCACACTGACCACCTCTCAGTTCTTTCCCCCAGCCATCAAGCTTCAATCACTCAATGGTGAAGGGGAAACCAGGGTGGGCAGTGGCTGGGGAGAGGGCCAGCTGTGGGCAGGGAAGATGGCCCTGATCATAGACCAGGCCTAGGGACCATACCCATGCATGAATTTCATGTGCTGGGCCTCTAGTAAATTACATAAATGCCCAAGAGGTGTGGCCTGCTCCGGATTAATCTGTGTTCCATGGAGCACAATGGGTCAGTTCTGGACCTAAGGAAGATTTGTTCAGAAAAGTTGGTCCTCTCTACCAGCTCTGAAAGATTCAAAACCTTGGTTTGGCCTAACGCTGATCTAGTCCCTCCAGAAACCCTTCAATGAGAATTTACCTGAGACAAGTTAAAATCAGACCAGTTACCAAGGTCTAGGTCAGGAATCAGAATTTTTTACTTTGATGCATTATACCTTCACTATTAAAAAACAATAACAACTAAAAAAAAACTTGAAAAAAAAATTAAAGTAAATGCAAGATGCAGCAGACAGTAACACTCCCGCTATACTTCATTTCCTCCCATACTCTGCCCAGCTTATCGCAGGTAGTTGGAGCCATGTGACACTGGTCAATGGGCTTGGAAGGGAACTGGTGTATGTAACTTCCAAGCTGAGGCAGGAAAAAAAGCCCATTCATGTTTCTCCAGATTTTTTCCTTTTCCTCTTAAGTGGCCTCATGGGTCCTTGAATGACAATGTGGAATAAAACCCACTGCCTATCTGCTTGGAACAGTGTGTAAACAGAAAACCAATTTTTGTGTGTTGAGCCACTGAGATTTGGGGGTTGTCTGTCTCAACTTAATTTAATTTGTCCTTGTAACCAACTGTTCCCTAAATGCAACCTGTTTGTTCCCTTCTCATGCTTTTGTATACACTGTTTATAAACCTAAAAGGTTTTTTGCACCTTATCCATCAAACCACTCCTACTTATATTTCAAGATCCAGATTGGAAACCCAGATGGCAGCATAGGTAAACACCTAGGCTTTTGCCCTGCACAACAATTCCGAGAATAAAACTGAAGGACAGAACAGATACTGTCCAGAACCACAGGAAGGCTGGCTGACTGGAAGATCTGAAATTGGAGGGTCATAGAAGAGCACACGGATAATCAGAGCCTCTGCAAAACCCAAATAAGGTGGAGACTCTCGCACGTGAGGGGATGGGGTGTCTGAACCTGGCAGGGGTGCTCTGGCAGAAAGGAGACGAAAACTCCAGGCTGCACTGAACCCAGTTCAGTTTGCACTCAAAACCCGGGGGACCCAGGCCCTTATGGGGAGAACATGGATTTGCGGGCAGAATCCCAGGGGAAGAGCCAGAGGTAGATCTCTTGAGGCGTGCACGCAAGTGCACAGAGGGGACAAATGGGACACTGGCCATCTCTTAGGAGAAAGGAGCTCTGGCCAGAGGTGGAACTCCGGGGGCACACACGAGTGCTCACGGTGAGGGCGTTCTGTTGACTGTGTGGCTGACGTCGGGTGGAAGGGAAAAGGAGTTCCAATTGCACTGAACCCAGGTGCCAGGCGAAAATTTGAGATTCTGGATCCACTGGGGACAGGACGTTCTAGTGGCAGGCAAACGAGGGTACCTTTCTCACAGAGGTGCCTGCAGCAGTTGCCTGCAGACGCTAGGACCCAGTGACCTTGTGGGCTGGGGCTGACTGGAAGCCAAGGCTGTTGGCTCCACCCTGAAACTCTGCCCCATCCAAACTGAGCACAGAGACTTTGGCAAGTTTGCAAGTTCTGGCGCATAAGGCTGTCTCCTAGAGTAGACACAGCTGATCCACATAGTCAGTTGGCCTGGAGGTCAATTCCTCCCAGTGATACCAATAACAAACAAGACTTATCTGCAACAAGGCTGTATACACAGTCCACAAAGGGGTGCACCAAGAGTGTACACCTCAGGTAACAGGGGAGGCCGAGACACCTACCACACAAAGCTACCCAACCAACTCAGGGAAGCAATGAAAATGGGGAGAGAAAGAAAGAGATCACAAACAAAAGAAATGGAGGAAAACAAACGACTGGATATAGAGTTCAAAACCACAGTGATAAGGTATTTCAAGAGGCTCCTAGAAAAAGCCGATAAGCGCAGTGAGACCCTCGTGAATATAAAAAAGGACCAACTAGAAACTAAACATACACTGACTGAAATAAAAAATATTGTACAGAAACCCAACAGCAGACTAGAGGAACGCAAGAGTCAAGTCAAAGATTTGAAATACCAAGAGGCCAAAAACACTCAACAAAAAGAAAAAAGAAAAAAGAATCCAAAAATTTGAGGATAGTGGAAGAAGCCTCTGGGACAACTTCAAACGTACCAACATCAGAATTATGGGGATGCCAGAAAAAGAGAGAGAGCAAGATACGGAAAACATATTTGAAGAAATAATGACTGAAAACTTCCTCAGCTGGTGAAAGAAATAGATTTACAAGTCCAGGAAGCGCACGGAATCCCAAGCAAAAGGAATCCAAAGAAGACCACACCAAGACACATCATAATTAAAATGCCAAGAGCAAAGGACAAAGAGACAATATTAAAAGCAGCAAGAGAAAAATACTTAGTTACCTACAAGGGAGCACCCATATGCTTGTCAGCTGACTTCTCAACAGAAACTATGCAGGACATATGGGAGTGGCAAGAAATTTTCAAAGTGATGAATAGCAAGAACCTACAACCAAGATTACTCAACCCAGCAAAGTTATCATTCAGAATTGAAGGTCAGATAAAGAGCTTCACGGATAAGAAGAAGCTAAAGGAGTTCATCAACACCAAACCAGTATTATATGAAATGCTGAAAGGTATTCTTTAAGAAGAAGAAAAAGGAGAAAAAGGTGTCTGCTTCAAACTAGAGCATGGATGGAATTGGAGAACATTATGCTAAGTGAAATAAGCTAGTCAAAGAAAGATAAGTATCACATGAACTCACTCATTTATGGAATACAATGAACATCATAAACTGATGAACAAAAACAGATCCAGAGACAGAAAAGCATTGACTGTCAAACCTCAGAGGGATGGTAGCGGAGGGCGGGAGTAAGGGGAAGAGATCAACCAAAGGACTTTTATGTATGCATATAAGCCTAATCAATGGACACGGACACCAGGGGGTTGAGGGCATAAGTGGTGATGGGGGGAGGAGGGGATCCAACCCAACACCTTCTTCTGTGTAATGAAAGGCAGCATGGCATACCGAGGAAAGAATATGGGTTTCAGAATTTGCCAGACTCAGATTCAAAAGTGGTTCCATCTCTTACAAGCTAAGCAACTCTGAGAAAACTAACCTTTCCCTGCTCTAATTTCCTCACTAAAAAGTGAGGAAAATAACTGCATAGAGCAGCTGTGAGATTAAATATCATAGGCTATGGAAATTGCTGAGCACAGTGTTTGGCACATAACAAAAATACAGGCTATGTTATTATTCCCAGGTCACCATCACCTCAGCTAAATTCAGATGCATTTTCCTCTGGGTACCCATAGTGTTACAGAAGACCAGAAAAAAAAAAAACAAAAAAAAAAAAACAAGCCATGCTTAGAGAAAGGGAGTTACATTTTATTAGAGGGCCAGAGAAAAATGTGCTTTTCAAATTCTGGGCTTCTCCACATGGAGGAAACCTTTTCTATTTATACTTTTCCTAGCTCTTTTGTCTCCCAAATTTGGAATGAGACTTCTGGGAAAGAAGGCCTACGTGCTGGGAAGGGGCCATGAGACCATATCTCAAGGCCTGGCCTGGTGTCAGCACTGACAGTTCTGTCTGGGGCATAGTCCACAGCCTCTCTGGAATGGGAGTAGTCTTATTTTCCTTATTATTTAAGCAAGCAAGCATTTACAGAGGCAAAATAGCAGCGTTAAAATTTTAAGCAGTTTTTATATAAGATGGATGCTTCAATAGCACCTCTATTTTAACACTTACTGTCTTCCATTATATTTTTGCACCAATATTTATATCCCCCATATGAGTAATTAGAAGTTGGTGGCATTGTCTGATTTTATTTTTCAGTTCTGGTCCCAGCACCTAGAACATTGTTTGGCAATAGTAATTGCTCCACAAATGTTTGTTAAGTAAATTCATCTTGATGTGCCCAACACAGCCAGTCTTCCATTAACTTTTTATTGATTGGATGAATAGAGAAATGAACAAATCAATTCTTGAAAAAATTATTATTTCTTTCCTTTCCCCATAAGTAAATGAGATTTATAAAAGGGAAACCATTTTAACCTCCTTCTTACAGATGCCACCTCATTCCTGCTGCTGCTTCTGCTTTCTTTTTCTCATGGCAGATTGGCTACCTATTTATCCATACTTTTCTTTTCTTCCTTATCATTCCTCTGGAAAACATTTATCAATCCCCTTGCAATTAGGAAGGGCTTTGTGACTTGTTCTCACCAATTGGAAGTAAGCAGAAATGATGTACCTGCCTCCAAACATAATCCATAAAAGAGCTGCTTTGAGGTCCTCTGTCACCTTTTGTTTCTTCTATTGAATACAGAGGAACCAATGAAGGATTCTAGGCCCAAGAAGATGCTGGAACCATCAGATGGAAAATGCTTGGAACTTGAGTGGCTGAATGACCGTGTGGAGTACACTTTCACTCACCTCACCCCAACCAAACAAATTGGACTATAATATTAATAAAAAGTAATTAATCCCATTAAGATGTGGGGGTATTGATTGCATTCAAACCTTATGTTTACCCATCCAGGGCTGGGACAAAAAAGCACTTAGGTAGCTTGGAACATTTATCACCCAATCTATAAGGGCTTAGAAGGACCAGGTCCTCTTGTTAGTGAGCACTGGTTCCTGTGTTGCCCTCTCCTTCCTGACATAGATCTGACCTGGGACTTCAGTGCTGCCCACAGGAGAAATAAGGAGTTGCAGTTCCTTAAGCCCATGACATGCCCTTTCTGGTCATAGGCATTGCTTTCTGAGCCTGAGTTCCAATATTGTTTGTAAAGCTCAATCTTGCTTTTGAAGGTTTTAGCTTAAGATTCCAGGAGCTCCTAGCAATGAGACTGCTTCGCTTTTGCTGGATCTTGCACCAGAGCCATGCCTCCTCCTCCAAAGGGCCATTCCACATTCATTAACCATGGTAACCTTGGTAAGCCAGCTTTCTGCCTGTGCAGAGTCTTGCCTGCCTGCTTCATACTCTCCCCCGCCCCACCCCCCATCATGTTGGGAGACCTAGCATTTGCTTGAATTATTCCCATTTCACCTGTAGTTCACGGAAGCCCTTTGGCCCTGCTGAGTTGCCAGAGCCTTTATTTTCAGATAGGGCAAGATTCTGCATTTTAAATAAGCAACCAAATGATGCCAATGCTGGTCTACAGACAGTACTTTAAGTAGCAAGTGTGTAAACCTTCCACCATTTGGGATGGGTGAGTCTGGAGTGAAGTATCCTGACCTTCCTCTCCAGCCTAGAGTAAGCAGTGGGGTTCAGAAGAGTTCTGAGACCGCACAGTGCAAATGTTATCAAGGTGTTTTTTCATTGATGTTTAAAATGTAGTGACTGCTTTTTATTGTGATACTTGTGTTCTAAATGCAGAGTTTCACAAATATTAATGATTTTAGGGCCTTACGTTTTTATGAGATATGGATATGCTACCCTTAGTGTATGCTTGCATGCATATGTCATTTTATACTAAATCAAGGCCAGCTGGGCTCTCAGCTTAGCATTTGGTGATTAATATGCAAGGTTACAAAAGTCCCAGTCAGCTGTCCTATTGCTCAGTCATCACGTATGCAAGTGTCTAAGGTTTCTTCCTTCTTTAATCTCACTTTTGCCGTACAGTCCTTCTTACTGTGCCTTGTTTTCATTAGCTGGCCTCTATCTTTCCTGTCCAGCTAAATAGACCTAGCCATTTCTAAATTATGTCTTCTATTATTGAGATTAAGGAAGTTAAGAAATAAAATGAAGACTGCTGCTTGTAGGCACAAGGTGTAAATTGTCCGTCCTTAGGAAAGCAGCTGCCAGGAGTGGTCTGTCTTAGACTCCTGGCAGCAACAATGTCAATAAAAGCCTCACCCCACAGATGTCCTGGACACACCCCGTTTCCATCCGGGAAGGGCAGAGCAATGCATTTGCTCTCCAACTTCACTCTCTGCACTAGGATATGTGCAGAATTCTGTAAAGATGGCTAACATGGAGGGTTGGTATGTGCTGGACGCTGTGCTGCACATAGTATGTGCTCGTTTACTCACTGCAGCATTTTTACAAGGTAGCTACTAGTGCATAAGAATCATGAGGACCTTGTTAAACTGCAGATTTAATTGAGCAGGTTGGGGTTGAGGTGAGACTGCATTTTAAAAATATATTTTTAAATTAATTTCAGAGATGAGAGAGAGAGAGAGAGAGAGAGAGAAATACCAATGATGAGAGACAATCATTGATTGGCTGCCTCCTGTACCCTCCCCACCTCCACTGGGGATGGAGCCTGCAACCCAGGCACGTAGCCCTGACTGGAATTGAACTTGGGACCCTTGAGTCTGCAGGTTGACACTCTATCCACTGAGCCAAACCAGGAAGGGCAAGACTCTGCATTTTCAATAAGCAACCAAATGATGTCAATGCTGCTCTGTAAATAGTACTTTAAGTAGCAAGTGTTTAAACCAAAAGAACACCTACTGTTTACTCAGTGAGAAGATTGGAGGTAGGTGGTTCCAGGATTGATTCAGCAGCTCTACAATGCCCTTCAGGACATAGATGCTCCATTTTCCTAATGTCCCATCATCAATAATTGATTGATGATGGGACATTAGAAAAATGTGCCTAACTTTTTGATCTTAGGTTATTTCCTCAAAATGGCCATTGCTACTCCGATTGTCAGTCACATCCACAGGTGGCTAGAAACACAATTCATTTCCTGAGACTGGGTGCATTGCCAGTTCAGAAAATGTTAGCGAAGAAGATATGGATGGGGATGAACATGGATAGGGATGGACATGGGAAAAGTGGAGGGTAAAAGTCAATGGATAGGCATTAAATAGTGCCTTCCATAGCTAAGGAATAGTATAGCCAGGATTCAAACCCACCTGTGTCCAAAGCTATACTACTTTTTATCTGTTGAATTAACTGAGGTGACCTATAGTCATCTCAGAAGGTAAGCTTAGAATGTGATTGTTCTAAACATGCTCAAGTCTGATGACTTGTACCATGGCAGCCTGAAGAATTAATGTGCTATAAAAATAAGGGGAAAAAATGAAACCTGGAGGTGAGAGCTAAATAAGCACTGTGTGGTTCAAAGAATCTGCTCAGCAGAGAATTGTTCTTCTATGGGCCAGATCATGTTCAGTTGGATTAAACATACATATAAAAATCCTTTAAAATGATTTATCTTGACTCTATGCTCACAAGGAAAATATCTGATCCTTCATTTGAGCTGCCAGGTAATCAGACACCAGGAAGGGTGGAGAGCTTCCTCAAGTTTATTCCTTCTTTGAGAGTACATAGTTCCCATCAGAAATAAATCTCTGAACAGAGAGAAGAGCTCAGAGACATACCCATGTCAAACTGTGCAATAAGATTGGAACGACAAATCACTGTAAAAGGAACAAACTGTTTAAAAGATGTTAGGAAACTGGCTCCCCATCTGGGAGAAAATTTTAAGTAAAACTTCAAAAAGATAATGAGATAGTTTACACTAATTAGCCTAGTATCCCAGGGAACACATAAGAGGGTGTTCGCTAGAACATTGTTTATGGTGCTGGGGAGTTGGTATTACTGAGAGAGCAAATAGGTTGGATGTAATGGATTTTATGTATCACTCTAGGGGCCCAGTGCACCAATTCATGCACCTTGAAAGGAACTGTGGACCGTGAGGCTGTGATGAGCACAGGAGTGGGTCTCCACCCATCCTCCATGCCCCTGCCTGGCCCCTCCTGCTGCAGCCCCAAACCCCTTGTCTGCCAGCAGCCCTGCTCCTGCCACCACCATTCCCATACGCTGACAGTATCAGCCCGGCTCTCACCTGCTAAAGGTGTGGAGTGATTGGGGTCAGCCATGGTGGGTGCAAGTGGTAACTCTGACACTGAAAGCACATGCGAGCAGCAGCTGCTGCCCCTATTTCCCCTTAGGAGCAGGGGCAGGTGGAGAAGCCCTGAAAGGTGATCAGGGCCAGCAGCCGCCTCTCAAACCCGCTGACAGTGCCAAGCAATTGGGGCCAGTGCCAGGTGCAAGCAGCGGGTGCAAGCAGTGGCTCTGGCGCCAGCAGTGGGTATGAGTGCCACGTGGGACCATGGTGCATGGGAACAAAGAATTTTCAGTAACCACCAGAAACTCACCCCAATGACAGCAACTGGCACCCCACTTGGTCTGATGCCCCTGCTCACCTACTCCACCATCCTACTGGGGCTGATGCCAGCCATGTTCTATGCATGCCCCCTGGTGGTCAGCACATGTCATAGTGAATGGTTGTTCAGTTGTTTCGCCATTCTGTCTATTTGTATATCAGCCTTTTATTATATAGGAGAATAGATCTTCCAAACATAGTACTAGTGACAAAAGATATAGAATGCAATAATATTCATGTAAACTAAAAATATAAACCCACAAAATAATATACCATTTACACAATGCATTCAAATAACAAGATGCACATTAAATATGTTAAATTATCTATAGGAGATATGGAATAGGAATAAAATATGATGAGCAAAAGGGATGAATGGATGGATGGATGGAGGGATCTTGGTGGGACCAATAATGGTAACATGCCAGTAACTGAAAAATGTCATTAACTCAACTTTCTGTGCCAAAGAACCAAATAAATAAATTAGCACATGCAGGCAAGCATATCTACAGATATGTTTATCTATCTTTCTATCTATATGCTATACTACCTAGGTGTAATTTTTTAAAGTTAAAAATGAATACACGAAGATTCTTACTTGTTCATTAGTTTTCTTGTGATTTCTAGTAGATGTCCTAACAAAAGTGAGTCTCAGGGCGTGCTAAGCTGAGTCAGAGCCCAGGCCTGAAGATTCACCAAAGCCAGCTCCCCTGAATAACCCACCTTCCTAGTCCACAGCCAGTGTGTCTCTAGCTACAACCATAAATCTGGGAGATTTTAATTAAAGTTGAATATCATCTTTCTGTCTAGTTAGAATGCATCCTTCCTTTCCTTCAGGCAGAAAGTTGTACATGTTCGTTTTTATTTCTATTCAGTTACTATTTCTTTGTCCAATTAAGTTCTTCAGTTAATGGAAAGAGTTAAACTGTTAATATCTTCTCATAGGTACTAATAGTTTTCATATTATCACTGCTAATACTACTGTAATTTTCTTGGCCAATGTAGGTTTTTTGGTTAAGATAGATATCCTTATTTTATGTTTCAGGAATAATTCCTGATATTTCAGGGATAACATTTAAAGTGAAGACACTATAAATAGAAAACTAGCTCACTGAATTGTAAACTGGCCTGAAATGGAAAGGGAGGCGTGTGGAATGGACTGTACCCTTAAGTGGAAGAGAATGTTTGCTCAGGAGGCCAACTGTTGTTTTCAATTAACCTTGATGCTAGCTAGCATTTAACCCTTTGCTCCCAAGGACATTAAATAAGTTAATTTGTAACCAATTGGAATCAAAGGGATATGGGGGGGGGGGGATTATGAAAATTCTTAAGTCAGACTTGAATTTATAAATTCCATAATGTGCTAAGTAACATGTCAAGACAAATTCTTTTTGGCTGGGCTACTTATATTGGTAAGTTGTAAGGTATATAACCGATATATTAAGGAAAACAGCTGCACAAGTGAAGAGAACTGTTAAAATACCTCCTTGATATAAAAATCCAAATGAATACACATATACTTTCATAATAACCAATAGAGACATAGGACATCTAAAACTGTAAATACCTACATGCTGTACTTTTCATAGCTCCAGTCCAGCTCTAAAGTCACATTATGACTTTGAGCGCTTTCTACTTCTTAAAATGCCATTTATATGCAGGCAGGTGTAGCTCACTGTTACATGAATGACTGGTGTTTCAGTTTACCTTGAGGCTAGTCTGTCTGGGAATGAGCTTCACAGATGCCAGATACTCCAGGCTCTTATTTCAGATAAGATGTAGAACCCAAAGGCAAGACCATAACAAATTCCAATTGCATGCCCTCTGGACAAAAATCTGTGAACAAAGTCACTGCAGGTCTAGAAATAAGAAGTGGACTCAATCCAGTCAAGATGCCAATATAAGGAACTATTCACTAAAGGAGTTCACAGAGCAAACACACTTTCCTAAACACACAAAAAGGGAAATATTTGGAATCAGGGTCACTCAGTTGCTAAGGAGTAGCTGGTAAAGGTGTACTCTTTTGGAACTTTATTCAAGGACCAAGATTTACGTTATGTACATTATATTATCTCGTCAAATGCTGAAAAATAAAATACTTCACACACCGTCACTTGTCTCCTGGTGCTTTCCAATTTGAGCATGAAATTTGAAAAAGGAGGGAAAGGCATAGATTACTGGGGGAAGCCAACTCTAGGAAGTAATTTTGAGAAGATTCTGCCTTGCACCTGTTCTCCAGACTTCAGGCAGAGAACATAAGGCAATTATTTAATTTATCATCCAGATATTTTGAGAGTGAAAGGGAACACTTAACGAATATGCAAATACGATAGATGTAAACCTGTACTATCTCAGGCAAGCTGGACTGTGATTATTAAATTATTTTAGAGGGACTAGAGAGATGCTTAACTGATATCTGAAATGCCACAATTAGAGCTTTTTTCCTCTGTCTTAAACCAGCGAGGGGATTGGCTCAGATATTTTTGGGAGAAGTAATTTATATTTTAACATGAGTAAACTTTTCAGATTCTTGCCACAGGACAAGTTCGGAAGGAGAGGAAACCCCAGTCTTGTGGAATTCTGGACTATGGTTGAGGGGCCCGAGAGGAAAGAATGCTGCATAAGGGGTGCTGGAGTGGGCTGAGGACGACTCTGGCCACAAGACCCAGCCTCGACCCGGAGAACAGCCACAAGGAGCCACAGGTGCCAGCCAGGCCTCCTTGCTCACCTATGCCGCTGTTCCTCCAAAGATTTCATCTCTATCTGACAAAGTATAAAGAATGAGCTTCCAGTTGCTCATGAATCATCCTGCTCAGCTAAGCCAGCTTAGAGCTCACAGGTAACTGCCATTTTTTATGAAGTTCAGAGACTGCTTTCTCTTCACCACACAGGACCATTCAGACAAAAGTTCCTGGTCAGACAACCAAGTTTTGAAGGCCCCATACCCCACACAGAGTGGTAGCACTGGGGAAGTATGGGGTAAAAACCCAGAATTAACCCTACAAAGAAAAAGATTAAGGGATTGTTTTACATTTCTTGGCTCTGGGCAATTTATATCTCAGATTTAATCACTATTTAAATGTGAATCCTGAGTATTGAAAACAACCACAAAATAAATAAATGAATAAATTAAAGTCTCTGGGTTGTAATTTGGACCACTATGACCAGTAATTTGGATCAACCCCATCCTTTCTTTTCACAACAACAGGTTATACAAGCAAGGTAATAGCCTGTGACCACCCACTTTTTATGAATATATAAATGAACTGGAGGATGTTTCTGGAGATTATAGGTTTTATGTGAAGCTCCTTTCAGAAATAAGGTTCTGAAATAGAAACTTACAATCTGAGCAGATGGCTCCAGGATGCCTGTACCAAGGTGTCCTTGCTAAAAGGTCTAGTATGGCAAATACACCATCCACAAAGAAGCTAAGAACCAGGGCCCAGTCAATAGTTAAGGCCAGCAAGGTTTGCTGCCCAGAGCAGCCTTATTCAATAAAACCTTATACATTGGTGTTGTCCAACATGGTAGCTATTAGTCATGTAAGTCTTTTAAACACCTCACGTGTGGCCACTGTTAACTGAGAAACTGAATTCTTAATTTTATTTTAATTCATTTAAATTAATACATTAAGTTTAAATTAATTTTAAAATAACCACCTGTGGCTAGTGGCTACCAATGTAAGTCTAGAAGTTATACCAGCCTAAATAAAGCAATTCAGAAGTCATCTATGAATTCAGAAGGGAATCTGAGAAATTAACATTTGATACCTTACATTTTAACTCTGTTAAAAAAAAAAAAAAAGCAATTGCTCCTATTAAGGTCTCTCAAGCCCTTCATGACTTGACTATTATTCACTTCACCCATTACCTGTAGGATCTCAGCTCCTACTACTCTGCCTGTTAGGGTTTTGGCCTGTGGGTTTTGGCTCTGAAAGGATTCACAACTGAGAGAAGAGATGCAGAAAGTTTATTTTTACTCCCTCCCTACCAAGGGAAAGGGCCAGTGCATTGCTAATCAATATATAAATGAAGAACAAAAAGCGGCTTCCCCTCTTAAAGCTTTGGTTGCTGTTGCTAGGTGACAAGGAAGGGAAGAGGATTGGGGCAGAAATTGAGCAGGCATCAGAGGGGTTGTCTTTGTTAGTTCTTCAGGAGTCAGTCCAAGCAGATGTCCTAGGGAGGTGTCTTATCATTAATTTCCCCAAGTCTGTAAAACATTCTTAAGAGTGAAAATTATGGTGCTAGCTGGTCAGCATGCAGACCAAAGGGTCTAGGGTTCGATTCCAGTCAAAGGCACGTTACTTTGGTTGCAGGCTCCTCCCTGGTCCAGGCCCTGGATCAGGGGACTGTGCAGGAGGCAACCAATCAATGTATTTCTCTCATATCAATGTTTCTGTATTTCCCTTCCCCACTCTCTCTAAAAATCATTGGAAAAATATCCTCGGGTAAGAATTTAAAAAAAAAAAAGTTATAAAGAGTTCAAAAGAGGCTTGTTTGAAGGGAAAGGGGGAAGGGAACTTTCCGCTAATTATCCCTGAATTGTAAAAAGAGCAGGGAGGGGGGTGGGTAATGTATGCAAGAATACAGCCTTGAGAGCAACTTGTCTTGCAGTTTAAACAGCTGGGCTATTTAAATTAGAATTGCTAATAATCTTGGGGTCTAATTACCAGGTGCTTCTCATAAATTGTGGGAGGCTACAACAACAAAAGAACAGCCTGTCCTTGCTACCTCTACCCCTTTCTTACTTAGCTCCAGCTCTAGTAGCCCCTTGCAGCATTCCTGTCTCAGAGCCTTTGCACTCGCTGTTCTCTTTGCCTAGACCACTTCCTCTGAGTTGTATACATGGTTTGCTTCCTTCTCTGCTTCAAATTAATGTTCAAATATTATGTTTTCAGTGAGACCTTTCTGACTACTTTGTTTAGAATCGCAATGCCCACTACCACCCATACTTCTTATCTCTTAATCCAACTTTTTTTAAAAGTGTTTATCCCCTTCTAATATACTTCCAACAAAATTCACTTACTTATTTTGTCTATCTCCCCAATTAGAATGTGAGCTCCACGAAGGCAAGGATTTTTGTTTGTTTGTTCACTTCTGTAGTCAGTAGTATGCTCATAAATGTTTAACAAGCAGCTCTCCGATGGGGTTAAGGATGGAATGCCCTGATTTGTAGTATTTGCCAGTACACTGAAAAGCAGGATATGTAGAGGGCTTTGTTTCAAGAATGTTTAAAAAGAAATATAATTTCCTTTGAAAATATCCACATTCAATTTCTGTATTCATTAAAACTGAGGAGGAATAATATAATAACCAGATTGTATCCTGTTTCTATGAAAGTTTATTTGGTCTTACAATGATGAGTAAATGGATTAATCTATTGGTCACTGGACTAATACTTATTAGATTGTAAAAAATAACAGTATTCAACCAAACTTGTACCCACTCTGCACCAAGCACTGGGGAAGATATACACAATAAGACATAGTCTCTGCCTACCGTCTTCTGGGGACACATGTAAGCAAATGGGTAATGCAGAAGGATAACCAATATTAGTAGTTTAAGGAGAGGGGGTTGCTTTCTGGAGGAAGGTGTGTCTAACTGAGGCTCAAAGGAGGGATGGCTATTATCCAGGTTAAGACATACTGGTAGGAAACAGATGTACTAGAAGAGATAACAGAATGTTCAAAAGCCAGAAAGAGTGTAAGAGATAAATGGTTGGATTCTATAACAGAAAGTTCAGTTTGACTAGAACATTCAGTGAAATGAGGAAATGACTTGAGACTGGAGAAACAAGTTTGGTCCTGAGCATGAAGACCTTATAAAAACAAGTTTTTTACTATTTCAAATATGTGCTCTTCCTTTTTGTATTAGCCAAAAGTAGAAAACTGTTCAAAATGCCCAGAAGCAAAGGGTAATAAATTGCAATACACTCACAATATGGAATACTATATAGCAATGAACACAACTGAGCTACAACCATATGCAACAATATGGCTGAATTGCACAAGCATGATGTTGAGAGAAAAGCAAGACACAAAAGGATAAAAATAGTATGATTCCTATTGTTTGAAGTTTAAGAAGAGACAACACTAATATGTGATGATAGAAGTCAGAAAGCGTTCCAATAGGTATATAAAAAGGTATATAACATCACTAATCATTGGGGAATTGCAAATCAAAAACACAGTGTGATATCACTTCATACCTATTAGAATGACCATTACCAAAAAAGCAAAACAAAAATTAACAAGTGCTGGTGAGGATATAGAAAAAGAAAACCCTTAAACACTATTGGTGGGAATGTAAATTGGTACAACCATTATGGAATATAGTACAGAAGTTCCTAAGAAAATAAAAAAAAAATAGAATTACCATATATCTAGCATCTTGGTATGTATCTGAAGGAAGTAAAATCAGGATCTTGAAGAGACACCTGCATGTCCATGTTCATTGCAGCATTATTTACAATAGCCAAGACATGAAACAACCTATGTGTCCATGGACAGAGAAATAAATAAAGAAAACATGGGCTCTAGCTGGTTTGGGTCAGTGAATAGAGCATCAGCCTGCCAACTGAAGGGTCCTGGGTTTGATCCTGGTCAAGGGCACTTGCCTGGGTAGCAGGGTCCATTCCCAGTAGAGGGTATGCAGGAGGCAGCAGATCAATGATTCTCTCTCATCATTAATGTTTCTATCTCTCCCTTTCCCTTCCTCTCTGAAATCAATAAAAAGTATTTTAAAAAATAAATAAAATAAAAAAATAAGTAAAATATTATATATATATATATATGCACAATGGAATATTATTCAACCATAAAAAATAAGAAATATTTCTATCTGTGACAGTAATCATTTTGTGGGGATTATGGTAAGTAAAATAAGTCAGGCTGAAATAGATAAATACTGGATGATATCACTTATATGTGGAATCTAAAAAAAAAATGCATAGAAACAAAGAATAGATTGATAGTTGTCAGAGGCTAGGGGGTGGGGGATGGAGGAAATGAGATGTCAATCAAAGGGTACAAATTTACAGTTATAAGATAAATAAGCTCTGGCAATCTAATATGCAGAATGGTGATCATAGTTTCTTAATCATGGTATTTCAACTAAAAAATTAATAACTTCTTAATGTTTTCACCACAAAAAACTCCAAAGGTAACTATGTGAGGTAACGTGTGTATCAACCTAACCTTATTTGATACTCATTTCATAATATATATATGTATATCAAGTCATCACATTGAATACCTTAAACACACACAATGTTATATGCCAATTATATTTCACTAACACAGGGGAAAAAGAAGTCAGAAAGTAGTTGCTAGCCAACACTGGCTAGAAGAAAACACAAGAAGGACTTTCAAGGAGCTGGTAATGCTCAGTTTCTTGATTAGGGGCTGGATACACAGATGTGTGGGATCGAGGTATATGCTTACAATACGTACACTATCCTGTCTGTAGATTGCATTTCAGGAAAAGATCAATTTAAAGACATATTGTGTTCTTTTACTTTCATAAACTGTCAAATACTTCTCTCATTTCTTGTGTTCACCCTTTCATCACTGAACTTTAAACTCATGGCCTTTAATCTGTATCTCGTGACAGTGGGTCACCACCCTAAATACATGTTCATTTAAATTGACATTTTAATCTCAATTGATCCAAGTGGCTGGAAAGGACCAGCTGCCCTTGGGTCACACATGAATGCCCAGACGTGGCTGGTGATACTCTGTGGCTCTATCACCACGATCTCTGGTATGTACACCTGACACAGAATGCCAAGCGTAAGTTAATGAAAAACAAGGAGGGGTAGGGAGAGCTTAATCCTATCAAGGTTTGTTAATGAGAAGAGATTAATTATATTCTTCGTATTTTCAGTGAAGAGCTCATGCTTGTGAATGTAACATTTCTGCCAAATCAGACAGTTGATAAAATATTGACTTAATATGTTAAATTATTTTCGTGAATTGGTGTCATCATTGATCTGGGGGGAAAAAAGGTGCTGATTATCACCAAAAATATCCCTTATTCATCGTGCACATAAGAGGGGCTCAATATAGTTTTGTTGACTTGCACTCTTAGTCAAAAGTCCTGAGTCTGTTTTCCCCTAAGCAGTTAATGGTTCATATAATCATAGAGAAACAGAGCCAGAAAGGTCATGTAGAATACATTCTGTTATATCATGAATGGCATCTCAAAAACTTGAAACTATCTTGTGCTTTTAAAAGATCTGATGGCATTTACTTGCTGTGGTGATAGTTTCTTAATCTGGAGGCTCCCGTAAATAAGCAGCTTTGGTGATCCAAAGCCCAGAGCAACCTTGAGAATATCATGCTAAGGGAAGTATGTCAGACAGAAAAAGTGAAGAGTCCAGAGCATAGTTTCAACATGTCAATAGGTAATAATACAATGCTCGAGCAAAAAACTATGTCAACTAGTGAGCTCATCTGGATCCAGAGGGGGATTTTAGGAAAATGTGAGTCAACCCGCTATGCCTGGGAAGCTTAGCAATGGGCTAGGCTTTGCCTTTCCTAGCTACATCTAAATCAACCACTGTTCCTCACACTCACACTGACATAGTATTGCTTGTTAGGCTGAAACACCAAGAACAGTATAACTCTAGCTTACAATAGGTTATGTGTTTTAGAAATGTTATTATAAAATCGTTCATTTATACAAAAGTAGATAGATAGATAGATAGATAGATAGATAGATAGATAGATAGATAGATAGATCCTATCTGATTAGGTTTAAATTCCTGCTCCATATCTTGCTGGGAGATTTCAGGGGCATAATTGAACCTTTAAATTTTCTCATCTGCAAATGGAATTAGTAATTTATTTCATAAAATTGCTTCAAATGAATAGCATTAGCTAATGTATACAAAGTACCTACCACAGGTATAAATGTGAGCTTTAAAATAATAACAATAATAATAATAGTTTATAAGACATTATTATTAACACTTGCATGGCTCTGTATTCAAGAAGTTCTCTTGCTGAGAGCTGACAAAGATTTCTGAAGAGAAAGTGAGCAAAGCCTGAATCTTGGTTTATCACCTTTGGTCACATGTTACCCCACTACTCTGAGCTTCAGGAACTTCTTTCTCCCAGTAGTTCCATCTACTGAATAATTCATTTCTGCACTCCGAGATTCAAGTTAATATTTAAATTCTCCTCTCATGTAGGAATTATATTTATTATTATGTCCGCTATGTTTTATTGATTTACAAAATTCCAAGGGGGAGGCAAGTCTGTCAAGCACAGTAATAAATGTATATGTTGAACAGGTAAAGAGGAGATCCGGTGGAGAAATCATAGCTGACAGCTCACCTCTGTTCTAGTCACCTCTTGTGAACCAGGATGCATTCAAGTCACGTGTTCTGCTCAAGGAGAAATGTCTCATAAACAGGTAGTAGGGGAGGAAAGCATTTAACCAGAGCTAGGTAGTCTCTACCGAAAAACAAAACTAGGAAATTTTAACCAGCTTTTAAATCTGTGGACGAGATAGTTGCTTAGACGGAGGTACTCACATTGATTACTCCTAGTACAAAAATGATAAACATAGCGCTCTCCCTCTGGGGAGCACCCTGCACCTTCCCCTTCCCCCTCTCCTTCCCTCAGGACTCTTACCTTGCCTCTCTGCTGAGCTCCAGGGGCCCTTCTGCCCCTGTAACTGGTTTTCTGAGACTACACCACCAGGCTGGCTCACTTCTTCTACCCCTGCAACTTTCTAAACTTTCTCCTATAATTTTAATTTTAAAAAGTGATAAGTGTGGAGCCGGGAGCTTCCCCACTGGAGGCCACACGTGTGCGAGTTGCCATGATGGAAGTCAAAGCAAAACAAAAATTCACAGGAAAAGCTACAAGTACATCACAAGAAAAAAACAAATTTTTTAAGAACAATGATTTTGGTTCTTCAAAGACATTCCCAAGAAAAGTTGTTAAGGAAGGTGGACCTAAAATCACATCTACGAACTTTCAGAGAAGTGCCACAAAACCAGGGAAAAAAGGTGTGAAACAGTTCAAGAATAAGCAACCAGGGGATAAAATACCAAAGAACAAATTCCAGCAGGCAAATAAATTCAACAAGAAGAGAAAATTCCAGCCGGACAGTAAAAGTGACGAATCAGCAGCCAAGAAACCCAAATGGGATGATTTCAAAAAGAAGAAGAAAGAACTGAAGCAAAGCAGACAACTAAATGATAGAACCAACTATGACATTGTTATTCGGGCAAAGCGGATTTGGGAGATCGTGAGAAGAAAAGACTGTGACAAAGAAAAAAGAGTGAAGTTGATGAGTGATTTGCAGAAGTTGATTCAAGGAAAAATTAAAACTATTGCATTTGCACATGATTCAACTCGTGTGATCCAGTGTTACATTCAATTTGGCAATGAAGAACAGAGAAAACAGGCTTTTGAAGAACTACGAGATGATTTGGTTGAATTAAGTAAAGCTAAATATTCCAGAAATATTGTTAAGAAATTTCTCATGTATGGGGGTAAACCTCAGATTGCGGAGATAATCAGAAGTTTTAAAGGCCATGTGAGGAAGATGCTGCGACACTCAGAAGCCTCAGCCATCGTGGAGTTTGCATACAATGACAAAGCCATTTTAGAGCAGTGAAACATGTTGACTGAGGAGCTCTATGGGAACACATTTCAGCTTTACAAGTCAGCAGATCACCCAACTCTGGACAAAGTATTAGAGGTACAGCCTGAAAAACTAGAGCTTATCATGGATGAAATGAAACAGATTCTAACTCCAATGACCCAAAAAGAATCTGTAATTAAGCACTCATTGGTGCATAAAGTGTTCTTGGACTTTTTTACCTATGCACCCCCAAAGCTAAGATCGGAAATGATTGAAGCCATCCGGGAAGCGGTGGTGTACCTGGCGCACACACACGATGGTGCCAGAGTGGCCATGCACTGCTTGTGGCATGGCACCCCCAAGGACAGGAAAGTGATTGTGAAAACAATGAAGACTTATGTTGAAAAGGTGGCTAATGGCCAATACTCCCATTTGGTTTTACTGGCAGCATTCGATTGCATTGATGATACTAAGTTTGTGAAGCAGATAATCATATCTGAAATTATTAGTTCCTTGTCTAACATATTTAATGACAAATAGGGAAAGAAGGTCCTGTTGTACCTACTAAGCCCCCGAGATCCTGCACATACAGTACGAGAAATCATTGAAGTTCTGCAGAAAGGAGATGGAAACGCACACAGTAAAAAAGATACAGAGATCCGACGCCGAGAGCTCTTAGAATCCATCTCCCCAGCTTTGTTAAGCTATCTGCAAGGTCACGCCCATGAAATGGTGCTAGATAAGTCTGCCTGTGTGATGGTGCCTTGCATTCTGGGAGCTGCCATTGGAGACGTTCAGCCTGCCATGAATGCCATCGCCAGCTTGGCAGCAGCAGAACTGCATCCTGGCGGCAAGGATGGAGAGCTTCACATTGCAGAACATCCTGCAGGACACCTTGTCCTGAAGTGGTTAATAGAGCAAGATAAAAAGATGAAAGAAAATGGAAGAGAAGGTTGTTTTGCAAAAACACTTGTAGAGCATGTCAGTATGGAGAACTTGAAGTCCTGGGCTGGTGTCAATCGAGGTGCCATTATTCTTTCTAGCCTTCTCCAGAGTTCTGATCAAGAAGTTGCAAGCAAACTCAAAGCTGGACTGAAAAGCCTGATCCCCACATTGCAGAAAAACAAAAGCACCAGCAAAGGAGTAGAAATGCTGCTTGAAAAACTGTCTGTGTAGATGGAAACAACTAACAATATGGAGTCATTGTTTCTCGTCTGATCTGTTTTCCCAGAGTGGAGAGAAGGGCTAGGGGTCCACCACACTGGTAAATTGTGTACTTGGTATATGTGCTTCTTATAAATAAGATTTTATTTATAACATGTTTTCTAAAAATGCCCTTTTAAAAAAGAATTCCAGCCATCTTAAAAAAAAAAGTGATAAGTGCAAAAAATACTCAAAATGGGTTAACTATAAAACTTTTAGAAGAAAACAAAGGACAAGTTTTATGACATTAACATTGATAATGATTTCACAGAGACGATGCCAAAAGCACAGGCAACAAAACAAACAAGGGGACTACATCAAACCAATAAGCTTCCACACAGCAAAGGAGGCAATTACCAAGGTGGAAAGCAACCTATGGATGGAAGAGAATATTTGCAAACCATATATCTAATAAGGGGTTAATTTCCAAAATATATAAGGAACTTCTACAACTCAATAGCAAACAAATAATAACCCAATTTTTAAAATAAGTGAAGGACTTGAACAAACAACACTTCCCCAAAGAAGACATACAAATGGCTAATAGGTATGTGAAAAGATACTCAACATCATTAATTATCATAGAAATACAAGTCAAAACCCCGAAGAGATATTACCTCACATCTGTTAGGATGACCATTACAGAGAGAGCGAGAAAGAAAGAGAGAGAGAGAAAGAAAGAGAGAGAGAGAGAGAGAGACAGAGAGAGAGAGAGAGAGAGAGAGAGAGAGATAACAAGTGTTGGCAAGTGTGTAGAGAAACTGAAACCGTTGTGCACTGTTAGTAAAATGATGCAGCCCCTATGGAAATCAGCGTGGAATTTCCTAAAAAATTTAAAAATAGAACTACCATATGATCTAGCAATCCCACTTCAGGATATATGTCCAAAAGAATTGAAAATAAGCCCTAACAAGTTTGGCTTAGTAGATAGAGCATCGGCCTTCGCACTGAAGGGTTCCAGGTTCAATTCTGGTCAAGGGCGTGTACCTTGGTTGTGGGCACATCCCCAGTAGGGAGTGTGCAGGAGGCAGCTGATTAATGTTTCTAACTCTCTATCCCTCTCCCTTCCTCTCTGCAAAACATCAATAAAATGTACTTTTTTTAAAAAAGAAAATTGAAATCAAGATTTCAAAGAGAGCCGAAACCGGTTTGGCTCAGTGGTAGAGCGTCGGCCTTTGGACTGAAGGGTCCCGGGTTCAATTCCGGTCAAGGGCATGTACCTTGGCTGCAGGCACATCCCCAGTAGGGGGTGTGCAGGAGGCGGCTGATCGATGTTTCTCTCTCATCGATGTTTCTGACTTTCTATCTCTCTCTCTTCCTCTCTGTAAAAAATCAATAAAATGTATTTAAAAAAAAAAAAAGATTTCAAAGAGATATCTGCACTCCCATGTTTACAATAACCAAGATACAGAAGCTACCCAAATGTCTGTCCATGAATGAATCAGTAAAAGAAAACTATATATATTCTCAAAAAGAGAACACTTTACCAGCTGATAACTCACTTAATTTTCACTCTTTTTCAGGCTTAATAATGGATGAAACCAGACTAAGCTTTGAACAAAGAAAATTTATCCTAAGGTATCACTAGACTTTTTTTAAGGGGATACATAAAATATAAAGTTTACGGTACAAAACTGGCAACAATCAATGAATTGAAGGAGCACAAATACTGAATAAAATTATTCTTGATGTCTGCCATTCCATTGCTTCCCATTATAAGCAGGACCTGGACCAGATCAGTCATCAGTGAAAACAGGCATTGACAAAAAAATCTTCATTTCTGTAGATTCTTTGAAAATGAATTGTATGTTAATAAACACTGAGATTATAACCTTTCAAAATGCATATACATTTTTGGGACCCCCTATATATAGATATTTAGTGGACTATTATTTAATCTTAAAAAGGAAGGAAATCTTGCCATTAGCAAAAACATGGATTAACCTGGAGGACATTATGCTAAGTGAAAAAAATCAGACTCAGAAAAACAAATACTGCTTGATCTGATCTTTTTGTGATTCCAAATAGTCAACCTCATAGAAGCAGAGAGTAAAATGGTATTTGAAGGGACAGGGAGAAATGTGATGTTGGGTCAAAGGGTACAAAATTTTATTTATGCAAAATGATTATTTTCTTGAGAGTTCATGTATAGCATGGGGACTATATTTAACAGTACTGTACTATACACTTGAAATGTGCTAAGAGGATAGATTTAAAATTAAGTCTTCTCAGCACACATATACAAAAGAAAGTGGTAAAAGTAACTGTGGAGATGATGAATATATTCATTAGCTTGATTGTGATGAGCATTTCAAAATGTATATGCATCAAAGTAGCAATTTATACTTTAAACACATACAGTGCTTACATGTCAATTTTATCTCAATAGAGTTGTTTAGAAAAAGAATGATAAGCACATTGCCTTCTAAAAGTTGTGTTCAGAGAGAGATACCAACACATGAACTCCACCCCAACAAACACAACCACTAAATGAAACTGGTGGGATACTTCCCCCCCCACACTTTTAGAGAAGAAAAGAAAGAAGGAATAAGATCTGGCCCACAGCATCCTGACTGGAAACTCCTAGAAATTCTTTGCATTTAATAGTAATAAAGAGTTGATTTGTCTACATTAGTCATTTCTACCCTGGCTGCCCAGTAGAATCATTAAGGGAACTTTCAAAATATACTGATGTCTGGGCTTTCAACAGACCATATAAATCAGAATTTCTTGGTGATAAGGTTTGGGCATAAAATCTTGCTGTTATTTTATTTTTTTAAATATATTTTTATTGATTTCAGAGAGGAAGGAAAAGGGGGAGAGAGCAATATAAACATTAAAGATGAGAGAGAATCACTGATTGGCTGCATGGAGCTCATAACCCCAGCATGTGCCCTGACTAGAAATCGAACCATGATCTCCTGGTTCATAGGCTGATACTCAACCACGGAGCCGCACTGGCCGGGCACTTGCTGTTATTTTAATTTCGTGAGGACTTTTAGTAATATTTCCCCTCTTGTTCCTGACATTAGTAACTTGTATTTTCTCTCTTTTTCCTTTAATCAATTTGTCTAAGTTTCCAAAATCTATCAATCTTCTTAAAAAGCCAAGCTTTTTTGGCTTCACAATTTTTCTCTATTGCTTTTTTGTTTTCTTTTTCTTTTTTATTTCTACTCAGATATTTTCATTTCCTTTCTTCTGCTGACTTTTGGATTTAATTAGCTCTTTTCTGGTTTGTTAAGGTAGAAGCTTAGGTCACTGATTGTGCTTATAACTTTCTATTATAAATGCTACAAATATCTTTAAAAACTTTTTTAAAAGCCTTAGCTGCATCCCACAACATTTGATTTCTCACATTTGCATTTTCATTCAATTCAAAATATATTCTTAATTCCCTGTGACTCTTTCTTCAGTCCATGAGTTTTAGAAATGTGTTTAATTTCTAATTATTTGAGGATCTTCTATCTTTCAGTTATTGGTTTCTAATTTAATTCTGCTGTAGTCAAAGAACATACTTTGTATGATTTGAAATCTTAACATTTAATGAGACTTGTTTTATGGCCAAATGGTTTATTTTAGCAAAGCTCCTACATTCGTGTGAAAATACTGTGTATTACACAGTTGATGGGTGGAGTGCCCTAAGACTGTCAGTTAGGTGAAGTTGGTTGATGGTGTGGTCAAGTCTTCTGTATCCTTACAATTTTTTTTAACTACTTGTGTTTTCAATTATTGAGAGAGAAGTGCTGAAATCAGTAACTATAATTATGGATTTGCCTATTTGTCCTTTCAGTTTGACTAGTATTGCAGCATAAGGTTTGTTTTTTATTTTAACTTTGCAGATGATTCTAATATGCAACCACAGTTAAGCAATATTGCTCTAAACCAATAATTCTCAAATTTTAACATGCATCAGAATTTATTAGAAGAGGTATTAAAACCCAGAATACTAGGCCCTGTCCCCAGAGTTTCTAATTTAGAAAGTCTGGAGGAATTTGCATTTCTCAGAGTTCCCAGGTATTATTGATACTGCTTGGTCCAGAAACCACACTCTAGGATCACTGACTAGAAAGACAAATACCATGAGATTTCACTTAATGTGGAATCTAAAAAACAAAATGAACAAACCAAACAGAAACAAACAGGTTCAGAGAAAAAATTGGTGGTTGCCAGATGGGAAGGGGTGGGAGGGAATAGATGAAAAAGAGGAAGTGATTAAGATGTACAAATTGCCAGTTATAAAAATAGCCATGAGAATGTAAAGTAACAGCCTAGGGAATATTATAATAACTATGTATGGTGTCACATGGGTACTAGACTTATCAGAGTTATCAGTTCATAAATTATATAAATGTCTAGTCACTATGTTATATACCTGAAAATAATTAACTGGAAAATAAAAAATAATAATTTATAAAGAATCACCTACTAAGCCAAAGTTTCTCAATCTTGGTTGCACATTAGAATTACCTGAGGGCTTTTAACAATTTAATACACAAGCTACAACCAGACCAATTAAATTTAGGACTTGCATGGAGAAAGGAGGACCCAGGTGTTATGGCAAACAGTGCTTATATTTCGGACTACAGCAATCATTATCCTTTAAAGCTCTTCTATATGATTCTCATAAACAATCACGATTGAAAATCACTACGCTATATTAAAATAATACTCTGGAGTGTCCAAGAAAGTCTTTGGGGCTCATGACCAACATTTCATCAGTGTACCCCGAGTAAAAAACACCGCATCGTATGAATGATGTAGGGTGCTGAAGCAGGAGATTGGGTTTTAGCTTCCCCTCTTCTACTGCCAACCTAGCAGTTTGCTCTTTTGTGAAAGGGAGCCAAAATTTCCTGACCTCTTCTTAAAATATACATTGACTTAAATTATCCAGGTACTTTTTATCCGATCTAATACTTGCAGGGAAATTCATGCATAACAGAGGTATACTCCAAATAAACTTTAATAGCTTATTAGCCCATTAGTAAAGTCATTAATCAAGAATCTTTTCATCTTCACTAGGTTAAGAGCCACCAGAAGTAAATATTTAGAAATGAAGTTATCCAGCTATTTTACAAAAGGGGAACATAGAAGTGAAAAGAGACTAGGATTGACAGACAGGAGAACTGAGTTTTGGCCAGATCCCACAAGCATTTCAAAAGTATTTTCCCTCCCTCACCCATTCCACTGCCATCCTCATCTCCTGTTGTGATCATCTCAATAAATGGCCTGGGGCAGGATCCTGGGATTCATCCCTCCTCTCCTCCATCTCTAAGTCCTCTCAGTTACAAAATTCTGCTACAAATCTTTCAGATCCATCTCTTTTTCCCAATTTCTTCTGCCATTTCAGTTCAGGCCTTCACAATGCCTGGCCTGGGTTGGGTTATTATCTATATATATAAAAAGCCATGGTCTATAATGACCAAGTCTCGACCAAACACTGGAAGTCAGCGCTGGATTGCCGTGGTGCCAGAGCAACAACCCAACTTCTGTGGCAGCTGTTGATCAGCTGTTGCCTCTCTCTTTCTCTCCCAGCTTCACCAGGAGCTGCACTTCTGTTTCTCTCCAGGCCTCTTTGGGGGCTGCTGATCAGCCCTGCCTCTTTGAACAGGCACAGATATAGGCCTGGAGACCCTGATTGGCATAGAAATTGACCAATCAGAACCAAATTTGGATGAAGTGCCAAGAGACAATGGCTGCCTAGGAGACAGAGTCTTTAAGTCTGACTGGCATAGAAACCAACAATCAAAACCAAATCTGGGTGAACTGCAAGTTGCCAATGGCTACCTAGGAGGCAGAGCTTTGGACACTGACTGGCATAGAACCTGACCAATCAGAACCTACTCTGGATGAACTGGGAAGGTAGAACCTAAGGTGGGGGCTGAGGAGGGGTTTTAAGGGCAACGGCTGTTTGGTTTAGGGTGTAAAATGTAAGGACGCAGTTCAATTTTTGCATGACTGGTTTGGTAGTATAGTGCATATGGCTGGCTATCAGTCCAGATACAGGGATTATGTATTTTTGTTTGCCAAGAGCGTCTCTTCCTGCTGAAAAACCCCTCCCCCATCTAAGCAATCCTATCCTATATAATCTATCTATACTACTAAAAGGATAATATGCTAATTAGACCAGCTCGACTAGCCATCTTCTGGACATCCAACTTCCTTCCAGACAAAGCCATGGTGGTAGGGGCCAAGGCAGAGGCAGTTAGGGGCAACCAGGTCAGCAGGGGAGGGCAACTGGGGGCAAGATCAGGCTGGCATTATAGGGCTATTGGGGGTGAGATCAAGCCTGTAGGGGAGGGCAGTTGGGGGCATCTAGGCTGGCACGGGAGGGTACTTGGGGGCAAGATCAGGCCAATAAGGGAGGGCAGTTAGGGGCAATCAGGCAGGCAGGCAGGTGAGCAGTTAGAAGCCAACAGTCCCAGATTGCAAAAGGGATTGGGCCTAAACTGGGGAGTCAGACATCACTCTAGGGGTCCCTGATTGGAGAGGGTGCAGGTTGGGCTGAGGGACCTCTTCCCCCGTGCATGTATTTCATGCTCCTGGCACCTAGTAGTTGTATAACAGGTCTCTCTACTTCCTTTTACTTTGCCTTTTCTTCACCTGCCACCCTGACAACTTTGGAAAATCGAAATGGTCTGTCATGCTCTACTTACTATTCATTTACTCTCCACCATCAAGTGGGTGAGGTCTAAAGTCCCAAGAAAACCATCCAATCTTTCTGATTTGGTCTCTGCCTTCTTCTCTCACTTCATTGTTTATCACTCATAACTTCAGCTAAGCTCAAGTTTTGCAGTTCTTCCACTGTCACCTTTGGCTTTGACACTCTTTCTGAAAGTCACCCCCTTCCCCTGCCCATTGCCTGGCTAAAATTAACTCACTCATCTAGGCTCAGCTTAAACTGAAATTTTTTCTAGCACCCCTTTTATAGGTTCTTTTGATATTCCAAAAGCATTTAATGCAAAACAAACAAACAAACAAAAACAAAAAACAAAAAAAACAACACAACAATAACAAAAGTCAAGATTCACCCTGACCTGTGTTTGCCCACAAATCTGTGTCCCTCACTAAACTGAGCTGTAGGATAGCAGGGAGAGCATCCTATTCAGGGTTTGGTATTGAATATTCAATGAACAAATATTTGAGGACCTACTTTATGCCAAATGTCTAGAAGTAAGATATACAGCAGTGAATAATGCAAAAACACATTTTTTAAAATAAAACTTTATTATTCAGATTATTATAGTTGTTCCTTTCCCCCCCATATCTCCCCTCTACCCAGTTCCCACCCCACCCTCTGCCCTTGACCCCGCAACTGTCCATAAGTGTATGATTTCTGTCCAGTCTCTTCCCCCTGAGAATTGTCAGTCCACTCCCTTTCTATGCCCCTGATTCTATTATATTCACCAGTTTACTCTGTTCATCAGATTTTTTATTCACTTGCTTTTTAGATTCGCTTGTTGAAATATATGTATTTGTTGTTCATAATTTTTATCTTTACCTTCTTCTTCTTCTTCCTCTTCTTAAAGAATACCTTTTAGCATTTCATAAAATACTGATTTGGTGGTGATAAACTCCTTCAGCTTTTTCTTATCTATGAAGCTCTTTATCTGACCTTCAATTCTGAATGATAGCTTTGCTGGGTAAAGTAATCTTGGGTGTAGGTTCTTTCTATTCATCACTTTGTTTTGTTTTTAAAAGTTTTTTTTTTTTTTTTACTGTTTAAAGTAGTACAAATAGTAGTACATATGTTGTTGATTTTTCCCCCTTGCCCCCCCTCCACTTTCCCAAACCCCCAGCAAATGCCTTTTCTTGCCCCCCACTCCCCAATGTCTTGTGTCCTATGGTTATGCCTCTATGCATGCATCACTTTGAATATTTCTTGCCACTCCCGTCTGGCCTGCATAGTTTCTGTTGAGAAATCATCTGACAGTCGTATGGGTGCTCCCTTGTAGGTAACGAATTGTTTTTTCTCTTGCTGCTTTCAATATTCTTTCTTTGTCTTTTGCTCTTGACACTTATTTATGATGTGTCTTGGTGTGGTCCTCTTTGGATTCCTTTTGTTTGGGGTTCTCTGCGCTTCCTGGACTGTAAGTCTATTTCTTTCACCAGGTGAGGGAAGTTTTCAGTCATTATTTCTTCAAACAGGTTTTCAGTATCTTGCTCTCTCTCTTTATTCTGGCACCCCCATAATTCGGATGTTGGTTCGCTTGAAGTTGTCCCAGAGGCTTCTTACACTATCTTCAACTTTTTGGATTCTTTTTCTTTTTGTTTTTCTAGTTGGGTGTTTTTTGCTTTTTCGTATCTCAGATCTTTGACTTGATTCTTGCAATTCTCTAGTCTGCTGTTATATCTCTGTTTATTATTATTTCTTTCAGACAGTGTATGCTTAATTTCTAGTTGGTCCTTTTCATATCCTTGAGGGTCTCACTAAATTTATCGGCCTTTTCTAGAAAATTCTTTGAAAAACCTTGTAACTGGCTTTGAACTCTATATCCAATCATTTGCTTTCCTCCATTTCTATAATTTGTGACCTGTTTCTTTGTGCATTTTGACTGCTTCCCTGTGCTGATAGAGTGGCTTTGTGTGGTAGGTGTCCTAAAGGGCCCAGCAGATCAGCCTCCCCAGTTACTTGAGGTAGACACTCTTGGTGCACTCCTTTGTGGGCTGTGTGCACAGTCTTGTTGTAGTTAAGTCTTGATTGTTATTGGTATCACTGGGAGAAATTGACCTCCAGGCCAATTGGCTATAAGGATCAGTTGTGTCTACAATGGGAGAACTAATGTGCTGGAGACACCCTTATGGGGGAGGACTTGCTTCAGTGGGGCTTTGGTGCTCACTGTGTCTGCCCCCCTGAGTGTGTCCCTTATGGATCTGAGGAGTTGTAATCTGGATGGTCCCTCTCTGACCACTGGGTACACTGGCTCTTGGATCTCCAAGGAGGTGCAAATTTAGCTCTACCTGAGGCTATCCAGCAGGAGCTATGGAGAGATCTGCAAATTCCTCTTATTTGTTTGTGGTTTGTAGGTGCCTATCCGATGCCCAGCTGTGAAGCAATGCAAGCTCCTGTGGAGCCTTGGACCTTTTTTTTTTTTTTAAAGTTCTGGGGCTCTGTGACCCAGCTGCAGTTTGTTAGGTAATTTCAGGTTGCAAAGGGTCAGACCATTCATGTGCAAAAGCCACTGTGCACAGCTGGGGTGGGTCTCAGGGAATCAACAGGGCGGAGCAAACAGCAATGGCTGACCTTCAACCCTGCCCTAAGAGGCCCCTTGGAGTCTCAGTGTCCTGCAGTAATCACTGCAAGCACCTCTGAGAAAAAGCCGCCCTTGTGTTCTGGCCCGATGCCAGATAGTCCAGTCCTCCTCCCCCCCACTCCCAGGCCCTCGCCTCATATGAGTCTGGGTCCCCAGAGCCTTGCCCAGAACTGGAGTTAAGAGCAGTCAGGAGCTTATGACTCCCTCCTGATTGAAAAAGACAACTGCATCCTCAGTTACCTTCCATGAGTGACTCTGTACCTCTGCACTTTACTTCTGCATCTCTTCTGAGTTTGCTTTTCTCTTCCCTTCTAGTTGTAGACTTTCCACTCATCCAGCCTTCCTGTGGTTCTGGATGATGTCCATTTTGTCTTTTAGTCCTAGTTTTGAAGTGATTGTGCAAGGCAGCAAGTTCAGGTGTTTACTATGCCGCCATCTTAGTTTCTCTCTCTCTCTCTCTCTCTCTCTCTCTCTCTCTCTCTCTCTCTCTCTCTCTCTGCAAAGGCAGTTCTTGCTATGCATTGGGAGATGACATAATGAAAAAATAAATAATTAAGAGAGTATGAGAGTGATATACTATGTAGAGAATTAAATCAGATATGAAAATGAGTAGGTGGCTACCTCAGCTTGGTACGTCAGGATGTTCCCTCTGGGGAGGTGACACCAGTTGGCAAGTGCATTCCAATGCACCAGGTATTCTGAGCGAGCATCTCAGCAGGGAGGGCTACCAAGGCCAAAGAACCAAAGGCATCCCAGTGGCAAACGTGGAACAGGAGTGAATATGGCATCAAAGAAGGCAGGGACTATAAAGCTTTGATTTCGTCCCAAGGGTGATACGGAGTGACATGAGCTGACTTACACTTTCAAAGAGAGTTCTTTTTAAAGGGGCTGCTATTTAGATAATGGGCTGTCGGGAATGGAAACAGAGACAGGACAGTGTCCTGCAGCGGGTGGCCGCCGCGGTTCTGGAGAAAGTGCACGGCCTTGGAATCTGTATGTGCTGGGGGCCAGGGCGTGCCGGTGAGCCACAGATTGGGGCTCAGGCCACCTGGACAGTGACGCGGGAACAGCAGCGCTGGGCGATTTCTTGGAGGAGGAGGATCTTGGAAAAGTCCCTGGCTTTCCCGGACGCTGGGGAGAATTCAGGTCAGGCATCTATAAAGGGACACGCCCAGCCCCTTCGCGGCAGGGAGAGCCGGGGAGCACGACTCCGGGCTCCACGTGCTCCGCGCGGGGGTTTCCGCGTCCTCCGGGCGTGGCCGGAAAAGGAAGTCGGCGCCGCAGTGGCCGCCCCAGCGACAGCGGCGGCCCGGGCCAAGCCCCGCCATCCGCCCGGTCCGGCTCGGCTTCGGAGGCAGCGCCGCGGGACCCCGAGCCTGCCCCGCCGGGCGCCCAGCACGCCGATGGGGCCGCAGAGGCCGCCGCTCTGCGCCGCGGCCGCCCTGCTCTGGGGCGTCCTGCTCCGGCTGGTAAGGGGGGCGGCGGGCGGGGGGCGGGCGGGAATCCCGGGGCGGGGCTGGGCCCCGGCTCCTTCCCTCTCCCCGCCCGGCCCGACCTCTCCGCCCGCGCCTCCGCGGCCTGCTCTGGTTCTCCCGTCTCTCTCCTCCCTCCCCTTCCCTCCCCTCCCCCTCCCCTCGCCTTCCCTCCCCAGTACTCCCTGCCCTTCCAGCCACCTTTCCCCTCCACCCTCCCACCCCCGCTGCTGTCCTTAGCCGCCCTCCAAGTATAAACCCCCAAGAAAGCCCCTGATGCCACATTGACCTCGGTGCCTCTCTATAGTTTTCTGGGCATTTTTAATCCACCTCTGAGATTTATCCTTTTTTACTGCTGCTGCTTAGCCTCTTTCCTCCTGGGGAAGAAGGCCAAAAAACGTACACGGTGCCTGGTGCCGGGAAGGTCAGCTGTCGTTCAAGGACTCGCTTTAGTTTCATTGCTCTGATAGGTGTTTTCCTTTGCGCTGTAGTTCCTTCCTCTCCTTAGGGTTCCTTTGATTCCATTCTGGGAAGTTTTGGTAATAGCAATCATTTAAAATAACTTTAAAAAGAACATACGGAAGGGGTTTCTAGTTCTCTGCCTACTTGAAAGGGAAGAGGAGTAACAAGTTTGTTTTCATGATTACAGGAAAGTGATAATGTTTTAAAATTCAGTATCAAACAGCTGGAGCTTCTGTGGTTGGTCAGGAGCCTGTGTGCAGTGGTTCCGACTTTGTTCCTTGTAGATTTCACTTTAGGGAGTTTCAGGTTGGAAACTTTTAGGAGCTTTATTTACACAGAATTTGTAGGATGTATGCCTGTCTAGTTCTTACCATTAGAATGCGCAACTTCTTTGAAAGAGTGTATTTTGCATATTCCCCACTTAAGGATTACTACTAATGAATATATTCATCATGAAAGTGTCTTTAACATTTTTTTTTTTAGTGTCTTAAACATTTATTAAGAAACCAAAAGCAAAACCTTAAGTGAATACACGCCTTTGGTGTGTTCATAATTTGCTAGGCAACATTAGGAACATGAGGAGGTAATGAATCTAAATATTGTTTGGGAGGGGAGTACAGTATAAGCAAAACAACAAAGTAACACTGTTAGACTGAACCTTTCAGGTATTATGTAATCAGATATGTCCAAAAGATAATAATTGAGGTAGTATATGAATGCACATAAAACCATAGCCTACATGTAAAACTTGTCTGAGTAGTTTTGCACTCATTGTCATTTGAACTTCTTAAGCTGATTGTAAGAATGTATCTTGTATATCACATTTTCACTAATCCTTTCTCAACACAGATTAATAACCTAATAATACATTAATTGCTCATAAAATCACATTGAAATTCTTTTTTTTCATTTTATACTAGGGGCTCTGTGCACGAAATTCGTGCACTGGGAATGGGTGATCCCTCAGCCCAACCTGCCCCCTCACACATACTGGGACCCCTCAGGGGATGTCCTACTGACCACTTACCCCCGACCGGCCCAAGGCCTAAAACCTCTGGCCGAAGCTTTAGGCCTTGGGCACCCCGCCATCACGCTGCAATGGGGCCGATGTCTGACTCCACCCCAGCTGGCTCTGCTCCGCCCCCCCAGCCCTGGCCTTAGTACCGGCCCCGGCTGCTGGCCCCGGCCACCAGCCCCAGGGGCCGCGTGCTCTCCAGCCACCTCGTCCACTTGCCAACTGCCTCGGCCCTGACGCAGGCATTAGCCCCATCTGCCAGCGAGCGCCCAGCCCCAGGGGCTGTGTGCTGGCTGATTGGCTGGCTCTGCCCCAGCACCTGATTGGCTGTGGCATGGCCGGTGGGCATGACTTTGTCAGAGGTACGGTCAATTTGCATATTACTCTTTTATTAGATAGACTGTGCAATAAATAAGAAAGGTGAAATTTTTATAAAAGCTCTGAGTCCTGGCTGGTGTCATTCAATGGTTATAGCATCCACCCACCCATTGAAGGGTCTTGGGTTCATTCCCTGTTAAAGGCAGGTACCTGGGTTGCAGGTTGGATCCTGGCCATGTCTGGGTGTGTGTGGGAGGCAACCAATCCATGTGTCTCTTTCACATTGATGTTTCTCTATTGTTTCCTCTCTCCCTCTTTCATTCTCCTCCTCTTCTTCCTCCCTCCCTTCTACTCTCTCTAAAATCAATGGGAAAAATAACCTTGGGTGAGGAGGATTCACAAAGAAAAAAAAAGAAAAAGCTCTGAACCCTCTCAATAGAAAATGTAAGCAGACTTTTCATATAATTTTAAGGGCTTACCAAATTTAAAGATTGTCCTTGCTCTAAATTGTAGTGAGCCTATCACGTCCACATTCTAGTTTTTATTCTTTTTATATTGCATGTGTATATTTTGTTATATCCTACTGTATTAATCTTGGGTTCCATACTCCTCAGTTCCAGGGTTGTATGGACTGTTGGAGGAACAAACTTCCTTTTATCTCCAGGGTTCTTTGGTTTAATAATCAAATAGGCATGAGGTAGATTAGCAAGAGAAAATAACCAACTTTAATGCATATATATATGCATGGGAATTCCATATGCATAGTATGTCCAGAGACAGAAAATGAAAATCCTATCTAATAAAAGAGTAATATGCAAATTTGATTGTACCTTTGCTACACCCACAAGCCACGCCCACCAACCAATCAGGAGCAGATTATGCAAATAAACCCCAGCCAAGATGGCTGCCGCCACTGAGAGCAGGAAGAAGGCTTGGGTTTCCTCGGCAACAGAGGAAGCCAAGCTTTCTGCCTACCATTGCAGGCCTAGGCCTTCACTCAATGCTACAAAGTTTCAATTATAAAAGATACAGAAATGGCGGCAGCCACTGAGCTGGAAAGAACAGAGACTTGGGTTTCCCTGGCAATGAAGGAAGCCAAGCTTTCTGTCTGCCATTTGCTGGCCTAGGCCTCCACTCTAGGCTACAAAGTTTCAAACAGAAATGGCTGCCGCCAAGGAGCAAACAGAAGGCTTGGCTCCACTCCAGGCTACAAAGTTTCAATTGTAGACATAAATTAATCCCACATTCCAGGGCCTCTGCTTGGGTCGCTGGGATGCGTGGCGGCCTGCAAACCACCACAGGCCCCTTGCCCAGGCCGCCCCATGCCCCAAGCAAACCCCCACCCTGAACTGGAACACTCTTCAGGGCAAACCAGCTGGCCCCCACCATGCACCCATGCACCAGGCCTCTATCCTATCTAATAAAAGAGTGCTTTGCAGATTGACCATCACTCCAACACACAAGAGGGCTTCCTCCATGTGGTCAAAGATCTTGCCCCCATGTCGACACAAGATGGCCACCACAAGATGGCCAGCAGGGGAGGGCCGTTGGGAGGTTCCAGGCCCTGCAAGGGAGGGCAGTTGTGGGCAATCAGGCTAGCAGGGGAGGGCAGTTGGAGGTGACCAAGCCTGCAGGGGAGGGGAGTTAGGGGTGACCAGGCTGGCAGAGGGGGGAAGTTTGGGGCAAACAGGCTGGCAGGGGAGTAGTTAGACATCAATTAGGCTGGCAGGGTAGTGGTTAGGGGGTAATCAGGCTGCCAGGCAGAAGCGGTTAGGGCCAGTCAGGGAGGCAGGCAGGTGAGCATTTTGGAGCCAGCAGTCCTAGATTGTGAGAAAGATGTCTGACTGCCCTCAAGGGGTCCCAGATTGGAGAGGGGCAGGCTGGGCTGAGGGAACCCGCCCCCATGCACGTGCACAAATTTTGTGCACTGGGCCTCTAGTCCTATATAATAAAAGCCTAATATGCTAAGTGACAGACCATTCATTTGACTGTTCAACCAGTTGCTATGACATACACTGACCACCAGAGGGGCAGACTGGTAGGTTAGCTTGCTACTGGGGTCCAGTCAATATGGACTGGGCTAAATGGGCCAGACACGCCTTAGAACCCTTCCACTGGTCCGATTGGTCTCTCCCTGGTCTAATCATGCATGGGGAGCAGGGAGTGGAGGGGGCAGTCCCTCAGCCTGGCCTGCAGGGATCTGATGAAAACCAGCAGTCTGACATCCCTCAAGGAGTCCCAGATTGCAAGAGGGCACAGGCCAGGCCGAGGGACCCCCATTGGTGCACAGATTCATGCACCGGACTTCTGGTGGATATATAAAGCATTCTGCTTTGACTCACTGTGTATATTTAAATTATGCTACTGCACGTCCGGCTATTTTAATGAATTCTAAACCCATTAACCTTAAGTCTAGAATTAATAAGAGTGCCTTGTAGATAGTTGATTCTCTCTTGGCCTTGCCGTTTTCCATTTCACACTCATCTTTCTCCAGTGCAACCCAACTCCCAGCCCCAACATTTTGACCTTTTCTTTCACAGTGTTATTTGCACACAGTCACAAAGTTCTGTTTCAAAGAGAATGAATGAAGTTTTTAGCCTGGATCAGTTTTCTAAAATTTCTTTAAAGTTCTCTGAAGAATCCTGAGTCTTCTTCATAATGTTTTTTACAAAAGTTCTGTTCATTTGTTCATATCTTCAAAGATTTTAAAGTGTTACATAACCATACCTTGAAATGAATGATAATCTGGATCCCCAGTAGAAAAATATTTTATCAAAATTTGCATTTTGGGGGTATAGTATACCAATTCAAAGAATCTTCTTTAATTTCTTCTCCTCTGCCCTCTTCCTGGGGAAACTAGGTGTGTTCTGCTACCCAGGCTATCTGAGCTGCTGTGCTATGGTCTGAATTGTGCCCCCCTTCCTAATCCATGCTAAAGCCCTAACTCCCAATGTGATGTTATTTGGAAATAATGGATTTCTATGAGGTCAGAGCGTGGGTCCCTTGTGATCTTATTAAAAAAAAAAAAAAAAAAAAAGACACCAAAGAGCTTGCTATCTGTTCCTCCCCCCATGCTCTCCTCCCTTCACCTCCTCTCCTCCCCACCACCATGTGAAGACACAGTGAGCAGATGGCAGTCTGTACAGGCCAGAAGGAAAGCTCTCAATGGAAGCCAACCATGCTGGCACCTTTATCTTGGTCTCTAGAACTGTGAGAAAACAAATCTCTGTGTAAGCAGCCCACTCTATGATATTTTGTTATGGCAACCCAAGCTGATTTAAGACAGATTTTAGTATCAGGACTGGGATACTATTGTAACAAATACCTAAATATGTGGGAGCAGCTTTATATGTGGGTAATGGGAGGAGGATAGAAGAGACTTGGGGTGCATGCTTGAAATGTAGACCTTAAGGGCGATTCTGGTGAGATGTGTGACAAATCAGGAACAAGCATGTCATTGGGAAACTGTAGGAAAGGAAATGTTAAAATGGCAGAGAACTTGGTTGAACTGTATTCTAGTGTTGTGTGGAAGGAAGGATTGTGAACAGTGAGATTAGATATTAGCTGAGGAGATTTCTAAGCAAAGTGTTCACGGAGCAGCTTGGTTCCTCTTGACTGCAAAAGGAGAGAGAGGAATTGAATAAGGAATTGTTAATAAAAAGGAACCAGTGTAAAACTTCAGGCAATAAAAATAAAAATAAAAAAGGTAAATGATTCAGGAAAAAAAGAAAAAGGAACCAGAATTTGAAGATTTGAAAATTCTCAGCCTATCCGCATTGCAAAATATAAGAAAACTTCTGAACAACTATTTGATAACAAATTAATGGGATTATTATATGAGCAGAAACACTGTCACTTTGAACTGAAGGAGCTAGAGATAATGCAAAATGAAGAAAGGTTGTTGGACTTACTAGATTTGACAGGATGGGTTGATGGAACTATATGGCTGTAAACTTGCATTATTCTTCAAGAAGAGGGAGAAATGGTCCCAAAGGTGAGTCAGGGGTCATCAGGGTGACTGCCTCAGTTTCAACAAGCCTTAAGCATCTGCTGAGACCCTTGGGGGCGGGACTCCACAAAGCCAAAGCAGTGGGGCCATCCCACAGAGCCATGCTGGTGATGCTGCCACCCCATTGCGCCTGAAAGATGAGGATGTTGAGCCAAAAGGGACTATTTTTGAGCCTTAACACATTAAGTGCCATGTCAGTCACCAGCAGTGACTGAAACGGAAAGAAAGACAAAACAGGCGTGGCGCTTAACGTGTTAAGATCTAAAGGAATTTGTATTGCTAGGTTTTAGACTTCCTTGTGTCCCATCACCCACTTCTTTCCAGTTTCTCCCTTTTGTAATGGGAATGTCTATCCAAATGCCTGTCCACCAGTTTATTTTGAAAGCACACAGCTTATCTGGCTTCACAGGTTCACAGCCAGAGAGGGGTTTTGCCTCAGGATGAATTATAGCTTGAATCTTACCATATCCGGTGTAGATAATCTTTAGATGAGACTTCAGACATTAGAATTGATACTAGATAGAATGAGTTAGGATTTTAGGGGCTACTAGGGTAGAATGAAATGTATTCTGCATGTGAAAAGGACATGAATTTGGGGGGCTAGAGGCAGATGTGTACTGCTCTGTGTGCTCCCAAATTCCTGAGTTGAAGTCCTAACCTCTATGTAGTGGTATTTGGAGATTGGGCCATTCAAATGAGATCATCTGGGCGAGGCCCTTATGATGATTGCTGCCTTGCTTTCTCCCCCATGCCCCCCCACTCACACTCCACCCCATAATGAGAAGGCAGCCATCTATCTACAAGCCAAAAAGAGAGCCCTTACCGAAATCAACCATATTAGTACCTTGCTCTTGGATTTTTAGGTTCTGGACTATGAGAAAATAAATTTGTGTTGATAAAGCCACCCAGTTTATAGTATTTTGTTATGGCACCTTGTTAGACATGCTGGTTTTGTCACATTCCTCCTTTAACTTGGAGATTTTCCGCAGTTTTTCTTTTACCTTCTCTATTCTGAGCTACCTCTGAATTCTGCATCTCATCATTGTCTGCTTTCTAAGTCACTGATAATTGTGTATCTTCTTCCCAAAATGCACTCTTCCATAAACATCTCCTTTTAAAGTTAAACCTTGAAGATTCAGGAAGGTTTTGATGTCCTAATTTATTAGAACCAAGGGATTTTAGGCATTTCTTGATATTTTTTTCACTACATTCTATAATAATTATTTTTTGTGAATGTAAAATAAATCACAAGACTGGATAAACTTATGAAGTTATTCATAAAAAAAGGTTTAAAGATAGGAGAAGTCATATTTATTGTATATTTGGTGGGGTTTTTTGTTGTTGTTGTTGTTATTGTTAAAAATCACCTGAAATTGATTCTGTTTAAAAAATTTTAGACCATAAAGTCTTCAGGTTTAGGACTTTACCCCAAGATACTATTAAGAAAAATTTTTTTTATTGTGTTAGGCCAGAATTTGCCAAACTTAACCATGCCCTATGGTCTTAAATCAACTCTGATTTGTGCATTTATATTGCCTGCTTAGCATTTTAAGCATTTGAGTTTGTGAATTCTGATGTAATTCATAAATTCTCTTAACATCTGAGGTACATCATTAAGTAGTAAGATTACTTAGGAAAAACCAGGAAGAAGTCTAGATCTACATAGCAAGTAGAATATAAGCCCCATGAAGGAGAAATCCTATCTGACTCATTCTCTACTGTCTCTCCTACTACCTCATAGACTGCAGGGTGTTGAATGAATGCATGGTCTCCTCTCTCAAACCTAGTACCTCTTAGCCTGTATATTACATATTCCCAGATTTTCTAAGTGCAAGGAATGATTCTGGCTCTACTTTTTCCCTGGCCCACAGACTCATTGGATTCCCTGTAAATCCGTATTTGATGCCCTAGCATGGATATAAGATTGGGAGTAGTATGTTAGGTAAACTTTTAGCTAGAGTATTGTTATTTTCTAAAGAAATATAGAAAATCGCCGAAACCAGTTTGGCTCAGAGGTAGAGCATCGGCCTTTGGACTGAAAGGTCCCGGGTTCGATTCCGGTCAAGGGCATGTACCTTGGCTGTGGGCACATCTCCTGTAGGGGTGTGCAAGAGGCAGCTGATAGATGTTTCTCTCTCATCGGTGTTTCTAACTTTCTATCCTCTCTCTTCCTCTCTGTAAAAAATCAATAAAATATATTTTAAAAAATAAAAAATAAAGAAATATAGAAAATAGATCCAGTGCTAGAAGATACCTTTTGAAGGGAAAGAAGAGTAGAAGACAAAAAAAAAAAAAAATCAAACCTGTTAACCAAGGTTAAAAAGACTCTTCGAACTGTGCTGTTAGCTTGGACAGTAGAACAAGCCTATTCCTGGTTAATATTGGGCTGGTGAGTCAGCATCAAGTGTCTGTTGGAACAGAGGCCAGGAATTCAAATGCCTGTGGTTGGAACTACCAAGTGACAGGAGTGCAAAGCATGAAAACAGCTCCAAGAGGCAGGGATTTGAAGGTTAGAGCAAAATTGACTCAGTGTAAGTACGCTTATAAAATAAAAGTCCTTAGACACGTCCCTCTTTAAGGTCTAATTGACCCGGGAAAATGAGAAGATAATACACCTGAAGCATGTGAATATGATATCCACCATTACCGTTCTTTTTTAGATTTTGGTAATCATTTGAAACTTGTCATACCAAAAGCTATTTTGAGAAAGATGGTCAAAGGAATAGGCAGCTATAACATTAAAATAGACTTAAACATCAATACCCTTTGATTTGAAAAGAAGATGATGGAATATGATTGAAGTCAAGTGATCTGAATAAGTAAATTAGGAATTGTTCACAAACAATAGGCATCCCATGAAGTCTTATATGAGGTGAATTTGAGTCAAAAAAGGAAGGACTACTTTATACTATGGACTAGTTTACTTAACTCCCTTACAAGTGAGGGTCAAGTGAAATGCAGAAAATAAAGGCACTGGTGTGAGGTTGATGATTTGATGGCCCTAGAAAACATTTGATTCTATGACAAGTGGTTGTAGAAAATGGTGTGAAGAGGGAGGATTTGGGGCAAGCAATAAGGAGCAGATAAGGTGGGGGCGGAACACTTTATACTTTTCTGTTCTGCTTGAATGTTTTTTTTTCTTTTTTAAATTTCTCTTTCCAAGACTTTACACTTCACTTTTGCTTTTGTTTTCCTCTCTTTGTTTTGTTGGTTTGTTTGTATTTTAAATAGTCTGGTGTGTTTCTCTCCATGTCCTCCTTCAAGCTCACATCCTCCTATCTAATAAAAGAGAAACGTGCAAATTGTCTGTACCTTCGCTACGCCACCAGCCAATAGGAGCAATATGCAAATTAACCCCCAAGCAAGATGGCAGGCAGGCCCTCTCTGCTCCGAGCTGGCCGCTGCGGGCGGTGAGGGTCCTGATCACAGCTGTGCCATGGAGGAATGGGCAGGCCAGGCGGTCAGCGCTGAGACCATGATCAGTAACTGGGCAGGCAGGGGAGTGGGTGGTGGCAGCACCTGACGCCTACCGCAGGGTCCAGGCCACCACTGGGGACAGGCAGGGCAGACTGGCTGTGCCTGACGCTGCCCACTGGGTAAGGCCGAGATCAGTAACAGGGCAGTCAGGGGAGGAGCAAGCAACCAAGAAAAGATTGAGCCTCCCTTCCCTTAATTATTTCAGGAGTAATCCTCCTGAAACCAGGTCAACCCTGTCATCAACCAAGCAGTTGAGTTCATGATGCTATAGAAATTAAGAAGTCAATATACATATAACATCCGGAGGTGATTCATGTTGGACATTAAATGTTGTGCATTGACTTTTCTCCTTATGCAGAGTATCTGTTTGCTTTCAGAGTGTCTTCCTGGCTTGCTGCCAGCCTGTGCATAGTCCATGCTTATGAGTTCAGGATCTATGACAATGTGAATAATTCAGATGTTTACAATAAATACCGATGAATACATGAATTCACCAATGCTACTGTTAAACTTCATGGAAAAAAATAGACCTTTGAATCTGTGGTGATTAGAAATTAAAGACCTTAAATCATGTGCAATAAACAATAAATAAAGTTACACTGAATGACAAAAAAAATACATTAGGGGCCAGGAAACATTCAAAGAACTGGGGAACCATTCCCAAAGCAGGAAAGGATGTCACAGGATGTATACTATTGCTATGAATATAGCATTTCCTACTACTTACAACATATACAGTGTAATGTATTAGATGCCTTCCTACCTCATGAAGTATGTATTTTCATAGAGTAATACTGGTACATATGTTATAGTTATGGCAATATATCATATCCTATCTATATTAATAAAAGGGTAATATGCTAATTAGACCACGAGACCTTCCAGAAGTCCTTCCTTGGTGGCAGGGCTGAGGCAGAGGCGGTTAGGGGTGATCAGGCCAGGAGGGGATGGCAGTTGAGGGTGATCAGGCTGGTGGAGGGGGGGCATTTGGGGCTGAGCAGGCCTGCAGAGAGGACTAGTTGGGACAATCAGGCCAGCAGGCAGAGTGGTTAGGGGTGATCAAGCAGTCAGGCAGGTGAGCAGTTAGGAGCCAGCAGTCCCGGATTGCAAGGGGGTTGTCTGACTGCCAGTTTAGCCCCAATCCCACAGGGATCTCAGATTGGGGAGGATGCAGGCCAGGCTGAGAGACAACACTCCCCCTCCCCGGCACAAAGTTCGTGCACCGGGCCACTAGTCTATATAAAAGCCTAAGCTACCGTTCGACTGGTAGCTATGACCACAATGACCACCAGGGGCAGATCCTCAATGCACAGGCATGGAACAGATTGATGAATCTCAGAGGGAAGAGTGAGGGCGGAAAGAGATTAACCAAAGATCTTTTTTTTTTTTAAGACCGTGGTTTCTTTATTTTTAACTTTTTTCAATATATATTTTTTTATTTCAGAGAGGAAAGCAGAAGGAAAGAGAGATAGAAACATCAATGATGAGAAAGAACCATTGATAGGCTGCCTCCTATTGGGGGTTGAGCCCACAACCCCAAGCATGTTCCCTTGACTGGAATCGAACCTGGGACCTTTCAATCCACAGGCTGATGCTCTATCCACTGAGCCAAACCAGCTAGGGCTAACCAAAGATCTTACATGCATACTAGAGGCCCTGACCTGCAGTTGGGAAATCTTAAAAACTTAAGAGTTCTGTGGTTCTTTTCTAAAAATAGCATTTTGAAATAATAATGTTCTTTTTAAAAAATCTTAGTTATTCATACTACAGAATGTACAAGTGGGTTAAGGGATTTCAGATGGATTTTCTGTTATAGAACACTAGAGGCCTGGTGCACAAAATTAGTGCACAAGGGGTGGGGGTTGTCCCTTAGCACAGCCTGCACCCTCTCCAATCTGGGACCCCTCAAGGGATGTCTGATTGCCCGTTTAGGCCCAATCCTGATCAGCCTAAACAGGCAATCGGACATCCTTCTCACAATCCAGGACTGTTGGCTCACCTGCCTGCCTCCCTGATTGCCCCTAACCACTTCTGCCTGCCAGCCTGATCATCACCCACTAACCACTACCCTGTCAGCCTAATTGATGTCTAACTGTTCCCCTGCCAGCCTGGTCACCCCCAACTCCCCTCCTCTGCCGGCCTGGTCACCCCTAACTGCCCTCCCCTGCAGGCTTGATTGCCCCCAATTGCCCTCCCTTGCAGGCCTGGTCCCTCCCAACTGCCCTCCCCTGCTGGCCTGATCACCCACAACTGCCCTCCCTTGCAGGCCTGGAACCTCTCAACGGCCCTTCCCTGCTGGCCATCTTGTGGTGGCCATCTTGTGTCCACATGGGGGCAGGATCTTTGACCACATGGGGGCAGCCCTCTTGTGTGTTGGAGTGATGGTCAATCTGTGTATTACTCTTATTAGATAGGATAGAGGCCTGGTGCATGGGTGGGAGCCTGCTGGTTTGCCCTGAAGAGTGTCCCAGATCAGGGTGGGGGTTCGCTTGGGGTGATGGGCGGCCTGGATGAGGGGCCTGTGGAGGTTGCAGGCTGGCCACGCCCCCTAGCGACCCAAGCAGAGGCCCTGGGATCTGGAATTAATCTATGTCTACAATTGAAACTTTGTAGCCTGGAGTGGAGCCAAGCCTTCTGCTCGCTCCTTGACGGCAACCATTTCTATTTGAAACTTTGTAGCCTAGAGTGGAGGGCTAGGCAGGCAACCGCAGGCGGAAAGCTTGGCTTCCTCTGTTGCTGGGGAAACCCAAGCCTTCCTCCTGCTCTCAGTGGTGGCAGCCATCTTGGTTGGGGTTTATTTGCATAATCTGCTCCTGATTGGCTGGTGGACGTAGCTTGTGGGTGTGGTGAAGCTATAGTCAAATTTGCATATTACTCTTTTATTAGATAGAATAAATAATGAAGTAACAACTCCCAAAGGGGTTTGAAAGAAAAGTTTCAAGCAGTTTCTGAAGGGAATTACAAAATCATCACAGCACAGCAAGAATCCTCCCTGGTATATGGCTCTTACAATAAGGACCATGACAGTATCCCCATAAGAAAGTGACTTCCTCAAAGAAAGTATTCTAGGCAAATGTGTATAGTTTCAGTATTTTCTCAAACAAGAAAAAATAAATTCCCTTAAGGAAATGTAGTCCAACCTGGATATAAGTAGCTTTATTAAAATCCTTAGTTGCTGGCAAAGCCAAATCATTGCTAGTGTGAAAATTATTGTTCATGTCCCAGACAGCTGCTCAGGAAGCAATTCTGCACGCATCTGGAATTGGCACACCTTCACCATCTAAGGACTACTGCATGGTCTATAACCCTCATTGGACAGCTCTGCCAAGAACCCTAGAAAATGCAGTAAGTACATCACAGTTACTATTTCTTTGTAAACAAAAATATTGGAAGGTGAAAATGAGTGATGATTATTTTCAGTGTATGAACTAGTTGTAATATGTGATTAATAAATAATAATTGTTTTTATTGCTTTAGCTTAAATATTTTTCTGTCTGTGGGAAAAATAAGTTAGGGAATTAAAAATACTTCAAAGCCTGATCATCTTGAACCTTTTTATTTAAAGGAACATTGTATTAAATCAATAGATATTTTGTCACTAAATACATTTAGGGTGAAATACGGTATTTACCATACTAAAGACATTTCTTCTTTTCAGACTTCCATTAGTTTGAAGAATCTGACTTCTACATCACTGTGCGACATTTCTGATATTCCTCCTGATGGAATAAAGAACAAAGCAGTTGTGGTTCAGTGGGGATCCTGCCATTTTCTTGAAAAAGCCAGAATTGCAGAAACCGGAGGTGCTGAAGCATTGTTGGTTGCCAATAACAGTATCGTAGTAAGTTATAAAACTAATCGAGGCCCAGGGCGGGGAGGGGGCTCAGCCCGGCCTGCACATACTCTCAATCTGGGATCCCTTGGGGGATGTTCGACTTCAGACCTAAACCACAGTTGGACATCCCCCTCGCGATCTGGGACCCCCTGGCTCCTAACCGCTGGCCTGCCTGCCTGACTGCTGGCCTGATCGCCCCTAACCACTCTGCCTGCCTGCTTCATAGTCTCTAACCACTTGCCTGCTTGCCTGATTGCCCCTAACTGCCTCTGCCTCGGTCCCCGCCACCATGGCTTCGTCTGGAAGGATGTCCAGAAGACCGGCCAGCTGTCCAGTCTAATTAGTATATTACGTTTTTGTTATTATAGATCATTTCTTTTGAGCTCGTGATAATCAAATTTCACAGGTTGAACCTCCTTCTGTGTGCAGAGATTTGAATAATCTGATAGAATTATTTTTAAATAAACATTCTGGTTATGATAGGAATTTAATTGGACTATTTTATGGTTTATTTTCTATTCCTAAAGTAGACAAGACTTTGTTAGGAACAAGTATGTATAGTGTGTATGAGAGTTACATACTGTATATATGATATACCTGTATATGTCAGTTTGAGGACTCTTGCTATAATATTAAGAATACCTGAAACTTTATTTTATAACTTGATAAAGAAGTGATATTCTTTTTAATGAAATAATTTGGATTTTATTCTGTAAATATGTTAGTAGTTCATATGTTTTCATGCTATGTGTTGTTTTGTTTTTTCTTTTAGTTTGCTCCCTCAGGGAACAGATCTGAATTTCATGATGTGAAAATACTGATTGCATTTATAAACAACAAAGACTTTAAAGATATGAAGCAGGTAAATTAGTAATTACATACTAGATAATGTTCATACCTAGTACAACTCTTCACTCTTAACCACTGATATTTAATTTAAATGGTTATACATGCTGCACTTGCTAACAAGAAGCCTACCAAGTCTTTGCTTGGGAAGTATTCACCTCCCATTTAGCACAACGCGTTTCTAAGCCCTGACTTCAGAAAGGATATTGATTTGTTTTGACTTCTTTAAAACCTCTGATTATATGGAATACTGCAGCTTCAAGATTTAATAAACCAAAATATAGCCTCCTAATTTTGACAAGAGAATAAATATATCATATTGTCAAAACTAGTTCTAGTATTCTTGACCGCCTGACTTAGTGTCCATTCCAGAGTCAAACTGGAGTGTTGCTGCCATACTCTGTAGTGGGAAGAAAACTAATGCTGGTGTTCTAACTCTCATTTTTTGCCTTTCAGACTCTTGGAGATAACATTTCTGTGAAAATGTATTCCCCATCGGGACCTAACTTTGACTATACTATGGTGGTTATTTTTGTAATTTCTGTGTTCACTGTGGCATTAGGAGGATACTGGAGTGGACTACTTGAATTGTAAGTTTAATTAAACTTCAGTGTTTTTTGTGATAAATGGTTAAAAATTATTATTTAAATTATTTTAATCATATGACAACATTTAAAATTCCACCTCAGAAAATAGTGTGCTTAAGATCAGATTGCAGTTTGTCCTCATACAAGTCATTCCCCTTATCACTGAGAAATGGGGTCATAGGTTCCTCTAATTCTTTAGCTGGCAGGGCCTAAGCACTGACATTCTATCAAAGACTATTAAATTAAGATGTTCAATGATGTCTCCCAGGAAGATGAAGATACTTAGTATCCTAACATGTCTATTTATTTCGATTGGAAGAAAATAAACAAGAGAAGGTTAGGAGTTTTTCAGCTCCTTTTGAGTTGAGTCAATAGAGTGTGACCTCATCATTCTGTTCAATGCTTTAGGAATTAGAAGAATATTAAACATGTTCATATTTTAATTTAAATATAGAAATTTCAAATGTACATAAATTTGGATTTCCTGAACCCAATCTTATAGTTATGTACCTTTGGCTCTAGATTAAAGCAGGCAATATAGTAGAGAAAGATCAGTTCATATTTATAACTCTGAATTTTAAAAAAGTGCTCAGAGCATATTAATTCATCCATAAAGGAAAATATATTCACCTTGTGAATTGATCTCTAGATCAGCGGTTGCCAACCTTTTGGACCTCAGGGACAACCAGTGTCCATGGACCACCAGTTGGCAACTGCTGTTATACATTTCATTAAAAAGGTCTTATTTGCAATTATATGACGCTAATAAGCTTACTTAACATTTTTAAAATACTAAAATTTGATTTATATCAAGAGAGAAATCTTAGAGTTTAACAAGTATAGTTTTCCTGAATTATTGAGCTTTAAATATTTTGCGTATTTGGAAGACACGTTTCAACAAATATGAGTCACGTGTTTTCCTGAACCATTGTTTTTTGTTTATTAATATTAATCTTTAGAAAACATAGTATGACCTAGATCTCCAATTATTTTCTAGATTATTTGTTGAAACTTTATAAATAATTTCCCAAAAGCTACTATTTCATTAAAAAATCTTTTTCCATTTAATATAAGTTCACACTGCACTTCATTACTATTTACATTGTTTCTTTAGAGTAGTGCTTCTCAGACTGTAATGTGCGTGCAAACTGTCTTGAGATCTAATTAAAATAGAAGTTTAGATTTAGGAGGCTCGGAGTGGGGACTGAGATTCTGCATTGCTAACAAGTTCCCAAGTGATTTTGCTGGCCATGAGTTAGCAAGGCAGGCTTCACATATATATCAGAGCAGTTTCCTCAAGAAAACTGGAGATGGGAGAGGAGTACATATAAGATTTTTTATTTATAAAACATCATGATAGGCAGAAACAGAATTTGTTGTCTTCAATAGCCAGGTTGAAAGAGGAGATGTCCTTTACGTATAAGATTATGGATTTTAATATTGAAGTAGCTGAGTCTAAGAATAAGATAAAGATAGAAGTAAGTGTATGTATGATTGAGGTAGGGAAGGTGACAACATATCCTATCTTATAAAAGAGGGAATATGCTAATTGACCATCACACCCTCACAAAATGATGGCACTCACAGCCAATAAGGAGGGAATATGCTAATTGACTTCCCTGCCCTCAAAGATGGCAGAGCCCATAGCCACAAGATGGTGGCGCCCAGTCCCTTCAGCCCTGCTGGGGTGGCAGGCATGTGGTACGGCTGGGCCCGCCCCCAGATGGGTCCAGCTGCTCTGCGTGCCTGCCTCTGAGATCCCCTAGTCCCCTCCGCTGCCCAGGGCTGGCCCGAGGTGCAGGCAAGCCTCGGATGGCAGCTGCCCAGCTTCCCAGGACCCCCCGAGGCTCAGGTAACCAGGGCCAGCTGGAGCTTGCACTGCCAGCAGTGGGAGCAGCAGAGATGTGATGGGGGCGTTACCTTCCCCTCATTGCTAGGTTGCCTCCTGCCCCTGAGGGCTCCTGGACTATGAGTGGGGGCAGGTCGGGCTGAGAGACCCCCCTCCAGTTCATGAATTTTCATGCGCCAGGTCTCTAGTAAAAAAGGAATATGAATCGGTGATAAAAAGAAAACATTTCCATGAAAAGTAGAATTATTAAGAACATAAGGATTAGCATTTAGCAAGTAAAGAGTAAGACTGAAAGAGAAGGGAAACAATGAGGCTTAGGGCAGGGAATAAGGCTTAGAACTTCATAACCCAGAATTCATTACCTTGCCAAGTACAAGGTACATCCTATGCAAAAGAGAAGGATGTCTTGGTTCCATATAAAGACTTTTCAATATAAATTTGTAGTCTTACTATAATGAGATCACTGGTCCTCAAGCTTTTTAAACTCAGGATGGTATGGAGGAGAGCTTAGCATGTGGCTTTTGAGAAATTTAAGAAAACAATCTTTTAAAAAAGATGAATTCTGATATTTTCTGATATCAGTCTAGTATATGTTTTCCTTCAAGAAATTGCCTCATGCTTTCTATTACAATGAATATGAACATATAAATCTTTATTATTATGGTTTACATGTGTACTCTGATTTTAAAATGTCTTTAAGTATATTTGTTTATATAGCTTTGCGCTTTGGCAGTATCATCGCCAAAGAGAATTATCCGAGGCACAATTATTGCTAATTGAAAAAAAATAAGTCAATAAATAAATATATCCTAGCTAATAAAAGAGTAATATTCAAATTGACCATCCCTCCAACACAAGATGGCTGCCCCCATGTGGACACAGGATGGCCACCACAAGATGGCCAGCAGGGGAGGGCAGTTAGGGGTGACCAGACTGACAGGGAAGGAAGTTGTGGGCAACCAGGAAGGGCAGATGGGGGGGACCAAGGCCAGCAGGAGAGAGCAGTTGCAGGGGACCAGGCTTGCAGGGCAGGGCAGTTAGGGGTGACCAGGCCAACAGGAGAGGGTAGTTAGAGGCAAATAGGCTGGCAGGGGAGCAGTTAGGCATTAATCAGGGTGGCAGGGTAGTGGTTAGGGGGAGATCAGGCTAGCAGGCAGAAGCGGTTAGGGACAATCAGGAAAGTAGGTAGGCAAGCAGTTGGGAGCCAGCAGTCCTGAATTGTGAGAGGGATGTCCGACTGCCCATTTAGGCCTGATCCCAATCAGGCCTAATCAGGCAGTCAGACATTCCTTGATTGGTCCCAGATTGGAGAGGGTGCAGGCTGGGCTGAGACACACATTACACACACAGATACACACCCCTGTGCTGGCTGAGACACACACACACACACACACACACACACACACACACACACACCCTGTGCACAAATTTCATGCACCAGGCCTATAGTTTGTTTATAATGATAGATACCATAGGTGGCACGTTTTCCCACTTGGGTATCATTTTTATTGAAACTTACGTTAATAACCATGTAGCTCTGCAGTTTCAGGAAGGTGCTGTTGAGTCTATCCTCAGACTCTCCTTTCTCTTATCCCAGGTAGCATGCCTAAAGTCATAGATGCTTAATGTGGTGGCCATCCTAGTTAACAAGGGTCTAATAAGATAGTAGCATGTGTTGGTAAAATAAGCAATTTGGCAAATGTGTAATTTGATAGAAGTAAACTCTTTTTTGACTAACATTTGGACTGAGCTGAGATGATGAGAAGGGTCTGGTATAGTACACACAGGGAGACCGGAGTTGATGGGATTGGAGCTGGAAAAGCATGTAGTGGGAGGAGACAGTAGGTGTCAGAACAGAGACTGTTCAACAAGGGGCACCTGCGGCTCTTTCCTCTTCAACTTCAGTCTTTCCCTTTTATTAACTACTAGTGGCCCAGTGCACAAAATTCGTGCACGGGGGGGTGGTCCCTCAGCCCAACCTGCCCCCTCTCACATACTGGGAGCCCTTAGGAGATGTCCAACTGATGGCTCACTCCAGCCTGCCCAAGGCTTTAGGCCTTGGGCACTCAGCCATCTCCCTGATTAGCTCAGCTCCAGCTGCCTGTGACCACCCGGCCCCAAGGGCTGGGCACTCACCTCTGCTCCCCAGCTGCTTGCCCCGCCCCCTGGGCGCCTCCAAGTTCGGGCGGCAGGCTGCCCTACTTTGTCTCCACCCCGGGACCCAGCCCTTGGCCCCGCCCCCTGCTCCTGATTGGCTGGTAGCATAGCCTATCAGGAGCCAAGGTACGGTCACATTTGCATGTTACTCTTTTATTAGATAGGATTGTTGGAAGAATTAAAAACAATGTTTTGCTGTCTTAAATCGAGGTTGGACAATGTCTTAAACTCCTGTCATTCTCCTGTCCTTCCTTCATAATATATTGATGAGTATATAGTAAATACTAAGTTGATAGAAGAACTTCTAGTGTTTCCATTTAAAAGAAGCTAATTTAGAAATACTTGACTATGTGTAAATTGGTAATATTAAGTGTATAAGAATTGGTTATCATCTGAAATTTATTCCATAAATATAGTTTCCAAATCAGATAATAGAAACATCCACAAAATTTAACTTGTTTATATATGTCATCTGTTTCATAAATTTTGCATCAGGAAAAAAATGCTGTTTCAAAAGGCAAAACAGCAGTTAAAAATATTATCTCTGGAGATTAGAATAATAGAGTTTTTACTTTCTGGATTAAACATTTCTTGTATCTGGGTGGGTTTTTTTTTAAGTGTGTTACTTTATAATCAACAAATTTAAGTTGGTGTTAAAGATGGATTTTACAAATGATTTTACTTGGAAGAGATTTGCTGAGGTTCTTGTTTATGTTTACTCAGAGAAAGCATGAAGGCAATGACAGACACTGAAGACAGAGAAATGAGGAGAAAGAAGAATGAATATTTAACTTTCAGTCCTCTAACAGTTGTAATATTTGTGGTCATCTGCTGTGTTATGATGGTCTTACTTTATTTCTTCTACAAATGGTTGGGTAAGAAGTCATGTTTTGTTTTTTATATTTTCAGCAAACAATCTTCTCTCTTATTTGGGAGATTTATCTTTTCCTTCTACCTGAAAAACTTAAGTGAATAAATAAAAAGTGATATTAACTTTTTAAATTGTTGGAAATGTTAGGTCTCCATTACTGTGGGACAGAAAACATTCAGATTAAAAATATACTGTCTTGAGATAAAAACACTTCTTTATGGATGACTTGAAAGAATTATTATGATCTCTACATTTCCCTCCCTGTAGATAAAGCATGAAATCCTAATATCTAAAGAGCAGACTAGCATGGCCAGTGTTGCTCATTGGTTGAGCATTGACCTATGAATGAGGAGGTTACAATTCAGTTCCTGGTCAGGGCTTATACCTAGATTGTGGTCTCTATTCCCAGTAGTGGGGCGGGATGCAGGCGGCAGCAGATCAATGATTCTCTGTCATCATTAATGTTTATCTCTCCTCCCTTCCTCCCTGAAATCAATAAAAATAGATTTTAAAAATAAAGAGCAGGCTAAGGACTTCTTGATAGCTATATTGAGTTACATGAAATAGAAGGCTATTCAAATTAGTGATTTATTGCCTTTGCTTATCCCCAAAGTGTAGTTTATTCTTTTGTCAGTTTATAAATCAAGGTATTACTTGAATTTTGTTTTACTTGTATAAACAAGGTTATACTACATCTAAAGACACATGGGTATTTGCCTGTGGTCTATATAATAAGTGATACTCCTTTAAGTAGGTAGCAGTAGGAACATAATGGTTTGTTTATCCCCTGGACAATCTTAATTGTCTGATAAGATGAAAATTTGCCATCCTTGCCCAATATACAGTAAAAAGAGGAGGAGGTGAGACCAGGGAAAGGGGGAGTGTGTCTGATGATAACTTATAAAAACCACCAAAGGCTACAATGCTTATTTGGAGAACATTAGAATACTTTTCTGGACTAGCAAATTGAGGCCTTAAGGTTAGTTTCAGCTTATTCAATTTCTCCTGCCCTGTGGCAGCAATTTTGAAGATGTGATCTATTGACATATAATTCCAATTAGAAAATAATCATTCTTTGAACATCACTCATTTCGATCTGTTGGAAGAGTAGGTTCTAGGGTGCTGTTTGTATTATGTTGTCATTGGGTGGCTAATTTTTCTATTTTAATGGTCTTGAATTGTTTGTGTTAACCCTTGGTCAATATATTAGTGGTCTTTGATAGAAAAAAAGATTTCTGTATCCTATCTTAAAGCATGTTATAATTTTTGGTAAGATATTTTCTTAAACTAATTGCTATTTTAAAAGTTGACCCTGCCCTTGCTGGTATGGCTCAGTTGGTTGGGTGTTGTCCTGTGAACCAAAAGGCTACCAGTTCAATTCTGGTTGGGGCACATGCTGGTTGGGCAACAGAAGGTATGCAAGAGGCAACTGATCAATCAGTCTATGTTTCACTTTCATATTGATGTTTCTCTCTTCCCTCTCTTATTTCTAAAATTCAGTTTTAAAAATCTTTAAGCATAAAATCATACACTGAAAAAAATAAAATAAGCCTGGTTGGTGTTTCACAGAGATTAGGCATTGACCCATGAACCAGGAGGTCACCTGTGTGATTCCTGGTCAGGTCACATGACTGAGTTGCAGGCTCAGTCCCCAGAAGAGGGTGTGCAGGAAGCAGCTGAATGATGTTTCTATCTCTCTATCCTTCTCCTTCCTCTCTCCCTAAATAAAAACTTAAAAAAAAAAAAAAACTATATACTGTATATAAAAGCCTAAGCAACCTGTCTACTGGTTGCTGTGACATGCACTGACCACCAGGGGACAGACGCTTAATACAGGAGCTGCCTCCTGGTGGTCAGTGCGATCCCACAGCCAACTTCCTGCAGCCAGCGAACCTCCCATAACCCTGATCAGCCCTGATTGCTGGCCAGGCTTAGGGACTTCACCCATGCACAAATTCGTGTAGCAGGCCTCTAGTATAATATAAAATCAAATAAAAGTTGACCCTGTTTATAAATGTAATTTTTGATGTAGGAGAAAAATCATTAAACCTCAAGGTTATCCCAGAACATGAGACTTAATTATAACTCTGAGAATATTTTATGTGATTATTGTAAGATTTAATTCACCTTTAAGTAGTGAATTAACTTTTATAACTATCACATAAGGCTCAATATGCTGCCTTTTCTTAATATATTAAATAGCTAGAGGTCTGGTGCATGAAAATTGTGCACAGAGGTTCCCTCAGCCCAGCCTGCACCCTCTCCAATCAGACATCCCTCTTGGAATCTGAGACCACTGGCTCCTAACTGCTCACCTGCCTGCCTGCCTGCCTGATCACCCCTAACCTCTCTGCCTGCCTGCCCAATCACCCCTACCTGCCTCTGCCTGATTGCCCCTAACCACCTCTGCCTGCCTGATCACCCCTAACTGCTCCCCTGCTGGCCTGATTGCCCCCAACTAATCTCTTTCCTGCTGGCCTGGTTGCCCCTAACTGCCCTTCCTTGCACCCCTTTGCCAGCCTGGTTGCCCCCAATGGCCCTTTTCTGCCAGCCTGGTCACTCCCAACAGCCCTCCCCTGCAGGCCTGATCTCGTCCCCAACTGCCCTCCCCTGCTGGCCTGATCTCATCCCTAACTACTCTCTCAGCCCCTACCACTATGGTTTTGTCTAGAAGGAAGTCAGGTGTCCGGAAGATGGCCAGTCCACCCGTCTAATTAGCATATTACCCTTTTTGTAGTATAGATAGATTATATAGGATAGGATTGTTTTAATGAAGGGAAAAAACCTTTTTCAGCAGGAGGGGATACTCTTGGCAGACAAAAATACATAACCTCTGTCTGTATCTGTACTGATAGCCAGCCATATGCACTATACTACCAAACCGGTTGTTTAAATAACTGAACTGCTTCTTACACCTTATACCAAACAGCTGTTGCCCTTAAAACCATTCCTCAGCCCCCACCTTAGGTTCTGCCTTTGCAATTCACCCAGATAGGTTCTGATTGGTCAGTTTCTATGCCAGTCAGCATCAAAAGTTCTGTCTCCTAGATAGCCAATGGCTCCTCACACTTCACCCAGATTTGGTTCTGATTGTTCGGTTTCTGTGCCAGTCAGCGTCAAAAGCTCCTCTTCCTAGGCAGCCATTGGTTCTTCTGGGAAATCCAGAAGGCCCCACTGACAGCTGTTTCTCTCTCCGGGCCTATCTCTGGGCCTGATCTGGAGCCACTGTGGCAGCAGCCAGGTTATTAGAGCTCCAGCCTGGCCCCAGGCCAGAAGCTACGACCTCACTGCCCCCCATGCCCACCCCCCCTCGCTTCCCCACCTACCTGCCTGCTGCCAGCCTTGTTGTGATAGGAGCCTGTGGGCTGCGGGGGAGGGACTGAAAGGTGCTCCATGCACTTCCTGGTGACTGGTCATCCCTCTGGTAGCTTAGGTCATGGCAGCCCTAGGCTATTGCTATTATTAGTATAGATGGGACTGTACTAAATTGGTAGGGTTCCCCTTACCATTTTGTGATTATCATGCTCAAGGAAGTAGCTAAAGGCAGTTATATTAACCAAATTCCTTTCCACACCCAATTATTTTCTTAAGTATAATATGATGCTGAATGAGGCACCTAAAATCTGTTAGGGACCAAGAGTCTCATTTCTACCAGTGTTTTAAAACTTGGGTTGGAGACCTGTGATTGATGTCTTACCAAACTTAATCTGACAATATTTGACTCTCTATCTTACTTTTCATATTACTATATATCACCAAGAGGCTTGATGCACGAAATTCAAGCAAGGGGCTCAGCCCTCACAGCCCCAGCTTAGTCTGGATGGTTGTTATACTGTTTCAGTCTAATTAGTATATTAGCTCTTTATTATATAGGATAATTAAAATAACAACAAATAAGAGTTATATAAAGCTAATTATGTGTCAGATACTTTTCTAAGCACTATATATATATATTTATTTATCTAAATCCTCACAATAACCCTGACATGGATATAATTATATTTCACATTTTAAAGACAAGAATCAGAGACTAAAGTAATTTGTCTAAGATCACCAATTAGAAAGTGGCTATTCCTTACTTACCATCTCTAGATTACTTTCTCTTTCTCACCTGCAGAACAGTTATAGTTTTCTGCAATTTAGTGGAATTTGAAAAATTCAGATAAAATTTGTTTCTTTTGTGAAATTTTGATGAAGTTCAGAAAACGAATTATTTTTATTTTAGAATACAATAAGCCCCCCCCCCTTATTTTAACAACAAAGAGACCAAATGTTTTTTCATTTTAAAGAATTCTCAAATAAGTATAGCTACTATAGAAAAATACTTGTTGCCCTAGCTGGTTTGGCTCAGTAGATGTAGCGTTGGAGCACGGACTGAGGTTCCCGGGTTAAATACCGGACAAGGGCACATGTCCGGGTTGCAGGCTCTTTCCCCAGTTGAGGCGTGCAGGAGGTACCTGATCCATGATTCTTTCTCATCATTGATGTTTCTGTCTCTCTCCCTCTGATATAAATTAAAGTATATTTTTTAAATACTTAACAAAAAAAGGAAAAGAAAACACTTGTCAATTTTAACTGCCTTAGTATCCTCCTATGTAATATAGAGGTGATATGCAAATTGACCATCACTCCAACACACAAGATTGCTGCCCCATGTGGTCAAAGATGGCTGCCCCCATGTAGACACAAGATGGCTGGCAGGGGAGGGCTGTTGTGGGCGATCAGGCCAGCAGCGGAGGACAGTTGGGGGGCAGAGGGGGGACTAGGCCAGCAGGGGAGGGCAATTGTGGGTGATCAGGCCTATAGGGGAGTACAGTTAGGGGTGACCGGGCCAGCAGGGGAGGGCAGTTAGGAGTGACCAGGCTGGCCAGGGAGGGCAGTTAGGGGTGACTGGGCCAGCAGGGGAGGGCAGTTGGTTGGCAACCAAGCTGGTAGGGGAGAGCAGTTAGGAGCAACCGGGCCATCAGGGGAGAGCAGTTATGGGCAACCAGGCCGACAGGGGAGCAGTTAGGCGTTGATCACTGGCAGAGGACATCTCTTGAGGAGTCCCACATTGGAAAGAGTGCAGTCTTGGCTGAGGGGCATGCGCATGTGCGTGCACACACACCATGCACAAATTTCATGCATTGGGAATCTAGTTGTTTCATAACAAAGATGTTTGCTTAAATGGATTTGGTTTTACCGCAGGCCAAGGTATAGATAAATTCGATCATAGAAAAATATAGATAGCATATAGATAGCACTAATGTCTAAGGTGTCAGTTCTCATCCTAAGCTGCATTTTAAAAAGTATTTATGGAATGCAGACTGGTGGAGCCATTGTGGACGACAGTGTGGAGTTGCCTCAAAATTTAAAAAATTTTAAATTTATTTTTGAAGAAGTGTTTATAATGTTTTATTCATTCTCCTGTTTCTTACATTAAAATTATATACTCATAAATGTCTACAAATCACTTGATAGAAATCTAACATGTCAGTTTGAATGATAGTAAATGTAGAACCAGCCTCTCCTCCTTAAGCAATCGTTCTTCCAATGACTAAATGAATTAAAACAATACAAATTACTCTTAAAAATTCAAGATCTAGATATTTTCAGTTTAGTAACTAATTCAGATCATAATATGGTTAGTGCTTTGAAAGTATTGTGATCCAATGAGAAAGCTAAAGAATTAATATTGCTTTGTAAATATTTTCTTGTTATATTTTTTTCTGTTCTCATATAATTTAGTGTCTTCTTTTTTTTCTAGTTTATGTTATGATAGCAATTTTCTGCATAGCATCAGCAATGAGTCTATACAACTGTCTTGCTGCACTAATTCGTAAGATTCCATATGGACAGTGCACGTATGTATTTCTTTTTATTTTTTAAATTTAATAAATCTTTATTGTTCAGATTATTACAATTGTTCCTCTCCCTCCCTCCCCCGTAGCTCCCCTCCACCCGGTTCCAACCCCACCTTCTGCCCTTACCTCCCACCCACTGCCCTCATCCGTAGGTGTACGATTTTTGTCCAGTCTCTTCCCGCACCCCCACACCCTCTTCCCCCTGAGAATTGTCAGTCCACTCCCTTTCTATGCCCCTGATTCTATTATATTCACCAGTTTATTCTGTTCATCAGATTTTTAATTCACTTGATTTTTAGATTAATTTGTTGGTAGACATGTATTTGTTGTTCATAATTTTAATCTTGACCATTTTTTTCTTCCTCTTCTTAAAGAATACCTTTCAGCATTTCATGTAATACTGGTTTGGTGTTGATGAACTCTTTTAGCTTTTTTTTTTTTTTTTTTATCTTCGAAACACTTTATCTGATCTTTAAATCTGAATGATAGCTTTGCTGGGTAGAGTAATCTTGATTGTAGGTTCTTGCTATTCATCACTTTGAATATTTCTTGTCACTCCTGTCTGGCCTTCATAGTTTCTGTTGAAAAATCAGCTGACAATCCTATGGGTGCTCCCTTGTAGGTAATTGTTTTTCTCTTGCTGCTTTTAATATTCTCTCTTTGTCTTTTGCTCTTGGCATTTTAATTATGATGTGTCTTGGTGTGGTCCTCTTTGGATTCCTTTTGTTTGGGGTTCACTGTGCTTCCTGGACTTGTAAGTCTATTTCTTTCAGCAGATGGGGGAAGTTTTCTTTCAGTCATTATTTCTTCAAATAGGTTTTAAGTATCTTGCTCTCTGTCTTTCTGGCACCCCCATAATTCTGATGATACACTTAAAGTTGTCCCAGAGGCTTCTTACACTATCTGCAACTTTTTGGATTCTTTTTGCTTTTCCGGTTGAGTGTTTTTTGCTTCTTTGTATTTCAAATCTTTGACTTGATTCTTGTGTACCTCTAGCCTGCTGTTGGGTCTCTCTATAATATTTTTTATTTCAGTCAGTGTATGTTTAATTTCTAGTTGGTCCTTTTTCATATCCTCAAAGGTCTTGCTAAATTTATTGGATTTTTTTAGGAAATTCTTGAAAAACCTTATAACCGTGGTTTTGAACTCTATATCCAATCATTTGTTTTCCTCCATTTCTTTCATTTGTGTCCTGCTTCTTTGTCTCCCCATTTTTGCTGCTTCCCTGAGTTGATAGGGTAGCTTTGTGTGGTATTTATCCTATATGGCCCAGTGGGTTGGCTTCCCCAGTTACCTGAGGTGGACACTCTTGGTGCACACCTTTGTGGACTGTGTGTACAGCCTTGTTGTAGTTAAGTCTTGGTTGTTGTTGATATCACTGGGAGGAATTGACCTCCAGATCAGTTGGTTGTGAGGATCAGCTGTGTCTATGCTGGGAGAGCTTCTGTGCTGGAGACAGCCTTATGGGACAAGACTTTCAAAACTGCAAAAACCTCTGTGCTCAGTTTGGATGGGGCAGAGTCTCAGGGCTCAGCAGACAGTCTTGGCTTCCCGTCAGCCCTGCCTTATGAGGCCTCTTGGTCTCAGTGTCCCTTGGTAATAGCACCTCTGAGAGAAAGTAGCCCTCCAGTTTCGCCTGCTGCTGGACAGTCCAGTTTCTCCCCCAATGAATGTAGATTCCCAGATTCTTGCCCGGAACTGTAGTTCAATGCAGTCGGGAGCTTCTATTTCCCTCCAGCTAGAGAAAGCCAGCAGCACACTTAGCAGTCAGTCCTCTCTACACACACTTGTGCGCACACCTCTAGACTTCTGCCTTTTGCAGCTCCCCTGAGTTTCTGCCTGACAGTCCAGAGTCCCCCTGTATGAGCCTGAGTCCCCAGGCTCTCGCCCAAAACAGGTTCAGTGCAGTGGGAACTGGCATTCAGCACTGTCGGGAGCTTTTGTCTCCTTCCCTCTAGATAAAGCCAGCTAGCCACTCAGCCACCCATCCTCTCTGTGCGCGTGTCTTCATACCTCAGCCTTTTGTAGCTCCTCTGAGTCTCTGTGTGCTTTTCTCTTTTCTTCTAGTTGTAGAATTTTCACTCAGCCAGCTTTCCTGTGGTTCTGGATGATGTCCGTTTTCTCTTTTAGTTGTAGTTTTAAAATTGTTGAGCAAAGCAGCAGTTTAGGTGTTTACCTATGCCACCATCTTAGTTTCTCTCCAGGTATGTATTTCTTATGAAGCATCCTGTAATGTTGGTTTTTGTAATATAAAACAACTAGAAGCCCAGTGAACAAAGATTCATGCTAAAATGGGCTTTCCTTTCCCAAGCTGCTGGCACCGCCTTTCCACTCCAGCCCAGCCCCTTTCCACTCAGGCTTTGGACCCGCCTCTTTCTGCTCTGGCCTCAGCTTCCCACTTTCGCCAGAGGCTCTGAGAGGCTGGGGTGGAGCAGAACACTCCCATCACTTGGCACCTGTTATGCAAAATAACCGCCATTTTTTGTTGGGTTAATTTGCATATCCTTCCTGATTGGCTGGTGGTATCATGGAGGTATGGTCAATTTACATATTTGCCTATTATTAGGTAAGATACAAGAAAAAGTAGGAGTCTTAAATTCGTGCAGTTTAGTATACACGTGGCTATTTTAAATTAAAATTAAGTAAAATTTAAAATTTAGTTCCTCAATTTCATTAACCACATTCCAAGTGCTAAATTGTCACATGGCCAGGCTGCTGTTGCTCAGTGGTTGAGTGTCAATCTATGAACCAAGAGGTTACAGTTTGATTCTTAGTTAGGGCACATGCCCAGATTGTGGGATCGATCCCCAGTGGATAGCATACGGGAGGCAGCTGATCAATGATTCTCTCTCGTCATTAATGTTTCTATCTCTTCCTCTCTCTGAAATCAACAAAAATATATTTTTAAAGAAATGAAATAAATTGCCACATCGAGTCCCAATATGAAATATTTCTATCATCACAGAAGGTCCTATTGAATTGATGCACATTTTATTATTACGTTTTATTTAAAATCAAGACTTTTAAATTGGTATTACAATAGCTTTCTTGTGACTGTGGTTAATATTTATCATTTCTCACAGTAAATAAACATTTTATTTCATTTGCAAGGTAAACTAACCTATTTCCATCTATTTCTTTTGTTGTTGTTTTAGGATTGTGTGTCGTGACAAAAGCATTGAAGTGAGACTTATTTTTCTCTCTGGACTGTGCATAGCAATAGCTGCTGTTTGGGCCGTGTTTAGAAATGAAGATAGGTATAACTACTTAGTTTATTTGCTTTTAGATTATGGATGGAGTATTTTATATCTTGTCCTGATAAGTACAATCCTCAGGTTACATCAGACTTGACGTATGTCGTTTCGTGTTTACATCGCTATTTCCCATTTATTTATTTAAAAAAAAAAGTTCTGTCATTTCAACGTGTACACATATGTGCTTTATGTTTTTTATTGTTTATTTACCACTAGTAAAGGTTAGGAATTATCTTTTATTTATTTATTTATTTATTTATTTATTTATTTATTTATTTATTTATTTATTTACTGTTTCACTTCATTACTGTTATGTATGTGCTCCATGTGAGTGACGCAGGTGCTTATGTAGGTGGGTTCCAACTTACGGCAAAAATTGTGTTATGTTGTGCCATAAGAACACATCTCGAACATAACCTGAGGACCTCCTTTATTCATTATGATTATTATGGAAGTTTTTGCTTTTATCCCAGAACACCATAATTTTGAAAAAAAGTTACTTGTTAAATAAGCAGATTTTGTGTTAATGGATTTGAGGACATAGAGAGAAGGAAATATGAATCATAATTTAAACATCTAAACTAAAGTAGACTTAATTACATATATACTTAATTATGATGTAGCCAAAATTAAGTACACAGTGGAATATAGTGTGGCTATTAAGAATGAACATCTCTGTGAATTGATATGCAGTCATTTCCAGAATATATTTTTAAGTAAAAAGTGCAAAAGAATATAAGTATACTAGAGTAGGCTATCTCTTATTTAATAAAGAAGGAGATATAAGAAAAATATATAGGTATTCATCCATTTACAGGAAGGATAATAAAAAAATTTATATTTAAGTTTATTTAATGTTTTATTAATGAAATTAGTAAAGTCCAAAGGATTTAATATCCTAAAATTTGCGAGCAAAGTTCATACATTTTAGGCAGCTTCAGGTAAGATAAATAAATTGGGAATTATGCATATAAATTTCTGATAGAGTATGTTGCATAGCTCCTATTTGCTTTATTTTTTAGCTACCTATCCTTTGTTATACGTGAGTGACCTTTCTAGAAAGAGACATGCATAAATTCAAATATTAAAGATAAATGTGCATTTGTGTCTGATATACATTCTTCTAAGGTAGTCTTTCAACTTCTTAATATAGTAGTATTAATTATTCTCTTATGGCAGTAAATTACTAAATATGGAAAATAGGAGAGGGTTTTAATTTTATTTTTATAATTGCTGCTTGATTATTGAATAATCAAATCATAGCAATTGAACAATTTTACTTTAGTGATCTATTTTTTTGAAAAGTTCCATCTGAGGAATAGACTGACATATCTCAGCGGGGGAGGGTAGTGGGGTGATGGGGAAGGATTAACCAAAGAACTTAATGCATATTTGCACAGCCAATGGACACAGATAATAATGGGGTGAAGGCTTTGGGTGGGGCAGGAGCTGGGTAGAGTGGGAAGTGGGAGGAAAATACTGTCAATAGCAAAAAATAAACTTAAAGAATAGTTCCATTTGAAAATAAAAATAAAATAATGAGTAACTTCTTTTGATTTTAGGTGGGCTTGGATTTTACAAGATATCTTGGGGATTGCTTTCTGCCTGAATTTAATTAAAACACTGAAGTTACCCAACTTCAAGGTAAGTTATACTACTACTCTGACAGCTAAAATAATTGTTTCTTTTTGTGTTTTTTAAATTGTTGATTTTAGAGAAAGAGAAACATCGATGTGAGAGAAATATCAATCAGTTGTCTTCCATATGTGCCCCATCTGGGGATCAAACCTGCAACCTAGGTATGTGCCCTGACCAGGAATTGAACCTGCAGCCTTTTGATGATGCTCCAACCAACTGAGCCACTTGGCCAGGGCAATAATATTCTCTTTTTAAAACAACTTTACTGAGGTATAATTTACATGTAATAAAATGCACCCATCTTAACTGTGAAGTTTATTGAAATTTCACAAATGTATAACTTTGTAACCACCGTCACATCAAATTAAACAACATTTCTCATCTCTTCAAAAGTTCTATCATGCTCTTTTGCAATCAATCCTAAACCTCAGTCTCAGGTAACCAATGATTTGTTAGCTAAAATATTTTAAATTATTTACATAATTTATGCCTAATTTATAAAATTCTTACAGGACTAAATATCAGGGAAGAACATTTCTTTGATTCAGTGATTCTTTTTTTATATAAAAAAATAGGATAAAGAACATAGAAGTTTTAATAGGGTTTGCAGAATAAAACTATAAATAGTAATAACCATTAATGCTTTTAAAAATAGTGTTGAAATGTATGTTCATATGTTTGTTTATAACTTGAAAAATAATCTCTTAATTTAGATATGGGAAGTTTGATCTTTAAATTTGTTTCTTTCAACAGTCATGCGTGATACTTCTAGGCCTTCTCCTCCTCTATGATGTGTTTTTTGTTTTCATAACACCATTCATCACAAAGGTATGATATTTTGAAACCCATGAGAAACATGCTAAAAGACGAGGATCTTAAACCTGCTGTTAGATTATTGGTTTTGCAGATGTTTACCTTGAGTGAGTTCTAATTCTCTTAAAAAATTATCATTGAAATTGGCCTTTTAATGGAGGATTTTTTTCAAACCTTTAAGCCATTCTGCTAAATAAAAAATGTCTTCTGACTGATGTGAATGTGAGAATATCTATAAATTTGCTTCCTACCCTTTTTAAAGTATGTTTTCTTATTACTGTGAAACAGTAGATGTTTGCTGTAGATAAAATAGACAATAATGATGAAAATGTGGCATTGCTACTCTCATTTCTGTAGCTGTCATCTGAGAGCACCACACTGGAAATCTGAAGGCCTGACATGTGCCCTCGTAACCCTGGATAAGTCAGATAGCTCTTGGTGCTTCAGTTTCCTAATCCTCTGTGTGAAGGCATGTCACTAGCATTTCATCCTCCCTCTTCCATCAGTCCAATTATTTTGGTTGCAACTAACAGAACCCAACCTCCTCTTTCTGTACCAAAAAGGTCCATCGATCCAAGCTGTTTGTAAAGGCCAGGATGGGGCTGGCCTCAGCAGAAACTAGACGCAGGGCTACATCTGCTCCCTTTCTGCTTCTGTCCATGTGTTCATGGTCTCAGACTGTCTTTTTCCATGATGTTAGTCATAACACTGGCATCTCCTAGGACGTAGGTCATCTGTTTGCAGCTCTGCCACTGGCTCCTCAATAAAAAGAAGGTGCTGTTCTCAGAAGAAGAGAGAGGTGTTAGGTGAATGTGGTAGTCTTTCATTATTTGCCCAAGTTTTCTACTTTGTCCCTATTCCTATCTCATGAATACATTTTATTTTTTAAATATATTTTATAATTTTTTAAAAAGATATTTGATTGATCTTTTTACAAAGAGGGATAGAAAGTCAGAAACATTGATGAGAGAGAAACATCCATCAGCTGCCTCCTGCACACCTCCTACTGGGCTGTGTGCCCGCAACCAATGTACATGCCCTTGACCGGAATCGAACCTGGGACCTTTCAGTCCTCAGGCCGACACTCTATCCACTGAGCCAAACCGGTTTCGGCTCATGAATACATTTTAAATTATTGTTTAATTCTCCTACTGCCCCTATTTTATTTTGCGTCTCACTTTGTAACTTTCTATCATGTCTTTTATCTTTTGTCACTATTTAATATTTGATGTTATAATCACTAGTTTTTTCCCCATGAGTTCTTTATCCATTCTTTAGCCCGTGCCATCTGTAAAATCATTGTGAAACTGCACTTCCAGTAGGTACTAGCTATAATGGCCTAAGCCAAGCATGTGCCCCATTAGGGAGCTAAAATTGCCCCAAGTCACAGCTACCCCATTCATCTTACTAGAACTTCTGTGCCTTGATGATGAGCCATTTGACTAATTGACTTTATTTGCAATAGTACCCTACAAAAACATAGAACAAATATTACAGATTATACCAAAAATTAACTTATTAAAGCATTTTTTAAAAGTTCTATTTAAAGTTGTCCTAGCTTGTATCAATGTATTTGGTTTAATAAAATGTTTCTATAAGGCACTCCATCAGAGATCTCATAATGAAAGTAAACCATTCTCTCTAGAAAGCCATTGTATTAGGTCAACAGATTGTCATAGCAGATGACACTAAATTTTACAGTGACTATAGCTATATCAATTCTTGTTTTAAAATCATTTTCCATTCTGTTTTAACACTAGTGTCACTTTTTAAATGTCAAACGTGTCTGCCAGCAAACTATTTCCAATCTCTATACATAAAAAGGTTTTGAATTTTAAAAGTATAGGGTAATAATAAAGATGTCTTTGAGCCCTCTTTCCTCCTTCTGTGCTTAGGGAATTCTTTATGTCCTTTTTTTCCATCTTAGTTCTCATCAACGAAGAATTCCTAGTAGTCTGATCAGGTGGAAAGATTGAAGTGCTCTTTGCTCTGTTCACTGTTACAGATTTACTTTAACACTGTCTTCTCAGTCTGGTTTGTTTTTATTGAAGTTATAGGCCTTTTAGTAGGTAATTTAAAATGAAAATCAGATATGCAATGTCTTATTTTTGTTGTTCTCACTGAAAATTTCAAGGATTAAATATTGGACAGTCTAAATATGTTCTCAACCCTGGTATTAGTAAACTTTTAATGCGTTAGCAGGGCCGGTGTCTATTAGTACTGACAATAAGAGCCTGTCTTCATTTTTGTTGTTTATCCTCTCCTGAGGATATTTTGCATTGATTTTTAGAGTGAGTGGAAGGGAGGGGGAGAGACAGAGAGAGAGAAACATCGGTGTGAGAGAGACACATCAATTGGTTGCTTCCCCACACGCAACCTGACCAGGGCCGGGGATTGAGCCTGCAACCGAGCAAGGTACGTGCCCTTGACCAGAATCAAACCTGGCACCCTTCAGTCTGTGGGCTGATGCTCTATCCACTGAGCCAAACTGGCTAGGGCATCATTTTTTATTTCGTACACCATGGCTTTTGTTATAGTATTTTGCAGATAGAAGTTACTCAAATATCTTGGACTATTTGAGAGGATATCAATGATGTTCTTCAGTTAAATATTTTAAGTAACAATTAGAAAACAAGCCAAATTCTTCTAACTGAAAATTGAATCACATGATGGGAGATTGCTATATTTGTTTATTTTTCTAAATTCTGCAACTTAACCCTCCAGTAATCCAAATCTTAACATGAGGAAAAGATTTCTATAGCTTGGGACTTTATCCTTCTTTCTACTTAGCTCAGGTATTAGCAAAGTACTCCTAAAAATACTCCAGTGCTTTCTCCTTTGCACCCACCCACATGTAAAATATTATTGTTTGTAAATCAATTTTCCTAAACTTCAGCATTAATTTACCTTCTCACTACCTGTTTTGGTGACATATTTATCCTAATATGAAGCTCACTACCTCAGAATGTTTCCCCTCTCCACAGCAAACGTGGCTGGCAGGAAGTAACTTTTTAATGAGCTCGTCACAGAGCCCACATAACAAGTCTGAGCCAGACACAAGGGAGAGAACTCAACTAAGGTTCATGTTTTGATTGGGACATAAAAGCAGGCAGGGCTGACATTGGACAAGAGTTAGGCTAGAGAAGCATCTCAAGTTCTTTAGGGCTGGGTCTCTTCAAGTTTGGCATCATTGTTTTGTTATTATAGGGAGTAGCCAGAGATCAAATGTATATTTATTCAAATAAAGTTACCAATATTGACTACAAATCTAAATATTAAAAAATTAATATTTCTTGTGTCCCCCATTCATTGTTATTGCTAAAAGTGACTAAGGACACATAATATATGACATAATATAACTAAAAGCAGAAAAATTTATAGCCCATTAGAAATGCTAGATATGAGTTGTCAATATAAACCAGTGCTCAAAGCTTCACTTGAATAAGCTGTATATGGTTTATCTGTCAGTTTCTGAAAATTGTTGAGTTATGATAAAGTAGAACAGTGTTGCTAGGTGGATTTTGTTTCAGATTACTCCAGTTTTTGCTATATACAGAGACTGTTTTAGGAAAAAAGGTGTATTTTATTTAGTTAGTTTTAAAATATTTTTTAATTGATATTAGAGAGGAAACAAGAGGGAGAGAGAGATGGAAACATCGATGATGAGAGAGAATCACTGATCAGCTGCCTCCTGCACACCCCCTACTGGGGATTGAACCTGCAACCTGGGCATGTGTCCTGACCTGGAATAGAACAGTGACCTCCTGGTTCATATGTTGGCACTAACCATTGTGCCACAGCAGCTGGGCTTTTGGTATATATAAAAAATTAATTTATGGTAGGTCCATAATCCACAGAGCCAAATCATTCTTGAACACTGTCAGATTGTTCTCTTTAAATGATTGGACAATTTCTTTCATCTTCTCAATTTTAGAACGGCGAGAGTATCATGGTTGAACTTGCAGCTGGACCTTTTGGAAATAATGAAAAGGTAGCAATGGCAGTTAAACAGAATTGGCTGCCAGTGTATGTATGTGTGTCCTGTTAATAATTTGCCTTCCTGTGTAATTAATTGGTCATGTAGTGCATGTTAAGGTATTGTAAAACTTTATTTCTCACAAAATATAGCCCTTTTCTTAGTTATTCTAAATTATTAAATACGTATTGACTTGGGTTTCATCCTAGAATGATGGAAACTTGGTGGAAGCCTCTGCTCAACCCTCAGCTCCCCAAGAGAAAGTAAGGATTGTATTTCAGATATGTTCATTGGACTTTAAATTATAGCCTCTGAGACAAGACTCTTCTTTGGGGGGAAAAAATCCAGATTGCAAAAAAAAAAAAAAAAAAAAAAAATGTTTCAAGGCCTGAGTCATATTTTTGCTAAAAATGGAAAAGAGGTTAGATGTGGGGATACTAGAATTAATACTGTTAACCCTACATGTGTTTCATTTTTCCAAAACTACATGTCTCTTTCTTTTAAGCTTCCTACACATTCAGAATTTTTGTGTCTAGTTTGTTTTCTAATTTCAAGTTCTTCTAAATGTCAGTTTTAAAATGTTAAAACAATTATTCTAATATTAATTCTTCCTTTTCTACAAGGTATGGGTAAAGATTCCCAAGAGGGTTTATTGGTGATCCTTTTTTTTTTTCTTTTTTCTTTTTTAATAATTACAGTTACCAGTAGTCATCAAAGTACCAAAGCTGGCATATTTTTCGGTAATGAGTGTATGCCCCATGCCAGTTTCCATATTGGGTTTTGGAGACATTATTGTACCAGGTAAGCAATTGTTTGTAACAATTTCAGTAAAAAATACAGATCATTTCAATTTGTCAAATGTATAGTATTTGTTAAAAGTTACCTACTCTGTATTAAGTATTTCTTGGCTATCGCTAGACCTGGGATCAATGATAAAAAAAGAAAAAAAGCATTTTGAGTGGTAGAAGACAAGCCCAATTGGTAACAACCAAAGTATATCTTCCCTGGCTCAAAACGTCTCTTGGAGGAAGCAACTAGGATAAGTTTGACTCTCTTCCTTAAGGGTCTTTTTAAATTCTTTTTAAAAGTTTAATGATTCAAATATATTGTAATTTCTGTTCTGTTTTAAAATAATAGTTATGTTTTAGGAAAAGTTATTTAGAAACATAGTAAACATTTCCCTATAGGGTACTGTAATACAAAACAATATAGCATATGGAGTTGACCAGCTTTTAACATGTCTTCTCTGACAGTTGTTACAGCTCTGCATTATTTTCTTCACTGGGCTGCCTAGAGAATAAACTTCACCCTAGCCTACTAAAAATATTGTTTAAAAGTAATTAATATTTCTCAATTAGTTGACACTTTGTCCTTCCTCGCCTTCCTTACCATTTGCCTGAGTCCTAAGTGCCTATGGATGGGTAAAAAGTACTAGCTCTTATGAAAAATACACACACACACAAAAAAACCGCTTTATTTACATAGTAAAGCCAAGTAGAGAGAAAATATAACAGTGTTGTGTTATGAGTTGTGGTGGTTTTAAGAAAATAACTTGAAGTGTTTTTTCTTTTAAGGCCTTTTGATTGCATACTGTAGAAGATTTGATGAGCAGACTAGTTCTTCTTCTTCTATATACTATATCTCCTCCACAATTGGTAACTTTTTTATTATTTTTATTTTGAATTGTGTTATATGTAGGAAAAGGTAGAGGTCTAAATATAGGGAGCTCTAAATTCTAATTCATCATCACTAACTAATAAATAAGACATATTTTTTCCCGTCAAAAAGGAATAATTATACTTTACTACCTACTTCATAAGGTTTTTGAGACTTAACAAGGAAATTATATGTGAAAGAAAAACATTACATTTTATATATAAGACTAGAGGCCCAGTGCACAAAATTCGTGCACGGGAGGCAGAGGATATCTCTCAGCCCAGCCTGCACCCTCTCCAATCTGGGACCCCTCCATGAATGTCCGATTGCCCGTTTAGGCCCGATCCCAGTAGGATCGGGCCTAAACGGGCAGCCAGACATCCTTCTCACAATCCAGGACTGCTGGCTCCAAACGGGCAGTCAGACATCCTTCTCACAATCCAGGACTGCTGGCTCAAAACCTGCCTGCCTCCCTGATTGCCCCTAACCATTTCTGCCTGCCAGCCTGATCACCCCCTAACCACTAACCTGCCAGCCTAATTGATGTCTAACTGTTCCCCTGCCAGCCTGGTCACCCCCAACTTCTCTCCTCTGCCGGCCTGGTCACCCCTAACTGCCCTCCCCTGCAGGCTTGATCACCCCCAACTGCCCTCCCTTGCAGGCCTGGTCCCTCCCAACTGCCCTGCCCTGGTGGCCTGATCGCCCACAACTGCCCTCCCTTACAGTCCTGGAACCTCCCAACAGCCCTCCCCTGCTGGCCATCTTGTGGTAGCCATCTGTGTCCACATGGCGACAGCATCTTGGACCACATGGGGGTAGCCCTCTTGTGTATTGGAGTGATGATCAATCTGCAAATTATTCTTTTATTAGATAGGATAGAGGCCTGGTGCATGGGTGGGCGCCAGTTGGTTTGCTCTGAAGAGTGTACCGGATCAGGGTGGGGGTTCCCTTGGATTGTGGGGCGACCTGGGCGAGGGGCCTATGGTGGTTTGCAGGCTGGCCACGCCCCCCAGTGACCCAAGCGGAGGCCCTGGGATCTGGGATTAATTTATCTTCTACAGTTGGGAAACTTTGTAGCCTGGAGCGGAACCAAACCTTCTGCTGCTTCGTAGCGACAGCCATTTTTATTTGGGTTTATTTAAATTCTGTAATTGAAACTTTGTAGCCTAGAGTGAAGGCCTAGGCCCTAGGGCTGCAGAAGCTTGGCTTCCTCCAGCGCCTGGGCAATCCTAGCTTCTGCTCTCTTCAGCTCCGTGGCTGCCACCATTTCTGTTGGGATATAGTTTCTATATTTGAAACTTTGTAGCATTGAGTGGAGGCCTAGGCCGGCAATGGCAGGCGGAAAACTTGGCTTCCTCCATTGCTGGGGAAACCCAAGCCTCCCTCCTGTTCTCAGTGGCCACAGCCATCTTGGTTGGGGTTTATTTGCTCCTGATTGGCTGGGGGCGTGGCTGGTGGGCGTGGCTTGATAGGAGGTATGGTCAATTTGCATATTACTCTTTTATTAGATAGTATGCTTTTTAGAGAACCTGTTACACAAGTAGTTAAATTATATAATATTAGATTTAAAAAATACTGTATGGATAACTACATATTTATATAAATGAATTTATGGCACAATAACATCTCACCAAGTACAGCAAGTAGTTGTTACTTATCTGTTTCTATTGATGAGAACGGACAGGAGCAGGAAGAAAGCAAAAAATTCTACTTCTGATTATATCAAGTAGATATGTCAAAGTCCATACACCAGAGTTCTTTTACTAGTAGGTCTGCACCAGAGCCATTTACTAGTAGGTACTGTTCTAGCAAGGTTTTCAATTCCACAGTCGAATTAAATCTAGAAAATTAAAAATGTAGGCTAGCAGTAGAGAAGGGTGTTGCTAGAAATAGGTATCCTGATAACTAGAAACAATAAGTGAATGAAGAGATAAAAAGTGAAAAAAGAAGAGCAATCTGAGGCCATTAAGTGTGTACTCTCTAAGGACATTAACAAATTAAGAGTCTAGCACAGTTACTGTGATACAATAAAAGAACACTCAGTGAAAAGGTGAATAATAAGTATTGTGTCAGTTCTGCTCTGTCACTTTGGCCAACTCACTTCACTTCCCTGGTCCCCCATTGCCTCATCTGTAAAATGAGGAGGTAGACTCAGTTGTCTGTAAAGGCCCTTTCAGCTCCAATATTCTCAGGTCCCATGTTCAAAATGAGACCCTGAATCATTAAGAAAAGATGAAATGATACTTGGTATTCTCTTGTTGCACAAGACCAGGAAATATATAATCAATGTGAGGAAGATTTTTTTCAAAGCAACCGTTAGTACCTACAGGTCCAAATTGTAGTTATTTAAAATGTGAGACAACTCAAAATCCTTAATGGTGACAGATACATAAGACTTTATTGAATTGTTATATTTATCTACTATAGGCCCATTGCACAATATTCATACAAGAATGGTCTTTCCTTTCCCTGGCTTCACTCCCAGCTGCCCGGGAGCCAGCAAGTCCTTGCCTTTATCCAGAGCACCTCTCCTGTAGCTCCCTCTGCCACCCCCTCCTCATAGCCGGTGTCCCACTCCTCCCTGCCAATCCACACCTGCATATGCAAATTAATCCACCATCTTCCTTGAGTTAATTTGCATACTCACTCTGTTTGGCTGTGGGCATAGTGGAGGTATGGTCAGTTTACATGTTTGTCTATTACTAGATAAGATGGTTGATGGTTAGTATTTATACTAACCAGTTTCCAGATTTTTCAAAAGCCCTATAGAATGTCTCTCCTAATTACTGTCTAGGAAAATAATAAAATTATGAAAAGAAGTCATAAGGTAAAAATCATCTTCAAATACTTGAAAACCAGTACTTCAACTAGGGATTTAAAAAATCCACCTTTGGCCCGGCTGGCATGGCTCAGTGGTTGAGCGCTGACCTATGAACCAGGAGGTCACGGTTTGATTCTCCATCAGGGCACATGCCTGGGTTGCAGGCTCAATCCCCAGTAGGTGGTGTGCAGGAGGCAGCCAATCAGTGATTCTCTCTCATCATTGGTGTTTTTGTCTCTCTGTCTCCCTATTCCTTCCCTTTCTGAAATCAATAAAAATAAAAAAAAAATTTTTAAGCCCTAGCTGATTTGGCTCAATGGGCAGAGGATCAGCCTGCAGACTGTAGGGTTCCAGGTTAATTTCCAGTTAGAGGCACATGCTTGGGTTGTGGGCTCAATCCTCAGTAAGGGATATGCAGGAGGCAGCCAATCAGTGATTCTCTCTCATTATTGATGTTTCTGTCTCTCTCTCCTCCCTTCCTCTCTCTGACATCAATAAAAAAATATATTTTTAAAAATTTTTAAATCCACCTTTGGAAGCATTCAGAAATGATTGATATTTGGTATTCTTTTTGCAGCCTATGCTGTTGGCATGATAATTACCTTTGTTGTTCTGGTGCTGATGAAAAAGGGACAACCTGCTCTCCTCTATTTAGTACCGTGCACACTTATTACTGCCTCAATTGTTGCTTGGAGACGTAAAGAAATGAAAAAGTTCTGGGAAGGTAGCAACTATCAGGTATGTGCTTGTATTTTAGATGCCAAATTATCTTATGAAATAATTCAGTGACTAACTGGCTGGAACTGCCTATATATATATATCTAAGCTTTTATGTGCCAAATATTTATCTTGGATCTCTCAGGATGTCCTTTAAGTTTTTTCCACTACTGCCCCTTCCTGTCCACCTGCTGCATCATCAGTTTTCATCACCACTACAATCTGATGCCCAAAACCTGGTGACTCAGGAAGGAGTGGGAGGGCATCGGGAACAAGCAAAACACATTTCGACATGTTTTTAGAACGCACACAAAAGTAGACTTCATGGAATATAAAACTGTGTTTAACTGCTGAATTTTAAGACTGACATTTGCTATTTATAGTGAGAGTTCTGAGGTTTTGCAGATAAAAAGTACACCCTTACCCTGGCCAGTGGCTCAGTTGATGGGAGCTTCATTCCTGCAAGTTCAGTTCCAGGTTGGTCATGTACAGAAGGCAACTGATTGATGTTTCTCTCTCTGTTCCCTTCCCTTCCCCTTCTTCTCTTTCTCTGAAATCATTAAAAAAAATGTATTCTCAGGTGAGGATTAAAAAAAAAAAAAAAAGTATACCCTCTTCAACATCTAAATGGGACCAAATAAATAGGGCATTCATTTCAGATTGTCCTTTTTGTAAAATTCCAGGACACAAAAAATCTTAATACCAGACTACTGTGTTTGAGTCATGTCTTCATTGGCGTTTAACTCCTTTCTTCTTTTTCTGAATGTCTTAGTCTTCCACTAAAGTCTGTTTGCATTGAAATGAAAGAGGGTTGGGAAACCCTCGCCATTGAGGTCAGGGTCATGGCATTGATCCCTTCACGAGGCAGTTCGTGCTGCTTTGCCCTATTACAACAAACTGCACTCCTCCATCCACCCCCATGCATGTGTCAGTGGTCACATGAACAAAACAGAGGTACTTTGGGTGGATGATGCAATTCTTTTAGGAGATAAACAGTTCAAAGTTCATATTCATCTTATAGTTGGTCTGTAGTATCATCCTTATTTAATAAGAGGTGATTAACACATTAAATTAGACCAGTTGGAAAAGCACTGATCTGAAATTCTTTTTGGCTTGGGTAACTGAGTGGGGGAAGGATGGTGATACCATTCACTGAGATAAAGAACGGCAGCAAATTTGAGGGAAAAAATGATAAATTCAGTGTTGGACAAGTTAAATGTTGAATATGAATTCTATTTTGAACATTTTAAAATATCTATAGGACCACCAGGAAGAAATACTAGGCAGTTGAATAAATGTCCCCTGATGTGCAGAAGACAGACCAAAGTAGAGATAGAAATTTGGGAGTGTCATCAACATACTTAAAGAGTGAATGAGAGCATAGAAAGAGAGAAAAGACTCAGGAAGAATTGTGAGTAAAAGGTCTCTAACTCTTAGGGCACCTATCTGATTAACTGATTGTGATGTAGGACAACATGGGAATTTTGTTTAGGGTTAGCATTAAAACTTAGGTTAGAAATTAAATTTGGGATTATTAGTGAGAGCATATATGATATCTTACAGAAGTAAATGTATTTCTTGTTATTTGCATTTTATTCTTATTTCTAAAATTGTCCCTTCTCTTTAATACAGATGGGGCAAAAATAGGTTTATAGTTGTTAGTATATGAAATAATTTATTCTTATATTATTAATAATTACTAGTATTGTATTATTTTCTATATGAACAACTGTAAATCTAATTTTGCCCCATCCTGTACAGATTTTGAAGAATTTATTATAAAAATAGTGCTTATTACAGAAATGTTTGAAAATGTAGGAAAAGACAAGAAAATTAAGCCCACCAATAATCCTACCACCTAGAGATAGCCACTCCTAAGATGTAGGTGAGTTTTTTTATGTCTTCTTAGATAAATGGATAGGTGAGTGGATGATCCCATATTCTAAATAGTTTTCTATCTTATTTCTCCACTGCATGTTAATTAGTTCATTTTAAATTTCTTGCAGAAATCATTTTAATGGCTATGTATTACCTCAGATGCATGTACCATACATTATTTTACCATTTCCTTTGACCCAGTAATTTCTCTTCAGCAGATTGTCCAGAAAATAAAAACTTGGGTAAAATTGATGTGAAAAGATGTTCATTAGGGTACTCCTGGTCATCTTTGTTCTATTATAATAAAGTGTAGGTTAATGTTATTGGCAGTTAATGAACTAATATTTTTATATAGACTCTAGCCCTACTTTTACTTTTGATTATTTTTCTTTTTGTGTTTTAATTACAAAGTACTGCATGTTTGCATTTTTAAATTCCACATTATTTATTTATTTATTTTTAATTATTTTTGTTTTTATTGATTTTAGAGAGAGGAAGGGGTGGGGGGGGAGAGAGAGAAACATCATTGTGAAAGAGAAAACATCAAACATCGGCGAGTTTCCTCCTGTAACCTGTATGCACACACCCTGACTAGGGACTGGACCTGCAACCTGGGCATGTACCCTGCCCAGGAATCACACTGGTGGCATTTTGGTACACAGGATGACACTCCAACATTTTTTAAAAGCAATACAATAGTGTCTGAAGTAAACATAGAAGGCTCTTTTCTAGCTCTTTTACCCTCATTCCCCACTCTCAAGGAGCAGCTACTTTGAACTGATTATGTGGAGCTTCCAGATCTTTTAATGCCAACACATAGTATAAAGAGTTGAATGTTTAGAGATGTTATATACATAGATGTAATGGCATTGTGTCTCTTTGGAAATATTCTACAGCTTACTTTTTCTCAGGTTTATTGTAGTACCTCTCCTCCTTTCTCCATGATATTTATTGAAGGGGAAGGGGATGATAGTAGGTAAGGAAGGAATTCAACCAACAGATTGAACAGATGCTCTGCCATGGACCGACCATCTGAGTTTCACTCTTAAAAATTATGATCTTGAAAAATATTATGATTCTGCTTCACAGCAGCTACATATAAACGGGAAAGAAAGATCATTGCAGCTGGACATAAAGCAATAGTAAACGGCCCAGAAGAACAGACTCCAGGGCTTTAACCACAGGACAAATAAGACAATTAAAAAAAAAGACAAAAAAACAAACAACAATTCATTGTAGGAAAATCTATTTATAAGTGTCTGAAAAGATAGAACAACTTTGGCTATACACTTACCACTTTTATAGTGTGATGTCATGATTTTATTAGGTAAAGACATTCAGAATATAAAATAACATGGTAATAAAAAGTATGGAGTCTGCTGGCCTACTGCATTGTAACTCTGATTTTGTTAATTATTAGCCATGTGACCTTAGGCAAGTTACTTAGCTTCTTAGTGTCTCAGTTTCCTCCAGTGTAAAATGGGATAATAATCATCCTATTTAAGAGGATTATTGTAATATATGCAAAATGATTAGAGTAGTGCCTGGCACAACATAAGCATGACAAATGTATTTGCTATTATTATTTGTGTGTGTTTTTTTAATTACAAAATCATATCTTTTTTAATTTAATCTTTATTGTTCAGATTATTATAATGTTGCTCTTTTTTCCCTCCCATAGTTCCCCACCCCCAGTACTCATCCTATCCTCTGCCCTTACCTCCCTCCCCCACTGTCCTCATCCATAGGTGTACACATTGTGTCCAGTATCTACCCGTACACCCCCACACCCCTTTCCCCCAAGAATTGTTAGTCCACTCCCTTTCTATGCCCCTGATTCTATTATATTCACCAGTTTCTTCTGTTCATCAGATTTTTAATTCACTTGATTTTTAGATTCACCTGTTGATAGATATGTATTTGTTGTTCATAATTTTTATCTTTACCTGTTTCTTCTTCCTCCTCTTCTTCTTCTTTTTTTAATATATTTTTTATTGATTTTTTTACAGAGCGGAAGGGAGAGGGATAGAAAGTCAGAAACATCGATGAGAGAGAGACATCGATCAGCTGCCTCTTGCACGCCCCCTAATGGGGATGTGCCCGCAGCCAAGGTACATGCCCTTGACCGGAATCGAACCCGGGACCCTTCAGTCCGCAGTCTGACGCTCTATCCACTGAGCCAAACCGGTCTCGGCCTCCTCCTCTTCTTAAAGAACACCTTTCAGCATTTCATATAATACTGGTTTGGTGTTGATGAACTCCTTTAGCTTTTTCTTATCTTTGAAACACTTTATCTGATCTTTAAATCTGAATGATAGCTTTGCTGGATAGAGTAATCTTGATTGTAGGTTCTTGTTATTCATCACTTTGAATATTTCTTGCCACTCCCATCTGGCCTGCATCATTTCTGTTGAGAAATCAGCTGACAATCATATGAGTGCTCCCTTGTAGGTAACTAACTGTTTTTCTCTTGCTGCTTTTAATATTCTCTCTTTGTCTTTTGCTCTTGGCATTTTAATTATGATGTGTCTTGGTGTGGTCCTCTTTGGATTCCTTTTGTTTGGGGTTCTCTGTGCTTCCTGGACTTTTAAGTCTATTTCTTTCACCAGGTCGGGGAAGTTTTCCGTCACTATTTCTTCAGATAGGTTTTCAGTATCTTGCTCTATTTTTCTGACACCCACATAATTCGGATGTTGGTATGCTTGAGGTTGTCCCAGAGGCTCTTTACACCATCTTCAATATTTTGGACTCTTTTTACGTCTTGCTTTTCAGGCTGAGTGATTTTTGCTTCTTTGTTTTTCAAATCTTTGACTTGATTCTTGCAGTCCTCTAGTCTGCTTTTGGGTCTCTGTATAATATTTTTTATTTCAGTCAGTGTATGCTTAATTTCTAGTTGGTCCTTTTTCATATCTTCCATACTCTCGCTCATATCCTTGAGGGTCTCGCTCATATCCTCAAGGGTCTTGTTAAATTTATCAGCCTTTTCTAGGGGCCTCTTGAAAAACCTTATAACCGTGGTTTTGAACTCTATGTCCAGTTGGGTTTTTTCCTCCATTTCTTTCACATGTAATTTGTTACCTTGTCTTTGCATTTTGGCTGCTTTCCTGAGTTGGTCGAGTAGGTTTGTGTGGTAGATGTCCTCTAGAGGACAGTGGCTCAGGCTCCCCAGTTACCTGAGGTGGATATGGGCTGCACAGTCTTGTTGTAGTTAAGCCTAGATTGTTGCTGGTATCACTGGGAGGGGTTGACCTCCAGGCCAATTGGTTGTGAGGATCAGCTGTGTTTGTGCTGTGAGAGCCTCTGTGCTCAGCCTGGACGGGGCGGAGTCTCTGGGCTGAGCAGGCAGCCTTGGTTTCCCATCAGCCCTGCCCTAAACGGCTCCCAGGTCTCGGTGCCCTGTGGCAACGGCTGCACGCACCTCCGAGAGAAAGCTTCCCAGAGCTCTGCCTGCTGTCGGACAGTCCAGCTTCTCCCCAAATGAGTCTGGACACCCAAAGACTCGCCCAGAACGGGAAAACAAAGCAGTCCAGCGTTTTGGGGGGTTTTATTCCCCTCCCAAATGCTAGAGCCAGCCACAAGCCCTCTCCGATAGCTCACGTGCCTTTGCAGCACCCGAGTTTCAGCGTGCTCCCTCCTTACAGTCCATTTTCACCCTGTATTAGTCTGGGTTCCCCAAGAACCAGGGCTCAGTGCTGTGGGATGCCTTTGTCTCCCTCCCAGTTCAATAAAATCAGCCAGGTTTGCAGCCGCCAGCCCTTTCCTTTCACTCGCATGGCTCAGAACCTCTGACTCCGCGCATATCCTCAACTCTGTCCTCTGAAGCTACCCCCGAGCCTCAGTGTCTTTTTATTTTTCTTTCTATGTGTGGAACGTCCACTCAGCCAGCCCTCTGGTGGTTCTGAATGATGTCCATTTTGTCCTTTAGTTGTAGTTTTGAATTTGTTGTACGGGGCAGCAGTATGGGTGTTTACCTATGCCGCCATCTTGGTTCTCCACCATAAAATCCTGCTCTTATTATTTGTAAGAATTGTGTTTTTTTGTGGTTGTTTTGGTTCATTTGTTGGTTTAGCTATAATTTTTTATTTCAGTTACTAGATTTACATTTTTCTGGTTTGGGTATTAAAAAGTTGGGTCTTTGTTAAATCTGGTTTCTTTAACTTATTTGTAAAAGGATTTTTCCTCACAACCTCAGAGGAAAAAAAATGTCAAATGCTGTTGTTTTCCTACTGTGCACTAGATTTTTAAATATGAAGAATGATATTTGCTGAAATTTTAATCAAGCTGGTTGCAGAATATTATAAATTGCCGCCAAGAGAAGTTTATTTTTCTAGAAAACTAGCATTTTTGAAACTTATAAAATGTAATACCTTCACAAAATTATTCATTCCCTCGTTAAGGTTTTTGAAAAAAGAAAATCTCTCATTGTTTTTGTCTAACCTTTAAAATCAAGATTAATTTAGCTTGAATGTTGTCATTTGTGGTATAATATAGGTTACATATAGACAGTATATTATAGGCTTTGGCATCAGTTCTGGCAAATTACTCAATCTCTTAAAACTGTTTCCTCATCCATAAAATGAGGTTAGATTTACAGGCAGGCTAGGGAATGTCTGATCCCTGGTGGTGAGTTAGCCCAAGACGTGGTGAGACAGCTGGTTGTTGAAATCAGGTAAGATTAGGCAGACCCTGGGGAAGTAGGCAGGAAAACTCAATAAGCCTGATAAAATAGAGGGGAGACTAGGTGTGGACCCAATGTAAGATAGGCCTGAGGGCCAGCGCTGAAGACCATCCTCAGGCAATTACTGGCTCATCTCTTAGGCTAACAGTATAATAATACTCCCTTCCCTCCTCTCCTCCTACTTCCATTGTCGTTATAGCATTGCCAATCTGTTTCCAGAATATTCCTAGGTAACTCCCAACTCAAAATCTCCTTTCTCCAAGCATATATCTAACGGTTCTCTAATTGAAATTAAGTCACTTTTCCTCATATTTTTTAATTGTGCTTTAAATTCTTACTAACATCAGGCCTTGTAGTATAGATAGTTATGTATGCCTCCCTCATTACATATTAGCTCCTAGTTGTTAAGAGCCTATGATGCTGACAACAGTGTTTTATACACTACATTTTCAGTTAGTGTTATTGAAATTCTTCATGCAAAACAGCTGTAATGATTAGTCTTTAATCCAATGATCTTTACTCATGTCTGTGTGTGTATACAAGCTTCCTGATTATATTTTAGCAGACCTCATATGATTACCAAAATTGTTATAAGGTATTATAATAGTGAAGCACTTTTAAAACATTAAACTAGACTTACATGTCTACAATCTTTATATATAATCATTTTTTGCAAGTGTCAAGTTTATTTTTATTTTTATTGAATTTATTGGGGTGACACTGGTTAACAAAATTATACAGGTTTCAGGTACACAATTCTATAACGCATCATCTGTACATTGTATTGTGTGTTCGCCAGTCTGTTAAGTCTCATCCATCAACATTTATGTCCTCTATCCCTTCTTCCAGCACCTTCCACAAGTGCCAAAAGTTTTTGCTCCTGTTTTGAAATAATCAAATATAAAACATGTAATATAAAATAAAGTCAGAATCAGAAGTGATGTTTATGCTATTAATCATTTGGTTCATTCTAATGCCTGATATTAGAGTGGGGTACAAGTGGTGGAAAGTAGGACTTTCCACTGGAGACTTCCAATGTCATGGGATCCCTGATAGCCATTTTATGTTGTTTTCAAAGGGCTAAGTATACCTCATTGTTGCTGAAACTTAAGAGACTTCATTGAAATACTTTAGTATTTTACTTGGAGTCTCTCAGTCCTTTTCATGAGTTTCTCTGATCAAAAGAAGTAACACTTGTGCCCTGGATGGTGTGCCTCAGTTGATTTGGTGCTCCATCCTGTGCACCAAAGGGCCACCAGTTCAGTTCCCCGTCAGGGCACCTGTCCAGGTTGTGGACTGGGTGCTGGGTCAGGTTATAGGCAGGAGTCAGCCAATTGATGAGATGTTTCTCACATCAATACTTCTCTCTCTCTCTCTCTCTCTCTATTTCTTTCCCTTTTCCTCCCTCCTTGTCCTTCCTCTCTCTAACATCAATTTAAAAAGTAACATTTCTATAGGATGTCGCTAAAATAATACTAATTTGGAAATCTTAATTGTATTCTCTATAGCTCAAAGATATTTATCACTATTTTCTATGAACTTTTTTCTAGAATGCTTCAAGAATACAGTATTTGATTTCATATATTTAATTTAACTCAAAATCTAAGATCTAACTAGTGCAAATAAAGGTTGATTTCTCTAGAGTCATGGTTAGCAAACTGGCTCTCGAGCCACATGCAGCTCTTTGGCCCCTTGAGTGTGGTTCTTCCACAAAATAACATGGCCTAGACGAGTCTGTTTTGAAGAAGTGGCGTTAGAAGAAGTTTGTTTAAAAAATTTGGCTCTCAAAAGAAATTTCAGTCGTTGTACTGTTGATAATTTGGCTCTGTGGACTAATGAGTTTGCCAACCGCTGCTCTAGAGAGAGAGAAATCAGAAGTGGCATTCTTTGGTGCATAAAACAAGAGAAATCATTTTAGGGGATTTTTGTTTGTTTCTATTTTTAAATCATTGCAGTTAGATTTTTTTCATTTTTGTGTTAATCCTCTCCTGAGGATATGTTTTCTATTGATTTTTAGAGAGAGTGGGAAGGAGGAAGGGAGGGGGAGAGAAACATCAATGTGAAAGAGACACTTCGTTTGGTTGCCTCCCACATGAGCCATTACCACCAGGGATGGAAACTATAACCCAGGTGTACGCCCATGACTATGAAAATCGACCCTGAGACCCTTTGGTGCATGGGCCAACACTCTTAACTGCTGACCACATGGGGCAGGGCTGGAGTTAGAATTCTGCAGCCACCTTCAATGGGCTGGGTGAGAAATAAGTTTTCAGTGTGCTGATAATCAGTAAACAATGGGATTGTCTCTGTTAAAATATCACTAGTACTTCTAATTATTTTTAGAAGCCACAAGCTGTGACTGACAAGTGAGAGTAGAACAACTTTGCTTTAGTGTCAACAACTCTCCAGTTATTCCACTTTAATGAGTGTTTTATTAGACTGTTTCTGGAGCCTGGATCTACTATAAATAGGCTGAGCTAGCCTGGCCAGCTGTTGCTCAGTGGTTGAGCATTGACTTATGAATCAGGAGGTGACAGTTCAATTGGTTCGATTCCCAGTCGGCACATGCCCGAGTTTCGGGCTCTATCCCCAGTAGGGTTGGGCATGCAGGAGCAGCTGACCGATTATTCTCTCTCATCATTGATGTTTCTAGCTCTCTCTCACTCCTCTCTGAAATCAATAAAAATATTTTTTTAATAAATAAGCAGAGCTATCAGTAAATGATGTTTCTATATTGTTTTTGTTTTATTTATACATATATAGATTTTTAAAATTTATCTTTATTGTTGAATGTATTACAGGTGTCAACCTTTTTTTCCCCAATGATGCCCCCCCACAACCTGGCACCCACCCCTCCTAGACCTTCACTACACTATTGTCTGTATCCATGCATTTAAGTTTCCCAGTTAATCTCTCCCCACTCTCCTACCCCCATCCTCTGCCTTCCCTCTCAGATTTGTCAGTCTGTTCCAGGCTTCTGTGTTTCTGGATCTGTTTTGTTCATCAGTTTATTTTTTTCATTAGATTCCACATTTGAGATCATGTGATACTTAGCTTAGCTTAGCATAATATTTTCTTATTGAGAAGTCAGTAAAGAAAAGTAAATACAGAATAGAGATATTTATTTCTGAATAAGTTGATTTTTAAAAAGTAATGTATTTATATTTAGAGATTAAAGTGCCATTTAGGAAAAAATGAAGCATGTTATAACTTAGGGTATGTAGGCTATTATTTCATTAGGTTAGTTGCCAGAGTTAACAGGTCTTAGAGTTTCAGCCCGTCATACTGATGCTGCTTCTGTTCTTTTTCCCCCCACAACTCCAATGTCTTACACCCAGAGCTTTTACATTTTTAGAAGGAAGAGGGGCTAAATATATCTTACATGCTTCTCCTTCCCCTCCTTCATTTAAATTATTACGACTAAAATCAACTCTTCTACAACTCATCTTATATTTCATGTAGTGAAATATAATATGCTATCTGTTTTGATTTGGCTTTTTTTTCCCCCCTCAAAGGTCTTCAAACATGTGACTACCTTCATCTGGGGGTTATGTTTGGCAAATAGAGGACCTCAAAACTGATAGCTTGGGGACTTGAGAAGGCTCCGAGAGTATCAGCAGGTGTGGGCTGTATGAGCTGTCTCATTACTTGAGATAGTTGTCAGCTAAATGCCTTAGTTCTGGCTTATTCTTGCCTGGCAAGTTTTGAGTCCCCATTTGGGAATTATTCCTCTCTTTACCTCCTCTTCCAAAAAACATTAAAGCTTTTGGAATCAGTTTACAAAAACAGGAACACTATCTTGCTGGTATTTTCTTCTATTTCTTGATAAAAGAGAAAGCAGAAAAGTATATCCCAAAACTGAAATGTAATCATTTACCTAAAAACCTTTGACAGTATTCATGAAGACATTATTTTTTTCCATATTAAAATAATTTTATCTGAAGAACAGAGTAAAAACACATAAAAAATATTTAAACACTTTCTTCATTCCAAATATAGAAAGATTTTCATGGGAATATAGGCAGAGCTGAAGTGATCATTTGAGGAAAGTTTAACTGGTAATTTCTCTAAAATTAGTCTATAGCAAATGTATTCTTTTTTTTTTTTAAATATATTTTATTGATTTTTTTACAGAGCCGAAGGGAGAGGGATAGAAAGTCAGAAACATCGATGAGAGAGAGACATCGATCAGCTGCCTCTTGCACACCCCCTACTAGGGATGTGCCCGCAGCCAAGGTACATGCCCTTGCCGGAATCGAACCCGGGACCCTTCAGTCCGCAGTCCGACGCTCTATCCACTGAGCCAAACCGGTCTCGGCAGCAAATGTATTCTTGATTTTGTTTTCTAGTATCATTTGGCCTTTAAGTAACTTCAAGTTCTTTATTAGTAGAAATTTTTGTCATACAGTGTTTCCAAAATTTCACATATCATTTTTAAAAATACTTTATTTATTTGGTTTTTTTTATATATATTTGTTTTTAGAGAGAAAGAGAGATAAACGTTGTGAGAGTAGAACTTTGATCATTGATTGATTGCCTCCTGCACAGCCCCACTGGGGCATGTGCCCAGACCAGGTATCATACTGGCAACCTTTTGGTGCACGGGACAATGTCCAATCAACTGAGCTACACTGGCCAGGGCTCATATATCATTTTTAAATTATCTTAAGGCAATTTTAGGTGTCATCCCAGTTACATTGTCCCCAAACCAGCAGGTAGTCTCACAGTGAGTTGAGGGGCCACTTGTAGTTTTACCAGTTCTAGGAGTGGGCACTGCCTGCAGTAGTGTCCTAGAATAGCATCAAGAATATCTTCCGTTTGTGGTGGAGCTCCTACTGTCATGTAGAGCAATATTCACATAGGGAAATGGAAATAGTGAAAGATCCAGAGAAAGCATTTATCACATTGGCCCTGAGTCTAATGATTAGGCTTTTGGAAGGAGGGTTCTTGTCACTCTGACCGTATCTTAGGAGCATGGATGTTGAACCAGTATCTTAGGGATGTTGACCGTATCTTAGGGATGTTGAACCAGTGCATTGCTCCAAGAGGAGTCCTCAGATCCACAGAGCATTCTGAGTCACTTTTAAAAACTGGGAATCCGCCCCGCCAGTGTGGCTCAGTTGGTTGGAGTGTCACTCTGTATACCAGAAGGTGTCAGTTTCGATTCCCAGTCAGGACACATACCCAGGTTTTGGGTTCAGTGGCAACGAACGATATTTCTCTCTCTCTCTAGCTCTATCTCTAGCTCTCCTGCTTCTCCTAAAAGAAATAAATTAGGAGAAAATTGGGAATCCTTTTGCTTAATTGGTCAATATTGAGTGCAAGTTGAAAATTTTTATTTTCTCACATCTTTATGCCTAGGTGATGGACCAGCCGGACTATGCAACAAGTGAAGAAACCCCTGTGGCTGCTGGTGAACAGATTATCCAACCGTAATTAATATTATGTGGACCTGCCATAATGTTTCAATTGATTTTCTGCAAAAGAGTTTTGCTTTTAGAATTGACAATCTGAAAGAATCTTCAATGATATGCTTGCAAACATACATTTTTAAGAGCTGGTACTGTCAACTATGTCATAAGTAATTAAAATGCATTTGCTTTTAACTATGTTAAAGTTGTGCCTTCACATTAAATAAAAGGATATGGTTTGTATAACTTTCAAAATGTATTATAAACAGTATATTTTCCTAAAAAAAAAAAAAAGGTCTTTATCCATCCCTGTATTTTTCTTACAGAAATCTATTTCTTTTCAACTCTAATGATAGGTAACAGTATTTGCCCAAGTGAGTTTCTGAACAGGTTTTTACTGAAAAGAATTATGAAAATTTTGTGCTCTCTAGAAATTTGATTAAGATTATGCAAGAAGGAAGTTCCATAATGAAATTCCAGAAACTGCAGAAGTTAAAAATATATAATCTGGGAATATGTTTATAGCATAAGTTTTTTTAAAAATCCATTCCTTTTTTAAACTTGAGAACCTGAATTGCTTCAAATTGCTATGTTTTATATTATAATATTTCCCCCAGTTTAGGGAAACATAATATATAGAACTAGTCATTAAAAGGATACAAAAACTGGTATCCACAGTTTTCAGTGGTCTGCTATTTCCTTGAAGGTATAGCTTAAATTTCTATAGTAACACTCAGTTTCACTATGGTATTTCTGATCTCTGAAGTTTGGGCCTGCTGATGTTCAGATTTAGTATTTTGTATAAAATTATGTATTAATACATATGGCTCACCATTTGAGTGTAATATCCCTAACAATCCCCCCTTCCCCACATGCACACTATCTTAATTCCTACTCCTTTCTCCAAAGGAAACAACAGCAAACCTTTTATATTTTGGTGAAGGATGGTATACTAATATACCAGGTGTGCTTCTGAAGAAAGAGACACAAAAGAGAGAAGACTGGGTGTTAGAGTCAATTTAATTACATGACAGAAGTGTGAGTAAATCGTCTTGGTGCCAGACATTGATGTCTCATTTTTCTCATCTGCAAAATGAGTAGGTTAAACTGGTGATTTTCAACCTTTTTCATCTCCTGGCACATATAAGGACTACTAAAATTCTGCAACACACCAAAAAATATGTATTTGCCATTCTAACAAAAAAATAGGTATAATTTTGATTCATCTACACTGGACAGCTATTATGTCGGCTGTTGTCATTTACTTATTTGACAATCTAAGGGGAAAGAGGTCAGTGCCCCTGACTAAATAGTCAATATTACATATTTTAAAGATTCTTGCAGCACACCAGGTGCAGCACAGTGGTTGAAAATTGCAGGGTTAGACCAATTAACCACTCTAGTGCCCTAGTACCTTACAACTTGGGGGGAAAAAAAAGCACAACTCTCATTCTTTGCTTTGCTTGTGACCTTGAACATTCTCCTAGAAGTCGGAGGTCAAATTTTCCTCTTTTTTTTAATTTTCTCTAAGAAATTTCCAGATGACAATTCCAAAGGCAGTGGAATTTTGCATTCTCTAGAAGTAATATATAAGATATGTGAGCCACTCTATGCTTTTTCATTCTAAAACCAATTCAGCTGGTTAAAATATAAATCTAATGCCTTTTAAAATGGATGAGAGCTTTGGTATTTGAACTAAATTTAGCATTTGAGGGAATTAGATGTTTTTTGGGGGGGGGCGGGGTTTGTAACTTTGCTGAGTAAGGAGCAGATAGAGAGGTTCCCTTGACAACCCGCTGTCCTCTTAATACACTTAGAGATCTTTCGGTAAATGACAAGTAAGTATTGGACCAGTAAGGGTTATTCATCATTCTGTCTCCATAATATCAAGTTTGAATTTTTTTCCAAAGAATCTAATTTATTTGGCAGATGCTGATAGAACACGTGGAATGTCATTTTAAAGATCCAACTATATTTTCATTTTTAATATCAATAAAATCTTTGCCAAAATACATCTTTTTTAGTGAAATTATCTGCATTCTCATCTCAGCTTTTTGATATTCAAAAGCCTCAACCTCAGTCACATTTTATGAAGAATGTTAAGGAAAATTCAAATCTATAAATATGAAATTTTATTTCTTTGATGCACATTCTACTGTATCCAACCAATAACTATCAAGGAGGTAAAATTTTGTTCTAGTTTGCTATTAAAATCTGACTGGTTCAATAGAAATAAGAAAGAAACAGGGAAATTCCTTAAGTTTCTCCATCCTCAGTGTCAACTTTACATTATTCTTAAATAATTCTTCTACCAACCCCACTGAAAATATTTAGAGAAGTTACAATAAAGTAAAAAATATTTTAGGGATCAAAGTAAACAGAGAGTAGGGGAGATGAGAACTCATCTTTAGAAGGCTCTATTGTTTTTTCCTCTCTTGCCTTCCCTTATGAGAAGATAAGTTGGTTTTTCTCCTAAATATGTCTTAAAAACAATACTATATTCTATATTATTACTTATTGGGAAAAAATGTTACTTCTTAGATATTCTCTATGAACATTTTGTAACTTATCAAACATAAATCACTAAATATCTCAAATTGTAATCAGTTTTTACTTCAGTTTACTTCAGCAAAGATAATTCTATTTGTGTGATTTGCTATTCTAATACATTATATTCCAGCTTGTATTTTCTTTTTAGATTATCAATACCTTATTAGTAAAATCCACAATTTATTTCTTTTTAGAAAGAAGAAAATATTAACCCATTTGCAGTTGGCATTCATAGAGTTTAATTAAATGTACATAGAGATTTTGCTAAAATGAGACATTTATATTGAATACTAATAATCTTTCTAGTTTTCTTCTGCTCTTTCAATTTTTCCTTAGATTTAAGCAGACATTTTTACATTTGACTAAAAAAGTATTTAAACTAATTTATTTAAACTTGATCTCTAAAATTTTAGCCTGATCTCAACCAATGAGATTTCAAAAACATAAAGAATTGCATTTCAAACTGGTGCAATGTACTAGTTTGAAAGGCTTTATATTTTTCTATTAACAAGGAAAAGAGTTTAATTTACTCAAGATGATGTCAAATAATAAATTCTACAGTTTAAAATTTTTATTTTCAGTGATCGTTTTACCTCACAGGCTAATTCTAAACAGATTGGGGTAAGAAATTAAATAAAGTCAAAATACTGAATATAAATGACTTTATGCTTCCTGAAAGAAAGATATTCTGTAAATTTAAAAGATCTGAATCAAATTACTCAACTTTTTTGAATTTGAAAGAAATTGTGTAATACTCATGATTTGAATTACTGAATTTTCAGAGTAAACAAAATGAGGTTGATAGAATAATATACAGGCCATATAGTGAAGGCCGTATTTGTGAACTTACTTGTTTAATGTTTCTATACTTCAGAACAGCCTTTGTGTCTATGAAAATGATCATGGGGGAAAATGATTTCTTAAAACTAAAATTTTAGAGTAGTTCTGTAATAATGGCAATTTAAGTGGCAAATTAAAGAAAAAAATGTAGAATACTTAATGTCATCATGTGTTTCTTTAATTGGGCATAATCATGTATTTCTTTAAATCTTTTGAAATAGATTTTTTAAAAATATCCAGAGTTTATCTGGTTCGTTTGCAGGACTTCCCAGTAGAACAAGTCAATGTAAATTTTGTAGTTGTTGCCTGTTTTATACCTTCTGTTGTATTTTGTTTAAATGAGAACCTTTTTTAAAATACATGATTGAATTTTTACTTCTTAGATTATTGGTTTTAGTGTGGAATCCTTTTTTAAAACACTTTGATATATAAGTTAGTGTGAATTAATATTTTATAAAACTATTAGGCTTTATTTTTTTATGGAACTTGATTTAAAACTTTTGAAGTGTTAATTTAGCAGTGCTTTAAAACTTTATTATGTGCCAGTACTGACAAGAAAACTTTTTTTAATGTATTGAATTCACTACGCCATGCAATAAATTCTATTTTAAAATAAAATTTGAATTTGTTTATTTTGAATGGTGAAAAATAATTGAAAAATGAACTAGATTATGTTCACATAATGTACAAATGGTAAGAACGTATAAAATTGTATGGTTATTTAAGTCTGACAAATTATTCATAAAACCTTAATTCCCTAAGTGTCATACTGAAATTTACATTGACATATAATAGCCATTAATAAATATTTATTGAATTAATTATAGACTATTTTTTTAACTGAGGAATGATTGTACTTCTTGTGATAAATATTCACAGCATTTTTAGCTTTGCTAAAATTGTTCCCACAAATTACTAAGATCCTACTGCCATCCTACTTTTTTGACTCAGATATGGTTAACCCAGATATGCTTCTGTAAAGTGTTTGTGTGTTGGCTTGACCACATGTTGTGGAAGCCCTGCTGCAGAGAAACCTTGTTTCATCCCACAGTCCCACATATCTGGAAAGATGCATAAGAAACTGGGAAGAATGGCTGTGTCTAGGAAGAGAAAGTGCACAATGGCGAGGGCACAGGGATAAGAGGGAAACATGTTTTTATTATATACTCGTACTTTTTATACTTTCTATAATTTGCTTCAATTAAGATTCAAAATTTAAATTATAAAAATATATTGAATGATTTACCTTGTTATAGGTATCCATACTAACAGATAGTTAAAATTAAGTTATTTGTATCATTTTTCTCTTCCAGTCTGGATTCATGTGGTTGGGGAAAGTGTGGAGAATCTCGGTATTCTCACTCACTCAAACACTGAAGAACCCATGCATGCCCTCAATTGTAACTGGTGTCCTCCAGGCCACTATTTTACTCTCTCCAGAGAACCAACCTCCAGTTTCCCGGCACAGTGAGGGAAGGACATTTGCCCAGCTACATAAACTAAAGGGGGAGATCCGAGGCTCTTCATGAATGATAGAATTAGAAATTAACTATTTTATAATCCCAAATTGAATAATTGGTTTAGGCCAGTGGTTGGCAAACCGCAGCCTTCGAGCCACATGTGGCTCTTTGACCACTTGAGTGTGGCTCTTCCACAAATACATGCGGGCACGCATGTACAGTGCAATTGAAGCTTCATGGCCCATGCGTAGAAGTCGGTTTCGGCTCTCAAAAGAAATTTCGAACGTTGTACCGTTGATATTTGGCTCTGTTGACTAATGAGTTTGCCAGCCACTGGTTTAGGCAATCATCAGTATATGAAACCATTAGATGAAAGGAGGGCTTAAATTGTCAGTGCCTGAAATTGTTGATAAATCTCAGCATTACTAAAACAGACGAGACGTTGTAGGCCTTTCAGCATGATGCAGTATGAAGCACAAAGCACCACGAAGTGTTTTTGCAAAGCAACAACAAAACACCCTGAATCTAATCAAATCTAGAACACAAACTTACAGCTACGAGAAATATGGAATATGAAAGAAGTTAAATGACACTCAGAGAAGAAAACTTACAATACAGAATATGCGACATTCTGAAACTGAATTGTTTCTTAAATCAATAACATGGGGGGAAGTGAGAAAGGGGGGCTGCTCTCTAAATCAAACTTCTGTGACATGACATCCAAATCCCTGGTGTGGACATTGTTTGGATCCCAGTTCAACAAACCAACTGAACAAGACATTTGTGAGCCAACTGTTGAAAATTTTGGTTATGAACCATATATAATTCCAAGTAATTATTGTTTGGGGTTTTCTTAGATGTGATTATGGCACCATATCCATTTTTTTTTTTAAAGTGATGTATACTCATGCACAGCTTACAATAAGATATATTCTGGTAAGTTTATTGTTAAGCCGTTTTGTAGGAATGTGAATATCATATAGCGTTCACTTACATAAACCTACATGGCACAGCATACTACACACCTAGGCTATCTGGTATAGCCTATTGCTCCAGACTACAAGTCTGCACAGAATATCATTGGACTAAACAACAAAGTTAAATCAAACACATGAGAAAATGATGCAATCAAGAGACACAGTAAACATGAGAAGTATGAGACTAATGCCAGCCTAACACGGCATGCTTTTTTACAGTAAACTTTTTAGAAGTAGCGTACAGTCTAAAAAAATGATAGAAAGTAGTATAGTATAGTGTAGTATAGTATAGTATAGTATAGTAAGTACATAAATTAGCAACAAAGTAGTTTATTATCAGGTATTACGTGCTATACTTTTATAGGACAGTAGGTGTAGGTTTGTTTGCACCAGCATGACAACAAACACATGAGTAATGAATGTCTTGCCCTACCACACTCTTCTGATGGCTACAATGTAATAGACTGATGGGAAATTTTCAGCTCCATTATATACATACTAGAGGCTTGGTGCACAAAATTAGTGCCCTTGGGGGGGGGGGTCCCTCAGCCCGGACTGCACCCTCTTGCAATTTAGGATCCCTCAGGGGATGTCCAACTGATGGCTTAGGCTTAAGCCATCAGTTGGACATCCTTAGCACTGCCTCGGAGGCAGGAGAGGCTCCCACCTCTGCTACAGCGCTAGCCAGCTATGAGCCTGGCTTCTGGCTGCGTAGAGCTCCCCCTGAGGGAGCACACTGACCACCAGGAGACAGCTCCTGCATTGAGCATCTGCCCCCTGGTGGTCAATGTGTGTCACAGCAACCGGTCGTTCTGCTGTTCTGTCAATTTGCATATTAGCCTTTTATTATATAGGATAATGTCTTATTATGGGCAAGGCCTCTAATTCAATTTTTTTTAGATAGTTAAAGGGAGGGGCAGAATTTTCACTTGAGCCTGAAGCTAAAATTGCCCTTAGCTCAAAAATCTGCATACCACTGAGACACATCTTGGTGAGGCTCATTCTGAACCCCCACACTGCTCTATTATGTGTATAAGTATTGGGAACCATCCTATCTCTTTAGCGAAAGGAACCTTTTATTATGTTACTAACTTTAGCTCATGGGTTATGTTTGATTTCAAGCCTGTATCCAGTATTCATGCAGCAACTTTAGCTCTTCTGTTCAATATTTACCTGGCATATCTTTTATTTTATTTTCTCTAAATCTTTCTAGATTTTTGTATATTAGATAGGAATAGCCCATGGACACAGACAATAGTCTGGCGAAGGCCTGGAAGGGGCGGGTGCAGGGTGGAGGAAATCAATGGGGGGAAAAAAACTATAACAAAGGGACATCTTTAATACTTTCAACAATAAAGATACATTTTATTTTTATTTTTTAAATACATTTTATTGATTTTTTACAAAGAGGAAGGGAGAGGGGTAGAAAGTTAGAAACATCGATGAGAGAGAAACATTCATCAGCTGCCTCTTGCACATCTCCCACTGGGGATGTGCCCACAACCAAGATACATGCCCTTGACCGGAATCAAACCTGAGAGCCTTGAGTCCACAGGCCAACATTATCCACTGAGCCAAACCGATTTCGGCTAAAGATACATTTTAAATAAAGGAAAATACTTAGTTGAAAAGAGTTTATGCAAAATAATATAATTGCTCTATACTGTACTTTATATTCTCAACTGCTCTCAAAGAGATATTAATTGACCCTATGTTCATTTAATATTAATTGACCCTATGTTCACTGACTACAGGACTGACTTCCACCAAGCTGACCCAGCACTGATTGCCACAGGGGCTGTGATCAGGCCTGGCTTTTCTCTCCCGGCCTCTGTCCAGACCTGATCCCAGCCCCCTCAGCAGTCAGTGCTGGTTTGCTAAGGCGCCCGCTGTGCAACAGTCAATGCTGGGTCACCAGGACTGACTTCAACCCTGCCGACCCAGCACTGACTGCCATGGGGGCTGTGATCAGACCTTGCTTTTCTCTCCATGGTGACCCAGCACTGACTGCAGGACTGACTTCCAGTGTTCTGTCGAGCCTTTGGCTGTTTGAACATTACGGACCCTGGCTCTTTATATTGATAGACTAGAGGCCAAGTGCACGAAATTCTTGCACTGGGGGAGTGGTCCTTCAGCCCAGCCTGCACCCTCTTGCAGTCCAGGAGCCATCAGTTGGACATCCTTAGCACTGTTGCGAAGGCAGGAGGGGCTCCTGCTACTGCCACTGCACTCGCCAGCCATGAGTCTGGCTTCTGGTGCACTGACCACCAGGGGGCAGCTCCTCCTTTGAGCATCTACCCCTTGGTGGTCAGTGAACATCCTAGCGACTGGTCATTCTGTCCTTCCATTAATTTGCTTATTACTCTTTTATTAGGTAGGATGCTGAAATATAGAAGAGCGGAATAACATGGTATCTATGATTTACTTTAAAATAAATCAACTTCAGCTAAGAAAATAAAAAAGGAAAGAACAGGTGAAGTAAATGTAGTAAAAAATTGATAATCATTAAATACAGGTGATGGGTATTTGTTTCTACTCTTGTATGTGTATGAAATTTTTCATGAAATACCTTTAAAAACTGTTGTTTCATGGTATTTCACAAGAGTGCAAAATTAAGTGTGTTCAACTCATCACCTTTCATCTGCCTCTCTTGTTGGAAGCTGCCCGTTGCCTTCACTAGCAGAGAGGTGTGGACAAGGAACCTGGAAAGCTGGTCAACCTTGAGGCTCTGGCAAGGGTCAGAGCCACACACCCACTGTCTAGTTGAGACAAAGGGAGCTGAAGCAACTTCCACCTTTTATCTTAAGTAGATCCTTGCTGATGGGCTATCATCAAGCTATTACTGGAATTGCCTGCCTAAGGGCTATGGGTGTATCCCAGACCTGAATAAAAAGGATGGCAAGGCCAGAGCAAAGCGTAGTCCTCTCTTGGGCTTCTGCTTAGCTCCCAATTCCCAAATTAATATTTTCTTGTCTAGTCTCTTTGATTTGTGTGCGGCCTCCTCCAGAGCCCGAACCCAAACCCTGAACCTGAACTCTGAACCACGCTGGACAGGGAGCACTCACAACTGGCAGCCCAACGAGGGGCACACTTAACAATCTCTCCTTATGTTTTTACTCTTATCTCCAACTATGCATTTGTAATTCTTTATTATTAAGCACCTATATTGTATTTAAATGTTACTCAAAGCACAGAGCCAATTAATAGCTGGCTGTTTGGTTATTTTAAGTTTACATGTTTAGTTTTACTTAAAGTGTTACACTTAATTGGCTCTTATGATCTTGAAGTTTATTAGGTTAAAATTAGCTACCTGAATGTTATCCCTTTGAGATCCTCATGAAACAAGATAAAAATCTCTTAATAGCGTGGCAAGTCTACACATACTCATACCTATAAACACATACAGATAGTAAATTAATTTTAATACCATGTAACGTATAATTTAGGAGCTTCATTATATAACCTTAAAATGTTAAAATCTTAGTAAATTGCTATCAAGTTAGGAAATATATGTTAGTCATGTTGCTATATAGTAAAAATGATAATTTTCAGTATCATAAGATCATATTTTTTGAGATTCCTGGTTCTCAATTATTTTCCTATTTAAAGAACATCTTTGCCGAAACTTGTTTGGCTCAGCGGATAGAGCATCGGCCTGCAGACTGAAAGGTCCCAGGCTTGATTCAGGTCAAGGGCATGTATCTTGGTTGTGGGCAAATCCCCAGTAGGGGGTGTGCAAGAGGCAGCTAATCGATGTTTCTGATTTTCTATCCCTCTCCCTTCCTCTCTATAAAAAAAATCAATATATATATATATATATATATATATATATATATATATTTAAATATTTTATTGATTTTTTACAGAGAGGAAGGGAGAGGGATAGAAAGTGAGAAACATCGATCAGCCGCCTCCTGCACACCCCCTACCGGGATTGTTCCCGCAGCCAAGGTACATGCCCCCCACCAGAATCGAACCTGGGACCTTCCAGTCCGCAGGCTGATGCTCTATCCACTGAGCCAAACCGGTCTTGGCAATAAAATATATATTTTTAAAAAGAACATCTTTTTTTTTTTTTTAGCAATCTAGAATAATTATCAAAGCAAACACTTGTGCCAAACTAGATAATCAAGTTTAAACAGTGTTACTTTTTTTACATATCTTACTCCTTGGGTTTGCTCAAACGCATTACTGTGTCAGTGCAAGTGAATAGCAATTCACAACTAGAATCACCAATTAATAATTTAAAAGTTGTAAAAATTAAAATCTATGTCAGTTTCATAACCCTTAAATCCAAATTCACTTATGTGTACAATCTGATCATTCATTCCTCAATTTTATGTGATTAAATCTCTGCCTCAATGGAAATGTAGGGATTGGTTTTTTACATAAGCTGCATCATTTCCCCTCCAACACCCCCTGCTCCACTTTCTCAGGAAGTAGTTGAGTCAAATGATTTAAGAATAGCTACACCATCAAAATTCATTTCAGGAAATTATCATTATTTATCATAATCTTACGCATTTAGTCCTAGACCTTTCTAAATTCTCTGTCCAACCAAAGTCATCCATTCATTATACACACACATATGCCTCAGAGAAGTTCATATAGTCTCAGCAATAATATTTTTCATCAACACCAGGGCTTTGTTACATTCAAAGGGGAATTTCTCTCTATGGTTACTACTAATTTGTTCTAGCTTTTGCCTAAATCTAGTCACTTGGGGCAGTTTGAAAAGTTGAAAAAGATTTTTTTCCTTTAAAAGTAAACTAAGGCCAAAGAGATAGGTTAAAAAAATGTTTATTACTTGTATATTGTGTAACTAATTAGCATATTCACATATAATAAAAGAAGGCTGATTTTCGTACTCTCAATTATTCAAGTACTATTTTTTGAATACTAATGATATGCCAGGAAGTCTATTAAGCTACTGGGGTTAAAGATTAACATTCGAAACATTCCATGTATTTTGGGTTGCCATTTATAAGCTTTCTTCTTGCAAACCAGGTTAATTCTTTTGAAAGAACGCCTAAGAAAGAAAATCCATTAATCCTCTATCCAAAGTACAGCAAAATTTGTTGGAACTGGTTTAATCACTACCTACTTATATAAACAAAGGATTTGCTGAACATTTATAAGCGTCTAATTTTAAGTGGCAGAGAAAATTATATTAAAAATTTTATATATTGGCTCTATTTTATTATTTTATTATTTTTATTATTATGGTTTATTTAAATTGTTATACTATCCCTAGCATTCTTTTTAAAATATATTTATTTTTGAGAGTATTACAGATGTCCCCATTCCACCTCCCCACCCCATATCTCTCCTTTCCCCCGTTCCCAAGATGCTCAGGTCTCTACGAAACTACTGTCTATGTCCATAAGTAAGATCTTTGGTTAATCTCTTCCAGTACCACCCCCCCCACACGCTTTCCTCTGGGATTTGCCAATCTGTTCCATGTTTCTATGCCTCTGATTCTATTTTATTCACCAGTTTATTTTGTTCATTAGATTTCTTGTTTGTTTATTTTATAGAGAGGAAGGGAGAGGGATAGAGAGCCAGAAACATCAGCCAGCTGCCTCCTGCACACCCCCAATGGGGATGTGCCTGCAACCAAGGTACATGCCCTTGGCCGGAATTGAACCTAGGACCCTTGAATCTGCAAGCCAACGCTCTATCCACTGAGCCAAACCAGTCAGGGCTTGTTTGTTTATTTTAATTCTTAGGTTCGGTTATTGTTAAATATGTAATGTTGCCTTTATATTGTTCATATTTTTTTAGTCTCTCCTCCACCTCTTAAAGAATATCCTTTAACATTTCATGTAATACTGGATTGGTGGTGATGAACTCCTTTAGCTTTTTCTTGTTTGTGAAACTCTTAGCTGACCCTCAATTCTAAATGAGAACTTTGCTGAGTAGAGTAATCTTGGTTGTAGGTTCTTGCTATTCATAACTTTGAATATTTCTTGCCACTCCTGTCTGGCCTGCATAGTTTCAGTTGAGAAATCAGCTGACAATCGTATGAGTGCTCCCTTGTAGGTAACTAACTGCTTTTCTTTTGCTGCTTTTAAGATTCTATCTTTGTCTTTAACCCTTGGCATGTTAATTATGATGTGTCTTAGTATGGTCCTCTTCGGGCTCATCTTGTTTGGGACACTGCCCTTCCTGGACTTATAAGTCTATTTCTTTCCCAGTTGGGGGAAGTTTTCTGTCATCATTTCTTCAAATAGGTTTTCAGTATCTTGCTCTCTCTCTTCTCCTTCTGATACGCCCATAATGCAAATGTTCATATGCTTGAAGTTGTTCCAGAGACTCCTTACACTGTCTTCATATTTTTGGATTTTGTTTTTCTTTTTGTCCCTCTGCTTGGGTGCTTTTTGCTTCCTCATATTCCAAATTGTTGATTTGATTCTCAGAATCTTCTACTCTACTATTGAATCACTATAAATTATTCATTATTTCACTTAATGTATGCTTAATTTCTGACTGGTCCTTTTTCATGTCTTTGACATTCTCACTAAAATCCTTGAAATCTCATGAAGATCCTTGAGTAACCTTATAACCATGGTTTTGAACTCTGTATCCAGCAGTTTTCTTTCTTCCATTTTTTCATTTGTGACATGTTTCTTTGCCCCCGCATTTTGGCTGCTTGCTGTGTTTGTTTCTATGTATTAGTTAGAGCTGCTATGTCTCCTGGAATTGGCAGAGTGGCCTTGTGTAGCAGGTGTCCTATAGGTCCAGTGGCTTAGTCTCCCCAGTCACCTGAGTTGGGCACTCTAAATCTGTCACTGTGTGGGCTGTGTGCAGTGTCTTGTTAATCCTCACTGGAGGATACTTTTCCATTGATTTTTAGGAAGAATGGAAGAGAGATAGGAAGATAGAGAGAAGCATTGATGTGAGCACATTGATTGGTTGCCTCTTGCATGAACCCTGGGCCTGGGAGGAGCCTGTAACCCAAGTACATGCTCTTGACCAGAATTGAACCTGGGACCCATTGGTCTGCAGGCCGATGCTCTCATTCACTGAGCCAAACTGTCTAGGGATGCACTGTCTTGCTGCAGTTGAGCCTTTTTTGCTGTTGGCATCACTGGGAGGAATTGATCTTCAGGCCAAGTGGCTATAAGGACCAGTTGCAACCCTGCTGGAAGAACTGCTATGCAGGAGAACTCCTAATGAGCAGGACTTGCTTCAGTGGGACTTTGGTGTTCACTAAGTCAGCTCCTTGAGGGTGTCCCTTGTAGATTTATAGAGTTGTAATCCAGCATTCATCTTGATACAGAATTCAAAACCATGTTTATAAGGTCTGAGGCTGTCCTACAGTTGCTCTGGGGTCTCCCAGGCAGTGCAAAGTCAGCCACTGCTTGTTCCCTGCCTGGGGCCAACAAGCACAAGTTACAGAGTGATCTGCAGATAGCTGCCACTTGTGTTGGGCTTGGAGGTGCCTAGGAGAGGCCAAACTGTGAACCAAGACAGGCTGCCACTAGTGCTGGGCCTGGGACCACTTATCAAGAGGTATAGGGCATGCTGAATCCAGCTGCTACTTGTTTGAGAGATTTTAGGAAAGTCTGAAGCCTGAGCCAGGATAGGCCATTCATATGGAAAAGCTGCTGCAAACAGCTTGGGTGGGGCTGCAAATTGGGTGGAAGAGGATCTCAGGGAATCACCTGAGGACGTTTCAGAATAGAAACAATGACCTCTGGGAGTACTCTTGTCTGGAAGATAACTACCCTCAAGTTCTTGCCCTGATTCCAGACAATTTAATTTCTCCCTGGATCCTTTCAAGCTGCTGTCCCAATGCTGGAGCTCAGAGGGAGTGAGCCTGAGTAAGCCCAGTCTGCACCTCCACTTCTTCTACCAGTCTCACAATCTCAGTGTGGTATCTTCTTTGATTCTCTAGTTGTAGTACTTCCCTTCAGCCAGATTTCAGGCAGTTCTGACTGGTGGTTGTTCTATATTTTAGTTGTAATTTTGATGTGGTTATGGGAGGATGCAAGTACCACATTTACCTACATCACTATCTTCACATTTCTACTTTCTTATAGGACATCTTGTAGTTTTTTCTACATATCACACGCAGCAGGGAATCAGACACTTAAAAGCTTAGGCCAATGTAGTTGATCAGCTTTAGAACAAAATGTTTCAGGAAAGGGGCACAAATAGTAGCACAAGGCTTGAACCATGCAAAGGAGTGACCTAGAGCACACTGTGTGATCAACAGTAGTTGTTCAGCAAATATGAATAAAGGATGGCTGATTGGTTAAACAACATACTATGGGAACACAGACTTCCACATTCTCCTATGCTTCCTGCAACTCTCTGCTAGATATGAATAGCATCTTATCTTAATCCGACATGCAAGTCTGCATACCAGAATAAGAAGACAAAGTTATATCTTCAGATTCTGGCCTATCATAGGGTTTATTTTTCTCTTTGAGAAATATTATTGAAGGATTCCTACATGTATATTATCAAGGTAGGACACACTGGAGAATAAGATTGATAAGATTATGACATTCAGTGGTAAAAGGTGAGGGGATTGGCAAATAAATTGGTAATTAGCATGCAGTAGGTAAATGCTATAACAGGGAATGTACAGTGTGCAAAGGGAACATATAGGAGGTGTACCAGAGGGTAGAGTAAAACCAAAATTTTTTTGTGTGGAAGAAGACATTTTCTTTTTAGTGTTTTATAAATTTTTTTTTATATTACTATTCAAGTATAGTTGGTGTAAGATATATTAGTTTCAGGTATACAATACAGTGAGTTATATTTATATACCTTACAATGTGACCAGCTCACTAAGTCTAGTACTCATCTGTCACCATGCAAATGTTTCACATTACTGACTATATTCTCCTTCACCTTTTTTACCCATCTCAACTTCCCTCCCTCCCCTTTGGCAACCATCAGTTTGATCTCTGTTTCTGTGAGCGAATTTGTGCACTGGTGGGATCCAGCCAGCCTGCCCCTAATTGGGGCCTTTGGGGATGGGCCGGCCAGAGTGAGGGGCCACAGGTGTTCTGCTGTTCATTCAATTTGCATACAGTATTACTCTTTTATTATATAAGATATCTCACTTTTAAAAAAAATCCATTTATCTATCTATGGGCACCTACTTTGCTTCCATATCTTGGCTATCTATAATAATAAAAGAATAATATGCTAATTAGACTGGATGTTCTTCTGGACGACCTTCTGAACAAAGCCAGAGCTGCGAGGGAAACCCAGATTTCAGGTGCCAGAGGGAAGGGTGCTGGCAGCTGGGGGAAGGAGGACCTACTCTTGCACGAATTTTGTGCATCAGGCCTCTAGTTATAAATAATGCTGTGACAAAAAATTTATTGAATGAGGGTACCTATGAGTTGAGCCAAGATAGATATTTGAAGGAGGTAGAAAGGAGACTAGGAGAAGTGACTAAAGATAAGACGAAACAAATAAAATGGGGTCAGATACAGATTCATCTTAATAAGAGATGCTGAAGGGTTTTAAGTACAGAAGAACCTAAGGATCATTCTCAAATTATGCCTTGGGAAAAGGCTTGTTTGGGTTTATTACTGGAGACCAAGTAATACACTTAGCAAGGTTGATATGATGGGGTTATGCCTCTCAGTCTTTAAGTGTTCTCCTTATCTGGAACATCCTTCTTCTCTACATACTTTCCAATTCTTCCCCAAGGCATAATTCATATTTTATGGCTTCTAAGCTTTCTAAATATCCCCAATAAAGTTAAGAGTCAGGAACTTTTTTTTTATTCATTGATTTTGAGAGAGAGAGAGAGAGAGAGAGAGAGAGAGAGAGAGAGAGAAAGGGAGAGGGAGAGAGAAACATTGATGGGAGAGCAAAACCTTTGGCTGCCTATGCCCCCTGGTGGCGGGGATCCATTCACCAACCCAGGCATGTGCCCTGACTGGGAATTCAAACAGTAACCTTTCAGTGCACAGGGAGAGCTTAACCAACTCAGTAACAGTGGGCCAGGGCCAAGCGAGGAACTTGAAGTGGAGGAACTGGAGGTTTTGGCGGAGCAGGAATGTGATGTATTAAAAGCAACATTTAGGGAACTATCACAAATAGTCAAACCTGGACTGGTGTGATAACAAAGGGAAAGACAGAGAGGCATGTATTGGACCCGGGAACAACCTGCAGTCTGTGGTTAAGGTGTTTGGGGGCATGGGTGTCTGTGGGCGGTATCTTTGGAGGGAAAGATTGGTGCCCAAAGTTAGAGATGAGAGAATAATTTTTGCTGGCAGAAACGGGAAACTAGAGGAAGAACAAAGTTTGGGGGTAAGGTGTTTTTGCATTTTGGACGAGGAGAGTACCATTTAAGGCCTCTGTCCTTGGCGAGCGCTTTGCCAGAGGCCAGGCCCAGTTAAATGCGGATGAGCGCACTCGGCCACTCCAGACTGGATCCCGGAGGCCTGGAACCTTAACCTCTAGCTATTGCTTCCTCCGGGGTCATTCCCGGAGCAGAGACACAAGTTCGTGCAAGTGCTGCCTCCGTAACCAAAGGAGATCTGGGAGAACACCCCACCCTTCTCGGGACTCCCGCGCGGTGGGGGGTTTGAGACACCGGAGTGCGCGGCGCGCGCGCGCGTGGCCGCCTGGAAGGAGGGAGCGCGCGCCCTTCACGTGACCCGGGCGGCGGGCGGCGACGCACACGACGCGCCTCTCACGTGGCCCTTCTCCAGCCCCGTCGCCTGCGGAGGCGGGCGCGGGCGCGTCCCTGTGGCGGGTCACCCGGCGGAGTTGGTCGCACAATTATGAAAGACTCGGCTTCTGCTGCTAGCGCCCGAGCTGAGTTAGTGCTGAGACTCCCCTGGGCTGTCCCTGTCCGGCGGCCTCAGCTGCCGACTCCGGAGACGCTTCCCGATAGATGGCTACAGGCCGCGGAGGAGGAGGAGGAGGAGTTGCTGCCCTTCCGGAGTCCGCCCCGTGAGGAGAATGGTACTGCTCCCACGCAGTCCCCGGCGGGGGAAATGGCTTTGGGTGTTGTGGGCAGGGAGGAGGTAGAATTTAACAGATCGGGGTGTGCGCAGAGCCGCGCTGGCTGGGGCGAAGGACCCCCGAATTGCCTTGAGACTTCCGGACTTTCCTGACCGCACGGGAGTGCGGTTCACGCCGGGGTGAGGGGCAGGACGCCGGTAGCAAATCTGGTGCAATAGCTCGTCGCGGGAATGCCGAGCCGGAGCCCCAGCGAGGGCCCCGCGCCGCGGGGAGGCGCGAGCCGGGGAGTACCTGGCCGAGCCTCGCGGCTGCTGCGCGTCAGGCGCCGCGCTCAGCCTCCGAGCTCTGCATCTCCCGGGAGCGCGATCCTCCCGGCGCCAGGGGCCGGCAGATGAGGGAGCCAAGTGCTCTGCTCGAGTTCTGCCTGGGGAGGGAGGACTGCGAGGGAGCACAAAAGGGGGAGAGGACACGAGGTTGGAGCGGTGCCTTGTTTGCTGCGCAGCGGACACTCCACAGGTACATTTCCCTTTTGGAGGGATTTGACGATATTGATGGTAGCTCTCCTGGCTTGGAATTTTATTTAGCAAGAACCAAGGACTCCTGTAGGTATCGAGGCGATGTGTTGTCTAGATTTATGTCAAATTGCCGCATCCGGTGCCCTAGAGAAGGTTTGGTCGTGTTTTAAACCGAAGGTGCAGCATGGAGAGTGGGATGCGGTGCATTGCAGGTCTTGATAGAGGTTTTTTGTTGTTGTTGTTAAGGTCAGGAATCAAGTTCCTTTACAGAAAGTCATTTGGATCAGGGATTTCAGGAGAGAGAGATGGATTTCTGGTCAGCACTTGAACTTGATAGGTTTCAGGCAAACAACTCTCTGCTGGAGTCTGGCAGGTTTATTTTTGAAGCCAGTTCAAGTGCCATACTTTGAGTAATAGGCGAACCTTCCACTATTTTCCACCTTCTTTGGAAACGTAATAAAAGAAAAACCCATTTTATCTTTTTCCTAATTTTTCAAAGAAGGATATTTTAAGTTCCTTTACCGTCACTAAATTTTTTTTACTTAAATGGGTCTTAAGGGAACTTATTTTTTTGAGGAAAAGTTGAATCAAAGTGCCTTTTGTTTAAGGGGAAAAAAGCAAACCATTAATATGGACTCCTAAATGATGTGTTTAGATTTCTCTTTTTAGATGGTAAGTAGCATATACTTGAACATACCCATTCAATGTTTTGAAAATTTTTTTAGATACCTTAGAAAATGGAAATAAGATGATTCATCATCTTCAAAGTCATTGCTTCCCAATGTGTTTTTTTAAAACAACCACACCACTTTATTTCTAGTGACTTTATTTTTTTAAATATATTTTATTGATTTTTTACAGAGCGGAAGGGAGAGGGGTAGAAAGTCAGAAACATCCATGAGAGAGAGACATCGATCAGCTGCCTCTTGCACGCCCCCCAACTGGGGATGTGCCCGCAGCCAAGGCACATTCCCTCGACCGGAATCAAACCCAGGACCTTTCAGTCCGCAGTCCGACGCTCTATCCACTGAGCCAAACCGGTTTTGACTTCTAGTGACTTTCTACTGAAAGTCTATAATTCCTTAGTTTTAGCTCAGGTGTTCTTAAATGCAGCCAGCCTCTTAATGTCATGCTATCTACATGACATGATTCTGTGAAACCCAGCCTACAAACATCAAACATTAAGGTGTGTTCTGAGTTTTTTCTATCTATTTACTTATGTTCCATATTCTTAAAAATAGATGTGATCCCCAAACATACATTGAGCACTGTACATGGCACATGCTAAGAACTCAGTATTTAGTTGTACATGCTGTTAGCAATCCTGTTGATTCTACAAGGAGAAATTTCTACTTTAAAATTTGAAATTGAGTCTGATTTCTGTACATTATTTGAGTCCTGACTGCTATTGAGTTGTGATTTTCTTTATTCCAATTAAATTATAGTGAAACCTAAAACTGAGGAGGATCTCCAATAATGATAAAATGTTGAGTCACCTCACCTTTTACGTCAGAACTGTGTAATTCGTAATGTAAATGCTTATGAAAGACATTTGTTTCTGGTAATTTTTGTGTTTTTTTGGACACTAAAAGAAAGCATACAAAAATATTCTCCATTTTAAAAAAGCTGTAAAACAAATCAGTCAACTGGCTGATTCTCCATTTTAAAAAAGCTGTAAAACAAATCAGTCAACTGGCCAAAAAACAATACAAAACAGCCCACCTGGTGTGGTTCAGTGGTTGAGAGCACACCTTTGTATGAATTAGGAAGTCATGATTCAATTCCTGGTCAGGGCATATGCCCAGGTTTTGGGCTTGATCCCTGGTGGGTGTATGAGACAACTGATGGATGCTTCCCTCTCATCATTGATGTTTCTATCTCTCTTCCTCTCCCTTCCTCTCTGAAATTGATAAAAATATATTTAAAAAACAATGGAAAACAAATTACCAATAAATACAAGTTTAAAACTGGAGGAGGATCAAATTTTAAATTCTGTACCAAATTTATCTACTACGTGTTGGAAATATTTGTGTTATTCATCTGGCAATCACTTATTTAGTTTTTAATATATTCTAAGCACTGTGATAGGGCCTGGCATGGCAAAGATGTCTTAGTCAAGTTTCTCACTTTCAAACAGCTTACATTCTAGTTATTTATAAAAAAGACCTACTTGTGACCAGTGGAAGATGCATATATTTAGTGTCTACTATGTTGCAGGCACTGTGATACTTAATAGTCATATACATAAGCAAAAAAACAAGAATACTGCATAGATTCTGTGAAAGTATAGGGTAATCAGGGAGGGGGGAAAAGGGACGTTAGTAGGTTTGCAAAGATGCTGATAGTAGAGATGAGTCTTCTAGAGTTAGTAGGAGTTGGAATTAACCTAGAGTTAGAAGGGGCATTAAATTGGTGACTTTAAGGCAGTGGTCAGCAAACTCATTAGTCACCAGAGCCAAATATCAACAGTATAACGATTGAACTTTCTTTTGAGAGCCACATTTTTAAACTTAAACTTCTTCTAACTCCACTTCTTCAAAATAGACTCGCCCAGGCCGTGGTATTTTGTGGAAGAGCCACACTCAAGGGGCCAAAGAGAGCTGCATGCGGCTCGCGAGCCGCAATTTGCTGACCCTGGCTCTACGGGAACTGAGTTTTAGAAGAGAAAGGGTATCCTTAGTTTATTCTGGAAACTACTATATAGGTACTGTACAGGCATATCTTGGAGATATTTTGGGTTCTGTTCCAGACCACCGTAATAAAGTGAGGAGTATTGCAATACAGCAAGTCACACAAATATTTCGGTTTCCCAGTGCACATAGAAGTTATGTCTACACTATACTGTAGTTTATTGAGTGTGTGATAGCATTACATCTAAAAAATGTACATACCGTAATTTAAAAATACTTGATTGCTAAAAAGTGCTTGCCATCATCTTATATATAGTCTTGCTAGTGAAGGGTCTTACTTTCAATTTGTAAAAACAAGGTAGTATTTGCGAAGTGCAGTAAGGCAAGTACAATGAAATTAGCTATGCGTTTTACATATTTTAGAATGAGTGGAGTATGGGATGATATGGAGTATTGATGAGCATGCTTTATAATAGGCAAGGATCAGATAGATTTTTGAGGGCAATGTATGTCATGCAAAGGAGTTTGGATTTTATTTTGGAGGTACGGGGGGTCCACTTAAGGAAACAATATATAGGATGAATTGGCATGCTAAAACTGAAAAGAGAGACCCATAAATAGGCTATAGCAAAACTGACCAAAATATTAAGAGCTTGAAATGAAGAAAAGAAGAAACAGGTTGAAATGTCTAGGAGTTAGAATATTCAGATTTTCGTTACTTTTGTGGAGTATTGTGTGTGTGCCTGTGTTTGTTGGCAAATGTCAATAATAAGAACCAGACAGAAAATGAAAACATGTAATAGTTGAAGTCATAATTTAATATGTGCAAAGGTAATACTAAGACAATACTTAAAATGTGCATTTTATTATTTATTTTAAAAAAATATTTTTACTGATTTCAGAGAGGAAGGGAGAGGGCGAGGGAGAGAGAGAAACATGAATGATGAAAGAGAATCATTGATTGGCTGCCTTCTGTACACCCCTTATTGGAGAATTGAGCATGCAATCTGGGTATGTACCCTCGACCAGAATCGAACTTGGAATCCCCTCAGTCTGCAGGCTGATGCTCTATCCATTGAGCTAAACCAGCTAGGACTAAAATGTGCATTTTAGCTTTTGATTTTCAAGTAAAGATCTGTTGAATCAAGCACCTGCAAAATTTGTGTGAGAATTCTAGTAATGATAGATATTTTTGATCTAGTTATATTCTCTCTCTGTAACATTCTAATATAGGAGATTTAAAATATACAAAAATAAAAAAGTAAAGTTAATCACCATATACTCATGATCAGTTTCAACAGTTGGAAACATGAATTTTGTTTTTTCTATTATCCTTCCCACTTCCCCTTAACTGGATATAGTAATCCCCTCTTATCCTCCAGGGATATGTTCAAGACCCCCACTAGACTGATACTGTAAATAGTACTGAACACTATACTATGTTTTTTCCTATGATAAAGTTTAATTTATAAATTAGCCACAGTAAGAGATTAACAATAACTAATACAATAGAACATTGTAACAGTAGTTATAAAAGTTATGTGAATATGGTCCCCTCTCCCTCTCCCCCTCTTTCTCTCTCTCTCTCTCTCTCTCTCTCTCTCATACACTCCCCCCCCGCTCCCCCCCACACAGCCAGTCTGATAACCGAGAAGGCTAGAGTAACGAGCAGGTGGCATACACAGTATAGATATGATGGACAAAGGGATGATTCACATCCCGGAAAGGATGGAGCAGGACATTGAGAAATTTAAGCATGCTATGAATTATTTTTTGATATTTTCTGATCACGATTGACCTTGGATATCTGAAATGAAAGCAAAACTGACTGCAGATAAGAGGATAAACTAATTCAAAAGCAAATCCTAGACATATTTCATCTATAAATAGTTCATTGCATGTATCACTAAAAAGATAAGGACTTAACACAGCTGAAAGATTAACATCTAGAAAATTAATTCTTTAATATAGTTAAATATTCAGCATATTTCTCTGATTGTCTCAAGTTTTTTTTTGTTTTTTTTTTCCAGTAAGCTTGTTGAATCAGGATCCAAAGAATTCCACATAGTTGTTGATAAATACCTCTTTTTTTTTCTTGTCATTTACCATTTATTTAATGAACAAAATCTATATCATTTGCCCTTTAGAAATTCCAACAGTTTGAATTTTGTTGACTGCATGCATGTAGTGTCATGTAACATGTTCTTTTTTCCTCTGTATTTCCTATTACCTAGTGGTTATTCTAAAGACTCAGTCAGATTCTAGTTTGATATTCTGGCAAGAATACTTCACAGGTAGTGCTGTGTATTTTGTATTGCATCCATTAGAGACACATATCTGGTTATTTTCCTTTTTTTTAATTCTCACCTGAGCATATTTTCCTTAGATATTTTTCTAGAGAGAGTGGAAGAGAGAGGGAAAGACAGAACATGTAAGAAAACCACATCAATTGCCTTCTGCACAAGCCCCGAACAGGGCCTGGGCCAGGGAGGAGTTTGTAACTGAGGTGTGTGCCGTTGACTAGAATGGAACCCGGGGCCGTTGGTTTGCAGGCCGATGCTCTATCCACTGAGCCAAACCAGCTAGGGCTGTTTACCTTTTTTTTGATGTAAGGTTGACCAGTAGGTTCCTGTTGTCAGCCACCTGATCTTTCGGTTGTGAAGTTCACTGTCATACATTCACATAATAGTTTTAGTAGTAACCATTGATGATTATTGATAGAACTATATTTGTTATAATTTTTTAAAATAGGTTTTTGAGAGAAGTGAAAAAGAAAGGGAAACATGGATGTGAGAGAGAAGAGAAACGTAATCGTTGCCTCCCACATGTGCCCTGACCAGGGTTCAAACTTGCAACCTTGGTATGTGCCTTGTCTAGGAATCAAACATGCCATTTTTTTGGTATATGGGATGATGCTCCAACTGAGCCAGACTGGCCAGGGCCGCTGCAGTTTTTTTTATTTAAAGTGACTGCTCCTTAAATGCCTGTTTTTAAGTTTGGCAACTGGAGGCAAAATTCAGAGAAGTTAAGATTAGTTTAGGATATGGGCATCTTATGGCTGCCTATGGGGATTTGAACTGAGTCATTTATGTGAATTTACATGTAAGAACTTATATGTGTCACTGTTGCAATTATTAGATTAGTTGAATATGAGTGAAATGTTTGACTTGGAGAATTAGACATATTCTAGTTTATCTGTATAAAAAATGACTGGTTCTAACTTGAATTAAATTAGTGCTTTTTAAAATATATATTTTAGTGCTTTTTTACAGAGAGAAAGGGAGAGGGATAGAGTTACAAACATCGATGAGAGAAACATGGATCAGCTGCCTCCTGCACTCCTACTGGGGATGTGCCTGCAAGGTACATGCCCTTGACTGGAATCGAACCTGGGACCTTTCAGTCCACAGGCTGATGTTCTATCCACTGAGCCAGACCAGCTAGGACTAAGTTAGTACTTTTAATATTTTATTGACCCTTGGGTCAGTTCATCTTGTATGTAGAGAATTGGTCTGATCTTTTTGGAGAATATGTGATTAGCTTCCTGTCCTTTGAAGTGTTTTAGAACTTTGTTGAAGAAATTTATGTATATGGAGGTAATAATTCTTTGAAGTTGGTAGACTTGGCTCTTCACCTAAGCATCTTTTCCAAGTCACACTCCTTTGTGAGCATCACTTTTAAACTCTCTGACTGTAGAAGGCTGCTGATAATTTTTCCTCTGCTTAACCTGAGGAGCAATACTAGGATTAAAGTCTTTGAAACACAATTTGTCCAGCCTTGCATCATGAAAACGTGTTAATAGCATAATACCTCAACTATCCAGCTGCCAGACTTTGGGAAACTTCAACCTTTGGAAACCCAGCTCCTTGTGGAAAGAAGAAAAGCTTTTGAGCTGAGCTGTTATCAGGAGTAGAACAACTTTAAGCCCAGAGTTCATTGATTGAAAAATACGTACAAAGTGAAAATTAGTAGGCTTGCTTACCTACTTTCCTCTGACAATTGGGAATGGGAATGATAGAAGGAAAGTTATCTTGAGAAATAGATTATTACTATGAGGAGACTGGAGAAGCATTAACTAGTCTAGAAATATAGGACTATAAATTACCCTTTAGTGTATGAGTCAATGGTCTTCCTTGTCTTGTGTATAATTTACCTTACCCAATACCTAGAAGGGTATTGGTCAAAAGGTATTGGTCAAAAAGTCCAGAAGGGACTTTTGACTAAGAAGAGTCTAATAGGCTTTAGACGCATTTTCATATTCGGTTAACGTTAGCATTTAGTTGTGGCGATTGCCCTAAATTCTGTAAATATGACAATTGCATATAGTACTCTCAAAAAATCTCTGTGAGCTACTTTATTGTATCCCCCTTATCCTCCTATATAATAAAGAAGTAGTATGCAAATTGACTGTCAAGCCCTCATGAAGATGGCTGCCTATGACCAAGCTGGAGGAGAGTTAGTGAGGGACGACCAAACGACTAAACAGCAGGCTGCGTGGGGCGACCAGGCCCAATCCCTGAGATTGGGCCTAAACTGGCAGTTGGACATCCCCCAAAGGGTCCTGGATTGGAGAAGGTGCAGGCTGGCCTGGGGGAGTCCCACCCGCATGAATTTTGTGCACAGGCCGCTAGTTATTTATATAAGGAACAGAGAACCAAAGTCATTCACCAAAGATCATAAGGCTAGTAAGTGGTAGAGTAGGTGTTGACTTGCCAAATTACAAAACTGGGAGAAGGGTCTTTGGTATTCTGGGGCATGTATATGTATATTTGTAAGATATCAGATGATAGGTGTTAAGGTCACTGGAAAATGTGTTACCTTTAAAAAATTGTACCATACCTTCTTCAAATGCATAAAACCTAGAAGAATTTTATTTATTGTCAAATGTGTATGTAATAACCTTAGGATAGGTTATTCACAAATCACTTGTATACATTGTATTTTGATGAAGTGCAGACACATTAGTCTGACTGGATTTTTAAAAAATATATTTCTTTATTGATTTCAGAGAGTAAGGGAGGAGAGAGAGATAGAAACATCAATGATGAGAGGGAATCATCGACCTGCTGCACACCCCCAGTGAGCCCACAGTCCAGGCATGTGCCCTTGGCTGGAATTGAACCTGGGACCCTTCAGTCCGCAGGCCGATGCTCTATCCACTGAGCCAAGCCGGCCAGGGCAGTCTGAATAGATCATTAGTAGATTGGAAAAGTCACTAATGAAGCTAAATAGATTTTTGTGATGGGTACTCCTTTTTTTTAAATCCTCACCTGAGGATACTTTTCCATTGATTTTTAGAGAAAGTGGAAGGGATGGGGAGAGAGAAACATTGATGTGAGAGAGACACATTGATTTATTGTCTCCTGCACAAACCCCGCCTTGGGGCCAGAGATCAAGCCTGCAACCAAGGTACATGCCCTTGACCAGAATCCAACCCAGGACCCTGCAGTCTGCCTGCTGATGCTCTAACCGTAAACCAGCTAGGGCTGTGATAGGTACTTTTCAATAAAAACCATAGAAACCTATGATGAATATATCAACGAGATTGATCATCACACTAGGAGAGAGAGTAGGTTGATATGTTTTACTCACAATATGAATGCTCAAGTTTTATAATAGAGAATGTCCTAATAATATTATTTTTAGATTTCTTTTTCAGATTAATTTTTGTGGCATTATCTGAAAACAACAGTTGTATTAGATTTTAATTGATCCAAAACAATAGTATTGAATTAGCTATGTGTGATGGATTCAATTAATTCAACAGATTCTGTTGTTTTGGAGAAAATATTTTAAAGATGGGAATAAAAGTGAAGAATTTAAATTGTATTATTTGACTGCAAGTACATAGCATTTTGAAATAAATGAATATAATTGGAGTTCTTTGGTAATTGTATTTTTTGTTATGGGTTTCAGATATATAAAAGTTGATAGATCATAACATAGCAGACATACATGTATCTACTACCCAGTAGGGGGTGTGCAGGAGGCAGCCAATCAGTGGTTCTCTCTCATCATTGATGTTTGATTAGGTGACAAACTTACTCTCTGAAATCAGTCTATATATATAAAAGGCAAGCGACTGGAACAATGGGACAACTGGTTGCTATGATGCTCACTATAGCGGCCAACCAGCCTGATTGGCCCCCCAATCTCCCGTGGCCTCTCCCCCCAGCTGGCCTGGCCTCCGATCGGTCCCCCCATACCTATTGGGGGTGGGCTGGCTGACCTCCTGCGGCCCCCTGAGCCCCCATGCCAGCCCAGTCCCAGTTAGGGGCAGGGCCAGTGACCAAGCTCCTGTGGTCCCCCACCAGCCTGGCCCAATTGGCCCCCATCGGGTTGGGCTGGCTGGACCCCACCCATGCACGAATTCGTGCACCAGATCTCTAAAAAAAAATTAGTCTAGCTAAGAGTTTCTCTAGGATACCTGAGGTGGGGAAAAACCTACTGTTTGAGCTAAATTGAGGTTGGCCATTCTTTAGATTGTGTCTAGTCTTCAATTATTTAATATCTTGGACTCCATGGTATGCTATGATAGCAGTTGTTTACACTTCTATTTTCTATCCCACAAATCTGAGGCCATATTGGGTTGTTAAATAATCAAGGTAACAACTACTGTGTGGTCAGCAGGAAAGTAGAACTAACAGAAAATAAGATTGGGTATAGTGGGACTCTCTTCACAAACATAGTTAAGACTCTGAATTTAATTTAGTTTAATTTTTTTAATATACAAAACTTTTAGCAACTCTTTGTCATTCCACAGAGGCTTTTCAACAGTGTCTTTAAAACCCTATCAGAGGATTCACGTCTGAACTACTGATAATTTCATGTTAATAGTTAAGTAGTTGGAGCCAATTAGGAATAAGCATAGAACTTCAGAATAAGGGCTTGTAAGAGTGCCAGATAGTTAGAGAAGTTAGACTCAAGAAGAGGAAGTTAGTGTCTGCATTTTTCAATATTTTACTTTGGGCTAGCCTTAATTTTTCTGTCATTGTCTGTGCCATTGTTGGCAGGCATTTTGACCCATGTACAGATTTATCACATAACTTGAAATTTCTAGGTCTGTAGTGTTTAATTTTTTAAGCATGTGCATTTTATTAGTAGCCAAATTCTTTTTTAATTTGCCCTCTCTTTTGAGTATGGGTCACATTTTCCTATGTTTTTTTTTTTCTTATATCTAGTAATTTTAGATTGTACAATAGATGTTGTGAATGTAACCTTGAGTCTGTGGGTTCTATTAAAGTAGTTGCTATGAACCTAATGTTTGTGTCATCTCCCCAAATTAAGTATTGTCCCCCCAGAATTAGCCCCCAATTTGATGTTATTTGGAGATGGGGCTTTTGGAAAGGTAATTATGACTTGATGAGGTCATGAAGGTATATAGTCCTTATAAGACACCAGAGAACTTGCTCTCTCTGTACACCATGTAAGGACACAAGTGAAAGGACAGCTGTCTGCAACCCAGGTAGAGCACATTCACCAGACACTAACACTGCTGGCACCTAGATCTTGGATCCCAGAATCTAGAACTGTGAAAAAATGAAATTTGATTGTTTATGTCACCTAATCATATGATATTTGTTATGGCAGTCCAAATAGAATAAGACAGTTAATTATGTAACTTGACTGTACTCAAATTCTAAACTCTGTCTCCTTCAGAGGGCAGCAAAAATATTTGCTCAGTTTTATTCTTTAAAAAATTTTTTTTAAAAATTTATTTTAGAGGAGAGGGAGAGAGAGAAACATCAATGATTGGAATCATTGATCGGCTGCTTCCTGCACACCCCCTACTGGGGATTGAGTCTGCAACCAGGGCATGTGCCTTGACCAGGAATCAAACTGTGACCTTCTGTTTCATAGGTCGACGCTCAACCACTGAACCACATCAGCCGTGTACTTTTTTATTCTTTTTTTTATTGTTTAAAGTATTGCAAATAGTAGTACATATGTCTCCCCCCCCCCCCCCCGCCCCAAATTGCTCTTCCCCTGGCCTCCCCTACCCCCCAGCACATGCCTTCCTCCCCCCTACTCCCCAGTGTCTTGGAGTCTTATATATATGCATATAAGTCCTTTGGTTGATCCCCCCCCCAACACTCCCCAAGCCTTTCCGCTGTAATTTGACATTCTGTTCGATGCTTTACTGCTTCTGTATCTTTTGTTCATCAGGTTATAATGTTCTATGTTATCCATAAATGAGTGAGATCATGTAGTGCTTTTCTTTCACTGACTGGCTTATTTCACTTAGCATAATGCTCTCCAGTTCCATGCATGCTGCTTGCTGCAACGGGTAAGAATTCCTTCCTTTTTATAGCAGCGTAGTATTCCATTGTGTAGATGTTACCATAGTTTTCTAATCCATTCATCTGCCGATGGGCACTTAAGCTGTTTCCAAATCTTAGCTAGTGTAAATTGTGAGGCTATGAACATAGGAGTGCATCTATTCTTTTTGAATGGTGTTTCTGTTTTCTTAGGATATATTTCTAGGAGTGATTTTACTTGGTCAAATGTCAGTTCCATTTTTAAACTTTTGAGGAAACACTATAGTGTTTTCTACAATAGCTGCACCAGTCTGCATTCCCATCAAGAGTGAAGGAGGATTCCCTTTTTCTCTGTATCCTCACCAGTACTTGTCATTTGTTGATGATTGCCATTCTGACAGGTGTGAGATGGTACCTCATTGTTTTGATTTGCATCTCTCGGATGATTAGTGACTTTGAGCATGTTTTCATATGTCTCTTGGCTTTCTGAATGTCCTCTTTTGAAAGGTGTCTATTTAGATCCTTTGCCCATTTTTTGATTGGATTGTTTATCTTCTTTTTGTTAAGTTGTATGAGTTCCCTATAAATGTTGAAGATTAAACCCTTATCGGAGATAATATTGGCAATTATGTTCTCCCATGCAGTGGACTTTCTTGTTGTTTTATTGATGGTTTCTTTTGCTGTACAGAAGCTTTTTATTTTGAGGTAGTCCCATTTGTGTATTTTCTCCTTATTCTCTCTTGCCCTAGGATCTGTATCTGTAAAGATATTGCTACGATCCTAACTGGTTTGCCTCAGTGGCTAGAGCGTTGGCCTGCGGACTGAAAGGTCTCAGGTTCGATTCTGGTCAAGGGCATGTACCTTGGTTGTGGGCACATCCCCACTAGGAGGCATGCAAGAGGCAGCTGATCAGTGTTTCTCTCTCATTGGTGTTTCTAGCTCTCTATCCCTCTCCCTTCCTCTCTGTAAAATATCAATAAAATATATATTTTTAAAAAGATACTGCTACAACATATGTGTGCAATTTAGCTGCCTTTGGAGTCTTGTAGGATTTTAATGGTTTCCAGTCTTAATATTCAAGTCCTTTAGCCATTTTGAGTTTGTTTTTGTGTATGGTGTAAGTTGGTGATTTAGTTTCTTTTTTTTTTTTTTTGCATGTATCTGACCAAATTTCCCAGCCCATTTATTCAAGAGACTATTTTGACTCTATTGTATGCTATTGCCTCCTTTGTCAAATATTAATTGAATATAATGTCTTGGGTCATTTTCTGGGTTCTCTGTTCTTTTCCATTGATCTATATGTCTGTTCTTGTGCCAGGACCAGGCAGTGTTGAGAACCATGGCTTGGTAATATAGCTTGATGTCTGGTATTGTGATCCCTCCAACTTTGTTCTTCTTTCTCAGGATAGCTGCCGCTATTTCTTTATTCCAGATGAATTTTTGTAGGGTTAGAGCCAGAGTAAGTGCGCGAACTTGCAACTTTTTTAAAAGCCCTGGAACTGTGCGCAACTCTGCTCATGTCTCCGTGCACGTCTTATTCCCCTGGCACAGCGCAGCTGGTTTACTGGTAAGCTTCAGGCTGCCTTTTTGTGCCCAGCCCAGCTATGAGCTGATTTCTAGAGTTCCCTTCTGTCACCAGCCCTGTGGACCCACTTCCATATTTGCAGACTATTCTGGCCCCAATGTCCGTGGATTTTGTGGGGTGCAGACTTCCTCTGAACCTTTAGATCCCGCTGCACGCATCTTCTCCCTTAAGCCTGGATCGCAGACCTCACCTTTCTCTGGGCGAAAAGGACCTTTCTGTGAGAAGGTGCTCGTGGGAGGCCGTGTATTCGCGCTGCGGGAGACAGTGTTTATGGGTTTGCAGCTGGTCCCTGGGTGTTGCGGTTGTAGAGTCCCAGCAGATATCCGATCCTTCCCACTTGAAGGTAAGGCTAGGCTTCTGATCAGAGCCACTCTCCCCTTCAAGATAGTGTGGTCTCTGCAGCAGAGCCGGGTGTTCTGGGAGAGATTTCAGCAGCAGTGGAGGCTGCTCGGTCAGGGGAGCCTGGTCCCGCAGTCCCCAACAGTCCCTTGGAATATAGCTGTCCCTCGCTCACAAATAGACACTCCCACACACTCTCCTTTCTTCTCTCACACACTATCTTGCAGCCTGCCTTTCTGTTGGCAGCCATCTTCGATCTCCCTGTTTTATTCTTAATTGGATTGCTTGGAATCTGCCCCATATATATGTACTGCTTGGGTCAGCCAGAGATCTGAGCAGTTAATATAAAGCCTTTATGGTTCCCTTTCAGTGACTATTTTGCAGGATTATTTTTTCCCACCACATTCCAGCTGCTGTTGTCATCTTGAGTTTGGTATTCTGGTTCTTCAAGCCAGTAAAACAGATTTCTATTGGAGTGTTAGCTGCTCTGTAGATGTATGTGAGTGGGCCCTATCTTCATGCTGAAAAACTTAAAAAAAATAGGAGACTTCCTTTGTGCTGCTCCTTTTTTTCACCTATGGACCCTATCCAATTACTGCCTTCTTTTGGTTGCTTTCAGTGCCGCTAAGTAGTCATTTAAAAATTTTATGTTGTCCAGAATTTCTGGTTGTTGGTGGGAAGATTAGTAGTCCCATAGAACCTTCATATGTGAGTGCACCTTTCTGATGTTAATACAGAGTCATAGAGTGTATTTAGTTGTAAAAATATATTTATTTCCACAGTTACTTTGAAGTAGAATTTTAATCCTCCTCCCCCAGTATCAGCATTTAAGCATGAAGGATATGCTGGTATTGATTTGTTTAAAGAGTAGGATGTGGTTAGAGGATTATAATGTATGTGTGCCTATTCCTAGTAGACAGGAAGAATTTATAATTTATGAAATTTTGAGGCATTGTTGGGAATTTAACTATGTACTGCCAGGTGTTGTGCTAAAACACCTTGCATGGATTATTTTGTTTAATCTTCAGAGCAATATTTGTAGGTAGGTATTATTCTAGTTTTCAGATAAACATTTCAGAAATTTGCTTAAGGTTGCATAGATATTGAACAACAGAGCTAGAATTTTAATTTGTGTTAATCTGACACCAGCATCTCTTTAACCACTGAAGTTGACTTAAGTTTTTTCTTTTGTGCTAACATTTTGTGATTATAATTAGTTTTTACTAGAACATTTAAGTTTAGAAATTTTCAGATTTGTGTTTATAGTGTGCCATCTGTTGGTAAAGTTCAGTAATGCAGCCTGGCCAAAGGAAGAGTATTACTTTAGGAATTTACATGTATGTGCACTAGTATTTATATTCCAGGGCACATTTAATTGGGTAATGATAGTAGAGCACAAACTCAGAAAATAAAAAATTATCGAAATCTATCATTGAGAAGGATTTATAACTCTTTGTTGAGTTATGTGCCCTTAACTGGAATCCAACCTGGGGTATCCCTTGGTCCACAGGCAGCGCTCTATTCACTGAGCCAAACCAGCTAGGGGTCAGCTAGTTTCTTAATCTTCACCTGAGAATATATTTATATTGATTTTAGAGAGAAAGGAAGGGAGAGGAGAGGGGGAGGTAGGGAGAGAGAGAGAAATCGCTGTGAGGAGAAATACTGATCAGTTGCCTCCAGTATGTGTTCCAGTTGGGGTTCGAACCCACAATCTTTTGGTGTATGGGATGATGCTCCAACCAGCTGAGACACCTGGTAGGACTCAACTATGTTTTTAGGCAACGTTTTTATGACGTGGGTAAATGATATATGGGTTGTGAAACTAAATATCTAGTAATAGGGAAGTCATAGCTTTGATTTTTCCTATGTATGTGGTGACTCCTGTAATTGGGCATATCCCTGTGGGGGCCTTCCTCAATACTTCATAGACATAGCTTCGGGGCCTTGGAAGCTATGTCTATGAAGTTGTATTGAGGAATATTGGCTTTTGAGGGGCATGAGGTCAGGCAGAACCTGTGTCTTCTCAATGTGTGTCTTGTCACCTTGTACTTGAGCTCTCAGCTGCATGGTTGATCCCAAGATTCCTTTGTTAGCAACCTGTGACCCTGATCTGTTTTTCTAAGATGCTGGTGCAAGTGAGGCCTGTGGTATTATGGGATTCTTTTATTTTTTATTTATTGATTTCTGAGAGGAAGAGGGGAGGGAGGGAGGGAGGGAGGGAAGGGAGGGAGGGAGGGGAGGAAGGGAGGGGGGAGGGAGGGAGGGGGGGAGAGAGAGAGAGAAGTATCAGTGATGAGAGAGAATCATCAGTCAGCTGCCTCCACTTTCTGTTGGGGATGAGCCTGAAACCTGGGCATGTGCCCTCACCAGAAATCAAATCATGATCTCCTGGTTCATGAGTCAATGCTCGATGAGTGTGCCACACTAGCTAGATGGTATGATGGGATTCTTTATCTCTAGTTGAGCCAAAGAAGAACCCCTTGGTGAGCTTTGTACTCCTTTGTCCTTTAACTGTTGTACAAAGCAATTTATAAACATTCACTATCTTTAGGAAATTTACATTTGAAAATACATGACTCAAGGTATTTTATAAGTGTAAACTTACAATATAACAGGAGACCATTTCTGAAATTTTCTACCTCAGATCTAGCCTAATTAACTATATTAAGTTTTCTTGTCTTCATATTATAAAATTTCATTAATACATATTTAGATTTCAATTTTTCTTTTGGTAATAGGGTTTTCAGGATCTTTAGAAGTTTTCATCAGTTCTCATATATTTAAACATCTCCTCTGCCCATGATTTCCACTTCCTCCTTTTGGAACTCTGAGTAATCATACATTTGAGCCCTGGCTGGTGTTTCCCAGTGGTTAGAGCATCACCTTGTGTACCGAAGGGTCTCAGGTTCGAGTGTAGGAGGCAACCAATGTGTCTCTCTCACATTGAGGTTTCTCTCTCTCTCCTCTCCTCTCCTCCCTCCCTCCCTCCCTCCCTCCCTCCCTCCCTCATCCCCTTTTACCCTTCCCCCTTTTTCTCCACACCCTCCTTTCAATTCTCTGGAAAAACTGTCCTAGGGTGAAGATTAACAAAAAATAAAAACTCATGTATTTGATCTCATTCTGTTTTACATGCCTGGCAATCCTCCCCTGTCTTTTAAATAGATTTTTTGTGGAATCATGCATACACTGTAAAATTTGCCCTTTGTAAGTGTACAAATTTGATGGTTTTTATAAATTTATTTAGTTTTATAATGAGTCCAATTTTTTTATTTTTAAAAATATACTTATTGATTATTAGAGAGTGAGGAAGGGAAAGGGAGAGAGAAACAACTATGTGAGAGGGAAACATTGATTGACTGCCTTCCTGCACATCCCCTACTGGGAGTGGAGCCCACAACCTGGGAATGTGCCCTGACCAGGAATGGAACCAGCTACTTCTCCGAATAAGGGATGATGCCCAGCCAACTGAGCCACACTGGCCAGGTCACCAAGTTAGACAAGAGATGATGATGCCTTGAATCAGAATGGTAGCAGAGGAGTTTGAAAAAGTGTTGATTCTAAGTATGGCTTGAAGGTGACAGATTTTCCTCATGGGATTATATATATAAGAAGAAAATATCACGGATGTCACCAAGATATTTGTCTTAAAAAATATAACTGTCTATTCATTGAGGTGTGGAAGACTGAATGAGAAATGAGGGTGAAAGAGGAGTTCAGTTTTGGCCATGTTAAGTTTGAGATGCCTATTGGACATTGAAATGCAGCTGTTGAGTTGACAGTGGATTTATGAGTGGATTCGAGGAAAAGATCTGGCATGGAAGTATAAATTACAAGTCAACCAATATATTGATGGTAAACTAGATGTGAGTACTAAAAGAGTGAATATAATTGGAAAAAAGAAATCCAAATATTGGGGAAAAGAGGAATAAGCGAGGAGATACAAAGGAATGGCCAGTGAATAGAATAAAATAAAATTAACTTACGAAAATGTCAGAGAGATTGGGAGCCAAGATGGCGGCATAGGTAAACACCTATCTTGCTGTCCCACACAGCAATTTCAAAACTACAACTTAACGACAGAACAAACATTATCCAGAATCACCGGAAAGCTGGCTGAGTGAAAATTCCACAAATAAAAGTAAAAATAGGACACTGTGACTCAGAGGAGCGGTAGAGGGCAGCGTTGAAGATACGCGAGGAATCAGAGGTTTGGAGCCGTGCGTGCAGGAGCAGAGAGGTCGGGCGGCTGCAAATCTGGCTGGTTTTATCCAATAGGGACAAAGGCGTCCCACTGCACTGACTCCCCAGTTCCGGGCGAAGTCCAGGGAACCCACACTCATATGGGGTGAAACTTGACAGTAGGTAAGCACGCTGAAACTCGGGCGCTGCAAAGTTCTGCGAGCTTGTGGAGAGGGTGCGCAACTTGGGAACAGCAAAAGTGCGCGAGCGCGCAGAGAGGACTTGTGACTTGCTCTCTTGTTCCGGAAAGCACCAGACTGCATTGTTTTACAAACCTGGGTGAGACTTTGGGTGTGCAGACTCATTTGGGGAGAGGCTGAATTATCCAGCAGTGAGTAGAGCTCGGTGGCAGCTTTCTCTCAGAGGTGCTTGCAGCCATTACCACCCAGCACAGAGACCCAGGTGCCACATAAGATGGAGGTGACGCTGCTTGCTCAGCCCGAGTCTCCGCCCATCCAACCTGAGCACAGCTGACCCTCACAGCTAATTGGCCTGGAGGTCAAACCCTCCTAGTGCTAACAACAGTAATCTAGGCTTAACTTCAACAAGACTGTGCAACCCATAAAGGGCTGCAGCAAGAGTATCCTCCTCAGGAACTGGGGAGGCTGAGCCACTGCCCCTTAGAGGACATCTACCACACAAAGCTAATTGACCAACTCAGGAAAGCAGCCACCATGCAGAGACATGGAAAGAAATCAGATGTGAAAGAAATGGAGGAAAAAAACGACTGGACATAGAGTTCAAAATCACGGTTATAAGGTTTTTCAAGAGGCTCCTAGAAAAGGCCGATGAACTTAATGAGACCTACAAGGAAATGAATTAGACCTACTAGGATATGAATGAGACCCTCAAGGATATGAAAAAGGACCAACTAGAAATTAAGCATACACTGACTGAAATAAATATTATACAAAGACGTAAAAGCAGTCTAGAGGACTGCAAGAACCAAGTCAAAGATTTGAAACACAAAGAGGCAAAATCCACTCAGCCTGAAAAGCAAGAAGCAAAAAGAATCCAAAAAATTGAAGATAGTGTAAGGGGTCTCTTGGACAACCTCAAGCATATCAACATCCGAATTATAGGGGTGCCAGAAAAAGAGAGAGAGCAAGATAATGGAAACCTATTTGAAGAAATAGTGACCAAAAACTTCCCTCACCTGGTGAAAGAAATTGACTTAAAAGTCCAAGAAGCACACAGAACCCCAAACTATAGGAATCCAAAGAGGACCACACCAAGACACATCATAATTAAAATGCCAAGAGCAAAAGACAAAGAGAATATTAAAAGCAGCAAGAGAAAAACAGTTACCTGCAAGGGAGCACTCATACGATTGTCAGCTGATTTCTCAACAGAAACGATGCAGGCCAGACAGGAGTGGCAAGAAATATTCAAAGTGATGAATAGCAAGAATCTACAACCAAGATTACCCAGCAAAGCTATCATGCCGAAATGAAGGTAAGATAAAGTGCTTTGCAGATAAGAAAAAGCTAAAGGAATTCATTACCACCAAACCAATATTGTATGAAATGCTGAAAGATGTTAAGAAGAGGAAGAAGAAAAAGGTAAAAATAAAAATTAATAACAAATACACATCTATCAACGAATCTAAAAATCAAGTGAATTAAAAATCTGATGAACAGGATAAACTGGTGAATATAACAGAATCATGGGCATAGAGAGGGAATTGAACTGTCAATTCTTTGGGAGAAAAGGGGTGTGGGAGGTGCAGCAAGAGACTGGACAAAAATCATGCACCTGTGGAAGAGGACAGTGTGGGGGAGGTGAGGGCCGAGGGTGGGATTGGTTCTGGGTGGAGGGGAGCTATAGGGGGAAAAAAGAGGGAACAATGTAATTAATAAACTGAACAATAAAGCTTAAAAAAATGTCAGAGAAAGATGAGAATGATCAACTTATGTTAAATGCTGCTGATATATCAATAAACATGAATTCTGAAAGTGGACTCCTGAGTTTAAAGGAAGTCATTGACTTGAAAACTTGACTGGAATGGGTTTTAGAAAATGTGTGAGAAGAAAAGAGGGAAAACCTTTTCCTATTGAAATTTGCTGTAGATTGAGGCAGAAACATGGAGTATTAGCTTGAGAGGGAAGTGTAGTCAGGCAAAAGTTTGTGTTTTGTTTTTTAAAATTTGGAATATAGTGTATTTCATGTTGATGGGAATACTATCTAATAAAAGAGTAATATGCGAATTGACACTTCACTACACATACAAGCCACGCCAATCAGCCAACCTGGAGTGAATATGCAAGTTAACACAACCAAGATGGCTGCGGCCTGGGAGTGAGCAGGAGTCTTGGATTTCCCAGGCAATGGAGGAAACCAAGGTTTCCGCACACCCTGGTCGGTTCATGCCTCCACTCAAGGCTACAAAGTTTCAATTATAGAAGATAAATAAATCCCAACAAAAATGGCAGCAGCCACGGACGGAGCTGGAGAGAACAGGAGGCTTGAGTTGCCTCCCGAGATGGAAGAAGCCAAGCTTCAGCAGCCCTGGCCTGCCTTGGTTTCCGCTCAAGGCTACAAATTTTCAATTATAGGAGGAATAAATCCCAGATACCAGAGCCTCCACTTGGGTTGCAGGGGGTGTGGCTGGCCTGCAGACCACGAAAGGGCCCTCGCGCAGGCCACCCCATGCCCCAAGGGAACCTCCTCCCTGATCCAGGATACCCTTCAGGGCAAACCGGCTGGCTCCCACCTGTGCAGCAAGCCTCTCTACTATCTAATAAAAGAGTAATATGCAAATTGACCATCACTCCAGCACACAAGATGGCTTCCCCCATGTGGACACAAGATGGCCAGCAGAGGAAAGCAGATGGGAGGGACCAGGCCTGCAAGGGACGGCAGTTGGATGCAACCCAAGCCTGCAGGGGAGGACAGTTAGGGTTGACCAGGCTAGCAGAGCAGGGAAGTTCAGGGGGAACCAGGCCTGCAGGGGAGGGCAGTTAGGGGCAAACAGGCTGGCAAGGGAGCAGTTAGGCATTAATTAGGCTGGTAGGGGAGTGGTTAGGGGGTGATCAGGTTGGCAGGCAAAAGTGGTTAGGGGCAATCAGGAAGGCAGGCAGGCGAGCAGTTGGGAACCAGCAGTCCTGGATTGTGAGAGTGATGTCCAACTGCCCATTTAGGCAAAAGCCTGCTGAATTTCATGCACTGGGCCTCTAGTGAATTAATAAAGAAGGAAAAAAATTAAGGGAGAATTGGTAGAGTGTGTTCTTTAGTTAGTGAGGGGTAGGGGATCTAGAACACAAATGGACCATTTGAAGTTTAATAGGACCACAGTTATAGGAAAAAAGGCAGAGTATGGGGTGTAGATACTCACTGATGGGTAGATGTAATAAAAGCTTGTAGACATTTTTTTCTTGTTACTTCTATTTTTCTCAGTAAATGTGAAGTGATTCTATTTAAAGGGGAGCCATTGACTTAGGAAATGGACATTTTTGAATGACAGGTGGAAGTTTGGAGCTAAAATTAGAGAATTTGGGAAATAAACTAATGTTTATCATTATATTACCTGAATGATTTTAGAGGAGGTCACAAGACTTCACCCATCATAATTTTGTCCAGAATATCTCTTGTAGAGATTTCCTTTTGGAATAAAGACTCTTCCTTTTTGTACTGTCTTGGTGAGATGTAATACTGTATATATCTACATCTGAATGTATATAGGATCTTTCCTCTATCCTTTTTTATGGAGTTTTGCCTATCTCAGTACATGTCTCATTCCTTTTTAATCACTTAACAATAGCTGGATACACAATGTAAGGATCCAGGCAGAAGCCTAACTAATGGCATAAGAAATTAAATTTTAATTGTCTTTTAAATGTGAAACAATTTTGTATTTATAACTAGAGGCCCAGTCCATGAAATTCATGCACAGTGTGTGTGCGTGTGTTTGTGTGTGTGTGTGTGTGTGTCCCTCAGCCCAGCCTGGACCCTCTCCAATCTGGTAGATCCCCTCACAGTCCAGGACTGCTGGCTCCCAACTGCTCGCCTGCCTGATTGCCCCTAACAACTTCTGCCTGCTAGCCTGATCACCCCTTAACCACTCCCCTGCCAGTCTGATTGACATCTAACTGCTCTCCTGCCGGCCTGATTGCCCCTAACTGCCCTCCTCGGCAGGCCTGGTCCCTTCCAACTATCCTCCCTGCAGTTCTGGTCACCCCCAACTGCTTGCCCCTGCAGGCTCCGTCACCCCCAACTGTTCGTCTGTGGGAACCCCTTTCACATCCTGTGTAGTTCAGGGTTCAGGTTCAGGTTTAGTGTTCAGGTTCTGGAGAAGGCCGCACACAAATGAAAGAGTCTAGAAAAATATTAATTTGGGAATATTGGGGGCCAGGCAGGAGCCCACCTCTAGGGGGAGGACTACACCACACTCCGGCTTTGCTATCCCTTTTATTAAGGTTATGGGATACACCCATATCCTTTAGGTAGGAAATTCTAATAATAGCCAATCAGCAAGAATTTACATAAAATTAACAGGTGGAGACTTTTTCCACTACCAAGTCTCAGCTAAACAATGAGTGATTAACTCTGACCTTTCAGAGCATTTAAGGTTGACTAGCCTTCCGGGTTCCCTGTCCACATCTCTCTGTTAGTGAGACAGTGATTGGTTTCTGGTCGCCCTTACAGACCTGGCCCCCTCCTCCCCAACTGCCCTCCCCTGCAGGCCTGGTTCCTCGCAACTGCTCTCCCCTGCAGGCCTGGTTGCCCCCAGCTGCCCTCCTCTGCAGGCCTGGTCCCTCCCAACTGCCCTCCCATGCTGGCATGATCACCCAAAACTGCCCTTCCCTGCTGGCCATCTTGTGTGTGGGAGTGACAGTCAATTTGCATATTACTCTTTTATTAGATAGAATTTTTTATTTGGGAGTATGTTTATTAAAGCTGGGAAAATGAAACAAAGGGAGAGCTTAGGGTAGAAGAAGCAACAGGAGAGAACCTAGGCCCATGCTCTGCTTTGGCTCCCTAGAACTGTTGAAGAAGGAAGTCATGGTGGGACTGTTGTTAGCACACTGAAAAGTAAGAGCAAATGAAACTGTGGGACAGGTTTTAGGGTAAGTCCAGGATGAGTTACCACTGTCCAATGCTTCCCTAGTTGCAAGCCTTCTGAGGACTCTTAGAATTTAGGAGAAAAGAGTTAAGATGTATGACTAAGCAGTGGAAGGGTGGCCATCTTCCAGAAAGAGCCACTGAAAGGTTTTATTTTTTTAGTTAAATCTGAAAATCACTTTTAATTGCCTTTTCAATGATTACATCACCTCCTCTTGAAGTTTTCGGCCCATAGTAGTAATTTAAAACTTAATTCCCCTCCTTTCTGTTTATTTGAAGCAACATTATCTGCATACACTGTAGATATAATGATGTAAATCACATTGGACTTAAATGGGATGATTCTAATATTTTAGGTGTGCTGTCATCAGGAAGCATGTAGTTTGTAATAAATATTTAGCAAACTGAAAAACAATTGAATAGTATGAAACTATTTCTTTTCATGTATTTGTAATTAAATTATTTTCTTATAATACTAGTGGGTTAATGTATAAAACTTTTTGTTTTAGTCCCAGAAATCCTGGATAGAAAGCACTTTGACCAAGAGGGAATGTGTCTATATTATACCAAGTTCCAAAGACCCTCACAGGTAAGAACACCTTTGTTTCTTCTGGACTCTTCTGGGAATTTAGATGTAAATTGTATTGCTAATTTACATATTAAAAGCCATAACAATTCATAGAGATGGGGTTTAGATTAATATATCCTTAGTTCAGTATGCCAGTTATAAAATAAAACACTATTATTCTTTAATTGAGAGAAACTTATATTGCTTTATTTAAGAAATAGATTGTATTATCCTTAATGAATTTATTTCCTATAATACTGTTAATTTCATTTTGCAATCAAAATAATAAAAGTACTCATTAGATGTTAAAGGAATCTCAAGCTGGTATTAAGTAAGTATCCTGGGTGGAACTGTTCTCAAGAGACATAATTTGTCAACACAGGTCGTCATTTCTTTTTCTTTTTCTTTTTTAAATTTTTAAAAAATATATTTTATTGATTTTTTACAGAGTGGAAGGGAGAGGGATAGAAAGTCAGAAACATCGATGAGAGACATCGATCAGCTGCCTCTTGCACGCCCCCTAACGGGGATGTGCCCGCAGCCAAAGTACATGCCCTTGCCGGAATCAAACCCGGGACCCTTTAGTCCGCAGTCCGACGCTCTATCCACTGAGCCAAACCGGTCTCGGCCGTCATTTCTTTTTATACTAATTGATTTAAAAAATTTTAATATTTTTATTGATTTCAGACAGGAAGGGAGAGGGAGAGAGAAAAACATCAGTGATGAGAGAGACTCATTGATTGGCTGCCTCCTGTACGTCCCACACTGGGTATGGAGCCCACAACCTGGGCATGTGCCCTGACCGGGAATTGAACCATGACCTCCTGGTTCATAGGTCAATGCTTAACCACTGAGCCATGCTGGTCAGGCTTAAAATTAATTTTATATGACTCAGTAAACAAATAGATTGACAAAGTATCAAAAGTTATTAGTGAAAGCCACCTTTTAAATCCCCCTTCCTTAAGGAAACCATTATTGCTTATTTCTTGGAATACCTTCCAGAAATAGATATAGTATTTGCATGTCTACGTAGATGTCTCTCTACTCCTCCCTTTCTACTTTAAATACATACTGTTTAGTTCATTCTTTTTATCTTAATGATAACCACTTTGTTCTTAATTGTTTCATCTTTTTAAATTATATATCTGCATCATAATTTGTTTTAGTAGTCCTAAATTGATGGACATTTTAACTGCTCTATTTTTCTTTTTGCTGTGAGGCAAAACAAGTTGTGGTGAATAAACCTTATCCATTAATCATTTTACATGTGTTATACAGATATTTTTTATCCTATACTTTTAGTACTGGAATTAGATTTTGAGAATGAGTCTACATTTTTTATTTTGATGAGTACTGCCAACTTGCCCTTCATAGAGATTATATCAATTTATACACTCCCCCAAAAGATAAGACTCCTAAATTCTATGTTCTCATGAAAATATTATCTTAAAAAGCTTTTTAAAAATACTTTTTCTAATCAAATGTCTTTTCATATGTATGTTTTTAGTGTGAATTAGATGTTCATATGTGTTCCTTTTTAAAATGATTTGATGAAGCTCTATGTATTAGGGAAACTAACCTTTTGGTCTGCAAATATTTTTCTCATTTTGTTTTCAGACTGTTGGTGGCATGTTTTTGTCATGTAGAAATGTTGTATTTTTACATAATTAAATCTATCAGTTTTTTCTCCTATAGTTTCTGGGTTTTATGTTATACCTACTTGTATTTAAAAATATAAAAACATGTGAGTTCAAAAAAGTAGTTACTTGAATGTGTAAATAAAATGTAAAAATGACTTATGACAGTGGTCGGCAAACTCATTAGTCAACAGAGCCAAATATCACAGTACAACGATTGAAATTTCTTTTGAGAGCCAAATTTTTTAAACTTAAACTTCTTCTAATGCCACTTCTTCACAACAGCCTTACCCAGGCCGTAGTATTTTGTGGAAGAACCACACTCAAACGGGCCAAAGAGCTACATGTGGCTCGCAGTTTGCCAACCACTGACCTGTGATATCTACTGAAAAATAAACTATATAATTTTCCTTTGTTTTATGCTTTTATATAGATTTTATATAGTTTGGTTTAAACTATAAAAATATTTTCCCCTTTAAGTAATGCATTTACCTTGTTTATAGATGCCTTCCAGGATGTCAAATTTGTCAGCAACTTGTCAGGTAAGTTTCATAACATAACTCTTGCACACATTTTAAAAAGTAAAACTAATTTATTAGAAACATCAGAATACAGTGGGATAAAACTTACAGGCTATATATTTGAGAGTTACTTTACTCAGACCTGGGAGGTGAAGGACCAGATAAAGTTGCTTGAAACTCAAGTAAAGCTACTTGAGCAGAGTTCTAAAGTTAAATGTGAATTAGTTTTGTAAAGTGATTTTAGGCAGAGAGAACAGGATGTGGGAAAACTTGACAGTGGAAGAGACTATGGTTCTGTCACGAAACTTGAGAATGTAAAATGGATGTTGGAGAGTTTGGAGTCTGGAAAAATGAGTAGGGACCAAATCATTTAAGCTCTTTGTGTATATGCCACATGGTTTTGATTTCATGTTAAAAAGATAGTATATAGAGAAGTAACAGGCTTCTTTTTCTCTTTCATTTCTTTTTTTCTTTCAATGCAATGGCGATTGAATAGAGAGAAAAAAATAGTTTAGAAAGCTTTGGAGTAATTTTGGCAACTCTGAAATAAAGGCTGAATTAAGATAGTAGCTATGATGATGAAGAGAAATAGACATATTTGAAAGGATAAATGAGACAAACTCAATATGATTTAGTGGATGTGTGGACAAAGGAGGATTTGAGATGGTTCCTAAATTTCTTACTTTGGCAACTAAGTAAATAGTATGCTCATTAAGATCTGATGAAAGAATATTAAGAGGAAGACAAATAGGTCTCTGGTTAGTGGGTTAGGAACAAATGTGCATAAAATGAGTTCATTTTAGATACACTGAGACTTACCATCTCTGGTCCTAATATTCATTTGTTCCTCCAGATTGGAAATTCCATCCGGTGTCTTTCCATTCAAACTAAAGAACTTCCTTTAGCCTTTGGTATAATGCAGATGTACTGGAGATGAATTTTCTCAGCTTGGTTTATCAGAAAATGTTAATTTTGCTTTCAGACTTAACGGATATTTTCACTATATATTGAATTCTGAGTTGACAGTTCTCTTATTCTGGCACTTTAAAGATATTATACTATATTCTGGCTCTTGTTAGTGGTGAAAAGTTAGCCATCATTAATATAATTGTTCTTCTGTATGTAATGGGTCTTTATTTTTCCTTCAGCTAATTCAAAGTGTGTGGTTTTTTTTCTTCTGTATTTTTAGTTTTCAGAGTCAGGTCTGTAATGTGCTTGAGAGTGGTTCTTTGTACTTACTTTGCTGGTGTCAATATTTGCAAATTTATATTTTCTACCAAATTGATAAGTTTTCAGCTGTTCTTTCTTATCAATTCTGTTTTCTCTTTTCTTTATGACACTTTAGTTATGTTTATGTTAGATTGCTTGATGTTTTCCACAGGTCATTGGTGCCATTTTTTAAAATCAAAACTTTTTTACATTTATTAAATTTATAGTGAGTGGCCATATTATTATGATCTCTGAATGCATAATAATCTGGCCACTCAGTGTATATTCTACATAATAAAAGGCTAATATGCAAATTATTCCCTTGAATAGGAGTTCAACAAGCAGATAGGCCGGCCAACCGCCTATATCCCCTCCCCCTGGCCAGGCTGCATGAATTCATGCTCCGAGCCTCTAATACACACACACACACACACACACACACAACGCACGCACACACGCGCGCACACACACGCACACGAGTGGCCAGATTATTATGTGTTCAGAGATCATAATCTGGCCACTCAGTGTATACTGATCTGTATTTAGGTTCACTAAATCTCATATCTGCAAATTTCAAAATGTTGTTTTGCTCATCCAGTGAACTTTTTATTTCTTGGATTATTTAAAAACAATTTTTTTCATACATTACATTTTTTAATTCTAGAATTTCCACTTGATTCTTTGCATGTATCTTTTCAATTTTCCTAACACTGCTTATTTATTTTTTTAGGTAATAATAGTTTGATAATATCACAATATTACTTAATAAGCCATTATTGCATTAAGCCACTTGTAAGGGGTAATTTTTATATTTCTGTTACATTCTTTTTTTTAATTTTAATTTCTTTATTGATTAAGGTATTACATATGTGTCCTCATCACCTGTTACCCCTCCCAATCCCCTCCTCCCCACATCACCACTTATGCCCTCACCCCCCTGGTATCCGTGTCCATTGATTAGGCTTATAGGCATACATAAAAGTCCTTTGGTTGATTTCTTTCCCTTACTCCCGCCCTCCCCTACCATCCCTCTGAAGACAGTCAATGCTTTTCTGTCTCTGGATCTGTTTTTGTTCATCAGTTTATGTTCATTATATTCCATTAATGAGTGAGTTCATGTGATACTTATTTTTCTTTGACTCGCTTATTTCACTTAGCATAATGTTCTTCAGTTCCATCCATGCTCTAGTTTGAAACAGACACCTTTTTCTTCTTCTTAAAGAATACCTTTCAGCATTTCATATAATACTGGTTTGGTGTTGATGAACTCCTTTAGCTTCTTCTTATCTGTGAAGCTCTTTATCTGACCTTCAATTCTGAATGATAGCTTTGCTGGGTAGAGTAATCTTGATTGTAGGTTCTTGCTACTCATCACTTTGAAAATTTCTTGCCATTCCCATCTGTCCTGCATAGTTAGAGAAGTCAGCTGACAATCGTATGGGTGCTCCCTTGTAGGTAATTGTTTTTCTGTTGCTGCTTTTAATATTGTCTCTTTGTCCTTTGCTCTTGGCATTTTAATTATGATGTGTCTTGGTGTGGTCTTCTTTGGATTCCTTTTGCTTGGGGTTCTGTGCGCTTCCTGGACTTGTAAGTCTATTTCACCAGGTGGGGAAGTTTTCAGTCATAATTTCTTCAAATGTGTTTTCGGTATCTTGCTCTTTCTCTTCTTATGGCACCCCCGTAATTCTGATGTTGGTACGTTTGAAGTTGTCCCAGAGGCTTCTTCCACTATCCTCAAATTTTTGGATTCTTTTTTCTTTTTTCTTTTTTGGTTGAGTGTTTTTGGCCTCTTGGTATTTCAAATCTTTGACTTGATTCTTGCGTTCCTCTAGTCTGCTGTTGGGTTTCTGTAAAATACATTTTATTTTAGTCAGTGTATGTTCAGTTTCTAGTTGGTCCTTTTTCATATCCCCGAGATTCTCGCTGAGCTTATTGGCTTTTTCTAGGAGCCTCTTGAAATACCTTATCACTGTGGTTTTGAACTCTATATCCAGTCGTTTGTTTTCCTCCATTTCTTTTGTTTATGATCTCTTTCTTTCTCTCCCCATTTTCACTGCTTCCCTGAGTTGGTTGGGTAGCTTTGTGTGGTAGGTGTCTCGGCCTCCCCTGTTACCTGAGGTGTACACTCTTGGTGCACCCTTTGTGGACTGTGTATACAGCCTTGTTGCAGATAAGTCTTGTTTGTTGTTGGTATCACTGGGAGGAATTGACCTCCAGGCCAACTGACTGTGAGGATCAGTTGTTTCTACTCTAGGAGACAGCCTTCTGTGCCTGGACTTCCAAACTTGCCAAAGTCTCTGTGCTCAGTTTGGATGGGGCAGAGTTTCAGGGTGGAGCCGACAGCCTTGGCTTCCAATCAGCCCCGGCTCACAAGGTGGCTGGGTCTAAGCATCTGCAGGGCACCTCTGTGAGAAAGGTGCCCTCACGTTTTGCCTGCCACCAGAACATCCAGTCCCCAATGGATCCGGAATCTCAGATTTTCGCCTGGCACCTGGGTTTAGTGCAATCAGAACTCCTTTTCCCTTCCACCAGACGTCAGCCACACAGTCAACAGAACTCCCTGACCATGAGCACCCCTGGAGTTCTGCCTCTGGCCAGAGCTCCTTTCTCCTAACAGACACAGCCAGCGACCCGTTTGTCCCCTCTGTGTGCACTCATGCGCATGCCTACGGAGGTCTGCCTCTGGCTCTTCCCCTGGGATTCCCTCCTCTATTTAGGTTCTCCCTGTAAGGGCCTGGTTACCCCCGGTTTTGAGTGCAAACTGAACTGGGTTCAGTGCAGCCTGGAGTTTTTGTCTCCTTTCCACCAGAGCACCCCTGCCAGGTTTAGACACCCCATCCTCTCGCTCGTGCGACTCTCCACCTTACTTGGGCTTTGCAGAGGCTCTGATTATTGGTGTGCACTTCTATGACCCTCCAATTTCAGATCTTCCAGTCAGCCAGCCTTCCCGTGGTTCTGGACATTGTCTGTTTTGTCCTTCAGTTCTATTCTTATAATTGTTGTGCAGGGCAAAAGCCTAGGTGTTTACCTATGCCGCCATCTTGTTTTCTCCCTCTGTTACATTCTGATCTTTATTTGCTATAACATCTACTCATGTAAATAATTGAATATCAGATGCATAGTAAATACCTTTCATTGTGTGCACAATAATCAATATGAGTAAACTAACTATTAAATTTTTTGAGAAAGAAAAGTATACAGGTATTTCCTTTGAAAATGTTAACCTAGGAATTTTTGTACATTTTATCATAGATATAAAGATACAGAGTTATATAGATGGTGGCATGTTGTTTTTAGTGTTTAATACTAATAACTAATTTATTTTTTCTGCTAATTTGGTGTTGATTATATAATTTCAGAATTTTAAGCAAAAAGTGCCACCTACCACAAATACCCATTTTCCAGAAGGATGGCATTTAAACCACCTAGCCAAACCATTTATTGCATGGACTATCTTTACCCCATTGTATATTTTTTCCTTCTTTGTCAAATATTGAGTAGATAGGTGTGGGTTTATTTCTGGGCTTCCTATGCTGTCCCATTAATCTATGTCTTCTTATGCCAATATCATGCTGTTTTGAATACTATAGTCTTATAGTATAGTTTGATATCAGATGGTCTGATAATTCCAACTTTGTTTTTCTCTCAAGATTGCTGTGGCTATTCAGGGTCTTTTATGGTTCCTTTAAAATTTCTGGATTATTTATTTGTTCTATTTCTGTGCAACATGTTATTGATATTTTCATAGAAATTGCATTGAAATTATAGATTTCTTTGTTTTGTGAGGACATTTTAATGATATTAGTTATCTGTGATTATGGTATATTCTTCTGTTTAGTAGTATCTTCTTTGATTTCTTTCCTTAGTGTCTTATTTTCTGAGTACAGGTCTTTTATCTCCTTGGTTAAATATATTAGGATTCTAATTTGATAGTTTTTTTTTTGCATCTAGTATTTTAAAGATGTAACAGTAAGTTTGTGGCTTGCATGTTTTGTATAAGATACCTACTGTCATTCTTTGTTTTTCTGTACATAATGTGACACTTGTAGTCTGGCTGCTTTTAAGATTTTATTCCTGGATTTCAGTGGGGTTGTATTGTGATTTCCTCAAGCTCACTTTGCTTATTCCCTATTGAACTGCTCAGATTTGTCAGTCAAATAGTTTTCAAATTTTTATTTCTATTCCCTCCATTCTGGTGACTTATGAGTGTGTTGAGCTACTTGAAATTATTCCTTAAGTCACTAATGTTCTTACTCCTTTTGTTCCTCCAGGATTTTCTCTCAATGTTTCATTTTGTGTAGATTTGATTGCTATCTTCAAGTTTACTGCTGTTGTTTTTTGTAGTGTCTAATATGGTATAAATCTAACCTTAGGACATTTTCATTTCAGATATTTCTTTAGCTATCCTACTTGGAATAGCCTGTATAATAAAAGCCTAATATGCTAAGTATCTGGTTGTCTGGTTGTTCATTCATCCAACCAAAGTGTAATATGCTAATGATATGCTAAAGCTGCTCAATGGCTCCCTATGATGTGCAGTGACCACCAGGGGGCAGACAGCCGACTGGTTGACGAGTCACTATGATATGCACTGACCACTAGGGGGCAGATGCTCTGACTGATAGGTTAGCTTGCTGCTGGGGTCCAGCCGATTGGGACTGAGCAAGGTGGGCCAGACACACTTTGGAGGCTTCTTGTGGTCTCTCCCTGGCTGGCCAACCTCAATCTCTCCCCGGCCCCAATCATGCACAGGTGGGGTTCCTCGACCTGGCGTGTGCCCCTTGGCAATCCAGGACCCCTTGGGGGATATTGGAGAGCTGGTTTCTACCCAATCCCGCAGGCCAGGCCAAGGAACCCCACTGATGCATAAATGCGTGCACTGGACCTCTAGTTTTAAAAATAAAACCTTTCCAATTCCTCATCCTGTTAATGTTTTCCAAACATATTCTTAATAGTTTGAATTTATTTATAATGGCTGTTTAGTATACTTTTCTGGTAATTTCATTACCTCTGTGAAATTTCTGGGTCTTCATTACTGATATTTTTACTTATATTTTCCTGCTTTTTGATTGCCTTGTAATTTCTGATGATTGCTGCACACTGTGAATTTTATGTTTTGGGTGCTGGGTTTTGTTGTATTCCACTAGCTTTGGACTTATTTTAGCATGCAGTTAAGTAACTTTGGGTTAGTTTGGTCCTTTCAAGTCTTGCTCTTAAACTCTGTCAGGACATATGCAGTCTTGGTCTTATTTAGCCTTTCTAATAGGCATTAGTCTCCTGAGGACCCTATTACATTTTAGAGCTCCTGTATTCTGAGATCTCTTGATTCTTTCTGACAGAATCACTAAACTTGCCTGTCTTTTGTGAACTGTAGAAATTATATAGCCTACTGCTATCTACAGTTCTTAACATATCCTTGGGTATATAAATTAATTTGTATTTTCTTGAATTCTGTACACCTGTTATCATATAAATATGCACTCTTTGGTGGCATCCAGCTTTTTTCATTCAGCATGATGATTTTGAGATACATTATTTTATTGTGTCTACTAGTGGTTCATTTCTTTCTGTGTTTGAATACTATTCCTATTATATAACTACTAGAAGCCCAGTGCACGAAATCACATTGCTCACCCTGCTTGCAGCCCCATCCACCCGCGCCAATTTTTGGTCATGACGTCGTTAGGACCATAGGCTTTTTATGTATATAGATACTATATTTTGTAGAAGCTCACACTAAATTTAGATGAATATATAATTATATACTAATGTATTTGTATTATTTCAGTGCTGTAGTGAAGATACTATTTTAGATATATTAAAATCAAAAGCTCAAGTTATTTTTGTAGTCTGATTCATTTTAATTCAGTTTTTCATTGGCTAATTTTTAAAAATCTTTAATTTTATTGTTTTTCTTTAGGTGTTTTTGTGGTCGCTTGGTCAAGCAACATGCTTGTTTTACTGCAAGTCTTGCCATGAAATACTCAGATGTGAAATTGGGTGACCATTTTAATCAGGCATTAGAAGAATGGTCTGTGGAAAAGCATACAGAACAGAGCCCAACAGATGCTTATGGAGTCATAAATTTTCAAGGGGGTTCTCATTCCTACAGAGCTAAAGTATGTCACATATTTGATTTCTTTGCTTCATTTATGTTGTTATTTAAGCAATATGTACTTGTTAACTGACAGTTTATATAATGTTAAGTCAAGAAACCAGTCCCAGTAATTCTTTTATATATTTTTAAGTTCTTTGTAGAAGTACATGAAGTATATAATTGTTATGCCTTGGTGACTTGAACCTTTTATGATTATAAATTGTTTTTTATTTTTTGTCAGTTTTGTTGACTAAGCCTGCTTTTTCACTAATCAGTATAGCTAATTTTTTCTTTTACTGTTAACCTTTCCTTACGTTTAAGGGTTTCTTTTAAAAAATTAAAAAAATAGTGTGAGATATCTTGTGTCTTTGGATTAAATATTTTTTATTTTTCTCCTTATTAGCATGTTATTTATACATTTTTTAATTTTTATATTCCCTTTTAAAAACATATTTTTAAATTGATTTCAGAGAGAAAGGGAAAGGGGGACAGATATAGAAACATCAATGATGAGAAATAATTACTGATCGGCTCCTTCCTGCACATCCTCATTAGGGATGGAGCCCGCAACCTGGGCATGTGCCCCAACTGGGGAATCAAACCATGACCTCCTGGTTAATAGGTTTACATTTAACCATTGAGCCACGCCAGCTGGGCTTACAGTATTCTTATAAACAGTGTGAATACATTTTTAACTTATTATTATAAATTAGTACTCCTACTTTCTAACAATGCAATATCCTTTAGAACATTTGTAAGTGCATTTATTTATGGCTTATGTGCTTTTTGTTGGCATGAATTTTATTTGTGTATTTTAAACCCCAAAACAGTTCTTCATTTAGATTTACCAACATTTTACTCTTTGCATTGTTCTGCCTGCCTCCTCTTGATGGGAAAACAGTGCCAGTTGGTGGTGCCATCTCTAAAAGTTTTCCTATTCTCACGGATCCTTAATCCACAAGTTCTCATTGCCTTGGTAGCCCTCTGATGCCTCAATAGAGATGTTACTTACCTACTTTTAGATTTTATAGTTTCCAGAGGCAGAGATGGTCCAAAGCAATCTAGTTCATTGCTAGAAGTAGAATTCCTCATTTATTCTTAACATAACCTTTTTTTAAAATTTATCTTTAAACTGTTTCCCAAATACTACTGTATATACTGTTTTGATTATAACAGTTAAACTAATAAACTAATGCAGAAAACTTAGTATAGAACAAATCCTTTTCAAAGCATTCTCAAGGGACTCTGGAATCTTAATCAGTGTTGAAGAATTCTGATATTTTGGGATATTTTTTCGTTGGTGTTTGATATTTGTAATGAAATGGGCAATAAATATATTGTTTTGCAAAGAACCTTTCATAAAGATGTTTAAAGTGTTTTTTCTTCCGACATCCGAATATTTCAGATCTCTTATGAGCTGAATCATATAGGTGCATTAGACAAAGAGAATGTAGTAGAGTGGTCATAACAAGTAAATTTTGTGATGTCACTTAAAAGAAATAAAATTTTTTAAATCTACTAAATCAGAGGATATGGTGGTTTATTTTGTATAGAATTATTTTTTTAAAAAACTAATCTGGTAAATCCATCTGAACACCTTAGAATATTGAGTAAAATTTATTATTTTCAGTAATTTGTGAATTAAATGTACAATTACTTCCAACAAGGGAAACGACAATTTATATTGAAAATATTTTTGATCCTAATCGGTTTGGTTCAGTGAATAGAGTACTAGCCTGTGAACTGAAAGGTCCCAGGGTCGATTCCAGTCAAGGGCATGTAACTTGGTTGCGGACACATACCCAGTAGGGAATGTTTAGGAGGCAGCTGATCGATGTTTCTAACTCTTTCCCTCTCCCTTCCTCTCTGTAAAAAAAATCAATAAAATATATATTTTTTAAAAGTGAAAAAAATATTTTTGTTATTTTACTGCATGGTCACAGTTCTATTATAAATGGATTCTATCATTGACAAAAACTTTCAAATAGATAATTTAGTATTTGCTTTTCTTAATAGCAAGAGTTGTAGAAGTCTCCATTTTTCATCATTTTTCTTTTTTCCCCATCATTGTAGTTAACCTTAATACCTCTCATTCACTGCATACCCATAGTTAAACAAGATAATAAATACTATGGATAAATTTGTAAATTGGATGAACAGTAATTGAATTTATATAAGCAGGAAGTGGAACACACTTAAATTGTAAAAATTAGAATGCCACTACTTCCATAGCTTGTACAAAATGGCTTTCCAACTTTAAAATCATTTGCTTTTGCTTATTCAAAGTGTAACTATATTAAAAGCAGCCTATGAAATCTACTTTGTAGTAATCTGATTAAAATAAATGTTTTCTAAGGTTGTATAATGTATTATGAAACCTATGAACATAGTCAATTATTTTGTCTTTTTAAAAATCTTTTTTAGTATGTCAGACTATCATATGACACCAAAACTGAAGTCATTCTGCAACTTCTGCTTAAAGAATGGCAAATAGAATTACCCAAACTTGTTATCTCTGTACATGGGGGCATGCAGAAATTTGAACTTCACCCACGAATCAAGCAGTTGCTTGGAAAAGGTCTTATTAAAGCTGCAGTTACAACTGGAGCCTGGATTTTAACTGGAGGAGTAAACACAGGTACTGCAATGATTAGATATTTGAAACAAAGTCAACGTTGAATATAAATATATTCAGTTTTCTGTTAAATCTACAGTTTCTAGACATAAATGGTAACTAAAAATATTTGGTTTTCATTTAGCTTTTTAAAAAAAATAATACATTTTATAACAGGGGTTGGCAAATTATGGCCTATCTACCAAATCCAGTTCACTCCTTGCTTTTTGTAAATAAAGGTTTATTGGAACATGGCTGTACGAATTTGGTTTTGTGTTATTTATGGCTACTTTTGTGCTAGTTTAGCCGTGACAGACTGTATATTTTGCAAAGCCTAAAACATTTACTATTTGGCCTTTTACAAAAAAAGGTTACCCCTACTATAGAGTTAAGTATTATGATTCCTGTCACTTTCTGTCTATTGGTAAATTGGTGTATAAGAATGGAATCCAGCCCTAACTGGTTTGGCTCAGTGGATAGAGCGTTAGCCTGTGGACTGAAGGGTCCCAGGTTCGATTCCTGTAACTTGGTTGCAAACATATACCCAGTAGGGTATGTGCAGGAGGCAGCTGATGGATGTTTCTCTCTCATCGATATTTCTAACTAACTCTCTATCCCTCTCCTTTCCTCTTTGTAAAAAATTCTATCTAATAAAAGAGAAATACACAGATTGACCATCACTCCAACACACAAAAGGGCTGTCTCCATGTGGACACAAGATGGCCAGCAGGGGAGGGCAGTTGGGAGGGACCAGGCCTGCAAGGGAGGGCAGTTAGAGATGACCAGGCCAGCAGAGGAGGGAAGTTGGGTGCAAACAGGCTGGCAGGGAAACAGACATCAATTAGGCTGGCAGGGTAGTGGTTAGCGGGTGATCAGGCTGGCAGGCAGAAGTGGTTAGGGGCAATCGGGGAGGTAGGCAGGTGAGCAGTTTGAAGCCAGCAGTCCTGGATTGTGAGAAAAGCCAGCAGTCCTGGATTGTGAGAAGGATGTCCGACTGCCCGTTTAGGCCCGATCCTACTGGGATGGATCGGGCCTAAACGGGGAGTCGGACATCCCTGGAGGGGTCTCAGATTAGAGAGGGTACAGGCTGGGCTAAGGGACATCCTCCCCCTCTCCCCTGCACGAATTTCGGGCACTGGGCCTCTAGTCAATAATAATAGTAAAAGAATGGAATCCATTGCCTAGCCAGTATTAAGAAATAGCTTCCAAAATTAATTTTTAATACATTATCTTTCATTCTAAGTCTTCCCTATCTCTTCTAAGGGTTAAATATAAGAAAGACCAATTTATTTTAATGTCCAAAGTAAAATATTATTAACTTAAATTAGCTTGGTAATATCTAATTAATTACCAACAACTGTTTTAAAGCCTTATTGTGTATTAAATATTCTTCTGGCTGCTGAAAATATAGCACTCCACAAAACAAAATACCTTCATGCAGATTACATTCTTGTAGGAAGATGCAGATAACAAACAGATAACTTAATGTATAATATTTTAGTTTCTCTGAGTATTATTTTTTCTCAGGCAAGGGAAACAAAATATAAATAAATGGGATTACATCAAACTAAAAGGTTTTTGCTTGGCAAAGGAACCCATCATCAAAATGAAAAGACAAATCACTGAATGGGAAAAGCTCCTCACCACTGATATATCTGATAAGAGGCTAATATCCAAAATGTATTTATTTGTTTATTGAAAAATTATTTTTTTATTGATTTCAGGGATGAAGGGAGAGGTTGAGAGAAACATCAATAATTAGAATCATTGATTGGTTGCCTCCTGCACGCCCCCCACTGAGAATCAAGCCTGCAATCCAGGTCAGGAATCTAACCATCACTTCCTGGTTCATAGGTCGGTGCTCTACTATGGATCTATGCTGGTTGGACAATATCCAAAATTTATAAAGAACTTAGAACAACTCAACACTAAAAACTCATTTAAAAATAGGCAAAGGACTTGAATAGACATTTCTCCAAAGAGGACATATAGATGACAAATAGACATGAAAAGATGATTATTAATCATCAGAAAAATGCAAATTAACCATAATGAGATACCAACTCATACCCATCAGAATGGCTATCATCAATATATCAACAAACAAGTATTGGTGAGGATGTGGATGAAAGGAAATCATTACGCATTGTTGGTGGGAATGCAGATTAATACAGCCACTATGAAAACAGTATGGAGTTGCCTCAAAAAATTAAAAATGGAACTGCCTTATGATCCAGAAATTCCACTTCTAGGTTTATATCCGAAGAAACCCAAAACACTTATTCGAAAGAATATGTTCATTCCTATGTTCATTGCAGTGATATTTTCAGTAGCCAAGATATAGAAGCAACCCAAGTGCCTAACAGTACATTAGTGGATAAAGTAGATGTGGTACATATACACAGTAAAATGTTACTTGGCCATAAAAAAATGAAATGTTACTATTTGCAACAGCATGTATGGTTCCTAACGGGTAAAGTGAAATAGATCAGTCAGAGAAAGACAATGCCATATGATTTCACTTATATGTGGGAATCTAAAGAACAATATAAATGAAGAAACAAAACAGAAACAGTGTCATAGATACAGGGAATAGACTGATGGTTGCCAGAGGGGAGGTGGGTTTATGGGACTGGATGAAAAAGGTAAAGTGAGGAGTACAGTTTGGTAGTTATAAAGTAGTCATGGGGATGTCAAGTACAGCATAGGAAATATAGTCACTAATATTATAACTATGTATGGTGCCAGTAGGTACTGGAAATATCTGGTGGAACACTAAAGTATATGATTAATCATGCTGTACACTTGAAACTAATACAACATAATATGATGCAAACTGTTACTGGAAAAAAAAGAATAAAACCTATGTTGAACTCATACAAATATATAAGTTAGATTGTAACTGCTATGCAGACACATGAAATATAATGTAGAGATAATGAGATGGTGGAGAGGGCTTCAAAGTGACATTTGAGTAGAGATGGAAGAAAATGAAGGAATAAGATAATAATGTGGAGCCCAGCATTTAAAGAATAAACAGCTAGTGTGTTGTGAAAATAGTAAGAAAGAGTCATTCAGCATATATAGCTGGAGTGAAAAGAGCAAGAAGTCTAGGTGCTAAGATAAAGTTTTGGGTGTGTGATGGTGGTGAGGATTGGGTGGTGTGAATACCAGGGACAGTAGGAAAATCTTTATAGAAGGCCTTGTAGTCCATTTTAATCACTTGTGACCTTTTCTCTGAATGAGAAGAGATGGTTTTAAGCAGAGTTGATAAGAGCAAAGATCAGCTGTATAATATTTTGAAAGTAAATACCACAATGCCAAATGCCATAACAAAATACCACAAGATTAGGGTAGCTTGAACAAAAGAAATTTATTTTCTCATATTTCTCTAGGTCCAAGATCAAGATGTTAGCAGGTTTTGTTCCTTCCGAGGCCTTTCTTCTTGGCATTCAGATGGTGATCCTTTCATTTTGTCCTGTCATAGCCTTTCCTCTGTGCATGTGCATCCATGGTGCCTCCTTTTGTGTCTCTTTTCCTGTAAGGACATCTGTTGGGTTGGGTTTGGACCCACCCTAACCACCTTATTTTGATGTAATAACCTCTCTAAGGGATCTAATTCCAAATACAGGCATATTTTTAGGTACTGGGATTAGGTGTTCAAAATAAGAATTTTGGGGAGGATGTAGTTAAGCTCATAACAAATCATAATGAGGACTTATGTGGTCTTTTGAATTGTCTTTTCTACTCTTCTCCCAGGTTTTGATTCATTAGGAAGCTTTTGTAGTTATTTGGGGGGGGGTTGTTGGTGTATGTGTGTTGCTTATACTCCTCAGCCATACTTTTTGTTTTTTGAGATGGTGTGTAGAGCAGTAGCAAAAATGGAAGTTACTTACATTGAGGATTCTAAGAGAGAACTAAGCATAAAAACATGGTAAAAGTTTTATATGTGTTTTAGGCAGTTGTAGTGATCTGAAATTGTTGTGTTTTTTTTTCTCTTTGGTCCTTGAGTTTTCTTTGTAAATTTGTTTTTTTTTTACCTTGCTGCTTTTTGTCTTGTATATGTTAAGAAAATATCACAAGTTGTAATGTTATAGATGGAACACAGGATTGTTCTGAACACAATGAAGACTTTCAGATAAAGTGAATTCTATTTTGTATGAACAGGTGTGGCCAAACATGTTGGTGATGCCCTCAAAGAACACGCTTCCAGATCATCTCGGAAGATTTGCACTATAGGAATAGCTCCATGGGGAGTGATTGAAAACAGAAATGATCTTGTTGGGAGAGATGTAAGAATGATTTTTAAATTTCTTGTATTCAAATTTACTTATAAGCAAAATTAAAATAAGGATCTTTTAGCCGAAACCGGTTTGGCTCAGTGGATAAGAGTGTTGGCCTGCAGACTGAAAGGTCCCAGGTTCGATTCCGGTCAAGGGCATGTACCTTGGCTGCGGGCACATCCCCAGTAGGGGGTGTGCAAGAGGCAGCTGATCGATGTTTCTCTCTCATTGATGTTTTTGACTTTCTATCCCTCTCCCTTCCTCTCTGTAAAAAATCAATCAAATATATATATTTTAAAAATAAGGATCTTTTAGTCAACTTAAAATATTCTTGAACATATAATACTTTTCAAGTAACCTTTTTAAAAGTATTTCTCTAAGGTTTCCTTATGATCATTTTGAATATACAGTCATAGATACAAGTACTAGTAATTATTATAGTGTCAGTAGATTTTGGTTTCTGCCTTTTTAAAATAATTATTTCATACTTTTTCCATTTTATGCCAGTCTTTGTAGTTAAATTTTTAATGATTGCATAATATTAAGAATTTATTTTACTGAGTAGTAATCAAATGCTTTGAATAGGTTAAAGATATGAATTGGCTATGTTTATGAAGAGGCTATTAAAGAGAAATGATTAATTTATAATGACCACTTTTAAATTTTATTAAATTTCTAATATCAGTGTTAAAGATCCTATTTATGGCTATTAAAATAGCAACATGACTTTTGATTGCTTTTATTTACTGTGCTTTATATAAACTAATTGTTTTTTTTTCACATTTACTTATACGCTGCTGCTTCCTTTGCCTGTGACAATGAAATATGTTCTACAGTAAGAGTAAAAATTTAGTTGTATAATTCAGCCAGTTAATCTTTGGCTGCTTAAAAGCTAGTGCTTTTTGATATATTCTATGACACTTTCTATTTGTTGCCGTAGGCAAATGGAATTTTACTTTATTTCCCTTAATAGATTACTTCAGTTTATTTTTACTTTATATTATGTTATATTTAATCTTTCCCACTAACTCTTATATTTGATATTGTTTAGGTGGTTGCTCCTTATCAAACCTTATTGAACCCTCTGAGCAAATTGAATGTTCTGAATAATCTACATTCCCATTTCATACTGGTGGATGATGGCACTGTTGGAAAGTATGGGGCAGAAGTCAGGCTGAGAAGAGAACTTGAAAAAACTGTTAATCAGCAAAGAATTCATGCTAGTAAGGGAATTTATAAATTCGTTACTGAAATTATAAATTTGTTGTAATTATTCTGGGCTATATTAATTGCTAGCAACATTCTTAAAAGATAGAATGTTCTTTGAAGTGCTGATTTTATTATATAGCAAGATACCATGTGAAACAACCAAGAAGGACTGGCTTTAGATATATAAGGTGACCTAGGAAAAGACGCCTGAGGCCAGTATCTGAGGTTACTCAGATGGTGAGGTCAAAGCCACAAAGGTCCATTGGAAGTTCTCTTGCCATTGTAATCCTATTGCAGCCCAAAGAATCCAGAAATAATCTTAATGTGTGATACAGTGTAATGCATGACTTTGAAATTCAAGATGAAGAGTAAAAGAGGAAAAAATGCTTTATTGCAAAGTAAGAATAACCTTGCTTAAAGTTTTTAACATGAGTAGGTGTCACTTTTTGGTAGGTGTTTCTTAAAAGTTGGTATTAATACTGATCTTTTTCAACCATGATCAAACTTTTTGGTTCCCCAAACATCCAGATTTTTGTTTCAAAAAGGAGAAATTGTATAATCTTAGGAAAACTAGAAGGTGAGCTCTATGATAAAGGGAAATTCACAATTATAGAAACATTGTATTCAAATTATTATGGAGTCTTAGCATTTCTTTTTAAAATTACGAAAGTTTAAATCCTGTAATTACGTATATTTTGAATTCTCTCGCTGCATTGCAGGTTATTAAAGGAAAAATTGATATTCTTTACTAAATTCATTTGTTAATCTTGTAGAGGTCTTATATTTTATTAATCAGTTCCCTTTATATAATCCTAATTATGTTTTAATGCTATTATTGTCTTAATTATTTGGAATCAAATATATATTTTAATAATAAATAAAAACAGACATATATTAGAAATTTAGAAGCAAACTCTAAAACAAATTAATGTTAAACATTTCTTACCAAAAGTTAGTAAAATATACAAAATATTTTTTTGATACAATACATAAATTCTAATGTATGTCTAATTATACATTGGACTTTCTAATTTTGCCTATTAAAACAGTTTAAATTAGTGAAAAATTAACTTATTCAGTATTTCATTTATGCCATACTAGTATGTTGAATGCTTAAAATGAAGTCAACACTGTATTGAAAGAAATTATATTGGCCTTTTATTTTTATTTTATTTTTGATTGAATAAAAAAGAGGATTAAATTACTAATTTTGCCTAATATCTTAATGAATCTTTTTCTTTTTTTAGGAATTGGTCAAGGTGTCCCTGTGGTGGCACTTATATTTGAAGGTGGACCAAATGTTATCCTCACAGTTTTAGAATACCTTCAGGAAAGTCCTCCTGTTCCAGTTGTCATATGTGAGGGAACAGGGAGAGCTGCAGATCTACTAGCGTATATTCATAAACAAACCGAAGAAGGAGGGTAAGTGTATGATTACAACAAGTTTTTAATGACTATATAAAGAGACTTTTGGTGTTTTAGAATATTAGATTTATTTCATTATGTTATGAACATGTAAACTTAAAGTTTAATATAATACCTTGTTAAGGCTTTAGGGAATAGTTTGTCTGACACATTATTGGAATGAGTTAAAATATATGAATCTTTATAAGGGACAGTTTTCCAAGATCTGTCAGATATACAGAGACACATATCTTTTGACCTCGTAGTTCCATTTCTGGTAATTATTTCTGCAGATATACTGCTACATATATGAATAACATGTGTATAATTGTTACGGCATTGTTTGTAATAGTAAAAGATTGCAACAAAATAGAATATATATCAAAGGGACTAGGTAAATAAATTATGGTCTGTCTGCACAATGGAATAGTTTGTAACTGAGTAAGGTTGGCAACTGTGTACTAGATTTGGGAAGATTATTAGAATATATTTGCAGAATAAGGAAAATACAGAGGAGCATGCATATTGTGCTATACCTTTTATGTAGGAAGGAAAGAGAAGATAATTATTTGTATAAATAGAAAGAGATCCTGGAAAATTATACACACTATTAGTGTTCCTTTTCAGCAGTTGAAGTGAAACTGGGCAAATGGAAGACATTGGGAAGGAGAACTTTCGTTATGAATTTTCATCTATTTATATTTAGAGTGTTTTATATTATGCTAGAAGTCTGGTGCATGAATTCGTGCACAGGTGGGGTGCCTAGGCCGAGCCAGCGATCAGGGCTGATTGGGGCTGTCTCTCCCAGTTCTGATTGAGGTCTGCTACCAAGGGGAGGGACCACGAGAGTTGGCCTGACACAGGGGAAGGGACCACGGGAGGTTGGCCAGCTGTAGGGAGAAACTGGGGGAGGTTGGCTGTGGGAGCACAATGACCACCAGGGGACAGCTCCTCCATTGAGCGTCTGCCCCCTGGATGTCAGTATATTCATAGTGACTGATCGACTCATTGTTCTGGTTGTTCGGTTATAAGGGCTACTTAGGCTTTTTATACACACACACACGCACACACACACACATATTTAAATTTCTTTATTGATTAAGGTTTTACAAATGTGTCCTTATTCCCCATTACCCTCCCTACCCCCCTCCCCCCACTCAGGCTTAAAATATATTTTATTGATTTTTTACAGAGAGAAAGGGAGAGGTGGAGAGAAGTAGAAACATTGATGAGAGAGAAACATCAATCAGGTGCCTTCTGGCACATCCTCACTGGGGATGTGATCACAACCAAGGTACATGCCCTTGATTGGAATTGAACCTGGGACCCTTGATTCCCGGGCCAAAGCTATATCCACTGAGCCATGTTGGTTAGGGCTAGGCTTTTATGTATATAGATTTTTGAGCCATGTAAATATAATACCAATTGAAAAAAAGAAATAAAAATGTACGTGAGCTTGTGTTTAAGACATTTTGGTGAAATACGGCTTTACTACCACATTATCTTTAAACTATCCTATCTAATATGCAAAATGACTATCTCCAATCAAGCCACGCCCACAGCCATGCCAATCAGGAGCAAATTATGCAAATAAACCCTAACCAAGATGGCTGCCGCCACTGAGAGCAGGAGGGAGGCTTGGGTTTCCATGGCAACGCAGGAAGCCAAGCTTTCTGCCTGCTGTTGCCAGCCTAGACCTCCACTCAATGCTACGAAGTTTCAATTATAGAAAATACATAATCCCAACAGAAATGGCAGCAGCCATGAAGCTGGAGATAGAAGAGGCTAGGGTTGCCCAGGCGATGGAGAAAGCCAAACTTCTGCAGCCAAGGTCTAGGCCTCCACTGTAGGCTACAAAGTTTTCAAACAGAAATGGCTGTCGCCAGGGAGCAAGCAGAAGGCTTGGCTTCACTCCAGGCTACAAAGTTTCAATTGTAGACATAAATTAATCCCAAATACCAGGGCCTCTGCTTGGGTCTCTGGGGGGCATGGCCGGCCTGCAAACCACCACAGGCCCCTCACCCAGGCAGCCCCTTGCCCCAAGGGAACCCCCACCCTGATCTGGGACACCCTTCAGGGCAAACCAGCTGGCTCCCACCCATGCACCAACCCTCTATTCTATCTAATAAAAGAGTAATTTGCAGATTGACCATAACTCTTAACACACAAGATGGCTGTCCCCATGTGGTCAAAGATCGTGCCACCATGTGGACACAAGGTGGCCACAACAAGATGGCCAGCAGGCGAGGGCTGTTGGGAGGTTCCAGGCCTGTAAGGGAGGGCAGTTGTGGGTGTTCAGCCCAGCAGGAGAGGGCAGTTGGGAGGGAGCAGGCCTGCAAGGAAGGGCAGTTGGGGACTATCAAGCCTGCGGGGGAGGGCAGTTAGGGGTGACCAGGCTGGGAGAGGAGGGAAGTTCGGGGCAAATAGGCTGGCAGGGGAGCAGTTAGACATTAATTAGGCTGGCAAGATAGTGGTTAGTGGGTGATCAGGCGGCAGGCATAAGGGGTTAGAGGCATTCAGGGAGGCAGACAGGTGAGCAGTTTGGAGCCTGCTGTCCTGGATTGTGAAAAGGATGTCTGACTGCCTGTTTAGGCCCTATCCTACAGGAATCGGGCCTAAATGGGCAGTCGGACATCCCTGGAGGGGTCCCAGATTGGAAAGGGTACAGGCTGGGCTGAGGGACATCTCTGCCCCCCACCCACCCTGTGCATGAATTTAATGCACCGGGCCTCTAGTCTTTATATAATATCTTATAGAATATGAGTACTAATATTGAAACATATACCTTGTAAAACACTTTAAAATATTTCCAAAGAGAAAAATCATTCCATTCCATTTCCTCCTTTATGACTGACTAGAGGCCCAATGCATGAAATTTGTGCACACGGGACTCTCTTCAATCTGGGACCCCTCGAGGGATTTCTAACTGCCCGTTTAGGCCCGTTCCAAGATCAGGCCTAAACAGGCAGTCGGACATCCTTCTCACAATCCAGGACTTCTGGCTGTCTGCATCCCTGATTGCCCCTAAACGCATCTCCCTGCCATCCTGATCACCCCCTAACCACTACCCTGCCAGCCTAATTGATGTCTAACTGCTCCCCTGCCAGCCTGTTTGCCCTCAACTTCCCTCCTCTGCCGGCCTGTTTTTAGAGCAGTGTTAAGTTCTAAATAAACCCAAACAGAAATGGTTGTCACCACGAGCGAGCAGAAGGCGTGGCTCTGTTCCAGGCTACAAAGTTTCAATTGTAGAACGTACATAAATCCCAGATCCCAGGGCCTGGTCACCCCTAACTGCCCTCCACTGCAGGCTTGATTGCCCTCCCTTGCAGGCCTGGTCCCTCCCAACTGCCCTACCCTGCTGTCCTGATTGCCCACAGCAGCCCTCCCTTGCAGGCCAGGAACCTCCCAGTGGCCCTTCCCTGCTGGCCATCTTGCGATGGCCATCTTGTGTCCACATGGGGGCAGGATCTTTGACCACATGGGGCTGAATCTGCATATTACTCTCTTATTAGATAGGATAGTGGGAGTCTCATGAAAGAAAATTTCACCCAGGGTCAAGTACTTAATATTAATACAGTAGCTTTAAAAGTCTTGCATGGATCCACCTGTATTTCATAATAGATTCTAGAAATAATGAAAATGTAAATCAGTGAATTAAGTTATGCTTCCTCTTACTCTAGGAATCTTCCTGATGCAGCAGAACCTGATATTATTTCAACCATCAAAAAAACATTTAACTTCGGCCAGAGTGAAGCAGTTCATTTATTTCAAACATTGATGGAGTGCATGAAAAGAAAGGAGCTTGTAAGTAGATTTTAGCCTTTTAATTCAAAGAAATTTGCAAATTGGTGAGAAACTTGTTTTTCATTTAGATTTTAAAATTTGAAATCTTAACCATCTAAAGGTATCATTTTTTGTTGTTTAAGTTGAAAGATACTGAAGAACTATTATATCTTATATATGGTATTGAGGCATGTATTTGCACTTTTAGGAAAAATTTCATAACTAGGCCTCAACAGATTTTTATCTAGAGATAAGGAAGCATACTAAAGAGTTACTAATGGCATATCTAAAATATATTTAGAAACAAAAAAACTTGAATTATTTTACTCCGAGTGCTCAAATTAAATATTAAAGATTATTTTACTCTGAGTGCTCAAATTAAAGATTAGTGCTGCTTACTTTTAGTAATCTAAACATGGGCTTCAGTTTATAGAGAAAAATTTTTATTAGATGATTTGCTGTTTTCTTATTTTTTTTCTCTATATTTGGAAATGAAGTTAGTTGAAAATTTTGCACAATAGTCTTTTTCTTTATGAAAAATGTTATTACATAAAAATCTCTCAAATGGTGTTACATTGCAATTTATTTTAAGATACTTCCAATTAAAAAAACATTTCTCATCAAAGACACATGATTGTTTGGATTAAGTAAGTGTTCACTCTGAAGAAGGAAAAGCAGGATTTTTCCCATGTAAGTTTATTGCTTTCTTTAATAAAGGACATAAGCTAGGTGAAAAACTGAATGTAATATGAAATAAAACATTTTTAATGTACTTGCCATTTTGCTTGTTAAATGATACAATGTCTTAATTTCATGTTTTGGGGTTCCTTATTTTCGACCAAAAAATAACACACATCCCAAAACTATCTCGTGTAGTTTGAAATTACTTTTGTATGTCTTACGCCTTAGTTTTTAAAATGTAAAGGCATAATATTATTAATTAATTAATCCTTATATAGATCACTGTTTTTCACATTGGATCAGATGAACATCAAGATATAGATGTAGCGATACTTACTGCACTGCTAAAAGGTAAGATTTAAATATTTTTATTTATAAGATCTTTCATAATATATTCCATTTCTATAAGAAACATTTTTTAATTTAGCAAAATGTTTGGACACTGAATTTTTCTCAGTAATTTTTCTTTGTAAAAGACAGGTTAGCTTTCTTTGACAATAGTGTTTGATTTGTAGAATTATTTTAAGGTTATAGCAGGATTTATGCCACCAGACCCATTTAATTAACCTGTTAAAAATGTGCCACATTTTTAATTGGCTAAGAAATAAACGTAATAAGGTATTAGTTAATAGAATTTAAGATAGTGTTCTTAAACATGCTTTTTTCATTTTGAAGATAAATTTGAAAAGAAAACTAAGGGTACTTCTGTGATTAAGAAGTTAATGCATATATAGATTGAACTGTTTTCCAATCATTATCTGGCCAAAGATATCCAACTGATATAGCAAATGGTATTACAATGAAAAATCTGTTTAAAAATTAGAAACTAAAATGATATCCTATCTGGGTACCTAAAAATTCAAGTATGTGAGTGAGTGAGTTGGCAGGAACAGAGCAAGAAAGCACTGTTGTCTTATTGTCATTCACAAGAATTTCCCAAATACTAGGCGACAATAAATTGCCAATAGATGAAATGTGTAAAAAATCCTATCTAATAAAAGAGAAACATGCAGATTGATTGTACCATCGCTATGCTACCAGCCAATCAGGAGCAGGGAGTGGGGCTGCATGGGAGGGCGTGGTGGTGCGCATGCCTGCGCTGGAAGTCAATCGCCCAAGGCCCAAGCCTCAAACAGAGGCAGCAGGGTGATTGCGCCTGCTGGGGGTCAATCGCCCAGGGCCCCATCCTCAGAGCATCAGCCAGAGGCTTGTGGCCTTGGCCGGGGGCCGAGCAGGGCAATCACAGCTAACTGTGGGTCCCCTGCCCAGGGCCAGAGGCTTTAGGCCTTGGCAGGGGTGGAGCCGGAGATCAGAGGAGATAGTGTGAACTGTAGAGGAAACACCTTTTCTGGCCGCTCATTGGCTAAGCTCCCTGTATGCCACTGGTAATATTCTTAGTAACTTGGGTATAAGAATCCAAAAAAAGTAATCTAGGGTTTTCCACCATATTCCTGGAGAAAAAAACAAAGGTCTGCTGCTGGAGGGCTAAGACATATCATATCCTTTCCCTAGGCAGTTAGGCTCAGTGGATAATGTTTACTGCATGGGTCAGGGTTATATTCTGATCAAGGGCATGTACCTAGGTTGCAGGCTTCTCCCTGGCTAGGGCGCAGGTCAGGGCTCATGCTGGAGGTAACCAATCAAAGTGTTTCTCTCACTTTGATGTTTCTCTCTGTCTTTCCCTTTCTCTTCCACACACACTAATAATCAATGCAAACATATCCTCAGCTGAGGATAAAAAAAGAAAAATAAAGAAATGTCATATCCTATGAAAGACACATCTTGAAAATGCCTAAAGAAACTTGTCATTTTTTCATGGTGAAGGGCCAGAGACTGGGTTAATGAAAACACCTTGGTGACTGCGGTGACTGGCAGTGGCTGCAGCAGTGGGGTGATGGGGCTGGTGCCTTTTCCTGATCAGCTCGGTCGCCTCCCACAACGGGAGGCCAGACTGTGGCTTAGGTCCACTCTCCGTGGGGAACGGGCCTGAGCCATCAGTAGGACATCGCCTGAGGGCTCCCAGTATGTGAGAAGGGGCAGGCTTGGCTGAGGGGACCCCTCTGCCCCCCCCCCCCCGTGCACAAATTTTGTGCACTGGGCCCCTAGTACTGTAATAAAATGTAAGATAACATATATATCACCTTGGGAACAAGAAACTATAATAATAGGAAACCCAGAAACCATTAAAAGAGAGATTAGTAAATAGGATTGTATAAATATAAAAATATATGTGCCATATACCTTTGTGTCCTAGCCACTGTTCTTTAGTGTTTGAGAGTATTTATCTCATTTTATCTTTACAATAACTTAAAGGGAAAGATTTTCTATTACTTTCCTCATTTTATAAATGAGGAAATTAATGAATAGGAATGTGGAGGGATAACAATGAACTGGTGTAAATTAATAATAAAAAGATGATTACCTCATGGGAAAACAAGCCAGAATTTATATTCCGTTAATCATATTAACAGAATACTACAAATGCTTGAGGAAAATATGGAAAGATGGTCGTTGTTAATAATTTTTTACAAAGTAAATTTTTGTCCTAGCTGATTTGGCTCAATGGATAGAGAGTTGGCCTGCGTACAGAAAGGTCACGGATTTGATTCCAGTTAAGGGGACATGCCCAGGTTGCAGGCTTGATCCTCAGTAGAGGCTGTGCAGGAGGCAGCCAATCAATAATTCTCTCTCATCATTGATGTTTTTATCTCTCTCTCTCCTCTCCCTTCATCTCTGAAATCAGCAAAAATAGATATTTTTAAAAAGTAAATTTTAAAAATAAGTTTTTTATCTTTTTACTTGATATTTTTATACCTCAGATCTTATAACCTTTCTGGAATATATTTTAGCAGTAAAAAGCTTTAAAATATCCTTCCAAATTGGCTTCTACAAAATCATACTATCTATAATAATAAAAGGGTAATATGCTAATTAGACTGGGTATCCTTCAGGACTGAGCAGGGGCCAGAGCAAAGCCCGGGTCCCAGGTGCAGAGGGATGCCAGTGCCGGCAGCCCGGGGAAGGAAGGCCTAATCTTGGGCGAATTTTCGTGCAAAGGGGCTCTCGTGTAAATATAGTCAGCAAGAAATTCAAATATACTTACCAAAAAAAAAAAAAAAAAATAACCTTAATATCCACTAGTCATAAAAATTAAGGTATGGTAAAACACACAAAGCACGCTGCTGAATATATTATACAGTGTGATCCACTTTTTGCATAAATAATTGAAAGTGTATATATGTATTTATACATGCACAAAAAAAAGCACATGTAAGGATGTTTTTCATAATCTTAACAGTACAGTCTCTGATAGAAATGTGTCATCTTTATATTATTTTTGTTCTACATTCTGAATTGTTTGTAGCGAATAAGGATGTATCTTTTCCTTTTTTTTAAAAAAAAAACATATCTTTATTGATTTCAGAGAGGAAGGGAGAGGAATAGAGAGTTAGAAACATCGATGAGAGAGAAATATCGATCTGCTGCCTTCTGCACACCTCCCACTGGGGATGTGTCCGCAACCAAGGTACATGCCCTTGACCAGAATCGAACCTGGGAGGGACCCTTGAGTTCACAGGCTGATGCTCTCTCCCCTGAGCCAAACCAGCCAGGGCTAGGCTGTATCTTTTCTATAGTTGGAAAATAAAAGTCCTCAACCCTGTGGTTAATCTTACCTCTCTGAGGCAGGCTACCTCTGAACAGTGACTGATACCAGTTGTGTAAGTTAGTTAAAAGGGAGTAGGAAGAATCATAAGTGTTTGCATTTTAATGGAGATAAATTAATTGAACCTGTCAACTTTTCTTTATTTGATTAGGCACTAATGCATCTGCATTTGACCAGCTCATCCTTACATTGGCATGGGATAGAGTTGACATTGCCAAAAATCATGTATTTGTTTATGGACAACAGTGGCTGGTATGTAAAATATCCTATGTGTATAATATAATTAAATCCACAAAGTGTTTGTTGGAACTGTGACCTAACTTGATGTTTTACTTGTCAAGTGAAAAATATACTAAAGTGCCAAATTAGTTTACCTAGACACCTCTCTAACATTTAAATCTACTTAGGATTTAATAAGTTCTATTTACTTGTTTGGTAAAACCTTGTTTGTTTGTTTTTTATAACATAGAGATCTCTAAAAAATCTTAGGACTGAAAAAAGTCATAAAAGTAGTGTTGTATGCATCCATGTTCATCAGGGCTATCAACCTGTAATTTTCTTTTTCTGTGGACTTCTTGTCTGGTTTTGGTATAAAATTAGTTTGGAAGAATTTCATTTTCTTCCATATTTTGAAAGAGTTTTAGAAGGATTGGAATTAATTCTTGGAATATTTGATAGAATGAATCAGTGAATCCATCTGTTCTTAGACTTTTGTTTGTTGGGAGGTTTTTGACTGATTACTACCCTAATATATAAAATCCCTGGTTCCATCACATCCACAACGACAAGAGGCTTGACCAACTGCAGGCCTGGTGACCCAGCACTGATTGCTGAGGAGGCTGTGAATCGGGCCCTGAGAGAGGCCTGAAGAGAGAAGCAGGGTCTGATCTGTAGCCTCTGTAGCAGCTGTTGATCAGCACTTGCTTCTCTCTTTCTATCCTAGACTGGCCAGCAGCCATGCCTCCATTTCTCTCCAGACCTCTGCCAGGGCTGCTGATCAGCCCTGCCTTTCTGATTAGGCCCAGAGAGGCCGACTGGCATAGAAACTGACCACTCAGAACCAAATCTGGGTGAAATGCCATGAGCCAATGTTGGCTGCCTAGGAGATGGAGCATAGAAACCAACCAATCAGAACCAAATCTGGATAAAGTGTGAGGAGCCAATGGCTGCCTAGGAGGCGGAGCTTTTGACACTGACTGGCATAGAAACAGACCAATCAGAAACAAATTGGCTGGCAGAGGAGGGCAGTTGGGGGTGAGATCAGGCCTGCAGGGGAGGGCAGTTCGGGACAACATCAGGTTGGCAGGGAAGGGCAGTTAGGGGTGATCAGGCAGGCAGAGGCAGTTAGGGGTGATCAGCTTGGCAGGGAAGAGCAGTGGGATTGGGCCTAAACTGGCAGTCAGACAACCCCCAAAGAGTCCCAGATTGGAGAGGGTGCAGGCTGGGCTGAGGGACAACCTCCCCGCTCCCTCACTACAGCAATTTCATGCACCGGGTCCCTAGTTAATAAATAGTAAGTCTTTTCAGATTTTCTATTCATCATGATTCAGTCTTGGTAAATTATATGTTTCTAGGAATTTAGGTTGTCCACTCTGTTGGTGTATAATTGTCCATAGTAGTCTCATATGATCCTTTGTATTTCTATGTATAAGTTGTACTATTTCCCCTTTCATTTTCTTTATTTAAGTAATGTATTTCTTTTTCTTTCTTTTTTTTTGGTGAGTATTTTTTTCTTGGGTTGTCAACTTTGTTTATCTTTTCAGAGAACCAGTTCTTATTTCATTGGTCTTCTCTATTGTTGTTTTGGTCTTAGTTTTATTTATTCTGCTCTAATATTTGTTCCCTTTTTTATACTCACTTTGGGCTTCTTTTTTGTCTCCTTTTTGTAATTCCTTGAGGTGGAAAGTTAGGTTAAGACTTCACATGTTTCTTGAGGTAGGCATTTATTGCATTGACTTTCTCTCTTAAAAGTGCTTTTGCTATGTTGTATTTTATGTTGTATTCCATTAGTTTTCATATTTTCTGACTATTTCTCTTTGACCCATTTGTTATTCAGTTGCATGTTATTTACTCTCTACATATTTGTGAAGTTTCCATTTTTCTTTGTGTAATTAATTTCTAATTTCATATTGTGGTTGGAAAAGATGCTTGATATTATTTCAGTCTTCTTCAATTTATTAAAACTTAGGTAGTGGTCTGAAAATGTCTCATGTGCACCTGAGAAGAATGTGTATTCTGTTGCTTTTGGATGGAATGTTTTGTCTATATCTATTAAGGCCAGCCGGTCTGATGTGTCACTTAAGGCCTATATTTCCTTATTGATTTTTTTGTCTGGAGGACCTCCCCATTGACGTAAGTGGATTGAGTGTGTTATCCCATGCATCAAGAGGTCACTTGTTCAATTCCTGGTCAGGGCACAAGCTTGGGTGCATGGGTACACACTCCCAATCAATGTTATGCTGTCATTATAAAGTTCCCTACTATTATTGTATTGTTGATATTCCCTTTGGGCCTATTAATATTTGCTTTATATATTTAGTTGCTTCTACTAATATGTAGGGTGTATCAATTTACAGACTGATTTATAATCATGTAATGCCTTTCTTTGTCTCTTACTATAGTCTTATTTTAAAGTCTATTTTGTCTGCTATAAATGTAGGTACTCCAGCTTTTTTTGAGGGGGAGCAGTCTATTTGCATGGAGTATCTTTTTCCATCCCTTTACTTTTAGTCTGAGTCTGTCTTTACATCTAAAGTAGGTCTCCTGCATGCAGCATATACAGCGGATTTTTTTTTATACATTCAGTCACTTTATGTCTTTTAATTAGAGCATTTAGGCTATTTACATTTAAAATAATTATTGATAGATATGTACATATTATCATTTTGTTAATGGTTTTCTGATGGTTTTATAATTCCTGTTTCTTCTCTTGGTATCTTCCTTTGTGATTTGCTGACTTTGTTTAATGATAAATTCCTTTCTCTTTTGTCTGTTTACAAAAGAGGGATTTTTTTCTTTATAGTTACCATAAGGCTTACATATAATCGCTGATATCTTTAATGGTCTTAAGTTGATAATAACTTAAGTTTGATTCCACTCTAAAGTTCAACATTTTTACTCCCCCTATGATATGTTTTTTTAGATATTTTTATCTTATGTATGTCTAAACTAATTATTATAATCATAATTATTTTTACTACTTTGGTCTTTTAACTACTTTTTATCTTATGTATCTCTAAACTAATTATTATAATCATAATTATTTTTACTACTTTGGTCTATAAAGCCTTCATACTGGCTTTAAGGTGATTAATCCACTATCTTTACTATATGTTTACTTTTCTAGTGAGATTTGCTTTTTCATATATTTTCTTTTTAAAAAATAGTTGTTTATTAATTTCATAGAGGAAGGGAGAGGGAGAGATAGAAACATCAATATTGAGAGAAAACCATTGATTGGCAACCTTCTGTATGACCCCCACTGAGATCAAGCCTGCAACCCTGGCATGTGTGCTGACTGGTAATTGAACTATGACCTCCTGGTTCATAGGTCAGTGCTCAACCACTGAGCCAGACTGGATAGGCCTTTTATATATTTTCTTGTTATTACTTAGCACCCTTTCTTTTCAGCTTAAAGAAGTTCCTTTAATATTTCTTGGAAGGTGGTTTAGTGATAATGATCTTTTTTAGTGCTTGTTTGTCTGGAAAACCCTTAATTTCTTCTTTAATTCTAACGATAACTTTTCAAGGTAGAGTATTCTTGGTTGGAAGTTTTCTTCTTTTAGTACTTTGGGAATATATCGTTTGCTCCCTTTTGCTTACAAAGTATCTTTTTTTTATAAAACATTTTTATTTCAGAGAGGAAGGGAGAGGGAGAGATAGAATGATGATAGAGAATCATTGATTGGCTGCCTCCTGCACATCCCCTACTGGGGATGAGCCCGCAGTTTGGGCATGTGCCCTGGCTGGGAATTGAACAGTGACCTCCTGGTTCATAGGTCTATGCTCAGCCACTGAGCCAGGCTGGAGGGCAAAGTTTCTACTGAAAAAATCTACTCATAGCCTTATGGGAGTTCTCATGTATGTAACAGGTTATTTTTCTCTTGCTGCTTTTAATAGTCTATTTTAGTCATGTGTCTTGGTATGATTTTTGCAGGGGGTAGGGGGAGTGGTAGGTTCACCTTATTTGGAACTTCTTTAACTTCCTGGATCTGATGTGTTTCTTTCCCCAGGTTAGGGAAGTTTTCTGCTATTATTTTCTCATGTAAGATTTTTGCCCCTTTCTGTCTGATTTCTGGAAGCCCTATAATAGAATGCTATTCCATTTAATGTTGTCCCATAAATCCATTAAGTTATCTTCACTGTTTTTCCTTCTTCCTCTTCTTCCTCTTCTTCTTCCTCCTCCTCTTCCTCTTCTGTGATTGGGTTAGCTCCGCAGTTAACTGATTCTAACTAATCTGCTATTGAACCTTCTAGTGTATTTCTTAGTTCAGTTAATGTATTCTTTAGGTCTGTGACTTCTATTTTGTACATTATTACATTATCCATCTCTTTTTTGAAGTTCTCACTATGTTCATCCATTCTTCTCCCTAGTTGAGTGAATAACTTTATAATTGTTAATTTTTTATTTTTTTCATTTTGCTTGACTTTTATTGGTTTCTATACAGTACATAAACCAACCACCTCTTTCAGTCTTGATATAAGAGCCTTGTGTAGGAGATGAACCCTGTCATTTAACCTTGCCTTAGCTCATTGTTGTCATTGCGCTTATCCAAGCAGACTATTAGGTTTTAGTAACAACCAATAGCTGCCAGTGCCCCTAAGGGGAGGATCTCAGCACCTAGACTCAGGCTGATTGGAAGCCAGACTCTTAGGCAGCAGCTTTTAAAAATCCTCTACCAAATATTAAGCAACTAAATTGAAATACTACATTGAAAGGATCATTACCACAATTAAGTAAGATTTATTTGAGGATTAAAAGATGGTTTAACATCCACAAGTCAGTCAGTGTGATACACTGCATTAACAAAATGAAGGATAAAAATACGATCATCTCATTACGTACAGGAAACGAATTTGATAGAATTCAACACCTACTTATGAAAAAACTTACCGAAGTTGTTAAGAGGGAACATACTTCAACATAATAAACACCATATATGATGGGCCATAGGTAACGTCATACTAAGTGGTGAAAAGCTAAAATCTTTTCCTCTCGGATAAGAAACAAGAACGCCCACTTTCACTATTTTTATTCAGTATAGTATGGGAAGTCCTAGTGAGAACATTAAGCAAGAAAAAAAAATAAAAGCTATTCAAATTGCAATGGGAGTAATTAAATGGTCACTATTTGCAAATGACATGATATTATATATGAAAAAACTTTCTAGACCCATCAAAAAATGTTAGAAATAATAAACAAACTTAGTAAAGTTGTAAATACAAAATCAGTACACAGAAGTCTGTTGTGTTTATATACACTAATAATGAGATACCAGAAAGAGAAATGAAGAAAATCCCATTTACAATGGCATCGAAAATATAAAATACCTAGAAATAAATTTACCAAGGAGGTATAACACCTGTGTGTTGATAGCTAACTAGCATTAATGAAGAAAATTGAAGAAAATATAAGTAAAATTAGGAGAGATATTCAGTGCTCATGGATTAGAAGAATCAATATTGTTAAAATGTTCATATTACCTAAAGTAATCTAAAGATTCAGTATAATCCCTATCAAATTTCCAATGGCATTTTTCACAAATACATAATAAATAACCACAAGAGACTCCAAATAGCCAAAGCGATCTTGAGAAAGAAGAACAGAGCTTGAGACATCGTGCTCCCTCATTTCTAACCATATTACAAATCTGTGGTTATTAAAACATTCCGGTATTGGCATAAAACAGACACACAGCATTTTCTATGTTCTTTTTAAAATTTTATTTAGTATTTATATAAACCATATATTTTAGCTATTGACCTCTACTCACAGCAAATTTTATGAAACCCAAGAATATATTTTAGTTTTGTTTACTGCTTTATTCACAGTTTGGCACATAGTGAGTGCTTGCCAAATTTTATTTCTTATATCAATCAGCAGGAGGGTAGATAGCTTAAATGTTTATCTGTACTTTGAAATAATAGCCTGCCTTTAAAGAGGATGAGATAGATATTTTCTATCTACATAATGTAAACAGCAAATTGCAGAAAACTATATTTAGCATGATCTTAATTTTGGAAAGTTATTTTTCTGAGTGCATATTCATATACACTGTACAATCATAGAACCTTTCTAGAGACTATAAATATGGCCTATAATCTTCAAGATGAGGGCCTAAGAAAAAGAAAGGTTTCTTAAATACCAGTTGGTGATATTTGATTTTTTTTTTAAACCATGGTAATGTATTTTCCTATATACTACTACTACTAAACTATTTGGTCACTTCCCTTCTCACAGTACTAGAGAGGAAGAAATTCATGTTAATCAACTGTCTCTTCAGATAAAGGCTTTGAACAGAGGCTTTTTCTTCTTTGTATATGTGGTTTATCTCATGGATTTCTACACAGTGTCCTCTATTTGACTATGGGCTTTTATGCTTAATGCACACTTTGTAGGACAAATGTTTTACTTTTTCTTTCTTGATTGTTAGTAAAGTATGCATTAAGAATATCAAGATATGTTGCTTATAATAAAGCAGATACTGTTTTTAAACTAATTTTTTTCCCTCAGATATGAACATTTTGTTAGGCTTTATTGTGTTCTAGGGTATTGGTTATAAACATAGTAAGATCAGACATTGCTTTTTTATTTTATTTTTAATTTCTTTTTTAAAAATACTTTTTATTTAATTTTTTACAGAGAGGAAGGGAGGGAGATAGAATTAGAAACATTGATGAGAGAGAAACATCGATCAGCTGTCTCCTGCACACCTGCCAATGGGGATGTGCCCACAACCAAGGCACATACCCCTGTCCGGAATCGAACCCGGGACACTTCAGTCTGCAGGCCAACGCTCTATCCACTGAGTCAAACCGGTTTTGGCAAACACTGCTTTTTTTAAACAAAAAAAAATATTATTCCCCTTCCTATTACTTTATTTTATTAAAAATTAAATTTTATAAATACACAATTAGAAAAAACACAATATAATGTCCTAGTTGTAATAAAGACAGAAATAAAAGTGATGTATAATAAAAATACTTCTCAAATGCAGATGCTCAAGAATGGCAACCTGTAAAAGATATACTAAGTAATAAGATGCTTGTACCTCTTGATAGAATCAGTGAAAGTCTGCAGTTATGAGTGCAGACCGATACAGGAACGTTGTTAGCTTAAATTCCATGGGCAGCAGAATAATATTCCTTACAAGTACAGGACAAGGAAAGATCAGCGAGCGGACCAAGTGGGCAATAGAATAAAAGTTGTTAATGTTAAAATAAGTAATAAATAGGATTTGTTATGTGACAAAATAAATAAGGAAATAATATTAACTAAAACAGGAATAACATGCCATGATAAATTTCAGGCTGTTGATATGAGAAAAGGAATGAGTTGCATTCTTATATATTAGTTGCATTTTACTTTTTAAGTGCAATGTCAACATATTTTCCTTGTAATATGAACTGAGTGGTGAAAAGTGATACAGAGAACATCTTCCATCTTGAAATACTATCATGTATAAAGCATGCATTTAGTCTGTATATTCAAAAGGTCTTGGAGACCATATCCTTTGCTAAGTGATTTCAAATAGAGAATAGATTTGAAAAATAAATGGTAATAGAGGTTGCCATAAATAAATTGTATAGTTACTTATATGGTAAACTTCTGAAGGAAAAATCCAAATAAGCTTGAAAAACAGCAGGTATAAAAAAAATACACATTGTTTTTGGTATTGATTTTTCAGCACAAAGTTTTTAAATCATGTGGTACCAAATATGCAAAATGGCCCTTTTGGTGTGACTCAGTGGATTGAGTGCCATCCCATCCACCAAAAGGTCATTGATTCGATTCCCAGTAAGGGCACAAGCCCATGTTGCAAGCTGGATCCCCAATGGAAGCTGTGCAGGAGGTATTTTGTTTAAAAAAAGCAGTGTTTGCCAAAACCGGTTTGACTCAGTGGATAGAGTGTTGGCCTGCTGATCGATGTGTCTCTCATCAATATTTCTATCTCTTCCTCTCTCTAAAAATTAATAACATTTTAAAAAATATTCAGAATATACAGAAGCAATAATAAGAGCTATTAAAGTAATATACTAACATGTTAATGGTATTTTATTAATAACACTAGAGGCCCGGTGCATGAAATTCGTGCACCAGTGTGTGTGGGGGGTGTCCCACAGCCCAGCCTGCACCCTCTCCAATATGGGACCCCTCAAGGGATGTCCAAGTAGGGATCGGGCCTAAACGGGCAGTCGGACATCCCTCTCACAATCCAGAACTGCTGGCTCCCAACTGCTTGCCTGCCTGCCTTCCTGATTGCTCCTAATCACTTCTGCTTGCCAGCCTTATCACTCCCTAACTACTCCCCTGCCAGCCTGATTGATGTAACTGCTCCCCTGTCAGCCTGTTTGGCCCTAACTGCCCTACCCTGTAGGCCTGGTCACAACTGCTCTCCCCTGGAGGCCTGGGTCCCCACCAACTCTCCTTCCCTGCAGGCTTGATTGCCCCCAACTGCCCTGCCTTGCAGGCCTGGTTTTTCCTGACTACCTTCCCCTGCTGGCCTGATCGCCCACAATTGCCTTCCCTTGCAGGCCTGGTCCTCCTAACTGCCCTCCCCTGCTGGTCTGATTGCTCACAACTGCCCTCCCTTGCAGGCCTGATCCCTCCTAACTGCCTTCCCCTGCTGGTCTGATTGCTCACAACTGCCCTCCCTTGCAGGCCTGATCCTTCCCAACTGCCTTCCCCTGGTGGCCATCTTATGGCAGCCATCTCGTGTCTACATGAGGACAGTCATATTTGACCACCTGGAGGCAGTCATCTTCTGTGTTGGGAGTGATGGTCAATTTGCATATTCTTTGCCAAAACGGTTTTGGCTCAGTGGATGGAGCATTGGCCTGTGGACTGAAAGGTCCAGGTTTGATTCTGGTCAAGGGCATATACCTTGGCTGTGGGCACATCTTCAGTAGGGGTTCTGCAAGAGACAGCTGATCGATGTTTCTCTCTCATCGATGTTTCTGACTTTCTATCCCTCTCCCTTCTTCTCTGTAAAAAATCAATTTTAAAAATTGCATATTCTTTGATTAGATAGTATAGAACCCTGGTGCACTGGTGGGGGCCGGTGCGTTTGCCCAGAACAGTACCCGGGATCAGGGTAGGGGTTCCCTTGGGGCATGGGGTAGCCTAGGTGAGGGGCCTGTGGATGTTTGCAGGCTGGCCACGCCCCCCTGGCGACCCAAGTGGAGGCCCTGGTATCTTGATTTATTTATCTTCTATAATTGAAACTTTGTAGCCTTGAGTGGAGGCCAGGGCTGGCTGAAAGCTTGGTTTCCTCCATTGCTGGGGAAAACCAAGCCTCCTGCTCTCTCCATGGTTATAGCCATTTTGGTTTGGTTAATTTGCATACTCGCTCCTGATTGGTTGGTGGGCATAGCTTGTGGGTGTAGCTGAATGATGTTTAATATTACTCTTTTATTAGATAGGATAACCTTTATTAATGATACTCAGTGAATTCTTATAGTTGTGTCTCCACTAATTATTATATTTTTAGCTTATATTTTTATTGATTTTTAGAGAGGAAGGGAGAGGGAGAATAAGAAACATTAGTGATGAGAGAGGATCATTAATCTATTGCCTCCTGCACACCCCATATCGGGGATCAAGCTTGTAGACCCCACAACTGGGACATATGTCCTGACCAGGAATCAAACCATGACCTCCTGGTTCATAGGTTGACACTCAACCACTGAGCCACACCAGCTGTGCTCCAGTAATTTAATAGTATTTTAATTTTCCAAGTCTATAAAAGAGTCTCTAAAAACTTATAAGAGATAGCTATAAATGCTGACTGATAAACATGTATTATATTCAACTCATAAATCACAGGTTATATTGCTGTTAAGAGATTTTTCTCTAATGGTGAATAATTTCTGTTAAAGTTCTAAAGAAAACTAAGTATAATCTTATGGTAGTTGTATTTTTAGAAAGTTCATTGTAGAATAAACCATGAAGGTGCTTTTTGTTTATATGTAAAGCAATATTACTGGGTTTTCACTCAGGAGCATCTAGCGGGATAATAGAAAGTTGTATGGGTCAGTTCATTTGTGAGTAAGATAGGCTGGCTCATTATTGTGTGGTTTGTGGTCTTTTGATACTACCCACTAAATGTTAGTAATGGCCCTCAATTGTTGAAATGATCTCTCTCAAAGTCTTTCCTAAACATTGAGAATCATTGCTCTAAGTTATTTTTTTTCTCAATTTTAGTTCGTGATGGATTCTTTTCTTCCTTCACCCCCCCCCCCCCCACATGTCACAATTACTCTACTATAAAGTAATTTTTATGGACTATTCCTTCAAGAATGTTACTCTAGAGATGTCTTTCATCTATTTTCTTTATACCCTAAGTCAATGTTTGGCAAACTGCGGCTCATGAGCCACGGTTTGCCACTCTATTAACTAATGAGTTTGCCGACCACTGGGATAGGGGCTTAATCACAAGGAACAACAACAGCTTATAATTATTGGAATTGAGAGTCTAGGTCAGTGGTCGGCAAACTTATTAGTCAACAGAGCAACAGTGGGCTGCTTGTGGCTCACAAGCCAGTTTGCCGACCACTGCCCTAAGTCTTAGCCTTTTACTATTTTCCATTTTTTAAATTTTATTCTAAAACTGCTCAGAACCAAAGAGGTATAAATCTGAAAGATTTGCATTTAGAACTCTCTAATTAGAATGTGTGAAACATATTTATTAATTTTGATACTCTTAGGTTGGATCCCTGGAACAAGCTATGCTTGATGCTCTTGTAATGGATAGAGTTGCATTTGTAAAACTTCTTATTGAGAATGGAGTAAGCATGCATAAATTCCTTACCATTCCTAGACTGGAAGAACTTTACAACACTGTAAGTATATGTTAAAATTCTTTGTTAACTAAGTTTATCATCTTTGGTAAATGTTGTTTTACCTGAACATATTTTATTCTTTTGATAAGATCTTTAATGTCTTGCATGGAAAAATTACAGGTAGTCAGTGTGGATTGGTTATATGAAAGTGGCAAACTTTTCTTGTGTCTGGGATCTTTCTTTTTTTCCTGGTAGTCATTTGTTACAGCAGATTTCTTTAGACTCCTTTGCCTAATGGAGAAGTTACACACTGTTCTTTCTTTTCTCATTTATGTCTACATTCATGATTTGACCTTTATGGTTTTGCCCTTTTAGCTTACGTAATATTTTTTAACATTGTGCAGAGCTCCAGAAAAGTAATTATTTTCTTCACAAAGCCTTTCTCATTTCATTTCAGATTTCATGTTACTAGCATTGGAGAAGGAAAATACTGCCCTTCTTATTGGTTGTCATTTGTTGCCAATATGAATTTAATTGAGTTGTACTTTGAGAACTATAACCAGATCTTAACGTACTAACTTTGTATTCTCTGCAAAGCTATTTGTTTATTCATCAATTTCTGTTTATCACCTCCCTTTCATTCCTAATGTTTTTTAGAATTTATAGTCTATAACACTTTTGTATTCTAATGTCCTTTTCTAGTCTTTGTTTACATCAATATTTTAACTAATTATTCTTATAAGCTCATATTTTTACCATATCTTTTTCCAGTTTAAAAACCTTTGATGTTCTTCTATCTATCTATAATAATAAAAGCATAATATGCTAATTAGACTGGATGTCCTTCCACACGACCTTTTGGACTAAGCCATGGTAGCAGGGGCCAAGCCCCTTGCAAGAATTTTGTGCGTCAGACCTCTAGTCCTATCTAATAAAAGACTAATATGCAAATTTGACTGTACCGTTGTTATACCCACAAGCCATGCCCACAGCCACAACCACCAGCCAATCAGGAGCAGATTATGCAAATAAACCCCAAGCAAGATGGCTGCCACCACTGAGAGCAAGAGAAAGGCTTGGGTTTCCTCGGCGATGAAGCCAAGCTTTCCACCTTCCATTGCCGACCTAGGCCTCCAATCAATGCTACTAAGTTCCAGTTATAAAGGATACAAAAGTGGCGGCAGCCACTGAGCTGGAGAGAACAGAGGCTTATGTTTCCCTGGCAATGGAGGAAGCCAAGCTTTCTGCCTGCCGTTGCTGGCCTAGGCCTCCACTCTAGGCTACAAAGTTTCAAACAGAAATGGCTGCTGCCACAGAGCCAGCAGAAGGCTTGGCTCCGCTCCAGGCTACAAAGTTTCAAATGTAGAGATAAATTCATCCCAGATCACAGGGCCTCCGCTTGGGTCACTGGGGAGCGTGGCCGGCCTGCAAACCACCACAGGCCCCTCACCCAGGCCGCCCCTCGCCCCAAGGGAATCCCCACCCTGATCCAGGACACCCTTCAGGGAAAACCAGCCGATCCCCATCCATGCACCAGGCCTCTATCCTATCTAATAAAAGAGTAATACACAGATTGACCATCACTCCAACACACAAGAGGGCTTCTCCCATGTGGTCAAAGATCGTGCCCCCATGTGGACACAAGATGGCCAGCAGGGGAGAGCCATTGGGAGGTTCCAGGCCCTGCAAGGGAGGGCACTTGTGGGCGATCAGGCCAACAGGAGAGGGGAGTTGGGAGGGACCAGGCTGGCAGAGGAGGGAAGTTGGGGGCAAACAGACTGGCAGGGGAGCAGTTAGACATCAGTTAGGCTGTTAGGGTAGTGTTTAGCAGGTGATCAGGCTGGCAGGCAGAAGTGATTAGGGGCAGTCAGGGAGGCAAGCAGGTGAGCAGTTTGGAGCCAGCACTCCTGGATTGTGAGAAGGATGTCCGACTGCCCATTTAGGCCCAATCCTACCGGGATCGGGTCTAAACAGGCAGTCGGACATTCTTTGAGGGGTCCTAGATTGGAGATGGTGCAGGCTGGACTAAGAGACATCCTCTGCCCCCTGTACATAAATTTTGTGCACCGGGCTTCTAGTCTATATAATAAAAGCCTAAGTGACCGTTAAGGTAGAATGACCAGTCACTATGATGCTCACTGACCACCAAGGGTCAGACAGTCAATGTAGAAGCTGCCCCTTGGTGGTCAGTACACTCTGAATGGGAGCCCTGCTCAGCCAGAAGTTGGGCTCACAGCTGGCGAGTGCAGCAGCAGTGGCAAGAGCCTCTCCCACCTCTGCGGCAGTGATATGGAGCAGCGAGCTGAGCAGTAAGGAGCCACCAGGCAGGTGATAAGGAAAGAGAGGTCCCGGAATGTGCGAGGGATGTCTACCTGCTGGCTTAGGCCCGATCCCTACGGTGGATATCCACTGAGAGGTCCTGGACAGTGAGAGGGTGCAGGCTGGGCTAAACGTGACCTGACCTTCCCCCTACCCACACCAGTGGTTATATTTCGTGCACTGGGCCTCTAGTCCTTCCTATTTAATAAAAGAGTAATATGCAAATTGACAGTAACTTCGCTACACCTACCAACCACGCACACCAGTCACGCCTAACAGCCAGTCAGGAGTAATATGCAAATTAACCCCCAACCAAGATGGCTGTGGACACAGCAGGAGGGAGTTTTGGGTTTCCTCGGAGATGGAGGAAGCCAAGCTTTCCACCTGCCCTTGCAGGCCTAAGACTCCACACAATGCTACAAAGTTCTAATTATAAAAGATACAGAAGTGGCGGCAGCCACTGAACTGGAGAGAACAGAGACTTGGGTTTCCCTGGCAACGGAGGAAGCTAAGCTTTCTGCCTGCAGTTGCTGGCCTAGAACTCCATTCTAGGCTACAAAGTTTCAAACAAATAGCTACCTCCAAAGAGCTAGCAGAAAAGGCTTCACTCCGCTCCAGGCTACAAAGTTTCAATTGTAGACATAAATTAATTGCAGATCCCAGGGCCTCTGCTTGGGTTGCTGTGGGCGTGGCTGGCCTGCAAACATCCACAGGACCCTCGCCCAGGCTGCCCCTCACCCTAAGGGAACCCCCACCCTGATCCAGGACACCCTTCAGGGAAAACCAGCTGGTCCCCATTCATGCACTAGGCCTCTATCCTATCTAATAAAAGAGTAATACACAGATTGACCATCACTCCAACACACAAGAGGGCTGCTCTCATGTGGTCAAAGATCCTGCCCCCATGTGGACACAAGATGGTCACCACAAGATTGCCAGCAGGGAAGGCCATTGGGAGGTTCCAGGCCCTGCAAGGGAGGGCAGTTGTGGGTGATCAGGCCAGCGGTGGAGGGCAGTTGAGAGGGACTAGGTCTGGAAGGGAGGGCAGTTGGGGCCGATCAAGCCATTAGGGGAGGGCAGTTAGGGGTGACCAGGTCAGCAGAGGAGGAATGTTGGGAACAAACAGGCTGGCAGGGAAACAGACATCAATTAGGCTGGCAGGGGAGTGGTTAGCGGGTGATCAGGCTGGCAGGCAGAAGCGGTTAGGGGCAATCAGGAAGGCAGGCAAGTGAGCAGTTTGGAGCCAGCAGTCCTGCATTGTGAGAAGGATGTCTAATTGTCCATTTAGGCTGATCAGGATCAGGCCTAAACAGGCAATCAGACATCCCTCGAGGGGTCCCAGATTGGAGAGGGTGCAGGCTAGGCTAAGGGACATCCCCCAGCCCCCCATGCATGAATTTTGTCCACCAGGCCTCTAGTATTGTAATAAGACAACAGGTAAAATGTAGTTCATATTCAACATAAGCTCTAGTCATCTTTATTTATTTATTTTTTTCATCTTATTGTTCAGTTTATTAATTACAGTGTTCACCCCCCTTTTTTCCCCTTTAGCTCCCCTCAACCCAGTACCCATCCCACCCTCCGCCCTCACCCCCCCATCCCCTGTCCTCTCCCAGAGTTGCAAGATTTTTGTCCAGTCTCTTGCTGCACTTCCCACACCCCTTTTCTCCCCAAGAATTGTCAGTCCATTCTCTCTCTATGTCCATGATTCTGTTATATTCACCAGTTTATCCTGTTCATCAGATTATTAATTCACTTGATTTTTAGATTCATTTGTTGATAGATGTGAATTTGTTGTTCATAATTTATATTTTTATTTTTTTCTTCTTCCTCTTCTTAAAGAATATCTTTCAGCATTTCATATAATAATGGTTTGGTGATGATGAACTCCTTTAGCTTTTTCTTATATGCGAAGCACTTCATCTGACCTTCAATTCTGAATGATAGCTTTGCTGGATAGAGTATTCTTGGTTGTAGATTCTTGCTATTCATCACTTTGAATATTTCTTGCCACTGTCTTCTGGCCTGCATAGTTTCTGTTGAGAAATCTACTGACAATCATATGGGTGCTCCCTTATAGGTAACTAACTTTTTCTCTTGCTGCTTTTAATATTCTCTTATCTTTTGCTCTTGGCATTTTAATTATTATGTGTCTTTGTGTGATCCTCTTTAGATTCCTATATCTTGCAGTTCTGTGCACTTCTTGGGCTTTTAAGTCAATTTCTTTCACCAGGTGGGAGAAATTTTCGGTCACTATTTCTTCAAGTAGGTTTTCATTATCTTGCTCTCTCTCTTCTTCTGGCACCCCAATAATTTGGATGTTGGCATGCTTGAGGTTGTCCCAGAGGCCCCTTACACTATCTTCAATTATCTGAATTCTTTTTGTTTCTTGCTTTTCCAGCTAAGTGGATTTTGGTTCTTTGTATTTCAAATCTTTGACTTGGTTCTTGTGGCCCTCTGGACTGCTTTCAGGACTTTGTGTAATATTTTTTTTTCAGTCAGTGTATGCTTGATTTCTAGTTGGTCCTTTTCCTTATCCTCGTAAGTCTTGTTCATTTCCTCGTAGGTCTTGTTCATGTCCTTGTAGGTCTTGTTCATTTCCTGTAGGTCTTGGCCTTTTCTAGGAGCCTCTTGAAAAACCTTATTACTGGAGAGAACCAAGATGGCGGCATAGGTAAACACCTATTGTTCTGCCCCGCGCAACAATTCAAAAACTACAACATAACAACAAAATAAACATCGCCCAGTATCACCAGAAAGCTGGCTGAGTGAAAACTCCACAAATAAAAGTAAAGGTGGAACACTGAGACTCAGAAGAACGGCAAGAGCGCAGCTTTGAAGATCGCATGGAAATAGGTTAGGAGCCGTCCTGGTTGCGCGCACGCGGGCTCTAGGGCTGGAGCAGCAACCCCGGCTGGATTTCGCCAACAGGGAGGGCGGAGACGTCCCACTGCATGGATTCCCCAGCGCCAGGCAAGGTCTGAGATCAGGGTATGCGGAGACGCCCCACTGCACAGATTCCCCAGTGCCAGCCGAGGTCCGGGGGACGCACCCTGGAAGCCTGGCGCGGCAGAGCTCTCCTAGTCTGAGAAGAAACCGGGTTGTTTGAAAAAGAAGTTTGCTAGCACGTAAACTGTGACAGCACAGACGCACAACTTGCTCCCTGGAAACTTGTTTCCTGGTCCTGGAAACCACCAGACTGCTTTGTTTTACAACCCTGGGAGAGACTTTGGGTGTGCAGACTCATTTGGGGAGAGGCAGAATTGTCAGGCAAGGGGAAGTGACTAGCGGCTTTCTCTTGGAGGTGCCTGCAGCCAACAGAGACCCACGCGCACGAGCATCCCCATCCAACAGAGACCCACGCGCACGAGCGCTGCATAGGATGTAGCTGACACTGAGGCTGCCTGCTCAGCTTAGAGACTCCGCCCATCCAACCTGAACACAGTCTCCCTTCACAGCCAGTTGTCCTGGAGGTCAAACCCTCCTAGGGCTAACAGCAACAAGCTGGGCTTAAATTCAAAAATACTGTACAACCCATAAAGGATTGCAGTAAGAGTACCCATCTCAAATAACTGGGGAGGCTGTGCCACTGACCCTTAGAGGACATCTACCACATAAAGCAGCCACCATGCAGAGACATGGAAAGAAATCAGGTGTGAAAGAAATGGAGGAAAAAAGACGACTAGAAATAGAGTTCAAAACCACAGTTATAAGGCTTTTCAAGAGGCTCCTACAAAAGGCTGATGAACTTAATGAGAACTACGAGGAAATAAACCAGATCAACGAGGAAATAAACAAGACCAACCAGGAAATGAATGAGACCCTCAAGGAAATGAACAAGACCTCTGAGTATATGAACGAGACCCTCACAGATATGAAAAAGGACCAACTAGAAATCAAGCATACACTGACTGAAATAAAAAATATTATACAAAGTCCTAAAAGCAGTCCAGAGGGCCACAAGAACCAAGTCAAAGATTTGAAATACAAAGAAGCAAAATCCACTTGGCTGGAAAAGCAAGAAACAAAAAGAATCCAGATAATTGAACATAGTGTAAGGGGTCTCTGGGACAACCTCAAGCATGCCAACATCCAAATTATTGGGGTGTCAGAAAAAAAGAGAGCAAGGTAATGAAAACCTACTTGAAGAAATAGTGACCGAAAACTTCCCCCACCTGGTGAAAGAACCTGATTTAAAAGCCCAAGAAGTACACAGAACCCCAAAATATAGGAATCTAAAGAGGACCACACCAAGACACATCATAATTAAAATGCCAAGAGCAAAAGATAAAGAGAGAATATTAAAAGCAGCAAGAGAAAAACAGTTAGTTACCTATAAGGGAGCACCAATACAAGAAGAGGAAGAAGAAAAAGGTAAAAATATAAATTATGAACAACAAATACACATCTATCAACAAATGAACATAAAAATCAAGTGAATTGATAGACTGATGAACAGGATAAACTGGTGAATATAACAGAATCATGGACACAGAGAGGGAATGGACTTACAATTCTTGGGGAGAAAAGGGGTGTGGGAAGTACAGCAAGAGACTGGACAAAAATCTTGCAACAATGGGAGAGGACAGTGGGGAGGGGGAGGGGAGGGTGGAGGGTGTGATAGGTACAGGGTGGAGGGGTGCTATAGGGGGATAAAAAAGGGGAAACAATGTAATTAATAAACTGAACAATAAAGATTAATAATAATAATTTAAAAAACCTTATTACCGTGGTTTTGAACTATGTCTAGTCGTGTTTTACCTCCATTTCTTTCACATCTGATTTCTTTCCATTTCTCTGCATTGTGGCTGCTTTCCTGAGTTGGTCCATTAGCTTTGTGTGGTAGACGTCCTCTAAGAGACGGTGGCTCAGCCTCCCCAGTTACCTGAGGTGGATACTCTTACTGCAATCCTTATGGGTTGTACCATATTGTTGGAGGTAAGCCCAGCTAATTGTTGTTAGCACTAGGAGGTTTTGACCTCCAGGCCGATTTGCTGTGAAGGTAAGCTATGTTCAGGTTGGATGGGTGGAGTCTCCGGGCTGAGCAGGCAGCATCAGCTCCGTCCTATGTGGCATGTGGGTCTCTGTGCTGGGTGGTAATTGCTGTATGCAACTTTCTCCGAGAGAAAGCCGTTGCTGGTCTCCACCAGTTGTCAGACAACTCTGCCTCTCCCCAAATGAGTCTTTACATGCAAAGTCTCACCCAGGGTTGTAAAACAAAGCAGTCCGGTGGTCTCCCCAACGAGGGAGCAAATCACGAGTCCTATCTGTGTGGTCTCGTACTTCTGTTCCCAAGTTTACGCAGAAATTGCTGTTCCAAGTTATGCACACTCTCAAACTTGCAGACCTCTGCCACGCCCGGGTTTTAGTGTGCCTTCCCTGGACCTCGGACCTCTCCTGGAACTGGGGAATCAGAGCAGTGGGACTCCTCCACCCTCCCCCTTGGAGAAAACCAGCCGGGTTTGCCGCCGCCCGCCCTTTACTGCTTGCTCGCACATGGCTCCAAACCTCTCACCGCGCGTATCTTTAAGGCTGCGCTCTGCTGTGCCTCTGAATGACAGTGTCCTATCTTTACTTTTTTTTGTGGATTTTTCACTCAGCCAGCTCTCTGGTGATTCTGGATGATGGTTTTTTTTTGTTGTTAAGTTTTAGTTTTGGAATTTCTGTGTGTGGCAGAAAAATAGCTGTTTACCTATGCCGCCATCTTGGTTCCTCCCTAGTCATCTTTATTTTATTTATTTTTATTTTTTTCAGAATTTTATTGTATTTTATTTTTTACTTTTTTTAAATTTTATTTTTTTAAATCTTTCTTGTTCAGTTTATTACATTGTTCCCCCTTTTTTTATCCCCTTATAGCTCCCCTCCACCCTGTACCCATCCCACCCTCCACCCTCACCTCCCCCTCCCCACTGTCCTCTCCCATTGTTGCAAGATTTTTGTCCAGTCTCTTGCTGCACTTCCCACAACCCTTTTCTCCCCCAAAATTGTCAGTCCATTCCCTGTGTCCATGATTCTGTTATATTTACCAGTTTATCCAGTTTATCCAGATTTAATTCACTTGATTTTTGTGTTCATTTGTTGATAGATGTGTATTTGATGTTCATAATTTATATTTTTACCTTTTCTTCTTCCTCTTCTTAAAGAATATCTTTCAGCATTTCGTATAATATTGGTTTGGTGGTGATGAACTCCTTTAGCTTTCTCTTGTCTGCGAAGCACTTTATCTGACCTTCAATTCTGAATGATAGTTTTGCTGGATTGAGTCATCTTGGTTGTAGATTCTTGCTATTCATCACTTTGAATATTTCTTGCCACTCCCATCTGGCCTGCATCATTTCTGTTGAGAAATCCGCGGACAATCGTATGGGTGCTCCCTTATAGGTAACTAACTGTTTTTCTCTTGCTGCTTTTAATATTCTCTCTTTATCTTTTGCTCTTGGCATTTTAATTATGATATGCCTTGGTGTGTTCCTCTTAGGGTTCCTATATATTGGGGTTCGGTGTGCTTCTTGGACTCCTAAGTCAATTTCTTTCACCAGGTGTGGGAAGTTTTTGGTCACTATTTCTTCAAATAGGTTTTCATTGTCTTGCTCTCTCTCTTTTTGTGGCACCCCAATAATTTGGATGATGGTATGCTTGAGGGTGTCCCGGAAGCTCCTTACGCTATCTTCAATTTTTTGGATTCTTTTGGTTTCTGGCTTTTTCAGCTGAGTGGATTTTTACCTCTTTGTATTTCAAATCTTTAACTTGGTTCTTGGGGTGCTCTAGAGTACTTTTTGGTCTTTGTATAATATTTTTTAGTTCAGTCAATGTATGCTTAATTTCTGGTTGGTCCTTTTTCATATCCTTGAGAGGCTCCTTCATATCCTTGAGTGTCTCATTCATTTCCACGTTGGTCTTGTTCATTTCCTTGCACATCTCGTTATTTCCTTGTAGGTGTTGCTTATTTCCTTATAGGTCTCGACCTTTTCTAGGAGCTTCTTGAAAAGCCTTGTAACCGTGGTTTTGAACTCTATTTCTAGTCTTTTTTTTCCCTCCATTTCTTTCACATCTGATTTCTTTCCATATCTCTGCATGGTGGCTGCTTTATGTGGTAGATGTCCTCTAAGGGTCAGTGGCTCAGCCTCCCCAGTTACCTGAGGTGGGTGCTCTTACTGCAATCCTTTATTGGTTGTACAGTATTTTTGAATTTAAGCCCTGCTTGTTGTTGCTAGCCCTACGAGGGTTTGACCTCCAGGCCAATTGGGTGTGAAGGTGAGCTGTGTTCAGGTTGGATGGGCGGAGTCTCTAAGCTGAGCAGGCAGCCTCAGTGTCAGCTACATCCTATGCGGCACTCGTGCGCTGTTCTCTGTTGGGTGGTAATTGTTGCAGGCACCTCCAAGAGAAAGCTGCTAGTCTCTACCCCTTTCCAGACAACTCTGCCTCTCCCCAAATGAGTCTGCACACCCAAAGTCTCGCCCAGGGTTGTAAAACAAAGCAATCCTGTGGTTTCTGGGAACAGGGGGCAAGTCTCCAGGGAGCAAGTCGCTCGTCTGTGCTGTTGCACACTTTACGTGGCTAAGTGCTTTTCCTAGCAACCCGGTTTCTCCTCAGACTAGGAGACCTCTGCCGCGCCCGGCTTCCAGGGTGCGTACCCCAGACTTCGGACCTTGCCTGGCACTGAGGAATCCGTGCAGTGGGACGTCTCCGCCCTCCCCTTTGGAGAAATCCAGCCGGGGTTGTTGCTGCCAGCCCTACAACCTCTGCGCGCGGCCACAGCTCCTAACCTCTGTTTCCACGCGTATCTTCAAGGCTGCGCTCTGCCGCTCTTCTGAGTCTCAGTGTCCCACTTTTACTTTTATTTGTGGAGTTTGCACTCAGCCAGCTGTCCGGTGATTCGGGGTCATGTTTATTTTGTTGTTTTGAAGTAGTTTTTGAATTGTTGCGCGGGGCAGAACAATAGGTGTTTACCTATGCCGCCATCTTGGTTGCTCCTCCCTAGTCATCTTTGGATATATAGGATTTTAAAGTCAAGAATAACAAAGAAAATATATTATTTTAAAAAAATAATAGGTTTATCAAGAAATTTATTACCGAGTATATATGATCAAAATGGAAAAGTGGATTGCATTAACTGCTATGATAATCTCATAAAATTAATAACACATTAATGGGAGAAAAATCCCACTTAACTATTTTTTTAAACAATAGATTTAAAGTATTGAAAATAGCTATCTTTGCTTGTGGTGTATATAATTTAATACAATAAATTTCAGATGGGTCAAATCCCTGTTTAAAAAGTTTAGAGCAGCCGAACCAGTTTGGTTGAGTGGATAGAGCGTTGGCCTGCTGACTGAAAGGTCCCAGGTTTGATTCCGGTCAAGGGCATGTACCTTGACTGCAGGCACATCCCCAGCTGGAGGTGTGCAAGAGGCAGCTGATCGATGTTTCTGACTTTCTATCCCTCGCCCTTACACTCTGTGAAAAACCAATAAAATATATTAAAAAAAAAAAGTTTAGAACAGCCGAAACCGATTTGGCTCAATGGATAGAGTGTTGGCCTGCGGACTGAAAGGTCCCAGGTTCGATTCCAGTCAAAGGCACATTCCCAGTAGGGGGTTTGCAGGAGACAGCTGGTGTACATTTCACTCTCATCGATGTTTCTAACTTTCTATCCCTCTCCTTTCTTCTCTGTAAAAAAATCAATAAAATATATGTATTTTAAAAGTTTAGAAGAATACATTTTTGGCCCATTTTCCTCTCAGTCTTCATGGAGGAGATAAACTCTTGCGTATTTTTTCAAAATAGGATACCATCAAAATAAAATTTTGTAAAAATGAAAAGTTTTTAGTCTACTAGTAATCATCAATGGAATTAAGATAATAGGCAAAAGATGACATTTAAATGTTAAAAGTTTGTTACACAAAATATTTGAAGTATTGATTCAACTTGATGTTTAATGGCAGAAATAAGTATAGACATTTTAATAAAGAGCATGAAAGAAATGTAATGATATAATTGTGAAGCTTGCAATGCTTATATGACTTCTAGAAAATAGAAAAATTACATATTGTTACATAGGTAAAACATAAGAATAAATTATATATTTTGTTTAGGGCAAATATGGTAATGTGAAATGGGTATATCCTTTTTAAAAACATATTTTATTGATTTTTTTATAGAGCGGAAGGAAGGGAGAGGGATAGTTAGAAACATCGATGAGAGAGAAACATTGATCAGCTGCCTCCTGCACACTTTCTACTGGGGATTTGCCTTCAACCAAGGTACTTGTCCTTGACTGAAATTGAACCTGGGACACTTGAGTCCGCAGGCCGACTCTCTGTCCACTGAGCCAAACTGGTTAGGGCGGGTATATCTTTTTTTGTTCCATTTTATGAACAGAACTTAACTAATCAGTATGTATATAATTTGTGCAAGTGGCTTCATAAAAGTTCTATATCTAATAAAAAGGCAAGTTGTCTACATTATTTTAGAAGAAAAATAATAGTTTAATTTTTTTTCTCCTTCAAGAAACAAGGTCCAACTAATCCAATGCTATTTCATCTTGTTCGAGATGTCAAGCAGGTAAGAGTCTTTTTCCCCCAAAAAAATGTTGTTTAAAAAAAGTCTTACTTTTTTCTGTTTTCAAAAATCATTTAAATACACCTTAAAAGTAGCAATAAAATGACATGTTTTAGAACAAAATAAAATAAGTACTGAATATGTAATGACAGAAGTAAAGATTTTGCATGATACATCAGAAATCAAGAAAATTTATTAAATTATGAACGAGTTTCCTGAGCTTCTAATTATTCTAAAGTGTGGTGAACTTCATAATGCTCATTGGTTCGTAAAGGAAGATCATTGATAGGATGAATGTATCTTTTTCTCCGTGTTCAGTAGAAATTTGTTTCCAGGGCATGTAAAGGACATTGAACAAGGACATTGAGGGAATCACTGGGTTATGATCATTAATGGCAGATTTTGTCAGTAAAAATGGTGAAAAGCATGCTCCTATGCAAGTGCACTCCCTTTCTTTCATGTACACCAAAAGGTGGCGGGTTCAATTCATGGTCAGGGCACATACCTACGTTGTAGGTTTGATCTCTGGTCAGAGCCCGTACAGGAGACAACTGACCAATGTTTTCTTCCCCTCCCCTCCCCACATTTCCCCTACTCTTCCCTAAAAAAAATATTCTTGGTGAGAATTTAAAAAAGGAATAATAGAAGTTTTGAATATTGAAAAATAAAAGCTGTTTAAATTATTGGTATCCAATAGTTATTTATTTTTCTTGGCGAAAAAGTATTCATTTAATTAATTGAAATATTTTCAAGGTTCTGAACTAAAACACTTGTTTCTAGAATTCATTCAAACATTTACTTGCTATTAAGTGTGAATATACTATTAAAAACTGAAAAATTAAGAAATGTAATTTCCTGTTTTATAACTTATTTAATACTCAACTAGGCCTATTCCATATGAAGAACCTAGACTTTATTATACTTAAAGTAACATTTCAGTTTTGTGCATGCTTTTCTTTATAGCTTGATTGAAAAGTATTTCATTGCCAGAATAGTCACCCATTTAAAGTGTATAGTTCCATGGCTTTTATTATATTCTCACCATTGTGACACCAACACCACAGTCTAATTTAAGTATTTAAAATACCCCCAAGAATTCTGGACATTTCACATTTTTTGTTGTTTGAATAATTAAAACTTTTTTTCTTTTCCCAGAAAGCTGGAGTCATGGGAGAGACCTTTAGTCCAGTGGGGTTTTAGAACACATCTGCATTCTGATTGACTTATATGGGCTAGCAGAAAGAACTGCAGTTGTTAATTCTTTATTTTTTTGTATCAGTGGCCCAGTTTGTTTTTAAATCCTAACTTAAAGGCAGTAATTGAGTATTTTCTGACTCAAATTATAAGTTGAGTTTCGTACAAGTTATTTATATAGTTACACATTACTTAATTTAAATATTTCCCATTCAAGTGGACTCATACCATAATGGTTTTTGTTATATTTTTAAAAACTAAACATCATACATAACATTGTTAATCATGAAGCATATTTTGAGGTTTTAGATGTAAAAATAACCTTACATTTAAAATGATTTTTAAAACTAATTTTTATTTTTTAAAAAATATATTTTATTGCTTTTTTTACAGAGAGGAGGGAGAGGGACAGAAAGTCAGAAACACCCATGAGAGAGAGACATCGATCAGCTGCCTCCTGCACCGCCCCCCCCCTCCCCCCCCAGATGTGCCTGCAACCAAGGCACATGCCCTGAACCAGAATCGAACCTGGGACCTTTCAGTCTGCAGGCCGATGCTCTAGCCAAACCCGTTTTGGCTAAACTAATTTTTAAATAGTAGGTTTTAAAAATAATAGATATCTAGAATCAAAAACTTCACAGATAGCCGAAACTGGTTTGGCTCAGTGGATAGAGCGTTGGCCTGAGGACTGAAAGGTCCCAGGTTGGATTCCGGTCAAGGGCATGTACCTTGGTTGCGGGCAAATCCCCAGTAGGGGGTGTGCAAGAAGTAGCTGATCAAAGTTTCTGACTTTCTATCTCTCCCTTCCTCTCTGTAAAAAAATCAATAAAAAAATATTTTTTAAAAAAACTTCACAGATGAAACCAAGATGTAAAAAAGTATAAGCATTTTTAAAAGTACTAAATTCATGAAATGATAATTAGGGAAATGGAAAGAATGATGAAGGTAGGAGGGTAGAATTGGTTAATATATGTAAGTCATCTGATTATTAAACATTTTAATATTATTTAATGGAATTAATCAAATGGTTGATTCTGAAACAGACAGTCTTTCTAAACTAACAAGTGAATTATGTTCCAAAAGTTCATTTATAAATTGATGCCCTGGGAAAATGAAGTTTCTTCTCTAAATAGGATTATAAGTAGTAGCTAAATCCTAGACAAGGCTATAAAATCTTGTGTAATCTGTAAAATAGCAATAAGATTTTGTTTAAACAGTACTTACAAGTAAGTATGGACTCACTAAGAAACATAGCATTATTTTTACAGGTAAATGATATTTATGATATGTGTTGTTACAGTGAAAATAGAATAGTTGGTTCTTAGAAGTCCCTTTGCCTCCACCTATGAATTATTAGAGTGGTGGAGACCAAACTATATGCTGTAAACTATACTCTGTCCTGAACCACACCTTTTGAGACTTCAAACTTTATAATCCTCTTTCCTCTTATAAAAGGAAGAAGAGAAACAAGCTACTTCCATCTCTTGTAAAGATAGCTGCTGGCAATCCCAGCTTTCTGTAACAAGTAAATATTTGTCATTTTAGAGTAGCACATGGAATCATTGAGAAATACTATCTTGTTTTTTTAAAACTAATGTTTTGTTTCCAGGGAAATCTTCCTCCAGGATATAAGATCACCCTAATTGATATAGGACTTGTTATTGAATATCTTATGGGAGGAACCTACAGATGCACCTATACTCGGAAACGTTTTCGATTAATATATAATAGTCTTGGTGGAAATAATCGGGTATGTAATACTTGTGGGGAAGTCTATATATTTGCTTTAAAATTAAATCATACCCTTTAAAAGTTAAAAATTACATTAGAATGGTTAAAGTAGCATTGTCTTAAAAATATGAGATTGTGCCTAGTAGTTGAGCTTTGACCTATATAACCCCGGAGGTTATAATTGGATTCCCAGAGCACATTCCAGGAGGCAGACAATTGGTGATTCTCTTTCATTGTTGATGTTTCTATCTCTCCCTCTCCCTTCCTCTCACTGAAATCAATAAAAACATATTTTTTAAAAAATGAAATTTTTCAACTAGGTATTTTGAAATTTTTTATAATTGCTGTTCTAACCAAATCCCATTTTTCATCTCTCTGTATGAATACATTTATACATAATATAAACTGATTATTGAATTTTTGAAAGCATATCAGCATATTTAAATCTATAAAAACTAATAAGCTTTCATTTTCAGAGGTCTGGCCGAAATACCTCAAGTGGCACTCCTCAGTTGCGAAAGAGTCCTGAATCTTTTGGCAATAGGGCAGACAAAAAGGAAAAAACAAGACATAACCATTTCATTAAAACAGCGCAGCCCTACCGACCAAAGGTATTTTTGTTTAAATATTACACTTTCTGGATTTTGTTCTTTCTAAATTACTGAGTATTATGAAATAAAAAACTAGTTTCAGTAAGAGCTGTTTTTTGTTTCTAGGTATATCTTTGATTCTTCATTTTCCCATATAAAAAAAGATAACCATTGTGAATTGATTATATAACAAACCAATTTTTTAAACAATGTTTTGATAAACGCTTAACTGCCTCCTTTTATGCCATTTTTACTTAACATGTAAGACAAAGATGTTACTGAAACTTTTTTTTTAAAGTTATTGATTGATTTGTGAGAGAGGAGAAAGGACAGAGAGAGGAGAAATATGCATTCATTATTGGTTCTTGTATTTGCCCTTACCAGGGGTGCAACCTTGGCATATTGGGACGATGATCTAACCAGCTATGCTACCCAGTCAGGACTGAAACTTCTTTTTAATGAAAATTGTGTTTTATGGACGTGGCCAGTGGCTCAGTTGGTTGGAGCATCGTCCTGTACAGCAAAAGGTTCCAGATTTGATTCCTTCTTGGGACGAGTGCAGGAGGAAACTGATTGATGTTGCTTTCTCCTTCTCTCAAATCAATAAAACTATATCCTCAGGTGAGGATTAAAGAAAACATATTCCAAAATAAAAACTGTGTTTTATCAAGTATTAGTTAAATATATAGTTATAAAAGCAATTTTTTGGAAATGCCATTTTTATAAAATGAATATTGAGCTATAATAAAAATCAAGTATTTAAAATTGATAGTTTAATTTTACAGTTATAAGAAGTTGAAGAATATCATAAAAGATTTTATAAAAATTTCCACATGAATGTCATGGTCTTTTAATAATGAGCTTTATAACATTTATTTTTTCCTTGAAGATTGATACAGCTTTGGAAGAAGGAAAGAAGAAAAGAAGCAAAGATGAAATTGTAGATATTGATGATCCAGAAACCAAGCGTTTTCCTTATCCACTTAATGAACTGTTAATTTGGGCCTGCCTTATGAAGAGACAGGTCATGGCCCGATTTTTGTGGCAGCATGGTGAAGAATCAATGGCTAAAGCATTAGTTGCCTGTAAAATCTATCGTTCAATGGCCTATGAAGCAAAGCAAAGTGATCTGGTTGATGATACTTCAGAAGAATTGAAACAGTATTCCCAGTAAGTTATACTTTATGAATTGGAACATTTAAAAAATACAAAACAGACCATGTTTAAGTGAAGATTATAATATCATTGGGGGTATAGCTGTATAATTTTATTTTTGTGCTAAGTGGGGGTAGAGATGTATAATTTTATTTGTATACTTAAGAAAAACCCATTTTCAAAAATTGAGAAACTTGGCTACCTTTGCATATACTAAAGAAGTTACTACTTTGTTTGCATTTCAATTCAAGAAAGAAGAAATGCCAGAAGTTAGTTTAATAATTGGACATACTAATAATTAGGTCAGGAAAAGTTCCACTTGGAGTGGTGAGAAAAGGAAGGAAGAAGGATTAAGCTGTGTACTAAGGCTATGAGTTTAACTGGAAGAACATTCGAAATGGTGGAACTACATTTATAGGAGAATGCAACATTTCACAGAAGTTTTCATTTTCTTAGAGCACAAATGGAATAGTAAGCTGGAAAGGTAGTTTCTAAGAAGCTTCATTTTAGAGAATAGGACCTCTCTCTCCCAAAATAGTTTGACTTTAGAAAAGGGTAACAGTTATTACTGAAGTAACTCAAGCAGAGATCTGATGATTACTTACTGGAGATTTAAGTTTTAGGTGTTTTTCATGTTTAGGTTAGTCTGTATTAATGCTTTTCTTTTTTTTTTTAATTATTATTTTTTTACTTTTTTTTTTTTTTTTTTTTTTTGCAGTATAACTTAGATTTAATAGTTTTCCTTTTTCCTCCCCATTATCCTCCCCCCAGCCCCCCAGCCCCCAGCACATGTCCCCACCTGCCCCCTCCCCACCCCAGCACATGTCCCCACCTGCCCCCTCCCTGCCCCAGTGTCTTTCATTCATTGGTTATGCTCATATGCATACGTACAAGACCTTCGGTTGATCTCCCCCGGCATCTGCCCCCTACCCTCCCCAGCCTTCCCCCTGTAGCTTGACAGCCTGTTCAATGCCTTCCTGCCTCTATATCAATCACTCTCCCCTGTTTCTTTTCTTCAAAAATATATTGCCTCTGCATACTAGAACAAAAAATGTTTGCGTCTCAGTTTCAATGTCCAACTGTTCTGAGTCCCAGTTTCAGTGTCAAATAGTTCTTTATGTGTACATGCCAGCAATGGTATCCAGATGGTGGACACATGGTGGCAATGCAAGTTCCATCTTCTCTGGTTTGGTCTTGGGCCGCCTGCAGCCACGCACAGCTGCCGACTGCTAGCAGGGCAAGATGTCGTCAGTGTCCCCCATCTCTGGACCATCCTCGTGACTGGAACAAACCCGTCTGTTCCTCACTGTCACAGGAACCCACATGGTCTTGGAGTTGTTCCCTGAAAACGTACAAACACATTCTCGAGCAAAAGTTAACAAAGGGATCCTCTCTGCAAATTAGACTTGGGATTCTTTTTATTTTTGCCCAAATGATTTTCCTTTGGCTTATTTTGACACCATGTGTGTTTTTCATGGGTGTCCTGCTGTTGGCTTTACAAATGGAAGTTACTTTTCTGGAGTAAGAATTTTCTAGATGTATTTTACTTACAGGATATTTTTCCTACTATGATATTAACCTACTATGCCCCCCTTTTATGATTAATGGTGGGGGTTTTTGGAAATTTTAGATTGCATTATTGGTAATTTTAATTTTTGCACACAAATATAACTGCTTTAGGTTCTTTGGATGTTAGGAAATTTTAAAGCGAGATGAACTAATAATAGAAATTTTAGTTAATGTTTTAGGAACAGCTTTTTGTCCAGTACACTTAAATTTTCTTGAGTATTCACTTATTTCACTTGGCCAATTTATTTTTTTAATATATATTTTAAAATATATTTTATTGATTTTTTACAGAGAGGAAGGGTGAGGGATAGAAAGTCAGAAACATCGATGAGAAGAGAAACATCGATCAGCTGCCTCTTGCATGCCTCCTAGTGGGGATGTGCCCGCAACCAAGGTACATGCCCTTGACCGGAATCGAACCTGGGACCTTTCAGTCTGCAGGCCGATGCTCTATCCACTGAGCCAAACTGGTTTTGGCCACTTGGCCAATTTAAATTAATCTGAAAACTTGATTACTATTTTACTGTCAATTTTAATACTCAAGCAGAAATATTAGTTTACCTTGTAAATATTAGTGGAAAGGATTATTTGCATTTTTGAGTAGGTCCTGAGCATTCCTGGTAATAGACTGAATTTCGATATAGAGCAGTTATTGGTGGCCGAGTCTCTGTCTGCCACCTGGGTCCCAGTCTGAGTTGTGCATGGGATGCAAAGCAGCCGTGGGGGCAAGAGACCTCCCTCAGAAGGGGTGAGAGTTCAGGCCCCTGCAAAGTTTGTGGGTGAGGGTCTGTGCCCTACCTCTGTTGACCTTTTAGTTCTCTCCTGTTGGCCCCTCTGCGACTGTGCCTGTCTTAGGTTGTTCCTTCCCTGAGGAATCTTACCCGTCTCTGGCTAACCAGCCATACTCTGGGGCCAAACAGGGTGATGTGAGGTTCAGTTTTGTCTCCTTTGTAGTCTCTGCCCCCATGGTCTCCACGTCCAGCACCAGCCTGCTGGTCCCCTCGCCTGCTGGCGGGGTCCCAGTACTGATCACATATCTTGGGGGACCCAGGTTTCTTCTCCAGAGAGGGCCCAGCTCACACCATTGGGTGACAGACAGATCCATGGTGCCAGCGACCCAGAGGCTTCAGCTACAGCTTGAACTGAAAACTCAGGCAGCAGCTGTGTGTATTTGGATTGTAAGAAGAGGGTCCCTCTTGGCAAAAAAAGGCAACAGGGGCCAATATAGAATGCTCGAGTGCCTTCCCAGTGCCTTAATTCCTTCTCAAAGGGATTAATTCCTTTCCTATCCTTTTTTAAATTGCCGCCCAACATTCAAAGAATTAGTTTGTAAGTTTATTTGGGATAATTGTATAATATGCTGTTGTCAAATATCAAATATTATAATGACATTGTAGAATAATATCATGTAAGGGTATTATGCTGTCACAGGAGGTTAAGGAGGGCCTAGCCTAAGGACTGGTGTCTATAGGAGATGACAAGCTCTAGGCCATGTCAATTCAATCTCAAACTAGCTGCCAAATTTTTTTTTATAACATTATAAACTTTGTCAGAGACATAAAAACAAAAATCACTTACCTTAGTTCAAGAGGTCAAATATATTGACTTTCCCCCTTACTCCCACCCCCTGCCAGGGTTTGACATTCTGATGGACTTTTCCCAGTCTCTGGATTTGTTCTTGTTCATCAGTCTATGTCGTTCATTATATTCCACAAATGTGTGAGATCATGTAATATTTATCTTTCTGTGCCTGGCTAATTTCACTTAGCATAATGCTCTCCAGCTCCTTCCATGTTGTTGCAAAAGGTAGGAGCTCCTTCTTTTTTACCGCAGCGTAGTATTCCATTGTGTAGATGTACCATAGTTTTGTTTTGTTTTTAATCTTTATTCAGTTTATTACATGGTTGCCTTTTTTCCCCCTATAGCTCCGCTCCACCTGGTACCCATCCCACCCTCCACCCTCACCCCCCTCCACTGTCCTATCCCATAGTTGCATGATTTTTGTCCAGTCTCTTGCTGTACTTCCCACACCCCTTTTCTCCCCAAGAATTGTCAGTCCATTCCCTCTCTACGTCCGTGATTCTGTTACATTCACCAGTTTATCCTGTTCATCAGATTATTAATTCACTTGATTTTTAGATTCATTTGTTGATAGATGTATATTTGGTGTTCATAATTTACACTTTCATTTTTTTCTTCTTCCTCTTCTTAAAGAATATCTTTCAGCATTTCATATAATATTGGTTTGGTGGTGATGAACTCCTTTAGCTTTTTCTTATCTGCGAAGCACTTTATCTGACCTTCAATTCTGAATGATAGTTTTGCTGGATTGAGTCATCTTGGTTGTAGATTCTTGCTATTCATCACTTTGAATATTTCTTGCCACTCCCATCTGGCCTGCATCGTTTCTGTTGGGAAATTCATTGACAATTGTATGGGTGCTCCTTTATAGGTAACTAACTGTTTTTCTCTTGCTGCTTTTAATATTCTCTCTTTGTCTTTTGCTTTTGGCATTTTAATTATGATATGCCTTGGTGTGGTACTCTTAGGGTTCCTATATATTGGGGTTCGGTGCACTTCTTGGACTCCTGAGTCAATTTCTCTCGCGAGGTGTGGGAAGTTTTTGGTCAGTATTTCTTCAAATAGATTTTCGTTGTCTTGCTCTCTCTCTTTTTCTTACACCCCTATAATTCGGTTGTTGGTATGCTTGAGATTGTCCCAGAGGCCCCTTATACTATCTTCAATTTTTTGGATCTTTTGGTTTCTTGCTTTTTCAGCTGAGTGGATTTTCCCTCTTTGTATTTCAAATCTTTAACTTGGTTCTTGGGGTGCTCTAGAGTACTTTTAGGTCTTTGTATAATATTTTTTATTTCAGTCAGTGTATGCTTAATTTCTGGTTGGTCCTTTTTCATATCCTTGAGAGTCTCGATCATATCCTTGTAGGTCTCGGTCATTTCCTTGAAGGACACATTCATTTCCACTTTGGTCTTGTTCATTTCTTTGCAGGTCTCGTTCATATCCTTGAGGGTCTCGTTCATTTCCTTGTAGGTCTTGCTTATTTCCTTATAGGTCTGGACCTTTTCTAGGAGACTCTTGAGAAGCCCTATAACCGTAGTTTTGAATTCCATGTCCAGTCGGTTTTTTTTCCTCCATTTCTTTCACATATGATTTCTTTCCATGTCTGCCTTGGTGGCTGCTTTCCTGAGTTGCTCCATTAGTTTTGTGTGGTAGACTTCCTACTAGGGACAGTGGCTCAACCTGTCCAGTTACCTGAGGTGGATATGGGTTGCACAGTCTTGCTGAAGTTAAGCCTAGATTAATCATTGTTAGCACTTGGAGGTGTTGACCTCCAGACCAATTGTCTGTGACATTCAGCTGTGCTCAGTTTGGATGGGCGGAGTCTCCGGGCCAAGCAGGCAGCGTCAGCTGTACCCCATGAGGCCCCAGGGACTCTGTTCCGGGGCAATGGCCGCCAGCACCTCTGAGAGAGAACTGCTGCCGAGCTCCACCGGCTGCTGGAGAATTCACACTCTCCCCAAATGAGTCTGCACACCCAATGTCTCACCCAGGGACGCAAAACAATGCAGTCTGACAGCTTCCCGAATGAAAGAGCAAGTCATGAGTGCTTTCTGCGCGGTCAGGCAGCTGCACTGTTCCCAAGTTCACACGCACTCCACACAAGCTCTCCTTCTCCACAGGCCAGCCGACCCCTGCAACACCCGAGCTTCGGCATGCCTTCTCACTGTCCAGTTTTTACCCCGTATGATAATGGGGTCCCTGGACTTTGCTCAGAGCTGGAGAATCAGTCCAGTGGGACGTCTTTGTCTCCCCCGTTCGAGAAAACTGGCCGGTTTTCAGCTGCCCGCCCTCTCCGCTGGCACGCTCTCCTCCAAACTTCTCACCGCGCGTATCTCCAACACTCTCCTCAGCCGCTCCTCCGAGTCACAGTGTCCTATCTTCACTTTTATTTGTGGAATTTTCACTCAGCCAGCTTTCTGGTGATTCTGGAAGGTGTTTGTTCCTTCGTTAAGTTGTAGCTTTAAAATTGCTGTGTATGGCGGCAAGATAGGTGTTTTACCTCTGCCGCCATCTTGGTTCTCCTCTGTACCATAGTTTTTTAATCCACTCATCTGCTGATGGGCACTTAGGCTGTTTCCAAATCTTAGCTATGGTAAATTGTTCTACTATGAACATAGGGGTGCATATATCCTTTCTAATTCGCGTTTCTAGTTTCTTGGGATATATTCCTAGAAATGTACTAATGCTTTTCTAGATTTGAAATAAGTATATAGAAAAATTTTAACTTAACATTGTTAATTTGGGTTTCCTATAGGACCCGGGAAAAGTGTTCTGGAGTCACTTTTTTTTTTAAGCACCTGAGAATATGTTTTACACATGTTAATGTGTGTTACTTATTTTTTTTTAATCTTTATTGTTCAGTTTATTAATTACATTGTTTCCCCTTTTTATCCCCCTATAGCTCCCCTCCACCCTGTACCTATCCCACCCTCCACCCTTCCCTCCCCCTCCCCACTGTCCTCTCCCATTGTTGCAAGATTTTTGTCCAGTCTCTTGCTGCACTTCCCACAACCCTTTTCTTTCCAAGAATTGTCAGTCCATTCCCTCTCTATGTCCATGTCTCTGTTATATTCACCAGTTTATCCTGTTCATCAGCCTATCAATTCACTTGCTTTTTATGTTCATTTGTTGATAGATGTGTATTTGTTGTTCATAATTTATATTTTTACCTTTTTCTTCTTCCTCTTCTTAAAGAATATCCTTCAGCATTTCATATAATGTTGGTTTGGTGGTGATGAACTCCTTTAGCTTTTTCTTATCTGCGAAGCACTTCATCTGACCTTCAATTCTGAATGATAGCTTTGTTGGATGGAGTAATCTTGGTTGTAGAATCTTGTTGTTCATCACTTTGAATATTTCTTGCCACTCCCGTCTGGCCTGCATCGTTTCTGTTGAGAAATCCGCTGACAATCGTATGGGTGCTCCCTTATAGGTAACCAACTGTTTCTCTCTTGCTGCTTTTATTATTCTCTCTTTGTCTTTTGCTCTTGGCATTTTAATTATGATGTGCCTTGGTGTGGTCCTCTTAGGGTTCCTATATATTGGGGTTCGGTGCACTTCTTGGACTCCTAAGTCAATTTCTTTCACCAGGTGGGGGAAGTTTTCAGTCACTATTTCTTCAAATAGATTTTCATTGTCTTGGTCTCTCTCTTTTTCTGGCACCCCTACAATTCGGATGTTGGTATGCTTGAGGTTGTCCCAGAGGCCCCTTACACTCTCTTCAATTTTTTGGATTCTTTTGGTTTCTTGCTTTTTCAGCTGAGTGGATTTTCCCTCTTTGTATTTCAAATCTTTAACTTGGTTCTTGGGGTGCTCCAGAGCACTTTTAGATCTTTGTATACTATTTTTTATTTCAGTCAGTGTATGCTTAATTTCTGGTTGGACCTTTTTCATATCCTTGAGAGTCTCCTTTATATCCTTGAGGGTCTCCTTCATTTCCTTGTAGGACTCATTCATTTGCACGTGGGTCTTGTTCATTTCCTTGTATGACTCATTCATTTGCATGTTGGTCTTGATCATTTCCTTTGTGGTCTTGCTTATTTCCTTATAGGCCTCGACCTTTTGTTGGAGCCTTTTGAAAAATCCTATAACCGTGGTTTTGAATTCCATGTCCAGTCGTTTTTTTTCCTCCATTTCTTTCACATCTGATTTCTTTCCATGTCGCTGCATGGTGGCTGCTTCCCTGAGTTGGTCAATTAGCTTTGTGTGGTAGACTTCCTACTAGGGACAGTGGCTCAGCCTCCCTGGTTACCTGTGGTGGATATGGGTTGCACAGTCTTGCTGAAGTTAAGCTCAGTTAATTGTTGTTAGCACTTGGAGGGGTTGACCTCCAGGCCAATTGTCTGTGAAGCTCAGCTGTGCTCAGGTTGGATGGGCGGAGTCTCCGGGCCAAGCAGACAGCGTTAGCTCCGCCCTATGTGGCCCCGGGGACTCTGTGCCGGGGCAGTGGCCGCCAGCACCTCTGAGAGAGAGCCGCTGCCGAGCTCCACCGGCTGCCGGGGAATTCAGACTCTCCCAAAATGAGTCTGCGTGCGCAATGTCTCCCCCAGGGTCGTAAAGCAAAGCAGTGTGACGGTTTTCCGAATGAGAGACAAGTCGCAGAGCGCTCTCTGCGCCGTCACGCCGCTGAGCTGTTCGCGCGCAAGCTGCCTTCTCCACAAGCCGGGAGACCCGGCAGCACCCGAGCTTCGGCGTGCCCTCCCACCATCCAGTCTTCACCCCATATGATAGTGGGTTCTCTGGACTTCGCCCAAGCTGGAGAATCAGTCCAGTGGGACGCCTTTGTCTCCCCGTTCTAGAAAACTGGCCGGTTTTCAGCCGCCCGCCCTCTCCGCGGCGCATGCTCCAAACCTCTCTCCGCGCGAATCTTTCAACGCTGTTCGCCGCCGCTCCTCCGAGTCACAGTGTCCTATCTTCACTTTTATTTGTGGAATCCTCACTCGGCGAGCTTTCTGGTGATTCTGGAAGGTGTTTGTTCCTTCGTTAAGCTGTAGTATTAAAATTGCTGAGTATGACGGCAAGATAGGTGTTTCACCTATGCCGCCATCTTGGTTCTCAATATGTGTTACTTATTAATTTGAGAGAGAGAGGAAGGGAGAGGGAGAGAAACATTGATCAATTGCCTCCTAAATGCACTCCTAACAGGCATGAAACCCACAATCTGGGTATGTGCCCTGACCGGGAATCAAACCCACAACTCCTTGGTGCACAGGAGATATTCCAGCCAACTGAGCCACAGCAGCCAGGGTTGGAATCATCTTTCAGTCTTTTTTTTTTTTTAATTGATTTCAGAGAGGAAGGGAGAAGGAGAGAGAAACATCAGTGATGAACGAGAATCATTGATTGGCTGCCTTCTGCATGCCCCACACTGGGGATTGAGCCCGCAATCCAGGCATGTGCCCTTAATTGGAATCGAACCTGGGACCCTTCATTCCGCAGACTGATGCTCTACCCACCAAGTCAAACCAGCTATGGCTTCAGTCTTATTTTCAATGTGCCATAATTTAAATACTTTGTGGTTTCCACAAAGTAGTAGTTATCTGAAAATATAGAGCTACCATCATTCTATTGCCTCACAATTCCCTAATTTTTTTATTGTTTGTATTGTATGTGTGTGAAAATATTAAAAATTAAAACATGTTATGAATGAATGTAAGAATAGTGGTTTAAAACTACAATTCGGTAAACTGAGTATGTTTTCCTCTTATCTTTTAATAGTGATTTTGGTCAACTAGCAGTGGAATTACTAGAACAATCCTTCAGACAAGATGAAACCATGGCTATGAAATTGCTCACTTATGAACTGAAAAACTGGAGTAATTCCACCTGCCTTAAGTTAGCAGTTTCTTCAAGACTGCGGCCCTTTGTAGCCCACACCTGTACACAGATGTTGTTATCTGATATGTGGATGGGAAGGCTGAATATGAGGAAAAACTCCTGGTACAAGGTATGCCTTAGAAAAAAAATTGATATAAAGGGTGTGATTAGATTAAAAGAGCAGAGGGGTGGGGTAGGATTAGCCCAGGTGTATAGTAAAATGTGGTGTTGGCATTGTATACAGAGTGACATGTAGTGTCCTTTTTTCTCCTATTATTCATTCTAACTCCTTTTCTGGTGAGGTGTTGAGTGATTGTTGCCGCTGTCGGAGCCAGATGTACGAGGCCAACAGATGGAAAGTATGGCATATAGCCCTGAGCAGCCAGGAGTAATGATTCCTAAACTTTAAAATTTAGGGCCTATCTACTTAATAATGTGTTACTTTTAATTTATTAGAAGCATATTGGATATGACTGGTTTTTAGGGTCAAAAATGTGGGCTGATACTTTCATTTTTATTATAATGAGAGATATTACTTTAAACTCCCTTTTTGTTATCTTATATCTTAAATAAGGTACAGAAATCTAGAAGGCAGAAATCAGGCAAGTAGTTTAAGCATTAACTATTATAAGTAGATAACAAATACTAATCATCTACTAAAAATAATGGAGAAAGATTAACCAATAGAAACCCTGATACACAATTCTAATTTCTTGGTGCTTCATAGCATAAAATTTTATAAATTATGCTTTTTTTTTTTTTTTATGGAGGCACAAGCTGAGTAATCATGTGACATAGAACAGTTGCAAAGAGATTTAGGATAAAATTAAACACATAGTAACTTAATAAGGCTTGAATTTTGTTTAAACAAATGTAGTTTTAAAGGACAAGCCTTTAGTATATTTTCTATACCTTCATAGCATAATACTTAAAATGTTTTGTTACTCCTTAAAACCATTCAACCTGGGCCTCTTTAAAAATAGTTATAAGTAGAAATGAAGTTTAAGGTTTATTCCCTATACAAGGGCAAAATGGCTAATAGTAAGGGTATTTAATATTTTTTTTGCTTGTATTATATTTTTTTAAAATTTTTAAGAAATATTTGTTGTTCAGTTTATTAATTACATTGTTTCCACCCTTTTTGTTCCCCCTATAGCTCCCCTCCACCCGGTACCCATCCCACCCTCCACCCCCCCCGCCCCACTGTCCTCTCCCATAGTTGCATGATTTTTGTCCAGTCTCTTGCTGTACTTCTTCCCACACTCCTTTTCTCCCCAAGAATTGTCAGTCCATTCCCTCTCTACGTCCGTGATTCTGTTACATTCACCAGTTTATCCTGTTCATCAGATTATTAATTCACTTGATTTTTAGATTCATTTGTTGATAGATGTATATTTGGTGTTCATAATTTACACTTTCATTTTTTTCTTCTTCCTCTTCTTAAAGAATATCTGTCAGCATTTCATATAATATTGGTTTGGTGGTGATGAACTCCTTTAGCTTTTTCTTATCTGCGAAGCACTTTATCTGACCTTCAATTCTGAATGATAGCTTTGCTGGATAGAGTATTCTTGGTTGTAGATTCTTGCTATTCATCACTTTGAATATTTCTTGCCACTCCCATCTGGCCTGCATAGTTTCTGTTGAGAAATCCGCTGACAATCCTATGAGTGCTCCCTTATAAGTAACTAATAGTTTTTCTCTTGCTGCTTTTATATTCTCTATTTATCTTTTGCTTTTGGCATTTTAATTATGATGTGCCTTGGTGTGGTCCTCTTAGGGTTCCTATATATGGGGGTTCAGTGCGCTTCTTGGACTCCTAAGTCAATTTCTTTCACCAGGTGTGGGAAGTTTTTGGTCACCATTTCTTCAAGTAGGTTTTCGTTGTCTTGCTCTCTCTCTTTTTTTGGCACCCGTATAATTCGGATGTTGGTATGCTTGAGGTTGTTCCCGAGGCCCCTTACACTATCTTCAATTTTTTGGATTCTTTTGGTTTCTTGCTTTTTCAGCTGAGTGGATTTTACCTCTTTGTATTTCAAATCTTTAACTTGGTTCTTGTGGTTCTCTAGAGTACTTTTAGGTCTTTGTATAATATTTTTTATTTCAGCCAGTATATGCTTAATGTCTGATTGGTCTTTTTTCATATCCTTGAGGGTCTCGTTCATATCCTTGTAGGTCTCGTTCACTTCCTCATAGGTCTTGTTCATTTCCTCGTAGGTCTTGTTCATTTCCTTGTAGGTCTCGGTCTTTTCTAGGAGCCTCTTGAAAAGCCTTATAACCGTGGTTTTGAATTCTATGTCCAGTTGTTTTTTTCCTCCATTTCTTTCACATCTGATTTCTTTCCATGTCTCTGCATGGTGGCTGCTTCCCTGAGTTGGTTCATTAGTTTTGTGTGGTAGACTTCCTACAAGGGACAGTGGCTCAGCCTCCCCAGTTACCTGAGGTGGATATGGGTTGCAGAGTCTTGTTGAAGTTAAGCCTAGATTAATCGTTGTTAGCACTTGGAGGGGTTGACCTCCAGGCCAATTGTCGGTGAAGCTCAGCTGTGCTCAGGTTGGATGGGCGGAGTCTCCGGGCCAAGCTGACAGCGTCAGCTCCACCCTATGCGGCCCCGGGTCTCTGTCCTGGGTGGCAACGGCCGCCAGCACCTCTGAAAGAGAGCCGCTGCCAAGCTCCACCAGCTGCCGGAGGATTCAGCCTTTCCCCAAATGAGTCTGCACACCCAACGTCTCACCCAGGGTCGCAAAACAATGTAGTCTGACGGTTTCCTGAACGAAAGAACACGTCACGAGTGCTCTCTGCGCAGTCAGGCAGCTGCGCTGTTCCCAAGTTCACGCGCACTCCACACAAGCTCGCATTCTCCACAAGCCGGGAGACTTCTGCAGCCCCCGAGCTTTGGCATGCCCTCTCACTGTCCAGTTTTTACCCCATATGATTGTGGGTTCCCTGGACCTCGCCCAGAGCTGGGGGATCTGTGCAGTGGGACGTCTTTTTCTCCCCAATCGAGAAAACTGGCCAGATTTTCAGCTGCCCGCCCTATCCGCTGGTGCGCACACTGCTCCAAACCTCTTTCCTTGCATATCTTCAACGCTGTCCTCAGCCGCTCCTCCGAGTCACAGTGTCCTATCTTCACTTTTATTTGTGGAATTTTCACTCAGCCAGCCTTCCGGTGATTCTAGATGGTGTTTGTTCTTTCGTTAAGTTGTAGTTTTGAAATTGTTGTGTGTGGCAGCAAGATAGGTGTTTACCTATGCCGCCATCTTGGTTCCCTCTCTCATCGATCACTTGTACTATATTCTTGAAAGTTATTAATGTTAAAATACGAATTTATGTTTTTGAAATTTTTAGGTTATATTAAGCATCTTAGTTCCACCTACCATATTAATGCTAGAATATAAAACTAAGGCTGAAATGTCTCATATTCCACAATCTCAAGATGCCCATCAAATGACAATGGAAGATAGTGAAAACAACTTTCAAAATATCACAGAAGAGATTCCTATGGTAAGGGGAAAAATGTTTTCAAGTGACTATAAATTTGTGAATAAATATGTATATTTATAAGTTATTTTATTTTAGGAAGTATTTAAAGAAGTAAGAATATTGGACAGCAATGAAGAAAAGAATGAAATGGAGATACAAATAAAATCAAAAAAACTTCCAATCACACGAAAGTTTTATGCCTTTTATCATGCACCAATTGTGAAATTCTGGTTTAACACGGTACGTTTTTAAATTGTATGAACATAATGATTTTAAAAGATAGGCTTAGTGGTCTGTAGTGCATACTGATCTTGAGGTAAATTAATAACTGAAAAGGCATTTTTCATTTAAAAGAGCAATAAGTTCAAATTAGTTTTATCCAAACAGCTATTATATAGAAAGATAAAGAAATTAACACATCTTTTTTTTATGTATTTTTTTGATTTTTTAGAGATAGGAAGGGAGAGGGATAGAGAGTTAGAAACATCGATGAGAGAGAAACATCGATCAGCTGCCTCCTGCACAATCCCTACTGGGTATGTGCCCTCAACCAAGATATATGCCCTTGACCAGAATCGAACCTGGGACCCTTGAGTTTGCAAGCTGACACTTTTATCCACTGACTCAAACTGGTTAGGGCAAAAATTAACACATCTTAGTTTAAATTGGAAATAGTTCTGACTGGAGCCAGAAACTTACTAAACAAATATGTGATAACTATATGCCTTTGTATGTGGGCAACAAATACTAATCATCTACCAAATTTGAGAATTTGTTCCTTTAAGCATTGATTTCTCACCCAAATACATGCCCATTAACGTAAGACTAATTGATCATGTTTCCATTTCAATATGGAAATTTTCTTGTTTCATCTTGTTTAGGTGTTGAAATTGCACATTTGAATTACCTAGCATAATACCCAAATTCTGTCTCCACTAATGGTAATAATGTAGGTATCTTAGTTTACGTTCATGTAAAGGACTGTTTAAAATGAACAACCCAGGTGGCTGCAGGAATTTTTTTTTTCTTTATTTATTGCAGTTTACTTCCTTACCCTGCCATAGCTAAAAACCATGATCTGGCTTATTTTGAGGTTAGTAGAAAGAAAGATGATTCTTAGTCACAATTGTTCAAGGGTTTATGAATCTGGGTTTTCCTCTGAAATGAAATTATTGTTTAGATGTATAGACCATATCACCTCCCTATAATCTTGTGTGTGTGTTTTTTAAGAATATCAAAAGTAGAATTTTCCGTTTCCTAGGGCAAATGCTTTTCATATTGGTTTCCATTTCTTGGGATTTCAACCTCAGTGACTAGGAGCTAGTTGTCTTTCCTAGGAATACTATGTTGTTCACCAAGAGAAGAAACAGACATTATGTGTTTCTTGATGATGATGGTGAAGTTCTTTAGTAAACTTTTAACATGTTATCATGCTTTAGGTATATTATAAGTTAAATAGAATTATGTAGGCCAAGCTGAGAATATAAACCTTGGTATTATAAAATTCTTATGGGAAGTACTAAAAAGCCAACAAAAGTTTTAGAACAACAAATTTATACTCTGGAGATCATTTATATTTTGATTAATAAATGCAGTATCTGAACTGAAGAAGAATTACTTCTAAAATTATTTTAATGATTAAAGCTGGGTGGTAGTTCACAAGAGTTCCTTTAGTTTCTTTTTTTCTGTGTATATGCTTGTAAAGTTTCAGAGTAAAATATTTATTTTGTAATTAATTTTATTCATATCTTGTTTTCTTTTTTATTAGTTGGCTTATTTAGGATTTCTGATGCTTTATACATTTGTGGTTCTTGTGAAAATGGAACAATTACCTTCAGTTCAAGAATGGATTGTTATTGCTTATATTTTTACCTATGCTATTGAGAAAATCCGTGCGGTATGTCTTTTGTTTTTCCTACCAGTAACTTACTGTATATGTGGAGAATATTTTGTTTTGGGAATGTATATGGGTATGTGTGTAATAATATAAGTGACGACTTTATAGGAGAGTGACCTTATAGTGGACCATGTTTATTTTTGCTATTATAAAAATCATGGCAAAAGAATAGAGATCCTGCCCTGGCCAGGTAGCTCAGTTGGTTAGAACATTGTCCCCATACACCAAGGTTGTGGGTTCAATCTCCCATCAAGGCACAAATCAGCCAATGAATGCATAATTAAGTGGAAGAACAAATTCATGTTTCTCTCTCAAAATCAATGAATTAAAAAAATCTCTATATATAAAAGGCTAAGTGATCATCCTACCGGCTGGGAGGTATGATGCGCACTGACCACCAGAGGGCAGATGCTCAATGCCCAAGCTGCCAGACTGTGGTACTTGACAGCAGCGGTTCTCAGGTGATGCACCCCAGAACCAGAGAGGAGGGAGCCCAATTCCAGGGTTGTTTCACCCAAGAACCACCCTTGCAATCTGCAACCCCTTCGGGATATTGGAGAGCTGGGTTTGGCCTGATCCCTGTAGGCTTAGCTGAGGGACTTCACCTACTGGAGGGACCCTCGCTCACTCCATAGATACCCTTTGAGCTATGGTGCTGCCCTAGATGCAGCCAGTTGGGGAGGGACCGTGGGAGGTTGGCTCCAGGGCATGTCTGGCCCATGTTGCCCACTCTCACCCAACTGGCCACCTTCTAATTCATTTCCTTTCAGTGTGCATGAATCCATGCACTAGGGCACTAGTTACTTATAAAAGAATAGAGATCAGAATGTTTGTCACAAATTACAGACAATGATTTGTCTCAGGAACATAACCTAGATCTATTTTTGCTTATATATTTTCTGAACATATATATTTACTCTCTCTTCCACTCTTCAAAAAGTGTTAATTATACATATAGCCAGTCAGTTATATATAGGTATGTAAGTTAGATATAGGTTCTTACCTTGCACTGCCCTCTTAAGTGTACTCTATTGCCATTGAAATTGTCATACAGTTTTAGATCCTATGTCTATAAGAGTTAAATTTAAATTGTAAATTTTTAATGTCTTGATATGGAGGGAAAATGCTTTTATACTTTCAGTTCAAACTAGTAACTTCATAAGTTGTTTTATAACACATTTACTTAATTTCGGGATTATTTTCTGTCTCTGCTTACATTTAAAGAATACATGAAATTGCAAAAATAAATAAAAGGCATTGTACTGCCCTACCACTTGGGTATTATAAGGATTTATCTTATTAAATAGCTTACTATGCATTTTAAATTTCTCTTAAGTACTATGATTTATATGTTTATAAAATCTGTTGTTTTACACAACATGTTTGAAGAAATTAGGTTGTTAAATGATAAAAGCAAGTTCCAAAGAATTCTTCTAAACATCCTATATAATAAAAGCCTAATATGCTAAGTGTCCTCTAGGCCAGTCAGCCCTTCAACCAATCAAAGCATAATATGCTAATGATATGCTAAGGCCACTCAACCACTCAATATAATGTGCACTGACCATGAGGGTGCAGTCGACCAGTTCCTATGATGTGCACTGGCCACCAGAGGGCAGACATTCCAACCAGTAGGTTAGCTTGCTGCTGAGGTCTGGCGAACTAGGACTGAGTGAGACAGGCCAGACACACCCTGGAGCCCTCTCATAGCCCCTCCCAGGCTGTCCAACCTCCTGCGTCCCACCCTGGCTCCAATCGTGCACTGACTGGTGGGGTCCCTCGGCCTGGCCTGTGCCCTCTTGCAGGACCCTTCACACAATGTTGGAAGAGCCAGTTTCTGCCTAATCCCACAGGCTCTGCTGAGGGACCCCACTGGTATACAAATTCATGCACCGGGCCTCTAGCATATTCATAAAATATTTCTACAAGGATTCGTTAGATAGTGCAGGCATACCTTGGAGATATGATTCGAGCCCTCTCTAGTAAAGCCAGTCTGTCACTAATCTTTTTGCTGGTGAAGGGTCTTGCCCTCAATTTGTGAAATAGGCAACCTCTAAAGCCAGTAAAGCAAAGTACAATGAAATGAGTTATGCCTGTAATAAAAGTAGTTGTCTCTAATGGAGAAAGAACCCAACTGGTTAAGGCAGAAAAATGGAAGGAAAACTTCTCAGTATTTACTTGATACATTATGATTTTGAAGATGTAAATATGTTACCATTTCACACAATTTTTTTTTAATTTTCATATTTAGAAAAGAAGTAAGTACAGCTAGTTAAACCATAGAGTTGTTTACTTTCTGCAAATGAAACGCCTTTGGAACATTTTACCAGGATATCCTAATGTTATCATTGAAGAAAAAAAAACCAACTTGCAAAAGCATTTCACATTCTAATTTAGAAAATTGTGAACTAGTCCAAAGTTTTCAGCATCTTATATAATCAAGCAAGTCATTTGTAGTGGTTGTTTTATGTGGGTTTTTTCCTATATACAAAATGAGGATAAGGAGTATCTGTCTGATATCTCACTGAATTATTTTGGTGATCAAATGCATCATGAAATGCCAAGAAAATAAAAAATACTTTGAAAGAACAAAAGATCTGTAAAAATGTACTGTAATGTTATTAATGAATGTTGTTATATGTTTTAATAGGAAGAAACGGATTAACTTTTTTTTTTTCACCTTTAGATCTTTATGTCTGAAGCTGGAAAAATAAGCCAGAAGATTAAAGTGTGGTTTAGTGATTACTTCAATATCAGTGATACAATTGCCATAATTTCTTTCTTCATTGGATTTGGACTAAGATATGGAGCAATGAATACATATGATAATCATGTTTTTGTGGCTGGAAGATTAATATACTGTCTTAACATAATATTTTGGTATGTGCGTTTGCTAGATTTTCTAGCTGTAAATCAACAGGCAGGACCTTATGTAATGATGATTGGAAAAATGGTAAGTTGAGAGGTATCTGATTATATTAGTTTATCAATATTGTTTCTTAAAATCATAAAAACATTAACATAGCTTTACTTGAACCAGAGAATGTTGTTTCATGTGTATTTGCTTTGTACTCCAAATCAACCATTCCTAAAGATATTAACTTTTTAAAAAATTTATTTATTAAGGTATTACATATGTATCTTCATCCCCCATTAACCCTTCCAATCCCCACTCTCCACTTATGCTCTCACACCGCTACCCCTCTGCCCCCTCCCTGTGTATGTGTCCATGGGTTAGGCTTATATGCATGCATACAAGTCCCTTGGTTGATCTCTTCTCCTTATCCCCACGCTCCCTTACCTTCCCTCTGAGATTTGACAGTCAATGCTTCTCTGTCTTTGGATCTATTTTTGTTCATCAGTTTATGTTGTTCATTATATTCCATAAATGGGAGAGATCATGTGATACTTATCATTCTATGACTGGCTTATTTCACTTAGCATAATTCTCTCCAGTTCCATCCGTGCTCTAGTTTAAAGCAGCCATCTTTTCCTCCTTTTTCTTCTTCTTCTTCTTAAAGAATACCTTTCAGCATTTGATATATGGTGTTGATGAACTCCTTTAGGTTCTTATCTGTGAAGCTCTTCTTTATCTGACCTTCAATTCTGAATGATAGCTTCACTAGGTAGAGTAATCTTGGTTGTAGGTTCTTGTTATTCATCACTTTGAAAATTTCTTGCCACTCCCATCTGGTCTGCATAGTTTCTGTTGAGAAATCAGCTAACAATCATATGGGTACTCCCTTGTAGGGAATTAAGTGTTTTTCTCTTGCTGCTTTTAATATTCTCTCTTTTTCTTTTGCCCTTGGCATTTTAATTATGGTATGTCTTGGTGTGGTCTCTTTGGGTTCCTTTTGTTTGGGGTTCTGTGCGCTTCCTGGACTTGTAAGTCTATTTCTTTCACTAGGTGGGAAGTTTTCAGTCATTATTTCTTCAAATAGGTTTTCCATATCTTGCTCTCTCTCTTCTTCTGGCACCCCCATAATTCTGATGTTGGTGCGCTTGAAGTTGTCCCTGATGCTTCTTACACTATCCTCAAATTTTTGGATTCTTTTTTCTTTTTCGGTTGAGTGTTTTGGCCTCTTGGTATTTCAAATCTTTGACTTGATTATTGCGATACTCTAGTCTGCTGTTGGGTTTCTGTAACATTTTTTATTTCAGTCAGTGTATGCTTAATTTCTGGTTGATCCTTTTTCATATCTTCAAGGGTCTCACTAAATTTATCAGCTTTTTCTAGGAACCTCTTGAAAAAAAACTTATAACCATGGTTTTGAACTCTATATCCAGTTGTTTGTTTTTCTCCATTTCTTTTGTTTGTGATTTGTTCTTTGTCTCCACATTTTCGCTGCTTCCCTGAGTTGATAGGGTAGCTTTGTGTGCTAGGTGTCTCAGCCTCCCCGGTTATCTGAGGTGGGCGCTCTTGGTGCACCCCTTTGTGGACTGTGTACAGCCTTGTTGCAGTTAAGTCTTCATTGTTGGTATCACTGGGAGGAATTGACCTCCAGGCCAGTTGGCTGTGAGGATCAGCTGTGTCTATGCTGGGAGACAGCCTTATGCAACAGGATTTGCAAAATTGCAAAAGCCTCTGTGCTCAGTTTGGATGGGGGGGAAATTTCAGAGTGGAGCAGACAGCCTTGGATTCCAGTCAGCCTTGCCTCACGAGGTTCATAGGTCTCAGTGTTCCCAGGCAATTGCTACAAGCACCTCTGAGAGAAAGGTGCCCTCAAGTTTTGCCTGCTGCCAAATAGTCCAATCTCTCCCCCAATGAATCCGGACTTCCAGATTCTCACCTGGTACTGGGATTCAGTGCAGTCGGTACTGGGGTTCAGCACCTTCTGGAGATTTTGTCTTATTCCCGCTAAATCAAGCCAGTGGTACACTCAACAGTCTTTCTTCTCTGTGTGCATTCAGATCTCTGCCTTTCGCCATTCCCCTGAGTTTCCACCTTACAGTCCAGATTCTCCCAGTATGAGCCTGAGTCCCCAGGGTCTCGCCCGGAATTGGGGTTTAGTGCAGTCGGAACTGGGGTTCAGTGCAGTCTGGAGCTTTTGTCTCCTTCCGCTAGAGCATTCCAGCCAGGTACTCAGCCACCTCGTCCTCTTCACGCATGTGTTTCCCATACCTAAGACTTTGCAGTTCCTCTGATTCTCTGTGTGCTTTTCTCTTTCCTTCCAGTTGTAGAATTTTCACTTAGGCAGCTTTCCTGTGGTTCTGGATGATGTTCGTTTTGTCTTTTAGTTGTATTTTTGAAATTGTTATGGGAGGCAGCAGTTCAGCTGTTTACCTATGCCACATCTTGGTTTCTCCCAGGTATTAGTTTTTGAAGATAATATTTTTATGTATATTGTTGATGGGGTGGGAACACATTTTATTTATTTTGAAATGCTTTAATTTTTAAATGCTATTTGCTATGGAATATTTGAAATTAGAATGAAAGACAAGAATTTGTTATTTCCGATCTGAATTTCTTTTTATCGTTGTTGTTACCCTAAACTAGGGGTGGGGAACCTTTTGTTCTGGATATTTATGACATCATTAAAGATCCAGACAAAATTATCAACTTAAAAATTTGCCTGCTTAAAAATATGGTCAGATGTTTAATTAACTTACCCCTAGTTTCTTGGCAGGACCAGACCAAATGATTTCTCTGGCCTTGTGTTGTCCGCAGGCCTGATGTTCTGCATTCCTGCCCTAAACCCATGGTCGGCAAACTGCAGCTCTTGAGCCACATTCGGTTCTTTGGCCCCTTGAGTGTGGCTCTTCCACAAAATAACATGGCCTGGGCGAGTCTATTTTGAAGAAGTGGCGTTAGAAGAAGTTTGTTTTAAAAATTTGGCTCTCAAAAGAAATTTTAATCATTGATATTTGGCTCTGTTGATTAATGAGTTTGCCAACTACTGCCCTAAACCGATCTGTCATCCTCTTATACTTCCAGCAGTGTAATAATCCGTTTACTCATAACCACTCTGGTTTATCTTCAATCTACATTATAGTTGGAGTAATTGTTTTAAAATATAAATCTGAATGTCATTTCCCTTTCTTAAACATTCTTTTAATGGTTTAGCATTGCTCTTAGAGATCAATATGCTTAGGGAAACTCATAAGCCCTACCAAGTTTCCTTTTCTTTCTATCTATGCTCTATTCAGACAGGTCTTCCTATATGTTCTTTAACATAGCCCCTGTCAAGAAAGCTCATGGTCTTTCTTCCTGGAGTGATCACTCTCATCTACACTCATACCATTAGCCTTTTTGAGTAATTAACTTCTCAGCTGCATACTTGGTTTTTTTTTTCCAGGAGAGCCTTTTTTATTTCTTCCAGCTGGATCATGTTTATTTGCTGCATAGTTTTATGGGACCCTTGTTTCTTTCCTTCAAAAGAACATTAATGTCTAATTGTATTTTAAATTCTAATCTTATTGGATTGTTTATACTTTCCTCTATAAACTCTTTAGAGTAGGAACTTTGATTCTGGTCACCTTTATATCTCTAGAACTTATCACAGTGCCTGTCACATTGTAGGTTCTCCATAACAAGTAGTTGGTGGATAAAGCCATTAACAAATAGAAAAAAACACAAAGCATAAAATAGCTTAATATTCATTTTAATAGGTTGATTCTTGAATTTTTTTCTTATGTGAAATTATAAATTTAAACTAATTATTACCAGGTATTTTTTAATGTTTCTTATATTCTCACTGATATGTAAGAAATGCATTAAGTATTAGGATATTGCCTTTGAACTTTGTGAAACCATGCCTCTCTTTTTTGACTTTACCAGTACTATAGTTATTTTTAATAATTGTGTAATCTACCTTGAGGCGCCTATCCTACTTAAAATATTTAGAAAATCATGAAATCTTAGTAAGCTATCGATGAGGCCTACAGATTAAAATAATGGGCAGGGAATATAGGGATTCATGAAAAGAGATTGATCTGTGAAGGCATTTAACAAACCAAGGGATGAGAGCTATTCTTTGAAAGTTTAAGAGAAGATCTGAGTAAAAAAGAATATCCTTACAGGAGCTTCTTTTATGACTAGAGGCACAGTGCATGAAATTCATGCATTGGTAGGGTCCTTAGGGCGGCCCGGGCCTCCCTCTCTTCCCCTGGCCAGTCCTGCCCCCTGGTAGAACTCCTGGATGAACTCTTGATCGAGGGGACAACTTGCATACTCTGCTTTTATTTTATAGGATAAGGAGTAGTTAGCAGTCAAATTGAATAGATAGGGTATAGCCTAAATTATATAGAACACTAAAAATTGGGACTTTCGAGGGGGAAAATATAGGTGAAATCATTGAATAGTCCTATCTTTTGCCCCCACTTGATTTCTTTTCCGTAAAAGTAAAAGTTTGCATTGTTTTGTCTTTCCTTATCATTTTGGAGTAAGTTCTCAATGTATGGATGTTGAAAGCAACTAGTCAGATTGTTTATTATTATGATTTTCAACAAGTGAGGCAGTCCAAAAATGTCTCACAAGTGCTCTTATTCTCAGCTCCAACCTACCACATAATCCCATTATTAATGTACTTTGCAAGATAATGCCAGCTAAACAAATACTATTATAGCTTATGTCTTTAGTTACTTATTTCCTCCTGTCTTTATGGATCCAGGCTAGGTTTAAAAGTTGCATCTAGATCATCTATTCTTTTCCTGATGTAGTATGCCTAATTTTTTGCTCTCTCCCACATGGTTAACCATCCAGCAGTTTTTTTTGTGTGTGTGTGTGTTTTTTTTTTTTTTTTTTTTGAAATGTGGATATTAGGTTTAATGTGTAATTCTTTTTTGTTGTTGTTGTTGTTATTCTTACCAGAGTGTGTTTTTATTGATTTTTAGGGGGGGTGAGTAAGAAAGAAACATTGATTGATTGCCTCCTGTACACATTGCCCCAATCCCGCCTCACAACCATTTTTATGTATAGGACAATGCTCCAGATAACTGAATCACCTGGCCAGGGCTAATGTGCAGTTCTTTATGCACTGAACTGAACAATGTAAAATGTATTGGGCCTACTATTATAAATATTATCAGTTTTCAATGGTAAAAAATGCAAACTCTACTCCACTATCAACAATTTGGTATATGTATACCTTTTTACCCTTCATGACATATATTTGAGTACACGTGTTTATATGTGTCAAACTTCACACAAATAAATGTATATAATAGTTTTATCAAAATGGGCCTATAGCCAAAACCGGTTTGGCTCAGTGGTAGAGCGTCGGCCTTCGGACTGAAAGGTCCCAGGTTCGATTCCAGTCAAGGGCATGTACCTTGGCTACAGACACATCCCCAGTAGGGGGTGTGCAAGAGGCAGCTGGGCGATGTTTCCCTCTCATCGATGTTTCTGACTTTCTATCCCTCTCCCTTCTTCTCTATAAAAAAACGGGAGGGGGGGGGTTGCCTATAAAATGTATGCTATTTCTCAATTCTTTTTAAATATCTGCCCCCTTTAATCCTATATAATCCTATATAATAAAAGCCTAATACGCAAATCGACCGAATGACGGAACGACCAATTGCTATGATGCGCACTGACCACCGGGGAACAGACGCTCAATAAAGGAGCTGCTCTCAGCCTGCAGTCCCCAAGGCGGGTGCCAGGGGAGACCCTCCTATCGTCCCACTGATCACTCCACAGATTGGGCCTGATTACCAGCCAGGCCTGGGAACCCTACCCCTACATGAATTTCATGCACTGGATCTCTAATCCTATATAAGAAAAGGCTAAAATGCAAATTGACCAAACGGCAGAATGACTGGTCACTATGATGTGCACTGACCACCAGCAGGCAGATGCTCAACACAGGAGCTGCCCTATGGTGGTCAATTCACTCCCACAGGGGGAGCACCGCTCAGACAGAAGCTGGGCTCATGGCTGGTGAGTGCAGCAGTGGTGGCGGGAGCCTCTTCCACCTCTACAGCAGCACTAAGGATGTCCGACTGATGGCTTTGCCTACAGAGCAGGTCCAAACCATCAGTTGGACATCCCCGAGGGCTCACGGACTGCGAGGGCAAAGCCAGGCTAAGGGAAACTCCCCACCTCACCCTGAGTGCACAAATTTCATGCACTGGGCCTCTAGTTAAATATAAAAATCTATTTCTAGAGTTTCTGAAACCCTTTTTCTTCATCTTGTTTCTAAATCTTTCAAGTAACTAAAAAAGTCTAGCTCACAGGATTATCAGTATTACTTTACCTAATGAAAGCAAGATTTTTAAGTTTTCTAAATATAAAATTGTATTTGTTTTTTTATACTACATTTTTCTCAAGGATAATGTCCTATTCTCCCCAGTTAAGAATTACTGGTTTATGCCCAGCCGGTGTTGCTCAGTGGTTAAGTGTCAACCCAAGAACCAGGAGGTTCAATTCCTGGTTCAATTCCTCATCAGGGCACATGCCTGGGTTATGGGTACAATCCCCAGCGGCAGGGGGCACTTAGGAGGCAGCTAATCGATGCTCTCATCAATGTTTCTCTTCCTCTTCCTTCCCCTCTAAAAATCAATGAAAACTTTTTTTTTTTTTTTTTTTTAAGAATTGCTGGTTTATGCCCTGGCTGTTACTGGTTAGTGGTTAGGGCATTGGCCCACATACCCAAGAGTTTGGGGTTCAATTCCCAGTCAAGGGCATGTACTTGGGTTGTAGGTTGGATCCTAGCCTTTGTTAGGCAAGTAAACAAGGCAACCTCTCTCGCTCTCTCCCTCTCTTCCCCTTCTTCCCTTTCTTCCCTTTCTCCCTTTCTCTCCCTCCCTCTCTTCCACTCTTTATAGGAATCAATGAAAAAAATCCTCAGGTGATGATTAACAACAACAAAAAATCAGAATTATTGGCTTACTATTTATCACATCATATATCACTATTATTCATTCATTTGCTGTTCATAAAGTATTTCCAGGAAACATTGGGGAATTAAGGCTTTAGGAGAAAGAATTGGTTTTAGCCTAATATTTAATATGTAAGGGGATCCAGTTCTCATTGTTAGATTATTTAGTGACTTAATGCTATTGGGTTAGTTCAGTGGTAATCTACAGTAAATGGGAAGTGTAGGAAGCACAGAAGTGAACAGCCATAATAAAAGATGGAGTTGGGAAAAGTAGAGGAAGCTAAAAGTTAAGTGGAGCTATCTGGATTTCTTTTCAAATCTTGCCTCCAAATGCTCCTGCCAGTTTTTTCATCTCAGCTATAGGGAGCTTGAATATATGCTTCACTTTTTCTTTATCCATGATTTTTTTTATCTATCTTCCATCAGGATTATGTCTCTCTTCTATTCAGCCAGTACAGAAAGATATGGTAATCTGTAGTGGAACGCTGTAGAGCTAGTAGCAAATTCTTTTGTAAAGACTTTCACAGAGACTGATTTCTGAAAATAGTTTAGAAAACAGGTAGAAAATTTTCCTGATCAGGGAATTTGTTATCAGAGGAAATAGCTTTGAAAAACTTGAAGATATAAGAGATTAAAATGGAAAAACATCTTTCCCACAGTAGACATCTTTAGTAGAGCTCATACTAATGAAAATTATATGATAAACAGTAAATGTCTCCCGTTCACTCCAACTAGAAATTCTCGATTTAGAAAAAAATATTCAAATATTTTAATTTAATTTAGATCAAGTTTATTTAAGATTGTTCAATAGGCTTTTTGTAAAAAGTTATGGTGGGGACTCTTTCCCCCTCCCCATGTGGAAGTCTGTGCTTGTTTCTCAGTAAATTTCCATCTTTTGCTAATAATAATAATAATAATAAGTTATGGCTTTTAGCCATGTGAAGACACAGCATGAAGTCTGTGACCTAGAAGAGTGCCCCTACCCAGTCATGTTGGCACACTGATCTTGGACTTCCAGTCTCCAAAAGAGAAAGATTCCAAAATGACAGCAGAGTAAGTGGGACCTACTGACACACTCTAGGACCAAACTGGAATTACAAGCAAAATACAAAAACACCACCCTGAAAAGTCAACTGGAGAGAACCTTGATAATCAAAGACAGGAAGTGGAGACCACAAACTGGATTGCTGGAAGGAAGTGTGGAGGAAAGAAAGGTCTGGCTGGCTCCCACAGATAGCAGCTGAAGTTCAGGAGGGATATCTCAGCTATGGGGGTTTACCACTGAGAACTCTAAGGTCTAAATCCCAAACTGGGTTCCCCAACTCAGAACACCAGAACCGAGAAAGGTGCCCATATAACATCTGGCTATGGAAGGCAGCAGGGTTGCTATCTTTAAGGGAGAGACAGCTGGAAATGCAGGCACCCTCTTGAAGGGCCAACACAAATGTGCAGCCGCTCACCTTGTGCTCCAGCAGAGGGAGGGCAGAGTGAACTGGAGCTGTGTGAGCAGAAGCCAGAGTTGGGGGCTCTGGAGTTAGAGCTCAGCAAACAGACACCTCAGTTTCCTGTGCTGAGTCATTTTCTCACACTGCCAAGAACATCTTTCTGCAGAAAACCAACCTTTGTTATTCAGGTGGTCTTAACCTGGGAAGAAGGCAGTTGCTCACCCTTTGGAATTTCTGAGGCTCATAAGAGATTTAGGATGATGATCAGCCTGTAGGCAGAAGCCATTGCCCCACCTTATGGGAAAAACTCTTGTCCCACCCTGTGGTTAATCTGAGGCAAATCAAGACATTATAATCAGACTACAGGCAGAGGCGGGACTCTGGAGGCTTTGAGTTTGCCTGATTTAATTCCAGGCCCAGGGCTGGGAAAAGCAGATCTTGGTGCACATCTTGGTCCTTTCCAAAGACACCAAGTTCCAGCCAAGGGAGCCTCAAGCTGTTTTTTGCTGATAGCTCCAAACAGGATACTCAAGGCCAGTCAGAAACAGCTTCTGATACTGTCTGGCCCTAGAGATAGGGAGGCTTAGCAGAAACCTAACCCAAACAGGCAGCCAAATTGGGGAGACAAAAAAAAGCCCCAAAGGAAAAAAGTCTCCAGAAGAAATAAACGGAAGTAAGAAATTTATCAGACGTAGAATTCAGAATGATGGCAAAGATTCTCAACAGCATGATAAAAGGGTAACTATGAAGAATTACATAGCACTAATCAAGATTAATTTACAGGGATCCAGTAATTTACAGGATTCCAAGAATCAAATTAATTTGGAATGTGAGGAAGCAAAAACCACCCAAGCAGAAGAGCAAAAAGAGAAAGAATGTGTAAGCAGCCTCTGGGAAAACTACAAGGTTGCCAACATTCGAATCATGGAGGTACCAGAAGAAGAGAGTGAGCATGGATAACCTAGATATTGAAAACCTATTTGAAGAAATAATGACAGAAAACTTCCCCAACTGGTGCAAGAAATAGACTTACAAGTCTAGGAATGGCAGAGTCCTAACCAAGAGGAACCCAAAGAGGCCCACACCAAGTCACATCATAATTAAAATGCCAAGGTTGAAAGACAAAGATAACCTTAAAAACAGCTAAAGGAAAACAGTTACCTACAAGGGAGCACCCATAAGACTGTCTGCTGATTTCTCAACAGAAACTTTGCAGGCCAGAAGGGAGTGGCAAGAAATATTCAAAGTGATGAATAGCAAGGACCTACAACCAAGATTACCCAGCAAAGCTATCATTTAGAATCATGTGATGAAGAGTTTCACAATCAAGATGCTAAAGGAGTTCATCACCACCAAACCAGTATTAGATGAAATGTTGAAGGGTATTTAAGAAAGAATAAGAAACAGATTTAAAAAAGTAAGAGAAATAAAATGCCAATAAATATGTATTAACAATTGAATCTAAAAATCAAACGAACAAGAAATCCAGTGAACAAAGTAAACTGATGAGTAGAATAGAACCAGAGGCATGGCAACATGGAACAATTTTTGAATAGCAGAGGGCAGGGTAGAGTACTGTTGGAAGAGATCAACCAAAGATCTATATACATGGACACAGTATATAGGGGCCGGTGAAGGCCTGGGGCAGGGTGGGAACCAAGTGGAGGAAGCAAGGTGGTGGGGGGAGTAATAGGGCCATTTGTAATATAACAAAGATTTTTTTAAAAAAATAAAAGTTATGCCGAAACCGGTTTGGCTCAGTAGATGGAACATCAGCCCACGGACTGAAAGGTTGCGGGTTCGATTCTGGTCAAGGGCATGTACCTTGGTTGTGGGCAAATCCCCAGTGGGGAGTGTGCAGGAGGCAGCTGATCGATGTTTCTCTCTTATAGTGTTTCTGACTTTTCTATCCCTTTCCCTTCCTCTCTGTAAAAAATCAATAAAATGTACTTTTAAAAAAATAAATAAAAGTTATGAAATGCAGAGATCTTTGAAAGGTCAGCTATAGACCTTGAATAATTTTATGGTAGTCAAGTATAGATTTGGGTGTTTTGCATTTTGACTTGAACTTTCAGAAAAATTACAGATGAATGTTTGGATCTCGAAGTATATCAAATGCCATGAATAATGTTTTGATGAATTATTTGCCTTTTAAAATTTTTTATCACAATATTTTGTTGATTGAGAACATGCATTCTCTCAATTATCCTCTTACTCTTTTACAAATAAGAAAACAGAATCTTGGAGGGTATTAGGACTCTTTGATTGTAAGTCACAGACTATTAAAAAGAATTCTTATTGACAGATCTAACAGAATTTTAAAGATGAAGGATCAAGTTTAAATGATTTTATATAAGCAAATATTTTATAATTACTCCTTCTAGTCTAGACTTATTGTCCTCTTCCATGTTTTTTGGTTCCATTTTTACTCATGATATACTTTTTTTTTTTAATATAGGAAAATGTTATAATAATTTTAGGTTGATTTATTGCAATAATGTTGCTTCACAGTAGATTAAAGTATAGATTTATTGTAAATATAGCCTCGATCTGTATGGTGCTTCCCTCAATAGATGATTACTTGTAAATATTACGTATTGCTAGAATGAGACAACATTTACCTCTTTAGATGTAAATGCTAAGCACTGTGCATCTCAATATGTAGATAGAAATTGAAGTTTTATTATAGTATTTAATTCTTTGAATCCTGAGTAATGATGCCAAAATTCACATTGTGATTTAATAAAAATTATTTTTCAGTGACTTATTAGGTAATAAAGTTCAATTCGTCTCTTTTTTAATTTGTTGATATTGCAAACCACTTGCAAGCAAAATTGCTAGTCAAATATTGTTCTCATTTATTTTTTTCAACATCCATATTAATAATATAGTTTGTAGTGGGTTTTTTTTTAGTTCCTATGAGGTTTTTTATAGCCCAGGACCATGCATCATGCTAGAGTTCAGTATGAATGAGAATGCTTGCTTTTTTTCTTTTTCTTTTTCTTTTGGTGAAGTAGGCAATGGACAGTTATCAGAAGAAGTAGAAAAGGGAGTCTGCACCTTCAATATAGAAACAGAGGCATTTTCAGAAAGAGCACTTATGGAAATTGATTCCCTGAATCTGTCCATGTGTCTAGACCTTTACTCCAGATAGATTCCAATTAGAACCAGAAATCCTTTACAGTTCATTATATAAAACTATTAGCCGTGTGCACAAAGCCGGGGCCCTGGCCACTCCGTGCTGCTGCCCAGAGGCTCTCCGTGGCCCTGAGGCCCATCTGCGGCCGGGTGCAGAACACTTGTCTCGTCACTAGATGACAACACAAGTGTTCTGCACCATGGCCTGGCTAGAGGCCTTCTGCTGCTGGGGTGGAACGCTTGTCTCGTTGCCGTGGCGATGAGGCAAGCATTCTGCTAGGCTGCTCTTGCTGCCCAATCCCAACTGCCATCCCCCCAGGACTGGGGGACTCCGGCAGGACTGAGAGGACTTGGGCTCTGCCATCCTGTGGCTATGGGCACTGTCATCTTTGTGATGGAGTGATAATTTGCATATTGCCCTTTTATTAGATAGGATATGTCCATGACTTGCCTAGCTTCACAGATCAATTTTCATATAATTTCCTTGGTTAAGGTTTATATAGTAATGAGGATTTTTTTCAATGCTAATATTAGGAATAAAAAAAAAAACTCAGATATTTTAGTTATCTATTAGAACACCAGAAACTTTTAATATGGATATTGTCATTGTGTTTAAATTCCATGTATTTTAACAGTGTTCATTTTTCAACAGGTGGCCAATATGTTCTACATTGTAGTGATTATGGCTCTTGTATTACTTAGTTTTGGTGTTCCCAGAAAAGCAATACTTTATCCTAGTGAACCACCATCTTGGACTCTTGCTAAAGATATAGTTTTTCATCCATACTGGATGATTTTTGGTGAAGTTTACGCATATGAAATTGATGGTAAGGTTGTTTACAAATTCATCTTTTGTTTATTTTATGTTTAAAATAGGAAACTGCATTATAGTAATACTAGAGGCCCAATGCACAAAATTTGTGTACAGATAGTGTACCTAGTGGCTGCCAGCTGCTGGCTGCCAGCCGGGGGTCTCCCTTCCTTGGCTGCCAGCCAGGACCTTCCTTCAGTGCCTCCCCTAGTGGTCAGTGCACTTCATAGCGAGCGATCAAACTCCCAGTTGGTAGAACTTCTAAGGGGACATTGCGTATTATGCTTTTATGTTTGTAGATTACATATTCTCAAACTCTTACCAGCCTAACTCTTTGCACAATGCATTAGTTAATCCCAGAAGAAACAAAACAAAAATTAATTATAAAAAAGTATTTTAGAGGTGTTTGTTTAGTTATAAATTGTGAAAGTATGGCCTAAACTGGCTTATACATAGTAAGGACATTTACTAGTTCACATAACAAAAGTCAGAGGTAGAGTGGTCTTAAGGGGTTGTTAATTCATAGCTAAGGACATCTGTTCTCTTTCCTCCCATGGCTCTGTAATCATAGTGTCTGATTCATACAAGTTTCCCTTATGATTATGAGACTATGTAACAAGCAATAGGAAGACATACTTACTGTTTACAAATGTACTCTTTAGGGGAAAATCCCTTTTCTGGAACCCCCTATTATACCTGCACTTTTACCTTACTAGCTCAAATGTTCTTCAGTTTCAATTGCTCTGAAACAGAGCAGTGGTGGTGGGGGTTGTATTGATTAGTTTAAACCCTGTGGTCAGCAAACTATGGCTCGCAAGACACATGCAGGTCTTTGGCTCCTTGAGTGTGGCTCTTCCACAAAATACCACGACCTGGTGAGTCTATTTTGAAGAAGTGGCATTAGAAGACGTTTAAGTTTAAAAAATATGGCTCTCTAAAGAAATTTCTATCGTTGTACTGTTGTATTTGGCTCTGTTGACTCATTTAATGAGTTTGTCAACCACTGGTTTAGACCAGTCATGGTGGATTTAGATGATAAATGGTGGATTTTTTAAAATTGTTTTATTTAATTGAGCTAAATAGCTTGCTAACATTGGTGATACAGCCAACTTTCAGAGATGTTCTTTATATATATATATATATATATATATATATATATATATATATATATATATAATTTCAGAGAGGAAGGGAGAGGGAGAGAGAGATAGAAACATCCATCAATGATGAGAGAGAATCATTGATTGGCTGCCTCCTGCATTCCCCCCCCCCCCCCCCTTCCAGGGATCAAGCACTCAACCCAGGCATGTACCCTTGACCAGAATAGAACCCGGGACCCTTAAGTCCACAGGCTGATGCTCTACCCAGTGAGCCAAACCAGCCAGGGACAGAGATGTTCTTTTACTGACCTCCCCATCTGGGATGTGGAATCTTTATCTTGTTAGCTCCCTCTTGATCTCTCTGGCTCTCTCACCGCATACCTATGTTGCTCCCTACCCACCTATTTATAGGTTATTAGGTCAGGTGATGGCCAGATTGTAGCCATCAGTTGTTATCAGATGTTGAAACAATGAGATTTGGCCAGCTTGGTCGAATTTTGTGTTTAATTGCTGCTTGTTCAGTTTCTTTCCAGGTCTTCATTGACTACACTCTTTCTGATGTAGCTCTAGTTTAGTTATAAAGCATTGAATATAGTTTTTTAGTCTCCTGCATTCTCTTTCTTGGGTATGCTTCATCAAATTAATCTGAGTAAAATGGAAATAGATTTGTAAACTTTTTAAAGAGTGATACAAAATTTGTCACTAATTTATGGTTATTTATTTCTAATCCTTGCCTTCTTAAATTGTTTTTACTCAAATAACTTTGTGCCTGGTATTAAAGCTCTTCGCATTTTTGTATTCAGCTATATTCTGACTTCAGAAACATTTCTGGTGGGGATAATGAAAGCTAAGAATTCAAACCTAATCATTATATGAGAGGCATTTGAACCACTCTTTAAACCCTCCTTTGTGACATAATATAAACTCAGTAATCTTTATGTTTGTAAATTGACTGTGAGTTTACTACACTCTTTTATGGTTCCATTACTTTTCTTATAAAAATGTTATAGTGTGGCTGAATCTGGGAATTTTATTCTCCTTAATGCTCCTCAGGCTAACTCCTACCTTGAAGGTTAGACATAATGTAAAAATATATTTCTTTGTCTGGAATAGAGTGAGTGGTAGACAGTTATCCATATCCCTCACAAAATTCAGAATATTTCTAAGTTGGTGTTCCTGTGGCTGCCTGCCCAGAACTTTTGCTAGAATCTGTAAAATAGATTTAGATATAATCAAACTTCCTTTATCCAAACAAACATAAATATTCATTAGAAGCAGTTACTGGTGAATTACTAAATATATATATTTTTTTGTTTCTAAAGTGTGTGCAAATGATTCTTCTATCAGTGAAATCTGTGGTCCTGGGACGTGGTTGACTCCATTTCTTCAAGCAGTCTACCTCTTTGTACAGTATATCATTATGGTCAATCTTCTTATTGCATTTTTCAAGTAAGAATTTTATTCAGTTGCCTATTGTAATGAGATCATTTAGCATACATTTCTACTCAATTTGAAGGAAGTAAAATTTTAATTCCAAAAATTTTATTGAGGCCTAAACTAAAATTATCTTTGAAATTTGCAAATAAGAACACATTCATTTTCATATTAAATGAGTTCTGAATTTGAGACTTTATTAAATATCTTTCAATATGCAGTTCTTTTATTAATGTAAACCTTTATTTGGGATTTTTAATAAGTTGTCAAATTCCCATTCAGTATGCAAACAGAAAAGCAAATAAAAAATTAATCAGTAATTCCATTCTCAATATTTTGATGTACATCTTTTTATCATTTTTTTTATGACTACATGGGAACTATTTTTTCTTTTCAAAAATAATATTCATATAGCCCTACCCAGTTTTGCTCAGCAACCAATCAGTATGTCTCTCTCACATTGATGTTTCTCTGTGTCTCTCCCCTTCCCTTCCATTCTAAAAAATCAATGGGAAAAAATATCCTCATATGAGGATTAACAACAAAATAATAATGTTCACTACTCACACACAACACACACACACACACACACACACACACTAATATTCTAAAGAGGAAGGGAGAGACAGAAACATCAGTTGCTTCCCATATGCACCCCAATGAGGTATATGCTCTGACCGGGAATTGAACTGTGACTCTGATGCATGGGGCAACACTAACCAACTGAGCCACACCAGCCAGGGACCTCTCATTTATTTTTAATAGCTATCTGGTATTCCATGATGTAGTCATAATTGTTCAAGCTAGTATGTTATATTGTTCAATTCAGTTGTTTATAACTTTTTGCTCCCAAAATGACACTGTGGTTAAATTTCTTATCAGTCCTTAAGTATTGCCTTAGAATATTTTTCTAAAACTAGAAGTGTTCAATATAGGTATTTTATGGCTTTTTACACTTAAGTCAAAATAGGCCCATGTCCTCAAATCTGCCAATAGTAAGTATTATCTTTTTAACTAGGGGCCCGGCGCACGAAATTCGTGCACTGAGGGTGGGGGTCCCTAAACCCAACCTGCCCCCTCTCACATACTGGGAGCCCTCAGGGGATGTCCAACTGATGGCTCACCCCCAGCCTGCCCAGCCATTGCCCTGCTCAGCTCAGCCCAGGCTGCCTGCGACCACCCGGTCCCCGGGGCTGTGTGCTTGCCGCCACTTCCACTTACACCCCCCCGGGGGCTAGGTGCTCGCCGCCACCACTGTTTCGTCTCCACCTCTGGGGCCCGGTGCCACTTGGCCCTACCCCTGCTCCTGATTGGCTGGTAGCATAGCCAATCAGGAGCAAAGGTATGGTCAAATTTGGATGTTTCTCTTTTATTATATAGGATGATTATTAACTTGATAGTACATAAAAGGATCTTATTTTTATTTGCACTTACTTTGTTGCTACTAAGATAGAATATTTATGTTTTTGTCAGTTATATATAATCTTAACATCTTAATGATTTTTTGCCCATTTTGGGGAGAGTTTGTAAATAAAATTCCTAACAATATTAAACCATTTATTTGCCTTCTTGCGTGTATTTTTTCCGATTTCTCATTTGACTTTTTGTCTTATTTATGGTAAGATACTCTTTTGAATCCTTGTTTAGAACAGAATTACAATTAAGTCTTCAGCATTTAAAATGTGATAAGCTGTTTGTTCTATTTTCATTCTTTTTTATCTAAGCAATGTGTATTTACAAGTGAAGGCAATTTCCAATATTGTATGGAAGTACCAACGTTACCATTTCATTATGGCTTATCATGAGAAACCAGTTCTGCCTCCACCACTTATCATTCTCAACCACATAGCTTCTCTGTTTTGCTGCATATGTAAAAGAAGAAAAAAAGATAAGACTTCAGATGGACCAAGTAAGTAAAATATATTAAAACAATGTTTATTTGGTTTTTATTCCAGTGTATACATTTTATCAGTTATCAGTATTACACTAAAAGCCAAGTATTAGTCTTTTTTCTTCAATCCTCACTAGAAGATATATTTATTTGATTTTTAGAGTGAGAGAGAGAGAGAGAGAGACAGAGAGAGAGACAGAGAGAAACATCCATCTAAAAGAGAAACATCGATGGGTTGCCCCCTATAAGCACCTTGACGGGGGATCAAACCTGCAATGTAGGTTATGTGCCCTGACTGCGGATCAAACCTAGAGTCTTTTGGTATGCAGGACGGTGCTCTAACCAACTGAGTACCCATCCAGGGCCTAAAGGCTAAGTATTAATTTTATTCAGAAGATTTAATTGGTTAATGTTTTTTTAAAAATATATTTTATTGATTTTTTACAGAGCGGAAGGGAGAGGGATAGAAAGTCAGAAACATCGATGAGAGAGAGACATCGATCAGCTGCCTCTTGCACGCCCCCTATTGGGGATGTGCCTGCAGCCAAGTTACATGCCCTTGCCGGAATCGAACCCAGGACCCTTCAGTCCGCAGTCCGACGCTCTATCCACTGACCCAAACCGGTCTCGGCTGGTTAATGTTACTGTAAAAACTTGTTGAATTTTCCAAAACAGAATTTATGCAAAAATGACATCTGTAAAATGAATTTAGTTTTAAACTTATTTTTGAAAATGGCACCTGTTTGTTTTTTTTAATGATAATCTTACCTAATAATAGACAGATATGTAAATTAACTGTACCTTTGCTACACCACCAGCCAACCAGGAGTGATATGCAAATTAACCCAACAAAGATGGCAGTTAATTTGCATACACAGGCACCAGAACGCTTGCATCTCACTATGGCGGTGACACAGGCATTCTGCCCCACCCCTGATCTCGGGGCCTCTGGTCAGCATGGGAAGGTGGGGCTGGAGCAGAAAGGGGCTGGCAGCCAGGGAAAGGAAAGTACATTCTAGCACAAATCTTCATGCATCGGGCTTCTAGTGTATGGTGTATGTAACAACACTTTCTGTTCTACAAACCATTTTTGCTGCTTTGGAAACAATACTTTTATTACATTTTGTACCTTGCATGAGACTAATTACCATATCAAACTGTTCAAAATTTTACAATCTCTTTCTGTTCTACCAATTCAGTTCTTAAATTCCTCTACCTGGATATATGAGGGAGAGTTCTGAGAAAGATAGTTGGGGAAGAGTGTTTTATAGGAGAAGATCATTAGGACAGAAGTACTTGAAACTCTTCTGCTGAGATCACACTATGAATAAAGAAGGAAACAAATACTTGTTAGTGCTTTAGACATACAGCTGTAAAAAAATGCAGATTATGCTTATAGGCTTATGAACCCTGAGTAATTCATGACTCATGAGTTAAAGTTGAATATCTTGATAGCCTTCGTTGATTTTTTTTTTCTTTTCCCTCCATAGAACTTTTTTTAACAGAAGAAGATCAAAAGAAACTTCATGATTTTGAGGAGCAGTGTGTTGAGATGTATTTTAATGAAAAAGATGACAAATTCAATTCTGGGAGTGAAGAGAGAATTCGTGTAACTTTTGAAAGGTTCAGAAGTTCTTTAATTATAATGAATTAGATATATATATATGTGTGTGTGTGTGTGTGTGTGTGTGTGTGTGTGTGTATTCAGAATGGATCCTTATAGTTATGTCTTATATACATGTGGTCACTGTTCAGTTTATGTTTCAAACAAGTTTAGTAATAGTTTTACATTATATTTTGGGAGACAGCTCAGTTATAATATTTCATGTATGTCAGTAAGTCACTCCTATGTTATTTTTGATCCTTATTAAAGAGGGCATAGAAGAATTAATGGTTTTTGTTTTCACTAGTGGGAGAAAATTTAAAAAATATTATATTAAATGATTTGTTTCTATTAGCTATGCTATATGTTATTATGAAAGCATATGATGTTGGTGTAGACATAATAATGGTAATGGAAGTTTTGTATTTAATTATGATGGGGTTGGCATGGGAGCTTTCTTAAATATAAAGTGTACTTTCTATAAATAATCATACCTTATTTTATAACTTGTTTGAGTGCATGTGAAATTTTTTTACCATTAAATTTATTGAAGTTAAAAAAAATTTCTAAAACATTAATTTTCAACATTCGTAAAATACCTGTTTTTCCATTGTAGAGTGGAGCAAATGTGCATTCAGATGAAGGAAGTTGGAGATCGAGTCAACTATATAAAAAGATCATTACAATCATTAGATTCTCAAATTGGCCATTTGCAAGATCTTTCGGCTCTGACTGTGGATACATTAAAAACACTCACTGCTCAGAAAGCTTCAGAAGCTAGTAAAGTTCACAATGAAATTACACGAGAATTGAGCATTTCCAAACATTTGGCTCAAAACATTATTGATGATGGTCCTGTAAGACCTTCTGTATGGAAAAAGCAGGGTGTTGCAAATACTCTCAGCTCCTCTCTTCCTCAAAGTAGTCTTGAAAGTAATAACCCTGTTCTTTGTAATATTTTTATGAAAGATGAAAAAGATCCCCAATGTAACATATTGGGTCAGAATTTACCTCTAATTCCCCAGAGTAAAGAATTTCATTTTTCAGAGGCTGGTTCCTCTTGTGGTGCCTTATTCCAAAGTGCTGTTTCTCCTCCAGAACTGCGACAGAGACTGCAAGGGGTAGAAACATTAAAAATGTTTAGTAAAAATAAGTTAGGCAGGTCACCTAATAGTATACCACATCTATCATCCCCACCAACCAAACTTTTTGTTAGTACACCATCCCAACCAAGTTGCAAAAGCCACTTGGAAACTGTAACCAAAGATCAAGGAATTATTTGTTCTAAAGCTGCAGAAGGCGATAATATAGAATTTGGAGCATTTGTGGGTAAGTTTGGCAAAGTGATATTTGTATATCGATATTATTTACTTTATAATTATAATTATTACCTTAGAAATAAAAATTAGCAATAGCCAATTGAAACTATTTACCCATGGGACAAGTGGAGTATATATAGATCTAATAATAGAGTGTGTTTCCAAAATTTTTGCAAGGGAACAGATATGGAAGAAATATACCTATGGTGTAGTTTCCTATGATAACAATTGTTTGGAAAACTTTTTTGAACCTTGTCTTTTGAACTTGAGGATCTTTTATTAAATTTGATAAATCTGTATTGAAAGAACCTATGTGTTAGTTACTTGGGGAATAATAGGAATGTGCAGGGAATACTGGAAATAACTGGGAAAGAGAATTGACTTATGAGTAGGGTGGCCATATAATTTTTTATCTAAACCAGTACACTTATAAGAGTGAAAGAGTGCACTGCTAATAATTACATCAGAGAGGAAGGGAAAAGGATAGAAACATCAATATAAGAGAGCGCCAGATCTCTATAGTCAACCCATTTATATGTATCCAGAGAAGAGCGCATTTTCAAAAAGAATAATTTTTCCATTTATTTAAATTGTTAAATTTGAAATAAATTTAGACTAATAGTAGCAAGTTTGCAGAAATATTGTAAGGTGATCATTCTTTTTTTTTTTAAATGGAATTCATTGGTTAATAATGTTATATAGGTGCTAGAAGCCTGGTACATGAGATTCACGCATGGGTAGGGTCCCTAGGCCTGGCCAGCGATTAGGGCCAATCTGGGCCTTCCTTCCCCTGGCTGCCAGCTGCCATCCAGGATCTTCGTTCCATGCCACCCCCTGGTGGTCAGTGTTTGTCACAGCAATTGGTTGAACTCCCAAGGTGACAATTTGCATGTTGGTCTTTTATTTTATAGGATAAGGTGTACAGTTCTATAATACATCTGTATATTGTACCAGTATGTTCACCATCCCAAGTAGAGTCTTCTTTCATTACCATTTATCTGCCTTTTATTCTCTTCTACCTCCCACCACCAGGAATGATTTCTTCTTTTCTTTTTAAATATATTTTTATTTATTTTGATTTCAGAGAGGAAGAGAAAAGGATAGAAACATCAATGATTAGATAGGATCATCAATCAGTGGCCTCCTGCATGCCCCCTACTGGGGATTGAAACCTGGACCTGGGCATGTGCCCTGATCAAAAATTAAACCATGATCTTCTGGTTCATTGGTCAATGTTCAACCACTGAGCAATACTGGCCGGGCCCTTTTTTTTTTTTTTTTTAATCCTCACTGAAGGATATTTGATGTTGTTTTTAATTGGTTTTAGAGGGAAGGGAGAGAGATTGATCAACATATTAATGATCTTGGTGAAAACTGTTTCAATGGAGGAATTAGTGGAGAGGGAGAAAGCAGATTAGTGAATCAAAGTATAAATAGGAGGAGGGAATGTAAAGAGAGTGACTGGGGTGGAGCAACTCCAAAAGGGTTGGCAATGAACGTAAGAGAAAGAAATAACTACTCTTGTGGTTTATGTGTTTACTAGATGCTCCGTGCACAAAATTCATGCACTCAGGAGGGTCCTTCAGCCTGGCGTGCATCCTCTTGCAGTCCTGGAGCCCTTGGGCAATGTCCGACTGATGGTTGCTATGGACATGGGAGAGGCTCCCACCATCAGCATTATGCTTGGCAGCCATGTGCCTGGCTTCTGGCTGAGTGGCGCTCCGCCTATGGGCGCACACTTACCAATGAGGGCAGCTCCTGTTGTGAACGTCTGCCCCCCTGGTGTTCAGTGTGCATCATAGCAGTTGCTTGGCCGTTTGGTCAATTTGCATATTAGCATTTTATTATATAGAACTAGTGGTCCAGTGCCCAAAATTCATGTACGAGAGGGTGTGTCCCTCAGCCTGGCCTTCACCCTCTCTAATCTGGGAACCCTCGGGGGATGTGTGACAATCAAACATCCCTCTTGCAATCTGGGACTACTGGCTCCTAACCGTTCACCTCCCTACCTGCCTGAACGCCCCTAATCACTCTGCCTATGGGCCTGATCGCCACCAACTGCCCACCTTGTGGCCTGATCACCCCTAAATGCTCCCCTTGCTGGCCTCATTGCCCCCAACTGCCCCCCCTCCCTGTTAGCTGCTCACCCCCAAATGCCCCCACCACCGGCCTTATCACCCCCAGCTGCCCCCCCCTCCCCGCCAGCCTTTTTGCCATCCAGGCCAACCTGCTTGTCCCCAACTGCTCTCCCCTGCCAGCCTGAATTCCCCCCCCCCCCCAGGCGCTTCCCCGTTGCCAGCCTTCTCGCCCCCAGTTGTCTCTTATTGCTGGCCTTATCACCCCCAAGAACCCTGCTGCCAGCCTGCTTGCTCTGAACTACCCCCCCTTGCTGGCCTGCTTGCCCCAACTGCCTTCCCTGCTGGCCTGCTTGCCCCCAACTGCCCCCCCCCTTTGCTGGTGTGATCACCCCCAACTGATCTCTCCTCCTTGCCTGATCACTCCTAATTGCCTCTGCCTAGGCCTCACCACCATGGCTTTGTCCGGAAGGATGCCTGGAGGTCTCCCAGTCAATAATTATCATATTACCCTTTTATTAGTATAGATTAGAGGCCTGGTGCACGAAATCTGTGCATGGAGAGGGTGTCCCTCAGCCCAGCCTGCACCCTCTTCAACCTCAGACCCCTTGAGGGATGTTCAACTGGGATCAGGCCTAAATGGGCAGTCGGATATCCCTCTCACAATCCAGGACTGCTGGCTCCCAGCCACTCGCCTGCCTTCCTTCCTGATTGTCCCTAACCGCTTCTGCCTGCTAGCCTGATCACCCCCTAACCACTCCCCTGCCAGCGTGATAGACACCTAACTGCTCCCCTGCTGGTCCAATTGCCCCTAACTGCCCTCCCCTGCTGACCTGGTCATCCCCATTTGTCTTTCCCTGCAGGTCTGGACCCCCCAACTGTCTCCCCTATAGGCCTGGCCCCCCAATGCCCTCCCCTATAGGCCTGGTTGCCCCTAACTTCTCTCCCCTGCTGGCCTGGTTGCCCCCAATGCCCTCCCTTGTAGGCCTGGTCCCCCCCAACTGTCCTCTGCCAGCCCAGTCACCCCTAACTGCTCTTCCCTGCTGGCCTGATCACCCACAACTGCCCTCTTTTGTGGGCCATCTTGTGGCAGCCATCTTGTGTCCACATGGGGCAGCCATCTTGTGTGTTGGAGTGCTAGTCAACTTGCATATTACTCTTTTATTAGGATGGTTTTAATGATGATGGAGACTTAACACATTTTGTACCGCTCACGAGTTTTCTCGTGTTTCGTGTGTCATCTGTTATGGACCTTAGATGTCCACACACTGTCTTGTCCACATCAAATGAAGCAATCTCATTGAAAAACAACACCTAAAGCGCATTATGATCTGTAGTTATGATGATTTAAATAACGTGCATTTTGCCCAAAAAACATGCGGTCCCTGGCATATGTCTTAGAGATTTCTATGCAGTACGCAGTGTGTTAAAGCATATTTAAATGTTGACAGTCTACTATATAAAGGAGAAATGTAATGCATCATAGAGCTGGTTAGGTCCATAATGTTAGCGAGAAAGGCAGAGGGAGAGCGAGATAGAAACATCAATGATAGAATCATTAATTGGCTGCCTTCTGCACACCCCCTACTGGGAATTGAACCCGCAAACAGGACATGTGCCCTTGGCTAGAATCGAACCTGGGACCCTTCAGTCCATAGGGCGATGCTCTATCCACTGAGCCAAACTAGCTAGGGCAAGACCAACTCTTTAAGTTATCTAGGTACTGAGCATACTGGTCTCTATTGCTAGGCTACATGGAGTTCTCAGTGGATGTACAGAAACACATAAAATTTGAATAAAATTTATCCCAATTTGTTTTTTAAAAACACATTTTAAAATGTCTTTTTTTTTATTAATACTGTATTGCTGCTAGGTGGAGATTTATACATCCTATCTAATAAAGAGGGAATATGCTAACTGACCATCACTCCACAAAGATGGCTGTACCTACAGCTGAGGCCAAGTTCCCATAAGGAGCCTTAACGAGCAATCAGCAGGGACCTGAGGCTGTGCCCTTCCCCGCCCGCCATGGGGCTTGGCAGGGGACCTCAGGCCGAATTCCCCGCCCTGGTGTCAGGCTGGGGAAATCTCAGGCTGCATCCCCAGCCCCAGTGCCAGGCAAGAGGAGCTGAGGCTATGCCCACCGCCTGGCAGGGCTTGATGGGGGACCTCAAGGTGTGCTTCCAGTCCTGGTGCTGGGCTAGGGGACTTCAGGCTGCTCCCCCGGCACCAGACCAGGGAATGTCAGACCACACCCCCGGCCCGGTAGGGCTTGACAGGGGACCTCAGACCTTGTCCTTCGGGGCTTGGCAGGGGACTTCAAGGTGCACCCCCAGTGATGGGTCAGGGGAACTTGGGCTGTGCCCCTGCCCAGCAGGGCTTGTCAGGGGACCTGAGGCTGTGCTCCTCTCCTGGTGCTGGGCCGGGGAACCTCAGGCCGTGCCCCCCACCCAGCAGGCCTTGATGGGATCTCAGGTCATGTCCCCCATCTGGCGGGGCTTGATGGAGGACCTCAAGGCATGCCCCTGCTGGTCTGGCCTGGGGGACCTTAGGCCATGCCCCCCGTCCTGGCACTGGGTCATGGGACCTGAGGCTGTGCCTCCTGCCTGGCAGGGCTTGACAAGGGTGGGACTGACCAGGTCTGGATCTAGCTCAATTGGCGGATGGGTCTGGGCCTCACTCCATTTTGAGGTGCATGTGGGTGGGTGGGGACTTGATTCTGGGTCCAGTGGTGTGCCCCAGACTCTGACAGGAACTTCTTCCTGTCATACACATTTTCTTTCATCTCTGACACTTATGTTATAGAGAAAGGGCAAATAGCAATATTAAATTATTTCCTCTAATCTCCTTTGAATGTGCACGAATTTCGTGAACCAGGTCACTAGTATATACTACATATATGTGTGTGATATGTATTTATATGTATATGTAATATATTATGTAATGCTTTTACATTTTATTAATAGTAAAATTGATCAGAAATAGTTTTTTCTCCTTTTTCCTTTTATATTTCAAGTAGTTCACTTCCTGTCACATGCTAACTTTTTTTTTGTAGGAGATCTTTGGCTTTTGCTATTGAGCTACTCATCTTCTCTAGCTTCTTGACAGGTATTTTTAGTATTTATCAAAAGAGCTACAGCAAACTCCAAAGCCATCAAAACTACTTAAAAACAACACAAATCACTTGTTAATATAGACTTACGTAAATAACATCATTTGGATAGATAAGAAAAGAACAAATTTTTGTTATAATCTTTTTTCTCTCTTTAAGGACACAGAGACAGCATGGATTTACAGAGGCTTAAAGAAACCTCAAATAAGGGAGAAATATTCGTAAGTAAATCCTTATAGCATAGCTCAATTTTATTTTGCTATTTTAGGGTTTTGTTCAAACTAGAATTAGAAATTTTTTTAGTGCCGAGACCGGTTTGGCTCAGTGGATAGAGCGTCGGACTGTGGACTGAAGGGTCCCGGGTTCGATTCCGGCAGGGGCATGTACCTTGGCTGCGGGCACATCCCCAGTGGGGGGCGTGCAAGAGGCAGCTGATCGATGTCTCTCTCTCATCGATGTTTCTGACTTTCTATCCCTCTCCCTTCTGCTCTGTAAAAAATCAATAAAATATATTTATTAAAAAAAAAGAAATTTTTTTTAGTGAAAATATAGATTTAGCAGAGACCATAATCAACATGATGATTCCAGATATTTGAAGCTAAACATAACTTGAAAAAAGAAAGTTAACAAATATGCAAAAATGTACAGTTTGCATTTGAAAACTAACATAAAACAAATCACATATTTAGAATCTTTAAAAATGATTCTCCTATTTGTTTCCATTGACTAAATATTTATCAAATTCAACTCTTTCTCAGAAGTTCATGAGAGCATAAAGCTGGCTCTCAAGGAACCTGTAAGTCTAGCAATAAGCTAGATATGCCAGTAACTACAATATAATGTGCAAGTGCATGTTCAATAAGTGTTTCTTAAGTAAATTTTAAAATACAGAGAAAACTGCAAAAAAGTTTTTGTTTCCTGGCAGAAATTAGTTTTTGTTCTTAAATGTTGCTTTCATAAATTAACCGTAACTATTTAGAGCCTTAGAGGTTATAACATAGTTACAGGAAGGAAATTAAAAAGACTAGAAGTCCAGCTGATGTAGCTCAGTGGTTGAGTGTCAAGCCGTGAATCACATTGAGATTCAATACCTGGTTAGGGCACATGCTCAGGTTGGGGGCTCAATCCCCAGTATGGGGTGTATAGGAGGCAACCAATCAATACTATTTCACCATTTCTATCTATCCCTCTCTAAAGTCATTTTTTTTTAAAGACATATTTTATTCATTTGTACACCATAAGCATCTATAGACACAAGCTGTGGATCTTTTTTAATTATCATGGCAGTTAACAGGTTAAAAAAAGACTAGAGAAATATTAAGCTTCTCCTTTAAAGAATTGAAGTGAAAATAATCAAGTGACAAAATAATGAAAAACAAAGCTATAGCCAGTTTCTAGGAGTGATTATTCCTCAGATGTCCATAATTAATTATGTAATTACTGTCACAACATGTCACTTATTGTCCTGCATATAAAAGATCCAAATGCATTTTAATGATACAAATACTAACATTTGTACATTTAATAACATATTCTGATTGAAGTATTGTACTAAAATAACTTGATTAAATTTTGTTAACTTGAGATTTAATTGGTGATTATATGCAAAGTGAGATGGAATAATTACATGGGGTGCTTTTTGTTTTCATATTGGCCTTTAAGTTTGTATTTCTTATCTCAAATAGGACCAGAAGAAAGATATAAGAAATTGATTCTGGAGTATTCAGAGTTGTCTAAATATCAGATAAATTTTTATGAGTCAAAGTCAATTAAAAATGTACCTGTGTAAATATATCTATGCCTTTAGATGGAAGAAGTAGGTATAAGTTCAGTGGACTTACCATAAAACTATAATTTACATGTTGCTTTGTAACCATTTTAACTCTGTGGCATACTTCTAAAAATTTGAGGGTTTTTTTCATTATATATAATGACCAAAAAAGGAGAGAACTACATAAATGGGTTGAGTGCTTTTAGGTAGCCTTAGGTGACATATGATGATGAAAATGAAAGGAAGGAGAAAAAGTAATAAGCAAAAAAAGCACAGATAAATCTCTACCAAAGTTGGTTTTATAATTCTTAAAATGTAGACATGATATGTATACATTCCATATAAGGTTTTTCTTGAACATGTTTTAACTGTAGTGGATTTTTTAAAGTAAATTAAGTGTTTATAGACCTTTATAAGTTTTAGTAAAGCTTTTTATAATTGGAATTATTTAAGCTTAATAAAATTTCTTTCATGTTTTTCTATATGCATATATCCTTTTATTAAAAATCCATACTATATTATTTTGCTCAGTTATTCATTTTATTTGTGCTAGTGTAAGAGAGCCCATTATCTCTTACTTTACTTCTTTTTACAATATATTTAACTGTACAAGTGTTACATACATTATAATTTGGTATATTTGTTCACTTTTTATTAGTGAAGGTAATTTTTTAAATGTTTTAATTTTGTAGTTGGATACTTTGAGTACTAGAATTTAGGAGGTATTTGATACCTTTTAGCATTATTGATAAAACTTAAATAGATATCAGTCAGTGCCTGAAGTTGCCTTTGACCCCTATGCACTTAAATGACTATAACCCAAGACTATAAATCTTGTACTTACATATACTTATTTAGTGGAGGTAAATATTTCAAGATGAAGACATCAGGGAAGACTTCCTTAAAGAAGGCAGAATTTTGAAAAGCCATGGAAAGATATGTAGGCAGTTCTTCAGATAAAAAGGTGTTTCAGGTAGAAGCAGCATGAACAGTAGTGAGGCAGAGACAGAAGGTATGTAGAACATGGTAAAGCAAATGTTAGTTTTATTAGTGAATAGGTTCGTCTGAGGAAGTTCTAGGAGATAGAGCAGTGCAGTGGTCCAGTCTGAGGGTAGTTTAGAAGCGTATTTCTTGCTCAGTGGGATGGCTCTTCTTCATCCAGTCATTCAGGAATGCAGGCTAACACTAGCCTTTTCATTTTATGGCTCTATTATCCACTAAGGTCATATAATAAAGCACAGAAGAGGTTTTTGTAAGCCAGGCCTAGAAGTAGCATACATCATTTGCTCTGAAATTCAATGGGAGAGAACTTAGTCATGTGATTACACCTAACTGCAAAGGAGGCTTGGAAATGTATTTAGCTGCTTGAATAAAGTAGAGGATATTTAATTTTGCTAGAGTCTTTTGCAAATTTGCTAGACCATTTGCAGTCTGTACCACTTAACAGCTTAAATATCAAGTGAAATATTTTGAAAAATTTGTTAGAATCAAGGGAAGAAGCCATTGAAGATTTTTGGTTATCCTTGTAGGAACCACTTATCCAGCAGCATTGTATAGAATGGATGGGAACATCCATAAGCACAGGAGACTTACTAGGAAATTTAATCCATAATTCAGGAGAGGTAATAATATCTTGATATTGACACATAGAAATGAAAATGAGTTTCTAAGCTCAAATAATAGTCACTATTATAGAACCATGTGTAGAAAAGCAAATTGAAAAGAGTATAAATTAGTATGGGAGTAATTACGTTGTTTAAAATAATTAAATGTGAGAGAACAGCAAGCCAATCAGTAGTTTCTGAATGGTAAGAAAAAATACAAGACTTACAGCTTACGAGAGAAACGAAGGTCAGTGATATATCTTGATATAGGATGTCTTCAAAAGGAGAAGCTAAAGGTGAGGAGTAAGCTGAGATTCAAATGTTCTCTCTTCTTAGGAATTAAGAGGAGAAAAGGGTACAATGAAGTAATGTACACAGAGATGACGGTTATTTTGATGTTGAAGCAGCCATCACAGAATCAATGCAGGAGGATTTCAAGAAAGGAGAATGTGTAATAGTTGCTGGTACTTTAGAGAAATCTAGAAGAATAGGATCTTAGACCACTGACTTAGGTGGCCTACAATAATGCAATTTCAGTCTATTGGAGGCTTCAAAATAAAAATTGTGAAGATTGTAAGGAAATAGAGGAATTAATATCACTATATTCAACAGCAAAAGGGTGGTTTAAGAGCTTGAGTGAGTAGCAGAATTATTAAAGGCTTTTCTTAATTTGCTTAGAAAATTTGTGAATGTTTTAATATAAAAGGAAAAAATTAAAGTTTTAAAATAATTGTATCTCTTGATTGATCTTTGAGTTTCTTATAATGATGGAGAACTGATTGGAATTATTTCAAAAACAAGAAGACTCAGGGTGAAATTGAGCATTTAAAATAATCATCTTGGGCAGAAAAGTATAACTTCTTTTGAGATAGGGAGGACTGATAGAGGGTTGTCCAATATTTTGAGTTGGAAAAAAATATTGCTAAATCTCTTCTCTAACTTATCACTTAAGATATATGTGTTTTAGTGTATATAAATTATACATGATTTTTAATTAAAAGGAATAAAATAATCTTGGTGGTTTATTGATTATTTGAACCCGGCCAGTGTGGCTCAAGGTTTAAGTGTCAGCCTGTGAACCAGGAGGTCCCCGTTCAGTTCCTTGTCAGGTACGTGCCCGGGTTACAGGCTCCATCCCCAATGGGGATCATGCAGGAGACAACAGGTCAATCTCTCCCTTCTCTGAAATCAATTTTTTAAAAATATTTTTAAAAATAGTTTATTTGAGTCTAAATGACGATACATGCCAGGGAGCAGGATTTCAAATGCTTCTGGTTGATACTTTTAAGGCACTTGTTTTTCCAGTAAGGCTGATGAGTGGAGTACATGAGATAGAGAAGGTTTAGTGTAGTCACTGTGTGAAGTTGTTAAGGAGTCAACAGAAAACCAGGAATATGATTTGTCAGCTACAGAGTTGAAAATAGCATGATTTTTTACTAGTCATATCAGCACTTGGATTTTAGCCTGGAAAACGCTGTAGGCTGTCTAGATATGGGGAAAGTAAATCTTTGGAGTGATTCTGACTAAAGAATTAACATGACACTACAGTGAAAGGTTAGAACTACTAACTGGATGAAACTCTTAATAGTTGTCATATCACATCAGTACCTCAAATTCAGCATCATCTCCCTGCTCAGCAGACATATTTCTCTTCCTGTATTTTCCAGCTGTTAATAGCATCAGCATTTCTAGTTCACCGGGGCAGAACTCACTCCTGTTTCTCTCTTACTACCACAGCTAAGTCAACTAGTTTAGCTTCCAAAATATTTTTTTAGTACCTCTGCTTCTTTCAGTTACCCGAAGGTTTTCCTTCTCTAATTTTCATTCCACTGAAATTTTAAAATATATTTAACAAGGTGTCACAATAAGAACATCACCCATATAGGTGCCATCATTTCTTTTTATCCTCATCCAAGGATAGAATTATTGATTTGGGAGGGACAGACATCAGTCTGCTGCCTCCTATATGAGCCCTGCCTGGGAATTAAACCCACAACCTAGGTAAGTGTTCTAACCAGGAATTGAATCCAAAACCTTTTCTTGCACCAGATGACACTTTAATCAATGGACCCACCCAGCCAGAGTTAGGTGGCATTGTTTTGCTATTGTGAATCACTTGTTATATACAGAATATCCTTTAGGATAAATGGACATTTCTTTTTTTAAATGTTATTGATTTCAGAGAGGGAAGGAGAAGGAGAGAGAGATAGAAACATCGATGATGAGAGAGAATCATTGATCAGCTGCCTCCTGCACACCCCCTGCTGGAGATCGAGCCCTTAACCTGAGCATGTGCCCTGGATCAGAATCGAACCTGGGACATTCCAATTCACATACCAATGCTCTATCCACTAAACCAAACCAGCCAAAGCTAAATGGGTATTTCTTTTTTTTCTTTATTGATTAAGGTATTACATATGTGTCCTTATTTCCCTCATTGCACCCCCCTCCCCCTTACTCATGTTCTCACCCTCACCCCCCTGGTGTCTGTGTCCATTGGTTAGGCTTATATGCATGCATACAAGTCCTTTGATTGATCTCTCCCTCTTACCCCCACCTTCCCCTACCTTCCGTTCCCTCTGAGGTTTGAGCATTTGATTGATGCTTCTCTGTTTCTGGATCTGTTCTGGTTCATCATTTTATGTTGTTCATTATAATCCACAAATGAGTGAGATCATGTGATATTTATCTTTCTCTGACAGGCTTATTTCACTTATCATAAGGCTCTCTAGCTCCACCCATGCTATTGCAAATGGTAGGAGTTCCTTTTTACAGCAGCATAGTATTCCATTGTGTAGATATACCACAGTTTTTTAGTCTACCATCTACTGATGGGCACTTAGGCTGTTTCCAAATCTTAGCTATTAAATGGACATTTCTTAATGGGAAAAGGGTAAGCATCAGGGTTTCCCCACACAGATTTCACCTTTTAACAGTGAACTTATTACTAAATGGACTTAATGCAGAAGTATTCTAAAGTTTTTTAAATGAGCAGATAACTTGTTGATAAAAACAAAAAAGAATTACAAGTTTCCATGAGTTGGCAGGAAAATGGTAGCTATGTTTTGAAATAAATAATTTTGAGTAATTTGATTAGAGGGAAAGAACGCAAACTATAATATTAGAATATTAAGCTCTAGCTCATAGTGGTAAGAAACTGAGTTCTTGAACATTTGTGGGTTATATACCCCTCTGAAAACTATAGGTCCTCTTCACAGAAAAATGAACATCTACAAAAATGTTTCTGTTGAGGTATAGATTTTTACAAATACATTGAAACACACTCGTCAATCCTACATTAGAGTTTCTAACAAATGTGTCATTGCAGCATAGCGTATGTATCAAAAAAGGTACTTTTAAAGTTTCATCATAGTGTGACCTGTTTATAGATGAAAAGAGGAAACAATGTGAAGGTATCCGATCTTCTCCATGTTACTTTAATGCAATTCATTATTTTATCTGGAAAAATAAATCAGTATAAGAAGAAAGAATTAGTTATTGAATACTAATAAAATAACCCTTCTACAAATAAGAATTTAATAAGGAGGGCTGGATTAGAAACTGATAAGAAAGGGAATGTATGATGAATATAAATTGGACAATTGGGTAGAAATGTGGAAAAGTCTGCTTATCTTCTCATATTACTTCATAAGCTCAGATAAATTCCAAATATAAGTGTGAAAATTCAAATTATAAAAAACTTAAATTCATAAAAAATCATATAAAATTTAAGAAAATAGAAATACTAAGTTAGTAAAACCAGGACAGTTTCCTAAGCATATAAAGAACAGAAAATATTAAGGGAAGGATGTAAAGAGATTTAAGTACTTAAAAAAGTAAAGCATAAATAAGTCAAAGTAATTTAGAAAAAAAATAAGAAATTTGACAAGTAATGGTCAGATAGATCTTTGTTATATAAATAGCTCATAGAAACTAATAAGAATGGTACCAAAATACCCCAAAAGAAATTGCCTTTCCCCCCCTTTACCCTCCAAATCACTATTATTACTATAAGTGCTAGTATAAAATAGGAGCAACAATAGCATGTGGGATATTTTAATGCAATTTTTTTATATATACATTGAAGTAAATAACTAATTTATAATATACCCTTTGGTATCCAGGTAGAATAATAAAGCACATTAAACTAAATAGATCTAGTTAGGACAATGATTTGAAATTAATTTTAATTGTTTTTAAATTGTGTTTATATGCAATATATAGAAAGATATTCCTTCTGAAAACACTTTGAAACACCTGAGTTCTCATGCTGGATTTACTGAGTGTCACCAAACTTCTATTCCTCTTCATTCAGAACAAGGTGAGTGTTTTGACTCTGAATTATGTTACCAAGCATATATATTTAAGCTTTAAATGTATTTTATGTATATAACACATGTGAATAATGAATGTTTCATGAGTCAAAAAGTGAAGATTCTGGCACATCAGTATTGCTGTAACCTTGAATAAAACACATAATCCCAACATTCTAATACTTTAAAAAAAATTTTTTTTTTTAAATTTTAGAGAGGGATAGAAATATAGAACATTGAAGAGAGATAAACTTTTATCTGAACAGTAATTTAGTCAGCCTTTTTTTCTAACTTAACTTTTAAAAATAGCTAATATGTCCCTGGCCAGTGTGGCTCAGTCAGTTGGGCTTCATTGCCTGCAGGGCACATGCCCGGGTTGCTGGCTCGCTTCCCAATAGGAAGTGCGCAAGAGATGGGTAATTGATGTTTCCCTCTGTTCCTCTCCTTCCCTTGCTGTCTAAAAATAAATAAAAACATTTTTAAAGAATAAATTAAAAATAAATAATAATAAATAAAGCAAAAACAGCTAATGCATTTAGTTGGTTCAAAATAAAATACAAGCATTTTGAAAATCAATCTCTCTCATTCCGACACTACATATAACCAGTGTTTTTTTTTATCTTCTAGAATTTCATGCTTATTCACTCATGCATGACAATATATTCTTTTCTACCTCTCTCATCTTGTCTACAAAAGGTAGCATACCATACAGTGTTGCTTTGCACTTTGATTTTTCTCTTAAAAATTAAGTGGCCTAGTTTGCATATCATCTGTTTTATGAGTCAGTTATATATGCACATAAATTTATTATTCAGCTTCTCAATTATGTACATAACAAAACCTTTATTAGATTCCGTAAGAAAAATAGTACTGCCATGTCCCTCTCACCATCATTTCCTCTTTCATTCTCTTTTGGTAAACAGCACTATCAAGTTGGGTTTATTCCAGAAATACAAGTTGGTTTAACATTCAAAAATATAATTAATGCATGATAATATCAAATTAAAGGAGGAAAATCATGTGATTATCTCAGTAGCTACAGTAAAGTCATATGATGAAAATCAACATTTATTCATGATTAAAACTCTTAGAAAAGTGAAAAATACTAGTGTCCTTAATCTGAATAAAGTATATTTCCAAAAAGTTGTCACAAATATTACACTTCATGATGAAATATTAAAAGTTCTAGGTGGGGAACAAGACAAGAATTCTGGCTGATACTATTTCTATTTAACATTCTAGCCAGAGCAATCAGTGAAGAAAAAGAAATGATAGATGGATTAGGAGGGAAGAAGTAAAACTCATTATTTTCAGATAACATGGATGTTATTTCTAAAGTTAACGTGCTTATAATTTTTATACTCTCATATTTCAGTTTTAGGCAATACTTATTAACCTTTCACTAAAAAAGGCAATGCTTGAACTCCCCCACACCCCACATACACACACCTCTCTGTTCCCCATACACATACTTGCCCTTTTCCAACAGTGTAGTTATATCATAATTTTGGTTAGATGAACACGAGATTCTCGGCTACTTGGCTAAATTTCTTCAAGGTATTCTGTCAATTTCATCATCTTGAAAAAGCTTTACCCATAGTCTGTTAATATATTCTAGTCTAGTCTTTTTGCCCTTGGAATACAAATTTTGTAAGAAGATTTCCATTCACCATTTATTCAGAGGTTTTCATTTATTGTATCATTATTGGTAAATTCTCTCTAAGTTAATTTATAACTTAACATTCTGACCTAAAAAAAAAAAAAGAGGCTTATTTCTAGTTTGTTAAGAATCAACAAAATAGGTATAACAGATGTGGCAACTTAAATCAGGAGGAAAGATGAAGTGTTCTGTTTTTGCCCTTACAATGAAATCATACATCAATAAGATTACTAATTACAACATTGTTTGTTATAGGCAAAATAATGAAATCAGACCACATGTTTACCTGTAGGTGTTTGGTTAAATAAATTATTATGTATTCATACTATGAAGTTCATTATAGCAATAAAATAAAATAGAACTCTGATATACACAGATCTCCATGGTTAAGCTTTAAAATCCAATGACTGAAATTCCTTAAGATATCCTATCATTTTTTTTAAGATATCTAATAAAGAGGGACTATGCTAATTGAAACTCATGCCATCACAAAGATGGCGGCACCCACAGCCACAAGATGGCAGTACCCAGCTCCATCAGCCGCCCAGGGCCGGCCCAAGGCAAGGCAAGTCTCAGGTGACAGCTGCCCAGCCTCCCAGGGCTGGCCGACACTTGCGCTGCCTACAGTGGCGGCAACAAAGGTGTGATGGTGTCTTCTTCCCCTGATGGCCGGGTTGCCTCCCACCCCTGAGGGATCCCCCCTTCCAGTGCATGAATTTTCATGCACCGAGCCTCTATTATAATGTATATTATGATATCATTTATGTAAAAAATGAAGGGAAGGGAAAGGGACATATACATAGAGGCAGACCCAAAATATTCCCTGAAAGGGTACACAAGAAATGTGGGAATAGAGGAGTAAGAGCAAGACTTTGTTTCTTCATACTCTTTGTAACCTACTCCCTTTCACAAAAAAAGTTGAGTAATTTTGATGTCCTGCCAAGAAACCCATGGGCCTCATGTAATTCTGATGTTCAGCAGAGCTTCTTACAAATTTTGTAAGAAGATTTCCATTCACCATTTATTCAGAGGTTTTCATTTGTTATATCATTATTGGTAAATTCTCTTTAAGTTAATTTATAACTTAACATTCTGACTTAAAAAAAAAAAAGAGGCTTATTTCTAGTTTGTTTAGAATCAACAAAATAGGTATAACAGATGTGGCAATTTAAATCAGGAGGAAAGATGAAGTGTTCTGTTTTTGCCCTTACAATGAAATCATACATCAATAAGATTACTAATTACAACATTGTTATAGGCAAAATAATGAAATCAGACCACATGTTTACCTGTAGGTGTTTGGTGAGAATAAATTCTTATGAATGTATTACTATGTATTACTATGCCTTGAAACACTTTGTGTTTGGTTATTTGTTTTTTGTAAAAATATTTAGTTGTATAACTTTTGCTTTCCAATTTTCTTTAAGTGAAAAGTAGCAGTAGAAGGCCATCTACAGAAGAAACTCACGAAGTAGACTCCAAAGCAGCTTTACTACCGGTTTGTACATTTCAGTTAATGCATCTTTTTTAAAAACCAACTGTTTCTCTCTTGCTGCTTTTAATATTCTCTCTTTGTCTTTCGCTCTTGGCATTTTAATTATGATGTGCCTCGGTGTGGTCCTCTTAGGGTTCCTATATATTGGGGTTCGGTGCACTTCTTGAACTCCTAAGTCAATTTCTTTCACCAGGTGTGGGAAGTTTTCAGTCACTATTTCTTCAAATAGGTTTTCATTGTCTTGGCCTCTCTCTTTTTCTGGCACCCCTATAATTCTGATGTTGGTATGCTTGAGGTTGTCCCAGAGACCCCTTACACTATCTTCAATTTTTTGGATTCTTTTGGTTTCTTGCTTTTCAGCTGAGGTGGATTTTACCTCTTTGTATTTCAATCTTTACCTTGGTTCTTGGGGTGCTCCAGGGCACTTTCAGGTCTTTGTATAATATTTTTTGTTTCAGTCAGTGTATGCTTAATTTCTGGTTGGTCCTTTTTCATATCCTTGAGAGTCTGCTTTATGTCTTTGAGGGTTTCTTTCATTTCCTTGTAGGACTCATTCATTTCCACGTTGGTCTTGAGCATTTCCACGTTGGTCTTGAGCATTTCTTTGCAGCTCTCGTTTATATCCTTGAGGGTGTTGTTCATTTTCTTGTAGGACTCATTCATTTCCTTTGTGGTCTTGCTTATTTCCTTATAAGACTCGATCTTTTGTTGGAGCCTCTTAAAAAACCCTATAACCGTGGTTCTGAATTCCATGTCCAGTCGTTTTTTTTCCTCCATTTCTTTCACATCTGATTTCTTTCCATGTCGCTGCATGGTGGCTGCTTCCCTGAGTTGGTCAATTAGCTTTGTGTGGTAGACTTCCTACTAGGGATAGTGGCTCAGCCTCCCCCGGTACCTGAGGTGGATATGGGCTGCACAGTCTTGCTGAAGTTAAGCTCAGTTAATCGTTGTTAGCACTTGAGGGGTTGACCTCCAGGCCAAATGTCTGTGAAGCTCAGCTGTGCTCAGGTTGGATGGGCGGAGTCTCCGGGCCAAGCAGACAGCGTTAGCTCCGCCTATGCGGCCCCGGGGACTCTGTGCCGGGGGGCAATGGCCGCCAGCACCTCTGAGAGAGAGGCCGCTGCGGAGCTCCACCGGCTGCCGGGGAATTCAGACTTTCCCAAAATGAGTCTGCATGCACAATGTCTCACCCAGGGTCGTAAAACAAAGCAGTCTGACGGTTTCCCGAATGAGAGGCAAGTCCCGGTGCGCTCTCTGCGCCGTCACGCAGCCGAGCTGTTCGCGCAAGCTGCCTTCTCCACAAGCCGGGAGACCCGGCAGCACCCGAGCTTCGGCGTGCCCTCCCACTGTCCAGTTTTCACCCCTTGTGATAGTGGGTTCTCTGGACTTCACCCAGAGCTGGAGAGATCAGTCCAGTGGGACGTCTTTGTCTCCCCGTTTGGTTCGAGAAAACTGGCCGGTTTTCACCGCCTGCCCTTCTCAGCGGGGGCGCACTCCAAACCTCTCTCCGTGCGAATCTTTCATCGCTGTTCGCCGCCAATATATTTTATTGATTTTTTTACAGAGAGGAAGGGAGAGGGACAGAAAGCCAGAAACATCAATGAGAGAGAAACATCGATCAAGCTGCCTCCTGCACACCCTCTATTGGGGATGTCCATGCAACCAAGGTACATGCCCTTGACCAGAATCGAACCTGGGACCTTTCAGTCCGCAGGCCGATGCTCTATCCACTGAGCCAAACCAGTTTTGGCATAAACAGTGCATCTTTTTAAATGCACATTTGTTAGAGAAGAGCTGAAAGATGGTGATATTTTAAATTGTATCTGACTTTCAAAAGAATTTTTACCTGAGAAAACTGACATCTCTATGGTAGTTTTAGAAGAGTTTCTTCCTGTACTAAATAGCCAGGGATTCTTTTTTTTTTTTAATCTTTATTCAGTTTATTAATTACATTGTTCCCCCTTTTTTCCCCTATAGCTACCCTCCACCCGGTACCCATCCCACCCTCCGCCCTAATCTCCCCCACACTGTCCTCTCCCATAGGTGCATGATTTTTGTCCAGTCTCTTGCTGTACTTCCCACACCCCTTTTCTCCCCAAGAATTGTCAGTCCATTCCCTCTCTATGTACATGATTCTGTTTATCCTGTTCATCAGATTATTAATTCACTTGATTTTTAGATTCATTTGTTGATAGATGTGTATTTGTTGTTCATAATTTATATTTTTACCTTTTTCTTCTTCCTCTTCTTAAAGAATATCTTTCAACATTTCATATAATATTGGTTTGGTGGTGATGAACTAACTCCTTTAGCTTTTTCTTATCTGCGAAGCACTTTATCTTACCTTCAATTCTGAATGATAGCTTTGCTAGATAGAGTAATCTTGGTTGTAGATTCTTGCTATTCATCACTTTGAATATTTCTTGCCACGCCCATCTGGCCTGCTTCGTTTCTGTTGAGAAATCCGCTAACAATTGTATGGGTGCTCCCTTATAGGTAACTAACTGTTTTTCTCTTGCTGCTTTTAATATTCTCTCTTTTTCTTTTGCTCTTGGCATTTTAATTATGATGTGTCTTGGTGTGGTCCTCTTTAGATTCCTATAGTTTGGGGTTCGGTGTGCTTGGACTTTTAAGTCAATTTCTTTCACTAGGTGAGGGAAGTTTTTGGTCACTATTTCTTCAAATAGGTTTTCATTACCTTGCTCTCTTTTTCTGGCACCCCTATAATTCGGATGTTGGTATGCTTGAGGTTGTCCCAGAGGCCCCTTACACTATCTTCAATTTTTTGGATTATTTTGGCTTCTTGCTGTTCCGGCTAAGTGGATTTTGCTTCTTTATATTTCAAATCTTTGACTTGGTTCTTGCGGTCATCTGGACTGCTTTTAGGACTTTGTGTAATATTTTTTCATTTCAGTCAGTGTATGCTTAATTTCTAGTTGGTCCTTTTTAATTTCCTCATAGGTCTTGTTCATTTCCTTGTAGGTCTCGGCCTTTTCTAGGAGCCTCTTGATAAACCTTATAACCGTGGTTTTGAACTCTATGTCTAGTCATCTTTTTTCCTCCATTTCTTTCACAAAATCTGATTTCTTTCCATGTCTCTACATGGTGGCTGCTTTCCTGAGTTGGTCCATTAGCTTTGTGTGGTAGATGTCTTCTAAGGGACAGTGGCTCAGCCTCCCCAGTTACCTGAGGTGGATACTCTTGCTGCAGCCCTTTATGGGTTGTATAGTATTATTGCAGTTAAGCCCAGCTTATTGTTGTTAGCACTAGGAGGGTTTGACCTCCAGGCCAATTGGCTGTGAGAGTCAGCTGTGTTCAGGTTGGATGGGCAGAGTCTCCGGGCTGAGCAGGCAGCATCAGCTCCGCCCTATGTGGCACCAGGGTCTCTGTGCCAGGTGGTAACGGCTGCACGCACCTCTGAGAGATAGCTGCCGCTGGTCTCCACCCGCTGCCAGACAATTCAGCCTCTCCCCAAATGAGTCCGCACCCCCAAAGTCTCGCCCATGGTTGCAACACAATGCAGTTTGGTGGTCTCCCGAACAAGGGAGCAAGTCACGAGTCCTCTTTGTGTGGTCATGCACTTCTCTTCCCAAGAAAACGCTGTTCCAAGTTTACATGCACTCTCCAGAAGCTCACAGACTGCTGCCACGCCGGGCTTCAGTGTGCTTTCCCACTGCCCAGTTCTACCTCTTATGAGTGTGGGCTTCCGGACCTCGCCTGGAACTGGGGAATCAGTGCAGTGGGACTCTTCCACCCTCCCCGTTGGAGAAAACCCGCCGTTTTTGCCCTCTTCTCTGGCACGCGCATAGGACTCCAAACTTCTCTCCATGCATATCTTCAACGCTGTGCTCCACCGCTTCTCTGAGTCACAGTGTCCTATCTTTACTTTTATTTGTGGAATTTTCACTCAGCCAGCTTTCCAGTGATTCTGGATGATGATTGTTCTCTCATTAAGTTGTAGTTTTGGAATTGTTGTGGGGGGCAGCAAGATAGGTGTTTACCTATGCCACCATCTTGGTTCCTCTCTCCAACAGCTACCTCTTTTTAAAAAATTTTTATTCAAAAAAAGAAAGGTAGGAATCTCTGTTTGAATTGAAACTTATATGAAGTAATTCCCAGCCAATTGAAGTAATATTTGCTTTTATAAATCCTTTTTAAAAGTAGACTGATAGAAAGCAGAAAAATTGTTTCTTTATAGTTAAGTTCAAAAATCAGTGCTCTTAATTATGATCCTGGATTGTCAAGAACATTATTAACTTTCAGCTATATGGAGATAGATTATATTATTAAAATTCATGTTATTTGAAAAAGTTACTTGAATGGGGAAAAGGGAGTTTGTGAACAGAGTTTAACAATCACAATTACTTTTTCTGGAAGGATCCATCTTGAACTTAAGCTGCACAGTATTGCCTCAAATACAATTCCATTGAAAATTACCTCACAGTGCCAAATTACAAAGCTCGTGAGATTCAGCCCTGGTCAGTAACTCAGTTGATTAGAGCATTGCCCTGATATGTCAAGGTTGCAGGTTAGACCTCCAGTCAGAGCACATATAAGAAGCAATTGATGCAGTAAGTAAGTGGAACAACAAAGCTCTTGGGAGTCAACTTATACAGATAGTATTAGAACTCTAACAACTGAAGATAGCAGAATTATTGGTTACAGATTGTAAATTATGATTAAAGTAATTAAAGCCATAAAAGAAAGTATTACAAATAATGAAAAAAAGAAAAAATACTACTCAAAAAGACTGGCAAATTTGAAAAAAAAAATTAGAAATAACTCATTGGAGGTGAAAATAGTAGATTAGGAACAGCAGAACAGAGAATTGCTCAGTTGGACCAGAATGTAATGTAAAATTATACATAGATGGAAAATATACTAAATAAAAAAATATGGAAAATACCTCTAAATTGCCCTTGAAAGGCTAGACAGAATTTGAACAGATTATAAATGGCTTAAAATTTTGCAAAATGCTGAAATATATATGTATATTTGAATTCAGGAAGTGTAGCCGAAACTGGGGAAGTAAAAATAAATCCACAGCTATAAATATCATTATAAAACTACTGAATAAAAACCATATGCACACATACACACAGATAAAGACTTTAATGAAAAGTGTCTAAATGTTACTAGTCATTTCTATGTTCACAATTTGCAGTATTGTAATTTCTCTTTTTTTTTAACTTTAAAATATATATTTATATTTATTGATTTCAGAGAGTGGGAGAGGGAGATAGAAACATCAGTAATGAGAATCATTGATCAGCACGTCTCCAGGGGGGATCTAGCCCTGCATCCTGGACATGTGCTCTGATTGGTAATTGAACGTGACCTCCTGGTTCATAGGTTGATGCTCAACCACTGAGTCACACCAATCAGGCTAATTTTTCTCTTAACACTTCGATGTGTTTTTCTTTGGGCAAAGGGCACATCTTATTTTTGAAGTCATAGAAACAGATGCATATTTAAAGAAAATGAAAAAGCTCCCAAAAGCTGGGCTATATGTTATCCTATTTAATAAAAGAATAATATGCAAATTGACCATACATCCTATTGAGCCACACCCACAAGCCAATCAGGAGCTGGGGTGGAGCCAGCCTGGGCCGGGGTGGCCAGGGCTGGGGGGGGGGGGGGGGGCGCCAAGGCCCGCACTAGCCCGGCACAAGCCGGCTGGGGCAAAGGCCTAGGCCGGGATGGGATAGAGGGGAGGTGGGGCTGGGGCGGAACCAGCCCTCAGCCCCATTGTAGGGCAGTGGCTGAGTGCCCAAGGGCTAAAGCCTCGACCAGAGGCTTTAGGCCTTGGGCAGGCTGTGGGTAAGTGGTCAGTAGGACATCCCCTGAGGGCTCCCATATGTGTGAGGGGGCAGATTGGGCTGAGGGATCACTTACCCCAGTTCACGAATTTAGTGCACCAGGCCCCTAGTAGGGTATAACACTCATGAAATTCTTTCTTCCACCTTGTGGAATGGTATTATTTATTATTATTTTTAGCCCTTCATTCTTAAAACATATTATAGGAAACAAAACAGTGCTAAACATTTCTGATTAATCTAGAGATACTTTTTTAACCTTTTGTTTGTGTTTGTTTTTGACTAAAGGATTGGTTACAAGATAGACCATCAGACAGAGAAATGTAAGTAAGCCTTTTCTTATCATTACCCTGTCAAGTATCATAGTTTGTGGGGGTTTTCCCCTCTTTGCATCATCCCTATATAACATTTCTTTATCAATGGGTAATGATTATTTTAACATCTCCTGTCTTAACATAGAAGAGGTTGGGGAAACTCGTTCATTATTAATTTAAATTTATAATTTTATCTAGTTATACTATAATTATAGTCAGATTATAATTACAACTACTAAAATCATCTTTATAATGATACAGTTATGATTTTATTTAGTTTTGTTTTCAACTTTATCTTAAATTTGTTCAAAGGACTAGTTTGACACTTTAGTTCTGTATTTGCAGAATTACTTTGCCCATCATTCTAAGCAACAAACCTTGCACTGGTTTTGGAAAGCACTTTGGTAATTAGAGCAGTAATACACAGAGAGCCTCCCTACAGAGAACCCACTAGAAAGCTGGAAACAAAAGACAACTGATGGTAATCATCCCCAGAAAGTAAAATTTTACTATAGATTAAAGATAAAGAAGAATAAAAGAAAATTTCTGTGTTTCTAGCTTGGGGATTAATATGCGAGGATTCCAAGGAACGTTTTTTAAAAGCCTTTGACATCCATTTGATACTAAAAGTATGGTTAGAGTTATATTCTAATATGGACTACTTGAGAAGGGAAGCCAATTAATGGAGATTATTCCATAGTCTTTCCCTATTCCCTTCTATGCATCAGAAATAGATGTGAATATATTCAGAAGGAAATAAATCAAGTGCCCCATGGATAAGCATTTGTTGAAATTCTTTGGGTACCCTCTCCCTGAATGGCATTTGGAAAATCTGTCTATATCAGACCTCTTCAGAGAATACTATCTTTTATAGCCAAAACCATAGAAAGTAGAATACAGAATAGGTACTAAAAATTGATTTATTTTTAATTCTCACCTGAGGATATGCTTATTGATTTTTAAAAAGGGGGTGGGGAGAAACATCGATGTGAGAGAGAACATTGATTAGTTCCCTTCTATTTGCGCCCTGACTGGAAGTTGAATCCTTAGCCATTCAATAAATGGGACGACCCTCCAACCAACTGAGCCACACTAGCTAGGACAAAATTGATTTAATTTAGCTAACAAGAGAACATTGTCTTAAAGATGTTGATCTTTAAAAGTACCCAGAAAGGTGGAGCTGGTCAGCATTCTTTGGGTGCTAAGAAAATGTGGCTTAGAGCAGACAAAGAATGATGCTAGGGTCAAAATACTTCCTATAAAAATTTTATGTTACTACAAATCAGAAGGAAACATCAGGATCAGATAGAATGTAAACAACTAGAAAGAGACTGCAAAGGTTCTCTCTCCAGAGGTCCTTTCTAGTCTAATTATTTCAGTCCTTAGCAAGGCACAGAGCTGTATAATGGGAGAGCTAAGCCTCTAAATCATTTTTCCTTTTCCATTTCACTCTCCTTTACACCTGTTTCTCTAATTTGCACTGAAATCATGGAATTAATAGAACTTAGTACCTCTATACATTGATATGAATAATACATTCATTATTGAAAAAATTTTGTTCAACATTGCAAAATGACATCTGTTTACTTTTCTCTTAGTTCTTTGCCCATCAATTTTATTGAACTATTTTTAAAATCCTACAGTCATTTTAAGGCATTGTTATATTGAATCTCCACACATAAAGATGTCATGGAATATTGTATCATTAGTATTGAACTATCAGTTTGACATCATACTACTAATATTTATATAGGCATAAATTGGAGGTGCAGGTTGTTGATAAAGTATATGCATATGGATATCTACATATTCATGTATGCATTCAGCATTGGCTTAAGGCAGTGGTCAGCAAACTCATTGTCAACAGAGCCAAATATAAACAGTACAATGATTGACATTTCTTTTGAGAGCCACATTTTTTAAACTTCTTCTAATGCTACTTCAAAATAGACTCCCCCAGGCTGTGGTATTTTGTGGAAGAGCCACACTCAAGGGGTTAAAGAGCCGCAGTTTGCTGACCACTGGCTTAAGGAAAAGGACAAATATTTAAACAAAAGTGAATCTGACCCAGCTAGTGTGGCTCAGTGATTGAGCATCATCCCAAGAACCACAAGGTCATACGTTCAATTCCTTGTTGGAGCACATGCCCAGGTTTCAGGCTTGATCCTCAGTAGGAAGCATTCAGGAGGCAGCCTGATAGATGATGTTTCTTTCTCATCGATGTTTTTTTTTTGTTTTGTTTTTGTTGGTTATATATATATATATATATATATATATATATATATATATATATTTTATTGATTTTTTTTACAGAGCAGAAGGGAGAAGGATAGAAAGTCAGAAACATCGATGAGAGAGAAACATCGATCAGCTGCCTCCTGTACACCCCCTACTGGGGATGTGCCCACAGCCAAGGTACATGCCCCTAACCAGAATCGAACCCGGGACCCTTCAGTCCGCAGTCCGACGCTCTATCCACTGAGCCAAACCGGTCTCGGCTCTCATCGATGTTTCTAACTCTCTATCCCTCTCCCTTCCTCTCTCTAAAAATCAATAAAAACATATTAAAATTTTTAAAAGTGAATCTGAAACTCAGAATTCCTTAGTAACGTACTAAATCTTAATTTCATGAAGTAAAAAATTATGGGTAGCTAAAACTCAAGTTGTGACATAACTTACAATATATTTTTTGGTATTTCTTTAGACCATCTGAAGAAGGAACATTAAATGGTGAGTCCATGCTGTATATTTATTATGAACAAAGTGAGGATCATATATGATTTATTATAGCAAGTACTACATTATCCTAAAATTTTAGACTTTGTGTTTTAAAAAGCCAATGCAATTCAAAGTTCTTCCCTCAACTAGCTTTTCTTCAATATAGATGTTTCACAAACACATGAAGTCACCGTGTGAATGATTACCTCTTTCTAACACCCTCCCCCTTCATCACTGCAGCTCGGCCTGTTCCTTTCCTTATATTCCGTGTTAGTGAATGATGCTGTTTCAGTTAGGTATTTAAAACCTGAGTGGGAGTTACTCTTGACCCCCTTGACCTTGTACTCACAAAGTCCTGTTGTAGTTACCTCCTAAATATGTCTAGAATTTATCTTCCACTCTACATCCTCCTTTCAGTTTAGAACTTCATCATTTTTAACAGTAAACCTTTTATTGAGGTGTACTAGAGGCCTGGTGCATGAAATTTGTGCAGGGGTGTGGGGGGTGGTCCTAAGCCCAGCCTGCACCCTCGTCAATCTGGGATCCCTCAAGGGATGTTCAACTGCTGGCTCCCGACCGCTCACCTGCCTGCATGCATGATTGCCCCTCACCGCTTCTGCCTGCCAGCTCAATCACCCCCTAACCACTCCCTGCCAGCCTGATCAATGACTAAATGCTCCCCTGCAGGCCCGATTGCCTCTAACTGCCCTTTTCTGCCAGCCTGGTCACCCCAAACTGCCCTCCCCGGCAGGCCTGGTACCCCCCCCCCCCCATTGCCCTCCCCTGCAGGCCTGGTCACCCCTAACTGCCCTCCACTGCTGATCTGGTCACCCCTAACTGCCCTTTCCTGCTGGCCTGGTTGCCCCCACCTGCTTCGCTGGCCTGGTCCCTCCCCACCCAACTCTCCTCCCTTGCTGGCCTGGTCACCCCTAACTTCCCTTCGTTGCCAGCCTGGTTGCCTCTAACTGCCCTTCCCTGCCAACCTGATTGTTCCTGTCTTCCTGTGCCAGCCTGGTCACCCCTAACTGCCCTCTCATACAGGCCTGGTTCCCCCCAACTGCCCTCTCCTGCTGGCCTGGTTGTCCCTAACTGTCCTCCCTTGCAGGCCTGGTCACCCCAATTATCCTCCCATGGTGGCCCGTTCACCCCTAACTGCCCTCCCTTGCTACTCTGGTTGCTCCTAACTGCCCTCCCCTGCCAGCCTGCTTGCCGCTAACTGCCCTCTTCTTCAGGACTTGTCCTTCCCAACTACCCAACCCTGCAGGCCTGGTCCCACCCCAACTGCCCTCCCCTGCAGGCCTTGGTTGCCCCTAACTGCCCTCCCCTCAAGGCCTGGTCTCCCCCAACTGTCCTCCCCTGCAGGCATTGTCCTTCCCAACTACCCTCCCCTGCAGGCCTGGTCCCCCTCAACTGCCCTCCTCTGCCAGCCTAGTCACCCCTAACTGCCCTCCCCTGCAGGCCATCTTGTATCCAATGGGGTCAGCCATCTTATGTGTTGGAGTGAAGGTCAATTTGCATATTGCTCTTTTATTAGATAGGATAATATGTATACAGAATAGTGCAGCTAAGCCTCCATATCAGTGAACTCTCACTAATTCTTACATGCATGCCCATATAATCAGCCCCCAGATCCCAAAATAGAATATTGCTGATATTCCAGCTTGTGTCTCTTGTTAGAACTCCTGTCCCCAAATAACACAATAGGTTGGTTTGTATGAGTCAGAGAGAGAGAGAGAATAGTATATAAATTGAATCATACAATATGTACTCTTGTGTCTAACTTCCTCCTAACATATGTTTTATGAAATTCATCAATATTGCTGTGTGTAGTGGTATTTATGCATTTTCACTACTATACACAATTTCCTTGTGTGAAAATACTGAATTTACAGATCCATACTATTATTTGATGGGCATTTCAGTAGCTTCCAGTGTGTGGCTATTATGAATAGTGTTATTAAGAGCATTCTTTTTATGTTGTTTGGGAAATATACCTAGGAATCGAATTGCTAGGTAATAGGTTATGCGTCTGTTCACATTTAGTAATTATTGTCAAATAAGTTTCCAAAGTGCCAGTTTGCCCTCCCTTCTGTTCTGCCTTCTATTCTGTCACCAAAATGATTCTTCTGAAAGATCTGATCCTGTCACTCCTCTGCTTTACATTTTCCTCACTGTCATTGCACAAAGCCCGGTGTCCTTTCTTAGTGCTGTATATTTGGCTCTTAACAATTTGGTATTCCTTGCTTTTGTAGCTTTACTTCCTATATCTTTGCCTATTGTCTTGCTCATTAATTTACAGTCTTGGTTACATATTCAAATACTTGTAGAGAATCATTTGTATGATGATATATACCTAGAGAATTAGAATAATTTGAAGTGAGCTCTGGGTAGATATATGTTGAAAAAAACCCTATAGATGATTTTTATATCAGCCTTCAAACTCTCTTAAACTAGGAGGTGTTTGGTACCCCCTGTTCTATAGTCCTATTTTGTGTGTATGTTCTTATGTATATACTAGAGGCCCAGTGCACGAATTCATGCACGGGTGGGGTCCGAAGTGTTGGGAGCTCATCGGGGCCTGGATCATAGCCACCAGTTGTTCTGGTCATTCTGCCAGTCCAGTCGCTGGGCTTTTACATATATGGATACTATATGCTTATCACTCAGCATTAAAACTTTTGACTAACCTCCATCTGCAAGACAATAGGTTATTTTTTCATTTCTATTTTAGAAGCTTAACACACAGCATATTCCACTTATTTTCCATCTTTCTCACTGTAGTTAAAAAGTAAAGTCCTCAATTAAATTTAGAGATGGAGGGGCTTTTTTTCATGTTTCACATTACAGAAATTCATCTTTTTGTGGTCATCACATTAAAATAGTTACGTGGCCACAGGTCCCAGCCCCCAAAGGTCCGAAACTGAAAGATATTTCTCTTTTTGAGCATGGGGTATAGAAGCATGCACTTAGAATAGGAGAGTGTGACGCATGTGCTTTTTCTCTCCAGCTGTCTGAGGGCACACTTACTACTAATCTGACAGTGAAGTGGGGTAATATGGCACGTGATGGACATGTTTCGTTTTTTATGTTTTTGTGAAGAGAGATTACATGAAGGAAACTTAGGATGATTGTTTGAGAATATCTGTCTGAGCAAAAATTTATGCTGCATTAGTACCTTTAAAATGGTCTCATTTGTTTGATATTTTAGGTCTTGCTTCTCCATTTAAGGCAGTTATGGATACAAATTACTATTACTCAGGTCAGTAACATTAAAAACAAAATTTAATAATATTTTTAGCTTTTAGGGATTTCATTTTTTCTCTCTCTCATTTTTATGCAGCTGTGGAAAGAAATAACTTGATGAGATTATCCCAGAGCATTCCATTTACACCTGTGCCTCCAAGAGGTAAATCCAAAAAGTTAAAGAAATAAAGGAGAAAATCAATCCTCTATTAATATATGATTTTTAGTTATAACATAGAACATGGGTGTTAATAGACAAATCACATTAAGAAGTGTTGATTTTATATAAATTTAATTAGCCTGACTACTATAAGAGTCAGGTATGTTTATAGAAAAAGGAAGTATCAAAAGTATTGAATTTCTGGTTTTGGTATATCCAGAAGCAGTGGTGTACTCTAATTCAGATAATTCATTGTCTAGTAATGAAAGCATAGATAAATTGACATCATTGGGTTTGTAGAACTGAGACTTCTAACCTTTTGTGTATACTAGTCTAGTCGCTTTCTAAAAGTTTGTTGCCCTTTATAAAACTACACCGTAGCTCATTTCTTTTATTCCTTACTTTATCTTAATCAGATACCTTTCCGTCTTTATTCTACATTATCATTTTTAAAGTGTCATAACTTGACCTCAAAATGTATTCATTCATGTTGCAGGTGAGCCCGTCACCGTGTATCGCTTGGAAGAGAGTTCGCCCAGCATATTGAATAACAGCATGTCGTCTTGGTCACAGTTAGGCCTCTGTGCCAAAATAGAGTTTTTAAGTAAAGAAGAGATGGGAGGAGGTTTACGGAGAGCTGTCAAAGTACAGTGTACCTGGTCAGAACATGATATCCTCAAATCAGGGCATCTTTATATTATCAAATCTTTTCTTCCTGAGGTGGTTAACACATGGTCAAGTATTTATAAAGAAGATACAGTTCTACATCTCTGTCTTAGAGTAAGTGCTGGTGAATGCATAATGATGGAACGTTATGTTTTCACTTCTAAAATATAATAAACCAAATAAAATCTTAGTGGTAATGTTGAACAAGGGTTTGTTTTTTCTATTCTATAGGAAATTCAGCAACAGAGAGCAGCACAAAAGCTCACATTTGCCTTCAACCAAATGAAACCCAAATCCATACCATATTCTCCGAGGTAAGTCTTTAAATTTTTCTGGGATATATAAATGTTATGTGGATAGCATTCTCTTTTGACCTTATTATTGATGTTGAATATGTAATTATTTGCTTTATTTTAAAGATCAATTAGAACTTTTTAAACAAAACTGCTAGTAATATCTGTAACTATTTTTCATAAGGTTCCTTGAAGTTTTCCTGCTGTATTGCCATTCAGCAGGACAGTGGTTTGCTGTGGAAGAATGTATGACTGGAGAATTTAGAAAATACAATAATAATAACGGTGATGAGATTATTCCAACTAATACACTGGAAGAGATCATGTTAGCTTTTAGCCACTGGACTTATGAATATACAAGAGGGGAATTGCTGGTACTTGATTTACAAGGTAAATCGATTGAAATATTGCTAAAGTGAAATTGTGCAGTAGGTTCTCAACTATTCATGTGTTATGAATACTGTACAGAAATTTGCTACTTTATAGGTAGATAAAATCTTAGGTCAGTAGAATCTGTTTTAATAAGTCAATAACAGCCATACCATATAGCCATCAGAGCCCTGAATTGTGGTTATATGTCTATCTTAATTGATATTGAGGTAATATAGATATTTTGATAAGCAAAAATACCCTCTCCTGCTCTTATATGTGTAGCCTTACTCTTTTAAAAGTATAAAGACTGTTTCTTTAAAACACAAGTATATCTATTGTTCCTGGTGTTATGTTTTATCTTACTGTGAACTAAACTACCTAAATATTTAGTGGCTTAAAACAAAATATTTAGTGGCTTAAGACAATCATTTTATTTGCTTGTAATTCTTTGGTTGGGGAATTTGGATGAAGCATAGTGGGGATTGCTTATCTCTTATTCCGTCAGAGGGTTTGAATAACTGGATACTGGCTTGACTGGAGTCAAATGCCTGAGGTCTCTGTTCAGTGACAGCTGAATTTGTCAGTTTTCCACCAAGTGACTAGCTCATTTTGCTTTCTCATAGCATCAAGTTTCAGATAGCTAGACTTCTTTCATGGTAGCTGGTTTCTTCCAGAGAGAAAGCAGAAACTCTTAGAGCCAGGCCAGAACTGGCCCAGATCCCTCCTACCACATTTTACTGCTCAGGGTGAGTAACGAGGACAGCCCAGATTTAAACCAGCACTTATTTGGTCAGTGGAGCAGCATGTTAAAAAAAAAAAAATGTGGCTTGGAGAGAGCAGCTTTGCTCAATATAATGTCAGTACAACTTCATGGTAGGGCCAGAGAAAAATAAAACTGAGTGAGTTTCCAGCTCTGGATGATAGCTTTACATTATAGCCTTTTAAAAAAATATATTGATTTCGGAGAGGAAGGGAAAGGGAGATAGAAACATCAATGATGAGAGAGAATCATTGATTAGCTGCCTCCTGCATGCCCCCTCCTGGGGATCCTACCCACAACCCAGATATGTGCCTTGACAGGGAATCGAGCTATAATCTCCTGGTTGACCAATGCTCAACCACTAAGCTAACCCAGCTGGATCACAGATTTATGTTATCTGAATCTTTTTTAGGAAAATATATTCATACAGGGTGGGGCAAAAGTAGGTTTACTGTTTTTTTAATTGGCCTATAGATTACGCCTCTATGACCCTAATTTTTCTTTACAAAATGAAATGCAACAATGGCAGATCGTGTAGACCTTTTGTATAAGCAGATACTTGTTTGCAGCTTGAAGCTAGTGCTATCAGGAGCATACCTACCAACTCTTGAGTCACAATTGCAGGAGCTGTGTTCTGAGTACAATGTTGAAGTCATAAGACAAGCTATGAAATATCAAGAGAGGAAAAACTACACTCTTGAATAATTTAACATTATGTAAATGCTATAAAATCTCATGATTATTTTTATTATGCAAATGTCAATATTTTGTCAATCATAATATAAATTAAGTTTTTTACATATACGTATACAGGCGTGGGTGAAAATTTGACTGACCCATCTGTGATAAAAGCAGAAGAAAAGAGGTAACACATTTTAATAAGTTTATTAAGACAATTTTATAATTTCAAGTTCTGCATTTCTACTTATATAAACTAATCTTTTCTTATTTAAACTACCAATGCCATAGATCCTGTGACATGGTTTTTGGCCCAGCAAATCTAGGAGAAGATGCAATAAAAAACTTTAGAGCCAAACATCACTGTAATTCTTGCTGTAGAAAGCTTAAACTTCCAGGTAAATATTTTCTTAATCCGTGTAATGTGTAAATTGTTAGTAACATTTGTAATTGTTAGTAACTTTATAAGGCCAAAGGCACAAATACATGTTGTTGGCTGTAAATTAATCTATGCTTTCTTTATAAAAACACAAAGTTTATTCATTTAATATATATATTTACTAGGGGCCCAGTGCACAAAATTTGTGCACTGGGGGTGGGTGGTTCCCTCAACCCAACCTACCCCCTCTCACATACTGGGAGCCCTCAGGGGATGTCCAACTGATGGCTCAATCCCCAGCCTGCCAGAGACTTTAGGCCTTGGGCACCCAGCCATTGCCCTGCTCAGCTCAGCCCACGCTGCCTACGACCACCCGGCCACGGGGGCTGGGCGCTTGCTGCCACTTCCACTCAGCACCCGGGGGCTAGGTGCTCACTGCCACCACTGTTTCATCTCCACCCCCGGGGCCCAGCCCTCGTGCCACTTGGCCCCGCCCCTGCTCCTGATTGGCTGGTAGCATAGCCAATCAAGAGTGAAGGTACGGTCAAATTTGCGTGTTTCTCTTTTATAATATAGGATTATGTGTGTGCTAGAGCACTTCATCTGACCTTCAATTCTAAATGATAGTTTTGCTGGATAGAGTAATCTTGGTTGCAGATTCTTGCTATTCATCACTTTGAATATTTCTTGCCACTCCCATCTGGCCTGCATCGTTTCTCTTGAGAAATCTGCTGACAATCGTATGGGTGCTCCCTTATAGGTAACTAACTGTTTCTCTCTTGCTGTTTTTAATATTCTCTCTTTGTCTTTTGCTCTTGGCATTTTAATTATGATGTGCCTTGGTGTGGTCCTCTTAGGGTTCCTATATATTGGGGTTCGGTGCGCTTCTTGGACTCCTGAGTCAATTTCTTTCACCAGATGTGGGAAGTTTTTGGTCACTATTTCTTCATATAGGTTTTCATTGTCTTGCTCTCTCTCTTTTTCTGGCATCCCTATAATTCGGATGTTGGTATGCTTGAGGTTGTCCCAGAGGCCCCTTACACTATCTTCAGTTTTTTGGATTCTTTTGGTTTCTTGCTTTTCCAGCTGAGTGGATTTTATCTCTTTGTATTTCAAATCTTTAACTTGGTTCTTGGGGTGCTCCAGAGTACTTTTAGGTCTTTGTATAATATTTTTTATTTCAGTCAGTGTATGCTTAATTTCTAGTTGGTCCTTTTTCATATCTTTGAGGGTCTTGTTCATTTCCTTGTAGGTCTCGTTCATTTCCTCATAGGTCTTGTTCATTTCCTTGTAGGTCTCGGCTTTTTCTAGGAGCCTCTTGAAAAGCCTTATAACCGTGGTTTTGAATTCTATGTCCAGTCGTTTTTTTTTCCCTCCATTTCTTTCACATCTGATTTCTTTCCATGTCTCTGCATGGTGGCTGCTTTCCTGAGTTGGTCAATTAGCTTTGTGTGGTAGATGTCCTCTAAGGAACAGTGGCTCAGCCTCCCCAGTTACCTGAGGTGGATATGGGTTGCACAATCTTGTTGAAGTTAAGCCTAGATTAATCGTTGTTAGCACTAGGAGGGTTTGACCTCCAGGCCAATTGTCTATGATGTTCAGCCGTGCTCAGGTTGGATGGGTGGAGTCTCCAGGCCAAGCGTCAGCTCCACCCTATGCAGCCCCAGGGACTCTGTGCCGGGTGGGAATGGCTGCCAGCACCTCTGAGAGAGAGCTGCTGCTGAGCTCCACCGGCTGCTGGACAATTCAGCCTCTCCCCAAATGAGTCTGCACACCCAACGTCTCACCCAGGGTCGTAAAACAATGCAGTCTGGCGGTTTCCCGAACGAGATAGTAAGTCATGAGTCCTCTCTGTGGGGTCACGCAGCTCTGCTGTTCCCAAGTTTACGTGCACTGTGCACAGGCTCACCCTCTCCACAAGCTTGCAGACCCTTGCAGTGCCCGAGTTTTGGCGTGCCTTCCCACTGTCCAGTTTTTACCCCGTATGATTGTGGGTTCCCTGGACTTCGCCCGGTGCTGGGGAATCAGTGGAGTGGGATGTCTTTGTCTCCCCCATTCGAGAAAACCAGCCGGGTTTTCAGCCGCCCGCCCTATCCGCTGGCGCGCACTCCAATCCTCTCTCCTTGGGTATCTTCAATGCTGTCCGCTGCCGCTCCTCTGAGTCATAGTGTCTTTTTTTTTTTTTTTTGATCTTTCAACTATTTAATACTTATCTACACACCCTTTGCCAACAGGTAGCATTCTAACTTTATAAATGAAAGGTTCAAGTCGGGTATCGGTCCAAAAGGCCTCTTGCTTTCTCAGGGAAGTTTGCAGAAGACCCCAGGCCTTAATACCCTAACTCCTAGAACCTGTTACAGAGGTTTTGGAATTATGTAGGGAAATACAGATGCCAAAGGACCTACACTCAGACCAGAAGACAAAAGTACTTGTATATTTTAATGAATTTCCCTCCTAGTTGCTTCAAGCTACCAGGACACAGGCCCCACCAACACCTTTAACCTTCTCCTCGGCTCTTCTGCTGAAGAACTTGGCCTTCACAATGACAGGCTGCTTTGGGAGCTTTCCCTTCCCCAGAACTTTGTAGTAGCCCGATTGCACCACATCAATGATAGAAGCAACTCCAGTCTTGCTTTTGGCAGCATTTACTTGTGTCTGCTCACTGACCAGAGTCCACAGTTTATCAAGGTTGACAGTTGGGCAGAAACTCTGGTTCCTCTTTAAATGGTAATACCAACTTTCCCAAAGTAACCTGGGTGATATTTGTCGAAGTTGATCCTGTGATGATGCAAGCCACCAGCATTACCACAGCCCCCGGGGGGCATCCTGTGCTGCCGGTGCGGCCGTGGCCGTGGCTCACGTGGCCTCGAAGTTTTCGGGTCTTCCTGAGTCTGGATGGCATGTCGGTGGCCGAGCTGCAAGAGCTGAGCCATAGTGTCTTATCTTCACTTTTATTTGTGGAATTTTCACCCAGCCAGCTTTCCCGTGATTCTGGATGGTGTTTGTTCTTTCATTAAGTTGTAGTTTTGAAATTGCTGTGTGTGGCAGCAAGATAGGTGTTTTCCTATGCCGCCATCTTGGTTCCCTCTCCTGAATTATTTTTATCATGTAATGTCATGGTAACTTTTGTTCTTCAGTTTACTGTGTCTGATCCTATCTAATAAAAGAGTAATATGCAAATTGATCATACCTCCATTACACCCACAAGTCAATCAGGAGTGAGTATGCAAATTAACCAACCAAGATGACTGCAGCCACAGAGAGAATGGGAGGGAGGCTTGGGATTCCCCGACAATGGAGGAAAGTCAAGCCACACATCCTGGCTGGCCCAGTCCTCCACACAATGCTACAAAGTTTCAATTATAGAAGATATATCCCAACAGAAATGGCAGCAGCCACAGAGCTGGAGAGAGGAGAGGCTAGGGTTGCCCAGGTGATGAAGGAAGCCAAGCTTCTGCAGTCCTAGTGCCTAGGCCTCCACTCTAGGCTGCAAAGTTTCAATTATAGAATTTAAATAAACCCAAACAAAAATGGCTGTTGCCACGGAGCAAGCAGAAGGGTTGGCTCCACTCCAGGCTACAAAGTTTTGATTGTAGAACATAAACCCAGATCACAGGGCCTCCGCTTGGGTCACTGGGGAACGTGGCTGGCCTGCAAACCACCACAGGCCCCTCGCCCAGGCTGTGCCATGCCACAAGGGAATCCCCACCCTGATCTGGGACACCTTTCAGGGTAAACCAGCTGGCCCCCACCCATGCATCAGGCCTCTAGCCTATCTAATAAAAGAGGAATACGCAGATTGACCATCACTCCCAGCACACAAGAGAGCTACCCCCATGTGGACACAATATGGCCAGCAGGGGAGGGCAGTTGGGAGGGACCAGGCCTGTAAGGGAGGGTAGTTGGGGGCAATCAAGCCTGCAAGGGAGGACAATTAGGCGTGACCAGGTCAGCAGAGGAGGAAAGTTGGGGGCAAATAGCCTGCCAGGGGAACAGTTAAACATTAGTTAGGCTGGCAGGGTAGTGGTTTAGCGGGTGATCAGGCTGGCAGGCAGAAGTGGTTGGGGCAATCAGGGATGCAGGCAGGTGAGCAGTTTGGAGCCAGTAGTCCTGGATTGTAAGAAGGATGTCCAATTGCCCGTTTAGGCCCGATCCTAATCGGGCCTAGATGGGCAATAGGACATCCCTTGAGGGGTCCCAGATTGGAGAGGGTGCAGGCTGGGCTGAAGGACATCTCCCCCCTCCCCTACTGCCGTGCACGAATTTTGTGCACCGGGCCTCTAGTATATATAAAAGCCTAAGTGATCATTGCAACCAAACAGACAACTGAACAGGCTGTGTGGGGCAACCAGGCTGGCACGTGGGGGCAATTTGGGGCAACCAGGCTGGCAGGTGGGGGCAATTAGGGGCAACCAGGATGGAGAGGGAGGCAATTAGGGCCAACCAGGCCAGCAGGGCAGGCAGTTAGGGGTGACCAAGTCAGCAGGGGGGGGGGCAGTTAGGGGCAATGAGGCCAGCAGGGGGGGTAGTGAGGGGTGATCAGGCTGGCAGGCAGGCAGGTCAGTGGGATTGGCCTTAAACTGGCAGTTGGACATTCCCCAAAGGGTCCTGGATTAGAGAGGGTGCAGAATGGACTGAGGGGACCCCCTCACCCCCATGGACAAATTTCATGCACTGGGCCTCTAAAATAATAAAAGTGTAATATGCTAATTAGACTGGACAGCCAAATGACCTTCTAGACGAAGCTGGGGCTGCGGGGGCTGAGCCCCTTGCACAAATTTTATGCATTGGGCTTCTAGTAGTTTTATAACCCTTGTCTATTAACTGCTGCTTGACCTCATTTTGCACTAGTTTTTCCCTCATTCACTATCTGCAAACCATGCTGTTTTCTTGCCATTCTTTGAACACACCAAGTTCCTTTCCTTCTTACCTTCTGCAGTTAGCTTCCCTCTGCCTAGAATACTCCTCCTGAAGCTTTGATAGTTATTTCTCAGTATTCAGGTCTTTACTCAGATGTTGCCTCCTGTGGCTTTTCTGACCCACCCTAAAGGAATCACCTTATACCATCTCTAATCTGGCCTTCATCACACTGTTTTCTTTAAGCACTTACTACTGTTTATAATGCTGACATTTCTATTTGTTTTTCTTTACTCACTTTAAATAAACTCCATGAGAACAGGGCCCTGGTCCGCCTTGTTCATTGCTATGTTCCCCCCACTCAGATGAGTTACTGACTCATGGTCAGAGCATAATAATTATTTGTTGAATGAATGATTTCATTTTTATGTTTATAGATTTTGTGGCTTTTGAATTTATAACAGTCTGGTAGAAAATAAATCTGGCATATTTGATGAAAATTGATATAGAAATGTTATTTTCCATTTCTAAGAAATACTGACTTTTTTCTCCTTTTTTTTGTTGGGATGGTGAATGTAGACCTGAAGAGGAATGACTATACACCTGATAAAGTTCTGTTTCCTCAGGATGAGCTTTCAGATTTGACTCTTCAGCCTGGAAATTCCACCAAAGAATCAGAATCGACTCACTCTGTTCGTCTGATGTTATAATTGAATCATTGGTTTTGCCTACACCCCACAACAATGTTACTGTGTCACTTTTCATTCAGGAGGAAATTGTTTGGTAATACAGAAAAGTGTGTGCAAATGGAATACTATACTAGTTCTGGAATAGTTAAAAGGTCAAATCTTTTTTTGTTTTTGTTTTTTCACCAATTAAACTAGTCAGTCAGAAACTCCCTATAGGATACAGCTAGCTAGCAGCTGTTAAAATGTAAAGGTAAAAGAAAATTAGTATTTGTAACTTCTTAAAAGCAGAGGACTTGATTTGACTTTGTTCTGATGGGGTGATCTCTCTCATGTAGTGCAATACCATTAACCAAAGTCAGGTGTCAGTGTAGATGTTACTTGCTGCTGCTTTCCTGCCATTCAGCTAGCGAAATGAAGCAATATGGGTACCCAGCCTTTGGGTTAAATGGCACTCAGACATCTTCCTCAGTGTGCTTTAGGGTGTTAAGTGATGGTTCACTGGTTCTCAGCTAGATGCTTTTTGGCCATGGGAAAGGTGATAGCTTGTTATAATTCTAGATTCAGAGGGATGAAGCCTCAGTTTTTAAAAAATACATTAAAAAAACCCAAGCTTTTTCTAAGAGAGACTTTATGAATCAGGGTTAGGTTCCGTAATTAAAGATAGAGCCAATTTTTTGTCAAAGAGAGCCGAAATTGTGCAGAAGTATAAGTGGGTTTTTAAGCATTGTTTTATGAAGTTATTGTAAGTAGAAGAAAGCCACATAAACTTCTTTAACCTAAATATATCAAAGGAGAAACTTAACTCATTGTTCAAGAGAAGTTACCTTCAGAAAAGTTAAAGTACTTTTTTCTATTTATAGTTCTAGCGGCAACCTGGAAGTTACATATTTCTCCAAAGATCATGTTGACCAGTATATCAAATCAGGAGAATGTAAACGTGAACTCTTGCCTATATTTAAAATTGTGTAGAAATATCCAAGCATGAATTTTTTGTGGTACTTATTTAAGAAATTGAGTTAGATTATCATGTTGAGAGATTGCAATGCATCTTTATGCTAATAAAATGTAATTTAATTGCCCCAGATATTGTTGAATACTCAACAACAAGAAAAGCTTTTCATCTGACTAAAGTTTTATGCTTTGATATATTTTTTTTCATTTTGTTTTGTCTTCCTAGGTACTAATTTTAATTTTTATTGGGAAAGAGCAATGTAAATCTTACTTGTATTTAGTAGTGTATCTCATAGATACAGACAACGCAAGAAGAGAGATAAACTGTTTAAATAAGTGTTTAATATTGTTGGGGGGAGAAAAATGTATTAAAGATATTATACTATATACATTTTGTATATCATTAAATCTTTAAAAGAAATTAAATAAATTTATTCTTGTTTACAGATGTTTAGTGAGTTTAGTCATTCTGAAAAAGTATTTATTTTCAGTATTTGTTTTCAGAGTATCAGTTTTTTTTTTAATCTTTATTGTTCAGTTTATTAATTACATTGTTTCCCCTTTTTATCCCCCTATAGCTCCCCTCCACCCTGTACCTATCCCACCCTCCACCCTCACCTCCCCCTCCCCACTGTCCTCTCCCATTGTTGCTAGATTTTTGTCCAGTCTCTTGCTGCACTTCCCACAACCCTTTTCTCCCCAAGAATTGTCAGTCCATTCCCTTTCTATGTCCATGTCTCTGTTATATTCACCAGTCTATCCTGTTCAACAGCCTATCAATTCACTTGATTTTTATGTTCATTTGTTGATAGATGTGTATTTGTTGTTCATAATTTTCATCTTTACCTTTTTCTTCTTCCTCTTCTTAAAGAATATCTTTCAGCATTTCATATAATGTTGGTTTGGTGGTGATGAACTCCTTTAGCTTTTTCTTATCTGCGAAGCACTTCATCTGACCTTCAATTCTGAATGATAGCTTTGCTGGATAGAGTAATCTTGGTTGTAGGTTCTTGCTGTTCATCACTTTGAATATTTCTTGCCACTCCCGTCTGACCTGCATTGTTTCTGTTGAGAAATCCGCTGATAGTCGTATGGGTGCTCCCTTATAGGTAACCAACTGTTTCTCTCTTGTTGCTTTTAATATTCTCTCTTTGTCTTTGGCTCTTGGCATTTTAATTATGATGTGCCTCAGTGTGGTCCTCTTAGGGTTCCTATATATTGGGGTTTGGTTCACTTCTTGGACTCCTAAGTCAATTTCTTTCACCAGGTGTGGGAAGTTTTCAGTCACTATTTCTTCAAATAGGTTTTCATTGTCTTGGCCTCTCTCTTTTTCTGGCACCCCTATAATTCGGATGTTGGTATGCTTGAGGTTGTCCCAGAGGCCCCTTACACTCTCTTCAATTTTTTGGATTCTTTTGGTTTCTTGCTTTTTCAGCTGAGTGGATTTTATCTCTTTGTATTTCAAATCTTTAACTTGGTTCTTGGGGTGCTCCAGGGCACTTTTAGGTCTTTGCATAATATTTTTTGTTTCAGTCAGTGTATGCTTAATTTCTGGTTGGTCCTTTTTCATATCCTTGAGAGTCTGCTTTATATCCTTGAGGTTTTCTTTCATTTCCTTGTAGGAATCATTCATTTCCACGTTGGTCTTGATCATTTCCACGTTGGTCTTGATCATTTCTTTGCAGCTCTCCTTTATATCCTTGAGGGTGTTGTTCATTTTCTTGTAGGACTCATTCATTTCCTTTGTGGTCTTGCTTATTTCCTTATAGCAAGGAAATCTTTTGTTGGAGCCTCTTAAAAAGCCCTATAACCGTGGTTCTGAATTCCATGTCCAGTCGTTTTTTTTTCCTCCATTTCTTTCACATCTGATTTCTTTCCATGTTGCTGCATGGTGGTTGCTTCCCTGAGTTGGTCAATTAGCTTTGTGTGGTAGACTTCCTACTAGGGATAGTGGCTCAGCCTCCCCGGTTACCTGAGGTGGATATGGGCTGCACAGTCTTGCTGAAGTTAAGCTCAGTTAATGGTTGCTAGCACTTGGAGGCTTGACCTCCAGGCCAATTGTCTGTGAAGCTCAGCTGTGCTCAGGTTGGGTGGGCGGAGTCTCCGGGCCAAGCAGACAGCGTTAGCTCCGCCCTATGCGGCCCCAGGGACTCTGTGCTGGGGGCAATGGCTGCCAGCACCTCTGAGAGAGAGCCGCTGCGGAGCTCCACCGGCTGCTGGTTGCCGGGGAATTCAGACTTTTCCAAAATGAGTCTGCATGCACAATGTCTCCCCCAGGGTCGTAAAACAAAGCAGACTGACGGTTTTCCAAATGAGAGGCAAGTCACGGTGCGCTCTCTGCGCCGTCTCGCAGCCGAGCTGTTCGCGCAAGCTGCCTTCTCCACAAGCCGGGAGACCTGGCAGCACCCGAACTTCGGCATGCCCTCCCACTGTCCAGTTTTCACCCCGTGTGATAGTGGGTTCTCTGGACTTCGCCCAGAGCTGGAGAATCCGTCCAGTGGTACGCCTTTGTCTCCCTGTTCGAGAAAACTGGCCGGTTTTCAGCCGCCCGCCCTCTCCGCAGGGCGCACTCCAAACCTCTCTCCGTGCGAATCTTTCAACGCTGTTCGCCGCCGCTCCTCCGAGTCACAGTGTCTTATCTTCACTTTTATTTGTGGAATTTTCACTCGGCCAGCTTTCTGGTGATTCTGGAAGGTGTTTGTTCTTTCGTTAAGTTGTCGTATTAAAATTGCTGATTATGACGGCAAGATAGGTGTTTTACCTTTGCCTCCATCTTAGTTCCTCTGGGTATTGATCCAGAGTATCAGTTTTTTAAATGAACCATTTGCACATCTATGCTTTTTGATCCCCTGTCCTATACAATGTTTAAAGTGATCTTGGTTTCCTGCTGTGTTGTTTTTCATCTGTTCATGTTTTGTCAGAAAACGAGGATATGGATTATCTGCTGATTAACTTTATGTTAATTATTTTTATTATAAGATACTCCTTTTCCACCTTTCGGTTGAACTGTGTTGCTTCCATGGGTACCATCTGATGTCTTACCACACTAGATTTACACTTTGCAGAGGAAAGTTTCCTTAGCATCAAACAGCTTGCAGAGCACATGGTTTGTGATAAAGCATACCATTAAAAGAGTTACTTTTAAAATGTTTTTCCACAATACCAAACTTTCTTGAGGAAGGTAGATCAGTGATATAGTCTGTGTGTTTAAGTCGACAGTCAAGGCAAGAATACCCAATAAGTAGCTTTTCAACACTTCTAAGAGAGAGGGAAGTTTTTATTTTCTGAAAAGGATGCATCTGTGGACGGGCATTTTTGTGATCTTCCTTATTTACCACTAGAGGCCCAATGCACAAAGTTCGTGCAAGAGAGGCTCGACCCTCACAGTCCCGGCTTTGTCCAGAAAGTCGTCTGGAAGGTTGGTTTGGCTGTCTGGTCCAATTAGCACATTACACTTTTATTATTATAGATAACTGTTCTGAGGAACCATATCCCAGACCGGTCACAACTAGCACTTGGTTAAGAGCTCAGTAATGATATATTTGGGTGAAACCTCTCAACCACCGATGTCTGTCTCAAAACTAGATGGTCTGTTACCAACTAAGAGCTGTCTTATTTACTTTAGTATTTCATTTAGTGCCTTGCTGGAATTTGTAGCATAGAAAATAGGTGCTCAATAAAAATGTGTGGTAAAAGTGCCACAGAATATTTTCAATATCAGATGGTCTGTGAGCTTTTTCTTAGAAAAATCCTAAGCTCAGGTTCTGATCCTGTCAGGAATCTGTTTTCCTTTTAGGCACTTCAGGAATTTATTAAAGCAGAATATCTTCCTGGGGTTCATGATTTCACCTTGGTGAGCATGGCATTCTCTCTTTTGCAGTCATATGCTGCATAACAATGTTGCGGTTGATGACCTACTGCATATACCAGGATGGTCCCATAGATGAAAATGGAGCCAAAAATTCATATTGCCATTTTAATAGCAAAATGCATTAATCACATGTTCGTGGTGATTCTGGTATAACAAACCTGTACTGCTAATCATATAAAAGTATAGCACGTACAGTTATGTACAATACACAATATTTGGTGATAATAAACAGCTATCTTGCTGCTTTATGCCTTTATCATACTATACCTTTATCATTATTTTAGAGTATACTCTTTCTGCTTGAAAAAAAAAAGTTTGCAATAAAACTGTGCCCTTCTACACTGACTGGCAGGAGCCTCAGACATCACTGTTGTGTTTACTACATCACTTTATTGCATCATGTTCTCTTGATCTCATGCTGTTTTGTGCAGTGACTTTCAGCACAGGCTTGTAGCTGAGGAGCAGTAGGCTATACCATCTAGGTTTGTGTGAATGCAGTCTGATATTCCTACGACGACGAAATCACCTAACAGTGCATATCCTCGTTGTTACGGGGCATACTTTCTTTCCTTTGGAATTTCTATGCAATCCTGCATTATGGAACTTTACTTCCATTTTAATTATAAATGTCTTAGTATATGTTTCTAAAAAATAAGAACTGCAATATCGTTATACCTAAAAAATATTGTTTCTTGATGTCAACAGATAATCATTCTCAAACAAAAAATTTTTTTTTGCAGTTTGCTTGAATCAGAACCTAGATTAGATTCATACATTGCAGTTGCTGGATTTGTCTTTAAAATCTCTTCTGATATATAGGTTTCTCTTCCCATCTTTCCCCCCAATTTATTTTTTGAAGAACCAACTTATTTGTTAAAAACTTTCCCACATTCAGAGTTTTGCTGATTATTTCCCTGTCTTTTTACATGTGTCTGTTTCCTGTCTATGCCATAAGCTAGTTAATAAGTGTTCAGGCTTAGTCAGATTCAAGATTATATTTTGACAAGAATGCTTCTTCCACTAGAAAGGTCTGCTTCTCTTTTTGATGGTCACTGCCTTAGATTTATTAATTAGTCACTGGCTGGCATGCGTGCTCTTTCTTTCTCACACACTCTCCGACCCCATCTCCCATTCTCTCTAAAAATCAATGGAAAAATACTGGTGAGGATTAACTGAATGAATGAATGAATGAATGAATGGAAGAAATTATGCATGGGTGAAACACCTAGCAGAGAGCCTAGTAGGGTAAGTTTATAGGTTTACAGATTTTATACTACAGTTGATCTTTAGAAAACAATTATTGTCCAATTTTGGTGTTTTCACAAATAATATCTACAGTTATCCGAAAAGGCTATTAAAATACAAAGTGACTGTAATGAAGTGTGTTAAAGCATATAGATCAATAAGATAGAATTAAGAGTCCAGAAATTTGTGGTTAATTGGTTTTGACAAAGGTGCCAAAACAACTCAATGGAGAAAAAAGGAATCTTTTCAATAAATTGTGCATTTTACATATCCACATGCAAAAAGTGAAGTTGAATGCCCGCTTCAGACCATATACAAAAATTAACTCAAAATGGATCAAAAATTTGAGTATAAGAGCCAAAACTATAAAACTTTTAGAAAAATATGGGGTATATCTTTGTGGTTTCTTAGATATGACATCACCAACAAAAGCAACCCAAGGGAAAATTGAACATCAAAATATTAAAATTTTGTGCTTCACATTATACCAGAATGGGGGCAAATTTTTATAAGTAATGTATCTGATAAAAGAGTTGTATAAAGAACTTACAATAAAAAGACAACCCAATTTAAAGCTGAGCAAAGTATCTGAATAGACATATCTTCAAAGAAGACATACAAAAACTGCATCATTAGCACTGAGGGAAATGCAAATCAAAACTACTAGAATGTAATGCCACTTCACACCCACTAACTAGAATCAAAACATATTAAGTGTTGGCAAGGATGTGGAGAAATTGGAACTTTCACACATTGCACACATTGCTGGAGGAAATGTAAGTGATAGAGCCAACTACAGTCTGGCAGTTCCTTGAAAGATTAGATAGTTACCAGAGGATGGCAGTTTCACTCCTGGTTACATACCCAAAGCATTGGTCCCCAACCTCTGGACCTCACAGGGGGAGGGAATACGGAAAAATGTCTACTGGTGAGGATTAACTAAAGTAAGCCCTGACCAATGTTGCTTCATTAGAATATCATTGCATACACCAAAAAGTTGGGGGTTCAATTTCCAGTCAGGGCACATACCCATATTGTGGGTTTGGTCCCTGGTCTGGGCTCATACGGGAGGTAACCAATGAGTTCAATGTCTCTCACATCCATGATTATTGCTTTCTCATCCTAAAATGAAAATACTGGGGTGAGCAAAAGTAGTTTCACAGCTGTAATATAAATAATGCAATAGTAATTGGGGGGGGGTGGGTGGGAGGGAGGAAAACATGTACTACTATTAAATATAAGTTATATTGTAAATAAAATTTTAAAAAAATAAATAAAATAAACAAACAAAAAATAATGCAATAGTAAACAATAATGAACTCTATTTTGTATACTCACAACTGTCAGTCTACTTTTTGCCCAGCCCTGAATTTCTACACCAAATCTTGTACATGAATGCTTATAACAGCATCCTATCTAATAAAAGTCATAGGCAAATTAACCACTGCTACACCCACTAGCCAATCAGAAGTGAGTATACAAATTAATCCCAACCAAGATGGCTACAGCCATGGAGAGAGCAGGAGGGAAATTTCGGTCTCCCTAGTAATGGAGGAAGCCAAGCTTTCTGCACATCCTGGCTGGCCCAGGCCTCCACTTAAGGCTACAAAGTTTCAATTGTAGAAGATAACTAAATCCCAGATACCAGGGCCTCCACTTGGGTCGCCAGAGGGCGTGGCCAGCCTGCAAACCACCACAGGCTTGACCCAGACCGCCCCATGCCCCAAGGGAACCCCCACCCTGATCTTTGACAACCTTCAGGGCAAACCAGCTGGCCCCCACCCATGCACCAGGCCTCTATCCTATCTAATAAAAGTAATATGCAGATTGACCATCACTCCAATACCCAAGATGGCTGCCCCCATGTGGACAGAAGATGGCCACCACAAGATGGCCAGCAGGGGAGGGCAGTTGAGAGGGACCAGACCTGCAGAGGAGGGAAATTGGGAGCAAACAGGCTGGCAAGGGAGCAGTTAGATATCAATCAGGCTGGCAGCAGAATTGTTAGGGGGTGATCAGGCTGGCAGGCAGAAGTGGTTAGGGGCAATCAGGAAGACAGGCAGGCGAGCAGTTGGGAACCAGCAGTCCTGGGTTGTGAAAGAGATGTCTGACTGCTCGTTAAATGGGCAGTCCAACATCTCTTGAGGGGTCCCAGATTGGAGAGGTGCAGGCTGGGCTGAGAGACAACCCCCCTGCCCCCGTGCACAAATTTCATGCACTGGGCCTCTAGTTATTGATAATAGCCAAGAAGAGGAAACAGATTAATGGATCAATAAAATATGGTATATCCACACAATAGAATGCTATCTCACAATAAACAATAAAAACCAAGTGCTGCTGCTCTCTATATTCTACAACATCTTATGTGCCTTTCAGTTCTGTCATTATTGCAAATACACTGCAATACAAAATGGAGCTGAGCAGAGTTGGACTCTTGCTCTGTCACTTATTCCATGAATGACCAGCTAATTGAGCAAGTAGCTCTGACAATACTTCATATTGTGACGGTGCAGTGCCTTAAGTATTAAGCACATAAAGGTATTCAAATCACAGGTCTCCATGCTACCTTCTTTCCTTGGAAGCCCCAATAAGCTAGTTAGTAGGTGTACAGGCTCAGAGCTATGAACCAGGCGGTCATAGAGAACATTCTCAGTGATTTTTCTCTTTGCAAAGGCATCTATGATTGTGTAACATCTTTCAATTTAGTTTAGTTAAAATATGGGCACAAGCTTAAGAGATAGGTAGTTGAGTACAATGTGTGTCAAATTGTATAAGACTGCTCCATATTTATCTCAACATTTGAAGTCACTTTTAAGAGTGAAATTCAGGTGGTGGGGAGTGTAAGAAGTAGTCATAAGCATAAATGTGAAACTAAAAATATCAAGAGGATTCAAGTAAAGTCACCCTACAAGGTCTCAATCATACAAGTGCATGTGTAAGTCAAAATAATGGAAAACATGTGGGAAGACTTGGAAGGACAAAAAATTCAAATAATTGATAGTGTAAGCTATATAAAGACTTTTAAGTTATTTTTTTTTATTTAAAAATAAATGTTTATTTATTTCAGAGAGGGAGAGAGATAGAAACATCAATCAAGCCCAGCCAATGTTGAGCTATGATCTAGGAGGTCACAGTTCAATTCCCCGTCAGGGCACATGCCTGGGTTGCAGGCTCCACCTCACTAGGGGGGCTGTGCAGGAGGCAGCTGATCAATAATTCTCTCATCATTGATGTTTCTGTCATTCTTTTTCTCTCTTCCTCTCTGAAATCAATAACAGAGAGAGAGAGAAAAAGGGAGAGTAACATCAATGTTGAGAGAATCATTGATTGGCTGCCTCCTGCACACCCCACACTGGGAATGGAGCCCACAACCCAGGCATGTGCCTTGACAGGGAATCAAACCGTGACCTCCTGGATCATAAGTCAATGTCCAACTATTGAGCCACACCGGCTGGGCTTTTTCCCCTTTATTTTATTTTGTTATTTTGCTCACCATTTATACCCTCATACCTCCTTACATCTACACCTCCTCACATGCAATCACCACACTGTTATTTGTGCCCATGAATATCCTCTCTCTCTCTCTCTCTCTCTCTCTCTCTCTCTCTCTCTCTCTCTCTCTCTCTCTCTCTCTCTCATTTGTTACGGGAACCCCCGATTGGGCTCCGGCAGCCAGTCATGTCCAATAATGAAGGCAGTGTTGAATAATAAGGCCTTTATTGAAAAGGCCAGCCAAGCAAGAAAACAGGGCACTTACAAGCATTCCAATCCTGTCTTCCTAGTAAGGTGTAGGGGACAGAATTATAAAAGGAAGGGGCTAGGGTGAGGGCGGTCCTTAGTCATCAGGTGATGAGATGATGTTTTGACTCCTGGTGTGTTGGTCTGACCCTGTTTATCAGTTCTTGCTGGATTCACAGCTGACGAACCTCCTTAATTGCTTCACAGGCCTTGAAAAGGAAACTTAAGAAAAATTTAATCTCTATTCACATATATAAGAAACTTAGCCCTCTAATCACATAAGTGTATGTGTTCTAAGATTTAAAATATGATTGTTTTTCAGATTAATTGAAGTGCTCTATCAGATTATAGCCTACCCCTATCAAATCTCTCCACCCCTCTACCTTTTTCACTTCCTCCACCCCCAGAGTTCTCTGCCTGTTCTATAGTGTGTTTTTATAGTTCGTTCTTTCTCTGACTGGCGTGTTTCACTTAGCCTAATGTTCAAATACTGTAAAGTTATTTGTTTTTTAAAAAATATATTTTATTGATTTCTTACAGAGAGAAAGGGAGAGAGATAGAGAGTTAGAAACATCAATCAGCTGCCTCCTGCACAGCCCCTACTGGGGATTGTGCCTACAACCAAGGTACATGCCCATGACTGGAATCGAACCCGGGACCTTCCAGTCCACAGGCTGACGCTCTATCCACCCAGCCAAACCGGTTTCGGCTGTAAAGTTATTTGTGACGACACCTGAAGGAGACCCAAGCGAGACTGCACTTAAAATTTGTAAGCGTGAACTTGAGTGCCTTGGTCCACCACCCCTCCATGTTCAGGCGGGTTCTGATGGAGTAGAACTCACCAGCTTCCCGGTCTCCTATCAGGCCGTCCCCCACGTGGATGGTGTAGGGCATGCAGAGGGCCGGCTTGCCCTTCTCCGCTGCCTCCTTGAACTGCTGCATGCAGTCCAGGAAGGCCACCATCGCCTCATCAAACTTGTCATCCAGCAGAGCGCTCTGCCCCCAGGTGCAGAACAAGGGCAGCGCCTCGGGGTCGTCTGTTAGAGACATCAGATAGGAGTGGTCTCCGCAAGGGCTGAGCAGATACCTCTGAAACTGCAGACCCACTGTGTTAGCCAAGGCCAGGAGCAGCAAGGCCGCGTGCCCCCAGGCTGCGTTGATCTCACTCCAGCTCACGGGGACCGTGGGGATGCAGCCCAACCTAGAGCTATTGATGATGGCCAAGGGGCCGTCACAGAAGATCTCAAAGGCGGCCTTGAACGCGCTGGTTTTCTTCAGCCAGGTGAGCTGGGTCTGGGCGTGCAGCAGCCTCCACGCTGCACAGCTCATCCTGCAGTTCCAGTTGTTGCCATTGCAGCTCACTGATGTCCCTGTAGTACCGCCCTTCCTGCTGCTCAGCATCTCTGTCTCTGCCCGGGCTGCCTCCAGAGCCACATGGGCCCTTTCTCGGTTTTCCTCCACCTCCTCCAGCTCCTGGACCAGCCTCGCTTCCTCCAGCTCCACAGCCTTCAGCTCCTCCTCCAATGTCTCCCTCGCATCCTCACTTAATGCATTCCTGGTCTCCAAACAGCGTTTGTAGTTATGAATGTCAGATTCTGAGACCCTGAGCTGGGTGTCCAGCTGCTCCAGAAAACTGTCAGTACAGTCCTCGCACAGGGGGTGGTCCAGCTCTTCACCGGTTAGGATGTCATACACACCTGTTGTGGCTCTCCGGATGCTACTGAGAGTCCCCAGAGAGCCCAGCTCCCCGAGAAGGGTGAAGTTGCTGGAAATCTCGTCCTCACTAAGGATAGTCCAGCCAGAGGCAATCTCCTGCAGCTCTTCAAGGTCTGTGTCTCCATCCTGGAAGCAGAGCCTTCCTCCGGAGCTGCTCCTGACTCCCCCTGAGCAGAGGGCAATTTCGAAGCTGCAGGTTCTTGGCTGAGGTCAAGGCCCAAGGCCCCCATGGAACCAGTCAGCTTCAGGGGCGCACGGCAGAAATGGCACATGAAGCGGATGGAGAACATGGGGGAGATTATGACTCTAAGTTTCCTCTGGCTCCCCTGTTACTTCTCCATTTATACTTTATAAGGTCCTATAGGGAGTAAGTTTTAAAATGCATATCTCATCTCTCACTCTCCGCCTCAAACCTTACCCTCCCTTAGCTGTTTTAGATAAGGGAGTCTTTCTCAGTGGAAAATCCAATCATTTCACATTCTTTAAAACTTTTAAGGCATATCTTTTAAAATATTTATCTTTATTGATTTCAGAAAGGAAGGGAGAGGGAGAGATAGAAACTACGATGAAAGAGAATCATTAATCGGCTGCTGCCTCCTGCACGACCTTGACCAGAATCGAACCCATGACCCTTCAGTCCACAGAGCCAATGCTCTGTCTCACTGAGTTAAACCACCTAGGGCTAAGGCATATCATAAGAGTAATCTTTCTACACTTGATCTTAGCCAAAAGGCAGAGAGGAGGTAAGAGTAATCTTCCTAAACCTAAAATCTAATCATGGTATCTCCCTCTTTAAAACGTTTAATGCCTTTATCTTACCCTAAGATAAGTCCTTTTTTAAAATAAATCTTTGTTGTTCAGATTATTACAATTGTTCCTCTTTATCCCCCCACAGCTCCCCTCCAGGTGGTTCCCACCCACCCTCTGCCTTTACCCGCTCCCCCTGTCCTCATCCATATGTGTAGGAGTTTGGTTCAGTCTCTTCTGCACTCCCCAAGCCACTTCCCCCGACCCCCAAGAATTGTCAGTTCTCTCTCTTTCTATGCCCCTGATTCTATTATATCCACCAGTTTATTCTGTTCATCAGATTTTTTTATTCACCTGATTTTTAGATTCACTTGTTGATATGCATTTATTGTTTATAATTTTTATTTTTACCTTTTTCTTCTTTCTCCTCTTCTTAAAGAATACCTTTCAGCATTTCATATAATACTGGTTTGGTGGTGATGAACTCCTTTAGCTTTTTCTTATCTGTGAAGCTTTTTATCTGCTCTTCAATTCTGAATGATAGCTTTGCTGGTGTGAGAATAAACAAGTCACCTTTTCTGTCATAGAACAGTTTAGACAGCTGCCATTTTAGACTGTGTGACTTGACAGCCACCATGTTGGCTGCATCACTTATAGCTTACCTGAGGGCCGCCATCTTGAAATCTCAAAGGCCAATCCCTCCCTTTGAATTAGCCAATCACGAAAGACTGTGTGCCTGAGCTCCAATCAAGAGCAAAGGACAGGTCACGTGCATCAGGGATTACAAAACAGAGCAAACCACCTGCTCGCTGTGCACGGATTTCCAGACCACATATGTGTGTGCACCCTTCTACATAGAAGTAAATATATTTGTCTTGCTGCCTGGCTCCTGAGTGTTTTGTATTCTATCAGAACCCCTGATTTGGGGGCTCATCTTATTTCTAACACTGAGTAGAGTACTCTTGGTTATAGATAGGTTCTTGCTATTCATCACTTTGAATATTTCTTGCCACTGCCTTCTGGCCTGCATAGTTTCTGTTGAGAAATCAGCTGACAGTTGTATGGATGCTCCCTTGTAGATAACTGTTTTTCTCTTGCTACTTTTAATATTCTCTCTTTGTCTTTTTCTCTTCTCGTTTTAATTATGATGTGTCTTGGTGTGGTCCTCTTTGGATTCCTTTTGTTTGGGGTTCTGTATGCTTTCTGGACTTGTAAGTCTATTTCTTTCACCAGGTGGGGGAAGTTTTCAGTCATTATTTCTTCAAATAGGTTTTCAATATCTTGCTCTCTCTCTTCTTCTGGCACCCCCACAGTTCGGGTGTTGGTATGCTTGAGGTTGTCCCAGAGGATCCTTGTACTATCTTCATATTTTTGGATTCTTTTTTCTTTTTGCTTTTCCGGTTAGGTGTTTTTGCTTCTTTGTATTTCAAATCTTTGACTTGATTCTTGTGGAACTCTAGTCTGCTCTAGGTCTCTGTATAAAATTTTTTCATTTCACTCAGGGTATGTTTAATCTCTAGTTGGCCATTTTTCATATCCTCAAGGTTCTCACTAATTTTTTTGCCCTTTTCTAGGAAATTCTTAAAAAATCTCATAACTGTGGTTTTGAACTCTATATCCAGTCATTTGCTTTCCTCCATTTCTTTCATTTGTGATCTGTTTCTTTGTCTCTGCATTTTCACTGCTTCCCTGAGTTGGTAGAGTAGCTTTGTGTGCTAGGTGTCCTATATGGCCCAGTGGCTCAGCCTCCCCCAGTTACCTGAGGTGGACACTTTTGGTGCACCCCTTTGTGGGCTGTGTGCACAGTCTTGTTGTAGTTAAGTCTTGATTGTTGTTTGTATCACTGGGAGGAATTGACCTCCAGGCCAATTGGCTGTGAGGATCAGTTGTGTCTACACTGGGAGAACCAGAGACACCCTTATAAGACAAGACTTGCAAAATGCAAAAGCCTCTGTGCTCATCTTGGATGAGGCAGAGTCTCAGGGCTAAGCAGACAGCTTTGGCTTCCTGTTAGCCCTGCCCTATGAGGCCCCTGGTTCTGTGTCCCTCCGTAATTGCTGCAAGCACCTCTGAGAGAAAGCTGCCCTCGAGTTTTTCCCGCTGCCAGACAGTCCATTTTCTTCCCGAATGAGTCTGGATTCCCAGAAAATTGCCCAGAACTGGAGTTCAATGCAGTCATGAGCTTCAATCTCCCTCCCACTTTAGAAAGCCAGCTGCTCACTCAGCCACCCGTGCACTCAGCAGTCAGTCCTCTCTGAGTGCGCGTGCCTCCAGACCTCTGCCTCTGCACCCCCCTGAGTCTCAGTGTGCTTACTCTTTTCCTGACAGTCCAGGTTCCCTCTGAATGAGTCTGGGTTCCCAGAAACTTGCCTGGAACTGGACTTCAGTGCATTCGGGACCTTCTGTTTCTCTCCTGCTTGAGAAAGCCAGCCACACACTCAGCCGCCCCTGCACTCAGCCACCCATCCTCTTTGCGTGCGTCTCCGTACCTCAGCCTTTTGCAGCTCCTCTGAGTCTCGGTGTGCTTTCCTCTTTCCTTCTAGTTGTAGAATTTCCACTCAGCCAGTCTTCCAGTGGTTCTGGATGGTGTCCATTTTGTCTGTAGTTGTAGTTTTGATATTGTTGTGCAAGATACCAGTTTAGGTGTTTACCTATGCTGCCATCTTGGTTTCTCCAAAATTATATCTTTTTTTTTCAGATGGACAAAAAATATATTTTTGGTGTGCTGCAGAATTTTAGTAATTTAGTTTATGTGTGCCATGAGATGAAAAAGGTGGAAAATCACTGCCCTACAGATTCTGAGTTAGCATAAAGGAAAACCGGGTGGTACCAGTTAGGGGATTCTGGAGGCTCCCCATCCTAACAAGACCACTTACTGGCCAGGTTGCTTTCATGCTCCAAGGCTGCATATATTCTCTGACCCCTTTTCATCTAGAGGGAGCATTGGATGGGGGAGGAGAGAAAGGTGGGATTCCTCTTTACTGAAGAACTTTCTTTTTAAAAATATGTATTTTTATTGATTTCAGAAAGAGGATGGGAGAGGGAGAGAGACAGAAATATCAATGATGAGAGAGAATCATCGATTGCACACCACCTACTGGGAATCCAGCCTGCAGCCCCGCATGTGCCCTTATGAAGCATCCAACTGTGACCTGATGATTCACGGGTGGACGCTCACCCTCACCCACACCAGCCGGCTGAGGAGCTTTCTTCAGCACAGTTCTCCACGGGGGGCACGAGGCTCAGGAGACCATTGTGTGCTCTGCTACTTCTGAGCTCATAAATTATTTTATAATAAACCCTTTATATTTGCCCTTTTGGGCACTAGTGAGATTATGTGTGTGTGTGGTGTGCACACACGTGCGTGCACCCCTTTGCACTGTAATTAATGATCCAGTCTACCTCAGTGCTATGCATTTTTGGAAGTGGCAAAACCCAACTGCCTCCCTCCCCGGGGTAAGAAACGGGCCCCCGGTCCTGGAATGTGAGTCACTGGGAGGAAGGATGTGTGTGTCACCACGGTGTCCACTGACTCCAGGCGGGTAAATTTTCGTGTGTGTGTGTGTGTGTGTGTGTGTGTGTGTGTGTGCAAGCGTGTGCGCACTTGCTTAATAAACCTACACAAGAGAACCTGAGTGATGGAGGAGTAGATGTTATATATTTGGTTCATGCTTTGAAATTGAATCTGCTACAGTTTTTAATAAGCAGCCAAGGAACAGTATCTCATGGCAACATGTTAGAATATTGAAGATGAAAGGAAAGGATTATGATGCATAGAAAATCCAAGTTGGAATGTAGCCGAAGTGCAGGATAAAAACCACTTTGCAGCTGCTGAAAGCTGGGGGGAGGGACAGATAGTTTATTACAAACAAGAAGAGCCAAGATAACAGGCTGGGAGCAATGAAGTTAAAAGGACCAGAAGTAGCTCCTGAATAGCAGTGAAAAGTCCGGCGTGGTTTCACTAACATGACTTCGCAGCGGCCTTCCCCCGCGGATGACTTCGGCATCTACTATGTCCTGTGAGCCTCTGTCCACTGTGCTTTCTCACCTAGCCAACTTGGGAGGGCTGGGGGAGCCCACGCTAAAGCAGTCGGGGAAGGTGTCGCCTTTGGAAGGGTTCCCCCAGACCTTGCCCACTGGAGGTCCCCAGGAAGGAAGGGAAGATGCTATTTAATATGTCGGCAGTTTAATATTCTATTAAATATGCTATTTAATATTCCCGAAGGGTGATGTCAGTAAATAGAAGTGAAACGACCCTCCACGTGAGCCCTTGCAGACCCGCAGGGTGTTGTGTATGTCTCTGTGTGTGGGGGGGGGGGTCATCTAATGGAGACCCCACTTAATACCGTAGATGGAAAGACATCTCATAAAGGACAAAGATGCCGGGCTGCCTGGCGCAGTAGCCAAATTACAAAAGGAAACAGTGGAGGGAGGAGGACTCCCCAGGAGCCCAGAAAGTTCCTGCCCTCATGCAGGTCTGGCTGACTTACCTGAACGCTTTAGTTCTAGAGCTTACTGTTAGGGACGTCTTAGATCAATCAGTCTCTTCTTTAAAAAGATTTTAAGTTACCTCCTATTCGCTATGCAATCTATGCCACATGCCTGCATCATTTAATCTAATCCTCACTATGGCCGAAACCAGTTTGGCTCAGTGGACAGAGCGTCATCCTGCAGACTGAAAGGTCCCAGGTTAGATTCCGGTCAAGGGCATGTACCTTGGTTGCAGGCACATCCCCAATAGGGGGTGTGTAGGAGGCAGCAGATCGATGTTTCTCTCTCATCGATGTTTCCTACTTTCTATCCCTCTCCCTTCCTTTCTGTAAAAAATCAATAAAATATATGGGGAAAAATAATAACCCTTACTAATGAACCTCTAAGGCAGGTAAGCAGTGCTCCTGTCTCATAGATAAGAAATTGGCATGAGTTGCAGATCCTGTACCTGGTAAGCAACAGGTCAGGATGTAAACCAACCTATTTTTCTCACAAAGTATAATATATAACTCCAAATAACTCCTGACAGATGGTAGGTAGTAAGTAGGTAGATAAACATTCCTTCTCTCTACATACTGCTGAACACCCCTTAATATATTGCCATAGGCAAATGACTAAACCACTGAAACATAATACCTCATCTATAACCCAGGATTTAAAAGTAATTGTACATACTCCATAGAACTGTTGCTAGAATTAAGTGGGAAAATACATGTTAAGTACTTAATATTGCACCAGGCTTAATTCATGATGGCTATTCTATTATTAACTATTAGAGGCCCGGTGCAGGAAGATTCCTGCAATAGGGCTTCCTGCGGTGGTCTCTGCCACCCTGCCTGCTTCCCTCCCTCCTCCACAGCCCTGCCTGCTTCCCTCCCTTCTCTGCTTGCTGCCTGCTAGCTTGCTTCTCCACAGCTTCCAGCCCTTCTGCAGCTGCTTAGCTTCCTTTTATGTTGTCTCTAGTCTTGCTCTTTGGGTATGCAAATTAACCACCATCTTGATTGGGTTAATTCACTCCTGATTGGCTGGTGGGCGTGGCTTGTGGGTGTAGCTGAGGTACGGGCAATTTGCATGTTCCTCTTATTAGATAGGACTATCTATTATTATTACTAATAATAATAGTTAATTTTTTGCCCAACAAGAAGGGAAACTTTGGTATTTAGAGGGAAAGTCTGCGTTTTTAGACAAGCAATTCTAGGACTCTGAAAAGTCACTATGTTCTGTCCCCTTTGGTTTTAGGAAGAAACTTTATCTCTGCTAATTTGGCTGCGGGCACTGTTCAAAGGGTTCTGGGCTAAGTAATGCAATTTTAGACTCCAAGCTCGAATTATTCTGTCCTGGAGGGGGATGTACTTGATGGAAGCCTTATTAAGAAGGTTTCTGGGCCTGGCCAGGTGGCTCAGTTGATTGAAGCATCCTCCAGTCAGGGCACACAGGAGGCAACTGGTGGATGTTTATCTCTACAATGTTTTTTCTCTCTGCCATCCTCTCTCTCTAAAATCAATACACATGCCGAAAACAGTTTGGCTCAGTGGATAGAGCGTCAGCCTGTGGACTAAAAGGTCCCAGGTTTGATCCCCGTCAAGGGCATGCATCTTGGTTGCGGGTACATCCCCAGTAAGGTGGTGTGCAGGAGGCAGCTGATCAATGTTTCTCTCTCATCGATGTTTCTAACTTTCTATCCCTCTCCCTTCCTCTCAGGAAAAAAAAAAAAAATGTATTTAAAAATAAATAAATAAACAAGTTTTTAAAAAAATCAATACAAATATCCCCGGGTTAGGATAAAAATAAAAAAGAACTCTCTGTGTCATGAAGTTGAAAGAGACTTACTGTCATTTGTACATATTTTTGAATTATTTTTAAAAATCTTTATTGTTGAAAGTATACATAGGTCCCCCTTTTTCCCCACCGACCCCCTTCAGCCGTCCCCACCCCCCGCCACAGGCCCTCACCACCCCCGTGTCTGTATTTATAGATCGTGCATAGATGCATACAAGGTCTTTGGCTGAGTATTCTCTTCCTTCAAAATGCTTCTTTCTTTCCATGTGGCGCCCCAGCGCGGAGTGTGCAGATCACTGCCGCGCCTCCCGGGTGCACAAGGCTGGCGGGAACCCGCCGCACTGCCAGGGCGTGACCGGCCTGCGGAACCTGGGCAACACGTGCTACATGAACGCCATCCTACAGTGTCTCTGCAGCATCTCGCCGCTGGTGGAGTACTTCCTCTGCGGAAAGTACATCACGGCTCTTCAAAAGTAAGATCACGGGTGTTCCCTGCAGCCCAGCCCCTGCCCTGCTCCCTAAGGCCAGGCTGGGCAGGGAACCTCTGGAACCCCTGCTCAGGTCAGTAGAGGCTTCCGCGCCCAGATAGATACCAGTCTAGGGCAATGGTCGGCAAACTGTGGCTCACCAGCCACATTCGGCTCTTTGTCCCCTTGAATGTGGCTCTTCCACAAAATATGTTTGTAGCCCATGTGCAAAAGTCGGTTTGGGGCTCTCAAAAGAAATTTCAATCGTACTGTTGATATTTGGCTCTGTTGACTAATGAGTTTGCTGACCACTGTAAGTGGGAGGTGAATGAAGCTTCATTTTGGGTCCGAGGGCTGCATGCTGAGTGTTAGGTGCCCTCTTTCGTGATTGCGGCCAGAAACGCCTCTCCCTTCTCCCCAGGGATTGCAGCAAAGTCGCCACCGCTTTTGCCTACGTGATGACAGACATGTGGCTGGGAGACTCAGACTGTGTCTCTCCAGAAATATTTCGGTCAGCTCTTGGCAACCTCTACCCAGCATTTATGAAAAGGACACAGCAAGACGCTCAGGAATTCTTGATTTACGTCCTGAATGAGCTTCATGAGTCTCTGAAAAAGGTAAGTAGAATGAATGGCCTTGACACAGGATAGGCCTTCAGCTCCTTCTGAAACTTTCATTTTGCATCCCTTCGCCTGTTCAGTCAGTATTGCTGCTCTGGCCAAGCATAGGTGCTGGGGGCAGTCCAGGTTAGCGTTTGAATGCGTCTGTGCTTCCCTAGCTTAGCTGGTCATCAGAGCCACGGGGGAGAGGTAAGGTCCCAGCTTCCAGGCCTCGCTCCAGGGCTGTGGACACGGGATGTCTGCCTGATGCTCTGGAACACTCACTTTACATCAAACGGTGTGGGAACCACTAACTCCATTCCCTTTGCCAATTACCTCCCCATGGACTACTTCTTAAAAGTGAAAAATCACATTTTTTAATAAAAAATATGATTCCTCCTGAGTTAGAACTTTACAACTTAAAATACGAGTTCTTGGTAACGACAAACCCAAGAAACTATTAAGTTCGGCCTTAGATGACAGCCAGATCTGTGTACCGTCATGTTTCACCTTCATACCAAACACGCCCAACTCGAATCCCTGGTTCAGTTAGGACATTTAATAAACCATGAAATTGCCACTTACTATGAGTTTTTCTTTTATTTACACGACTCACTGCCTTCAGTCTTGCCTGGAGACCCACAGTCCCCAAAGATGTGTCCTTGAGGTTAGGCGGTGTCCTTGTGGTGTCAGCTCACCTCATCACTCCAATAAAGGATCACAACATAGCCATGGGTCCTTCTCAGCTGCAGCCCTCCCATGGTTCCACTGTTCCTTTTAACTCCTGATAAAATGTTCATGGCTGCCCCTTTTCTAGCCCGAGGGAGGGTGGTGGTCAGTAAAAAGCACCTAAGTTCTCACTGTCAGCCAGTTGGAAATAAACAACACTCTGGTTCCCAAGACCAGACTTGGAATTAGAGGCACTAATTGCGTCCCTGTTGGGGCAGCAGGTGTGATCCCAGAAGGAAGCCCAAGTGGAGCGGTGGGCAGCTCCAGGGCAGAGCTGATGGAGCTAACGTGCCTTCCAAGTGTGTCGGGTCCCTGACGAGAGGTGTGCTCCCAGCCTGCTACTCCTGAGAGGGGGCTAGGGTCGAGCCAGGCTCCAGGCCAGTGAGTCCCGCTGCCTCAGAGATTTAAGATCTGCTCTTTTTAGAAAGTTTTCTCGGAATAGACATTTCTCCAAAGAGGACATACAGATGGCCAGTAGACACATGAAAAGATGCTCAGAGTCACTAGTTCTCACAGAAATGCAAATTAAAACCACAGTGAGATATTATCTCACACCTGTCAGAATGGCTGTCATCAATAAGTCAACAAACTGACAAGCATGGGTGAGGATGCGGAGAAAAGGGAACCCTCGGGCACACTTGGTGGGAATGTGGATTGGTGCAGCCACTGTGGGAACAGTATGGCGTAACCTCAAAAAAAAATTAAGATTGGAACTGCTTGTGATTCAGAAATTCCACTTCTAGATTTATATCTGAACAAATCCAAAACACTAATTTGAAAGAATATATACATCTTATGTTCACTGTAGTGTTATTTGCAATAGCCAAGCTATGAAAGCAACCCAAGTGCCCATCAATAGATAAGTGGATAAAAAGCTGTGGTACATATATACAGTGGAATATTACTCAGCTATAATAAGTAATGAAACCTTATTACTTGTGACAGCATGGATGGACCTAGAGAGGATTCTGCTAAGTGAAATAAATTACTCAGAGAAAGACAAATACCATGTGATTTCATTAATATGTGGGATCTAAAGAACAATATAAGTGAAGAAACAAAACAGAGAGACTCATAAAAACAGAGAACAGACTGATGGTTGCCAGAGAGGTAGGGGTTGGGGGCAGAATGAAAAGTCTGAAGGGATTGAGAAGTACAGATTTATACTTAGAAGATAGTCATGGGATGTAAAGTACAGCATAGGAAATACAGTCACTAATCTATAACAATAAAAGCCTGCTGTGCTAGCCTTCTGGATGACCTTCCTGAGGAAGCCAGGGCTGTGAGAGGAGCCTGGGTCCCGGCTGCCTGCGGCGGCCAGAGGGGAGGAAGCCCTTCGCTTGCACAAATTCCGTGCATCGGGCCTCTAGTATTGTAATAACTATGTGTGCTGCCAGGTGGGTACGGGAAATATCAGGTGGGTCACTCTGTAAAGTATATGATTGACCATTATACTGTACCCCTGGAACTAATACAACATAATAGTGACTGTAAACTGTAATTTAAAAAAAAAGTTTTAATTAAAAATAAAAATAATTTTAAAAATAAAAAGTGTTTTCTAACAAAAGGCAAAGTGGCTAGGGAACATAACCTGAAGGGACTGGTGGAGAGATGAAATTTCTTTATTTCACCTCCTGACCAGCTGCCATGACTGAAAGCTAGTTTGAAACTTACCTAGAAACTCTTCCCGGGAAAAACTGGCTCCCGGACCGGGCCCTCTGTCACTTTATCACGAGGCTGTGAGCTGCCGGAGCCACGGCCACATGCGTTACCAGGTTAGGGTGTCATTCCTCCGCTTCACTAAGGAGGGGATTAGCTGGATTATTGGAAGTCACACCTACTACATGCTCTCAAGAAGTTCTCACTCTCTGTATTGTCTGAATCCACAACATGGTTTCTGGCAGCAATGTATCGCTCTGATAGAAAACGTCAAGTCATTCTATCAGAACCTTCTTGATAACCAGACATTGGTTTTCATGCCTTGGTTAGTGTCACCGAAGAAGATCCTGCGAGACAGGGCCTATCCCGCGATGCTGCAGGAAGGCGATCGCCAGCGAGACCTCCATCGTCACCCGACTGTTTGAAGGGCAACTCAACTACAGCATCATGTGCCTGAAGTGTGAGAACTGCACCTACAGGAACGAAGTCTTCACGGTCCTCCCCGTCCCCATCCCATCCGAATACAAGTGCTCTCTCCAGGTAGGGCTCACTCCGGCTGACTTTCTTGTCTGTTTCTGTCTAACCCTGGATTCTCTTAGGCCTGTTTCCTGTGTTTTCTAGTATGAAAGGGACTGCTTTATAACTTTAAAATAAATTGGAAGCCATGATGATAACATTTTATAGAAAAACAACAGACAAAAGAGCAAAAAATGTATGGCCTTTTCTTATCTCAAAGGTCTGCAGGTCCATTTTGGGAATTAGATATAACAGATTCTGACTCAGTCTTGAGCTCTTGTATTTTATTTATTTTTAAAATACATTTTTTATTGATTTTAGAGAAGAAGGGAAAGGGAGAGAGAAACATCAACGATGAGAATCATTGACCAGCTGCCTCCTGCAAGCCTCCCACTGGGGATCAAACTCGCCGCCCCAGCATGCGCCCTTGACTGGAATTGAACCTGGAGCCCTTCAGTCCGCAGGCTGATGCTCTAGCTACTGAGCCAAACCAGTTAGGTCGAGAGCTATTATATTTTTAGACAAAAGCTGTGAAGTGTGTTGGGAAAATAGAATGGAATCTAGTGCCTAGTTTACTTCTTGAATTTTATTCACCATAATACCAAAAGCTAATGTAACAGAGGGTGTGGTGGTAGAAGGCAGGGAACAGTTTGGAGGCAGGAGCAATGCATCTCCTTGCAGGATGTTACCCATTTACCAAAATGGAGAATAGAATCCTTTTACTTATTCAGAACGGGACTTGTTCACAGATCAAATGGCTAAAGATGGCTGGAAACGAATCCCAAAGACTCTCAATGAGGTGCTGGTGTGTCTACTGAAAGCAGACTGCCCTCCTCCTCCTTAGGTTAATGGTTTGCAGAGCTGAGGGTGCCTGGCCACACTGAGGACATCTCCCGGGCATAGGATCGCATTCTCCCTGTTCCGCTGGCTTTGTTAGGGGTCACCTCAAAACCTGAGACAGGGTCATGGCCCAATCACTAGGTCAAAACAGTGAGATGTGGTCACTGTCCAATCACCAGGTCACTGTGATGAGACGAGTAATGTAAAATAGCTGCCTGACTGGTTAGTGGAAACTTCACCGTCAATATTATTCTGAAGATTAGATCCAAATGGACACGTGGACCCATTTCAGTGACGGAAGTGAGCAGGAAACACCTCCTTTGCAGGGAGACATGACACCCCCCCCTCCCCAGGTGCAGCTTGTGACGCTGGCATGTCCTGGACCTGCTGGCACAGGAGAGCAGCCCGGTCCTGATCACAGAGCTCTTCCGAGGCTGCAGTATGAAGAGTCGGGGTTGCTGTTGATCAGCTTTTTTACCTCAACAGGACTGTCTCCAGTGCTTTTTCCAACAAGACACGCTGACCTGGAACAACCAGATTCACTGCTCCTTTTGTGAAACTAAGCAAGAAGCAGCCGTGAGGGCCAGCATTTCCAAAGCACCGAAAATAATGATCTTTCACTTGAAAAGGTATGGATTTTGACATTTTGTGAGCATATTTTTATTAATTTCAGAAAGGATGGGAGAGGGAGAGATATATAGAAACATCAATGATGAGGGAGAATCATTGATTGGCTGCCTCCTGCACGCTCCCTACTGGGGATCGAGCCCACAGCCCAGGCAATGTGCCTGGGACACTTCAGTCCGCAAACCGACGCTCTATCCATTGAGCCAAACCAGCTAGGGTGAGCATATTTTTTGAACAGTTTTATTAAGATAGAATTGAATACCATGTAATACACCCACTTAAAGCTACAATTCAATGGCATCCATTATATTACACTGATTTTTTAAATTTTGTGGTAAAACATATGTATCATAAAATTTGCCATTTTAGATTGTTTTAAGTGTATACTTCATTGGCATTAATTACATCTATGTTGTCCAACAATCACCACTATTTCCAAATCATTTTCACCACTCCAAACAGAAACTCTGTACTCGTTAAGCAGTAACTCCCCATTCTTCATCCCCATGACCCCAGGTAACCTCTCATCTACTTTCTGGGTCTATAATTCTGCCTATTTTAGGTGTTTCATGTAAGTGGAATCATACAATATTCATCCTTTCACAGTGACCATGATGCCTATTTCACTTAGCATCATGTTTTCAAGGTTCGTCCATGTGTGCCAGAATTTGTTCCTTTTTATGGCTGAATAATAGTCCACTGTTTGTATGCCAGATTTTGTTTATCTGTTCATCTGTTGATGGATATTTGGCATTTACTTTGAGTGCTTTTAAAAATAAATTCCCGCCGCAACCGGTTTGGCTCAGTGGATAGAGTATTGGCCTGCGGACTGAAAGGTCCCAGGTTTGATTTCAGTCAAAGACGTGTACCTTGGCTGCAGGCATATCCCCAGTAGTAATCTCATCGATGTTTCTGATTTTCTATTCCTCTCCCTTCCTCTCTGTAAAAAATCAAAAAATATATATATTTTTTAAAAATTCCCATTACAAATTCTGATTCCACAGGTCTGAGGCAGAGTCTCAGCATCCCTATTTTAATTTTTATGTCTCCCCACCAAATTTAATTTTAAAACTTTCGAATCTACAAAGTTGAAACTATATCATGAATACCCATATTCCCTAAAATGTTCATTAGTTGGTGACACTTTGCCACATTTCCTCTCTCTTTTCTGTCTCTCTCTCCTCTTTCCCTTCTCCCCCCTTCCATTTTATTGCTGAACCATCTGAAGTAAGATGCAACACCATAGCATTTCATGCATCCATACACCACCAGGTATCACCTGAGAATAAGGACATTCTCCTACATAATCACCGTTATCATGCTTAAGAGATGTGACAATAATTTTATATCACCTAAGATACAGTCCATACCTAACTTCCCCCATCTCCAAAATGTCTTTTATAACGTTTTTGAAATCTAGGATCCAATCAAGAGTCCCACATTTCATTTGGCTGACTCCATCTAGAACAATCCTCCCCCCGCCCCTCCGCCTTTGTATATATATCTAAACTTTTATTTTCTTATATTGAGCTTTTGAAGAGCCCATTGTTTAGACTGTGTCTTGTTCTGGATTTAGTTAATTACTTACTCATGCTTAGATTCAGGGTAAATTTTTAAAAAGTATATTTGTATTGATTTCAGAGAGAAAGGGAGAGGGACAGAGAGATAGAAACATCAATGATGAGAGGGAATCATTGATCAGCTGCTTCCCACAGCCTCACTGGAGACTGAGCCCGGAACCTGGGCATGTGCCCTGACTGGGAATCGAACTGTGACGTTCTGGTTCCTAGGTGGACGCTCAACCACTGAGCACTGAGCCACACCAGCTGGGTCAGGCTAAAATTTTATTTTATTGTATTTTTTTTAGCAAGAATCTGGCATAGATGACGTTGTGTGTTTATCACTTTGCATCAGGAGGCTCATCAGGAAAGTTTCTATCACTCTTAGTACTGTTAGGTTCGATCCCCTAGGTAAGGAGGTGACGGCAAGATCTCCCATTTAAAGCTGTAGTTTCCCCTGTGTAAGTGGTATCGCCAGGACCTATGGACCTATGGACATTTAAACCTAATGTGCTTCATATCCATTACTATCGTCATTCATTCATATATATATATATATATATATATATATATATATATATATATATATATTGATTTCAGAGAGGAAGGGAGAGGGAGAGAGATAGAAACATCAATAATGAGCGAGAATCATCAACTGCCTCCTGCACACCCCCACAGGGAATTGAGTCTGCAACCCAGGCATGTACCCTTGAGTGGAATGGAACCTGTGACTCATCAGTCTGCAGATCGACACACTATTCACTGACCCAGGGCTATCATCATTCTTCTTGATGTTCCAATTGCAGCTCAGTGAGAGCCGCTTCAAACTTTTGTTAACCTCATTATTAGCTCATTTAATTTTGTTTTTTTTAATTAATTATTTTTATTTTTGCAGTATAACTTAGATTTAATAGTTCCCCCCCATTATCCTCCCCCCAGCCTTCCCCACCCCCCAGCACATGTCCCCACCTGCCCCCTCCCTGCCCCAGTGTCTTTCATTCATTGGTTATGCTCATATGCATGCATACAAGTCCTTCGGTTGGTCTCCCCCAGCATCCACCCCCCACCCTCCCCAGCCTTCCCCCTGTAGCTTGAGAGCCTGTTCAATGCCTCTCTGCCTCTGTATCAACTACTCTCCCCTGTTTCTTTTCTTCAAAAATATCTTGCCTCTGCATACTAGAAATAAATGTATAAGAACAAAAAATGTTTGAGTCTCAGTTTCAGTGTCCAACTGTTCTGAGTCCCAGTTTCAGTGTCAAATAGTTCTTTATGTGGACATGTCAGCAATGGTATCCAGATGGTGGACACATGGTGGCAATGCAAGTTCCATCCTCTCTGGTTTGGTTCTGGGCCGCCTGCAGCCACGCATAGCTGCCAACTGCTAGCATGGAAGGTGTCGTCAGTGTCCCCCATCTCTGGGCTGTCCTCGTGACTGGAACAGACCCGTCACTTCCTCGCTGTCTCAAGAAAGCTCATTTAGTTTTAATAAAATTAATTACAGGCACAAAATTCATCCTTGTTAGATGCATGGTTCTATGAATTTTTAAAAATGCACAGTCCTGTAACCATCAGCCAATATATAGACTATTTCTATCACCCCAAAAAGTTTTCTCTTGCTCCTTTATAATCAATCTTTTCTTACTCTCAGCCCCTGAAAATTTCTGATCTGATTTGTATCCTTATAGTTTTGCTTCTTCCAGAATGCCCTATGTTATACCTTTTGAGTTTGGCTTCTTTTACTTAGCACAATGTTTCTGAGATTAATTCATGGTGTGGTGTGGTGTGATGTAGTATCTTATTGCTGTGTTGTAGTCACTTTTATGAATGTACCACATTCACCAGCTGATGAACGTTTGGGTGGTGTCCAGTTTGAGGCAGATGTGGATACAGCTGCTAGTAAACATTAGGATATGGATTTTCACATGAATATAAGTTTTCATTTTTTTTTTTTCAGATGATATCTAGGCATAGGATTTCTGGCTGGGTCATATGGTCCCTTCGTTTTTGCAACAAAGTTTCTTGCTTTCAGGCTTAAGCCTACCTCAGGCTCATCCAGGAATTGCCCTGCCCCAGACCTAAATCAGCCGTTTTCCCAAAATGAACCTAACTTACTTTTTAAGGAGCTCCAGAGTGATTCTGCAATGGACTCAGCTTTGGGAACTGCTGACCCATATAGCAAATAGAGAATGTGACAAGTGTGTCACAAAATGTTATCTTATTAAAGAGATGTTAAAACCCCAGAGCTGGAAAGCAGGACACTGCCGAGACCCCGTGTGCTGATCATCCAGAAGAGGGAAACTGAGGCAGCTTGGCTAGTGTGGAAGCACCAGGGGCTCCGCAGTGAAGTCTGCAGGCACTGCCAGTGCGGTTCCTTCGCCTGCTGCCCCCTGGATTGACTCTACACTGTCTCAGGTCCTGACTCGAGCTCTTGGCCCTCTCCAATCTCAGTGTTGACAATGCCTGTGGATGTAGAGCTCCTAAATATATGTAGATAAGAAAAACTTGTGTGTACACATCTGCACCAAATAATCTTTTTACAAAATTACTTGGCCCTACCCGGTTTGGTTCAGTGGATAGAGCATTGGCCTGCAGACTGAAAGATCTCAGGTTCAATTCCGGTCAAGGACATGCACCTTAGTTGTGGGCACATTCCCAGTAGGAGGTGTGTAGGAGGCAGCTGATCGATGTTTCTCTCTCATAGATGTTTCTAACTCTCTATCCCTCTCCCTTCCTCTCTGTAAAAAATCAATAAAAATATATTAATAATAAACCAAATGGCTTATTATATACATGCATATAAGCCTAATCAATGGACACAGACAACAGTGGGATAAGGTCATGTATGGGGGAGTTGGGAGGTAATGGGGTAATAAGGACACATATGTAATACCATAATCAATAAAGAAATTAAATGTATATTAATAAAAATATATTAATATATTAATAATATATATTAATAAGAAATTACTTTGAACTATACTTAGAATTGGTCAAGTTATGGGGACTTCATTCATGAGTGCTTCACAAACTCACTTTTCATTGCACACACTTATTATCGCTCCAGGTTTGACATTCTGGGTACAATGAAAAGGAAACTGAGAACCGATATTCATTATCCACTCACTAACTTGGACCTTACTCCTTACATTTGTCCAGTTTTCCGGAAACATCCTAAATATAACCTCTGTGCAGTGGTGGTGAGTAAAATACAATTATTTAAAATAATACAAATTATCTGCTTAAATGTCTACTCCTTCTATCTTTCCCTGGCTTCTCCTATATGTTGCTTTTTAAAACAAAATATAGAGCCTGGAAACTCCCTGCTTTGACCCTGAGCAGTAGAGCAGTGAAAGAATAAAGTGCCCTGGTCGCTGTCTCCTCACTCCCCCAACTCAGTGGCTATTTCAGATCTAGAGACGTTTGCAGATTGTGCTCTGGGGGCAGTAGAAGAATAACTGTGAGCTACTCTATGGCCAAAGCCCCCAAACACTAGGTACGTAACAGTCGCAGACTCATTGCCTGTATACATCCAGTCCTATGTATTCAACCCCCAGAGGCTCCCTTGGGCTCTGTGTCAACTCTCATCATTGTGGATTCCCAGAAGGAAAGAAAGCGTGGGGCAGTGGTCAGCAACAGAGTGGCAAACCGCAGCGTGTGAGCCACAGTTTGCCAACTACTGGCCTGGGGTATATTCAGACCAAATCATCTACTATATAGATAGTAGTTAATAACAGCAATAGCCATCATGTATTGAGCCTGGCATTATGTTAAGTACTTAACACGTATCTCCCCATTTAATTATGTCAACGATTCTATGGAGTACGTACAATTATTTTTAAAGCCTATGTTACAGATGGGGTACCATGTGGTTTAGTCATTAGCCATGGCAATATATTAAGGGATGCGCAGTGGTAAGTAGAGAGAAGGAATGTTTACTTACCTACCATCTGTCTGTCAAGAATTATTTGGATTTATATATCATATATTACGAGTGGGTGTGTGGGCTATAGCTGAGTAGATCAGTGGTTAGAGCATTGTCCTGATATACCAAGGTTGCAGGTTTTATCCCCGGTAAGGGTACATACAGGAGTCAACCAATGAATGCATAAATAAGTGGAACAATGAATTGGTGTTTCTCTTTCTCTCTCAAATCAATAAATTTTTTAAAAGTAGGTATGTATATACACATACATATATATGGCATATATATATAGAGAGAGATAATATATACACATATTGTATACATATATTAAAAACACATATACAAGTGCATATTTGTATATCTCTATATAAAAGCCTAAGAGACCTTTACAACCAAATGACTGGTTGCTGTGACACACACTGAGCAGGCAGGCAGGCAGGCGAGTGGTTAGGAGTGAGCAGGCAGGCGAGCGGTTAGGAGTGAGCAGGCAGGCGAGCGGTTAGGAGTGAGCAGGCAGGCGAGCGGTTAGGAGTGAGCAGGCAGGCGAGCGGTTAGGAGTGAGCAGGCAGGCGAGCAGTTAGGAGGGCATGGTCTTGGATTGCGAGAGGGATGTCTAACTGTTGGGTGTCCGACTGTGGGAATTAGGCCTAAACTGGCAGTCAGACATCCCCTGAGGGATCCCAGATTGTGAGAGGGTGCAGGCCGGGCTGAGGGACCTCCCGCCCCCCCACCGCTTCCGTGCACAAATTTCATGGACCAGGCCTCCAGCATATATATAAAAACTTACACATAAACATAGAGGAAAAAATACACATAGATTGTAAAATATAGATCTTGGTTTAAATCTCAATGCTGCCACTTACTAGTACATGATCTGGGACTCTTGTGCCAGTCTCTCACTTATGAAATAGGAGCACTGTTACTCACTTGTAGGCTTGCTGTGACGAATAGATTAAATGATGAAGGCACATGACACAAGTTACCCTCCCCAAAGATCCTGAAGATGTTCAACTATATTATGTAAAAAGCTTGGTTTTACCTTAACACAGTTTTTTAAAATTATTCTCAAAAGTGTCCATTGTTTACATTTTCAATTTTTTCTGACAAGTGTCAGTTTTTTCTTTCCAATTATTACATCTCTTGTTTCTTTTTCTTGTCCTACTTCTCTGCCTAGGACACACAGTATGTGCAAAATTGTGGGTTACTCCCTTCTAGACTGCAGTTTCTGCTGAAAAATCTGTTGATAGTCTTAGGTGGGGGTTGGGAGGACCCCTTGTAGTGACAAGTTGTTTTCCTCTTGTTGCTTTTAAGATCCTCTCATTGTCTTTAATTTTTGACTTTTTAAATATAATGTGTCTCGGCGTGGGTCTCTGGATTCATCTTATTTGGAACTTTCTGGGCTTCCTGTATCTTTTAAATATAATTTTTATATTTTAATGTCTATTTCCTTTCTCAAATTAGGGAAGTTTTTAGCCATTATTTCTTCAAATAAGTTTTCTGCCCCTTTTTCTCTCTCCCTTTTGGGGCCCCTTTTAATACAATGTTAGCCCTCTTGATGTTGGACCAGAAGTTCCTTAAGCTATTGTCATTCTTTTGAAATTATTATTTTTCTTTTTGCTACTCTGATGGGGAGAGTTCCACTGTCATCCTTGAGTTCACTGACCCTTTCTTCCGTTTTTAGTCTGCTGAAGCCTTCTACTGTATTTTTCAGTTCAGTCTTGAACTTTTGCTCTGTGACTTCTCTTTGGTACTATCTTATTTTCCCCCTCGTTGTTGACGTACTGTAGTCCTCACTGCATTCATCTGTTTTTTTTCCCAAGTTTGGTGACCATTACTTTGAACTTTTTATCAGGTAAATTACTTATCTCCATTTCATAAGGACTTTTTTTTCTGAGTTTTTATCTTGTTCTTTCATTTGAAGCCTATTCCTTTGTTTTTTTTATTTTACTTGACTCTCTGTGATGGTTTCTATACATTAGATAAAACAGCCACCTCTTAGCCCTGGCCAGAGTGTTGACCCAAAAACTCAAGCTCCCCTTGACCACTAGAGCCAGGCAATCAAGGGGAATCCCCTGGGGGGGTAGCAGCTCCCAAAACCAGGGCAACAGATACATGTAACAGCTTTCCTGGGGTGCTACTGGCACTCCAGAGCATGGCCCGGGGAGAGTGGAAAGACAGTGCCTCCCTCTGAGGTCCCCAGAAAGCATTACATCAGCCCACAGATGTGTCTGGTGAGGAGCCTGTCCCTTGGGCAGCTATGATAATAAGCTAATGGCGTGCTTCCCACAGAAAGAGCTCCTGGATCTGTGGCTTCTTGCTGTGCCTTGGTGGTGGCGGCAGTTTAAGGATGTTTTCTCTTTTGGTTCAAATCCTGTGGGACCCACAGGTGTAAGCCCCCAGGGCCACCAGAGCCAGGCAAAGGAGAGGGGTTCCCTGACAGAAGCTGCAAAAATTACAAGCTCCTTTCTGGGAGATGCCGGCAGCTGGAGAAAGGCCCAGGGAGAGCACAACAGTGGTTTCCGCCCACACATGTTCCCTGAAAGCACCTCCACAGGCCCCACAAGAGCCTGCCCTCGGGCTTAAAGAAGCTCCTGGAATCAAACTGCCCTCCCTCCTGGAAAGACTAATTTACAACAAAGGAGGCAAGCAAAAGGAAGAGGAACCTACGGGATAGAAAAAGATAGTTGCAAATCACACACACACACACACACACACACACACACACACACACACATTAATTGACTAGCAATCTCTTCTTTTAAAAAAATAAGTAAAGCTCTAGCCAGTTTGGCTCAGTGGATAGAGCATCGGCCTGTGGACTAAAGGGTCTCAGGTTCAATTCTGGTCAGGGCACATGCCTGGGTTTCAGGCTCAATCCCCAGTAGGGAGCATGCAGGAAGCCGCCAATCAATTATTTTCTTTCATCATTGATGTTTCTGTCTCTCTCTCCCTCTCCCTTTCTCTCTGAAATCAATAAAAATATATAAAATAAATAAGTAAATAAATAAAATTAGGAAAAAAAATTTTTTTAAGTGCACGGCAAGGGGAACGATCAGCAAAAGGAAAAGGCAACTCACTGGATGGGAAAAGATAGCTGCAAATCAGACATCTAATAAGGGTTAATATATAAAATGTCCTAGTATACAAAAATCATGTAACTCAACAACAACAACGAAAAAGCCAACCTGATCTTACAATGGGCAAAGGAGCCCTGGCTGGGTGCTCAGTGGTTAAAGCAGTGGCCCATGGACAGACAGTCTCAGGTTTGATCCCATTCAAGAGTACAGACCTTACAGAGACCGGTGTGGCTCAGTGCTAGAGCATCGGCCTGCAGACTGAAAGGCCCCAGGTTCAATTCCGGTCAAGGGCGTGTACCTTAGATGCAGGCACATCCCCAGTAGGGGATGTGCAAGAGGCAGCTGATTGATATTTCTAACTCTCTATCCGTCTCCTTTCCTCTCTGTAAAAAAATCAATAAAATGTATATTTTTTAAAAAAGAATACAGACCTCGGTTGCAGGCTCAATTCCTGGTCCTGGTCAGGGCCCATGCAGGAGGCAACCAATGATTAACAACAACAACAAAAACGGGCAGGGGGTCTGAATAGACGTTTTCCCAAAGGAGTTGTACATATGGCCAACTAGCACACACAAAGATCTTCAACATCAGGGAAATGCAAATTAAAACCACATTGAGTATCACCTCACATCTATTAAAATGGCTATCATCAGCCCTAGCTGGTTGGCTCAGTGGACTGTGGACTGGAAGGTCCCGGGTTTGAGTCCAATCAAGGGCACATGCTTGAGTTGTGGGCTCAATCCCCAGGGTGGGGTGTGCAGGAGCTAGCAGATCAATGATTCTCTCTCATCATTGATGTTTCTATCTCTCTCTCCCCCTCTCTTTTCCTCTCTGAAACCAATAAAAATATATATATATATATATATATATATATATATATATATATAAATGGCTAAAGGTCCGGGTTCAATTCCGGTCGGGGGGCATGTGCCTTGGTTTCGGGGACATCCCCAGTGGGAGGTGTGCAGGAGGCAAATGATTGACGTTTTTGTCTCATCAATGTTTCTAACTCTCTGTCCCTCTCTCTTCCTCTCTGTGAAAAATCAATAAAATATATTAAAAAAATAAATAAATGAAGAATAAAACTTCCAAATGATTAAGTTATTCCACTTCTGGGTGTTTATCCAGAGAATATGAAACACTAATTCAAAAAAAGATATCCCCATCCCTGTGTCCATTGAAGCATTATTTGCAATAGCCAAGATAAGAAAACAACCCAAGAGTCCACTGATGTATGAATGGATAAAAAAAGATGTGAACAATAACAAAAAATATGTGAACACACACACACACACACACACACACACACACACACACACACCCTACACAATGGAATACTACTCAGCTGTAAAAAAGATGAAATTTTGCTATTTGTGACAAGATAGATTGATCTTGAATATATAATGCTAAGTAAAATAAGTAGGACAGAAGAAAACAAATACCATATGATCTCGGTTATGTGTAGAAAATAAAACAAAAACAAAACCTGAGTCAAGCCAAAATAGACTCACGGGGGAAGACAACAGATTGGTGGTTACTAGAGGGGAAAAGTTGGTGGAAGGGAGGTAGCAATGAGCAAAGGGGGTCAATTGTATGGTGACAGTTGGAAACTAGACTTTTGGTAGCAAGATATAGTGTATATACTTGTCAAATGATGATGTTGAATAAATAAATAAATAAATAAATAAATAAATGAAGCCCTAGCCAGTTTGGCTCAGTGGCTAGAGCACTGGCCTGTGGACCAAAGGGTTCCGGGTTCCATTTTGGTCCAGAGCAGGCATCTTGGTTTGTAGGCTCCTCCCCCACCTGGGCTCTGGTCTGGGCTCATGCAGGAGGCAACCAATCCATGTGTTTCTCTCACATCCATGTTTCTCTCTGACTTTCCCTCACTTTTCCACTCTCCCTAAAAATCAATGAAAAAAATAACCTCAGGTAAGGATTAATAAAAATTAAAAAAAAATAGATAATGTTTCACACCTAAAACTTACATGATGTTATAATCCAATGTTGCCTCAGTGAAAACAACAACTCCCATTTTCCGGTCTGGGAGACAGCAGCGCTCTGGGGCATGGCAGAAGGAGGACCTGGAATGAAGCACAGGGGAGCAGGGAGCTGCCCCCCCCCCCCCAACACACACACACACACACACACACACACACACACACACACACACACACGCACGCACGCGCGCACACACACACACACACACGCGCTAGCTTGAGGCCCAGGGAAAGCATGAAGGTGGTGCTGCCTGCAGACCCTTCAGGCACGACTGTACTAAAGTAGACGCTTGCCCCTCAGGCCAATGCTTTAAAAGTAGCAAGTGGACCTCATTCACAGAGGGTCAGCTGCCTGCATGCTGAGCAGCGAGTGGGGCAGGTGAGTCGGGGCAGGTGAGTCCGAGTGCTCTCGACCTTCGGCAGTCGCTCCTCAGAGCCTCGCAGCCTCACGGACCTCAGGAGTGTAAACTGGAGCCTGTTGGTTTTTCCGTGTCTCCTGGGAGGAGGTGAGTTCAGGACTCTCTAAGTCACCATATAGAGTATCCTCTCTCTTGATTTTAAATGGAATAATTAAGAGTGATGTTTGCCGTAGCTTCCAGTAGCTACACTTTTTCAGGTTATACATACTTCCTTCTATTTTGGTTTTGCTAACCGTTTTGAGAGTGTTTTGTAAAGGTATTAACTTCTATTAAATCCTTTTCCCGCAATAAAATAGATGCTACAGGTCTCTTGAATCCCTTTTAATCTGTTAATATGATCAATTACATTGATAGATTTAAAAATTTTTTATTACTCTTGTATTGCTGGGATAAATACAATTTGGTCATTGTTTGTTTGTTTGTTTATTATTGTTTAAAGTATTACAAATAGTAGCACATATGTCTCTTTTTTCCCCCATTGACCTCCTCCTGGCCTCCCTTACCCCCCGGGTCATTGTTATCTTCAATATATTTTGCTGGATTTGGTTGACTGTATTTTAATATTTTTGCATCTGTCTTCTGGGATGAAAGTGATCTTTGTTTTCTTCCTTGCCTGGTTTGGGGTGATACTCACCTCAAGAGATAAAGGAGCTTCCTCCCCCCGCTTCTACACAAACCTGTGTAGTTCGCTAATGAAAAGTTCCTTGAAGGTTTAACAGACTCACCTGTAAACCCACCGGGGCCTGCTGTTCCCTCTGAGGGAAGATTTGAACTGCAGGCTGATCTCATTTCACTGCCTTTGCTTTATTGTGCTTCACATGTGTGTGTTTTTTACAAATTGGAGGCAAGACCCTCCTCCACCAGCAGAAAAAAGATTATGGCTTGCTTTATTGCGAGACTTGCTTTATTTCCAGACTTGCTTTGCTGGGCGACTTGCTTTATTGTGGTGGTCTGAAACCAAACCCACAAGATTTCTGAGGCATGCCTGTACCGATGCAATTACTTTAACATTTGTAAGTCTATTTAGGCTTTTTATTTTCTTCTTCCATCAGTTTTTGGTAAGTTATAATTTCCTGGATATTTCTTGGTTTATCAAAGTTTTCAGTTTGCTGGCAAAACTTTTTCAGGTATTAAAAATGTTTTTAATTTTCTGCTGGATCTTAAAATTTTCCCCCCAATAATATAGATTTTTTTTATTGTAGGTAAAACAACTTATGTCATTTTAAATTTTATTTACTTGACCATTCATCGCCTTATCTCTTTTAAAAAATCAATTATTAATGCTCCTATTACATAGTTAAGTCTTTTCAAAGGACTAAGTTGTCTCTGTGATCTTCCTTATTACCTCATTGTTTTCTGCTTTATTAGCCCTTATTATCTCTTTCCCTCTACTTTATTTAGGTTTATGTCTTTATATTTTAAATTGGATGCTTAGTTCATTAACATTCAGCCTGTGTTTTAGATAAAAGCATTAAAAACGATAGATGTGTGCTCTAGGGATCACTATCACTGCCTACCACCTTTGAAATTATAAAACATTTCAAGCATACATAAAATAGAGCGAACAGTATCATCAACCAGCTTTATAGATGAGCTGTCAACTCACCCTCCCTGCACCCTATTATTTTAAAGACAATCACTGTAGCCCATGTTTTTATATAGTATTTGCTATAAAAAGTTACCCAGGAGTATTTCTTCTTAATTTCTAAAAGTATAGGAATGTGGAGGGGGGATAACTTTTTGTATTGACTGCTAGTTTTATTGTATTGTGTTCTAAGATTATCATCCATTTGAATTCTTTTACATTTGTTGAGACTTGTGTATTTATTAGAAACTAGATTGAAGGTAAGCTTCTGTTGTTCAAAACCATCTCTATACTATTTTTTCCATATGTTTGACTAATTTATAGTCGAAAGAAATGGGTTGAAATATTTTTTTCTGATTTTAAAGTGAATAATCAAGAATGATGCTTGCTATAAATTTTTAGTAGCTACACTTTATCAGATTATGGATATTTCTAGTTTGCTAACAGTTTTTGTGCATGTTTGTAAAGGTGTTTAATTTTATTTAAAAATTTTTGAGATGCTATGACTCTCCTGAATCTTTTAAAATATGTTAGTGTGGTCAATTACATTTATAGATTTTCTAATTTTACTATTGCCTTACTGGGATGAATACAATTTGGTCATTATTTACTATCTTTACATATGAAATAAATATTACAGCATAGAAAAAGTGTAATGGCAGCTTCCCTAAAGTCAGTATTTTACAACAAATTTTTAAACAAACCTATATATTTAAATTGCATAGCAGTTTAGAATTATAAACTTTTTGGTATATTAAACCTTTTTTATTATAAAGTGACTATCATTTATAATGCATTTTGTGTTTAAGTTCATTTTAATTGTTTATATAGCTTCTCTAGCTTTCTTTTAGTAGTATCTACCGACAGCATCCTTCCTATCCCTTTAAATTCAACCTTTTTGAGTTCTGAATGATAGTGTAGAAGTGGTTTCAAGAAATTCTGTCAGTCTCTGTCTGGTAAGTTTAGTACATTTCCATATATTTCAACCTGTAATAAATTTAGGTTTTTCTGGTGTTGTGTGCTTTAATTTAATCTGATTACTCATTTCCTCCTTTTTTCTTGCCTCCTACTAAATAGTTTTCTTAAGTTTATTTTCCTTTTACAGCTCTCAAGGTTACACATTTTATTTAGATTCTTTAGCAATTAACCACTTTCATACTTGACCTAAAGCCTTAAGATCACGTGCTCTCCTCTGACACAAATGGAAGGATCTTAGAGCACTGTGATTCTGATGACCTAACTACTACTATTGTCTTTTTTCTCCATGTAACTTATTGTTTTTAATTAATTAAATTTATGGGTTTGACACTTGTTAATAAGATTATATAATGGTTTCAAGTATATAATTCTATGATACATAATTTGTATATGGCATTGTGTGCCCACCACCCAAAGTCAAATCATCTTCCGTCACCATATATCTGACCCCCTTTACCTTTTACCACCCCCCCACTTCCCTCTGGTAACCACCAAACTGTTGTCTGTAGCTATGTGTTTTTGTCTGTTTTTCTTCTTTATTTGTTGCTTTCAGTTTTATATTTCACATATGAGTGAAATCATATGGTTCTTAACTTTTTCTGTCTAACTCATTTCTCTCAACATGATATTATCAAGGTTCATGTTGTTGCAAATGCAGTATTTCATCTTTTCTATGGCTCAGTAGTATTCCATTGTATATATACACAGGTGGGCAAAAGTAGATTTACAATTCTGCCCTTATACAACAGAACTTATTCTTGTATTATTATTATTTGATTATTGTATTATTTATTTGTGTTATGGGTCTTATTGTTGTTGTTGTTTTGTATCCTTACTTATGATTTGCCCTTTAGGTAATGATAGCTGGTAATTTAATCTACTTTTGCCCACCCCTGTGTATGCCACATCTTCTTTATTCAATCATCTGTCAAAGGACCCTTCAGTTGTTTCCATTTCTTGGCCGTTGTGAATAATGCTGCAGTGATCATAGGAGTGCGAGTATCTTTGAGAGTGAATGTTTTCAAAGTTTCCCAGTAGATACCCTAAGGAGGGATTGCTAGGTCATGTGCTAACTCTATTATTAATTTTTTGAGTAACCTCCATACTATTTTCCATAGTGGCTGTAACCAGTTTACATTCCCACCAGCAGTGAATGAGGGTTCCTTTTTCTCTACAACCTCTCCAACACTTATTACTTTCTTCTTGACAATAGTAATTCTAACAGGTGTGAGGTGGTATCTCATTGTAACTTTCATTTGCATTGATTTGCATTTCCTTAATAGTGATGTAGAGCATCTTTTAATGTATCTGTTGGCCATGTGTATGTCTTCTTTGGAGAAGTGTCTGTTCAGGACTGTCTTCTGCCTATTTTTTATTTGGATTGCTCATTTTTTGGACAAAGAATTGCACGTTTAGATATATTTTTAATATTATCTATAGAAGATATACTATTTCCAAAGGTGGCTTCAATAATAGATCCATTACAAATCATTTCATGGGGAACTTCAATAATAATCCATTTCTAAATGAAAACTGCTATCAAGTTTGCCATCTCCAAGTTTTACTAACCATTCGCTATAAGCAGAATCCTCTGATCTCACATTTGTTTTAAGAGACAACTTTCTGAAATATCTCCAAACATCACAGTACTTTAAATTTGTTTGTACTATGGCCGATCGCATAGCATGTGGCACGAAACTGACACATTGTCGAAAATTCCCTCCAAGGAGAACTTTTCCATCAAATGCAACATTCAGATTCATAATTTCTCTTAGTAATCTGTCTATGGCGTTTATAGCATGACTGGATGCCATGGTGCATTCATCAATAAGAAAAAGTTGAGCCTTTTTAATGGTTTTAGCAACTTCGCCACATATGGCAGCGGCCGCCAGGGTCTCCGCATGCTCCAGAGGCCAGCAGCCAACCCTGTGGTGGGCGCCAGGCTGGGGGCGTAGACCCAAACTGCTGCTTGGCTTCAGAGCCCGCCCCCAGCGGCTTGGCTGCTGCACCCATAGTCCCTCAGTGGCTGGGGTGTTCTGGGACACCTGCCACTCAGGGACTAAGTACAGCGCCGGGCTGGGGGCCATGCAGGGACCCCTGAGCCGCACATGGCAGTGGCCACCAGGATCTCCGCATGCTCCAGAGACCAGCAGCCAGTCCTATCGTGGGTGCCGGGCTAGGGGTGTGGACCCGAAGTGCCGCTTGCAAGCGGCTGGGGTTGGGGCAGGAACATCCCTGTCTTTGGAAGCCAGCAGTCAACCCTGTCGTGGGTGCCAGGCTAGGAGATATGTAGGAACCCTTGGGCCGCACACGGCAGCAGACACCAGGGTCTCCGCGTGCTCCAGAGGCCAGCAGGTAACCCTGTCGTGAGCGCTGGGCTGGGGGCATGGACCCAAACTGCCGCTTGGCTTCAGAGCTGGACTCAGCGCCTGGGCCTGACTTACAGCCCCGCCTCAGCTCATTACCCAAGGTGCTCTGGGCACTCATTTGCATGTCCCACGCATCAGGTAAGCCCCAGAACTCAGTCGCAGCCTGAACTATCAGAGCAACCAACATGCGAGCCTCGTGAGGGGATCCCATGGCATCAAATTCCCCTAACCATCCCAAGGGGACCACAAAAGGACGCAATTCAGTCACCATAACTAAAAAGGAGGGATCTGGCCAATCCTTAAATACCATGGAGGCAGAAGTTATGGCATGCTTGCTTTGGCAGCACATATACTAAAATTGGAGGAACACAGAGGCATTCTAAGTCTTTTACCCAGCTCTGCTATAATAGGCCTTCCTTCCCCTGGCTGCCCAGCACAGTGGCCACTGCACCTGGTGCATTGTGGCCATGCCCCCTGCTCCTGATTGGCTGGTAGTGCAGTTAGGGTATGGTCACATTTGCATGTTTCCCTTTTATTATATAGGATTACTGCTTTATTTACTTCCAAAAAGTTTTGGTATGTCATATTATCATTCTCATTTGTCTGTATAACTTACACCTTTTTTTCCTTCTTGATCCAGTCAATTTTTAGTAGGATGTTGTTTAATTTCTACATATTTGTGGGTATTTTTGCTTACTCTTTGCAGTTGATTTCTAATTTCAAAGCATTGTGGTTGAAGAATATGCTCAGTATGATTTCAGTCTTCTTAACTTTGTTGAGGTTAGTTTTGGGATCTACTTAATGCTCCAAGTGCATTAGATCAGACTGTACATTCTGATGTTCCGGGATAAAAGACTGTAAATGTCAATTATGTCCATTCAGTCTCATGTATCATTTAAGTCTAATATTTCTTTAATGATTTTCTGTTTGGGTGATCTATCTATAGCTGTCAATTTACATGATTGTGTTTTTGTCAGATTTTCCCTTTAGTTCTGTTAGTAGTTGCTTTATATATTTCAGTGCTCCCTGATTGGGTGCATATATGGGAAATGTTATGTTTTCTTGGTGTAGTGTCCCTTAATTCATTTTAAAATGTCCATCTTTATGCCTTTGTTATTTTGAAATCTATTTTGTCAGTATGACTACAACTGTTTTTCTGTAGATGCCATTTGCTTAGACAGTCATTTTCCACCCTTTCACTTTGAGTCTATATTTGTCTTTGAAGCTTAGATGTGCCCCAGGAGGCAGCATATGGTTGGGGTTTTGTTTTTTATCCAGTCTGCTACTCTGTGCCTTTTTATGGGTGAATTCAAGCCATTTACATTTAGGGTAATTACTGATACATGAGGATTTCCTATAATCATTTTATCTTTTGTTTTCTGGCAGCCCTGTGCCTCCATTAGTTCTTTTCCTGTGTGTTTCTGATTGTTGTTTTTGTTTGGTGGTATTCTATACTTTTCCCCTCTGTTGTCCTTTATTTAAGTTATGTGTGTCAGTTTTGTTTTGTGATGGGGAGGAGGCAGGGGAAGGGGGTTTTCATTTAGGTTTATGTAAAAGAAAATTTGTGCTTTTTCTTCTGAATGTATCTAATCTTCATTCCCTTTTTCAGATTCAGAACTTTACCCCTTTATCTTTTATGTTTTGTTGTCAGAAACGATCCCAATTTCTCTGCGAGTTCATTTCCAAATTGCAGTTGCCATTGTCTTTTCCTTTAAAAAAAGTTTATTGATTTTTTTGAGAGAGAGGAAGGAAGGTGGAGAAAGAGATAGAAACACTGACGATGGAGAAACATTGATTGGCTGCCTCCTGCACACCTCCGACTGGGGATCAAGCTTGCAACCCATCCTGTGCCCTGACCAGTGTCCGGTCAGCTACCTCTTGGTGCACGAGTCAATACTCAACCTACTGAGCCGTACCAACTTGACTCTCTCTTTTTAATATTATTACGACTTTTAACCCTTTGTGTGCCATTTCAGTGTACCTGTACACTGCCTTATTCTAAAAAAGGGTTGTAATATCCTGCTTCTGTCTTGTAGTTTTGTGACCTTTTATTCATTGTTTCAGGTAGACTAATCCCTTTGAGTAGACCCTGCAGTTGATGTCTTTTGGTGATAAATTCCCTCAGCTTCTGTATGTCTGGAAATTTTTATATTTTTCCTTTAGATCTAAATGATAACTTTGCTGGATATATTTTTCTTGACATATAACTTCCCGCTTTCAGTAGTTTGAATATTTGATTCCACTCTCTCCTAGCTCCTAGTTTCTGCTGAGAAATCCAATCATAAATGGGCTTTCCTTTATAAGTTACTGTCTTCTTTTCCCTGACTGCCTTGATAATTATTTTTTTGTTGTTTTTGATAGTTTTAATACAGTGTGCCTTAGAAGAGGCCTATTTGGATTGAGGTGTTCTGTTTGCTTCTTAGATTCAAGGATCTTGTTCTTTCCATAGATTTGGGAAGTTCTCATTATCTATTTGCTTGAATATAATCTGTATTCCTTTCTCCCTTCCTCTTCTTCTAATATGCCTATTATTATTATTTTTTATAAACACAATGTTCCACTTTATTAAGTAGTAGAGTTTTAATGTTGTATTACCCATGAAATGTGGAGATCCCTTTAAGCAAAAGTATTAAGGTGGGGAAAAGGGGGACACCTATAATACTTTTAACAACAAATATTTTTTTAATTAAAAAATTTTTTATTGACTTCAGAGATGAAGGAAGACAGAGAGAGAGAGAGAGAGAGAGAGAGAGAGAGGCATCAATGATGAGAGAGAATCATTGATCGGCTGCCTCCTGCTTCCTACATAGGGATTGAGCCCAAAACAGGTTTGCCTATTATTCTTATACTGTGGCTCAGTGTATGAATTCATGCACATTGAAAGAAAATTAATTAGAATATTTTATTTTATTTTTATTTTTTAGAAGAAATATTTTAATATCGCTATTCACCCTTTATAATAGAAGTGTCAACATTCATGATCAACAATGACAGATGGAAACACACCTGTGCGATTGGTGCCAGTGAGAAATTTATATGTATCATTCATACATGAGCCTCCTGCATGCCCCACACTGGGGATCGAGCCCACAACCCGGGCATGTGTCCTGATCAGGAATCAAACTGTGACCTCCTGATTCACAGGTCGAAGCTCAACCACTGAGTCATGCCAGCTGGGTATAAACTGTTCTCACTTTAAAAATTTTTTTTGCATTTTGCTCTTCCAGTTGGGTGTTTTCTGCTTTGTCTGCCAGATGAGTGATTCTGTCCTCTGCTTTATGTGCTGTTGATTCCCTCTAATATATTCTTCATTGCAGTTATTGTATTTATTTCTGACTGGTTCTTTTTCTTGGCTCCTGTCACTCTTTAAGTTCTCACTGAGTTCATCTGTTTTCCCCTGAGTTCATTGAGCAGCCATCTGACCAGTGTTTTGAACTCTGTAACTGGTAGATGGCTTGTGTCCATTTTGTTCTTTTTCTGGAGTTTTTTTCCTGTTATTCTATTTGGTATGTTTGTCTCATTTTAGCTGCCTCTCTGTATATGTGTTTATGTATGAGGTAGAGCTGTTATGTCTCCCAGTCTTGGCAGAGTGGCCTTAGGTATTTGGTGTCCTGTGAGGCCCAGTGGCTCAGTCTCCCAGTTCACCTGAGCTGGGTGCTCCAGGGGTATCCCTTGTGTAAATTGTCTGTGTCCTGTTGTAGTGGAGCTCTTATTGCTGTTGGCACATCAGGTTGACTGGTCCTCGCAGCTAGTCAGTCTGCTGTGCCAACAGCAATAAGAGCTCCACTACAACAGGATACAGACAACTCACACAAGGCATATCCCTGGAGTACCATGAGGTGAGCAGACAAGCTGTTATGTGGGGATGACTCTATGGAGAAGTGGGGCTGTGGTGCCAGCCAAATCCACCCTTCAGGTGTGTCATTTATGGCGCTGGTTAGTTGGTACTCTGGTATGGTTTGAAGTCTCTTTGGAGGGGCTCCAATGCAGGCCTTTTTCAGCCACCATTTGTCCCTCGCTTGGGGCTGGCTGCTTGGTGGGAGCTGCCGTTGGTTGTCTCTTGTGCTGGACTCGGGGGTGCTTAGGAAAGGCTACACTGCAAACCAAGGCCTGCTGCCATGAGTGCGGGCTTGGGACACTAGGTGGGCAGCACAAAGGGAGCTGAGGCTGTCACATGTGCTGAACTTGTGGGCACTTAGTTGAAGCTACATTTCAAGCCAATACTGGCCACATCTTATCCCAGGCTGGTGGCCATCCAATGTGTGAATTATAATGAAAGTTGAGACTGGTCATTGCTTGTGCTGGGATTTAGCCACTTAGCAAGAGGTACGGGGCACACAGAGGCCATCCACTGCTTGCTTAGGAGTTATGGACCTTTGAGAGAGTTTAGGACAGGCTGTTTGGGTGGAGAAGCTGCTTAAAACAGCCCAGACTGGCACACAATTTGGATGAGGTTGGATCTCAGGAAATCACCAGGGTGGGGCGAACAGTATTAGTGAGGTGAGTAGAGAAAGATTTCACACTTGCCTGTGAAATCTGGGTGGGGATCAACAAAGGAGAAATGGCACCTGCCGGCTCCTCTGTCTCTGGAGAAAGCTGTCCTGACCCTTGCCCCTCCAGCCCTGGCTTTGAAGCTAGTCAATTTGTTTCCTCTCTGTATGTCCATGGCACTTTTCGAGTTGCCTCTCCATGCTGGAGCAAAGCGCTGGAGTCTGTGAGGTAGGAAGTCCATGTATGACCCTTCAAGAGGAATGCTGGGACTCCAGATGCCCTTCCTCTCACTCAGATGCATTTCCCACTGGTCTGCAGTCAGCTGTTATGGGGACTCCTTGTCCTGGCATGATGCTGTGGGTTTGGGAGCCTGTTGTGGGCTGGGACCCCTCCTCAGAGGGGACTTTTACAGACTGGTAGGAGGGGTGACGACACACCTGGTGTGGGACCTGTCATCACTCCTCCTACCAGTCTTGATGTAGCTTCTTTATGTCCTTTGTAATGGAATACTGTTCATGTAGTCTTCAGGGTTTACATACTCCACCATCGTGAATGGAAGTCCAACCTATGTCTTCTGATTGGAGCACTTACTAGTCCAGTCACTGTTATTGATAGGTGTGTACTTATTGCCACTTCATTATCTTTTTCATGGTTGTTTTTGCTGTCCTCTGTCACTTTCTCCTCCTCCTGATCTTTTTCCTTTTGATTTGCTAGTTTTAACTTTTTGTTTGGGTTCCTTTTTCTTTGTTTTCTTGTATATTTTTTGCAGGTTTTTGGTTGTGGTAACAATGAAGTTCACATATACAGTATATCCATATGCTTCTATAGCAGTCTACTGTTTGTTGATAGCATTTAAGTTCAAATGCATTCTTAAAGCAGTATACTACATCTTTACTTCCCCTTCATGCTTTATATTATTGACATAAAGTGTTATATCATTTTGTTTTGTATATCCCCTACTTATTAATTTAATAGTTTTTTAAGTGGTTGATTCACTATGTTATATATTTGCTTTAACAGTGGAGATTTTTTTCTTTTCTGTATTTTCTCTTTTTATCATTATTTTCTATTTTTCACATTACAGTTGACACACCATATTATGTTTCAAGTGTACACCCTAGTGATTAGTTTTTATAAATCTTATTAAGTGATCATCCCCAAAACTCTTATTCCCACTGACACCATACATACTTATCAGGGTATTATTGACTATATTCCCTATACTGTACTTTATACCCCAGATAGAGAGACTACACTATAACTACTAATTTGTACTTCTAAATCTCTCCACCTCCCTCCCGTCTGGCAACTGTAAAATGTTCTCTGTATCTGAGTCTGCGTTTGTTCAGCTTGTCTATTTATTTTGATTTTTAGATTCAATTGTTGATAGATATGAATTTATTGTCATCTTATAGTTATTTTTTATCTTTTGTTCTCCTTCTTTCTTCTTCTTCCTCTTCTTCTTCCTTCCCCCTCCCCCCCTCCTCCCTCCTCCTCCAGCCCTTTAGCCCTTTAACCCTATAGCCCTAGCTGACTTGGCTCAGTGGATAGAGCGTTGGCCTGCAGACTGAAGGGTCCCAGGTTCAATTCCTGGTCAAGGGCACATGGGTTGTGGGCTTGATCCCCAGTGTGGGGCCTTCAGGAGGCAGCCAATCAATGATCCTCTCTCATCATTGATGTTTCTCTCTTTCCCTCTCTCTTCCTCTCTCTCTCTCTCTCTCTCTCTCTCTCTCTCTCCATATATATACACACATACATATATATACATACATACACATATATACATACATACACATACATACATACATACACACACACACACACACACACATATATATATATATATATATATATATATATATATATATATATATGGTGTGTGGGGGTCTGTGAGAAAATGATGCCTGGGAAGCTTGAAGGAAAGGGGCTGGGCTTCTTCAGACAAATTTCTGGGTACACTTAAAGGTATCATGGCAAGCTATCACCAAGCCGCCGACAAGATTAAGAAATTCTTGGAAATCTAGCTGCCCATCAGCATTGAGGTCCAATTTCTTCATCATGCGGTCTAGGACTCCGGGGTCCTTCTGGTTCTTTGTGCAGGCAGCCAGCTCCGTGTTCCTGAAGGTGAGGAACTCGGTCTCGGAGAGTGTGAAGCTGTTACTGTATCTTCCAGCGTACCGCTGGGAAACGGCAATCGGAGACTGATGCACGGCTCGGCTCTGTAGGGCTGGACATTGTTGCCATGTCGGAGTGGGGCAAGGCGGGGAGGCTGTGAGCGGGGAGCGGCGAGGCGAGCTCCTTCCTCCTTGTATTTTTAAAAAGGCCCTTTATTTTATGGAATTCTGGTTTGGTGGTGATAAATTCCTTTAGCTTTTCCTTGTCGGGGAGCTCTTTATCTGACCTTCAATTCTAAATGATAGCTTTGCTGGGTACAGTAATCTTAGTTGTAAGTCCACAGCACTGGAAATGGCTTGGATGAACCTGCAAGCAGGGAGGGGTGGGGTCTCAGGAAATCTCCAGGGCAGGGCAAAAAGTGTGAGCCAGGCTGATGGAGATTTAGATATGGCACAGCCTGTTGGCTCTGTGGCAGGGAGGGCTCAGCCCAGAAACACTGGCCTCTGCCAACACTTCTTCTTTTTTTTTTTTTTTTGTGAGTACACAAAATCTAGAGTTTATTCTTGTATTATTATTTTTTTATTGTTCAGTTTATTAATTAAATTGTTTCCCCTTTTTTATCCCCTATATCTTCCCTCCACCCTGTACCTATCCCACCCTCCACCCTCACCTCCCCCTCCCCAATGTCCTCTCCCATTGTTGCAAGATTTTTGTCCAATCTCTTGCTGTACTTCCAACAACACTTTTCTCCCCAAGAATTGTCAGTCCATTCCCTTTCTATGTCCATGTCTCTGTTATATTCACCAGTCTATCCTGTTCATCAGCCTTCAGTTCACTGATTTTTATGTTCATTTGTTGATAGATGTGTATTTGTTGTTCATAATTTTCATCTTTACCTTTTTCTTCTTCCTCTTCTTAAAGAATATCTTTCAGCATTTCATATAATACTGGTTTGGTGGTGATGAACTGCTTTAGCTTTTTCTTATCTGCGAAGCACTTTATCTGATCCTCAATTCTGAATGATAGCTTTGCTGGATAGAGTAATCTTGGTTGTAGATTCTTGCTCTTCATTATTTTGAATATTTCTTGCCACTCGCGTCTGGCCTGCATCGTTTCTGTTGAGAAATCCGCTGACAATCGTATGGGTGCTCCCCTGTAGGTAACCAACTGTTTTTCTCTTGCTGCTTTTAATATTCTCTCTTTATCTTTTGCTCTTGGCATTTTAATTATGATATGTCTTGGTGTGGTCCTCTTTAGATTCCTATATTTTGGGGTTCTGTGTACTTCTTGGGCTTTTAAGTCAGTTTCTTCACCAGGTGGGGGAAGTTTTCAGTCACTATTTCTTCAAGTAGGTTTTCATTATCTTGCTCTCTCTCTTTTTCTGGCACCCCAATAATTCAGATGTTGGCATGCTTGAGGTTGTCCCAGAGGCCCCTTACGCTATCTTCAATTATCTGAATTCTTTTTGTTTCTTGCTTTTCCAGCTGAGTGGATTTTGGTTCTTTGTATTTCAAATCTTTGACTTGGTTCTTGTGGCCCTCTGGACTGCTTTTAGGACTTTGTGTAGTATTTTTTATTTCAGTATGTGTATGCTTGATTTCTAGTTGGTCCTTTTTTTTTATCTGTGAGGGTCTGGTTCGTATCCTCAGAGGTCTTGTACATTTCCCTGAGGGTCTCATTCATTTCTTTGTAAGTATCATTCATCTCCTTGTAAGTCTCATTCATTTGCTGGTTGGTCTTGTTTATTTCCTGGTTGGTCTTGTTTATTTCCTGGTAATTCTCATTAAGTTGATCGGCCTTTTGTAGGAGCCTCTTGAAAAGCCTTATAACCGTGGTTTTGAACTCTATGTCTTGTCGTCTTTTCTCCTCCATTTCTTTCACACCTGATTTCTTTCCATGTCTCTGCATGGTGGCTGCTTTATGTGGTGGCTATCCTCAAAGGGACAGTGGCTCAGTCTCCCCAGTTACCTGAGGTGGGTACTCTTACTGCAATCCTTTATGGGTTGTATTCAGTGTTTTTGAATTTAAACCCAGCTTTTTGTTGTTAGCCCTAGGAGGGTTTGACCTCCAGGCCAATTGTCTGTGAAGCTCAGCTGTGCTCAGGTTGGATGGGCGGAGTCTCCGGGCCAAGCAGACAGCGTTAGCTCCGCCCTATGCAGCCCCAGGGGCTCTGTGCCGGGGGCAATGGCTGCCAGCACCTCTGAGAGAGAGCCGCTGTGGAGCTCCACCGGCTGCCCGGGAATTCAGACTGTCCCCAAATGACTTTGCATGCGCAATGTCTCACCCAGGGTCATAAAACAAAGCTGACGGTTTTCCGAATGAGAGACAAGTCGCAGAGCACTCTCTGCGCCGTCACGCAGCCGAGCTGTTCGCGCGAGAGCTGCCTTCTCCACAAGCCAGCAGACCCCGCAGCACCCGAGCTTCGGCGTGCCCTCCCACTGTCCAGTTTTCACCCCGTGTGATAGTGGGTTCTCTGGACTTCGCCCAGAGCTGGAGAATCTGTCCAGTGGGACGCCCCTGTCTCCCCGTTCGAGAAAACTGGCCGGTTTTCAGCCGCCCGCCCTCTCCGCGGCGCACGCTCCAAACCTCTCTCTGTGCGAATCTTTCAACGCTGTCCGCCGCAGCTCCTCCGGGTCACAGTGTCTTATCTTTACTTTTATTTGTGGAATTTTCACTCGGCGAGCGTTCTGGTGATTCTGGAAGGTGTTTGTTCCTTCGTTAAGTTGTAGTATTAAAATTGCTGATTATGACGGCAAGATAGGTGTTTCACCTTTGCCGCCATCTTAGTTCTCCTGCCAACACTTCTGTCAGGGAAAAAGCTCTCCCACCAGCTCTCACTCCGATTCCAGACAAGTTAGTTCCTCCCTGACGTCCAGGTTCCTTTCAAGCTGCTGCCTCAGGGCTGGAGCTTAGAGGGAGTGAGCCTTAAGTCCAGGCACGGGCCCTCTGAGGAACTGCCTGAGACTCGTGCAGCCTCCGTGTCACTCACCCACTACCCCCACTGGTTTTTAAGCCAGAAGTGGGGGGCAAGGGAGACACTTCTCTTCCCGGCTGTGGGGCCTGGACCCCTCACTCCTCAGGGAAACCTCCACATCCAAGACATTCCTGATTTTAAACTGCATATATGGATGTGGGACCAGCCAATTCTGTGATTCTGCCCCTCCTACCAGTCTCGATGTGCTTCTTTAATTCCCACCATAGGACTTCCATTCAGCTAGATTTCAGGTGGTTCTGAATGATGGTTCTTCTGTATTTTAGTTGTAAATTTTGACATCACTGTGAGAAGTAGTGAGTATGGCATTTACCTACACCACCATCTTGACCACAAGCCTTTCCTGTACTTTCTCATTTATGGTTATGGCTTTTTTTTTTTGCATAAATATTTTAACATTTCTTGTAAAGCTAATTTAGTTGTGGTGAACTCCTCTGGTTTTTGCTTGTCTGGGAAACTGATCTCTCCTTCGATCTGAATAACTTTGCTGAGCATAGGCTGCACATTCCTCTTTCAGCACTTTAAATATTTCTGCCACTCCTTTCTGGCTTGTAAAGTTGCTACTGAGAAGTCAGCTGATAGTCTTATAGTGTTGCCCTTGTATGTGACTTATTTCCATTTTGTTACCTTCAAGATGTGTCTTTATCCTTAAACTTTGCTATTTTAATTACAGTATTATCTTGCTGTAAGCCTTTTTGAGTTCATCTTATTTGGAACTCTCTAAACCTGAACTTGGATGTCTGTTTCCCTCCCCAGAGTAGAAAAGTTTTTAGCCATTATTTCTTCAAATGTACTTTCTGTCCCTTTCTTCCCTTTTTGAAGTCCCTATAATGCAAATGCTATAGTGTTTTATATTATCCCAGAGCTCCCTTGTGCTATTTTCAATTTTTAAAATTATTTTTTCATTTTGCTGTCCTGATTTGATTTTCACATTTTTTTCCTTCCAGATCACTAACCTATCCTTTACTAAGTAATCTGATTCGTTCTGTTTTTAAAATTTTTACTTATTGATGAGGGAGAAACATCAATTGGTTGTTCCAGTTACTTATGCAGTCATTGGTTGATTCTTTTGTGTCCTGACCTGGGATCGAATGCACAACTTTGGCACACTCAAACACACTCTTACAAACTGAGCTACGGAGCCAGGGCCCTTCTAATGTAGTTTTCATTTTGAATATTGCAGTCATCTCTGATTGGTTCTTTATGACATTTTCTCTTTGTTAAAAGTTCTGAGTACCTCTATTCTGCTCTCAAGTTTTTGAGCATCCTCATGACTTCTTTGAATTCTTGCTCAGATACATTATTTAACTCCATTTTACTACGTTTTTTTGTTTCTTCATTTGGGGTACATTTTGTCTACCAATTTTGTTTGACTCTGTTTCTTCCCGAGTGAGATGAAGTAGCTGTTTCCAGCCTTGCGGCAGTGGTTTCTGTGTTGACTGGGTGCTGGATGACTGGCAGGCCAGCTGTGATCAGATCAGGGTGGGCATGTGCAGTGCCTGTATGCCTCCTAACCAGAAGGAACAGTTCCAGGCATGGCGGTCTGGTGTACACATGTGGGTGGTAGCTCCTTATTGTTCTGGGTGTCCACAGCCAGAATGGAGTCTAGGCAGGGCACACTGATGTATGCACCTTTCCTTGTCCTTCTGATCTGGGTGGGGCTGTCTGCTGTTCAGAGCCTGCCCTATTGCCCAAGCCATGTGTGACCAGGGCTTCTTAGAGTGAGATGTGGCAGCACCCTACTACTTCCCCTTTCTCTGAAAAAGAGCAGGTCTGTGCACTTTGCTACTTTTGCACTTTCTCAGGGCATGTAAATCCTGCATGTGCTCACAGCAGCACCCCTCTAGCTCCACAGTGTCTCTGGATGGGGCATCCCTATGTGGACATGCAGCAGTGCCACCCTATCTCGTTTCTCTGGAGGGGACAGCTCTGCACCCAGGTCCTGCAGCACTTTGCTAGTTCTGCACTCTTCCTGGTGGAGGAGTCCTGTGCATGCATTATGGCACCTTGCTTTTGCTGCTGGAGTGGCTAGGGAGGCATTACAGCAGCACTGCATGTCAACCAGTGCACTCGGCTAGAACTCCCATCCTCTATCCAAGCACTGGGGAAGCGTAAACAATGGCACTCACTGGTTTCTCTGGTTCTATAGAGCTCTTGCAGTTCCCTTACCTTCTTTTTTAAAATTGACTTTCAGAGAGAGTGGAAAGGAGTGGGGAGGGAAGAGAGAGACACACATCAATTGCTTGTCTCCTACATGCCCCCTGCAACTCTTCAGTGCATGGGCTGACGCTCTAACCACTGATCCATGTGGGCTCTGTGTTTCTTTCCTTCTGTCTGGCACCCCAAAAATACTTCTTATATTAGATTCACATGTGATAATAAATTCATAGAAATGACTCTTTTCTCTGCCCCATGCCCTAAGCTAAGACAAGCATTAAAGGACGGGATTTTTATTGAAGGTGAATCTCTTTAAGAGCCCTTGCTAGGGGTTGGGACCTCAATCCAATTCCTCACCTTGCTAGGACCTAACAGTTTACCTCCTGTCCTTGTGTGACCTTTAAAACTGAAGTACTTTGGTTACAGAGACCAGGAATTACCTTGACCCTGAGGCAGTCAGAGCATCAACCACACATCATGGTATTCCTTTATTTCCTCCGGTCTGGCCCCTGAGACAATCTTTAAAGTCAGCCCTATAGTTCAAAGGATGTTTATCATATTTTATCCAGTATTCCTTACAATTTTATAACTAAGGCTCTCAAGCTATCTAATTATCTCCTATATTTGCTGGAAATGGAAGTGTAGAAAAATATTTGACTGTTTTCTGTCATTTTCCTTTTTCACATTAAGTGATGAAAACTGAACATAACACTCTAGTTCTGTTCACATCATTTCAGAACATTACTTCAATATTTGGGCACTAATTATCCATCAGATGTTTTGTTTTTCTCAAATTACATCACACTATTTTGGACACCATTTTATAAATAAGCACGTCAGTTTAAGGTCACATGGCAAAAACCAAGACTAGCTCTTTTAATTGTCAGCTTTGGAGTATTTCTCTAATATGTCAAAGGAGAAAAGATAAACGTCTATGCGAACATTTAATAAGTATGTCCTATGTGCTACCTCTATAATATGAGGTGTCTGACAATAGCTATATTAAGACAAGACAGGTCTTATTACCCCATTTTAATAGATGGGGAAAGTAAAGCTCAGAAAGTTAAGGTCCTTTCTTAGTGTTAGAGCTAAATTCAGTCAAAATTGACTATAAAAAACCATTTTCTTCCTTCAACACCAGGGATCAGCGACTGTTAAAGACAAGTAAATATTTTAGACTCTATAGGCCATATCGTCTCTCCCGCAGCTGTTTCACTGTTGTACTGTAAAAGCAACCAGTGAAAAACATAAAAGAATGAGCATGGCTATTCCTGTAAAACTTTATTTAAGGACACCGAAATCTGAATTTCATGTAATATTCATGTCACAAAATATTATGCTTTTGATTTTTTAACCATATCTATCTATAAATAAAAATAGGTAATATGCAAATTAGCCGGGACGCCTTAAGGTGTCAGTCGGCTCAGGAGAAGCTGCGTGCACAGATGGGCGGGAGGGGACTGAGTGCTGCCCCCAGAACAGAGACACAACACACAGGGGCGCCTGCTCCGAGTATCAGGGGGCCTCTGCACGTGAGGTGCAGAGGAAACACCTCTTCTGACTGCTCATTGGCTCAGCTCCCTGTATGCCGCCACTCAGTGTTCTTGGTAACTTGGGTAATAAGAATCCAAGGTGATCGAGGGTTTTTCCACTTTACTCCTGGAGAAAAAAAAATGAAGGTCTGCTGCTGGAGGAGCTAAGAAATGTCATAATCTGCCCTAGCTGGTTTTGCTCAGTGGATAGAGCCTTGGCCTGTGGACCAGAGGGTCTGGGTTTGATTCTGATCAAGGGCATGTATCTAGGTTGCAGGCTCCTCCGTGGGCAGGGCCCAGGTCAGGGCTCATGCAGGAGGCAACTAATTGAAGTGTCCTTCTCACATAGGTGTTTCTCTCTCTTTCCCCCTCTCTAAAAATCAATGGAAACATATCCTCAGGTGAGGATTTAAAAAAAGACATGTCATATAGGATAAAGAAAGTTGTCATTTTTTTCATGGTGAAGGGACTGAAGTCCATGTTGATGAAAACACCTTTGCGGCCATGGCGGCCAGCAGTGGCAGCAGCAGTAGAGTGATGGGGATGACACCTTCCCCTGATTAGCCCAGTCACCTCCCATAGATGGAGGCCAGACTGTGGCTTAAGCATGCTTTCCTCAGCTGTCAGTAGGACATCCCGTCAAGGCTCTTGGACTGGGAGAGGGAGCAGGCTGGGCTGAGCCCCCCCCCCCCCAACCCCAGTGCACGAATTTCATGCATTAGGCCTCTAGTACAAATATAAGATGCGTTCTTCACAGGCCATACAAAAAACAGGCAGCAGGCTGGATTTGGCCCATGGCAAATGGTTTGTCAACCCTAGCTCCACGCTACACCACCTTCTGAGAAATGAGATTCTCTAATGTCTTTATTTCAAATATTCCTTTACTGGGTTAGCAGAGACAAGGGAAAAAGAGAATGGAGCAGGTTCTTTTTGGACTTGCAGTGATTGATGAAGAGAATGTTACTACACAACCCCCAGATACTGTATCCTGGCAATATGCAGTGTGGAAATGTCTTGGTCCAATGTTAAATATCTTTTTTCATGTATATTCAAAATTAAACTATAAGCTTATTTAGGAAAGATGACTACCTTCTTACTTATTTTTAAATTTCCTTTAAGGTTTAATAGTCTATTGTACAGTTAAGTGCCCAGTAAGTATTAACTGATATTAGTCAAATATTATCCTATTTCATGCAGATTATGTTAAGTAGTCAATGGGTACCATATATAGTTGTTCAATTAAATGAAAAACATTATAAACCCTGGCTGGATAGCCGAGTTGGTTAGAGTGTGGTACCACTATGCCTAGGTTGCAGGTTCAATTCCTGGTCAGAGCACATAGAAGAATCAATCAACAAATGTCAAGATAAGTGGAATAACACATTGATGTCTCTCTCAGAACAAACAAAAAATTATTTTAAAAAAGAAAAACAATATAGAAGTCAGATTATAAGTTTGGTTCAACTGAACACAATATCATTTTCTTTTAATGTAGTATAAGGGACAATTATGAAAAAGATTTCTTGGCCCTACCTTTTTTGTCCCAATAGTTGGAGTATTTGCATGTATATACTAAGTCTGACATTCCTTCCTCTCCTAGAACCACTTTGGTGATCTGGATGGTGGCCATTACACTGCTTTCTGCAAGAACTCAGTGACCCAAGCATGGTTTAGCTTTGATGACACACGAGTCAGTGAGATTCCAGATACTTCAGTTCAAACTGCTACAGCATATCTCCTGTTCTACAGCTGCCAGCCCTTTTCTATACCTATAGGAAAATGCTAGGAAAACGGTGTTTTCCTAAAAGCTGCAAAACAAGCAATCAGAAAATGGTGCCTAAGTTTGCCTTATTATTAAATTCTTGCAACTTACATCACATTTTTCTTTCTGGTGTATTATTATACAACCTTATATAAGATACTAGAGTCCTGGCACACAAAAATTCAGCCTGGCCTCCCCCACCCCTCTCACAGCTTGGGAGCCTCAGGGGATGTCCTACTAATGGCTTAGGCCTGCTCCCTGTGGGAAGAAACTAGGCCGATCAGAAGTAGGTGCTGCTCCCATCACCCCATTGCTGCCGCCACTGCTGGCCACCTCGGCTGCCTATCCTTGGCCCTCAGGCTTCTTGGCTTTGTCCGAAAGGAGGTTTGGCTGTGTGGTCTAATTAGCATATTATGCTTTTATTACAGATGTTATAGCCAAGAAAATGGGTCTTGACATATTGAAAATAATGCAATGCTAATGGATTGGGGCCTTCTAAGCACTGCAGATTATGCGGTGAGTTCAGGCTTCAAAACTCAGTGTTTTTATTAGGGTGGATTTTTATCATAAAACATCTGATAATGCGATGTATATTACCAACAAATTATTTTTCAAAAATACTTAATAGAACAAAACTTTTGTTCTAGTGGCTCTGTGTGCTTAAGAATGTGATTGAAAAATATTTCATTGAGCCGAGACCGGTTTGGCTCAGTGGATAGAGCGTCGGACTGTGGACTGAAGGGTCCCAGGTTCGATTCCGGTCAAGGGCATGTACCTTGGCTGCAGGCACATCCCTGTAGGGGGCGTGCAAGAGGCAGTTGATCTATGTTTCTCTCTCATGGATGTTTCTGACTTTCTATCCCTCTCCCTTCCGCTCTGTAAAAAATCAATAAAATATATTTTAAAAAATATTTCATTGATCAGATAATTTAGCAAAAAATTATGTCTAGTAAGTCCCTGAGGTAAATGATAAATTCTAAGCTCCTCTATTCCTTTTAATACATTACTCTGTAAAGATGTGGCATTCATAATGCAGTTCACTTTGCAGTAATACATGACTCCTATTCCTTTTTATCTCAATTGTAAGAATTCTACTACTCTTGATAGAATGAGTCTCGGTATATCTTATTATGACTCCCAAATCTGAGAGCCCTAAATGCTGGATGCAGTTCTGGGTCAAGCTGAATTGAAAAAAAGCGGAACTGCATCCTGATGCTAACAAGGAAAGTGAATTAAATTTTAAGTCAGTGTAGTGGGACAGAGTGTGTGTGTATAAAATCTATAGTTCTACTGTCCTATATTTGGTAATGTAAAATTAAAGACAGAACACTTACAAGGTTTTTAATTATTTTCTCATTAAGATTTTAATATAGGTGTAAATGAAAATTTTCATTTTAAAAAATTAGAGAAAAGTTTCCATTTATTTCTTTAGAATAAAGATTTAGTGCACAAATACAGCCCAAAGCCAAAAGAAAAATAGCTTTGCCCTGTCATTTCCCTAAGAAAGCACTGCAGTTACTCAGAATAGGCCAAAAGAAAAAAAAATCCCTGGAGTTCTAGATTTCATGGAAGGATCACATATGATACTATATACATCGATTTGATGTGCAAGTGTGCAATAAATATATACACATACATTCCTATCTGCTTCGTATCATTCTAGAATATTCATAGATCAAGCTGAGGTTTAGAAATGTGAAAAGGCCATAACAGTGAAAACGAAAACAATGGATACACAGTTTTTAGACCATAGAACAATAATGCTTAGCTACTTATTTTAACTTTGGAACAAACTAAAAAAGTTATTTTGATGTCAATGATACCTCTAAGGAATGCTTACTGAAATACTTATTAAATGTTATTGGTCGTTTTTTAATTAATAGCACTGACCTGGAATATATGGTATTAGTAACACAGCTCTCATAGCCTTACAATTCCTCTAAATGGCCAGGTAGAGCTGTCCAGGATCTCTATAAGCATTTCCAGAGTTGTGCTGCTCAGCCTTCTAAAAGATAACTAGCTTACAATGTACTCTTATGTGGCTATATCGGTTGCTCGTGGTCCCAAGGAAGTATAAAAGAGGATATAAGCTGCTGAAGATTTCACAGAAGAAACGGAGATATCAGAAACTTCATGATCATCAAATTTAAACCACCGCTGTCTTGCTGCATTTTTGCAATAGGCAGTGTAGTGGCCTCCATCCAGCCCACCATAGTGATTCTGTGCCAAATGAAAGAGAAAATAAACGCAAATGGAGTTATTTAAAATGTGTCAATAACTTCAAAACTTTGTTTTTACTTTCCTATGAGATAAGAAACATTGGAAACATTATTTTTAGTTTGCTCTGAACGAAAAAGTATTCGGTTCAATGATATACTTACTGAAACAGAAAACAAGTTATATTTCTTCAAATTGTTCTTTGGACCAATAACATACTGTGACAAGTCAAGATTTTCTAACGGAAAGTCCACAGATGTCTGTAATTTTTGCTTCCACCTGCCATCATAGGAAAAACTGCAAAGCCAAACATTACAGCAATTTTATGACCGGGAAGATTTAAGAATGAACCTTAATTCATTTTAACAATCTAGATATTTAACCAGGCCCACAAAATCCATTACAATCACACACTCAGAATTTTAGTAGTGGGGGGACCTATTAAAGACATTTGGTTTCACTGCTATTTTACAAGTGAGGAAACCTAGGCACATAGATATCAAATGGCTTGCCCAAGGTCAAACAGCTAGAGTGGCAGAAATAGGGTCACACCTTGGTCCCTTGATCCTTAGGCTAGCTAGTAGGACGGTTAGATGCATCCTCTGTAGAGGTAACAGTTCTAAAAAACCCCACTTGTAATGCTAACCTCTACCAAAATACTGAGGAAAGACTGCAGAGAGCTACTCTCAATTGAAGCTTGCACTTTTGGAGAGCTGGAAACTGCATTATTTTACTAGTGACTCAAATAATGCCATTGCATTATCCTGGCATACTTTGCTCCTTTAAATACCAAAATACGGGTATTTTGGTTGGTGTAATATGATTACTTCAGGATAATTTTTTTTAAAACCTGAATTCTGAACCATTTATATTCTTAGATATTCTCCAAGAATAATACAAAGCATTAAAAATTTTAACAGAACAAGTATTATTATTTTTGTAGTGTTTATCTTCAGTCCTCAAGAATTAGAAAAGGATAACTGATCTAACCAATTTTGTTAGGAAATATACACAAGATGAATTTGAATATGTCAGTGTTAAAATTAATATAAGAATCTCCAATAGTACAAAATGTAAAACAAAAATTATAGCCCAACTGGGTGTGGCTCTATGGTTGACCAATGACCTATGAACCTGGAGGTTGGGGGCTTGATCCCCAGTGGGGGTGTGGGGAGGTGTATGTGTGTGCAAGAGGCAGCTGATCAATGATTCTCTCTCGTCACATTTTTATCTCTCCCTTCCTCTCTGAAATCAATTAAAAAAAAAGGTATATATTTTAAGAAGTAGGTAATGGATCCTTTCTCTGAAATGAAGACAAACATAAAAAAATAGTTCTCAATAAAAAGATCTCAATAAAAAGTTCTCAATAAAATTTCCTTTTAAAAAGTTTTTTTTAAAAAAATGACTTAAAGTTAACACTCAAGAGATGGATACATAAAGACAAAAGAATTGGAGAAGACTGGAGACACATTTTACAGTTCTTTCCATTATTCCTTCTACTACAGGCCAGATCTTTTCAAACTGGCTGGAAAAATCTAGACAAAACTATTTCTGCACTCAACAATGTCACCCTTAAAATAACAGTTCAAAAAAAGCATTTAGTTCATTTTCAGCACAAGATTAAGTTTGTGTTTAGTTTATTGTTTGAATAAATTTTATCTGCCAAAATGTTATATTAAATAACGTATTAATACATTTTCATCACTTATGTCTTGTAATGATTTAAAATTTTAATATTTGAAATGCAATAATTTAGTTTTACTGATGTTTTAAAGACAGAATTACATCGAAGAGTGAGTGGTGGTTATCATTTTGCTCTGTTACTGCAAATACTAAGGTGAACTAGAATCTCATCATTTCTGCCTTATTCCCCTGGAGATACCCTAACCAGAAAACTTCCTTGACGATGCATCTTTATCAGGCAATAACACAAAGTGACTAAGAATAAAGCATTTAGAATTCCTTCATCTAAACTGTACTGAACATGTAGAAAATATTGCACCCGTTACCGTTTCAGATGTACTAAAAGCACAGGTGGTAACTTCCAGATTTCTATCTTTTTTAGAGAATCCCTTCGAGCTCTGCAATGACTGCAGTAAAACCTGTTATTATCTGTGAGTTTTTCTTCTTTGGAAAATAACCTAAGGCAATCCTGAGGGCAAAAAGAAATAGCAGATACTCATTAATTCATTTATTTAACACAATGCCATTGAGCACCTATTCGGTAATTTACTCTGCCTAGATGAAGGGTACAACAGTAAACGGGAACAAAGCAGTTCCTGCCCTCCCGGTTTATGATCTGGAGAGGAGTGCAGACCAGAAAGCCTGCGCTGACCCCACAGTGTGGCGAGAGCTGCCTGTGGCGACCAGAAGAGCTACTACATCTCTTGAGAGCATAATTGCACTGGGGGCTGAGGGGCGTTTTATTGGAAGAAATGAAGCCAACACTAGAGATCAACAAGTGACCTAAATCACATTGCTATCGTATGGGAAACACGATGTTCATTTGATATCCTCATGTAAAGCAAACTCTTATAAAAAGAAGACCTAAAAATCAACACAATTTTCCAAATTAACTTTAAAAACTTCAAAATACAAACTTAAAAAACACAACACAACACACCTATTATTTATCAGGTCTGAAAGAATATTTAATAAGAAAATAGATCTGAAAAAATTCTTTCTTGGGGAAATTTTTTTCTAATTCACATAAGCCTAATTAAAACAATTTATGTGTTTTACCTATGTTTATAAGGGTAAAAAAGCAAACATAAATGGCTGAATAAAGTATATCTTTATATGCATACAAACTTTATTCAGTAAATTCTTTTCTCTTAATCATAAACTTACCTGTAATGTACATTTACTAGTGGATGCTAGGGGTAGAGACAAGTACATGAAAGCCTCAAACGTCCTAGACTTTCTGTGGCAGGTGAGGCACTGTACTGTGGACTTGAACTGACCCTGGAAAAGTGCTACAATAATGGATTCATTGAGCTGCTTGTGTTTCTGCCAAGCATGTTCTGCTGCTGTAAAGTCATCAAGATGATCATTATTTTCTTCTTTATGTCGCTTCCGATTATCAGCCTGGAAATAAGATTATTTTAAACTCTATATTAATATCGTAAAGTCAGCATGGAAATAAAAAATGGACGGAAGTGTATTAAAGACAAACACTTGGCGGATTTTGAAATACTTCTGATTCTTCTCATAAAGGAGTTCAATCTCATTAAGCACTACAAAAAAAATTCTTGTCAAAAACCCACTTTATCAAAAGTGTGTGACTTGTTGGAACTGCTTAATGAATTTTTATTTTAAAAGCTGAAAAGTCTGGTTTTAGAAACGGAAAACATGCTAGCTGGGGCTATAACTAGACAGATGTTATTTTGTTGTCCTAGTCTCAGGGATGTGCGTGCGAACACACATACACACACCACACGCACACAATTTACACACACTCTGTAGAGGCCAAGTGCACGAAATTCTTGTACTGGTAGGGTCCCTAGCAGCTGCTGGCCAAGTACTCCCTCCCTTTCCCCAGGCGGCCCCTGGTCAAACTCCCAGAACAACTCTGGTTGAAAGGATAAATTGCCTACTACACTTTTATTATATAGGATAATCATATCCTCTCACACATATACACAAGGTACATATATGTTTATGTATGTAGAAGTGTGTGTTTAGGTATGTACAGAGGATAGCTTGGTGCTAAAAGGAAATCATAGTGTTTAAACAGATTGGTCTTTTATGGAAAGATATGCCATAATAATCACCTTTGAGATGAATCATTTGTGGTTATTTTAGAAAAAAGTAGGAGAAACCAAGATGGTGGCATAGGTAAACACCTAAATTGCTGCCTCGCACAACAATTTCAAAACTACAACTAAAAGACAAAACGGACTCATCCAGAACCACAGGAAGGTTGGGTGAGTGGAAATTCTACAATTAGAAGGAAAGAGAAAAGCACACTGAGACTTACAGGAGCTGCGGAAGGCAGAGGTATGGAGATGTGCACGAGAAGAGGGCTGGCAACTGAGTACGCAGCTGGCTTTCTCAATCAGGAGGGAGGTAAGAGCTCCCAACTGCTCTGAAGTCCAGTTTTGGGCGAGACTCTGGGGACCCAGACTCATACAGGGAGAAACTGGACTGACAGCAGGCAAAACTAAAGGAAGTCTCTCTCTCTCAAAGGTGCTTGCAGCAATTACCGAGGGACACTGAGACCCGGGGGCCTCTTAGGGCAGGATGATGGAAAGCCTCCGCTGTTTACTCTGCCCTGAGATCTTGAGCCATTGCTGATTAGTCCTCTCTGAGACTAAGCCCCATCCAAGCTGAGCGCAGAGCCTTTTGCATATGACTAGTCTGGTTCTTTGAATTTTAAACTTACCTAACAAACTACAGCTGAGTCAGTGAGACCCAGAACATCCAAAAGAAGGCCCAAGGCCCCGCAGCAGCTTGCACTGCTTCACAGCTGGGCCTTAGCTGGGAACCTCCAAAATCCAAAGAAAAAAGAGGATTCTGCAGATCTCTCCATAGCTCTGGCTGGGTGGCCTCAACCAGTGTACCCAGGGGCCAGAGTGGGACCACCCAGATCACAACTCCTCAGACCCATAAGAGACACACTCAGGAGACAGACTCAATGAACACTAAAGCCCCACTGAAGCAAGTCTTGCCGCATATGGGTGTCTCCAGCACAGAAGTTCTCCCAGCATAGACACAGCTGATCCTCACAGCCAATTGGCCTGGAGGACAATTCCTCCCAGTAATATCAACAATTAAGGCTTAAATACAACAAGACTGTGCACACAGCCCACAAAGGGGTGCACCAAGAGTGTCCACCTCAGGTAACTGGGGAGCCTGAGCCACTGGGCACTTTAAGACACTTAGCACACAAGGGCACACTGTCAACATAGGAAAGCAGTGAAAATGCAGAGAAAAACAGGTCACAAATGATAGAAATGGAGGAAAGCAAACAACTAGATACAGAGTTCAAAACCATGGTTATAAGGTTTTACAAGAATTTTCTAGAAAAGACCAATAAATTTAGTGAGACCCTTGAAGATATGAAAAAGAATAAACTAGAAATTAAGCATACACTGACTGAAATAAAAAAGAATATACAGAGATTGCAGACTAGAGGATTGTAAGAATCAAGTCAAAGATTTGAAATACAAAGAAGAAAAAACACTCCACCAGAAAAGCAAAAAGAAAAAAGAATCCAAAAATATGAAGATAGTGTAAGGAGCCTCTGGGACAATTCAAGCGTACCAATATCTGAATTATGGGTGTGCTGAAGAAGAGAGCAAGATATTGAAAACCTATTTTTGAAAAAATAATGACAGAAAACTTCCCCACCTGGTGAAAGAAATAGACTTACAAGTCCAGGAAGCACACAGAACCCCAAACAAAAAGAATCCAAAGAGGACCAAACCAAGACACATTATAATTAAAATGCCAAGAGCAAAAGACAAAGAGAGAATATTAAAGGCAGCAAGAGAAAAACAATTACCTATAAGTGAGCACCCATATGACTGTCACCTAATTTCTCAACAGAAACTATGTAGGCCAGAAGGAAGTGGCAAGAAATATTCAGTGATGAATAGCAAGAATCTACAACCAAGATTACTCTACCCAGCAAAGCTATCATTCAGAATCAGAATTTAAGGTTAGATAAAGAGCTTCACAGATAAGAAAAAGCTAAATGAGTTCATCACCACCAAACCAGTATTATATGAAATGCTGAAAGGTATTCTGTAAGAAGAGGAAGAAGAAAAAGGTAAAGATAAAAATTATGAAGAACAAATATATATCTATCAACAAGTGAATCTAAAAATCAAGTGAATAAAAAATCTGATGAACAGAATAAACTGTTGAATATAACAGAACCCAGGGCATAGAAGGGAGCGGACTGAAAATTCTCAGGGGAAAAGGGGTGTGGGAAATGCAGGAAGAGAATGGACAAAAATCGTACACCTATGGATGAGGCAATGCAGGGGGATAAGGTCTAAGGGTTTGGGTGGGAACCAGTTGGAGGGGAGTTATGGGTGGGGGGAAGAGGAACAATTATAATAATTGGAATAATAAAAGATTTATAAAGAAAAAAGTATAATCTCTATATATAAAAGCCCAAGCAACTGGCCAATGGCTGACCGCCCAATAGCTATGACGCACACTGACCACTAGGGGGCAGATGGTTAATGCAGGAGCAGAAGACACAGGCATGGAAACACAGAACAGACTGATGAATCTCAGAGGGAAGGGGAGGGTGAGAAGAAATTAATCAAAAATTTCATATGCATACTAGAGGCCTGGTGCACAGATTCATACACTGGTGAGGTCCCTGGGGAAATGTTGGAGAGCAGGTTTCAGCCTGATCCCTGCAGGATATCTCTAACAATTATTTTAACATTTATAAATTTCTCACAATACAACCTGCTAACATTTTAGTGAGTAAATACAAATTGTATTTCTCACAATATAACCTGCTAACGTTTTAGTGAGTAAATACAAATTATATATACTTCTTCAAATACTAGACCTATCAGATATATGTGTTTTATAGTTTCATGCATTAGTACAAAGTCACTAGACATGATAAACTAGCACTAAACAATCACCAACTATAATTTTAAATTGTTATAAAAATTACATGTTGAACAAACCTAAAGAACAATCAAAATTCTTACTTTATTTAGATCTTCATGAAGACCATCCATTAGGAACAGAAGCAGTTCTTGTGAATCTTGCTGGCTGTATCCTGCAAACTGGTCATTGATCTTTCCTATGGTGATTTTAAAGTCTTTCGGACTGATATATCTGTATTGTCCTGTCCATAGTGCTTTCATGATTATGCCAAATTCTTCTGCCACTTCACCTTTATGACCCAACAAATTTGACCTTGGCAAATAAAATTACAAAAAAACGCAATAAAGGAAGTTGTAAGCAGTCAAGGTGCAGTGGGATCTTGATATCAATATTAAACTATTAAAGTACTATGACCTTACACTAAAATACTTATTCACAGGTGTAGTACCAAATACCCATCTGAAGCTGACTTTGATTACACGCCTGACTGGCTTCTTTATGGCTGCAGGCAGCCCTGCACTATCTCTTCTTCCTCATTGACAGGTTCCAGTTTATGGCCGTGAGGGTTTAGCCTCTTGCACTGCTCCTTTCCTGTCTGTCCTTTACCTATTAGAAGAGGCTTTTCTCTATATTTTCTAAAGAAAAAAGTTATTTTCCCCTTTCCTACTCTGACTTCACTGGAAGGTGCTGGGTGGTTACATCACTCTTAAAAAAATTTAACTGATTTCAGGGAGAGGGAGAATTAAGCATTTGTACATCTTAAATATCTAGAGATGCAAGCAGCAGACATTTTTAATTAAATTAAAAATATTGTAGCAGTTAATCATTGACTGGCTGCCTCCTGTACCCACACTGCTAGGGATAGAGCCTGCAACTTGGCATGTGCCCTGAACAGGAATCAAACCGGGACTTCCTGATTCATACATAGTTCAACACTTAACCACTGAGCGACACCAACTGGGCTATATCACTCTTTTAACATTATATTGTAAAAAGTATTTCTTTACCTGTTAATATCATCCTGATAACAGTTTCGGTTGAAATAATCAGCCAAATGTGTAGCATTACATAGGCACTGCAATATTGAGTTCATGTAACAAGTATTTCCTAAATTACGAAGTCCGGTGAGAGCTGGTCCAAATCCTCCAAACACAGGATTGAGGTTCCGAATCTGAGAAGCAGAAAGCCTTGTGATCTCAGTTTTAGGATAGCATGCTGGCCTGAGAAACAAAAAGCGTACAAGATGTCTTAGAATGCATGGCATGTGAAAATAAGGTTTAAATGACAAATGGCAGCAAATTCCAGGATGTGTACTATAGTACACAGTAATCTTATAAAGTGTTAATAACTTAGCTCATAAGGTACTGAGTCTTACTTAACATTTACCACCTAGGTGACACTATATTCTGTGACCCTCCCATGAAACAAATACTTTCAACCTCTTTTGTGAGTCCATGGGTCTTACAGACATCCTGAGATAGATCTCTGCTTCTCACAAAGAGGCAGAGTCTTCTAGTAAAGAAGGCTCTTTCAAACTCCGTTAAATGATTCTGGGGAATTTAGTATTAACAAATATTGAATTCAACAGAATGCAAAAAAGGGAATACAACACACACACCTAGGTGAGCAAAAGTAGTATATATAAAAAAATAATACATTAATACATAATAATATAAAAATAAACTCTGTTTCATATACTCACAGTTGTAAACCTGTACATTACTATGGAATATATCAAAGGAGGAAGAGGTTATTTGGGTATTATTGCCTAAAGTCGAAAGCTGTGCTGACAAATACGATAGCCATTAGCTGCAGATAGATGGCTATTTAAATTAAAAATACTAATAAAAAAATTTCAGCTCCTCAGTTACACTAGTCACAATCCAAAGTAGCCACTACCACATTGGACAGTATAGATCCAAAACATCTCTATCATCAAACATAGAGAATATTTCTATCAACATGTCTACTGGACAGCATTAGACTAGCAAATGCCTATAAGACTTTGTCATTTAGACTGTCTGAACTACTGTAGCATTAAGAAAAATCTTAACTGGTAGGTTTTTCTGTTATTGATCCTAATCATTAACAGTTCCACCCTGAAGTAATATATATATATATATATATATATATATATATATATATGTGTGTGTGTGTGTGTGTGTGTGTGTGTGTGTGTGTGTGTGTGTATTAGATGAATTTTTATTTCAGAGAGGAAGGGAGAGGGAGAGAGAATCACTGACCAGCTGCCTCCTGCACACCTGCTATTGGGGATTGAGCCCACAACCTGAGCATGTACCCTTGACCAGAATCAAACCCAGGATCCTTCAGTCCTCAAACTGACACTCTATCAATGAGCAAAACCAGCTAGGTAGGGCCACCCTGAAGGAATATTGAGAACACACTGAACTATATTTCAATTGCTTTTCTTTACATGTGCTCAGGTGTTTGCACTCATTTACTCATTCTCTGTTCAATATACATAAAAATACATGAAATGCTATGTAGCAGTTATTAAAATTGTGAAATTAACAAGATTTATTAAGAATGATGATGCAAGAAGGAATTAAATCTCACCAGTTTTAATAGTGAGTTGTAAAATCTGTAACTAGATTTAGAGATTTAAAAAGCTACACTCAACAAGCTTATAAATTACGCTCCTTAAAGAGATTTAAGAACTATGAAAGCCCTAACCAGTTTGGCTCAGTGGATAGAGCATCGGCCGTGGACTCAAGGGAACCAGGTTGGATTCCGGTCAAGGGCATGTACCTTGGCTACGGGCACATACGTAGGGAGTGCAGGAGGCAGCTGATCAATGTTTCGGGCTGTCTATCCTTCTCCCTTCTTCTCTGTAAAAAAAAAAAAATCAATGTTTAAAAATTTGTTTATAAAAAAGAACTATGAAAACTTCTAGGTAGTCTATAGCAGTGTCTTAAAATGTGATAATGTATGTATGTATGTGTGTGTGTGTGTGTGTGTGTGTGTATATATACACTAGCACTAAACAGAACACAGAACACAGTAGATACTTTATATCTACTTTAATTCTTATGATAGTCTTCTCTGATATATTTAAATTAGCACTTGAGAGAAAAACCAAGGACATTTTAATCCAGTAATTTCTTTTTCCCTCTGTGGTAAATAACAATTGCTGGTCAAGACATCCACAGAAATTTCTGATTCCCTGACATAAATAAGTTATCTTTAGAGCAGTTTACAAATGTAGCAGATTATTCTAGTTTTAGGAGTTAGGATAAACTTACTTGTTTTCCCGATTGACTGTTGGAGTGACTGTTGGCTTCCTCTTCTCTTCCTCTTGGATGGCCTGGGTTATATCTGGGGAGGAGTAGGAGCGCTTTAGCTTGGATGGCTCCCTGTCCCGCTCAGCAGGGATCTGTGGCTTGGCTTTATGAGTTGGAGGGGTGGAAGGAAGTGCAGATGAAGGAGCCATTTCCGGTGGATACATATGAACTGAGTTGGTGGGTGAATGATAATAACGAAAGGTTCCAGTGATTGGGTCAAGAAACTTAGTTGGAAAAGGGAAAAAAAAAAAAGAAAAAAGAAACAGGTCAAAAAATGATGATCATTACGTGAACAACAACAAAAAATCACTCAAAAATATTCCACTGCTAAATCTGCATTTGGATTAAAATATTCTGGATAGAATGATGATAATCACTTCTATAATTAAATATCGAAAAAACTTTAGGTTTTAAATTACAAATGCCAGTAATGCTCACATATTATACCCAGCATCTCAGATTGGATATGCAAAAATCTAACCCTGCTATAATTAGGAAAATGAGCTAACTCTTCTATAATGAAACAGAACTGAGTGCATTAAAAATGTAGAATAAACAAAAAACACCTCCCCGCCCCCAAGAATACAATGACCATACTATTTATTTCTGTACTAATTTTGAGTTTTACCTTGACCCAGCCTAATGGCAGTCCTGGTACGATCCTCCCCATTTCTTCACTTCGTGCTCTTGTCAAAGGCTCCCGGGCCTAATTTATTTATAAAAGAAAAAAAAAATCTGATTTACAAACTTAAGCTATTTGTACCAGAGAACCAAAAGCTTTGTGTTGGTTACCCTTTATGTATTATCTATACTAATAATCTATGCTAATAATAGAGGAATATGCAAATTGTCTGGGATGCCGTCACAGTAAATAGTAATGACCAAACAGAAGGCTGTGTGGGTCAACCAGGCTGGCAGGGGAAGGAGGGGCAGTTGGAGGCAACCAGGCTGGTGGGGGGTGGGGAGGCAGTTAGGGGCAACCAAGCTAGCAAGGGGGGTAATTAGGGATGATCAGGCCAGCAGGCAGAGGCAGTTAGGAGTGATCAGGCTGGCAGAGAGGGTAATTAGGGGCTATTGGGCAGGCGAGCAGTTAGGAGCCAGCAGTCCCGGATTGTGAGAGGGATGCAGGCTGGGCTGAGGGGACCCCTTGCCCTGTGCATGAATTTTGTGCACTGGGCCTCTAGTTCTTAAAAGCTCTTAAAAACAAAGGCAAAGATGTCTCATAAAAGATCTATTTCAGAAGTTGTGATGAAATATACATAAAATTTACCATTTTAACCTTTTTCTTTCCATCTTAACCATTTTTAAATGGCAAAAGTATATTCACATTGTTGTGCAACCCATCTTCAGAACTCTCTTCATCTTGCAAAACTGAAACTCTGTACCCATTTAAACTGCCTACTCACTCCATCCTGGCAATCATCACTCTATTTCCTATCTCCATGAATTTGACTGCTTTAGGTACCCTATACAAATGGAATTACAGTTTGTCCTTCAGTGACTAGTTTATTTCAGTTAGCATAACATCCTCAAGATTTATCCATGGTATAGCATGTGTCAGAATTTCCTTCCTTTTTAAGGCTAAGTGATATTCCATTATTTGTACACACCACATTTGTTTATAGATCCATCTGTTGATGGTTACTTGGGTTGCTTCCATCTTTTACCTACTGTGAATATTACTGCTATAAAAATGGATGTATAAATATCTCTTTGAGGTCCCGCTTTCAATTATTTTGTATATATATCCAGAAGTAGAATTCCTGGATCATATAGTAAGGCCTAAATATTTTTTAATTTTCATAAAATAAATAGAATATACTATTGTACTTTAAATAGGAAGACAAAAAGCATATAATCATGTAAAAACAAGCACAAATCAGATACCAGAGGTAGCAAAGATTCCCTCAGAGAGATTTTAGGATGGAGAATGAATGCTAGGGTAACAATTAACATATGGTATGTTATAACCCATGTTTTTCCCCATCCAAGGAATGACTACTTACTTTATTTCTTTCAGTGTCTTCTGTATTCTCTCTAAAAGTTCCGGTCTTTAGAATTCCACTTTCTGGCTGTCCTTTAATTTTAACAGGCTGTAAAATTATTAAAATTTCAGAAATGACAAAACAGTTGAATTTCCCCCAATTATACACCTACCTAATATAAGCTAATATAAGCAAATTTACCAAACTGAAAGTAAAAAGAAGAAAAAATTGAGGCCTCTGAAAAGTTTATGCAATTTTATTGTCAAAGGAAAGGCGGTAGATAGCCCATGTGAGATTTTCTACTACTAAAGATAAAGAACTAAACATTTTCGATGAGTCAATAGAGTACAAACACTGACAGAAGTCACAGTGCTTGTCCAGCACTGATTCATAATGCATGGTGACACACAAGATATTAGTCATTAGTATAATTCACCAAGGCCGCTTTTGAACAATAAATAAATGTTTTTATTTAAACCTCATGATTTTGGTTATTTTGAAGGTGGTATGTTCCAAAAATAAAAATAAAAAAATGTATTAAAGGGAATGAATAAAATGTAAAATTTTATACAGAGTGATATTCAAAAGTGTAAAATCCCATTTTACTTCCTCTTGGAACCTAGCATCATAATTTCTCTTACAACTTTAGCCTGGCTTGTGTGGCTCAGATGCACTGTCCCATCATCAAGATGCATCAAAGGTAACCAGTTTAATCTCTGGTCAGGGCACATGCCACTGTTACAGGCTCAGTCTCCAAAAGGGATTTTGTAGGAGACAGCCAATGGATGTTTCTCTTTCATCAATGTTTCTCTCTCTTTCTAAAAAAAAAAATGAATAAAAACATTTTTAAAAATTCACTTTAATTTTATAGTTCATTTAAAAATAACCACAGTAAAGTAAAAAGTTAAAAATGTGTAATTTTTTAGAGATCATTACTAATTTTTTAAAATTAATTTTTATTGATTTCAGAGAGGAAGGGAGAGGGAGAGATTGAAACATGCTGATAGAGAATCAATGATTGGCTGCCTCCGGCACACCTCCTACTGGGGCTTGAGCCTGCAACTCGGGCATGTGCCATTGACTGGAATCCAACCTGGGACCCTTCAACAAGCAGTCTGACGCTCTATCCACTGAGCCAAAATGGCATCCTATCTAATAAAAGAGTAACATGAAAATGTGACCATACCTTGGCTCCTGATTGGCTGTGCTACCAGCCAATCAGGAGTGGAAGGCGGGACCGTGCAGTGTGTGATCCTGCCTCTCCAGCCACCTATGCACAGCCTGGGGAATGAGCACCATGGGCTTGGGGAGCCCACGCTGCGCTGGTGGTCCCGGCAAGCCTGCGGTGCCAGTTCCCCAGGCCACGTGGAGGCACAGCGGGAAGGCCAGCCACTGCCGTGATTTGCCATGGGCACCTGGGGTCTGAGATCACGAAGGGCGTGAGTGCGGGGGTCCCAGATCACTGGTGCGCACGGGAAGGGTGGGGCCGCCGGAGGCCGGAAGACCGGCTACCGCCACGCTTTGCTGCAGGTGCAGGGGGTCCCAGATCGTGAAGGGCGTGTGCGCATGGGGGTCCCAGATAGCCATGGTGGAGGGGCCAAGGCAAAGGCTGTTAGGGGTGATGAGGCCAGGAAGGGTGGGCATTTGAGGGTGATCAGGCTGGTGGTGGGGGGCAATTGGGGCTGAGCAAGCCGGCAGAGGGGACCAGTTGCAGAGTGGGTAGGGGTGATCAAGCAGTCAGGCAGATGAGCGGTTAGGAGCAGATTGCGATGGGGTTGTCCAAGTGCAAGTTTAGGCCCCATCCCACAGGGATCTGATTGGAGAGGATTCAGGCCGGACTGAGAGACAACCCCCACCCCCAAACCCCATGTGCACAAATTTCATGCACTGGGCCACTAGTGTGTAATAATTTTAATAACTTTTATTCTAGAATAAATTACCTATTTTGCTCACTTTTCAAAGAAGCATACCATGAAAAAAAAATAGCACCATACAATGAAGGCAAAATTAACTTTTTTTCAACCCTATATAATAAAAAGCAAATTGTCCTTTTGGAAGTTTGACCGACGGGGAGTTTGACCACTTGCTGTGACAAAGGAAGGCCCCAATTGGCCCTGATCATGGCCGGGCCTAGGGACTCTACCTGTGCTCGAATTTCATGCAGCAGGCCTCTAGATAAGAAGCATCAGACACTATATGTGGTAATCTCAGGGATATTTAGATCTGTAGGAATATTTCACACCTATACTAAATGACCCCAGAAATATGGATGCTTTACATTCTTTATGTTCTTATGACTGTCTACCACTACGTATAGCAAGATGGACAACCCCCTCATTGTGGACAACCCCCTCACTTTGGAATCTTACTGCATATGTGATCCTAAGCAAATTAACCTCTAAACTTCAATCTCATTTGTAAATAGAATACCTCATGGAGTTGTCATTAGGAGGAATAATGTAGGGAAAAATAATGGTCGATGGTAGCTACTCAATGAATAATATTTAAATGATAAGAGCTCATAAATTCTGATTCTCCTATGAATAAAGTATTAGTACATGACCTTCATTTTTCTAACTTGGGGTGTTTATATGGTATTTCACCTTCCATCAAAAGTCATTTTAGCCAAAACCGGTTTGGCTCAGTGGATAGAGCGTCGGACTACGGACTGAAAGGTCCCAGGTTCGATTCCAGTCAAGGGCATGCACCTTGGCTGCAGGCACATCCCCAGCAGGGGGCGTGCAAGAGGCAGCTGATCGATGTCTGGGTCTCATCGATATTTCTGACTTTCTATCCCTCTCCCTTCCGCTCTGTAAAAAATCAATAAAATATATATATTTTTAAAAAGTCATGTTAACACTACCAAAATTTTATTCCCATTTAAATGTAGGTAAAAAAGGCTGTAACTATTCCTGCTATTATAGAAACTTATCTAATATTTAAAAGGGAAAGGCATTGTTAATTGCATAAGAGAAACAAAACTGACAAAAAATATCCCCAATAGTTAAATCAATTTTGGGGGATAGCCCTGGGGCAGAGAAAGGCAACATAAATGGGGTTATTGCCAGTATTCTTTTTAAAATATATATATATTTTATTCATTTTTTACTGAGAGGAAGAGAGGGAAAGTCAGAAACACTGATGAGAGAGAAACATCGAACAGCTGCCTCTTGCACACCCCCTATTGGGTATGTGCCTGCAACCAAGGTACATGCCCTTGACCGGAATTGAACCTGGGACCTTTCAATCTGCAGGCCAATGCTCTATCTACTGAGCCAAACTGGTTAGGGCATTTTGCCAGTATTCTTGATTACATGAAGCAACAAACAAAATGGCAGACCTGACCAAGAAAACTTAAAAAAAATCATTGTACACAAAAATAAATGTTAGGCCATTTAAATATCACTGATTTAGGACATACTCTAAACAGATATAAAATCTATTATATAAATACTAGAGGCCTAGTGCACAAAATTTGTGCACGGGGTGAGGGGTCCCTCAGCCTGGCCTGCACCCTCTCCAATCCGGGACTCCTCGGGAGATGTCCGACTGCAGGTTTAGGCCCAATCACACTGGGACCACTGGCTCCTACCTGCTCACTTGGTAGCTTGCCTGATTGCCCCTAACCACATTCGCCTGTCTGCCTGCCTAATCTCCCCTAACCACCTCTGACTCGGCCCTACCCTGAGACCCATGATTCCCTCTCTCTGGCTGGCTGCAGGCAACCAGGACCCAGGCCAGCCACAGCCGCAGGGGACTGTGGGCAGGTGGCTTTGCCCAAACCGCAGCTGCAGGTGTCCATCTTTTCTCCCTCTCCTGAGCTGCAGCTGCAGGCGCTGGTGCTAGAGACTGCAGGGTGGGCAGCTTCTCCCGGGCCCGACTTTGTCAGGAAGGACATCCAGATGGTCATCTGGAAGATGTCCAGTCTAATTAGCATATTACCTTTTTATTAGAATATAGATTGGGCACCTAATTCTTCCATATATACTAGAGTGTATTTCATTCTAGTCTTTTGATCACACATCAAAATAAGAAGAATGTTGCTATTCATTTCAATTTTTAAAAATATGTTGTATTTCACAGACACAAAGAGCAATTCCATTCTCAACCAATGAAAGGAGAGTAGGTGAGCAAATGTAGATTCATCAGTACAAATCCCCCTCTACCAAACTACTTAGAATGCCTGCCCTGTTTATGGAATGCTCCTGGTGTCATCTTTTTATGTACATTTTATTTCACTTAGCTGACAATTTATACTGTGTGTGTCCACTTACCTTGCCTGAACTTGCATCTCCTGCCACAGAAGAATGGGGCACATCTCCCACTGACTTTTTGTGTACCTCGGGGGTGGGACACTTTTCCCCCCGGCCTTCCACAGATTTCTTGGCATCGGTAGTTTCATGTTCACTTTTACTCTGTCTTTTTATTCCAGTTATTTCTCTGCCCCTCTTTGCTGAGGTTTCTTTATCTTCTTTCTTGGCCTGTTCACTCTCTCTCTTTTCCAGTTCTTCATTTGCCTTTTGTTGCTTCTCTGTGATTTCATTTTCTTCAGCTTCTTGTTTCTTTCTGGCTTTTTGTTCCTGTTCTTCTCTCCTCAGTTTCTCTTTCTGTTCCTCTTGCTGTCTTCTCCGAAGTTCTTTTTCTTGTTTGTTTTTCTCCATTAAAAGAGCCGTTTCTGCATGAATACGAGCTTTTTCTTCATCTGTTAAAATGGCAGTTGGAGGGGGAAGTACTGGCTTTGTGGAACGATCAGGAACAACTTTTCCATTCTGAGGAAACTGTTGCTCATGATCTGTACTTTCAGATTTTATTCTATGATCTTCAGGCAATTTGACTGCTGGTTTTTTAGTACGATCAATCTATAGCAACAAAAACAACAAAACATACTTTTGTCAAAATCCAGGAACTCATGTCTTGAAATCAAGTTGTGATTAAAAAACCATCACTTTATGGAGACATCTGCCAGAATATCTATTTGTAAACTACCCTCATGAAGCAGTTGGCACTCTCGATTCCAAACATTCAGTATATCCTGGTGTGTTCTGTATATGGAAGAATTCATTCTAAAACTCAGACCTGGTCATACCTAGATTTAAGCTCCATTACTACATATTCAGTTGCCTACTCAATCACTTCATGTTAGTATCTCATATATAACACAAATCTAATATGCCCAAAATGGAATTCCATGATTTCTCCCAATAAAAATGGCTATCTTGTGGATATAAACACTATCAAAACAGCAGCTCAAACTAGAAAACTGAATCTCATATGTTCTCCCCTGCCCTTCTGCGGTCTGATTTGCCTCTATCTCTCCTTCCTTCTCCATTAGCAACAGCCAAGTCCATGCCAACACTCTTACATAGCTTTCAACTAGTTGTCTCATTCCTTCTCTTGCCTCCCTTCTATTTCTCTACATTGTGGTCAGAGTAACAATTTTAAAACAAAAATCTATGTTCTTCACATACATAAAACTCTATTTTAAACAGCAACTCACTGTACCCAGATTACATCTAAAATTCTTACCATGGTGGTCTCCCCTCTGCCTATCTCTCCAACCTTATTTCATACCATCCTATACACCAGCAATACTTTCCTTTTCACACACACCCCATTCTTATTGAATATGTTGGGGTGAGGCGGGTTAATAAAATTATAGATTTCAGGTGTACAATTCTACAATACATCATCTACATATTATACTGTATATTTATCTGTATATTCACCACCCCAAGTCACATCTCATTCATATATTAAATAAACCTAACATGCACCAAATTGCATTACATGATTTCTCCCAACAAAAATGGTTATCTTGTGGATATAAACACTATCAAAACAGCAGCTCAAACTAGAAAACTGAATCTCATATGTTCTCCCCTTCTGTGGTCTGATGATTTTCAGACCCTCTTTACCACCCTCCAACCCCTTCCTCTCTGGTAATCACCATACTATTGTGTCTGTGAGGGTTTTTTTTTCTTTGCTTATTCCCTCCACCATTTTCACCCAGCCCACCCACCCTACTCCTCTTACAGCTATCAGTCTGCTCTCTTTCTCTGTAGCTATGAGTGTTTCTATTTTATTTGTTAGTTTATTCTGTTCATTAGATTCCACATAGAAGTTAGTTCCTATCGTACTTGTCTTTCTCTGACTGGCTTATTTCACTTAGTATAATGCTCTCCAGGTCCAACTATACTTTCCTCTTTCATTTTTATTTTATTATTTATTCATTTTTAAAAAATTGAATTTATTGGGGTGACATGTGATTCACAAAACTATACCAGTTTTAAGTGTACAACTCAATAAAACACCATCTGCACACTGTATCATGTGCCCATTTCTCATTGGGTGCATGATGCAGTGTGCAGATGGTTTTTTATTAATCCCCTTCCCCTCTATCACCACTCTGTTGTATCTTTGTTATATATATATATGCCTAAGAAACCAAATGACCAGTCGCTATGACATGCTCTGATTACCAGGGAGCAAATGCTCAATGTAGGAGCGGCCCTTGGTGGTCAGTGTGCTCCCATGGCAAGAGTGTGCTCAGCTGACTGATGGGTGCCAGATGCCAGGTTCACAGCTGGCGAGCATATCTATGGTGGCATGAGCCTCTCCCATCTCTGCAGCTGCGCTACCAAGTGGTAATGGGCAAGGCAGGGCCAGAATGAGCAGTAGCGATGTGATGCCTGGCCTGGGCTCAGGCTTTTCCCTAGCTGCCTGCTGCTTCGTGCACTACTACAGCCTTTGAGGAATGTCCAACTGCCAGTTTTGGTCTGATCTGCATAGGCTAGGTTGGCATCCCCCGAGGGGTTCCGAATCACAAGGGCACAGGTCAGGCTGAGGGACCCCACCAGTGCATAAATCTGTGTACTGGGCCTCTAGCATACTTTTTTTTTTTTTTTTTTTGCTTAATCTCTCACCTTCTTTCATCTAGTCCTCCAACCCCCTGACAATCTGTTCTGTGTCTATGCCTGTTTCTATTTTGCTCATTAAATTCCACAGACGAATGAGAACATGTGATACTTGTCTTTCTCTGACTGGCTTATTTCATTTAGCATAATACTCTCCCGGTCCCTCCAATGCTATCTCAAAGGGTAAGAGATCCTTCTTTTATACAGCTGCATAGTATTCTGTTGTGTAAATGTAGCACAGCTTTTTTTATCCACTCATACACTAACGGGCACTTGGGCTGTTTCCAGATCTTGGCATTGCAATGAACATAGGGGTGCATATATTTTTTTGAACTAGTATTTCAGGTTTTTTAGGTTGTAACCCATAAGTGGGATCGCTGGGTCAAGAGGCAGTTTCATTTTTACTTTTTTGAGGAAACTCCATACTGTTTTCACTAGTCTGCATTCCCATCAATAGTGCACAAGGGTTCCCTTTTCTTCAAGTTCTCAAAGCACTTATCTGTTGATTTATTGATGATAGCCATTCTGACAGATGTGAGATGTTATCTTGTCATTTTCATTTGCATCTCTCTGATGATCAGTGATGATAAGCATTTTTTCATGTGTCTATTGGCCATATTCTTTGGAGAAGTGTCTATTCAGGGCCTTTGCCCATTTTTTAATTGGGATGTTTGTCTTCTTGGTATTGAGTTGTAGAAGTTCTTTCTTATCAAATGTATCACTGATGAATACGTTCTCCCATGCTGTAAGTTGCCTTCCATTTTGTTGATGGCTTCTTTTGCTGTGCAAAAGATTTTTAGTTTGACCCAGTCCCATTTGTCCTATTTTTTTCCTTTGTTTCCCTTGCCTGAGGAGATGCACTGGCAAAAAAAAATTTTGCTGTAAGTGATGTCTGAGATTTTACTGCTGATGTTTTCTTCTAGGATTTTTTATGGTTTTGCCTTTTGTCTTTTTCCATTTTGAGTTGATTCTTGTTAATGGTGTATGTACCTGTCCAATTTTCCTAACACCATTTATTTAAGTCTTTGCTCCTTTGTATGCTCTTGCCTCCTTTATCAATATTAATTGACCATAAAGCATGGGTTTTTTCTAAGCTGTCTACTCTGTTCTACTGATCTATATGCTTGTTCCTCAAAGATGCTATACTCCTTTCCAACGCAAGCTTTCATATTAGCTATACATCTAGATAATTCCCACCATAGCATTACATCTTGGTGAACATATCGTTCCTTTAGAAAAGATCAAGTACCCTGATATATATCCCCTCCTAATACCCTATTCTTTTCCCTAATAGTACGTACTAGAATTCTGATGAAATAGCTATAATTATTTAAAACCTTCTTCCCCCCTAGAATATAAGTTTCAGGAGGGTAGAGACTGTACTGAATGTGTAATAAATACATATGTTGTTGTGCGACTGAATAAAATATTCCTAAGAGATAAGATCCTAAATACAAGTTGACTAGTAAAGCACCTAAATTCCTGTTTTAATGAGGTAAATGTTTATTATTTCAATTTAACTGCATACTAACCCTACAAATCTTTAGAAGTGATACTGGCATAATTTTTTGCGAGGACAGTTTACTAAAACAAAAATTAGAACTTAAAAGAGTATCTTCTAGTAACAACCTGCATAGTGGTCCTACAAAATGGATTGTATGTTTTTCCACTAAAAAAAATAATACCAGCCAAAACCAGTTTGGCTCAGTAGATAGAGCGTTGGCCTGCAGACGGAAAGGTCCCGGGTTCAATTCCGGTCAAGGGCATGTACTTTGGTTGTGGGCACATCCCCAGTCGGGGGTGTGCAGGAGGCAGCTGATCGATGTTTCTCTCATCGATGTTTCTGACTTTCTATCCCTCTCCTTTCCTCTCTGAAAAAAATCAATAAAATATATATGTATTTTTAAATGATACCATAGGAAGAAGTTAGTGGAAAAAAAAAAAGTCATTCCTTTGTTCCTCACTTCTTTTTCTGCCGCATCACTTAAAAAAAAAAAAAAAATCTGCCCTAGCCAGTTTGGCTCAATGGATAGTGTCAGCTTGCCAGACTGAAAGGTCCCCAATTTGAATCTGGCCAAGGGCACCAGTTTACAACTATGGGCTCGATTCCCAGTAGAGGTCGTGCAGGAGGCAGCCAATCAAAGGTTCTCTCTCATCATTGGTTTCTATCTCCCTTCCTCTCTGAAATCAATAAAAAATATATATACTTTAAAAAAATCTATTCTCTCCTCTTGCTTTCTACATTTGAGAATGAAGTGGGAAGAACCACTATGAAGATGGGGTTAACTATAAAAGGTTGAATAGAAGCCAGAATAAATGTTTCCATACATATTTTGATAAATCAATCAACTTTTCCTTAATCTTAAAAGCATATTTATGATGTTACTTTCAGGTTTAACATTCTTTAAATGGTTTACTTGTGCCTACAGGATAAAATTCCAATCTCATTCAAGTCTCTCTTGATGACTCTTGCCCATCTTTCCATTCTTACCTACTATTGGTCACCTTACTCAACAGTCAGCTGCATCTAAGCATGTCGAAACTACTCACGAGCCCCAAAGTATGTTCTGAACCTTTAGTCATACAATTTTCTACTGTCTTTTCCATCCTCAAATCTTACTTAACTTAAATCCCAGATAAAAACTCTAAGACATTCCTGATATCCTCAGTAAGAATTTCTTTCCAGTGACTACTAGAAAAGTTATGATATTCTGCCTTGATATGCTATGGCTGATTATGTATAAGACTCTCCTAAACATCAGACAGAATTCATGGCTTAATCATATATATAAACATTTTTTTTCATAGAGAAAATCTTCAAAATAAGTTTGTTAAATTGCACCTATCTCAAAGTCACAAAGGAATAAAGGTTCAAGAACAGTGATTAAATTGAAAAAAGTACAATAACATAAGCTTTAAAAATTCTAAAAATTTTTATATTATTATTGTTAGTACATGCCTGTTATTTACGTACCAAATTCTAAGGAAACAAAGCATTGTTTCAAAACCAAATACTGACATTACATATTTACTTTCTGTAAGACAAGCTACTTGGGAAAATACTGTGGGTTAAATAGTAATACACACACACACACACACAAAAAAAAACAACCCAAAAAAACAAAAAATCAGAAAACTTGAAAGAGTTGTTCAAGTTCACTTTGGTAATAAAATCTTTTATTGGTATTGCCTGCAATAAACAGACTGCCAGTTGGGTTTAAAAATCCTTCCAGTTATCAATTTTAATACTGCTGTATTAAACAGAACTGAATTGTAATGAAAATATTTTATAGCAATAAAGGTACCAGAGCATAGATTCTTTTCATTGATATTTTTCTTTTTAAAATATTAAAGGTTATATATAAACCTTCACTTCTATCTTATATATTTAAAGAAAAGAGACAGCCCTGGCCAGTGTGGCTTAGTTGGCTGAGCATTGTTCCAGGCATCAAGAAGTCACTGGTTCAATTCCCCAGTCAGGGCACATGTCTGGGTTGCGGGCTCGATCCACAGTAAGGGATGTGTAGGAGGCAGCCAATCGGATGTTGCCCTCTCACATGGATGTTTATCTCTCTTTCTCCCTTCCTCTCTCTCTAAAACTCAATAATAAAAACATATTAAAAAAGAAGAAATGAATTGAGAAGAGTATGAAGATGAGGTTAACTATAAAAGAAAATTCATACCTGAGGAAAATTCTTTACAATAGGCACTGGTTGAATTATGGGTGAAACATCAGAGTTAGAAGTAACAATTGGTTCAACTGAAGTTGATAAAGTCAATTGTCTCATTCTCTCATCTTGGTCGTTTATGAATTCTATATGTTCACCCAGAGGAAGAGGTGGCATCTGTGCAGTAGGTTTAGAAGGAACTGGTTCTTCCAGTGAGGGATAAGTAAAATCCACTAAAATCCCCAAAAGAATAATAAGAAATTAAAAGAACAGCAAACCCCATAAACAGTACTGACATAACTCACGCATGCTGTATGTGATAGTTAAATGTAAACTAAATGAGGTAATAATATTATTTAAAAATTACAGGACTCTTTCCCTCTCCCCATGTGGTAATCTGTGCTGTGAGATTCTTTCCCCTTCCCCATGTGGGAGTCTGTACTTGTTCTTCAATAAATTTCCACCTTTGCTAAAAAAAAAAAATAATAAAATTTAAAAATTAGTCCTGGCTGATTGGGTGTTGTCTGGTGCACCAAGAGGCTGCCAGTTTGATTCCCCATCAAGGGCACATGCCCAGGTCCTGGGCTTGATCCCTAGGAAGGGTCGTGCACGAGGCAGCCTATCGATGTTATCCTCTCCCACCCATGTTTCTCTCTCTCTCCCTCTCCCTTCCTCTCTTTCTCCAAAAATCAATAAACTATTCTTTAAAAAATAAAAAAGAATTAAACATTAACTTCCAGGCTACGAACATCTTGTATTTTTTATGCCTGAAAACAAGTTACCAGCTAATAGGACAAATGCACATATAACCAATAACATTACCTTAAGAACATAAAGTTTATTTTACTGAGCAAGTGTAATAAAAAATTTCCACATACATACATGAGATAGACACCTCTTCATTCTTGCCTCGTGGAGGTGGAGTGACTTTGGCATTTGTTGTGTACTGGGGATAACAAAGAAGCCAGTTTTCATAGCCTCCTTCTAAAACCAAAGGCTCATTGCGCAGGACAGTTTTAGTTTCCCACTATAAAATAAGGAAATAGTGTTTTTAATATGGCAGCAAAGAACACAACAAACCTGAACTTAAAAATTGTTCTCCTGAAGATTTATCTTCTAAATGCTAAAAAAAAATTTTTTTTAAATGAGCAGGCCCTAGCTGGTTTGGCTCAGTAGATAGAGTGTCAGCAGACTGAAGGGTCCCAGGTTCAATTCTGGTCAAAGGCACAGTTTGCAGGCTTGATCCCCAGTAGGGGACGTGCAGGAGGCAGTCAATCCAGTGATTTTCTCTCATCACTGATTCTTCTATTTCTCTTTCCCTCTCCCTTCCTCTCTGAAATCCATAAAGATATATTAAAAAAAAAGAGAGAGAGAGAGTGGAATTAAAAATTCAACATTTAAATGAAATGGATAGATAAGATTTTGAAAGCTAGACAAATAATCAATGATCTTAGAAGAAAAATAAGTCTATATGCAATAAACCCATCCATAACCTCGCTATCCAGGGATACCACTTTAATATTGCAGTTTATTCTTACTTTTCTATCAAGATACACATTTTTAACATCATTTTTACAAAACTATGAAACTTTAATGATGATGCTTTTATCTTATATGTCTTTTATTAATAAAGAACTGTATGTCATTTGTAATGACCAGCTAATATTCTATTTTATGCACACATGTAAACACACATACATATACACCAAAACTGAATTCACCATTTAAAACACTTGTTATTTTCCTCAGTTGATTATAAACACTGAAGACCCTTCCTTATAAATGTACACACCCAATCAACTCCATTAGGGAATATCCCCAGAAGTGTAGGTGCCGAGCCAATGCACATGAACAACTTTATATTGCTAATCTTTTAAAGGATCCTCAAAAAGTACTTATTTTTGTAGAATAATATCCCAGGAATAGAACTATTGGTTTAAAGTTTGTTAGATGCTACCAAATTGTCCTTCAAAAGGACAATACCAATTTTTATACTAACAGTGTATGAAAATACCCATTATACATTTTTACAATTTTTCTAAACTGATGGGCATAAATGCTATTTTATTTAGCATTTATTAGTAAAACTGCACATATTTTAATATGTTTATTAGAACATGAAATCATGCAGGGAGGGATCCCAGGGCCTAGCCGCCTGTGATCAGGGCAACCTTCTGTCCGTTCACTAGTACCCCCGCCGAACGCTGCCTCCACTGCTGGTCTGTCAGGCCGTTGGGATCACCAGCTCATCCCCAGCTGCTAGGGGCTCAGGCTTGCAGGAAAACAGGTGCTGGCAACTTCACCTCCATGTGTGTGCTGGCCACTGATGGAACATGCTGCCTGCTCAGGGCGGCTCACACTGCCACCACTGCCGCTGCTACTGCTGCTGGGACCTGAGCTGTTGCTGCGGGTGCGCCTGCAACTTATCTGTCCCGGCCCTGGCTCGAGCGGCCCCAAGCGGGCAGGGCATTTCATCAGTGGCCAGCCTGGAGCACACCCATGGAGGTGAATTCACTGGCACCTGCTTTCCCGCAGGCCTGAGCCCCCCGAGCAGCCGGGGATGAGCTGGTGATCCCAACAGCCTAACAGCCAGCCCAGTCCTCCTGCCACCCACCCCAATTTTCCCGTTCACCATTGCTGATCCATCAGAGCCTGCAGGCCGGAGGCAGGGACCAAGAAGTCAGCTGTTCAGCCAGCTCGCCAGTCCCTAGTCCTGCCCTGTCCCGCTCGTGGGCTGGGGGAGGGTAAGGACCAAGAGGTACTCAATGCACCTCATGGTGACCAGCTATTTGGTCATCACAGACACTGGCTTTTTATATATAGAGAGAAGAAGATACTGGCTTTTTATATATATTGGAAGATGATTTAATCTCATCTTTTGCCCATTTTTCTACAGAGTTTGCTATTCTCTTAGTAAACAGTAAATGTACTCTGAATATTTAAGAAAATAGGTCTTTGTCATACATTACAAAACCTGTCCTGATTGATTTTTACCTTATTTATGAAGTTTTTAACACAGATCTATTGACCTTCCTTAATGTGTTTTGCTTTAGGATCAAGATCATGAAAACACTCCCCCACCCCGCACCCCCAGATAATAAAAATCATTTTCCTAGTAGTTCACTGTTTCAATCAACATATTTATATCTTTGACTCATTTGGAGTCTAGTGTAGTCTAAGAAATTACGGTACAGACCCTTTTCTTTTATTTATTGGCTAGCCTGCTGCTGTCCCTAAACCATTCATTTAAATCCATCTTTTCCTCACTAATGTGTTACCTTTATCATACACTAAATTCTCAAATATCTTAGGTTGAACTTTATAAAATTGCTTTTTTTGTAGGTCAATACTACCTAAATATTGGCACTTTCATATATCAACCTATCCTTGGGTATAGTCTAGATTCCCTATTTTATTATAGATAGACAGATAGATAGATAGATAGATATAGAGATATATAGATATAGATATATAGACATATATTTCAGAGAGGAAGGGAGAGGGATAGAAATATCAATGTTGAGAGATAATCACTGATTGGCTGCTCCCTGCTTGCCCCCTACTGGGGATCTGGGATCCTTCAGTTTACAGGCTGAAACTCTATTCACTAAGCCAAACAGGCTAGGGCTAGATTCCCTGTTTTAAAGCATGAACTGTTTTAAGGCTTTTAAGATTGCCCTTCTGAAAGAAGACAATGTTCCATCAACTGACCCTCCTTCCAGCAGGTAAGTTTTATTCTTACCACATTCTCACCAGCATTCAGTGCCATCATCCTACATAATAAAAGCCTAATATGTTAAATGTCCAGTCATCCAGTCATCAGTAGTTCAACCAATCAAAGCGTAATATGCTAATGAATGCTAAGGCTCTGACCACCAGGGGGGCAGACGCTCAATGCAGGAGCTGTCCCCCTGATAGTCAGTGAGTTCCCACAGGGGGAGCGCTGCTCAACCAGAAGCCCCAAGTTGGGCTCACAGCTGGCAAGTGCAGTGGTGGCGGCGTTAACCTCTCCCGCCTCCACAGCAGCACTAAGGATATCTGATTGCTGGCTTAGGCCCACTCCCTGTCAGTCAGACATCTCCTGAGGGGTCCCAGACTGTAAGAGGGTATAGGCCAAGCTGAGGGACACCCCCCACCCTGCGAGTGCATGAATTTCATGCACAGGGCCTCTAGCTGTTTAATAATTTAACAAATTAAACTGAGTGTTTTATCTTGGTTCATCTGATCTTATCTTGGTATTCATTGGTTCAATTTGAATTTCTCTGATTTGGCCACTTTTATTTTATTATCACTTACATCTCCTTTTCTGTTCATGTCTGATAAACTACTTAGTTTATCATTTCATCTTAATTTTCTTATTTATTTGTAAAATCTGTTTGGATTTTAGGCAGATATCTTTTTGTCTCTGTCTTCTTAGTGTTTTTTCACATCTAAGTTTTTATTCTATGAAGTCAAATCAATCTCTCTCTCTTTTTTTTTTAGTGACACCTTCCTTTATTCTTGTTTCATAATCTAATTCTTAAAACAAAAAATAACTTTTATTCAGGTAAGTTCTATTTTTGAAAATTCTAATATTCTACTTTAGATTGTAATTTGGTATTTCAAATATTATTTGGTATTTCAAAATTAGTCTTTTATATCTAAATTTAAAAAAAATTTACAATCAAAGCATAATGGATCTTCTTGTCCTTAAGGTAAACTAGTCAATATACCTTTCTAACAACCAGAGAAGACTTGCAATTATAGTAAACTAATAAGGAAACTTGCTAACCTTGAAAAGTGCATCTTTCAGACTCCGTAGAGTTGTTCCAAGTTGTAAATCTTTTGTAGAACTAAACCAGTCAAGAAGTACCACATAATCCACATTCCCCCTCTTCTTCCATTTGTCTTTAGAGTCATCTGGGAGTTTTGCTTCAATCCAACTAGCAGTGGTTCTGAAATGTATTAACACTTATATTGGGGCAAAAGTAGATGAGAGGTCCTAATATACTAACATAAGACACTGAGTTTTGTTCTCTAGTCTGTATTACATCATATCAAACTTTAAAACAGATTTCTTTCTATGGTCAGACTGTGTGTTAAGATACTAAATACCCTAAAATGTTTAATAACATCACAACTGCAAAATATTGGAATATATTTTAGTATTAGAATACTGACCCTTTACCAAAAAATGGGAGGACCAAACTGAAAACAGGAATCCTTATGAGCATCTCTCAGCCACAAATAAACAACTGGAAGATCATCCAGGTAACATTATTTATATTTCAGTTCTGATACCTACAATTAATAGTTAACCAAATACCCAAATATTTATTTAACAAACACATACAGCATTTATTACGTGCCAAGTACTATTCCAAATGCTTTATTCTGAATTTCACAACAATACTATAAAGTAGGCATTGTTATCCTCATTTTACAGATGGGGAAACTGAGGCACAAAACATTAATAACCTGCCCAAGGTTACAGCTGTAAAATGAAGCCAGAATTCAAACTCAGGCAATTTGGTTCATGTCCAAGCTCTTCACTGCTTTGTTGTGTTGCCTCTTATATCATTAACTGTGAATATCATCAACTCAATGATAAAGCATGCTCTTCATTTCCTCTTTTGCTTATGGGAGTAGCTGAAGTTCTTCCTTAAGTCCTTACAATGAGCCCATCACATGGCCCCTCCTCCAAATCCTACTCCCTCAATGTTCTCATCATTAACTATGTACTTGCCCCTTTACTCCACTCTAGGCACTGGATTCCTTATAACTTCTGGTATGCTTCCCTCAGATAATGCATCAGTCATTTCCCTCATCCCCTCAAGATTTGCTCACTAGTATCTTCTTAGTGAAACCATACTGGATTAACATTTTAATATTCATCCCAACATATAAGCTTGACACACCCATCTCCACAGCACTTATCAATAGCAGACATATATTTAAATTTTATTGACTGTCTCATCTACCTCATCTCCCTGTTAATCGTATATAATAAAAGCGTAATATGCTAATTAGACTGGACATCCTTCTGGACAACCTTCCAGATGAAGCGGGGCTGTGAAGGCCTTGGCAGAGCCAGCCGCTGCAGTGGCAGGGACCAAGCCCCTGGAACAAATTTCATGCCTCGGGCCTCTAGTAAAATATAAGCTCCATGAAGCAAAGATTTGTTTGTTCAACTGACTTAGTCCCACGACTAAAAACCATAGGAACCTATCCCATAGCAAGTGCTCAATAAACATCTGCTGAATAACTGAGTCATTAAGACAGACTTGCTACTCCAGGTAAGAAACTCCATACATATTATTTCTAACAAAGTACCTGAGCATTTATTTAAATGACGATACTGGCAAGCAAGACAGAACTGGTGAAACTTTTATTCTTAAGTAAAACTAAATGGTGATAAGATCATTTTTTAAAAATCCTGTATATAATAATGTTGGTTACTTTACCTATTAGAATATAAAGAAAAAAATACAAAATGTCTCATAATAATTCTCATCTGATATACTGAAGTCAGAAGAATGCTTCGTCAACAAAGAATGAGAAAAACTGAAATGTGATATTCTTAAGGATTATTTTACTTGCGTAAATACTTTTTATCTAAAAACTCAAGATTACTATTCTGTGGAAAACAATAGTATTAACCAGTATCATCTTCATACACTACTGCAACTTTGCTTTACCTTGTCTACTATTTAATACTTAAATTACTCATTAATTTAATTGAAAGTGATCCTTTAATTAAATAAACTTAACAGAAAAATGTATATTCTGATATACATGGAAAAATAGAATCATATCCAATGAAGGATAACCCTAAAATTAAAATAAATCACTAAACTATGTTATATTCACCCAATAAATCACCACTTAGCAATAAGAATAAACTACTATAACACATAATAACACATATGACTCTCATAAACATTAGGCTGAGTACAAAAAGCCAGACATAAAAGGCTATGGGATTCCATTTATAAACTATAAAAACATATTCTAAATTGGTGGTTTCCTGGGCGGGTGGGGGTCTGGGTAGTAACTGATAGGTGGCTTATGAGGACCTTTTGGAGTGATACGTTTTTTGTCCCGATACTAATTTAACAGTTGTATTCCGTTTGTGACAATTCACTTACATAAGCATTCTTATCGTTAACATTAAAAAACAGACCATGAAAAAATAGAGCTATCACTGTCAGGTAACTGTAGACACTGCTGCCTACAGAAAACTCTTGAAGCCTGCTCTCTAGTAAGAAAGAGAGATTAGCAAATATTGAAAGCTAATGCTAGCACCAAATTGATACTTCTTTTAACTAATTCAGGATTGAAACAGAAATTAAAAGGGAATGTTTTTCTTGGTATGCAATTCATTGTTCTTTAATCTTCAACCTAAACTCACCTTGAGTTTCTCAGTAATCCAAATCCCACATTTTGGGAAACAATTAAACTCAATAAAAACCATAAACTTTTTGTTAGTACAGATTAGACTACCCAAAGAGTAATTATAACTTTTTCTTTTCAAATCCTGGGAATATATTCACACGTACTTGATTAGACTAAGCACTCGAATCTCATATTTAAATAGTGTAGTTACTAATCTTTTTGGTGGTTTACAGTAGAGGAATGATAGAGGGAATGGCAGAGGCCACCTTGTTTTGTAAAAAAGTCATCCAGCTACACTAGTTAATTTAAAATTCAGATAAATAAATAGCTAGCTAGATTGATACACAGATTAGACAGGTAACATATTTATAATGCATGCTATTCTTCAGGTCAAACATTTAGCAAACATCTTCAATACACCAAATTTTATTACCTATTTTAAAAAATATCTTCTTAATGTTGTTAGTCCTAGAATGGACCTACTCCAATCCCATAAACTAAGACCCAGAGAGGTTACATAATTTATATAATACTCAAAATAGTGAAAATAACCTTGGATCTAAAGTTTTAACTCTGTCACTGAGATAGTTTTTAATATACAACATATCCATGCATAGTAACTTCATAGGTTAAAAGGTTTTTGTTTTTTTTTTTTTTTTTTTAGGTAAAAAGCTTTTTTATCAAAAAAGAAATAAAATACATTTTTAAGTTAAGTCCTCACAAATGCCAGGCACTGTGCTAAGCGTGTGTATAAAATTTCTCAAACTTCTCAAAACCTCTGAGGTAAATACTATTATTATCCCCTTTTATAGATGGAAACATGGGCTTAAGAGGTTAAGTCACTAGCTAGAAGTAAGGTAGCTAAGAAAAGACATTTATAATCTCACCATAGTCTGCCTTTAAAGTCTTTACTCTCAATGGCTTAGCTATACACTGTCTTCTTCAAAAAAGCATTTGTGTGCTCTTTTACCACAGATAATAGTATGGAAAATTTCCAATTAAAAACAATTCAATTAGTTCACAATTTTAGTCTATTTGATGCATATGCTTCAAAAGCTCATATATGAAAAACAGTACAAGAAGTTAGTCAACAAACACGTGAGGAGAGAGAGTACATAAGGGCGGCTTCATTTCTCTTCTAAGACTCCAAATGCCACAGACAGGAGACAGCATCCAGACTAGTAAGGTGTGCCATTATGAGCAAAATATGAAAAGGTCAATGGAAAAAGAAAACACTATTATATCACATTTAGATTGGATACTAATAATTAACATTTACTACTCTCCACAGTTTACCATTCTAACTAAACACATAATGACCTACCCTGGATTGATGGCTTCTTCAGGAACACTTAGGGAATCTGAAACATGAGAATCGTGATAATCCTGCATTCTTCGAGCATCCATTATAATCAAGTTGATATTTTCATCCATCATCATTGTGTATAGTTCTTTTGCTGTGATTGATCCTAGGAATCAAGAGAGATAATATTAGTTACAAGTAACACCCAGTTCTGTGTGTTTATCTTTCACAGGGCAAGCACTTTTTCTAGAAGAGTAAAGTATACTGGGTGTTACATACCTGCTTTTCCATCACACTATTTATTACCTTTTAAACTAACATTAAATATAACATGCATTTTTTACATTTACCAAGAAACTAACTCAGTGCTCTGTTTATAAAGACTTAATAAAATTTGTTGAGTTTACAATTATTTCTGGTGTTGGCTCTGTTACTAGTTTAAAGTAAAAATTAATAAGTGTATCTCACAAAAATATTATATATTTTTAAATTAAGCCATTTAAAAAATGTCAATCAGAAGAAACTTTTATGGCTTAAAAGTTCTTGAAAGGGTCTAAGTTCTTTAATGGGGCTTTATGAGAGCTATTTTAACTTTTCAAGTATTCCCTGAGCAACAAGCCAAAGACTGTTATTTATAGTCCATGAGAGGGGTTGGCAAACTATGACCACCTGTTTTTACTGGAACACAGCTATACTCATTTGTTTACATATTGTCTAGGACTGCTTTCACACTGCAATAGCAAAGACCACAGGGCTACCCCAAGCCTAAAATATTTATTATCCAACCCTATAATATTTAGCCAAAATAAATATTCCCTATGTTGCTATTTTCCTCTTCCAGCTTCTACCACCTAAAGTAAAAGATCAAAAAGCACTACAAGGGAGCTTAATATGGGAAGAACTATTTCTTTGGTAGTGAGCTGTGAGAAGAATGTAATCACATTATCTCCTAAGCTAAAATATCTAGCTACTGCCCTGGCTGGTGTGGCTCAGTTGGTTGGAGTGCTGTTCCGTACACCCACAGGTGGTGGGTTTGATACCTGGTCACGGGACATACCCAGGTTGCCAGTTTGATCCCTAGTAGGGGTGCATATGGAGGCAACCAATCAATGTTTCTCACATGGATATTTCTCTTTCTCTCTCTCTTCCTCTCTCTAAAACAAACCAAAAAAAAGCATATCCTCAGGTGAGGGGGAAAAAAACCCCAGCTGCTAATAACCATCCTACTTTCCTTCCTAACCATCAAGATTATTTTGACAACAAAAGAATCTAAATAGGCTGAGACCAAACCACTGAGAAAGACAGTATCAAAGCAGGATGAGATATAAAGGAACATACAGATAAAAACAAATCTCAGAATGAATTGGTAACAGCTTCTAGGAAGGTACTTTATTAGGTTTAATTTTTATTGTTGTATGGCAATATTTTAAGTAAATAATTTATTTTAGTGTTACACAATTAATAATTAAGTTAAAACTTTTCTGAGATAAAAACTTAGGGCAACTACCTAAGTCTTATTACTTAGGCCATATATTTGTCACTAGAGCAGCAGTCACCAACCTTTCGGACCTCACCAACCACCAGTGGTCCACGGTGGCGACTGCTGCACTACAGCATCCACACCATTTGTGGATAATACCAAAATCACTAATTTAGATTTTTCAAGGGAGTAGAGAAGATTTTTAAATAATTAAGACTTCAACTGAGAGTTATAAGTAGCACTAGCTAACACTTATATAAAGTTTATTATGCATTCTACGAGTTTCCCATATATTGACTCATTAAATCCTTATCAATTAACCCTATGAAAGAGGTATTATTAGTACCCCCACTTTAGAAAAGGGAAATTAAGCCCGAGCCAGTTTGGCTAAGTGTATTGAGTGTTGTGCCATGGACTAAAGGGTCTTGGATTCAATTCTGGTCAAGGGCACACATCTCACTCTGTTGCAGGCTTGATCCCCAGCCCTGGTCAGGCGCATGCAGGAGGCAACCAATCGATGTGTCTCTCTCACACTGATGTTTCTCTTTCTCTGCCCCTCTCTCCCACTCTAAAAATCAATGGAAAAATATCCTCAGAAGAGGACTAACAAAAAAATAAAAATAAAAGCAATTATTTAAAATAAAAAAAAAAGGGATATTAAGTTAAAGAGGTTAAACAACATGCTCAAGATCACATGGAAATTCAGAGGAGCCAATGTTCAAACCCAGGCAGTCTCACTTCTGAGAATCCATGTTCTTAACCACTATGTTAAACTACCTTGAAAAGAAAACAATGACAACTACAAACTGTGGTTTTGATGTTTTCAACTGTATCCTATGTAATAAAAGCCTAATATGCTAAGTGTCCAGTCATTTCAACCAATCAAAACCTAATAGGCTAATGATACACTAAGGCTGCTCAACAACTCGCTATGACGTGCACTGACCACCAGGGGACAGACGCTCCAACCAGTAGTTAGCTTGCTGCTGGAGTCCGGCTGATTGGGACTTAGCAAAGATGGGCCAGACATGCCCTGGAACCCTCACACAGTCCCTCCTTGGCTGGCAAACCTCCTGTGTCCCTCCCCGACTTCGATAGTGCACTGGTGGGGTATTTCAGCCTGGCCTGCACCCTCTCACAATGTGGGACTCCTCAGGGGATATTGGAGAGCTGGTTTCGGCCCAATCCCGCAGGCCAGACCAAAGACCCCACTGATGCATGAATTTGTGCACTGGGCCTCTAGTAGTATCATAAATATAACCCATGATATATAAATTCAGAATAGAATACATTTTCAGTATATTTGTACAGGCTAGCTTATATACAGACTAGAGGTCCACTGCACAAAATTCATGCACAGGGGGAAGGGTTTAGGGGAAAGAGGGGGTGGTGTCCATCAGCCCAGTCTGCACCCTTTCGCAGTCTGGAAGCCCTCTGGAAATGTCCAACTGCTGTAGAACAGCTCCCGCTTCCACTGCTGTGCTTGCCAGCAGTAAGCCTGGCTTCTGGCTGAGCAATACTCCCACTGTGGGAGAGCACTGACCGCCAGGGGGCAGCTCCTGCATTGAGTGTATGCCCCCTGGTGGTCAGTGCGCATCATAGCAACTTGTTGTTCTGCCATTCAGTTGATTTGCATATTAGCCTTTTATTATATAGGCTGATACAATTTATAATCTCACTATATAAAATCTGAAGCTAACACACTTACCTTTCTCTGTGGTCTCATCTTTTCCACCATTTATCTATTTCATAGAAAAAAAAGTTTCAAATTTAATAACAGAAACAACAATGTTCATATAAACAAAAAGTTCAACTTTAATATCTCATTGAAACTGAATGCCTAGGAAATGAAGAACTCAGGGTACTGGCATTTTATAAAAATCCGAATAAACAGTAATGGCACTACCAGGATACTATGGCGAAAGTTAACAGCTAAAATAACTAGTAGTATATCTGAATCATATGACATTTCTTCAAAACTGTCTTCAGTTATTGGCTAAATATATTTTAAAAACAAAGACTGTTATAGAGATTTATTTAATTTAATGAGAATCTTTCTTACAATGAAATAAAAATTGGGCTATTATCTGACATGGAATATTCAAAATGAGAAAGGGAAAACCTAGAAATATTCTACCCAGCAAGGTTATCATTTAGAATTGGAGAGATAGTTTTTGAGACAAGCAAAAACTAAAGGAGCTCAATATCATTAAACCAGCAATACAAGAAATGTTAATATAAGACTTCTTTAAGCAGAAAAGAAATAGCCAATAGTAAAAATTTTAAAATACTGGGAAGAGCCCTAGCCAGATAGTGTTGGCCTGCCGACTGAAAGGTGCCAGGTTCAATTCCAGTCAAAGGCACATACCCAGGGTGTGGGCTCTACCCCGGTGCACAGGAGGCATCAGATCGAAGATTCTCTCATCATTAATGTTTCTCTCTCTCCTTTCCTTTATGAAATCAATAAAAATATATTAAAAAATAAAATGTTGGGGGATAAACCACTTATACAGGCACACATTTAGTAAAAGTAGGGATCAGCCCTAACCAAGATGGCGGCATAGGTAAACACCTATTTTGCTGCCATACACAGCAAGTTCAAAACTACAACTTAACGAAAGAACAAACACCATCCAGAATCACCGGAAAGCTGGCTGAGTGAAAATTCCACAGATAAAAGTGAAGATAGAATACGGTGACTCAGAGGAGTGGAGGCAGACAGTGTTGAAGATACACACGGAGAGAGGTATGGAGCAGTGTGCGCACCAGCGGAGAGGGCGGGTGGCTGAAAACTGGCCAGTTTTCTAGAATGGGGGAGACAAAGACGTCCCACTGCACTGACTCCCCAGCTCAGGGCGAAGTCCAGGGAACCCACAATCATACGGGGTAAAAACTGGACAGTGGGAGGGCACGCCGAAGCTCGGGTGCTGCAGGGGTCTGCGGGCTTGTGGAGAGGGCGATCTTGTGTGGAGTGCACGTGAACTTGGGAACAACACAGCTGCATGACCGCGCAGAGAGCACTCGTGACTTGCTCTCTCGTTTGGGAAACCGTCAGACTGCATTGTTTTGTGACTCTGGTGAGACGTTGAGTGTACAGACTCATTTGGGGAGAGGCTGAATTCTCTGGCAGCCGGTGGAGCTCGGCAGCGGCTCTTTCTCAGAGGTGCTGGCGACCATTGCCCCCGGCACAGAGACAGTGGGGCCGCACAGGGCGGAGCTGACGCTGCCTGCTTGGCCCGGAGACTCTGCCCATCCAACCTGAGCACAGCTGAGCTTCACAGACAATTGGCCTGGAGGTCAACCCCTCCAAGTGCTAACAACGATTAATCTGAGCTTAACTTCAGCAAGACTGTGCAACCCATATCCACCTCAGGTAACTGGGGAGGCTGAGCCACTGTCCCTTAGAGGACATCTACCACACAAAGCTAATCGACCAACTTAGGACAGCAGCCACCAAGCAGAGACATGGAAAGAAATCAGATGTGGAGGAAAAGAACAACTGGACATGGAATTCAAAACCACGGTTATAAGGCTTTTCAAGAGGCTCCTAGAAAAGGCCGAGACCTACAAGGAAATAAACAAGACCTATGAGGAAATGAACAAGACCTGCGAGAAAATGAAGACCTGTGAGAAAATGAACAAGACCTAAAAGGAAATGAACGAGACCCACAAGGATATGAATGAGACCCTCAAGGATATGAAAAAGGACCAACTAGAAATTAAGCATACACTGACTGAAATAAAAAATATTATACAAAGACCTAAAAGTACTCTAGAGGACTGCAAGAAACAAGTTAAAGATTTGAAATACAAAGAGGTAAAATCCACTCAGCTGGAAAAGCAAGAAAACAAAAGAATCCAAAAAATTGAAGATAGTGTAAGGGGCCTCTGGGACAACCTCAAGCATACCAACATCTGAATTATAGGGGTGCCACAAAAAGAGAGAGAGCAAGATAATGAAAACCTATTTGAAGAAATAGTGACCGAAAACTTCCCACACCTGGTGAAAGAAATTGACTTAGGAGTCCAAGAAGCGCACCGAACTCTAATATATAGGAACCCTAAGAGGACCACACCAAGGCACATCATAATTAAAATGCCAAGAGCAAAAGACAAAGAGAGAATATTAAAAGCAGCAAGAGAAAAACAGTTGGTTACCTACAGGGGAGCAGCCATACGATTGTCAGCGGATTTCTCAACAGAAACGATGCAGGACAGACGGGAATGGCAAGAAATATTCAAAGTGATGAATAGCAAGAATCTACAACCAAGATTACTCTACCCAGCAAAGCTATCATTCAGAATTGAAGGTCAGATAAAGTGCTTCGCAGATAAGAAAAAGCTAAAGGAGTTCATCACCACCAAACCAATATTATATGAAATGCTGGAAGATATTCTTTAAGAAGAGAAAGAAGAAAAAGATAAAATATAAATTAGGAACAACAAATACACATCTATCAACAAATGAATATAAAAATCAAGTGAATAATCTGATGAACAGAATAAACTGGTGAATATAACAGAATCATGGACATAGAGAGGGAAGGGACTGACAATTCTTTGGGAGAAAAGGGGTGTGGGAAGTGCAGCAAGAGACTGGACAAAAATCATGCAACTATGGGAGAGAACAGTGGGGGGGGGGGTGAGGGCAGAGTGTGGGATGGGTACTGGGTGGAGGAGTGCTATAGGAGGAAAAAAGGGGGGGAACAATGTAATTAATAAACTGAATAAAGATTTAAAAAAAAGTAGGGAATCAACCATCGATAAAACTAGCATGGTTAAAAGACAAAGTAAGATCATGCGTAACTATAGTAATTAATGGATATACTCACATACAAACTAACACAAAAGATGTAAAAATGTCAAAAATATAAACATTGGGGACTAGTAAAAATATAGTATATGATCCACTCATACAAGGTTAACTAGAGTAGTCAAATGCATAGACAGAAAATAAGAGTGGTGGGTGCCAGGAGCTGGGGGGAGGAAAGTTTGGGGAGTTATTGTAGAAAGCAGCAGTTGCCAACTTGTGGTCCGTGGACCACTGGTGATCTGTGAGGTCCAAAGGGTTGGCGACCACTGGTTTAAAGGATACAAAGTTTCGGTTTAGCAAGATAAAAGGAGTTCTGGAGATGAACACTGGATGGCTGCACAACAATGTGAATGTACTCAATACTACGGAGTTGGATAAGGTATTAAATATTATATTACGTGTATTTTACAACAATAAAATTTTTTATTTATTTATTTATTTTTAAATATATTTTATTGATTTTTTTACAGAGAGGAAGGGAGAGGGATAGAAAGCCAGAAACATCGATGAGAGAGAAACATTGATCAGCTGCCTCTTGCACACCTCCTACTGGGGATGGGCCTACAACCAAGGTACATACCCTTGACCAGAATCGAACCCGAGACCTTTCAGTCCGCAGTCCGATGCTCTATCCACTGAGCCAAACTGGTTTCGGCAATAAAAAAGTTTTTTAAATATAGCGCCCCTATCTCCCGGTCTCTGGGAGGGTAGGAGCCTAACTTCCATAACTGACAATTAGCAAACACAGATGCCCCTCACATTGACCAACCTTCTACACTAACATACTCTAATACTTTTCCATGAGCTAATCAGCATTTAAAAATCCGCCTAGCCCTAGAAGGTTTGGCTCAGTCGATAGAGCCTCAGCCTACGGACTGAAGGATCTCAGGTTCAATTCCGGTCAAGAGTACATGCCCTGGTTGAAGGCTCGAACCCCAGTAGAGGCATACAGAAGGCAGCCAATAAATGATTCTCTCTCTTCATTAATGTATCTCTCTTCCCTCTCCTTTCCTCTGAAATGAATACATAAAAAAATTTTTTAAAAAAATGAAAATCTGATGAATATAACTAATTAAATAAAATGAATAAATAAAAATCCGCCTACATTTTGTTTAGGCATCACTGAGTTCAATCTCACATATTACAACAGTCTTGAATAGTCATTTTTTTAAAAATGGAGCTTTTAAAATGCAACTGTAAGCAATCATCAACTTAAAACAGACTGCAATAAACACAGCTTGTTATATATGACTCTCATAGTAACCAAAAACTTGTAAGAAAACCAACTGAAGCTGGAATATTTGATTCAGTTTTTAATAAAAACACATCAAATTTTATCCTGGTTGCCCAAATGAATGTTGTAGTGATATCTCAACTCTTCTTAAGCAGATCATCTGAGAAGAGATTTTTTTAATCTCACAGAATAAATTTAAAATACCTTTTGGATTTTGTCTTTGGAATCCAAGACATTTTCCAAAGGATTTTTAGCTGAAGTATTGCCATCCTCTCTTCCAGGTTCCTGTCTTTTCTGTTTCTGCAGTTGCTCTTCCTCTTGTCTGTCCTTTTCTTCAAGTTTTTTCCGAACTTCGGCTTCTTCATATCTAGTTGAAAAAAGAAGTAAAGATGTCTTGCAAAGATCATGAAAAGTAAAGGAATTCCAGTTACATGATACTAGTAGTACCCTGCTTTGGGTAAATATTTTCTCCCTCCAACTGATATTCAATGCTGCCATTGGTCATTATAAGCCACATCTCCCAAATTTGCCCTTTATGGATTTACATAAATTGCCCAAAAATCTTGAAAAGAAACTCTATACTCTCAAGTTAAAGTTGTTTAATGCTCTTGTTGCTCTTTCCCTCCCATTAATTTCAACCTTTTAATGACTCAAATCTGCTACAATTTCGTTTTGAAAGGAATTATAATCCTAAAATTAACTATAAACCTCACTCACTTATAAAGCGATTAAAAATACTAAAAAGTACAGACAACAAATAAGTGAAAGGATCTAACCCTCTCCCAAAAAAGAGATAAACATGATTATAATAATAGTATGATTAGAGAAAACCTAGGCAAACCCAACGAGAAAAAAGTTAATAATGGCTAATCCAAAGATTAGGAGAAATGCTATTTTACTTAACTGATTAACTGACTAAAGAAGAAAGAGAATAGTGATTCTTAATGATATCAACTACCTTAACATATTCCAGACCCAAAATTAGTAATTTCTAGAAAGGATGCAGGGAATATAGTAGTTTAAAAAGATAATTTTAAGTCAAGGCTATGATGTATATAACTATAATAGTTAATTGATCCAAGTACGAAAACCATTAAAGAAAAAATATTGAACTAAATAGTTCCCTTTTTATTTTGTTACTTAAGGAATGACTAACAATTGAAACATACTATTTTTAATTTCTATTTATAAGTCTGGTAAACCAGTCTTAGATTATAGTAAAATTAGATTAAAAAAAAACACACAACAATGCATATATAACTTCTGAAACCAGGCAGATCAAACTACAGTAAATACCAGTACTTTATTCTCATCAGACCAGTATCTAGTAGCACATCACAAGATGGAGCAGAGGAATGATATTTTTCTGAAGAATCCTGTTAGAAACTTGAGAATAAAATGAGACTTAAGCTCCCAACTACTAATGCTTACCTTAATAAACTACCATTCTAAGCATTTAAAAAACTTTAGTAAAGAATATTAATGATAACACATGAACATAATGTAAGTGATACAGAAAAAATGTTTAATGTTCTGTTAACAAAGGACTTATTTTTAGGAATCAGTAATTAAAAATAATGTCTGTACCTGAGTTTAAGGCTTTCAGAAAGTCTTTCAGCTTCTTCAATAGCTTTTTTGATGTTTGCAAGTCCAAGCATTGAATGAACATAGTCCTAAAATTACAGGAAAACCATCCTATATTGTTAGCATTAGGTACTATACATAGCTGTAATGCTAAAGACATTAAATCACAGTACTTAAAAGTTTAGATGAAAATATTATTATGATTGAAGTATTTTTTAAACTTTTAACCTACATGAATGCACAACTTATTCTTAAAATATTGCAAAAGCATCTCATCACAGCATTAGTATGATAAAAATAATTTGAGTAGGTAACAGTTTTTACTTATTTGTAAGGCACCTTTTAAGAAGTACTAGTCATATATATATATATATATATATATATATATATATAGCACAAAAACAAACAAACAACAAAGCTTTCAAGGGCATAATATATCTTGCCATTATAAGGAGGTTTCCTAGTTTCATTTTTCTTTAGTCTTAGATGCAGTAAAACAAACTGTGTGTCAATTTACAGCATGGGATTTGTCCTATTGTTTTAAATTGAGATGTTTTGCTTCCATCTTTCTTTTTTAAAAAATGTATTTTATTGATCTTTACAGAAAGGGAGAGGGATAGATAGTTAGAAACATAGATGAGAGAGAAATATCAATCAGCTGCCTCCTGCACACCCACTACTGGGGATGTGCCTACAACCAAGGTACATGCCCTTGACCAGAATTGAACCTGGGACTAATGTCCGCAGGCCAATGCTCTATCCACTCAGCCAAACCAGTTTCAGCAAAACATTTGCTTTTTAGGTCTACGAAGTAGAACTTTACTATTCTTGACCACATAGATCAAGCAACTCTCATGATTTCACAAATAAAAAAGTTTACCAGTAATATTCAGGATTACCAAGAACACCATGGAGATTTAAAAATATAATTCTAATATTATCTAGACTGTTATACTAATACTAGAGGCCTGTTGCATGAAGATTCATGCAATAGGCTTTCCTTCCTCTGGCTGCCAGGACCAGTTTTCCTCTGGAACCTGGGACCCAGGCCTTCTCTCTGGCTGTTGCCTTCCATTTTTGCTTTGGCCGCTGGAGGCTTCACTCCAGCCGGAGCCTTCAGTCTTCTCTGCTCTGGCTGGAGTGTCAGGATGCCACTGCCTCATCTCCGAGCCCGGGGGCCAGGCGCTCTCTCGCCGCCACCGCTGTCCCCAGGGCCGGGCACTCGGGCCCTTGGCCCTGCCCCCGGCTCCTGATTGGCTGGTAGCATAACCAATCAGGAGCCAAAGTATGGTCACATTTACACATTACTCTTTTATTAGATAGTATTTTCAATATATTTGTCTTATTCCCTTTTCAGATAACCCTGAAAAAATTATTCATACACTTTTTCAATGAGTAAGCAATCTTCATATATAAAAGGCTAAGTGTCTGTCCAACTGGAGTTATGATCCACACTGACCACCAGGAGGCAAATGCTCAATGCAGGAGCTGCTATGACATGCCCTGGCCATCTTATCTAATAAAAGAGTAATATGCAAATTGATCATCACTCCAGTACATAAGATAGCTGCCCCTATGAGGTCAAAGATCCTGCCCCCATGTGGACACAAGATGGCCACTACAAAATGTCCAGCAGGGGAGGGCAGGTAGGGGTGACCAGGCCGGCAGAGGAGGGAAGTTGGGGGTGACCGGGCCTGCAGGGAAGGGCAGTTGGGGGTGACTGGGCCTGCAGGGAAGGGGACCAGGCCCGCAGGGGAAAACAGTTGGGGGAGGGGGGGCAGGCCTGCAGGGGGGGCAGGCCTGCAGGGGAGGGCAGTTAGGGGTGACCAGGCTAGCAGGGGAGGGCAGTTAGGGGCAATCAGGCTGGCAGGGGAGCAGTTATCCATCAATCAGGCTATCAGGGGAATGGTTAGGGGGTGATCAGGTTGGCAGGCAGAAGCGATTAGGAGTAATCAGGAAGGCAGGCAGGCAAGTAGTTGGGAGCCAGTAGTTCTGGATTATGAAAGGGATGTCTGACTGTCCATTTAGGCCCAATCCCGGTAGGACAGTCAGACATCCCTTGAGAAGTCCCAGACTGGAGAGGATGCAGGGTGGGTTGAGGAACACAGATCCCCATGCACAAAATTTGTGCACTAGGCCTGTAGTTTAAAAATAAATGGCACCATGGAACAACCAATTGGTTTGGAGCTGACAAACCAATACTCAGCTTTCCCCAAGTGGGACACAGGCGTCGCCACCACCCTGGAGCTATACCCCACCTACAACCAAGGTACATGCAGCCAAGGCTTCCAAGACCCCATGCTGCAAAATGCAGCCCACAGCCCAGCACCTCCCAGGAACAGTGGCTCTGGGCACCAGGTAGTGATGTCACGTAGCAACACCTGGCTTCCTCTCACTAGTGACTAGCAGCCTTAGAGTTTCTTCAGCCCAGGAACCTGATTTGCTTAATAACCAGGTGCAAACATTTTGCAGTTTAACCAAATGTTTGTGAAGCATTTTCCTGTGCCTCATCGCATTTGATTCTTTCAGAAATAGGTAGATAGGAGACTTGGCAGAATTCTATTTTCTTTTCATTAGCAAGATGTGAATAGTGACATTAAAATATTTCTTCTAATTAATTTCCTTTCAATGTGCACAAATTCACACACCAGGGAAATGCAATGTGTCCTCTACTAATGAGTTTGCTAAATTATCAAGTTTTTATCTAAAAATATTAACTATTCCCCCCCAACAAAATAAAGTAAAATCTTAACTATTCCCTGGTATGAAATAAGAGTGAAAGACAAAGTTTCTGAAAATTGATGACATGACATTCTGCCCCTGAAAATTGATGACATGACATTCTGCCCCTACTGGCTTTAAAAGGTAAAAAACAAAACTTAGTCAGTGCCCTGGCTAATGTGGCTTGGTTGGTTAGAGTATGGCCCCATGCATGGGAAGGCTGTGGGTTCAATTATTGGTCAGGGCACATACTTAGGTATGGCTTGGGTCCCAAGTCAGGTCTCTCCCTTTCTCCCTCGCTAAAATCAAATGTTTAAAAAATTTACTTAGTAAATTTAACATTTCACATACTTGAAGTATACTGGAGAGGTTGGGCTAAATAAAACACAGACAATTCTAAGACAGAAGCAGATATGGTGCCTTGGACAGAGCAAACAAAAATAATCCTTATACTGAAAACCAGAAACTGAACAACTGCAACATATAAAGTAACAGGGAGCTTTCTAACCTGAACAACTCCTGCCACTTTCAACTATACACTCCCTTTGGAAAAGGAATCGTTTGTGGAAATGGAAAAAACCTCTTACCAATTATAATTTACTCCCAACTTTCTCAGGTTTAAAAAAAAAGGTAGCTACAAAAACACTCCCAATCTTGTCAAAGAAAAAAAGTAGTTACTAATTTAGAAAAATAAAGCAAAAAAAATTAAAAGTATACTAAAAAATTGGCCCTACAATAATTGACAAAATAGCAAACACCAAAACTACCAGTTACTCAAATTTGCAAATTTTAAAAAAATAATTACTTTAGCAGACACTTTTAGGCTTCTTTTTAAGCAATTCCATTTTAAGAGAAATTGTGATAATCATCGAAGACCATGCAAACACTTCCTTAAATTTGGGCAGGCCTCTGTCTCCATCTGCAGATAAGTATGCCCAAGAATGTTCCAAGGACAGGACCAATCCAGCCATGGATTGCATTTAAGGTGGAGGATGAACCTTAAATGCAAAGGACCACCATTCCAAAGCAGGAGCTAAAATCCCATAACTACTATTCGTATAACCTTATTAGTAAGAAGAAATACAAGCAATGATTTAACACCATTAAATAAAACAATGAGGCTATCCCTTAACCCAGCGGTTGCCAACGTTTTGGACCTTACAGACCACCAGAGTAAGAAATTTTTTTAACTTCTATAATTTTAATGAGGCAAAGGAAATTCCACCATCAGTGACCAAAATAAAAATATCAATATAAATTCAAGAATAGCTTCCCTGCCTTGGCCAGTGCTGCTAAATGGTGTCAACCTGCACACCAAAAGGTCTCAGGGCTCCATTCCCATCAAGAGCCAATACCTTGGTTTTGAATTCACTCCCTGCCCCCAGTTGTGACACACACTGGAGGCAACCAGTAGATGTATCTCTCATATCCATGTTTCTCTCTCTCTCCCCCCTCCCTCCCTCCCTTTCTACTGTCTCTGAAAAAGCAATGGGAAAAAATATCCTCAGGTGAGGATTAACAAAAAAAGAAAAAAATTTTTTTTTAAAGCAATGGCTTCTCCACCACATAAGATCTATAGGCAGTATTTTGCTACTATTTATTGTTTGGTAGCAAGATTGTTCCTAAGTAAAGGCAGAACCACCAACAGAAAACTCTTCCCATTTCCTTAACCTAGTCTTCATGATCTTCTTTAGGCTGTTGCTGGTGCAGCTGAAATGCAACCATATTCCTTTGCAACACTTATCTAGTCATCAGTTCTCTTTTTTCATTTACACTTCCCCTCGTACCCCTCCCCTCCCTCTCTGCCCATGACTTCAGCAAAGTGGAAGAAAGGCACCTGCTCAAAGGATTCAAAGCAAAATAATAATATACAAAAATTGAAGCAATCAGCATTAATTTTTCAAACTGAGATTTTTAATATGGCGACAATGTGATATATTAAAAGCTGTCACATTAAAACAAATGACTAAACCTTGAATCTTGATAAAGTACAATCTCAAGTCATTTTTTTCTTACTTAATGCTTAAATAAATGGAATATTCTATTTGACCTGGCAATGATGTATAATAACAGAAAACTGTTTCTCTCTGTTGCTATAAATTTGTACTAGTCCAAGGCAAATTAAGAGTGCATACAGAGCTCTGGCTGGTGTGGTTCAGTGGTTGAGCATCAATCCATGAACCAAGAGGTCAGGACACATGTCCAAGTTGCAGGCTTAATAGCCAGTAGGGGGTGTGCAGGAGGCAGCAGATCGATGATGTTTCCCTCTCCTTGGTGTTTCTCTCTCTCCCTCTTCCTCTCTAAAAATCAATAAAAACATATTTTAAAAAAAAGAATGCGTATATAGTGTGTACCCACGTTTGCAAATAAAATTAGTTTTTCTCTCTTCATAAGAGTTTGAATTTGATGCTACATAATGTTATCTACTTTCCAATATAGTTAAAACTTTTAGAGAAGTAAGTCCATTGTGCAAAAATAACTTAGCAAATAAAAATATATAAACAAAAGGTACCTGCTGTTGCTTGAAATCAGGCCTGTTTTTGATAAGATTATAAACAGTCACGAATTTCATGTATAGTACGTAGGCCCTTTCCTCATCACGATCTAACCTGCTTTCTTCTGCTGTCTTGAAGATCTTCTGGGCACTCTGTACATAACTTAAAATTAGAGAAAAAAATAAAAATAAAACACGACATCTGGGGGGGGGAAATCATGGGCAAAGCCCACAGAGAACCTTGATAAAATATATATCATAATTTATTTCAGAACTAACACAAAGTTAGATGCAAGTTTGGATGCAATCTGAAAATTTTCCTTATGCTACAAATAAATACTTCTGTTTCATAAGAATTGTTTATATACCACAAAATTCTTCAAAATGCTGAGTCCAGTTTTAAAAGATTTGCTACAACAGATAATCCTGAGACAAGTGGGTCGCAGGTAGCCACATAATAGCCATACTCTATAATTAAAGAACATACCATTTGTATTGAATTAGGAGAGCTAAAATCTATATTATTTTGACTAGTGGTCCAGTACACAAAATTCATGCACAGAGGTGGGGGGGTGTCCCTCAGCCTGGCCTGCACCCTCTCCAATCTGGGACATCCCTCTCGCAATCCAGGACTGCTGGCTCCTAACCACTCACCTAACTACCTGCCGGATTGCCCCTAACCACTCTGCCTGCAGGCCTGCTCGCCCCAACTGCCCCCTGCTGACCTGCTCACCCCCAACTGCCCCCTGCTGACCTGCTCGCCCCAAACTGCCCTTCCCGCCAGACTGCTCACCCCCAGCTCCTCCCCGCCTGCCAGCCTGATCATCCCCAATGAACCACCCCCACTGACCTGATCACCCACAAGTGCCCTACCCTCTTGGCCCCTAGCCACCTCTGGGTAAGGGGCTGAGGGCCCTTTTCAGGCTGGCCATACCCCCTTCAGGATAAGGGGCCCTGGCCAGCCTGGGTGAGGGGCTGATGGTGTTTGCAGGCTTGCCACGCCCTCCAGCGGGGACCCTTACCCTGATGGTGGTGTGGCCAGCTTAGGTGAGAGGCTGAGGGCCATTTACAGGTCCCTCCCTCAGCAGCTGGCCTGGGTGACCCAAGCCTCCTGCTTGCTCCGGCCTGCTCTGTGGCCATCGCCCATAGGGCCCTCCTTCGGCAGCCAGCCCAAGTGGGCGAGAAGTTTGGCTTCCTCTGTCGCTGGGGGTGACCCAAGCCTCCCACCCACTCTGGCTGACTCCATGGCCACCACCCACAGGCCCTTCCTTCGGCAGCTAACCCAGGCAGGGGGGAAGCTTGGCTTCTTCCATTGCCAAGGGCAACCCAAGCCTCCTGCTCACTCCAGCTGGCTCCATGGCCACTGCCATATTTGTCCTGCTAATTTGCATATTCCTTCATGATTGGCTGTGGGTGTCAAGCAGTGATGGTCAATTACCATATTTCTATCTTATTAGTATAACTAGAGGCCCGGTGCACGAAATTCGTGCACAGGGGGTAGAGGGTGCAGAGGGGGGTGGTGTCTCTCAGCTCGGCCTGCAAAGATGCCAGCATCCTTCACCCCGGCTTCTAGCCAGAGGTTCCTCTCTTTCTGCACTGCCTTTGGGGAGATGCTTGTCCTGGGGCCTCCTCAGGGCCCCAGCACACAACGCCCTGTCGGGTACTCAGGGACTTGGGCTTTCAGGTCTGGCTTCCCCGCCTGGCATGGTGCCCATTTGCAGCCATGGGAGTAGCACCTCAGGAGTCGCCCCCTTGAAACATACTACTTGCGAGTGTGTGTGTGTGTGTGTGTGTGTGTGTGTGTGTGTGTGTGTGTCAGGGGGCAGCTTAGGCAGCAGTGATTTGATGCCTGTAGTGTGCCCACCGGACATCCCCCTGCTGTGGGCCATGCTGGTCACGTCTGGACTGTGGGCAGGGCTGCAACTGGGGGCTGCAGGTGGAGGAGTATAGCGCCCATAGGCTCCATCAGCATCAGGTACTGGAAAGACCCATTTTTCTGATTCTTCCCCTCCCTCTGCGCCCGCCACGCCAGCATGCCCGCCGCCCAGGCTGGCCAGTTTCCTCAGCAGCTGCAGCCATCTTGGTTGGGGTTTATTTGCTCCTGATTGGCTTGTGGGTGTGGTTTGATTGAAGGTATGGTCAATTTGCATATTACTCTTTTATTAGATAGAATAGGATATTAAAACAAATATTTTCCATTCTACTCACTCCTTTCTAACCATTATGTAAAATTTTCCCCACTTGAAAATCGAAGAAATTAGGGGAAGAAAAGAGGACACTGAGGCTAATCTTTTTATTTGATTAAGGTTTTCTACAAAATGGCTAAACTACACTGACTCACTGGTCCTGGAAGAAACAAAGACTTCAAGTCCAAAAATACGTCATCTTAAAATTCTACTTCAGTAAAATAATTTGAGGATTCTGTGGCATTAATTCTAAAGATATTTTCCTTGCTTGATGGTTTTTAGAAAGCAAATTAATAAAATAGGCATTTCTGCAAAAGAAATTCATTCATTTAGGACTGAGGTTTGGCAAACAAGTTATAGTGCCAATGCCTATATACAATATGCTTTACCAATATTATTTATACAAAGCTGTGAATCTTGTTTTCTGTATTTTTCAAACTGTGTTCCAAAATTGAGACATGGACTAATGAGGAAGTTGGTCAAACCAAGGAACTAGACCACCACACAAGGAAAAGGGACAAAGTGGTATTTAAGACCAAAGATGGTCCTGTACAAGGACCATTTTAGTCAGTGTGTATGCTGTGCCTCACATGGCATCACAGTCCTAAGACAGAGGTAAATCAAACCAAAGATAATAAGGAGATTCTCTATAAATGTTCAGGAATGAGTACATTTGGTATCATAAAAATCAGTTTTTAGAGTCGTTTCCTCCCCCTCCCCATTTATCTCTATTTAGCCATGGAACACGTATTTTCCTCTAATCTCTAAAATTTGCTTACTCAAGTCTGTGTATGGCTGGCTAGATGCAACTTTCTTTTTTTTAATATATATTTTATTGATTTTTTTACAGAGAGGAAGGGAAAGGGATAGAAAGTCAGAAACGCTGATGAGAGAGAAACATCAACCAGCCACCTCCTGCACACTCCCCACTGGGGATGTGCCCGCAATCATGGTACATGCCCTTGACCAGAATCGAACACAGGACCCTTCAGTCCGCAGGCCAACGCTCTATCCACTGAGCCAAACCAGTTTCGGCTAGATGCAAGTTTCGTGTTTTTTTTAATTGATTTTTTTTAAGGGGGGGGGAGAGGGAGGGAGAGAGAGAGAGGGAGAGAGAGAGAGAGAGAGAGAAAGAGAAGACAGAGACACTGATGTTGTTCCACTTAGGCATTTATTGGTTGATCCTTGTATGTGTCCTGACCAGGAATGGAACCTACAATCTTGGTATATCGGGACAAGGCTCTAACCAACTGGTCTACCTGGCCAGGGCCTACCTTTCTTTCTGAAACTCCTTTTTCCAACTGTATTCTATCTAATGAAAGAGAAACATGCAAACTGACCATACATCCACTATGTCCTCAAGCCATGCCCACCAGCTAATCAGGACCAAGTATGCAAATTAACCCAACCAAGATGACAGTTAATTTACATATCCAGGCACAGAGTGAAGACTGAAGACAGCATAGAAGGAAGCAAAGCACTGCAGAAGGGAGCAGAGCTGTGGAGAAGCAAACAAGGGGAGCAGCAGAGAAGGGAGAGAAGCAGGAAGGACAGTGAAGCAGGGAGAAAAGCAGGTGGGACAGCAGAGACCGCCGCAGGAAGCCCTATTCTTGCAGGAATCTTCCTGCAATGGGCCTCTAGTATTATATAAAATAGATCATTAGATTAAAAGTTCTCGTCAAGCTGAAAACTGGATAAAAAATATATTTCTCTCCTCCTTTTAACCAAAGAAAGACTATGCTAAGACTTATATGCGAAATACACAAGGATAAATCTTTAATTAAACAGTATTTTTATGTTATGAAAAGGTATTAATTGTGGCTGAATTATGTAGAACCCATACAGTCTTTACCTCAAATTTATGATTTACTATTGTCTGGAAACAGTTAATATGTATATTAGAATACTATATATGTACTCTACCAAGATAAAGTTAAGAACTCCTCTAAGGAGGTCTTACTTTATTTCTGAGATGATGCCACTGTTTAAATAAACTTAAAATTTACTCACGGAACACATGTAAGAACAGGGAATTGAACTAAAACTTAATATATGACTTAGTCAAACTAATAACGGATACATACGTCTTAGTGCTTATTTTCTCTGGTTTAACTTCTGTCTTCTTATTGAGGTCTTTTAGTGAAGAACTGAGGTAGAGTTCTTTAGGATCTGAAGCCACAGAAGGCATAATGAATAATTCTTACTTTTCCACTTTCACAATGGATGGTGTACTTCAGTAAAAGTAGTTCTTTTCTGAAACAAAATGAACACAAATGATTCCAATAGTTTTCCTCATTAATAACAAAACAAATGAGCAGTTTAAAAAACAAAACAGCCGAAACCAGTTTGGCTCAGTAGATAGAGCGTTGGCCTGTGGACTAAAGAGTTCTGGGTTCGATTCCGGTCAAGGACATGTACCTTGGTTGCGGGCACATCCCCAGTGGGGGTGGTGCAGGAGGCAGCTGATCGATGTTTCTAGCTTTCTGTCTCTCTCCCTTCCTCTCTGTAAAGAATCAATAAAATATATTTAAAAAATAAAACAGCTAACCTGTATTCTTTGCTAACAGTTAATTTTAAATTATCTTGAATATATCTATTTTGGGAGTTCACGATATACAGGGTATTAATAAACAATTTATTTTCAAATTTTCATTAAATTAATTGCTTGTATCGTTTTACCTTAAGTATTAGGAATCTTTCCTGTCAAAGAAATCAACAAAATAATGACAGCTTTTATATTTTTATTCTATTAAATCTGCATGAATGTATAGATCATAAATAGGAAGCTTAATTTAGAAATACAGGGTATCCCCCAAAATGTCTATGTATTTTATTGATTTTTTTACAGAGAGGGAGAGGGATAGTTAGAAACATCGATGACAGAGAAAGATGGATTTAGTAGGCATAGGGTTAGAAGGGATGAGTATCCTGCTGGGGATGTGCCCGCAACCGAGGTACATGACCTTGACCGGAATCAAACCTGGGACCCTTGAGTCCGCAGGCCCACACTCCATCCACTGAGCCAAACCGGTTAGGCTGTATATAGATTTTTAACAGCTGATAACTTAAGTTTGAAAATGAAATGTATTTTAATAAACACTGTCTTTATAGTTATTTAAAGTTCATGAATACATTTTTTGGGGACATTCTATATTTCTCTTTCTCATTGATGTCTATAATGATAAAAACGTAATATGCTAATTAGACCAGACTTCCTTCCAGATGGCTTTCTGGACAAAGCTGGGGCTGCAAGGGATGCCCGGGTCCCGGGCGCCAGAGGGAAGCCAGTACTGGCAGCCAGAGGAAGGAAGGCCTATTCTTGCATGAAATTCATACATCAGGCCTCTAATCTATTTATAAAAGGAAACAAGTGAGGGAGGCAGGGGATAGGCAGGCAAAGCCATTTTATATGGAGCTAAGGACATATGAACATGTTTCTGGCAGAATATACCCAAATACTTTGGTTTACTCTGTAAAGGTCATTGATATTTCAAGACATTCTTCATTTCCTCATCTGCTTTGGTAAATTGTGACTACGAAGATGGAGGAGGCTTAAACAAAATAAAAACAATAGGTTAGGTATATACCAATCAAGTAGTGTGTGTATGTATATACATGTGCAGGGATGCATGTAGATGGGGCAGATCAGGGGAGCACACCAAATGGGGAGTCTTGGCAAGATCGTGTTATCAAATGAAAACTTCAGTAACCCAATTAAATGTATGCAAGATCTTTAGCTGTGAAGAATTACAATTTGAATAAATAACAACTTTAACACATTTACTTATTTATGTTTAAAATAGTTCTTTATTGATTTCAGAGAGGAATGGAGAGGGAGAGAGAGATAGAAACATCAATGATGAGAATTACTGATCAGTTGCCTCCTGCCCGCCCCCTACTGGAGATTGAGCCTGCAACCCATATGTACCCTTTGCCAGAATTAAACCGGGGACCCTTTAGTCCGCAAGCCGACAGTCTATTCACTGAGCCAAACCAGCTAGGGCAACATTAATACATTTAAAGATTATGACTTATTTTTTTTCTACCACTTATTTCCACTGTTTTAATGCTCTTCATTCTATCAGTTCACTATTATTATTTGAATGGACATGAATGTACATTTAATTCTAAAAAGCTGAGTAAAGTATAACTGCAGGGGAAAACAGCTTGTTTACCTATGTGAAACTCCAAAAGCAGCCCAATCTACTTGATTCTAGTCACATTTACATTAAATAGTAATACTTTCTTGATTTCTTGATACTCATCCCTTCTAACCCTATGCCATTAATCTACTGATTTAGCAAACCTAACTATATATCTTTCTCTAAAGTCATATTTTTATGATTCTCTATTTTCCCATTTATATTTGCTTTATGTATCTACAAACACGTTTAACCAAACACTTAATTAGTAGCATCATATCTATGAACTTAAAAACAATGAGCTCAGCCCAGCCTATGTGGCTCAGGGGTTGAACGCTGACCTATGAGCCTGAAGGTCATAGTTCAATTCCTGGTCCTGGCACATGCCTGGGTTTCAGGCTCAATACCCAGCAGGGGACATGCAGGAGGCAGCAGATGGATGATTGATATTTACGTCTCTCTCTTTCTTCCTCTCTCTGAAAACAATAAAAACATATTAATAAACAACAGCAACAAAACAATGAGCTCACATATAAACAATTTCTACACTTTTCCCTCCATTCTGATTGGAGCATTCTGCATTCTGTGTCTGAATCTATAATGACGAAGAAAGCCTCTGAACCACACCATCACTGCCAAAGAGATTTATTAATGTTAAATATGTCCTAGTTAGGTACCTAATTCATCAATAATTCATCACCAAAACAGCTAAGAGCATTTATTAAGGAAATGATATGATAGGATCTGTTGGATTTCCTCATACTTTTATTATTTATTTATTTAATGTATTTTCATTAATTTCAGAGAGAAAGGGAGAGGGGAGAGAGCAATAGAAACATCAATAATGAGATAGAATCATTGATTGGCTGCCTCCTGCATGCCCTACACTGGGGAGTGAGCCTGCAACCTGGGCATGTGCCCTAACTGAGAATCAAACTGTTACCTTCTGGTTCACAGGTCGATGCTCAACCACTGAGCCATGCAGGCCAGGCTCCTCATACTTTTAGCCAAAGCAGAATCATTTGAGTATCTTAGCTTGCAAAAAAAACCCACAAAACAAACAAACAAAAAAACAAGCTATGCTATGTGTTAAAGATACAAAGGGTTTATAATACACTAGAGACCCGATGCACGAAATGGGTGCACGGACGGGGTCCCTAGGCCTGGCCGGCAATCAGGACCAATCTGTGGGGTGATTGGGGGGGGGGGGGGGCCTAGGAGGGAGGGAGGAGGGCAGCGCTGCCCCGCTCCCACCCCCACTGCTGGTAACCTTCCTCTGCGGGGCAACCAATGGGGCGATTGGGGGACCCCCACTGGCACCTGCCTTGGCTGTCCTGGGACCTGAAGACTGGGGGCAGCTCCTGCATTGAGCATCTGCTGCCTGGTGGTCAGTACGCATCACAGTGATGGGTCGTTCCACCAACTGTTCCGCCATTCAGTTAATTTGCATATTAGACTTTTATTATATAGGACTAAAGACCCGTTGCAAGATGATTCCTGCAAGGCCGAGACCGGTTTGGCTCAGTGGATAGAGCGTCGGACTGTGGACTGAAGGGTCCCGGGTTCAATTCCGGTCAAGGGCATGTACCTTGGCTATGGGCACATCCCCAGTAAGGGGCATGCAAGAGGCGGCTGATTGATGTTTCTCTCTCATCGATGTTTCTTTTTTTTAAATGGGGATTTCAGTTACTTTATTTCCGTTTTTTAAATATATTTTATTGACTTTTCACAGAGAGGAATGGAGAGGGATAGAAAGTCAGAAACATCGATGGGAGAGAAACATCAATCAGCTGCCTCTTGCACACCTCCAACTGGGGATGTGCCCGCAGCCAAGGTACATGCCCTTGACCAGAATCGAACCTGGGACCTTTCAGTCCACAGGCTGACGCTCTATCCACTGAGCCAAACCGGTTCGGCTCATCAATATTTCTGACTTTCTATCCCTCTTCCTTCCGCTCTGTAAAAAAAAATCAATAAAATATATTAAAAAAAAAAAAAAGAAGATTCCTGCAAGAATAGAGCTTCCTGTGGCCTGAGCAAAGCTCCCTCCCTTCTCTGCTGCCTTGCTCCCTTCTCCACTACCTCACTCTTGCCCGTCTCTTGCTGCCTTACTCCCATCTCCTCTGCCTTGCTCCCTCCCTTCTCCTCCACCCACTTGCTTACTTCTCCACAGCTTTGCTCCCTTCTGCAGTGCTTGGCTTCCTTCTACACTGTCTTCTGCATGTGGATATGCAAATTAACCGCCATCTTGGCTGGGTTAATTTGCATGTTCGCTCTGATTGCCTTGTGGGTGTGGCTTGATTGGCGGTATGGCAATTTGCATATTACTCTTTTATTAGATAGGATTATATAGGATGGTCCCTGACCTCCCATGACGAACAGTTTAGCCAGAGAACATACCCTACCTTCCCACACCCACCATCTCCTCCCCTCCTACCTATCCTCCCAAAGCTGAATAAACAAAGAATACATGCCAAGCTCGTGGGACTCACTGGTTAAGTGTTGACCTATGCACCAGGAGGTCGTGGGTTTGATTCCCGGTCAGGGCACACGTCCGGGACTCAATCCCCACTAGGAGGCATGCAGGAAGCAGCCGACTGATGATGTTTCTCTCTCCCTCTCCTTTCCTGTCTAAAAACGTATTTTGAAAAATGAATAGACACGTACTTTGAAATAAAAAGGAATACATAATACATGATACCATTTGTATAAAGCATAAAAACAAACTACCTTGAACAGTAACAGTATATTGCTCATATAAATGAGGTAAGCCTATAAAGAAAAACAAGAAATGATAATCAAATTCTACTTCTGAGGAGGAATAAGATATAATCAGAGGCATACACAAGGAATGTCAGCAGTATCAGGAACATTTTATTTCTCAAGTTGGGTGGTACACTGACAGATGATCACAGGTGATCACTTTATTATCATGCTTTATAGCATATAAAAGAATTATATAATGTATTTAACATATTTTATAAAATTTTTAAAGAAAAATTATGAGCACAACAATGCAAATATGAATAAAATATGCAATTGTATATAAGCATTGATGTTTCTAAAAATCAATAAAAAATTATTTTAAAGTTATAGGTGAAACAAGCAAACACAAAATATACATTTGTTAAATACTGACTAAAAAAATATTTGGAATATTGAAAGAGCCTGATATCCATATATATAAAAAGCCAGGGGCTGTGACGACCAAAACGACCGGTTGCCATGAGGTGGCACTGACTGGCGAGTGGGCTGAACTGTTGACCTCTCAGTCCCTTCCCCCAGCTCCCTTAGGCAGCAGCAGTGGCTCACTGCCGCCTCCCTCAGGCGGTGGCGACTCCCACCTGCCTCCCATGGGTGGCGGGGTCTCACTCCACCTCTCACTCCTGCCTCCCATGGGCGCTGGCAGCTCCCACTGCCTCCAGTAAACTGCTACCAATGGCCACTGTAGCCAGCGAACTAGCCCGATCGTAGGTGGGGCCGGCCAATCTCGTGGCCCCTTCTCCCACTGGCCTGCCCCTGATGGGACTCTTCCATCCCGATCAAGAATGGGCTACACAGAGCCTGGACCCTTCCTGGCAGCCCCAAGTCCCTGGGGCTGAGAATTCTGAAGGCTCTGCCCAGAGAGTAGAGGTGCCTGACAGGCAGGGACAGGAACCACAGGCCTCCAGGAAGCACCACAGAGTTGGCAAGGAGAGGAAAGGGCCTGTGGAGGGGGAAGGAGCAAAACCAGCAGACATTACCCCAGAATCCAGCCCTTCCCTCTCCCCCTCGCCCCCCCCGCCCGGAGGCAGCGGGCCTTCAACCCAGAATCCCAACCCGAATCAGAAGAGCCCAAGGGAGTCTTCGTTCTGCGCATCGAGAACGAAACTTCGTGAGGCCCTGACCAAGACCATGCTACTTCTCAATGTGGAGTTGGAGTGTGCACACAGAGGCAGGAACGCTTTGCAGAGAGGCCAGGTCTCCTGGAGCTGGAGAGATTTGAGCGCAGGGCCCTGGAGGACAAGGCCACTGAGCTGGAAAAGAGCTGAAGGGCCTGTCCAACCTCTGGAAAATCAATGGAAAATCAATCACCTACAACCAGCGCCTTAAGGACAAGAACTCAGCCCTGATCTGCATCATCAGCAAACTGTCCAAGTGACCCCAGAGGACTTACCCCTGCACCCGCATTTATATACAGTTACTTCTGCCACACGCACCCCTTCCCCTGTATGAACACGAGTGACAGGGCTGCTGGCGAGTCTCTGAGAAGCCATAACCTCCCCTTGGGATCTTCAGACTGAGAGGGGATGACAGAGCCCCCAGAAGCCAAAGGGGCTATCTGAGGCCAGGATGGAGAGGAGATGCTGAGCCAGGTAGGGGGACCAGGGCTGCAGGCAGGACCAGGAAGGAACCAAGGACCAGAAAGTGCCAGGACCAGAGTGGCCACCCGGAGGTCTCCTCTCATATGTGCTGCCATCAGTCACCCCTCCCGCCCCTGAGCAGGGATCCGAGAATGTGCCAAGCATCCTGCCGACCTGGGCTGGGCGGGCCTGTATATAGGGTCCATGTGCAATAGGGAGGGATGTCTCCTATTTTTTGCTACCCCTCCCCAACACTGGGGAAGAAGGTATTTTTGAACGGGGTGGGGCAGTGGGCGGGGCTGCAAGCAGCAGCAGGCTACCATACATGCGATTTTGTATACTGGGCTCCTAGTATATATATAACTTTGTGAAGTACAGCTTCTATACAGGGGTGTGAGTGGAAGCAAAAGCACAAACATTGAGGAATGAAGAAATGGAAGTAGATTGTAGGTAACTTTTTCAAAATTGGCAATAAAAGAGAGAATGATGGGATTGGATGGAATCATATTCCAGAAACATGATTTCTAAAACATAAGAAGTAGCAGCTGAAGAATAATACTTTTGACTAAGAGAAAGTAAGGTCAAGAAACTAGCTTTTCATTTTGACTGGTTTGGCTCAGTGGATAGAGTCAGCCCAAAGACTGAAGGGTCCCATGCTCGATTCTGGTCAAAGGCATGTACCTTGGTTGCAGGTTTCATCCCTGGCCCTGGTCAGGGCACAAGCAAGCGGCAACCAATTGATGTCTCTCTCTCACACTGATATTTCTCTCTCTGTGTCTCTCCCTCTCCCTTCTACTCTCTCTGAAAATCAATGGAAAAAAATATCCTTGGGTGAGGATTAAAAAAGAACTAACTTTTCGGGAAGGTACTTAAGGAAACCTGAGTCCTCAGTGATACCACAACAGACATCACTGTGGCAGAGGACACGGGACATGGGAGCTTGGGCTATTAATGAGGTCCAGAAGACAGTAAGAAGAGACCAGTAACAAGAGTTATCCCTGACTTTTCTGCTCCCAACTAGCTCAGCTTACTCAACCACAGAAGGCAACATTTGCTCCCCTGACACAGGCCAGCTCTTAAAATTTAATTCCCAAAAACAACAATCATTTTTTTATTGCTGACATTACAAAGTGTACTAAGATAAAAACTAACGCCAGAGTTAAGCAGAGTAACCAAGTATCAGACTGATAGTATCTTTTCTCCAATTCTGTTCTCTATCTGGGTCATAAGTACTACTGGTCTAACACAGAATGTACCATACGTTCAAAAAGTCAGGCAGGCTCTGGCCCATGTGGCTCAGTTGGCTGGAGCATCATCCCTACACTGAAAGGTTGTGGGTTCGGTCCCCAGTCGGGACACAGAATGGAGGAAGCTGATTGTTTCTCTCTCCCTTCCCCTCTTTCTAAAATCATTAAGCATATCCAGGTGAGGATAAAAAAATAAATAAAAATGGGTGGAGTTTATTTTGCAGAATCATGACAATTAGGTTTCCTGTCTAGTAAAAGAAAGCTACTGATTTGAACCTTCTAAACTGAAGGTCTAAAATGTGTTCTCAGTTGAATCTGTTTCTCATGATTACCTTTAGAATTTGGATCTTTAAAAGACAAAGAATATTAAAACTATATATGCTACATAGGCAACTTAAAATCATAAATCATTAGCTATTTCAAAGTTAAGTAAAAGGAATACATATCACATGGCACCATTGTATAAATTTTAAAAACAAACTACACTGAACAGCATATTGCTGTATTCTATCGTTCACAGACATTCTGCTGTATGGAAGACACTGTGTTTCTAGGGACTCAAAGATCAGATGTGATCTGCTTCCTCACAAGGTTTAAAAAACCAGTGTGACAGAAAATTGTAAGCAATGGTAATACAACAAAGTATCATGTCAAACTATAAAGAGATACAAATAATATACAATGGGAAAATTAAGAAGGGAGATTAGGAATGACTAAGTAAGTGGGATGCTGGGAGGTACCATGGGAAGAGATAGCATTTATGTGAGTCTTGGTGGGAAAAGGTTTTTGACAGAAATTAAGAACAGTATGAGGAAAAGTCAAAAAAGTAAAGAACATCTTTAGGAACTAATCAGTACAGAGCATGAACAAGGATCTACTAGACACTAAACTTGAAAAAAATAGTCTAGGAATAGAAAATGGAAGGCCTTGAATGTCACAAAAAGCATTTATTATTTTATTTTCTAAAAGTAACAGAGAGCCACAGCAGGATTCTAACAATGGTGTTATGTAATCCAAACTGACAACAGTACAAAGGCTTTAAAAGACTGGAGAAAAGAAACACTCTTGTTACCTATCAGAATGATCCTAAGGAAAGATGATGAAGGTCAGAACTAGGGCAACAGAGATGGAAAAAAGGAGGCAGATACAACAGACACTGCAAAGGTAGAAAGACAGAAACTGCAAAGGTAGAATGACAGGACCTGGCAAATGACTAGACATATGGAGATAAGATTATGATGACATCTACGTTTTTAATAAAGGTTTCTATGAGAAAGACTGTACTTCTTAAAGTTACCTTTTCTGTCCTTATTTGATTCTTGAGAACAGCTGAAATAAGTAGTCATCAAAGGCCTAATTTTGTTTCCACTTTCATTCACAAATTTATCCTATATAATAAAAGAGAAACATGCAAATTTGACCATACCTTCACTCTCGATTGGCTATGCTACCAGCCAATCAGGAGCGGGGGCAGGGCCAAGTGGCACAAGTGCCAGGCCCCAGGGGTGGAGATGAAATGGCGGCGAGCACCCAGTCCCCGGGTGCTGTGAGGGGAAGTGGGGGCGAGCGCCCAGCCCCCGGGGCCGGGTGGTCACAGGCAGATGGGGCTGACCTGAGCAGGGCGATGGCAGGGTGCCCAAGGCCTAAAGCCTCACTAGAGGCTTTAGGCCTTGGGCAGGCTGGGGGTGAACTATCAGTTGGACATCCCCTGAGGGCTCCCAGTATGTGAGAGGGGGCAGGTTGGGTTGAGGGGCCACTCACCCCCAGTGCACGAATTTCGTGCACTGGGCCCCTAGTCTCTCTATATAAAAGCCAAGTGACTGGAATACCAGAATGACTGGTTGCTATGATGCCCACTGCGGCCGGCCAACTGCCCACGGCCCCTTCCCCCGGCCGGCCCCACCCCCAACCAGCCCCCTAACCCCAATTGAGGGCTGGGCTGGCCGGCCAACCTCCCTCCTCCCCGCCAGATTGGCCCCTATGGAGGCAAGGCCATTGGAACCCCACTAGAGGCACCAGGCCTCTAGTCTATACATATATATAAAAGCCTAAGCCATCGTTCAACCAGTAGTTATGATGTGGACTGACCACCAGGCGACCGACGCTCAACACATAGGCAAGGAAACATGGAAGAGACTGATGAATCTCCGAGGGAAGGGGAGAAGGGGGAGGGGAAGAGATTAACCAAATATCTTATATGCATACTAGAGGCCCAGTGTATAGATTCATGCACTGGTGGGATCTCTCAGCTTGGCCTGTGCAGACTGGGCCAAAACCAGCAGTCTACCATCCCCTGAGGGGTCCAAGATCGCGAGAGGACCTCTAGTATAAGCTATATTGTCAAATAAGATGCCTGGTATTGTCCGGCTGGGTGGATCAGTTAGTTGGAACATTGTCCCATCTATCAAAAAGGTTGCAGGTTCTATTCCCAGTCAGGGCACATACCTAGGTTGTGGGTTTGATCCCTTGATCATGGTACCTATGAGAGGCAACCGATCAATGTTTCTCTCTAAAATAAAAACATATCCTCCAGTGAGAATTTTTTTTTTTTTAAAAAGGTGCTTGGTGTTAAAAATACAGCATAGCCCTGGCCAATGCGCTCCGTGGTTAGAGCACCCTGAAGAGTCCTAGGTTTGATGCTGGTCAAGGGCACATGCCCAGATTAAAGGCTCCATCCCCAGTGTGGAACGTGCAAGGAGGAGCCCATCAATTATTCTCTTCCATCATTCATGGTTCTCTTTCTCTCCCCCTCTCCCTTCCTCCCTGATATCAATAAAAATATACTTTAAAAAAAAAGATTACGAACTCTAGCTTTTTTAAAATAGCAATGCTCCAAAAGTAAAATCCAGGCAGTGCTGAAAATGAGTTAACAAGTGGGAAGAAAATGGAAGGCACATATATCCACCTCTTTCTGACATCCTTCTGATCCTTCCAAAGAGAAAGAGTAGAGATTAGATGACTTGAACCACAGAGTAAAGACTACAAAAGTGAAGTCTGAGGTTTGTGGTCACTTAAACTGGTCCTGATCTCTCCACTAGGGTTTAACGCCAGCCATTGTGGAGATCCCCGGCAACGCTGGAAGGAAAGCAGTTTGTCTTTCTTGCCACCCATCTCTCACCTCACCTTTGCCCGTCAACAGCATGAATATGCATTATGTGTTCTGACTTGCTTAAATTTCATATAATCCATTTTATACTCATTCTAGTTAAAATGCCACACATACCATGAATATTGATGAAATAATGTTTTTTTAAAGCAATTCTAAAGTATTAAGAAGGCGTAACCTTTTCAAGAAATGTCAGCTAAAACTTCTGGTATTTTCTGAGTATCTACTATGTGTCTATCGCTGTACCTTTAGGTCAAAACCAGCTTTTAAAAATATAAAACTGAAGAGAAAATGTGAGAGCATGTTACATACAGTAAAGACCTATTTCATGAAATTTTATGTTTGTTATATGCATGTATGTATGCTTATATAGAGCACTGAGTTGAAATGTAAAATGTATTTCTTGGTCCTGGCCAGGCAGTTCAGTTGGTTAGAGCATCATCCCGATGCACCAAGATTGTGGGTTCAAACCCAGGTCAGGACACATACAAGAATCAATCAATGGCCAAGCCGGTGTGGCTCAGTGGTTGAGCATTGACTTATGAAAGAGGAGGTCAAAGTTCAATTCTCAGTCAGGGCACATGCCCAGGTTGTGGGCTTGATCCCCAGTATGGGGCATGCAGAAGGCAGCCAATCAATGACTCCATCTCATCATTGATGATTCTCTCTCTGTCCCCTCTCTCTTCCTCTCTGAAATTAAAAACATTTTTTAATCAATCAATACATACACAAAACAAATTGCTATTTTTCTCTCTCAAATCAATAATAATTTTTTATATATTTTATTGATTTTTTACAGAGAGGAAGGGAGAGGAATAGAAAGTCAGAAACATTGATGAGAGAGAAATATTGGTCAGCTGCCTCCAGCACACCCCCCACTGGGGATGTGCCCGCAGCCAAGGTACATGCCCTTGACCGGAGGCTGATGCTCCATCCACTGAGCCAAACTGGTTTCGGCAATAATTTTTTTAAAAAGTAAAATGTATTTCTTAATACAATAGGCCACATTGAAAAAGTATAAAAATTCTGCAAAGCATTGCTACACTAAGTGTAATCCATAGGCTAGTGCAGATTGGGAAACTTTGTTAAATCTGTGATAAAATACAAAGCTTATAACATAATGTAACAATTAAACACACTGAACTTTTCATAGTAGTTACTTCCTCCATGAAGAAAGCAGTGCAGTGATTATATTCTAGCTCAAGCTGTAAGCCTGTAACAGAGACTGGCTAGTTTGAGTAACATTGCTCTAGAGGCATAAAGACAGTACCAACATGGGGCTTCTGATCACAAGTATCTTACTTAATCTAGTTACCAAAACCAAACCAACACTCATTAAATAATAAGCCAACAATTAATTGTTACACTATATACTAATATGTGACTCCAGTCCCTGGAGAGTCAAAAGGAAGGGGAAATTCTATGTAGCTGGGGGGGGGGGGGGGAGTGAGCTTCCTCTAATCTACAAATTCTTTGACATTCTTTCCGTCAAAAGAAAGGGATTGATCATCCAATGAGAGGAGGACTCTGACTGCTCTGACCAATAGAGAATGTGGGAAGTAATACTGTACTAATTCTGGGTTCAGGCTTTAAGAGACAACTTTCACTTCCTGTCTCTTCAAACACTTGCTCTTGGGACTCGGCCTCCATAATCATGAGAAATCTGAGCTACATGAAGTCTACATGCAGGCACTTCAATTGGCATCTCCAGCTAACTCCCAGCCAACATCAACTGCCATTCATGCAAATGAATCATCTTCGGGCCCAGTGGAGCTTTCAGATGACTACAACTGCACCTACCAGCTGAGTCCAGTCAGGCTAGAGCAGTGGTTCTCAACCTTTCTAACGCCAAAACCCTTTAATACAGTTCCTCATGTTGTGGTGACCCCCAACCATAACATTATTTTCACTGCTACTTCATAACTGTAATTTTGCTAGTTAATGAATCGTAATGTAAATATGTGTTTTCCGATGGCCTTAGGAGCCTAAGATAATATAATCAGTCATGGTGGGATGGTGGAGCAGGTGAGCGGGGTGCCAGATCAAGGTGGGGCACCAGTTGCTGTCATCAGGGTGAGCCTCTGGTGGTTACTGAAAATTCTTTGCTCCTGTGTGCCGTGGTCCCGCCCAGTGCTCACACCTGCTGCCAACACCAGCCCTGCTTGCACCCAAGTCCAGCACCTGATGCCAGCCCCAATCACCCCTCAGAGCTTCTCCACTCCCCCTGCTCCTGAGGGGTGATCGGGGCTGGCAGCCACTGCTGGCACCCACTGATGGCGCTGGCCCTGCTTGCATTCGAAACTGGCACTAGCCTCAGTAACGCCACGCCATCAGTGGGTGTGAGCGGGTGCGAACAGGGCCAGTGCTCGTGGGAGTGGTGGCAGTAGGAGCAGGGCTGCCGGCAGACAAGGGATGGAGGTTGGGGGGCTGTGGTGGGACAAGAGGGGCAAGGCAGGGATATGGAGGATGGGCCAAGACCCGCCCCTGTGCCCGCCACAGCCTCCGTGGCCCACAGTTCCTTTCAAGGTGCACTGCGTTTTGTGTGTGTGTGTGTGTGTGTGTGTGTGTGTGTGTGTGTGTGAACAGTGTCCCAGAAAAATGTATGCGCTTTAACAGCTGATAGCTCAATTTTGAAAAATGAAATGCATTTTAATAAACAATGCCTTTATAATTATTCAAAGTGTGTGTATACATTTTGGGGGGACAATCTATATATATAATGCTGGAAATTTTATGAAGAAAAATTAGATGTGCTGGATTTATTTTCCAACTGTCATATTTTACAAATATCTTCTTTGTTCTTTTCCATTACATTCACATTAAAAAACAAATGACCATAATGATAAAGTTCAAGTAAATATATAAAAAATCAGGCTAGAAAGACAGGTTTAAAATATTTTCTATCAGTTTTTTTTATGCATTGTTTCTCAAAGTATACAATACATACCTAAGTGCAATTAATGCCTATTTATGTAATTAATTACAGGTTGTTTACAATTATAAAATTCTTACTATCTAATTTTAAAGATGCATCTAATGTGTCAAAAGAAATGCACATTTAAGGCAATCATAGCAATATGATAAAGACAAAGCACAACCTACATCACCTTTCACATAAACTGGTCCAAGTGCTACAGAGTCATAAGAAACTATGTGAATCCATCATGAAAAAAATCCAAAGACTCAAAAAAAAACACCAAAAAAAACTGTTGAAATGCAAAATCTGCTTACACAGCAAAGCCACAGGGCAAATCTAGAACAGAAAAACACCCTTAACAAATATCACTTAACAATTTCAAGTGCTGCAACAGAAAATATACAGACTAAGGATGCTTGCAGATTCAGGAGTAACATACACTCTTGCGGAATCCCTTTCATATTAAATTCTCTGAGCTGTTAAAAATATTAAATTCCTTTGGCTCTGCAACACCTGTCTTCAGGTAAACATTTTGTTAGTGATTAAGTGACCTGCCTCAAGGTCACAGAATGAACTGGCGGCACAAAATAAACCCAGAAGTGTGGGTCTGCAGTTTTATGCATAAACGGACATCACTGCGATTCACGGTTCTGATAATTTCCAAGGTGGAGTGGAGGTGAAATTCATTTGTCCCACAACTCGAGGAGAAGCCACATTTTAAGACAGTCAAGCTTCTATTTGCAGTAAGTTACAGTTTTAATTCTGATGAGCTTAGAGGTTCTTTAAATTCATACTCGGACTTCGCTAAAAGCAAGTTTGGGACCGAGGAGGGATTGCGAAAACACTCTGAGCGGTTATAGGAAGGCCTGGGATTGTAGCTCGTTAGCAAAAATTGAGAAAACGGACGCAAGAGGTAGTTTATCAATTTCGGGTCTGAGTGTACAAGAAGGGGGAGGAATGGTCAAGGCCACCTTGTAGGACCGGAAAACCTGAGTCCACCCGAAACTCGCGGGGCAACCATAGGTGGGCAGCGGGGAAACTCGAGGCCGGGCCCTTCCTCCGAGAGCCCATTCTAAGTTCGGGCAGTCCCACCCCCTCCGCGGTCAGCACTCGTCTCCCGGGTGACCAGCAGCCGGAGGAAGACCAGGGGGCTCACGGCGGACGGCTAGCGGGGAACAAATGCCAGCACCCAGGCCCGCACTCACCTTGGCGCCAGGCGCGCTTTCACTAACGCCGGACTCCTCGCCCAAGGCCCATCTCCCACCGAGCTCAGGAGCAAACCGAGTTCGCCATCCAGACGAAGCCAGCCCAGCTCATCCCCCTTTCCCAGTTTGCACTGCGTTGCAACGCGTCTGGCCTCTGACGCCACGGAGGGCGGGGCCTCGCGCGCGTGCGCACTACAGACGCCTGGCTCCTCCCGAGGCCTGGCCACGCCCGTGCGGGTGCGCGGGCGGCGGAGGGCGGGGCCGGGCCGCGCAGAACTGGGCGGAGCTCTCCTAGCCCTCAGCCTCTGAGCCGGCTTTATTTCTGCAGCTCGGTCACACTGGCGTGGCTAGCATCCTGAGCCTCCTTTGTGGGAGAAGCAGGGCTGCTTTTGCGCCTCTTAGCTACGTATATTCCTCCTCAGCGTGGAGAGTGAGAGCTGACTGTAAAAAGAACTTGAATCCTCCCAAGTTTGGGCGAAAAGTTTAACCTTCTCTGAAGCCAAGCCTGGGGTCAAAGGAAAACGGGTATGATCCTAAAGCATACTATGAACACACATACTTGGAGCCAGTTAAAGGCTCGAATGTACGAAAACAAAACGAGAGGTCTGAACTTTTCCCACTAGGTGACCTTTGTACTCTGGTAAAGGAAGGTGATTGGATGCTCCAATTATAGTATGTAAACAGTCACTTACCTGAATGGAGCGGCTGTCCCTGTTCACTAAGTCACCAAGGACAGTCAAGGTGTCTGTCTCAAAGGAGGTGAGGTCTAGTAAATGCCTTAAGTGAAAGTGTGTGCCAGCTAGGTGTTCAATAAATTTGTAACGGATCATGGATAAATGAAACGGATACATGGATAAATGAAAGCACCTGGTCCAACATTTCAAGAAATGTTAATTTCTTTTCCATCACAATGAAATACCTGCTATATATATATATATATATATATATATATACTCTTTTTTATATCTAGGCTTACACTGTTTCCCAAAAGAGATAAGACTAATATAAATTACTAGAGGCCCAGTGTAGGGATTCATGCACGGGTGCCAGCCAGTGGGGGTTGTGGGGGAGGGTAGGCGGAGGGTACCTCGGGAGGTTGGCTAGCCGGAGCACACTGACCACCAGGGGGAAGCTCCTGCATTGAGTGTCTGCCCCCTGGTGGTCAGTGGGCACTATAGTGACAAGTTGTAATGGTCACTTAGGCTTTTATATATATAGACTAGAGGCCTAGAGCACAAATTTTGTGCACTGGTGTGTGTGTGTGTGTGTGTGTGTGTGTGTGTGTGTGTGTGTATCGCTCAGTCCAGCCGGCACCCTCTCCAATCTGGAATCCCTTTCACAATCCAGTCTTGCTGGCTCCCAACCACTGACCTGCCTGCCTGTCTGATTGCATTAATCACTTTTGCTTGCCAGCCTGATCACCCCCTAACCACTCCCTTGTTGCCTGATCAATGCCTGATCACCCCCTAACCACTCCTTGATCGATGCCTAACTACTCCCCTGCTGGCCTGGTCACCCCTAACTGCCCTCCCCTGTTGGCTGGGTTGCCCCTAACTGTTCTCCCCTGCTAGACAGGTCGCCTCCAACTGCCCTCCCCTCCAGACCTGGTTCTCCCAACTGCCCTCCCCTGAAGGGCTGGTCCCCCCAACTGCCCTCCCCTGCAGGGCTGGTTCCCTCCAACTGCCCTCCCCTGAAGGGTTGTTCCCCCTCAACTTCCTCCCCCCCTGCATGTCTGTGTCCCCCCCAACTGTCCTCCCCTGCAGGCCTGGTTGCCCCCAACTGCCCTTCCCTGCAGGCCTTGGTTCCTCCCAACTGTCCTCCCCTACAGGCCTGATCACCCCCAACTGCCCTCCCTTTCAGGCCTGGTCTCTCCCTACTGCTCTTCCCTGCTGGCCATCTTGTGATGGCCATCTTGTGTCCACATGGGGGCAGCCATATTGTGTGTTGGAGTAATGATCAATTTGCATATTACCTCTTTACTCTATAGGGTGCTGTACTGCCTGGAAGTACAAACTAGGAAGCCTTAGCAAATTTTTCATAACTAAGGGGAAAAATATATCTTTTGAGGATATATCATTTTTTTCTTTTAAGTTCTTTATTGTTTAATGTATTACATACATTTCCCTTTTCCCCTATTGCCGCCAAACTCCAGTACATACCCTTACCACCTCCCCCTCTGTGTCCTTTAGTTATGCTCATAAGCATGCATACAAGTCCTTTGGTTGATCTCTTACTCCTTCACCTCCCACCTTCCCTCATAGGTAAGATAGTCTATTTGATGCTTCTATGACTCTGATTCCTTTTTTGTTCATCAGTTTATGTTGTTCATTATATTCCACAAATGAGTGAGATCATGTGATATTTATCTTTCTCTGACTGGCTTATTTCACTTAGCATAATGCTCTCCAGTTCCATTCATACTGGTAAGAGTTCCTTCTTTTTTTTTTTTTTTTTTAAATATATTTTATTGATTTTTTACAGAGTGGAACAGAGAGGGATAGAAAGTCAGAAACATCGATGAGAGAGAGACATCGATCAGCTGCCTCTTGCACGCCCCCCACCAGGAATGTGCCCGCAGCCAAGGTACATGCCCTTGCCGGAATCGAACCTGGGACCCTTCAGTCCGCAGTCCGACGCTCTATCCACTGAGCCAAACCGGTCTCGGCTAGAGTTCCTTCTTTTTTATAACAGCATAGTATTCCATTGTGTAGATGTACTACAGTTTTCTAGTCCACTCACCACTTAGGCTGTTTCCAAATCTTAGCTATTGTAAATTGTGCTGCTATGAACCACAGGAATGCATATATTCTTTCTGATGGGTGTTTCTGGGTTCTTGGGATATATTCCTAGAAATGGGATTACTGGGTCAAATGGGAGTTTCATTTTTAATTTTTTGTGGAAACACCATACTGTTTTCCACAGTGGCTGCAGCAGTCTGCATCCTCCCACAAGGAGGCCCAGAATGAAAGAGGGTTTTTTTTTTCTCTGCATTCTCCCAGCACTTGTTGTTGATGATAGCCATTCTGACAGGTGTGAGATGGTACCTCATTATTGTTTTGATTTGCATATCTCAGATAATTAATGACTTTGAGCATGTTTTCATATGTCTCTTGGCCTTCTGTATGTCCTCTTTCCAAAGTGTCTATTTAGGTCCTTAGCCCATTTTTTTTATTGGCTTGTACATCTTCCTTTTGTTAAATTGTATGAGTTCCCTATAAATTTTGGAGATTAAACCCTTATCGGAGATAACATTGGCAATTATGTTCTCTTATGCAGTGGGCTTTCTTATTGTTTTGTTGATTTCTTTTGCTGTGCAGAAGCTTTATATTTTGATGTAGTCCCATTTGTTTATTTTCTCCTTGGTTTCCATTACCCTAGGACAGTGATGGGCAACCTTTTGAGCTTGGTGTGTAAAAATTCGCCAAAAAGCCGAGCATAACTCGGGTGGTGTGTCAGTTCAAGAAAAAAACCCATAATTTCACGATATTTATAGTTTAAATAACAAAAATGTATAATTGAAATACATAACTGTATTTAATAAACCAAAACCTAATTATTTAACTTACCTGCAATGTTTCATCCTCAGCTACTGCACCTGGCCATGCAGTAGCCGAGGATGAAACGTCCTTCTTGGCATGTGGCCCCATACTTCTCTGTATGCCACCGCACGCGGCCACGTGTCATTGAAAATGGCTACGCATGTCAGTGCTGACACGCGTGTCATAGGTTCGCCATCACGGACCTAGGAGATGTATTGGTAAAGATATCGCTATGACAAATGTTTGCTATTTTGCTGCCGATGGCTTCTTCTAAGATTTTTATGGTGTCCCGTCTTACGTTTAAGTTCTTGATCCATTTTGAGTTTATTTATGTGTATGGTGTAAGTTGGTGGTTTAGTTTCTTTCTTTCTTTTCTTTCCTTTTTTTTTTTTGCATGTATCCATCCAATTTTCCCAATACCATTATTAAAAAAACTGTTTTGACTCCATTGTATGCTCTTGCCTCCTTTGTCAAATATTGAGCATAATGGCTTTGGTTGATTTCTGGGTTCTCTGATCTGTACCATTGGTCTATATGTCTGTTCTTGTTGTCAGTACCAGGCAGTTTTGAGAACAGTGGCTTTGTAATATAGCTTGATATCTGGTATTGTGATCCCTCCAACTTTGTTCTTTTTCAAAATTGCTATAGCTGCTCAGTTTTTTTTATTCCAGATTAATTTTTGCAGAGTTTGTTCTAAATCTTTGAAGTATGCCATTGGTATTTTAATGGAGAGTGCATTGAATCTATAGATTGCTTTGGGTAGTATGGACATTTTAATAATTTTGATTCTACCAATCCATGAACACGGTATATCCTTCCATTTGTTTATGTCTCCCTCTATCTCTTTTATCAGCGTTCCGTAATTTCCTGAGTACAGCACCTTTACCTCTTTGGTTAAATTTATTCCTAGGTACTTTAATTTTTGTGTTAGAATGGTAAATGGGATATTTATTTATTTATTTGTTTGTTTGTTTGTTTCTCTTTCTGTGAGTTCATTATTGGTGTATAAAAAAGCCATAGACTTCTGGGTGTTAGAGGGTACATTTTAGAGAAAGAAGTTGTTGGTGGTGGTGGGGTTGTTGTTATTTGTTTGTCTTTTGCTTTTCCTGCTGAGCACCTTGATGAATTTGAATATGCAGGGAAATCCTCAGACTGAGTTTTGGAGTAGCAACCAAACAAAAAGAGGGAGAATTTGGAGTTCTATGAAGACAATCTCAGAGATAGGATGCAAGGAATGGGGGGAGGTGATAAAGAAAGGAGCCATAACAATGAATTAACCAATGAAAAGGAACTCTTATGGTAGGGTGGCAGAAAGATTTTAGTAAATAGTACTATTTAACATTTAACTAACGTTATTTTTGTTGCTTTGATGTAATTGCCACAATCACTCTTCTCAATAAGTGAAATTATTCCACTTCCCTAAAGCATCGATCAGGTTTGCTAAAACACATATCATCAAATCATTTGCTTGAGGGTTTTTTCTTCTTCTTTTCTTTCTTTTCCTTTTACAAAGAATTTCCAAATGTTCGTCAACAGGTGTAGAAGTGAAACCAGGAACAAAAATGACAAGATGATACCCAAACTGAACTAATGTGGTGAAAACAGAAAAAAGAAAGAAACAACAACAACAACACATCATTCCTATGAAATTCAAAGAAATATGGGGACCAGTTTTGAATTTTTCAAATTGAGTGGAATAAGAGTTTTTAAGGAGCATGGTGGATGAAACTACACTTATAAACCCTAGCTTTTTTTCTTTTTAGTTTTTGAAATTATTTATTGATTTTTGTTTTTAAGAGGGTGGGGGAGTGAGAGAGAGATTGTTGTTTCACTTATTTATGCATTCATTGTTTGATTCTTGTGTGTTCCCTGATGAGGGATCGACCCCACAAGCTTGGTGCACCAGGACAACATTCTAACCAACTGAACTATCTGGCCAGGACAACCCTAGCTCATTTTCAAATGTGTATTGTAATAAACCAGGCAGTAGTATCTATGGTACCTATAACCAGACTAGCTGTGCAGCCCTGTACTTACCACAGCTTTAATTCCTGTGCCATCCAATAAGCAGTAGTCAAAACTTACCAAACCTAGATCATCCTCCAGCCATTCCACAAATATTACTGAATGTGTGCTCTGTCAGGCATTGTTTTAGACTTGGAATAGAAAGTCCGTCCTTAACATAGAATTGGCTTACATTCTGTGGAGCACACAAATCATAAGAAAATACATATATATCATGCAGGTGTTGTTTAGTGCTGAGAAGAAAAATAAAACAGGACAAAGGGCCAGCAAAGACAGTGGTAATTTGGGTGGGAGAGTCAGGGAGGAGCTTTTTCATCCCTTTATGATTTTACAGGCTCATGTCTTCTCTCCTTTCTGCCTTTGTTTTTCTAATCTAAACTGAAGAGTTTTAATCTGGTTATTATGTCCTTCAGTAGTCCTCCATTCCAGTTGTTACTTTGTCTTCAGGCTTTTCCTTCTGTTAGATTTTACTTACAGATAATACTCAAATAATACTCAGAATACAATGTAACAAGTGGTGATGCACATACTTTTATCTTTCTAAAAATATGTTTTTAGTGATTTTAGAAAGAGAGGGAGAAGCATCAATGCAGTGACCAGCTGCATCCTGCACTCCCCCTACTGGGGATTGAGCCTGCAACACCGGCTTGTGCCCTGACCAGGAATTGAACTGGCAACTGTTTTTATGCAAACTCAACCAACTAAGCCACATCGGCCAGGGTGCATATACTCTTATCTTAACAAGAAAAAGTTTTGTTTGTTGTCCCTATCACAAAATTTTCACTTACTTAACTGAGGGTTACTGACGAGTAACCCTTTCATCCAAGGGTTACTTAAGCCTTTTAAGAATTGTCTGCAATTTTGTCATACTAACATTAACTGGCAAAAAAAAAGATAATCCATTCAATAGCCATAGATTGTTGAGCTATGAGAGATTAAATTGAGATCATGGACCCAACAGATATGCTTAAATTATTTCTACATATTTATACACACTCAAAGGAAACTATTAAATTTTAGCTATAGTGATATTTTAAGGAAGCATCTAATTTAAAAAAGAGACTTCAAGTTGAAATTCCAAAACATCATTCTGCAACTTATTCCTATTTATATGACTCCTAACTATCTAAAATAATATAATGTCATCTATAGGAGTAGGAGTGCAATTTTTTTATTTTATTGATTTTTTACAGAGAAGAAAGGAGAGGAATAGAGTTAGAAACATCAATCAGCTGCCTCTTGCACACCTCCTACTGGGGATGTGCCCACAACCAAGGTACATGCTCTTGACCAGAAACGAACCTGGGACCCTTCAGTCTGCAGGCCGAGGCTCTATTCACTGAGCCAAACTAGTTAGCCAAACTAGTGCAATTTTTGATGGGGTGTTTATTCTTCCAAGTCATAGGTAAATGTATTAAATAATATGTGCCTGTTGTTCTTCAGACTCAGACATTATCAAGCAATATATGGCTTCTATAAACACAATAGCACGTGGCGCAGGTTCCAAACTAAACTTTATAGACTTAGGGCTAGTCAAATCTACGGGAATCCCCACTGTTTGTCCATCCATGGAGACTTGTGCTGGGCCTGGTTACACCTTGGGAATGTTCCAGAAAAGGAATCCTGACTCCCTGTTCCTTCACACATTAACAGAGTAGGGAGGGAGTGGGGATCACCCTGCAGATTTGAAAAACTGAGCTTTTCTATTTGGGTTTCAATCAGATTGCTTTGAAAACAAGCTTTTTGACACTAGCTGTCTGGGAAGTTTTCCTTACCCACGCTGGTTTCTGCCCGAAACCTTACAGCCTCCCTGTGGAGCTAGGAAGAAAATAAGAACACTGGGTTACCTAGCAGATAGACTAGCGTGTCCTTCTTCAACTATGCAAAAGAACCAACTTCAAGTTTACATTTAGTCGGTAAGAAGAGAGAGCCACCAATTTGCATTCTAAGACATTCATGGTGACTCTGATGCTGGTGGTCATGGATGAGACCTGAAGAAATGTTACTTCACCCAGTCATGAGAAAATATTCTCTTCACTCTGACTTTATTTTTAAAATAGCTGTCTGTGCCCTAACCAGTTTTGCTCAGTGGTTAGAGCGTCGGCCTGTGGACTGAAAGGTCCCAGGTTCTATTCCGGTCAAGGGCATGTACTTTGGTTGTGGGCATATCCCAGGATGGCATGTGCAGGAAGCAGCTGATGGATGTTTCTATCTCATAGATATTTCTAACTCTTTCTCCTTTTCCCTCTCTGTAAAAAAACCAATAAAATATATTAAAAAAAATAAAAATAAAATAGCCATCTGTGAGAAATCTTGAGGAAGATTTTTGAAAGTTTAACTAGATCCTTCATGCAATTATTGGGGAATTTATAATCTTATCTCTGAGGTATTTTAAAATTCGAAGTCCATCAGCATGTCATTCTATAATCTGCCTAGTGCAAAGGTATAATATTCAAGCCATTGTTAACGGTCCTTTCTGTGGTAGACATGTGTGAGAGTGGGGTGCTGTTCCAATTCATTTTTTTATGGCCAGCTATTCTATTGTACTTTTCATTCAGAGGTGTGAGTATATTACACATACAGATAGGTAGGCAGAGTATGAATGTGCCTCCTCTCAGTGGGATACATAAGTCTGTGAAGTGGGTAAGTACCTCAGTGATTACTAGTACACAGTACCTCTATAGAGAAGAGAGCATATTTCAGAATGTAATAGAATGAGTGTCTCTCTTTGTGTAGTATATTCATGGATAAAAATTGAAAGGATGAACCTATTTATATGCCTATGTCTGGTAGTGTGATAATTTGGGATAAAAAAATGCATAAGTACATTCCCCTCCACCACACTGCTTCATAATTGGACTATATAAAGTAGGTCAAGAGGTCTATATTTTTCTTCTATTTAGGATAAATGTGTGTAATATCATTAGATAATATAGATGATTTTTATTATTCTAATTTGTTTCAATAGATAAACATAAGACTTTCATATATCTTGTATATGAAAGAAATCACATTTATGATATTAGGTGCTTGGTAAATATGATACCTGGCTGCAGAGGTGGCTGGCATCCAGGAGGGAAAGTTGAGGAGGATTTAATACCTTTTAGTATACTCCATCAGCACCCCCATCCTTTAATGAGGTCAGTTAAAGTTTTATCAAATTTTTTTGGTAAAGTGCTATGTAAAAGCAACTTCAAGCCTGCCCTTTCAACCCAATTGGGCTCCAGCACCTTTCCTATACACAGACTATGGATCTGCCAATGGCTCTCTGATTCAACACACACACACACACACACACACACACACACACACACACACACAAACTTTTCTCATCTCACATCTCCATTTTACCATCCTCTCTCACCCTTCTTCCATTCACAGCCAAGTTTGTTAAAAGAATGTCTAATAAACAATCTTCTCACCTCTTTTAGGGGTAACTCTTGTGGCTGAGGTCACCAGGGACCTCCTAAATGCAAGATCTAGTGGAGACATTTCAGTCCTTGTCTCTCTTAGCCTTTCTCTGGCACCTGCTGTAATTCTCCTCTTTCGCTTTCTTCGAGTTCACATTCTCTTGCTACCTCTTGTACTTCATGGACAATTCCTTCTCAATTTCCTGCAAAGGCATCACTTCCTTCACCCACCCCATCCCTAAGATGCCCACCCCTCCCAGCTACTGTTTCACTGCTGCTTAATCCTAGATGACTAATGGGGATTCATTAGGAGTGCAGTGGAGTTTGTGGAGAAAGCTTTCTAAATTAAAGAAACATCATACCGAAAGTCTCTGAAGTAGGAAGGAGTTGTATTTAGAGGGAACTGATAGGAGCTGAGGGTAGTTGGAGAGGTGGTTGGGAGCCAGATCATTTGGGACCACCACCACATATAAGATTTAGGGTTTTGTTTTTACCCTAAAAGGCATGATAAGCCTCTGGAGGATTTTAAGCAAAGGGATGACAGGATTTGATTTGCATTTATATTAGTAAAGATAACTCCTCCTGCTGTGGGAGAGAATAGTGTAAAGGTGAGTATGAGAAAATGTGGACAGGTAAAGGGGTGCGGGGAAAGGCTGCTGCTGGACTCTGACTTGAGCCATTGGGTAGATGCTGGAGTCATTCTTTACCATGGGGACACCAGAAGAGAATCAGTATTGAACTATGATTTCAAGTGCCCAGGAGACCTCCAAATGGAGTTAGATATTTATTTATTTATTTATTTATTTATTTATTTATTTATTTATTAAATATATTTTATTGATTTTTTACAGAGCGGAAGGGAGAGGGATACAAAGTCAGAAACATCGATGAGAGAAAGACATCGATTAGCTGCCTCTTGCATGCCCCCTACTGGGGATGTGCCCGCAGCCAAGGTACATGCCCTTGCCGGAATCGAACCCGGGACCCTTCAGTCCGCAGTCCGACGCTCTATCCACTGAGCCAAACTGGTCTCGGCAGAGTTAGATATTTAAAGAAATTGGAAATATGGGTCTAGGGCTCAGAAATGAAATGTGACTTGGTCCCTCTTAAATTCAAAGATTCAAGGTGAGAAAGGAAATTCTCATTCAAATTAAAGTAGACAACTTATATTAGTGGCAGAACAGTCATCAGCAAATAAGTGAAAGCAAGTAAGAGAGACTATTGACTGAAACACAAGGGGCAATTAGCTTAGAAAGACTATTTCAAGCAAGTGCTTCAGAGAGTGACCAGTTTAATCTCAGATAACTGTTAAACAAACAGCTCATCAATTTAAGGAATATTTTTATTTATTTGAAGAAAGGAAAAAGGGGGCAAACGAGTTTCTGTGTCTAGTTTTGAAACACTTTTCTTCGGCAGGTCAGAATTATCAACCAAGAACTACTCATCTTTTAAAAATTGAAAACTCCCACAGGCTTAGATTTTAAGTGAGAACTTAGGGTACACAGTGCTTTCTGGAATAGGAAAGGTATCTATTAATCCAGCATAAACACTCCACGTGAAATTAGCAGTGGCTTGTATTTGCTACATAGCTTTAAAGTCAGCCTTTAGAGACTCTTAGAGCGTTGAACTAAGTCTTTTAGAGATTCTGAGCATGAAGCTCCGGTTATGATGAAAGATATGGATTCACATTTTAATAAAGAATAAACCATAGCCAAAACCAGTTTGGCTCAGTGGATAAAGCGTCGGCCTGCGGACTGAAAGGTCTCAGGTTCGATTCAGGTCAAGGGCATATAGCTTGGTTGAGGGGCACATCCCCAGCAGGAGATGTTCAAGAGGCAGTTGATCGATGTTTCTGACTTTCTATCCCTCTCCCTTCCTCTCTGTAAAAAAATCAATAAATTTTTTTAAAAGAATAAGCTATATAAAATATTGAGTCCAGGAAGGTGTCACAAAAGATACTTCCTCAAATACCCAAAAAAGTTGGGTAGTACAATTAAAACCCATGTTGCCCCCCCCCCTCAGCTTCAACTACTATTAATTGTCTGATAGAAAAAAGATATATATTAAAAATAATTATTTTTTATTTTACTGCGCAATATTATTTTACAATCCCCTAATTTATTTAAGAATACATTGGATATTTACATTTCTGATTTAACAATATTATAAAAAGAACTGATTATAAAATACATAATCTACATTTATAGTATAAATATTACTGCACATCCATGACAAACATCTTAAAATACATTTTTCAGAAGTGACATTTCTAGAACAAATGGCATGGGAAATCCTGAGCTTTTTTATACCTGTTACTGAACTGCCTTTTAGTGAGACTGAACTAGCTAATACTCCCACAAGCTGTGTATTGTGATTAGTTGCCCCAAACCCTGCCAACACATTTTCTGTTCTTTTCATTTTAGCCATTTTAATGGCCAAAATGATGTCTTGTTGTGTGTTTTTTCAAATATATATATTTAAATTTTTTTATTGATTTCAGAGAAGGAGAGATAGAAACATCAATGATGAGAATCATTGATCAGCTACCTCCTGTATGCCCACCACTGGGAATCGAGCCTGCAATCCAGGTAGTGTCCTTGACCAGAATTGAACCTGGGACCCTTCAGTCTACAGGCCAATGCTCTTCCCACTGAGCCAAACTGGCTAAGGCTTGTTGTGGTTTTAATGTACATTTTCTTGTTGACTAAAGAAGCTGAACATCCTTTAAAATGTTTATTAGAGCTGAAACCAGTTTGGCTCAGTGGATAGAGCTTTTGCCTGCGGACTGAAAGGTCCCGGGTTCGCTTCTGGTCAAGGGCATGTACCGTGGCTGCGGGCACATCCCTAGCAGGGGGTGTGCAAGAGGCAGCTGATCGATATTTCTCTCTCATTGATGTTTCTGACTTTCTATCCCTCTCCCTTCCTCTCTGTGAAATATCAATAAAATATATTTTTTAGAAATAAAATAAAATAAAATGTTTATTAGATAATGTACTTTGGATTGTCTCTTTCTTTTTGTAAAACTATTGTAAATCTTTATTGTTCAGATTAATACAATTGTTCCACGTTTTTCCAATAGCTCCCCTCCACCCAGTTCCCACCCGATCCCATGCCCTTACTTCCCCCATCCCTGACTGTCCTCATCCATAGGTGTATGATTTTTGTCTAATCTCTTCCTGCATCCCCCATATCCATTCCCTATCAAGGACTGTCTGTCCACTCTCTTTCTATACCCCTGATTCTATTATATTCACCAGACTATTCTGTTCATCAGATTTTTTATTCACTTGATTTTTTAGATTCACATGTTGGTAGATATGTATTTGTTGTTCATTATTTTTATCTTCTTCATCTTCTTTTTCTTAAAGAATACCTTTTAGCATTTCATATAATACTGGTTTGGTGGGTGATGAACTCCTTTAGCTTTTTCATATCTGTGAAGCTTTTTATCTGACCTTCAATTCTGAATGATAACTTTGCTGGGTAGAGTAATCTTGGTTGTAGGTTATTGCTATTCATCACTTTGAATATTTCTTGCCACTCCCTTCTGGCCTGCATAGTTTCTGTTGAGAAATCAGCTGACAGTCATATGGGTACTCCCTTGTAGGTAACTAACTGTTTTTCTCTTGCTGCTTTTAATATTCTCTGTCTTTTCCTCTTGACATTTTAATTATAATGTGTCTTGATGTGGTCCTCTTTGGATTCCTCTTGTTTGGGATTCTGTGCGCTTCCTGGACTTGTAAGTCTATTTCTTTCACCAGGTGGGGGACGTTTTCTGTCATTATTTCTTCAGATAGGTTTTCAGTTTCTTGCTCTCTCTCTTCTTCTGGCACCCCCATAATTTGGGTGTTGGTATGCTTGAAGTTGTCCCAGAGGCTCCTTATACTATCTTCATATTTTGGGGTTCTTTTTTCTTTTTGCTTTTCAGATTGTTTTTTTGCTTCTTTGTTTTTCAAAACTTTGACTTGATTATTATGATCCTCTAGTCTGCTGCTGGATCTCTGTATAATATTTTTTATTTCGGTCAGTGTATGCTTAATTTCTAGTTGGTCCTTTTTCATATCATCAAGAGCCTTGTTAAATTTATCAGCCTTTTCTGGGAACCTCCGGAAAAACCTTATAACCATAATTTTGAACTTAATATCCAGTTGTTTGCTTTCCTCCATTTCTTTTATTTGTGATCTATTTCTTTGTCTCCCCACTTTTGCTGCTTCCCTGAGTTGGTAGAGTAGCTTTGTGTGCTAGGTGTGCTATAGGGCCCAGTGGCTCAGCCTCTGCAGCTACCTGAGGTGGACACTTTTGGTACACTATTTTGTGGGCTGTGTGCACAGCCTTGTTGTAGTTAAGTCTTGATTGTTGTTGGTATTACTGGGAGGAGTTGACCTCCAGGCCAATTGGCTGTGAGATCAGCTGTGTCTATGCTGGGAGAACGTCTGTGCTGGAGACACCCTTATGAGACAAGGCTTACACAAGCCTCTGTGCTCAGCTTCCAAGGGGCAGAGTCCCAGATCAGAGCAGACAGCCTTGGTTTCCTGTCAGCCCTGCCCTATGAGGCCCTTGCATCTCAGTGTTCCTCAGTAATAGCTGCAAACACTTCTGAGAGAAAACTACCCTCAAGTTTCTCCTGCTGCCAGACAGTTCTGTTTCTCCCCAAATGAGTCTTGGTCCCCAAAATCTCACCCAGAACTGGAGTTCAATACAGTCGGAAGCCCCCCCACCTCCCTTCTGCTTGAGAAAGGCAGCTGTGCATTCAGCTTCCAGTCCTTTCTGTGTGCATGCACCCCTAGACCTCTGCCTTCCACAACCCCGACTCCCAGGGTGCCTCTCTCTTTATTGACAGTCCAGATTCACCCTGTATCAGTCTGGGTCCCTTGAGTCTCTCCTGGAACTGGAGTTCAGCGCAGTTGGGAGCCCCTGTCTCCCTCCCACTTGAGAAAGCTAGCCACACACTCAGCCACCAGTCCTCTTCCCACACGTGCATCTCTGTACCTCAGCCTTTTGCAGCTCCTCTGAGTCTCAATGTGTTTTTTATTTTTCCTTCTAGTTGTAAGATTTCCACGCAGCCAGCTTTCCCGTGATTTTCGATGATGTCCATTTTGTCTTTTAGTTGTAGTTTTGAAATTGTTATTCGAGGCAGCAGCTTTGGTGTTTACCTATACCGCCATCTTGGTTTCTCTCTATCTGTATATTATTTTTAATTTCCGTCAGTGTAGGCTTAATTCCTAGTTGGTCCTTTTTCATATCCTCAAGAGTCTCACCAAATTTATCAGCCTTTTCTAGAAAATTCTTGAAAAACCTTATGGTTTTAAACTCTATATCCAGTTTTTTGCTTTCCTCCATTTCTTTTGTTTGTGACATGTTTCTTTATCTCCACATTTTGGCTACTTCCTGGTGTTGATAGAGTAGCTTTGTGTGCTTGGTGTCCTATATGGCCCAAAGGCTCAGCCTTTGCAGTTACCTGAGATGGACACTCTTGGTGCACTACTTTGTGGGCTGTGTGCATAGTCTTGTTGTAGTTAAGCCTTGATTGTTGTTGGTGTCACTGGGAGGAATTGACCTCCAGGCCAATTGGCTGTGAGGATCAGCTGTGTCTATGATGGGAGAACTTCTGTGCTGGTGACACCGTTATGGGGCAAGACTTGCTTCAGTGGGGCTTTGGTGCTCACTGGTCTGCCCTCTGAGTGTGTCTATTATGGGTCTGAGGAGTTGTAATCTGGATGGTCCTACTTTGACCTTGGGTACACTCGCTCTTGGATCTCTAAGGAGGTGCCAATTTAATCTCTGCCTGAGGCCACCCAGCAGGAGCTACAGAGAAATCTGCAGATTCCTCTTCTTTGTTTGAGTTTTGGAGGTGCCCATCTGAGGCTCATCTGTGAAGCAATGCAAGCTGTTGTGTGGCCTTGGGCCTTCTTTTGGATGTTCTGAGTCTTTCTTACTCAGCTGGAGTTTATTAAGTAAGTTTAGTTTTCAAAGAATTCCATTCATATGCAAAAGCCTCTATGCACAGCTTGGATGGGCCAGGGTCTCAGGGTGGAGCAGCAATGGCTTCCCATCAGCCCTTCCCCAAGAGTCCCCCAGGTCTCAGTGTCCTGTGGTAATCACTGCAACCACCTCTGAGAGAAAGCTGCCCTCGAGTTCTGCCCGGAGCCAGACAGTCCAGTTTCTCCCCATATGAGTCTGGGGTCCCAGAGTCTCACCCAGAACTGGAGTTCAGAGAAGTCGGGAGCTTGTGTCTCCTGTGGATTGAAGCAGCTAGTCTTGTACTCAGTTGCCAGTCCTGTACATGTGCACCTCCATAACTCTGGATTTTACTTCCACAGCTCCTTTGAGTCTCAGTGTACTTTTCTCTTCCCTTCTAGTTGTAGAATTTCCACTTAGCTAGCCTTCCTATGGTTGTGGATGATGTCCATTTTTTCTTTTAGTTGTAGTTTTGAAGTGGTTGTGTGTGGCAGCAAGTTCAGGTGTTTAATTATGCCGCCATCTTGGTTTCTCCCTGGATAGTCTCTTTCTTGAAATGCTTAATGATTGGGCTTTTTATTTTTTAACTGATTTGCAAAAAATTTAAACATATTCTGGGTATGCATCTTTTTTATTTACATATTGACAACATCTTCTTTTACTCTGTGTCTTGTCTTTTCACTGTTTATTGGTGTCTTTTGATGAACAAAAATGTATAATTATTTAATATTCCTAATTGATCACATTCCCCCCCCCTCCATTTATGGTTTGTGTCCTGATTAAGAAAATTTTGCCTATTCTGAGGTCAGAAAGGTTTTCTCCTATAGACTATTATTTTTAAAAAATTTCCCCATCTGCTTATTTTTCTGAACTAAAGGGGTTCATTCGCCTGCATGCATCAAATCCCAATCAAATGTGAACAGTAGTTTGCAGCCAAAAAAGTAAAGCTTTATTTTTTAAGGAAATGGAGCCAAACCTGGAGTCACAGGTGAGGCCATGCTCAAAGACCTGGTGTCTCTACTAGAGGGTATATTGTTTCACTCGTGACTTTTAAAATGTCTGAATTGGGAAAGTTTTGAAAATCAACGTCTATCCAAAGTGAAGAGCTACTTTAAAAAGCCAGTCATAGTCTTGTGATATCAAATCTGAAGTAGTTGAACAAGCAGGTCTCTGCAAGCAGAACCCTAGGGAAAGCAATTACACAACTCCCGCTTTACTTTAGCCAAGGGTCTCTTTTACCAAGTAGGCCATATTGCAAGCCAGTGAGACATGATTTAATTGCAAAAGGGACTGAAATAAAAAACTGAAATCATCTGAAGCAGAATCTGAAATTCTTTATCTCTTATGTCTGGAAATTTTCAATTTTATCAGGGAGTATTTTATATATTTCCCTCCACTAATACTGTGATACAGTGACCTTGCTCCATCTTTTTTTGTCCCCCCTGCAGAAAGCTTTATTGTTTCATTTGGTCCAGTGCATGGGAGAGGGCTCCAGGGTGGTTAAAAGAATTGCTAGTAGTTACGGGAAGAGGCTCAGGTAAAAGCCAGAGACACCAGGGGGATGCAGAGGGGCCTCTGAAAGGCCTTTGGGCTCCAAAGGCTCCTACTTGTGCTTGAGGGTAAGCCTTTCAAAGATACACTGGCCTAGCCCAGCCTGGGAGTTGGGCAGACTGTGGATGTTAATCAGGTGGTTGCCTATCTTCTTGATGAGTTTCACCTTCTCATCCAGGAAGAGGTTCTCTAGGAAGTCACAGAGATGAGGGTCTACAAGGGTAGAAACCAGAGCCTGCAGCTCCCAAAGGGCCTGGTTCAGGTTCCTCTCCAAGGTCAGGGCAACTTCCATGGCGTCCTCAGTTTTGCTCCACTCATCTTGGGAAGGTTTCAGCACATCCTGGAAGACAACGCAACCGCTATGCTGGTTTTGCAACTTTAAGAGATGCTCAGCACCCTCATGCTTCTCCACCAAGTTGCGGAAGAAGTGGCCCACACCCTCAAGAGCCACATCATCATGGGGGAAATAGTAGCCCAGAGAGAGGTAGGTGTAGGAGGCCCACAGATGCAGGTTGGCCAGATGGTGGACCACAGTCTCCACCTGGGTGGAATAATTCTGACGAATTTGGGAGCTCGTGGTTGTTCAGCAATAGGAGTTAAGGTAGGAAAACAAACAAACAAACAAACAAAACGGTTGGCTGGTCCTGGAGGTGTTTCTTAAGGTGGTGACTGGATAAGACGCAGGAAAGTGGTCAGAGGCTGGAAGAAGGGGCGTCCTTGGGTCTGTTCTGTCCAAACACTGTTGAAGCAAAAGGCAGCTCTGGGACCGCTGAGAGCACTGCCTCTTGCTTCATCATTTATCACTTCTATCACCTTCATTGTTTGGTATGTTCTTCATTTTCTCTTTCAACTTATAAACAAGCTCAGTCTCCCCAATTCATCATAAGATAAAAACTCTAAACCTCTTTCCTCATACACGTTTCCTTCATGACCAAAGTTCACACAAAAAGTAGTCACATTTGCTGTCTCTACTTTCTCACTTCCCATTTCTCCTTAACCACTTGTCCAATCTTATTGTTTATAGCCGTCTGTGGAAATTACTCCCCTGATGAATCTCAAAATTAGTGTGTCCAAACTGATTTTTTTCACTTCCCCAAGATTTATCTTTATGTCTCTTTCTGTTAAGGGTCATTCTCAAACACTTAGGTTGCCAATAACTGTACAGCTAAGTCTACAAAACTTCTTCCACTTGTCCTCTGCCTTCCATCCCTCCTGCCATTTTCTACATGATCTCATTACTTCTTACCGAGCTATTTTAATGGTCTTCTAATTGCCCTCCTTCCTCCTTGTGTGCCCTTCTTTGTCCAACCTATCCTGTACAAAACTAGATTAATATTCTTAATTCAAAATTCTAACCTTATCATGTCCTAGTTTGATAGTTTTCCCCATTGTCTTTAATACCATCACAAAATGGATTGAATTCACTTATTTTTACTATAGTAAAAACTATTTTACTTCATGCTTTAAGTTCTCTACCTTTGTTGATGCAGTTCTAGATTCCCCCCATTTCTGAATATCTAAATTCTTCCCATTTTTCAAAATAAAAAGTCAACTTCTTAATGAATACCCTTTCCTACCTTCTCTATCTGGTAAACTCTTCTTCCTTCAAGAACCAGTTCAAACATTTTTTTTTCTTTATAGTGTCTGTAAACTGAGTTAATTACTATTTTTTTGCAGTTTAAAAGGTCTTACACATTTATTACTGAACCAATTTACTACTGCAGAAAAAAAAAACAGAGCAAAATCATGAGTCCCATAATTTTCCAATTAAAATGCCCAACTGTCCATGCCGAGACCGGTTTGGCTCAGTGGATAGAGCGTCGGACTGCGGACTGCATGTACCTTGGCTGCGGGCACATCCCCAGTAGGGGGCGTGCAAGAGGCAGCTGATCGATGTCTCTCTCCCATAGATGTTTCTGACTTTCTGTCCCTTTCCCTTCTGCTCTGTAGAAAATCAATAAAATATATATTTTTAAAAATGCCCAACTGTCCAGACAATAGTGATCTTTTCAATCATTTAAAGGTGCAGTAAACCTGGAAACAGCAAAAATATATGTGTCAACTCTCATGTGTGATTCCGCGTAGATCCAGTTTGGTTCTCCAATGTCTCCTCTTCAAGTTGTACCTGATTTTATTACCGGTTTTCATCCTAATTCATTGGGGAAAGGGCCAATTCTGCTTTTGTTTCTTGGCTAGGAATCTCTTGATCCAGAAATTCTTGGGAAGACATAGCAAAGGAAAATCAAATGCACACACCTTGAAGGAGAAGAAAGCTAATTACTATTTTTTTTAAATGCTTTATCTTTTTTAAAAAATATATATATATTATTGATTTTTTACAGAGAGGAAGGGAGAGGATAGAAAGTCAGAAATATCGATCAGCTGCCTCTTGCATACCCCCTACTGGGGATGTGCCCGCAACCAAGGTACATGCCCTTGACCGGAATCGAACCTGGGACCTTTCAGTCCACAGGCCAACACTCTATCCACTGAGCCAAACCAGTTTCGGCAAAAATGCTTTTTCTTAATTGATTTGAGAGAGAAAGAGAGAAACCAATGATGTGAGAGAGAAATACCCATCAGTTGCCTCCAGTATGCAACCCCCTACCAGGAATTTTACCTCTAATCTGTGGATGTGCCCTGACTGGGAATTAAACTGGTGACCTTTTGGGGCATGGGACGATGCTCAATCAACTAAGCCACACCGGGCAGGGCTGAGTTAATTACTCGTAAAAAAAACTTTTTTTTTTTTAAGAGAAATTATTTCAGAGAGGAAGGGAGAGGCAGAGAGAAACATCAATGATGAAAGAGAATCATTGATCTGCTGTCTCCTGCACACCCTACACTGGAGATCGAGCCCATAACCCGGGCATGTGCTCTGACCAGGAATAGAACAATGACCTCCAGGTTCACTCAACCATTGAGCCACATTAGCCGGGTAGTTTAATTACTCTTGATCTCTGCTTCCCAAGCACTGTGATTATTTTTTTCAGTGACTTTCTAGTTACTATGCTCCTCAAGAACAGGTACAATTTTAATCTTTGCATCCCAGTGTCTAGCCTAATACTTTACACAGACACACCTGTGATTTCTATTGACTGAATGAGTAAACCATTTTTGATCTCTAGCTGGAAGTATGTTTTATTAAATTGCTATAGCATTTTCTCTACATACCTCTTAAGTCATATCACTTTCTACCATGTGCAATTGTTATTCATGTAAATATCTTATATTCTCTGATAGATGATTATCACCTAAGGGCCAGAGACCCCCAACTTGTCATATCTGAGGACCTCATGGAGTCTAGTAAGAGGGACCTTTACATACCAACATCATTGTCACAATCGACTAGGCCCTTAATCAGAACGTACCATCAAGAGCACATTGTTCCAAAACTAATATGCTAGAGACAGGCCAAGGCAAGCAACTAAGAGACCTTGTTTGTCCCTGTCTTCGTGAACTGGTAGTACAGGTTTCCATAAGTAAGTATTGTTGCTTGGCAAAGCTGTTCATTTATTTATTCGTTAATTTGTAAACCACTTTGTGGAAAATAAAGGGGATGTGTTTAGAGTAGTTACTCTATGCCAGGGATTTTCACATGCCTTATCTCTAAATCGCCATAACATTATGAGATGAGCATTATTATTCTAAATTGACAAACAAGGAGAACAAGGCTCAGAAAGCTTTAGTGACTTATTTAATACCATGGAGGTGGTGAGTGACGGGTCCAGGATTTGAAAGCAGGTATGTGAGACTCTTAAGCACAAGCTCTTTTCCACCTCATTATGCAATATAAATATACTCAGAAGGTTTTTTGAGAAATGACTAGAGAAGCCCTTGAACCTGGGGCAAGTATAACTGCCAGGATCAGGAATCAGGCTTGCATCAAACTTAATATTGAGGAAGTCCTTGAGGAACAGAAACAAACTTGCCAACTTCTATCTTAAGCACCAAGAAATACTTACTTCTCAGTAAGCTTAGGGGTTAGGGAATGTTTCTAGAAAGGATAGAGGAAAGAAGATAGTTATGGTTGTGGAAAAAGGGAATGGAGGCTACAGAATTAATAGCTAGGAATCAGAAACATTAAAACAGATTAGAAATCAAGTGAAACTCACTCTAAGGGGAAACACATTGAAGGGGACACATTTGGAACTTAAGTCAGGAACTAGTGCATGCCTCTAGACCAGTTAGGTTTAATTCAACTAACATGCAAAGTGTGCTGGGCACTATAACAGGTGCTAAGAACACAAAGAAACAAATGGTTCCTGTATTTCAGAGATGGACAGTCTGGCATGGGCACTGTTGATAAAAATAGGAGAGTCTTCTCTAGAAGGCTACTGAAAACCAAGAGTGATAGAAGGGCTATTAACATCAGGCAGGTGAAAGGTTCTCTGTTTACCTAACACTGCATTTGATGATCAGTAGTCTTATCTACCTACAACCTATATATGAGCAGCAAGATGCATGCCACCCAATGCCTAGGCCCTACCTCAAGAGGAATAATTAAGAGAGGAAATTTAAATATGGCTTCACATAGGAAGGTGAATGAATTAGAGGTTTTACTGACTTTATTTCAATGCTTAAAGCAAGGATTAAAACTTCTATCTTCACTTTCAGTGTTCCAATTAACAGTTTGGAGACCTATCAGTGTGCCTGGCAATTAGTGAACATTTAATAAATTGTTGAATAAATGAACAAAGTAGTTATGGGCCAAACACTGTGTAAAGTGCTATAGGATATACAGAGGAATAGCCTTAAGAACTAATCAGGGTGAGACATCAGTGATTTAGTCAAAAGTGAGATCAGCCCTAACTGGTTTGGCTCAGTGATAGAGCATCGGCTTTCAGACTGCAAGGTCCCAAGTCTGATTCCGGTCAAGGGCATGCACCTTGGTTGCAGGCACATCCCCAGTAGGAGGTGTACAGGAAGCAGCTGATGTTTCTCTTTGATAGATGTTTCTAACTCTCTCTCTCTCTGTAAAAAAATCAATAAAATGTATTTTTTAAAAGCGAGATCAACATGAACTAGAGTAGAAGCACTTCAAGAGACTGAAGTGGGGCACCATCAAGATCTATATTCCAGTTCTATAACAAACTAGCTCATGCAGAACATTTTGCCCTTATATTCATTCTTCTCACTTGTAAAATGAGAAAACTGTTTTCGGTGGTATCTGAAGGCCTTCCCAACTCTTAATTTTTACATTTATATTCATAGATGGGGAAAGTCTTTAAATACACACACACATATATACATATATATGTTATGTTTTACTTATGTTGTATACCATATTTTAAACCATATTAAAATGGACATGAGATATATTTAATTCTTATTGTTTAAATAACAAAGCAATATCAAAAAGTGTGCACTGAAAAGTCCTGTTCTCATTACGGTCCCTGTGAGCTTAACTTTATGTGTACCCACTTCTTTTAGAATCCGTCAAGGGTTTCCTTACACGAATATAAGTGAATACTAGTACATATATTTCTTCTCCCCTTATTAAAAGATAGCACACTATATATACTTTCTACATCTTCCTAATAATGATGTAAGTTTATATTAAGCTGATGGTTTCCTCTCAGTAATCATAGATCCCTTTGATCCCCTATATGGTGTGCTATATAGGTAGGTATTTTGTGCTATAAATAATGTTTGTATCCTCCCAAAATTCCCATGTTGAAACCTAATTCCCAATGTGCTGGTATTTGGAGGTGTTTAGGACATAATAGGCAGACTAGTGCCCCTACTGAGGGTTTGCAATCTGACTAAAACAAAGCAGATGCTAGTCTCCTCTTATCAATCTTCTTTTGCCAGGACTTTCCGGCCATTTTTGCTTGTTTATTTTCCCCATATGATTATTAGAATTAGCTTGGCTAGCTCCTCTCTATAATTACCTTTGCTCTCCAAAAAACCTTGTTAGTATTTTTTATATATATTAAGTAAACAATATTTTTATGATGTTGAATTCCTTAGCCAAGAACAAGTTAAGGTTTTTCATTTGTTTCTAATTTTGTGACTTTCAAAACTTAAAATTTGAAGGTAGAATTTGAATTTGTTCATGTTTGATAGAATTGGAGAGACAGAAGATTAGAGTGAATACTTTTGTTGTAAGGAGAATAATCTATGATGCAGATATAACCAGTGATACTCTTTGGCAATAAAGAAACTAACTTGATAAGAATAGGAAAAAAAAAAAAGGGAGCTATAGTGCCTTTTACATCAGGAACCATGCTAGGTGTTTTCAAATACTATCATCCTTGATCGCAGGTCAGCCAAACCCAGGACTAGATAAGGTCAGGTCAAGGAGCCTAGATGTCTACCTAGATACCTTGTAGGGAATGCTCAGAAGATTCTCAAGATGAAAGCAATCCTTGAGGAAGATCACAGTGGTGGTCAAGCAGGATCATCTGGGGGCAGGAAGCAAAGGTTAAATTAAAAAAAAAAAACAGCAGCAAGACTCAGTAATCTGAAAGGAAAGTGATAAAGGCTCATTAGGGTGGAGTCCTTGTTTGTGGAGATAAAGGTATAAACATAATTTCTTTCCAGGGAAGACAAAGCACTTTGGACTAAAGAATGAAGAAAATGTGGTTTTGCAGACTCTGCTGTTTTGCAAACTCTGAATTTGATTTTCCAGCCAAGGTCAATCCATCCTTGGACACCTTACCCTACGGTAGCAAGCCTTTGGTCACCTCTGCTTTTAGCTGTTAGCAGACCAAGTTCCAAAGACAGCCAGAAAACTTCCATGTTTTGAACACTGGGGGGAAAAGAGACTTGGTTATAAACATTCCTACTTTCAGTTCTTCTGGGGGTCTATGTGCCAGGATGGTGACTTCACGCAGGTTAATAGCACTGGCAGCAAGTCCCTCTGTGGGGAGAAATTTGATGAATTTTATCCTGAAGGTGGGAGAGTATGTGAATATTGTGGAAGCCATGGAGCACATAGGCTCAGGAATGGCAGGACCACAAAGCTCTTTGTTGCGGATTGTGAACAGCTCCAATAAATTTGACTTGTGTTTTATTTCAACCTCCAGACCAGCCCTTCTGCTGCTCAGGAGAGCACCCCACCAAACTCATCTGCTCACAATATCCTATAATCTTTGTGCTCTTACTTCAGTTCTCCAAATCTAGCTGGATTGCAAAGTTTATGATTACGAAACAAAAACTAAACACATGAACAAAGTTTTGAGCCTGGACTATTGGAGAAGGGTGGTATGGTACCTTGAGGGGGAAAAGCAAAACAAGTTTCATTTGAAGAGTTTAAGGGGGAGAGGGATACCTGTACACACCTGTGTGCAGATGCAGAAAAATCAGTTTTTAGTACATGTGAGAAATGAAAAATCTAAATTTAAACCAAGATTTTGGGTTTAAAACGTTTTACTAAATAGTATAGTACCCCCTATTGCTTGCCTACTTACTGCCAGGGGCAGGTGGGTTAGCCAGGGGGAAAACGCAGCTCTCAGCTTCCCATCCTACTGAAAGCCTTTTCCAGAGGTTGGGTAGGGGCATTTTCGAGTTTATGCCCTAAATAATCTGTAGGTGTTCTCTTACTTGAACTTGAAATTTAATTTCTCACCTCCTAGTTTTCCAATGTATTTGGGCTCAAGTGTCAATCAAGTCTTTTCTAACATCAAACATGACATAGCTTCTCCAATGATTCAGTGTTTCTGCATGGTCAAATGACATCTCTGGGTAAAACTGGAGTTTGTGGTCTCATTAACTCTGTCAACTTTCTCTGGGCCAGAGATGCAGAAATCCAGGAGCAAAGAAACTGCACCCCAGAGCTTCAAGTCAATCTCACATGACCCACGCTGTGGGTGTAGTCACCAAGGGATTGTTTTAACCATAGTTGATTCTACATTTGCCTGAGTGAGGTGCTTTTTTTTTTTTTTTTTTTTTTTTTTTTTTGCGGGGGCGGGGGGGGGGAGGGGATGGGTGAGAGAGGGAGGAAAAAAGGAGTGTAAGTACTTAGATCTGACTTAAGGCCTCAATGGGTGAACCCTTTCTTGGATTCAAGTCTTGCTTTAACCATAAGAGTTTACAAAATCTGGTCTCTTCCCTCCACACACTTCTGGGTAGGGCTTTTGTTAAGCTCTGCCACATTATACTTAAGTATTCTTTCTTAAAATTCCATTGTTACAAGTGTCTTTGAGTAGGGGGTTGTCCCAAGCTCCCTTAAAGTGGAAATTGGACATGTCTTTGGGAAGAGAAAGGAGAAAGCAATGACTGACAGGGCCAACTGGTGTTAGCTGGGGGATGTTTCTATATTGCACTTATTAAGCATGGCTTCAATTGGGGGATGCAAGTCAATAGGGCAAAGGGCGGATGCAGAAGGAACAAAAAAGAGGTAATTGTGTTAAAAGCGAGATTTTTCCCCCTCATAGCTTTATTAAGATACTAGAGGCCTAGTACACAAAATTTGGGGTGCTCCCTCAGCGAGGCCTGCACCCTCTCACAGTTTGGAAGCCCTCAGGGAGGTCTGACATCCTTAGTGCTGTCACGGAGGGCGGGGAGCGGGGCTCCTGCCACGACAGCTGTGCTTGCCAGCCGTGAGCCTGGCTTCTGGCTGAACAGCACTCCCCCTGTGTGAGTGCACTGATCACCAGAGGACAGCTCCTGCCTTGAGTGTCTGCCCTCTGGAGGCAGTATGCATCATAATGACTGGTTGTTCCATCATTTGGTCAATTTGCATATTAGCCCTCTAATATATAGGATAGGATAATTGACATATATCATTGTATAAGTTTAAGGTATATGTGGGGAAGCATGAAACTTGGTTGGAAAGTCTGTAAGAAGGATTCTCTGAAAGGTGAGAGGCCTCCTAGGGGGGGACCTTGCCGGAAGACGGCAAACCCTGCCTTGACTTTTCCAAACAAGTCTGAGCTCCCGGGTGTTTTACTAGAATGTTTATATTTAGATTTCAAAATGTCCTTGTTTGAAAAACACTACAGACGCAAGTGTTTTCTCAAGGATGCTTACGCTGTTGATTGTATCTAGAGATTAATTTTAGTTCAAGCTGTTGTTACAATAAAAGCCTAAGGAGGCAGGTGAACAGGTCTTTTTTGGCTCCTTATGCTAACTAGCCCCTAAGCCTCTCTTTCACAGAAATGAGTGTCAGAGTAGTCATTCATCTGTCGTTCAGGATCTGCTGGTCAGCCCCGGCAGGTGTACAACATGATGATTTAATATACATACATTTTGCAAAATGATTACCATAATAAGGTTAGTCAACACATCCATCACCTCACATAGCTACCATTTTTTGTGTGGTGAAAACTTTTAAAATCTCCTCTCTTAGCAAGTTTCAACTATATAGTACAGTATTGTTAACTATAGTTACCATGCTGTACATTAGATCACCAGGACTTACTCATCCTTCATAACTGGAAGTTTGTATCCTTTGTTGTCTTTATTCTTTCCCCTCATCACCACCACACCTCATCACCCCACCCCTGGCAACTAACCTACCCTGTTTCTATGAGTTTGTCTTTTTAGATTCCATATATAAGTGAGATCATGCAGTATTTGTCTTTCACTGTCTGACTTATTTCACTTGGCATAATGCCCTCAAGGCTGAGCTCTTAATTTGTGTTCTGAAAGTGAGATGAGAATATCCATACAATATCCCTCCCTTTTTAAAAATGTATTTTAATATGCTTTTATTGATTTCAGAGAAAGGGAGAGAGAGAAACATCAATGATGAGAATCATTGAATAGTTGCCTCTTGCACACCCGCTAATGGGGATGGAACCTGAAACTAGGGCATGTGCACTGACCAAGAATTGAACCATGACCTCCTGGGTTATAAATTGATGCTCAACCACTGAGCCACACTGGCCAGCCTCAGTTCAGTATCTTAAACAGTAACCCACACAAATATATATAATAACAATCACAGTTGTAGAAGTTGGGAAGTTCAAGGTACTGGCTGATTCAGTTTCTGGTAGCTCTCTTCCTGGCTTGCAGAGGGAATCTTCTCCGTCCTTACGAGGCTTTTCTTTCCTTTTCTTTTCTTTAAAAAAAAAATATATATTTTTTTGTTCAGTTTATTAATTACATTGTTTCCCTTTTTTATCCCCCTATATCTTCCCTCCACCCTGTACCTATCCCACCCTCCGCCCTCACCTCCCCCTCCCCAAGGTCCTCTCCCATTGTTGCAAGATTTTTGTCCAATCTCTTGCTGTACTTCCAACAACACTTTTCTCCCCAAGAATTGTCAGTCCATTCCCTCTCTATGTCCATGTTTCTGTTATAGTCACCAGTTTATCTTGTTCATCAGCCTATCAGTTCACTTGATTTTTATGTTCATTTGTTGATAGATGTGTATTTGTTGTTCATAATTTATATTTTTACCTTTTTCTTCTTCCTCTTCTTAAAGAATGTCTTTCAGCATTTCATATAATACTGGTTTGGTGGTGATGAACTCCTTTAGCTTTTTCTTATCTGCGAAGCACTTTATCTGATCCTCAATTCTGAATGATAGCTTTGCTGGATAGAGTAATCTTGGTTGTAGATTCTTGCTGTTCATTATTTTGAATATTTCTTGCCACTCGCGTCTGGCCTGCATCGTTTCTGTTGAGAAATCCGCTGACAATCGTATGGGTGCTCCCCTGTAGGTAACCAACTGTTTTTCTCTTGCTGCTTTTAATATTCTCTCTTTATCTTTTGCTCTTGGCATTTAAATTATGATATGTCTTGGTGTGGTCCTCTTTAGGTTCCTATATTTTGGGGTTCTGTGTACTTCTTGGGCTTTTAAGTCAGTTTCTTTAACCAGGTGGGGAAAGTTTTCAGTCACTATTTCTTCAAGTAGGTTTTCATTAACTTGCTCTCTCTCTTTTTCTGGCACCCCAGTAATTCGGATGTTGGCTTGCTTGAGGTTGTCCCAGAGGCCCCTTACGCTATCTTCAATTATCTGAATTCCTTTTGTTTCTTGCTTTTCCAGCTGAGTGGATTTTGGTTCTTTGTATTTCAAATCTTTGACTTGGTTCTTGTGGCCCTCTGGACTGCTTTTAGGACTTTGTGTAATATTTTTTATTTCAGTCTGTGTATGCTTGATTTCTAGTTGGTCCTTTTTTTTATCTGTGAGGGTCTGGTTCGTATCCTCAGAGGTCTTGTTCATTTCCCTGAGGGTCTCATTCATTTCCTTGTAAGTATCATTCATCTCCTTGTAATTCTCATTCATTTGCTGGTTGGTCTTGTTTATTTCCTGGTAATTCTCATTAAGTTGATCGGCCTTTTGAAAAGGATCCTCTTGAAAAGCCTTATTACCCTGGTTTTGAACTCTATGTCTTGTTGTCTTTTCTCCTCCATTTCTTTCACACCTGATTTCTTTCCATGTCTCTGCATGGTGGCTGCTTTATGTGGTGGATATCCTCAAAGGGACAGTGGCTCATCCTCCCCAGTTACCTGAGGTGGGTACTCTTACTACAATCCTTTATGGGTTGTATTCAGTGTTTTTTACTTTAAACCCAGCTTTTTGTTGTTACCCTAGGAGGGTTTGACTTTCAGGCCAATTGGCTGTGAAGGGAGACTGTGTTCAGGTTGGATGGGCGGAGTCTCTGGGCTGCGCCGCAGCGGCAGCGGCGGCGGCAGCTGGGTCCTATGCGGCGCTCGCACGCAGGTCTCTGTTGGTTGGGGATGGCTACAGACACCTCCAAGAGAAAGCCGCTAGTCTCTTCCCCTTGCCAGACAACTCTGCCTCTCCCCAAATGTGCCTGCACACCAAAAGTCCAGCCCAGGGCTGTAAAATAGATGGTTTCCGGAACCAGGAGACAAGTTTCCAGGGGGCAAGTCGCGGGTTTGCGCGACTCTTGGGACTAGGAGTCTCTGCCGTGCCCTGCTTAAATCCGGCCGGTCCCTGCTCCAGCCCCAGCCCTCGCGCGCGCGCGACCAGGGCGGCACCTAACCTGTTTCCGTCTGAAAGGCTGCGCTCCCGCCGGTCCTGAGTCTGTGTCCCACCTTTGCTCCTATTAGTGGAGTTTACATTCAGCCAGCTTTCTGGTGATTCTGGGTGCTTGTCTGTTCTGCTGTTATGTTGTAGTTCTTAAATCGTTGCGCGGGGCAGAACAATAGGTGTTTGCTTATGCCGCCATCTTGGTGTTCTCCCAAGGTCACGGCCTGGGCTCTCTTTTTTAAATATATTTTATTGATTTTTCACAGAGTGGAAGGGAGAGGGATAGAAAGTCAGAAACATCGATGAGAGAGAAACATCGATCAGCTGCCTCTTGCACGCCCCCTACTGGGGATGTGCCTGCAGCCAAGGTACATGCCCCCGACCAGAATCGAATCCGGGACCCTCCAGTCCGCAGTCCGACGCTCTATCTGGTCTCGGCCTTACAAGGCTTTTCCTCTGTGGCTGAGCTAAGATCTTTTTCTCTTCCTCTTCTTATAAAATCTCTTCTAATCTCATCATGAGGCCCCACCCTCATGACCTAATTTAACCCTCATTATCTTCTAAAGGTCCCATCTCTACATACCATGACATTAGGGGCTTCAGGTAGACATGAACATTCAGTCCATAATAAACCTACAAATTTATAAAATGACTAAAAGTCTGAAAAGCCAGTAAACTAGCATGTCACAACTAATGAATCCGGAGGAATCAGAAAACCTGAATAGGCCAATAAAAAATGATGAAACAGAAGCTAGAAAAAAAAAAAAAACTCCCAGCAAACTAAAGACTGGTTCACAGGGGAGTTTAATACCAAACATTCAAAGAAAAACTAACACCTATACTCCTCAAACTATTTCAGACAACCTAAGAGGAAGGAATACTTCCAAAGTCTTTTTATAAGGCCAATATTATCCTAATTCCAAAACCAGTAAAGACACTACAAAGAAAGAGAATTATGAAAGGGGAGGAACCGAGATGCTGGTATAGGTAAACACCTATCTTACTGCCCCACACAATTTCAAAACTGCAACTTAACGACAGAACAAACATCATCCAGAATCACTGGAAAGCTGGCTGAGTGGAAATTCCACAGATAAAAGTAAAGATAGGACACTATGACTCAGAGGAGCAGCGAAGGGCAGAGCTGACGATACGCGCAGAGTCTGAGGTTTGGAGCCCTGTGCACTCCAGCAGACGGCTGCAAACCCGGCTGGTTTTCTCGAACGGGGAGACAAAGGTGTCCCACTGCACTGATTCACCAGTACCAGGCGAGGTCCGAGGAACCTACACCCATACGGGGTGAAACTGGACAGTAAGGAGGAAGCACACTGAAACTCGGGCACTGCAGAGGTCCACGAGCTCGCAGAGAGGGCTCATGACTTGCTCTCTCGTTTGGGAGGAAAAAAGAAAGAAAGAAGGGAAACCACCGGAATGCATTGTTTTACAACCCTGGGTGAGACTTTGGGTGTGCAGACTCATTTGGGGAGAGGCTGAATTGTACAGCAGCAGGTAGAGCTCGGCAGCAGCTCCCTCTCAGAGGTGCATGCAGCCATTACCACCAGGCACAGAGACCCAGGTGCCACATAGGGCAGAGCTGATGGGAAATCAAGGCTGCCTGCTCAGCCCAGAGACTCTGTCCATCCAACCTGAGCACAGCTGATCCTCACAGCCAATTAGCCTGGAGGTCAAACCCTTCTAGTGCTAACAACAATAATCTAAGCTTAACTTCAACAAGACTGTGCAACCCATAAAGGGCTGCACCAAGAGTATCCACCTCAGGTAACTCAGGTAACAGAGGAGGCTGAGCCACTGTTCCTTAGAGGGAATCTACCATACAAAGCTAATCGACCAATTCAGGGAAGCAGCCACAATGCAGAGACATGGAAATAAATCAGATGTGAAAGAAATGGAGGGGAAAAAAATGACTGGACATAGAGTTCAAAACCACGGTTATAAGGTTTTTCAAGAAGCTCCTAGGAAAGGCCGATGAACTTAATGAGACCTTCGAGGATATGAACGAGACCCTCAGGGATATGAACAAGACCCTCCAGGATATGAATGAGACCCTCAAGGATATGAAAAAGGACCAACTAGAAATTAAGCATATATTGACTGAAATAAAAAATATTATACAAAAACCTAAAAGCACTCTAAAGGACCGCAAGAACCAAGTTAAAGATTTGAAATACAAAGAAGAAAAACCCACTCAGCCGGAAAAGCAAGAAGCCAAAAGAATCCAAAAAATTGAAGACAGTGTAAGGGGACTCTGGGACAACCTCAAGCATACCAACATCCGAATTATAGGGGTGCCAGAAAAAGAGAAAGAGCAAGATATTGAAAACCTATTTGAAGAAATAGTGACTGAAAACTTCTCACACCTGGTGAAAGAAATTGACTTAAAAGTCCAAGAAGCACACAGAACCCCAAACTATAGGAAACCAAAGAGGACCACACCAAGACACATCATAATTAAAATGCCAAGAGCAAAAGACAAAGAGAGAATATTAAAAGCAGGAAGAGAAAAACTGTTTGTTACCTATGATAATATGGGAACACCCATATTATCAGCGGATTTCTCAACAGAAACTATGCAGGCCAGACGGGAGTGGCAAGAAATATTCAAAGTGATGAATAGCAAGAATCTACAACCAAGATTACTCTACCCAGCAAAGCTATCATTCAGAATTGAAGGTCAGATAAAGTGCTTCGCAGATAAGAAAAAGGTAAAGGAGTTCATCACCGCCAAATCAATTTTATATGAAATGCTGAAAGGTATTCTTTAAGAAGAGGAAGAAGAAAAAGGTAAAAGTAAAAATTATGAACAACAAATACTCATCTATCAACAAATGAATCTAAAAATCAAGTGAATTAAAGATCTGATGAACAGGATAAATTGGTCAGTATAACAGAATCATGGGCATAGAGAGGGAATGGACTGACAATTCTTGGGGAGAAAAGGGGTGTGGGAAGTGCAGCAAGAGACTGGACAAGAATCATACACCTACAGAAGAGGACAGTGCGGGGGAGATAAGGGCAGAGGGTGGGATGGGTACAGGGTGGAGGGGAGCTATGGGGGAAAAAAGGGAGAACAATGTAATTAATAAACTGAACAATAAAGATTAAAAAAAAGAAAGAAAATTACAGGACAATATCCCTGATGAACATGGATGCTAAAAGCCTCAACACAATATTAGCAAACTGCATCCAGCAATATATTAAAAAGATCATGTACCATGATCAAGTGGGATTTATTCTGGGGATACAAGGTTGGTACAATATTCTTAAATCCATTAATGTGATACATCACAAACAAATTGAAAGACAAAAATCACATGATCATATCAATAGAGACAGAAAAAGCATTCGACAAAATCCAACACCTATTTTTGGTAAAAACTCTTGGCAAAGTGGAATAGAGGGAGCATATCTCAACATGATGAAGGCCATGCATGACAAACCTACAGCAAACATCATACTCAATGGGCAAAAACTAAAAGCATTTCCCCTAAGAACAGGAATAAGACAGGTATGTCCACTTTCACCACTCTTATTCAACATAGTACTGAAAGTCCTAGCCATAGCCATCAGACAAGAAGAAATAAAAGGCATCCATATTAAAAAGGATGAAGTAGAATTTTCATTATTTGCAGATGACATGATATTATACATAGAAAACCCTAAAGATTACACACATACAAAAAAATTCTGTATTTTCTGGCGTATAAAACGACTGGGCATATAAGACAACCCCCAACTTTTCCAGTTGAAATATAGAGTTTGGGATATACTCACCTTATAAGACTACCCCTTTTCCAATGCACACCAAATCAAAATTAACACACACACACACACACACACACACACACACACCAGATTTGATTTCAATATAGTAATTTTAATTCAAATGCTTATGACATGCAGGTACTTAGCAGGAAAATTGTCACTTATAAATATAAGGCTGTTTGTCAGCAAACATGTAAACATAAAACAGTGCAAGTGGATTAAACTTTTCCTAATTCACTCTAAAGCTAAAAGGAAGGATAAGACAATAAACCCATGGGAGCTGCCATGCTGTTTGTTTTCTGAGCTGTCAACCAAACTGGAACTGATGATAGGAGGAAGATAACAAACAATATAGAGAGAACAAGTCCTTGGTGAGTTAGCAACTACAAGCTGCAGTATTTTTACACCTGGCGTATAAGACTACCCCTGACTTTTGAGAAGATTTTCCTGGGTTAAAAAGTCGTCTTATAAACTGGAAAATACAGTACTAGATTTAGTAAATGAATTAGGCAATGTAGCAGTATAAAAGTCAACATCCAGAAATCTGGCTTTTTTAATACACCAATAATGAATTTTCAAAAAGAGAAATGAAACAATCCCATTTATTATTGCAACAGAAAGATTAAATACTTAGTTATAAGCTTAACCAAGGAGGCAAAAGACCTAAATTAGGAAAACTAAAGGAGGCTGAAAAAGAGATAGAAGAAGATATAAAAAAGTGCAAGACTACAGACAGTCATTGGGGTATGTCGGACTCGATGTATGTAGTTTCGTGATTACATTGTCATCTCCCATTTATTTATTAAAAAAAAGTTCAGTCATTTTGATGTATATATGTACTTTATGTCTTTTGTTATTTATTTACCACAAGTAAAGGTCAGGAATTGTTATCTTTTAATTTTTTTTTTACTGTTTCACTTCATTACTGGTGTGTATATATGCTCCATTTGAGTGCCATAGGTGCTTATGTAGGGGGGTTCCAATTTAAGATGAAAATCGAGTTACATTGCACCATAGGAACGAATTTCTAACCTGAGGACCTACTGTATACCGGGTTCATGGATTGGTAGAATCAATATCATTAAAATGTCCATACTACCCAAGGCAATCTACAGATTCAATGCAATCCTTATTAGATACCAATGGCATATTTCACAGAGTTAGAACAAATACTCCAAAAATTTATATGGAATCAAAAAAGATCCCAGATTGCTGTACCAATTTTGATTTTAAAAAAAACCCTCAAAGTTGGGGTGAGGAACCAAGATGGCAGCATAGGTAAACACCTATACTGCAGCCCCGCACAACAATTTCCAAACTACAACTAAAAGACAAAATGGACATCATCCAGAAACACCAGAAATCTGGCTGAGTGGGAATTCCACAAATAGAAGGAAAGATAAAAGGACATTGTGATTCAGAGGAGCTGCGGAGGGCTGAGTTGTGGAGACGCACGGAGACATGTGTGGAGATGCGTGCAAGTGGAAAAGGCGGCTGGCTGAATACCTGGCTGGTTTTCTCAAACGGGGAGGGAGTCAGAGGCATCCCACTGCACTGATCCCCAGTTTGGGGCGAGTCTTAGGGAACTCAGACTCATATGGGGTGAAACTGGACTGTAAGGAGGAAGCACACAGATTTGGGAGCTGCAGAGGTATGCAAGCTTGCAGAGAGGACTCGTAGCTGGCTGTCTTGTTTGGGAGAAAAAAATTAAAATAAAAAACTACCAGACTGCTTTGTTTCCCAGATCCAGGTGAGATTTTGGGTGTCCAGACTCATTTGGGGAGAAACTGGACTGTCCGGCAGCAGGCAGAGCTCAGGGACAGCTTTCTCTCAGAAGTGCGTGCAGCCTTTGCCTTGGGGCACAGAGACCCTGGCACCGTTTAGGGCGAGGCTGACAGGATACCAAGGCTGACTTCTCAGCGCAGAGACTCCACTTCATCCAACCTGAGCACAGAGGCTCTCCCAGCATAAACATAGCTGATCCTCACAGCTTATTGGCCTGGAGGTCAATCCCTCCAAGTGATACCAACAACAATCTAGGCTTAACTAGAACAAGATTGTGGAGTCCATAAAGGGTTGCTACAAGAGTATCCACCTCAGGTAACTGGGGAGGCTGAGCCACTGTCCCCTAGAGGACACCCACCATACAAAGCTACTTGACAAACTCAGGGAAGCACCCAAAATGCAGAGACAATGAACCAAATCACATTTGAAAGAAATGGAGGGGGAAAAAATGACTGGGCATAGAGTTCACAATCATGGTTATAAGATTTTTCAGGAGGTTCCTAGAAAAGGCCAATAAATTTAATGAGGATATGAGCGAGACCCTTGAGGATCAACTAGAAATTAAGCATACACTGACTGAAATAAAAAATATTATGCAGAGACCTAAAAGCAGACTAGAGGACCGCAAGAATCAAGTCAAATATTTGAAATACAAAGAAGCAAAATCCACTCTGCCAGAAAAGCAAGAAGCAAAAAGAATAAAAAAAATTGAAGACAGTGTAAGGAGCCTCTGGGACAACCTCAAGCATATCAACATCAATTATAGGGGTGCCAAAAAAGAGAGAGAGCAAGATAATGAAAATCTATTTGAAGAAATAGTGACCAAAAACTTCCCCCACCTGGTGAAAGAAATTGACTAAAAAGTCCAGATAGTGCACAGAACCCTAAACAAAAGGAATCCAAAGAGGACCACACCAAGACACATCATAATTAAAATGCGAAGAGCAAAAGACAAAGAATATTAAAAGCAGCGAGGGAGCACCCATACAATCGTCAGCAGACTTCTCAACAGAAATTATACAGGCCAGAGGGGAGTGGCAAGAAATATTCAAAGTGATGAATAATAAGAACCTACAACCAACATTACTCTACCCAGCCAAGCTATCATTCAGAATTGAAGGTCAGATAAAGTGCTTCACAGATAAGAAAAAGCTAAAGGAGTTCATTACCGACAAACCAGTATTATAGGAAATGCTGAAAGGTATTCTTTAAGAAGAGAAAGAAGAAGAAAAAGGTAAAGATAAAAATTATGAACAACAAACACACATCTATCAACAAATGAATATAAAAGTCATGTGAATTAAAAATCTGATGAACAGAATAAACTGGTGAATATAATAAAATCAGGGGCATTGAAAGGGAATAGACTGACAATTTTGGGGGAGAATGGGGTGTGGGAGGTGCAGGAAGAGACTGGACAGTGGGGGGTAGGTAAGGGCAAAGGGTGGGATGGGTACAAGGTGAAGGGGAGCTGTGGGGAGGGGGAAGAGGAACATTGTAATAATCTGAACAATAAAGATTTATTAAATTAAAAAAAAGAAAAACAAAGTTGGAGGAATCACAATACCAGATTTCAAATTATACTACAACGCCACTTTAAACAAAACAGCCTGGAACTGGCACAAGAACATGCACATAGATCAGTGGAACAGAACAGAATCCAGAAATTGACCCAAGCCATTACGCTCAACTAATATTTGACAAAGGAGGCAAGAGCATACAGTGGAATCAAGTCAGTCTCTTCAATAAATGGTGGTGGGAAAACTGGACAGATACATGGAAAAAATGAAACTAGACAACTTATACCATACACAAGAATAAACTCCAGACTTAAAAAAGTCATGAAACCATAAAAATCCTAGAAGAAACATAGGCAGCAAAATCTCAGACATCTTTCATAGCAATATGTTTACAGATATATTTCCTAAGGCAAAGGAAACTAAGGAGAAAATAAATAAATGGGACTACATCAAAATAAAAAGCCTCTGCACAGCAAAAGAAACCATCAACAAAATGAAAAGGGAGCCCACTGCATGGGAGAACATATTTGCCATTGCTACCTGGATAAGAGTTTAATCTCCAAAATTTATAAGGAACTCATACAACTTAACAAAAGAAAGACAAACAATGCAATTAAAAAATGGGCAAAGACCTAAATAGACTCTTCTCCGAAGAGGACATTTTAAACTCATTTATTAAATCTAGTAGTTTTTTGGTGAAGTTTTTTTGGGGACAAGAGACATATAAAAAAATGCTCAAAGTCACTAATCATCTGAGAGATACAAATCAAAATGACAATGATATACCATCTCACGAACCTGTCAGAATGGCTACCACCAACAAACCAACAAATAACAAGTGCTAGCAAGGATGTGGAGAAAAGGGAACCTTAGTACACCACTGGTGGGAATGCAGACTAGTGCAACCATTATGCAAAGCAGTATGGAGTTTCCTCAGAAAATTAAATATGGATCTGCCATTTTACACAGTGATCCCCTTATAGGAATATATTCTAAGAAACCCAAAACACTAATCAGAAATAATGTATGCACCCCTATGCTCATAGCAGCACAATTTACAATAGCTAAGTTCTGGAAATAGCCCAAGCGCCCATCAGTAGATGAGTGGATAAAAAAGCTGTGGTACATTTACACCATGGAATACTATGCAAGAATCTCTTATCCTTTGAGATAGCATGGAGGGACCTAGAGAGTATCATGCTAAGTGAAATAAGTCAGTCAGAGAAGGACAAGTATCACATGATTGTAATCATTATGTGGAACCTAAGTGACAAAATAAACTGATGAACGAAGTGGATCCAGAGACATGGAAGCATAGAACAAAGTGCAGAATTTCAGAGGGAAGGTGGGTGGGTGGGAGGTAATCAACTAAAGACTTGAATGCCTATATGCATAACCCATGGACACAGACAATAGTGTGCTGAAAGCCAGGAATGGAGAGGAGGGGGACCAGGGGCAGGCTGGAGGGGGTCAATGGAGGAAAAAAGGGGATATATGTAATTCTTTCAGCAATAAAGATTTATTAAAAAATTTTAAAATACATATATACCAATTTGCAGAGCAAATCCACTCTGGGAATTGAGTGAAGACATAACTGAAAGAAGATGGGTGTATAAAGATACTCATTTAAGCATGAATTGAATATAAAAGATTATAAACTCAATGTCCCTAAACTGGATAATGACTGGTTAAATCATCTGCAGGAGTAAAAAAAAAGCATTACTTTTAAGCATTTACTATGAAGAAGTCCAAGATGTCTTAAGTGCAAAGCACACAAGAGTGGATATGGTATCCTCCCTGTTAAATAAAAATAGGGAAAAATAAGAATATTTATTATTACTCATATGTATAGGTAAGGAAAAACTGAAAGAATACACAAGAAGATAAGAGGTTAGTTACCTTGGCAGTGGGAACTGTATAAATAGAAGACCGTGATGTTTAAAAAGCTTTTTGTGCCTTGGTTGAATGGCTCACTTGGTTGGAGCATCATCTTGTAGATCAGTGGTTTTCAACCTTTTTAATGGCGTGACCCTTTAATACAGTTCCTCACGTTGTGGGAACCCCTAACCATAAAATTATTTTTGTTGCTACTTCATAACTGGAATTTTGCTACTGTTATGAATCGTAAACATCTGTGTTTTCCAATGGTCTTAGGTGACCCACAGGTTGAGAACCGCTGCTGTAGAGCCTAAGATCGGACATCCCTCTCACAATTCAGGACTGATGGCTCCCAATTGCTCACTTGCCTGCCTTCCTGATTGCCCCTAAAAGCTTCTGCCTGCCAGCCTGATAAGCCCCTAACTACTCCCCTGCCAGCCTGATTGATGCCTAACTGCTCCCCTGCCAGCTTGTTTGCCCCTAACTGCCCTCCCCTGCAGGCCTGGACACCCCTAACTGCCCTCCCCTGCAGGCCTGGTCCTTCCCTCCTGTGCTGGGCTGATCACCCACAACTGCCATCCCTTGCAGGCCTGGTCCCTCCCAACTGACCTCCTTTGCTGGCCATCTTGTGTCCAGATGGGGGCAGGATCTTTGACCACATGGGGGCATCAATCTTCATATTACTCTTTTATAAGATAGGATAGAGGCCTGGTGCATGGGTGGGGACCAGCTGGTTTGCCCTGAAGGGTGTCCTGGATCAGGGTGGGGGTTCCCTTGGGACATGGGGTGGCCTGGGTGAGGGGCCTGTGGTGGTTTGCAGCCCGTCCAAGCCCCCCAACAACCCAAATGGAGGCTCTGGTATCTGGATATATTTATCTTCTACAATTGAAACTTTGTAGTCTTAAGCGAAGGCCAAAGGAGGTGAGGGCTGCAGAAAGCTTGGCTTCTTCCATTGCTGGTGGCAACCCTAGCCTGTTCTCTCCAGCTCTGTGGATGCCGCCATTTTTGTTGGGACTTATTTATCTTCTATAATTGAATCTTTGTAGCATTGAGTGGAGGCCCGGGCTGGCCAGGGTGTGGGAAAGCTTGGCTTCCTCTATCGCCAGTGAAACTCAAGCTTCCCTCCTGCTCTCTCTGTGGCTGCAGCCATCTTGGTTGGGGTTAATTTGAATACCCACTCTTGATTGGCTGGTGGGCATGGAAGTGAGTGTAGTGGAGGTATGGTCAATTTGCATATTACTTTTATTAGATAGGATATTTAATACTCTTCCAAGGATGTGTTTTTATTGATTCCAGAGAGAGAGAGAGAGACAGAGAGTAAGGAACATTGATGTGAGAGAGAAACATTTATCAGTTGCCTATCATATGTGCCTGGAGTGGAGATCAAACAGGCAACTCTTTCCTACACGGGAGGACACTCCATCTGAGCCACCTTGCCAGGGCTATCTTTCATTCAAGTCTCAGTGACTATGGCTGGCAAAGCCCTCTTGGTGTTTTCATTAAGAATTTTAGGTGACTGAAACTGCACTGTAAACAGTGAACATATTACATAACATCCTAGGACCCATACCACTGGTGATACCGAGACGGTTTCAGGCAGTACATGAACAAAGCAGCAAATACCAAATCAATGAGTTCTTTCTTTCCTTCTTACAAGCCTTCAGATTCAAAGCACTTGGCTGGCAAGAGTATCTAGCTACGCTGTAACAAATGATTTTGTTTTCATTATACTAATTTTTACAGTTGCCATTTTCAATGTCTTCTTACTGTTAGAGGTCTAAAACACAACTGTTTTTCTGGACTACCCACACTCATATTAGCACAGCAAACAGGAGTGCAGGCACTGCTCCACTTTCCAGGAATCCCTTGGTGACACATCACAAATGGTTTTTTTTCTTCAGGGCTTGCCTTTCTTTGACTCAAATTCTCCATGGGCTTCTGCAAGAGATACTTGTTTCTCAGGGAATGGTATAGTGTACTGTGCAAATTGAGTCAAGCTGATCTTCAGAGCTGGCTCTTTTTCCTTTTCTTGTCTTTTTAAAAATATATATTTTATTGTTTTTTTACAGAGAGGAAGGGAGAGGGATAGGAAGTCAGAAACATCGATCAGCTGCCTCTTGCACACCCCCTACTAGGGATGTGCCCGCAACCAAGGTACATGCCCTTGACTGGAATCGAACCTGGGAGCTTTCAGTCCGCAGGCCAACGCTCTATTCACTGAGCCAAACCGGTTTCGGCTTATTTTTATTTTTTATATAATTGTCTCTTTTTTCTTGCTGTGAGTCTACAAAGTCAATTAATCAAGTGAGGCTGAGTCAGCTACCTTGAAATCTGAGGGAAATACATAAGATGACAAATGTAGAGCAGCTGACACAAAGTTTAAGAGATGCTCAATGGATGCTGATTTCCTCCCTTCCTTTACTTCTCAGTGCCTCTGTCCTCAGTACTCCTATTCTTCTACTAGAGGCCCAGTGCACAAAATTCACGCACAGGTGCGGTCCCTAGGCTTGGCCGGCGATCGAAGTGTGAGCGTCTGGTGTGGAAGGGCAGGTTTCAGCTAACCTCTGGGCCCTGCAAGCACCTGGGCCCCAGACCCTCATGTGTCCCCCTCCGTTTGAGTCATGGCACCCAAGTCCCCATGTGGAGATGCGGTAAGCACAGCCAGACGCCATGGGTTGGGGTGCAGCGCGGACCTCTGGGCTGCCCAGCAGTGCCACATGGAAGCTGAGCGGACAACATACTCTCTCCCAGCCTGCCTTGGCAGATCAGCTCCTGTGCGGACCCACAGTGAGCCTGACTGGCCCCCTGTGCCCTGCTCACCTGGAAGCTTATTGGGGCTGGCAGCACCTCTACTGCTGCCTACTGCCAGTGTGTCATTGCCGATGCCTGCCATGTTCCGTGCTGCCCCCTTTTGGTCAGAGCATGCCATAGTGAATGGTTGAACTCCCGACTGAACTCCTGGTCAAGGGGACAATATGCATATTAGGCTTTTATTATATAGGATATCTTCCATTGTTTTCAGAGATGAAGGGAGAGGGAGAGATAGAAACATCAATGATGAGAGAATCATGGATCAGCTGCCTCCTGCACACCCCACACTGGGGATCAAGACCACAATCTGGTCATGTGCCCTGACAGGGAGTCAAACCTTAACCTCCTGAGTCATAGGTTGATGTTCAACCACTTAGCCACGCCCACCAGACTTTTGTTCTTATTTTAATGGAGAATTAACACTGCAGAGGTCGACTTGCCCAAAACAGCCAAGTTATGTAGTGGCAGTCAGAGAGAGGGAGGGGGACCGGTTCTAAACACGCACTCATGAGGCCTCTTTGTTAATGGGTTCATCCCGGGGGAGGGTGGACAGACACTGTTTCTGGCTCTTCAAGTGGCACTTCCTTGAGGCCCTCAGATTCCCTGCATGACCCCCCACCCTCCCTGCCTGCCATTAGAGTTGAGGAGGGTGAAGGATGGGAAGGGCCATCTGTAGTTCAATTAGGAGGGGACATGTGAGGGGGAGGGAATAACAGAGCTGGGAGCACCACAGACCCAGGGTGGGAGTTAGAGGCAGCGATCTGGATGCTGATTGCCCTGTCCCAGCATCTCAGGAGCTTTTCTTTCTCTGGAAGCACTGCAAGCATTGCCTTAGGCCATGGGACTTGGGGCTGGTCTCAGCAGTTCTGTTCTGTCGTGTGGTGTCCCAATTTCTCCTTCAGGGACGTTAGCGCAGGTGACCAAGGGTGCCTCAGACAGTCTCTAAACAGACACCGACACGTACGACCCAAGGTACTTAATATTGACTGAGCATAAATTACATAGGAGACAGACATGCAATGCACGAGTCACACACAGTTTATTTACCAGAGTCCGGTGGTTTCCAGACCTCGGCAGTCCACCCGGGGATCTGCGCCGACAGACACACACGCACACTGGACGTTGGACATTGCAGCTGCAGCTCGGCGTCTTATTTGAGGCCCTGGTTTCATGGCTTGTAGTTCATGGCAGAGCTTGAGCAGATACAGGTAGGGGAGGGGAGAGCGACCGTCTGTAGAGGAGCAGAACAGGTGTCTCTGATCTCCTCTGGGGCTTGCTCCTTTTTATGTGCTCAGATGGGCGTCTTCAGTGTGTCTTATTAGCGGGTCCCAGGAGCTTTGCTATCGGGTCTTACATATGGGGTACAGATCACTTTATTTTCTACATACAGGCCACTCAAGGGTGCTTATTAATTTGGTTACATTACATTCCATACTTTCAAGTTTCACACTTTAATATCACACTTTAATTCCACATTTTAATACTTATTCTATATTGTATTTTATCCTTATTACTATTGCTATAACATGTGGGATCCTCTCTGTCCTGGAAACTGGAGTTGGGGATTAGAGTCAGACCCCCTGGACAAGTCCTTTGTATTGGCCCTGAGCCCTTTTGTGTCTCGAGTGAACAGGTTCTGGGCACAGCTGATCTGTGTGTCCACAAGGGAGCTTCATTTTCCTAGTTTTCTTTTCTTTTTTAAAGTATATTTCTTTATTGATTTCAGAGAGGGGGAGAGATAGAAATATCAATGATGAGAGAGAATCACTGATCGGCTGCCTTCTGCACGCCCTGCACCGGGGATTGAGCTGACAACCCTGGCATGTGCCCTTGGCTGGAATCGAACCTGGGACTCTTCAGTCTGCAGGCCGATGCTTTATCCACTGAGCCAAAATGGCTAGGGCTATTTTCCTAGTTTTCAACATTTGCATTTCATAATATTGTACATTGTTTTGTTGGTTTTTGTACCCCCTCCCCCATCTGCCTGTTTCCAATAAGTATTTGTCACCACTGAAGAGAGCTTGGGGAAGGGGGCGAGGTTGGAGGGATTAGGGCAGCCAGATGGGAATGACTGGCCTCCTGGATGTCAGGATGGGAGTCTTGGTCATGAACATTCCACATCCCTTGTGTGGAGCTCAAACTAAGGTCTGGGTTTTACAGTCAGACCCTCAAAATGGACAGCCCCCTGCCAGCAGCTGCCGGGGACTCTGCCTTCCAGGGTCTGAGCTGAGCATGGGGACCTCTCCCCCCCTCATTCCCTACACTCTGGCTTCCCTGCAGTATACCCCAAAGCTGCCATCTCGGCTGCCAGTTTCCACTGTCTCTGCATTGCCATCGGGGAGGGTGCTGTCACCTCCTGTTTCCTCTTCCCTGTCTGCTCCTGACACAGAACCCAGCAGGCCCTCACCTACAGCCTCAGTGCCTACGCCTGCACTCAGGGGACGCCAGATTCTCACGGGCCCTCTATCCCTGTAGGATGTGCCCCCTGACCCAGCCTTGACCCCCTTCCTCTCCTGCTGCCCCTCTGCCCTCCTCCAGGCGTCTGCCTGGCTCTCCTCCATCTGTCCACTTTCCCTCAGCGAGCCTCCCTTTGCCCCTCCCTCACAGAGCCCCTCCCTCACAGAGCCCCTCCCTCACAGAGCCCCTCCCTCACAGAGCCCCTCCCTCACAGAGCCCCTATGTGGCTTCAATCCCATGTTTTCTTTCTTCTTCTTTTTGTTGTTGTTGTTGAGAATTATGAATTTTTATTTTTGTTTCTTTCTGGGAGATTCAAGTTTATCTGATTCTGCTTTTAAAGGACCACAGCGAGAGACAATGTTAAAGCTTATGATACAGAGTCAAAGTTAGCACATATTTTCTCTGTCTTATATGGTTATTTTTAGCTACAAATCATATTTACTCTTAGTTCTAAAATTTGTTCTACTAAAAGTACACCTATTGATTTAAGTGGTTACAAATCCTAATATTTTATTTTAGCACAATGTACTCACTTTAGAAAACCTTTTTTAAGGACAAACATATCATTTAATAATAAAGTACAAAATTATAGAAGTAACCAATCTTCATCACTTTGTAAATTTGCTATCCTTTTTTAACAGAAGTGAAAATGCAAATTTTCAACACATTGTGTATGATTGTTTTATTTCTCTTTGACTCTATTAAAAAAAAAGAATTTAGAAAAACTGATTCTAGGTAAAAATTAATCTTAAAGGAAGATGAAGTGCAGAAAAGAAATAGAATACATAGAAAATGCTTAGTTACTGTAAAAGTCACAATTAAATTGGATGGGGTTAAGAACTGCACTAACTTTATTAATATTAACAATGTTTTAAGTCTGAACAATTTTATAAATATGGGCAGTAGTTAATATTTGCTACATTAAGTACTGAGTTATTAACTATTTCTTTGAAAATAAAACCGGACAGAAGGCATAATTAAGTGACAAAAGAAAAGGACTTGTTAAATTTTTACATATTTTCCTGTGCAATATGTGGTGCACATTCTGGAAATAAAAGAAAGGGCCTGGCCTTCATGACTCTGTGGTTGAACAGCAGCCTATGAACCAGGAGGGCATCGTTCAGTTTCAGACCCGTTCAATCCCATGTTTTCATGGTGCCCACGCCCTCTAATGGCTGTTTCCTCCCCACACCCCAGTCCTCTCCAGGCGGAACACATGCTTAATAGGACAGGTTGGCTGGCTCCCTGCTGCTCTGTGAGCACCCAGGCATGCCTAGGACACGGTGGGTGCTCAGTCAGTGACAGGCTGAGTAAGATGCTCAGGCAGTGGTGTTAGGTGTGAAGGCCATTGGAAGGCAGACTTGGAGACATCTGGGCACAGTGCTCTGGGCAGGCCATGAGAGCCATTTGTCTCTTTTCTTGCAAGGAGGTCGAGGAAGAGAATGAAAAAGAGCAGTGTGTGTTTTCCCTCAACTAAAAGCTGGTGATCTCATTCCATTTTGAAAGCTATGAATAGAAACCCTTAGATAAGTACTGAGGAGGGGTCTGGGATTATCTGAGATCCCGTGGAGAGTATGCGCCTTTGCCTGCCACTTAGTAATCGCCAGCTTTTAGTGCAATGATTCCTGCATTGGTGGGGGGCGGCCTGAGGGGATCAGCCTGCTGTGGTAGCATTGCTCATCTCTGTCAGCCCAGTTGCTGTGGATCTGCCCACTGAGCAGCTATCACTGTGGAAGGGCCATGCACTGACCACCAGGGGGCAGCTCCTGTGTTGAGCATCTGGTTGATCAGTTGTACTGGTCGTTATGCCCTTTGGCCTGGGTTTTTATTATATAGGATCAGAGGCCCAGTGCATGAAATTCATGCACTGGAGGGGGGGTCCCTAAGCCCGGTCTGTGCCTTTTCACAGTTCAAGACTCCTTGGTGGACATCCTTTTGCAGTCCAGGACTTCCTTGCTTCTTACTGCTCCTTCCTGCTCAACTCACTGCTCCTTAGTGCTGCTGTGGAGATGGGAGAGGCTCCCATTACTGCCGCTGTGCTTGCTAGCCATGAGGTCAGCTTCTGGCTGAGCGGTGCTCCCCCTGTGGAAACATAGACCACCGGGGGGGGGGGGGGGGCAGCTCCAGTGTTGAGCAACTGCGTCTTGGTGGTCAGTGTGCATCATAGTGACCGGTTGTTCCACCGCAATGGTCGCTTAGGCTTTTATTATATATATACTAGAGACTCAGTGCACAAAATTCATGCACGGGGGCAGGTACCTTCAGCTCAGCCTGCACCCTCTCCAATCCAGGACCCCTTGGGGGATGTACAACTTTAGGTTTAGGCCTGATCCTGGGGATAGGACCTAAATGTGCAACGGACATCCCTCCCACAATCCTGGACCACTGGCTCCTAATTGCTCACCTGCCTGCCTGCCTGCCTGCTCGCGCCTAACTGCTCCTCCCCGCCAGCCTGATCGCCCCTAACTGCCCCACCTTGGCTGGCTGGTTTCCCCTCACTAACCACCCTGCCAGTCGGGTCACACCAGTAGCCTGCTGCTTGGTTGTTTGGTGGTCCCCCGCCTGGTGGCCCCACACAGCCTGTTCGGTTGAGATGGTCGCTTAGGCTTTTATAATCTCCCACTGACCACATTTATCCCCTGGCTTTAATTTTCACCCTTATTGTGAATAACTTCTAATTATTTGTCATCATTTCTGCCTTTTCTGAATACCAACAAATCCACCTTGATGTTGTCATGATCTTAAACACATGTATAAAGAAGAATGTTATCTTTCTCCAAATCTACTTTTCCTTCTTTTGGTTTTCTCATTTTGTTCTTATCACGATTATCTCCATCAGACTCAAATCTCAACCATCCTTAACTCTTTACCTTCACATTAAATCAGACATGACATTTAATATGCCCTTTTCTTAAAACAACAATATATCTTTATTGATTTCAGAGAGGAAGGACGAGAGAGATAGAAACATCGATGAGAATCATTGATTGGCTGCCTTCTGCACATCCCCTGCTGGGGATCGAGCCCGCAACCCGGACATGTGCCCTGACAAGAAATCCACACTCAAACACTGATCCACACTGGATCAGGGCCCTTTTAATAGCTTGCAAAGGATTTTAAGTGGGAAAAAAAAAGTTATTTTATTAAATACCTTTACTACAGATAAAATGAAATTCAGGCAGGTTTTGAGATATCCCCAGGTCATATAACTACATAGTAGTTACACCCTAGACTTAATGGTCAGTTAAGCCTTGAATTTGCGACTCCTCACTCCAAGTGCCATGCTCTTTCACCTGCACATAATGCCTCAAGTTCTGTAGTATTTTTTGCATCTTTCTTCTCTTTTACCATTGCCATCCCCAGAAATCAGGCCTACCTTATCTTTCACATTTTTACTAAGTATATAGAAAGACTGGCTCAGCTAGCAGGGTAAACATTGGTAGCATTCCCCAGGAAAAGTTTTTCAAATTTAACTCCTGAAAAAAATTTAAACCATTATATACTAGAGGCCTGGTGCACAAAATTCATGCATGGGTAGGGTCTCTAGGCCTGACTGGAAATCAGGGCCTTCCAGCTGCCAGCCTGGGTCTCCCTTCCCATGAATACCCATGTAACCCCACTCATGTCCAGAAAGAACATTGGCACACTTCAAAACCCCCCTTGCACCTAAGCATTACCCCTTTCTCCCACAGGCTAATAATTTCTTCTTTAATTTTTACAATCTACATATTCCTAAATGAGTTTGGTTTGGCCTTTTTTTCAAAATGTTTGAGTCTCAGTTTCTTTTCTTTTTTTAATATATTTTACTGATTTTTCACAGAGAGGAAGGGAGAGGGATAGAAAGTCAGAAACATTTATGAGAAACATCGATCAGCTGCCTCTTGCACACCCTCTGCTGGGGATGTGCCCGCAGCCACGGTACATGCCCTTGACTGGAATCGAACATCGGACCTTTCAGTCCGCAGGCCGACGCTCTATCCACTGAGCCAAACCGGCTTCAGCTGGTCTGTTTTTTTGAACTCTGAATTTTCCTAAGTAGCTATACAAATATGCATTCCCACCTGCAATGTAGTTTCAATTATTCCAACTCTTGGCATTTTCTGTTTTCCATTTTAGCCATTTTTGTGAGCATGCCGTAGTATCTCACTGTAGTTTTAATTTATACTTTCCCAATGATTAAAAAAGCATCTTTACATGTTTATTGGCCACTTAGATTTCGTTTTATGAGGTCTCTTCAAATCTCTTACCCATTTAACACTGAGAAAATTGATTTGTGGGTCTATAAATTCTAGATAGGAGCAGTGCAGATATATTTCTATTGTAGAAATGAACTCATTTGCCTGATGCTATCACAATACTGCTACCTTATTCTGGTCCCAGATTTACCAATGAATCATCTGGGAGAGATGTACAGATATACCTTGGATATTCTGTGGGTTTGGTTCCAGACCACTGCATTGAAGCAAGAATTTTTTAAAAAAAAATATTTTTATTGATTTCAGAGAGGAGAAGAAAAAATCAATGATGAGAATCATGGATCAGCTGCCTCCTGCACGCCACCTACTGAGGATCGAGCCCACAGCCCGACACTCTGTCCACTGAGCCAAGCCAGCCAGGGCCTGAAGCAAGAATTGCAATAAAGTCAGTTGTAATCTTCTTGCTAGCAGAGGTTCTTGCCTTCAATTTGTAAAACATGCACTATCCATGAAGTGCAATAAAACAAGGTATGTTTGTAATCAACTTCATGAATTCTCTTTAAAACAATATCGAATTGTTGTGCCAGGAAATTTGCTAGGTATCCTGCATAATAAAGAGCTACTATGCAAATGTTGTCACACCCTCACACCATAATGGCTCAGACATTCAACACCGGAGAGAGAGGAATGGGGACCAGCCAGGCTGCAGTCCAGGGCACCAGCAGCTGCACCTGTGGCCCAGGAAAGGGACAAGCCACCCACCGCAGAGTCCCAGGTACCTGAGGCTGCAGCCGGGTAAAGCAGCCTGCCCATGATTCCTTGTGGCTGTGGCTGGCTAGAGGGAGGGACACTTGGGTCCTGGGTGAGGTAAAGGTGATTAGGGCCGATCAGGCAGGCAGTTAGGAGCCAGTGGTCCTGGATTGCGAGAGGCAGGTGCACATCCCCTGAAGGGTCCCAGATTGGAGAGGGTGTAGGCTGGGAGGAGGGATCCCCAGCTCCGTGCATGAATTTCATGCATTGGGCCTCTAGTTGGAAATATAATGGCAAAAAAAAAAAATAAATAAAAGCGAAGAGATACAATAATGAGACCTTTATTGGAATCCTATTTGTAATGTTTACTACTTGGGTAACTTTAGGGAAGTCAACTACTTATTTTAGCCTTAGTTTCCTTGTTGGAAAAATGGGGCTATTAATACCTATTTTATAGAGTTGTTGTGAGGACTAAATGAGACAACATATGTAACAGCTTTTCACAGTGGCCAGCACATAGGAAGCATTTAATAAATGGTAACTATTATCAATTTCGTTACTTCTATGTAGCCTTCATTTCCATAGGGAAGAAGAAATGAAACAGTTGTTCATTCCTAGCTGATATAGATCTCACTATAATGGGAAAATGGCATTTGGATTTAGATAAGTATTCTGTGAACTTGGTCCTTTTGACTCCCTTCAACCTAAAAAAATGTTTTAATTGATTTTACAGGGGGACAGAGAACCATTGATCAGATGCCTTGTGCAAACCCCCTACCAGGATTGAACCCACAACCCAGGCATATGCCCTGACCAGGAATCGAATGGGCAACCTTTGGTGCATGGGACAAAAGCCCAACTGAGCACCACCGGTCCAGTCCTGACTTCCTTCATCTTTTTATATACTAGAGGCCTGATACATGAAATTCGTGCAAAGGGCTTGCCTCAGCCCTCATAGCCCTGGCTTCATCTGTAAGGTCATCTGGCTGTCTGGTCTAAATAGTATGTCAAACTTTATTTTATATATATATATATATATATATATATATAAAATTGATTTCAGAGAGAGTAAGGGAGAGGGAGAGAAACATCAATGATGAAAGAGAATCACTGATTGGCTGCTTCCTGTATGCCTCCTACTGGGGACTGAACCCACAAGTCAGGCATGTGCCCTTTACCGAAACTGAACCCAGGATCGTTCACCCTGCAGGCTGATGCTCTATCCACTGAGCCAAACCATCTAGGGCGACTTACTTCATCTTGAGTATCTCTTAGAGCAATGCCTCAAAAATCACGTTGTGAAAGGATGAGATAAAAACAAATTACTAGAAAAGGGTAATAAAAATAAAGTTATACACAATATAATAGCAATATTTTTATTAGATCCACAAACAATTTGTGTTAAGTTGCTATAAAAGTTTCTAAATTCTTACTCTCACTTTCTGTAAATGCCTAATCATGGCCCAATAATAAAGGGTTTGCAGGCTGGCACTGTCCTATGGACCACTTTTGGTGGTGCTGGTATAGAACACTGACAAAAATCACTTATGATTAGAAAGAAAGGGTTAAAGGCCAGAGCCTGAAATGAAGGACTCAAGTGAAGGGTTGTTCGTGGTCCTGAGTCACCAGCTGGAAACCCAATGGCCTTTTCCTAGCCTCAAGGACAACATTGTCACTCCTTAGTTCAAAAACTATCCACTATTTTTTTTTTTCCCTGTAGGGTAAAATCCCAACCCTTTAACATGGCATAAAAGGCCTTCCTAGGTGGGTTCCACACATTCCATTAGATTCCATAGTACAATGCAATAGCAACTAGCCACTTGGGCACTTGAAATGTGGCTAATTTAGGATCTGAAATTGTAATCTTAACTTTATTTTAAAATTGTATTAAAAAAACAGATATGTAATTCAAGTACTGCAAAACTTTTAAGCATGTTTGAAATGTCTCGGATATGTGAATGTGCTTAATTATAAATCTTATAAAATCAAGTATTGAGAGATGCTGTCAGGTAAAATATACACCAGATTTCAAACACTTAGCAATGATAAAAAGAATGTAAAACATTTAAAAACATATAATACTTAATACTGATCACATATGAAATGATACTCTTGGAAACTGGATTAAATAAAAAGCTATTTAAATTGCAACTGTTCCTTTTTACTTTTAATGTGGCTACTATAAAATTATACATGTGGCTTGTATCATATTGATATTGGACAGTTCTTGTCTAGACAACCAATGCCTCAACCCTTGGAATCATTTTAAAAGTCTGTAATAAGAAAAAACATATGCAAATCGACCAAACAGCAGAAAGACCCACATGACCATGCTATGATACACATTGCTGCCAGGCCAGCCAAGGCAGATGTGGTGCAATTGGTTTGGAGGGGGGGAGGGCCCTGCCATTGCCCTGCGGAGGGAGGCCCAGGCCACTGGCCGGTGGGGCAATCAATGGGGGGTGGAGGGTTGTTCGTGATCACCCACAGAGGGAGGCCCAGGCCACCCGGCTGGTGGAGCTACAGTGGGTGGGCGGGACCTCCCTCTGCAAGGTGACTGATCTGGGGAATCCACAATCCAAGGCCGCACAAGGGAGGCCCAGGCCAGCCAAGTCATTGCACCCAACACCTGTCGCCCGCACAGGGAGGCAACCGGTGGCTGGGGAGTGGGGGCAGCACTGCACAGATGGCAAGCAGTGGCAGTGGTGGAGGCGAGGCCAGCTGTCGGCAGCTAGGTGAAGGAAAGCCCCGATAGGTCCTACTCACCAGCCAGGCCTAGTGACCCTACTCAAGGGGTCCCAGATTATGAGAGGGTACAGGCTGGGCTGAAGGACAACCTGCCCACACCATGCATGAATTTCATGCACCGGGCCTCTAGTCCTATATAATAAAAGCCTAATATGCAAATCAACCAAACAGTGGAATGACCGGTTGCTGTGACATGCACTGACCACCAGGGGCAGACACTCAATGCAGAAGCGGCCTCCAGCCCACAGGCCCCAGGCCAGCCAAGGTGGGTGTAAACTCCCCGACCCCATCACCCCACAGAGGCAACTGGTGGCAGTGGCAGGGTTGGAGAGTGGGCAGAACATGCCGGCCAAGGTGGGGACCCGATTGCCGGCCAGGCCTAGAGATTCTACCTGTGCACAAATTTTGTGCATTGGGCCTCTAGTATATATATCTTTTTAAATCATTTCAGAGAAGGGAGATAGAAATATCAACGAGAATCATTGATCAGCTACTTCCTGCAAATCCCCTACTGGGGATCAAGGTTGCAACCCATGTGCCCTGACCAGGAATTGAACCATGACCTCCTATTCATAGGTTGAGGCTCAACCATGAGCCACATTAGCCAGACTAGAATCATTATTCTTCCCCTTACCTCACTCATGTTTGACTTCTTAGCAACAAACTATATCTCTAACCCATCTATACTTTCTTTTTACTCCATGTTACTCTCTATTCCTTAAAACCCATCAATGGCTTCTAGAGCAGGGTTACCAACCTTTGACTTCACGGACCACCAGTGGTCAGCGGGCCACCGGTTGGCAACTGCTGCTCCTAAGTTTTCCTTAAACCAGCAGTTGCCAACCTTTTAGACCTCTTGGACCACCAGTTGGCAACTGCTGTTCTAGAGCACTTAAACTTATCAAGAATGCAGGCTTCATCTTCTACCATTCCTTTCTTTGCCTGCTAGATTTCAGCCACACTAGCTTCCTTGCTAAACACAATGAACTCTCACTTCTGGATTCTGCCCTGCTATTCCCTTTGGTCTCAAACACTGCCCTTAACTTATTATCATTCAAGTCTTAGCAGAGAATACCTTCTCAGAGAGGCCACCTCTGACCAACAACCAAAATTTTGCCCCTTCTCTGCCCCAGAACAAAGCTTTTCAATGTTCTTCATGGAACATATTATGGGATATTATTTTTCCTCCTCTTTTGTAAAATTTATAGTCTTTCCTCCATCAGAAGCAGGAACCTTTGTTGGTCTTGCTGCGGCTTAATCTATTCCAGTGTGTAGAACAGTGCCAGTTACAGCTCTTGAAATAATGTAAATGAATACAAATCTAATTTAGACACATGGGCTTGTTTGGTTCACAATCACTTCAAATTCCACAAGGTTGTAACAAAACCTTCTTCCTTAACATGTATTTTTAAAAAAGTTTTATTGATTTTTTTTACAGAAAGGGAGAGGGATAGAGAGTTAGAAACATCGATCAGCTGCCTCCTGCACAACCCCTACTGGGGATGTGCCCGCAACCAAGGTACATGCCCTTGACCGGAACTGAACCTAGGACCCTTCAGTACGCAGGCTGATTGATGCTCTACCCTCTGGGCCAAACTGGTTAGGGCCTAAAATGTATTTATTTCCCCTGGTTTCTAATCTCAGTGAAGACATTGTCATCCTCCCAGTTGCTCTCCCAACAATCTTTGGGAGTCATCTTTGACATCTACCCGTTATTCCCTTACCCAGTCGACCAACTCACCACGCTCTCAAACACTGGTAGTATTCTTCAGGCCTATTAGCCTCTATCTCAATAATTTTCATCGATTACTGTTTCCATGCCTCTGATTTTTGCACAATCTGTCTAAAATGCAAGTCCTTATGATGCCTCTATCTAAAATCTTTCAATTGCTTCTTCTTAGCTCTCAAAAGCTAATTCCTGCACATGGCATTTCTGACCTTCACAACTAGACTTCTCAGGCAACCCCGATACAGCATTATCTTCTTCACCCAATAATTTCAGTTTTCATCTTAACCTTTGCACTTAACTTCTTGCTTCCTCTGCCTGGAAGGACCTTCTCCAATTTCCTTATTAAAGCTAATTGCTTCTCCATTCCCATTCCATTCCTGCCTCCCAAGGTAAGAGATTCCTCTCGTCTGAGATTTCACAGTAGCCAACAGTTTACCCTTATTCTACTGATGATGCCTATTTACTTATCTGCATTCTACAGCACAAGCTCAATGAAGGCAAGGATGCTACAGAAATCATCAGCTGAATGAATTCAAACAACTCAGTTAAAGAAGAGCATCAGATAAAAAATTTGATCAATTTTTATAAACTGAAGCAATGAAAATATTGGACTAAAAGGAAACACAGAATATGGCCCCTAGGTCATTCATTCTGCTGCCTTTTTAGGCACAATGCTTTAAGAAGTCACACAGAAACTGCACAAATCTTTACCACGTCAATATTACAAAAGGGTAAACTGAGAAAAAGATTACCCGAGGCCACAAAAATCAGTGGGCAAAATGGGTTTTATTAAACCTGTCAACTCTCTTGATTTGTCTCAGAGAGCCACAACTCTTAGATAAAGGATGCCAAAAGTTGCACAGTTAGCAGGTGGGGAAGCTAGGTAGGTCACTCCCAGGCTCCTCCGTAAAAAACACATCCGTGAGGGCCTGGCCCTGGGGCTCAGTTGGTTAAGGCGTGGTCCTGATAAGCTGTGGGTTCGATCCCCAGCCAGCACACACACAAGAAGCAACCAAAGAATGCATAAATAAGTGGAACAATAAACATGTTTCTTTCCCTAGAATAAACCAATAATCCCCACCCCCCCCGCAAACAAAGCAGAGTGTTGGGTTTCTTGGCAAATCGGCCCACGTTAAGTTCTTAAGGCTTTACTTTGCACATTACCATAGCCAAATAAACTTCTGCTCCTCCAAACACAACAACACAAATCTTGGCATTCTGGCCACAAAAAAGCACATCTCTACCCCCGGTGACAGTAATCCCGGGGAGTTCAGAGAGCAGTTCTTAGGATCCACGAAGTATGAGACAGCATCAGGATTAAAAAAAAAAAAAAAAAAGCCACAGTAATATCTACGTCATAAACCTGACCATCCTCGTTCCTCCCCTTGTACCTCAACAGCGACTCCTGTCCCAGCCTGCCTAGCTGAATCTAAGGCCGCTTCTAAGTCAAACCCCGGCCGCCCTTCCATCTCCGCCAGCACTCCGTGAGGCGCCTCAGCTTAACCTCGGAGCCCGGACGCCCCGTCCCGCAGCGTTCATGCCGGAGAGACACGGAGGTTAGCACACGCACTGCAGTTGCCCAACTCCCAGTCCGCGGAGGAGGCGGGAAGGCTCGGAGGAGGAGGAGGAGGAGGCGGCGGCGGCGGCCCGCTCCCGCGCACATGGCCGCACTCCCACCCGTGCGCGCAGGCGCCGGAGGAGCCGGGACTCGCGGGCTCCGAGAGCGGATCATTCCGCCGGCTTCTTTGTGTGGCCCAACTCTAGAAATGGCCCATTTCCTGCCCCTCCGTTAAAAACGAAAATCACACCCTCTCGCCGCCTTCTTCCCTCCGGAGTGGGGTCGGCCGGCGGGTGGGAGAGGGATCTGCTGACGCGGCCCGGGCGGAAGGGCTCGGAGCCGCCGGGGGCCGGTCCGGGAGGGATGCTGGGAGGCGGACTCACTCGCACACGATGTGTCCCTCCGCGCGCACACGGGGGACTTTTCGGTGGGGATTTTGGGCGCCGACCAGACGCGGCATTTTCGGAAAATAGCGCCCTGTGCAGCTGAAGCGCTGTGTGTGTAGCGGGGCCGCGTCAGCTCGGCCGGGTACGGAGCGCCTCGGGTCCCGCACCCCACCCGCCGCTCCCCCGCCGCCGCTCCCAAAGCTTTTCCAGGTCAGTGCGGGTCTGTGTAGGGCCCTGTTACCACCGGATGTGGAAGTTGATCTCTTCGCTGGTAAAAAATAATTCCACTTCCCCCGGAACCCAGATCATCCCCGCGATTTCCTGTTTATTGCATTAAGGCGCCGGGTTTCCGGGGCTCCTGGCCCCGCTTATTCCGCGGGGGTCGGCGGGGTCGGCCTGGGCGCCCGCTCCCGCCCGCGCCGCCGCCGCGCTTTGTCCGCTGGGCACCCCGCTTCGGGGAGGGGCGGGCAGACATGGTGGTGGCCGCCGCCCCCTCCTCGGCTCCAGCGCCGCGGCCTTCCCGCCGCTCCTCGTCAGTCCGGTCCCGAGCGGCGGCTCCAGCGGGGATGGTGTCGGGCCGGGGCGGCGGGAGCTCTGCGGGCGGCGGGCAGGCTAGAGAGGCAGGCGCGGCCCGGCCTCGGCGCCCACCGCCCGGGAGCCGCGGTTCTCTTTGTCTGGGCGGCTTGGCTGCCCTGCCGGGTTCGCTGGTGCGGGAACAGGGCGGCCGGGTCCGGGCGCGTTGGACCGCGGTGCCCTCGGGGCCGGGAGCCGCTGGGGCCGCGGCAGAGCGGACAGTCCAAACAGGGTTTACCCGGGAGCCCTTCCCGTCCCGCATGGGGCCGCCACGGCGATTGCCTCGGCTTCGGGGACTGGAGCCCTGTGGGGACGAAGCCTGCCACTCTGGATGCTGGGACCTGCCTTTGGGACTGGGCCGCCGGGATCTGCGGGTGCATGGCTTCGGGGAAAGTTGAGAGTTTTGCCGGGTCACCTCTGCCCGGGCACTGTTAGTGTGTCCTGAAGCGTGCTTCGTGGAAGCTCTCTCACCGGGTGCCTAGCCTCAAGGGTGCAACATGAAAACTGAAACCAAAGGAATGGTGCAGGCCCGCTTTGTGTGTGTTTCCCCACTTGAAGCTTGTTTGCAGTACACATAACTTGCGTTCAAGCTGATTGGACTGTGGCAAGCAGACATCTGTTCAGAGGAGGGGCCCAGACCACAGTGCTTCTGAAGGGGGCTTGGTAATGTGGAAGCATTTTAAGTGCACTCTGGACAATCATTTGCTGTTTGCATTCAGGCAAGTTCCTTTCTGAAGTACAGTTTTTTTTTTTTTAATCTGGAAAATGGTTTGATGTAGTTAGTAAAGGATCCTTGCAAGTTGCCATCAGAATTAAAGATGCACTAGGCAGTGACTTGTCATGTAGAAGTTAGCGGTCGCACGTCCTTTTTTGCAGATAGTTTATTTCACATATAGATTCACCCAGCTTGGTTTGAATTTTTTAGTAACATGTAACCATCAGCCTTGACACTTCCACTTTTAGGCTCAGACTTTGAATTTAAGGAAACTAAAGACTGCTTTATCTGCGTTTCTTAATTTTCCTCCTTTCAAGTATGTAAAATAAAAATAAACTCATTGCATGTTAACGTAAGTGACATATTGATCAAAGAGTGACATTTCTACAAGAGTTTACATGTCTGGTTGAATGGGAGACAATTTAAATCTACTTCTGCATTCAGTCTGTTGTGGTATCACACCATAAAACCTCTGGAACAATCCACTGTATACTTTTTTTTTTTTAAACTAAGAAACGTGTCATTTCTAGTTTGTGTTCACCATACAAGTTAAGACAGGATATTATACCAGAATTTTTTTTTACCAGACATTTTAAAAGTATGGATAAGATAGCTTATTTCTACATTTTTTTCTTAGGCTCTAACTTTTTTCAGTTTGGGAATTATATGCCTAAACAGCATTACGAATAAAGATTGCACAATCCCTTGTGATTCTGTACACAAATGAAATATGAGTTCCATATTGGATGTGCTTGTGAAAACTTGTATGTAAATGTAATTTTTGAAGCGAGGACACTTCTCAAAGCACTTTAGGAACTCTAGATTTAAAGGGAATCCTGTAGTAAAACCTTTGGTAAACAATACTTTTGTAATCCATATATTTATCCTTCAAGTAAACTCAGAGTTCTGTAACTTAATTGAGTTCTCTATCTCTGATCAATCTGGGTTTTCTATGTTGTAAATGTGAAAACTTAAGGCCATACATTGATTTAATGGTTTTGAAATGAAGCTAAATTCATTTCCAGTTGTTTCTGTGAACTCTAGTCAGAGTCTGTCTGTAGTTCTACACTGTTCCATCAACAGGAAGCATCTGGTCATTCTTCTTGTAATTGTTAGAAAATGCCAGGTACATTTTTGATGTTTGCTGTTCAAATGAAAATAAATGTCAGGTTGGATCTTGGTTTGCCCCTGACCCCCTTATCTCTGAGATGTATTTATAATGGGTCACATCTTTCCTAGAATGGACTTTTTTTTTCTTTTCTCTTGAGTACCTCATGAGTTAGAAATAGTAGCAGGTAGAACAAACAAGTCATGAGGAATTCAGATTATTACATGAATTTTTGAATCATGATTTCATTGGCTGTGTGGTGACTGTCCCTTTGCAAGTAGCCTGAACATGGATGAACTCATTGATGGATTCCATCACTTCTTTTTCTTCAAACAAGCCAAATAAATCTTAGAGTTCAGGGCAACTTAGTTTTCTAATGAATATCATTTCTTTGGTTCCACAGTTTTCCAACGAGTAATGTTTCTATAACACTAATGTCTCTACAGCTATAATTAGTATTTATACTTAAATTTTCTGAAGATGCTTGTTTCATCATGCTCTCTAGAAGGAAAATCTCTTAAATCTTAGTAGTACTAGGTAGTACTTAGTAGTACTTGTGTTTCCTCACTTGACAACAGTGCTATGCACAGAGAAGATACTTTGGTGTAATCAGCTGTCAGTTCAGTCTTTGGTAGGCGGGTACACCTTTATTTGGACTAAGTATCTCCATGACGTAAGTGTAGAGGTTTAGCATGAAAGTGATTTTTCTACGGAACATAATAAATCCATATGCAAGGCTATTGATACATTTAGAAATAGAAATCTAAATCTCTTAGCCCTAGTTCTCTGAAAAATTTTTTTATTTTATTTTAATTGATTTCAGAGGAAGGGAGAGGGAGAAAGAGATAGAAACATCAATGATGAGAGTCATTGAGGCTGCCTCCTGCACTGCTCCTGCCAGGGATCGAGCTTGAAACCCAGGCATGTGCCTTGACTAAGAATTGAATCGGAACCTTTTGGTGCGTGGGTCAATGTTCAACCATTGAGCCACACAGGCTGGGCTAATTTTATTTTTTTGAAATATATGACATCCTGAAGTTGGTAGAACATCATAGATAAAGAGCATGATGTTAGCCCTACTTTGTACTGGTTGTATTAGAGATGAGATGTTATGATAGCGTAAGTGGGACCTTGTATCAGTTTTCAGACTTTGTATCAATCACCTGGCAGTCTAATTAAACAAAACAAAAAACCTGCCCTAGCCAGTTTGTCTCAGTGGATAGAGTGTTGGCCTGAGGGCAGAAGGGTCTGGGATTTGATTCTGGTCAAGGGCGCATGCCTGTGTTGCAGGGTCACTCCCCAGTGGGGAGTGTGCAGGAGACAGCTGATCAATGATTCTCTCCCGTCATTGCTGTTTCTCTCTCTCCCTCTCCCTTCCTTTCTGAAATCAATGAAACTATATTAAAACAAACAGATGGACGAAAAGACAAACAAAAAAAAAAAACCTCAAAAAACCCTGCAGAGGCCTAAGCTTAAGTAGCATAGGATGTGGGCCAGTAGGTGGTAGACACACACAAGTTTTTTTCCAAGTTCCCTAGTACCTAGGTGGTAGATACAAAAACCAGAGGACCTTGATCATGGGGGAAATGAAAAGGAGGAAAGGCTCAACAAGCTTATCTGAGAAATTATAGTTATCTATAAATATTTGGAGGCTTGTCACACAGACCAGGTTTGATCTGACCAGAAAGAACTAAGATCAATCCTTAGAAGTTAGGAGGAGGCAGATTTCAATATTCTTGCAAGATATATTGTTTTGGGTGGTGGGTTGTCTGCTGTCACAGTGTTCAAGTTAGGGACTTCAGAGTAGAGGAATGGTGAGTGAGCATTTGGGCGTGGTGTCCTTAAGTTTTCTACAAATTTTGAGATTTTATGGAATATATTTAAGTTTGCAGCTATAAAAGTGGAAGAGCAAAAGCTAGTCAAATGAACCAAGCTGGTTAGCTTCATTGGATCATAGTTTTTATTGGGTTAAAAAGAACTGAGTGTTAAGTGAGAGAGCTATTTGATGAGGTCTTTAAATACAGCTTTAATTTGGTAGACTCAACCTTTTGATATGGAAATTTCCATTTAAGGCAATTTATTTTGATCTAATAAAGATACTATTAAATTGGTAGCTTATGAACATACCAATTGCTGCATTGTTGATAATAAAAGCTGTGTATTAACATTTACCCTCCTTAATCATATAAAGTAGATAATATTCCATTTTTCAGAAGAGAAATTTGAGTGTTAGAGAAATGAGGTAGCTTGTTTAAGATAGCAGAGTTAGTGGTAGAGCCAGAGCTTGAATCCAAGCCATTTGACTCAAGAGCCAGTGACTCTTGATCATTATGCTGTAAAGTTGTAAACAACCTAAATATTTCACAGTGGTTGCTGGGGTATATCCCCACTGTTAGGTACTGCCTCTTTGTTAAAGTGATTTTAGAAAAATGTAAGACAGGAAAAGATGTCTTGATATACAGGACTGAAAAACCATTTAAAAATTCCATTTTGGATGAGAAACACATATTGACATCTGGAGGGTATGTGCCACATTGTTCAGTAGTTATTTCTGAGTGTAGGTTTATAGGTGATTATTTGCTTTTATCTTATCCAAATTTTCTAATTTCTATGAATATTGTGTATTACTTATAATCAAAAAGATATTAAGATGTTATATATCAATTAAAAGTAAAGATATTAACATAAGCTGAGGAGTTTGGATTTTATACTATGCAGTTGATGCAAGTTAGGAATTAACATAATTGAGAATTTGTAAGTGCATGAAGTGTTTTGTATTTGTTTTGTCTTATCCGTTAACATTCTGGAAGTAATATACTAATTGAAGAGAGAAACATATCACTGACTCCTACCACTCTACCATAATGATCAGTTCTATGTTTTATGTTTTTTCCCCACTTATGTATAATGTTTTAAATGTATGCATTCTAGCCAAGTTACTCTCTAACTATGTAGGTAACTTGTTCACTCTGTGCCTCAGTTCCTCTTTTGTAAAATAGGGATAATTATAACACTTCCTTCATGGTTGGGAGGATTAAATGATTTACTGCATTTAAAGTGATCAGAACAGTGTGACATATAATTGATAACTCAGTAAATAGGATCATAGCCCACTAAAATCCTTGGGGTCTAATAGGCTTTGAAATTAAGAATTATTTCTGGATATAAGGGATGTAATAATTCTATATAATAAAAGGCTAATATGCAAATCAACCGAATGACGGAACGACCAGTTGCTATGATGTGCACTGACCACCAGGGAGCAAACACTCAATGCAGGAGCTGCTCCCTGGTGGTCAGTGTACTCCCACAGAGGGAGCACTGTGCAACCAGAAGCCAGGCTCCAGCTGGCAAGCACAGCAGTGGTGGCAGGAGCCTCTTCCGCCTCCACAGGAGCGCCAAGGATGTCCAAGTGACGCCTTAGGTCTGCTCCTGTCAGAAGCAGACCTAAGCCATCAGTCGGACATCCCCTAAAGGCACCCAGACTGTGAGAGGGTGCAGACTGGGCTGATGGGACCCCCCCCAACAGTGCATGAATTTTCATGCATTGGGCCTCTAGTGTTATATAACTTCAACAGAGCTTCTTAAACACGTTACTATTTCTGCAGAAAAATGTATGAACATTTACACTAAATGGGGTAAATAAAGATTATAAATCGCTTCATGTCAGTTCAGGTTTGGTTTTTACTGCTAAATAAGTTTTGGGTTTCAGAGCTGTTTTTGGACTTTGGAATTGCTATTAAGGATCCTGGTAGAGTATTTACTCAATTTTGAGTCCTATTCTATTTTAATATTAAAATATACACAATTTTATGTTATATAACTTTGCAATCCCTAATAATTTAAAAGTTAAAAAATTAAAAAGAAAATATTCACTCGCATTTCCTTTGATTAAAAAATATGCTAAACTAACTGATATTATGGTTCTGTTACATAGTATAGAATCTTTTCTGGAAGAGGCTTGAGAGTTCTCTAACCCAGTTAGTTTTTTTCTGCCTCATTACACTGAAGGGACAAGACATTTTTACTGTGCTGCTTTACTACACCAGTGACTCTTTAGAGGAGCTGAGTGAAGGCCATCATGGCACCTCACTTTAATACACCCTCCATGTGTAAATGTGGAAACTGAGGTGGATATTTATCCTGAGCCGTAATATTATAGAATTGGACATTGGAATTTGCATACTTCATCTCATGGTAAAGTTATTGGATGTGTAGCCCTTCTACTCCTGTACTCCTGTGTGTCTATAGCACTTACCATATATCCAAACAGGTAAAACTAATTTTAATTTTTTATTAAAGTATAGCTGACATACAATATTATGAGTTTCAGATGCACAACGTAATTGTGCAACATTTATATACCTTATGTGTTCATGATATAATTTAGTAACCATCTGTACCCCATACAAAGTTATAGTGACACTGTTGATTATGCTGTATATTACATTCCTGTCACATAACTAGGTTTTACCTCTTACTTCCTGTCACTTTTTTCATCCATCTCCCCAATCCTCTCTCTTATGCCAATAATCAGTTTATGCTTTATAGCTATGAATCTTTTGTGTTTTTTAAGATTCCATATAAATGAGGTCATAGGGTATTTGCCCTTCTCTTTCTGACTTATTTCACTTAGCATAATATTTTCTGGGTCCATCCACGTTGTCACAAATGGCCAGATTTCACTTTTTATGGCTGAATAATATTCCATTGCATAATACAACACATCTTTATCCATTTATTGAGCATCAGATGCTTAGGTTGCTTCCATATCTTGGCTAGTGTGAATGATGCTATTTTAGTTCATTAGAGAATGGTAGCTTATAATCAACAGAATTTTATTTCTCACAGTTCTGGAGGCTGTTAGATCCAAGATCAAGACAACAGCATTGCTGGTTGGGTTTTGGTGAAAACTCTTGTTCAGGTTGCAGACTTCTCTGTTGTATAATCACATAGAATGAGCAAGGGGGCTATCTCAGGTCTCTTTCATTGGAGCATTAATCTCATTCATGATCTATTTGCCTTCATGACCTAATCACTTCCCATCTTATAATACTATCACTTTTGGCAATACGAATTCAACACACAAATTTGGGGAGTTGGGGGGTGACACATAAACATTCAGCCCATAGGAAACAGTAGGTATATAAGTGAATGATCTAAAAAATTTTCCTCTCATCCTAACTGGCTTGTGTGAACTTTTTGCCCACATATTACTCCATTCATAGCAACCTATGGCAGGATCTCTCTTTTCCGCTTCCAGCACGGAAAGAGAATGATCTGGTTCTTTGAGTAGAGGGGCTGGGGATTGAGAAATAAAAGAAAGAGACAAGACACAGAGATAGAAGGAAAAAGCTGGGACCGAGTGGACCACTGCCCTCTTCTGATGGAGAGACAGTGACCCAGAACTGATGCAGCATGTTTATTTTACACCCCCAAGTACCAGGAGGTTTTACCAAAACTTAAAAAGGAGCATGGTGGGCCCCGGTTGTATTCATTCCCTCATTCCCTGTGCTAGACTGGATTTACATATCAAAACCCACTTCCCCACACCTGGGCAAAGATAAGAGTCAATGTTGAGAACACAACTGCCTTTTTGGTAAGATGTGTATTCAAGATGTGGCTTTGCCTGTTGCCTTGGGTTCAGCTGACAATTATTAAGGAAGAGTGCCCATGTGCCTTCCCAGGCGCTCTCTATAGCAACCCTCAATTTCTCTTCCTTAGCTTGTTCCTGTATTCACTAGATACAGCCTGAACTTGACAAGACTCACCTCGTTCATATTTTACTTCTGTAGCCTCCTGTTGTCAGTCTTTCTACTATCTATTTTCTCTGTTTTTCCTCACAGGTTGTAGTGTATTTGTGGAGGAAGATGAGCTATTATGAAGATATTTTTGGCCCTCTAAATTTATGCTTATCAATTCCAATGGTTTTTTTGCTACTTCTTGGAAAATATTTTATAAATCTCAGATTTTCTATTGTCTCATACCTTCTTTCTCTTCCTCAAAATATACCATTGACTTCTACTTAATTGAAAAAGAAAATAGATGACAATTTTTATTGTCACCATGAAGAAAAACTCTCATTTTGTAAACTGAATGGAAGTAGAATCTTTTGTTTTTGTAGGAATGTTGGTGCCACATCTTTCCTCTCTGATCACTTTGACCATTATTTGCAATGGTGGTTTCTCCCTGCCTTCAAGTATGTACAGACTTCTATATTTGGGGAAGAAAAAAATCAACTTGGATGAACTATTGCTACTATTTTTTCCAACTATTCTTGTTTCTCTTTCAAAAATATTTTTAAGATCTTAGTTAAAATTGTTTTCCTCTGCTCTTTTGCTTTAAGGAACATCCTTCTTGCCATTGGTATTGTTTTCATCCTGATTTTGTTCAGCCAGTCATGTGCCACTTACTAGTAATGGAGGGGATACATTTGTTAGGTGACTTTATCATTGTGCAAACATCATAGAATGCACTTAGATGGTCTAGCGTACTACACACGTACGCTATATAGTATAGACTATTGCTCCTAGGCTACAAGTCTGTACACAGATCTCTGTACAAAACAACATGAGATTAAACCAAGCACAAAAAGAAACGATGCAATCAAGAGATGTGGAAAACATGAGATGTATGAGACTGCTGCTGGATAACACAGTGTACTGTTTTACAGCAAACTATGTTAGAGTTTACTCTAACATAATGATAAAAGGTATACTATAGCTCTGGTTTGATTGGTTGGAGCATCCTCCCCGTACACCAGAAGGTGGGTTTGATCTTGGTTGGGGTGCATGCAGGAGGCAGCCCATGGATCTACCTTCCTCCCCTCTTTCCTTCCTTCCTCCTTCCTTCCTTCTTTCCCTTCTTCCCTTCTTCTCTCCCTCCCTTCTAAGATTAAAAGAAGTATAGTCAAAGGCATAAACCAGTAACATAGTTGGTTATTATTATATCAAGTATTATACATTATACATAATTGTATTTGCTACACTTATATATGACTGGCAACACAGTAGGTTTGTTTAGATTGGTGTTACCACAGACACGTGAGTAACTTGTTGCATATGACCTTAGGACTGCTTTCACTAGGTGATAGGAATTTTTCAGCTCCATTATAATCTTATGGGACTACTATGGTATATGTGGTTTGTCATTAACTGAAATGTCATTAGGCAGTGCATGAATGAATATATTAATTTCCACGTAGGAACATTCTGAACATTTTTTCCTTGTCCTTCATGTTAGTGTGCTCTCCTAGTTTTCCTTCTCTGACTACCACCTTCAGTTTTTGTTGTTTCATGATCCTCTTACTACTATAGTTATTCCCCTCAATAGTTGGTCCCATCCTCCCCTCTCTTAATCTTCTCTCAGATGGATGTTTTATATACTGACTAGAGGCCTGGGGCACAAATTTGTGCACGGGTGGGGTCTGGCTATCCAGCCCCAATGGGGGCCCATCAGGGGTAGAGCCATCTAGGGGGAGGGCTAGCTGGCCCTGCCCCTGATTGGGCTGTTGGGGGCCGTTTGTGGGTGGGGCTGGTCGGGGGAGTGGCTGCAGGAGGGCTACAGGGCATGTCCAGCCCATCTTGCTCAGTCCTATCGGCCAGACCCTAGCAGTAAACAGCCCTACCCATTGGAGCATTTGCCCCCTGGTGGTCAGTGCACGTCATAGTGACCGGTCGACTGCTCAGTGCATGTCATAGCAGTTGAGTGTCCTTTGCATATCATTAGCATATTGCACTTTGATTGGTTGAACAGATGAATGACATTTAACATATTAGACTTTTATTATATAGTATGCTTCCTAAATGTGTACTCCTCCAGGTTTGTATCTCCCAGTGGCTTACTGAATATGTCGATTGGGAGGCTCAAGGAATTTCCATCACTTTTAATTGTTGTTAATTTGAGAGAGAGAGAGAGAAAGAGAAAGGTGGTGTGCAGGAAAACATTGATTTGGTGTCCCACCCATTCATGAATTCATTGGTTGATCCCTGTGTGTGCCCTGACCAGGGATCAAACTGAAACCTTGGCGTATCTGTATGACATGAAAACCAACAGAGCTACCTGGCCAGAGTTCCATCACTTTTAGATTTATTATTATCAAACTTCCAACCGGTTACATTTTTCTTTATTAATGTTATCATTATTATGCTTAAATCTTAAAATTTCCTGTGATACATGTTTCTCCATTATTTTTTATATCCAGCAATCAGTACAGTTCTTTATTCTTTACTGGATCTCAGTTTGTCCTGGGATTCTGCATTGCCTATTATTTGCCCTTTCCAACTTTAGTTTCCTTCCTCCAAATCCATCCTGCATATGACTGCCAGATAATTTTCCTAAAACTTTTTTGAACCTATTGCTCCTAAACCTAAGCAGTCTGAGGAAAGAACATGTGGTATAGACCTTTGCACTCTCCATTGTGCCAAGCTAAGTGCACTCTCCATTGTGCCAAGCAAAGTGAATTGAACTTGTGTTGAATAAATGTTTGAATGGATCATCATTTGCTGAAAATGTTGAATGACTCCCAGTTGTCTGTAGGACAAAGTCCAAACTCTACTTTCTGGTTTTCAAACCTTATTATCTTCTTCAATCTCATTTTGTTTTGTTACTCCTAACATTATCATCAAGCTAGTATCTCCTCTGTAATAGATTATTTCAGGCCAGCTTCATGTGTTCTTCCTTTTCCTTTTCCTTGTCTGTCAAAGCCTATTCAGAAATGTTTGCCCTTTGCCAGCCACTGTTCTAATCTCTGGTGTTAGAGTAATGAACAAAACAGGAGACAAAGTCTCTGTTTTCTTAGAGCTGACATTGGGGGTGGGAGGAGGAGGAGCACTGTAAACAAATGTTGGTGGTAATGAGTGCAGTGAAGGGAATAGTACTGGATAAAGAGAGAGAATGGTGTGGGTGATGGTTGCTATATAAGGTGGTCCGGGAAAACTGTCTTTGTGTGTCTGGAACGATGCAGTTATCCAACTGAAGAGCTCTCTAAGCAGAGGAGACAACACGTCCAACCAAGACCCTATGTAGGAATGTGTTTAGCTTGTTAGAATAATTGCTAAGACTGTGTGGCTATGCAGAAAATAAGAGGGAGTAATAGATAAGGTTAGAGAGGTAATGTACATTTCAAATGGTTAAGTCTTTCATTGAAGAAAAGTCTCCCTTGACTATGTCATTTTGTTTGGTAATTTAAAGCTGCTCTGAATTCATATAGCTTTCAAATATCATCTCAGTAAGTCCAGTATAGCCAGTTTTTTCTTTAGTGATGAAACATAGCACTGTTTTCTCATTTGTGCCCTAGAAGTTGGCCTGCATTTATTGGCTATGTTGTAAAAAATAAAAATAAAAAAAATATATTTAAACATTAAACTTTACCTCATTACAATGTGAAGTTCACTCTATCAAAAACATTTGAGAATTGAGACCTACTTAAGAGATGGGAGATTGACAATTTAGGTTAATTCTGGGACTTATGTTTATGAAATAGAATGGTAGGTGGTCAACTATTTAATTATTTTTTTATTTAAAGTTATTCCTGTATTCTATAGATGATTGGAATACATGATTATAAATATGTTGCAGAAAGCTATTTTGATAAGTTTGACCACAATTTAAGACTTTGGTAACACTCAAAGAAAATTTAAACAGACTGGGAGGAATATTTGCAAAATGTAAAACAGAAATATACTGTATTTTCCGGCATATAAGACGACTTTTTAACCCAGGAAAATTCAAAAGTCAGGGGTTGTCTTATATGCTGGGTGTTTTTTAAATTTTTATTTAGTGTGCATTGGAAGTGGATATACAGTGAGTATATCCCAAACTCTATTATTTTAACTGGAAAAGTTGGGAATCGTCTTATATGCCCAGTTCTTCTTATACACCAGAAAATACGGTACATATGCACTCCTACAAAGAAAGTGACGTAGAAAAATAATAAGAACAGGCAGTTTCAGAAAAAGAAACATAAGTGGCCAACAAACATTTGATAAGATGTTTGTAATTTGAGAGATACATATTAAAACACAAATAGCCGAGACCAGTTTGGCTCAGTGGATAGAGCATCGGACTGCGGACTGAAGGGTCCCGGGTTCGATTCCGGTCAAGGGCATGTACCTTGGCTGCGGGCACATCCCCAGTAGTGGGTGTGCAAGAGGCAGCTGATCGATGTTTCTCTCTCATCGATGTTTCTGACTTTCTATCCCTCTCCCTTCCGCTCTGTAAAAAAAATCAATAAAATATATTAAAAAAAAAACACAAATATATACAAACACACTAATAAAAGTAATATGCAAATTGACCTACAGTCAAGCCACACCCACAAGCCAATCAGGAGTGATATGCAAATTAACACCCAACTAAGATGGCTGCTGCCCGAGGCGGAGCCAGCCAGCCAGCGAGATCAGCCCCAGGGCAGGGCGATCTTGCTGGGTTCACTGGGTTCCCAAGGTCAGAAAAAGCCTCTTGCCACGAGGGTTTGTCCGGCCTTGGGTGGGCCGGTGGGCTGGAAGGCCGGGGCGAAGCTAGCCAGCCAGCGAGATTGGTCCCATGGCAGGGCAATCTTGCTGGGTTCTCTGGGTTCTCAAGGCCAGAAAAAGCCCTTGGACAGGCCGACGCCAGGGCAGAGCCAGCCAGCTATTGGCCCCATGGTGATCGCTGGCTGGGGTCCCCTGGCCGGGGGTAAGCCGTCAGTAGGACATCCCCTGAGGGCTCCCAGTATGTGAAAGGGGCCAGGTTGGGCTGAGGGAACACCCAACCCCCCAGTGCATGAATTTCGTGCACTGGGCCCCTAGTGTGTGTGTGTGTGTGTGTGTGTGTGTGTGTGTGTGTGTGTGTGTGTGTGTATTACCCATCATATAGGCAAAACTTTAAAAAGGTTGGTAATACTAAGATTGGCTATGCTGTAAGGTAATAATAAATACTATAAACTATTGTTTGGAGTATAAATTATATAACCAATAGGGGGTATAAATTGGTGTGAGTAGTTTGGTAGTATCTATTAATTTAAAATGCTGTTCCTGCCCTAATTGGTTTGGCTCAGTGGATAGGGCATTGGTCTGCAGACTGAAGGGCCCAGGTTCGATTCTGGTCAAGGGCACTTAACCTTAGTTGCATGCTCAATCCCCAGCCCTGATTGGGCACATGTGAGAGCCAACAATGATGTGTCTCTCTCACCTCGATGTTTAAAAAACTAGAAAAGTAGGCAAAACTGGCTATAAGTAGGCAAATGAGCAGGTAAATTGCTATATTCATTCTATGGAATAATGTAACAATTTAAAAAATAAATAATTATATAAATTATTTCATGGTAAGTTGTAGAGTAGTACATATAGTATGATAGTATTTATATAAATAAGGAAAATACCAGACCTAGTATATTATACCGGAGGCCCGGTGCATGAAATTTGTGCACGGGGGGCGGGGGATGTCCCTTAGCTCAGCCTACACCCTCTCCAATCTGGGACCCCTTGAGGGATGTCTGACTGCCCGGTAGGATTGGGCCTAAACGGGCAATCGGACATCCTTCTCACATTCCAGGATTACTGGCTCCAAAATGCTCACCTGCCTACCTCCCTGATTGCCCCTATATGCCTCTTTGACCACATGGAGGCAGCCCTCTTGTGTGTTGGAGTGATGGTCAATCTGCAAATTACTCTTTTATTAGATAAGATAGAGGCCTGGTGCATGGGTGGGGGCCAGCTGGTTTGCCCTGAAGAGTGTCCCAGATCAGGGTGGGGGTTCCCTTGGAGTGAGGGGTGGCCTGGGCGAGGGGCCTGTGGAGGTTTGCAGGCTGGCCACGCCCCCCAGCGACCCAAGCTGGAGGCCCTGGGATCTGGAATTAATCTATGGCTATAATTGAAACTTTGTAGTCTGGAGTGGAGCCAAGCCTTCTGCTTGCTCCAGGGCGGCAGCCATTTCTTTTTGAAACTTTGTAACTTAGAGTGGAGGCCTAGGCCGGCAAGGGCAGGCAGAAAGCTTGGCTTCCTCTGTTGCCGGGGAAACCCAAGCCTTCCTCCTGCTTCAGTGGCGGCAGCCATCTTGATTAGGGTTTATTTGCATAATCTGCTCCTGATCGGCTTGTGGGTGTGGCAAAGGTACAGTCAAATTTGCTTATTACTCTTTTTATTAGATAGGATGCATGCAAATGCAACGAATAAGGTCTGGTAAGTTAAATACTAAACTTGCCTGACTGGTGTGGCTCAGTGCTTGAGTGTCAACCCATGAACCGTTGATATTTCTATCTCTCTCTTCCTCTACTTTCTTCTCTCTGAAATAAATAAAAACATATTAAAATAAAAAATAAAGGTTATTTAAAAAATAATAAACTTAACAATAGTGATTACTTCATGGGTGGTGGATAGAAGTTGGGTTTTGGGAGAAGAGATGAGAGACTATGAGAGGAACTTAAACCTTTTCAGTAATTTTTAACATTTAAAATTAGAATATTATAGTGTATGTTAAAAATTGAAAATAATGACCAGTTTGGCAATAGGATGGATAATGGTTGGGGAAGTATCCCAGTTTTGGAGTACTTCATTAATATAGGCATCAGAACGCATTGGCAAAGAGAATGGTAAGAAAAGGACTAATTTAAAAACTACAGGGCAATTTGGCAATATCTATCAAAATTACAACTGTATTTGTCTTTGTCCCAATAATTCTATTTCAGGGAATTTATCTTATAGCAATATGAATGAAATGATACATCTACAAAGTTATTCATTATAGCATTTTTTATAGTAGTAATAGTGTCCACCTATCCTATATAGTGAAAGGGTAATAGGCAAATCAGCCGAACAGAACGACTGGTCGCTATGACAAGCACTAACCACTAGGGGGCAGATGCTCAATGCAGGAGCTACCCCCTGGTGGTCAGTGTGCTCCCCCTGGGGAGTGCTGCTCAGCTGCAAGCCAGGCTGATGGCTGGCAAGTGCAGTGGCAGTGATGGGAGCCTCTCCTGCCTCTGGCAGCACTAAGGATGTCTGACTGTGGCTTAGGCTCTGGGAGTCGTATATCCCCCGAGGGCTCCCGGACTGCTGAGGGGGGAACCCCTCCTACCCCCGTGCACGAATGTTGTGCACCTGGCCTTTAGTAATAAAATAAGGCTTATGTACACAGTGGCATACTAAGGAGCTGTACAAAATAATGAGGAAGCTCTCTATGAAATAATAGGATGAAAGACCTTCAGGATGTTTTAAATAAAAGCAAGTACAGACAGGTATATAGTAATACTGTCTTGTGGTAATTATAGAAATACTGGAAGGATATCCATGACATTAGTTAGGGTGGTTACTTATTGTGGCTGGGAGGAGGATGGGAATAGTGTAAGTGCTTCCATTGAGACTTTTCAATGTATGCATTTCTGTGTTTGGATTTTTGAGTTACACTAAAGCATTGCCTATTGAAAAAAGAAATTAAGAGAAAAAGAGATGTGAAGTAGACCCTAAAGGACTTGATGACTAACTTACTGTGTGTAGACATGTGAGGGAGAAGGAGTTGAGGATAACTATTAGGTTTCTGATTTGTGAGGTAGATAGTTTGGTAGCATCCTCCAGGAGTATAGGAGGAAAATTAGGTTTTGGCATGTGCGTGGAAAGTTCTATATGTGCTAATTGAAAAATTCTTACTCCTTTTTAGTTTAGAGTATGTGTGTGTGTGTATAATTTATGTGCTTTAGGTATGGAGTTTGACCTTATATTACACATGAATATTAAATCATCATCAAATATTTTTAAAAGATTTTTTTATTGATTTTTAGAGAGGGAGGGAGGGAGAGAGAGAGAAAGAGAGAGAGAGAGAGAGAAACATTGACTATCATTTGCTGCCTCCTGTACGCCCCCTACTTGTGAAACTCCAGGTATGTGCTCTGCCCAGGAATTGAACTAGCAACCTTTCAGTGCACAGGATGATGCCCAACCAACTGAGCCACAATGGCCAGGGCAATAAATATATCTTATCCTTTGATTACAGACATTGATATTCTAGGTTTTATAGAGAACAGCTTTGAAATGATGTCATATTTTTTCTGTTAAATAGTGACTTTGGTTATACATGGATTGAATATAGTTAGAGAACCAGAGACTGTATATCTTATAAATACATAGCTAATGTGGAAAATAGGAACTTGATTTATCAGCATGGTTCCAATTAAATTTCATCTTCTGGTACCCGAAATTTGAAGAAATAAAAATAGCTTTGAATGAAGAAGTAATCTTTAGGGTAGATGAAATTATATTGTAATTTTTAATCAGCATTAAAACTGGTTTAGGGAAGTTTATAGTAGAGGACAAAAGTATATAAATACTTTTAATCTTCACCTGAGGATATGTTAGAGAGAAAGGGAGAAAGAGAAACATAGATCTGTTGCCTCCCACATGCACCTGGCCAAGAATCGAACCCATAACCTCGTTATGTGTCTTGATTGGAAATCAAACTTGAAACCCTTTGGTATACAGGTATGCAAGGGGATTGATGCTTCAACCAACCGAGTCACCCAGTCAGAGCCCATAGTACATTTGGGAGTAACTATATATAAAGTAGGTTTATCCTAATGGAGGAAAGGACTCACAACATTGTGGGTGCTGCCTAAAAGAAGCTCTTGCAATATAATTTGGAGTTTAAAATTTATTTGAATGAGTTATTTCAGAATCTGATTTCTGAGGTTTTAATTTCTTTCATATAACTTTTACCTGATTACATTTGGCTAGACTCAAAAAAGTAAAAGGAGAACACAAGTAAAGCACATATATGTCAGGACATGCAAATGAATTTAGTAGCTCTTTTCTGAGTTTATGCTAATAAGGATTTGGGTATTGACTAGCAATTAAAAAAGAGCTGTTAAGTAATTCTCACTTGAGATTTAACATTTTAACCATTTTATATCTAAAGAGAAGATGTTTTACTGAAAATAGTTTTATTAATGCTAATAATTTACTTATTAAAATTACAAATAATGTTATATATAGATTCCTATAACAATTAGAAATGATCCTGTTTAAGTGAGGATGAAACTTATGTCACCTTCAACCTGTGCTTGCTTCTTTTCCCACTGCCTTTCTTAATACGGCCTTCCTCTGGAGCTTTGGGAAACGCAACTTGAGAAATTCTGAATAGGGTTTGGCTACAGTTGGGCTTGGATACACTTACTATATATATATATATATATATATATATATATATATATATATATATAATTATATCCTATGTAATGAAAGGTAATATGCAAATAGACCGAACGGCAGAACAACCAATCAAAGCATACTAGCATATTATGCTAAAAATATGCTAAGGCTGCTCAACCACTTGCAATGACATGCACTGACCACCAGGGGGCAGATGCTCCAACCAGTAGGTTAGCTTGCTGCTGGGATCTGGCAGATCAGGACTGACTGAGATGGGCTGGACATGCCCTGAAGCCCTCCCATGATCCCTCCCCCGCCTGATAGTGCACTGGTGAGGTCCCTCAGCCTGGCTTGTGCCATCTTGCAATCTGGGACCCTTCAGGAAATGTCGGTGAGCCAGTTTCAACCTGATCCTGCAGGCCTCTGGGAGGGCAACAGACACAGGGCTTATGACTGGCAAGCATTGCTGCAGCAGTGCGAGCCTCTCCCAGTTGGGTGTGAGCCTGCAGCAGGCACAGTGGGACCAGGATGAGCAGGAGTGGCAGGCGGCATTGGACTGCAGGTTTCGGCCTGATCCCTGCAGGTCACCCAGAGGGACCCCACCTGTGCACAAATTTGTGCACTGGGCCTCTAGTGTATATATGTGTGTGTGTGTGTGTGTGTGTGTATAACTTATTTAAAAAACATTTTTATTGATTTTTTTTTTTTTTTTTTTTTTTTTTAGAGAGAGAGAGGAAGGAGGAGAGAGAGAGAGAGAGAGAAAGAGAAACATCAGTGTGAGAATGGAACAATGATCAGCTTGCCTCCTGCATGTCCTCCTACTGGGGATTGAGCTTGCAACGCGGGCATGTGCCCTGACTGGGAATTGAACTGTGACCTCCTGGTTCATAAGTTGATGCTTAACCACTGAGTCATGCCACCTGAGCAGGAACTGAATTTTTAGTTGAAATTTAAATAGCCACATGTACCATATTAGTGCAATTCAAAAGAATATACATTGGTTAAAATGAAATTGATCTCACAGTGGAGGAATAAAATCCATGAAGGGCTGACAAATAAAGTGATATGTATTTGGAAAATGAAAATTGATTGTATAAACCTGTAAAAATATCTAATGGATTAAAGACAATAAAGAAGGGGATATGTGGGGTTTTAATTTCTAAGGTTCAAGGTAAAGTTTAAAAAATCTCTTTGTGTAGAAAACTTTAAATATGTAAAAAGAGAGTATATTGAACTCCCATGTTTCTAATACCCATCTTCAAAATGATCAATCATGCATGACTAATCTAGTTTCATATATATTTCCTAATTATTTTCATTTATTTATTCTTTTTTAGATTTATTTTTTTCTTTATTGTTCAGTTTATTAATTACATTGTTTCCCCTTTTTTATCCCCCTATATCTCCCCTCCACCCTGTACCTATCTCACCCTCCACCCTCACCTCCCCCTCCCCAATGTCCTCTTCCATTGTTGCAAGATTTTTGTCCAATCTCTTGCTGTACTTACCACAACCCTTTTCTCCCCAAGAATTGTCAGTCCATTCCCTCTCTATGTCCATGTTTCTGTTATAGTCACCAGTTTATCCTGTTCATCAGCCTATCAGTTCACTTGATTTTTATGTTCATTTGTTGATAGATGTGAATTTGTTGTTCATAATTTATATTTTTACCTTTTTCTTCTTCCTCTTCTTAAAGAATATCTTTCAGCATTTCATATAATTCTGGTTTGGTGGTGATGAACTCCTTTAGCTTTTTCTTATCTGCGAAGCACTTTATCTGATCTTCAATTCTGAATGATAGCTTTGCTGGATAGAGTAATCTTGGTTGTAGATTCTTGCTATTCATTATTTTGAATATTTCTTGCCACTCCCATCTGGCCTGCATTGTTTCTGTTGAGAAATCTGCTGACAATTGTATGGGTGCTCCCCTGTAGGTAACCAACTGTTTTTCTCTTGCTGCTTTTAATATTCTTTCTTTATCTTTTGCTCTTGGCATTTTAATTATGGTATGTCTTGGTGTGGTCCTCTTTAGATTCCTATATTTTGGGGTTCTGTGTACTTCTTGGGCTTTTAAGTCAGTTACTTTCACCAGGTGGGGGAAGTTTTCAGTCACTATTTATTCAAGTAGGTTTTCATTAACTTGCTCTCTCTCTTTTTCTGGCACCCCAATAATTCGGATGTTGGCATGCTTGAGGTTGTCCCAGAGGCCCCTTACGCTATCTTCAATTATCTGAATTCTTTTTGTTTCTTGCTTTTCCAGCTGAGTGGATTTTTCTTCTTTGTATTTCAAATCTTTGACTTGGTTCTTGCGGCCCTCTGGACTGCTTTTAGGACTTTGTGTAATATTTTTTTATTTCAGTATGTGTATGCTTGATTTCTAATTGGTCCTTTTTTTTATCCTTGAGGGTCTGGTTCGTATCCTCAGAGGTCTTGTTCATTTCCTTGAGGGTCTCATTCATTTCCTTGTAATTCTCATTCATTTCCTGGTTGGTCTTGTTTATTTCCTCGTAATTCTCATTAAGTTAATTGGCCTTTTCTAGGAGCCTCTTGAAAAGCCTTATAACCGTGGTTTTGAACTCTACGTCTTGTCGTCTTTTCTCCTCCTTTTCTTTCACACCTGATTTCTTTCCATATCTCTGCATGGTGGCTGCTTTATGTGGTGGATATCCTCAAAGGGACAGTGGCTCATCCTCCCCAGTTACCTGAGGTGGGTACTCTTACTGCAATCCTTTATGGGTTGTATTCAGTATTTTTGAATTTAAACCCAGCTTGTTGTTGTTAGCCCTAGGAGGGTTTGACCTCCAGGCCAATTGGCTGTGAAGGGAGACTGTGTTCAGGTTGGATGGGCGGAGTCTCTGAGCTGAGCAGGCAGCTTCAGTGTCAGCTGCGTCCTATGCGGCGCTCGCGCGCGCGGGTCTCTGTTGGATGGGGATGGCTGCAGGCACCTCCAAGAGAAAGCCGCTAGTCTCTTCCCCTTGCCAGACAACTCTGCCTTTCCCCAAATGTGTCTGCACACCAAAAGTCTCGCCCAGGGTTGTAAAATAGATGGTTTCCAGAACCAGGAGACAAGTTTCCAGGGGGCAAGTCGCGAGTTTGTGCGACCCTTGCGCGGAAACTTCTTTTCCCCGCCTCCGGGTTTCTCGCAGACTAGGAGCCTCTGCCGCGCCCCACTTCCAGGGTGCGTCCCCCAGACCTCGGACTTCGCCTGGCCCTGGGGAATCTGTGCAGTGGGACGTCTCCACGTACCCCGGATCTCAGACCTTGCCTGGCGCTGGGGAATCCGTGTAGTGGGACGTCTCTGCCCTCCCCGTTGGCGAAATCCAGCCGGGGTTGCTGCTCCAGCCCTACAACCCGCGCGTGACCAGGGCGGCTCCTAACCTGTTTCCGTCGGAAAGGCTGCCCTCCCGCCGCTCCTCTGAGTCTCAGTGTCCCACCTTTACTCTTATTAGTGGAGTTTTCACTCAGCCAGCTTTCTGGCGATTCTGGGTGATGTCTGTTCTGCTGTCATGTTGTAGTTCTTAAATCGTTCCGTGGGGCAGAGCATTAGGTGTTTACCTATGTCGCCATCTTGGTGTCTCTTTCCTAATTATTTTTAGAAATTTTAACTATCACATTATTTAATCATAAATATATTGTTTTTATCATTAAGAATACATAAACTTAAACTATAATAATACCACTATCATATCCAGAAAAACTCAACATAATTCCTTAACATAATTACATATTAAAACGATGTTCACATTTTCCCAGTTATCTCCAAAATGATTTTTTTAAGACAGGATTTTAAGGCCAGTTTTAGGTTCACAGCAAAATTGAGGGAAAAGTATAGGATTTCCCATTTACCATCTGTCCTCATGCATACACCACCTCCCCGTTAACAGTGTACCCCACCAGAGTGGTATATTTGACTTTGGAGTTGTGAAAATGTTTTACATATTTAAAAATTACAATTCAACCTCTTTAGTCTCAGTGGCTAGAGTGTTGGCTTACAGACCAAAGAATCCTGGGTTCAGTTCTGGCCTAGGGCATGTACCTTGGTTGCAGGCTCCTCTCTGGCCCGGGCCCTGATCAGGGCTCATGCAGAAGGCAACCAATTGATGTGTTTCTCTCACATAGATGTTCTATCTTCCCCTCTTTCTCCTACTCTCCCTAAAAATCAATGGGAAAATATGCTTGGGTGAGGATTAACAACAACAACAAAAATAAATAAAAATTTCAATTCAAAATAAAAATAATCTCTGAAATTAAAAATAAGCTTGAACAAATGAACTTACGAGTGTATATCAAAAAGGTTACTTAAATATATGGAGAAAAACACTATCTGAAGTGACTTTTGAGCTCAACACTAAATGGCATATGTGCTAAGGACAAAAGGAATCCTTAAACTTTATTCATTTCATTGCTAGTTGTAATCTTAATATTTTTATTTCGATATCAGTTGACATATATTGAGGTAGAGCCAATAAGTTTTTATGCTTATAGATTAGTAGCCAATAAGATGCATGTATAAAATCAAAGCTAAGCAAAAATCTGATAATGTTGAATTTGAATTATGTCATTATGAATTTATGACTTAAAATATATTTCTTAATTCTATTCAAATATAAATATATATTCCTTTCATAGCTCTGTTCACTGAAAAGACCTAGAAACAACTATTTCATTTTGGTAGATATGAGTACATCTATTACCCCAAAGTTGGTCTTAGTTCCAGGGCTTCTCAAAGCAATGACTGATTTCTGAATTAGGACAAGACACATATATAGTGAACCTGGAACACCTTGTGCCAGAAGCAGGAAGGCTTTTAAGGACACAAAAGCCAATCTGAAGAAACTCTGGTTGGCTAAAATTGGCACAGTTTTAATCTCACACCAAAAAGTATGAGATTAATTTATTGAAACAACATCCTATATAATAAAAGCCTAATATGCTAAGTGTCTGACCATCCAGTCATCTGTTTAACCAATCAAAGCTTAATCCTATATAATAAAAGCCTAATATGCTCAATGTCCAGTCATCCAATCAAAGCATAATATGCTAATGATATGCCAAGGCTGCTCAACCACTCGCATGACGTGTACTGACCACCAGGGGACAGACAGTTGAACAGTTGCTATGATGTGCGCTGACCACTCTGGGGCAGATGCTCCAACCAGTAGGTTAGCTTGCTGCTGGCCGATTGGATCTGAGCAAGATGGGCCAGACATGGCTTGGAGCCCTCCTGTGGTTTCTCCCTGGCTGGCCAATCTTCCACATCCCTCCCAGGCCTTGATCGTGCAGTGGTGGGATCCTTGGCCTGGACTGTGCCTTCTTGCAGTCTGAGACCCTGCGGGACATGTCAAAGAGCCAGTTTCAGCTTGATCCCGCAGGCCAGGCTGAGAGACTCCACTGGTGCACGAATTTGTGCGCCAGGCCTCTAGTCTATATATATAAAAGCCAAGTGGCCAGAATGACAGGACAGGAATGACCAGTTACCATGACCCGTACTGTGGCTGGCCAACCAGCCTGGTCAGGGCCAGGGCTAGATTGCCAACCTCCTGCAGCCCCTCCTCCTGGCCAGACCATTCCTGTGCACAAATTTGTGTACTGGGCCTCTAGTATAACAATAAAAAGAAATGGAGATGATTTTTACAGATGTATTCTTTACTCTAAAACTTAGTGGTTATGCATTTAAGCCCTGGCTGGTAGCTCAGCTGATTAGAGCATCATCCAGATATGCCAAGGTTGTGGGTTCAGAACCCTAGTCAAGGCACACACAAGAATCAATCAGTGGCCCTAGTTGGTTTGGCTCAGTGGATAGAATTTCAGCCTGAGGACTGAAGAGTCCCAAGTTCGCTTTTGGTCAAGGGCATATGCCCGGGTTGCAGTCTCGACTCCCAGTAGGGGGGATGCAGGAGACAGACAAACAATGATTCTCTCTCATCATTGATATTTCTACCTCTCTCCTTCTCCCTTCATCTCTGGATGCCCTTCCAGAAAAAGCCACTGTGGCAGGGGCTGAGGCAGAGGTGGTTAGGGGTGATCAGGCTGGCAGGGGAGAGCAGTAAGGGGTAATCAGACAGGCAGGGAAGAGCAATTAGTCTCTTCCTTTGGATAAATACATGTGATTTTAAAAAAGACTAGTAGTTGAATTGGGTAAAGGGACAGTGGGTTGCAAAGATGAGAATTTAGTAGAATTTATGGGTACCTTTATTCCAAATGAATTTGTGAAGTCTTAGGACAAAGGCCATACATATCCTCCTATAGTTTTTAGAGGGAATGTCTACCCAGGGTTATAATGGGTAATTCATCAGATGCAATTTTTCTAAAAGAATACCCTAAAAAAATAAAAGAAAAGAATGCCCCATATCTTATTTTAAAATGTTGCAACTTTTTGTCCTAGCTGATTTGGTTCAGTAGTTGGAGCATTGGCCTAAAGACTGAAGGGTTAGGTTTTCAATTCCAGTGAAAGGCACATATCTCGGTTGCACTCTCCATTCCCAGCCTAGGATGCATGTAGGAGGCAACTGGTCGATGTGTTTCTCACATTGATGTTTCTCTCTCTCTGTCTCTCTCCCCTTCCCTTTCACACTCTCTGAAAATCAATTGGAAAAATATCCTCAGGTGAGAATTAACAGCAACAACAACAAAAAGTTGCAACTTTTTTCAACTTTTAAAGTTGCTGCCTTCAAGAAGTTCTGTCCAATAGAAATATAATATAAACCACATATTTAATTTAAAGTTTTTTAGTAGGCACATTAAAAAAGCCTAGAAGAGCCGAGACCGGTTTGGCTCAGTGGATAGAGCCTCGGACTGCGGACTGAAGGGCCCCGGGTTTGATTCCGGCAAGGGCATGTACCTTGGCTGCGGGCACATCCCCGGTAAGGGGCGTGCAAGAGGCAGCTGATTGATGTCTCCCTCTCATCGATGTTTCTGACTTTCTATCCCTCTCCTTTCCGCTCTGTGAAAAATCAATAAAATATTTTTTAAAAAAGCCTAGAAGAAACAGATGAAATTAATATTGATAATATATTTTATTTAACTTCATATATCAAAAATACTACCACTTGAACATGTAATCAATATAAAAGCTATTAATAAGCTATTTTATATTCTTTTTGGTACCAAGTCTTCAAAATCTGGTAGATTATACTTATACACACGTCAGTTTGGACTAGCCACATTTCAATAGTCAGTAGCCTCTTTTGGCTAGTGGCTATTGTATTGGACAACTCAGTTCTAGAATATACTAATTTAAAACTTTTGATTCAATTTGGTATCTTTATTTTCTAGAGATATATACTGCAGTATTTACAGATAAAATATGTCTGATATTTACTTCAAAATAATACTTGTACATGGGACGTGGGTTGGCCATGAATTGATAATTTTGAAGCTAGGCGGTGGCTAAGTGGCAGTTCATTACACTATTGTTTCTATTGGGAGTTTGTTTAAAAATTTTCATAATAAAAAGTAAAAAATAAAAACCACAATATTCCATTATCATCTACTTTAATTTATTTATTGTTTATACAAGGACATTCTAATTTTTGCCCATTTTACATTATGTTATAATATTTATGCTTCAGATAGTTTCTTTGTGATAGATTATATGAGTGATATTACTAGGTCAAAGAGCATGAACATCTTAAAGGTTATTGGATCCTACATAGTGCTAAGTCGCTTGATGAAGAACTTTAGAAAAATTTTATTTTACTTATTTATTTTTTTTTTTAAGAAAATTTTTATTGAAGTGATATTTTATTATAAAAATTTTAATGAGACCATCTAGGTTTATTATTAAGTATATTAGAGGATTACATTTTCTAAGTGTTCTTACTCATACTCATTTTTAAGAGTGCTAGTAGCAATTTACATTAATCTAATTAGTACTTTACAGTTTTACAGAGTGTTTTGATGTCCATTAGATGCTATAAACTCACAAAAGCTCTATGAGCTATGAATTACAGAAATTCAAAGTAAAATAGACTTTAAGCTTTAAAAATTTAATTTTGTGTAATTCCTTTTACCACTAGATGGCCTTCGTAGCATGTACTTTTGAGCAAATGTAGATTTCATTTTTAGACTGGTTTTTGTTTTAGAGGGAGAGAAACATTGGTTGTTCCACCTATTTATATATACATTGGTTGATTCTTGCATGTGCCCTGACTGGGGATTGAACTGGCAACCTCCTGGTGCAAGGATGATATCCAACCAACTGAGACACTTAGCCAGGGCTTGTGTATTTTTTAGAAATTGATTTTTAATCTTATTAGATCTCTGGCTGCCTTTTTATAATAAATATTTTATATTGCCCCTTTTGCTAACTGGAAATGAAAATCATAGTTAATATTACCTGTCTGCATAATTAAAAACTTATATTATAATACTCTAATTTTAATATACAGGAAAAATAGAAGGAAAGCAACTTATAATAAAATGTGTATTTCAGTATGTAAATATTCAAGTGCACCACACTAGCTGGCACAAGAGATATCAAATGGTTGCCACCTACACATAGAATTATTGTGAATGGGACAGCTGTGAAAGCATAATTGATAAAAGTGTCATTTATAGTGGTGATTCACATACCCAAGTGGCATTGAGATTGGTGACATGATTTTCAAAATTGGTGAACAACTCTTAGTAAAGTTCTGAACAAATAAATAGATTTATAGTATGGTTGCATTTTGGAAAATTTGGGATACATTAATAACTGTGGAAAATACATTTTTTTACACATTGAATTCTAGCCTTAGATATATTCAGTGGAATGTTTGAAATTTATCCAGGACCTGTGGCAATTCTTTTCCATAGTGGATTGTTCCCTGTATTGCTGCACCTCTAGTATTCCTGGCACTTGCCCATTAAATACTAGTAGAGCTTTCACCCCATTCCTCTGACCATCAATCCCCAGAATGCCTCCATATATAGAGTGTCCTCTAAGGATCATTGTTGCTATCATTGAGAACCATTGATTTAAAAGTATTTAGCTATATTAATCTACTACACAGTTGTATTGCTCATTGAACCGTAGTAACTTAAGTATCTTAGGTCCTTAAGTATGATGTTTTGAATAATTAAGATAATTGCAGAATTCTGAGAGAGGTTGATTTGTTTAAATGCATCATTGTTTTGCAGTTCTTGAAAGCGGATCAATAAGTTTGCTATTTTAAGTTCTTAATGCCCTGCATTTTTGGTTTTTTCCCCATTCGTGCTGTTTAGTAAGTCAGTAGTATATAATTTTCCTCAATGTCAGCATTTCCTTATTTAACAGCCACACAATGTAATTTGTCCCTTAAAAATCTACTTTTTAATTTACCATTGCAACAAAAATTAAGATACCTAGAAATAAACTTAACTAAGGAGGTAAAAGACCTGTATGTGAAAAACTGCATTGAAAACAGAGATAGAGGAAGACATAAACAGATGGAAGAACATACGGTGTTCATGGATTGGTAGAATCAACGTCACTAAAATGTCCATACTATCCAAAGCAATCTATAGATTCAATGCACTCTCCATTAAAGTACCAACGGCATATTTCACAGACCTAGAACAAACTCTTCAAAAATTCATCTGGAATAAAAAAAGACCTCGAATAGCTGCAGCATCGCTGAGAAAGAAGAACAAAGTAGGAGGGATCTCAGTACCAGATATCAAGGTGTATTACAAAGCCACTGTCCTCAAAACTGGCTGGTATTCGCGCAAGAACAAACATAGACCAATGGAATAGAATAGAGAACCAGAAATTGACCCAAACTACTATGTTCAATTAATATTTGTTAAAGGAGGCAAAATATACAATGGAGTCAAGACAGTCTCTTCAATAAATGGTGTTGGGAGAATTGGACAGATATATGCAAAAAAATAAAACTAGACCACCAATTTACATGATACACAAAAATAAACTCAAAATGGATAAAGGACTTAATACATGATGGGAAACCATAAAAATACTAGAGGAATCCATGCCAGCAAAATCTCAGATATATGCTGGAACAATTTCTTCACTGATACCACTCCTATGGCAACAGAAACTAAAGAGAAAATAACCAAATGGGACTACATCAAAATAAAAAGCTTTTGCATTGCAAAAGAAACCATCAACAAAGCAACAAGAAAGCCCACTGCATGGGAGAACATATTTGCCAATGTTATATCACTGATAAGGGTTCAATCTCCAACATTTACAGGGAACTCATACAACTTAAAAAAAGGAAGATAACCCAATAAAAAAATTAGCAATAGACCTAAATACTTTTTGAAAGAAGACATAAGGAAGGCCAAGAGACATATGAAAACATGCTCAGAGTCACTAATCATCTGAGAGATGCAAATCAAAATGACAATGCGGCTATAACCAGTTTGGCCCAGTGGATAGAGTTTCTGCCTGTGGATTGAAGGGTTTGATTCCGGTCAAGGGCATGTACCTTGGTTGCGGGCACATCCCCAGTGGGGAGTGTGCAGGAGGCAGCTGAATCGATGTTTCTCTCTCATCAATGTTTCTAACTATCTCTCTCCATCTCCCTTCTTTTCTATAAAAAATCAATAAAATATATTAAAATAATGACAGTGCAGTACCATCTCACACCTGTCAGAATAGCTATCATCAAAAAATCAACAAATGACAAGTGCTCGCGAGGATGTGAAGAAAAAGGAACCCCTGTGCACTGCTGGTGAGAATGCAGACTGGTGCAGCCACTGTGGAGAACAGTATGGAGTTTCCTCAAAAAAACTAAAAATGGAACTCACATTTGACCCAGTGATCTCACTTCTAGGAATATATCCCAAGAAACTAGAAACACCAGTCAGAAAGGATATATTCATCCCTATGTTCATAGTAACACAATTCACCATAGCTAAGATTTGGAAACAGCCTAAGTGCCCATCAGCAGATGAGTGGGTTAAAAAATTGTGGTACATCTACACAATGGAATACTATGCTGTGGTAAAAAATAATTCTTACGATTTGCAACAGCATGGATGGAACTGGAGAGCATTATGCTAAGTGAAATAAGCCAGTCGGAGAAAGATAAATATCACGTGATCTCACTCATTTCTGGAATATAATGAACAACATAAACTGATGCACAAAAACAGATCCAGAGACAAAGAAGCATCGGTCTGACCACCAAACCTCAGAGGGGAGGTAGGGGAGGGGAGGGCAGGGTTAACGGGGGAGGGGGGAGATCAACCAAAGGACTTGTATGCATGCATATAAGCCTAACCAATGGACACAAACACCACGGGGGTGAGGACATGAATGAGGGGGGTGGGGGAGGGGCAATGGGTAGATAAGGACACATATGTAATACCTTAATAAAGAAAAAAATAAAGTTTAAAAAATCCACTTTTTAAATTAGGAAGGTAATATAGTAACATTGGAGATGCTTTGTAAACTGGAGGCAAATTTCCCATATTCACGCAACTTCAAAAAATAATTTTCAACATTTTGTTCTCTTTGTGCATATTTTGCCATTCAAAAACTCGTTTTGTGTTTTATCTTTTCACTTAACATGACATAACTTTTTAATGTTATTTTATAACTTCAAAACCATTATTTTAAATTATTGTATATTATTCTACTAGATTTCACACTTTAACCATTTTCCAATCTTTAGATTGTTCACGTTATAAAAACGATTATACGTATGTAGATATATATCATACATATTTACTCATATAATCCTTATTGATAGATCTGTTTCAATATATTTTTATTCTTCTGAGTAGATCTCAAAAGTTGGGCCATTTGTTGGTTCAGTAGTCTGGGACATTTTTGTAACTTTGGAGATTTTAAATTCATCTATGTTTTGTTTAGATGTCCCTGGTAGATTTGGGAAAGAAGCTTTTAGAAGCGGCACGAGCAGGTCAAGATGATGAAGTTCGTATTTTGATGGCAAATGGAGCTCCTTTTACTACAGACTGGGTAAAGAATGATTCTAATGTGATATTTTTTATCTCATTTTTGAGGGTTTGTTTTCCAGATAAAAATGTAGTATTGTGTTTATAAGTGATAAAATTTTTATTTTGCAAATTTGTTGCAACTTTAGAATTATAGCTGTCTTTTGAAGGGAATGGTTTGTATCACAAAAGGGTTTTTCTTTTAGACTATGGGGTTTAATAAGATAGGGTGATTATAAAATGTAACTCGTGATTTAATTTAAAGATCTTATAAATAGCACTGGTACAATTTCTAATTCAGCAAATAATAGGTAAAGATTGGAGTTAATGTTATAATGGCTTCTAAAAAGAAAAAAAAATGTTTGCATTTTAATTGATATTTATAAAACTGTTGCAAACATGACCAAAGAGGAAGACTGGAATGGGAAGTTCTTAGTGACTGAAGGCAACTGTGAGGAAGACAAAAAGCATAATTCTATTTAATTCTGGGGTTAAATCAAAAGGGTTGATTTTGGGAGTTCAGAGGGCTAGGAATCTAGTTGTTCCACTGTTAACAACTAAAAATTCCAAATTTTTAATTTTGTTGGTTTTGGCTGACTTGTCCTGTGTTCTTATTTATTTATTTAAAATATATTTTATTGATTTTTTTACAGAGAGGAAAGGAGAGGGATAGAAAGTCAGAAACATTGATGAGAAACATCAATCAGTTGCCTCTTACCTCCTACTGGGAATGTGCCTACAACCAAGGTACATGCCCTTGACCGGAATCGAACCTGGGACCTTTCAGTCCGCAGGCCGATGCTCTATGCACTGAGCCAAACCGGTTTCGGCTCTTTTTTAGTTTTTATTAAAAACAAAACAAATTTTAACATGGAAAATTTCAAACATATATCAATCCCTTCATAGCTTTTATTCAACTTCAAAAATTATCAAATCATGATGAATTTTGTTTTCTCTATAACTCCATCTACTTTTTTTTGTTATGTATTATTTTAAAGCAAATTCTAGGAATCATCTCACCCATACGTATTTTAACATGTCTTTAAAGATAAAGATATTTTGATTACATAATTTAAAAAATCTTAAGTGCACTCATGAGTTAGAGAGAAAATAGAGACTATCAACCTGAAAAACCAAGTGAAAGGCAGAACCCAGAGAAATTTTACCCAAGAAAACTTGCTGAACTAAGTAAATTTATCTATTGGTTTTCCCACCTCATTGGCATGGATTACTAAAGGCAAAGACCTTGAGACTGCTCACAGAGAGAAGTCTCCTAGGAAAGTCTTTCCCCAAAACTCTGGAACCCTAAAGAGATGCACCTTCAGTTCAAGGATAAGCCAGAAGTACTCTCTTCCTCCTCCTACCTGCTTCTACCCCCAGTTATTAGGGTACTGCAAAGTAAAGGAACTGACTTGAACCAATACATCAAATGGAGAAGGAAAAGATTTGGAGTCACAAGTCATTACTTGTACACATTTGTGTCCTGTACATTCTATAAAACCATAAACTGAAAAACGAATGTAAAGTGATCTTTGGACTAGATCTTGGGTTCCTGGGAGAAACAAATGAATATCCTTTCTGGAAGAATCTACTTTCATTCTAGGTTTTATATCCACAAACGAAATTCCAAGAAAAACGAACAGGCAAAAATAACAGATAAAAAACAAAACAAAGCATAAAATAACAAACAAGGAAACAAGTTATTTTGAACAATTAGCCTACTGAAACAACTGACAACAGGAGACTTATAAGAACTTTAGATAATTTTTTAATATAAGCAGATTGAGAATAACTGAAAGAAAATTACTAAACTGAAATATATGAAAAAAATCATCTAGAATGCAATGCAGAAATTGATACAAAATGTAAAAGCTGTCAGGAGTCATGAAGGCTAGTGTGAGAAAGACTAAGATATATGTAGTCATAAATCCATTAGGAGAGTGAGAATAGGGATGAAGTAATATTAAGACATGATGTCAGATTTTTCCAGGACTGATGAAAGATGGGCAGCTCATAGATTGAAGTGGCTCATCAAATCTCCAGCAGGATCAATAAAAAAAAATCTCTAAGAATAGACATATCATAGTGATGCCACAGTATATCAAGACAAAAAGATCTTAAGGATTAGTGTCCATAAAGCATGGAATTCCCAGGGCAGTAGTAAAAAGACAAGACAAAGAATTACGGGCAGATGATTTGATATGTTATTTACTAAAGAGAAAGTTCAAATGACCAATAAACATGAAGAGATGCTCAGCTTCATTACTAACTGGGTAAATGCAAAGTAAAATAATGAAATATCAATTGTATATCCACCAGATTAGCCAGAAAAAAAAGTCTAGCAGTGCCAAGCAGTGGTGAGATGAGTGGAGCACAGTTTGGCAGTACCTAGTAAATTCGAACATGTGCATACTTGTGATATTGAACTTCTAAAAACATTCCCAAGAGAAACTCTTGTTCATGTACTCGAGACAAGTATAAGACTATTTTTAGCAGTAGCATAATTCATAGTAACAAAAACTGGAAACCCAAATGTTCATCAGTAGGTTAGTTAAATTAATTAAATTAATTAGTTAAATTATTCATTCAGTAGACTATTACAGAGCAAAGAAAATTAGTGAACTACACATAAATTCACCAGCATGGGTGAATCTTATGAACGTACTGGTAAGCAAAAGAAGGTAAGTCAGAGAGCATTACATGCAGTATGATTTTGTTTAAACAAAGTTCAAAATAGGCAAAACCAAGAGTATATTATTTAGAGATATACAGTGATTTAAAAACAAAATAAAGTGGATGTGAGGGCAATCTGGCTGCAACTTCTGTCACCCCATTGATGGCCAGGGATTGATTCAGCTGATCTGGCTGGCAAGGCGGGTATCCCCCTCCTCCCTCACTGATCCATGTGCCTCCCTCCTAAAGCTGCATGCTAGGTCTAGGTCGAAGAGGACTACCTTCCCGCCAGAGGAGAGGACCGGTATTGGGTTAAAGGTATATGAGTACTTGCGCTCCCCTGCTAGAACCTCCAAACAGTTTTTACTTACATTTTAGTCCTGCCATGTATATTGTGAATGTGGTATCCATGTAGTGGCTTGCCTAGACCACATAAAATTAATATAATGGGCTCTGTTCTAGTTTTGTCCTGACTGACTTTTGATAGCACACCTCAGATCATATTTTTTTCTTAAAAAATGACTATATGAACTCCTTTAAAAATATCACTTAGGTGCTTTATTTTTTAAGTCCTATAAAAACAGTTTAATATAAAAACATAACACATTTATTTTATATGAATTTCATAGATGAAAAAAGTTTTGTGTGATTGATATGAGGAAAAGTTTCCAGTATTCTGAAAAATTTCTCAAACTCTAATTATCTCTAATTCCTGATGAAATTAATTTTGTTTAGGTTATCTTATCTGAAATATTGACTTATCCTCTTCACTGAGGAAATTTTTGAAGGCCATAGAAAATGTCATGAGCATAAATTCTTTTTTTGAATTATTATGTAAACAGCTAGTATAATTTTGCTATTTAAACAAAATATAAAATAGAAGATAGTAATAGAAATGCACTAAAATGACAATAAACGTGGATTTTTTTTTCTTGTGGTATAGCTGGGAACTTCTCCACTCCACTTGGCAGCACAGTACGGGCATTATTCCACCACAGAAGTACTACTTCGAGCTGGTGTAAGTAGGGATGCCAGAACCAAGGTGGACCGAACACCTTTGCATATGGCAGCTTCTGAGGGCCATGCCAGCATAGTAGAGGTTTTGCTTCAGGTATGTGTTCTCTCTTTTTGTGCTTTAAAAAGTAAACCCCTAAAGGGCTTATGGTTTTATAAGAGGGAGGAGAAAACTAGTTTTATTGAATATCTATCCCTCTCCACATGTTATCTCATTTTGTATGTGTAAGGAGATCAAATGTAAATTACCTTAAGGTGTTCCTTTGTGAGGGGATAAAACACTTATTCTAGGTATGTTCTTAGTTAAGTCAAATAATTGATTACTTAAACCTTAATCTCTGCCCTAGTGAGGGACTATAGTTTGGTCTTAATGCAGTTAAAATGCTTATGGAAAAGCAATATTAGGCTTGGATAATTAACAAATAAACAAATAATGCAAATGGGGATTTTTCTTTAATCATTTAAATGCCAAAAAGAAAATTCTGAAACAGAATGATAGATTTAGGTATTATTAGTCCTTTTTATTCTGGCCTCTAGAGCAGCAATTTTCAACTGATGTGCTACAAGAATTTTTAAAACATGCAATACCTAAGGAAAAAAAGGAAACATATGTACTACTATTTGTAATACTTTAAACAATAAAAAATAAATAAAAAATCAGGTAAAAAAATAATAAAACATGCAATACCTATTTAGTCAAGAGCTCTGACTTCCTTTCCCTTAGATTTCAAATAAAAAATGACCCATGTTATTGGTCTTGTCTTAAAATAAGGTTGCTCCTGAATGGTTAAATCTTGGTATCTGAAATCCTTATATTTGAGCACTGGAGGCCTGGTGCATGGATTTGTACACCAATGGAGCACTTTAGGTTGGCCTGTGCCCTCTTATAATCCAGGACCCCTTGGGGGATGTAATAGTGTGAAAAGCGCCAGGTGGCCAGAGAGGAGCCTGAGCCATGCTGCCCCCACTCAATCCAGTCCTACTGTGCCTGCTGCTGCTGCTGCTGCTGCTGCTGCCACCCCTGCTGCAGCTGACCTTGCCAGCCCTGAGCCTGGTGGCTGGCGCCCTTTGGTTGCTTAGACTTTTATATATAGAGAGAAAGACAACTAATTTTTTAAAAAGTCACTTTGGAGCAAAAAGGGTAGGTAGTTACTATTATTTATTAATTTTTTTGTAAATAAAACAAAATTATACCTATTTTATGTCAGATCAGCAAAAAAATATTTTTTGGTGTGTTGTGTAACTTTAGTATTTTATGTGTGCTATGAAATGAAAAAGGTTGAAAATCTCTGCTCTAGATTAGCCTGTCTGAAAGAAATACAATGTAAGCTACAAATGCAAATCCTATGTTAATTATAGATGTTCTATTTTATAAAAGTAAAAAGCAATTTAAATATTATATATTATTTAACTTAACATATACAAAATATTTCTACGTGAAATTAATATAAACATTATTGTATTGCTTATTTTTACATCCTTATTTTGCTTTTTAGTCTTTGAACCCAGTGTACATTTACACATACAGAACTTCTCTGTTCGGACTAGCTGTATTTCAAGTGCTTAGCCACATGTGTCTCGTGGTTACCATAATGGACAGTGTACCTCTAGTTGGCTCCCCTTAAATTCTTTATATTGCACTGGTTTTGAAAGCAAAGGGTATTTTTGTGTAAATAAGGAACTAGAGTTAAAAATACAGTTTTGGAGGAATGCTCATAGTTTTCCTTCACTTCTTATTCTGTTCTAGCCCTTCATGCTCACAGCTGGGTGACTGAAAAAAAATCAGTGCTGCTCTCCTAAGAAATTAGAAGGAAAGCAATTAAGAAAGTCATCATGATAGGAAATCGATTAAATGACAGATGTGTGGTGATCCTGGAGCATGTAGATTATTCAACACACAAAAAATGGTTGATCATGTTAGTAGCAAATTCTTTTACAGTGTAATGTCTAGAATTTTCATTTTAGCATTTTTTAATATTTCATATTTTAGAAATCTCTTATTTTGAAATATTTTTGTAGCATGGTGCTGATGTCAATGCAAAGGACATGTTAAAGATGACAGCTCTACATTGGGCCACAGAACACAACCATCAAGATGTGGTGGAACTTTTAATCAAATATGGTGCTGATGTACACACGCAGAGTAAATTTTGTAAAACTGCATTCGATATTTCAGTAGACAATGGGAATGAAGATTTAGCAGAGATATTACAGGTAACTTTTTCTTTTAGTTTAAGAAAATAAACAAAAGATCTCTGTTTTATGGATGATTTGAACTATTCAATTTGTAGCTTTTCATTTTGGACTTAGTTATTTTGGACAGGCCTTTTCCTCTTTTGCTTTTTGTTCATTACTCTTCATTTTCCTGATTGTAAGACTGTAGTCTTTGCATGCAACATTAGAAGATTAGATAAGATGTTACTTTCTGTGTTAAATTCCTAAATTCTCCTAGATATTTTATTCTATTCTTTTTGTTGCATACCGTATGGTTTTGGCTACCATATGGTGTTTCAAAGTCTGTTATATTTCACTAAATTTTTTTTTTGTTTGCAGCCATAATAATGTCCCCTGAATGAGTGATACAGTCTTTATCATTCTGAGTGTTTTCTTTTATTTCTCACCATCCTCAGAAAAATCTGTGAGCATGGTTATTTTTGGCTTTTGGTCAAGTTTTTCTGATAACCAACATTTCTATTCTTCAGCTAGACATCATTGATGTAAATTATCTTCTTTCTGCCTCTCCTTGCATGTCTTCTTGTTATCCTTCCCAATAAAACTCTTCTCTAAGATCATCTGACTCTATTGAACTTCAGCTAGTTACTTAAAGGATATGTTCAGAAAAATGAACTTTACCATGCCTCTTCCAACTCTTTTACTCCTAGGAGTGCAGTTTGGGGGTTAGGTTGAAGATGCAGAACAATTGGAAAGGACATGTTTTATAATTTGTAGTGTTATAGATTGCTGAATATAGTGGAGGAAATAATTTGATTTAAATAATTTAATTTCTAAAGTCACAGGACAGCAGCATATCTTTCAGCTGTGTTTTATAAAAGCCTTTCACATATCCATTTCTCCTGTCATTGGATTTTGCTGCTTTAGCTAATGGGAACTTAGAATATAAATTCATACTTTCGGTTTACCTCTATATTCTTTGTAGACTATAAAAAAGATACCCATTTATATTATATGATGATTCTTCTTAAATTACGGAATGGTCCTTTATATTTGTGTTTGTACTACGTTGAGAGCCTGTGCTATATGTTCTGGTTATAATTCTGAAAATATTGTGGTGATTTGTCCCCCAGATTGCTATGCAGAATCAAATCAACACAAACCCAGAGAGTCCCGACACTGTGACGATACATGCTGCAACACCACAGTTTATCATTGGACCTGGAGGGGTGGTGAACCTAACAGGTCTGGTATCTTCAGAAAATTCATCCAAGGCAACAGGTATTGAGATGCATATAGGATAGCTATTGGGATTTTAAGCCTTAGTAGGTATCCATCCTTTTAGGAAAGGACAGTTGGAGATGAGGGTAAGAAAAACCTTGGTTTTCTTTGATATTTGAAAAAAAACACCCAAATTTTTATGAGAAAATAGTTTAAAGAAAGGTGATTTTGCAAAACATAATGCAGTATTATCTTTCAAAACGAATGCTATCCAAGCTTGTTTTTGACAAAACAAGGCTTCATTTAAGAGTTGAATAAAGTAAAACAGAATATCAGATTAAAGCTCCTTAAAAATTCAAATCTATTTTTTCTTTTCTCACAGATGAAACAGGTGTGTCTGCTGTTCAGTTTGGAAACTCCTCTACATCAGTATTAGCTACATTAGCTGCCTTAGCTGAAGCATCTGCTCCCTTGTCCAATTCTTCAGAAACTCCAGGTTAGAAAAACAAGTCACATGTGTACATTAATAGTTGGAGATTCAAATATTCACAAAGGTCAAGAATCCTAATATATAAAAACCCAGGGTCAGTAACATCCAAAACTACCGAAGTCTTGACTGACAGGAAATCAGTGCTGTGCTGCTATGGCGACCCAGCACTGACTGCCAAGGGGACTGCAGAATCAGGCCTGAAGAGAGGTCTGGAGAGAGCAGCAGGGTCAGATCTGTAGCCTCTGTGGAAGCTGTTGATCAGCCCTTGCCTCTCTTTTTCTCTTGAAGCCTAGCCAGCAGCTGCACCTCTCTTTCTCTTGGACCTCCCATGAGGCTGCTGATTAGCCTCGCCTCTCTGATCAGGCCTGTTGATAGGCCCAGAGATGCTGACTGGCATAGAAACTGACCAGTCAGAACCAAATTTGGGTGAAGTGCAAGGAGCCAGTAGCTGCTTAGGAGGTGGAGTTTTTGAGGTTGACTGGTATAGAAACTGACCAATCAGAACCAAATCTGGGTGAATTGCAAGGAACCAATGGCTGCCTAGAAGGCAAAGCTTTTGATGCTGACTGGTATAGAAACTGACCAAGTAGAACCAAATCTGGGTGAAGTGCGAGGAGCCAATAGCTGCCTAGGAGGTGGAGCTTTTGACACTGATTGGCATAGAAACCGACCATTCGGAACCTAATCTGGGTGAACTGGAAAGGCAGAACCTAAGGTGGGGGCTGAAGAGGGGTTTTAAGGACAACAGCTGTGTGGCATAAGGTGTAAAAAAGCAGTTCAATTTTTTAATGACCGGTTTAGTAGTATAGTGTATATGGCTGGCTATCAGTCCAGATACAGGGATTATGTATTTTTTTCAGCTTGATGAAAAAGGCTTTCCCCCCCATTTAAGCAATCCTATCCTATATAATCTGTCTATACTACTATAAGGGTAATATGCTAATCAGGCCGGGTCAACTGGCCATCTTCCGGATGACTGACTTCCTTCTGGACAAAGCCATGGTGGTGGGAGTCGAGGCAGAGGCTGTTAGGGGCGATCAGGCTGGCAGGGGAAGGCATTTGGGGGTGAGATCAGGCCAGCACGGGAGGGCAGTTAAGGGTGAGATTAGGCTGGCAAGGGAGGGCAGTTAGGGGCGATCAGGCAGGCAGGCAGGTGAACAGTTAGGAGCCAGCGATCCCAGATTGTGAGAGGGATGTCTGACCACTGGTTTATGCCTGATCCCAAGGGTCCCTGGTTGGAGAGGGTGTAGGCTGGGCTGAGGGGAACTCCCCCTACCCCTGGTGCATGAATTTTGTGCACCAACCATTAGTTCTCCTATATAATAAAAGCCTAATTTGCAAATAGATGGAATGGCAGAATGACTGGTGGAATGACTGGTTGCTATGATGCACACTGTCCATAGGGTGCAGACGCTCAATTCAGGAGCTGCCCCCCAGCTCTCAGGCCCCAGGCCAGCCAAGGTGCTAGAAGGTGCCAGTAGGGAATAGAGAAACCACAAAGATGTAGTGTAGTTGCCCCTTGGCTAATAATAGCAATGTGCATTGCTGTCCTGAGGTTTTGAAGAGGCATAAGGAGAGAGCAATTACTCGAACCCAGAGACAAATGGCTTTTACTTCTTTGTTTCATTTGATCTGGTAAGGGCCATAGGACAGTAGCAGGCCCCCCCTCAATTGCCCCACCAGTCACCCCCCCAGATCAGCCCTGATTGCTGGCCAGGCCTAGGGACCCTTCCCTTTGCATGAATTTTGTGCATCAGGCCTCTAGTATCATATAAAAGGCTAAAGTGGGCAGGGTTGAGATTATGGCCTTCTGAAGAGAGTGAGGTAGGGCAGGGAGGCCTCAGATTCTCAGCTATAGATATTTCTGGTCATATGCTCAGCATTGCCAGATCCTGCTCTTTCATGGGGAACCTCTTGGTTCATGGGTCGATGCTCAACCACTGAACCACACTGATGGGGCTCTATTTTTTTTTTTAATTGCTTTTTTTTTTTTAGAGGGAGAGTAAGAGAAAAATATCAGTGTGAGAGTGAAAACATTGGTTGCCTCCTATAAGAACAGACTAGGGACTGCAACCTAGGTATGTGCCCTGACTGAAAATCAAAACCACAACTTTTTGGTGAACAGGATGGTGCTCCAACCAACTGAACCACACCGTCCAGGGCTACACATACACAATTTTTAAAAACCTTGTTTAAACCATCCTTCAGAATTTGGGAGTAGAATAATTGAGGAGAAATATCAGGCAACTCAACAGTAACATAATTGTATTGGGACTTCTACTTGGAAATAGTTGGGAATTAATTTGTTAATTTAGGTACCCAATGATTAGAAGACTTTATTCCTTTAAATATTCTCTAATTCAAGTCTTGAATTCCTTTCAATTAATTTTAATATGATAATGGCAACAAGAGCAGGGTTGTTAAATTTTTTGTTAATCAAAATCGTCTTAATACGTTTGCCCCAGTTCCACTTCAATAGATTCTGATTGAGTAGGTTTGGGGTGGGGGCCTTAACATGTGTATTTTTAACATGTTCCCAAAGGTGATTCTGAAGACACACTAAAGTTTAAGAATTTGACCCAAATTTTTTCATTCCTATATGTAATTTAACATTTGTTTAATTATTTAAGTGCATAGATGAATCTCTAACAAGGAAAATATGTGGTAGAGAGGACTGGCTTTCTTAATAGCTGTAATAGTTAAATATATCTAGATACTTGCTACTTAATGCTTTCAGGAGTTGATTAAGGAGCAGACTTCAGGTAATCAGGATATAATTAAAACACAAATGTGACACTGATGATTAAGACTAGATTTTTCATATTGAGATGAGAAAAATGTTATCTTGAGCACTTTAAAAATAAAATAAAGTAGAAAAATTTTTTACTGTCAGAAATCTATAGTCTCACTAGGATTTACTTATCTTTTAATTTTCCCTTCTTTATGTATGCTATTATCTAACACAGTGGTCGACAAACCGTGGCTCACGAGCCACATATGGCTCTTTGGCCCCTTAATTGTGGCTCTTCCACAAAATACCATGGCCTGGGTGAGTCTATTTTGAAGAAGTGGCGTTAGAAGAAGTTTAACTTTAAAAAATTTGGCTCTCAAAAGAAATTTCAATCGTTGTACTATTGATATTTGGCTCTGTTGACTAATGAGTTTGCCGACCACTGACCTAACACATTGATTTCTGTTCACAAAGAGTAAAATCATTTTTTAGATTATGGGAATTCCCATGAAATTATACCTTAACAGGTACTGATCAGTGAGCATTGATAAAATTGTGCTTTAAAGAAAATTAATACTATCTCCGTTTATTAAAAAGATGGTACTAGAGGGTCGGGGAGTGATGGAGGACTAAGGACACATATGTAATACCTTAATAAAAAAAATGGTAACTAAATGTAGTTATTTAAACTGAGGGAATACTTATCTTTAGTTAACTCTAAGGTAAATAGTTATTTGCTATATTTGCTAGAAACTTCCATTGTTCAACTTGATAATTTTATGAATTATACTTTTATTTTTACTAATATTTCATCTTCCAGTATCATATTAGTAATCTAATTTGCAGTCTAGTTTGGGGTCCTTTTTTCTCTTTAGTATTTTGCTTTATTTGATTTGTTGTGGTAGGTACCTAGCTAGTTAAGAGATTTAGCATCTGAATATAATGTATAAGTTCTATGTATTTAGGCACATTTGAACATTTATTTTGACTGTTAAGATTTGCAGAGGTTTTGTTAAAGTATATGGTGTTTTATTCCCCTTATGCTCTCATTTCACTAATTTTGGGAAAAGCAAGTATATTCCTGAAACATATATATTTGAAGTATTCTCATAGTGTACTTTCCTGTGCATAAAACTAAATGGATTAACTTGTGACTGCTGATTTCTCTCTCTTTGGCCAGCCCATTTTTTAAGGTACCTGAGCATGTATTCTCTGCTAAGTTCTTATGGTTTCTTGGAAGCCCATTGTCTTCTTATGTAATTGGTTTCCTTATTTTTTCTTAAATTCCTTACCATAGCACATCTTAAAAAGAAGGCTTTTAGATGAAAGGCAAGAACTCTTATTATTTTAATGACAGTCATTGCAGATAGTGCAAAGATGAAAGTTCTGGAGTTATGCCTTGATTGTGTGTGATCTCAGAAATTTCTTACAGATGATGATGCTTGGAAATAGTCACTACGTAGTTAGCATTCAACCTGAGTGAACATTTCTTTTTCATATGGATATTTTCTTAAAAAAATCAAAGCAATAGTCTATGTGTTTGAAAACCTGAGTAATTGTTCTATTGAATATATTACTATTTTATGTCCTACATTTCATTTTATAATTATCTTCCTGAAATTTTCTTAAGTGCTTGGTGATAAAACCTAATTATAGTTTAAGACAAACAAAACATGAGAGAACTCAAGAATACAAAGGCTCTTTGCATTTTGAGAATTACCTTCTGCAGTTTGTATTGTAAACCTTGATTATAAAATAAAGCACTAACAGAGTTGCAGCCAGGCCTGCTGCCATGTGTGCATCCTTGGAAAGTATGGTCCCAGTCCTCCCCTGCCTTAAAAAAAAAAAAAAGTAGTATACTAGTACACAGGTAGGGCCTCTGTCTTTAGTAAATCCTGTGGTCATTGATATCCATGATGTTCTCCTGGGACTTGGTAGCAACTTAGTATGTTTCTGAGCAGCTGTGTATCTGAATAGTAGCACTTGAGAGAATGCTTTTTTTTTTTAATTATACTTTTGGTAAAAAGTTGCCTCAGATAACTCATTAAAACCCCATATAATTTAGAAATAGTTCTTATGTCACTTCTTTTTTTCAGAAATAGTTATATTAAACATTTTTTAAACATTTTTTATGTTGACAGTTTTCAAACACTTAGGAAAATTGGAGGATGAACTTTATACCTTTCACCTATATTCACAGCTATTAACATTTTGCCACATCTGCATGTTCATCCCCACCACCAAAGTTTAAGAATTTGACCCAAATTATTTTATTTTGCCAAATTATCTGAAAGCAGGCTGCAGACCTCATGACACTTCATTCTTTAATACTTTAGCATGTATTTCTCAAGAATAAGGGCAGCCTTTTACTACTCACACCTCCATTATATTTCCTAAAAGCATCAGTATTAAATTAGTGACATTACTTGACATATGGTCCATAGTTCAAGTTTCTTCAATTATCCCCAAGATGTCCTTTAAACTCTGTTTTTCATTCAGGATCCAATTAAAGTTCACACATTATATTTGGTTATTGTTCCTCTTTAGTCTAGGATTATTCTACTGTCTTTGTTGTTCTTTATGACATTGAAATCTCTGTAGTCTAAGTCAGTTGTCTTCAGGATCACCCACATTCTGGATCCATTTAGTTCTTAATAATTAGATTCAAGCCAAACATTTCCGGGAAGAACACAGTGATATTTTGTAATCTCACATTGCATCACATCAGGAGGCACATATGTCAGGCTGTCCTGATAATGACCACTTGGTGAGGTGACAACCACTAGATCTTTATAGTTTCCTCTTTCTAACGAATGCTAACCTTTGGTGTGATACGTTGGGAACATTTAAATATCTTGTTTCCTCAAAACATTTCACCAATGGTGTTAGCATCCTTTAGGATGTGCAATGATATGTATATATTTTTTGGTTACATTGATAATTTTTCTTAAGTTATTAAGTAAGTGTTATATATTAATATATTATTATAGTAGATCATAGTATATTATTATAACAATATAGTATGCTTAATATATTACATATTAGTTAAATATAATATATTCATATGATACCAGACCTGCATGCTACTTATTATCAAGGCAACCCCTGTTCACAAAATCCAAAAAGGAAATACTATTTAGTCTGGCTGCTTGGAAAATACAAATTTTCATGTTTCATTGGATATTGAAATGTTTCTCAACTCCTATGTAAATGTAAATGGAGTATAACCACATATAAAATAATCTTTTGGATTATGGAATTTTATTAAGCAGGTATACCCTTTGTTACATCTGTGACTTTAGGAGACCTTACAAATTTTGTACCTCATATAACTAAATAAAGAGGAATTGTTTATTTAAACACACACATGCATGAATAGTAAATTGTGGGACTTGTAGTTATAATGTTTACATAGATATGTATAGCACTGTTGAAGAATAAAATTTAAAACCATATACAAACTTTCCTGTGTAAGAAGCAGGGAAGGCAAAGGTACTAAAGCAAAAAGAAACTTCTGTTTTTATTTTTATATATGTTCACTGATTTTCACATTTATATTCCCCCCCCTCCCCCAGTAGTGGCTACGGAGGAAGTAGTTACTGCAGAATCAGTGGATGGTGCAATTCAGCAAGTAGTTAGTTCAGGGGGTCAGCAAGTCATCACAATTGTAACGGATGGAATCCAGCTTGGAAATTTGCACTCCATTCCAACCAGTGGAATAGGCCAGCCCATCATTGTGACCATGCCAGATGGACAGCAAGGTGAGTAGTAGGCATTTCCATAAAGTTGCTGTTTATTCTCAATTTGCCTTAAGTTATGTTTTTGTAACCCTTTGCAACAGATTTAGTTGCCTCACTTTATTTGCTTAGGTTAATATTAAAGTTAGCTTGCTTTATCAGAGTATATACCAGGTGGAAAGAAGAATTGGCTCCAAAATATTCTGCTTGAAATGTGCTTAAATAAATAATTCAAAATCAGCATTGAATGATAACTTTTAGTCCATTTAATGCAATTCAGATATCATGTGAGCTTTTAAAAATACCATGTAAGAAAACCCTACTTAAAAAAAAGTTGGACTTAAGATTTGTAATACCTATGTGGTAGCAACTTTTAGCAGCTTTATTGACAGTTTTTCCATTTTTTCCCCCCTTGGAAACCACAGAGAGCAATAAAATGGATGGAGTAGAAACCCCAACTATGTTTTTAGTAAATCTAAAAGATTGAGAAAACCACAGAATTCCACCTTTTAAGTGCAAACATCTAAGAACATTATAGTCAGGGCAAGAGAACTCTCATGAAAACCTACAATGGTGCATCAAGAAAAGAAAAGGGTTGAGTTCAGAAATCAGCAATAAGTACACACCCCCAGCAAGAGAGGGCCCAGACTGAATAGGAAGTGCAATGCAGCCAGCAGGACTAAGATAGATGGAATCAGATGGAATAGTGGAGGAAGCAGAGAGAGAAGGGGCAGCATGTTCCTAGCTTAGAAAGCATTACCCTGCACCCAGTCCCCGAAAAAAAAAAATGTGTGTGCACACACATACTTTTAGAAAATGAGTAGGATTGCAGAGATCATGCCTCTTCATGGCCAGTGAAGGAATTATGGAAGGGAAAGGCTGGAGGTAGAAGTTCTAAACTGCATTTGGTTTAGAAGTAGAGGAGGTATGACACTTAGTTAGGAAGGAGTTTGTCACTGTAGCAGGACAGGAGGAGACCTTGACCTGTGAAGCCCGAGAGGCCTTTCTCGTGTTCTGCAGAAATCACCTGCTGATAGCTGGTCTAAGAGCTCATCAGGCCAAGGTGCTTTTGAAAATCCTTAAAGACCTAATCCAATTATACAGACAAGAAGAAAGCTTTCAAAATATCTGTGTCAGGCAGATACAGCTTTGTTTCCCAAACCTAACATTTATACAGACAAGTCTCACTGATGAACAAATGAAAAGAAACTCATAGTTTCTAATCAGAAGACTCACTATCAAGAAGCTCTCAATTTTTCCTGACTTGATTTGTAAGTGTAGTGTGATATATTTTTAAAAATTTCATTATTTTATTTTATATTTTAAATAAGACTTTATTGTTCAGATTATTACAGTTGTTCCTCTTTTCTCTCCTCATACCTCCCCTTCACTTGGTTCCCACCCCACTGACTGCCTTTACCCCACCCCCTCACTGTCCTCCTCCATAGGTGTTCGATTTTTGTCCAGTCCCTTCCTGCACCCCCCACACATTCTTCCTCCTGAGAATTGTCAGTCCATTCCCTTTCTCTGCCCTTGATTCTATTATATTCACCAGTTTATTCTGTTCATCAGATTTTTTATTCACTCGATTTTTAGATTCACTTGTTGATAGACATGTATTTGTTATTCATAATTTTTATTTTTACATTTTTCTTCTTCCTCTTGTTAATGAATACCCTTCAGCATTTCATATAATACTGGTTTGGTGTTGATGAACTCCTCTAGCTTGTTCTTATCTGTGAAGCTCTTTATCTGCCCTTCAATTCTGAATGATAGTTTTGCTGGGTAGAGTAATCTTGGTTGTAGGTTCTTGCTATTCATCACTTTGAATATTTCTTGCCACTCCCATCTGGCCTGTATAGTTTCTGTTGAGAAATCAGCTGACAGTCGTATGGGTGCTCCCTTGTAGGTAATTAACTGTTTTTCTCTTGTTGCTTTTAATATTCTCTTTGTCTTTTGATCTTGGCATTTTAATTATTATGTGTTTTGATATGGTCCTCTTTGGATTCCTCTTGTTTGGGGTTCTCTGTGCTTTCTGGACTGTAAGTCTTATTTTTTTCACCAGGTGGGGGAAGTTTTCTGTCATTATTTCTTCAAATAGGTTTTTAATATCTTGCTCTCTCTCTTTTTCTGGCACCCCCATAATTCGTATGTTGGTATGCTTAAAGTTGTCCTAGAGGCTCCTTATACTATCTTCATATTTTTGGATTCATTTTTCTTTCTTTTTTAAAAAAATTTAATAAGTCTTTATTGTTCAGATTATTACAATTGTTCTGTTCCCCCCCATAACTCCTCTCTACCTAGTACCCTCCCACCCTTTGCCCCTATCCCCCCCCCATCCTCATCCATAGGTATACGATTTTTGTCCATTCCCTTCCCACACCCCTCAAAACCCCTTTCCCCCAAGAATTGTCAGTTCACTCCCTTCTATGCCCCTAATTCTATTATATTCACCAGTTTATTCTGTTCATCAGATTTTTTATCCACTTGATTTTTAGATTCACTTGTTGATAGACATGTATTTGTTGTTCATAATTTTTATTTTTACCTTTTTCTTCTTCCTCTTGTTAAGGAATACCCTTCAGCATTTCATATAATACTGGTTTGGTGTTGATGAACTCCTTTAGCTTGTTCTTAACTGTGAAGCTCTTTATCTGCCCTTCAATTCTGAATGATAGTTTTGCTGGGTAGAGTAATCTTGGTTGTAGGTTCTTGCTATTCATCACTTTAAATATTTCTTGCCATTCCCATCTGGCCTGCATCGTTTCTGTTGAGAAATCAGGTGACAATCATATGGGTACTCTCTTGTAGGTAACTAACTGTTTTTCTCTTGCTGCTGTTAATATTCTCTCTTTGTCTTTTGCTCTTGGCATTTTAATTATGATGTGTCTTGGTATGGTCTTCTTTGGATTCCTTTTGTTTAGGGTTCTATGCACTTCCTAGACTTTTAAGTCTATTTCTTTCATGAGGTGGGGTAAGCTTTCGATCACTATTTTTTCAAATAGGTTTTTAGTATCTTGCTCTCTCTCTTTTTTCTGGCACCCCCATAGTTCAGATGTTGGTATTCTTGAGGTTGTCCCAGAGGTTTCTTACACTATCTTCATATTTTTGGATTCTTTTTGCTTTTTGCTTTTCCAGTTAGGTGTTTTTTGCTTCTTTGTATTTCAAATCTTTGACTTGATTCTTGTGGTCCTCTAGTCTGATGTTGGATCTCTGTATATTCTTTTTTATTTCAGTCAGTGTATGTTTAATTTCTAGTTGGTCCTTTTCATATTCTCCAGGGTCTTGCTAAATTTATCAGCCTTTTCTAGGAAATTCTTGAACAACCTTGTAACTGTGTTTTTGAACTCTATGTCCAGTTGTTTGTTTTCCTCCATTTCTTTCCATTGTGATCTGTTTCCTTGTTTCCTCATTTTTGCTGCTTCCCTGAGTTGGTTGAGTAGCTTTGCGTGGTAGGTGTCCCCCAGGGGACAGTGGTTGAGCTGCCCCAGTTACCCGAGGTGAACCCTCTTGGTGCACCCCTTTATGGGCTACAGTGTCTTGTTGTAGTTAAGCCTAGATTGCTGTTGGTATTGCTGGGAGGGATTGACCTCCAGGCCAATTGGCTGTGAGGACCAGCTGTGTCTACACTGGGAGAGCTTCTGTGCTCAGCTTGGATGGGGCGGAGTCTCAGGGCTGAGCAGTCAGCCTTGGTTTCTGTCAGGCCCGCCCTAAGAGGCACCTGAGTTTCTGTGTCCTGTGGCAATGGCTGCATGCACCTCTGAGAGAAAGCTGCCCTTGAGTTAGTTTTTCCCGCTGCCAGACAGTCTAGTCTCTCTCCGAATGAGTCTGGATACCCAGTCTCACCCAGAACTGGAGTACAGTGCAGTTGGTAGGTATTGTTTTCCTCCTGAACGAGAGAGCCCGCCATGTGCTCAGCTGCATGCTCTCTCCCGAGCTTGTGTGCCTCTGCAGTCTCAGTGTGCTTCCTCCTAACAGTCCAGTTTCATCCCGTATGAGTCTTGGTTCCCCGAGACTCATGCGGAACTGGAGTTCAGCACAGTCGGGAGCCTTTATCTCCCTCCCCTTTTGAGAAAACCAGCCGAGTATTCAGCCGCCTGTCCTTTCCGCTTGTGTGTCTCTGCGTCTCTGCACCTTTGTCTCCATGTCTCTGCACCTCTGCCCCCTGCACCTCCTCTGAATCTCAGTGTCCTTTTATCTTTCCTTCTAGTTTTAGAATTTCCACTCAGCCAGCTTTCCAATGGTTCTGGATGATGTCTGTTTTGTTTTTTAATTGTAGTTTTGAAATTGTTATGCGAGGCAGCAGTATAGGTGTTTACCTATGCCGCCATCTTGGTTTCTCTCTCTCTTTTTTTTTTTTTTTTGCTTTTCTGGTTGGCTTTTTTTTTTTACTTCTTCGTATTTCAAATCTTTGACTTGATTTTTAGGATTCTCTCGTCTGCCTTTGGATCTCTATAAATTTATTCTTTAGTTCAGTCATTGTATGCTTAATTTCTAATTGGTCTTTTTTCATATCCTCAAGGGTCTCACTAAATTTATTGGCTTTTTCTAGAACATTCTTGAAAAACGTTATAACCATGGTTTTGAAGTCTACATCCAGTTGTTTGCTTTTCTCCATTTCTTTCATTTGTGACCTGTTTCTTTATCTCTACATTTTTGCTACTTCCCCATGTTGATAGAGTGGCCTTGTGTGCTAGGTGTCCTATAGGGCCCAGTGGCTCAGCCTCCCCAGTTACCTGAGATGGATGCTTTTGTTGAACCCCTTTGTGCACAGTCTTGTTGTAGTTAAGCCTTCATTGTTGTTGGTATCACTGGGCAGAATTGACTTCCAGACCAATTGGCTGTGAGGACCAGTTGTGTCTACAATGGAAAAACTGCTGTGCTGGAAATACCCTTATGGGGCAGGACTTGCTTCAGTGGGGATTTGTGCTCATGAGTCTGCTCCCTGAGTGTGTCTCTTATGGATCTGAAAAGTTGTAATCTGGTGTGTTCTTACTTTGACCACTGAGTGCACTGGCTCTTTGATCTCCAAGGAGGTGCAAAGTCAACCACTGCCTGAGGCCACCCAGCAGGAGCTATAGAGAGATCTTCAGATCACTCCTCTTAGTTTGGGGTTTGGAGGTGCCCAGATGAGGCGCAGCTGTGAAACAGTACAAACTCTTATGGGGCCTTGGACCTTCTTTTGGAAGCTCTGGGGTTCTTTTACCCAGCTCCAGTTTGTTAAGTTAGGTTGCAAAAGGCCAGGCAATTCATATGGAAATGCCTCTGCACATAGCTTGGGTGGGGTTGTAAATTGGGTGGGGTGTAGTCACAGGGAATTACAAGGTGGTGCAAACAGCAGTGATTGCCCATTGGCCCTGCCCCGGATAGTTCTCTGGGTCTCTGTGTCTTGCAGCCCTGTGCAGGAACAATGAACACTGTGACCACCTCTGAGTGAAGCCGCCCTCACGTTCCTGTCCTGATGCCAGACTGTCCATTTTCTCCCCGTATGAGTCTGGATCCCCAGAGTCTCACCCGGGAACTGGAGTTTAGAGCAGTTGGGAGTTTGTATCTCCCTCCTGATTGAAAAAGACCACAGCGTATTCAATTGCCAGCCTGTTTCCAATGCACCTCCATAGCTTCCCTCTTCTGCACCTCTACACCTCCTACCAGTCTAGAGGCGCTTTCCTCTTTCCTTCTTTTTGTAGAACTTCCACTCAGCCAGCTTTCCTGTGGTTCTGGATGATATCTGTTTTTTCTTTTAGTTGTAGTTTTGATGTGGTTGTGCGAGACAGCAATTTCAGGTGTTTATGCTGCCATCTTGGTTCTTCCCCTGTGGTGTGATATATATATTTTAAAAAATATATTTTATTGATTTTTTTACAGGAGGAAGGGAGAGGGATAGAGAGCTAGAAATATCAATAAGAGAGAAACATCAATCAGCTGCCTCCTGCACAGCCCCCACTGGGGATGTGCCTGCAATTACGGTATATGCTCTTGATCGGAATTGAACCCAGGACCTTTCAGTCTGCAGACCGATGCTCTATCCACTGAGCCAAACCGGTTTTGGCTGTAGTGTGATATATTAAAATACTATAGACTGGGTGACTTGAACAACAGCTTTTTATCTTCTCACAGTGCTGGAAGTGTGAAATCCTGGGTAAAGGTGTTGGCAGTTTTAGTTTCTTCTGAGACCTCTGTAGCTTGCAATTGGTGCCTTCTTGCTGTGTCACCACATGGTTGTCCCTCATATGTGTGTATTGTCTGTGTCCTGGTCATCTCTTCGTATAAGGACACCAGTCATATTGGATTAGGACCCTCCCAAATGACTCTATTTTTTTACCTTATTCATCTCTTTAAAGTCCCTGTCTCCAAATCCAGTCACATTCTGAAGTGCTGGGGTAAGGACTTAAACATTTGATCTTTGAGGGAACACAATTCAGCCCATCACAAAAACCAAGAGGTCTCTTTCTGAAAATAGCCAAACAGATTCTAAATTTATAGTGATAGGGGAGGAGTGTAGAAGAAAAAGAAAGAAAACTCTGGAAAAGAAGAATAATAAGAGGAAACTACTAAATATTAAAATAAACTTTTAAAGATTCCATAATTTTAAGATGTATAACTGTCGTATGAACATACATACTATGTAGACAGTTCAATGAAACAAATACTGTACAGGGTTCTCAAATTCTTGAGTTAATTTGTAAGTGTAACAATATGAGTTAAAAGAAATAAAACTTTATCATTTCTAATGTTTCAAATTACATTACACTAAATATTAATTTTACTTTTTCATTTGTGTGTACATTTATAAATGACAGGTTTTAATGTTTTGACAAAACACACACACACAAAACATTAAAGGCTATGGAGCAATTGTAATTTTCCCCATTGTTTTGCAGGGCTTCAGTGTGCACATCCATTTCTATAATCCCTAAGTAGAGCAAGGACAGTCTCTCCCTGTATAATTTACATTTATACAAAGAGATACTAAAAATTGGGACAAAGTCCAACAACCTAGTAGAGAAACAAGCAAAGTGTGTAAACAGACAACATTCATAATGGCTTATCCACACATTATGCAACTGAATAAAAAAAAAGCTCTTATGTACAGACTAGGGGCCTGGTGCACAGATTTGTGCACTGGTGGGGTCCCTCAGCCTGCGTGCACCCTCTCGCAATCTGGGACCCCTCAGGGGATGTCAGATTGCCAGTTTCCCCCGAGGGATCTAGTAGTGCATGAAATGGCAGGCAGCCGGTCATGGCGCTGCTCCTGCTCACCCCAGCCCTGCTGCACCTGTCGCTGCCGCAGCAGTGAGAGAGGTTCGCACTCACTCCTGCAGCTACATTTGCCAGCTGTGAGCCTGGCAGTCAGCTGATCAGCACTCCTGCTGTGGGAGTGAACTGGCCACCAGGGGGCAGCTTCTGCATTGAACGTCTGCCCCCTGGTGGTCAGTGCACATCATAGCCAGTGGCCAGTTGTCCAGTCGTCTGCTTGACTGGTCGCTTTGACTTTTATATATATAAATATGTGCAGTGAAAAAAGCAACTGCAGATGATGTATCTGTTGTATGAAAATTTGAATGTATGTTTTATTTGATACCTTTTGTGTAACAAAAAAGGAATGTATTTTCATGTTTTTATATAAATTAACAAGAATAGTACATGAGAAACCAATAAATGATTATGTATTTTAGGAGTGGAATGAGAGCTCTCAAAATATGCTTGTCAAATATTGTTTGGAGTTTGAGCCATGTGAATGAACATATTATATATAAAATAAATTTCTTTAATCCTCACCCAAGGATATTTTTCCATTAATTTTAATTTTTATTTATTTTTTAAGGAGTTAAAAAAAATTTTTTTGCAGTATAACTTAGACTTAATAGTAGTACATATGTTTTCCTCCCCCCCCCCCCATTATCCCTCCAGCCTCCCCTACCCCCCAGCACATGTCCCCACCTGCTCCCCTCCCCGCCCCAGTGTCTTTCATTCATTGGTTATGCTCATATGCATGCATACAAGTCCTTCGGTTGATCTCCCACAGCACCCGTCCCCCACCCTATTTTTCCATTAATTTTTAGAGAGAGTGGAAAAGAGAGGGAAAGACAGAGAGAAATATTGATGAGAGAAAGACATCAATTTGTTGCCTCTTGCATGCTTCCTGACCAAGGTCTGGCTGGGAGGAGCCTACAACTGAAGTATGTGCCCTTGACTAGAATCGAACCTGCAATCCGTTGGTCTGCAGGCTGATACTCTATCCACTGAGTTAATGCTTATGTATAAAATTTTATAAAAATAAGTAGGTGCTTAAACAAGGAGAGATTTGCAGTAAAAAAGCAAGAAGATGAAGACAAATATGGACATCCTCAAAAGCAAATCAGTGTTTTAAAATTGTTTTAGAATATAATTTATTTTAGATGAGTTGCATCAACAATGTTGACTAGTTTTATTTCAACTAAATCTATCTGAAAATTAAATAACATATACATTTTTTCATTTTAGTATTAACAGTACCAGCAACAGATATTGCTGAAGAAACTGTTATAAGTGAAGAACCACCAGCTAAGAGACAATGTATCGAAATAATTGAAAACCGGGTGGAATCTGCAGAAATAGAAGTAAGGAGTCTTTTACCCGGTGTGTTTTGCTGCAGTCATCCCAAATAAATTCAATTTGCTTTTTTTTTTTTTGGTCTTTTATATTTATTACTGACAGTGTTGTTTTGATACAGAAAACATACAGTATCATTTTGTTTAATGTTTGCTTTATACATATAGCAAGCCCTCAATAAATAAATATTGAATGAATGAATGAATGAGTGAAGAATTTGTTTGTAATGAAGTGTGTCATTCTGGTAACATTGGAATGTCTTTGGTTCTTGCACGCCATCCTTCATTTTCCATTACATTTACTTACATCATTCTCACAAGTCACTAAAGAAAATAGCACTGCATATTGTCTAAAACTGTTTTTTCTTTCAAAAGCAAAGTGCAAATGCCTGTTTAGGCTGGGCAGATCCTTTTAAAGAAGGTTGATACTTGTCAACTGGGTTTATTATAAAGCTATAGTTAACTGCTTATTTTATTTAATAAGTCCTTTAGGAAAATTAAAGTTAGACTAGCTCTTGACAGGATTCAACTTTTTTTACCCTCACCCAAACTAGATTATAAATGTAAACCATTGTGTAAGTATAACTCAACCTTAGTTACCTTGCAGGTTTTTTCTCACGTGACTGTAGATAAAATTATGTACCCCAAATTGGATATTAGCTTATATCAAATGACAATACATTTATTTAAACAGTTATTTTGGAGTTTTTATGAGAATTAACAGAATTACTCATTATACACAAATTCATAATTTCTGATATATGTGAATAATATATGTTGGTGAATATTTAAGGTTCTTTGTAAGAGCAAAGATAGGATTGAGAAAAAAAAAATCAGTAGAAGGCAACATAATCCTGATTGAGGACAATTAGAAAATATCCTTTGCCCAAGTTCATTTAAATGTAAGCCTGGCATATTGTTGACCAAAATCACAAAGAATTTTTGAGGTGAAAATATTACCTGTTTCATCTTGTAACCAGAATATTTGGTAAAACTATCTCTTTAGTTATTGAGGGTGAACTGTTTTATTTCTTCAAAATTTAAAGTGATATTCAGTACATTGAAATTCTTACAAACTAGTAATTCTATTGAATGGTATCACATACTTATTATTTAGTGATCTTTTAAATATCTTTTTCTGATATGTCAGATGATCTTTTCTGGCACATAAAGTAAAAAAAAAATATACAGGTGTTTCCCTAAAATGTACATACTTTGAATAATTATAAAGGCAATATTTATTAAGATACATTTCATTTTCAAAATGTAATAGAAATCAGCTATTAAAGTGTATATACAATTTTGGGGATACCCTGTGTATGTATGTATGTATAGGTATATATATATATGTGTGATATATATAAAAGAGTGATTTATTTTTTCATTTAAAGAATAGTTTACTAATTTTTAGAGAGAGAGGAAGGGAGAGGGAGAGAGAGAGAAATTTTGATGTGAGAGTGCAACATTGATCAGATACCTCCTGCATACCCCCACCAGGGATTGAGCCCGCAACCCAGGCATGTGCTCTTGACTGGGAATGGAACCGGCAACCTCCTGGTGCACCAGATGATGCCCAACCAACTGAACCACACTGGCCAGGGCAAGGTGAAAAATATTTTGTCATGTACTTTGCTTTAACTATTTAATAAAAATGATTTCTAAAGTTCTTGAAATTAAAAAAAAATCTTCACCTGAGGATATGTTTATTGATTTTAGAGAGAGGAAGGGGGGAGGAGATAGAGACAAAGAGAGTGAGAGAGAAGCGTTGATGTGTGAGAGAAACATTGATTGGTTGCCTCCCAAATGGGCCCCAATCCCAACTGGGGACCAAACCTGCAACCTAGGTATGCCCTGGCTAGGAATCAAATCCTCAACCTTTAGGTGTACGTGACGCCACTTCAACCAACTGAGGCACCTGGCCAGGGCATTACTTGAAATTTTATTAAACATAAACGTATTGAATTCAATCAGTTATATTTTTAAATCATTGAATGTGCATCCTGTAGCTTTATTTATCTAATGTGAGAATTAGATAAATTTCTCGAAGTTCCATCTGATTCCTCCCTTACAGTCTTTCGGAGACCAAGAGGAAATAATGGTAAATAACAAGAAAATATGAATTGAGATATATAAATTAACTAGAACCCTGGACATACACCTTCAGGGGACAGAGTTTTAATTTGGTATAAAGAAGAGTGTTTTGTTTTGTTTATAGTAAGTAGAGCTTTCTGGTGGTGGAAATTGTATTCTCCATCCACAGAAATGGTCAAGCCAAGGTTGCATGATGTGTTAGAACTATTATTGAAAGACCTTGAAGCATGCGTAAGTTTAGATGGTAGAGGAGGGCTGGAGTATAGAATGAGGAGACCTCTAGTTGTTTTCATCAGATCAGGTAATCATTTCCTTATAATCTGAAGTAGTTTTTTGAAGTTATTTTCTTAGATAATCAATAGAATTGTCTGGGGCAGATTTTTTTTTTTTTTTTATACTCTTCTCTAAGTGACAGTTTGGCCATTCTCACAAAAGTCTCTCTAAGGTGGTGGTCTCACCTGGGGCAATTTTGATGCCAGGGCACATTTGATGATGTCTGGAGACATTTTGGATTATCACAATTAGGGGCATACCATTGATATTGGGGTAGAAACCAGGGGGATGCTGCTAAACATCATACAGTGATGCATAGGACAGAGAAACTGCTGTGAAAGAATTAAATTAACTCATTAATATAAAATCTAACATGTTTGGGTTTCTCTGTGGGTGTATCCACAACTACCAGAGTGACTGTCTATAAAGAAAGTGTTAATATATACAGCTATCCCCCGCCCTCCAAATATATACACTTTAGCAGCTGATAGCTCAATTTTGAAAATGAAATGTAGTTTAATAAACACTGCCTTTGTAATTATTCAAAGTGTGTGTATACATTTTTTTGGGACACTCTATATTTATAATTTCCCAGTTAACATAAGAGAGATTTATCAATAATCTCCAGAAAAATTAGTTCAAATTGTAGAAAATTTATTGTAAATGTGGCTTTCAACATCTGCATTATAGCAATATAGGAAGTAAAGTAGATTTATTTTTTCAGAGGGAGCTATGAATAAAACCAAATTGCAATAATGCATATCATTTTATCACTCCTTGATATTACTGTACAATATAATTTTGGAAGAAATGTGCTGTTTTTGCATTTCTTCCATAAATAAACACTAGCCTAATCTGAATTGAAGTTCAAACTGTTCTTTGTACATGTGGGAAGGAGGAGATGTATTTAATACATTAGGAGTAACAGATTTTTTCCTATTATACCTTTATCTCTCTCTCTTTTTTTTTTGCTGTGGAGATTAATGATGAATATGTTTATTAGCAAGTTGTGTTTATTTTTAATGAATAATTTATATCTTAACCAGTGATAAATTGTGATCCTTAGTGTTCATTAAAAAATTCCTATAAACTTTATAAAATGTTTCATTTGATACAATTTTTAAAATTTGCTTTCCTTTTATTAATGATGAACCTTTTAATCTCCCAAAGTTTAAAAAAAATTTTTTTAGTCATATCCCTTTTATTTGTTAAAATGTATCTTTATTGATTTCAGAGAGAAAGGGAGAGGGAGAGAAAGAACCATTAGTGATGAGAGAGAATCATTGATTATCTGCATCCTGCACTCACCCCACTGAGGATTGAGGTGGAAACCCTGGGCATGTACCCTGGCCGGGAATCTAACCATGCCCTTCTGGTTCATAAGTCGATGCTCAATCACTGAGCCACTGTGGCTGGGCAGTCATATCCCCCCCTTTTTGTTTTCAGTGCTGGAGTCGTCAAGGTTTTTTTTATAAAGGGCCAGTTAGTTAATAATTTTGGCTTTCTAGCTTATGTAGTCTGTGTTTTGCTACTTAGTTCTGCCATTGTGCCAGGTTAGCAACCACAGACATTGTGGAAGTGAATAGGTATGGCTGTATTTCAATAAAACTTTATTTATAAAACCAGGTTCATATTTGGTTTATGGCAGTTAGAAAATTGATGCTTACACACAAACACACAAATGAACAACTCATACACCCTGTCCAATATCCATGTTAAAAAACAAAACTAAACAAAACATTTAATAATTTAAGAATATGGATCTGGAGTCAGTCAAATTTAGATTTGAATTATACTCTATAATTCTCTGATTGAGTGATACTGGCCAAGTTAATTTAACCTTTCAAGGCTTGGCTCTCCCATCACTAAAAAGGGGAAAATAATAGCACCTCCATTATCAGATTGTGTAAGGTTTAAAGGAGAGTCCATGTGAAGGACTAGTACAATGGTAGGCATATAGTAAGTGCTCAGTAAAAGATAATTGCTACTAGCTGAAGCAGAATTCAAGAATCTTGTTTGAAAAAGAAAAAGCAAACTGAAGTCTTTCATCGCTCTGTTGTTCCATTGCCTAGTGCATAGTAATATATGGCTTTTGTTTGGAGTTAAGACAAATACTTTCTTTTTTTTTTGCTACCAAATCTTAGCAGATTTTATTTTATTTTTTTGGAATTTTTCAATGTTAGACAGTTAAAGGGAAATACTTTAGTATTAATATTAGTGCTAATTATCAATACTAATATATTAGTATGTTTATTGAAAATGGCAAAATTCTTTTTATTGTGGTTTTATTGCAAAACATCAAAGCCATTGGATTGGCATTTCTATTTAAATATAAATCTCAAATGTGAGTCTGCTTCACTATATGCAAAACAACAAAATTACTGTTTGCATTAAGAAAGTATCTTACATGTAAATATGTTCAATGAATGAGCAAATGAATTTGGAAACAGAATCTTTTGAGTTAAATAAGAAATAGTATTTTCCACTTTTTAGAGATTTTGTTTTGAAAAGTGAGATGGCAAAAAGATTCTTTCCCCAAATACCTATATTTCTGAGAAGTAAAAAATGAAAGCACCAACAAACTTTAATAATGTTAACTATGCTTTTAATTTTAATTTAAATTATATTAATTTATATTAATTCTGCTAGATGAAAAATATAAAATAAGGAAAATAGGATTAAACTGCATTCACTGTTAGACTATTTATCTTACTCAGTTTGCTTTTATCCTTTGAAATACTTGTGACTCCCTTGCTGTTTCTAAATGTTAATAAATAGCTACCAGGAAAAGATACCTTAGAACCATGGTCAGCAAACTGCGGCTCGCGAGTCACATGCGGCTCTTTGGCCCCTTGAGTGTGGCTCTTCCACAAAATACCATGGCCTGGGCGAGTCTATTTTGAAGAAGTGGCAATTAGAAGAATAAGTTTAAAAAATTTGGCTCTCAAAAGAAATGTCAATCGTACGGTTGATATTTGGCTCTGTTGACTAATGAGTTTGCCGACCACTGCCTTAGAGTATCTGTTTTAATTTTTCCTACCAAATCAGGACAAATTACTTTTATCCATATTGAAAACTTTGGCTACCAAAGGATCTTATTTCTTAACACAAGTGAGATTTGATAACACGTATGAATAGCTTCCTGCTAGTTGGTGAGGGTCTAGCTCCTGGGGAAACAGCCCATCTCCCCCTTTCCCATTGTAGTGCTCAGTTTTCCATGGTTCACTGCTAGGGCACTGGCATTGATTGTTTACATGAGGCTCATCTTTTGGGTGTTCTTTCTGACTTGTTCCTACTCTGTTATCTTGCCTGGGGTAAGGAGTGGGTAAGAAAAAGGTAGCAAAGTAGGGCTTGGGAATTTCTTAAATTGCAGATGAAGAGCACATCTTTTTTCTACTTGTACATTTTGTGTAATTGGAACATTTGAATACTACTTGTATAGTCAACCACTCCTGCATTTGATGAACCCATGGGAAAAATAAATGTTAGATGTAGCTTTATTCCCAGTGTAGGGAAGGGAATGGGATTTACAGGAAGGCAGACGTAGTAAATATGCTCCCCTTTGTGGACCATGTGACTAATGAAGAAGAGGGAATTTTTGGTTTCACGCTGGATAAGGCTCAAGGCAGTGGATGAGACGCTCACACTGCCCTTTTTCCCAGTAAGATGCTGACCCCTTGCCTTCAGTTTCTTCTGGTCAAGTGTCTTGTCCAGTGTGAGTGGGCCTTTCTTATGATTAATGGTCTTACCCTCAGCCCCCACCACACTAATAGATCCTGGGCCTCTATAAGTTGTTTGAGCTTGGGTGTTTGCAGGGTGAGCTTTTGTTCTTGTGCTTACTAGAGGTATGGGACAAGAACCTGTGAAACGTTTTCCCGTGGGCAGCTGAGTAGAGGCAGAATGAGGAGGAAGACCAGATTTGTTTCAACTCTCAATTTATTGAGAAATTCAGTACATATACTTTATACCTGAATAATTCCCTAGTCACAATAGAGAAATTAGTACTTTATTGATTTGTAAAATGATACAATTTAGGACACTAATTTAGACCAGCACTCGTCATTTTAGAGATGAGGAATCTTGCTTGCTATCACTGAGAAAGATAGTTTTATAAGTAGGGATATCAGAATCTTACAAGCCTGACTCCTTACCATGTTACCATGAGAAAGCCACGTCATCTCCGGGCATCATTTTCCGCATCTGTAAAATGGGCAGAAGATCTGTCTTAGAGGCTTGTCCTTGGAAGTCACCTTGTTTTGTCATATGAGTGCTCAATAAATACTGTTTTTAAGTGTTATTTTTATTTTTTAAAGTATTATCTTTAGATAAAAATGCAGATAAAGGTATGATGAGAGCTATGATGGTATATTTTCTCCTTAAAGTTCTTTGCTAGTTTTTGTAGTACATATGAGAGTACAGGTACCTATTTGGGTTCATTATGTTAGTCATATCTAATTAGGGAATAATTTCCTTGAGATTGAAAACAACAACAACTGCAATCTGTATCTCACAGTGTGGAGCACAAACTTGGGGGCTTTAATTATTAGTGAATTGGTTGAAAAGATAACTTGTCTAGGAAATATCAATAGGTAACTATGTTTAGCTACTATTTTTTTTTGTTAAAGGATGCATGCTTGTAGTTATTACTAATGTATTTGTGCAAAAAATGAAAAACCAACTTTTTTTTTCTTAATTAGGAGAGAGAAGCTCTTCAGAAACAGCTGGATGAAGCAAACCGAGAGGCCCAGAAATATCGACAGCAGCTTCTAAAGAAAGAACAGGAAGCAGAAGCCTACAGACAGAAATTAGAAGCTATGACTCGTCTTCAGACTAATAAAGAAGCTGTTTAGTTGAAATGAACATGTAACTTGAGTTACTTTTGGTCAAGAAAGAATACAATCTTGAACTGTACACAGTAAGGTGCAGTCATGGGAAAGAAGTCAGGAGGCTAAAAGAGACTACGGATTGATAATTGGACTATAAAGCCATGTGGTCTGAATCCTTGTAACATAAAACTTTTGAAGTTGTCAAATGTATTTAAAACTGAATTTTGTAAATAGTTTTTGTTTTTTTTTACAGTTCTAAATGAGTTGATAAAGATTGTTGAAGAGATCCAAAAACACAATAAGCCACTGTTTTTGTGAATTCTTTTTGATTTTAGTATGAACGAACCTTAATTTCTCAGAAACAGAACAGTTTTAAGGGTGATCGTTGATTAGACCAAATGTGTCATAATTATGTGGTGGACTGATACTGGAATTGCTCCTGTAGGTTAAAGCTTCTGTATGAAGAGATTTCTCCCAGGAAATGTTTGTACAGCTTTAAGTTGTCTCAGATTCTCTGAAAACATTTTTTAGAAAACAAATTTTTATATTTGTTTAACTTCAGCTATAACCAAGTAGATTTACATGTATATGAAGCAAATATTTTTTAAACTTTGTGTTTGTACATATTCTGCATGTTTTATAATTTCAAAATGTATCACTTATATAGGTATTTTCCCCACAAAGATGATGAAAGTTATTAGGGGGAAACCCTCCTTTTATTCTGTAGGTCATCTTAACTAAGTAAACTAGCAGCTGGTTTTATTGGAATGATAGTGTTCTTGGAAGGAGCAGCTTACAAGATAACTTGAATTTGCAAACTACAAAATCTATGCTTTTTTGAAAATTTCATAGTGGGGACGTGAAACTGTATTCTGTGCCTTCCATCATGATTTCCACATGAAAGCACTTTAAGGCAGTATGTTTTAAGATAATGTTTTTGGAAAACTCAAAGCATATGGGTTTCTGAAATATTTCATGGACTCATTCCCCTCCCTTCCCCAGGAAATTATTCTTATGGAAAAAAATGCTTTTGTATGTAGAACAAGAACTTTTTGTACCACAGTGATGCTCTAGAGATGTCTACCATAACTTTTACTTTTCCCTGTGAAAGCTGTATGTGCTGCGAACGCTCCCATCACAATGTTGTCCAATTCCACCATGTATGAATATTACATTCTGACATACTCTTCACTCTTTTTTTTTGTAAAATGTAACTTCATACAGTTTTTCTTGCTTTATTTCTTGCATTAATGTTTTATTGCTTTATGAAAATGTTTAACCCTAAGGCCCTTCTAGATGATCTATACTGTAAAAAGAAGAAATTACCCTTAAGAAGCAATTACTCTGGCCTACTTTTCTATTTTACAATTAAATATCTTTTCCACATATATCCAGTGTAGATTTATATTTTGACCACATTTTGTTCACACGTTAAAATTTTTGTTGTATGTATTAAAGCCATATTCTGCCACATGAAAATATGTATTCTTCACACTGTCTTGAAAAGTCCGTGAGGCAGCTCCTTGGGAATTTGTTAATTCTCTTACTGCAGTTAGTATTTCAGTAGATAATATAGTAAAATGATCTGTGACCTATCAGCTTGATAGTTGTTACTTGGAAACTGTTATAAAGATTCTAGGACAAATTTAAAAACTAAGGAAGAGAAAAAACTTTTTTTCAGTTTTCTACTAAATTTGACATTTTATTTTTTAAAAGCATCGTTATTGTTGAAAGTATTACATATGACCCCTTTTTATTGACCCCTGCCTCCTGCCCAGGCCTCCACCACCCTATTGTATGTGTCTCTGGGTTATGCATCTATGCATAAAAGTTCTTTGGATCTCTTCCCACCCATCCACTCTCCCCCACCTTCCCTCTGACATTAAGCAGCCTGTTCCATGCGTCTATGTCTCTGGATAAATTTTGTTTAAGAGTTTATTTTTTTCATTAGATTCCACATAGGAGTGAGATAATGTGATACTTGTCTTTCTCTGACTGGCTTATTTAACTTAGCATAATACTCTCCAGGTCCCTCCAATGCTGTATCAAAGGGTAAGAGATCCCTTTTTACTACTGCATAGTATTGTATGGTGTAAATGTACGACAGCTTTTTTATCCACTCATCTACTGATGGGCACTTTAGCTGTTTCCAGATCTTAGCTATTGTAAATTGTGCTGCTATGAACACAGGGGTGCACACATTCTTTCTGATTGGTGTTTTAGATTTCTTAGAATATATTCCTAGAAGTGGGATCACTGGGTCAAATGATAATTCTATATTTAATTTTTTGAGGAAACTTCATACTGTTTTTCATAATGGCTGCACCAGTCTGCACTTCCACCAGCAGTGTACTAACGTTCCCTTTTTTCCACATCTTGCCAGCATTTGTCATTTGTTGATTTGATGATGGTAGCCATTATGACAGGTGTGAGATGGTACCTAATTGTCATTTTGATTTTCATCTCTGATGAATAGTGACTTGGAGCATTTTTTCATGTCTCTTGGCCATTTGTATGTCCTCTTTGGAGAAGTGTCTTTACCTCATTTTTTAATTGGATTGTTTGTCTTCCTTTTGTTAGGTTGTATGAGTTCCTTATATTTTTTATTTATTTATTTATTTATTTATTTATTTAATTCCATTTTCCTTTACTCTTTATTTTAATGGGTAGTAATAATAATTGCATCATTTGTTGGGTCTTGACTATATACTAGGTATTCAGTTAAGTGCTTTACATTTTTTTATTTAATCTTTATTGTTCAGATTATTACAATTGTTCCTCTTTTTCCCCCCCATAGCTCCCCTCCACCTGGTTCTCACCCCACCCACTGCCCTTACCTCCCCCCAACTGTCCTCATCCTAGATGTACAATTTTTGACCAGTCTCTTCCTGCACTTCCCACACCCTACCTCCCCCCTGAGAATTGTCAGTCCACTCCCTTTCTATGCCCCTGATTCTATTATATTCATCAGTTTATTCTGTTCATCAGATTTTTTATTATATTCATCAGTTTATTCTGTTCATCAGATTTCTTGTTCATAATTTTTATCTTTACCTTTTTCTTATTCTTCCTCTTCTTTTTTAAATCTTTATTGTTCAGTTTATTAATTACATTGTTCCCCGTTTTTCCCCCCTAGAGCTCCCCTCCACCCAGTACCCATCCCACCCTCCGCCCTCACCTCCCCCCACTGTCCTCTCCCATAGGTGCATGAATTTTGTCCAGTCTCTTGCTGCACCTCCCACACCCCTTTTCTACCCAAGAATTGTCAGTCCATTCCCTCTCTATGCCCATGATTCTGTTATATTCGCCATTTTATCCTGTTCATCAGATTTTTAATTCACTTGATTTTTAGATTCATTTGTTGATAGATGTGTACTTGTTGTTCATAATGTACATTTTTACCTTTTTCTTCTTCCTCTTCTTAAACAATACCTTTCAGCATTTCATACAGTGTTGGTTTGGCGGTGATGAACTCCTTTAGCTTTTTCTTATCTGTGAAGCACTTTATCTGACCTTCAATTCTGAATGATAGCTTGCTGGGTAGAGTAATCTTGGTTGTAGATTCTTGCTATTCATCACATTGAATATTTCTTGCCACTCCTATCTGGCTTGCATCGTTTCTGTTGAGAAATCCGCTGACAATCGTATGGGTGCTCCCTTATAGGTAACTAACTGTTTTTCTTTTGCTGCTTTTAATATTCTGTCTTTTGCTCTTGTCATTTTAATTATGATGTGTCTTGGTGTGGTCCTCTTTGGATTCCTATAGTTTGGGGTCCTGTGCGCTTCTTGGACTTTTAAGACAATTTCTTTCACCAGGTGGGGGAAGTTTTCGGTTACTATTTCTTCAAATAGGTCTTTATTATCTTGCTCTCTCTCTTTTTCTGGCACCCCTATAATTCTGATGTTGGTATGCTTGAGGTTATCCCAGAGGCCTCTTACACTATCTTCAATTTTTTGGACTCTTTTGGTTTCTTGCTTTTCCAGCTGAGTGGGTTTTGCCTCTTGTATTTCAAATATTTGACTTGGTTTTTGTGGTCCTCTAGACTGCTTTTAGGTCTTTGTGTAATATTTTTTATTTCAGTCAGTGTATGCTTAATTTTTAGTTGATCCTTTTTCATATCCTTGAAGGTCTCGTTCATATCTTCTAAGGTCTCATTAAATTCATCAACCTTTTCTGAGAGCCCCTTGAAAAACCTTATAACTGTGGTTTTGAATTCCATGTCCAGTTGTCTTTTTTCCTCCTGTTCTTTCACATCTGATTTCTTTCCATGTCTCTGCATGGTAGCTCCTTTCCTGAGTTGGTCGATTAGCTTTGTGTGGTAGATGTCCTCTAAGGGAAAGTGGCTCAGCCTCCCCAGTTACCTGAGGTGGATACTCTTGGTGTAGCCCTTTAAGGGTTGTACAGTCTTGTTGAAGTTAAGCCTACATTATTATTGCACTAGGAGGGTTTGACCTCCAGGCCAATTGGCTGTGAGGGTCAGCTGTGCTCAGGTTGGATGGGTAGATTCTCTGGGCTGAACAGGCAGCATCAGCTCTGCCCTATGCAGCACCTGGGTCTCTGTGCCTGGTGGTAATGCCTGCATGCACCTCTGAGAGAAAGCTGCCGCTGAGCTCTACCCACTGCCGGACAATTCAGCCTCTCCCAAAATGAGTCTGCACACCCAAAGTCTCACCCAGGGTTGCAAAACAGTGCAGTCCGGTGGTTTCCTGAATGAGAGAGCAAGTCACGAGTCCTCTCTGTGCGCTCACACAACTCTGCTGTTCCCAAGTTTACGTGCACTCTCCACAGCTTGCAGACCTCTGCCATGCCCGGGTTTCAGCGTGCTTTCTTACTGTCCAGTTTCACCCCATATGAGTGTGGGTTCCCCAGACCTCGCCTGGAACTGGGGAATCAGTGCAGTGGGATGCCTTTGTCTCCCTGTTCGAGAAAAGCAGCTGGGTTTGCAGCTGACTGCAATATCTGCTCATTCGTGCGCACGGCTCCAAACCTCTGACTCCGCGTGTATCTTCAATGCTGCCCTCCGCCGCTCCCCTGAGTCACAGTGTCCTATCTTTACTTTTATTTGTGGAATTTTCACTCAGCCAGCTTTCCGGTGAATCTGGATGATGTTTGTTCTGTCGTTAAGTTGTAGTTTTGAAATTGTTGGGTGGGGCAGCAAGATAGGTGTTTACCTATGCCGCCATCTTGGTTCCTCCTCCTCCTTCCTCTTCTTAAAGAATACCTTTCAGCATTTCATATAATACTGGTTTGGTGGTGATGAACTCCTTTGGCTTTTTCTTATCTGTGAAGCTTTTTATCTGCCTTTCAAGTCTGAATGATAGCTTGCTGGGTAATCTTGGTTGTAGGTTCTTGCTATTCATCACTTTGAATATTTTTTGCCACTTCCATCTGGCCTGCATAGTTTCTGTTGAGAAATCAGCTGACAGTCATATGGGTGCTCTCTTGTAGGTAACTAACTGTTTTTCTCTTGCTGCTTTTAATATTCTCTTTGTCTTTTGCTCTTGGCATTTTAATTTTGATGTGTGTTGGTGTGATCCTCTATGGATTCCTTTTGTTTGGGGTCCTCTGTGCTTCCTGAACTTTTAAGTCTATTTCTTTCACGAGGTGGGGTAAGTTTTTGGTCACTATTTCTTCAAATAGGTTTTCAGTATCTTCCTCTCTCTCTCTTTCTGCCACCCCCATAATTCTGATGTTGATATGCTTGAAGCTGTCCCAGAGGCTCCTTACGCTATCTTCAAATTTTTGGATTCTTTTTTTTTGCTTTTCTGGTTGAGTGTTTTTTGCTTCTTTGTATTTCAAAACCTTAACTTGATTCTTGCAGTCCTCTTTTCTGCTGTTAAGTCTCGGTATAATATTTTTTATTTCAATCAGTGTATGTTTAATTTCTAGTTGGTCCTTTTTCATATTCTCCAGGGTCTTGCTAAATTTATCAGCCTTTTCTAGGAAATTCTTGAAAAACCTCATACTTGTGGTATTGAACTCTATAACCAGTCATTTGCTTTCTTCCATTTCTTTCATTTGTGATCTATTTCTTTGTCTCTGCATTTTTGCTGCTTCCCTGAGTTGGTAGAATAGCTTTGTGTGCTAGGTGTCCTATAGGCCCCAGTGGCTCAGCCTCTGCAGTTACCTGAGGTGGACACTCTTGGTGCACCCATTTGTGGACTGTGTGCACAGCCTTGTTATAGTTAAGTCTTGATTGTTATTGGTATCACTGGGATTAATTTACCTCCAGGCCAATTAGCTGTGAGGATCAGCTGTGTTTATGCTGGGAGAACTTCTGTGCTGGCGACACCTTTATGAGACAAGACTTACAAGATTGCAAAAGCCTCTGTGCTCTGCTTGGATGGGGTGGAGTCTCTGGGTGGAGCAAACAGCCTTGGCTTCCCATCAGCCCTGCCCTCTGAGGCCCCTGGGTCTCAGTGTCCTTTGATAATGACTGCAAGCACCTCAGAGAAAGCCGCCTTCGAGTTTCACCTGCTGCCAGACAGTCCAGTTTCTCCCTGAATGAGTCTGGGTCCCCAGAGTCTCACCCAGAACTGGAGTTCAGCGCTATCAGGAAGTTTTATCTCTCTCCCGCTTTAGCAAGTCAGCTGCACTCTCAGCAGTCAGTCCTCTCTGCATGGGCGCAGCCCGCCCTCTGCCTTCCACCACTCCCCTGAGTCTCCTGACAGTCCAGATTCCCTTTGAATGAGTGTGGGATCCCAGAACCTTGGGATTTTTGTGCAGTCGAGAGCTTTTGTCTCCCACTTGAGAAAGCCAGCCATGCACTCGGCCACCAGTCCTCTCTGCACGTGCGTCTCCATACCTCAGCCTTTTGCATCTCCTCTGAGTCTCAATGTGCTTTTCTCTTTTCTTCTTCTTTGTAGAATTTCCACTCAGCCAGCTTTCCTGTGGTTATGGATGGTGTCCATTTTGTCTTTTAGTTGTAGTTTTGAAATTGTATGAGGCAGTTTAGGTGTTTATCTATGCCCCATCTTGGTTTTCTCTATTCCTTATATATTTTAAATATTAACCCTTTATCAGATGGATCATTGCCATACAGTAGCCTCCCTTTTTATTTTGTTGATGGTTTTTTTTCTTTTTGCTGTGCAGAAGCTTTTTATTTTGATGTAGTCGCATTTGTTTATTTTCTCCTTAGTTTCCTTTGCCCTCTGAGGTGTATCTGTAAACATATTGCTATGAGAAATATCTGTGATTTTTCTGCCTATGGTATTTTCTAGGATTTTTATGGTTTCACAACTTACATTTAAGTTCTTTATCCATTTTGAGTTTATTTTTGTGTATAGTGTAAGTTTTTGGTCTAGTTTTATTTTATTTTATTTTTGCATGTATCTATCCAATTTCCCCACCACCATTTATTGAAGAGAATGTCTTGACTTTATTGTATTCTTTTGCCTCCTTTTCAGATATTGAGTGTAGTGGCTTGGGTCAGTTTCTGAGGTCTCTATTCTGTTCCATTGATCTTTATTTCTGTTCTTATACAAATACTAGTGGCCCAGTGCACAAAATTCGTGCACTGGGGTGAGTGATCCTTCAGCCTAACCTGCCCCCTCACATGTACTGGGAGCCCTCAGGGGATGTCCTACTGTCCCCTCACCTTTGGCCGAAGCTTTAGGCCTTGGGCACCCAGCCGTCACCCTGGAATGGGGCTGTTGGTTGGCTCTGCCCCGGCCTGCCCACCCAGTCCTGCCCAGCCCCTGGGACACCCACACTCCCCAGCTGCACGTGCCAGCCTCTCCTGCCTCCTGTCCGCGCAGCTCCTGTCCCAAGCAGTGCGCAGACTGGCCCCTCCCCCCCCACCCCTCCTGTCCTGCGCAGCTCCCGTCCTGCCCAGTGTGCAGGCTGGCCCCTCCCGTTGCCGGCAGGCCCTTCCCTTCCAGCGCGGCTCCCATTCCAAGCTGCGTGCAGGTTGGCCCCTCCCATCCCACACGCCGCAACCCCCTGCCGGCCCCGCCCCCTGCCTTGTGTCGCTCAGCCCCGCCCCCAGCTCCTGATGGGCTGGTGGTATAGCCAATCAGGAGCCAAGGTATGGTCACATTTGCACGTTACTCTTTTATTAGATAGGAGGACAGGCTGTTTTGATTACATTGGCTTTGTAGTATAACTTGATATTTGGTATTGTGATCCCTCCAATGTTGTTCTTTCTCAAGATTGCTGCAGCTATTCAGAATTTTTTTTGGTTCCATATAAATTTTTGGAGTATTTTTTCTAGATCTGTGAACTATGCCATTGGTCATTTAATAGGGATTGCATTGAATCTATAGATTGCTTTGGATAGGATGGATATTTTAATGATGTTAATGCTACCAATTCATGAACATGGTATCTTCTTCCACTTGTTTATATCTTCTTCTTTTCTTTTTTTCAGCATCCTGTAGTTTTCTGAGTACAGGTCTTTTATCTCCTTAGTTAAGTTTATTCCTAAGTATCTTTTTTTTGGTAATGAAACATTGACAAGTTCTTTATGGTATTTATTTTCATATTTTTGTTAATTCTCACCTGAGGGTATTTTCCCATAGGTTTTTATTTTTTATTTTATAGGCATTTTTAGAAAGCATCCTATATAATAAAAGCATAATAATGCTAATTGTCGGACAGATTGACCGACCAGTCACTATGACACACACTGACCACCAGGAGGCATACACTCTGACTGGTAGGTTAGCTTGCTGCAGGGGTCCAGCCAATTGGGACTCGGCGAGAGTGCTGGACACACCATGGAGCTCTCCAGTCCCTCCTGGCCGGCTTGCCCCATGGCCCCATTCGAGACTGGGCGAGATGGGAGGGACCCTATGTATTCTTATACAAAGAAGAAACAAGTAAACAGAGTACACAAATTACCAGTGAGGTGGACCGCAGCCCTTCTCTCCACTCTGGGAAAACAGAGCAGCCGAGAAACAATGATTCCATCTACACATTTTTTTTTTTTTTAAAGCAGCATTTCTACTCCTTTGCTGGTGCTTGTTTTTTGTTTTTTTTCCCTTCAATGTGGGAATCAAGCTTTTCAGTCCAGCTTTGACTTTGCAATTTCTTGATCAGAACTCTGGAGAAGGCTAAAAAGAATAATGGCACCTGGATTTACACTAGCCCAGGACTTCAGGTTCTTCATACAGACATGCTCTAACAAGTGTTTTTGCAAAACAACCATCTCTTCCGTTTTCTTTCATCTTTTTAAAAAAAATATTTTATTGATTTTTTACAGAGAGGAAGGGAGAGGGATAGGAAGTCAGAAACATCGACGAGAGAGAAACATCAATCAGCTGCCTCTTGCACATCCCCTACTGGGGATGTGCCTGCAGCCAAGGTACATGCCCTTGACCAGAATCGAACCCAGGACCTTTCAGTCCAAAGGCCGGCTCTACCACTGAGCCAAACTGGTTTCAGGGCGTTTTCTTTCATCTTTTTATCTTGCTCTACTAACCACTTCAAAACAAGATGTCCTGCAGGGTGAAGCTCTCCATCCTTGCTTCCAAAACAGAGTTCTGTTGCTGCCAAGCTGGCGATAGCATTCATGGCAGGTTGAGTGTCTCCTATGGCAGCTCTCAGAATGCAAGACACCAACACACAGGCAGAATTACCTAGCACCATTTCATGGGTGTGATCTTGCAGGTAGCTTAACAAAGCTGGGGAGATGGATTCTAAGAGCTCTTGGCGATGGATCTCTATTATCTTTTTTACTGTGTGCGTTTCCATTTCCTTTCTGCAGGACCTCAATGCTTTCTCTTACTGTATGTGCAGTATCTTGGGGGCTTAGGAGGTACAACAGGACCTTCCTTCCATATTTGTCATTTAATATGTTAGACAAGGAGCTAATAATTTCGGATATGATTATCTGCTTCCCAATAAAAGCTGCCAGTAAAACCAAATGGGAGTATTGGCCATTAGCTACCTTTTTAACGTAAGTCTTCATTGTTTTCACAGTCACTTTCCTGTCCTTGGGTGTGCCGTGCATGGCCACGCTGGCACCATCATGTATGCGCCTGGTATGCCATCACTTCACAGATGGCTTCGACCATTTCTGATCTTAGCTTCGGGGGCGCATAGGTTAAAATACTTTATGCACCAATGAATGCTTCATCACAGCTTCTTTCTGGGCCACTGGAGTTAGAATCTGTTTCATTTCATTCATGATAAGTTCTAGTGTTTCTGGCTGTACCTCTAACACTTTGTCCAGAGTTGGGTGATCTGCTGGCTTAGAAAGCTAAAATGTGTTCCCATAGAGCGCTCTGTCAGGATGTTTCTCTGCTCTGAAATGGCTTTGTCATGGTATGGTACCCCACGATGTGTGTCAGAGCATCTTCCTCACCTGGCCTTTAAAACTTCTGACCGTCTCCGCATTCTGCGGTTTACCCCCACACATGAGAAATTTCTTAACAATATTTCTGGAATATTTAGCTTTTCTTAATTCAGCCAAGTCATCTCGCAGTTCTTCAAAAGTCTGTTTTCTGTGTTCTTCATTGCCAAACGGAATGTAACATTGCCATCACACGAGTTGAATCATGTGCAAATGCAATAGTTTTAATATTTCCTTGAATCAACTTCTGCAAATCACTCATTAACCTCACTATTTTTTCTTTGTTACCATTTTCTCACGATCTCCGGAATCTGCTTTGCCTGAACGATACTGTCATAGTTGGTACTATTCCTGAGTTGTCTGCTTTGTTCCAGTTCTTTCTTCTTTTGGACGTCATCCCATTTGGGTTTCTTGGCTGCTGATTCATCACTTTTACTGTCCGGCTAGAGTTCTCTCTTCTTTTTTTTTTTTTTTTTTTTTAAATATTTTATTGATTTTTTACAGAGCGGAAGGGAGAGGAATAGAAAGTCAGAAACACCGATGAGAGAGACATCGATCAGCTGCCTCTTGCACGCCCCCTACTGGGGATGTGCCCGCAGCCCAGGTACATGCCCTTGCCGGAATCGAACCGGAGACCCTTCAGTCCGCAGTCCGACGCTCTATCCACTGAGCCAAACCGGTCTCAGCGAGTTCTCTCTTCTTGTTGAATTTATTTGCCTGCTGGAATTTATTCTTTGGTATTTTATCCCTTTGTTGCTTATTCTTGAACTGCTTCACATCTTTTCCCCTGGTTTTGTGGCACTTTTCTGAAAGTTCTTAGATGTGATTTTAGGTCCGCCTTCTTTAACAACTTTTCTTTGGAATGTCTTTGAAAAACCAGAATCATTGTTTTTATAAAATCAGTTTTTAAAAAAATATATTTTATTGGTTTTTTACAGAGAGGAAGGAAGAGGGATAGAAAGTCAGAAACAGCGATGAGAAACATTGATCAGCTGCCTCTTGCACACCCCCTACTGGGGATGTGCCTGCAGCCAAGGTACATGCCCTGACCGGAATCGGACCCGGGAACTTTCAGTCTGCAGGCCAATGCTCTATCCACTGAGCAAACCAGTTTCAGCTATAAAATCTGTTGTTGTTTTTTTTCTTGTGATGTCTTTGTACCTTTTTCTGTGAATTTTTGTTTTGCTTTGATTTCCATCATGGCACTCACACATGTGTGGCTGCCACAGGGCTCTCTGCTGCTTCCTCTTTCCATAGATTTTTATTGAGAGAGTGGAAAGGAGGGGGAGGGACAGAGAGAAACATTGATGTAAGAGATTGGTTGCCTCCTGCACATGCCTATCAGGGCTGGGAATTAGTACATGTCTCTGCCCGGAATCAAACCTGGGACCCTTCAGTGGGCTGGCAGACGCTCTATCCACTGAGCCAAACTGGCATGGCTATTACTAGGTATCTTAAAATTTTTGTTGTTGCTCTGGTAATGGAATTGTTTGTTTAGTTTCTCTGTCTGAGACTTCATTATTAGTATATAAAATGCCTTGACATAAATTTTATTTTAATTTATTTTTTATAACTTTATTTTTTAAAGTTATTATTTTTTAAATATTTTATTTATTTTTTTGCAGTATAATTTAGATTTAATAGTAGTACATATGTTTTCATTTTCCCCCCATTGTCCTTCCCCAGCCTCCCCTACCCCCCAGCACATGTCCCCACCTGCCTCCCAGCCCCAGTGTCTTGCATCCATTGCTCATATGCATGCATACAAGTCCTTCGGTTGATCTCCCACAGCACCCACCCCTCACCCTTCCCAGCCTTCCCCCTGTAGCTTGACAGCCTGTTCAATGCCTCCCTGCCTCTATATCAATCACTCTCCCCTGTTTCTTTTCTTCAAAAATATCTTGCATCTGCATACTAGAAATAAATGTATAAGAACAAAAAATGTTTGAGTCCCAGTTTCAATGTCAAATAGTTCTTTATGTGTACATGTCAGCAATGGTACCAGATGGTGGACACACACACGGTGGCAATGCAAGTTCCATCCTCTCTGGTTTGGTCCTGGGCCGCCTGCAGCAACGCACAGCTGCTGACTGCTAGTATTCACATAAATTTTAAATCATCTAAAACTATATTTTACAAATGCCAGGTCATATTTTCAGTAGCATGAAGCTACTCTTTCTGTGTCTGCTTTTCATTACTTTAGTGCATGCATGGACCTGCGTTAGGTAGGGGGCCCTAACATGGGTGTTGAAGTGGAGGAGGGCCATGTGTTCATCCCAGAGCATAGCCAAGGTACAGACTTGCCTCCAGGCTAAGCTTGGCCCTGAAGAGCCTTGAGACTGTTGGAAACAAACTTCTGAAAGCTAATTTATTTCTAGTTTTCTGTTCTGCTAGAGACTGACCTGGTGCAAGAAAGCATTTTGATCTGTAATATCATGGCATAGACGGGAGAAAATAATTAGCACTTAAAAGGAGAAAGTCTATGGTAGTATCAGATAAATATTCAGATATCTTTGGGGGATGTTCACTTCTTTCAGATCTGATTGTTATGTAGGACTCGTATCAGTCCTCAATCATCTACACCTGATTCACTATTCTATGAAACAATTGAGACAAGAATTTATAACTAAAGCAATGGGTTGCCTTTTTCTCTTTTTAGCCTCTGTTTTCAGTGGGCTGGAAAAGCTTCTCATTCTAATCATTCTCAATGGTGTTCTGAGCAGAGGATTCCAAGAATGTACAAAATAAAATAATATAAAAGTTTTCAGAAATCTGCACTTAATGTGATTCCATGATGTAAGGATGGATTTGCACTTTGGTGGTTAGTTATTTCCTTTTATGTGTGAACAGACCTTTTCCAGAGCCTTTCTTGGTGAGGGTTTCTGAGAGAATCAAGCCCATTGCCTCAAGTGTTCAGGCCTAATGAATTAATTCTTCTAGTTAATTATTTCTTTTCTATACATTTAGAATAGTACTGGTTATGTACTGTCTTAGACGCTGAACTCATTAGATGTCTTGTTGCCTTCTTTCTTGGTTCACATTTAACACTTCCCTATGGCACTCTAGGATCCCAAATTTGAAGTTGAGTCTGATGCTTTGGGAAATCTTCATCTGATGAGAGTGATATCTGCAGGGACTGTGCTTCTCAACTAATTTTCATTTATTGTTATTTTAATTATATCCGAATTACTTCTCCAAAGGACTTGGGGATGTAGTTTTTTTCATTGGCCTTTAGAAATTATTTCCTTGTCAATCTCTTATGATATGAATGACAAAGTAATTATTCTACTTCACTCTGTCACTGGGTTGCTCTATTTGTTCATTGCAGTGGAGTGTTGAGAGTTGGGAACTTTCTTTTGCGGCATTCAAAAAGAGCAAAGTTAAAAAGATAAGGGAATCTATGTGAAATCACATGTAATTTGGATGATGCTTGTTTATAACAAAAAGATCTGCATACCAATATATTTATCCAAAACATATTGCTAATGAAAATGTATGCCAATATGTGTTTCTTCAATATGATCGTTCCTGAAATTATTTATCCAACATTAGAAGAAACACTTGCCCATAACAGGAATTGATAAGTTGGTAGACATATTCATGGATGCTTTTTCTGATATGACTGATGTTTTTCTGCATTACTTTATACAAAGTTTCTTCCAGATAAAATCTATGAAGTTTCTTTGTGCTTTAATACATGGAAGACCTAGAGAATGCACTCAAAATATACCAAAAAAAAAACAAAAAAAAACCTTCTCAGATAAAAACACAATATTATTCTCGGAACTTTATGTCCATATGGGCAGGTTCCCAAGGCATTAGCATTCAGGCTTACATAGCAAATAGGAAAAAAAAATCTCTCCTATTCACCTGGCTTCTGTTGAACAAATAACTCCTTCCATCATGTCAGGTCAACTTAGGAATGAACTAACTAATGTATTTGTTGGTTCATTAAGTACTATTTACTGTACTTGGGTTTCATTATAGATAGCTGGCATATTGCAGTTTCGAATGATGTTTGCTATTTGCTTTCTTCGTGTTATGAGAACATCTCGGTGCTCGTGGGCTCAGTCTGACGTAAGCTCTCCGAACCCGTTCTCAGATTCTCTGTGTAACCTATGAAGGAAAACACAGGCTCATCCTTGGAAATACACTTCTGGTTCCAATTCAAAATTTTGGTATCAATATGTTTGTGACTTGCTAATTAGTATTTTCCAAATATATAGATATACAGATAGTTTTTTTAAAATCATTTGATGGCCTGAGCTCCTTTAAAAATATTTCACTTTCATGAAAATCAAATAGGTAATGTAATTGGGATGCAGTTCCTGGGGCTCTTTATTTTTAGATATATATGTAACCCCTCCAAAACTAACATTTGCTTCCTGGAAAAGTTTTCACCTGATCTCTACTTGATGAGAGAGAATTTTTCCACTGTACTTTATTAATTGCTTATTTGGTTTTTCACTTGAATAGCTTATATCTCATGTACACAGTTGATATGTAATGTTTCCTCCATATACAAATGCATAGTACTATAAAATCCAGTGATTTTCACCCCTTTTTTTCTCATAGCACATATAAACTAATTATTAAAATTCTGCAACACACCCCCAAAATTTATTTTTTGCCAATCTGACACTAAAATAAGTATAATTTTGATTGATTTACAAAAATAATAATAACAGTAATTGCCTTTTTTTTTTCTCTAAAGTGACTTCTTAAAAAATCAGGTGCCTGTACTTGTATATAAAGATTCCTAGTACCAAGAATTAACCAATGAGATGCAACCTTATTATGCGATGTGACCAATAAGATGCAACTGTAGTCTTGTCTGGTTCAGTAGTTAGAATGTCGGCCCAATCACTGGAAGGTAGTGTTTGTTTTTTCAAAATATATTTTTATTGATTTCAGAGAGGCAGGGAGAGGGAGAGAGAGATAGAAATAACAGTGATGAGAGAGAATCATTGATTGGCTGCCTCCTGTATGTTCTCCCACTAGGGATCGAGCCCGCAACCCAGGCATTGAACCCAGGATCCTTCAGTCCGTAGGCCAAAGCTCTGTCTGCTAGGCAGGTTGCGGGTTTTAATCCCAGGCAAGGGCACGTACATGGGTTGCGGATTTGCTTCCAGTCCCTGGTCAGGGGTGTGTGTGTGAGGCAACCAGTTGATGTGTCTCTCACACATTGATGTTTCTCTCTCTCCTTCCCCGACTCTCTTCCACTCTGAAAAGCAATGAAAAAAATATCCTCATGTGAGGATTAACAACAACAAAAAGATGCAACTTTATTATACGATCTATACTTTTATGGTTCAAAACAGGGCATTCACACAGGATAGCTATTGTTGTGTTGGCTGTTATTCCTTAAACTTGACAATCTATGGGAAAAGAAGTCAGTGCCCCTGACTAAATAGTCAGGTATTGCATGTTTTAAAAATTCTTGTGGGACCCCACTTGAAAATAGATGATGTAGCCCTGGCCGGTTTGGCTCAGTGGATAGAGTGTTGGCCTGCGGACTGAAAGGTCCCAGGTTTGATTCCTGTCAAGGCACATGCCTGTGTCGCAGGCTCGATCCCCACTGTGGGGCATGCAGGAGGCAGCCAATCCATGGTTTTCTCTCATCGGTAATGTTTATCTCTCTCTTCCTCTCCCTTCCTCTCTGAAATCAATAAAATATATTTAAAAAAGAAAAATAAAATAGATGATTTAATCAATTCCAATTTTTACCTCTAATTGGTTATATGATTTATAATTTTGATTTTTGTGGATTATTTAAATGTCTTCTTAATTTTCTTGTTAAGAATTTTTTGTATGCCAGGTAACTGTCAGTAAAGCATTAATTTTTTAACAAATGTTTTATTGACGTTAGCGAGAGAGAGGAAGGGAGGGGGGGGGAGAGAAAGAGAGATAGAAATTTCAATATGAGAAACATCGATTGGCTGTCTCCTGCACGTCCCCTACTTGGGATTGAGCCTGCTGCCCAGGCATGTGCCCTGACCTGGAGTCAAATCAGCAGACTCTTGGGATTGAGCCTGCTGCCCAGGCATGTGCCCTGACCTGGAGTCAAATCAGCAGACTCTTGGGATTGAGCCTGCTACCCAGGCATGTGCCCTGACCTGGAGTCAAATCAGCAGACTCTTGGGATTGAGCCTGCTGCCCAGGCATGTGCCCTGACCTGGAGTCAAATCAGCAGACTCTTGGGATTGAGCCTGCTACCCAGGCATGTGCCCTGACCTGGAGTCAAATCAGCAGACTCTTGGGACTGAGCCTGCTGCCCAGGCATGTGCCCTGACCTGGAGTCAAATCAGCAGACTCTTGGTGCACAGGCTGATGCTCAACCAACTGAGCCACACTGGCTGGGCAGGCATTCATTTTTGTATTTCAATTTTCATAATTATTCTAGACTTGTCATCCTTATTATAACCCTCAGGAATTATTTCAGAGTAAAACTGCACATTTACTCTGCTATAGAAAATATATATTAAGAAAACTCACACTTGAGTGAGCCTATAGCTTCTTTAAAAAAAAAATCCTCAGTCTGCCAAGGAACTGACTCTGTGTCCAAATATTTTTGCCCAGTATCTCAGAGACTCTTAGCATCAAACACTGAAGCACATTATGAAGAATAATGTATACTATCGTTGTTAGGTACAATTGTATACTCAGGCTTTTTCATGGTTGTTTTAATAAAAACTTCCAAACATATAGAGGGACATCCTACAGTGTCCCTTTGAGAAAACTCTGGAGAATCTGTCCTCCTAGATTATAAACTTATTATGCCTTGAGCTGGTATCTGTCTTGGTCTCCACTGTATCACCATCTGGAAGAGAGTAAGGGGCCAAACGATATTTGTGGAATAAGTGAGAAATTAGGGGAAAATGATGAAAAAGAATATCTAGTATGATGATAAACCTACTTATTGATTTCCTATTCTCAGTGTTATTGTATTTTCTTCATGTGTAGAATTTTTATTTAAAAATATATTTTTTTATTGATTACAGAAAGGAAGGGAGAGGGAGAGAGATAGAAACATCAATGATGAGAATCATTGATGGGCTGCCTCCTGCAATCCCTCCACTGGGGACTGAGCCCATAACCAGGACATGTGCCTTGACTGGGAATTGAACCATGACCTCTTAGTTCATAGCTTGACACTCTATCACTGAGCTACACCACCAGGCATAGAATTTTCACTTTTTACAGTTTTTAATTCTTTACCAAATTAGAAAAAAATATATATATCTGAATAGAGAAAGCAAAGATAGGTTAGAAAAAAAATTCCAAACTGAAAGTCAGAGACAAGATGGAAAATAAAAAGAATATCATATAATATAATTTATATTTATAATGTATATATTGTACAATGTATCATAATATATATGCACACATATGGACATACACAATTATATATATTATGTACTTATGAGACAAGGTAAAAAAGTTTAACCTAAGCATAATTGGAGCCCTAACCAGTTTGGCTCAGTGGATAGAGTTTCAGCCTGTGAACTAAAGGGTCCCAGGTTTGATTCTGGTCAAGGGCATGTCCCTTGGTTGCAGGCACGTCCCCAGTAGGAGGTGTGCAGGAGGAGGCAGCTGATGGATGTTTCTAACTTTCTCTCCCTCTCCCTTTTTCTCTGTAATAAAAAATCAATAAAATATATTAAAAAATAAGCATAATTGGACTTGCAGAAGGATAGAAGAGAGATAATGGAGCAGAAGCAACACTTGACAAGAAAATAACAGATAATTTTCTATTTAAATTGCTTAACTTGGTACTTGGTACTTTTTTATGTGTTAATAAATGTCAGCTATTACCACTGTCAATATTATTTTTCCCATAAAGCAAAGCTTTATTGAGGTATAATTTCATATTACAAAGTCCCCCATTTAAAGTGCACAATTCAGTACTTTTAAGATATTCACCGAGTTGTGTAACTATCACAATAATCAATTTTTAAATATTTCCAGCAACCCTCTAGAAAGAAACTCCCCAAGCCCTGTTCCTCTGTCTGTCAACCTCTGACTCCTCACATACTCGGCTCCAGAGCCCCATAGTCACCAGTATTCTACTTCCGGTCTCTGTTGACTTGCGTATTCCGAACATTTCCAATAAATGGAGTCATATAAGATGTGATGCTTTGTGCCTGGCTCTTTCCACTTAACATCATGTTCTCAGGGTTCGTCCGTGTTGTGTGTCAGCACTTCCATCCTTCTAATTGTTGAATGGCTGCATCACATTGTATTTCTCCATTTATCTGTTGATGGACATTTGGGTAGTTTCCACTTTTTGGCTGTTATGAATAACGCTGCTATGAACAGTTGGGTTTCTGTATGTCCCTTTATACATACACACATGCACACACACACACACACACACACACAAATGCTAAGAGCGATTATGTCCGGTGATTGTTATTCTTTTTGCTTATCTGTGTTTTCTCATCTCTTTACAACAACATGTATTATGTAGCAATAAACAAATTCATTGTGTGAAATGATAACGTCTGCCTGCTCCTGAGCACGCGCCAGCATCCCTCTAAGTGCCCACTCCTCCCTCCCTGCCCATGGGGAAGCAGTGGCAGGAGTAATACTAATAATTTGTGCTACTTATTCTGTATACCCTGGGCTTTGTTCTGGGCTACGAGCTGGGCGCTTTGCTTTGTCCGAGGCTGGCGCTTGTCTGAAGCTGGGGCAGAAAGAACTGAGGGCTCTTCATCACATTTCCCTGCAAGCTCGGGTTGCTAAGTGCAACGTTTCTTCCTCCATTTCTGGATCAAAGTCGTGGTCACTGTCCCTCAGAGCGTTGGTAGAGGAAGGGGTGGATTAATTCAGCCTAGAGGAGGGCTTTTGGAGGGCGGAGCTAAGGTGGAAGGCAGGAGAACCCTTTAAATACAGGGCCCCATCCTGCTGCCCAGGAGCGCCCCTTGCACCTCATAGAGTCTGTGAGAAGGAGTGAGCCTGACTGAGAGAGACCGACTGAGATGATGGAGCCTGAGGAGTACAGAGAGAGAGGTGAGCCGGGGCATCCTGGGCCCTCTTCCCCGCTGCCAGCCACAAGAGCTGCTGTCCGTTGTGGGTCCTTAGATTTTGGGGTGTCATTTGACTGGGAGTTAGAGTTGGCTGTTGCAAATTTTTTTCTGCAAAAGGAATGTGGGACCAGAGTTTAAAACTTTCTCCCCCCTCTTCCATCCTTTCCTTCACACCCACTCAGACAAGCCCACTCTGCCATGCCAGGCTTTCCTACTCTCTCACAAAACAGAGGACTTGGATTCCTGCTGCACTAAATGGCAAACGGGGCATTGATTTTTTCGTATCCTGAAATAGGAAAAAAATTCCCTAAATATTCTGTAGTCACTGCAAGATCTTTTCTTTCTTAGTATTCATTTTTCTATGTGTGGACTTGTTAGTAGTGTTCTTCCTTCCGGTCAAACATTCTGTCAAAGTTTAGTGTGCACCTGTTCTACATCAAGCCTGTGTGCGGAGCAAACCAAATGGTTAGTCCATGTCCAGACATGGCTCTCCTGAGTGGGGAAGCAGGTCATTGCTTATATTTCTTCTTTCTAAGTTTTTATATCCTCTTCACACTATCTGGTTATGTTTCCTGAAATTCCTTTGCTGTAAGTTATTGCCCTGTGTAAGAATCCAAGTTTTTTTTTTCTCTCCTCCATCCAGGCATAACCCACTAAGTGGCTGTTAGCCTGTAGATGTTAATCTGCACGAGCTTGTATTGTTGCTTTCCGAAGGCACTTTCAGTTGAGAGCAGGTTCTTGTGTGTGAGTGGAGCACAAATACATTTTGTTCTGTCCCTGGACAAGTGGAGGGCTGGGTCCAGAGCTCCCAGGCCTCTGGTGGGGCCTGTTGCAGGCGCAAGAAGCATTGGGTCATGGGAGGGTTGAAGGAGAGCAGAACGAAGAGGGGAGGGCATGGAAAAGCGTTTGCCTCATTCCCAGTTTTTCCCGAAGCTGTCGTAAAAATTTTGCATGAGGTGGTGCAGTGGGAAGAGGCTCAGCTTCCCTCTCCTTTGCTCTATTTTATTTTACTTGATTTTGTTTTTTTTGCATGGGGAAAAGGAGCTTAAGGAGTACCAAGGAGGAATTATATATATTGAGAAAGAGAGACACAGACACAGATGGGGAGATGGAGAGAGAGAGAGTCAGAGAGAGACTCCGACAGAGGCACCACAGATTGAAACTCCCTCCTGGAGAACTGAACGGGAAGAGAGAATAAAATCATTTGCAGTGGCTTCCGAGTGTTTGACTCGGATACCTGTCTTCCTATTCATTTGTTTAAAAAAATTTTTTTTGTGGGGGAAGCACCTAAAAATGTTCTAAGCATGGGTGCGGGGCAGGTAAAGTGATTCAGGCAAGATTTCAGGCTAGTGCAGGGTTCTTAGTTGGGGCTTGTGATTGTGCTTTAGGAATTCCGTGAACCTCAGAAATTATAGACCACATTTTGCATATATGTCAGCCTATAGTTTTAATCCCATTCTTAAAGAAGTTTATGGCTCTAAAACACCTGAGGAATTTTTGATCCACTGGGAATGGTGAACAGATAGATTTCCCCCCTTTCATCAGAACCCGGAATGGGAACTTGCCGTCTGGGCTAACAAAGCGTATGGTCTGGGTGCGTGTGTGAGTGCCAGTGTCAGTGTGTGTGTGTAACAGTGTTTGGATAGAAAGAGCCACAGAGTTTCTGCTGAACCTGTAAGACTTTAGCAGATGCTCTGTTTCGGGGAGAAAGGTGGGAAAGATGATCGAGGCTGATACAGACCAGGGAAGGGGAGGAAAAGAAAATGGTTTACATTGAGCCTGGAGTTTTATGCTTTGGAGATTTTCCCTCTTGTTCATTTGTCCACTCACACATTTTCCCTCCATCGTTCCTTCACCCCCTCACTCGTTTTGTTCTTTTGAAGACAAGGCCTCTGCTGGGCATCTGACTCCCTTACCCCCCCCCCTCCCCCATGAACCCATCTCCCTTTCACCATGTTTCTTGGCCCAGACACGAGGGGCACAGCACACCAGGTCCAGTCAAGGGCCACGAGGCTGGTTCCTCTGCCTCCCTTGCAGGAAAGCAGATGGTGGATTACATCTGCCAGTACCTGAGCACCGTGCGGGAGCGGCGGGTGACCCCCGACGTGCGGCCCGGCTACCTGCGAGCCCAGCTGCCCGAGAGCGCGCCCGAGGAACCCGACAGCTGGGACAGCATCTTTGGGGACATCGAGCGAGTCATCATGCCTGGGGTGAGACACGCTCACAGGAGTGACTCTGGACTCTGGGGCTTAGAAGGGTGGGCAGGAGGCACGAGAAAGGCCTGGGATGACCCTTCAGCCACTTGGCCGACATTCAAACCCAACTTTCTGGCACGTGGAAGGCCAGGACTTTGACTGAAATTTGGTTTCTGATGCCGGGGGAGCTGTAGTGTGGGGTGGGGAGCGAGAGAGAATAAGGATGCGCCCAGGGCCGCGTCGGACTGAAGTCTGGCTGTCCAATGGGTGGGGGGAGGTGAGATTGGGTCCGAGGAGAAAGGACACCTGTGGTGAGCACGATGGAGAAGGGGCGCTGAGGTGACCCTTGAAACACAGCCGCAGGACCAGGGCCTCCCACAGAATGCGGGGACATGCGACAGAGCAAGAAGGAGGCTGAGAACACAGCCCCCCGCAGGGTTGGGCACCTGGGAGGCTGAGTGAGTCCCTCTAGCCCGTCTCTCTCCTCCATGAGGTGCAGCCACTTCCTTCCTTATCAGGCGAAGGTTTTGTGATCGAGCTGCTTTTCGGGCGTAACAAGGGGCTTTCCCTGACTCGCCCACTCTCCTGGAGACAAAGGGCACGACCTGGGGCAGCCAGGGGCCAGGGCGCAGGCAGAAGCCGGATGCTGCACAGGGCTGGGGCTGGAGGTGAGGCTCACCGCCATGGCCCTGGTGATGCCCCTGCCGCCAGGAGTGAAGAGCTGTGGAGGGCATTCCTGCTAAAAGGGCACGAGTCCTCCTCCCCTGGAAGGGCTGCCTTTTACTGGCCACCAGGCCACATGCCAGGCACGGTACCAGCTGCACTACAGGCAGCTTGTCTTATCCGACGGGGACCCTATGATCCTTGCTTTACACGTGAGTAAACTGAGGCACAGAGCTCACTGTCTTCCCAAAGCCACAGAGTTCGTGCCTGGAAACCCCAGGATTTTAACCTGGGCCAGTCTTACTCCCAAGGTCTCCGCTGGTGAGTGACTGAGGGCCTCAGGCTGTGCCGTGCACCCAGGCGCCCTTCCTCGCTGTGCCCCTCACACGGGCTGAGCCGCTCACTCCCCCACATGGGGTCTTGGTGCTCAGACCAGCACATGCCCAGCAGCTTTGCCCCAGGCCAACTGGAGATCTGCTCCTGTCACCCCCTAAGAGTTGCGGCTTCAGGTGTGCCCGGCATGTGCCTGGGTGAGAAGCTACTCAAACTCAGCAAGTGATGGCCAGTTTGTGCCAAGCCAAATACTCGTCTCTCTGACCAGTCAGCCTATGTCAGAAGCACCTTTTGAAAAATTTAATAGCAATAAAAACGTTACTAAGGAGGCTAGCTCACCCACCGATAAGATTATCTCATGGGTTTGATTCTCTAAAATGTCATCTGCTGAGGGACTAACTGTAAGTTGGTAGTGCTGGGAAAGCAACTGTCAGAAAAGGCGGAAATGAGCTGATTCATTCGATTGAGAAATTCCAGTAGTTGCTGGGAGTGCGGCCGAAGAGGCTCATTTCTGGACGGAGAGGTCTGTGTGTGTTGATAAGCGGCCCTCTGGCTTATCTCACTGTGTGTATCTCGCCAGAATGCCCAATTGCCCCTTGATAGGATCAGGAGGATGGAGCCCTCCTCTGTGTTTCCGAAATAATGTCGATAAGCACAAAAGTAACGAGGCCCAATCGCTCATCTCATCTGACAGGCTGCACAGCCTCTCCGAGCTGGCCTGAAAGCTGTGGGCCCTTTGCTTTCTCATTCTGGCCAGCACCTCACTGACAACTGCTTAATTTTTCCCTCCTGGCCACCTCCGAGATGCAAAGAGAAGAAAACAAAAACAAAACAAAAAACAAAACCCCAAAAAACAACCACGATCATTTAGCTTTAATTCCCATTCTGGTTAGAAAAATCCCGTCTACTCTTGTTGAGGGGAGAGCAGCGGCGGGGAGAGGGCGGGATGCCATCCTGCTCGGGCGGTTGGGCTCTGGAGTCGGACAGCGCTGAGTGTTTGCCCCTCTGAGGGATGCGTGATCCTGGGGACGCTGCCTCTCAGCCAGCCCCAATTCTCATCTGTAAGACAGGGATCATGGCAGAACCTACCTCACAGGGGTGCTGTGAGGATTAAATAAGGTAAACCATGGAGAGTGAGAGGTACTGATGTTACCTACGATGCCTTCCGCCTGGTGCAACTTGGGGGAAGAGCACGATCATCTAAGAGTCAAGTTGGGATAAGTGATGTGTCCATCACCAGGTGATCACCATTCACATTGGTGCTTTACATTTGACACATTTCCTCCAGGCCAGTTCATACAGCAACCCCAGGAGACAGGATTTAGTTTTTGATGAGAAACTGAGGTTGAGAGAGGTGCAGGGGAAGATCCTGGTTTTATGGGGTCTGAATCCCCTACAAGTTTTAAGATCCTCTTTAAGAAAATAAAATTAAGGACGGATCTCCATACAAACATGGGACCTTGGAGCGTAAGTTCAGTAGCTTCACAGTAAATGGACAAGGGGACACAGCTGGTCAGGGGCAGAGGTAAGACTGGAACCTGTGCCTTTGAATTTAAAGCTGAGGCTCCTACCATACGTGCTATCCAGGAAGCTGTCCTTGCTCTTGAGGGATAACAGGAATTTGTGTGCCCTAAATAACTTGATGCTACATTAAGATGTCATCTAATGAGCTCTCAGAAGAATGTGACAACTAGAAGAGAGTGTTCCATGGCTGAGGGAAGGGATCAAAGGGACCAGGGAGTTGGGCAAGGATTTGTAGAGGAAGTGAATATGTTGTAGCTTTCTAAAACTTGACAGATTTTAGGGGGTCATATCTGTGTGTGCAATACCTTCCTGTGAGGGCACACAGCATTGCTCAATGCCAAGAATGAAGAGATAAACAGGGTGTGTTGGCAGAGAAGTGAGATGAAGCCAGATTAGATCATCGGTGAGGCCAGGGAGCCCCTCAGGTTACTCTGAGGATACCCCTGAGGAGCCCCAAGTAGAACTACTACTGTTCTACTTGGCTCCACCTTATATCCAGCTGAAGCTGATTGTGGGCTCAGGAGTTAGCCTGGAGGCAGCGGTCCCATGCCTTTGGGCTTCCACTTCTCCTTCCCTCGTCTCTCCTCTCTCCATCCCCACTGGGAAGCTTAGGACAGATTTGAATCCATTCACTCCGCCCCCACCACCTCGTCCCCCCCGGAGATGCTTGCCCAGAGAGCTCAGCAATCCCTAACACACTGCTTTTTACGAAACTGGATGAGACAAGCAACAGACTATCCCCAACAGTCTCCCCTTCTTTTTATTACTGGGCAGGGGTGGCAGGGGATATAAGCACTGGAGACTAATGTGAACATTACTCAGCATTCCCAACTCTAATTACTATAGCAGTTTCCATTTCACTTATTCCCTTCTGGTCTTTGCATCTGTGTAAATGCTCCACTGAAGATATAGCTGAGAGGATGAGAAATGTGGGGGCAAGGACACCGTGACTATGCCTTATTTGTATGGAGCTGTGACACTTAGTTGGCTGTCTTAAAAATGTCAGCCCATCTCCAGACTGGGTGCTTCCCCTAGCCAGGGAGGGTCTCTGGAGGAGGACGGCCTCCTGCACATGCCTCCCAGTGTCACCTGTGTACATGCTCTGCCTCCCAGTGTGTAACCTGTGTACATGCTCTGCCTCTAGGTGGTACACTGGCAGAGCCCCCATATGCATGCCTACTACCCAGCTCTCACCTCTTGGCCATCACTGCTGGGTGACATGCTGGCGGATGCCATCAACTGCTTGGGATTCACCTGGGTGAGTAGCAGCGGCTGTATCTATGACCAGTGGCAATGGGGACGCAGCAGGAAGTGACATTCCGGGGCACACATATTTGGTCCTGGTCTCTAAATAAGGTTCCAAGTTAAATATTAACAATGGCTACATTCTTTGGACTTAAGCTTTACATACATGACCTCAACTTGTCCTTTAATCCTGTGGAATCATGAGTATTGGCTCCATTTTGTGAATGAAGAAAGTGAGGCTTAAGTACCTTATCTCCCCATGAGCACACAGCTCAAAGAGAAAAGAGGAGCTTTGGACTGAGAGCTGGTTATTGCCACCATTGGTGACCCTAACTAAGCACTTTGGTGCCTGTAGATACAACTTCATCTGTGCTCTTGTCTTTGAGGCCCTAAGACTTCCCTTAATAACCCCATAAGCACCAATCAGCTTTAAATTATGCCAGAATGCTCTTAGAATAGCTTTATATTTTAAGCCTGAACTGTTATAGGATGTGTGTGTGTGTGTGTGTGTGTGTGTGTGTGTGTGTGTGTGTGTTGGGAGGAGGGTTTGGGAGGGGAAGATAGATGCTATCATTTCCAGGAAGGAGTGCTGGCTTTCTTAGTCCTAAAACTTCCTCCTGGTCTATAGAGTGCATCTCAGCTGGGTATTAAAGGGACTTGGGGAGCCCAATGGAAGCAACCATTTCTAGGGCTTGGAGTCCCAGGAGAATCCACAACATTGAAGGTGGCAAGAATCCAAAGCCCCACATTTTTTCCCCTTTTGGTTTGATAGAGGATGGGATGGGGTGGGGCACAGGGCCTGGCCTTGACCCCTTCTCCAGGGATACCATCATGGCCAGGGGAATACTAGGGCAGAGACAGATGTATTTCTGAGGCTGGTGGGCCCATCTTGGTGCCCTGGGGCTAACCAGACGAGGCTGCTTTCCCTCTTTCAGGCTTCCAGCCCTGCGTGCACGGAGCTGGAGATGAACGTCATGGACTGGCTGGCGAAAATGCTGGGACTCCCAGAGCACTTCCTGCACCACCATCCTGGCAGCCACGGGGGAGGCGTCTTGCAGGTGCCTACATTGTCTTAGCTCCCCCTAGCATGGGGAATAAGTAATGAGAGATAAGCCAAACCCTTGCCTGGGCAATTCTCCTGTTCGTCAGGAGTCTTCATGTGTCACTCACACCCCCACCATCACCATTACCATCAGCACTGTATAATCACCAACACCATCACTGGCATAGCTACCACCTCCTCCTTGGTTACTCCCACCCATTGCTGCCACTCCCTTCTCAACTTCCACTTAGTCCACACTGATGCTTCCACCATCTCCACTCTTTCTCTTTTCCTTGAAAAAGAGGAAAAGGTCAATGCATCATCACATTTTCTGTCTTACTGGATTCAGGTTTCTTAGTTTACAATCTGACAACTCCCTTCCCTTGTCCCATTTTACACATATATTAATGGGAAAAGAAAAGCAAGTAGAGATTCTTCCCAACCCTCCTAGGTCCAGGAGGCCCTTGGCAGTGAGAAATTAATAGCATACATTAGTTTGTCTAGTCCTACAACCTATCTTTTATATATCTATCAAATAATGGTTCTTCAAATATATATATTTATATATATAAATATACTAGAGGCCCTGTGCACGAAATTTGTGCATGGGGTTGGGAACGTTTCCCCTCAGCCCAGCCTTTACCCTGTCCAATCTGGGACCCCTTGAGTGATGTCCGACTGCCTATTTAGGTCCGATCCTGGTGGTTGGACACCCCTCTCAAAATCTAGGATTGCTGGCTCCCAACTGCTTGCCTGCCTGCCTTCCTGATTGCCCCTAACTGCTTCTGCCTGCCAGCCTGATCACCCCCTAACCACTCCCATACCAGCCTGATTGATGTCTAACTGCTCCCCTGCCAGCCTTTTTGCCCCCAATTTCCCTCCTCTGCCGGCCTGGTCACCCCTCACTGTCCTCCCCTGCAGGCATGATTGCCTCCAACTGCTCTCCCTTGCAGGCCTGGTCCCTCCCATCTAATGGTGGCCATCTTGTGTCCACATGGAGGCAGGATCTTTGACCACATGGGGACAGCCATCTTGTGTGTTGGAGTGATGGTCAATCTGCATATTACTCTTTTATTAGATAGGATAGAGGCCTGCTTCATGGGTGGGGATCAGCTGGTTTGCCCTGAAGGGTGTCCTGGATCAGGGTTGGGGTTCCCTTGGGGTGTGGGACAGCCTGGGTGAGGGGCCTGTGGTAGTTTGCAGGCCGGCCCACACTCCCTAGTGACTCAAGTGGAAGCCCTGGAATCTGGGATTAATTTATGTTCTACAATTGAAATTTTGTAGCCTGGAGCGGATCCAAGCCTTCTGTTTGCTCCATGGTGGCAGCCATTTCTGTTGGGACATTTACCTTCTATAATTGAAACATTGTAGCCTATAGTTGAGGCCTAGGGTGGCCAGAGCTGCAGAAGCTTGGCTTCCTCCATCACTGGGACAACCTAGCCTCTGCTCTATCCAGCTTCATGGCTGCCGCCATTTCTGTTGAGATTGTGTATCTTCTATAATTGAAATTTTGTAGCATTGAGTGGAGGCCTAGGCTGGCAACGGCAGGCAGAAAGCTTGGCTTCCTCCATTGCTGGGGAAACCCAAACTTCCCTCCTGCTCTCAGTGGCCACAGCCATCTTGGCTGGGGTTTATTTGCTCCTGATTGGCTTGTGGGCATGGCTTGATTGGAGGTATGGTCAATTTGCATATTACACTTTTATTAGATAATATATATGTTACTTACACACACACACACACACACACACACACACAAACCCCAAATTCTTGAATTCTATTATAATGTGCAATTTTCATACTTTTATAACATATAAATAGGATGATAATATTTTCCTCACACCTCACACTCACAGAGTAGATTTGAGGATTAAAAGAATTCTTCTATTCAATAAAAATACCCACACTGCCCTGAGATGGGGACTGGAAAGTTCGATGGGTCCACTTGTTAACAAAGTGACTCCCTGTCTCACTTCAACCTGGCACCAGGATTAAAGTGTGAATCTCATGAAACAGACACATTATCGAATGTCATGGATGTTCTGGGTGTTAGCAAGTAGCTAAAACTTCAGATGGTCTATCTGGGAGAACATGCTAAATGTTTGCTGTACATGATCTTGCTTTTCATCATCATCTCAAGAAACCTGTAGATAAACATCATCATTCCCAATTTTTGAGAAAAGACCACTGCAGGTCACAGAGGTTAAGAGCTTGCTGCAGGTCACACAGCTGATAAGTGAAAGAAAAGCCCGTCTAAGTCCAACACATGTTTATTATGCATTCATCAGCCAGGTGAACTTGGCTGAGTCCTGTAATCTCTGAGCATCATTATCCTCATCTTTTAGACAAGAATCACAATAATCTCAGAGAGGTTTTATGGGGAGCAAATGGGCTGACAGAGAGTGTTTTGTGAATTACAAATTGCTATACAGCACTAAGGTGGTGTTATTATTACTATTCTGCTGGCTTCGTTGTTGTGGAGTGATTTCCAGCCACTGACTATGTAGGGAAATGTGGTCCGAGACCCTGCCTGAAAGCAGGGAGCTATCAGCAGTAGATCTCCTGAAGATTTCCAGACACAAAGACATTGAAGACTAAGTGGATGAATGAGGAGAAACTGTAAGGATCCTGTGAGGCTGCTGAGGTGGCCTCCAGCATATACACAGTCATAACCAGAGCAAAGTCTTAGCCAATCCTTAATGGGATATTCAGGACTCTCATCTGGAGGCAGTTAAAGGGATGTGCTCCATTTTATAAATGGAAAAAGTCTTCCAGAGGGAAATAGTAGCTCAAGGTCCTGAGTGCCATTGGCAGCAAAACGGAGGCCAAAGTCACCAGCCTCTCTCAGAGGCCAGGACCCTCTTTTCGGGATATCCCTGTGGAACAAGCTCCATTTCCTTACCTAATGAATTGAGAGTGTCCCCCACCCCCACTTCTGTCTTTAATCTAGGGTTAACTTAATGTTTCTCAATTTCCAAGCATATGATTATTTTGACTATTTTTTTATTATTTTGAATTTTACTGCATCATAATGAGAAAGTATAGCCTATAAAATCTTTTATTTTATTTTTTAATCCTCACCCAAGGATATTTTTCCACTGATTTTTTTGGGGGGGGAGTGGAAGGGATGGGAAGAGACACACAGAGAGAAACATAGATGTGAGAGAGAGACATCAATTTGAGCCTGCATCTGAGGTACGTGCCTTTGACCAAAATCAAACACAGGACCTTTTAGTCTGCAGGCCGACACTCTATCCACTGAAAAAACTCAACTAGGATGAGAGTGCTTTCTTTTAAGCATGTTTTACAAGAGGAACAAACATATCTATAACCAAACCGTATCTATCAGGGGCTAGCCTTTCTCTTTTTGGTTTCTGTGGCCTCTCTTATAAAGATGCTGGTTTTAGGTGAAAATGTGCTTTCATTACTTCCCTGGAAAGTTAGAGAGAGGTGTCCCAGGATTGCTTAGGGTACTGTGAATGGAGAATGCAGAATAGGTCTGTGAGCTTAGGCAGGAGCCGTGTGCTTTTTTGAGGAATAGCTATTGCGCGAGCGCACACACACACACACACACACACACGCACACACACACACATACTCACACACGCACACACCTGTGAAGAGCCTGGGGAATTTGGAAGAGAACACAGGAAGAGGCTGCCACTGGAAATCCTTCTTCCCTCACAGAGCACAGTCAGTGAGTCCACCTTGATCGCCTTACTGGCGGCAAGAAAGAACAAAATCCTGGAAATGAAAGCGTCCGAGCCTGGGGCAGACGAGTCCACCCTGAACGCGAGGCTCATTGCCTACGCCTCTGACCAGGTGAGTTGCCCACCACAGGCCATACCTTCAGGCCACTGCTTGGCTTCTGGAGTCTCGGCCTTGGAGTCATTATCTTCTAGACACCGGTGTACTGGGGTTTAGGGGAGCTGAGGCCTGTGAGATTGTCTCCAGGAACTGTAGGGACAGACAGGAGTTTAATGTTAGATGTGACTCCCTTAGTCTTGCTTCAGCAGTTTCCGGGGGGGTGCTCCTCCCGGGATGACTCTGCTAACAGGTTTCCGTGATCCTGCCAGGCTCACTCCTCAGTGGAAAAGGCTGGTTTGATTTCTCTTGTGAAGATGAAGTTTCTGCCCGTGGACAGCAACTTCTCACTCCGAGGGGAAGCTCTTCAGAAAGCCATCGAGGAGGACAAGGAGCAGGGCCTGGTGCCTGTTTTTGTAAGTCAGAATGTGTTCCGAGCTTAGCCTGATAGACTGGGAGGTGAGGAAGGAATATTGGCAGAATTCAGGTAAGTGACATGCTGCAAACAAAAGGAGAAAGGCCCTCAAATGTAATTTTTTAAAATAATTTATGCGTTGCTATTTGTTTGTGGGTTAGAAAATAAATTTAGGGGGTTCATAACCAGCATTAAAAAAAGAAATAGAATAGAAAAATCTCAAAGTGCATTCCTGTAGCCAGAGGATGTATTGTTTAGTGAAACTTCTATTTTAAATACACATATATGTATAGGTACTACGTTACCATATAACATGCATTTCGTTTTTTAAAAAAGATGTCTTTATTGATTTTTAGAGAGGAAGGGAAAGGAATAGAGAGATAGAAACACCAAAGGTGACAGAGAATCATCAAATGGCTGCCTCTTACATGCCCCCCTAATGGATCGAACCTGAAACCGGGGTATGTGCCCTGAATGGGAATCGAACCGTGACTTCTTGATTCATGGCTGATGCTCAACCACTGAGCCACACCGACTGGGCTAAGATGCAATTCTTATTGTAGGTCATGATAAGATATAGTGTGAGCTACCCATGCTCTAGTGGAATGGGTGGAGTAGATAATATCTGTGGTTAAATTTTCTTTCAGGCCAAATGTGTCCCAAGAGCCCCCCTTTCCACATTAACTTCCTGTGTCTGTCTCCAGGTCTGCGCAACCCTGGGGACCACGGGGGTCTGTGCCTTTGACTGCCTGCCAGAGCTGGGCCCCATATGTAAGTCTGCCCTGTCTGGCTGGGAAGACAAGTGATGAATTCTAGAATGCTCTCTAGAGCAAGAATCTGAAAGGAACCCTGTGGAATTAACTTGCCCCTCCATGATCATTGCAGAGAGTGTAGGAAGAGCCACCACAGGTGGTACATCTGTCCTCCCAGACAGCCAGGCCACTGCTTCCCCAGAGGTGTGACGGGGCGAGAGCTGCTCTCCCTCGCGTCCTGTCCTGGGAGGCCACAGTGTGAGCCTTGAGCTTCTCACCCTCTCACTTTATGTCGAAATCGGCTTAAAGCAGGCTGCATCCCAAAGCACGGGGAGAATGAGGACAGTGAGATGTCTTCTGATCTAGGCTAAGAAAATGAAAAGTGTAGGGTAGGGGAACCATGGAGGGAGATCAAGACAGAAAAAAACCCCAAATGTGATTGTTTAAATCTCTGAGCAAGAAACCACCTAGGATGAGGGACACCCCTCTCTAATGCGTGCACTAGATGCATTAACATTGCTCTCTGGGCCAGTGGCAAGTTGGGGTCTGTGTCAGAGAGCTCTAGGATGAGGCCAACAGGATGTTGATCCCTGGCCAGGGAGGGAAAAAGGCCGGGATGGGGCTCCCGGTAGGAGGTGGTGGGGCCTCATTCCAGCCCACTCCTCACACCGAGTTTCCCTCTCATCTCTGCGGGCTTTGATGTCCCAGGAAGCCAGAGCAGGTTGAATTTTCCCGGCTCTTTTCTTGTAGCCCACCAGCCAGCTGGGCCAGACAAGAGCTGCCTTTTAGCCGGCTGGTGGCAACCCCATCCCACCCTAGCCCCACCTCCCAGCCAGGTGACCTTTGCCCCTTCAGGTGCCAGGGAAGGGCTGTGGCTTCACGTCGATGCTGCCTATGCGGGCACTGCCTTCCTGTGCCCCGAGTTCCGGGGGTTCCTGGAGGGCATTGAGTATGCCGACTCCTTCACCTTTAATCCTTCCAAGTGGATGATGGTGCACTTTGACTGTACCGGGTTCTGGTGAGTGTGGCAGCCGAGCCCCCAGCCCCTCGGGAAAGCCTTGCTTCTCCTGGAGAGGCCTCTGCTACTTACGCCCCCTGGGAACCCACAGGGTCAAGAACAAGTACAAGCTGCAGCAGACCTTCAGCGTGAACCCCGTCTACCTCAGGCATGCCAACTCGGGCGCGGCCACCGACTTCATGGTGAGTGGCAGGAGTGAGCAGGGGTGGGGGTGAGGGCTCTGAAATGGAAGCTGGCTGTTCGTGACCCCCAAGGTCTCCTGTATGTCAGCTCTGGGGTAGACAGTGGCACATGGGGAGTCCACCCCATAATACTGCTACTGTAGACCTGTGCCCAGCATGAAACCCAGGACACTTAAACCCTATAAATGAGACCAACTTTTGAGGCAGTCTGCACCTTTACTAAATATTTGTGGCCCTTTTAAATTTTTATTTATGTTTTAATTTTTTTGTGGCCCTTACAATTTAAAAAAAAATTATTATTCTGAGGATTGTCTCCTTACGAAGAATGGAACAATTCTCTTCTTCTTCTGTCCTGGGCAATCTTTTCTGCCCGCCCCCCAGCAGCAGGGCAGGGTGCAGAATTTCCTTGAGTAGGGAAAGGGGGTCTTTGCTTAAATCACTTTTATGTTTTTGTCCACATAGAGGCACTGTGGAAGGCTCCACTTTGGGGCGGGTCAGGGATATCCTTCCTGAGTTTCTGGGTGCTTCTAAACAATTCCCGGTGTTTTCACTACCTGCATCTCAGTCTTTCCAACCTGCCCACATTCTCAGCCCACATTCCCCATCTATTGGGGAAACAGGTTCTCCAGATTTAACGCCTCAGTTTGAAGACAGTCTTTCCTGTAATTGTAGGGCAAACAAGTAAGTTGCTTGTCATGTCCACAGGGAGGCAGCAGTGGCATTGGGAAAGTTAGTGGACCTTGACTTCCTTATATGTGCACGTTCAATATTATTTTGTATTAGTTTCACACATACAGCATAGTGTACTGTATGTCGGCAAACTCATTAGTCAACAGAGCCAAATATCAACAGTACAACGATTGAAATTTTTTTTGAGAGCCAAATTCTTAAAGCTTAAACGTCTTCTGATGCCACTTCTTCAAAATAGACTCACCCAGGCCGTGGTATTTTGTGGAAGAGCCACACTCAAAGGGCCAAAGAGCCACATGTGGCTCGCGAGCTGCAGTTTGCCGACCACTGGCATAGTAGTTAGACAATCATATACCTTACAAAGTGGTGCCCCCGATATTTCCAGTACCCACCTAGCACCATGCATAGTTATTATAATATTATAGACTATATTTTCTATGCTGTACCTTACAGCCCCAAGACTATTCTGTAATTGCCAATTTGTACTTCTTAATCCCTTTACTTCTTTCACCCCTCCCCTGTCTCCCTACCTCTCTGGCCACCACCAGTCTGTTCTCTGCATCTATGAGTCTGGAAACTTACTGTTTCTATTTCCACATCTAGAAAGTGCTACTTTGTACCTTTTCTTCTCTCACCTCTAATCCCGTGGATTTAACTTTCAAGTCTACAAAGAAACTCCTGGAAAACTAAAGTTGCTATTTGCTGTGACCTGGGGGTCTTCCCTCCTGCTCTGACCTGTGCCCCAAGCTCCTTTTCACCCAGGCAGCTGCAGCTTTAACTAGAAGACTGGGAGAGAACACTGTGGAGCTTCATTCCTGGGGACCTGGAGCCACCCAAACTCAGGGCATGGTTCTCTTACATTAGGGATGTGGGGTGTCGGGGAGAGGGGGAGGCATTGTTTTGCAGAGGAGACCTGCAAGATTGTGAAGTACACAGAGGAGGTTTGGGAATGCCTTAAAGAAAAGTATGTCACCCATTGTAAGCCCAAAAGATACTATCAGCAGGAACCACTCCACTGGGTCAGCATGGGTTAGTTTTAGAATAGTGACAAGAGGAATAACTGGGTATATAGACAGTATGAATAAACCAAAATTAAAATAATCTCTGCCTCTCCTTTAATTTGCTGGTGAAATAAAGTAGCTAATTTATAAGCATCTGGAAAGCAATGTTTTTTTTTTTTAAGGAGGCCCATAACATCCATTCATTTTTCTCCCCGAGTGTCCATCTAACAAGTGGTGGAGGTAATGTCTTTCTGTTAACAGGGATTTTGCTCTGTGTCTGGGTTTTGATGCCCTCTGCTGGTAAATGAGAGTTTCCAAGCTGGTGCTCACCAGGAGTGTTTTGCCTGGAAATCAAAGGCTGAGTATTTGATGTGGGAGAAATACTGTCTCAACCAAAGGCTAAGGTCCCAACTGTGCCTGGGTCAGTCAGAAAGCTGGGGTGAGGGATGAAAGTGAGCATGTTTTGAGGATTTGGCAATCCTGTGGATGAGTAGGTAAATATTCAGTGCGGTCAGTATTTATTTTCAGTCAACAGAAATTGTGGTAGAAGCTTCCTGACATTTGAAGAAGAGGTCACTAGAAACCACATTACCCATCAGACTAACTATAAATGTTTTCCACACCCTTTGCTCTGTTTTCAGATCTGAGAAATTGATGAGATATTGCATTGAAAATTTTCAAATCTACGGTGCCTACAACCTTGAACTTTAAGCTCTGTTGAATTTAGTCACCAGGGAAAAAAGGTCAATTTTAGTTTAACAGAGGCTGACCTGCAGATGCTCATTTGAAATCTGAAAGCTGGAGTGATGCCCCCGTGGCACAGGGAAAAGTTAGGATGAGAAAGTGAAATGAAATGATAACCATCTGTGTGCAAGGCAGAAATACTACTGTGGTTTGTGGCTCACATTTTAATGGCGTAAATAGCCGAGACTGACCGTTAACTTCATGTGAAGCTCTTTACACACTTTTTGAACCACTTCCCCGGGGGTGCTGTTCCTTTTCTGCCTCACAAGGAACCGGTAGGTGGCACTGCTCAAGGTCACAGTCCAGTGGGGCAGACTCAGGAGACACCAGGTCTGCGGGATTCCAGCCTCTGAGCTCTTGACAGCTGTACTTTACAGTTTGGGAGTGGGATAGGGAGTAGAAATAGAACTTTATTTTCTGCTGTTCAAGGAACTGAGGTTCCCTTAGGGGGAAAAATTGTATTGCCCTTCCTTACCTTGAGTTTCGGCCTGGGATGAAATGCTTAAAGCTGTACTTAAACATCAAGTGTCTTCTCCTTGGTTCAGAGTCATGGACTTGGTTTCCACTTGTCCAGATCTTGGGCAAGGACTTACTGGTCACTTTCATCAGTGACTCGTCACATGACAGGGCAGCCTTTGGGTAACTTGCCTTGGCTGCTCCTTAGCAACTGCTTCAGAGATCTGGTGATACCGACCATCCCTGGAGGCCTGGGCAGGCAAGGATGCTAAGGCCCAGGAGTGTGTGAGGGGGCGGCGTCTTGTCTCTAACCTGGCTCTGTGTTCCTCTGTTTTAGCACTGGCAGATCCCCCTGAGCCGGCGGTTTCGCTCTATTAAGCTCTGGTTTGTGATTCGGTCCTTCGGGGTGAAGAATTTACAAGCGCACGTCAGACATGTATGTAATCGTTTGTGCAAGGACTGTGGGCTGAGCTGGGTTTGCTCTGTGTCCCAGTGGGGAGGAAGGCTGGGCTCAGGTGTCTGGGGCTGTTCTCAGGCTGCTGGGAGTTGACTGTTCAGGGTGGCCATCTCTTTGTTAGCTAGGGGAACAATGAGCAGAGCAAGACACATAAAACAGCTAGAAGATATTTAGCAGGGTGCTTTCCCTGAGAGAGCCTTAGGACCCGAGCGTGAAGAGTCCTTGGAGACTGTTTTAAAGAGACCATGCAGTGGAGAGAGACAAGGGTGGGGATGAGGCGTGGAGAAACTCATTTCATCCTGGTCAAAGACTGGATTAGCTGAATCCCTTGCTTTCTCTTGAAATAGAGTAGCAGGTGTGAGAACCACGTGATAGCAATTACTTAGCAAATGTTTGATTGATATGATTGGATGCTTGGAGAAATTTTAGGAAATTAAAAAAGACAAGCCTTATTCTTGTTTAGTTAATAACATAGGAAATAACATAGAAAAAAATTGAAATGACCAAGTTTTAGTGAAAAATCAATATGATACAAAGCTTAAATTTTTTATTACAGTAAAACATACCTAATTTTTTTTCACAATTTTAATCATGTGTAAGTCTACATCGAAGTGGCATTAAGTGAAATAACAATGTGTGCAACCGTCACTATTATCAATTTCCAGAAACTTTGCATCTCCAGCAGAAACTCTGTATCCTCTAAACAGGTACAAAGCCTCTCCGCAGTGTACGTGGAGATGATGCGTAAAATATGTTCTTTGTGGAATATCGGGGAAAAGGGGATGCAAGGGCATGTGAGGTGAAAAGGTTTGGGAGGCGAAGGAAAGATGGTGCCTTTAAGTGGAGTAGAAACAAGCTGGAAACCCCACGAGGCACCGGCTGGGAATGCGGGGCCTGGGTGGGGTGTTGGCCCTCACTTGACCCATTGGTGGGGCAAGAAGCTGTGAAGCCAGGATATGAAGCCAGATTGACTCAATCACAAAATGCTAGTACATGCCTTCTGGTTCTGGGTGAGTTGAAAGGAAGCCCTGAGTCACGAGTTTGGAGGTAGATCTGAAATGACAAGACACAGGGACTCATTGGAAGGTTTCCAGCTTGGAATAGGAGCAAAATCAGAGAAGAAAACGTGGCCGAAGCCATTCAGATCTCAATGGTCCTGGCGTAAACCCACGTAGCAGTGTGAAAGTTAATGCATGCTTGTCCCTCGCCTGACTAGCATCTCAGCTCTCTCTATTTACAATTCCAGGGGACTGAAATGGCTAAGTACTTTGAATCTCTGGTCAGAAACGACCCTTTCTTTGAAATCCCTGCCAAGAGGCACCTCGGCCTGGTGGTTTTTCGTCTCAAGGTAATGTCCTCTTTTGAGGCTATGAATGATGCTATTCGGTGGTTGCTTCACATGTTGGAAACTGAAAGCTGGGCTTTTGGGGATGCTTACAGGGGATGTGGTACAGACTCCACTCCTCTTTATCCTTCCTACAGGGTCCTAACTGTCTCACGGAGAGTGTGTTGAAGGAAATAGCTAAAGCTGGCCGAATCTTCCTCATCCCGGCCACTGTCCAGGACAAGCTGATCATCCGCTTCACCGTGACCTCCCAGTTCACCACCAGGGATGACATCCTGAGAGACTGGAATGTCATTCGTGACGCCGCCACTCTCATCCTGAGTCAGCACTGCACCTCCCAGCCGAGCCCCCAGGCCAGGGGCCTCATCCCCCAAACCAAGGGCCCCAGAGCCCTGAGCGGCGGAGTGGCCCTTCAGTCCCTCGGCAGGGCTGAGGATGACCTAGGTCAGGCCCGAAGGATCGTCCAGCAGCCGCAGCGCGTGGGGGCCAGTCTCGTGGGGAGGGAAGACGGCCGCCCCCTAGAAACCCTGCTGGACCCACCTGATGACTGCTTTGCCGAAGAGGCCCCAGCCGAGGCCAAGCGCAAGCTGTCCTCCTTCCTGATCAATTATTTGTCCCTGCGGAACAAGAAGAAGGCGGTGCGTTCTCTCAGTTGCAACAGCGTGCCTGTGAGTGCTCAGAAGCCGCTGACCTCCGAGGGCCCCGTGAAGAATGGGGGCTCCTCTGCGGTCAACACCTTCTCTAGGTTTCCTGAAGAGATGATGATGCTGAAGAAAAGTGCCTTCAAAAAGCTAATCAAGTTCTACAGCGTCCCCAGCTTCCCTGAGTGCAGCCTGCAGTGTGGCCTGCAGCTGCCCTGCTGTCCCCTGCAGGCGATGGTCTAGACCAGGGGTTCCAGCGGGGCGTTTCAGGGAGGCTCCGAGCCCCTGGGAATTGTATGCTGAATTTGTGTGCTTATGTGAATGTGCGTTTTTATTGGGGGAAAGCTTATAGTTCCCCCCCCACCCCCAGATTCTCATAGAGGTTTTATGACCCATAAAAGGGTACAAAGGGAGAGATTAAGCCAGCATGGCCCAGAAGGTTCTAGCAGTTTGGTCAGAGAAAAAGGGCCCAGGGTGGTGTACGTTCAGGCAACTTCTGTGGTTTAGCTTGTGATATGAAATGTAACGTAGAAATAAACTGCGCTTGTCTATGAAAAAGAAAAAGCATGTCCTGTGTGATTTAATTGACGACTGAAACGTTGATTAATTAACCAGCACAAATCCTGGAGCCTAAAGGCCTGTACTTTTGGATTCTGCTTTAAAAATAATTTTAAAAAAAATTGATTTCAGCCAAGACCGGTTTGGCTCAGTGGATAGAGCGTCGGACTGCAGACTGAAGGGTCCTGGGTTCAATTCCGGCAAGGGCATGTACCTTGGCTGCGGGCACATCCCCAGTGGGGGGCGTGCTAGAGGTGGCTGATCGATGTCTCTCTCTCATAGATGTTTCTGACTTTCTACCCATCTCCCTTCCGCTCTGTGAAAAATCAATAAAATATATTAAAAAAATTGATTTCAGAGAGGAAAGGAGAGGGAGAGAGAGGTAGGAACATGAATGACGAGAATCATTGGTCAGCTGCCTCCTTCACTGGGGATTGAGCCCGCAACCTGAGCTGTGCCCTTGACTATGCTCTCTTGGTTCATAGGTCAATGCTCAACCACTGAGTCAGCCGGGTGGATTCTGATTTTAGAGGAACCTGAAGATTTGGGTTTGACTGTGAAAAAGAGAGTCTGGAGGAGTCCTCGGTACGAAGAAAGCAGGCACTGTGGCTTATCCTATCTAATAAAAGAGTAATATGCAAATTGACCATCACTCTAACACACAAGATGACTACCCCCCATATGGATACAAGATGGCCACCACAAGATGGCCAGCAGGGGTGGGCAGTTGGGAGGGACCAGGCCTGCGAGGGAGGGAAGTTGGGGGTGATCAAGCCTGCAGGGGAGGGTAGTTAGGGGTGATCATTCAGGCCAGCAGAGGAGGGAAGTTGGGGATGATCGGGCCTGCAGGGAAGGGCAGTTGGGGACAAACAGGCTGGCAGGGGAGCAGTTAGGCATCAATCAGGCTGGTAAGGGAGTGGTTAGGGGGTGATCAAGCTGGCAGGAAGAAGCAGTTAGGGGAAATCAGGAAGGCAGGCAGGCAGGCAAGCAGTTGGGAGCCAGCAGCCCTGGATTGTGAGAGGCAGTTGGACATCCCTCAAGGGGTCCCAGATTGGGGAGGGTGCAGGCTGGGCTGAGGGACACACACCCCTGTTCATGAATTTCATACACCAGGTCTCTAGTAGTTTATAATAGAGGAATATGCTAACTATCTGTTACATCATGAGGTATAATGACCGACTGCGTAACGACTGGATCACAGATCTGCAGGAGGATGGGACAGTGAACTACAAGCGATAGAGAGCTACAGGAGGGGCAGGGCAGCAAGCTATGGGGGGAGGGGACGAGGGCAGCTACAGGAGGGTGGGGCAGCAGGTGGAGAGCTACAGGAAGATGGCAGTGACCTACTGGCACACGGATTGGTGTGCAGGGCTACTAGTTGTTTATAAATGAGGAAACTGACACTCCAGGTCACTTGGCTTGTAAGTGGCCAAGCCCGGGTGTTCCTGTTTTCAGTAAATCCCATGCTGTTTTCTCTGTACTATATTGTTAAAGGTTGTACTTGATGGGAGGCTCTCAGTCTAGTAGGCCATCTGGTCCTTCTGTACATTTAAATTTTCTTCCTCTAGGAATTGTCTCAGTTTTCTGGATCCTATAGTCAAATAAATGTTGTGTTCAATGGCAGCTTGCTTATAGTTCATAGGCCAAAAAAATTAGTTTCTTTCCATCTCAGAGGGCACTTTTTCAGGGAATGGCTCTAAAATTGGTTATATTAGCAATGTCAAAGGAAAACAAAGCTGAAAGACCAGATTTTAATTAGTAATTTTATTTAGTAACTAGAGGCCCAGTGCATGACATTCATGCATGAAGGGTGTGTATCCCTCAGCCCAGCCTGTACCCTCTTCAATCTGGGATATTCCTCTTTCAAGCCAGTACTGCTGGCCCCCAACCACTCTCCTAACTGCCTGCCTTTTTGCCTCTAACCACTTCTGCCTGCCAGCCTGATCACCCCATAACCACTCCCCTGCTAGCCTGATCAATGTCTAACTGCCCACCCCCCTGCTGGCCTGGTCACTCCTAACTTCCCTCCCCTGCTGGCCTGGTTACCCCTAACTGTCCTCCCCTGCCAGCCTGGTCCCCCCCAACTGCCTTCCCCTGTAGACCTAGTTCCCCCCCCCCCCAACTGCCTTCCCCTCCAGACCTGGTTCCCCCCCAACTGCCTTCCCCTGCAGGCCTGATCACCCCTAACTGCCCTCCTCTGCTGGCCTGGTCACCCCCAACTGCCCTTCCCTGCCGGCCATCTTGTGGCAGCCATCTGTGTCCACATGGGGGCAGCCATCTTGTGTGTTGGAGTGATGGTCAATTTGCATATTACCTCTTTATTATAAAGGACTAGGGGACCAATGCACAAAATTTGTGCACTGGGGGTGGGTAATCCCTCAGCCCAACCTGCCCCCTCATACATACTGGGAGTCCTCAGGGGATGTCCTACTGACCACTCACCCTCTGCCTGCCCAAGGCCTAAAGCCTCTGGCTGAGGCTTTAGGCCTTGGGCACCCAGCCATTGCCCTACAATGAGGCCTATGGCTGGCTTCGTCCCAGCCAAGCTTCCCCCCACCCTCACCCCCAACCCAGGCCTTCACTCCAGCCAACTTGTGCCAGGCTAGCACAGGCCTCTGCACTGCCTACCAGGCCCGGGCTTTCTCTCTGGCCAGCCTGCATTGGCCGCCTCGGCCCCGCCCCCGCCCCCCATGGCCCAGACTGCCTTGGTCCTGCCCCCCACGGCCCAGGCTGCCTTGGTCCCACACCAGCTCCTGATTGGCTGATGGGCATGGCTTGTGGGTGCAGTGAAAGTACAGTCAATTTGCATATTATTCTTTTATTAGATAGGATAATTACTATTGCAATAGGAAAATAGTCTAACAGGAACTGGACTCAACTTTGACTTGTCTAGAGGTCACTGGGCATTTTGAAGGGAGAAAAAGGGTATAGGGAGGGAGCACGTGGGGACTCAGTAGAATCAGGGAAGTGAAAAACTGCAAAAAGCAAGAAGAGGGATTTGGTCCAAGTGAAAGCCATCTGGGTTTGCTCTCTGGTGCTTACTGAAGTTAGGCTCCTACCCTTCCACAGAAGCTGGGAAAGAGGGGCCTCTCTTCAGGTGTTGGATAGAAAACACAGTCAATTCTCTTGTCATCCTTGAGTTTTTGCTGGAAAGTACTTTAAGGGGGCTCTTGTCATCCTACCCCAGGACGGTGGCCTTAACTGTCAGAAACTTAGTGTTTGTTCACCTCTTTATAGACAAGGTTGAGGCCATGTCTACAAGAGGGTGACGAGGAGCCTGACATGGAATTTGGTCAAGGAGAGAATCTTTGTCAAGAGCTTAATGTTAAAAAAAAAAAGTTTAACGTTTCATGGTATCTGTTCCCTATCCGTGGTCCCTGAACTTTGCTATATACTGGAATCACCTGAAATCTTTAAAAATGGATAAGATTAATCAAGTGCAGTGACCTGCCCTAAAAAAAAACAAAAAAAAAAAAACACTGAAATCTGGCTCCCACTCTATAAAATATTACCTAATTGGTATGGGATGGTCCTGGGCTTTGGATTTTTGACAGCTCCCCAAATAGTTCTAATGTTCTGCAGTGTTGGGGAGCCACTGTTCTAGAGTCCCTTGCTACTCAAAGAGGGGTGTGTGGACCACAAGCATCCCCAGGTGCTGCTTCTGCAGCCAAAAGCTTGGGAAGCACTGCTCTATACCTACGGTTCTCTGGTTGAGCCTGCATCGGAATCACCAGCAGGGTTTGCTCAAACAGATTGCTGGGCCCATTCCAGCGGTTCTGATTCAGCAGGTTTGGGGCAGGGCCTGATAGTTAGCATGTCTAACACGTTTCCAGTTAGTGCTGCTGGTCTAGGATCACACACTGAAAACCCTTGGTCTACGAGGAAGTGTTTCTCCTGTAAGTGTCAGTGGGAAGCTTAGTGGGGCCAATGTGCTGAGTGGCTTTTGGCATGCACGGAACCTCCCAGGTGCCAGTTTTTCTTTCATCAAATAAAGAGGTTTGCCTTTATCTTTGCTACAGCAAATGATATATGTTTGTATATCTAGAAAATAAATACGTGCTGTCAATGTGAATTTTCAAGAACAATTGCGGGGTATAGGTGACAAAGTGCAACTTTGTGCTGGGCCTTTCCTGGGGCTGCACTTTGAGTCCCTCCAGATCTAAGATGTGAGCCTCAATTAATAAAATATAATCCTGCTCTGAAGAGCTGAATGACACTAAACACACACGATGTATAGCTCTGGATGCTTTTTCTCTATGTCAGTGGTTCTCAAAAAGTGGCAACAGCCAGGAATTTGTTAGAAATGCAAATTCCAATTCTAATGGGCTGCAGTAGTCTGTTTTATTTTTTTATAAATATATATATTTTGATTTTTTTACAGAGAGGAAGGGAGAGGGAAAATTAGAAACATAGATCAGCTGCCTCCTGCACACCCCCCACTGGCGATGTGCTTGCTATGCCTCCACCCTCGCTCCTGCCCCAGCTCCCCCAGCACTTGCATGGGGAACCAGATATTTATCAGGGTAGCTAGATGAAAAAGCAACAAATACTTATTGGCTACTGTGTGCCAGGTACTGGGTATGTAGTGATGAGCAAGATAAACAGAAATTGCCCTCATGGAGCTTACAGCTTCATAAAAGCATGACATCTGTGCAAAGGGAAATTGATGATTTTAATGGAATAGACCACCAGCTACATATACATGCTACAGCATGGCACTTGGTGCACTCTGGGGTAGAGCAGCCATGCTGAGTAAGAGGTCTGTATTGGCCAGTCAGGCCCCTACTCGTGAACAGTTCTGGAGTGATAGTGTGAAACGTCCTCTCTGGAAGCTGCCTCTTTACAGACTTCATGCAGCCCCACCTACTGTCATGACAAAACAATTGCTATTGAAAAGTCAAAACATAAGAACAGGATCTTCCTTTTTAAAAAATATATCTTTATTTATTTCAGAGAGAGGAAGGGAGAGGGAGAGAGAGATAGAAACATCAATGATGGGAGGGAGTCATTGATTGGCTGCCTCCCGCATATTCCTTACTGGGGATGGAGCCTGCAGCCTAGGCATGTGCCCTGATGGGGAATTGAACCATGACCTCCTGGTTCATAGGTTGATGCTCAACCACTGAGCCACACTGGAAGGGTCAGGACCTTCCTTTTAGGGGTCTTCCCAGTCACCTTTCTCGAATGTCTGAGTTGACTTCCTAGAAGGCGTGGAAAACTTCATCACACTAGCGCTGAAAGCATCTCTCAGTCCATAGCAGGCACCCACAAAATGCTTGTAGAGTGGATGTATGATCACTTGTTGGCCTTTTGGCTAAGAACAAGTGTAGAGTAGATGTATGAGCCAGTGCCACACTAACAAATCATCCCTTAGGGTCATTGCAGTTGATTAATCTTATCCATTTTTATACTGGTTCTCATTAGCTTCAATTTCATGCTGATATTTCCTGAGTTTATCTCCAAATTATTTTGGTGCCCATAGCCTCTGACAAATGTACTGATTACATGTTTTCAAACATATATTTGAAATTGAAGACCTGTTGAGTGATTTACATGGACATCAGCTTTTGTTTTTTAAAAATCCATTGATATTTTTAAATTATGATTTGTTCAGATATTTCTATGGGTACAATTTCTAATCCTTTTAGAAGAGAAAAAATTAGTCTTTAGAATTGATGACCTGTAACAGGTAATGTTTTCTTTTTCTTTTTTATTATTTATTATTTTTTAAAGTATTACATATAGTAATACATATATTTCATTTTTCCCCCATTGACCTTCCCCCAGCCTCCCCTAACCCCTGATACCCCTGTCACATGCTCTTATCATTCCCTTCCCCCCTGCCCCAGTGTCTTGTGTCCATTGGTTGTGCTTATATGAATGCATACAAGTCCTTTGGTTGATCTCTTTCCCCCTTCCCAACACTCCCCAGCCTTCCCACTGTAATTTGCCAGTCTGTTCGGTGCTTTATTCCTCTGTATCTATCTTTTTGTTCATCAGGTTATAATGTTCTTTATTTTCCATAAATGAGCGAGATCATGTGGTATTTTTCTTTCATTGCCTGGCTTATTTCACTTAACATGATGCTTTCCAGGTCCATCCATGCTGCTGCAAATGGTAAGAGTTCCTTCTTTTTTATAGCAGCGTAGTATTCCATTGTGTAGATGTACCATAGTTTTCTAATCCACTCAATTGCTGATGGGCATTTAGGCTGTTTCCAAATCTTAGCTATGGTGAATTGTGCTGCTATGAACATAGAGGTGCATATGTCCTTTCTGATTGGTGTTTCTAGTTTCTTGGGATATATTTCTAGAAGTGGGATCGCTGGGTCAAAAGGGAGTTCCATTTTTAGTTTTTTGAGGAAACTCCATACTGTTCTCCACAGTGGCTGCACCAGTCTGCATTCCCACCAGCAGTGCATGAGGAGGGTTTCTTTTCATCCGCATCCTCACCATCACTTGTCATTTGTTGATTTGTTGATAATAGCCATTCTGACAGGTGTGAGATGGTACTGCATTGTTATTTTAATTTGCATCTCTCTGATGATTAGTGACTTTGAGCAGGTTTTCATATATCTCTTGGCCTTCTGTCTTCTTTAGAAAAGTGTCTATTTAGATCAGTTGCCCATTTTTTGATTGTGTTGTTTATCTTCTTTTTGTTAAGCTGCATGAGTTCCCTGTAAATGTTGGAGATTAAACCCTTATCGTTGATATCATTGGCGAATATGTTCTCCCATGCAGTCGGCTTTCTTGTAGTTTTATTGATGGTCTCCTTTGCTGTACAAAAACTTTTTATTTTGATGTAGTCCCATTTGTTTATTTTCTTTTTAGCTTCTATTGCCCTAGAAGCAGTATCGATGAAGAAATTGCTTTGGCATATGTCTGAGATTTCTCTGCCTGTGGATTCCTCTAGTGTTTTTATGGTCTCGTGTCTTATGTTTAAGTCCTGTATCCATTTTGAGTTTATTTTTGTGTATTGTGCAAGTTGGTGATCTAGTTTCATTTTTTTGCATGTATCTGTCCAATTTTCCCAACACCATTTATTGAAGAGACTGTCTTGACTCCATTTTATGTTCATGCCTCTTTGGTCAAATATTAATTGAGAATAGTGGTTTGGGTCAATATCTGGATTCTCTATTTTATTCCATTGATCTATATGTCTGTTCTTGTGCCAGTACCAAGCTCTTTTGAGAACTGTGGCTTTGTAATATAGCTTGAAATCTGGTATTGAGATCCTACCTACTTTGTTTTTCTTTCTCAGGATTGCTGTAGCTATTCGGGGTATTTTTTAATTCCAGATGAATTTTTGGACAGTTCGTTCTAGGTCTGTGAAATATGCTGTTGGTATTTTAATGGGGAGTGCATTGAAGCTGTAGATTGCTTTGGGTAGTATGGACATGTTAATGATGTTGATTCTACCAATCCATGAACATGGTATGTTCTTCCATCTGTTTATGTCTTCCTCTATCTCTCTTTTCACTGTCCTGTAGTTTTCCAGGTATAGGTCTTTTACCTCCTTAGTTAAAGTTATTCATAGGTATCTTAATTTTTTTAGTGCAATGACAAATGGGATTGCTTTTTTAGTCTCTCTTTCTGTAAGTTCACTATTGGTGTATTGAAATGCCATAGATTTCTTGGCCTTAATTTTGTATCCTGCTACATTTCTGGATTCATTTATTAAGTCTATTAGTTTTTTGATGGAGTCTTTTGGGTTTTTTAAGTACAATATCATGTCATCTGCAAATAAGGACAGCTTTACTTTTTTTTTTCCAATTTGGATGACTTTTATTTCTTCTTGTCAAGTGTAATGGCTAATATTTCCAGTACTATGTCGAACAGGAGTGGTGAGAATGGATATCCCTGTCTTGTTCTTGTTCTTAGGGGAAATGGTTTTAGTTTTTGCCCATTGAGTATAATGTTGGCTGTGGGCTTATCATATATGGTTTTTATTATGTTGAGTTTTGATCCTTCTATTCCCACATTGCTGAGAGTTTTTATCAAGAAAAGATGTTGGATTTTGTCAAATGCTTTTTCTGCATTAATTGATATGACTATGTGATTTTTATCTCTCAATTTGTTTATGTGATGTATCACGTTTATTGATTTGCGAATATTGTACTATCCTTGCATCCATCCCTAGGATAAATCCTACTTGGTCATGGTATACTGCTGGATTCAATTTGCTAGAATTTTGTTGAGGATTTTGGCATCTATGTTCATGAGGGATATTGTCCTGTAATTCCCTTACATTGTGTTGACTTTATCTGGTTTTGGTATTAGGGTGATGTTGGCTTCATAGAATGAGCTTGGAAGCATTCCTTCCTCTTGAATTTTTTGGAATAGTCTGAGGAGGATAGGTTTTAGTTCTTCAGATATTTCTATGGGCACAATTTCTAACCCTTTTTAGAAGAGAAAAAAATAGTCTTCTGAATTGATTATCTGTAACAGGTAATATTTTAATTTTGTGTACACACATGCAAACTGAGGTATGAGGAAATTGTGCTGGTGCCTCTACCCACTACAATATCTGGCCAGAATCATGAAGGTTTGGAGAAGTGGAAGGCTGAGGAAGCCGCTGCGATGTGAGTGAAATTCTGGGTTCATTGTCTCAAGATGTCAATGATTGAATTCATGGACAATTCATGGCAGGGAGGGGATAAACAAAGGGAAGCGAAGTTTATTACAGTGAAAGTAACAAAGTTCTTGACACGTGAGAAGGGTCCCAAAACTGGTTGCTGCAGAAGCTCACTAGCCCAGGGGTTTAAATGTTCCTGCTCTTGTTCTCTATGGGCTCTCTCAAAGAACACCAGTCATCTTTAGTCCTCATCTCCCCACTGTTAGTTCCTGCTCTTGGGTTGAGGGGGAAGCGGTATATTCTGCTATCTTGTTCACATCCTGACCATCTGGTTTATTTCCTCCTTATCTACCATATTCCCTACCCACGAGACCCTTACCTTACACTGCCTGATCCCATCTAACTCCTCACCTTCAGTCTGGGAAAGAGAGTTTCTAATTGGAAAGTCTGAAATGTCAAAGGTGGACAGGCCCCAGCTGGCTCTGGTTACGGAAACACTATGTTCTGGCTAAAAGTGCAAGTGCTAACCTTTCATCCAAAAAGGTGCCCCTTGTGACATGATGTCATTGCTTCAACCTCTGCTTACAACAAGATCCAATTCAACGGGATTCCAGGTAAGACCTTGCACAATGTGAGAGTCTCAAAAACAAAGGTCATGTGGTTTCCCATCACTTGGGTCCAAATTCTCCCTGAGAGGTCAAAGGCAGGGTCCGTGGGTCCTTGAACAGGCTCTCTGGGTGGAGATTGACTTTGCTATAAAACCAGTTTAGATCTGAGGTGCATGTGGAACTGGAGGTGCTAACAGGAGACCTGGGATTTACTGGGGTCACAGATATATTTCATTTGCAATGCATATAAATTAAAATATTTTGAGACTTTACATTTAAAAAATTGGGAGATTCACATGTATACCCAGCTTTCCAGTTTCTGAATCATCAGAAGATTCCAGCAGTGCCCGAGCTGTATTTCCACATGATAATATGCAGCCAACTGAAGCAGAGTAGTGGCTTTCTCAAATTTGCCGCACTCATTTGTGACCTGTTTCTCTCGTCCACATTACCAATGTGAATTCTGAAGGCACTTGAGTTTGCAATCCTTAATGTGACTAAAAAATATCTACCTAGCACCTCTTATGCATCGAATACTGGTGCTATTGCTTAGTCTTTTTTTAAGAACTATATAGGTGGCATTATCACCTTTTGGATAATGCTGTTTTAGGCAGTGGTCAGATGCTATTCAAGGGGAGAGTTAGCCTTACACTGGAGCGGGATTTCCATTCGGTTGTTTCTTGGTGACACCCCCTCCCCCAATCTCCCAACTCCTTGCCCTATATTACCTGTTGCCATTATCATTATGAGTGAGGCACCTGTGAAAAGTTACCAATGGGACTATCAGGTTCAGGATAAAGGAAGGAGAGTACAATTTCATATCCTGGCAGTCATCTATTTTATTACATATTAAAAAAAACATTCACCCCTCCCTCCCTCTAACAAGCTTAGTTTGTAAATAAAAACAGTAGGGGCACACTGAAAAATAATTATTTCTAAGTCTTTTCACTTGCAGAAGTGTAGGGGTAATTTAGAAAAGGCTGCCTTTATTGGTATGCATGAAAAATGCACCCCACAATCTTCAATCAAATAAAAGTTGGATCTGTTCAGTTTCTTTCTGGAAATATTCAGAGTTTCATAGTTCCAGCATGTATGGCATTGTAAATGTCCTCAGTCATAGGCACATACATTGCTGCTTTGTCATCCAAGAAATACAAAGCATCTTTGATGACTGCGGGGTTGAAGCCCTCCTCCACAAGGGTCACTTTGCGGTGTTTAAAAGTTCCAGTGATCTCAATGGTGTCCTGAAAAACATCAAACAACCCACGTGGTTGTGGTGTTTTGCAAACAGATCAGGTGCAGGGAAAGGGCTGGAGGTGGGGCAGGGAGGCTGGCACCTCTGGCTCGTTTGAGAGCTGTGAATGCATTTTGTGTGATATGGATACATCCTGTCTTCTGAAGCTCCACTAGGAGGCCCTTTGTGAAAATAATTTTCATTCCCTTAAAGCTTTCCCCCCACCCACACCCAAGATATGTTTATTGATTTTAGAGAGAGGGAAGAAAAGAAGGAAGGGAGGGAGAGAGGGAGAGAGAGAAAAGAGAAAACATCGATGTGAGAGAGAAATATCAATTGGTTGCTTCCTGCACTCACCCTGACCAGAATCAAACTCGCAACCTGGGGGTATGTGCCCTGACTGGGGATTGAACCCATCATCTTTTGGTGTATGAGCACCAGCCAGGGCTCATTTCCTTAAAGCTTTAAGATTACCTGTGGGGAGTGAAATATGAAGTGCAGAGTCTGTTGCTTAATGAGTGGCAGGTGTGATTAAAGGTGTGATCATCTACACAGACAACTCTACTCTTTCAGCCTGTTTGTCTGTTCCACCCGAAGATCTGCTTTTTCTTCCATTGATAGGGGATGACCTGAGGGTATTTCAATTTTCAGATCTCATTGTAAAGCAAATGCTAGTGCTTTATGAACATCAGTTTTGTAGCCACAGAATCAAAGAGCTCAAAGTCCAAAAGTGAGAGTGTTAAACTAACCTAGGGGTTAATGTTTGAGAAAGAAAAAAAAAAATCCCTCTAATGGTGAGAGCTAAACCTTTGGTAGTTCCAACTGGCTAATGATGCCCATTTGAATTTCACACCATAGAAAGGTCTAGGATGTCAGTGGATTTTTCCATTCTTCAAAACCGGAAACAAATAGGAGGGTCAGAGTATTTCTGTTTAAAGTGTCTGTCACATATCCCCAAACACAGACTTTGAGCGTTACTTGCTAATACTGTTGTTGATGAATGAACTGGCCTGGTCAATTTTAGGGAGAAAGGGATAAAGATTTGTGTTCCTGCTAGTTCTATTTTTCTGATATTTCTGCTTCCTTATTGAACTTCCTGGAGAGGGTAGTGAAGATTTGGCCAGTGTAGTCGCCATGGTAGAAGGGAATTTGTTGCCAAGAGAGAGGGGTCTCCATGAGAGAGGAGAATTGAACTTGATAACAAAAGGCCTCACCTGTATCCTCAGAAACCGGGGCCTTGCATAACCAGGCAGGTAGTCAGCAATGTGCTTAACGAGTTTCTTTCCATCAAATTCATGGCCTTCCTTCATCTTGATCGAGGCCATGCCGATTCGACCCTCGTGACCTGGAAATAACACAAAAAAATATTAGATGTGCTATAGCTTTTTTATTTATAATGCTTTGCTGTTTCCAAGAACAGTGGACAGAGGCAGCATTATGGCATACATTTCTTTTGGATAGTTGGAATTTTTATTCCAAATACAGGTAAAAGTTATTCTAAAATGAAAATACCGCTGCAGCTACTAGCAGCTATACATTGATTGAATTTTTATTATATGCCAGGTCCTATGGACCATCTCATTTAACCATCACAACAAACTTACGAAGAGCTTCAAAAGTTATCTCCATTTTACCGATGAAGAAACGGAAGCTTAGAGACATTAAAAGACTTGCTCAGTTCACACAGCAAATACTGAAATGGGGCAGTCTGGCTCTAGATCCTGTGCTTGTCACCTTCACCCTTCTCAGCAGCTTACATGAAACACTTCAGTAGGAAACAGGTCAAATTGGTGGCTAAAGGAATTTTTTTTTGTGATGCAAAAATAGTTTGTTATGATATATTTTATGTAAAGTTAGGTAGTATTTACAAAATAGAAATGACCAGCTATATCCATAGGAATCTAGCATGTCACACAAAGGAATAAATATTTTGACAAAGTAATACTTCAGTTGTAGTGAAAGTTGATCAGAAACCTTTTTTTTTAAAGCCTCAAACTAAACCATAAAATTTTGAATTGTCAGAACAGCAGCCTCACTGACCAGACTCTCCTCTTCCGGACTGACAGTCTGACAGCGACGGCCCTGAGGGCGTCTGCTTCCGGAGCTGCCTCTCTGGGTCTCTGCGGGGCCTCGGTGTGTGGTGACCTGGGCTGCGTAGGCCCCTGCTCTCTTCTGCACGTGACTTTTAGTCAGGTGAACATTATAAGTTAGCATTAGTACAGAAATTAAACACCAGTTAAAATTACACAAGTTTGTTCTTTAAACATGTATCACTGTTGAAATAATTAGTGGTGACAGAAGTGACTGCTGTGATTTATTTCCAAACTCCTCTTAGCAGAAAAATTATGTAGTTTTCACTTTGTTCGTATATCAGCTCTCCCAGCAGTTTAGCATAGAATGTTTTTGTCTTTAGTAGCTGAATTGAGACATTTACCCTAATAGAAAAATTAATTATAATTTTGAGAAACCACTTAGAAACTTTACATTTTATAAATATTACTTAGGAAAACCATATGAATTCTTATCACTTAACCAGTTTGAATCCTAACAAAAAGTCAGTAGATATGTTGTAAATACTAAAGGTAAACCCTAAAATCCATTTTAATCAAAGTTTATGATATAAACATAACAATAATTTAGTGTTCTTAATCTATTCCTAGCTGTCTAAAAGATAAAACTGAAATATGTGATAAACTAGTTGTAAAGGGGGAAGAGCACAGGGCGTGGGAACCATGTCAGCAGCAGGTGGACTGTGTCTGGAGGTCCTTCGCTGTGCACGCACATCTGCCCAGCAGGCCGCGGACTACAGCTGGAGACTCCCCCCCTTCTCCTGATTGAACCATCCAGTTCTAAGTGTTCAGTGGTAAACGTTCCCTTACCTATTTGACACAGACGTGCACTACAAAATACCAGCATGTGGGTTTGCACCCTCCACACAACCCAAGAGTGAGAACCCAGGGCCCCACTCGGCAAACCCTGCACGCAGCCCTGCTGGGTGCAGCCGGGGGTCAGGACTGTCTCCCTGCAAGGCTGAAGTTACTGCATAGAAGGAGGAATTTTTTTTTTTTTTACTCCAGTGAAAAGTCCTTGCTCCACTCATGAATAATAGACTGCAATGTCAGGTCTGCTGTGCTTCTGGGCACCAACACCACCTTTGAGACTTCCGTATTTAATCAAGGTTCCTAATAGCTTTGCCTTTCTGCACGTTAGAGAAGCTGTGGGGCAGGAGGAGAAGGCCAGGTGCAAGGGTGAGTGAGCTGTTGGGTGCCCTCCCGCTGATGCCCTTTAGTCCCCAGAGGTTGAGCTCTCCACAGAGAAAATGGCCCTAAACAGGTAAGAGAAAGTTCTGAATGTTCTTTAAGAAAGAACAGCTTTCTTCCCCACCAGGCAGGGCAGTAATTTCCATTGTTTTCTTGTGCGGACAGTGGTAATTAGGTACTAATCCACCTGCTACCTGATCCAGTAGACCTAGTGGGAGCCTAGGTCCATTTCCCTGAACTACTTAGCTGTAATCAGAGAGGGAGAGGGAACCGCCCTTATCACCTGGGCCCCAGCTTTCAAAATCTCTCCCATGGTGACTGTGTGTTTACCTGCTGCTCTAAAGGAGGCGGAAAACAAGAGGAAAAACTGAAAGAAAGAAAACGCACCCTCGTTTTTTCTGCCTCTTATCCGAGGGAGCCAGGACATTTGGACCCTTTTTCTCTAGGGGTCCCTGGTAGCTCTCTGGAAGGCACCTATCTCAGGAATCTCAAATGTCTCCAACAAACCCTTTTAGAATTAAGACAGAAGCTGCTGCAACAGAAATCTTCAGCGTCAGAGGGCTACTACCTACTTCTTGCTCGGGCACTCACGGGGAGGGGAAGGGGCTGTTGGGTCTCAGGCCTCCACCCTGGCTCCTGAGGTTGGTTTGGGCTAGTTCAGATCCAGGGGGGAGGCTCCAGTCTGTAGCAGTTCTGGCCAGGGCTTCTCTAGAACAGCTGCCCAACGTGGTAGCCACCGGTCACATGTGGCTATTACAATGAATTCTATTTGAAATGAAAAATTCAGTTCCTCAGTGGCACCAGCCACATTGCAGTTGCTGGACAGTCACATGGAGGCTACTGGGCACTACACTGGACAGTGCAGACATACAACACTTTGGTCACTGCAGCGCATTCGACTGATAATAACAGTTGTAGAGAGCAGTTAGACAGTGTCGGTGTGACACCTAGAGAAACCTAACTCCCTTCTAAGCCTAAACTTAGAATCTCCCTCCTTGGACCCCCTGGTCTAAAACTGAGACCTGAGAAGACCCTGTGAGGGTTCAAGAACTTGAAAGTTGGGAGAGACTTCAGAGTTCACCTCTCTTAGCTCTAGAGTTCACCTCTAAGTTTTCACTGCTGTCAGAATCCTCTCAGGATCCCAGGTGGACATCCTGCCTCTTTACACCCTCCAGCTGGCGGGACAGTCCCTGCCTCAGGGGACAGTCCTCTCTGGTGTTGGTTGCTCTGGTTAGAGCAGGGTTCTCAGGCTAACATTGGCTCCCTGGCCATTTCAGCCCGTTGTTTTCATTCTGCGCGTTGGAGCAGGATGAACTCACTGGTTCCTTGTTTTATCTGATGTCTCTATCATTTGGAAACCATTAGCTTCCTTTTCTTTGTTCTATATCAGTGGCTCCTACAAATTATTGGTCATTACAGCCACTTGGGAATTTAAAAAAAGAAAGAAAGAAAACATGGAGATTCTGAGCCCCAAACTCGAGGTTCTGATCCATTAGGCATGGGTTTTAAAAGGTTTCCCAGATGATTCTGATTGGCTAGGTTTTTTGGAATTACTATGTGTCAGTGCTTTTCAAGATTTTAGTGTATTATCTCTAAATTGTGTAAAACATTAACTCATCACTTTAACCATTTTAAAGTGTACAATTCAGTGGCATTTAGTACATTCACAATGCTGTTCAACTATCACCAGTATCTAGTTCTAGAACATTTTTATCACTCCAAAATTAGACTTCAGTGTTTTGAAGAATCACTTAGCCCTGGCTGGCGTGGCTCAGTTGGTTGAGCATTGTCCCATGCACCAAAAAGGTACCAGTTTGCCAGTTTGATTACTGGTCAGGAGACAATGGATCGATGCTTTTTTCTCTCACTGATGTTTCTCTCTCTTTTTCTCTCTCTGTCTTTCTCTTTCCCCCCTCCCTCTCCTTTCCTTTCTCTAAAATAAATTAAAACAGTTTTTAAGATAAAAGAATCACTTAAATCTGCTTTAACACAGCTCCCTGGCCCCACCCCAGAAAGTCATTCGGTGGGTCTGAGGTGGGCCTGAGCAGTTTTAACAAGCTCCCAGGTGAGGAGGATAGTGCTGCTGGCTCAGGGGTCCCACTGGTCCTTCCATTCCACTTCCTAGATTCTCTCACCTTCTCCTACACATTCCTTTGTGTTGTTACCATTTTAAAATTCAGCATATAAAAGTGTGTGCAACATTGCAGGTGGGGTCTGCGAGAGCCCAGTGTGGTGTGATGGCTGACAACCATGCTTGTGCTAAGTCAGCCTGAGGTCCAACTTGAGAAGTATTCTACGCTCTGTGACCCAGGTGTGGCTACACTTCCCATTGTGTTGCTGCCACAGGGTTAGAGAGGAACGGGAAAGAGAAAGTCCTGAATATTCTTTAAGAAACAAAAGGGCAGTACAAGGTTATGTGCAACCTCACAGCTCAGGGAAAGGGGACTTTGTGGTTTCCATTTTGCATGTAGGTGGAATCCCAAATCCTAAGTTCCGGGGGTGTATTAACACCCATAGCATCTCATATTTGGACAATGATACAGTGTCTTTCCTGACATCTATATATTTAAAAGCCTAAGCGACCTTTATGACTGGATGACTGGTGAGTAGCTATGATGTGCACTGACCACCAGGGGGCAGATGCTCAATGCAGGAGCTGCTCCCTGGTGGTGAGTGTGCTCCCACAGCCAACCTCCTGTAGTCCCTCCCCTGCAGCTAGCCCTGATCAACCCTGATCACTGGCCAGACCGAGGGACCACACTTGTGCACAAATTCATGCACCGGGCCTCTAGTCTAAAATAAAAATGATTTCTCCTCATGACAACCCTCATGTGCATATCTGAAAAATATATTTTTACTATTTATGTCATTGAAATGAATTAGTTCTCTAGACAATCTTCGTGACAGGTTTGGTATTATCCCTACTTTTAGTGATTTGCCTGAAGCCAAACAGCTAGCAGGTATTGGAACCAGGATCCCAAATCAGACCTGGGTGCTCCCCATGCTGCTGGCAGAAGCAGGTCTATGGAAGAAGGCTCGGTGACACTGCTCTGTGTCATGATTCTGAAACTCAATTGGGTGGGCTGAGTAGGTCAAGGACCTGCTTTAGGAGTCTGGACAAAACCAGCTGCTTCCCAATTTCCTCTCTTAGCAATTGCACTTGCTCTTGCTTATGTCTCACATCCCATCTCCCAGCTCTCCAGTGTGCTGCACCTTTTCTTGAGGAGTGCCAGATGCAGCATGGGATCTGAAGACTTGTGGCTTATCGGGGTGCCCAGCTGGGGAGCTGAGCCACAGAGGAAGGCCAGGTTCGGGTGTCCTGACTGGGCTGATTTAGAAAGGAACATAAGCCACACATAGCCCCTTACTCAAGTGGCTGACAGTCGTTTGATTCTCCAGCCGACAGAAGAAGGCAATGACATACCTTGCCCTGGGATTAAAATGATATGGATTTAAGCATAGATTTAGAATATCTCGTGCATACCTGGCACAGGCACTCCATAAACATTTGCTTCTTGCACAAAATCAACCAGTCCCAGTGTGTCAGCAACTTCAGTGGTAGCCACATTTTCTCCTTTCCACCTGGAAGAAAAGGTGAGGTTAGCAGAGGTCACAGGTGGGTCTCTGGCTCAGGATATGATGACAGGGAGTAGCTGGTTCCCTCCAGACCTCTGCACTCTATACCTCAGCTTGATCCCCAAATTCCCCGACTTCATTATCAGAAAGGCATCCTGCTTGAGGACAAAAGACAAAGGTATACTCCTAAGTAATAAAATGTGGAATTTCAAGCTAGCCATATGAAACATGACTTATATACAGAATGATATTGTTCTAATGTCAAAACACAGACTTGGCCTAAGAAAGGCACTGGAATAAAGTAAACCATTTGTATGCATACATATGAGCATAACCAATGAATGAAAGACACTGGGATGGGGGGCAGGTGGGGACATGTGCTGGGGGGTAGGGGAGGCTGGGGAGGATAATGGGGAAAAAAAGGAAAACATATGTACTGCTATTAAATCTAAGTTATACTGTTATATATATATATATATATATATATATATATATATATATATATATATATTAAAAAAAGTAAACTATCAATGGTCCTAGCCAGTTTGCTCAGCGCCAGCCCTCAGACTGAAGAATGGCAGGTTTGATTCCACTCAAAGGCATGTGCCTCCATGGCAGGCTCGATCCCCAGCTCCGGTTGGGCTGCGTGCGGGAGGCAACCAATCTATATGTCTCCCTCACATTGATGTTTCCATCTCTCCCCTTCCCTTCCACTCTCTAAAAATCAATGGGAAAAAACCATCCTCAGGCGAGGATTAACAAAAACCAAACCCAAACCCATCAGGATGTGATGATTTTTTGCTGTGTGTGGGTCCTCCCTTTCCTCATTCTCTAGCTTTGGTTGCTATTTCATTCAATTAGTGAACTTCTGTTTAATTAAAGTTCATATTTGTATTTCAAGGTCTCAAGACAATGAGAAAGCTTTTAATAAGATAAAATATCATACTTTATTTGCAAGAAGACTATAATGTTAGTGCCCAACCAACTGCTCTTTTTTACTTCATAAAGTTTTTTTTTTTTACATTAAATAATTTTTTTCTTTATATCTCTTAGAAGTTGATTTTCTCCTGACTGGGAACCTTTTCAGTGACATGAAGGTGGCATAAAAACAATGGCAGGGATTCTGAGTTAGGGAATATTACAGAGGGAAGAAACAATGAGGATTATCAGGACCCTCCTTTCATGGATGAAGAAACTGGGTCGAGAAAGGTTACCTGCTTGTTAACACAGATGTTCAGGGGCAGAGGTGAGCCTGGGAATCTGTTCTCATTCAGATCCAAACTCTTTCTACTTCAATATACAACTCCCATCCCTTCCTCGTTAGTTCATACAGAAAGTAATTATGTGTGTCAGGCACTGTCCTGGCCTCAGGGAGTTCACCAAGGAAGATAATGAAGCAAAAGTGTTATGAGGCCGGAGGACTGTGCTGTTGTTGGGAATTCATTTCCTGATCTATTATCATGACTTTCAAACTGTTGCACTGACTTGGGGATTCTGTGGGGAACCACCTGGTTGTGGATGGAGAGTAAGAGGGAGGCAAACAGGTGGGGCTTCGAATCCCTCATCTCCTCTTCAACTAAATCAGCTCCACCTTATTTGCATTTGATTTTAGCTGAAGAAAAGCACTAAACTGAAAATCCCTGGCTGTCCTATGAGTGACCAGTAAAAATGAAGGAACTAGATGGTCTAAGCTGTTGAGACACATACCAGTGTGTACACTAAGGTTTCCCACCTTACTTTCATCTGGTGTTGCTCAACCAAATTAACTGTGCATTGAAGAGTGATCCCTCAGACATTTTGCTCCCCTTTCTCTAGGAATACGGGAGGTTGAATTGACATGTTAAGGAGATAGAAGAAAATGGAGTACCATAACAAAAATGGAATGAGATTTTAATTTAGGGGTACGCCAAATTGTGCATGTTTCTCCATAATTCAGAGAAACCCACCGGAATGTATCGCCAACTCTGTCGTGGAAGTAGATGAAATTGTCATGGTCAATCATTAAGAGATCTCCACTGTTAAAATAGACATCTCCTTTCTTAAAGACGTCTCTCAATTTTTTCTTTTCTGTCTGAGTTTTTGCTCCAGCATAGCCACTAAATGGTGTAAGTTGTGTGATTCTGCAAACTAGGAGTCCAACTTCACCTAAGACAGAAGAAAGTGCATTGTTATTTTACGAGCGTGCAGTGGGCACATTTTATTATTAACCTCTTAAATTTGATGCTATGCAACTCAGCAGCAGGCTGGCTACGCATGTGCATTTAGATTCATATATATAATAACATACATATACTATGTGTACATATCCTATCTAATAAAAGAGTAATATGCAAATTTGACTGTACTTCACTATGCTACCAGCCAATCAGGAGTGGGGGGTGGGGCCAAGGCGGTGCACGAGAGGTGCAAGGGGTGGGGCCAAGGCATTCTGCATGCAAGTGTGGGGTGCCTCTGGAACTGGGCAGTTGCCGTGTGAGAGGCTGCCAGTGCGGGGTGTCTCCGGGGCTGGGTGGTTGCCACCGGGGCTAAGGACAGGGCCACAGGGCGGGGCTGAGGCAGCAGGGGCAGAGCCAGCCACTGGCCCCATTGAAGGGGCAGGTTGGGCTGAGGGATCACCTACTCCCAGTGCATGAATTTCATGCACCGGGCCCCTAGTTACTCTATATGGCCACACATTTGTAATTTTAAAATGCTAACCTTTTACTGAATAATGATTTATACACATAATTAAACTAATGAACAGTGGTTTAAGCTGAAAGGTAAACATTCCCTAAAACTATAGTTTTGCAACCATCCTGTCAAATAAAGGGGAAATATGCTAATTGACCCTCATGTCATTGCAAAGATGGTGGTGCTCACAGACAATGAGGAGGGAATATGATAATTGACTGCCATGCCCTCAAAGATGACAGTGCCCACAGCCACAAGATGGTGGTGCCCAGTCCCCTCAGCCCTGCTGTAATACTACCTCTGCAGTCCCCCAGTTCCCTCAGCCCCCCAGCCACTCAGGGCCGGCCCAAGGTGCAGGCAAGCCTTGGATGGCCACTGCCCACCACCTAGGGCCACACGAGGCTCAGGTAACCAGGTTGGCTGAGGCTTGAGCTGCTGGCAGTGGCAGCAGCAGAGGTGTTATGGGGTGTCACCTTCCCCTGATTACCAGGTCGCTTCCCATCCCTGAGGGTTCTCAGACTGTGAGAGGGAGCAGGCCGGACTGAGGGACCCCACCCCCTCCAGTGCATGAATTTTCATGCACTGGGCCTCTGGTAATTATATATCCCTTCCCACAAAATACTAACCTCAGAATCAAGAAGTTGTTAAGCTAGGTTTCAAACTAAAATTATGTTACATTCAGTGGTTAAATTAGTATCTTTTAGAGTTTCTTTAACTATTTCTGAGTGTACAAAAATAAATCTCTTTTCCCCCTCCACTCTGATAAATTTACCAGGTGTTCATTTTAGCAATGATATGTTAGTTCTCAACAGTCACTTTGTCAAGGTAAGAAAATGACAGCTTAGGCCATGGCTGGGGACTCAGTTGTCTAGAACATCATCCCCATATGCCAAGGTTACAAGTTCAATCCCAGGTCAGGATACATACAAAGATCAAACAATGAATGCATAAATAAGTGAAACAACAAATACTTCTCTCTCTCAAAATTAAAAAAAGAAAATAAAATGAATGGTTAATTGAACAAAAATCCACTGTACCTTTGGGAACTTTGATGCAATATCCATTTTCATCTCGGACAGGTTCATCTTTCTCCACATCATATTTAATCAGCTCAAAAGATACAACTTTCTAGCAAAATTAAAATAGATCACTTTGAGCATTTATTTTCACATTTTTTTCTTTTCTTTTTTGTAGTACTGGATGCATAAAGTATATAAAGAACACCTATATTAAGTGTATAGCTTGGTGAATTTGATAAGTATGTACACCCATGTACCTACCACCCAGATTAAGATATTAAATATTTTCATTACCTTAGGAAGTTTCCTCCTGCCCCTTCAGTCAAGTTAACAACCATTCTGACTGTTATTACCATCAAGTAGTCTAAACTCTCAATAAAGGAAGCAAATATTTGCCTTTGTGTCTGCTTCTTTCACTCAACACACTGCGTGAGACAGTCATCCATCCATGTTGGTGTTTGTTTCAGTGGTTTTCCTTGTATGAATATACAGCAATTTATTTGTCTGTTCTCTTATTAACAGGCGTTTGAATTGTTTCAGTTTTGGACTACTAAAAATAAAGCTGTTATGAACAGTCTCATACACATTTTCTGGTGGACATATCACAAGTGTGCTTTAAAAACATTGTATAACTTTAATGTGCCCCTGTTGTATGTTTTACATTTCCAGAGACATACTCTCCAATATATTCAAGGTTCAATAGTACAATTACTTCATGCCCATGGCTATAAAATAATTAAAACTCCATCATGTTTCATATATACTATAATTCAATGGCATAAAAATTTTAATTTATATAATTTAGTAAGAGCAATAAGTACATTATTTTCTCTGTTATCAGATAGGTACAAATTTGACAGTATTTAAATGTAATTATCACCCATAATTACTGTGTCCATTTCAAATTTAAAATCTATATGATAAATTAATCAATTATGTGTTTTGGTAGTAGCAGATAACCATTAAAAACCAAGTGGCATTCAGAGTCCACAAATGTAGATCTTTTTTATATGCAAGAATGTGCAAAAATCATTAGGGGTGATAACTCATGCTTCTTTCCACATCAATTACAGGGCCATCTCCCTCTCCTCCTTTTTAGTTTTAAAACATAGATTTGTTTAAACTAGAAAAACTGACAATAAAACACCGCGATCAATGGATGTGATACAATGAACTAGTAGCATACAGCACCAACTCCTAAGGTCTTCACATGTGGTTTGTTTCCTTGTAACAACTCATAACAACACAGACAGCTTGCACCTGCCTTGGCCCAGCTTTGTGCCCTCTCTTGTTCTGAGGTGATTTAGCCTGGGTCTTCAACGTCTGGGCTAGTACAGCTTGGACTGAAACTAGCGAAGACAGACCCTCTCTCAATGTGGAATGGGAAGTTGTTTCGGTTTCTAGTGGTGCTGCCCAGCAGAATTTTCTATGACGATGGAAGTATTCTATATCTACACTGCTCAACATGGCAAACACAAAGTATGGCTACTGAGCACCTGAGAGATGGCTAGAATGAATGAAGAACTAAATTAAAATGTTATTTATGCAATTTAAGTTTACATAGCTACACTTATTGCCCAGGTGTGGAGGACAGTGGAGAGACCTGTGTAGTATACGTTTGGCTGTCAGTGTCAGGGAGTTTTCTTGGACTCGGGAATGCCTAGAGACCAGGCCAGAATAGAAGGAATGGAATGAAAATTATCATAACAGCTAACCATTATTCCAGGCTATTATGTGACAGGCATTCGGGCTACATCCTCTAATGGTCTTTTCATAAATTATTTATTTAATTGAATCCTTTCAACAATCCTTTTCCTTTAACAACACTGAGTTTGGGCCTGGCACTGAGCTCTGCATTTTCTCTTTTTAATTTCTGTTTTACAGATGATGAATTGAGGTCTAAGGAACATAAAAGTGATTTGCCCTGGGTCATTCAGCCAGTATATGACTGTGCTGGAATCTGATCTCTAGAGTCAAATCTCTTAGGTCATGCATCACTGCCCTCTGTACTCTCCTGGTCAGTCCCTGGAGACACAGGTTGCTTGGAAGCTCTGGGTGGCTGTTTTGGCCAGGACAAGTTACCAGAGGCATAAAGACAGCAGTCACTGCTCAAGCCAGTGGAGGCTCAGTATTTGCGAATCCTCCTGAGATTTTGAAGAATAGGTGGTCACCTGGGAGACTAACTGCTTGAGCACAAAAATGGCAAAGAGATTGTCTGGAGATTCCAGGCAATAAAAGAGACTTCTGGCTTAAAAATAGGAAATGTCAATCATATATCTGGTAAGAGGTTAGTATAACACATATGAGTTAGCTTAAAAACAGAAAATGTCAATCATATAACTGGTAAGAGATTAGTGTCCAAAATACATAAAGAACTTATACAGCTCCATAGCAAAACAAACAATCCAATTAATAAGTAGACAAATAATCTAAACAGACATTTTCCAGAGAAGACATATAGATGACCCACAGGTGCCTGAAAAGATGTTCAGCATCACTAATTATAAGGGAAATGCAAATCAAAACCACAATGAGAGAGCACCTCACTTCTATTTGAATGGCTACTATAAAAAAGACAAGAGCCTGGCTGGCGTAGCTCAGTGGTTGAGCGTCGACCTATGAACCAGGAGGTCATGATTCAATTCCCAGTCAGAGCACACTGAGGACTCAATCACCAGTAGGGGGTATGCAGGAGGCAGCCAATCAATGATTCTCATCATGTTTCTATCTCTCTCTTTCTCTCTGAAATCAATAAAAGAATATATATAAAAAAGAAATAACAAATGCTGAAGGGGATGTTGAGCAAAGGGAACCCTTGTGCACTGTTGGTGGCAATGCAGATTGGTGCAGCCAAAATGGAAAACAGTATGAAGTTCCCCCCCCAAAATTAAAAGTGGAACTACTATATGATTTACCAATTCCATTTCTGGGATATTTATCCAAAGGAAATGAAAACGCTAATTAGAAGAGATGTATGCACCCCCATGTTCATTGCAGCATTACTTACAATAGCAAAATAATGGAAACAACTTAGATGTCCATTGATAGATGAGAGGATAAAGAAAGTGTGATGTATATACAATGATGTATATACACAATGGAATATTATTCACCCATAAAAAGGAAATCTTGCCACTTGCAGCAACATGGATGCACCTTGAGGACATTATGCTAAATGGAATAAGTCAGACAAAGACAAATACCACATGATGTCATTATATGCTGAATCTGAAAAAAGAATGAATTCATAGATTTAGAGAACAGATTGGTGATTGCCAGGGTTGAAGAGTGAAGAATAGGTAAAAATAGGTGAAAGTGGCCCTGGCTGGTGTGGCTCAGTTGGTTAGAGTGTCATCCTATACATTGCAAGTTTGTGGGTTCGAATCTCAGTCAGGGCACATGCCCAGGGTGCAGGTTAGATCCAGCTGGGCATGTACAAGAGGCAATCTCTCTCTCTCTCTCTCTCTCTCTCTCTCTCTCTCTCTCTCTCTCTCTCAAATCAATAAAAACACATCATTGGGTGAAGCTATGTTTAACTTAAAAAATGGGTGAACATGTTTAAAAGACAGAAATTTTCAGTTATAAAATAAATAAGTCCTGGATATGTAATGTACAGTATGGTGACTATCTATCCTATATAATGAAAGGCTAATATGTAAATTATCCCCTCAACTGGGAGTTTGACCAGAAGTTCAACCAGGGGGTGGGGCTGGCCAGCCAACCACTTGTGGCCCCTCTCCCCAGCCGGCCCAGCCTGATCAGCCCTGATCAGGTTGAGTCAGCCAAACCCCACCCGTGCACAAATTTGTGCACTGTCCCCTCCTCTCTTTCTCAAAACCTAAGTGACTGTCTGAGCATCTGACTGTCCAACTGGTAGCTATGATGAGCAATGACCACCAAGGAGAAAGATGCTCTGACTGGTAACTATGACTTGAACTGACCAACAGGGGGAAGATGCTCAGTGCAGGAGCTGCCAAGCTGCAGTGACTTCACAGCTGCGGTTCTTGGGTGACACACCTGGAATAAGAGAGGAGGGAACCTGATTTTGGGGTGTGTCACCTGAGAACCACCTTCTCAGGATCCAGGACCCCTCGAGGGATGTCAGAGAGCCAGTTTTGGCCCAATCCCTGCAGGCCAGGCTGAGGGATCCCACCTGCCAGAGGGACCATCTCACTCTGCAGATGCCCTTTGAGCCACAGTGTTGCCCCAGGTGTGGCTAGCTGGGGGGGACCATGAGAGGTTGGTTCCAGGGTGTGTCTGGCCCATCTTGCTCAGTCCCCACCTGCCGGTCACCTTCTAATTAATTTCCTTTCAATGTGCACGAATCCGTGCACTGGGGCACTAGAAGTTAATAATAGTGTATTGCATATTTGAAAGTTGCTGAGAGAGTAGATCTTAAAAGTTCTTATGACAGATCGGACCAGTGTGCTCAGTGGTTAGAGCATGACTTGCTCACCGAAGGGTCGTGGGTTTGACTCCCAATCAAGAGCATGTACCTGGGTTTCAGGTTTGCTCCCCACCCCTAGTGGAGGTGGCTCTCTCACATAGATTTTTCTCTCTTTCTCTCCCTCTACTTCATTCCCCCCTTCCACTTTGTTTGAAAAAGCAATGGAAAAAATATCCTCAGGTGAGAATTAAAAAAAGTTCTTATAAGAAAAAAAAAAAAAGGTAACTATATGAGGTGATGGATGTTAACTAGACTTATTGTGGTGATCATTTTGCAATATATATAAATATTGAGTCATTGTACTGTACACTGGAAACTAATATAATGTTATATGTCAATTACATCTCAATTAATAAGAAATACCTTTTTAATTCAGTTACTAGAACACAAACCTTTTAAGATAATGCTTCTTAACTCTGGCTGCAGAGCTTTCAGAAAACACTGATGCCTGGGCCCCACCTCAAGATGTCTGCATCCAAAGCTTAGGGGCTGAGGCCCTGACCCTGTACATGTAAAAAATTCTCCAGATGGTAGTAGCTAACAGCACAATGAAATGGAAATACCACATTTCGCCATTTCACAGACTATGGTAAATTTATAGAACTGGTAATGTTCAGGTGTTTTATCATATCTACACAAATAAAAGAGTAAGATCCAAATTGACCATACCTTTGCAACACCCACCAGCCAATCAGGAGCGAGTATGCAAATTAACCCAACAAAGATGGAGGGTTAATTTGTATACAGAGGCACTGAGCAGCGGGGTAGAGGGGAGGCAGGGTGGGATGCAGGCGTTCTGCATCGCCCCAGTCGCTCCAGGCCTCTGGGCAAGTGGGAAGGCAGAAAGGCAGCTCCTGGATGGAGCAAAAAGGTGGCTCCAACCGGAGCGAAGGTGGTGCCGGCAGCCAGGGGAAGGAAGGCCCATTCTTGCATAAATCTTTGTGCATCGGGCCTCTAGTACACATATAAGTGACACAGGAAAACTTTACCTGAATTGCAGATGGCAAAGGCTTAATGGGTTGTTATTCACAGAAATTAAGATTTTTAAATTACAGCACCCCATCTTCCTGAGGTTCATGTTAAGAGACTGAAAAAAAAACCTCTCTTGGTGATATAAATAGACTGCAGCTCTGATACTTTATGAAATTCTGATAATACCATCATCATGACACAGCTTTTAAATCTCTGTATTCTGAAAACTGGATATATATACTCTCATTTTCCAATGTACTTACTCTCTGTAGGTAGTTTACTCTCCCAACAGCACCAACTTTTCTCGTGTAATTCGCAAAGCCGATATTGCCTTCAGTGGAAGCATAGAACTCGTAAATGTGAATGTCCCCAAATCTCTTGATGAATTCTCTCCACACATCTCCTCGCAAGCCATTTCCCAAGGCTACTCTCACTTTGTGATCACGGTCATTTGGTTTCTGTTGGAAGAGGAAGAGGAGACCAAATTAAATCATCTCTGGAGACTGCACTCACATGTGAATAATTGGCTTTATGTTTGCACATACTTATGTTGGTTATGAATTCACCTTAGTGCACACATTCTCTGTCACCCATGCACTTACTCCTCCTTTCGCCCCAACACACAGTCTGGGCCAACATTTAATCCATATTTTCCCATTTTAATTTTTAAGAGGCAAGCTGAGACAATTTGACAGAACTCAATGATGCCAACATTTAATCCATATCCAATCTGAAGCTAGAACAATGTATTGATATTTTCTTGATGGGACTGGTGAATCTCAGTGAATTTCCAGAAAGGGGGGACTATGTGGGAAAGATATGTCAGAGACTAGAACAATCTGAAGCAATGATTTTTCACTCGACAAGGAAGAAGAGAACTAGGAATGCAGCCCAAAGAAAAAGGCCATTTTCCACAGAGCCGTTAAAGAGCAATAATATTAGAGCCGGAGGGGCCTGGAGAGAATCATCTTGATCACGCCCTCATTTAACAGATGGACCAACAGTTACAAGACCAAGACATGAAACTGCCCCACAGGGATGGGAAGGGGGAGAGTAGGAGAAAGCTGGCTTCCAGTTGCCTCAGTGGCCTGGGAGGAATATGCTTTGCTATAAATAAAAATCACAGAAGGAAAAGCTGTTTTGAATGTAAGAAGTAAAGGAGAGCTTGTGCCAGCAAGAAAGGAGGAGTTAAGACTGGGGTGCATTCCACTTGACCATATCATTTATGAAGCTCCTGGAAATATGTCTAAACCTATGGTTTTTATAATTATACTAGAGGCCCGATGCATGATATTTGTGCACAGGGGAGGGGAGTCGTACAGGGATCGGGTCTAAATGGGCAGTCAGACTTCCCTCTCACAATCCAGGACTGCTGGCTTCCAACTGCTTGCCTGTCTGCCTTCCTGGTTGCCCCTAACCACTTCTGCCTGCCAACCTGATCACCCCCTAACCACTCCCCTGCCAGCCTGATTGCACCTAACTGCCCTCCCCTGCAGGCCTGGTCCCTCCCAAGTGCCCTTCCCTGCAGGTCTGGTCTCCCCAAACTTCCCTCCTCTGCTGGCCTGGTACCCCTAACTGCCCTGCCCTGCAGGCTTCATCACCCCCAACTACCTTCCCTGCAGGCTTGATCGCCCCCAACTGCTCTCCCTTGTAGGCCTGGTCACCCCTAACTGCCTTCCCTTGCAGGCTTGGTCCCTCCCAACCGCCCTCCCCTGCTGGCCTGATTGCCCTCCCTTGCAGATCTATTCCCTCCCAACTGCCCTCCCCTGCAGGACCAGTCACCCCCAACTTCCCTCCTCTGCTGGCCTGGTCATCCCTAACTGCCCTCCCCTGCAGGCTTGATCACTACCCTCCCTTGCAGGCTTGGTCCTTCCCAACTGGCCTTCCTTGCAGGCCTGTTCCCTCTCAACTGCCCTCCCCTGCTGGCCATCTTGTGTCCACATGGGGGCAGCCATCTTGTGTGTTGGAGTGATGGTCAATTTGCATATTATTCTCTTATTAGATAGGACTAAAGGCCCGGTGCTTGACATTCATGCACTGGGTGTGGGGGAGTCCCCTCAGCCCAGCCTGCACCCTCTCACAGTCTGGGACTCTTCAGGGAATTCGGGCCTACGCCAGTAGTTGGACATCTCCCGAGGGGTCCTTAGCACTGCCATGGAGGTGGAGAGGCTCACTGTGTTCACCAGCCATCAGCACAGCTTCTGGTTGAGCAGTGCTTCCCCTGTGGCAGTGCACTGACCACCAGGGGGCAGCTCCTGTGTTGAACATCTGTCCCCTGGTGGTTGGTGTGTATCATAGTGACCATTTGGTCAATTTGCATATTAGCCTTTTATTATGTAGGATTTTAAATTAATAAGGCAATTGATGTCCTCAAGGAGATCACAGCCATGTGGGAGAGGCAGATAAATAATAAATATAGTTTTAACTTGTATATTTTGTTATTCTATGATTTCTACTCTAAGGAAAACTGAATAGAATGGGGTAAAAGTGCTAGGTAATGAGGACTCGCTTCAAACATCAAGTTTTAATTTCTTTGATTGAACAGCATTTTGCTTTGAAAAGCAGATGCTCTCAGAGTATATATCCTTCCCTACTCTGTGGAATAACTGTGAAGTGATTTAGGAATAAGGGTTCCTCTTGGAAAAGAACTGTTTGAAGAGAGAGACGAAGGTGTGGATAAGGCACGTATACACCAAACCAAAGCAAACCTTGAATTGGTTCCATGGGAGAGAAGCCAAGGGACCTGGGGAGCAGCATATATGCATTTAATTTTTAAGTAACTTCTTGGTCAAAACTCAGGTGCAGAAGCTCTTTCAGGAATCCTAACCAGAGAGGTGGACAGATGCTGGCCACTGATAAAAACTGGGCCACCTGAGCAATCTTACTGAGGAGGAAGTGTAGAGAGAACTATACCAGGTACTGCAGATGATATAGAAGTATATTTGGCGTCAAAAGCATTTACAATCTAATGATGAGTTACCTGAAAAGCCGTTTGAACACGCATGAACCCTAGGTCCAGAGGTCACTGAATCTATTCCCTTTTATAATGACTAAGTACCTGTTAAGTAAGGAGATCAAGGTTTGCCAAGACATGTCTCAGTGTATGCTGTTGTCCCAATGTGCTTGTTACACTCCTTTCACTCCCAGTGTCTCCATTGGGATAATGAGTTCTGTGGAATCCTATCTGTCCATAGTCACTGTTCTCAGTAAGAACTGTCAGCTTTTCAGAGACCACTCTCACCCACCACCACTGCTGTGCCTCATGACCATTCCAGGAATAGAAGATCACAGATTTTGGAAGAATACTTCCTTTTGCTTAAAAATAACCCCCTGACTTGGGGTTTACCTGCTCCCAGGCTCATGTGAGAAGCTCCAAAGTAGCAGTCTAGCATGTAAAGTCAAGACCTTATTCTGTATGCAGCTCACAATTAATCTCTTAATTCATTTCCTTGTCTACTGGATGGTGAACATCTATCTCTCCCAATAGATTGTAAACACCTTTGAGACTGAATAGCCTATCTAATAAATGAGTAATATGCAAATTAATCATCACTTCACAATAAAGATGGTGGCGCCCACAGCTAATAAGGAGGGAATATGCAAATTGATGTGACAAAGATGGCAGTGCTGGTTGGAACAATGGAGCCAGCTGGAGTGGGTGGGAGGTTTGGCTTCCTTGGTTGCCCTAGCCTGCTCCATGGCCGATGCCCAGACAAAGCCAGTGGTAGGGCCGAGGTAGAGGTGGTTAGGGGTGATCAGGCCAGGAGGGGAAGCCAGTTGGGGGTGATTAGGGTGGTGGTGGGGGAAGTTGGAGGTGAGCAGGTCGACAGGGGGTGCCAGTGGTGGGGAGCAGGCCAGCAGGAAGGTGTCAGTTGGGGCCAAGCAGGTCAGCGGCGGGGGGCGGGGGCAGTTGGGAGCAAACAGGCCTACAGGGGAAGCAGTTGGGGGAGAGCAGGCTGGCATGGGGGCAATAGGTGGCAAGCAGGCTGGCAGGGGGGGCAGTTGGGGGCAATCAAGCCAGCAGGGGGTGTGCAGTTGGGAGTGATCAAGCTGGTGGTGGGGCAGTGGGGGTGAGCAGGCTGGCAGAGGTCAGTTGGGGGTGATTGGGGGCAATCAGGCCAGAAAGGGGGGGCAGTTGGGGATGAGAAGGCCAGTGGGGAGGGGAAGTTGGTGAGACTGGCAGGTAGAGTGGTTAGGGGCAATCAGGCAGACAGGCAGGTGAGCGGTTAGGAGACAGCAGTCCTGGATTTCGAGAGGAATGTCTACAGGGATCGGGCCTAAACCAGCAGTAGGACATTCTCCAAGAGGTCCCAGATTGGAGAGGGTGCAAGCTGGGATGAGGGACACCCCCAACACATGCATGAATTTTGTGCACTAGGCCACTAGTATTTCTATATTCTCCTTTGCCCCAGCTGACTATCCCACTAGATTGTAAATGTCTTTGAGGCCAAATATATTTCTGTCTCATCCACAGTACCTGGACATGTGCTTTGCATATAATGTAATCCCTGAAGAAAAGAGGAAATAACTCCACCAGGAAACCCTCAACTTCCCTATTCAACAGTGGTTGGGACACCAGCACAGGGCAGGGTGGTGGGTGCAGGAGGCTGCAGGTGCCCTGGGTGTGTGGGAGTGGCCAGCCTCACAGGTGCAGCTGTCACCTGCGGTACAAGTAGCTGGGGCATAGTCACAATACCATGGGCTCAGTTTTCAACATAATCTGAGGGATTTTATTACATCAACAGAAGGGATTAAGGCTCTAGGCTGGAAATGTTTGTGGACACAAACCTCGAGATCCTGGAGCCTTCTGAGATGGCTAGTTCTCATCTAAGAGTGAGATGGCTGAGCGTACTGGCTGCGGCTCGAGTTTTCCTTTCCCAGAGGACACATGGTGTTTTCACATCACCAAAGCCACTACTCAAAAGAACTAGCCACTACTCAAAAGAACCTTCTACTCCACATTAGAGGTGAGCTGCAACGTGCAAACACACCTGGGTGCTTAAATCCTTATAGGATTTAATGACCGATGGAAGGTGAGAGGTTAGAGTAGCCAGTGAGGAATGTAGGGCACCAGATAATTAGAGTAGCAGAAAACTTTCATTGAGCGCTTTACAGGTTGTCAGGCATTTACCTAGGTTTCTAAAGAACCCTATCAAAATGTGAGTGGTAACAAAGCATTTTCTTCAAATAACAATTGAGGAAATTAAACCTGAGAGGATTAAAATAATTTGCCGAATTCATTCTGGTTGCAACATACTTTCTCCAAGATTCAAATTCCAATCTATGTGACTTCAGAGAGTGCTTTTTTCCTTAATTTAAAAAAAAAGAGTGACAGACACATAGTTTAAGAATTGAATAGTACTGAAAGGCTTTTAGATGAAGGAAGCTGTTAATTCACTTCTCTGTTCTCATCCTTTGTCCCAGCTCATCACCCTTTTAACTTATAGCTGTTTCCTATACTCCTATTTTTAAACTAGAGGCCTGGTGCACAAAATTTGTGGGGTAGGGAGTCCCTCAGCCCGGCCTGCACCCTCTCCAATCTGGGACCCCTTTGGAGGATGTCCAACTGCCAGTTTAGGACTGATCCTGTAAACTGGCAGTCCTTCTCAAAATCCAGGACTACTGGCTCCTAACTGTTCACCTGTCTGCCTGCCTGATTGCCCTTAACCACTTTGCCTGCCTACCTGATCAATCCTAACTACTCTGTCTGTCTGCCTGATGGCTCCTAACCCCTGTGCCTGCCTGACTGCCCTTCACCACCTTTGCCTGCCTAATCGCCCCTAATCACCTGCCTGCCTGATTATCCCTAACCACTCTCCCCTGCGGCCTGATTGCCCATAACTGCCTCTGCCTTGTCCTTGCCACCATGGCTTTGTCTGGAAGGATGTTTGGTCCATGTGGTCTAATCCTATCTAATAAAAGAGTAATATGCAAATTGACCATCACTCCAAGACACAAGATGGTGCCCTCATGTGGACACAAGATGGCCACCATAAGATGGCCTGCAGGGGAAGGCAGCTGTGGGCAGTTAAGGGTGACCAGACTGGCAGAGAAGGGCAGTTGGAGGAAACCAGGTCAGCAAGGAAGGGCAGATTGGGGGGACCCAGGCCTGCAGGGGAGGGCAGTTGGGGAGGGGACCCAAGCCTGCAGGGGAGGGTAGTTGTGGGCAATCAGGCCAGTAGGAGAGCAGTTAGGGGTGACCAGGTCAGCAGGGGAGGGCAGTTGGGGGAGACCAGGTCAGCAGGGGAGGGCAGTTGGGGGAGATCAGGACTGCAAGGGGAGGGTAGTTCGGGGGGGGGGCAGGCCCGCAGGGGATAGAAGTTGGGGAGGACCCAGGCCTGCAGTGGAGGGCAGTTGGCAGGGGGACTAGGCCTACAGTGAAGGACTGGGGGGGGGGGGACCCAGGCCAGCAGGGGAGGACAGTTGGGGGTGACCAGGCCTTCAGGGGAGGACAGTTAGGGGCAACCAGACTGGCAGGTGAGGACAGGTAGGGGTAACCAGGCCAGCAGGGGAAGGCAGTTATGGGCAATCGGACCAGCTGGGGAATAGTTAGGCATCAATCAGGCTGGTAGGGGAGTGGTTAGGAGGTGATCAGGCTGGCAGGCAGATGTAGTTAGGGGCAATCAGGCAGAGGCAGGCGAGCAGTTGGCAGCCAGTAGTCCTGAATTGTGAGAGGGATGTCCAACCAATGGGATTGGGCCTAAACAGGCAGTCGGACATCCCTCAAGGGGTCCCAGATTGGAGAGAGTACAGGCTGAGCTGAGAGACACAACCACCCCCTTGGGGCACGAATTTTGTGCACTGGGCCTCTAGTTAGCATATAACCTTTTTATTAGTATAGATTAAAGGTTTATACTACTATCTTTTGGTTAATCAATTTTAGACATTACTTATTGATTTCCTATTGTGCTAGATGAGAATCAAGTTCTCTCCCATTTCCCCAATGTCACAATTTCTAGTTAAATCAATATTCAGTGTTCAAATTGCTTTGCTCATAATATACTTTTGATGAGTCAAGTAATATACTATGATTAAATTCTTGAATAAATTTTTGTTTCTCCTAGAATAAATTTTTGTTAATCACCTCCCTGCCCATTTGCTTTGCTTTTTAAAGTTTCTCTTTGTAGGTCTTTTCTCAGTTTCCAACAGCCTCTAAGCAAAATTTTCCTCATTGTGAAATAGATCAGATGATATAATTTCCATTATGCTCCTTTGAGCCTCAGCTCCAATCTGGACTATTTGCTCCCCAGGCCTGGCGATTCCCTTCTCTCTCCTTCCCAAATCCTGGGCCTTCATCTCTCTCTTTCACTCTCCTGTTTGGATGGAACATTTTTTTCTAGTAACTTCCTGAAAGATGATGTATACTAGTAGGAGGTAAATTATTTTTAGACTTTGGATGTCTGAAATTATTCTTATTGTACACTTGATCAATAATTTGATTGGATATATAATTCTAGAAAGGCTACACTGAGCTTTTTGAAGGCACTGCTCATTTGTCTTCTGACCTGCATTTGTTGTTGGCAGGTCAAATGTTATTCTTATAGGATCTTTTCTTCCTTGTTTTTTGGTCTTAAATTTCATCCTGGCATAGTTTTTCTTGGGTACGTTATGGGCCTTTTCAAACTGTCCTTCAGTTCTTGGAAGTTTTTTTTGTATTATTTCTTTGATAATTTCCTCCTCTATATTTTATTTATTCTTTTCCTGATTTCCTATTAATTAGATGTTGGATCTTTTGGATTGATATTCTAATTTTCTTACATTGCCTCCACTCATCTCTATCACTTTATCTTTTCTCCAACTTGCTGTAAGATTTTTCAGTTTTATCTCCCAAATTTCTATGAATTAAAAAAAATATTTTCAAATATATTTTTTCAGGAGATCTTATTATTTTCTTTGATAGAATATTATTTTTGTTTTATGGATATAATATCTTTTATAATATCCCTGAGGATATTAATTACAGGTTTTTGGGAAATTTTTCCTGTTATTTGAATTAAGACTGCTGCTTCTTTTCTTTAAATGATCATTCCTGTTGGAGACTTTTCTCAGGTGTCTGTTGGTCCTTGATGTCTATTTATATTTGGGAATAAGGTAACTAAAAGATGTCTGCGTCCAGCCAGTGTTGCTCAGTGGTTGAGTGTCAACCTATGAATCAGGTGGTCACAGTTCGATTCCCAGTCAGGGTACATGCCTGGGTTTTGGGCTCAGTCCCCAGTAAGGGGCATGCAGGAGGCAGGCAATCAATGGTTCTCATCACTGATGTTTCTATCTCTCTCCCTCTCACTTTCTCTCTGAAATATATATATATTTAAAAAGCTGTTTCAGTAGTTTTATGTGGTGGGGAGAGGCTATTGTCATGTCAGGTGAGCTGCACTATCTGGTGATGGGGCAGTGAACAAAGTCTAATTTCTTTTCTGGGAATTCTTATATGGTGAGTTCTCCCTAAGAATTACCCATCTCTATTCTGTCTATAAGCATAAAATGGCTACTGGCGTTCTAAAAGCTGTACCAGGGAAAGGAAGCTGGGGTTTCCCTGGTCAGTAAGTAGATATTTACTCAATCTCTATTTTCAGAGCCTCACCCCTTCCCTACTTGCTCTTGGGATCCTTGAGTTCAATGCCTCTCTAGGTCTTCTCCAGAGAATAAACCTCCTATCTCTCTCTAGGGTGAGAGAGGGTGCAGCAGGTCTAACTGTTTCCCACACAGACTTTCACTTTAAAAAATCCTCTTGTTTCCAAGCCTGACACCTCATCTCATCTTCAGTTGTGTTTGGTGTCTTCAATTTCTTTCTTGTTGGCCCCTGCCTCTTGTTTCACCTCCCTCTCTCTGTTCTGTACTACATAGTTCCCTGTTGTTATGTCTCTTAGTTTCTAAGACAATGTGCATCTTTTTCTTGTCCTCCTGGGTTCTGGGAGACTCCTAAGAAGTGAAAGGGAAGAAGGTATTAACCATCTTCAAAAAAAATTCATGAGTCCATGTTCTTACCAGTGAATATGCTAGGTTTCAGCCTGCCTCCCCAGGAGAGGAGAAAGCAGCCACTGACAGGAATAAAAGGGCGAGGCTCAACGTCTCTGCTTTACAGAGAGGCCTCTCTCCCTCCAGGGGATCTCCTGACTATCTAAAACATGCTCTCCACATCACTGTCCCAGGAAAGGCCTGTTAGGATGCTTTGCCACATTCACAATTAATTCTCAGTAAAGTCAAGTCCTTCTCATCTGGCCCAGTCAATCAGTCTCACCTTCTGCCACACTGCTCGCAGTTCCCAATATGCTAGGGCCCCCTCATCCCACTGCTCTGCAGCTCTGCACATGCGCTCCCGCTAACCAGAAGCCCTTCTTTCTCTCGGTTGGCTGGGAAACTCCTCCGCGCTCTTCAAAACGCACCTTTTGTGGCACCTTCCCTGATTCTGCTCTTTCCCTCCTTCTTCTTGCCTGTCCCTGTCCTGGCCCCCACAGGTCAAACTGGTCACTCTTCACTCGCACGGTTACATACCTCTCTATTCTGTTTTCTACCAGAATGGAGGTGAAACAGAGATAGACATTTGGGGCTGGGAAAGGACCACAGAGGTTCACTAGTTTTGGAAGAATGGCAGATAACATTAGGATATAAGCTGAGTTTATTCAGCTATTTTAGAGTTATGGTCTACCTTATTTCCCTTCCCTAATATTATGCCTGCTATGTGTGGTCCCTAGAACCCTTTTCTGGTTCCCTTTTCCTCCTCCTACCCAGGTCACACTCTTAGTAGGCAGGACAAAGCCTTGTTTGGACCCTTTCAGTCCCTAATTGGAGTAGAGAAAGATCCAGCTTTAGAGGTATCTTGTTCCAATAAATAACGGGGGACACTGAATGATGCTGTCTTTTTAGGCAATGACACAAACTAAATGGGAACTGACAACTACACGTGACAGGAAGTGAACCAAACTAGCCTTTCATTGTAAAGAGGTGCTCAGAATGCTAAGTCCCAAATATAACAATGGAAGATGGGTAAATAGATAAGACTCTTCAACAATAATACTGTAAAAAAAATCTCTTAAGTCAATAGTGTTGCTATCCAACCCCCCTCAACATTAGATAAGTGATTGATTAATTTGAGTATCTTCTCTTATTTCTTCTTTTGTGTGATGTGGCAGAATTTTCTTTGATTCATTCAATGAATATGTATAGAGCACCTACTATGAGCTATACATTCTTCAGCACTGAAAACAATGAGAATAATGGTTACCATTTGTTGATTATAGTGTCAGGTACATGCTTAACATACATCATTTTGCCTTCACAGCCCCTTGTGAGGTAAGTACTATTGTTTCCTCTGTTGGCTGATGGGAAACAGATTTAAAGGTTAACTATACTAATCAAACAGTAGAGTCAAGAGTCAGGCCCGCTGACACCAGAGTTCTTGCTCTTAAGCACTACATTAAGTCCCTTGCTCCAAATCTGAACTCCTCCCCTAAGGGTGGCTAGGAGCATACCTCCCTACTCCACTGTTCTACCAAAGGAGCTACTAAATGTGGTTAAAAAGAGAGAGGAGAAGCATTACCCCAGAATACCCCAAATTCTCTCGATAAGCCATGCCATGTCTGAGAAAGGATGTCATTGGGCCCATGTGCTCAGCTAAAGCAGAAGTTGCCTTCCTGATATCCACTGCTTGGGGCTGGTGGTTAGCCCTTCCAGGGACAGCCTATTTAGGCAGCTCTAAGGATAAGAAAGATCCTGATTACATTGATCTACAGCCTTCCACCATTAGTTGTATTTTTGTTTGGGAAGTTCATTTAATACAATTGTCCTTTAAACACCTTCTAAATCCATCTGGGCTTCCCATTAAAATACACATAACAGCCGAAACCGGTTTTGCTCAGTGGTTAGAGCGTCAGCCTGCGGACTGAAGGGTCCGCGTTTGATTCCGGTCAAGGGCATGTGCCTTGGCTGCGGGCACATCCCCAGTAGGGGGTGTGCAAGAGGCAGCTGATTGATGTTTCTCTCTCATTGATGTTTCTGACTCTCTGTCCCTCCCACTTCCTCTCTGTAAAAAAACAATAAAAAATATTTAAAAAATAAAATACACATAACAAAATTCACTACCTTAACCATTTTTAAGTATACAGTTTGATGGTATTAAATATAGCCATAATGTTGTGCAACCATCACTAGCATCCATCTCCATAACTCTTTTCATCTTGTAAAACTAAACTCTGTACTCATTAAACAAGAGCTTCCCATTACTTTCCTCCCCCAGCCTTTGGCAACCACCATTCTACTTTTCTGTCTCCATGATTTTGGCTACTTTAAGTACCTCATATAAGTAGAATCATACCATATTTGTCTTTCCGTGACTGGCTATTTCACTTAAAATAATGTCCTCAAGGTTCACACATATTGTAGTATATTTCAGAATTTCCTTCCTTTTTAAGGCTGAATAATATTCCATTGTATATATGTATAGTACCACATTTTGCTTATTCATTCATCTGTGATCTGACACTTGCATTACTTCTATGTTTTAGGTATTATGAATAATACTGCTGTGAACATTGTGTATAGTACAACTACTTTTTAAAAGCAAGTTCATAAGCATAAGTTACCACTTTTTCCTTCTTAGCAAATTTATATGTCAAGAGATTTTCAGAATCTGTGTAATTTCCTGTGCCTCAGCTTTTTGCTTACCATCCATCCATCCATGGACACTTAGGTTGCTTCCATATTTTAGCTATCATAAATAATGCTGTTATGAACATGTGTACAAATAGCTCTTTGAGACCTTGCTTTAAGTTCTTCTGGATATGTACTCAGAAGAGGAATTCCTGGATCATATGCTAATTTCAACTGCCATATTGTTTTCCACAATAACTATACCATTTTACATTCCCACCAACAGTACACAGGGTTCCAATTTCTCCAGATTCTTGCCAACACTTTTTTTTTGTAGTAAGCCATCAAATGGGTGTGTAGTGGTATATTATTAGAGTGTGTGTGAGCCCAAAAGAGCTAAACATAAACATTTATTTTCCTCAAGTCCAAAGGCAGCTCCCATTAGAGCTAATAGAAATAACATCCTCTCCCTCAGGAGACTTCTATTTGAAAAGGAGGTAACTTTAGGCAAAGAAGAAAAGCCAAACAGAAAGGCCTCATATGGGTTTCTGGGTTTTAATAGAGAGTCATGCAACCTTGAGGACCAGATGGAAAACTAATGTGAAAAAGATTCAATAATGACATCAACAGAAATTGCTGTAGAAAAGGTCCTAACTCAGCTTACTGCTAATTATGACCCTCATGAATCCTTTGAATCTGCCCTCCAAATCAGAATAATAAGTGCGAAGCCCTAACATTTTGGGGAAAGATATTACCTCCTTTAATTTAATTATATATCTTTCTTTGGTAAGAACTGAGGTGTTCATCCGGCAAAATTTGTTGCTGTCTAGGATGTGCCAGATACAAATCTTGGTGCTAGGGATCTGGCAGCCAACAAAGCCTCCAGTGCATGGAGATTTCATTTAATTGGGGGAGACAGACAATAGTCATGTAGACATGGACTATGCCATCTGTGACAGTGCGGCGAAAAGCAGTAACTCATGAGATGAACAGTAAGAGGCAGGTGATAACTTTGTTGTTAGTAGGAGAGGCCTCTGATGAGGGGACATGTGGTTCAAAACTGAATGAGAGCCCTAACCGGTTTGGCTCAGTGGATAGAGCATCGGCCTACGGACTCAAGGGTCCCGGTTTCGATTCTGATCAAGGGCATGTACCTTGGTTGCGGGCATATACCTAGTAGGGAGTGTGCAGGGGCAGGTGATCAATGTTTCTCTCTCTTGTCGATATTTCTAACTCTTTTCCCCTCTCCTTTCATCTCTGTAAAAACTAAATAAAATATATTAAAAAAAACAAAACTGAATGAGAGAACTGGGGATAGAGTTTCTTATACTTAAACTTCCTATACACAAACTTCTTACACAGAAGCTGTTAAATAACTTGAACATACCAATGTTTATAAATAGCAATTTATCAACTTAGTGATCCTTCTAATTTGTTTTCCTATGATGAGTGAAATGATTAAAAGAAATAGAATCTGGTGAATTTACTGCATTGCCTTATCCAGTATTTTTTAACTGAGGATGATTTGCCTGCCAGTGGACATCTGGCAGTGTGTCAAGACATTTTGACTATCATGATCTGGGGGAAGAGTGGAAGGGTACTACTGGCATGACCTGGGTAAAAGCCAAAGATATTACTAAGTATCCTACAGTGCATTCAAAAAGTCCATACAGCAAAGGGTGAAGGGACCTAAAATGCCATCAGTGCCACTGTTGAGAAGCCCTGATCTGGTCGCCCGGAAGGCTGGTGAGAGCTGAGGGACTGGGCAGGAGGTGGAATTCCAAATATTCCATCAAGATATCTGGACATGTGTAAACGGGATAGATCCAGGGTCCTTGGAGTTACCCTGGGCAAAAAACCATCAGTCTTGGATGGTCCCAAAGCCACATGGGGATTTATTCATTAAAGTAACATAAACTAAGTTTCCTGAATGCCTTTGGTATAAGAGAAAGCCAGGAGACGAGATGTGATCCCAGCTATCAAAACTTTTATTCCCCAGGGAGAATGGGAGACAGAAAGAAACACCTGCAATGTGACAAGGACCACAATGGGGTAGATATCAAATGATGGATGGTAGAGAGTAATGAATGACTCTCGTTGGAGTGACCCAAGTAGGTTTGACATATAAACAATCATTGGAGCCGAGCTTTGAAGGTGAGTAGACTTTAAATAGGCAGAGAGTGGAAAAGAGGGTAAGATGTGAAAACAGGACCAAAGGTAGGGAGGAATAATATTAAAAACAACTGTCATCTAGTAAATCTCTTCTATGCGATGGGGTGGTGCCAAGCACTTTGTTGTGACAAACAAAGTCTAAAAATAAAAACTGATACATACAAACCAGCGAAAGCCTAGCATGACCCTAGCTGACTTGAATTCCCATCTGATCCATTTCAAAAACATAATAAAACATGGGGAGTTACCTGGGGTGAGTTGCATAAATAACGAAGCAGTTCACCAATATATTGAATGACGGTGACATTATATTTTCTGCAATCATCCCAAAACTGGCTGGCTGAAAATCTGTTCCGCAAAACTAGGGTGGCACCTATAGAGAAGGAATAGAAAGGGTTAGCAAGAAAAGTGCCAAAAGTATTACACTTATAAATGTGCTGAGTACCAAGTATATTCAATGTATAAAAACCCAAATGAGACCTGGGAGCTACTAATCTAGTCAGAAGAAGACATAAAAAAGATAGTGTGCAATAAATAAAAGGTTCAAGCAAGGCCTGAAGGGAATGTGAGTGTGTGTGTGTGTGTGTGTGTGTGTGTGTGTGTGTGTGTGTGTGTATGTGTGTGTGTACATTAATTCTGCTTGGGCAAAGGCTGAGAAAGGCAATTTTTGGAAGAGGTAGTATTTGAATGAGCTCTTTAGAAATGAATATGGATAAAGATGAGAGAATTCCAGGCAGAGGAAAAAGCATGAACATAAAGGCAGGATAATTCAGAAGGCGTTGGAGGATGGCCAACACTCAATTGGCATGTAAGTGGGGTGGTAAAGGGTGGGTGGCTCATGAAAGATGAACCTGGAGAAGCAGTGAGGGGTACAATCATGGAGAGCTTGGAAGTGCTAGGTGGAGGAACCAGGCTTCATTTTGTGGGCACTGGAGAGCCAGGTTCTTGAGCAAGCAGGACAATTCTTCTTTGTTGGGGGAGTAGACAAAATTATTCCCCAAGATGTCCATATCCTAACCCCTAGAACCTGTGAATATGCTATTTACTTGGCATATTCTTTTAATATTAAAAGACAGTTGCTTTTAATATTAAAAGGGTCTGTTTAAATGTACTTAAGTTAAGAATTTTGAGGTGGGAAGATTACCCTGGATTATCTGGGTGGGCCCGATATAATCACAAGGGTCCTTATAAGAGGAAGGCAAGATGGTCAAGGGCCAAAGGAGAGGGGATGATGGAAACGAAAGGCTGGAGTGATATGCTTTGAAGGTGAAAGAAGGGGCCATGAGCCAACGAAAGCAGGCAGCCTTTAGAAGCTAGAAAAGGCAAGGAAATAGATTCTGCCCTAGAGCTTTCAGAAGGAATGCAGCTCTGATGATACCTTGATTTTAGGACTTCTGACATTCAAAACAGTAAAAGAACAAATCTGTGTTCTCTTAAACTACTAAGTTTGTGATTTGCTATAATAGACTATCACAAAGGGTAAAATAATATATTTATTATATTCAACCTGATTAGAGGCATGAAATGTAGCAAAGCGAAATAAACTCACAAATATTTATATTATTAGTTTATTTTTACTCCTATATATAGAAAAATCCACTGTTTTCAAAGAGGAGACATTTAAAAAATACTACTTATTCCTTCTTTTGCATGCTATGTTTGCTGCTCAAGGAAATGTGTAAGTGATCGAATTGTCTCTTTGGGAGCCTCAGATCCACCCTGTTCTTACAGGCCCCAGCAGTATGACCAGGGCCACTCATTTCTTGCTGATTTGGAGGCTGATATGGGGCTAAGTGTTTTATAGCAGCTCAAAAGGAGCAGAGTCTTGGGCAATTGTATATATATGGTGTTCCCTCCAAAATGTATACACATACTTTGAATAATTATAAAGGCAGTGTTTATTAAAATACATTTCATTTTCAAAATTGAGCTATGAGCTGTTAAAGTGTGTATACATTTCGGGGGTGGGATACCCTGTATACACATATATAATCCTATCTAATAAAAGAGTAATATGCAAATTGACCATACCCTTGCTATATCCACAAGCCACACCCACAAGCCAATTAGAGTGAGTATGCAAATTAACCCAGCCAAGATGGCAGTTAATTTGCATATCCACGGGCAGAAGATGACATAGAAGGAAGCCAAGCACTGCAGGAGGGAGCAAAGCTGCAGAGAATTAAGCAAGTGGGGTGGGGGAGAAGGGAGGGAACAGAGGGAGCAAGGCAGAGGAGACAAGAGGGAGACAGCAGAGAAGAAAGTGAGGCAGCAGAGAAGGGAGTGAGGTAGCTGAGATGGGAGAGAGCGAGGTGCTGGAGAAGGGAGAGAGGCAGTAGAGAAGGGAGGGAGCTTTGCTCAGGCTGCAGGAAGCTCTATTCTTGCAGAAATATTCCTGCAACGGGTCTCTAGTTATTTATAATAAAATAACCTGGTGAGAAAAATTTAAGTTTTTTTTAGCTTAGAGCATTAGAGATGGTTTCACGGAAGAGGTGGGTACAAGACAGAGCCTTAATGTAAGAAAGATTAGCATCAATTCTACTGAAAGAAGAGAAGGTAGCAACTCTGTTTTGAATGGTAAAGTTTTAGAAGGAAAGCGATGTGACAAGCCAGGTATTCTGACCAGAGCTGAGGAGTTGTAGAAGTAGGGAAGAATAAAGTAGAATGGGAACAAAAGTTTAAATAAGATGCTGATAGAGACCAACATGCAGATTTCTAAAAATGGAAATGATGACAGAGAATTACGTATGGAATATAAGAAGTGTTTGCTTGGCTGCTGTGGCTCAGTTGGTCAGGTGTCATCCCATTCGTGGAAAGGCTGCTGGTTCAATTCTTAGTCAGGGCACATGCTTGGGTTCTGGGCTCAATCCCTTGTAAGAGGTGTACAGAAGGCAGCTGAATGATCATTCTTGCATTGATATTCCTCTCTCTCTCTCTCTCTCTCTCTCTCTCTCTCTCAAAAAAAAAAAAAGGTAAAATAAAAGGAATCAAGTGTCTTGACCCATATAAAGGCATCAAATATGTTTTAAAAGTTTTTTTCCTTGACATACTGAACAATTATAGCATTATACCTCCTTGCCATGTGTGAGTCAAATAGCTTTGTTATTAACACCCTCCTACCACACAGGAGAGTAGCCAAATTTTGAATTACTTTTTCTTATGAGCAGCTGCGAATGTATGCTGACCTCCATAGCCTTGTTGAGAGAAAAAGCTTACCAGCCACAATGCATCCGTTTAAGCCAATCATAAGCGCAGCGCTGTGGTACAAGGGCAGAGTGGTATAGATGATATCGTCTTTCTTAACCCTGCCTATACGACTGAGGCCGGTTCCATACCATAAGCGATGATGATTGATCACTGCAGCTTTTGGGAGACCTTTGTAAAGATATAAGAGAAGGTCTGAGTGAGCCAAGACCAGCCATTCACAAACACTTGGTCTGGGAGAGAGATCTGTCTTATAATTCATCGTCGGGCGATTAGAGAATTGCAAATTGAAGGGCCATAATTAGTTAGACCAGGAGTCAGCAAAATTTTTTGTGTGAAAGACTAGACAGCATTGTTTTAGGCTTTGCACAGTCATACAGTCTCTGTTGAAACTATTCAACTCTGTTCCTATATTGTAGCCGCTAGCAATTGAACAATAAAGCAATGATTTTCAACCTTTTTCATCTCATGGCACATATAAACTAATTACTAAAATTCTGCAGCACAAAAAACAAACATATTTTTTGCCAACCTGACAAAAAATTAGGTATAATTTTGATTCATTCACACTGGATGGCTACTGTGTTGGCTGTTATCATTTTTTAATTTGACAATCTAAGGGAAAAGAGGTCAGTGCCCCTGTCTAAATAGTCAGGTATTGCATGTTTTAAAAATTCTTGCTGACATAAAGGAATGAATGTGGCTGTGTTCCAATACAACTATTTACAAAAACAGGTCTGTATGTGGGGTGGGGGCTATATTTGGCCTACAGGCCAGACTTTGCTGACCCCTGTGTGACATGGTTATTACTGTAGTAACTTTAAGAGAAAGGAAGAAATGGCTATTCCATTTCTGCCCTATGTCTGTCACCTTACAGAGTATTTTCAAAATTTTATTTAATTATCATAATTAATTAGATAAGTAGAGTTATGTTCTCTAATCCAAAGATAAGAAGGCTGAGATTCACAGAGTAAATAGTCTATCCACCCCATCACCTTCCTTCATAACTATTTTTATGATTTCTTATGTAATCTTTTTAGAGTTTCTGTAGGTACTTTGCACATATATATATAAAATTATGAACATTTGCTCATATGTTCTTGCCCTTTCTTCCATTTAAAAAATAAAAACAATCTTCAGCACTTTTCCTTACACTTAACAATGCATCTTGGAGATCTGTCCACATTTGTACGTAGACATTTCCCTCATTCATTCATTCATTCATTCATTCTCTCTCAGTTGCATCAAGTTCTTTGTATGTGTATATTATATTTTATCCACACCATTTTGCTATTTTAAATGATGCTGCAGTAAATAACCCAGTCCACATGGCAGTTCACACTATGAATGATACCATGTCTATAGGATACATCTGTGGAAGTGAGATTGAGGGGTCAAAAGACATGCCTTTGTAATTTTGATAGGTACCGCCACAGTGCTAGTTGTAAGGTAAGTCCCTATTTTTTCTCCCGCCGGCAATATATGAATGTACATGCTTCCTCATAGCCTTGCCAAGGTGTGCCCTCAAAGGGGAGAATTTTTGAAGCCTGAAAGGTGAAAATTGCTATCTCAGTGTAGTTTTAGTATACTAGACTAAGTACATTTGTATATTCTTAATTACAATTTATGTAAGTTTTTTGAAAGGTCATGCTTATATTGTTTCCTATGGAAGATCAACTTAATTGAGGAGGGTGTGAAGGCCTTACTAAGGGGCTGAGCTAGAGTTTAAGATCTAAGTGGGTAAACTGGCTTTGTGAAGAGAAATGCAGTTCTCTTCACTCAGACCCTTCAGTACTTCGCCAGGTATCGCCTAAAGAACAGCAAACTACCATCATTATAAACACAATTCAAAATTCATTTTCTCTGGCATTGTGTTAGTATTTAATCCCCCCATTTTAAGAAACACTTATATTAAGAAATAGAAGAAAACATCAATAAGCCCATTGTATTTCCCATAGAAAAAGAATCTTCTGAATAGTAAAAGCTCTGAATTATATATAGACATGCATAGCCTTTGCTGCTTTGAAGTACTTTCTAATTTAAGATTTTTGTATTAAAGAAGAATTAAGAGTGCTTGGTAACTATTATATAGTTTTGTTCTAATGACTGCCTTTGGAGGAACATGGAAAACATTTTGTTCTCCAGTTGCTTAAGGTAGTTCTTTGAATTAATGTTTGTAAGAGCAAAATTTTATTTAGAGACAAAAAGAAAAGTAAAATAACACCAACCCAATTATCTTCCACATAAATATAAATTCTGAATTATGGGGTTAGATAAGGAGTGCGGATTCTCTTTTTCTTCCTAGAATGGGTTTTATTTTTGACAGCCCAAACCTTTATGGTGAAGGTGTTCCATACTTACCTATTTACTATTAAGACTAGATCTCCCAGTCACTCACCAAGGGTTCATTAATTTCTCAAATCAAAGTTTACAATTTAATTTTTCCATTCTCTTAAGAATTAAGGACAAATCTCATATGTTAAGGTAGAGTCTGTATGTAGTAGAAGCATTTGGTTAACTATTCAGCCTACCATTTGGTTGCCAATGTAGCATATAACTTTTGGGAATAACAATAGTATACACAATAAGAGTGGTGGGAGAACTATATGAACAAATGCAAGAAGGTTCCTAGGAGTACACCTAGTACATCCAACCATTAATATTTACTGCCCATTCCATATAGCAGTGCTCCAATAATACTGTTAATTGGCAGTGTTTTTTCTTAGTGGCTCATAAAAATAAATGTGCAACATCCCAATGTGATGCAATACAGTATTTTAGGCCCTGAGTTGAGAGCCACCCTACACCCACAGCAGCAAACAGCTTCAGCTCAGTGGTGCATGGGAAGATAGTAGTTAAACCATTAATATAAATACTAGAGGCTGGTGCAGGAATTCATGCATCAGTGAGGTCCCTCGGCCTGGCCCATGGGATTGGCCTGAAACCAGCTTTCTGACATCCCATCAGGGGCGCAGGCCAGGCCAAGAGACCCCACCAGTGCACAATCGGGGCGGGGAGAGAGGCGGGAGATTGGCCAGCTGGAGAGGGACCGTGGGAGGGCTCCAGGGCATGTCTGCCCTGTCTAGCTCAATCCTGATCAGCCAAACCCCAGCAGCAAGCTAACCTACCTGTTGGACATCTTTCCCCTGTTGGTCAGTGCATGTCATAGCCAGTAGTTGAGCGGCCTGAACATATCATTAGCATATTATGCTTTGATTGGTTGAACAGCCCACTGGAGGACCAAACACTTAGCATATTAGGCTTTTATTATATAGGATGACTCCATTGATGTCCTATAGTTTTCTCTGGTGATCCATTTATAATTGGTTATACATTACATATGGACTCTGACTATAATCAAAATACAACAATCATTTAAAAAATTCCTCAAACCTACTCAGTGCCAAACTGATCCATCATCACAACTATTTTGGTAAAATTCTTTATTATTCTACATACCAACGAGGGGGAAATATGTCTAGCTTGGAGAAAGTCAAATGGGATCATGTGCTATGGGATAATACCAGTTCTCACAGACCAAGAGCTAAATCCCCCAGAGAAAGATAAATATCACACGATCTCACTCACTTGTGGAATATAATGAACAATGAAAACTGATGAACAAAAATAGAACCAGAGTCATAGGAGCATTGAACAGACTGTCCAACCTATGAGGGAAGGTGAGGGAAGGGGGTAAGAGATCTACCAAAGGACTTGAATGCATGCATATGAGCATAACCAGTGGACACAGTTGCGGGGGGGAGGGAGTAGTGAGGGCATTGCTGGGGTTTGGGGGCAGCCAGGGAATGGTCAATGGGGGGAAAAGGAGACTTAGGTAATACTTTAAACAATAAAGAATTTAAATTAAAAAAAGAGCTAAATCCCCTGAAGTATTAGTTATTTGATAACTTCTGTCAAAGAGACCATTTGAAAACCTAACCCACACTAAACTCCTTCTTCAGGGTAGGTCCATTTCTTTTGGAATCCTGTCTTTATTTTTACCTGTGGTCCCAGAAGTATAAATGTATAAGGCAGGCGTGGAGAACGTGACTTCAGACCTCCAGGACTCTGGGACAGGTTCAGTTGATACTTCATCCACTTTGTCGAGGAAAGAGTCAACCCCGTCAGTGTTGGAAGTTCTGCTCACATAATAGATGGATACATCATCTTTCTTCAGGCTTGGCAGCACCTCTTCAACAGCTGCTTGTAGTTCTTATTTTAATAAGAAAAAATCCAAACAAATTAAATTAGCCATTAAAGTTCTATTAGTGCACCAGGTGAGAGGGTTAACTTGAAATGCAGGCAGTTAGGGCAGGGGTCCAGAGGAAAACAAAGGCAGGTGTAACATAGGTAGGGGCAGACACAGCAATCTGAATAGCCTAACCACAGGAACTAACTAAGCAGAAATAATAAAATGCTTCTGGACTCAAAGTGGGAGGAATGAGAAACCAAGGAAGGGTTTGAAGAAAACAAGGTGTATGAACACATTGAAACAGAAAAAGTTCTGCATAGGAACAGAGGAAGAACACATAGAAACAGGGAAAGTTTAGGTCTGTTGATGGGCAAGAACAATAAGGTAATTAATCAGGTGACATCACAGATAGACATAGAAGCAGGCTTGTAGTACATCTATACCCCTGGACTACAAGACTTTGAGAGGCAGCCCATTATTGGGTCCCCCTCCCCTTACGGGGAGTCTGAATCTGTTTATAATACATTTTCCACAGTTTTGCTTAAATCTTCTGGTCCACGTCGCTCATTCTTCAGCATCGCGAGACACTACCCCGGGAAAACACTCGGCTCACCTTTCGGGTTATCACAGGCTTCACGGAAATTTTATTTTCAGCACATAATTTTTGGTAAAATGCGTAGACATGACAAGTAATGCTTAGAGTTAACATCACAAAGTTCTAATATTTGAGGGAAGGTTGGGTTTGAGTGGTTTTTCTTAAGCAGCAAATTGGTTGGTTAAACTCTATACAAACAAATGAACATATAGGTAAATACCAATATATATAAGTACATATATTGGCATACATCTCAAATAAATTTAATTATTCCCAATACGTGCCTCATAGGATCAGAGGTAAAAAAGCAAAGAGAAGAGAAATGAAAGTAGCAAAGTAACATTCTAAGTAACAAAGATGATGGAAGTTGACTTTTTTTTTTTTTTTAAACACATCAGTAACAGGAAGTTCCATTAGGAAGCCTCAGCTGATTTGAGAAATAAACTCCAAAGTTCACAGGCACATCCTCTGGTTAGAGAAAAACGATTAGCATGTTTTCACCCTGGTCACAATATAAGAGTTGACTATTAAAATAATTTAAAGTGATCAGTATTGTCTCAGCTGGTTTGGCTTAGCCTTCGGACCAAAGGGTTCTGGGTTTGAGTCTGGTCAAGGGCATATACCTTGGTGGCAGGCTCCTCCCAAGGCCCAGGACCTGTCGGGGTTGGTGCAGGAGGCAACCAATGGGTTTCTCTCTGTCTTTCCCTCTCTCTCACACTCTCTCTAGAAATCAATGGAAAAAGATCCTTGAGTAAGGATTAAAAAACAAACAAACAAACAAACAAAAAAAGGTGACCAGTATTTTTAAAATTTCTAGTAAAATAGAATGAAATAGAAATTTTCAGAGAACGTCATGCATAATAAAAGACAGGCATTGTTTTTTAAAGGTTTTGCTTCAGTTATGTGGGTGTTTGGATCACACATAAATGTATTTTTTACTAAGGGTCAAGGTAAAAATATTTTAGATACTGATTTCATATGCAAACCACATTTGATGTTTGTTACTTGGATTTCTGTGCTCTTAAACCATAAGATGAGATGGCCCTTAAGCTTACTTATCTTGAACTGCGACAAATGAAGTGAATATTAATGGGAAGGTGACTCAATATCCGAGGGAATTGCCTTGGGGAGGCTCTGCCTAAGTCATCTTATATGCTTTGTTTTTCAGCTGTTTGTGAACCAGCGACCTCTCAGTGAGTGCATGGGATGATGCTCAACCAAGTGCGTCACACAGACCAGGGTGGATGCATTTAAATTTTTAACAAACATTTTAATCAGACTCATGGACCTGATAAAAATAAATCGAATAGTACAAAAGGGTTTATAATGAAAATCAACAGGCCTTTACTTCATCCCTCCTCAAAACAAAATCTTTTTAAGCTGTTTCTTCTGATAATCAACTCTTCATTACCAAGTAATGTAATTTTCCTGCTACCTCCTGAACAATTAATTTTCATCCCTACCCCCATTTTATCCATGTCCACTCACAACAGTTCACTTTACGCTATGTTGTCTAGGTTAATGGTATTTCCATCTATTTTGAGACCATAATTCTGTCTTCCGAGCTTTGTTTATGGGTTGGCTCTAGAAGCTAAAAACCATAATCTGAATAGACAAGATTATGATTCTGTAAATATTATTCACACTATAGTCAAGTTTCCACTTACATGTGGAATCTAATGAACAAAATAAATTAACAAAGAAAATAGAAACAAACTCATAGGTACAGAGAACAAACTGACAGCTATCAGAACCAAGGGAGGTTGGGGGCTGGGTGAAAAAAGTGAAGAGAGTAAGCAAAAAACAAACAAACAAAAAAACACAAACAACCTAACTGACTCAGACAACAGTATGGTGATCAATCACCAGAGGGAAAGGGGGAGAGGGAAGGCAGAAGAGAGTAAAGTGGAGATAAATGGTGATTGAAGGAGATTTGACTTGGGGTAGTAAAAACACAATACAATATACAGATAATGTATTACAGAATTTTACACCTGAAACCTATATATTTTTATTAAGTAATGTCACTCCAATTAAAAAAATAAAAATAAAAAAAGGCCCTAGCTGGTTTGGCTCAGTGGATAGAGTGTCAGCCTGTGGACTGAAAGGTTCCGAGTTCAATTCTGGTCAAGGGCACATGCCCTGGTTGTGGGCTCAATCCCCAGTGGGGGGCATGCAGAAGGCAGCTAATCAATTATTCTCTCTCATCATTGATATTTCTCTCTGGCCCTTCCTCTCTGAAATCTGTAAAATATGTTTAAAAAAAAACAGTTAGGCTAGCAATGTGTTAATTTGTTTTTTAATAGAAATGTACTACCAGCCCCTTTTAAGCAGGCTAAGAAGAAAATTTGAGAACATATTTAAGCTAGCTGTTCATTCAGACCTTGGGCTACCTGGCTGGGACTCCAGCCCTAGAATACACTAATTATTTGATATCTGTGTTTCTGTCCCCCACCATCCTATGCACAGACTCCCTACACTATGGTTCCATCCCATCCTGTGCTCATCATTAGTTTCCTTTCTGGCAATGAGACCCGAGAAAGAAAGAGCACCTCTCTCCTTCACCCACAGCCAGAAGTAAACTGGGCTATAAACAAGTCTTTGGTAGAGTGAGTCTGGGCCTGGGGGAGATTGTGTCTAAATGGATTTTCTTAAATCAGGATACATGTGATTTGTTTTACATCATTTTTATGCCCTCTTGCTCATAGCTTCAGAGAAGAGAGTCTGTTACATTCTACTAGAAAGGCACAACTCAATGCAACATTTACTGAGTGACTATGGCTTGGCGGCATGGCTCAGTGATTGTATTATGTGCTAGATATATGAGAGAATTCTATGTCCTTGAGACAATCAAAAAGAATTAAAGCGACTCATCAAAGTTACTCCTTGGGCACCCCAGAGAGATAACAGGAGTGGAGATAAGATTATATCTATGCCCTGATCCTTGGCTAACATTGACACTGGAAAATGATCTTTCCATCAAAGTTAGGCCACTGCTGTTGGCCATTCTTTGAATTCTCTGAGTTTCTATTTTCTCAACAGTGGAATCTTGTCAGTATGCAGCTTAAAAAATTACTATTATTTAAGTCCAGCCTGCTCTTGTCCTTATATAGTAAAATTCTTTAATGAAGCATCTCACTGTGTTACTGAACTGATGAAAACTGCCTCTTGGGCTCCTCTTGACTGAAATGTCCCCCTCCTTAATTGCACTTGTTCAGCTCAGTTGTCACCTTCTGCTCTTCCTGCAGCCCCCTTATCCCCCATAGCACTTCGGAGCTCCTGCAGCCTACTTATCACATTCTCCTGGATGTCACAATCAGATCTGTAGGTGGCTTAGTTTTTTTTGTTGGACAATAAGATCCTTGAACTAATTCATTTTCTTAATTTTTCATCCCACTCTGGCAACTAGCTTATACTTTGTGGGGACTCTCTAAATGCTTCTTGATTTGAAGTTAAATTCCTGTGCCATCTGCTTTTCTTAATCTAGCCTCAAAAGTTTGTATGTTAAGACTTCTCCTTGGTCCTGACACTAGTTTTATAATGAAGTTCTCCCGTTTTAGAACTTAAAATGATGCAACGCCTTTGAAAAAAAATTGGAAGCATTTTCTTTTATCACATTGCTTAAAGGTCCAATTTTGTTTTTCACTAACCTTAAAATCCAGGTCAAAGGTAACCTGGAACATTTTATAACCTCTCTGGACCCGGGTCTTTAACTGTTGCTAAAGCCTTGTACAAGAGTAGAAGCCACACTGTAGGAGCCTTGCATGGCTATATTGGGTCAGGCCGTGGAGACCTTGCCAGTAAACTGATAGGAGACCTGGGTTACCCTTCTAGTAAGAGAGCTAGCTTAGGATAGGATAAGTGGAAACAAGGCAAATTGAGCATTATTATTTGGGTCATTTTACATGGAGAATATAATGAAATTATGCTAAAGTCTCTTTTGGATGGTTTCACAAAATATCCTATGTTGTATGAAATTAATTATATAACTATATAATTATAATTAATTCCTGTGTTTCTTATATTCCATGTTTGGGAAGTTGCTTGAAAAACTGCCAGATCAACAAGTTGGCTTCTATCAACAAAGCTAACACAGATTCAAATAGGTGAAGGCAATTGTTTCCCATGTAATTATTTACATCACAGCCTGTCATGAAGAAGGATCCTGAAATGCACTACAGAGAGAAGATGATCTTCTCTGGGAGACGGGGCTTCTGTTTTATTCGGGGAAGTGTTTGTAAATCTTTGACTTTTGGGAAATGGAGAAAATATGAAGAAATAAATGGGCACCGAAATTCCTGATAGTGCAGACTCAAACCCTATTGAATTGTCACCACGCCAACACGTAGTTCTAAAACCCCTCATCTTTATGTACCACGTTCAGATGGTGGTGGAACAGGGTCAGTGCCCTGGAAGTGAGAAAGAAAATTGGGTTCTGTCCTTAGCTCTCTGTTGCTAACTAGCCACGCGACTCCGGGCTAGTGATATCACCCCTTTGGGAAGCTGCTCAGCTATGAAACAAGTGGAAATTAGACTAATCATTTCTCCATCCTCAGACCATTTTCAAAATCTGAGGATGGGGTGGAGCTTCTTATAAACATACACATCCCTGGGTCCTAACACAGTTCTTCTAGATCAATGCTTTTTTGGGGATTGGAGTTCAGGAATCCATTTTTCAAAATAATCTAGCTTCCCAGGTGATTCTTATGCTCATTAAAATTTCTTTCTTTCTTTTTTTTTTTTACTGAAGTATAACACACTCACTGAAGTTGGAGGATTACAGAATTAGAATATCTGTAAGATTCCTTCGAACTTGAAAGAATTCTAAGAATCTGTCAATTCAGCACATTTACACATGGGCACATTTACTCAGCATGCAACTTTGGACTCTGTGTGCTGCCTCCTTTGCAGGAACTGATTCTGGTCAGAATGTAATTCTGCACAATGTGCCACAGTCCCTCAGTGATTTGGAAAAACTGAATGTTTTGCAAATGTGTGGCCTCTCTCAAAGGTCAGTTTACTGCTAGAAAATGCCATGGGTCCACTGGAAAGCTTGGCTCAAGTATGATCTAAATGTTAGAATTTTGTTATATTCTCCATGTAAAATGACCCAAACAATAATGCTCAACGGCAGAAGACTGCTGTCTGGGAGGATATGGAGATATCTGGTTGTACTGTTGACCTGAAATTCAGAACCAAACTTTAGTATGGTCATTTAAACCCAAGTTCTTTGTCTACAACCCCCTCCCCAGTCCTTGACCTTCCTCACAGGTTAAGTGATGTATAGTCATGTGCTGCATGATAATGGTTTGGTGAATGATGAAATGTATATACAACAGTGGTATACTAGATAGCCTAGGTGTGCAGTAGGCTATACCATCTAGGTTTGTGCACTTTATCATGCGGGCACAGTGATAAATTGCCTTACAATGCATTTCTCAGAATGTATTCCCAGAGTCACACAACGCCAGACAGTCCCGTGCAGTTTAGTAGTATTCCAGTTCCTCCTGGATCACAGTGCTACGAACTTCCCTCTGAATTGACTGGAAAAGGAATAGATTTAAGAGAGTCTTTCAGTTAAATAGTGAAGTTGTCTCATTTCCCAGGCAAGTAGAAACTATTGGGAGCTTTCTTTGAAAACCATGGCCTCCAAATAACTCCATTGCCTTTAAAACTGCTCCCCCATTCCTGCTTTTAAACTTTTAGATAACACCACTTTTGAGATCTATTATGCCACATGAAACAGATGTGAAAATTTCCTGGTTTCTCACAAGTGAATAGATATCTCATCTTCCTGAAAGGTAAACTGTTTGGCTTGCCTCAGTTTCCTTAGCTATGAAAGGAAGGGGAGAGCAGATGGATGCTTGATCCCTTCCAGCTCTAATGCTGTACAGCCAAGCAGAGGAAGGAACACTACCCAAGGGAAGTCATGGGCTCTGAAGCTGGAAAGACGTAGGTTGGAATTTTGTTGTTGCTTTTAATCCTCACCTGAGGATAATTTTTCCATTGATTTTGAGAGAGAGAGAGAAAGGTCAATGTGAGAGAAACACATTTATTGGGTTGCCTCCTTCATGCACCTCCATGGGGGCAGGGATCAAGACTGCACCTGACACAGGTGCCCTTCACCAGAAAGGAACCCGAGATCCTTCAGGCTGTGGGCTGACACTCTAACCACTGAACAACCAGCTAGGGCCCAAGTTGGAATTTTAAGCCTCATTTCCCTCAGCTCTTTAAAGGGGGGGGGGGGGTAATACTAGGTTATCTCTCAGGGTAATTAATCAAAGCATCCAGCATAGGGATATGTTAGAAAGGCATCCCAGAGGCTCCCTGGCTCCCTATTCTTCCAGGTCTGTCAGCCCGCACCTGGCTGGCCTCCTCTTACTAGCACAGTGAGAAGCAACTGCTGATTCTTATTCCTGTGCAGAGACAAGTTTTCTGGGAAGGGAAAACCAGCAGTCTGGGGGGTGAGGAGGGAGGGAAACAGGTTTTTGGTTGCTTCCTGGCCTGGTCACCACTGTAGCATGCAGTTACCATTTCAGGTCTCGTTGAAATATGGCAGGAGGTAACAACAGAACCAAAGGTCACTATCGCTATGGATGCAAAAGGGGCACTGCAGCAGATCCCCAAAGTCTTCTCCTCGGGGATCAGTAGGGCCCTCTTTCTGCAGTGAAAATCCAGGGACGCTAATAGCACCTGGGAACTGGAAGCAGTCATTGCACAGGAAGAAACCAAGGGTCAGAGAGGGAAAGTGACTTTCCCAGATCACTCAGCCAATCAAGCAGCAGAGGCGAGAACAATTTTTTTGGGATCACAGTCACCATCCTCTACATTTGAACAGTCAGTCTTGTTTAAGAGCTTGGACTCTCATGGTGAACAGCCCTGCTTCACTGACCCCTTCCTCCTACCTCTTGGACTTGGGGTATAAGGCTTCACCTCTCTGGCCCGAGGCCTCACCTATCAAGTCTCATAGTACACCCTATCTGTTGTGAGGATGAAAAGCAACACTGGGATAGTGCTTGACACAGTGCCTGGGACGGTCAGCTCCCATGGATGGTTGTAATGATCATTACTTACCATTTCTAGGGAGGGTTGCCACCCCCTCCCTCTACACCTCCAGATCCGATTTGATTCCCCATCCGCCCCTCTGAGGAGCCCAAGGCCAGGGCCGAGCGGACCCCAGGCTCACCTGGCGAGGCCAGTAGCACCTTCGCTCCGCAGCACTGGAAACAGTGCAACAGGGACTTGGCGCGGATGTTGTAGTTGAGGCACGCCATGGCACAGCCCAGCTTGGCCAGCCCCAGCCACAGCCACACGAAGGCCGGCTCATTGCCCATGAAAACCGCCACGCAGTCTCCCTGGCGCAGGCCGAGGTGCTCGCGCAGCGCCCGCGCCACTTGGTTGCTGCGCCGGTCCACCTGCGCGTAGGTGAGCGTCTCGTCGCGGTAGAGCAGGAAAGGCTTGTGCGGGGTCTGGCGCGCCTTCTCCAGGAAGTCATGCAGAATGGTGCGCACCGGCCGCCGCCGCCCGTAGCTGCGCACCCGGCGGGCCAAGCCGGCCACCTGCAGGAAGTAGCTGGTGTCCTGGAAGAGGTAGGGGCAGCAGAGATTCACCAGCAGCGGCAGAAGCAGCAGCCCCGCCAAGGCCGTGTAGATTGCGGTGAGCATGGCGGTGAAGGGGCCCCCTGTCCCCTGGAGGGCAGAGGGCGCGTTCTGGACGTGCAGCGCGGCGGCGGGGGGATGCTCCTGATGGACGGCGGGCGGGCTGCGCGGGGGCGCCCGGCTATGCTGCCGCGGAGTGCCTGGGCTGCCAGCACCTTCGAGGGCTCTCGGGCAGGTGGAGTGGCGTGGGGGCCGCCTGAGGTTCCGGACGCGACTGCCAGCTGAGCCCGCCCCCTCGTGGGAGAGCAGCCACCTGCGCTCCGGGCCCGCCCCCGCTGGCGTCCCTCAGGCTTAAGGTGGCTCCCTGGGGACTCTGACACCGCTCCGCCCGCGTCTGGATGTCTGCGGTGGCGGTGGTGTTGGGGGGCAAGACTGGACTCCGGCATTGTAACCGAAGTACTTTATATCTCGGAGCCGCAGTGTCCTTGTAAAACTGGTGATGACCCGGGGAGAGGTCAATGGGGGGGATGGGGGGGAAGGAGACACAGGTAAATGGTTTAAACAAGAAAGAATTAAAAGAATGGTGATAAGACACACTTAGTGGGTGTTCAGGTTCGAGGAGACAATGCAGCATAGGGCTATTTATTGTTGAGATTAATCGAGTACCTTACAGGGATGACTTATTTGTGATACTCAGCGAAGCGCCCTATAAATACCAGCCAGTCCTAGTATTTATTAGTAGCAGGTAGCAGGTGCGCTGCCAAATCAGAATCCCATCTCTCCTTCCTGGTCCTGGGGGTTTTCAGCCTGGTCTCTCTTCGTTTCTCAGATTTGCTACCTCACTTCTCCACCCCTGACCCAACCCTAGCCAAATTGCCAGGCTGTCTCCCGAGCCAAGAATTTCAAGGCAGAACAAAAGCGCCAGTGGTGGGTAAGGACAGGAGATTGTATTCCTAGTTGGCTCTCCTGGCCCAGTCAGCTCAAATTTAGGCTGAGATAGTGGCATATTATGACAACTGAATTCAAGCCTGTGAGATGTCCTATATAATAAAAGCCTAATATGCTAGGTGGCCAGTCATCTGGTCGGCCATTCAACCAATCAAAGCATAATATGCTAATGATATGCTAAGGCTGGTCAACTGCTCACTATGACATGCACTGGTAGACTGGTAGGTGAGTTTGTTGCTGGGGTCTGGCCTATAGGGACTGAGCAAGGTGGGCTGGAAACGTCCCCTCCTACGGTCCCTCCCCCACAGGCCAACCTCCCTGTATTCCTCCCTGCCCTGATTGTGCACCGGTGGGGTCCCTTGGCCTGGCTTGCATCCTCTTGCAATCCAGGACCCCGCAGGGGATGTCTGAGAGCCAGTTTCAGCCTGATCCCACAGGCCAGGCTGAGGGAACCCACTGGTACATGAATTCGTGAACTGGGCCTCTAGTGTATATATAACATTTAAAATATTTTTATTCATTTCAGGGAGGAAAGGGGAGGGAGAAAGAGATAGAAACATCAATGATGAGAGAGAATCATTGATCGGTGGCCTCTTGCACATCCCACACTGGGGATAGAGCCTGCGACCTAGGTATGTATGTGCCCTGGAATGAAACCATGACTCCCTGGTTATAGGTAGATGCTTAACCATTGAGCCATGCCAGCTGACCCCTGGGATATTTCAATTTGTTTTAATATTTTGTTCTGTTAAGTGAACCCTGCTCGCCCTTCCTGCTTTGAAGATTCTCAACTACTTTCAGCCCAATTCAACACACATTTACTATGTGGCTCTGTGAGAGAATAGTACAAAACAGAGGAAATTAAGTAAACATTGGCATTCTCAAAAGCCATTTCTTTTCTTTGAATTAGTCAATCCCTGCTGTTTGCTATAGAGGAGGGTCAGGATATGAGTAAAACAGTGTTTCACTTTCTTCCTCTCCTGTTTTTTTTTTAAAATATATTTGATTGATTTTTTTACAGAGTGGAAGGGAGAGGGATAGAAAGTCAGAAACATCTGAGAGAGAAACATCGATCAGCTGCCTCTTGCACGCCCCTACTGGGGATGTGCCCACAGCTAAGGCACATGCCCTTGACTGGAATCGAACCCAGGACCCTTCAGTCCGCAGTCTGATGCTCTATCCACTGAGTCAAACCGGTCTCAGCTCTTCCTCTCCTGTTTTCCTGCATTTATCTGTCTTCTTTTTAAAATATATTTTCATTGATTTTTAAAGAAAGAGTAAGGAAGAGAGAGAGAGAGAGAGAGAGAGAGAGAGAGAGAGAGAGAGAGAGAGAGAGAAAGAAACATTGATGCGATCATTTGGCTCTGTATGTGCCTGGACCAGGGATCAAACCTGGGACCTTTTGGTGTACAGGAAAATGCCTCAACCAACTGATCTATCCATCTAGGGCTCATTCATCTTATGAGATACAAGTAAGAATGCTTAGTCCTGCCAGACACTCTGCTATAAACAGGGCTTCCTGTTTATAATTTTGTCATCTAAAGGTGGCATTATTATTCTCTCTTACAGACAGGAAAGGGATGCTGGGGTTCTTGTCCCAGGATTAGGAAGGGTTCAGCAATCTGGAGCAAGGCTGTGTGTAGATTAAATAATAGTCCAGAGATGAAAGACAATTTTGAAAGGCATTGGGGATCAGAGGAGCTTTAGCTAAAGAAGCTTAAGGTTCTCCTTGTCTCAGGACCCTTGCTTTTTATTAACACAATTTGTCCAAAGCAAGGTGGAGATAATACACTCCAAAGGGTAGGGTACAGAAGCATTGTCAGATTGGGGAACAGCCTACAGCTGTTCGAGGTGTTTGGCCAACAGGAGGCAATAACATGTATATTGAGATGCCCTGAACTGTCTGTCAGTAAACAATTATCCTATTCAGGTTTGGGGGAAGTGCTCTCCAGCCACTCCAGCAGGTAATTACATATGTAACTCAGCCCTTGTTGAGCCCGTAAGTTTCATCAACCTTTTGATGAAACTCTTATAATTATGACATGCTGGAATTGGCTTCCGGCAGTAGCCTACTGTTTTTCTTATTTTATGGCCATCAAAATTACCTGGAGAATATGCTAAAATACAGCTTGCTAAATTCCGCTTCACAATTTTTGATTCAAAAGTCTTGGGTGGGGCCAAGAATTCACATTTCTAAGAAGTTACCAGACAATGCCGATGCTGCTGGTCCAGGGACTACACTTTGAGAATCATTGATTTAGCCCACTGGTTTCCAAACTGCTCAGCAGAGCCCTAGGACTTCTGAAGAGCCACCAAGGAGAATTCATTGCAGAGTATGGGAAAGGTGCCCTGGGACTGTATGTCAGCTCCAATCGGAGCATCTCCATGAACATCTGTTTTACATATTGGACTTCCATATAGACCTCACAAGAAAAAAGTGTTGTAAAACCTTTTCTTAGAAATCGTTTATCTTATGTGAATCTATCTTTTGTACTGAACTTATAAACTCATAATGATTCTGAAGTCAGGTTCTGCTGCCCGTTTCTTTGAAAGCCAACACTTGAGCGACAGTGCAAGGAAAGATGGTTTATTCAAGTCTTGGCAGCCTGAGAAGATGGTTGACACCCGTCCCAAAAACCATCTTAACATTTCAGTCCAGGTAGGTTTTTTTTTTTAATCCTCACCTGAGGATATATTTTTATTCATTTTCAGAGAGAGAGGAAGAGAGAAAGAGACAGAGAGAAACATCAATGTGAGAGAGAAACACTGATCACTTGTCTACCATACACATCCTGACCAGGACCAAACCTACAACCATTTGGTGAATGGGATGACACCCAACTAACTGAGTGACCTGACCAGGGCAGCTGGGGTTTTTATTAGGAGGAAGAGGGGAAGTAGAACAAAGAAATCAAGGGGAAGTGATCTGAAAGTTCTCTACACCTGAGTCAGCACAGTCCATGCTGATGATTATCTTGAAAATGGTCAAGTGGTTTTTATGGCTGGAGGCAAATCTGGAACTGGAACATCTGGTTGCTGGAGTTAGCCTTCCCTGAAGCTAGTTTCTAAAACTCTTTCACAAATAGGACATTTGTCTATGGGTCATATATTAGTTAATTCATCTTTCACAAAAACACTTTTAATAGGAACAATGTTAAAAGAATAGAGGAGTGGGTTGCAACCACACAGCCTGGCTCTTGATCATTTTTTATTTTATTTTATTTTATTTTTGAAGTATTACAAGTAGTAGTACATCTCTCCCCCCCCACCCCAATTGACCTTTCCCCAGCCTCCCCTGCCTCTTGTCACATGCCCTCATCCCCTCCCCGCCTCCCCCCTGGCCCCAGTGTCTTGTGTCTATTGGTTGTGCTTATATGCATGCATACAAGTCCTTTGGTTGATTTCTCCCCCCTCCCTAACACTCCTCAGCCTTCCCGTTGTAATTTGACAGTATGTTCGATGCTTCACTGTCTCTGTATCTATCTTTTTATTCATCAGGTTATAATGTGCTTTACTTTCCATAAATGAGTGAGATCATGTGGAATTTTTCTATTATTGCCTGGCTTATTTTCACTTAACATAATGCTTTCCAGGTCTATCCATGCTGCTGCAAATGGCTGCAATCCAGGACCCCTCAGGGTAAAAATTCCTTCTTTTGTACAGCAGCATAGTATTCCATTGTGTAGATGTACTATAGTTTTCTAATCCACTCATCTGCTGATGGGCATTTAGACTGTTTCCAAACCTAAGCTATTGTAAATTGTGCTGCTATGAACATAGTTGTGCATATATCTTTTCTGTTTGGTATTTCTAGTTTCTTGGGATATATTCCTAGAAGTGGGACCACTGGGTCAAAAGGGAGTTTCATATTTAGTTTATTTGAGGAAACTCCATACTGTTCTCCACAGTGGCTGCACCAGTCTGCATTTCCACCAGCAGTGCACGAGGGTTCCTTTTTCTCCGCATCCTCAGCAGCACTTGTCATTTGTTGATTTGTTGATGATTGCCATTCTGACAGGTGTGAGATGGCACTACATTGTCATTTTGATTTGTATCTCTCAGATAATTAATGACTTTGAGCATGTTTTCATATGTCTCTTGGCCATCCTTCTGTCTTCTTTTGGAAAGTATCTATTTAGGTCCATTGCCCATTTTTTAATTGGATCATTTATCTTTCTTTTTTTAAGTTGTATGAGTTCCCTGTAAATGTTGGAGATTAAACCTTTATCAGTGATAACATTGGCAAATATGTTCTTCCATACAGTGGGCTTTCTTGTTGTTTTGTTGGTGGTGTCTTTTGCTGTGCAAAAGCTTTTTATTTTGATGTAGTCCCATTTGTTTATTTTCTCTTTAGCTTCCATTGCCCTAGGAGCGGTATTAGTGAATAAATTGCTTTGGCATATGTTTGAGATTTCTCTGCCTGTGGATTCCTCTAGTAATATTTTTATGGTTTCCTGTCTTATGTTTAAGTCCTTTATCCATTTTGAGGTTATTTTTGTGTATGGTGTAAGTTGGTGATCTAGTTTCATTTTTTTGCATGTATCTGTTCAATTTTCCCAACACCATTTATTGAAGAGACTGTCTTGATTCCATTGTATGTTCATGCCTTCTTTGTCAAATATTAATTGAGCATAGTGATTTGGGTTGATATCTGGATTCTCTATTCTATTCCATTGGTCTATATGTCTGTTCTTATGCCAGTACCAAGCTGTTTTGAGAACAGTAGCTTTGTAATACAGTTTGATATCTGGTGTTGAGATCCCACCTACTTTGTTTTTCTTTCTCAGGATTGCTGCAGCTATTTGGGGTCTTTTTTTTTATTCCAGATGAATTTTGGGGGAGTTCTTTCTAAGTCTGTAAAATATGCTATTGGTATTTTAATGGGGAGTGCATTGAATCTATAGATTGCTTTGGGTAGTATAGACAAGTTAATGATGTTGATTCTACCAATCCATGAACATGGTATGTTCTTCCATCTGTTTACATATTCCTCAATTCCTTTTTTCAGTGTCCTGTAGTTTTCTGCATATAGGTCTCTTACCTCCTTAGTTACATTTATTCCTAGGTATCTTAAATTTTTTGGTGCAGTGGTAAATGGGATTGCTTTTTCAGGCTCTCTTTCTGTAAGTTCACTATTAGGGGATAGAAATGCCATAGATTTCTTGGTGTTAATTTTGTATCCTGCTACATTGCTAAATTCACTTATTAAGTCTATTAGTTTTTTGATGGAGTCTTTAAGGTTTTTTTAATATATGATATCATGTCATCTGCAAATAAGGACAGTTTTACTTCTTTTCCAATTTGGATGCCTTTTATTTCTTCTTCTTGTCTAATCGCAATGACTAATACTTTCAGTACTATATTGAACAGGAGTGGTGAGAGTGGGCATCCCTGTCTTGTTCCTGTCCTTAGGGGAAATGGTTTTAGTTTTTACCCATTGAGTATGATGTTGGCTGTAGGTTTGTCATATATGGCTTTTATTATGTTGAGGTATGATCCTTCTATTCCCACTTGCTGAGAGTTTTTATCAAAAATGGGTGTTAGATTTTGTCAAATGCTTTTCTGCATCAATTGATATGAAGATGTGATTTTTATCTCTCAATTTGTTTATGTGATGTATTACTTTCTTTTTGATTTGCGGATATTGTACCATCCTTGCATCCCTTGGATAAATCCTACTTGGTCATAGTGTATGATCTTTCTGATGTACTGCTGAACCCGATTTGCTAGAATTTTGTTGAGGATTTTGGCATCTATGTTCACTAGGGATATTGGCCTGTAATTCTCTTTCATTGTGTTGTCTTTATCTGATTTTGGTATTAGGGTGATGCTGGCTTCATAGAAGGAGCTTGGAAGTGTTCCTTCCTATTGAAATTTTTGGAATAGTCTAAGGATGATAGGTTTTAGTTCTTCCGTGAATGTTTGGTAAAACTCCCCTGTGAAGCTGTCTGGCCCTGGGCTTTTTCTTTTCTTTTTTTTTTTTCTGGAAACTTTTTGATGACTGCTTCAATTTCTTCCATAGTTGTTGGCCTATTGAGATTTTTAGATTCCTCCTGATTGAGTTTTGGAAGGTTGTATTTTTCTAGGAATATGTCCATTTCCTCCAGCTTGTCTAGTTTTTTAGAATAGAGTTGTTCAGAGTATTTTTTTAAAAAAACAATCCTTTGTATTTCTGTAGGTTCTGTTGTTATTTCTCCTCTTTCATTTCTGATTTTGCTCCTCTCTCTTTGTTTCTTGGTGAGCCTGGCTAGAGGTTCATCAATCTTGTTTACCCTTTCAAAGAACCAGCTCTTGGTTTTATCTTTTGCATTTTTTTATTTGTTTCTATGTCATTTATCTCTACTCTGATCTTTATTATTTCCTTCCTTCTGCTTACATTGGGCTTTTCTTGTTGCTCTCTTTCTAACTCTTTGAATTGTAGGGTTAGGTAATTTATTTCCATTGTTTCTTGTTTTTTGCAGTATGCTTGTAGAGCTATGAACTTCCCTCTCAAGACTGCTTTCACTATGTCCCATAGATTTTGGATTGTTGTGTTTTCATTGTTGTTTGTTGCCATGATGTTTTCTATTTCTTCTTTGATTTCTCTGGTGACCCTGTCATTGTTTAATAGAATGTTATTTAGTCTCCATGTGTTTGATTTTTTAATTGTTTTTATTATTGTTGATTTTCAGTTTTATGCCATTGTGATCTGAAAAGATGCTTGATATGATTTTTATTTTCTTGAATTTGAAGAGACTTTGCCTGTGACCCAATATATGGTCTATTTTTAAAAATGACCATGTGCACCTGAGAAGAATGTATATTCTATGGCTGTGGGGTGAAATGTTCTGAAGATGTCAATTAATTCCATCTGTCTAGTGAGTCATTTAGGATTGATGTGTCTTTGCTGATTTTTTGTTTAGAGGATTTGTCTAGTGGTGAGAGTGGGGTATTAAAGTCCTCTACTATGATTGTATTGCTGTCTATCTCTCCCTTGATATCCTCCAGAAGTTTTTTTTATGTATTTGGGTGCTCCTGTATTGGGTGCGTATATGTTTACCAGGGTTATTTCTTCTTGTTGGATTGCTCCCTTCAAATTATGAAGTGGCCTTCCTTATCTCTTGTTATGTCCTTCACTTTGAGATCTAATTTGTCAGATATAAGTATTGGTACCTCAGCTTTTTTTCATTTCCATTTGCCTAAAAAAACCTTTTTTTCCCCATCCCTTTACCATCAGTCTGTATGCGTCTTTTTTTCTGAGGTGGGATTCCTGTAGACAGCAGCTACTGGGGCCCACAGGGGACTGTGCGGTCTCCAAAGGACTAAGCTTTAATATGAATCAGAAACTCGGGACACAGTTCCTCGTTTTGGTCTTGCTGAAGACACAGTTGGACTTTTTTTTTTTTTTATAGCAGGACAGACCAAACTGGACATTAGAAACTCATCTTTGTCACATCAACCACATTCTCCCGTGTGCGGATCCTTGGAATGGTTTTCTTGTGATCCCGTGGAAAAGCCTAATTTCCACCAGCAGTACATTTATGTGGGAAATTCACATAGACATGATAAATCTATGAAGGTTCCAAATACAGTGAGGCAATATTGGGTATGTAAGACATTGGATAAAGGACTAAGGGAGGTAATGGGGTATTAGATTTCAGAAGTGAGAATGGGGGGTTTGCAGGCAGTTGAAGAGCAGAGCATACATGGCAGCCAAATTCTTGCTAGGTGACTCAGAACAATGGGACACAGGGAGTACCTTGTTTACCATATTTAATTCAAATTAGGCTAAAGGGACAAACTAGGATTTCCTTTCTAAATTAGGTTTCTGTTTGAATCTCTTGAGCAGGAAATGGTCAGGGGTGAGTAGAGGGAAGAAGCTCAAAGGTTTTTTTCTGAGTCTTTTTTTTTCTTAATAAATAGCTTAAAATAAATATCTCAAAAAGTAGCTTCAAGGGGGCAGAATTTTGGTCTCTTCACATATGTACTTTTCTTTTTCACCTGACTTTTTTCCCAACTTTTATTCAAAACAACTTAATTTCAAATTTCTCTTACATGATTCTGACAAATCAGTTTTGTCTGAACAGAAATACTGTCCTCTTGGCATAAAACCCCAACTTTCAAAGAAATTTCCAAGGATTGAGCAAACATTTTCTATTCTGGGAGCACCTGAGGGTACCTGTGACAGAGAAAGAGAAAAAAAAAAAGGCGGGGGCTGGGGAGAAATAATGTTAAGAATGGCCATTTATTTATACTATTATTTCAATTATGCAAAATAGACTATGCTGTATATTAACAGTAGCAGCTAACAAATTTCACTCTTTCTCTCGAAAGAAAGTGCCCTGTTTTCTATCATGTGATCACTCTACTCACTGAGCATTTATTTTGTGCTATGTGATTTCAAAGTGCTTGATATGGACTCATTTTTTATGTAGTCATGGTTCCATCCTATATAATAAGGAGGAAATATGCAAATTGACCATCACTCCACCACAAAGATGGCTGCACTCACAGTGGAGGCCGAGTTCCCATAAAGAGCCTTAACGAGCAATCAGCAGGGACCTGAGGCTGTGCCCTCCACCTGGCTGGGGTTCAGGAGGGACCTCAGGCTGCACTCTCTGCCCCGGGGCCGGGCCTGGGGACCTGAGGCTGTACCTCCTGCCCAGTGTCAGAACAGGGGACCTCAGGCTGCTCCCCTACCCCCGGACTGGGGCACCTCAGGCCATGATCCCCACCCTGATAACTTGGGGACGTGAGGCTGTGCCCCCTGCCCAGCAGGGCTTGACAGGGGACCTCAAGGCATGCCTCCCGCCTCGGCCCCAGCTGGGGGACCTCAGGCTGCACCCCATGGAGGCTCTGGGCCAGAGGACTTCAGACTGTGCCCCCTACCTGGTGGGGCTTAATGGGGGACCCCAGGCAACACCCCTTGCCTGGCAGAGCTTGATGATGCCCTCAAGGTGCGCCCGCCACCCTGGTGCCAGGTTGGGGGACATCAGGGCATGAAACCCACCATGGCATCAGGCCGAGGGACCTCAGGTCATGACTCATACCCTAGGGCCAGGGGGTGCACTGGGGGACCTGAAGCTGTGCCCCCCCTCCCGGTGTGCACCAGAGGACCTGAAGCTCGTTGGGGCTTGATGGGGGCACTGAGGCTGTGTCCCCCACCCATCTGGGCTTGATGGGAGACTTGAGGCTGTGCCTCTCACCTAGTGCTGGGCCAGGGGACCTAAGGCTGTGCCCCCAACCTGGCGGGGCTTGTTGCGGGGCAGAGGGGCAGCTGGGTCTGGATCTTGCTCAATGGGGTGGGGCCGGCTGGGTCTCGCATGACTTTGAGGGGCTGCAGGTAGGCGGGGACTTACTCTGGGTCCTGTAGAATCACACAGCCATAATTAAGTGGAAATTATTGATTCTTTTTTTTCAAATATATTTTTATTGATTTTAGAGAGGAAGGGGGAGGGAGAGATAGAAGCATCAATGATGAGAGAGAATCTCTCCTGCACACCCACTACTACTGGGGATTGAGCCAGAAACCTGGTCATGTGCTTTGGGAACTGAACCAAGACCTCCTAGTTCATAGGTCTGGGCTAACCCCTGAGCTACCAGCCAGGCTGGTTCTTTCACATTTGATTTTCTATATAACAAAGGCTAAATACATTTTAGATCCCTGAAAACTCTGTGAATATTCTAAAAACCATTGAATTGTATACTTTATTATTATTATTAATATTTTAATCTTTATTGTTCAGTTTCTTAATTACATTGTTCTCTCTTTTTCCCCCTAAAGCTCCCCTCCACCTAGTACCCATCCCACCCTCTGCCCTTACCCCCGCCACTGTCCTATCCAATAGGTGTATGATTTTTGTCCAATCTCTTGCTGCACCTCCCACATCCCTCCTCTCCCCAAGAATTGTCAGTCCATTCCCTCTCTATGCCCATGATTCTGTTATATTCATCAGTTTATCCTGTTCATCAGATTTTTAATTCACTTGATTTTTAGATTCATTTGTTGATAGATGTGTATTTCTTGTTCACAATTTTTATTTTTACCTATTTCTTCTTCCTCTTCTAAAGAACACATTTCAGCATTTCATATAATATTGGTTTGGTGGTGATGAACTCCTTTAGCTTTTTCTTATCTTCGAAGCACTTTATCTGACCTTCAATTCTAAATGATAGCTTTGCTGGGTAGAGTAATCTTGGTTGTAGATTCTTGCTATTCATTATTTTGACTATTTCTTGCCACTCCTCTCTGGCCTGCATAGTTTCTGTTGAGAAATCCACTGACAATCGTATGGGTGCTCCCTTATAGGTAAATAACTGTTTTTCTCTTGCTGCTTTTAATATTCTCTCTTTGTCTTTTGCTCTTGGCATTTTAATTATGATGTGTCTTGGTGTGGTCCTCTTTGGATTCCTATAGTTTAGGGTTCTGTGCGCTTCTTGGACTTTTAAGTCTATTTCTTTCATGAGGTGGGGTAAGCTTTCGGTCACCATTTTTTCAAATAGGTTTTCAATATCCTGCTCTCTCTCTTTTTCTGGCACTCCTATAATTTCGATGTTGGTATGCTTGAGGTTGTCCCAGAGACTCCTTACACTATCTTCAATTTTTTGGATTCTTTTTGCTTCTTGCTTTTCCGGGTGAGTGGATTTTGCTTCTTTGTATTTCAAATCTTTGACTTGTTTCTTATGGTCCTCCAGATTGCTTTTAGGTCTTTGTATAATATATTTTTTTTTTTTTGGATGGCTTCTTTTTTTTTTTTTTATTGTTCAGTTTATTAATTACATTGTTTCCCATTTTTTATCCCCCTATATCTTCCCTCCACCCTGTACCTATCCCACCCTCCGCCCTCCTCTCCCCCTCCCCAATGTCCTCTCCCATTGTTGCAAGATTTTTGTCCAATCTCTTGCTGTACTTCCAACAACACTTTTCTCCCCAAGAATTGTCAGTCCATTCCCTCTCTATGTCCATGTTTCTGTTATAGTCACCAGTTTATCTTGTTCATCAGCCTATCAGTTCACTTGATTTTTATGTTCATTTGTTGATAGATGTGTATTTGTTGTTCATAATTTATATTTTTACCTTTTTCTTCTTCCTCTTCTTAAAGAATATCTTTCAGCATTTCATATAGTACTGGTTTGGTGGTGATGAACTCCTTTAGCTTTTTCTTATCTGCGAAGCACTTTATCTGATCCTCAATTCTGAATGATAGCTTTGCTGGATAGAGTAATCTTGGTTGTAGATTCTTGCTCTTCATTATTTTGAATATTTCTTGCCACTCCTGTCTGGCCTGCATCGTTTTTGTTGAGAAATCCGCTGACAATCGTATGGGTGCTCCCCTGTAGGTAACCAACTGTTTTTCTCTTGCTGCTTTTAATATTCTCTCTTTATCTTTTGCTCTTGGCATTTTAATTATGATATGTCTTGGTGTGGTCCTCTTTAGATTCCTATATTTTGGGGTTCTGTGTACTTCTTGGGCTTTTAAGTCAGTTTCTTTCACCAGGTGGGGAAAGTTTTCAGTCACTATTTCTTCAAGTAGGTTTTCATTAACTTGCTCTCTCTCTTTTTCTGGCACCCCAATAATTCGGATGTTGGCTTGCTTGAGGTTGTCCCAGAGGCCCCTTACACTATCTTCAATTATCTGAATTCTTTTTGTTTCTTGCTTATCCAGCTGAGTGGATTTTGCTTCTTTGTATTTCAAATCTTTGACTTGGTTCTTGTGGCCCTCTGGACTGCTTTTAGGACTTTGTGTAATATTTTTTATTTCAGCCTGTGTATGCTTGATTTCTAGTTGGTCCTTTTTTTTATCTGTGAGGGTCTGGTTTGTATCCTCAGAGGTCTTGCACATTTCCCTGAGGGTCTCATTCATTTCTTTGTAAGTATAATTCATCTCCTTGTAAATCTCATTCATTTGCTGGTTGGTCTTGTTTATTTCCTGGTTGGTCTTGTTTATTTCCTGGTAATTCTCATTAAGTTGATCGGCCTTTTGTAGGAGCCTCTTGAAAAGCCTTATAACCGTGGTTTTGAACTCTATGTCTTGTCGTCTTTTCTCCTCCATTTCTTTCACACCTGATTTCTTTCCATGTCTCTTCATGGTGGCTGCTTTATGTGGTGGCTATCCTCAAAGGGACAGTAGCTCAGTCTCCCCAGTTACCTGAGGTGGGTACTCTTACTGCAATCCTTTATGGGTTGTATTCAGTGTTTTTGAATTTAAACCCAGCTTTTTGTTGTTAGCCCTAGGAGGGTTGACCTCCAGGCCAATTGTCTGTGAAGCTCAGCTGTGCTCAGGTTGGATGGGCGGAGTCTCCGGGCCAAGCAGGCAGCGCTAGCTCCACCCTATGCGGCCCCAGGGACTCTGTGCCGGGGGCAATGGCTGCCAGCACCTCTGAGAGAGAGCCGCTGTGGAGCTCCACCGGCTGCCGGGGAATTCAGACTGTCCCCAAATGACTTTGCATGCGCAATGTCTCACCCAGGGTCGTAAAACAAAGCAGTCTGACGGTTTTCCGAATGAGAGACAAGTCGCGGTGCGCTCTCTGCGCCGTCACGCAGCCGAGCTGTTCGCGGGAGAGCTGCCTTCTCCACAAGCTGGCAGACCCGGCAGCACCCGAGCTTCGGCGTGCCCTCCCACTGTCCAGTTTTCACACCGTGTGATAGTGGGTTCCCTGGACTTCGCCCAGAGCTGGAGAATCTGTCCAGTGGGACGCCCCTGTCTCCCTGTTCGAGAAACCTGGCCGGTTTTCAGCCGCCCGCCCTCTCCGTGGCGTGCGCTCCAAACCTCTCTCTGCGCACGAATCTTTCAACGCCGTCCACCGCCGCTCTCCAGGTCACAGTGTCTTATCTTCACTTTTATTTGTGGAATTTTCACTCGGCGAGCGTTCTGGTGATTCTGGAAGGTGTTTGTTCCTTCGTTAAGTTGTAGTATTAAAATTGCTGATTATGACGGCAAGATAGGTGTTTTGCCTTTGCCGCCATCTTAGTTCTCCTGTATAATATTTTTTATTTCAGTCATTGTATGCTTAATTTCTAGTTGGTCCTTTTTCATATCGTCGAGGGTCTCATTCATATCCTTGAAGGTCTCGTTCATTTCCTTGAAAGTCTCATTAAGTTCATCGGCCTTTTCTAGGAGCCTCTTGAAAAACCTTATAACTGTGGTTTTGAACTCTATGTCCAGTCATTTTTTCCCCCCTCCATTTCTTTCACATCTGATTTCTTTCTATGTCTCTGCATTGTGGCTGCTTCCCTGAGTTGGTTGATCAGCTTTGTGTGGTAGATGTCCTCTAAGGGACAATGGCTCAGCCTCCCCAGTTACCTGAGTTACCTGAGGTGGATACTCTTGGTGCAGCCCTTTATGGGTTGCACAGTCTTGTTCAAGTTAAGCCTAGATTATTGTTGTTAGCATTAGTAGGGTCTGACCTCCAGGCCAATTGGCTGTGAGCATCAGTTGTGTTCAGGTTGGATGGGCGGAGTCTCGGGACTGAGCAGGCAGCCTTGATTTCCCGTCAGTTCCACCCTATATGCTCATGTGCTTCTGCCCTTCCCAAGTTTACGTGCCCTCTCCACAAGCTTGCAGACATCTGCCGCGCCCGGGTTTCAGTGTGCTTCCTTACTCTCCAGTTTCACCCCGTATGAGTGTGGGTTCCCCGGACCTTGCCCGGAACTGGGGAGTCAGTGCAGTGGGATGCCTTTGTCTCCCTCCCCGTTTGAGAAAACCAGCTGGATTTGCAGGTGCCCACCTTTTCCGCTCGTGCACACACGGCTGCAAACCTCTGACTCCGCCACTCCTCTGAGTCACAGTGTTCTACCTTTACTTTTATTTGTGGAATTTTCACTCAGCCAGCTTTCTGGTGATTCTGGATGATGTTCATTCTGTCATTAAGTTGTAGTTTTGAAATTGTTGTGTGGGGCAGCAAGATAGGTGTTTATCTATGCCGCCATCTTGGTTCCTCCGGTGTGAATTGTATACTTTAAATGGGTGAATTGCATGATATATAAATAATCCTATATAATAAAAGCCTAATATGCAAATTGTCCCATCTACTGGGAGTTTTACTGCTTGCTATGATGTGCACTGACCACCAGGGGCAGCATGGAACATGGTGATGTGGCGCTGGCAGTGGGTGGCAGTGGAGGCGCTGCTGGCCTCAAAGGGCCCAGATAAGGGTGGGACCATGGCAGGATTGTGGAGCAGATGAGTAGGTGGTGCCAGGCAAAGGTGGGTGCAAATAGGGGCCTGATCACCCTTCTGATTGCCCCAAAGAGGGCAACCAGTGGTGGCAGCAGGAATGGGGGGAAGGGAGGGGCACAACCCTGACCAATCACTCTGCAGATGTCAACCAGTGGCCAGCAGGCCCTAATTGCCTGATTGGGGCTGGGCCCCAGGCTGGGACAGGGAACTGGGGGATAGATGGTGGTGACAAACCTACCTTGGCACCTGGGAAGGGAGCTGCAACCTCTCATCAGCTACCTGGGGGCAGGGGTGATGTGGTGAGAATGTGGGGTGTCCATTGAGCTTGCTCTCACCCCCCTGCTATACTCCCCTGGACACCATGGCTTGTGCACTGGGGAAGCACCTGTGCTCAGGTGCCAGGCACCCTCGAGGAGCCTGCCCCGTACCTGCACAGCTTCTTCCTGGTGAGTCACAGCCACCAGCACTACAGTGCCCAGTCAGACTCCCTGAGGGTTTATGTAGGAGGCAGTCTGTGAGGCTGGCCAGGAGAAAGTGCACTGCCCACTCAGCTTCCGAGCGGCGCCACTGGGTGGCCCAGAGGCCCACGTTGTGCCCCATCCTGCAGTGTCTGGCCATGCTTACCACATCTTCACCTGGGGACTCCAGAGCCATGATTCAGGCAGGAGTGGGAGCATGGGGGGCCCAGGGGCCAAGATGCTGTCTAGGGCCCAGAGGTCAGCGGGAACCTGCCCTTCCATGCCAGATGCTTGTGCTTCGATTGCTGGCCATGAATTTCATGCATGGGGCCCCTAGTATCACAATAATGCCGTTATCAAACAAACAAAAAGAAAATGAGGGGTAAATGTAGTAGGAAAAACTTCAAAACTTCATTTATTTCACACTTAGTAAAATTTCCACTAGATGGCAGCAACACCCCAGGAATAAGATTCTTTATCTGCCTGGAAAAGGGCTAAATCTACTTGGAAGGAACTGTGGAGCATGTTGCATACAGTCTCCTGCCTGGTGCAGAAATCCTTTAAATGGATTTACTCTTCAGATCATAGTAATTTAACTTTTAAAATCTAGTTTTCAATCCTTTTGATCTCACTGTATTCTAACAAAAGAGAATCTCCCCTTCTGAATCAACCTCTACACGCGGCTCAAATCAGACAAGATATTATGAAGAGTAAATATTAAAAATATCGCTAAGATTCTGTGAAATGTATTTTTAAACCTACAGTTAATTAAAGTTTCTTTATTATAACTATCTTAAATTCTTTATTCTTAATTCAACTTAGTTTTATCATGATTTTAAAAACAGGTAAAAAAATAGACAAAATAAAAAGTAAGCTAAACAGCAAGATTCATGCTACATTTGATTAAAAACTGGCAGCTATCTTCAGGAATTATAAGTAAATATCACACCCACAATAAATTCAGCAGATCTTTCAAAAATCACTGTTTAATATCAGTCACAGACTTTCATGGCTCTGTTAGGCTCGAGGAACTAAGTAGCTTCCATTGGCAGGCTCATCTCATCAGCAAGGCAGATTGGCAACTAGTCTTACTGCCAAAAGCCACATATTGAGCGCTTGGGAAGAGGCCTGGAGCCTACAAGCAAGTGCCAAGCTGCAGGATTCCTCTATTCTTCTTCCTGGCATTTGGCTGCTTCCTTCTTTCCAGCTGGAAGAGGGAAAGTGGTCCACACAGGGATTCTGATAGCGCTGGGCTGAGCTGGGGATCCTAATTTGAGGACGTGACAATACAATTCTTAGAACTGACTTAACAAGTCCAAGCACAATATTCGCTAGTGTAATATGACACAGAACCAACCGTTTCCATAAGTGTGGAGGGGAGCAGTGATTCCATCCACTGGGACCAGCCCGGAGGGCTTCCAGGAGTAGGTGAGCTCTGAAACAAGTGCTGAAGGGAATGTAGGTATAAGTTGTTATTTGGGAGAAGGAAGACACCGTGGCTAGGAGGAAAGATGTAAAAAAAAAAACCCACAAAGGATAATTGCAAATACGCCATCAACATTATTTCGTTCTTCCATGATGAAATGAAGAAAAATATGATTTAATTGTGAATGCAAAAATAATATATAATGGTCATAAGATTTTTGTGTGTGTGAATGTCTTTTCCTTTTTCTTCCCCTCCTTTGTATTTCTACCACCAATATCATACTAGATGTTGGCTTTCTATTACTAGTAGGCTTTGCTATTAGATTCATAAGTGAGAATCCACTACTTTTACCATCGCCAGTGAGATTTGTATTTTCATATGTTTTTTTTGTTACTAGTCAGGTCAGCACCCTTTAATAAAGAAGTCCCTTTAACATTTCTTTTAAGACTGGTGTAATGATAATGATAGTCTTATGGGGTTCCCTTGTATGCAACAGATTATTTTTCTTTTGGTGTTTCTAGGACAGCAAGACATGTGTAAAAGCTTCTCTTTGGGAGGTACTGGAGTTTGGAGTATGGTAGAGAAAGGGTGCGAAGATGACACCTGCTGGCTGGAATTAGGCAGAGGGAGAGCATACAGATGGTGCCCACAGAGGGAGGAAGGGAGAGAGGGAGAGAGGGAGAGAGGGACGGAGGGAGAGAGAGAGAGAGAGAGAGAGAAGACTACACTGAAAACAAAGAGAGAGAGAGATAGAGAAAGAAAGAGAGGGAGGGAGAGAGAGGGGGGAAAGAGAGGGAGAGAGGGAGAGAGAGAGAGAAAGAGAAAGAGGGAGAGAAAGAGGGGGAGAGAGAGAGAGAGAGAGAGAGAGAGAGAGAGAGAGGGGGGGGGGAAGAGAGAGAGGGAGAGAAAGAGAAGACTAACACTGAAAACAAACAAAGATAAAGATGAAGATAAAGATGCTGGCTCTTAGATGTCTGCTGAATGAGTTGCTGCCCCTCAGGCCTGCACTTCAGGAGCCTCATTCACTACTGTTGGCTGCCTTCTCTCAGAGCCCTGGGGCAGGTGAGTCAGCACTTTAAGAGCCATTTCTCAGATCCTCATAGCCCTGAGTCTCATTATAGGGAGCCCCATGGGTTTTCAAAGCTAAATGTTTTGAGAACTCACCTCTCAGGTGAAGATCTTAAAAGTTGGGGTGTTTGATGTAGGGTTCAGACCCTTCATTCCTCAGGGAGAAGCTCCTGGTTTTGAGTTCTCTTTATGGTGAAGTTGTGGTTCAGCCTCTCCTCCCAGCTCACTGTTGTTTTCCTTTTGTGTGTGATGTGAGGGCTGGAGGTTTTTAGGTGTTTTTGCAGAGGAAGTTGTCTTGTGTGTAGCCGCAGATTCGTTGTGTCTATGGAGGAAGGTGAACCCAGAATCCTCCTGTCACCAGAACCTTCTTCTCAGCGTTTTACTCTAAAAAAAATCCCTCTCTGATGGGAATCAAGAACCATGGGCTGCAATCGTGGTGGCAAGACCTCAGAGAGTCTGGAACCTTTACCTTTTCTCCAAGTTTTTTTGTCTTTTCCTTTTCTTCTGCTGTGTAGATCATCAGTGAACACCCTTAAGAGGGAAAGGCCTGTGTGCTTGTCTTCAGGGTCAGCACAGCAGAAGAGGAAAAGGCAATGACTGCCCTTGTTGCAGCTGGTCTTGGGAAGGGGGATGGAACCCTAAGGGTTGGGCTGGTGGAGGCAGCTTTAAGAAAAAGGGAAAAGAGCAACAAGGAGGTGGCTCTGGGAGCAGGTGTGGGCCAAGAGTGTCTTGGAAAATCACAGACACTAGATATCTGACTCACAGGTTCTTCCATGGTGGGTTTCTAGAAGGCTCTGGTACATTCTTAGTTAGCACTCCCCCAAACTTCCTGCATGATGGAACCTTCTTAGGAACTTTGAATAGTACAGACCCCCCCCCGCCCCCCAAGTTTGAGCCCAGAACTGCAGAATCAGAATCTCCAGGAGTAGGGCCACAGGTCTCTATGTAAAAGTCCTTTGTTGACTCTCTTGCAGTTTATTCAGGTGGTTATTTAGAAGCCACAGCTGTCAACATATTAAAACTTATACATAAATAATTTCCCCCAGAGAAGCAGAGTCTGTTGTTTCACTCCATGAGTGTCTTAAATCCAGGAACTAGCATAAAAAAAATCATGTCATGGTACATGATACATATTGATACACTTTGGCAAATAACATTTACTGGTTAATAATATTTATAGTACTTAAAAAATTTCCCCCATCCTTGCTTATCTAGATTATAACTACTCTGTAAGGTAATTAATAACTTAATGAGTTCCTAGTGTTGATTGGGAAGGTGCTGGGTAAACAGGGAAAGGGTTATTGCTCCCATATCACACATTAGGAAATGGATTGTAAGTGACTTAACGAAGGGCCCAAGGCCAGTTGTAAGTCAGGAGTCAGGACCTGCAGTGACAACCTGGCTCATCCTAGATGCCTGGAAAGCTGCGAGCTTACCTTGCACAAGGTTGTCACAGTTACCTGGGGAATCTCCTAAATATCAGTGACGGCTCAATGTATTCATCTTTCCTACCCTGTTGTTCTCTTTCTGTTTCATTCAAGCTCTTAATTACACAGGAAGAAATCTTCTTTTAACTTTTCCAGCTCATCTCATTTTCCTTGTAGGCTGTTAGAACAAGTGATCTATAACAACTGACTCCAGCATCAATTTTCTCTTTTAGTCTTTATAGTCTTTTTCCTCTCTTCTTTACTGCATCCAAGTAACTGTAATTTGGGTCATGCAATACCCCCTCACAGTTAATTAGAATAGCCACTTCTGAAAGCCCTTTTCCTGCCTTTCACATCCTCTTTTCCCTTGAGCTACCAGTCTTTCCTCAGTCCCTCCTTTCCTTCTTATCCTTCCAGTTGTTTCTCCAGTCATCCCCTCACAGGCTCTAATGGGGTCCCCTGCTTTTGTTCTTCTCCTCACTCATCACACCCTACACACAGCTTCCCACAAAGAATTCTCTACAGTCAACATCAATTCAAAAGGTCATGTAGGCCCGTCAGGGCCTGTGCTATCAGGTCCAAATTTTTATCCTTCTTGATCTTCAATACCCTTAAATGGTTGTCCTTTTATTCACTATACTCATACTTTGTAATCATCTCTAGTAACTTTCTCACTCCTGCCAGACAAATAGATTTTATGCTTTCTACCATGTGCTCATCCTGTCTAGGACATCATCTCATGAAGAAGCTCCTTCTTCCTGCGTCTTGCCAGATGATGTCACTCAGCAGCAAGTTCTTCTCCCAAGGCAGCATGGAGTTGAGAGAAAACACAGTCTTTGGTCTTGGATAAACACTGGTTCAGATCTTCTAGTCTTCAGAAGCTTTGTCACATTGGGAGAGCTACTTCACTTCCACTTTCTCATATTTAAGAAGAAGATGTCGACTCCTTTTACAAGTCTATGGTGAAGATCTCAGATAATTTTGACTAGCCCACAGTGGACACAGATTAAAGCTGGCTGCTACTGCTACACTAACAATCATTACTCTCTCTTCTGAGTCCCTCTTTGGACAGAGTGGCAATTGGTAATTGTTTTCATGTTTTTCATTTGCACCGGTTTAACATGCATATGATTGTGCTTTGTTTGTGAATTTTAAAAATATTTCAGAACATATTTAAGAATGATTCATGTTCCTCAGTAGGCTATGTTTTAAATGCTCTTATTGAGCCTTTAAACAGAGTTTAGGACAATTTAGTACATTATAGGGGGGGATAATATATTTTAAAAAAATATATTTTATTGATTTTTTACAGAGAGGAAGGGAGAGGAGAGTCAGAAACATCGATCAGCTCCCTCCTGCATACCCCTACTGGGGATGTGCCCACAACCAAAGTACATGCCCTTGACCGGAATTGAACCTGGGACCCTTGAGTCCGCAGGCCAATACTCTATTCACTGAGCCAAACCAGCCAGGGCTCAGGTTTGGAATTTGGAGGTACTTTGAGGGTCTCCATACTGTCTCAGGTTTTGAATTTGGAGGTACTTTGAGGGTCTATTTGCTGGGAATCTCCTTTTAGATATCCACACTGAGAACTGGCACTCTGTTGTTACTGAAAGGGGCCAGACAAGGAGGAGCCAGGACCTGGCTCATACTGGGAAGAAGGTCCAGCTGCTGGGAATGAAAGGAGTAAAGCTAGTAGGGAGATGTGAACCAGCATGATTCAGAGGCCTGAGTCCATTCTGGGATTGGACTTTAGTCCTCGGAGGAGGGGCTGGCTCAGTAAGAGCAGGTGGAGTTCTAGTTTTCAAGGGTTCCAGGCAGAGACTTGCACGAGAGGCTGGCAGAGAAGAGAAAGTTACCTTGCTTCTAAGGTACTCAGAGGTCAAGGACTGGACTGAGTTTCAACCTTCTAATTACATGGTTGACTCCATTGGCAATCAGCCCCCAACCTTAAGTGCTTTCCAAAAGTCACATCATTAACATAAAAAAGGCAAGTCACCTCTATCCCTCTAATCACTTAGGGAATTCAAAGAGTTTTAGAGTCTCTGGGCCATAATCAGGGACAGAGACTAAATATATATTTCTTAGTGTATGTCACAATATCCCGGGAATAAGATTTGCTGAGTACCAACAATATAGTAGGCAATCTGCTAGTCATTGAACATAAAGCCACGCATGAGACAGACAGTCTCTTTTTTTTTCAAGGAGTTTAGAGTTTTAAGGAAAAGACAGACATCATTAAACATCAGCATGATGATAATATAAACCATCCCTTTTGTCTTTGCCCTTTAAGTTATAACCGGTAGGAAACTCATAAGCTAACAAAGGATGCTTTGCACAGTACACCAGAATGCCTGTGAGATCCATATGTATGTACATCTGAAGGTGGGTGGATTGGACTTGGTGGAGGCAGTGGAACCACAAGCAGTGGTGGCAGAGCCCACGACCACAGACTTAAGGAAATGTGGCAGCACTTGAGACTGGAATTGCAGTGGTACCTGCAGCCCAGGTATCCCCCCTCTTCCCAACAGTGGCGGAAGTGAGATCCCAGCCCTCCAGCACCCACAAACCTAGTGTACTAACTAGCAGCTGATGATACTTTAAGCACATGGTAACCAAAATAAAGTGATGCATATATCAAACAAAGTAGACTTCAAGTCAGAAAAGATAACAAGAGACGAGGGTGAACATTATATAATGATAGAGGGGACAATTCATCAAGGAAACATAACATTTATTAATATACTAGAGGCCTGTTGCATGAATTCATGCACAGGTGGAGTCCCTAGACCTGGCCAGTGATCAGAGCCAATTGGGGCCGCCTTGCCCAGTGCTGATTGGGGCCGACAAGAGCCTGCTGGCTATGGGGATGGACAGCAGAAAGTTGGCCAGCCATGGGAAGTTGGTTGTGGGAGTGCACTGACCAAAGGACAGCTTCTGCATTAAGCATTTGCTCTTGGTGGCTAGTGTATGTCTTAGCGACTGGTCATAACAGTTGTTTAGGCTTTTATATATAGAGATATGCACCAACATAGGGGCATCAAAGTATATGAAGCAACTATTAGAAGACCTAAAGAGAGACACTGACAGCAATCCTATATAATAAAAGGGTAGTATGCAAATTGTCCAGGAGTTTGACCAGAGGGCAGGACTGGATCGGGGAAGGGAGGAAGAACCCAGCTGGCAGCTGGCAGCTGGCAGCTGCTAGGGACCTTACCAGTGCACACATTTCATGCACTGGGCCCATATTGCAATAATAATGGGAAACTTTCACACCCACTTACATCAATAGATAGGTTATCCAGACAGAAGGTCAACAAGGAAATGTCAGCCTTAAATGACACATTAGACAGATGGACTTAATAGAAGACTCCATCACAAAACAGCAGAATACACATTCTTATCAATTGAACATAGGACATTCTCAAGGATAGATCGTATGGTAGGACGCAAAACAAATCTCAATAAATATAAGAAGATTTAAATCATATCAAGCATCCTTTTCAACCACCACAGTATGAATTAGACATGATACAGCAAGAGTGGCACTAAAAAGGAAGTTTATATCAATATAGGCCTACCTCCAGAAACAAGAAACATCTCAACTAATCTACCCTTACTCCTAAAAGAATGAGGAAAAAAGCAAACAGAAGAACAAACGAAGCCCAAAACCAGTAAAAGGAAGAACATAATAAAACTTAGAATGCAAAGAAATGAACTAGAGACAAAAAAGACGGTAGAGAAGACCAATGAACCTAAGAGCTCCTTCTTTGAAAATATAAACAAAACTGACAAAATTTAGCTAGACCCATTCACTAAGAAAAAAAGAAAGAAGGCTCAAATAAATTAAATCAGAAATAAAACAGAAGTTACAATGGATACTACAGAAACTCAAAAAATCATAAGCGACTACTATAAACAGCTAAATGCCAACTAATTAAAAAAATTAGAAGAAATGGATAAATTCTTTGGATCAACTTCCAAGACTGAATCACGAAGAACTGGGAAATCTGAAAAGACAGATTACTAGTGAGGAGATTGAAGTGATAACTAAGTAGCTCCTCCCTTTTTGCAAAAGAGTTTGGGACCAAAGATTTGAATGTAAGACCTGAAATCCTGAAACACATAGAAAAACCCTGGCCGATGCGGCTCCGTTAGTTGAATATCATCCTGTGATTGAAAGGTCACTGGTTCTTTTCAGTGATCATTTCCTGGTGAGGGCACATGTCCAGGTTGTGGGCTGGATTTCCCGTTGAGGTGCCTGCAGGAGGAAGCTGATGGATGCTTCTCTCTCACATCGATGCTTTTCTCTCTTACCAATTTTTCTCTTTCTCCCCATCTCCCTTTCTCTCTCTCTATAAACAAAACAAAACAACAAAACAAAACAAAGCAAAACTGACACACACATAGCAGAAAACCAGGTGGCAAGCTTATCTTCTGGACATTTGTCTTAGCAATGATTTTGTGTATCTGACTCAAAATGTAAGGGAAACAAATGCAAACCTCTCCCTCCCCCAACACCTCCCCCCCCAAAAAAAAAATCCCAGAAGAAACACAAATAGAACTACATCAAACTTAAAAGTTTCTGTACAACAAAGAACTAATCAACAAATTGAAAAGGCAATCTACTGAATGGGAAAACATATTTGCAAATCATTTGTCTGATGAGGGGTTAATATCCAAAATATGTAAAAATTTAATAGCAAAAACCCCAATCCAGTTAAAAGTGGGCAAAGGATCTGAAACACATACATATGCAGTGGAATACTATTCAGCCATAAGATGAGATATTATCATTTGCAACAACATAGATGGACACTGAGTATATTATGCTAGGTGAAATAAGTCTGAAGAAAGACAAATGCTGTATGATTTCATGCATATGTGGAATATAGAAGACAGCACAACAAAACAAACAAAAACAAACACAGGCAGACAACAAGTTGGTGGTTACTAGAGGGGAAGAGGATGAAGAGAGGGGAGGTAAAAAAGGGGATCAATTGTATAGTGATGGATGAAAACTAAACTTTTGGTGGTGAGCACGATGAGTATATGCAGATATAATGTCATACATATGAAACCTATATAATGCTGTAAACTAATGTTACATCAGCAAAACAAAACAAAACAACCCAAACACCTGTTTTCTGACCTAAAGGTGTTTAATGTAGAATGAAGGTCGTTCATGATAATGTTAATGACCTTTCTAAAGATCATTCTTCAATAACCAGAAATTTCATCTGTGCTTCTCTTTAGAATAAACTCTGGCAATTTAAAAAAACAAAACAACCCAGCTGGTGTGGCTCAGTGGTTGAGCATTGACCCATGAACCGGGAGGTCAGGGTTGATTCTCAGTCAGGTCACATGCCCGGGTTGCAAGCTCGTGCAGGAGGCAGTCAATCATTGATTCTCTCTCCTCATTGATATTTCTCTCTCCCTTTTCCTTCCTGTCTCTGAAATAAATAAAACATGAAAACAAAACAAAGCAAACAAAAAATGACAAGTAAGTAAATAGTTAAAAGTATGTAAAGAAGCACAGGATGCTGGAGAATTGTATGAGCTTTGAGACTTATTTTCAGTCAGATGAAGGAATACGGGGTCAGAAGAGAATAAGATTGGTTCTGGGATCCTGTAGGTGGGGGCTGAGTCGAAGAGCCTGTGGGCAGAGGAGGCTGGGCTGGCAGCCCTGGGCAGTGGGATCTTGGTTTTATAGTTCTAGATACTTCCTGTTAGGAACCCCCCCCACTCCCCCGGGATAATGTCTCCCTATGTTTGTGTTACTTTATCTACCTGTTTGTGCTTGTCTAACTTTAATTTTCTGTCAGCCCATCAAGCAGGAAACATCTTGTTGTGCAGGTGAACTCCAGGACTCACAATGTGATTTCTAGCATGTTAGGGACAGTGGTCGGCAAACTCATTAGTCAACAGAGCCAAATATCAACAGTACAACAATTGAATTTTTTTAAAAAAAAATATTTTATTGATTTTTTACATAGAGGAAGGGAGTGGGATAGAAAGTCAGAAACATCGATGGGAGAGAGACACCGATCAGCTGCCTCTTGCACGCCCCCCACTGGAGATGTGCCTGCAGCCAAGGCACATGCTCCCAACTGGAATCGAACCTGGGACCTTTCAGTCCTCAGGCTTTGGCAACAATTGAAATTTCTTTTGAGAGCCAAATTTTTTAAACTTAAACTTTTTTTAACGCCACTTCTTCAAAATAGACTAGCCCAGGCCATGGTATTTTGTGGAAGAGCCACACTCAAGGGGCCAAAGAGCCGCAAACGGCTCACGAGCTGCAGTTTGCCGACCACGGGTCTAGGACAATAAACAAACATTTCTCAAGTTCACCAAGGGACATGTAAACGTCTTGACTAACCACCAGCAGCATTTTCTCCTGTTATGGGAAATTCTTAGAATGTGTTCTTGGGATAAGATCTGAATCACTGGGAAGATGATTAACAGTAAGAACTACCTAATATTTGGACTATTAGGCTTGGTATGATATACAAAGTCATTTGAAGAAGTATTAACTAATCTATACAACAGACATATTTAATTACCTTATTTATTTACATAATTTTCTCTAGCAATTGAGACCTATTCGTACTTACTATGTTCTGGAAAAAAGAAAGGCTATACAATGCAGACTTATTGGAAGATGGAGGAGGTGGCGGTGGCGGTATGGGTACTTATAAGGGAGGAGCAAAGGAAAAACAAGATAAAAAGTGACTGGAAAGTGATAGTTTAATTTAAAAAATTTCTAATATCTGTTTTGAAATTGGGATATATTTACAATTAGTGAAACTTGGTAGACTTTACAAGTTATACTTAAAAATATTTATTTCCTAAAACTCATTCTTTATGAGTTTGGATAAATGCATACCATTGAGGATCCATTACTGTAGTCAAAATACAGAACAATTTGATGATCTCAAGTGTTATGTTTGTTTTGGATTTCTATTGCCATGTTTGGGTATCAAGTTTACAAGTACACTTCTCTTGTGATAGCTCATCCTTGGCATCATGCCTTCAATTCCGGTACCTGGCCCAAAGTGAACGGTGATGCCTTTTAGGGAGTCTGATGTGGCTAACTGATGACTGAATGCATATTTCATTTCGTTTTACATGTATCTATATAAGTGATGTCTTGTCCCTTGCTAATGACACACACACTCATCTCTGATCATTACTCTGTGTATGATCCCCAAAATGGGAGGAGTAAGTCCCAAGGTATACATACAGGTGAGGTATTTTGTACGCCTCCAGGTTGGCCCCCCCCCGCCCCCCGAAAGGTTGTACCATCCACCCTCTCACCACCAGCGTATGAGACAGACTGTCCCAGGGTGGCCTACAGATTGCAGAAGGATGACCATGCAATTGATTTTTCTTAGCCAGTGGCTAGGGTGATACTGAGATGAGCATTAGAATTGGTAGGTTGTGCTCACAGCCATTAGCAAGATATTGATCATTAAGTTGATCAGTGGGAACTGGGGTCAAAGAATAGCTGAGCAGAAAATCTTGAATCTTGTCACCAGGTGTGGGATAGTGGAAAGATCATTAAAGTGGTTGTCTGGAGGCTTAGGTTCTGGGGTTTAATAAATGTTAGAGTTCTTTGGCTTCCTCTCCGATGGTCACTTGTCTCGCTGATGGCACCGCTCCCAGCTCTCACCCTTAGTACGGCTCTGAGGGGCATGCCTGCCACTTCGCCAAAGAAGCACGGTGAGCATTGTTAACCGGGGAGAGACGGCAGATGCTTCTTGGCGAAGAGTGACACAGAACGGGACTGCTCTTGAACGCCAGCCGTTTGTTATGCCTTTCAGAGGCAGTGATTCAGATCTTATCCCAAGAGCACAGTCTAAGAAGTTTCTCATAACAGGAGAAAATGCTGCTGGTGGTTAGTCAGGATGTTTACATGTCCCTTGGTGATTGATCACTTGTGAGTCATGGTGACGCACTGTGATGCTCAGCATTCAAAAGACACAACCCTGCAAAGAAAGATCGAAGCTTAAATTGTCATTCCTCGGGATACGTCCTTGCAGAAAAATTTACCCATCAATTGGTAAGAACTGGGGATATTGGGCAGCTGCATGTGGGTAGCCCACTGATTGGCACATACTTGGTTCTTACTGGATGAATGAAATATAATTTGAGCATGGGTAGGAAAGTGTTTATGGGAAGATTGACATCAATCAGGGCCAACATGGTGCTTGATTCTGTGGCTGATACATGTACTAGAAGGTTCTTGCACAGTGTTTGATGCAGGGAAGGACATCAACATTGTAAGTGCTCCAGTAAAGGATGAACAAAAGCTATGGGGGTACAGCAGTCAGAACCCCAGGAAGAGAAGTTTTATTGCTCTGTTAGGGATTAATCTCTGAGCTGGAAAGAAGTACATTTATTTCTCCCGTCCAATGTTTCAATCATAACAATAAAATACTATTCATACACTAGGCCAGTGGTCACAAACTGCGGCTTGCAAGCCACATGTGGCTCTTTGGCCCCTTGAGTGTGGCTCGTCTACAAAATACCATGTGCGGGCACACAAGTACAGCGTGATTAGAACTTCGAGGCCCATGTGCAGAAGTCGGTTGTCAGCTCTCCAAAGAAATTTCACTCGTTGTACTGTTGATATTCGGCTCTGTTGACTAACGAGTTTGCTGACCACTGCACGAGGCTATCTTCAATCCTCACAGCTGGATGAGATAGATTCCACTATCGTCACCCCCATTTTATAAATGAGGCAACAAACACCAATAGGGTAGCTTGTCCAGTGGTATCTGTCTACAAAGTGGCAAGGCCAAGCTTCACCCACAGGCAAGCTTAACCCCAGGGCCCCCACTCTCGCTCTCATGCAATGTGTCCTTTTAAGACACACGAGGCCTGTTCTGTACCATGTCACAAGGATATTTCCCCCAAATGAAGCATCTGGTCACTTTCAAAAAAGAGAGGGGAGGAAGTAAACTCATTACTACTTACCAATTAAGCACCACTCATTTAGCAAAGGAAACAATTAGGATAACATATCTTGATCATGGAAAGAATCAAATGGCCCTTCCAAACCAACATTTAAGCCACATTTTCTGTGGCCTGGCTTTATCCCTGTATGGGTGGTAGATGGACTAACCTTTTCGTTTTTCCCCCCTGAACATTTATTTCCACATTTTATAGATGTACAGAATGCATTTGTAAAGTGCTCATAATTTGAAGTTTCTGCATAGCACTCCTTCCTTTATTCCTTGTCACGATAAACATGCCCAGATAGCAAGTTCACAGAAGATTGTGAGCTTTGAAGTCTTTGAAAAAATCCGAAAATTATATGACAATGTTGTATATGTAATCACTGGTGAGAGCAAGCCAACATCTCCCCAAGTGCCAGACACACGGCCCCTATAAATCCCGGGCAAGAGCAGAGAGTGGTGGTCCTGTTTACTTAAACCCCAGGAGGGAATGGGCATGGTTAGTGTCACAGTAACTGACACAATCAGGAGATCAAAACAGAATTACTGCTACTAGTTGTGTGCATTTAGATGTCATGCCTGTATCCATAGTTCAGAAGAAGAAAGTTTCCACACTCAAGGCTGGATTAAATAAAGCAGCTTCATCTTTCATTGAACTGTATGTCAGAGAATTATTAAATGCCTGAGGATCATATAGTTCAATTCTGAGGAGATAAAGATTTATCAGGGAGAATTTACACTCTTTTGGAGGCCCTTTGAAGTTACATCTGAGTTCTCTTAACTGGACTGGAAGTTTCCAGGTCAGACCCAAGAGGACCCTGGGACATTTCTCTTTATGGTGCTCTATTCCAATGGCCTCAGTGTTTAGTTATGATTTTATGTATATCAGGTTTCCATTAGGATGACCTATGAAAGTGTGCACAGGAAGTAGACTTCAGTTCATTGCTTAGCAGAAAGCATCTGATTATCATGTTGCTAAGGTTCCATGTGGAATTCTTGCACTTGGATTTTCCAAACAGTTTGTTCCCCACACTTTTGTAAAATTATGCAAATTGTGATGAGTTTTTTTTTTTTTAAATTTGAAAGCATGTCTAGGAGCATAGATAAGTGTGCACTGAAAATGTCATCTGAAGCAATGTTGATGGAGAGATGTGACATGTGAAATGCTCTGGGTTTTATCTCAAGCAGTCCCCACAAACCAGTGAGAATGGTTCCTGGGAACAGCATTCAAATGAAAGGTTCTCTGAAGTGTGATACTATCAAGTTATGGTGGAGTGATTACAGAGTGAGAGCAGAGGGTAGAATCCAAATAATGAAATTTACAGTACCTCCTTGATCAACCCACGTGTTGAGAGTTTGTCATACTAAATATTTAATATAGATGGAACCGAATATGTCACAATTACATATTACATCTCAAAAATTACATCTCAAAAAGAGAAAAGAGAGCTTTCAGATTTTAGCCCGCTAAGGACTATAGAGTGGCAACGTAAAACCTTTAAAACTTTCCTCTAAGATTAGATTTTGAAGTTCAAGTTAAAATTGTCATTCTAGACAGACCCCTTGAACATTCAGGCATCCTGAAGGATGTGGTTAATAATGTGCAGGTTTCATTTCACTGATGAGTGTAAAAATAACTCACCCTCACATCTAAGGAGTCTCAGAATGACTGTTGACCTTGAAATGTTCTCTCTTTCTGCTTGGTGATAAGCTAGCAAGACTGGGACATAAAGCTCAAACAGATGGACTGAGGACATGCCATCATCTTTGACTTTCCTCCTCTCTCTTTTCTTTCTGTTGCCAAGTGTTATTTAAACTTTTGCTTTATTGATTAAGGTATTACATATATGTTCTTATTGCTCCACTGCCCCCCATCCCATTTCCCCACTTATGCTCTCACCCCCCTTGTTCTCTGTGTCCATTGGTTAGGCTTATATGCATGCATACAAGTCCTTTGGTTAATCTTTCCCTCTTACCCCCATTCTTCCCTACCTTCCCTCTGAGGTTTGATATTCTGATCGATGCTTCTTTGCCTCTGGACCTGATTTTGTTAATCAGTTTATGTATATTCCATAAATGAGTGGGATCATGTGATAGTTATCTTTCTCTGACTGGCTTATTTTGCTTAGCATAATGCTCTCCAGTTCCATCCATGCTGTTGCAGATGATAAGAATTCCTTCTTTTTTACCACAGCATAGTATTCCATTGTGTAGATGTAGCACATTTATTTTTATTTTTATTTTTTATATATATTTTATTGATTTCTTACAGAGAGGAAGGGAGAGGGATAGAAAGTTAGAAACATCAATGAGAGAGGAACATCGATCAGCTGCCTCTTGCACACCCGCTACTGGGGATGTGCCCGCAACCAAGGTACATGCCCTTGACAGAATTGAACCTGACACCTTTCAGTCTGCAGGCAGATGCTCTATCCACTGAGCCAAACTCGTTTTGGTTGTACCACAGTTTTTCAATCAACACATCTGCTGATGGGCATTTAGGCTGTTTCCAAATATTAGCTCTTATAAATTGTGCTGCTATGAACATCGGGGTGTATATATCCTTTCTGATTGGTGTTTCTATTTTCTTGGGATATATTCCTAGAAGTGGAATCACTCGGTTAAATGGGAATTGCATTTTTAGTTTTTTTTTTTTTTTTTTTAGGAAACTCCATACTGTTCTCCACAGTGGCTGCACCAGTCTGCGTTCCCACCAGCAGTGCACAAGGGGGGGGGGGGGGGGGGGGGTCCTTTTTCTCCGCATCCTCACCATCACTTGTCATTTGTTGATTTGTTGATGATAGCCATCTGACAGGTGTGAGATGGTGCCACATTGGTGTTTTGATTTGCATCTCTCAGATCATTAGTGACTTTGAGCATGTTTTCATATGTCTCTTGGCCTTCCTTTCTTCTTTCAAAAAGTATCTATTTAGGTCCATTGCCGCCCCCACCCCCTTTTTTAATTGGATTGTTTATCTTCCTTTTGTTACATTGTATGAGTTCCATGTAAATGTTGGAGATTAAACCCTTATTGATAATAACATTGGCAAATATGTTCTCCCATGCAGTGGGCTTTCTTGTTGTTTTGTTGATGGCTTCTTTTGTTGTACAAAAGCTTTTTATTTTGATGTAGTCCCATTTGTTTATTTTCTCTTTAGTTTCTATTGCCCTAGGAGCAGTATCAGTGAAGAAATTGCTTTGGCATATGTCTGAGATTTCTCTGCCTGTGGATTTCTCTAGCATTTTTATGGTTTCCCATCTTATGTTTAAGTCCTTTATCCATTTTGAGTTTATTTTTGTGTATGGTGTAATTTGTTGAGCTAGTTTCATTTTTTTTGCATGTATCTGTTCAATTTATTGAAGAGACTGTCTTGATTCCATTGTATGTTCATGCCTCCTTTGTCAAATATTAATTGAGCATAGTGGTTTGGGTATATTTCTGGGTTCTCTATTCTTTTTTTTAAAATTTAATAAATCTCAAATTGTTAAGAGATTTATTAACAATTGTTAATTGTTCATATTATTACAATTGTTCCTCTTTTTTCCCCCATACCTCCCCTCCACTTGGTTCTCACCCCACCCTCTTTCCTTACCTCCCCCCATACTGTCCTCATCCATAGGTGTACAATTTTTGTCCAGTCTCTTCCTGCACCTCCTATACCCCTTTCCCCTGAGAATTGTCAGTCCACTCCCTTTCTATGCCCCTGATTCTATTATATTCACCAGTTTATTTTGTTCATCAGATTTTTAATTCACTTGATTTTTAGATTCAGTTGTGGATAGATATGTATTTGTTGTTCAAGATTTTTATCTTTACCTTTTTCTTCTTTTTCCTCTTCTTTAAAGAATACTTTTCCGCATTTCATATAATACTAGTTTGGCGGTGATGAACTCCTTTAGCTTTTTCTTATCTGTGAAGCTATTTATCTGACCTTCAATTCTGAATGATAGCTTTGCTGGGTAGAGTAATCTTGGTTGTAGGTTCTTGCTATTCATCACTTTGAATATTTCTTGCCATTCCCAGATGGCCTGTATAGTTTCTGTTGAGAAATCAGCTGACAGTCGTATGGGTGCTCCCTTGTAGGTAATTAACTGTTTTTCTCTTGCTGCTTTTAATATTCTCTCTTTGTCTTTTGCTCTTAGCGTTTTAATTATGATGTGTCTTGGTGTGGTCCTCTTTGTATTCCTTCTGTTGGGGGTTCTGTGTGCTTCCTGGACTTTTAATTCAATTTCTTTCCCTAGGCGGGGGAAGTTTTTGGTCACTATTTCTTCAAATAGGTTTTCAGTATCTTGCTCTCTCTCTTTTTCTGGCACTCCCATAATTCAGAAATTGGTATGCTTGAGGTTGTCCCAGAGGCCTCTTACACTATCTTCATATTTTTGGATTCTTTTTTCTTTTTGCTTTTCCAGCTGAGTGTTTTTTACTTCTTTGTATTTCAAATCTTTAACTTGATTCTTGCATTCCTCTGGTTTGCTGTTAGGTCTCTGTATAATATTTTTTATTTCAGTCAGTGTATGTTCAATTTCTAGTTGGTCCTTTTTCATATCCTCAAGGGTCTCGTTAAATTTATCAGCCTTGAAAAACCTTATAACTGTGGTTTTGAACTGTATATCCAGTCATTTGTTTTCTTCCATTTCTTTAATTTGTGATCTGTTTCCTTGTCTCCACATTTTTTCTGCTTCCCTGATTTGGTAGAGTAGCTTTGTGTGGTAGATGTCCTATAGGGCTCAGTGGCTCAGGCTCCCCAGTTACCTGAAGTGGACACTCTTGTTGCATTCCTTTATGGGCTGTGCAATCTTGTTGTAGTTAAGCCTAGATTTCTGTGGCTATCACTGGGAGGGTTGACCTCCAGGCCAAATGGTTGTGAGGATCGGCTGTGTCTATGCTGGGAGAGCTTTTGTACTCAGTTTGGATGGGGTAGAGTCTTAGGATAGAACAGACAGCCTTGATTTCCTATCAGATCCACCCTAAGAGGTTCATGAGTTTCAGTGTCTCACAGTAATGGCTGCATGCACCTCTGAGAGAAAGCTGCTGTCAGGTTTTGCCCGCTGCCAGACAGTCCAGTTTCTCCCCAAATGAGGGTGGGTATCCAAAGTCTCATCCGGAACTGGAGTACGGTGCAGTTAGAAGATTTTGTTTCCCTTGGAATGAGAAAACCAGCTACACGCTGAGCTGCCCAAGCCCTCACTGTGCGCGCATCCTCACCTTTGTCTTCCGCAGTTTCCCTGGGTCTCAGTACCCTGCCGCATTGGTAGCACACACCTCTGAGAGAAAGCTGCTCTCAGGTTGCCTGCTGCCAGATGGTCCAGTTTCTCCCCGTATCAGTCTGGGTTCCCTGAGTCTCACCCCGAGCTGGATTTCAGCACAGTAGGGAGCCTTGGTTTCCCTCCAGTTTGAGGAAGCCAGTCATGTATTCAGCCACCTGACGTTTCCTCTTGTGCACACAACCCTGGGTCTCTGCACCTCTGTCCTCTGCAGCTCCTAAGTCTCAATGTTCTTTTATCTTTCCTTCTAGTTGTAGAATTTCCACTCAGCTAGCTTTCTGGTGGTTCTGGATGATGTCCATTTTGTCAAATATAATGCTTGATGGATATGTAATGCTTGTGAAATATAATTGCCAATCCATGATGGCAATCCATTTGCCATCTTGGTTTCTCCACCAGTTCTCTACTCTTTTCTATTGAGCTATATGTCTGTTCTTGTGCCAGTTCCAGGCTGTTTTGAGAACAGTGGCTTTGTAGTATAGCTTGATATCTGGTGCTGAGATCCTACCTACTTTGTTATTTTTTCTCAGGATTGCTGCAGCTACTCAGGGTCTTTTTTTATTCCAGATGAATTTTTGGAGAGTTTGTTCTGGGTCTGTGAAATATGTCATTGGTATTTTAATGGGGGAGTGCATTGAATCTATAGATTGCTTTAGGTAGTATGGACATTTTTACGATGTTGATTCTACCAATCCATGAACACAGTATGTTCTTCCATCTGTTTATGTCTTCCTCTATCTCTTTGTTCAATGTCCTGTGGTTTTCTGAGTAGCCAAGTGTTACTGATTCTATCTTTGGCATACTTCTTGAATATAAACTTTGCTCTCCATTCCCATTGATAAGTGCCTTAATTTCAGGTACTATTATCAATTGCCAAGATAATTGTGAGAGACAATAATCTAACCCTAGAGACTGTTCTTTCTTATTCCCCACTATCTCCTTTAAAAAACCCAAACATATGTGTACCCACTATCTCGTTCTACACTTTGTATTTCCAAGACATACTGAAGCATTATATTTGACAATCCTTGCAGATTCTTCATTGTTCTGACTTCTCTGGCTTTGCTCCTGCTGTTCTCTCTACCTGAATGGCTTTCACTTCTTATTGTTCTACACATAAATCATACCATCTTTCAGGCCCTGTGCAAATGTTTTATGTTCCCTAAAGTCTTCCCTGATCATGAGCCTCTTCTCGCTCTGTTTACTTTCTCATTGTAACTTTCTTTCTACCTTTATAAGGGCACTTATGACAGCAATTTTGTCATAATAATTTGTTATGTTTTATTTCTTCTACTAAACTCTAACTCTTTAATGTAAGAATCCATGTCTAATTAGCACAAGCTTAGGATGTCTGGTTCTGTAATTTTTATTCTGCAAACCATGCAATTAATGAAACAGGATACTAATTATATAATGGTACAGATTACATCTAAAAATTGTCAATAACCTGTCTATTTTCATATTAATTTTCTGGATGCCAAACCAGTGGCCAATTGCTGAATGACTATTATAGTGCGATTGTTTTATAACCAGGCATTGAACAAATGGGTTTTTTAGATTAAGCTTTATAAATAACTAAAAGGACAAAATAAATTTGGTAAAAGGTTGGCCTCGGAAATGTTATAAGTAGAATCATTAAAATTTTCAGAATAAAATATTTCTTTTTAATGCTGAGAAAGTGTTGAGACATTCAAAAGTAGTAGTGACATGATTTTACAATCTTTGTTGTTTTACTAGAGGCCCAGTGCACAAAATTCATGGATAGGGGATGGGATCCATTAGCCTGGCCTGTACCCTCTCCAATCCTGGACCCTCTGGGGGATATCCAACTGCCTCTCATAATCTGGGACCACTGGCTCCTAACTGTTTACCTGCCTGCCTGATTATCCTAACCCCTCTGCCTGCGTGCCTGATTGTCCCTAACCACCTCTGCCTGCCTGATCACTCATAACCACCTCTGCTTGCCTGCTTGATCACCCATAACTGCTCCCCTACTAGCCTGATTATCCCTAACTACCCCTCTGCTGGCCTGATTGCCCCTAAATGCCTCTGCCTTGCCCCACAACAGCGACCCAGGATTCCCTCCTCTGGCCTGTGCAGGCACCCAGTATCCGGGCCTGTTTTGCCTGGGCTGGCGGCAGCCACAGGAAACGGTGGTCGGTGGCTTTGCCTGGGCTGCAGCCATAGTCGCCTGGGACTGTGGAGTGGGCTGCTTGTCCCTCTCCTGGGCCGAAGGTGCAAATGCAGCCGCTGGTGCCTGGGAAAGCAGGGACCATGGGGCATGCAGATGATCCCTTTCTCAGGCTGCAGGTGCAGGCGCAGGCGCAGGTGCAACTGCTGGTACCCATGACCGTAGGGCAGGTGGCTTGTCCCTCTCCTGGGCCATAGGTACAGGCACAGCTGCTTGTGCATGGACTGTGGGGTGGGGAGCTTGTCCCTCTCCCAGGCTGAAGCCTGGATGGTCCCCATTCCTCTCTCAAAAGCTCATTTGTACCTGTGTTGAGTGTCTGAACCATTAAGGTGTGATGACATGAGGGTGTGAGGGCATGAGGGTGTGATGACCATTTGCATATAACTATTATATAGGATGTATTACTAATTATAATTAATGTTAATTATATATATATATAAGTACTGTTAGTATCATTCCTAATAATATTACTAAGAGTTTGAAGAAAAGACTTTTGAAGTATATCAATGCTTTTAGATACTGGTGTTAAAATTAAATTGTAGGTTGTGTGATTGCAGCTCTCTTTCTTTACCTAATTGTACTGAACTAGAATTTTTATTCCTAGTACGTGTATGGGGCTCAGATACATTGAGGCTCTTCTATGGAATGAAAGGAGGCTTCATATACAGAAGCAGAGGTAGTAGATACGTTATGCACATAGATTCTGAAAGCAGACTGTCAGGTTCGAATTCTAATTCTGACACCTTCTAGCTCCACAACTTTATGAAAGTTTCTTAATAGCTCCTTCTCTGATTCCTTAACTGCAAAAAGGCATATGTCACAGGATTGCAAAACAACAATAACAACAAAAAACATGTAACTGTGTGTAAAGCACTTAGAACATAGTAAATACTGCACAGCTGTTAGGCAGTCTTATCTATCACTATTATTACGAACTGGTAGATTTAGGAGGGTAGCATAGACATTTTAATCTGAACTAATTATTTTGTAGATAAAGAAACTGAGGCCCAAAGAAGTTGAGTACAGTGGCTCCTCAGGTCCCGGGTCCTCAGCACAGAGGTGGTGGGCTCTTATATTCTGTGCTAGATTCAGTGCTGTGTGTGGGGCATTGACTTGCCACTCTCATGTACTGGAGGCCCACACAAGTGGACAGGCGAAGATTACAGCAAGGCATGTAATCAATCATGATAGGAAGTGCAGCATCTCATGGGAGCTTGGAGGAGTTTCAGATTTCTTAGAGATTCTCCAAAGGGGGTTTCTAGGGGAAGTGATAATGTGGGAAAGACCTGAAAGATATATGAGTCTGTGCAGGCTGCTATTACAAACTTCCATAGATCGAATGGTTTATAAACAACAGCAATTATTTTTCATGTTTCTAGAGGCTGAAAGTGTGAGATGAGGGTGACAGCATGGTTGAGTTCTGGTGAGGGTCCTTTTCCAGGTTGCACACTGTCTCATTGTGTCATCTCATTTTGTCCTCACAGGGTAGAAGCACAGAGGGAGAAAAAAAACCTCTCTTGTGAGGACACTAATCTGATTTTTGAGGAGGGCCCTATCCTAATGATCTCATGTAATCCTTGTTACCCCCCCCCCAAAGCCCCACCTCCTAATACCATCAAAAGCAGGGGTTTTAACATATGAATTTTAGAGGAACACAAATATTTAGTGCATAACAGATGTGGAAGACTGAGTTAGATAAAGGAGGCAGGAGAAGGGCATTCAGGCAGTGTGTTCTAAGGCCCATGCATCTACATATATAGAAAAGCAAAGAAGTTCAGTCTGGCCAAAGAGTGGAGACATCTAACTTTCTTTGCAGCAAATGAAAATCTTCTTAGACTCTACCCTGTAATTACAATACTGCCGACTATTAACATTTTTGCATTTTACATTTTACTGAGTTCAATAATGTACCCCAAAATTCATGTCTACCCAGAACCTCAGAATATGGGCTGATACATAGAATAATTAATTAAGTTAAAGTGAGAATCTACTAAATTAGGGTGGGCACCAAATCCAATGTCTTCATATGAAAGCCTTGTGAAGACACAAAGACGTAGAGGTATTCTCCCTGTGGGCAGGGAGAATGCCATGTGACACGGAGGCAGAGAGTGGAGGGATGCATCTACAAGCCAAGCATTATCAAGGATTGTCAGCAGCTACCAGGAGCTAGAAGAGAGGCATGAAGATTCTCCCTCAGTACTTCCAGAAGGAACTAACCTTTGCCAACACCTCGATTTCATTCTTTCAGCCTCCAGAATTGTGAGGAGATAACTATCTGTTGTTTTAAGCCACCCATTTTGTAGCAATTTCTTATTGCAGCCCTAGGACACTAATACAGCATTCTTGGTATGAGTAATTCTTCTAGATAACAAGAAAAAGATACACACGGTCTGCTTTCAGTGATGGAAAGGGGTGTGGTGGGTCACAAGTTACTTACTCTATTACTTACAAGCCTTAACCAGTGTGGCTGCTTAAATCTTTTTTTTTATTTTTTTATTTTTATTTTTTTACCATATATCTATTTTTTTCCTCACTAAACTATGATGGATAAGTACTGAAAAACAATCCCCAACAAGGGGATAAATAGCCAACTTAACATAGTATTTTCCAGCTCAAATAAGCTCCTTTTGATTATTTAGTCTTTTAGGGGCTTTGGGTGTCCTTCTTACCTGCTCCTCTCTAAGAAGGCATCTGGGTAAATGGAGAATTCATTTGACTTTGTGACAATGAAGGTGGTGGGAGCCTTGGATCCATGCTGGGTCCTCTGAATTCTTTTTGCTTAAGTAGATAGATATCTGTAATCTGGGCTTTGCCCTTCATCAGCCACAAGGAGGCAGGAACACAGCCTCAAGGGTCTGGATCCATATTCTTCCTCCAATGCTCTCTTCCTGCTCCCAGCTTTACTGGACTTGATGCCATGCTGGACAAGGGCACCCCTTAGAGCTGGAGAAAACAGACCACTACCCCAGATTTCCTCGGTAGCTTTACATCTTTCTGGATGCTTCTATAGTCAGCTTTTTCTTAAAGCTTGGGCCCCAAAGTAGGAAAAAAACCAGGAGTCTTCTGTGTGTCTCAATTGTTCCCCTTTTTTCTCAGGTCTCTGGCATGTCTTAACTCCAAGTCTCTTCCTCCTTCTTTTCTGGGAAGATCCTATGTTCCCTTGTCCTGATAGATAACCTATACTACATACAGCCCACCACCTTATGCAGAGAAGAATGCATTCAAGTTGCTTTCCTCAGAGGTGGGATACCCAAGGCAGTGCTTGAAGCTTCAGGACTCAGTGCCTGCCTACACTGGTCTGTGAGTCACTGGGACCTAGTTATTACCTTCACTGAGATACTACAGCGATGATGGCCTCACTTCTGCTCTCCATATTCATCAATGCTGTAGGATGTGTGTTTGTGACTCACTCCAGCCATTTGGAATGGAAATGCAGGTGACAGAAAGCTTCAGTTCTCTGAGGTTGGGGGGAGTAGTAACCAAGAAGAGGTGATAAAAACTATCAGTGACTTTTTTTTTCTCTTGGACTACTAGCTTATGGAACTAACCAGATCCTCTCTACTTGTCTCCTACTCATCTTTTAGGACTCAGCTGCATGTTATCCTGAGGTTTACCTTGACAGCTTCACAGGCACATAGAAATAAGTGCTTCTTCTCTAGTTCCAGAGTGTTATCTGGACAGAGGGTACTTCTATTAGAGTTCCTACCATATTGCATCACAGTGGCTTATTGATAATTCATTTCCCTTCCCAGTAGAACGAAAGGTTCTCACTAGGACAGGGACCACATTTTGGTTATCTTGGGATCCCCAATATCTTGTAAAGGGGTTGGTACTGAACTGGGGCTTGGGAAACAGTGATGAATGTATGAAATGTCCTAGAGATAGTCCTGATTAGGAGCCCGAATTCATTTGATTTCAGAGCTGCACTTTCCAGATGACGTGTAAGAGGTAGGGGTTTTTTGCATATCATAGATTGATGTGCAGAGCAGGCTAAAAGGGTAAAGAGATAAAGGGCAAAATTTCTTTAAAGCCATGTGATCCTGGCCCTTCCTTCTTGCTCAGATGACAGACTACTAAGGAGAAAGTGGGGCTGGGGTAAATGTTAACAGATCCTTAGTTTCTGTTTGGTCTTGTGTCTTGAAGGTTTGAAGATGGCAAGAACCATCAGTGTCCTGACACTGATCCAGATGCAGTTCCTTCCAGATGAACTCCTCCATTCTGGCAAATGCCACTTACTCTTGTAAGAACTTCTTATGATGTTAATCTATAAAAAAAGTAGAGCCCCAAAATATTTCTTGGGTACTTAGTTATGTTCAAAGAAGACACTGTGCTGTCCGGATAGTAAGAGACACATCATTTTGAGGAGTGTTCCTCTCACTGTTGCCAACAGTCTATCCCAGGATTCAGTTTTGGTTGAGGAACACTTGCCATTTGGAAACTAACTGTTAGAATGACTTTAACAACTAGGTATGCCAATTGTCTGGCTTGGGGTTAGGCTGTCTGGTTTAGAGCTAGGTCATCTAGTTTTGGAACACATGTTTCAGCATGCATTTGAAAGGGCAATTTAAGTGCAAGTCACCTGGTTTGGGTGAGTTGGATTGGAGAACAACCTTCCTGGATCCTACTCTTCTCCCTTTTGTTTGAATGTCTGCACTGAAAGGGATATTCAGGAGAGCCAGTAAGGGAAACTCTGAATTGCTTGTGAAGAGCTGGCCCCCAGAAGTGACTTTAAAAATATCTATTTTATTGATTTTTTTTTTTTTTTTTTTTTTTTTTTTTTTACAGAGAGGAAGGGAGAGAGATAGAGTTAGAAACGTTGATTGGTTGCCTCCTGCACATTCCCCACTGGGGATGTGCCACAACCAAAATACATGCCCTTGACGGGAATCAAACCTGGGACCCTTCAGTCTGCAGGTTGACACTCTACCCACTGAGCCAAACCAGTGAGGGCCAGAAATGACTTTTAACACCCAGAAAAGAATTTTAAACATATCAGTTTAATTTTAATGTAGTGATGGATTTATATTATTTTTAGTTTACTTTTGATTCCTGAAATTTTAACAGTAGAGGAAGAAACTCCTCTATTCCTAAATTTGCATCCCTATCCAGAGCTTAAACTTCTAAAACAGTGTCTTCCTTCTTGCATTCTCTGATTTTATTCTTGTTCTTTTTGCGAGTTGAGTAATAACTAAAACTCAACTGTGAGTCTTCTTATGAAGATGGAAAATTTCACATAGGAAACAGCACCACCAGAAATGGGACAGTCGTTTATGTTGGCCAACTTAAGGAAACCTACTTTCTTACACAAAAGGTTAACTAACCAACAGGAAGCAATTGAAGAAGAGATTGTGGGAGGAGGAGTTGAATTGTTTTCTCTTGAACTCCAGCCCGCCACACCCTGGGAAGTGCCAGAAAATAAATGAAACTACAAGAGGTTAGAAAACTCTACTTTTTTTTTTAGATACTAAAGACCACGAGGGTATGTGTTATTTGAAAGGTTTGGTGAACCTGTTCCTGAATGGAAAGTTGAGTAGCTTTTAGTCACTGAAGGGAAGAGGGCAGGGTGGGCAGCAATATTTCTAGTATACTTCTGTTAGCAGCACCGTGGGCTCTTGGTTCTTGAGTTTGGCAAAAAATGATTTAGAGCCAAGAACTCTAGCACAAGAAGATGTTTAATTAGCAAGCAAAGGGAATGTACACTAGAAAGGACAATTGAGCAGGCTGCTTAGAGATCTGCCTTGGCCTTTTAGAAAGTCTCAGAGGCAGAAGAAAGAGAGCCCCTTGGGCTGCGTGAACAGAGAAAGCAAGTTATAGAGGCACATGAAGGGCCATTGGAGAAAGAGAGCAAAGACGGGCACTTTAGGGTCCTTTATCTTAAGGTGTTTTTTTTTTTTTTTTTTTTTTTTTTTTTTTTAATCTGTTTTCTAAAGGCAAACATTTTAAGAGATCTCAGGGGAGGATCCCAATAGAATATTCATCAGCTTTCCAGTTGTGTCCTTTCAGGGTCTTGATCTCTACTGATTGGTCAGAACTAGGGTAGAGGGCCATTAATCACAGCTGGCCCGAAGTCAGCTATGCATTGTTTTATCTGATTTTGCTACTTTTCTGAACCTGGAGCTGAAATACAATTGAGGCCTAGGTGTTATCTCTAGTTTGACCCAAACTCTGTGATTAACAGACTTGAGGCTTTGTGCCTAAGATTATTTGATACTGATCAGAACCTCACTGTCCTGAGGGCTGAAATGCCTAAGGGAGTGGTGGTGCAAGGGAGAAGGAAGAAGGTGAGTGAGGGTGCTGGATAGGGTCAGCCGTCTATCTCAGTTTCCCTATTCCGCTTGCCAAAGAATGTTCTGGGCTTCTTACTATCCTGCCTTACTTCTGTCACCTGCTGCAACTTTTTGTACTGGTTTTCAAACAATCCCCTGGGATTCAGGAAGAATATACTAAAACTTCTATTTACTCTTATTGATCTCATTCTTTAAAACTGTCTATTTCTTGTGTTGTCTTACGGAAAGGATATACTTGGGTACTACTGTCCTAGAGAGAAGAGGAGAAGGCAAGTGGTCGAATCAGAATGGAAAGAACTGAAAACATAGAGTAGCTCAGACCTCAGAGGTCTTCCCTCTCTTACGCTAAAGGGAATGCGGTAGCCATTGGGGAGATTCTGTAGAGAGAGCAGGGAGGATATTGACCATGGTTAGGCAATGTGACAGATGCTGGGTTATGTGTTATTTGTTCTTGTTCTATCACTGCACACACAATTGACTCATGCATTCATTCCTTTATTCATTTAGTGAATATCTCATTGAATTGTCACAAATAGTGAAAGGAGGTTTTACTTTTTCAAATTTTACACTCAGGAAGCTAAAATTTAAGGCATTAAGTAACTTGTACAGTATTTCATCATTCATACCGCAGCGGCTTTAATGTATGGGAGGTGGGTTTACAACGGAGACTCCGGGGCTCCTCTCAAAGGGATGCTGTTGCAGGAGGTTCAAGCTAGCTTCTTGTCTGCTCATAGCAGGTAGGTTGTTCAAGAATGTGTTTATAGAATTGGGAAATACTTTGTTCTGTCCCCCTTATTATTGTTCATGTTTAAATCATAATTTTAGGTCACAGGTACCTGTCTGTCATCCAGGTTGACACCAAGGCTTGGGTTGACATTTCAGTCAGCTCAATGTTTCTTTCTTGGCATTCAAACAAGCAAGCAAACAAATAAATTAAAAACACACACCCTATCAGCCCTTGTAATGGCTACATTCCAGGGAACTAATGAAATCTTAATTAGGTTCATTTCATCGTGATTAAGTTGAATTGACAAAAAGTGATTATTCTACTGCTTGGCAGTCTCCCAATCAATAGCAAAGCCGCTTTCTCCTTTTATTACATGATCTCCTCATCTGCAAGTCTGGCTCCTCCGAGCACTTGATAAGTGTCTCATAAGCAGAAATCACATTTTATTCTCTTTCTATATCTCACAAATTGCCTAGCGGAGTTTCTGCATTTGTTGAATGAAAATATGTTTAAATCCATTTCTTCCAACTGACAGGAAGAGTGGCAACTACTGTAATGTTATATTCTTGAGATTAATGAAGACTTTTGGAGCTTTATTAGGACAAATAAATCTGATTCTCTTTGATTTTAAGTACATAATTCTATGACACTGTAAAATTATTTTTTATTTAAATACCCAAAGATCCATCTGCAAAAGACACTTGCATTTTAAAATGAATGAATATTTCAAAATGATAAGGAACCAATGCTTGGAACATCTCTCTCTCTCTCTCTCTCTCTCTCTCTCTCTCTCTCTCTCTCTTTCTCTCTCTTCCCTCCTGCCCCCCCCCCCCACACGTACACACACATTATGAAAGCTTTGTGTATGAGGTAAGTATGAGCATAATTGTGTGATGATCCCTTCTCTATCCTTTCTACTTGCTTCTCCCATTAGGATTCCTTGCTCTGCCAGTGTCCTTGGTTATGAAAATAGTTTTATTATATCAAGTGACTAGTCCTATATAATTAAAGCTCAGTGACCAAAATGGCAGAATGACCAGAATGACCAGAATGACCAGAGACCAGAACCACCAGTGACCAGAGCGAGAGGTTAGGGGTGCTTAGGGTGATCAGGTAGGCAGAGAGCTTAGGGGCAATTAGGCAGGCAGAGGCAGTTAGAGGCAATCAGGCAGGGAGACAGAGTGCTTAGGGCCAATCAGGCAGGCAGAGGTGGTTAGGGGTGATCAAGCAGGCAGGAGAGCAGTTAGGGGCCAGCAGTCCCAGATTGCAAGAGGAATGTCTGAACCGGCAATCAGACATCTCCCAGGGGGGTCCCAGATTTTGAGAGGGTGCACCAGGCCTCTAGTTAGTACATAAAACTAGAACATTTTAAAAACAATTTAGAGCTTTTTAAAGAAGCACTTGGCAAGAATATCTTTAGTAAGCCAAGGAAAGGCATCTCTAGCCTTGAAATTTCAGGAAAAGTGACAAGGCATATGAACTTTTTCTGGCATCAGAAACTTTTGAGCAAGTGCAATAAAAATACAACATGTAGCTTCTTAATGTGCACTCACACCTTTACAGTGCAAGTCTATGTGTGTGTGTGTGTGTGTGTGTGTGTGTGTGTGTGTGTGAAAGAGAGAGAGAGAGAGAGAGAGAGAGAGAGAGAGAGAGAGAGAGAGAGAGATATGCAAAATTGAAGACACAGTCCTTATAGTCCTCACCTCAAGCAAAACATTCTATGAGCAGGGAGGGTAGATAGCAGACAGTATAGGATAAGTGCAGGTGGATAGTACCATGAGGGAGTCTCTAATAGTGCTCATGAGGGAGGGACCAGAGGTGCTGGGAAATCAGAAAAGGCTAGGGTGGGCACATAGAGGCTTGGGAACTTGCTTAGAATCACTTGGTCTGTCACTGGTGGAGGAATATCTGAGCCCAGATATCTGATTCTCTATTCCAGTTCTCATCCCTCTTGATGGCTGCATAGCACTCCTCTCTACAGATGCACCTTAACTTATTTAACCAGTCCCCTATCTTTAAGACATTTTTGGTTGTTTGCTTTTACAGACAGTGCTATCGCTAACATATTTACAGATATGTTTGCTTGTTTGTGATCATTTGTAAAGTAAATTTCTAAGAGATGGAAACATACACATTTCTACATTTAAAAGTATCCCTTAGTTTGCCTTTAAAAATATTTTACCAATTTCTATTCCCACTAATGGTGTAGAAGAAGATACTGATTTCCTTATACTTATTCAACAAACAAAACGACAAATTAAAAAACAGGATAGAGGCTATACCTATATTTTTTAAATTAAAAAAATTTTTCATTTAAAAGAAACAATTGCTTCATTGCATAGGCTGTTTGTTCTTGGTCCTTTTTTAAAAAGTTTGATTTTTAGGTAGAGAAGAGGGGAGAGGAAGAGAGAAATAGAAAAATTGATGAGAGAGACACACTGATCAGTTGCCTTCTTCATGCCTCATACTGGGGATCAAACCTGCAACCAGGGCTGTGCTCTGATTGAGAATCGGACCTGGGAACTCTTGGTCCGTGGGACGATGCTCAATCCATTAAGCCACGCCAGCCGGGCTCTTGGTTCTTTTTATCATCCAAAAAAGAAAGCTATCATTCTTGTTTCAAGAATCTGCTGTTCCTTGTTACTGTAGAGCCTTGGGAGGGAGAGGCCCTCCTTTCTCTCTGCGCTGGCTCTGTGGAAAACTGGGGGCTCAGCACCAGGAGAATGGAGTTGATAATGCACAGAGGATCAGCTTGCGCTGGTGATAGAGACATGATGAAAACATACTTGGTTTCAGTACTTAACTGCAAATCTGGTGCAACTTCTGGAAAAATCCATAAATGGATTTAGACATATTTAAAAGGAACTATAATCCTTTCATTTAAAAATAGTCACAAACCAAAAATTTTGTGTTCACCTAATCCCATCTTAAAAGCCAGAACTCTCTCAAACGGATTTTGAACTACAAAGTCAAGTCCATTTTCTCCATGCATTTGGTCTTTGGCATCCTCAGGGTTAACTGTTTGCTTTTTCTGAGCTGCAATTCAGACTGTTGGGCAACAGGAAGTGTCATTGCCCTGCCTAGTAAATGTTGCACGAGTGTGCCTAGCTTTCACCCATAACAGAGTTGAATTCCCTTTGTAATGACAAGAAAAACACACCATCGACCCTTGCTAATGCCTTCATTCTGGGAAAAACAGGTGAGAACTCCAAAGATGTTTATCTCTCTCCCTCAACCAAGGGCTGATAAAAGTTGGTAAGCAGAAGTGGTAGCTGGTCACCCTTTCCATTGTCGGCTTCCATCCTTCTGAACTCCTGGTTCCCACCGAGAAGTCAAACTCCTGAAGCCAGCCTCCAGGGAGCTTCCTTTTGTTTCTCCAAGATTAACCGGTTCTGCCCTGGCAGCAGCAGGCGGCAGCGACCGAAGGAGAGACTCTCTGGGCTTTTGGTGTTTTTCCTAGGTGCGTTTCCTCCCCCAATTCCTCACTGGTAGTGAAACTGCTCTCCCACAACATCTTCCTCTTTTTCTGAGGAGTTGCTGATTCTGATCTGCCACTTAGCTGCTTCCGGTGGTGGTAAGTGGTCAAGAGTGTTTTTCCCGGAGTTGGTCTCAGGTTTTCAAGAATGTCCCCTAGAGACCCAGCTTGTTTTCTATGTAATTACTAGAGCTTTCAGAATAGCCTTGCGTTTTCACTGAGAAGGTCATGGAATGGGTACCTGTTTGATCTTCACGCACTGCTGGGCAATCTCCCCTGTGGGAGAGAGGGTTAGGTCCAGGCTGAGGTGAGTCGGAGGGGAGCTTTCAGGAACTGGTGACATGGGGAGACTGAGTGCTAGTTCTGTGCTGTTTGGGGCTTTCCTCTTCTCTTTTCCATGTGGTTGAGGCTTAGCAAACAGTCTTTTTTATTCTCCTCTTATTAAAAAGTAAATTAATTTAGGAAAAGTTAGTTTGGTATGGGAAATAGGACACTTTCTTTGAAGTTGATTTTTAAAAAATCCTGTAATCATCACCTATTAAACAGCAATGGGAGCAACATCATGTCCCATTTTTGTCGTGTGTGTGTGTGTGTGTGTGTGTGTGTGTGTGTGTGTGTGTTTTAAGTTGGTGGGTATTTGTCACTTCCTTTAGTAGGAGTTACCGTAGTTTAGGTTTTTTTTTTAGGGGGTTTGTGGGTAGTGCACCTGTTCAAGGTATTGTTTTTTTCTATGGTCAGTTCGTACTTTGGACATAGTTTGCCACTAAGCTCTTCCTCTGAGGCTTGAGGGATATGTTTTCAGTTCTGAAATGTGTCTGAAAAAAATTCATTCTTCTAGTCGTTTCATTGATAGACATGAGGGGCTCTCAGGTCCCTTGTTAACAATGAGCTGTTTTGAAGAAAAAAATACTGATTGACAAGAAACATTAATTGGGGGCTGAAGGTTTATTAGAAAGAAGATGAGGAAATACTATATCGCATATGTGATTCCAACATCCGTGCCCACGATCTGTCACCTTTGCTCAGGTGTTGTTCTGAGCTAGGAGCCTTGGAGCAAAATGTAAATTCAGAGTAGATTTTAATTTATATTTACTTTTTGTGTTTTTATATTGTTTCATCATGTGAGCATCATTAAAAAGGAGGGGGCCAAGTGATTTTTTATACCTCTGGCAGATATATTGTTATTCCGCAGGAGGATTTTATTTTGTGTTTACATGGTTAACTAGAAATTTTCATTCAGCAGGGAAACACTTAAGCTATCATATCAAAGTAAACTAAAAATTGTAGCTCTCCTTGAAACAAAAATTCTATATATTTTCAAGGCATGGACAAGAATTAGATGCTAGTATTTGTTTTCAGAATTTCTCATGAAAAGTAACCAGAAAATGGTAACCTCCAAAAGTTACACATTTGTAGCACATGTCTAAAGTCTAACTTAACTTCTTAGCAATATTAAATATTTTTCAAGTATTAACAAAGAAATTTCTGAGTGCAAATGTTAAATATTATTGGTAATTGTGTTTGTGGAAACACACTCCTCCCATAATTTGAAGCCATCTTTTATTTCCTCTCTCCTTTTCTTTACTTGACTCTGGTTTGCTGAGCATCTACCCTTTGCCAGGCTCTGGGCTAGGTGCTGAGAGAATGAGAGCGCAGTTAGGCAAACACGGCATTTCATTTCAGTGCACCCCTCAATGACCCTTCTTTTGAGGTGGAGTGTCCCCTAGGGACTCTGTCCTTGTCCTTTTATTGACTCATCCTCACCCTCTGTCCTCTCCACACTTCTCTCTATTCTTGTTCTTCCTGAGTGAGATCATTCATTTCCCATGACTTCAACATTGCCTTATATGTCGATTCCAAGTCTGCAAGTCTGTCTTTTCTCCTTAGTGCTGACGATATTTTCAATGCCCCAGAGGCTGTTCAAGCCTAATGGGTTCAAACTGAACTTATTCTCCCACCCCACGTCCTGCTCCTGCTCCTACACCTTCTCCTCCTCTCTCTTCACTGCTGTATTTGGCATTTTAGACAACTGCACCTCTATTCCCTCATTCCCAAGGGGAAAAAACCTGAAAGTCACCCCAGATTTCTCCTTGTTCTGCACCATAACATATGAGCCTTTTATAAACTCTGTCAGTCGAACAGCAGAAACATCGCTAGGATCCAGCTCTGCTTGCCTGCTGTCATTGCTCCCCCTTCTCCCTCCATGCCTGTCCATGCTGAGAGAGTAATCTTCCTAACAACTCTGACAGCAGGCACTTGCTTGGAGAGAACAAGGGAGCAAAGACAACGGACAAAGCGGGGCTGGGTTCTAATAATACATTCTACAATGAGATCTCTTCTGCCTTCCCCTTACCTGCAGGGTCAGCCACAGGCTCTCGACCATAGTGATGCTCTCTGTCATCTCATCTATCAAATGGAGATAGTCCCTGACCATAGAGTTTTGGTGAAGATTAAATGAGATGATATATGGTCAAGGGCTTAGCCTGAGGTCAGGTACCCAGTGACTGATAGTGATGATGATAACAATGATGAGATTTTGCCTTCTTTCAGAATCTCTTATCTATTTTGCCAGTCCCAGATCATACCACATCCCTCCATGCTTCCTGCAGTCTGGTTGCCATGACTGCCACTGCTCCCCACGCCTTCTCTTTCATGCTTGGTCTTTCCACACGTTGCTCCATTTACCTGTTATTACCTCATTTTATTAAGCAAACTCTTCTGTTTCTTTCAAAAGGATTCTACTTGGAATCACCATCTGTGAGGGCTTAGCTGACTCTGCAAAGCAAGCTTGGTGACTCCCTCCCCTCTGACTCCATGGATCTCGGTCCCTTCTTCAATCATAGCCCTGCACCTGCCACGCTAATGATTCTTCCATGTATCTGTCTGTCTTGTCTTTCTCAGACTGTGGGCTTTTGAAGGACAGATGGGGCCTAATGATCTTTGCTTCCCTTTACCCAGCCCAGGTTTGACACAGAATAAGCACTTGATAACTGCTTGATGATTGAACATCAGTAGGGATGGCTTTTGGATTTGATAGGAATTTTCCTACTTGTGGAGAGTTAAAAATACACTTCATAATAAGAACTTTCTTTTTTGAGTCTTAACTTAGTAACAGGAGGCACTGTGCTCATTCCTTTACAGTCCTGACCTTATTTAGATTGTCTAGTGATCCTAGCGTTACCCTAATGGCCACTTTGACAGATAAAAAACCCAGGGCTTCGAAGGGAGGGGAACTTGTGGAGGTTACAGGGCTAGCAGGACCAAACTTAGTGCTCTACTCTAGTTATGGTGGATGAATAGGGAAGTGAGAAGGGGAGGGAAGAAGACCAAGTCAGGGCAGGCATATTCGGGAGAGAAAGGCAGGATGAGGAGGGTGAAAATACACAAGGGAGGCAGAAAGAGCAGGCTAGGGAAGGAAGAAAAAGGGAATAAGAGGAAACTAGGAGACCAAGTTGGAAAATGAACAGGGGATAAACAGGACAAGGAAGGGAAGCAGGGTTCCCCCTACTTTAGACTTTTGTGGCTGGGTAACATCTGCATGCCGAACAGAATATAAATAGATTTCAGTGTTGACATGACAACTCACAACAAAATCAACCTGATACATATTATATGGAAAATAAAATAATTTATAGTTGAGGCATGGAAGTTAAATATAATTGCTAAGCAATTTATAAATTTGGCTGTACTAACCATCACTTTTATAAACATACATATAAATACACAGACTGGCTTAATTTTTTTTTACTTCTATTTTTGCCCAATATCTACAATCTGTAAGCACTAAGGTTCTTGGCAGCTGTCACAGACACCAAATATGATTAAAACATTATCTACACCTTCCACCCTAAAACTACACTCCAGTTGCATACAAAGGCCTTGGCTGGTTCCTCATTGCTCTCACCTTCCAAGGCTGAGATTTCTATGCCCCTCTACCCCCCAGATTTCTCTTCCCTGGGTTCTTCAACCTGTGTTCTGGGGCCTAACTGGGGGTTATCTCGGGAATATTCTTGGGCTGGCAGGGATGGTGGCCAGCAGATATGACTGCAAGGTTGCTGTGTCCGGGGGTGGGAGGACTCAATAAAGCATTGATTTTCAGCCTCTGGGAACCTAGAGCCATGGGAAAAAAGCCAAGGGGTAGGACCAGACAAGATGGAGGGCATCATGAGGAGAGAAGGGGCTGGCTCCCTAAATCTGCCATCACAACTTCCCATCCTCAGGCCCCACTATTGTTTAAGTTAAAGTTGTGGAGAGTTAAAAATACACTTAATGATAAGAACTTTTTTTTTTGAGTATTAACTTTTTAGCAGGAGGCACTGTGCTCATTCCTTTACAGTCATGTCCTGATTTAGATTGCCGAATGATCCTGTGAGTTACCCTGCTCAAGCAGGTGGCTTTTACTTAAGTTCACCCTGATGCTGGCCTCCCAGGGAGCCCTTCTTTTCCCACTCTTGGTTAGGTCAGTCTTCAGAGAGGCGTGTTGGATTGGAAAGCAAGTGCTGTGGTGAGAAATATGAAGGAAATTCAGGGAAACAGGGAAAGGAAATTGGAATTTTGAAAGAGGAGAGAAGATAGGGAGTAGGAAAGACAGACTGGGGAGGAGGTCAGTTGGCGAGGGAATATTTTTATGGAGTGAACTGTATCTGCATGTTTATTTAGCCTCACATCACCTCTGGGATGAAGACGATATTATCTCTGTTTTACAGATTCAGAGATTGAGTCTTAGGAAGGCAAAGAGAATGTACCTGAACTGTGATTGGAACCTGTTATCCTAAAAGTATCTCCTGTGTGCTACAGTCTCCAGAAGGAAGAGGAAGCAGAGTTGGGGAAAGAGGAAGACAAGCAGAACAGAACAGAGACTGGAGAACAGAAGGAGAGGAGGGCAGGAGGTCCTCACATGGGTAAGGTCAGGGGTTGGGCTCATTGAAGATGGATGGGCTCGTTCCCCATTGGACCATCTTGTCCCCGAAGCCTGAGAACTGGAGAGAACCCACTGCTAAAACGACATAGAGGATTTCTCCAGCGGGGGGTGGCGGGAGTGGGTGGGGGTGCACCCCAATTCTTCCCGTGACCCTGAGATGAAGCCAGGCAGGAAGGGGCTCACCTGGGTTTACTTGCCCTGAGAGAGCTGCCAAGAATGTGCCCCATGCTACTCTCCTGTCTTGGCTTCAAATGCTCTAGTCTCTTCCCCAACTGCTCCGGCTTCTTTCTTTTCCAATCTCCTCCAATTCCTTTGCCCCTTTGTCACTTTATCCTATAGTTTCAGTCTTTCTTCACTGGCTCTGCTCCCTCAGTTTATACCCATGGCTCTGTCTTCCTATGCAAACACATCTCTGTAAAGTCTCATTACCCATTTATATGCATCTCCTTTATTTTACTGCAGAATGTCTTAAAGGATTTATTCATTGTCCTCATTTCACCCTAACACTTATGTAGATACTTTGACAAAGAAAGCCTTAAACATAACTAATACAGTATACCCATTTTCATTGTGTGCCCCCTCCCCAACAGCCTCCCCACCTCCCCCCCTCGCCCTGTGGGTTCTGAGGCTTGCAGAGTTTATTTGCCCAGATTGTGTGATGATTTAGTGCTAAAAAAAGGAATCCAAAATCAGGCTGCTTACTCCAAAGGACAAGCTTCCAGCCACCACATCCTGTTGCTCTCGAGCAGGTCAGTAGGCTGTCCCCTTGGAGGCCTCTTGGCGAGTTTACTATGGCCAGAGGGGGTTGTTTGCCCTGTAGATGTAGGACCATATTTCAATAGCATGCCAAAAACAGACCTATCTTTCTGGGAAAGACTAATATTAGCTCAAGAGACTGATGATAGCAAATAAAAATGACAACATATTAACTCAACATGTGTAATAGACTCTGACCAGGTAGCTCAGTTGGCTAGAGCATCGTCCTGATATGCCAAGGTTGTGGGTTTGATCCCTAGTCAGGGCACACATGAAAATTAACCAATGAATGCATAAATAAGTAGAACAACACATGTGTGTGTGTCTCTCTCCTCAATCATAAAATAAGTGCAATAAAACTGCCAGAAGCACCAGCCATTCACTTTGGCATGCAGGACTAATGCATTTTTTTCCCTGAAGGCAGACTTCCATGGGAAAGCAAGTTATTATCAGCAGGTTGCCTAGTAATCCTGGCATTGGAGTAGGGGAATTAAGTATAATAACTTGATTGTTGAATGGCTTCAGATTATTAAAGGGCATTTCAATTTAATCCTTTGCTTAAGGCATTGAGTTACCTAACTATAATGGACTTCCTTGAGGAATCTATGGACAGGATGCCCTCTTCTCTTCTGATGCTTCAGCTTTAATGTCATGTTATCACCCTCAATCTCAAGGTGTTTGAAACCAACTTCTTATTTTCCCTGAACAAATTGGAGCCGTTTTTTTTTTTTCCCATTAAGAGAATTATTTTCTGGGCCAAGAGTCAAAATCTGAACTTGATATGTAAAAAAATAAAATTTTCATGCAAGCATAACTTTCAATCTTTTTTTAAAAAAAAGAAGTTGTTGCATTTTTAAATGAATTAATGGACATAAAATTGTTATTATTTCTTAGCTACTTCTTTCTCTTCTTACTTTTCCCATTTTAAAATTTTTTATAAAACACCCCCAGGGTTTTCACACAAGGAAACCACCATTTTAATCCTTTGGGTAAGATGAAGTCAAGTATAGGATAATACCTGCAGGCAGTTCTCCTTTTTTCATTTTCTCTGCTTTGGGATGATTTAAAAAAAAAAAAAGGAAGAAATAACGTATTCATGTAACTATTGTTTGCTTCAACACTTGTAAATGGTTGGATTTCAAAATCCAAAATTCCTATTTCTAGAGCTAGCTTTCACTTTAGCAAACCTTTTCTGGCACCTGATTTTGTTTATTCTGATTTCCTTAGACCTTCAGTGATCCAAAGGTTCAAGAAACGATGACTTTGTGTTTACTCCAGCATCCTTTAGAGGTGAAGCAAGTGTCGGCTGGAGTATTTTGGTGAGTTGATGAATATGCAGGGCTGAAAGAACTAAATTTTACTTTCTCTGAGTGAAACTAGAATCTGTTACCTTAGACTCCTCCTTGAATATGCCTGGATTCCACTGTTACAAGGAAAAGATTGGACTGAAGGAAGAATAGACCTGGTCAATTATTAATTTTTGTTGTAACTTGATATCTTAGAGAATAAAAACAGTTGACTAAGATCATTAATAAGAGATAACTTTCACAGATCTTTTAGAAATGTTGTTTAATTAATACAGCAGTGATTATAGTATCACTCTAGATTAATTACAAAGTAGAGAATATTTTGTATAAAAACAAAAATAAATTTAAAATGAAAGGTTTTAAAGATACTTTGAAACAAAATGGATTTAAAATAAAAGGTTTTAAAGATACTTTATAAATGGTATTAGATTTCTCTCCCAATTTTTGTTTTGGAGGCAAGCAAAATTTTTGGTGACCTTAAAGAAAAAGAAAAAAGAAAATGGTTTTATAGAAAGTAAAAACAAAGAAATAGCTGTATGACTTAAAGGTAATTTTAGAAAAATATGATATGGCTTTATGTTTTATTATCTAGGGGCTTTTATAATCAGGCGTTCTTATAGGAGGATCTAAAATAAGAGTCAAAGAGCTACATGGATAGTTTCTCTTTACCTTTATGTTGCACAAATGTACTTAGGCTCATCTTTTGTACTGGTTATCTGTTAGTGCTAATCCCTCAAGGCAATCTAGCAAACCAATAAGGAGAAAAAAGAATAAATTGGCCAGCGGCCAGGACTCTTATTAACTTCCTGAGAGATTGAATTTGCGCCTGCATTTTCATTGCCACCTGTCAGGGCAGAGTCCCTCTTGCCACCTTGCTTAAAGTATCACTCTTCCTTCCACCTGCTCCAGGGACTCTGGGCCATGAAAACAGAGCATGTTCTCTTAGTCCCCAGGGAGGGTTTTCAAGCCCTAACAAGTTGAATTAGAACTTGCTGATGAGCTGTAACCTTCTGGCCAGATGGGGCCACCTGATCCAGATGTCATTGTTTCAGAATCTATCCATTCCTCTCCCTGTTGCCATTTTTATCTGTTGTTGTGGCCATTTTTTTTGGGGGGGGGGGAGGGGGGGAACAGAATAGCCTTTCATGGGCAAAAATCCAGTTCTGTCCATGTTATTTCTCATAGGAAGTCTTCACCTAAAAAAAATCCTTTTTGTGAACCTTCTTTTTTAAATCCACACTTGAGGATATTGATTTCATTGCTTTTTTAAAGACAGTGGAGGGAGAGGGAGAGAAAGAAACAGCAATGTGGGAGAGACACATTGACTGTTTGCTTCCCACACCTGCCATGACTAGGGCCAGAGCCAAACCTGCAACTCAGGTATGTGCCCTTGTTTGGGAATAGAACCCATGACACTTAGGTCCAAGGGCCAATGCTGCAACCACTAAACAATACCAGCTAGGCTTGTGAAGCTTTTTTTATAGCCAGAGTGCCTCCTCTTGTCTTCCTACCCCAAGATTTGCTTATTTCCTCCTTCTTCCCTGTGCTCTTCAATTTACCTGCAACACTCTTCTTACTGCTAAACAAATATTGCTTGTCCTTTGAGATTCTTTCTAGGCTGGGTATGGGGTGCACAGGAGGATGGGGACCAGCCAGAGGGAGGGAGTAGCCAAGAAAGCCACTATGACCTTTAGTTTGGGAAGTTCTAAGGCACTTTGGTCTGGGGTATCGGAAGGGATAGTTGCTAAAAGGGAAGTGCATTTTAGCATTGGGAAGCCCTTGTTCCATTCTTCTTAGAAACTGAAGATATCCATATTTTACTCATTTTCCAAATGTTTATTGAGCACTATATGCCAGATACTATGGACCAGATAGATGAGGTCTCTGACCTACTGGAGTCTTGGACTATTGGGGAAACAGCCAACATAACAGGCAAATATGTTTTGGAGTGACAGGGCCTCTGAAATGGGAGGTTATGGATTCTTTGGGAGTACATTGGGAGGTGCTACTATCTCTAATTTGAGGGACTAGGAAGGTTTTTTAGAGGAAGTGATGCACATGTTAATATTGAAAGGACGAGTAAGAGTTAGGTGAAAACGTTAGCGATGGGGTTAGATGGTAACAGGCAGAGGGAAGAGCATGTGTGAAGGCCTTGAACACAGTATAGACGTGAGAGGGTGTGGGAGGAATGAGGGCAGTGAGGAAAGTGTTCAGAAATTGGGCTAGAAAGATGAGCAGGGACCAAGTTGCAGAGGGTCTAAAAAATCATTTTAGAATTTGATCCTTTTCCCCCCTGAGACCAATGGGAGGTGATTGGAGGGTTTTAAGCAGGGGGTGTGGGGTGACATGATGCCCTTTGCCTTTTATAAAGATGACGTTGGCTTCAATGTGGACCCTGGTGTACAGGCATCCAAGCCAGGAGCACAGAAATCTGTTTGGAGGAATGTAGGAAAAGCAATCACTGGTCAGCAGGCACGACTTAGAGGCTGGGTCGGGGGAGCAGTTAGGAGGGGAAGGGGAGGGTTGTCTTGGGCAGCCTTGGTGGCAGTTGTTAGAAGATGTGGGAGAAGAAACAAGAGTTATGTATTTGAGGACCTGTCTCTCTTTCAAGCAGCACCTGGCAGCAGGATCCCCATCTTCTTGCTCAGATTGGTTTCAGTCACAGATCCCTAGAAAAGCAGTGGATTCCACTAAGTGCCGTTGGCCCTATCTGACAGGCATGCCCTAAGGACAGGGGTGGGGGAGGATGGGGGGGGGGGGGAAAGGGGGGGTTGAGCCCTCAGCAGGCTGTTGCTTTTCTTGGAAGTGTTGGATGGGAGCTCATGGATCTGGGAGCATGATACAGGGAAATAGCGATGGTTTCAGGCTTTTCAGCCTCTGGAAAATTAATGTGCATAAACTTTAGTGTTGATAAACTTTCTGTGTCCTCTTTTCTTGTGACTACTAAGCCATAAGTCTTGGTCTTTCTCTCTTTTGGTCTCCATATGACTGACCTACTTCATTGTGTACTAGTATGTTTCCTGAATCCTGCCACTCCACTGCGTTGAGCAGGCAGCAAACAAGGCCATTTCCCTTTCTAATGGAGCGAGCTTGTACTCAGTATCTCTGTCTACCTGGCCGTGTGTTTGCTAAGGTGCCTGAGCTCATTTCCATGGTCTACTGAGTTCCCAAAGTTTGAAATCATTTGTCTTCCCCTTTATTTATTCTAAATCTTTAATAGAGTTTGCCATATGAAAGACATTGGACCATATGTAGGGAAAACAATGAAAGATAATAATGACAGTATTCTGGTGTTGTTGTTGTTTGTTTGTTTTTGTAATTATCTGGAGAAGACTATTCACATGAGAATAAATTTAGAAAACATTTTGATTGTATTTTGTTCTATAGAACCTGACTGATCACGTGTAACTCCCATAGTTTAGCAGTGGTTCACAGCTCCCGCTGTGGGAAGGAATCACCATAGCACTTGAATAAAAGGCAGATGCCTATGTAAATGCGTAACCACTATGCTCCACACCTGTAACTAATGTGATGTTGTATGTCAGCTGTGATTGGAAAATAAAAAGGCAGAGGCTGGAGCTTCACCCCTGAGATACTCTGATTCATAGGGTTTGGATTGTATTAGAAAATTTGGCTCAATTTTAATGCCAAATTGAATAGCACACTTGTTCTTACCTTAAGTTTGCTTATGTATCCTTTATAGCATAAATAGTTTTATATAGAATTATTTGTATAGAATTATTTTTGTATAGGATTATTCTTATCTAGTTAAATTTGAGCCTGAGACATGGGATTTGTTGTTTCTTACTGTGCCAATGGCTTCCAACTCACCTAGATTTGACTAGGAAAAAAGTTAATGGATAGAAATATATGGTTAATGAGCACTTTTCAAATAGTAACACTGTGCACTTTTCTTTTGTAGGCCAACTGTTGAGATCCGGTGAAAAATAATCAGTGCAATAATGTTTTGCAGTAAAAAGAAACCACTTGGTAAGTACTGAGCTCTTCAAACGATACAAAGCGAATATGATTTTTAAATTAAACTGAAGTTTATTTTGTGGAAGCGTAATTTATATACAACCCACCCCCCCACAGATCTTAAGTGTTCAATTTGATAAGTTTTGACAGTTGTGTACTTCTGCGTAACTACCACCTGAAAACAAGATACAGAACATTCCAATCACAACAGAACGTTTCCTCATACCTCCTTTTATTCATTCTCTCTGCACTCCACATAACCGTGTCTGATTTCCATAAATTAGTTTTGCCTGTTTTTGAAATTAACATAAATGAAATAATAAAGCACATATTTCTGTGTTTTGCTTCTTTTACTCAGCATAAGGCTTTTTGACACACATCCATATAGTTGACACACATCAATAGTTTGCTCTTTATTTATTCTTTCAAAGCTGTATATTACATGGTATCAATGTATCAATATTCAAAACCAAGATCACACAGTTAGAAATAATTTTGGCTCATGATAGGAGGAAACACATGTTGTTTTCTTGGTTGGGTAATTGGTTTAGCTGAACAGCATGAATAATATTCCAGTTTCTTTAATATAGCATCCTGTCCAGAGAGCACGGATGTTTTTTTTTGCCTCCAGTTAGTGACAGACATTTATGTATTTTTTTCAATGAATGTGTATTTAATTAATTACCACTATTTTCTCTATATTTGACCATAGACTTTTAAAGACAAAAGACAGGATTAGAGTTGTTCTAATGCACTGTTCCTCCATGTAATAACATTTCTTGACAGGTGATTAACCTACTTAGAGAGGCAATTGTTTCATGGTGAAGTCTATTCCCTTTTTGGGCACTTATTTATTGCAACATTCAGCCTCATAATGAGCTGAAATCTGTCTCAGTGTAGTTTCTACCCAGAGGTCCTTAGTTATACCCTCTGGGGCAAGACTTTCATTATTGCCAATGCCAACCTAAGAGTTTAGAGCTATATTGTCAGATTTTTTTATTTTTTTCAAATGAAATGATTTATTTATATCAAATAACTGCTCTAATCTTGACAGGGTAAACATTAGATGGACCAACTTTAACAGGGACATATTTACAGCAGCTACTGATGTACGGTTTGCTGTGTTTTGGTGACACAGCTGGGGCTGTGCCTGCTTTGACACTGATTTGCAGAGAAAGCTGAGGCCAGCCCCTTCCTCTTGTTCTTGTTACAATGGCCACACGACTTGAGGGATTGTCATTTGTGTCACTATCATTTGCATCTTTATGACTGTGCATGATGCAAGTCTTTAGGTCTGAGTAGTTCCTGTAGATCTGGTATAGTTTTATGACCTAAAATAGCCTCTGACTTACACACTCAGTCAACAAATGGTTTTGAGCCCCTATGGCAGGTGACATAGTATAGACTTTTCTTGATTTCAAGTATTTTTTTATGATTCAATATAATACATGTATCCTCACACAGTTATCAAGTTTACAATAGCAATTAATGCTGGGGTTCTCTCCCTGCATCTAGAAGGGTTCAGGAATCTGGAGAAGGGCTGCAAATAAATTAATAAAGGGAGTAGACATAAAATATAAATTTGGAAGGCATTTTGGGGAGCCAGAGGAGACCTAGCTTCACTAACCAAGTTCTCTGAATCTCTGGACCCCTAGACTTTTTACTAACACAAATTTCCCTAAAGCAAAGCAGATATATATAGCAAAAGGTGTAAGGTTTGGTATATAGTAGGCATTATCAGGTTGGGGGAACTGCCCTCGGGTGTTCAGCTGTTTGGCCAGCAGCAGGTAATAACATGTAGATTTTCAGGTTTGGGGAAATGCTTTCAGATATTCCAGCAGACAATAGCATGATCCAGCCCTTCTGAAGATACAGTAGAAGCCCATCAACCTTTTGATGAACTTTTTGCATTTTATTATGCCCTGCTGGAATTAGCTTCCAGCAAATAATAACTTGAAATCAGTTTATTTAACATTTATTGCAGTGGTATATTTACCAGAGGAGCACAGACTTCTAATCAGCCTGGGGTTGTCAGGAGAAAAATCATGCAGAAATGGTATTTTCACCTCAGTGAGAAATATAATATTTGTAGCATTAATTATGGCATGCTCACATTTATACCAAATTTCATAGAATCATCAGGAAGCTTGGACCAGTGATGTTGTACTAGTATATGACAATATACCAAATACTAGAGGCCTGATGCATGAAAATTCATGCAAGAGTAGGCCTTCCTTCCCCTGGCTGCCAGCACCAGCTTTCCTCTGGCACTTAGGACCCGGGCTTTTCTCTGGCCCTGGCTTCATCCAGAAGGACATCTGGAAGGATGTCCAGTCTAATTTGCATATTACCTTTTTATTACCTATACTAATAATAAAGGAATATGCAAATTGTCCTGGATGCTGTCACAGTAACAGCATCAATCAGCAGGCTGCCTGGGATGATAAGGCTGGCAGGGGGATTAGTGAGGGATGACCAAACAACTGAACAGCAGCCTGTGTAGGGTGACCAGACCTGCAGGGGGGGAGGCAGTTGGGGGTGACCAGGCTTGCATGGGGGGCAGTTAGGGGCAATCAGGTCTTCAGGCAGAGATGGTTAGGGGTGATCAGGCTGGCGGGGGGGGGGAGTTAGGGGCGATTGGGCAGGCAGACAGGTGAGCAGTTAGGAGCTAGCAGTCCCATATTGTGAGAGGGATGTCTGACTGCTGGTTTAGGCCCGATCCTGGGGGCCGAAACCAGTAGTCAGACATCCCCAAAGGAGTCCTAGATTGGAGAGGGTGCAGGCTGGGATGAAGAGATCCCCTCTTCCTGAGCACAAATTTTGTGGACTAGGCCTCTAGTTATAGATAACAGGCCAACCACAGTGTTGTAGGAATACAATTATTTTCTCTCAGATATGATTTATTGTTTATTAATTCTACATTTCTAGAACTCTCACATTCTTCAAGATGTAAAAAGTGTTAGGTAATTGAGTCAAATATTTAAAACATTAAGATTATAGTCTATTTTCTGTTTGTTCTTTGTAATTCACCCTTTCTGTGTAGCTTGATGGGAGGCCTGAAGACAAATCATTTTAAGACATATATGTGCTTTTCCACAGACCAATCAAGAAGAGCATTGCTCATGTGTAAAATACCTAACTCAGATTTCATGTAGTTTGGTAATATGGAAAGCAAAAGAAGTAGATAATTAGAGGCTTTCTTTTAACTTGCTAAAGTTGCTCTTAATTCCACAATATGGGGGTGTGGAGCTAGCATGCTCCACAGTGGAGCCCTTAGTATGTTTATAGGGTGTGGGGTGGATAAAATCAGACCATGGTCAAATATGTCTTTTGTGGGCTCTTCCTCCAGAAAATATCTAAAAATTATATTTTACAATTATAGATATAAAGACAAATATAATCCAGATAAAAATCTTTACTATGTATCCATTATTATTATGTTTATTTTTCCTTCTCATCTTAAAATATATGAAAATTTAAACATTTTTGTGTGCCCCTCAGAGTGATGCTAGGCACTGCATCTATTGTGCCTACAAATAAGGCAGTTCTTTGGTGGAAGTTTATATACCTGCTTCTTAGGCATTTTTGAACATATGCGCTAGCAAGTACTGCATTGGTTCTGCAATAAAGAGTTGGTGATGAAAAAGACAAATAAGACATGGAACCAGCCTTTAGAGGTACTATGTCAATGCCTATAAAGGTACACATGTATCTATTAATATATGTGTTTTAAAAGTGTTTTTTTATCTGCTTGGATTTACCCGTTATGGAACAACAACAATTCTAAAAGCTATTTTTCGAGAAGCTTTGCAATCATGCTTGTAAAGGAATTAGTTTTTGTTGAACTTGCTTTTTGTCTACTAAAGTAATTTGTCTATAAAATCGGATCGAGTTTTTTTCAAAATCATCTATTTTCTTTGTTTAGCTAAGAACAGTTCAATGGAGTGCCAATCATTATTGACACAGCTATGACACAAGTTAGTGCTGGCTTCACAAAATCTTTCTTGTAAGCTGGGGGTTAGTACTGGCTCAAGAGCAACTGTTGGTGTCCCGAGAGGAAAGGGCATGGGAAAACTTTTTTTGTGCTAGAGGGGAGGCCCCTTATTTGGATCCCAGCACCATCTAACATGAGCTAAAGGGTGATGGGGTGGGGGAAGGGGAATCAGACAAAGATCTTAGCCACTGTGGCTAAAGTATTTACTTTTGCAAATAAAAAAACTAAAACAAACAAACAATGCAAACTCATTTCTGGTGCTGCTCTCAGGGCCTTGGAATGGAAAGTGCAGTGAGCTGAAGCTTAAGTTTCTGTGGCTTCATGGTATATCTGCTTCTGGTGGAGTCTTAAGGGCAGAGAGGTGGGTGCGTGAGGATCAATCAGGACCCTTTGCAAAAACTCACTTCTCTCTTGAGATGAAGGGACATTGGGCATTTTGAGCAGGGGAAAGAGATGATTCTGTGCCACCTCCCCGACAATGTCTATATTCTTGTGCTTGGAACCTATGAATATGTTACGTCATCTGGGAAAAGGGACTTTGCAGATGTGATATAGTTAAGAATCTGGAGATGGGGAATTATACTTGGGTTATCCAGGTGAGCCCACTGTAATCACAAGGGTCTTTTGTAAGAGGAAGATGGGAGAGTCAGACGGCATTGTGACAATGGAAGCAGAGGTCAGAATGATGTGGCCATGAGCCAAGGGATAGGGGTAGCCTCTAGATGCTGGCAAAGGAAAGAAACAGTGTTCCCTAGGACTCCAGAAGGAACCAGTCCTATGGCAACACCTGTAAGATCCATTTTTGGACTTCTGACTTTCAGAACAATAAGTTAATACATTTATGTTGTTTGAAGCAATTAAGTCTATGGTGATTTGCTAGAGCAGAAATAGGAAATGAAAGTATTTTTAAAAGGATCATTTTGTTGTTCTATTGAAAGCAGATCATAGGGATGGGGCAGAAGCAGGGAGCCCTGAGGGGCAGCTATTCCAGCTGCTGCAGGGAGAGGAGCGGTGACTTGGACTAGAGTGAGGGAACGCGAGGGGGTGAAAAGATGGAAGATTTCCTTTCTTCCCAAAGTTCTGCCTCCTTTATCTCTTTTAAAAAATATGTATTATTTCAATGCTTCATGAATAAAGTGAGGCTCCCATTTTTTCTTTTGGTCTTTTCACACCTGGTTGTACAAGGAAGAGCAGCAGCTGAGGAGGAACTGATGTCCTCTTGTGAAGTGCATACTTCACCCCATTTCAGCTGGCAGGCCACTTCTACCAAATTCCCTTCAGTGAATGACTGCAGCTCAGTGTAGATAAGGTGCTTGCAGAACCCCCTAGCATGCCCCAGGGTTTGCGTTCAGCACAAGTTCCCTTCACAGCTGCCTGGGGCAAGTGAGGATACCTTTTAACCACCCGTTTGGCCTTGGCTTTCCTTTCCTCTGGGTTCCTGGCCTCTTCTCGGCCTCTCTGCTGTGCTGGTGTTTGCGGGCATGCCTACCCTTCGCAACAGATCCATGTCTTATTGGTTCCTCCTTCCCTGCTCAGAACAGGCCTTTGCTTAAAAGAGCTCAAAAATAATTCTGTAATAAATAAATCACTTTGTCTTTGCTCCAGCAGATTTTATTTGACACATGGATTCAGGGGTTGAGACACAGAAACCAATATGTACTAAAGAAATGCAATTTATAGCCCCACACATTTCAAAATGACAGCCACAAGCTTTGAAAACCACAGTTTCCTGTGCAACCCCTGAGGTACCAGGCAAATGAGAGACCTCCTCACATTTCTTTCTCACGTGTCTCTCTGTTCCACATGGGTTTTTTCCCTCTCACTTGGTGACAGGTGGCTTGCTTTCCTTTGGATGGCTGAAATGTGTCTCACCATGGAAAATTAAATGTCCTTTAGCTACTTTTAGTCTCTCGTGATCCTTGGAGTAGATCCTGTTTTTTTTTTCTTTTCTTTTTTTCTTTTTGAATGGGGTACTATAAAAAGATGAAGCTATTTTCCATCTTTACTGAAAGCATTCTGATCCTGGCCCAGTCAATAAAAATGCAATTTTCCCTATAGATAATTAAATAGTAAGAGAATATATGTTTTCCCTGGCTGGTGTGGCTCAATGAATAAAACATCGGCCCATGCTCAAAGGGTCGTGGGTTCTATTTCCTGTCAAGGGTAAATACCTGGGTTGTAGGTTTAATCCCTGGCTATGGTCGGGGCTCTTTCAGGAGGCAGCCAATCAATGTATCTCTCACTCTTTTTTCCTCTTTCTCTCCCCCTCCTTTCCACTCTCTCGAAAAATCAATGGAAAAAATGTTCTCAGGAGATTAACAAACAAAAAAGAATAAATTTTTAAAAATAAATCTTTATTGTTCAGATTATTACAATTGTTCCTCTTTTTCCCCCCATAGCTTCCTTCCACCCAGTTCCCACCCCACCCTCTGACCTTACCCTCCACCCCACTGTCCTTATCCATAGGTGTATGATTTTGGTCCAGTCTCTTCCCGCAACCCCCACACTCCTTTCTCCCCAAGAGTTGTCAGTCCATTCCCTTTCTATGCCATTGATTCTATTATATTCACCAGTTTATTCTGTTCATCAGGTTTTTTAATAATTTGATTTTTAGATTCACTTGTTGATAGATATGTATTTGTTGTTCAAGATTTTTACCTTTACCTTTTTCTTCTTCTTCATCTTCTTAAAGAATACATTTCAGCATTACATATAATACTGATTTGGTGGTGATGAACTTCTTTAGCTTTTTCTTATCTGTGAAGCTATTTATCTGACCTTCAATTCTGAATAATAGCTTTACTGGATAGAGTAATCTTGGTTGTAGATTCTTGCTATTCATCACTTTAAATATTTCTTGCCACTCCCATCTGGCCTGCATAATTTCTGTTGAGAAATCAGCTGACAGTCATATGGATGTTCCCTTGTAGGTAACTAACTGTTTTTCTCTTGCTGCTTTTAGTATTCTCTCTTTGTTTTTTGCTCTTGGCATTTTAATTATGATGTGTCTTGGTGTGTTCCTCTTTGTATTCCTTTTGTTTGGGGTTCTGTGTGCTTCCTGGACTTTTAAGTCTATATCTTTCACCAGGTGGGGGGAGTTTTCAGTCATTATTTCTTCAAATAGGTTTTCAGTATCTTGCTCTCTCTCTTCTTCTTGCACCCCTATAATTCAGATGTCGGTATGCTTGAAGTTGCCCCAGAGGCTCCTTACACTATCTTCATATTTTTGGATTCTTTTTTCTTTTTGCTTTTCCAGCTGAGTGTTTTTTACTTTTTTGTATTTCAAATCTTTGATTTGATTCTTGCAATCCTCTATTCTGCTGTTGGATCTCTGTATATTATTTTTTATTTTAGTCAGTGTATGCTTAATTTCTAGTTGTTTCTTTTTCATATCCTCAATGGTCTCACTAAATTTATTGGCCTTTTCTAGAAAATTCTTGAAAAACCTTATAATCATGGTTTTGAACTCTATGTCCAGTTATTTGCTTTCCTCCACTTCTTTTGTTTGTGACCAGTTTCTTTGTCTCAACATTTTGGCTGCTTCCCTGGTTGTTAGAGTGGCTCTGTGTGCTAGATGTCCTACAGGGCCCAGTGGCTTAGCCTCCCCAGTTACCTGAGGTGGACACTCTTGGTCCACCCCTTTGTGGGCTGTGTGCACAGTCTTGTTGTAGTTAAGTCTTTTTTTTTTAAAATATATTTTATTGATTTTTCACATAGAGGAAGGGAGAGGGACAGAAAGTCAGAAACAACTATGGGAGAGAAACATCGATCAGCTGCCTCTTGCACACCTCCAACTGGGGATGTGCCTGCAGCCAAGGTACATGCCCTTGACCGGAATCGAACCTGGGACCCTTCAGTCCGCAGGCCGACGCTCTATCCACTGAGCCAAACTGGTTCGGCTGTAGTTAAGTCTTGATAGTTGTTGGTATCACTGGGAGTAATTGACCTCCAGGCCAGTTGGCTGTGAGGATCAGTTGTGTCTATACTGGGAGAACTTCTGTGCTGGAGACACTCTTATGAGATAAGTTTTGCAAAAGCCTCTGTGCTTGGCTTGGATAGGGGCAGAGTCTCAGGGTGTAGCAGACAGCAATGGCTTCCCATCAGTCCTGCCTTAAGAGGCCCCTTGGTTTCAGTGTCCCATGGTCATTGCTGCAAGCACCTCTGAGACAAAGCTGCCCTCAAGTTTTGCCCGCTGCCAGAGAGTCCAGTTTCTCCCCGAATGAGTTTGTGTCCCCAGAGTCTCACTCAGTACTGGAATTCAGAGCCATTGGGAGCTTTTGTCTCCCTCCCGCTTTAGAAAGCCAGCTACGCACTCAGTTGCCAGCCCTCTTTGCCTGTGCATCTCAGTACTTCTGCCTCATGCAGTTCCTCTGAGTCTCTGTGTGCTTTTCTCTTTCCTTCTAGTTGTAGAATTTCTACTCAGCCAGCCTTCCTATGGTTCTGGATGATGTTCATTTTGTCTTTTAATTGTAGTTTTGAAATTGTTGTGTGAGGCAGCAGTTTAGGTGTTTACCTATGCTGCCATCTTGGTTTCTCCAAAAAAAAAAAAAAAAGAATAAATTTAAAGAATGTAAATTTTGAAGTGTGGTTTGGGAGAGTATTCTCAGTGAGGACTGCCCAAAAGCTCCAAGGTGAGGGCAGGCGGGTTTTCTAGGAAGGCTTCCAAGGTGAAATAGAGAAGCCTAGAAGCGATGGAATGTAAGAAGTAACAGGGTCATAAGGTGAACTAGAAGGGGCATGTGGTTTGAAGGACATTCTGGATTATTGCATTCTATGAGAAAGGCTTCTTTTCTTTCACCTTGATCTCTGGACACAGGCACTCACTAATTTGCATTTTCCAGTAATCTCTGCACACTACCACTAGCCTTCTCTTTGTATACAGAATTTACTTCAAGATTCCTTTATAAGGGAGGCAATATGGCGTTTGCATCCTGATCCTACTGCATAATCTTCCCAGGTATTTTTTTTTCATCTGTAAATTGAGGATCATAATAGTATGTACTGAATAGGTCTGCTTTGAAGATTGATGAAATAATGCACATGAAATACTTCATATAGTATCCAGTTTTTAACGAATGCTCAATAAAAGTTATCTCTTATCATCATCATCATCATCATCAGCAGCATCATCATCATCATCATCATCATCATCATGATGTTGCAGTAAGTCTTAAGTCTCCAGTTGTGAATCTATGCCTAGAAAGCTTACTGTATGAAGATTTTACTGATTTTACTTGTAACTTGTATAATACAATTTATGTATACTGGAAGCAAAATGAATCCATAAAACATTTTACATTTATTTGATAAAATATAGTAAACCTTGGGAGGCATAAAGCTCCCAGTAAATCAGAATTTCCAACTGATGAGCAAACTGGCTTAGTTGAGAGGAAAACAAACCCAAGGACCTTATATTATTTATTTGAATCCCCTAACTCTGTTTTCAATCATTTTTCCCCCCTGAGTACAAGAATAAAAAAATTGTGGCAAGATTTTCTTTTTTGTCTTGATTCTCCTTAGTTTTCTGCTTAAATATCAGTAAGTCCACCAGCTGCAGGTCACCACTGGATTTCAATAGGAAATCCCGAATTGGGACACATCTTTTTCATTTGTATTAGAGTGTGTGCTTGGAGTCGAACCAGGAAATCTTGGAGACTGAATTCTTTTCTTCAAAACTCTTCCCACTCATTGTTCTTTCCTCATGTCTTTAATGAATTGGTTTGGCTCCCAAGCACACAGGCCAGATTGTAAAGAATGAAAGAAAATTAAGAAAGGAAAAAGCTTAAGTTATTGATTTGGCTCAAGGGAATTTTTCTGAGATCTGACCCAACCCAACAAAACCCAAAGGATACCCCATTCAGCTTTTGGATGGGGCCCCACATTAATGAACAAGAGTCAGTCTATGCCATCAGGGTTTTACAGAGAGACACCAATTTATCCAGGTTGTTTCATCATTTCATGATTTTGGGGATCTAAAACCAATTGCCTGAAGGCTGTCTCCTAAGCCACATTTGGTAAAGGACAAAATGCTCTGGTGTTGATTGAACAGAGTCATGTTTGCTAGCTACAGACTCATAGTTGCTACAATTACTCACAGGTCCAACGGAAACCTCCTAAATCTTCTTCTTATCTCTGATCTTGTTAACAGAGCTGTGCATTCACTAACTAGTCTTAGATACTAAGGTATTATGAATTGTTTACAGACAAACTAATAAAAAAGGTGTAAATGACTAGTCTTCTCTTGCTTCCTGGAAGTGGAAGCTGGGTGATATTTAATTTATTATGTCATGTGGGAGAAGAGCCCAGATTAAGAGTTGGGTGTTGTCTTAAAGGACCTGGAGTAGAATCAAGAGGGGTTTGCCAATTTCCACTAAAAATATTCAGAAAATTACTTCAGACCCTTTTGGGAAATAATAATGTAACCAACTCTAAGGCTGACCATCCATTTTTCATCTATTTGTTATTTAAAAAAGTTTTCTGGTATTTTTTGTTTACAAAATAAATTTTCTCACTTAATAATGGCAACATAAAGTAGCATTATTTTACGGAGTCGCCATCAATAAGGAGAGGTGATGAGTTTTCATATGCTTACACAGATGATTTGGTGGAAGGAGATCTTGGGCCTCTTCCTTCAAGATCCAGGCCTCTATTGCATTTATACCAGTTGGAATCAAAGCTTCTTAAAATGGCAGATGATTTGGATTTCAAGTCAGGAGATGCAGGGGCTCAGCTACCTTCCCAAAGCAGTGCTCAGTATTAGGTAAGAATGACTTTATGGTGCTCAAAGGCCAGCCATGTGAAATTGTGGAGGTGTCCACCTCTAAGACTGGCAAGCACGGCCATGTCAAAGTTTACCTAGTTGATATTAACATCTTTACTGAGAAGAACTATGAAGATATCTTCCCGTCAACTCATAATACGGATGTTCCCAACATAAAAAAGAATGATTTCTAGCTGATTGGCATCCAGGATGGGTATCTATCATGTTTCCAACACAGTGGGGAGATGCAAGAGGACCTATTGGCAAGGAGACTAAGCAGATGCATGGAGAGGAGATCCCCAACACAGTGCTGTCTCCATGACAGAGGAGGCAGCTGTTGCAATCAAGGCCCTGGCAAAATATCTGGCTCCCAGGCTGGTGGTGGGGCAATAGCAATCCTCCAGCCTGCAGAGACCCCCTCCCCGAGCTTTGCCCAGCTCTCACCTGGCCTTTAGCTGGACTCCTAAACAACTTATTTGATGTTTATCTTGGTCTTTTCTACCCCCCAAGTCTGCTGGGGAGCCCCTGTTCTTCACCCTGCTCCTTTGGCCAGGAGTGAGTGAGCGGTCTTGATGAAGCTACCCTCTTCTTCTCCCCTAGAAATACAAACCTGAAAGGAGAAAGGAGGCAAGTGCTGCTTGTGGTTTAGGCTTCTCTTACCCCAACCCAATTCATTCTGGAATCAGAAAACTGGATTCTAGCAAATGGTCCTTGTGCTCTCCCACACCCATCCCTGGTCTTGTCCTTTGCTCCCCCATAGCCCTTTACCCGAAGCACTACTCCTACACATTGGGAGCCACCTCCTCCACATGCCCATGTCTCTCCACAAATCTCTTTAACAAGAGAGGGAAGAGGTGGAGAGGGAAGGGGCATCTGGAAGGACCCTGCCCCATGGGCTTCACACTCTGTTAAAATCAAACTTATATTTGCTTCCACAACACTTTACATTTATAATTTTTAAAATAAATATTTCCCTGTTGCATTTTCTTGAATAGTTATTTTGGAGATGGTCTTGTATATAAATACTATTACATGACTAAACTTTTTTTTTATTGCTCCTTCACACTTGCTTATTTGTCTGGGTATAGAATTCTAAGTTCAAAAAGATTTTTCCTTAAAACTGGAAGGCATCAGTCCAATGTCTTCTGTCATCTTTGTTGCAGAAGAGAAATGTCATGGTCTGGTTCTTATGTCTCTGGGACTAATCAATTTGTTTTTCTTCTGGAAGTTTTTAATGTTTTGTCTTTGTTTTTGGAACTCAAAATTTTATGCAGAACTGTGGACCCACTTTCTTTCATCTTGATTGGCACTTGCTGACCCTTTCACTTTGAAGAGTTATGTCTGACTCTGGTGCAGGGAAATTTTCTTCTATTTATTTGAATATTTCCTCCCAGTCATTGTTTATGTTCCATTCTCCTAAGTTTTCTTCTCACATTTTCCTCCTCTTTATCATTTTGGAATGTATTTTAGAAAATTTCTTCAATATTATTTTACAGTTTGCTTATTAAACATTTTAACTTCTAAGAACTCTTTCTTGTTCTCTGTTTTTTTAGTTCCTATTAGCTTATTCTTGTTTCATGGATGCCATGTCTTCTTGAATATACTTTAAGGTACTAATGAGAATAAACAAACAAACAACCCCTCTCCCCACTTGTTTTTGTTATTATCTCTTCCACTTGGGTTCTTCATTTTCCTTTGTGCTATAGGTTTGTCTCAGATTTCTGGTGACTTGTGGTTACTGGCTTGTATTTACAAACGGAAGACTGGATGGATTGGTGTAGTTGCAGAAGTCCTTATCCCTGCCAGGCCCTCCTTTAAATAGTAAAGCCTGTGATGTAGCCAGTTCACAGAGAGGTGTTTTAGTCCATTCTGGCTGCTATAACAGAATACCATAGACTTACTGGTTTACAAACAACATGCATTTATTTCTCACAGTTTGGAGTCTGGGAAGTCCAAGCTTAAGGCATCTGCAGATTCGGTGGCTGGTGAGGGTCTGCTTCCTCGTTCGTAGACAGTTATCTTCTTGCTGTGTTTGCACATGATGAAAGGAGCACGGGAGCCTCTTACAAAAGAGCTCTGACACCATTCATGAGGGCTTCACTCTCATGACCCAAATACCTTCCACAGTCCCTCCAATACACTGGGGATTAAGTTTAAACATATGAATTTGGGGGAGATATAAACCTTCGGTCTGTAGCACTGTGTGATGTTAGCCCAGTAATGTGGCAAACCCACAGCTGCTGCAGTGAGGCAGGCTTTCCGAGGCCTGAGTCTGCTGTAGCTGATGTGGAGGTTCAGAACTGCTTTTATCTCTTAGACCTGGCTTTCTCCCCAGGCATGTTGCCTGCTCCTTTAGTGGGCAGGGAAGCGGGTATGTGGCCCAACTGGCTTGATTATTATTTAATTATTCTGGTGATGCTCCAAAACTAAGGTGATCAGATAATTTACATTCTGAATTAGGACACCTCTGAGATTAAAAGGGAACCCTATTATTTCACCAAGACAATAGACATAAACTGGACTGTCACCCTAGCCATAGCACACTCTCAATCTTTGCATTTATTGACTAAATTTGGAATTTTTCTGGGCTTCATTGGAAAGACCCATTCTTTTAATTTTTTTTGGTTAGAACTGTTCCTCTTCCCCCCCCACCCCACCCCAACTTGGTCCTTATTTCTATACTTTTTCTAGACTTTCTTTAAAACTTATGAAGCTCTACTAAACCCCCACTCTTATTTTCCAGCACTGTTTTGTTTCTATTCTCAAAAAAACTCATACTTTCTGTCATATTAGTGGGACCTGTAAGGAAAGGGAGGTAGAAAGATATACTGAGTTGGCTATCTTGAACAGGAAGCTCTTTTACACTGCTTTAAATATGTGCTGCATCGCTTTATTGTATTCTGTGTGGTGTATCACTTTGCTCTTTTTGGGAACCCAATTCAGTGTTAATAGTTGTGCAGCAGAGAGCTTACACTGGTGAATCATAAATCCCTTGATGAATTCTTATCTTTTATTACTCTCACTTCTGGAAGGAAATCACGAAAGCCTATGAAAGATTGGGCATTAAGTCATTGAACCTCTGAGCAATTCTCAATGGGAATGTAGTTTACAGGGATTTCTTTTGAGCTTCTTCTTCTTGCAGGATATGAATTATTGTCAAGAAGCACCCACTGTGAGCACATGAAAGAATGTAAACTCCTGCAAAGACAATTCAGGCCTATCTTAGTCAGATTAAAGTCTGAAAACTGTAGGGATTTAGAACCACAGCCTTTACTTTGCAGAGCTCAGTGAAAGGTTGAAAAATTTTCTGCCAGGTTTAGGCATGAAAACTTAGTTCAGAAAAACAATACTTACTGGAAATACAGAAGGGAAGATGAAGACTTAATAATAAGAATTTATAAGCAAAAAGAAGACTTCCTGGCTCTAGCAAGGTCTCATGGGACAAGATCAAAGTGGATTCTCAGAAGAGGATCCACTCTTCCCTAACACAGAAATTACTTCTTTGGCCCTTGGGAAAGGGCTAATTTCAGCCCTTGAGGAGGGTGGTTACATGGAGACACTGGACAAGTGTCAAAATTCTGGTGTTTGGAGTAAAATTAGACACAGAACTATAAAATTTTATATGTGGATATGAAATAAAAAATGATCATCATCTAAATGTATATGATCTGAACTAAAGCCAATTAATATGCAAATTAGCATATCCAATTTTTGATTTGCAGCTAAAGTTAATCTGTAAATTACTTATAAGATGCCAGTGGATCAGGGTAACTTTTGCCATGCAGAAGAGACCCCCCACCCCCACCTTCCTAATATTAATACCCATTATTTTCCTGTCAGCAGTTTTACTACATCTGAATCAAGGTAGGGATATATAAATAGGAATATATATATATATATTAAAGCTTTTAAGTCCCCTCACCCTCCAAAATACTATTTTGAGCTTTGATAATTTTGCTCTTTGATGGGGAATCAGCAAGAAAGAGGGGATGATGTTTTTATAGCCAGAGTTCTTAATCTTCCAGGATATGGTCAGTTAAGAGGTTGCCTCCTGACGGGTTCTGGATTTCAGAGTTGTACACAATAGGGGAAAGATCCTCAGGTGTCATCAGTTGTGGACATCAGTTGTTCTTATCAGCAGTTAGGTAAGCTAGACTGGAAAACATGAACAATTGTAGGGAACTGACTTCCTTAGTTGGGTAAGAAGGAAGCCATGTAAGTGGATGTCAAACAGGCAAATGCTCTTCAAATGGTAGAAACTCAACTGTAACTAAAGACAGGGTATAATTTGTCAGGAGCATTCCTCAGAGGTAAACTTCATACTTGGAAGCTGAGCCACAGGGCCTGTAGAGACATTTAGATTCTCCCTGGACTTTTGGGAAAATGTAGTCAGTTCTTACACTTTATGGTACCTGGCAAATAGGGGATGGGTGCAAAGATTTGTTCCTTTTTTCCTTCCCTCCCTCTTCATCTCCTCATCTTTATCATTTCCCTTATATTTACAGCTCTGATTATATTTTCTTTACTCTTGTTATTCCTTTTCCACCCTCTAATATGTGCTTCTAAGTTACTTTCTACATCCAGTCTTCTTTATCTCTCATATGTACCTACTCTAAATTCAGACACTTATCCCTGTTCCAGTGGTCATCAAACTCATTAGTCAACAAAACCAAATATCAACAGTACAGCGATTGAAATTTCTTTTGAGAGCCAAATTTTTTGAACTTAAAATATATAGGTAGGTACATTGTTATTAACTTAATTAGGTTATGTGGTATTTTGTGGAAGAGCCACACTCAAGGGGCCAAAGAGCTGCATGTGGCTTGTAAGCCTTGGTTTGCCGACCCTATCTCAATACTTTCTGCCCTATCTCAGTACTTTCTATCACCTGTCACTTATCCAAGCAGAGAGCTGTAAGATTCAGGTATTCACAGGCAGGATGGTCAAGTCATTTACCATGACAATCTAACATTGACATCTGGTGATTAGTTGGCCGGCCTTCTTCCCATAGCTTTCATTATTCCCTCTTTACCCTTTGCCAACTCTGGACCTGGCAAACATGGAGCAAGAACTTGCTACCCTTACCACAAAAATATGCTCTGCTATTGTTTCTGGGGCACTATCTTTTCCTGCCCTCTACAAATTTTAATTTCTGCACTATCATAATCTTTGGGGTTGTTTTCCTTTTATTTTGTTATTTGTACCTATGTTTGCCTTTGCTTTTAGGGGATGTAGAGGTGTTCCGTGATAGTAGCCACAACAATCAGGGCACCAGAGAAGAATATAGGTCTTTTCTGGAAGATACAGGTGATCTGGAATGATGCAGAAGAAGATTGTTAAGATTGCATTCATGAGCCTTTGTTCATGAACCCTTCCATGGGTCCCTATAAGTGAGCCAAACCAGGGCCCTGCCCCTCAGGCCAAAGCTATGGAAAGCAAATAGGTCTCTTTCTCAGGAAGACTGGAGGTGTGTTTCAGTTTGCCATCTGTTCAGTGCCCTGAGGGTGGTAGTCTGCTAGGAATGGAATTTCTGATTGTTACAGCTACATGGGACCCATGAATGAAAACTCCCCTGACCTTCAGAGGCAGGTGATCAAGGGGCATCCCCTGGGTATCAGCTATAGAAACCAAGTCACAAGATATAAAAGCCAGGACACCAGACATGTGTAGAAGCTCCTCTCTAGGAGATACTGGTGTTCTGGTGTGTGGCAGAGGTTAGTGTGTGAAGATAGTGCCTACTGGTTGGAGTAAGGCAGAGGAAGATTGAAAAAAAAGAAAAAGAAAAAGATAAAAGAAAAGGAAAAGAGAAAAAAGAAGAAAAGAAAACAGAAAAAAGGAGGAAAAGAAAAAGAAAAAAGGGAGAAAACAAAGATGGCACCTGCTGACTTTTGTAAGGCAGAGGTGGAACAGGAAGATGGGCCTGCCAGCTTCCTTCCTGGGGAGTATCCTAGCAGGCACCTCTCCTCAGGCCAGTGCTTTAAATCAGCAAGTGAGTCTTTTCACATCATCTGGGCACTTTCAAAGGGCTGCTTCTATGCTGGGCTCTGGGGTGGGTGAGTCTATGTGAGCCCTTTAAGAGCCAGTCCTCAATTCACTACAGTACCCTCCTCTCATAGGTGTGAGCCCCACTGGTCTTCAAAGCCAGATGTTTGGGGCTTGTCTCTCAGATGCCAATCTTAAAAGTTGAGGGGCCCTGATGTGTTGTTCGAACCCTCTGCTCCTCAAGCAGAAGCTCCAGTTTTGAGTTTCCTTCTGATTGTAGGTTGGTGTGGGGTGTGTGGTAAGAGTGTGTCTCAGCCTCTCCTATCAGATTTTATGTAGTTTGCCTGATGTAAAGGGGTTGCTATTTCAGTTTTTAGTCCCCCACAACCCCCGAGGAAATGTTATCATATATAGCTGTAGATTCCATGTGTCCATGGGAGAAAGTGAGTATGTGATCTTATGTCACCATTTTGAGCCAAAACTCTGCATTTACTTTCAGAAGAAGTTTTATTTTTGGCTACATCTAGCTGAAGACAGGTCTCAGTCTTTAGATGACGTGGATTTTCCCTCAATAGCTTGGATGGTTTATAAATATCACCTTTGACTATAAGGTCAGCAACTTCACTGGCTGTTTCAGGATGGTTTTGTTTGGCTGTGATATATTTTATGACTTTGTAGCAAAAAAAAAAAATCCTTCCCAGAGTGGCATTTGATTTTCAGCAGCTTCTTTCTCCTTTAGGAACTACTCGAAGTTAAGAGAAAGGGTTTTTGTGTAGCTGAAGTATATAGAAATTGGAGACATGTAATGTTTTGCTTTATGGCTGGCATCAGAAAGACAATGAGAAACATTTCAACTTTCCATTTTTGGACTTTCCAATACATGTTCCAACATTTAGGCTGGAAAAAAAAATCAATGCCCTTCAAATTTCAAAGGAAATAATTATTGTAACCTTGATGAAATTCAAAGTAACCCAAGAGATGTTAGTTTAATGAGTTATATGTTTCTTTGGGTTGAAAATTTAATTTCATACCCGATTTCTCTTTCTCTTTAGAAGTGGAGCGGATAGTGAAAGCTAATGACCGTGAATACAATGAAAAGTTCCAGTACGCAGTGAGTAAAATACTCATAGTACACTCATGCTGGGAAGGTCTTACCTTAAGGGCAGTAGGATTGATGCCTTCTAGAACTTTATGACTATACTAGAAACTTTGTTAGCCCATTTTATGACTATACTAGAAACTTTTGTTAGCAAGGTGTCATATCTATCTATCTATATATATAAAAGCCTAATATGCAAAATGTCCCCTTGGGAGTTCCACTGATTGGGAGTTCAATCACTCGCTATGATGTGCACTGACCACCAGGGGGCCCCAGCTGGCAGCAGGCAGCTGCTAGGGACCCTACCTGTGCATGAATTTCATACACTGGGCCTCTAGTTTTTCCACAAACATGGAACTTAGTAATATTTATACACTTATTTCTATTTTGCACCAAGTAGCTTTTTTTATGATTATGCAAAGAAAATTAAATATCTTTCCCAAGAATTAATGCTTAGTCCATTTGGACACTAGAATACACAAGAATAATATTAAATGGGTCTCCATGGTAGTACTTAATGATTGAAGTATTGGTAGTGGCTGATGGGTGATGAATGGCATTTGCAGGATTTTCTCTAAGCAGCTCAAGCTGTATATAGGAGAAAGTTCCCAGATCCTGAATGATTATATTTACTGAGTGGTGAGAAAATGACTAGTTAAAATGTGTTCTTTAAGTTTGAAATTAACTATTTTTTAGTAATAGTTAAGAGTTTTCTTCATTTACATAAATATTTACCGAAGTGTCTACGAACTGAATGGTACTTTTCTAGAAACTGGGATACATTGGTGAACAACTTCATGAATTATATCATGGGCCCTTATAAAGATCTGCTCATAATTCTATGATTCCACCTAAATTGCTACATGGAGTCTTTTATTAGCTCTAAAAAAGAGAAAAGATAATTGGTAGAATTCATTCTATAGGTGACATGTGGCCTATCCAATTGAGTACCAGCACATTAAAGGAAGAAAGTCTAAATTCAAAGCAGAATTTGATGACTATTAAGGTATAGAAATGTGTCAAAGGGAAACTTGTGGCAGTGTCTATTCAGGCACTAGTCAGAGTAGAGAGAAATTTGGCCAATGGATTATTTTTAGTATTTTTTTTTAATTTAGCATTTGATTTACTTATTTCTCTGAGCATTCTATTGGTAGGTCTTTCCCATATATGGGAATGGATGCATTTGGTCAGTGAAGCTTAATAATATTAAATTTCAACAGAAGTAGCTAACAACTTCTCTTTTCTCATGCTGTGTTAATCACATAAACTGTGATTATAACTTAATGTTCATTGTAAGCTTCCTTACAGGGGGTCAGTACACTATCTCTGTGACAGATTTCTCACTGTAAAGTCCTATATTTACATTCTGATTTTATTCATTCATCTTGCAAACTTGGTTAAAGCAAGTCTGTCCTTGAGAGAAGGAATTACTCTTAGGAGGCAGATGAACGATCTTCTTAGCCTGAGAGAGGAAGGGACTATAATTTTTCATGGTGATTATTGTTTTGCTGTGTGACATCTAGTCATTTCTGGCCATCACTAGAATTGGCCCCTTGCCTTTTGGTCCATTCTATAGCCAATCCTTAAACATAGATATTGATCCTTGAAAGTCTTGACCATCAAGCCCTAAATCAGAGGTATAGACGTGTGAATATTTTAAAACCTTTGGAAAAAAACAGAAAACAGAAATAAGTAATCTAATATGGGATAACTGTGCATTTAAGTGCTTAGCTGCATTTATTTGCTTTCCAACATATAACAAGTGTTGTCATTCTGTAAGTAGAAACTCTATAAGGGAAGTCATATTTTATTTGCATTTTGTAAGGTGGTATACTATTTTGTAGTTATAGTTCTTTGTACTTAATTTATGAATATTTCAAATATACAGAAAAGTACAGGAAATAATAGTACACCTGTATGCCTACCACTAGGTTGAAGAGGTGTTAGTAATTTGCTATGATTGCTTCAGATCTTTCTTTCTTTTAAAATTATTAACATGCCAATGATACAGAGATGAGATGGTTTTCTTCTGAGCTTGCATGATACTGAACAAAAGCACACAGATGTGTGGCTATGGCTGTGTTTTCTATTGGGTTTCCTAACAATAAGTAAAACAGTTGACTTGAGTGGTGAATACACAATACAGTATACAGATGATGTGTTATGGAATTATGTACTTGAAGCCTGTATAATTTTGTCACTCCAATAAATTTAATAAAAAGAAGAAAAAGACAATAGGACTGTATTTTGCAGCTGCATCAAATAAAACATGCCAGTTCAGTCACTGAGTTTGTTCTTAGCAAGGAAAGAACAAAACCCATAATGGGCCAGTAAAACCAAGAATGACAACACAGGCTAAGTAAAGGGATCTGCAATATAGAGAGGGGCAGATCTAATGACCACAACAATGGCTCAGAGAGGATGAACCAGGTCCTCCTAGAATGAGCATGGGTCCCCACTTCTAGCTATCAGTTGAAAGTTTCTTGATTTGGGAACTCTCAACAGCATGGCGGGTCATACATGAGTTGTGTGGCCTCTCTCAGTCTCAAATTTGGGATAATAAAAGTACTTACTTCATCTAGCTATTGCAAGATTGAAGTAGAATAACACACAATGACTCTTTGAGCCAGTCTATGTAGATATGGGATTGATTGTAAGGCTTTTAAATATCCTTTTACGGGGGCATTTTGCTTATCTTTAAGTTATTATTCCAAATGGAAATAGATTTGAAGGACTCTATTTATCCCAGAGAAAATGCCCGTAATAATTGAAGAATTAATATTCCTACCTAAAGGCTGAAAAAGAAATGAGAATAAATTGAAACTTATTATGAAAAAGGTGAAAGGAGAAATGATAAAGGCCCCTCAAATGTAGTGGAAAGAGTATTTTGGGATAAGATAGACCATAGTTTGAATCCTTTCTCTCTTTCTTATTTCCTAACTTGTGATCTTGATTTGTCTATTTCTCATAAGATTATTTACTGAAAGATCAAGTGAGATAATTTACATAAAATATTTGATAATAGTAAGACTAGCTAATTTATTAATACTATGTGCCTGTTAAAATTTTATATGAATTTTTCTCTTAATCTTTCTTTTTTTTTTCTTTTTTTTTTAATCTTTATTGTTCAGTTTATTAATTACATTGTTTCCCCTTTTTATCCCCCTATAGCTCCCCTCCACCCTGTACCTATCCCACCCTCCACCCTCACCTCCCCCTCCCCACTGTCCTCTCCCTTTGTTGCTAGATTTTTGTCCAGTCTCTTGCTGCACTTCCCACAACCCTTTTCTCCCCAAGAATTGTCAGTCCATTCCCTCTGTATGTCCATGTCTCTGTTATATTCACCAGTCTATCCTGTTCAACAGCCTATCAATTCACTTGATTTTTATGTTCATTTGTTGATAGATGTGTATTTGTTGTTCATAATTTTCATCTTTACCTTTTTCTTCTTCCTCTTCTTAAAGAATATCTTTCAGCATTTCATATAATGTTGGTTTGGTGGTGATGAACTCCTTTAGCTTTTTCTTATCTGCGAAGCACTTCATCTGACCTTCAATTCTGAATGATATCTTTGCTGGATAGAGTAATCTTGGTTGTAGATTCTTTCTGTTCATCACTTTGAATATTTCTTGCCACTCCCGTCTGGCCTGCATCGTTTCTGTTGAGAAATCCGCTGACAGTCGTATGGGTGCTCCTTTATAGGTAACCAACTGTTTCTCTCTTGCTGCTTTTAATATTCTCTCTTTGTCTTTTACTCTTGGCATTTTAATTATGATGTGCCTTGGTGTGGTCCTCTTAGGGTTCCTATATATTGGGGTTCGGTGCACTTCTTGGACTCCTAAGTCAATTTCTTTCACCAGGTGTGGGAAGTTTTCAGTCACTATTTCTTCAAATAGGTTTTCATTGTCTTGGCCTCTCGCTTTTTCTGGCACCCCTATAATTCGGATGTTGGCATGCTTGAGGTTGTCCCAGAGGCCCCTTACACTATTTTCAATTTTTTGGATTCTTTTGGTTTCTTGCTTTTTCAGCTGAGTGGATTTTACGTCTTTGTATTTCAAATCTTTAACTTGGTTCTTGGGGTGCTCCAGGGCACTTTCAGGTCTTTGTATAATATTTTTTGTTTCAGTCAGTGTATGCTTAATTTCTGGTTGGTCCTTTTTCATATCCTTGAGAGTCTGCTTTATATCCTTGAGGGTTTCTTTCATTTCCTTGTAGGACTCATTCATTTCCATGTTGATCTTGATCATTTCCACGTTGGTCTTGATCATTTCTTTGCAGCTCTCATTTATATCCTTGAGGGTGTTGTTCATTTTCTTGTAGGACTCATTCATTTCCTTTGTGGTCTTGCTTATTTCCTTATAGGCCTCGATCTTTTGTTGGAACCTCTTAAAAAACCCTATAACCGTGGTTCTGAATTCCATGTCCAGTCGTTTTTTTTCCTCCATTTCTTTCACATCTGATTTCTTTCCATGTTGCTGCATGGTGGCTGCTTCCCTGAGTTGGTCAATTAGCTTTGTGTGGTAGACTTCCTACTAGGGATAGTGGCTCAGCCTCTCCGGTTACCTGAGGTGGATATGGGCTGCACAGTCTTGTTGAAGTTAAGCTCAGTTAATCGTTGTTAGCCCTAGGAGGGTTGACCTCCAGGCCAATTGTCTGTGAAGCTCAGCTGTGCTCAGGTTGGGTGGGCGGAGTCTCCGGGCCAAGCAGACAGCGTTAGCTCCGCCCTATGCGGCCCCAGGGACTCTGTGCCGGGAGGCAATGGCCGCCAGCACCTCTGAGAGAGAGCCGCTGCGGAGCTCCACCAGCTGCCGGTTGCCGGGGAATTCAGACTTTCCCAAAATGAGTTTGCATGCGCAATGTCTCACCCAGGGTCATAAAACAAAGCAGTCTGACGGTTTTCCGAATGAGAGGCAGGTCGCGGTGCGCTCTCTGCGCCGTCACGCAGCCAAGCTGTTCGCGCGGAAGCTGCCTTCTCCACAAGCCAGGAGACCCGGCAGCACCCGAGCTTCGGCGTGCCCTCCCACTGTCCAGTTTTCACCCCGTGTGATAGTGGGTTCTCTGGACTTCGCCCAGAGCTGGAGAATCAGTCTAGTGGGACGCCTTTGTCTCCCCGTTCGAGAAAACTGGCCGGTTTTCAGCCGCCCGCCCTCTCCGTGGCGCGCACTCCAAACCTCTCTTTGTGCGAATCTTTCAACGCTGTTCGCCGCCGCTCCACCGAGTCACAGTGTCTTATCTTCACTTTTATTTGTGGAATTTTCACTCGGTGAGCTTTCTGGTGATTCTGGAAGGTGTTTGTTCTTTCGTTAAGTTGTAGTATTAAAATTGCTGATTATGATGGCAAGATAGGTGTTTTGCCTTTGCCGCCATCTTAGTTCTCCCTGAATTTTTCTCTTAATCTTAACATAGCTGTGGGCAAGTACTCCTAATAAATCTTAGATTCCCTGTAAAGCACTGGCTAAAGAATGTTATAAGTGTTGGTGATAAGAATGTCGGTGATAAGAATGTTAGGAAGATACTGAGAAGTTGGCTGAAATAAACTTTTTGCATCAGGTAACATGCCCCAAGTGAGCAAATCTGTGATATTAAAGATATGAAAATTGCTGATAAATTATGCAGATGATGCAAGAATAGAGAAACAAATGTGCCTAAAACAAGATTACTGATGATTGTGGTAGTAGCTATTTCACCTCCTTGCCCCACTAAGAGAGCTATATGGAAGTGATAATAATTCAATGAGATGCTTATTGATTATTTACTCAATAAACACTTGATGAGATTTTCCTGATGTTCTTAGTACATGTTAACAGTGATAATAATAAAATAAAGTTAGCGATGATGATGATAAGAATAGCTTACACATATATAGTGATTATCATAGGAAAGACATGGTTTTAAGCACTCTACTATATTAGACTTATTTAATGTCACAAGTCTATGAAGTGCTTCACTTTTATGTATGAAATAAGTGTCTCACTTTTATGTACGAAAACACTGAGGCACAGAGATCTTACTTAAGTGGCTTGCTCAAAGTCACACAGCCAAATAATGGCTCCTGTTCTCACGGTTGTGAGTCCAGCTGTGCACCAGGTGTTTTTCACATATTGCTAATATTCCACCAAGCAGAGAGATGAAATGACGCTTCATTTAGTAACTGAGGTCACATAGCTAAAAGGTGGCAAAGCTGGAGTGTTAATTCATAGTGACCAGATTCCAAAGGTTCCCCCCCCCCGCCCCCCTCAACGATACTAGGCTGTTTTTTGACCAATCCTGAAAAACAATGAACAACAAAAATAGACAAACCAAAAGTCTCCCAAATGTCTGCTCCTTTCCCCACATACCTACTAGTAAAGTTTTTAAATTCTGGAGGCAAAGGCTGATAAAAGTGATATAAAATGTTACAAATGTGAGGCTAAGAATGACCTTAAATGTTATCCTTAGCATTTGTAGATGAGAGCTTGGGAGAAAAATTTACACAAAGCTCAGATGAATGGTGTGATTTCCATAAGTACTAAGCCTGGCCAAGAAAACTTTTCTTTTTGAAGGCCGAAGTAAGATATTTCAGTACCTAGAGAAGCTTAATTTAACAACAAAGCCTAATGTTTCAAAATACATTATAGGACATAGCACAGGTTTAAAAACTATTAAAAGTGCTTTCAAAAGGTAAAGCATTTAGAACATAAACAAAAGACAAGGTTAATGATTCTAAGTGAAATTAATTGGTGAGTTAGACATGATATTGTGAAAACTAGATGGTAGAAAACATAAAATTACAATAAGGATTTCAGACTGCCAAGATGTGTAAAATAAAGTAGGATTGGAGAGTGGAGGGAGAGCAAGCCAAGTGCTAGAATTATTATTCTCATTAGAAAGGAGTTCAAAGGTTTCTTGTTAATAATAGGAATGAATAATGGAAGTAATGAAAACAGTATTGTATTAAAATATGTTAATTTAAAAAATGTTAGAATGGGCCAAGCAGCCAGACTCATTATTCCTATTAAAAGGAGTTCAAAGTGAATGGTAGTAGTGAAAATAGTTGTAGCTATATTAAAATGTGTTGATGTAAAAGAAAATAGTCTGAAAATGTATTAGATTAATTAAAGCTGTTTTCTGGCTTCATTCAAAAAGAAAGAAATGGTGTTAGAAATCATTGGTTTCTACTAGTTCTTGTTCTCTCTTTCTCACATAAGCAAAGGCACACTCTACTCTCATTCAAATTCTTAATAGAATTTGAGAATGGAGATGAATTCATTTGAGTGATAAGAAAGTTATCCAGCCTCAAATTCAGAAATGCCAGTAAAGCTGAAATCTTAATAACTTTTATCTGAATGTTTTTATGCACAAAGGTAGATGTGAAGTTTCTAAAGATTTTCTTTTTTCCCTTGAGCTTAATTATTGATTCTATGTAGGAAGTGCACAGGTTTATGTGAGTTGGTGAAAAAAAATTTTTAATATATATATTTTATTGTTTTCTTTACAGAGAGGAAGGGAGAGGGATAGATAGAGAAGTAGAAATATCAATGAGAGAGAAACATCAGTCAGCTGTCTCCTGCACGCCCCCTACTGGGGATGTGCCTGCAACTAAGGTACATGCCCTTGACCTGAATCGAACCTGGGACCTTTCAGTTCGCAGGCCAACGCTCTAGCCACTGAGCCAAACTGGTTAGGGTGAGTTGGTAAAAATGTAACCAAATAGTTTTCCATCCAAAATGTGAGATTCCAACACTTTAATTTATTCCTATTATCTTAGAATGCCTTGTTGATATTGTGATTATTGGATGGAACCTGTAGCTGCACTCATGACCTTTGTGGTTGATAGAACAATAACTATTAAGTTTTTCAAAGAGTGTTCACCCAGTGAGACAACATAGCTGACTGAGCAGATAGTGTAACCGTGACATCACCAAGACTTTCTTCTGCATTTCCTTCCTATTTACTTAAATGGGACTTGGTATGTGTCAACAATCACTTTTATTTTCTCTTGACTCAGAATAAGTGGTTAAGAGTGAAGTAGAGAAATGTGTTCCACCATCATTCCAGGTCTGTGAGCTTGGATTGGACCTCTTTAGGCTCACGTTATGATAATATGTTTCTCTAGGACCAGAGTGGCATGACAGTAAAACTGTATGTTTCTGTGTGTGTGCATGAATTAATGATTGGTTGTCTTTTTTATAGAATTAAAAATTATTAAAAATGATATATTTGCAATGTGCCTACTGTATGCCTAGCAATTTGTGTGTTTGTTGACTTACTTTCCAAAGTGGTTTTTGAGGCAATGTACAAAAAAGAAGATAAAGTTCAAGGGAATAAAAATTCATGAGGAAATGAGGTGGGACCTAAAGTGCATGTGGGGGCTAAAAATACATGGATATTTTTCCTCCTACCTCCTATCTTCTTCTGGCTGGGCCCATAACCAAATTAAGAGAGACAGATTAACAGGAAAACAAGTTTAATACATGTGTATGGGGAATTCACATAGACGTGATCATTCCATGAAAATTCTAAAGATAGTGAGGAAACAACATTGGGTATCAAAGACATTTTGGACAAAGGACAAAGAAGGATCAAGTGGGTAATAGATTTCAGAAGCGAGGAGAGAGGACCATGGCAGGAAAATCTTTGCTAGGCAACTCAGAAACAGTAGGACACGGAGTATCTAGCTAACAGACACTCACCAACCTGAATCCTTCGTGTTTACCATACTTAATTCAGATTAGGCTAAGGCAGCATCCAAAATCTTCTCCCTAAAGCATATTTCTCTGTCTGAATCTTAGGCAAGACAGGAGGAAGGGTCCTTAACAAACTCTTAAAATCAATATCCTCCAAAGCATATTCAGGGTGGCAGAATATTGGTCCCTTCACACGTTAGCAGGCGTTATCTGCTTAGACTGGCAATGTGTTCAGCTACAGGGGTGATGAAGAGAAGAAGCAACCAACTAACAAGAAAGAACTTGACCATAGGTAAGCATGAAAAGGCAATGCTAAATTCTAATTGTATTAGGGAAATGAAGACTCCAGGTGAGTGGAAGTGTTTGAGGAAGTGTTGCCAGAGGAAATGGGAAATGATTCCAGCCTTATTTTCCTATTTACCACTAAAGTTAGGAAGGAGAGACCACAAAGTCCTGGAGTCTAGGGCCTAATTGGTGGTGAAGTGTGTGTTGTAGGAAATTATGGCTCAGATTATAGCATGTTAAAAAAAGAGCTTAAATACTAGATAATAAGTTTTCAGGAGCTGAGGAGTCACAAAGTGAAAAGGGATTTTATTGCTTTCCAAATAAAATAGACAGATATTCAGATGGAAATACCCAGGTAAATATGGAATGTAACTTGGCTGAAGTTAGAGCTGCAGATTAGAGATATATGGAAGGAAGTTATTAAAGTTGGGAGAAAAGTAGAATTTGTTAAGCAGTGATGACTGAATTGTGGGGTGTTGGGGTGGAAGCTCTCAGTTAGTTAAAGACTGGGAAAGTAGGAGCCCAAGAAATGAGCAGAGAGCAGCAAGGATTGAGAATAAAGAGAAGCCAGTGGGATGAACACCTAGGGGAATGAGTCTCTCAGGAAACATGGTTCGGTAGCCCTGTATCTGATGCTTAGTGCTAATGAGGTTAAGAACTAAGGAAAAACACCTTTAAGTCAGCAAGAAGCAACTGAAGAATCTCTAAGGAAAGCAGTTTTGATTTTTCTTTAAAAAGTTGGGATTTGGAAGTCAGAGGGCAGGAAGAAATGCAAGGAAGAAGAGAGGAGGGTAGAGTCCACTCAGTTAAGAGTCCTATCTAATAAAAGAGAAACATGCAAATTGACCATACCTCTGCTATACCCACCAGCCAATCAGAGCGGGCATGCAAATTAACCCAATCAAGATGGTGGCAGCTATGGAGCTGGAGTGAGCAGGAAGCTTGGGCGATGGATGAAATCAAGCTTCCTGCCTGCCCTGGCTGGCTCTGGCCTCTCCTCAAGGCTACAAAGTTTCAATTATAGAAAATAAATAAATCCCAGATACCTGCTTCCAGCTGTCCCTGGCCTCCACTCAAGGAGGCGCTGAAAAAATAAAATCAAAAGAAAAAAAGGAGAGGCTGAGAGCTTGGATTGATGGGGGACGTGGCCAGCCTGCAAACAGCAATCAGCCCCTCACCCAGGCTGGCCAGGCACCCCAACGGGACCCCCCACTCTGAAGGGGGTGTGGCCAGCCTGAAAACAGCCCTCAGCCTCTCACCCACGCTGGTCAGGCACCCCAGCAGGAACCCCACCCTGATCCAGGACACCCTTCAGGGAAAACCAGCCGGCCCCCACCCATGCACTAGGCTTCTATCTATACCCTAATAAAAGGGTAATATGCTAATTAGACTGGGAGACCTTCCAGGAGACCTTCTGGTTGTTCTTCTGGGCACAGCCATGGTGGCGAGGCCAACGTAGAGGCAGTTAGAGGTCAAGAGGGGAGGGCAGTTGTGGGTGATCAGGCCAGGATGAGTCAGCAGTTGTAGGTGATCAGGCTAATGGGAGGCGGGGTCATTGGGGGTAAGCAAACCAGCAGGAGGGCCAGTTGGGGGTAAGCAGGCTGATGGGGGGGGTATTTGAGGGCAAGAAGGCTGGCAGGGTTAGTAGTTGGGGGGCAAGCAGGCTGGCAGGCAGAGTGGTTAGGGGTAATCAGGCAGGCAGTCAAGCAGGTGAGCAGTTAGGAGCCAGCAATCCCAGATTGCGAGAGGAATGTCTGACTTCCAGTTTAGGCCCAATCCCTGTAAACCGGCAGTAGGACATCCTTCGAGGGGTCCCAGATTGGAGAGGGTGCAGACTGGCCTGAGGAACACCCTCCTCCCCTGTGCATGAATTTCATGCACCAGGCCACTATTTTATAATAGAAAGGAGGGAAGTAGTATAGAAGCTTTCCGGCCCAGGGAAATGAAGCATTTTTGAATCACTCATCTCACGTCCATGGAAAGGTAAAAGTAAATATTTTCTTTCGGAGACTTTTGGGATATCTGCATGTGGGGACTTGACCCAGTTCTGCTTTAATCCCAAGCCTAATGAAAACCCTGGGTTTCTCTTTCTTTTCTTCATGAGCTGTCTGTGTAGTTGCACTGCCAACATGTGGCAGATCCTCACCAAAAGATCTGATAACCAAGACATTTATGCAACAACTGAATAGCTCAGATGACGATAAGCAGCGTGATAAGTTGGAATTAAGTTGTGGAAAGTGCCAGTAACTTGCATTAGTTGTGGGTTTCTGGTTGTTGGGTGTTGCCTTGTGTGTGTGTGTGTGTGTATGTGTGTGTGTGTGTGTGTGTGTTGGGGCATTACCATAGTAACAGTGGCTTTTTAGCAAACATTGAAAATGCCTTCTGTTTTGCATGCTGTTATGTGAAAATTATTCTACATTCTATATGACAGAAGTTTTTATTTATCTTTTTGTAAATAATTTAGCTGTATGAGAAAAGATAAATTTTGGACATATCTCCAATTCACTCTAGATTCAAGAGTTTAAAAGTATAAACATTTTATCTTTTTGACATCTGATTTATTTAAAGAGTGTTATTCTTTGGCCAAGCAGTTGTCTGATTCCTTGTTTTCTTAATTTGTTTGATCTGTTTTAATCTTTTGTTTTAGTTTCTGAATTCCTATTCCTAAACATTCTAAAATGGTGCATTCAGATAGTTAAAATATCCTGTGTTTTACCCCTTCTAAATTGTTATCTTATTCACAGCTTTATCATATTCAACAAATTCTTCTGTCGTGGGAATTTACAAACATAATCCTTGGTATTAAAGAAATCCAGCCATCTGAAAACTAGTTTCATAGGATCACAATTTTAATTCATAAATTCCATATTTGGAATTTATTTCTGTATGGTTCAATAACTATTTTGACAAAGGACTTAATTTGCTATTTCCAGGAATTTGTCAACTTATTTGTCTCAATTTTCACAGGTGGTATGATGTCACTAGAATAATCCTTCTATTCCTCAATAGCCCTTTCATATAAAATTTTAACTCTATAGAGTTGACAATGTTTAGGGAGGTATTGTAAGCAAAACAGGTGTAGCAAATACCTCATCTTATGAAATCTGGATTCATGGAATTAGAGTTAGCATGGCCAGTTGCCAGTTTCATTTGTCCATAATCTCTTTATACAGAATACCTGAAAACCAAATTTCACTCAAAGTAAATAGCTTTTTAAAATAATTTTAAAAAAAAATTTGGTGACACCTCTTGAGTTAAACTTACTAATGGTTACTGATAATCACACCTAGGTTTGAAGTCTAACCTCAAAGGCCCATAAGTGATGACTGCTTCTCAGCTAGAGGCCTTCTTGCTGAGCAGCTGTTACATAGGTTTTTAGGGCATCTTTAGAACATCTCATTGTTTATAGGCTGTCAATAGGTACTGTTTATCATATAACTAACTTACTGTTGTATTTTATATCTGCCTTTCCATGCAGTTTCTTACAAAAGTGAGCTATTTAGGCATTAAATTTAAATTTGAAAACACTTTATAAATGACTCTAGGAGTTGATTAGGGGCCACATCTATAAATGTATTAGAATATATAGTATGCGTGCAGGTAGGTAAGGTTGTCATTGTAAGAATGTGTGTAGATCTTTGTAAGAATGTTCTGGCTTGAACAGGAAAGAACTAGTCAGAAAAATTAAGCAAAGGACAATAATCAGATTCTTATATCCAGATCAGTGACCTATATCTACAGTTGCTGATCCTCTTATCTTGCCTTCTCTAGAGCTGTGGCTGTCCAAGTGCAAAGTAGACTGTGTTGTGAATGGTGACACTATTTTACACCACTATTCCAAAAGTGCTGGGAAGAAGAGTTGTTTTGTAGAGAACTTGACTGCCTTCTCTGTTACTGTTAAGTTAGCCTCAGTTCATGATGGACACTCAGTGTGAATATCCTCTAAAGCAAGCATGTCAAACTCAAAGGCTAACATGGGCCAAATAAATAAGGTTTGTGGGCTGCAAAAAACAAAAGCTTCAATTTTCATAGAAATGTAGGTTTATTTCGACAGGGACATGCTGAATACAAAGGGCTGAAATAAATGAGTAATCATTAACATAAAATAACAGAACATTCTAATAAAATTAATATTTTTTCTTTTTAAAAAATATATTTTATTGATTTTTTACGAAGAGGAAAGGAGAAGGATAGAGAGCTAGAAACCTCAATAAGAGAGAAACATCGATCAGCTGCCTCCTGCATACTCCCCACCGGGGATGTGCCCGCAACCAAGGTACATGTCCTTGACTGGAATCAAACCCAGGACCCTTGAGTCTGCAGGCTGACGCTCTATCCACTGAGCCAAACTGGTTTTGGCTATTATTTTTTCTTGAACATTAACTTACCAGACACTGAATAACTGCACAAATTAATAAGCATAATGCAGATAAACCTATTTTTCTTGTTCTCTGAAAGCAAAATATTTCCTGTTACGCACACAAACAAGTCAGTCCAAGACTAATGATCAGGCTGGACCGCAAATATATTCATTGTGGGATGAGAGTTTGACATGCGTGCTCTAAAGTTTCCCCATTCACTTCTCTCTATAAAATTCTCACCATCTACCTATCTAGTCTATGTATTTTCCACTAGAGGAGGGGAACCACTGCCTCCCCAAGCGACCTTTTCCATCTTTGGATAGTTTTGATTTTAAACAGTATTTCTATCAATTGAGTCACATTAATCTTCTCTTGCTTTATTATAGAATTTCTTCTGAGGCCAAAGTAGAGCCAACATGTCTCCTGTTTTACGTGACTTTTTGTTGTTGTTGTTGATACTTTGTATTTAAAATATCAACCTTGGGTTTACTAAGTAGACTAACTCCAGGACAATCACCTGCAATTCTCTTTCTTTTCAAAGAGCTTCAGCTTTTCTATAACCTCTTAACATGGGTTGCTGCAAAGTCAAACAATATTTTGGAAGTCATGTGACCAGCTTGAAATAGAATTATTATTGCAGCCTAAAATAGTACTAGCATTTTGTTGTTTTTGACTCCTGTTAATCTCACTTTAAATCTCATTTTCATCTGTATCTTACTTGTCATAGAACTTGGCACACAACAGGCACTTATTCTGTCTTTAAATCTTTTTATTAACATGTCACATGTGGACTTAATGAGCATGTCGTCTACATCTTCATTGATATCTGATCCAATGGGTCAATAGAATGAGAAGCTCTGAGGGTGAAGTTCAGGCATTTTTAAGCTCCCCAGGTGATTCTAGTGAGCAATCAGGATTAAGAATCACTGATGTAAGTTATTCATGAAAATATTATGTACAACACAGTAAAAGACAGAGCCATGTGCTTCATCATTAGATACTTCCCTACAAGTTGCCACTGGGCCATAAATCATTATATCCTATTGATTTGACTACTATACTTCCCAATTCTATAATTAACTTCTTGCTGCCAACCCATTTTTTTGTTTAAATATGTTATATCTCTCTATCCTGAAAAGCAGAAGCCTTTTAAAAAATTAATGTATTACAGAACTGGTTTAGACAACTTCTATATTGAAGCAGAATGGTAGAATGAATAATTGAACTTTGAAGATTCCTTTCCAAGTCATGTTTCTATGATTTTTGCAAACCACTTAGTCCCATGTTGCGATATTTTAAACACTCTTGTAGACCAAATGCCACAAAAATGCCATTGTTCTAAGCAAGACATTTTTGAGGTTAGAAGCACAAATGGACTGAACTTCTTCATGATGTTTTGCAGAAGAAACATTGTTCAGACTTTTTTAGGTGAGAAATAAGCTAAAGGAGTGTTTGATTTTTTTCTTCTCCTTTACTCTCTGATAAAGTTAATAAACTGCATGTAGGTATGGTGCTATAAAATGTGAAAGATTTATATTTATTCTAGTGCCTATCTTTCTTTGGCAAAAGTACTTCTCTAGGTATGTACTAGAAATCTGTTTTGTATTGTGAATTGCTAACAATTATAGTAGCTCATATTCTGTTCTGATAAGTAGAATTGCTTTTCCACTATGTATTATTTTGTATTTTTTTCTAAGTGGGTTTCTCTCTCTTATGTTGAATAACTAGTAAATGTTTATCATTTTGTTAAATGCCTTTAGAGAGTTAATAAAGCATAGAGATAGTTCTTCACCTCCTCAGAGACTTGCTATCCTCTTGGGATTTTGATATTATTTTATATGTATAAATGAAATGACAGTATAAGAATTTGTAATATTATGTATGAAAATGAGTGATGTTAAACTAGTAATTAACATTTTTACTATATTTGAATTTGAAGGACAATTTTCTAAAAAGAGATGAATTCTTTAATTTGTTCAATTGGATATATATATATATATATATATATATATATATATATATATATAGTATATGTTGTTGTTTAAAGTATTACATACTAGTATGTTTTCCCTTTTCCCAAGATCAACCCTTACTTGGCTACTCCCATCCCCAATAAATATATATTTTTAATGGCAATAAATACCTTTGAAAAATATGAGTGGTAAACTACGATGTGCATGAATATAGTATAAAAATGATGTATCTGGAATTGGAAACTCCACTCCACTTTTCCCTCCACTGCACTTGAATCCCTATCTGGATTTGAGGAACCATTTGGTTACTCAAAAAGGCAAGTGCCACTCACCTTAAGCCCATATAAACCTGAACTGACTGAGTAAAATTATGAACTCACTCAAAAATATTTCTGGGATATACTGAAATTGGATGTTTTGAGTATAAAAGGCAGTTGAGTTTTATATAAATCAAATATAAATTTATATATGTAATTATTAAAATCAATAGTTAAAAATATTGTGATACTAGGGGATAGTTCTGAATTTATATTTTATGAACAAGTAATTATAAATATAATGCCGAAACCATACAGGTCTTATATGCATTGCCTGTGAAAATATTCAGCATTTTTCATTTTATCACTTAAAAGAAAGGGTCCCCCCCCCTCCCATTTCTTTTCTTCACTGTGTCATGCTCCCCCTTGCCTCCACATACCTGTTGAATTTCCTCCATGGTTCATTGTTTTCCATCTTAATGCTTGATCAGGTCTTTTTATTAGCCAGAGCCCAAATTGAAAATGCATGATATTTCTTTTCATCCAATGTACTTTTCTAAGGATTGAAGGAGAAGAAATCTAGAAAAATATGTTCAGCTGAATCCAGGACACTTGTTTTTGTTGTCTAAGTGTCAGGCATTTCAGTATTTCATCTGTGACACTGATGCAGGTCCATGGTCTAGTGGTGAAATCAAAGTATCTCTAAAGACTCATAATCTACAGGAAACAAATGGGACTTTTTTGGATTTGTACCAATTTAATTGAATTATTTACATAGCCTTTTAAAATATACATGAAACCTCTCTTTTAAGCATATCTAAACTCTTAGAGGCCATCTGCTTCTTGAAGTTGGTCCACAGGACTTAGACCAGCATCTTTGGCCTCCCTGGGAGTTGGTTAGAGATGCAGAATCTCAGGACCCACCACAAAACTACTAAGTCATAATCTGCATTTGAACAAACTCTCAAAATGATTCATATACAAATGTTTGTGAATAAAATATTTGAATTTCATAAACATTGGCTCCTTCCACTATTCTTACTTTAGTTAGGAGTGCCCTAAAGAGTTTGGCAAAAGCAAACAGATGAGGAGGAAAAAGGTATTTAATGATCAAGTACAATATTAGTGCTTTTTATGCATCTCACCCGATCTTCACAAATCTGCTTGGTAGATATTACAGATGGGGACTAAGAGATTTCCCCCCTCAAAGTCACTTAGTTAATAAAATGTGGCGTTACCTTTCAAATTCAGGACTCCAAGCCCTCACTTTTTCCTAATACTCAATGATTTCTTGGGACAATTGGCATTTACCCAAGTATTTATTAACTGGGTTTGTTGTTGTTTAATGGTGAATTTGACTTAGATATATTTTTTGGGAAAATGTCCTCAAGAAGTTCTGGAATCTTTCCTAAAATAAGATTTGCAGGGAAGGTCTTTCTTCTTAATCTATGCATCTCAAATTTGAGGATTGATTTATCATTTTCCTTAAGTAACTGCTTTCTTCCCTCCCTCCCTCTTTTTTTTTCTTTTCTCCCTTCCTCTTTCCCTTTCTCCCTCTTTCCCCCTTCTTTTCTTTCCTCCTCTTTTCCCCTCCTCTTTTCCCCTCCTCCTCCTCCTCCTCCTCCTCCTCCTCCTCCTCCTCCTCCTCCTCCTCCTCCTCCTCCTCCTTCTTCTTCTTCTTCTTCTTCTTCATAATGATAATGATAATGATAATGATAATAATAATAATAATAATAATAATAATAATAATAATAATAGTTTTTGTCTAATTAGGATATAATGAAAGTATTTTAGGTTACCATTCCGCAACAGAAACTTGGCATATTTCAATGGCATTTTCAGGGAAACTGTGGGGCTTTCATAAATGAAAAATCCAGTCTTAATTCAAGGTGTGGAGGGTGTAGAATGTTATGAGTTTTATAGGCTGTGATAAGCTCCTTCCTCAATTCCATGTCAATGGTAAGTGAAGTGCTTTCAACTAAAACTATTTATGAATGGACTATGCCATATCATATCTTACTTCCCATGTCTACCCAGTTACCTGATGCTTTCCTGTTTCCAAGATCTTTCCCATCAGCAGGGAAATCCTCCTCACATTGAACGGTTAGAAATTAAGTATTATCCTCCTTTGGGTATTTGAATGATCATGGAAATCAGAGGCCAGAGACAGTGTTTGATTCAAGGAGTTGGCCTGAAAATGATGCGTCTGCACCCCCTCCACTCCTCTTCCATGGGTAGCACATTGCCAGGTGTATAATAGGTGTATACATTTTTGGTAGAGGGCTTCTCTGAGTCATTGCTATAGTCTACTTGTTATTTGTTCATTTATTCATACATTTACTTAACAACCACAATTATTATTAAAAATTAAAAAGTGATATTACAAATTAAATTATTAAGAACTGCAATTATTCAAGAATTGCCATGCACCTGGCACTGGGGTGAGGTACATAGATGTGGACAAAACTCATCAGTATTTGCCTTCAAGGAGCTCACAGTCCAGTGGGATCACTTCTTCAGGTTTAGAATCAGATAATTTCCTGGAAGCCCAAGGGTATGCTGGGAGCTAAGCCTCTGGCATGGTATACACAGGTGCTTTCAAACTTTCTGGATGTCACTTTCTCAACTAAGGCTATAGGCAGGTCATTTCATTGGAAAAGACTTTTGTGGGAGAATATCTAAAATGGGTTTGATATAAACAATAACTATTAGGTGAGCACCAGTTTCTCAAAAAGGCCCCTAGGCTTCATCTTCTCTATGCTCTTTCATCCCAGTCCTATTTTAGTGCCACTGGTGATTCTCAGTGGGAAGCATAGAGCACAGTCTTCTGTTCTCATGAAATGCCTCGTGATTCTGTTCTTCCAAACCCACCAACCTCTCTGGCTTCTTCTTCCCTGAAACCAATACACTTGCATAGGGGTCTGGATGAACTCCATTTTTGAAACTTGCTTTTGATGATGGGAATGAGGAGGAAGAATGTGGTTGAGGAATGCGTTGGGGAGAAGGCATATGAAGGAAGTGGGATGAGATGGTAGACAAGGTGTGTGTGCTGCAGCCAGAAGTCCCTCACTCATTCATGTGTTCATTTATTCATTTAGGAAAAAGGGGAAAGAATCTGGTTTGCTTTGTTGCAGAGCAGCTTTGTATACTCACGGTTATAGTTGGCTGCTGCAGGGGTGTTTGGGTGGATCATGAACTATGAAATAAGTGAGTGCCCGCTGCAACTTGCCCTGGAGCCTGGTACTTACAATTGCTCCTGTAAGAAGCAGCTTGGTTACAAATCTGCTCAGCAACTTAGAGCATCTGTTCTAGTGAATTTTGTGACTCACATTTAAAATCTCTGTGCATTTTCTCTGTTTACATCATGGCAGCCTTGCTCTGCTCAGCACTCATACGAGCTTCTTGAATTTCTGTGTCAGCTCTTACAAAAGACAACTGCGTACTTTCGTTTATGTCATTAGGGAGCCCCACTGCCACTTTCCCAAAGCAAATTTAGGGTAGTCTTTGTTTTAACTTAAGATTTATCCTAAGCAAAAACTCCAAATTTGGTGAAAATTCATTAAACCCTTTGTGTCTGATGTGATCACAAAAAATAAAAGAATAACACTTCAATTTATTTGTAAATTATTATTATACTTATTGTGTTTTAATGATAGAAGATGAATTGAAGCCTCTCTCCCCCCTAACTCCATGTAGAGAATTTTCCTTCTGTGTCTCCCCATCTAGTCCTAGATTCTTCCCTCTCAACACCTTGAGTCCCAAACAAAAACCACCCAATAAACAAACAAACAAACAAAAAACCCCCCACAAAGCCAGGTGGCAGGGGTTTGTCTAAATTGAGATTTGTTACTCAACCCAGGATAAGAAGAGACTGCAGACCATGAAAAGCTAGGAATGTTTTAGGGTGACATCTTTATGAGTTGGCCAGGGGTCCCAGTTGCCCCAGCACTCTGCAGAGGGTGGGGGCTCAGAGCTGCTCTTCCCATCTGATCCCCAGGGGGTCAGGAGAAAATTTCATGTTACCCCAGAGCTGGTGTTATTTGTGTAGAACCTTAGTGTCAGATTAGACTATTTGTAGTGTGTTATTATAACCCCTCGGCCCTTTGGGAAATTCTTTATGGGTGTTTTTCCTCGTTAACTGGACTTTTCCATTGTGCATTTGTTATTGTCATAAACAACGAGGTCCTGCCTGAAATTTGGCTCAGTTCCCAGACTGCACAGCAGCGTGAACATGGTTTAATTTTCAGTCCTAATAAACAAAGCAGGTCGTATGCACTCAGTTGTCCAAAGATGCAGCTGGAGTTTGGGAAACTGGCCTGAAGCAAGCTTCCTCGCATTAATGTAAAGAAATGCCAACTCTGGACATTCAAGGTCTCTTGAGCCCTAGAATGAGATGGGCCAATGGACCAGAGCTCAGGGCCTGCTACCAATCAGATGGCTGAACTACAGGAGGAGGCACAGAAGAGCTTTGACAAAGCAGTCATAAGAGGCAAACAAATCACTGGGGATGCTCTATAAAGGTCCCACTGAAATATAATCTTTGCTTTTTTCCCCCCTTTTTGCATACCTTCATTTTGTTTTACCTCTTATCTGAAGGCGTATTCTAGTTCTCTCTCTGTATAATTTAAGAATATTTCCAATCCTTTTTCAGAAGTCACAAAACAAAAGTTAACATTTTATCTAGAACTACTTAAAAGTCTTTATATATTGCATGAATCTAAACACCCAGGAGGAAAAAAAAACTGTGATTAAATTAACCTCAGAGGGAAATGTAATTTGTTCCCCTGGTAATTGCCCCAAATTAGTTCTTTGTGGATAAATTACTATTTATATGCTATTTACTAGCTCTAGAACAGTCTTTCAGATGCTGAAAACTATACCCCGGCCAGAGGATAGAAAGGAGATCAAGGTTTATGATTTGCTTTGGGGGAGACTGAGGCTGGGAAGCATGCCTAGTCACAGTCTGAGTTTCTGAAGTCTACAGGGGAAATGAAGCGCCCCAGACAAGTCCTGTGATGCTCTCCCTAGATTGAGAAGATTGAAAATGACTGCTTTAGCTGATTAAGTTAATGTGCACAGGGACGACCCTGTGCTTAGGTTTAGAGAGGTTCTCTTCTTTACCAGTTCAAGCATGTTTTATAAGGGTCAGTGAATTCAGTGATCATGAGGGAGTGTAGAAACTCTGTTTTTTACTCTTTTCCCAAGAAACATCATTTGGGAGAAAAAAAGGAGTCTACAAAACATAGCTTTTGTGGGCAACCCTTGTCCTGCTCTAAGCCTCAGTTTCCTTATCTGTAAAATGGCACTGAAATAGCAATAGCTCACTGTTTTTTTCTTCTTTTTAAAAATTTAATAAATATTTATTGTTCAGATTATTACAATTGTTCCTCTTTTTTCTCCCATAGCTCCCCTCCCTCTGGCTATCATCTCACCCTCTGCCCTTACCCCCCTCCCCCCTCACTGTCCTCATCCATAGGTGTACGATTTTTCTCTAGTCTCTTCCCATACCCCTTCACCCCTTTCCCCCCAAGAATTGTCAGTCCACTCCCTTTCTATGCCCCTGATTCTATTATATTCACCAGTTTATTCTGTTCATCAGATTTTTTATTCACTTGATTTTCAGATTCACTTGTTGATAAATATGTATTTGTTGTTCATAATTTTTATCTTTACCCTTTTCTTCTTTTTCCTTTTCTTAAAGGGTACCTTTTAGTATTTCATATAATACTGGTTTGGTCGTGATGAACTCCTTTAGCTTTTTCTTATCTGTGAAGCATTTTATCTGACCTTCAATTCTGAATGATAGCTTTGCTGGGTAGAGTAATCTTGGCTGTAGGTTCTTGCTATTCATCACTTTGAATATTTCTTGCCATTCCCAGCTGGCCTGCATAGTTTCTGTTGAAAAATCAGCTGACAGTCATATAGGTGCTTCCTTGTAGGTAACTAATTATTTTTCTCTTGCTGCTTTTAATATTTTCTCTTTATCTTTTTCTCTTGGCATTTTAATTATGATGTGTCTTGGTGTGGTCCTCTTTGGATTCCTTTTGTTTGGGATTCTCTGCACTTCCTGGACTTTTAAGTCTATTTCTTTCATCAGGTGGGTAAAGTTTTTGGTCACTATTTCTTCAAATAGGTTTTCAGTATCTTGCTCTCTCTCTTCTTCTAGCACCCCCATAATTCTGATGTTGGTATGCTTAAAGTTGTCCCTGAGGTTCCTTACACTATCTTCATATTTTTGGATTCTTTTTTCTTTTCGCTTTCCCAGTTGAGTGTTTTTTGCTTCTTTGTATTTCAAATCTTTTACTTGATTCTTGCATTCCTCTAGTCTGCTGTTAGAGCTCTGTATAATATTTTTTATTTCAGTCAGTATATGCTTAATTTCTAGTTGGTCCCTTTTTATATCCTCGAGGGTCTCACTAAATTTATCAGCCTTTTCTAGAAAATTATTGAAAAACCTTATAACCATGGTTTTGAACTCTATATCCAGTAGGTTGCTTTCCTCCATTTCTTTCATTTGTGACCTGTTTCTTTGTCTCCACATTTTGGCTGCTTCCCTGAGTTCATAGAGTGGCTTTGTGTGCTAGGTGTCCTAAAGGGCCCAGTGGCTCAGCCTCCTCAGTTATGTGAGGTGGACACTCTCGGTGCACACTTTTATGGGCTGTATGAACAATCTTGTTGTAGTTAAGCCTTGATTGTTGTTTGTATCACTGGGAGGAATTGACCTTCAGGATAGTTGGCTCTGTGGATCAGCTCTGTCTCTCATTGTTTTTTTTGAAGATTATCTGAGATGATGTATGGACAGTGCTCAACACAGCACTTGGCATATGTAAGTAGACAGTATGTGTTAGTTTGTGTCATTGTATTACACAGAACCATACATTTTGCATTTTTTGTCCGAGTCTTGGTGACATGTAGGTGTTTAATATGGTGGTCTTCAACCTTTTGATCATGTTCTCTACTTATAAAAAGAAAACTTTTCCTATAAATACATTTATTTATATACTAGTGCCCTGGTTCATGGATTCATGCACATTGGAAGGAAATTCATTAGAAGGTGGCCAGTGGGTAGAACTGGGTGAAACAGGCTGGACAAGCCCTGGAGTCAACCTCCGGGGGTCCCTCCCTGGCTAGTGCAACTGGGATGGTGCTGCGGCTCAAAGGGAATATGTGGAGTAAGTGGCATCCCTTGGCCTGGCCTGTGCTGATTAGGCTGAAACCAGCTCTTCGACATCTCCTGAGGGGTCCCAGAGTGGGAGAGGGTACTCTGCAAAGTTGCTGTTGTACAGGGTGTGGAACGCAAATGCAAGTGTGCAGTATACCAGATTTGGTGCTGACAGTGCCCAGCAACAATATAACCCATGGCCAAAAGTGGAATTGCATGGCCCTGTGAGGAATTGGACTTCCTCCTCTCTGGTTTTGGGGTACGTCATCATAGAACTGCTGCTGCCAAGTCATTGCAGCTTGGCAGCTTCTGTATTGAGCATCTGGCCCCTGGCGGTCACTGTGCATTATAACCATCGGTCAGATGGTTGGACACTTAGCATATAAATATTTATTTATATAACTATATGTATATATATATATATGTACTGTATTTTCTGGTGTATAAGACGACTTTTTAACACAGGAAAATCTCAAAAGTCGGGGGTCATCTTATACACCAGGTGTAAAAATACTGTAGCTTGCAGTTATGATGGGTGTTGCTAACTCGCCTGGCACTTGCTCTCTCTCTATTGTTTGTTATCTTCCTCCTGTCATCATCAGTTCCAGTCATCTTATATGCTGGAAAATATGGTATGTGTGTGTATCTATATGGTAAATACAATCTGCATTAAACATTAGTGACTTTAACTTAAAATTCTTTTGTTAATATATGCAGAAAAGTTATTTTTTTCTGATAGCCTGAAGAAGTGTTTTGGGGATCCCTTGGGGGGACTGATGCCTCAGCAGTCTCATCAGATAGGGTAATTTTGAGCTAGCATTAACCTGCAAAGTCAAACAGTAGGCTTCCTAAGGGAGTCTTGGCAGCCAGGTACTCTTGTTGTGTTGCTGTTTTCTTCATAGCAGTGATCACTTTCTTAAATTGTGTCATCAGTTTACAAGTTGATTGTCTGCTCATTCTTGCCTTATTCCCCACAAATATATTACAACTTGTGCCAGGGAGACTGTGTTTAATCATACCTGCAGTCCTGGCTCAAGGACATAGTGCCTGATGCATAGCAGACCCTCAGTTGAGTGAGTAGGTAAATGCAGGGGGAAACGTGCCCTCTGCTTTTCACTCCCGCAAATGTTTTTGTTCATGGTGGAGAGCCCAGGCTCAAGAGAAAGCTACCATGATCATGGTTGTAGCCAATATTGACTGGCAGCTGTCTGTAAAACCTCTTCTGTGGCTTGCCCCTCTCTCAACAGTGCTCATAGAGAGCACTATCCTCTCTTCTTGCCTCCCAAAGCTGAATGCAATGGACTCCGGATAGGGCACCATTTGACAAAGTTGAGAAGCTGTGGTTCTGCCTGGTATCAGTGAGGTGCCAGATGCTGAATCTCCAGGCCTATTTGCCCCATACATCATTCTTTTGGAATCTTTATATAAACATGCGCATTTCACATATTTCCTGAGTTGTGCAAATGCCTTTAGGCCACTTCCTTTTTTATGCAAGTTATCTGTAGACACAGTTTCTTTTTGGTTTTTGTTTTATGGTTTAGCGATAATCTCTCATTAAGAGTCATGACTGTTTTTCTCTCTGGAATTCAGATTGTACCATAACAGTATTATATCTGCCTGCTCTTATGGCAAGAAAACTAGGCTCCCTCTACCCCACCACCCAAACTCCTGACAGTTACTTTTTATAGTTGTTATGACATAAAAATGTTTCATCAAATGTGGAAAGATCTTTTGATAGTGCTCAGACCGTAGTACTCATTGCGAAAGCTCCTGGGGTTTGGCCTGTGGGATTCACAGATGCAGGCAGTGTCCCCAGACAACCACTGAACGCACGCATTTATGCTTAGCGTTCTGTGACTCATTCTTTAAGGCAAATAACAGATAAAAATAAACTGTTATATGAAAAGGTAAGCTGATTTCATATATATTATTAGTGTCCTTATCTGATGTTTGGTGGTTGGGAGTAAAAGAAAAATCAATTCAAATGGACTTAAACTATAAAAGAAATGACGATATAACTAAAAGTGCAGAGATAGGGCTATCTTCAGAAGAGGCTTGGCCTACTTTCTCTCTCCGCATTTCTCAGCCTGCATCTGCAGTGTAGAGCTTATTTTTGGCAGCATCCCCTCTCAGGATCCCAAGATGTTGTCAGTGACCCCTAGTGCTACTCACTTCAGGTTGGAATCCAGTAGGAAAGAGAAAGCTTTATATCTTCAACAAATCCCCAGAATTGACATGGGTCATGTGCTAATCCCTGAATTTTAAAATTGTAATTAGGAGGATAGGCCATGTGGTTGGTTTAAACTAATTTGGGCCTGACTTTAGAGTTATGGACAGGGGTTGAATCCATCCAGACCACAGGACTAAGCAATTTGGAGCCATTTTCGCAGAGGTGAAGGGCAAGTAGTCAAATAGCTATTATATCTGACATTCAAACAGGACTGGATGTACAGCACTGATGTAGGTTTCTGACATTTATTGTTTGGAGCTGGTGTGTCTTGTGTCTCTAAATATTAGGGCTAGTTTCCATATCTGGTTGTGGTGACTGGTAGTCATGTCCATTAGTGTTTCTGTCTTTCTGCCATTTGGGTACATGGTGATTGTTTCTGGTCAGTGAGTTGTAAGCATTTGGATCAAAGCATTAAGTTGTGGATGTGAGGCCCTCCAGAGCGCTCTCTTTCCTTCTGGTACCGCAACTTGAAGCATGGGAAATGGTGTCTGGTCCATTGAAAGTAACTGTGATGAGCAGCATCTCCCTGCTGGCTCATGTTGGATGTAGTAGCATGAGCAAAAAGCAAACGCTTACTGTGTTAAGCTATGAAGAGTTGTTTGTTACTGCAGCATACCCAGTTTATCCTGTCTCATACATTGGATTGCCTAAATTCATTTGTATTCACAACCCTCCTATATTTGTATAATTCTTTCAACTTAGCAAAAATGCTTTCACATCTATGATCTCATTTCCACAATAGTCCTATATATAGATGAAAAATATTAGCTTCATTTTGCCAGTAGAAGAATTGAGGCAAACTCCTCAAATGTTCTATTTACAGAGTTTTTTTTATTTTCTATTTGTTTTGTTTTCTTAAGCAATACAATTACACAATCAAACTGTACTGTAAAGAATCATGTTGCTCATTTTATTAATATTTTATTTGCTGGCCCACTTCTGAAAAATTTTGCTGTATTTTTCCCCCCCATACCAAGCAGTCAGTGTTGAAAATGTAAAGAATTTTGGCCACTGCCACGTCTCTTGGAAAGTTTAGCTAAGGAAGTGGCTAGCTATACAGTTTGCCTGCACTGAGCTGTGTCAGGAGCAAAGAGAAACACTCTTGATGGGGGTTGAGAGGGAATACAATGAAGCTGTAATCATATATCAGGCAATAGAGAACAGGGATTCTTCCTGAGCAGGATGACTCTTACTGAGGAAAAGGTAGAGATACAGGGTTTCCCTTGGCCAGAAAGTGGCAGAAGACTAGCAATATTGAGTGGAGGAGAGCAGGGGCTGATTGCTCTGAATGCAGAGGAGACATCTGCTGTGCACTGAATTGGGGGAGCATTAGAGTGAAGAGAGCAGGCTCTGGAAGTAGAGTGCTTGGATTCAAATCCTGGTTCCCCCACTTATCAGCCATGTAACCTTGCACAAATTACTTGATCTCTCTGAGCTTGGATTCCCCTTATATATAATTGGCATATTAGTACCTATTTCATAAGGATATTATGAGGATAAAATAAGTTGAGAAATATAAAGGTCTTAGAACAGTACACATAGTAAAAGCTTGGTAAATATCATCATCCTATATAATAAAAGGGTAACATGCAAATATACCAAACAGCAGAATGACTGGAACACCTGTAGACCCTTGCCCTGCCAGGCCCCACCCTCCAGTGATCCCCCCACCCTGATCAGGGTTGGGGCCAGGAGGCAAACCACCCGCAGTGGTCCCTCACCCTGGCTGGCCCTGCCTCTGATTGCCCCCATCAGGGTGGGCCAGCTGGAACCCACCAGTGCACAAATTTGTGCACTGGGCCTCTAGTCAATAACAACAACAACAACAACAACCCTCGCTGGTTTGGCTCAGTGACTGTTGGCCTTCGGACTGAAGGGTCCTGGGTTCAATTACAGTCAAGGGCACATGCCTTGGGTCGCATGCTTGATCCCAGTAGGGGGTGTGCAGGAGGCAGCTGATCAGTGATTCTCGTCATGGATGTTTCTATCTCTCTCCCTCTCCCTCCCTCTCTGAAATCAATAAAAATATTTAATAACTAGTGGCCTGGTGCACGAAATTTGTGCACGGGATAGGGGTGGTCCCTCAGCCCAACCTGCCCCTTCTCACATACTGGGAGCCCTTATGGGATGTCCAACTGATGGCTCACCCCCAGCCTGCCCAAGGCCTAAAGCCTCAATTTTAAAAAACCATCTGTAAAACACATTGTAGTTCAAGAGTTTTTCATTACGGATTGGGTTCACCAAGAAGACCATGTTGCAATGTAAAGCGGAGAAGCTTGGTGGAAGTGCAAGCGCCCCTGTAGGTAGCCAGCGTGGGCTCAGGCTGTCAGGGCTCCCAAACCTGTTGCCTAATAGAGCTGCTTTGTCTACTAAAGAAAACACTCTTCTCTTGTAGTCCTTTCTACATTTTTTTTCATAAGCATCCCTTTAGAGAAGACTTCTTTAATGTGTCCCTTCCTTTCCCCCAAAAGAGGGATGATCAATTATTTCAAGGAGCAGCAGAGGGTGGGGGAAGAGGCAATGAGGACCTAGGTCCTTGCAATCACCAGAGAACTCTGAACTCGCTGTGTCAGAAGATAATCCTGTGGAGGGAAAAGCAGAGCAAATGAAAAAGTTTGTTCTCAGTCATAGCTGTGAGGATTTTAAGATTCTCCTGGATGCAAAGGCTTTGATCCTGTGATGTGTCTGACTGTAATTTTCTGCATTTCTGGGTCAGATAGGATATGAGTGAACAGATTCAGGAAGCTGTTGTTCCTTAGTGAGTTTTTCTGTCCCATTTTCATTGAATTGACCAATAATCTGAGCTCTGTGGTGAGCATGTTGGGGCTGTGACCTGGATTTAGGCAAAACGTCAATTAAAGCTGTGAACTAAGAAAAAAAAAAGAGCTGCTACTGCTGTCACCCCTTTCCCCTCTCCCCCTCCCCCCTGCCTGCTTCTGCGCTCAAGCGGCTGGGGGGCTGCGGGGCACCGCCGCTGCTGCCCCCCTCCCCTGGTCGCTTCCGCGTTCCACGCTCAGTACTTCAAACTCTCTCCTACAGAGAATTCACAGCTTTAATTGAAGTTTCGCCTAAACCCAGGTCACAGCCCCAACATGTTCACCACAGAGTTCAAAACTACATTTCCCAGAATTCTTGCTGCTCCCAATACCCTGCGGTGCGTGCCTTAGTCCCACCTCCACACACACGCTACACCACGGCCACGCCCCCGCATGCCTTGCTGGCCTCGCCTCCGTCCTGCTGGCCATGCCCCCTGCTCCTGATTGGCTGGTAGCATAGCCAATCAGGAGCCAAGGTACATCATATTTGCATGTTACTCTTTTATTAGATAGGATAATAATACATAATAATTTGTTGCCACCCTTTCTGCCACCATATTGGTTCAAGCCACACATTATCTTTCACTTAAACTAATTCAAAGACCTTTTCATTGGTCTTAACATCTATTCTTGTGTCATTTCCAATTTGTTCTCCATCTGGTAGCTAGGTTAATGTTTTAAAATTAGAATTCATGAAGTTACTTCTTTGCTTAAAACCTTCAAGTAATTCCCTTTTTATTTATATTTTTAGTCTTCATCATAAAATATAGCTTCCAAGTAACTTGTTTCTCTGCCTCAGTTTGTGCTGATATCCATAGTACATCCTCAAGTGTGCCATCTTCTGCCAGCTTCAGGGCCTTTAGACTAATATACTTTAGAGGAGCAATGCCATTTCCTTATCTTGGTGTTGCTTTTCAGATCAAGAGGTCTCTACTGGGGTGATACTTCTCTTTCCACCTCTACTCTGCCCCATGGGAGGTGGAGTCATGTGTCAATCTCAGAGGAATACCCGGGCCTCCTGAATTTAGCTCTGTCCTCTTCCTCCCAGAGGTGAGCTTCCTACAGGGAGCAGGCTGTCTCTGATGTTCCTCTAGCAGTGGGCTCTTTCCCACTACCTAGGATGTCTGCCCTGTTCTGCAATTGCCACTGACTGTGATTAAGCCTACTTCTCTATAGGGTCAATTAACTGGCTCACCTGCCTAACAAACTAAAGCCATAACTTCCAGCCTGGCTTTATCAGCACTACAGATGCTATATGTGTCCTTCAGACGTGTTTCTTTCTACTTTGTCTTTTTCTTCTCCTCTTTCATGCTTGTCCTCCTCTGGATTGGGGTGTTTCTAGAAGTCTGTGGTAGAAAAGCTAAGAGGGTCATGGACATCTTGCATGCTGTATTACGGAACGAACTATGCTAAAATTTGACTGTAGACTGGCTCAATGAAGTGACTGAATATTAATGTGACTGATTTAAGGTCTTAACAATGTTCGTATTCTTGGACAGGGCAGTGGAAATAAAAACATTTCCCCCCACTTTCTATTGGAAAACAAAGGTAAATGGGTCCAGAGAGTCCCCAGGAGGGGGAGCCCTGGTTCCTTGTTCTCAGTCATAGCTGTGAGGATTTGCATCATCTGTGACTAAGTCACAACAGAACCAGTAAACAAATACAATCATTGCTGGAGTTTAAGCAAATAGCAAAAATGGGACCATCACTTTATACCATGCAATTAGCAGTTCACCTATGTGGAATTCAGTTTTGCAGGAGAATTTGTTTTATAATTCTTGCCATGGTTTTGGATGTCACAGCCAATGGTCAGTCTGTTCTTTTAGTAAGATACAGGCTCACACTTAAACTAAAATTTTAGTTTACACTTAAACTAAAACAAACATATAAAACAAAAATAGGAATACGTGATTCTTTTAGTTAACTGCTTTTTCTCCTTAGCTTTTCGCTTCCTTATAATGTTTTCCAAGTCTCTCCTTTAGAAAAATGTGTTGTTATGGTTCAGTCTTCCCTCCCAGTCCAGCTTTTGAGTAAATAACTCATTGCAAAATAGACATCATTTACTTAGAGAACACCTTTGAGCACATTACTATGCATCAGACTAACTAAGCTGGATATTCTTCTCTTGACACCTCTCTTACTGTCCCACACTTATTGCCAGAGCTGGACACATCAATTCATGGTAAATGTTAAAAACAGCCATTAACAGATGACTAGTTTCTTTAAAGAGTATCAGTGATTACTAAGAATCAGTGTAGGTTAACTTAAAACAAGGTACATTGACTAATCTCAGTTTTAAAATATTAGTGGATGGAAACACTCTGGACATGCTGATTTTGAATTTCAGCACTACTCCAAATTTCATGTTTGTGTTTTTTTGTAGATAAGATAGATTGAAGCATCATGGGAGTATAGTTAGGTAGACTTAAAAATGGTTAAATAAAACATACTTAGTATCTCTCTCTCTATAAAAGGCTAATACACAAAGTGTCCCCTCAGGAGTTTGACTGGGAGTTCAATCACTTGCTATTATGTGCGCTGACCACCAGGAGGTGGTGCAAAATGAAGGAAGACCCTGGCCGGCAGCCAGCAGCCAACTGGCAGCCTGAAGACCCCAATTGGCCCTGATCGCTAGCCAGGCCTAGGGACCCTAACAGTGCACAAATTTCATGCACTGAGTCTCTAGTGTTTTATGTAAACACTTGAGAAAGATGTTCACAATAATCTGTGTAGAGGTCTCCAATAGTTTGCCAAAGTTTTATTTAAAAATTTTTTTTTATTGATTTCAGAGAGGAAGGGAGAAGGAGAGAAAGATAGAAACATCAATGATGAGAGAATCACTGATTGGCTCCCTCCTGCATGCCCCACAATAGGAGATTGAGCCTTCAACCCCAGGCATGTGCCCTTGACCAGAATTGAACCTGGTACCCAGGTTGATGCTCCACCCCCTGAGCCAAACCAGCCAGGGCAAGTTTTATTTCTTTAATTAAAAATTTGGGGTTGTATTTAGCCCTGTCATTAAAAAAAATTAATTTATTGGGGTGAGATTGATTAATAACATTATGTAAGTTTCAAGTGTATAATTCTATAATATTTTATTGGGTGCTCAACATTCAAAGTCTAGTCTCTCTCTATCACCATATATTCAAATCTTTACCCTCTTCATCTACTTCCACCCTTGCAACCATCTCCTTTAGTAACTAACCTTCTGTTGTCTGTGTCTATGGGTTTGTTTGTTGCTTTCTGTTTTATATCCCACATATGAGTGAAATCATATAGTTCTGGTCCTTTCTGACTGACTTATTTCACTTAGCATGCAACTCTCAAGATCCATCCATATTGTTGCAAATGGCAGTATTTAATCTTTCCTTATGGCTGAGTAGTATTCCATTGTATATTCTGTATGTACCATATTATCTTTATCCAATCATTCATTGAAAGACACTTATAGTCCTGTACTTTTTAATGTATAGTCTATAGCTTTGGAAGAATAATAAAAGGCATGCATTTGAAATTTTCTGATGACACAAAGCTGGGAGGAATATTTAATAGTTTGGGATAACTCAGTTAAGAGTAAATATTTTTTATTAGGCTGGAATACTAAGACTATACAAAATATCTTGTACATTGATATTTAAAAAAATCAACTGTATATGTTTAATGGTAGACCTGATTTAATTATAATTTATGAAGAAATAATCTAGAGATTTTAGTTCATCAAAACTAGATGTGAATAAACAGTAAGATACAATTGCCGAAATGACATTTAAGAACATCTGTCTCTGTTCTAAAGGGATTAGTTTAATTAAATTTTTAATATGTTTTTAGTTCTGGACACGATGTTTTAAGAAAGATGTAGAGAAATTGGAAAAATTCCAAAAGCTGATCAGGAAGAGATGTCTATAAATTAGGTCATGGAGAATGGCTGAGGGGTTCGAGAATGTCTGGACCAGAGTGCAGAAGGTTTATGGGAGACCAAGGAGTAACTCTTGAAAATCTGAAGGTTGTCAACACACAAAGGGCTTAGATTTGGGTTAAGTTAACCCAGAGATGGGATTTATCACATGTCAAGAAGTTATAGGGAGGCAGATTTGTGTTTCTCATTATAAACCTTTCTAGCAATCTTCATTCTACAATGGAGACAGGCTGCCTTGCAAGGTGGTTAGTTTCCTATCCCTGAAGACTTTCAACGACAGATGTAGGGGCCCTTTGTCAGAGTTATCAAAAGGGCCATGCTTTAGGAAGGTGTATCAAATGATCCTTGAAGTTCCTTCCAATCTTATGGCCTCCAGCTCAGTGTTTGCACATAGTAAGTATTCAAGCAATATATGCAGAATCAATAAATGCATAAAAGTAAAAAAATCTTAAGGGCAGACCTTTTCGCATATCTACATCTATCTATCTCTATCTCTATCTCTATCTCTATCTCTATTCTATCTATACCTATATCTATTTCTAATCTATATCTAATCTATATCTAATCTATATATCTATATCTATGTCTATGTCTATGTCTATATCTTTATCTATATCTATATCTATCTATCTATCTATCTATCTATCTATCTATCTATCTATGTGATTTTGTGGCATTGAACAGTAATTTCACGTAGTTTCAGGAGCATATCATCTTAGAAAAAATGAAGGCCTTGGGCCACACAGAGTTTAAAATTTCCTAGATAACTGGATTATATTTCTTGCTATAGTATAACCCATTCTCAGCCTTGTAAGTTTTAGAGCTATTTCTGATAATGAACAGGCTTTGCTCCAAACTAACATGATGCTATTTCTTTTCCAGGATAATCGTATCCATACATCCAAGTACAACATTCTTACCTTTTTGCCAATTAATTTATTTGAACAGTTCCAAAGAGTGGCAAATGCCTATTTCCTTTTTCTTCTGATTTTACAGGTAATGTTTATACTATATTTCTTCATGATCTCTTTGTTAAAAGTATTCACATAATTTGAAAAAGTAAGTTAATTTACTTACATGATTAGGTAAAACCATCCTTATGAGATTTTTAATGTTATTATTGCTGTTTCTATTCACAAATGTGGGAGGGCTAGGAATGGGTAAAAACTAGCACATTCATCATTTTAAACACTGAGGTAATTTTAAAATGCAGTCTTATACTTTACTTGAACCAAACCAGAGCCTAATGATTACTGTTCACGGCCTCTCCCCTTTCTTACTTCCCTCTCGTGTCAACAGTTTGGGTATTGCCAGAGTGAAGACAATGAGTCTAGCGAAGTGGTAGTTTAATATGTGAAATTTAATATGGCAAATTTGCATCTAAGAACATTGACATATTTTTGCATATATATTAAAATAAATGATGTATGATGTATGTTATTTCACTCTACAATGATTTTTAAAAATAATTTGAGTGGTTAAATTGGTAGTTATAAACATTGCTTTTTCCTCTCATTTGACTAAAATCTTTCCTCCCATTTGAAAGAAAAAAGCATAGCTCACATTAGCCAGTTATTTACATAGTATTTATCTCAGAGTAATTTAATCACACTAAACTAGTAGATTCAGAATGTGCTGGAATCTGCGTTAATTATAGGAGGTAAGAAGACAGATTAGTTGTGTGCAGTCTAGATGAATAGTTTGAGGACTATTTTTTCTTTAGTTGAATAATTATATTAAGAAGCTTTTGACTATAAGTGGAAAAAACTTAAATTCTTTTAAGCAAAAAGGGACTATATTTATGAAATATGTCATTTCATGTATTACTGGATTTATGGGCAGACTATTTCAATAGATTGTGATGTTGCTTTTCTCTGTTTTTCTTGTTGTTGGCCTATTCTCTGACAGGCTTTCTGTACCTGGTAGATGCTAAAAGCTTTAAACTTTTATTTTCCCAGGTTCAAGTTCAATAAGAGTGAGAGAAGAGAGAGAGAGAGAGAGAGAGAGAGAGAGAGAGAGAGAGAGAGAGAGAGAGATTGGTAAATGTTGAATTACACCTATATCCCCATATCAATCACTATGGCTCAAGAATTTTTCTAATCTTTTTTTTTTTAAATTTTACCTTTATTATTGACAGAATTACAGATACCCCCTTGATTTTTCTTCTCACTGACCCCCTCCAGCTGCCTTTTAAAAATTGATTTCAGAGAGGAAGGGAGAGGGAGAGGGATAGAAGCATCAATGATGAGAGAATCATCGATCAGTTGCCTCCTGCATACCTTGCCCTCCCCACCTCCCACTGAAGATTGAGCCACAGCCTGGCATGTGCCTTTACCGGGAATCGAACTGTGAGCTCCTGGTTCATGGGTTGACATTCAATCATTGAATGAATTTGATGCAATGATTGTCTTGACCTTGATCACATGTTAAAAACTAGAATCAGGATGGAATCAGTACATGAACTGAAAGTAGAAGGGCTGAGTAGATCCCTAAGAAAATAAGGGTTAGTTGAAAGAACAGGATGTTAAACAGAAAAAACAACAACCCTCAAACAATGAATGTGCATCTTACAATTTATTGAATAGGCTTTAGAATCCTAGATTTCATTCTTTTTTCCCCCGCCCCTGTGAATTTGCTTTTGGTTTCTTCATATAATCCTTTGAACCATTCCAGAATTTTGAGCTAATTTCTCCAATGGATTTCTTATTTATGGTCAAAGACTTTTGTTTATAAAATTTTATATCCGGAAGGGGCCTTTGGGAAAGTTTAGTCCAATCTCCTTTCTTTTATTGATGAAGAAATTAGACATAGAAACATTAGATGACGTATAAAGCTTTTACAAGTTAATGATAGAACTAGTTCTAGAATCCAGTTTTTCTGTCACCCAGTCCAGGGTTTTTCTTGGTACTTGAAAGTCTTTTGAGGTTTGTTTGTTTTTAAGTTTCATGTGGAAGCAATTATATAAAATTGATTAAGTTTAGAGTTGTTTTAATGAGGCCTGATCTCCATACACTAACCATCTCCACCCAACCTTTCCCCGCCTGAGAGCCCTGAAGCAGCTCCAAATGGAACCCCACTTTGAAAACCACCTAAGAGAACATGCCAGCATTCATGGTGCCTCTCACAGATGGGCACAAGGCTTTGGAGTCAAATAGACTAAGGTTCAAATTTTAACAGTGTATGTTCTCTGCCCAATTATTAACCTCTCAGATAGTTAATTATACAGTGAAAAAATGATATCCCAGGTGCAGCTTTTCTTGACTCTGAGACACCATTCACAGTGCATTCTGTATTTTACACTGAGGTGCTGTTTACATGGAATACAAACCCTAAGGGTTTGTATAAAACAACCTGGTACAGAGTCTAACAATAGATTTCTCTCAGGATTAAATGACATGATATATGGAAAGTACTTGGTACAGTGTCTGGCTCAAGGTAGATGCTTAAAGAATCTCTATTTTGGGAATTGGTGAGGAGTTGGCAAAATTGTTAAAAATTGAAATTAGTAGTTGAGAAAAGACAGGTGATATTTATTTTTTTAAATATATTATTATTATTAAATCCTCACCTGAGGATATTTTCCCATTGATTTTTAGAGAGCGGAAGAGAGAGGGAAAGACAGAGAATTATTGATATGAGAGAAACACATTGAATGGTTGCCTCCCATGTGAGCCCCAACCAGGGGCTGCAACCAAGGTACATACTCCTGACTAGAATCGAACCTGGGATCTTTGGTCTGTAGGCCGGCACTCTATCCATTGAGCCAAACTGGCTAGAGCTTATCTGGGAAAAGATCATCATCTCTAAAAGATTTCATGAAGCTTATCTATTAACTTGTTATACAAGTTATATATTTTATTAGGAAGTCTGAAAGTGGTTAAATGATATATTTATTCTATGTACCTTTAACCGAATGCAAACAGAAAGTCATTCTATATGTATATAAATAATTGGAATATAATCCCATTAATCTTTGGCAAGTCTTAGAAAATTAAGTGACAACATTTGGAAGATATACTTACTCAATTTAAAAGCCCTAAACTGTTTGAAATGTTTATTTCAGCTGATTCCAGAAATTTCCTCCTTGACCTGGTTTACCACCATTGTGCCTTTGGTCCTAGTGATAACTATGACAGCTGTCAAAGATGCTACAGATGATTATGTGAGTATTTGCTTTTGAGAATTCCTGCGGTCTCAATTTTAATTGTGACCTCTCAGAAGTAGAAAAAAGAGACCCATTTGGAATTTTAAAATTATGTTCTTTTGGTCAATATGATATTAAAACTCTCTTGCTAGTTGATGATTAATACAAGTCATAAAATCAGCAATGATTTGAATAATGACATCTTTGCAATAAATGCCTGACTCCCCCACATTATATGATATATCAGGAATAGTACTCATTTAGGTACATGAATTCCCACAAATTGGCTTTAAAGGTCTTATTCATATAGACGTACTTCATGGGAGAGTAAAATGGTAGAGCAGAAAGAAAGATGTTTTGGAGAAAGACACCTTACCATACCATGTTCTAGCAATGTAACATGATGCAAACCACTTCTTTCCTTGCCTGAATAATGTGGCCAATGACATCAGCACTGTAAGAAAGACAAAACAAGATGCTGTGTATAAAGCACTTGGCACAGAGCCTGCCTTATAGGGTTACGCTTGTTCTCTGCTCCCTTCCTGTCCTGGTCAGTTTCCTCTGAGCCTTCACATCTATTTCTAAGGTAGAAATTGTCAAGATGAGCCAGTCTGAGATGACTATTTCTAGTCCTTTCAGACTCTATATGTTCCAATACCCAGATGCCCTTGAAAAAGTCTGGGCAGAAGTGAGGGTGGCCCCATCTTAAGGCCCAGAGCATGGGCTGCTCAGGGTTCAGGGTGTGAACTGATTGGTATTTTTTGTGTGATGCCCAGCTAGTCAAGTTAGGGGACAATTTGCAGGTTAGATATAGATGTGACTAAATACCTAATCTCCTTTGTCTCTACTGCAGTTAATACTTGAATATACCTTTATTTTGTGATAATATGGGCTGGTTCAGTGAATTGGATAGCTTTGTGAATCAGGATCTTGGCAGGAAACAGATGTCACTCTGAAATGGGGGAAGACTGGACTAAGATTAATAATGAGGATACCATTTACAAAGGGTGTGGGTAAGGAAAAGCACATGGGATAGCAACATGGGTGGCCAAACTATCTCTTCACTTGAAGGGGCAAAGGAAGGAAACAGTTATCAAACTGGAGGCTGTAGTTGAGGGCTGCATGCGGCAGTTGGGGCTACCCATAGAGAGGAATCAGCCACTGATAACCCAGCTTTAAGGACGCCAAAGAATTTCACTTTCCTCCAGCACTCTGCTCTCTGCCAGTGCTATCTATTGGCCAAACCCAAACAGAAACCAGAGGGCAGGGAACATGTAGGTCAGCTTCCTCTGGCACAGGGCAGAGTGGAGAAGGATAGGTGTAGATTTGGAAGCACAAACAGAAATTATCCAGCCCCCATGTCAATCTATGTACTTAGACAAAAGATCTAGTTCCATTTCTATTATTCTATTGGTGGGGAGAAGATTGCATGATAACGATGGACTGGCAATTTATTCTTCTACCAATATTATCAACTCTTTTCATGTCAACAAATGGCAAATATCTTATTCCTTCCAGTAATACCCATTAACTTGTACCCAATAATCAGTGTAATTGAATGCACTAGGCATAGCGTAAAGGAAAGACTGGGATGGGTTTGAGAAGGATGTTGAAAAAAGGAAGGGCTGGTTGAAGCATTTTGTGTTATTGATGTAATATTTTTAAAAGGCAAAAGCACTAATTCTGATGATTATGATCTATGAAATCAGTTTCATGCTACTTCCCCTTGTTCATATGTGCATTTAGGCTAATTGGTTTGAAATAACACCTTATATTGTAGCTTATTACTTTTTAATCTTGGCAGTTCACGTAGAAAGTCTTATCTGAATGGCTGCTAATTTATGAGTTTAGTAGAGGGCTCATAATATATGAATTCTTTTTTTAAATTTAAAAAAAATAATACATGAATTCTTCTAAGCAACATAAGATATTTACATTACTGGAATACACAATAAGAAATAAGATCATTTGTGCATAAAAACACAAATCCAGATCAAATGTGGTTCAGTATTATATTTTGATTTTAAAAGAGTACTCAGTATTTAATAAAAATTCAGTGTTAACAATTACTTCTAGAGAATAAAAGTACATGTTGTTACAAGTAATTTATTGGCTTCAAAGAAATTCATAAAACAGAATAAATGTTGTTCCATTAAAGTATTGAGCACATACGTAAGAGAAATGGAAGTCATTCCCTGTTGAAGACATCAAAATTAATGTATGGTTTTCTCTGGAGCTATGTGGCATACTGTCTTTTTAGAAACAACTAAAAATGTGTGGAAATTGGAAGAGCCTGGGGTTAGACTTGTTGTGCTGGTGACACCCAGAGTAAGGTTTAGTGAGAGCGGTCTTGATTCAGGTTTAGAGCATGTGGAGATGGGTCCATGGTAACCGTAAGCTGTGCTCAATTTGGGCAGATGGTGATAGTGTTCAAATGAACTGAGAGTACTTTTAGTGTCCTTATTTGTGCTGACAAAGTATGATTTAATGTGTTTTTTCACAAATACTTTGATTTTTTAGTTTCGCTACAAGAGTGATAATCAAGTGAATAATCGGCAATCTGAAGTGCTCATCGACAGCAAGTAAGAAATACATTCTTTGCTTTATCTTTAAGATTTCTGGGACCACAAGATGGGGTCTTGACAATGGATGGTTTTCTCTTTTAATTAAACATATGTGTCTTTCCCCCTTTATTGAAAATTGCAATGTAAGCCCATGTTGTGTTCATGGTTCTTTTTCATGTTGATCAGATGCTTGTGCTGGACACTCAGCTTCTACTTCAAATCCCTTTGGAGTTTCTTTTGCGGAACACAGGCATATCATTGTCACTTTCCATTTCTAGGTCCAACACTATTTAGAACTGGCACACATGTGATGTCTTGTATGTAGGAGATGTCTCATAAGTACTTGCATATTTAATTTGGTAATTTCTGAGGAGAATTGCTAGAGAGACTTTGACACATTACTGTATCAAATGATAGTGATAAGAATTTTGTATTCACTTGTTAACTGATTTTAGAATGAATTATTTACCATAACAGATTTTTCATTGCTTTTAAATTCCTCTGTCAATAAAGAAACCTTTATGAGAATAGTTCTGGAATTTGAAGTGCTTTAAAACATGTATTTACAAACAACAGAAAAAACTGCTCCAGAAAACTTAGCAAAAAGTAAATCTTCGCCGAAGCTGGTTTGGCTCAGTGGATAGAACATCGGCCTGCGGATTGAAAGGTCCCAGGTTCGATTCCGGTCAAGGGCATGTACTGTGGCTGCGGGCACATCCCCAGCAGGGGGTGTTCAAGAGGCAGCTGATCAATGTTTCTCTCTCATCGATGTTTCTGACTTTCTATCCCTCTCTCTTCCTCTCTGTGAAAAATTAATAAAATATATATTTTTCTAAAAAAAGTAAATCTTCATTCTACTGTTTCTTCTTTATCTCTTTGTCCTATTTTGGCTAATAATAACAGATGGAAAAGTAAATTTGTGGCAAGTACTTCAACATCATCAACATCATCTTGCTATGATTTAAAAAATATGTTTTTTTATTGATTTCAGAGAGGAAGGGAGAGGGAGAGAAAGATAGAAACATCAATGATGAGAGAGAATCCTTGATCAGCTGCCTCCTGCATGCCACACCAGGGATAGAGCCAGCAAGCCGGGCATGTGCCCTGACCAGGAATCACAACATGACCTTCTGGTCATAGGTCGATGCTCAACCACTGGGCAACACTGGTTGGGCTTCTTCCCATGATTTTGAATCATTTGAATGCTCTGAAGAATATAATTTTTAAGGGAAATATTGTAAACAAATTAATCATATGAATTGAAAAATTTAAAGAAATTAAAGCTATTGAGAAGGGCTTGGTAGCCTAGACAATAACTGTTGGAATTAAACTGATTAATCTCTTTTCATTACTAAATTTTGACCAATCACTAATTATGTAATGAATCCATATAGTTTTTCTGTGTTGGAGTATTTTAGAAAATGATGTTAAATACATGTTAAAGAAATATGATCTTAATCTAAACCCCTAGTTGTAGAGATACTCTCAAAGTGTGATCCTGGTGTGACATGGATAAGCCATAAAAATGCCTGGAACTTTGTGGTTCAATTTCAAGGTAGCAGGTTTTGAATTGTTGCCACTGTAGTATGGTGTTTAAAAGCTTGAGTTTTATACTCAGACTCTAGGTATGAGTTTAGTCCTGACCCTGAATAATTCTCTGGTCTAAGGCAAGTTCTGAAGAGATAGTGACTTTTGTAAGCTAATGTGGTGTATGACTTTGAGCTGTACTCTTGCATATCTTGACTTCCTCAAGTCCTGCAGTTCTGACCTGCTGTTACACTGACATTAATATGATTTGGCTAATTTCCTAGGAACATCTGATGATCAGTTCTATTATCTTGACATATCATCTCTTATAACATGTGTTAAAATATGTGCAGTTGCATAATGAATTTGAACTAAGTATATCTTTTAATGTCTCTCAAATTACCAGCTAAAATTTGTGCCATTATATGAGCAGTGGTAGATATTGAAGACCCTCCCTAGAGGCCATAGGTTAATCTAGTAACTTAGATACTTAGGAACTTGATGACCAAATGTCTCCCACACATGCTAGCTAACATTGTCATTACTATTGGAAGTAGCATCAGTGTCACTTTCTTGTGGTTTCATTTAGCTTTTTGTTGACTCCTTATGAGGTAGCATCTCTTTGTAATTCAATATGGTGTGACATTTTTAAAAAGTACTGTTGCTGATGTTGTAAAGTTGAAGGGAGAAGTACATATAATTGAGAATGGAGTATTCTTTACGATTCAGTTAAAATCAGGCAATATTTTCTGTAAGATTACCTATCACTGTGAGTTCCTTGAGGGCATCTTTCTTGATCAGGTCTATGTCACTTGAACGTAACACAGTGTTTGTTAAATTTTCAAAGTGAGCAGTAACAAGTGTCCTTGCTGAGAGGGAATTTATCAGAAAAGCTTGATCTGTCAAATTTTGCTAAGTCCATCACTAGCCAACTCCGTGTCTGGGATGGTGGTCTTTGCAGAATGTAGTCAGGCTTTGGAGATTGGCTTTTCACTTCTTGGTTTTGAGAAGTTGGAGACATCAAATGGGCTTAGGATTGAGATAGACCAGGGAGGTTTGAGTCCTCCTTGGAGCTGGTTGTAGTTAAGGATGCTGTTGGTCTCTGATCAGACCATCATTACCTTCCTGTGCTCACTCCCTGTGTGCACTGCTTCTAAGGGCTTGCGCCTGCCACTTTCTTCAAAGCACTACCATTGGGCTGCTGGAGCCAACGATTGATTGGTGTGGGAGTAAGAAAGAGCAGTACTCCTGCCTCAAATTGAACAAGCTGTGAGGTATAATTTGCACCACTGAGCTCCTGTGGAGATCAGGCTGAGGGTGGGACTTTGCCTGCAATCACACCCTTGTGTGGCTTCCCTTCATTGCTTTGCTTCTCATTTCTCTTACCGGTTTATCCCAGAAGTCTTTCCTATGAACCAATTGCATGTGAATCTGGTTCTGCTTCTTGTGAACTTGACCTAAGATAGCAGTTAATGCATACTTAACCCCATGGCAATGCTAGTGGAAAATATCAGGAAAGTGCTTTTGGGTCACAATCCAGGGATAAAATAAAAAGCTGGAGGAAATCAGGGAGTCCAGGTATTTCTAGAGGTGACCGTCATACTGGGGTGGGCACCAGCAGGTACTTGTGGCTTCCCTGTGTGCTCCTGTTGGAAGGTCTTAGACTTGGGGTTCATCAGGACAGCAGCCATCATCAACTTCTCCTGGAGGGAGAAAAAGCATTGGGGGAGATGCCTGAGGGAAAAGGGTATAATGAAAGCATTTTGCAGGGAACCTGGGTCTATGTATGTGATCACTATGTGACTTTGGCAATTAATTTTCCTTCCTGCCATCAGGTCTTTCTCTGTGCTCAGAAGTGAGAAAGGTGGGAAGCTATGTTTAGATTCAATACATATGTATAGAGCAACTACCATGAGTAGGCTACAGTACTTCCACACATAACTCTTACAAATCCCAAGGTGTGGGTAATAGTGTCTCATTTTAGAAATAAAGTGATTAAGGCCTAGGAAAGGAGTGACTTGTTCAGGGTTCTATGGCAAGTAAGAATCCAAAGTAGGCTTCTACCTATTCATAAAGCAATGTGTAAGTATGAACTTTGTAGTCTGATCATATCTATTTACTAGTATTTTATACTTGAAGGGCTTTGTTTACTCATCGTTTTTAGCACTGTGCAAGTTGTGATGTTGGACATTGTAAACCTAAGCCACAAAATAACTAGAGAGATAAAACTCTTCCTTTGTAACCTTCTTTTTCAATTTTAGTTTTTTGGTTTTGTTACTCAGATTCCTTTAAAATCAAGACCAATCTTCTGCACCTGCAATCTGTTATACTATGTGAAAGTGTGTAAAAAATAGGTGTTGTATTTGTCTTGACTAAAATCTTTTGGTGACTTTAGTTTTAAAACTAAGTAAGAGTGCCCTGGCCAGGTGGCAGAGTTGGTTGGAGCATAGTCTCATACACCAAAAGGTTGTAGGTACACCTATGGGAGGCAACATCTCATCTCTCTCTCTCTCTCTCTCTCTCTCTCTCTCTCTCTCTCTCTCCCTCCCTCCCTCTCTCAAATCAATAAAAACATATCTTTGGGTGAGGGTTAAAAAACACTAAGTAGGGGTGTAATGATTCCATACTGTAAAAATTAATATGACTGACAAATAGAAGGTGCATATTCTTGCCTCAGGTAAGATGAAATATATCTGCTGACTGAACCTGTGAATATCAGTTCATAGATATGAGGCCCAGTACACACAATTCATGCATTGGGGGTGTCCCTCAGCCTGGCCTGCACCCTCTCGCAATCTGGGACCATTGGCTCCTAACCACTTGCCTGCCTACCTGATTGCCCTTAATTGCCTCTGCCTGCCTGATCACCCCTAACTGCTTCTGCCTCAGCCCCTTCACCCAGGACCCAGGACCCTCCTTCAATCAGCCACAGGCAACTGGGACCCAGGCTTTCCTCCCTCTGGCTGGCCGCAGGCACCTGGGACCCCGGGCAGAGCTACCTGGGCCCTGGCTTTGGCAGGAATGATGCCCAGGCTATCTGGTCTAATCGGCATATTACCCTTTTATTAGTATAAATACCCAGTGTTTCATAAGAGGAGGTTTCCTCAAGTCATGCTAGCATTCTTGGCCACCATGGGAGCAGGTGAAGGGCTATGATAGGGCATCTGGAAGTTGCTACAGAGGTCATTTAATCCGATCTCCTCAACCTGGGCTGCATATTATATGCATGCCTCAAGCCCCAGCCCAGCTCACAGCAATCAAATGAGGGTCTTAGAGGTGAGACTCTGGTGTTTTCATAAAGTTTCCAAGATGATTCTAACATGCAGAATTAACAGACTCTAATGGCAGCCATCTCTTTACTTGTATCTATATCTATGCTTATATCTCTTTACTATTGAAAGCATCTAAGAAATTCCGTTAATTCTTAAAATGTTAAGCATAGTTTTCCATATTATAACTCTCCTTACAAAGGAATCCTATCTAATAAAAGAGCATTATGCAAATTAACCATTACTCAGTCACACCCACAAACCACACCCACTAACCAATCAGGAGTGAGTATGCAAATTAACCACAACCAAGATGGCTGTGGCCATGGAGAGAGCAGGAGGGAGACTTGGGTTTCCCTGGCTGATGGAGGAAGCCAAGCTTTCCACACACCCTGGACAGCCCAGGCCTCCACTTAAGGCTACAAATTTTCAATTATAGAAGATAAAGAAACCCCAACAGAAATGGCTGCTGCCAGAAGGCTTGGGTCCACTCCAGGCTACAAAGTGTCAATTGCAGACATAAATTAATCCCAGATCCCAGGGCCTCTGCTTGGGTCACCAGGGCATGTCTAGCCCATCTTGTTCAGTTCTGATCGGTTGGATCCCAGCACCAAGCTAACCTACCAGTCTGAGTGTCTGCCCCCTGGTGGTCAGTGCACATCATAGCAAGCAGTTGAGCAGCCTTAACTTATTATTAGCATATTACACTTTGATTGGTTGAATGGCCGACCAGACACTTAGCATATTAAACTTTATTATATAGGACTAGAGGCCCGGTGCACCAAATTCGTGCACGGGGGGGCAGGGGATGTCCCTTAGCCAGCCTGCACCCTCTCCAATCTGGGACTCCTTGAGGGCTGTCCAACTGCCCTGCCAGGATTGGGCCTAAACGGGCAGTCGGACATCTTTCTCACAATCCAGGACTGCTGGCTCTAAACTGCTCACCTGCTTGCCTCCCTGAATGCCCCTAACCACTTCTGCCTGCCAGCCTGATCACCTGCTAACCACTACCCTGCCAGCCTAATTGATGTCTAACTGCTTCCCTGCCAGCCTGTTTGCCCCCAACTTCCCTCCTCTGCCGGCCTGGTCACCCCTAACTGCCCTCTCCTGCAGGCTTGATCACCCCCAATTGCCTTCCCCTGCTGGCCTGAATGCACCTAACTGCCCTCCCTTGCAGGGCCTGGAACCTCCCAACAGCCTTCCCCTGCTGGCCATCTTCTGGTGGCCATCTTGTGTCCACATGGGGGCAGGATCTTTGATCACATGGAGGCAGCCGTCTTGTGTGTTGGAGTGATAGTCAATCTGCTTATTACTCTTTTATTAGATAGGATAGAGGCCTGGTGCATGGGTGGGGGCCAGCTGGTTTGCCCTGAAGGGTGTCCCAGATCAGGGTGGAGGTTCCCTTGGGGTGAGGGGTGGCCTGGGCGAGGGGCCTGTGGAGGTTTGCAGGCCGGCCACACCCCCCAGCTATCCAAGTGGAGGCCCTGGTATCTGGGATTAATCTATGTCTACAACTGAAATTTGTAGTCTGGAGCGGAGTCAAGCCTTCTGCTCCCTCTGGGCAGCAGCCATTTCTGTTTGAAACTTTGTGTCTAGGCCGGCACTGGCAGGCTGAAAACTTGGCTTCTTCCGTTGCCAGCGAAACCCAAGCCTCTGTTCTCTCCAGCTCAGTGGCTGCTGCCATTTCTGTATCTTTTATAATTGAAACATTGTAACATCGAGAGGAGACCTAGGCCCACAATGGCAGGTGGAAAGCTTGGCTTCCTCTGTTGCTGGGGAAACCCAAGCCTTCCTCCTGCTCTCAGTGGCGGCAGCCATCTTGGTTGGGGTTTATTTGCGTAATCTGCTTGGCTGGTGGGCATGGATGGTGAGTGTGGCTGGTGGGCATGGCTTGTGGGTGTGGTGAAGGAATGGTCAAATTTGCATATTACTCTTTTATTAGGTAGGATGATGGTACCACTGGGACTATGGGACAGCTATTTAGGGTCTATACGAAGAGAAACTACCTATTTAAAGGGAATATTGAGGCAAAAAACTTGATTCTTCTTCTTTCAAATGTTAATAAAACATGCTATTATGGGCTTAAATGACATTGAGTTCAAAGGCAAGCTAATGGGAATAGTATCAATGCTTTTTTCTCAGAAGAAGTTATTTAAAATTTAATTTTTAGCTCATGCAGCTCACTCAGAGAAAACATGTTTGAAAAATAGTTTCACCCTCAATAAATTAATTTCAGTTTCTTCAGTCTTGGATTGATCACTTTTTGCGCAGCTTTTGCATGTCAGTTTTGCAAATGGGACTGTCCATTTGCCAATGTGCTGGTTTCCGTATGTGAGCCATGACACTGTTAAGGTTCTTATAAATGATTTTCTATTGTAATCAATTATTATAGTGCATATATATAACTTTTTTGTGTTAAATTTGTAAATGGTGACTATTTCCCCCAATGAGGTACATCTTGAAATAACAGGAAATTATAACACTTTCAAAACTCTGTACATGAGCTTTCCAGTGGCATCTCCTGATTTCTTTTTAAAATTTATATAATCCAGATGTTAGCTGTTCCCTTTTTCTCCTCTTAAAGATCCCTCAGGTATCCTCCCTCCCTTCCCCCCAAAATAAAGCATTAGAGAGCAAGGTAGAGTTGAATGAAGATTTTGTGGGGGTCTTAAATGAGAGGTTTTATATCACATACTTCATTTTACACTTTTCTTCCTCAAAGTTCTCTTTCTGATGCTGGCCTTATGTAATCTCTTCCCCATTCAGTGCTCAGTGTGTTGGCTGCAATCTCATTCTCTCAGTATTTGGGGCCCCTCATATTTATCTCCCTTTTATTACTAAAAGTACTTTGGTTCATGCTTGCCTCTGAACTCAAACTCATCACAGCTGCTCATTAACATAGCAGATTCTTCTGTAATGAGGACCCACTTATTTTGCATGACAATGAAAGCTTAAAATACACCATATTCTAGGTAATATTTAAAACTTGATTCTCTCCACTTAAAAAATAGATTTATGTATCTCTTCTTTGTTGTCATAGAGAGGAGATGTAGAATTTCTTTTGAAAAAAACAAAAAAACAAATCCAAACGTAAATCACAAAGGCCTTAGGGAGTTAATAATGTAAAGCCCTCTTAAGATCTTAAAATCTGAAAGCTAAAGGAGATTATAATATTACAGTGAGTAAATTTGGTTTTAATCAGAGCCCATATGTTGTCAATACCAAACCAAACAAATGTTTTAACAGCATTTGTTGATTAACTACTTACTGTCGATTAACTACTTACACATTTCTGCTACAGGAACATTTTGCTTTAAGTGTCTTGAGATAGTATCAATGAGTTAATTTCTTCCATGCATTTTAGATTGGTGTAGTATCTGTTTTCTGTAATAGGAAATTAAGAAAACTTAGAAGAGTATAAAGAAAACATATACGTTACTATTGGTTCCAGTACCAAGCTTAGAGTATAAACTACAATGAACTTGTGAAAGCATTTTATTGATCCTATTCCTCCCCAATATTTACTTTCTCTTCTTTTTTTAAAAATCCTTTCAACTCTTCCACACAATATTCATTTAAAAAATAATTATTTTACTATACATTATTATCATGGTTTGAATGATGGTCCCCCAAAAGATATGTCCACTGGGGCCTTGGATGTAATCTTTGAAAAAAGGGTCTTGGCATATATAATTAAGTTAAGGATCTTGAGATGAGGCCTTCCTAGTAATCTATCACAAGTGTCATTACAAGAGAAGAGAAGAAAAGAAGACACACACAAAGCCGATAATGTGAAGATGGAGGCAGAGATCGGAGTTAAGTAGTCCAAGTCATGGAATACCTTTGGCTACCAGAGTTGGGGAGTGAGACATGGATCAGATCTTCCTCTGGAGCCTCCAAAGTGAGTGCCACCCTGATGATGCCTGGATTTTGGACTTTAAGCCTCTAGAACTGAGAGAGAATAAGCTTTTGCTGTTTTAAACCATCTAGTTTGTGGTAATCTGTTATAGCAGACCTTGGGGATAAATGCTCTCTTGTTTTTAGCTTTTAGTTGAGAGATTCTGTTTGCTCATTTATTTACTCAATAGACATTTATAAAATGCCTACTGTGTCAAGCAGGATGCTATATGCTAGGGATACAAAATTAAATTAGACATAATTTCTGCCTTGAATATAATGCAACCATACATAAATGGTATTCAATAAGCTTGTCTGTAGAATTGTCATAATACTCTCAGCATTTTATTGCTTTTACTAACAAGTAAGGCGAATGAGCAAATTGACTAATCTCGTTAGGAATGTGCAGCTTTTGAAAATTCTTATCACTATACAGGCTCTGTAGAGAAACTAATGCCAAGTGACAAAAAATAATTCAGTAGGATTTGGGAACCTGGTTGGAAATGGCGCCTTGAAGCTGTAACTCAGGCAAACACTAAGCCACCTTTCAACCTGAGTAGTATTCTCAAAAACTAAGGTCCATTTCCTTATTTCATACCAAGAATTTAAAAAAATTTCTTTCTGCTTATTGACTTTTGGCAAGAATTAGATGTGCAGTAATACAAGAAGAAAAACAAAGAGGGGCAGAGAGCATAGAAAGTAAGAGTAATGATCTCTAGATTATATCCAAAGACTCAAAAGTATCTGAGAAATCTGGGGGCTATAAGAGTGATATTGTCAGCAACACCTGAAAAGAGAACTCCGGCAGTGTGGACCAGTTACCAGAGATAAGGAAGGAAGAGAAAGTGTAACTTGGATTGTGATGCTAAACATTGCAGAAGAAAGCAAATAAACCCTGATGATGGAGAAAGAATAGATTTTGAAGATGGTGGGGTGCATGGGTGGGAAGAGATCAACCAAAGAACTTGTATGCATATATGTATCACCAGTGGACACAGACAATAGGATGGTGAAGGCCTAGGTTGGGGAGTGGGAGTGGGCTCGGGGAATAAAAGGGACATATGTAATACTGTCAACAATAAAGATTTAAAAAATAAAAGTTGATAGCATTTTTAAAAGGAGACTATAGGTGCAATAAAGTTTGCTTTCTGTAAGTGAGCATTCATTCAAAATAAGTATTTACTAGATTTTAAATTTGACTAATGTCCTATATTAAGGCCAGTATGAGAGAATTTGAAGGGAGAAAGAAGAAAAGCAAAGTATTGAGAAATGGAATTAAGATTAGAGAGGGCTTCATGGAGGAGAATACAAGAATATCAGTAAGGTAGAAGGGGCTGTGTTGGCAACAAGGAATGAATTTTATTCAGATCATTTAATTTGCTCTGTGTGTCAGCCACACATCAGTGACATGAAGTAGAATTCTATGGGGCATTCAGAGTAGTGGCAGGAATTCATGTTAACCACTCATCTGCCTATCATTCAAGCCCCTGTACCAGCCACTATGCTAGATACTGGGAATATAGGGATTACTAAGATCCAAGTTCCTTCCCTTAAGGAGCCTGGATTTCAGGGGCAGAGATGAACAAATAGACTATTTTACAGGAATAAGTGCCACGATAAAAGGAAACCTGAGATGCTGTGGGAGCACACACATACATGTGGGAGGACCCTAACACAAGTTGGAAGGCCAGTAGCAGGGCTGTTATTGTCTCAGAATAACTCATAGAAGAATTGGCCCCCGCAAAGATCAGCTATTGAAGAGCTAATTGAAAGATGGGGTGAGAGAGAGGGGAGATCAGAGGAGGATTAGGGAAGGATCTAGGCTATAAAGGATGGCTAGCTCTTTATATTATAAGTAGAAGGAAGTTAAGAACATGCTAGATGAGAAATACAGAGAGATGATCTGGCATACATTCATTCTCTCCCTATCTCTTTCTCATCTCCCCAGCTATGTGCTCTGGTAAAGTGTGGTCCATGACTGCCATCCTCATATATAGTCTGGTCATATAGGACTGTTGGAACCTGCATTGTCTTTTCCACCCCATGAGGCAGGAGGGTGTTGGAAAAGCCCACCAGCCTGGTGTCAGGATGCTGAAGTCTGGTTCCAGCTCTATCACTAATTGGCTGTGTGACTAAGAACCAAGGACTTCATTTTTTCTCAGCTTAAAGCAAGAGGGTTGGATACCAGTCATTTTCAAACTCTTTCCAATCAGCAGAGCCCTTTCAAATGAAATCTTATATGGAAGCTCAACATACAGAACTGATATAAGTGTTGCTGCCCAGGTTGAAACTTGTTGGGAGTCCAGATGTGTTCTTGGCTGCTCTCTCATCTTCTGTGGTGGCCCTGGAGGGGCCTCTATGGACATCACTGGGCTGTATGGTGCTTGTGCACATGAAGTCTGAGAACAGCCTGAGTCCAGATCAACTGGGCACAAATTCTTGAGCCTTTTCCCAGACTTCAAACTTTAGGTTTGATACCTATGACTCCATTTTATTCAGCCCTTAATGGAATTTTTATGCACATTGAAATTTGAGTACCATTGGGCTAGATACTTCAAGGTTCCCCTCAGTCTTTAAATACGGAGGCTCTGTGACCACTTTAGCTTTGTTGTGATGGTGAAGAACCTAAGAAGGGAAGTCAAAGACTCTACAGGATAAAAAGACTTAACTGAAAATGGGTAGTCAGAAGTGTAAGGGTGGATATTATGGTAATAACAATCCTATATAATAAAAGAGAAACATGCAAATTTGACCGTACCTTTGCTCCTGATTGGCTATGCTACCAGCCAATCAGGAGCAGGGGTGGGACCAAGTGGCATGAGCCCTGGGCCTGGGGTTGGGTAGAGATGAAACGGCAGTGGAGGTGAGCGCCCAGCCCTCAGGTGCTGTGAGGGGAAGCTGTGGCAGCAGCAGCGGTGGTGGTGGCGAGCACCCGGCAGGGAGCACCCGGCCCCTGGGCACTGTGAGCGGAAGTGGCAGTGAGTGCCCAACCTGGGTGGTTGCAGGCTGAGCAGGGCGATGGCTGGGTGCCCAAGGCCTAAAGCCTTGCCAGAGGCTTTAGTCCTTGGGTAGGCTGGGGGTGAGCCATCAGTTGGACATTCCCTGAGGACTCCCAGTATGTGAGAGGGGGCAGGTTGGGTTGAGGACCCACCCATCCCCAGTGTACGAATTTCGTGCACTAGGCCCCTAGTAATAGTAATAATAGATGCAGTAATAGTAATAGCTATAATAGATGGCAGTGGAAGAGGAGAATTGGATATAAGCAAATAGGATTAGGGAAAGTAGAGAGCAACTTTAACCACAGGATATTCTAAAACTGAAGCTAGTGTATTCCAGATGGATGATATTGTCGCAAAAAGTGTCAGGAGATGATTCAGAGCATGAGGCTGCCAAAGGTAACACCCTGATGAGATCTTTCCACAAATCCTGTGCTCACCTCTATCATAGCACATAGAATCTTTATGGTCTCCTTACCATTCATGAATTTGTGTATATATACTGAGGCTGTTAGGTGCTGGGAATACAGTGAATCCAAACAGATAAATAGTCATGCTGAGTGGCATTTAATTAAAAGCTGAGGCAAGAGTGCTACTAAGAATGAATATAGCTCTAAAGAAAGAGGGGTGTGTGTGTGTGTGTGTGTGTGTGTGTGTGTGTGTGTGAGAGAGAGAGAGAGAGAGAGAGAGAATTAGGCAAGGGGGGGGTGATGGGATGAAAAGGAGAATTGCAGGTAGAGGTAATGGCATGTGTAAAGGCTCTGTGGACAGAGGGAGGGTGGAGATTATGAGGGATTGAGTGTTAGAAGCACAGAGAGAAAGGCTGAGAGAAGAGCAGTGTGAGATGAAGCCGGACCATGCAGGGCCTTGAAGACCATGTTAAGAGTTTGGAAGGTGGGGGAGGGTGGGTAGGTGGGAAGAGATCAACCAAAGAACGTGCATGCATATATGCATAATCCATCGTCACAGACTGTAGGGTGTGGAGGCGGGGGGCGGGAGTGGGCTAGAAGAGGTCAATGGGGGAAAAAGGAACATATGTAATACTTTCAACAATAAAGGTTAAAAAAAGAGAGTTTGGGTCTTTTTCTTAAGAACAGAGAAAATACATGGAAAGGATTTATTTTTTGAAAAGTTCATGCCTGCTGCATCGGGGAGAAAATCAATGGAGGGAACCAGGGTAGATGTAGAGAGGGAGTGGCTTTCTATTGCTGTACTTGTCTGTTCTTATACTACTGTGAGTTACTGGAGACTGAAACAATCTCTATATTCCCATCACATTCCTGAACAGTGTCCTGTATCCAGATGATGATCAATAATTATATGATGGATGAACCACATGCATTTAAATAAATTAAATGAATTATTTGGAGTCACGGTCAGAATACCTTTTATTTACTTTATTTGCTTCCTTTCTCTTCCCTCCAGCTAATATGGGGCAAGGGGAAGTGTTCACATATTGCATGTTCTTTGAACATCATTGTCTGCTGTCATTGCCACTTGAGACTGGTATTTGCTGTGGGGTATTTGGATAACAGTCCCATCTTTAATCCAAGCACTCAGTGTTACTGAGGGTCTCCCTAACATTGCTACACCTTAATGTGCCTGGGGCCATGTCTGACATTTAAAGAAAGGGACAGGAATAAGTCCATTTGAGCTTCACTTTTGAATGAGTAGAACTCAAGGTAGTGTTTGAAACAATGGTTACTATTTCTTTTTCAGCTAGTCCCTCCCCCAGCCCCTCTTCCTAGCATGTTGGAAAACAGGCATGTAGGAACCTGGGACAGAGGGGCAGAGATAGGCTTCCTCATGTCCACATCAGATGTTGGCCTCCAATTGGGCTTTCTGAACTGCCTGGCTAACAAATCCTGTTAACCCAGATTGCCTCATCTGGTTACCTTGCCCCTCATCAGGCATTTCTGTTTAGACATATTTTCCCCCTTCACACAGCTAAATCTTCAAATTAAATGCTCATGTGGCTGGTTGCCTGAGAAATCACATGTGGGAGTTGAGAGACCCACACAGGGAACTTGCCCTCACTTCTGGAGAGTGGGTCTGGAAGCCATATGAATTGTAAATAGTTTTAAAATGTAAAAAAGTAAAGCTTTTTGCCAAAAGGCGAGAGTGGAGTTTCTTCCTCCCCCCTTTCTAGACTCAGTTATTAGGTATCTGATGAAAATTACTGACCTCTATCATTCAATCTGTTAACTGTCTCTACCAGCTGCAGCCGGACCAGCCAGATTTACCCCCTCTGAGGACTCAGCTCTGCCAACACTTGCTTTATTAGAAGTAGGGCTGGGGGTCACAGCTATGAACCATGAGTACAGTTGTTAGTTACATGATTTTCATGGAAATTTGCCTTTGTTCATGGAATACTCCCTTCTGAAACTTGGGTGATAGAAATAGGTTAATGTTTTTTAAAACAAAAGAGCCTAGTCCAGCTGGTATGTCTCAGTGGTTGAGTGTTGACCTATGAACCAAGAAGTCAAGGTTCAATTCCTGGTCAGGGGACATGCCCAGGTTTCAGCTCCATCTCCAGTGTGGGGCATGCAGGGATCAATGATATCCCCTCATCAATGGTATTTCTCTCTCTCTCCATCTCACTTCCTCTTTGAAATCAATAAGAATATATTTAAAAATATAAAATAACAGAGACTAATTTCCTGTAAGAGCAAGAAAGAAAATAAATAGGAAAAAGAACATGGCTCCCTTTACTTGCTCTCCACCAAGTACCTAACATACTACATCACTGCCCATGTTGAGAAACATTGCTCAGCATATGTCCCATGTCTTTGTGCTCCCTTCTCTTACCTGATCTTTTGTTATAGAAAGTAGTTCCATAGACTTTTGTTGATGTTGTTGCTTTTGACTTTCATTCTCGTGGGTGCCAAGGCACAGAGACAGCCACTATTTCTTACATATGAACGACCAGAGACACCCTTCCATTCTGTATTGGCAAATATCTTCAGATTCCTCTCATTTTCCTCTTGTGTTCCAAATTTTGTCCTTTTTTTCTGTGTTGTATTTCTCTTTTAGGGTAAAGAAAAAGAAAACTAGAGTTGAAATACAAAGAATGATAGGGAAACAAAATTCAATATAGGCCCTTTTTGTCAAATATTTTAATTGATTTGTAGGGACAAAGGGAGGGAGAGAAAGACATAGAAACATCAATGTGAGACTATAACATTGATCGGCTGCCTCCTGCACACCCCCTACTGGAGATAGAGCCTGAAACCCAGTTTTATTTGTAATCTGCAACAATATATGTGCACTGATCAGGAATCAAAACAACAACCTTTTGGTGTGTGAGATGATGCTCAACCAGTTGAGCCACACTGGCCAACACAATATAGGCCCTTTTAATTAGGGAACATCTTAGGATATTAGATGTCTAAAAGGGTAAAGACTATAGCAGAGTTTATACAAATAAATATGCAAAGGATCGCAGCATAAATGCTTACAATTGGCGTGCAGATTTGTTCATGTTCAGTTTCAAATCTGGTACTGATAATGTCGAACTGCTCAAATGGTACCTAATTGTTGGCCACCATCTCTGGCATGAAATCTCCCAGTTAACCAAATCGAAAATACAATTCCCAGCAGTGGGTCTTGTGATTAGAAAAGAAATTCAAAAGAGAGCAGATTGCTTATACACATATTTAAATATATTTTTGGAGATTACAAATAAGATCATCAGGCCTGAAATCCCTGATAGCCAGATAGCGAAGGGCTTAGGGGAGTGTGAGGCCAGTGTGTCTTTGCTCTGAAGCAAAAAACTTCATCCTGGAGCTGGGTGGAGCACACATATAGAGTGTTTCCCAGAAAGCAGTTGAAAGGGCAAGCTTTTGGCAGAAAGGTTTCATTTTCCTAACAGAGAAAATGAGAGTCTATTCCAGACAAAAAGTTTCCTCTAGATATGTCCAGGGAGCAGAAAATTCTAGAATCTTTGGGATTTGAATAATGCCAGAGAGCAATAAAGGGGTGCATTAGAAGGCCTTTATTACCCCTCTGGTCTTCAAAATATAAGAAATGGAACCACTATTTGACATATCAGTCTTTAACCCAAAGCTTTCAGCTGTTCCAGGGACTTACAGAGCTGAGGTCTATGAGGCATGGGCCAGCAGGTGTGTAAGGACCTCACAAGAAGCCAAGTTTACCTAGCCTGCAGGGCCCGGGCAGAGTGGGTTAATTTGAGAGCTCTAGTTCATGGCCTATATTGGGGCAGTGGAGTGTGTTATCAGCTCCTGCTTACACCCCAATCCTACTGGCTTAGATGGGAAAAAGCTGAGAGGGCTCAACAATACAGCAGGTCTTATTTGGGCCAGTTGAACTATTGTCCCAGCACAATTAAAACCAGATATATGGCTTCTCTGAATAAAAGAGAAATGTTTAGGCCTTAGTTCTCCAAATACTAAGTATTTTCAATGTACTAAAGGTGATTAATATGCCATTTCTGGTTTCATGGATTCAAGCATTGTGGGGAGAGAGAAAAACCAGTGGATAGTTTCAGTATAGCGTGTATGATGATGGAAATATGAATGGACTACCATGGAAGTACTCAAGAGGGGATACCTAGCCCAGTTTATGGGTCAGAGGAAGTTTCTTAAAAGAGGTGAGTCTCTAACTAAAATTAATTTTAAATAGTCAGAAACCCAGAAAAGTAAAAATTTATACTTTAAAAAAAGAAAAGTATTAACCCTTGTATTTATTTGTTTATATTTTATAAATATGCATAATTGCAAGGAAGCCCATAAAATATATACAACTTTGTATTTAAGTTTTTCTTTTGGTACAATAACTCATATAATGACATTAAAAATTTATTGAAAACATTTTAATTGCTGAATAATAGATATGCTATAATCGATTATTTTTCTATTGTTGGAAAATTGTTTCTATTTTTTTGTATTTAATGAATGACTCTCACAGGAACATCTTTGTATATAAATTTTATATGATTCTTTATTTATTTAGGCTAAATTTCTAGGGAATTGAGACTTTGTCCTTTTAAAAAGATTCTTTTCATTTTTAAAAGATTCTTAATACATGTTATTATATTCTAGGAAGTTTGTGCTCATTTATCTTCCCTTTTGAACAAATGAGTGGCTTTACCATTCGTTCACAACTTTGAATATTATCGAGGCCACTGGATAAATATAAACAGGTGTCTTGTTATTTTAAAAATGCATTAATTTCTAGTGAAGATGATTATTTTTTCAAGTTATTATTAACTGTATTTCTATTTTTAGATTTGTCTAATATAAATTTAATGAATTTATATTCATTGTCTATTGTTGGTTTATAATATATTTTGTGTCCTGTTTGAGAATTTATTTAAAATTTCATCTTCTAATAAATTCCTCCAATGGGAAACACCCCTGATTGTATACAGATATATTGCTTGGGTTTTTGCTAGTGTAGTGTGCATACTGAGCATAGTTTTCTAACTAAGCAGGACTGGATTGTGCTAACTTATCTACATTCCAAACTGTTTTCTTTCTATGGGATAATTCAGATCAAAACACATTCATGCTAAAATCTCTTTAGTAACTTCCCTCCCCATTCCTTACCATCACAGCAGCTGCTTCAATCAAGCTTCTAGCTTGCTTTTCTAACATTGTCTGTAGTCGTGCAGAACTACTTGTTTTGCTTAAACCTGCCATGTGCTCTTTCCCTTCTCCCTTTTTCATCCATCAGGACTCAGCTCCTGTGTTACCCATTTTTGGAAAACCTCAGATATCTATTTCAAGCAGGTGAAACAGCCAGTACCTCTCTGTGCTCTCACAGCTGGTACCTGTTACCTGGCTAAGAGGTAAGCATGACATTGGAACAGTCATGTTAAGCCTCCCCCTTGACTGTGGCCTGTTCAGGCGGGAACCACACTGCATTTATCCCCAGTGCTTGGCCCACTACCTGGCTTGTAGCAGGTTCTCATTGTTTGTTGAGTTCAGCAGAATCCACTTTTCCAACCATCAACATTCATTCAGGACATAGATAATAATAAATAAATTGGAAAATTAAAGACATAAAAGAAGTTGGCATCCTTGTGGAAGTACATCTTCCCTTATAGCCAGTCAGCGGTAAGTACTTTGAGGAAAATGAAGAATGCTTTTATTCTCTAAACTGTCATGCTTTGCCCTGCAATGATTTATCTCTACTTTCTTTCCATACTTTACAGTTATCTCTGCTATACTTTCTTAGGGCCTTCTGAGCAGGTGTAGGTATGTGGAATTATTATTCACTTCAGCTCTAGAGCTAAATGCATTAAGCAAGCAACATGAGTGACCATGTAAAAAATTAATCCATTCAAACATTCATTCAACAAATATGCATTAAGCCCCCAATATGTGCCAGACTCTGTGCTATATTCTAGGGATATACCAGTAGAAATAAGCAGGACTACAAATTTACAAGAAGCTTCTGTCTAGTGAGAAAGATAGACAATAAAAATAAAAATAAATAATATGATTTTAAGCAGTAACAAGTACAACAAAGAAAATAAAATAGAATAATATAAGAGTAATGGGATGGGACAGGAGCAGATGTTTAAATAAGGTAGTCAGAGAGGGCCCCTGGTAGAGATGATATTGAAATTGAGAGGAAGCTATCCATAACAAGATCTTAGGTTAAAGGAACAGTAAGTATAAATGCCCCTAAGTGAAAATGAATTTGATAGTAAGATGTTGACTGTGGATTGAATATTGTGATAAAAAGGAGTTCTGTGGGGTTGGAAAGAGCCAATTCTTGTAGGTCACAGTGGGTAATTCAGTTTTATCTGAGGAGCTATTGGAGGGTTTTAAGCTGGAGAATGACATGAAATGACAAAAAAGATTTCTTTGGCTACTGTGTCAACAGTGGACAGTAGAGAGAGACAACAACAGAATTAGGATGACAAATCAGGAGTTTCCTACTCTCATCCAGGTGGGTTGATGATGCCATACACTTGGGGGGAAAGAATCAGGAATATATATATATATCTTATTATGGCTTTTAAAACACAAGAAAATAGAACAGTACAATGAACTTTTATTTATGTATCAATCATTTGCAACCACCATCAACCTACTGGTATTTTTGTATTCATCCTCACTTTTTATTGTCTGGGATATTTTAAAAGCAAGTTCTGTATGTCATATCACCTTATCAGTAGACACATTAGTGTTTGTCTTGAACAGATAAAGACTTAAAATGTATTTAGCCATTATACAATTACTACCGTCAATAAAGTAGCAGTACTTCCTTAATATCATCTAATACCCAAGGTTGGAATATTTTAGAAGGTAGAGCCAATAAGAGCATTGTTGTATTGATTATGTAAGAAGCGTGAAATCAGAAGTGGTTCTTAGTTGAGGTTTTAAGATGAAGAAAACTGAGAAGGAACATGTTATTGTGGTGGTAGTTTTTTTTTTTTTTTTTTGGCCTGGACTGGGAGAACCGAGTTCTACTGAGATATTAGTCATTCTGTAGAGATGTAGAATGGCCAGTTGAAATTTACTGGAGATGTCTAGCCTGAAGATAAATATTTGAAAATTATCTGGCCAACTATCATGAGAGTCCATCCTCTGACGAGAGGAGCTCTGGGACACTCTATGGTTTGACGAGGGGAAGAAGGAAAAGGGCTGGCTAAGGTTTTGAGAAGGGGTGGCTAATGAAATAAGAATAAAGCCAAGAGAATGTGGCACTCTAGATTTAAAGCCTAGAAAGTGTTTGAGGACAGAGGGAGTAGCTAACTGTGCTGGGTAAAGTGAAGACTGAGAACTTATTTTGAATTTAGCAACATAAAGGGAGTTCTATTTGGAATAATGAAGACAAAATTCTGCTTGTTGAAAGCATGGGAAATCAAAATCCTGCTTGGAGAAAGCATGAAGACTTGAAATACAAATCAAAATGTATTATTCTTATAATAATAAAATCAGTCACAATACTTTAAAGTATATATTACTTTGTAGCTTACAAAATGATCTAATAAATTTCTCTTATGTGAAACTCTCAAGTGTTATGGTAGATTGGTGTTTAAATGCCAGGTGGGTTTGTCCCATTTTCAAGACCTTCATCTTGCCGTAGCTGGTTTGACTTGCTAGAGTGTTGGCTTGCGGACTGACGGGTCCTGGGTTTGATTCCAGTCAAGGGCAGGCCTGGGTTGAGGGCTTGTTCCCCAATAGGGGTGTGGAGGAGGCAGCTTATTAATGATTCTCTCCTTCTCCCTTCTTCTCTGAAAAAAAAAAAAAAGACTTTAGTCTTATGACTAAAGAGATATTCTGAGGGTTCGGCATGTGCCTGCTAATGTAGGTCATAGTGGGTATTTCCAATTTTGGTCAACTTCTTGCCTAAGTCACATGGCTGGCTGGATGAACTGGGACCCAAGTCCATGTCTTCTGATTCCAATGACATGACTCTAGTATGTTGCATCATTTTTGTTATAAACAAGAGGTCAGGATTCTTCCTGTTAAGGATATCAGGATAAAAAATATTTGATTCCAACTTCTGGTCCACTCTGAACAGTATTTTATTTTTGCAAGCATCACGATTGTACCTACAATGTTATCTTCAAAGGACAACATTTTTACTATAAAATTTCTTAGTTTTCGTTTAAATAATTCATTAGGGTTTGTCATTCATGATTTTGATATATTACCTTGAATTTGTTTCTCCTCATCATGAAGGTGTCAAGGGTACAAAAACTGATGATTCATTGAAAGGAAGCATTCTAGTAATTGTGAACAATAAGATTTATATTGGTCTTGGGATAAAAATGAATGACATAATGATTGAAGCCTCAGAAAACAGAGATGTTTTACTCATGACCACAAGTAAATCATGATTGAAATCTGTTTGGTGTGATGTTAAGTAATGATTCTGAGAAGCCAAATCTATAGGGATCAGAGTAATATAGTCCAGGCATATAGTTTTCTGATGAGCTCATCATAATAAGAAGACAAAGCTGGGAATATTTTAAGGAATGATAGTTAATGCATCCTTATTAGACAATTTCTCTGGTATATAAATTTTTGCTGGGTTTTTGATGAAAGCTCTGTGGCAAACAATCTAACACTGAGGTCATTCTCCTAAGGTACAGGTATTTTTTATTGCTGACTGGAAGAGTGTCCACATGCTCCAAGTATCAGAAGGCAAAGATGATTTAATCAGGGTTATTTGAGAACCATATTTATATTTTCCCAGTAGTTTCTAGGTTCCTTAATAACCACAGTCTGTATGTAACTCCAACACTCAGCCCAGTGCTAGCTCAGAGTGCTCATTTTGTGCGTATGGTGGTCTTGAACTCATTAAGGCAGGGAGGTGATGCCTCACATGCCAGTTGGTTATGGTCTAATTAAGAATTCTACCTACATGATGCCATATTTCCAAGAAACTTAAAATGATAAACATCGCAGCCCACAATAAAGTAACATTTTAAATTTTTCCTAAAAAGTCTTGAGGAGTTAATGTGTCTGCAAATGTAGTAAGCAAATAAACTCGTGATCTTCCAATGATATCCTGTACTTCATTCTCCCAAAGAAGGAATGCTATTTCCAGAAAACTAGTTTCTCTGACCAGAGCAAACCAAATCACACCACTGAGAGGTGCCTTTGCTTTATTTATGTTGACATGGTACTTATAATTACTTGGCATGTTAAACTACTAATTTTTCCCCCTGGCTTTTGACTCTCTCTGACATTTGGTTCTCTCTTAACTTGGCCCCATATAGAAAAATTAAAAATGTCACTAGAATCAATGGGAAAACACACACAACCTTTCATCCTGGAGCCAATATATTCAGGCTTGATTATCTTCTATTTGGGAGCTATCTACTTTTTGGAGTGTATTTCAAAAGGAGAAGTTATTATTCACTACAGTACTGGATAAGAGCATATTCCCCAAGTTCTCAAAATAAAGTAGGCAACTTAGATAAAGAGAATGGTTAATCTACTCAGGCTAAGGTGATTTCTTATATATTTTTCATCAAGATATGTTCTTTATATAAGGAATATATCAGAAATAGTAATTCCTCCTCTACTCCCAACCATAGGCATTATTGTTAGGACATTTAGATAGTCAGTGGTTATCTGTAGACTATTCTTTTAACAAAATGGAAATGTAGTGAAAATTTATCTTCCAACTTTATTTATTTATTTATTTATTTTTTTTATTTTATTTTTTTTAAGATTCTTTCTTTTTTTTTTTTAAATACATTTTATTGATTTTTTACAGAGAGGAAGGGAGAGGGATAGAAAGTCAGAAACATCGATGAGAGAGAGACATCGATCAGCCGCCTCCTGCACGCCCCCCACTGGGGACGTGCCCGCAGCCAAGGTACATGCCCTCGCCGGAATCGAACCCGGGACCCCGCAGTCCGCAGTCCGACGCTCTATCCACTGAGCCAAACCGGTCTCGGCCCAACTTTATTTATTAATCATTGGAAAAAGGAGTCAATTGGATAATTCAAAATTTTACAACATTATTCCGCAGTTTTAAAATGGAGTTGGAGAGAACACAAATACTGACTCTATAGGCTTGAAATTGATACTAGTGAGAGGTGAAATGGCTTAGCATTAAAAAGGAATATCCTAAATATGTGAACATGTTGATAGCAAAATTGAGAAGCGGGCTTTCAGTGTATAGAAGATGCCCTGCAAATCCCCTTTCCACACTGCAGAATATATTTCTGCAGCTCCTATCTTTTCCTATTGCCTATAGGGTTATCTACATACAACTTTCTACTCTCTGGAATTGCACTTGGCTGAGAAGAGTTGTTTTGCTCAAGTTAAGCTATTCTTGCTGGGATCAGACTTCATCCAATGGCTGAACAAGGCCAAGATATCTGGCCTGGCTCCCAACATCCAACTCTGAAGGGCATTCCAGCTCCAGAGCTCCCCATTGGGTTGGCTGAGCCTCTGTTGTGATTGTCATCAACAGCCCATTTCCTCCCTCTGCCCAACTGCATTTCCTTCACTCCCTCAAAGGTGTTAATCCTAAAAGTACTTGCCAATAAACTTCCTGCACACAGATCTCTCCCTGAAAAACTACTGCTGAGCTAAATCAAAATAATTCTGTTTTCTTCACAGCCCATCTAAGGTATTTCCTTTTGCGTTCATATGTGAGAGCAGGTAGAATAGTTTTCCTCTGGGAATAATTTGTGGTCTCATCATCTATTAGCCAGGTATTAATGGAATCCTACTGAGAATTACAGAAGACAAAAGGTCTTAAGAGATGGATTCAGGAGAAGGGTTTCAGTTCAGGGAAATGATTAAAAAGAGTACATTTTCTGCACAACGCTCAGTTGGCTTACACATTTCAGGTAAATCTTGGTAAGTGAATTAATCATTCTATTTTCAAAACAGTAGGCTACATTGTGTATGTATTTCTGTACTCCTACTAAGGCACAATAGGAGCTATAAGGATTTATATAAATTAAGTGAGACCTCTCTAAGATTGATTACTTTGTTTTCAGCATCTTTTAGCTTTTCCCACCCTTTGCTCCTGGCAAAATTGGTGTGAGAGTATCTTCAGCAGCTGACCACGGACTTCCCCGTGTGATTCTGCCTCAGCATAAACATTGTGCTAATAAGAAGGGAAGGTGGGGGGGGGGGGGGGGGGGAGGGCGGGCATCTGTATTCTTCAAAATAAATATTTTCCAAAGATATGAATATTATGCTATTCTCAATGTAATGAGATTCTGTTCACTAGTCTGTTGTTAGAGGATTTGGGTCAAGCTGTATGCCTTCTTCTAGTGTGGCTCTGACAGCAGTGGGATTGAAAAAAACCAGAAACTGCTGCTGTCCACTGAACATCTGTGCCATGTGACCATGACTGCAAGCTGTCTTCTGATCAGCTGGTTTTAAACACTGAGAGCATGCACTATTGCTGTGATCAAATTTCTTCAGCTCCCTTTTCTAAATAGGCAATACATAAGTATCAAAGGAAATGAAGTAAAAGAGAACAACGAATATAGTTTTATTAAGAGCATGGACTTTGTAAACTCAGGTTCCAATCCTAGCTCTGCCACTTAGATGTGACCTTGGAAGAGTTTATTTTTTTCCTTCTCCATTATCTTTAAAATACTTATATTAATGCCAAAAATTTATGTACTGAATATAATCCAAACAGTACAAAATAGTGTACAATGAAGTCTCCCTTCCATCCCACTTTTCTTTATTTCCTTTATCTTGTGGCAACCACTTATGCAGAGAGATATGTGTAGGTATATCGTTGCTTCAAAACATTGTTAGAACCTTACCATGCAGTGTTCTGCACATGCTTGTTTTAACCTAATAAATAACTTTTAGAATATTTTATATCAGCACATTTAGACCTATATTATTCTTTTTGTGGCCTCATTGTATTTCATTGAATAGATGGTTTACCCTGGTATGTCTATTTAGCCCTTTTTGGTAGGCATTGATGGTTTCTAATAGGTTGATATTACAAATAATACTGTAATAAACATCCTTGTACAATCACTTCTTTTTAAAAAATATCTTTATTGATTTCAGAGAAGAAGGGAGAGGGAGAGAGATAGAAATATTAATGGTAAGAGATAATAATTTATTAGCTGCTTCCTGCACACCCACACTGGAGATCGAGCCTGCAACTTGGGCGTGTGCCCTGACTGGGAATAGAACTGTGACTTACTGGTTCATAGACTGACTTTCAAACACTGAGCAACACCAGCTGGGTGGTATGATTACTTCTTTAAAGTGAAATATTTATAACAAAATGTGTAGGTATTTAAATTTCTGACAAATGCTTTAAAATAAGTCAGATATCTCAATTTCTCTGCACCTCTGTTTTCCATTCTATAAAATAGGAGTGACAGCTTATGCCTATTTCATAGGGTTGTTGTGAGGATAAAATGAGCTAAACACATGAATATAGCAAATTAAAATATAGGATATCTAATTAAATTTGAAATTCAGATAAACAACGATAATATTTTAGTATAAGTATTCCCAAATCTTAATGAGAGATGCTTAAAATTATGTATTGTTTATCTTACATTTAAATTTAATTAGGTATCACTTATTTTATTTGGCAATCCTATATATGAAGGAATCACCACAGTCTCTGGCACTAAATAAATGTTGGTTGCTACAATTCTTATTAGATACTCAGGAAAATGCTGTCATTTAACAAATGTTTTTTGGAATAATCATTTAGTATTCATTAATTTATCATTTTTTCATCAAATATGTATTGATGTCTACAATGAACTAGGCATTATCCTGAGGAAACAATGGTGAATAAAACAATGTCTGTATGAGCAGAAGAATACAGGCCTGAGATGAACTTGAGACTAATAAAGAAACCACACTCAGTGTATGTAAATTAATTGGTTTATTACGGAAGGTCAATAATATTGACTTCTTTATTGTGTTCTCTTTCTATTGTCTCAACCCGTCTTTTTTTTTTTAAACAAGTAATTTATTTATTTATTTAAAATATATTTTTATTGATTTCAGAGAGGCAGGGAGAGGGAGAGAGATAGAAAAATCAATAATGAGAGAGAATCATTAATTGGCTGCCTCTTGCACACTCCGTACTGGGGATCGAGCCTGCAACCTAGGCATTCACCCTTGACCAGAATTGAACCTGGGACCTTTCAGTCCACAGGCCAATGCTCTGTCCACGGAGCCAAACCAGATAGGGCTTCTATAGCTTTTGAGGAAATCCTCTTTTCAGGAATCAGTACTGCTAATGGGCAATCAGGTGCATTAGAGTATGGAAAGGATGAAAGGAGCCTGGAGAGCTCCTCCTTCTGTCCCTTAAGGCTTTGGCAATGGGCTTGGTATCTTGCACAAGGCAAAAACTTGATTTCTAGCTTCTGCAGCCCAAGGTTCAGTGACATGGATCATGGTAGGTGTTACCTCACTCTCAGATTTCAAGAAGATTCTCAGCAAGTCTAGCAGCTCTTGGGATGCTATACCTCATCAGGAAGAAGCAGGTTCAACAATTGTTAGATGCAGTTGCTCAGTCTCGCCACTTTTTCTCAGAACTCAGATTCTCTGATGTTCTGAGAGTAAACATTATACAGGCATGCCTCATTTTATCAGGCTTCACAGATGTTGCAGTCTTACAAATTGAAGGCAAGACCCACCACCAGCAAAAACATTATGATTCATTTGTGATACTCGCTTCATTGTGGTGGTCTTGGAACTGACCCTGCAGTATCTCTGAGGTATGCCTATAGTTAATGGATATATTAAAATATTCTTTTCTCTAAGTAATTCTAGTCACTATTCTGTGGCAGTTAAACTCCATATGTTTTATGGTGCCATTGGGATTTAAATTTTATGAGTTCTTTTCTTGAAATTTGGCTTATTTAGCAATTGGCTTGTGACTTTACTAAGGTAAAGGCTATCTTACAGCCCCATCTGTTTTTGAAAAACCTGGTTTAAAGAAGCATTAACTAGATTATATCCATTTAAAAGCCTGCAATGAAATACACATATTTTAAAGTCTTGGAATATCTTGATTCCGTGCAGTGAATTGAACTAACTTGCTTTCAGAATAGTCCTATATCGCAATCCCTCCATGAGATCAGAAGGCCTTTCCCCAACAAAAATAAAAGCCAAGTTTGTTTGCGTCAATTCTGTGGAGCTAAACGTCGTTGTCACAGCTCATGAGGCCGTCCTGTTTCTCCCGCCAGAACTATGGGGCAAGCTTGCTTCCAGCACCAGCCATGAAAATGGCTGTGCCGCACATGGAGAGACAGTGTCCGTTTTCATTATTTTAGAATGATGACAAAATGCAGTCACTACACAAACTCAAACTTTAGAAGAAGTCTAGAAATATTTTGAAGACGAGCTTTAAAGCAAATCTTCCTATCTGCCTCTCCAGTCTTGCTGGTATGTCTTGTCAGTGGTGATGGGAGTGAGTAGAATAAGAAAAATGGTGGAATTTAAAATAGAGATGATTTGAGTGCATTTGCAGGTCTTTATCAGTTTATACTTGTTCAATAAATTTGGCTACTTCTTAGATATTACCCTTACTACTCATTAAAATATACCACTGATGTTCCAGTTAAGTACATGTATAATATGGTAAGATAGAATAGGAAATAACATTAAAAATTATGCTTTGATTGTACTATACACACAATAGTACAATCTAGAGGTGTGTATTCAAATAAGGAGTTTAACCAAGGTATCACATACTTCTATAATTTACCAATATCTACAGGCTCTTTTTCTTCAAAACTCTAATTATATCTATAGAGTGTTAATTTCTCCCCTTCTAAAATAATCAATTTTGTATTTCCTCTTTCTCTTCACCCAGTTTATTCAAGTCCTGTTTCTTTGTAAGGGTTACGTTCTCTTTTTGATAGGATGATGTCCTCAAATCTGACATGTGCATTGTGTCCGTTAATGTAATGATGAGGTGATTAAGTAGTGCTGGATTCAGGGTCAACACCTAGGGAATACTCCTTGCTGTTTTTTGACAGATTGCTAATAGTTTTGGATAATATTTTTTTTGAGGACATTTTTATTATGATTGTGTATCTTCACAACATTTTGCTTAAAGCTCAGAAAAATTTTGTATCAGCCTGCATTGTTGCCTGGTGAATGATCCCCACAGCCCATAGTCCACAGAGGAGTTATTGTGTTCCATGGAATTTGTGCATACCAGAAAAAATTAAGATTTAAAATACTGTTAATCTTAAGACTTTGGAGGCAAAATATTGGAGTACTTTTAGGAGAGAATGTCCTAACTTGTTCTGACAGATTAGGTGACCAAAGATAGGGCCTTTTGGAAGAGGAGCTTGGAGAGACTGAAAGGCATATATTCTGGGTAGAGGGCAGGCAGGTGGAAAGAGGGAAAAAAGAAAGAGGACTAGAGTGAGATAAAGTAAGGAATCCTGGACTCATATAGTATTATAGGTACTTTCTGCTTTCTTGGACTATTAAATGACACACCCAGATCAATAATCAGGTCTTAGCAAAGCATAGTCAAGTGCATTATTCTGAGTGTTTTTCTGCTTCTGGAAATATTTAATAAGTTAAAAAAGCAGATGTTAAAATACAGGTAGGGGTGCAAGTGGATAGGAGGGGAATGGGCTTGAGGATTTTATTGCTCCTCTGCATGGTCCTGTATGACATGATGTTTATAGTCGTAGATATAAGGGATCCTTTCCATGCTCTAGGATTTTGCAAAATTTTCCTTAAAGAGGTTTTGTTCTAGTATTTTTTCCAAGTGTAGCAGTTAATTCAAGTAATTCCCTTTGATATCATTGCACCTTTAAATTATCTTTCTAAAAGCTTTGGTTTTATAGAGGGAAATAAGATACTGAATTGAAGAAAAGCAAATAGAATTTAAGTAGAAACATTCAGGTTTTGGTTTGTTCCCTCAAATAGTGGCTATTGCCACTTACCTGTGCAAAAGTAACTGTCAGATGTGCACTCTGAAGTGTATATGAGCTCCTGTCATGTTTTCTTTCCACTATAGTTGAGGTTTTTTTTTTCCATTTGAGTGGGAGAGGTAAGGGTAGTCCTTCCTTATAAATGTATAGGTATGAGGAATAAGTTTGAAAGTGGAACTTAATATTATTTCAGCTTCTTCCTGCTACAGATGTACTTTTAAAAAATTTTTTATTTTTCAAGGACAGTTATATTCAATATCATTTTGTATTCATTTCAGGTGTGCAGCATAATGGTTAGGCAGTCATAATGCTTTATAAAATGTCCTCCCACCCCTGATATTTCCAGCATCCACCTGGCACCATTCTTAGTTATTACAATATTATTGTGAGCAGATGCACTTTCAATAGAGACTTCCAGACAATTCAGTAACAGTGCAATTTCCATCAACAAAGACATGGTCTCCATATTGGTCTGTTCACAACTTTTACCTGAAATTTTGTCCCCTAAGAAATGTGGCTAAGGCTCCAAAGGAGGTGTCCCTAGGAGAAATAAACCAGCACCTAATCCATACCTGTAAACAAAAATAAAATGAGATTTAAAAGGCTTGTTAGGTTCTTCTGTTGTCATTGAACTAGATAAAGTGCAGGAAAGTATGGCTTTGGAGAAATGATTGAATACTGGCTAGAGATGAAAATGCTGCAGTTGAAAACTTTCCAGAACAACATGTACTTGGATCCATATTAAAGGAAATATTTTTGAGTGTTTAAGCCAAATGACCCAGAAGAGTTGATAGTGTGAGGCATACTTCACAGTTGTATAAATATTTAAAACTGTTTTCCAGCCTATAAAACAAAGTAAATTAGGTTGTTTTTAAAAACGGCATAACCTGCCACCTTAACTTGTTGGGGAACCTGCCCTAACATCCCAGCCTTCTCTCCTGAAAGGGAATCGCTCAGAAAAAAAGCGTGATGAAGGCTTGTAACTTGGAAAACAAGCTGGTTTACGGAAATTTCAGGGTTTCAAAAGGGATGACTAGGGTCAGGGTATACTGCCACAGGTGGTCTGTTTCCAGGTAGCCTGTCTGCCTAAATTGTCACTGGGGGTCCAACCAACTAGATACAACAACTTTTAATCATAAACTCCTTTGAACTTAATGAACAATAAACTCAGGGCTCCACAATATACAGGAGCCTCAGAGAAAGCAGTACAGCACCTTGGCTGTGCTGTACTCAGTTCTGAGCTGTTGGCCCTTGCCATTAGAATGCCACCATGTCCACCCTTAGCTACAGGGCTGGATGACTTGTCGGTGATCTTTCTCATTCAGTCTTCTGAGGCTTCCTTTAAAATTTTTTTTTTATTGATTTCAGAGAGGAAGGGAATGGGAGAGAGAGAGAGATAGAAACATCAGTGATGAAAGAGAATCATTGATTGGCTACCTCCTGCACGCCCCCCACTGAGGATTGAGCCCACAACCCGGGCATTGGCCCTTGACTGGAATCGGCCCTGGGACTCTTGAGTCCACAGGTCCACACTCTATCACTGAGCCAAAACAGGTAGGGCCCAAGGCTTTTTTTTTTTTAAATCACCTGTGTTGTTCTTATCCTTTCCAAAATTTATTCTCTTGCATTTATTCTTACCTAATTTTTAGCTGTTGCTGTGACCTAGTCTCCCTTGCCTCTGATACTATTGTAATTAATCTAGTTATTAATAATAGGAAAGGAGCAAAGGGAAGGCCAAATATTATAAGCAAGTCATTTGGGCAGCTTCATCAGGAAGCTACAACCTTACACTCCCTAAGGGGTCCAACAAAGGGAGATAGATGCATGCCTAGTAATGTTGGGGTACTATTGGGAAGGTGCTTGCTGTCATTCACACTTGAGAACAAAGGTCATTGGCCGGAATGGGCATGGACACTGCAAGGGTGTGAAATTTGGGATATTTAATCCCCTGAACAAAGGAGTTCACTCTCTTGTGCTCCTGGGACTCTTGGGACTTGTGTGGCTCTGGGTTTGTGGGACTCCCTTGCATTCACCCACAGGGCCCATGGTCATGTGGATCCCCACACACAATGGACAAATGGACTGCATCTGCTGTACTGGACCTGTCTGATGCTGTACTGGACCCGCCTTCCACGTGGAAAGGAAACTCTGGATACTGTCTCTGTTCCTAGCTCTTACTGAAGGGTGTAATTTAATGGAAATAAAGTTTTCTACATTTCTCATCCTCTTATGGGGGCTCCAAAAACACTTATTCTGGCTGTACCACAAGAACCCCACTCCCACTCCCAGTGGGGAAAGACCACCCACACTTTTCTCTGATAACACCTCTCTATCCTCATTCACTTATTGCCTGCAGTTACACAGACTTCTGAGACAATGACAATAACAGAGTTTGAAAAGAATATGGTGACCGAATTTATACTTGCCTCCCCTACCCCCCTTAATGTTCTGGCCAAGGAAATGCAAGCAAGAGTTAATAGCGTCTATATAAAACTGGCACCATGGGGTGGTGGAAAGAGCAACCGGCCATCTTGAGTTTACCCCCATGACTATCACTAACTCACTGAGACTCTTTGGTCAAGTTAGCTGACTTCTCTGCACCGTGGTTTCCACATCACTCAGGTTAAAGATTTGTCATGTAAGGTCCTTTGAATTGAGCATTCTAGATAGAAAAGTCTTATGTGCTTCTTTTGTCATATGATGCTCCATTGTGTATTCTAGTACATTCCCTGAACTCTTCTGATCCTGAAAATAATTAATTTTGTTTTTGTTCATAGATTGCAGAATGAAAAATGGATGAATGTCAAAGTGGGAGACATCATTAAATTGGAAAATAACCAATTTGTTGCTGTGAGTATTTAGTATTGTTTAAATAATGTACCTTGGGTTGAAATATACTGCAGTATTTACATTTGCAAATTTAGTAAATCTGTACTAATGCACAGTAATTATAGAGGGAATGCCATGATGCATTTGTAAGAAGTATTAATTATAAAATATTTTAAAAAACATAATGACCCTAGCTGGGTAGGTCATTTGGTTAGAGCATTGTCTGATACACCAAGGTTTCGGGTTTGACCCCCCGACCAGGGTACATACAAGAAATACAAGAATCAACCAACAAATGTATAAATAAGTAGAACAACAAATTGATCTTTCTCTCTCTCTCTCTCTCTCTCTCTCTCTCTCTCTCTCTCTCTCTCTCTCTCCTATCCATAAAAATATTAAAAGATATATTGATTAATTACTTTCAATGACACCATAACTCAGATAAAGCTGAATGATTATTACCTAATCTATCTCCTTTGGGATCATAAAGTAGTGGATACAAAAGATTTCCAATTGTTTGATTAAATAAGAGCTTTTAAAATGCTCCAGAGTAACTTTCAAATCAGTTTGTTCTTCCATAATTTGAATATTATCCTTCAATAATGGAATTAATACTGTTAATTTAAAGTATACTTGAAGAAAAGATAAGCTACAGGAAGAGAAAATGTATCTTCCATCTGAATTATTATAATCAGGAAGTTTCTATTATTGTTTTGAATTATTAAAATCCTATTTATGAGAGTTTGCTTTGTATAGCAAATGAAAGGACTAGAAAGATGAAGTTGACCTACACTGCCTTCCTGGCAAGAATAGGCTTTGGCTTTCTCTGGACTCACTAGGTGTCTCATCTAGTCTTTTTCAGCACCTGTCTTGGACATCCTTCCAGAGGCCATTTGTGGTCTAATTGCACTCTTTGTTATTTTAAGTTTTATAGCTTCAAGTTGAAGTTACTTGTTTTACTCTAATTTCTGTAAATAAATCCTCCTTTAAAAATATGAGACAGAGAAAGTTGGAAATTTTCAAAGAAAGATTTGTTTAAACATTTATCTGAGTCATATTGAAGAAGAAGCTTCTTGCTACAGTGTAGAGGTGCAACATATGATTTTCTACATGAAAAAAATTAAATGGGCAATGTTCTGTTTGTGAGCAATTATTAATTTGTGGGAGTGAAATATATGAGCAAGGTTTTAAAAAAAACAAAAAAAACCCCACAAAGACCCTATGATGTTCATTCATTCTTCTTCTCCCTTCTCTTCTTTTAGTCATCTTTTTGTTAATCTCAGATCAATTAATTTATAAAAAACAAAAGTAATGAAATATCTAGTACATATTATTGTACAACATGCATTTATTGGATATGAAATTTAAAATAAAATGTGATCAATAATCTCACACATTTTTATGACTTTATTCTGATTTTTGTCTATATTAACATATTTTCCCCTAAGTGTACTCATACCACATGAGATATTTTTGGACTTCTATTTTTGGACTATAAAAAAAGAGAAAAGATAATATTATAGATGATAAAGAAGAACTCCATGTATGAGAATGTCTTAAAAAATAAAGGAAGATCCAAATATGGAGTTCCAATAAATTCTACAAATTTTTCTTTCCTCCAGGTTATGGAGCCACTATCCCAGTATTTTCACCTTTGTACTTTTGGTTTTTGAACACCAATGAAGTAAAGAAATACAGAGCAAAATGCTTTCTGTTTTTTTTGTAGTTGTTATTCTAGTGACTTTATAGTCACCAGAGGAGAGAGTATACATTTTGGGGTCAGAGTTCTGAATTCTAGTTTCAGGACTGCCCTCTAAGCTCTGAGTGGTCATGCTATAGTGTGAAATCTCTTGGAGCCTTGGTTCGTCAATTAGATAACACTCTCACCATAACTTTGTCAAGGCCATGGACTTTTTAAAAGCTTGTTTAGCTCATCTAGTGCTTGTGGGGCCAGAGATGATCTTTCCATATTTCTTATCCATACAATGGGAACAGTAGTACCTTTTCACAAGATTGTTGAGAAAATAAAATGATGCAATAATGCAAGAGTGTTTTGTAAACCCTTAAAGAATTGTACAGCTTTTAGGTGTTATCATTGCTTGAGGTTTGGCTTCATTTATTTATTAACTCATCAAACATTACTTATACCTAATAAACCTATGAGAATAATGTCATTGGTTCTGAGGACTCAACGAAGTTCAGTGAATTCTCAGGTTTTCTAATTGGAGTATTTGTTTCAGGTTTTCAAGAGTCAAGGACTTGGGTTCTTTTTGTTGTTGTGGAAGGTGGGGGAAGACTTTTGCTTCATTCTTGGGAGTCACAGTTAAGCCTCCTTGACAGGGCATGGGAAAAGGCACCAATAATTGAGAGAAGAAAGTACAAATGGTCTTGTAAGGAAGATGGTTTTGGTTGGAATTAATGACTGTTTGCCTGCTACCCCTCCTCCCCCATGAGTTCCAGTAATCATGCTTTCCCTACCCTGAGGAATAAATGGGTTTGCATTATCAAGGCTCTTCATCTATGAATGAGTCACAGAAGTCTGTGGTGGCAGAAGTTATTTTCTGATTTGTCCCAATATAACCTAAACATACTCAGTATAGAAGGAAAGTGTGAAGAATGTATACCATTCTTGAGCTAAAATTACCCATCTTGATTATTTTTTTGTTCTGTTAATCTTCACTGGAGGATACTTTAAAAGAGCATGGAAGGGTCTGGGGGAGAGAGAGAGAAAGAGAGGGAGAGAGAGAGAGGGACGGGGGCGAGAGAGAGAGACAGAGAGAGAGAGAGAGAGAGAGAGAGAGAGAGAGAGAGAGAGAGAGAAGGAGAAGAAGAAGAAGGAGGAGGAGGAGGAGGAGGAGGAGGAGGAGGGAGACACATCGATTGTCTCCTGTGGGAGCCCTGACTGGGCCAAGGATAGAACCTGCAATTCATTCCTTGACTGGGAACCTGACACTTTTCAGTGCACAAGCCAACACTAACCACTGAGCAACAGAGGCCAGTGTAATATCCCATAGGTCCATCCATTGGGTCACAAATTTTTCATTCATTTTTATTGCTGAATAATATTTCATTGTCTATATATACATATTTATACATTTCACATCTTCATTCATTTTTTCTATCGATAAACCAGCAATTCCACTTCCGAAGAAACAAAAACACTAAATTGCAAAGCTATATGCATCCCTATGCTCATTGCAGCATTATTTACAATAGCTAAGATGTGGAAACAAAACCCCTTATTTTTAATATAAAATTTGAAACTTGACATAAAATAAACAGCTCTTAATATAGCAAGGTACCAGAATTCTAAAGTTAAATTTTAATGCCATTTTCAAAGCTCAAATGGACAGCCACATAGAATGATTTCTCTTTGTGAGAGACCAACTACTCAGTCTCTGAATGTTTTCCACTGTCTTTTACCACATTTTCTATTCTATTTTGCCCTCTTGCTTAGTGTCGGCTTTATTTTCTCTTTCCTCTTTAAATCCCACCATCCTTTTATTTTTTTTCCAAATTATTTTTCATTTTATTTTTTTTAACTTTTCTTTCTTTTTAAAATTTACTTGCCTCTCTTATTTTTCTATTGTTTTCAACTTCCTCCTTCTACTTCACTTATGTCTTTCCCCATCTTTTTTTGTCTGCCCCCTGCTCTTATATTTCCATTTATCTCATCTATTGGGAAAAGTTTTATATTTTCTATCAGTAATGATCAAAGCAAGAAAACAGAATTTTATATATTTCTTGTAGAAAAGTAAATGAAATGACTACTTATCTTTGTAATATTTCCTGCCCTTGCTTATGTTCTAATGGTCAACAGTGTGTAAAACAGAAACTGGTAAGTAGAGAGAGGATTTGATTCTGGGCATATAACAGAAAGATGGAACAGGATTTCACCTCTCTCATTTTTCCTCTAAGGCTTACTGGCTCATAGTGGTGGAGAGATGAGACAACATAGAAGGCTTTCAACCAATCTCCTCTTCTCAAATATTCTTTATCCTGATTTTTAAAAATAGGCTGATCTGCTTCTCCTATCAAGTAGTGAGCCATACGGCCTTTGCTATATTGAAACTGCTGAGCTTGATGGGTAAGTTATTAAAGTTAGAATAATTAGATTGTTTTTTAAAATTTATTTAACAGTAACAGTTTTAGGAACAAGACTTAAATTCTAATCATATTCTTCATTTTATTTTCTTGGAAGAAATAGGAGTCTAAGTTGCAAAGTCCATTTTCTAATTACTTTGCAGATTTTTTTGAAAACTCTGTCTTTTCTCTTGAACTTATTTTCTTTCAGTATCAGTGAATCAAACACACATATGTAAATAACATCGCACAAGGATGCTTCACTGCGATTCCTTAGAAGGTTTCTTTTTTGGGTTGGCTGGTTTATTTTTAATTTCAAGTGTTTCTCCAAGGAACAAGAGAGGAATAATGGTCAATATCTGAAGAAAGAAGGACCAGAAAAGAAGATGACCTGTTGGAACTGGACTGAATGATGACAGAAAAGAAAAAAGAGAAATGGAGTTTGGTGCAGCTTTGACATGGAAATTAATTTAGAATTTAGTTATAGACCGTAGAGTAGTTCTGTTTCAGTAGATTCAATTAGTCTGTCTGGCATAAGAACATTTATTGAATGCTTAAATTAAAAAAACCAAAACACTATACATGGTCTATAAATGGGTTTTATAATGTAATCCTGAAGTAGAAGTATATATAAGCCCCATTGTATAATAAAAAACACCCCACAAAAAGAAGTCTTAGGAAGACTAAGCAATTTGTCCCAAACTTCTAAGGACTGATGATGGGACTCAACCCTGGCAACCTGATAAAGAGTCCGTGGTTTTAAAGAGTGCCTCCCACATGGAGAAAAAATCTATGGTAATAAACATGCCATTGGAAAGAGGAAAGGTTTGAAATCACTTCCATCTCAGGAACACAGAAAATAGAAAAATAAACCTAAAGCGTGCAGAAGGAAGGAGGTGAAAACAAGAGCAGAAATCAATGAACTTGAAGACAGGAAAATAATAGAAACAATCAATGAAACAAAAAAGTTGATCTTTTGAAAACATCATAAAATTGATAAATCTTCAGCAGGATGGAAAAGAAAAAAGAGAAGTCACAAATTTATAGTATCATGAATGAACCAGGGAATGTTATGACAGGTCCTATAGAAGAATAAGTAAATACCGTGCACATAAATTTAACAACATAGATGAAACAAACCTGTCTGTAAAATAACAAAAAACAACCCACAAACTATAAAAACTAATCTAATATGGAGTAGATATTGAATAGCCTTATAATTATTAGGAAAATCAAATTCAAGTGTAAAACATAAAACTTTTAAAGGAAATTAGCAAATCTTCAAGATCTAGACAGAGTTCTTAGACTTGACAAATCTTCAAGATCTAGACAGAGTTCTTAGACTTGACACAAAATTCATGAGCCATGAAAGGAAAATAAGGTAAACTGGACTTCATCAAATTAAAAGTTTTCTGTGTGATATACCCACTTAAGAGGATAAAAAAATAAACTACAAACTAGGAGAAAATATTTGCATACCATCTTTCTGACAAAGGGTTTGTATTTGAATATGTGAAAAATGCTCAAAACTTAATAGTAAAAATAACCCAAACAATTTAATTAGAAAATTGGCAAATGATATGAAGAAACATTTCATCAAAAATGACATACAGATGGCAAATAAGCACATGAGAAGATATTGAACATTACTAGCCATTAGGGAAATTAAAATTAAAACCACAATAAGATATCACCACATATGTATCAGAATAGCTCAAATAAAAAAATAACAGCAACTCCAAATGCTGGCAAGGACGTAGAGAAATGGGATCACTCACACATTGCTGATGGGAATGTAAAATGCTACATTTACTCTGGAAAGTAGTTTGGCAGTTTCTTAAAAAACTAATCATGCAACTGCCATACAACCTAGCAATTTTACTTCTGGGCATTTATCCCAGAGAAATGAATACTTACATGAAAACTTGTACACAGATGTTTATGGCAGCTTTATTTTGTCTAGAAACAATGTATATGCTCTTTAATGTGTGAACAAACTGTGGCATATCCATATCATAGAATATTACTGAATAATAAAACAGGAATAAACTATTGATATATGCAACAACCTAAATAAATCTTCAGAAAATTATGTTGAGTGAAAAAAACACCCCCAAAAGGTTAATACTATATTATTCTATTTATATACCATTCTTGAAGTGAAAAATTTATAGAAATGGACAACAGACTTTTGGTTGCCAGGAGTCAAAGATGGTAGAAGGAGACAGGGAAGTGGGTGGGGCTATAAGGACACCCTGAGGAGCTCCTGTGGTGATGGAAACACTCTGTATCTTGACTATGTCAATGTCAATATCCTGGTTGTGATATGGTTTTGCCAGATTTAAAAAAAATATATATATATATTTTATTGATTTTTTACAGAGCGGAAAGGAGAGTGATAGAAAATCAGAAACATCGATGAGAGAGATACATTGATCAGTTGCCTCTTGCACGCCCCTTACTGGGGACGTGCCCGCAGCCAAGGTACATGCCCTTGCCGGAACTGAACCCGGGACCTTTCAGTCCCCAGTCCGATGCTCTATCCACTGAGCCGAACAGGTCTCGGCGGTTTTGCCAGATTTTATCATTAGGGGAAACCAAGTAAAGGGCACATAGGATCTTTCTGTTTTGTTTCACATGCTGAAAATTATTTGGAAGTCCATGAAGATACTGAGGCAGATTCAGGAAGAGTATATGGCATGGCAATGAAGGGATTACTCTGGAGTCTTGTAAAAATATTATTTTTATTATTAGAAATATGTGTGATTATTTTCCCCTTTAATATCCACATCTGAAGGTGGAAATGAGATATTGGAGAGAACCCTGAGATGTAACTTAAACTGATGATACACTTTGATGAATGATACGATGTACTAAGTAGGGTAAAGGAATGAGGACTGTCTGGCCTAGTTGGTGTGACTGACTACTTCTAGTATTTGAAAAATTGCTTAAATGAATGCACACGTTGGTCCTTTATTCTCAGCACTACTATCTCACTCTTGTCCATCAAGCCCAGCTCAATTTCTGTTTTAATTATGAAGTTATTTATTATCTCAATCTCTACTTACTTTTGCCTTCTAGGAATTAATAGATTTTGACCAATAAGATTACTTTTAAAAAAAGTAACTTCAATTATATAGCCAACTTCCCTGCAGAAAGCTATTTTATCTATGAGGATACTTTGAGTTGAGTTCGTATTGTCTTAACATCATTGTGAAACTCACTTATGGGAAGTTTAGATTAAATGCCCTCTAAGGTATCTGTTTCTAGGTTCTCTAAATTCTATTACTTAATGGTTTGACATGTACTTCCAAAAGGTGATATTTGCTTTTTTATCTACCACTTGTTTCCCTCAAGAGGACAATAACCCTCATGGGGCATCATTGAGTGTCATGGTATATATTCAAGAAATATTTGTTGACTGAATGAACCCAATACTAAACATTTTCATAAAAGAAAGAATTATGACAGAGAAGCTCCAATAGAAGAGAATTCTTTGATGTCAGTGAGAAAACTGTCGTGGCAAGCTCTTAAACGTAAGATGTGAATGACGGTCATGGACTCTTCACTGCTGGTCATTTCATGAACACCGGAGAGCAGCCATCTGTCCAATATATGTGTGGTCCTGTCTGGAAGAAGATGAGCAGCTCCCTGTGACTTGTTGAATTCCTGTTTGGTTGTTTGATTTTAGATTCTTGGCTTGATTTTCCAAGAAAAAAGAAAGCTGTATTCTCTTTTCCATTTAAATTTCAGCTACTGTGAAATTAGCCATGACCATTTTTTGTAAGTAAAACTCCTGTGTAGATTGACTCTGGAGTGATACTGGCCTCCTTTATTTGGTAATTGTGCTCCCCTCCCTATTGTGTTTTGTAACTCATGCATGATGTCTGAGTAGGTTCGAGTGAAACCATATTTATTATGTCCTCTGTTCTTTCAAATAGCAAAACAGATTACTGTGTTGTTATACAGATGTGTTGTGGGTAGGATGCCAATTCTTAGGAGCTGGCAAAGCTCTGTCCGCTTTCCTGAGATAGTGTGCGAGATGTGAATAACATTCAAAGGGAGTTTCTTGAATCTCTTGTGTTGGATTTGGCATGTGCTGCACCTACCTGATTGCTTTATGTAAGATGCTGATGGGCTGTTCCATATAAAAATTCATGTCATGTCAATTAATTTCACAGGGAAACGAACCTTAAAGTTCGTCATGCACTATCAGTTACCTCAGAACTTGGAGAAGATATTAGGAGACTTGCGAAGTTTGATGGTGAGTCTTTAAAGTAGAAAAACAAAACTCAAAATGAAAAAGGTTTTGTAACAAAAATAGCAACAAGCTAATGACCTGAAATCCAATTTATGGTTTGTTTGTTTTTTATTTGGTGAAAGGACATAAAATTCTCTAGGCACTAGAGCCTGTAATCCCTTCTCACGCTAAAGAGTAAAAGTGTTTACCCAGGGAGAATGACTTTATTAGCTCATCATTCATTTCATTCTTGTATCTTCTTCTCTAGATTGTGTTCCCTATGGTCCCACAATACCCTTATATGCCTTGCTTTGGCCTCTCTGGCAATTTACCAGGTATATAAACTTTCTGACGGTAAATACAGACCATACTTTTATACTTGGCTCTAGGTCTAAATATCCCTTCATTCTCTGACATCATAACAAACACCAAATGCTAGACAGAAAACTTCATGAAGACAGTAATCATGCCTCTTATGTTTCTGTATCTTTCCTAGTGCCTAGAATAATGTTTTAAAGATAGTAGGTATGTAGAAAGAATATTCTGATTTATTAATCAGTTGGTCAATGGTTGCTCTTTATTTTAGACCATGGTTTTGTCACCATCTTCTCACCATTTAACCCAGGCCCCTGCTCCTTGGCATGGATTCTCCTCTGCCTATTCAATTCCAGCTCTGTCTTCTTGTTTTCTGTTAAAGCTTTACAGAAAAACAAAATCCTTCAAGAATCCAAAGAAATAGCCAATAATAATAGAACATTAGGCGCCATGACAGGCTGTGGAATCTTTGGGGTCTTCCTATCACCTCTCAATGGTCTCTTGCTTTACACATTTGTGTGTCTGCCTTGAATATCAATATTTACACACAGATTGGTTTTATTTGTTAATTAGAGGCTGGGTACACAAGAATTTGTGTACTTGAGTGGGGGGGGGTGTCCCTCAGCCCAGCCTGTGCCCTCCTGCAGTCCGGGAGCCCTCAAGGGATGTCTGATGGGGAGTGGGCCTAAGCAGGCAGTGGGACATCCTTAGCACTGCTGCAGAATCCAGAGAAGCTCCTGCCACTGCAGCTGTGCTCGCCAACCATGAGCTATGAGCCTGGCTTCTGGCTGAGCTGTGCTCCCACTGTGGGAGCATACTGACCACCAAGGGGCAGCTCCTGCATTGAGCATCTGCCTCCTGGTGGTCAGTGCATATCATAGCAACCGGTAGTTCTGCTGTTCAGCCTATTTGCATATTACCCTTTTATTATAAAGGATGAATATTTATGAGTTAGACTATCTTCCAAAATGTTTTTTTTTGGAGTCCACTAAAGGAAAATGTGGATAAGGGTCTTAATGTTATTCCATGAGTTAAAGAACAGGTGAATTTACATGATAAATTTTCCCCAATGCACAATTTAGAATTTATATTATCTATGCTTTGCATTTACTTGTAAACTTCCAATTGGATTATGTTGAAAAAAAAAGAGATATTTTAATTTCTCTTAAAAGAGTGCTATTATATCAAATGTTTATAGAAAAAAATATTCCTCCAGTTTGAGATTTAAGTCAGGCAAGAGCCAGGAAACTTTGAATGGCCCAAGAAATACTTTGATTAGTTTAAAGCAAATTACACAGTTTCTACTAAGTAATGTTTTCAATGAAATTTTACTGTTATGTGAATCTAAGAAAAATTTGTGTCCATGCTTAATATGTATGGAATCCTAAAAGGGCAACCTAAATATAATTTGCCATTATGTGCTTCTTTCCTGCTGGAATCATAACTTTGTACTTCTGCCAATCTATGAGGAGGCAAAAATTCATGATTTATTAATTTTCTTTACCATTGAAAAGCAAAAGATGATTGCTATAATTACTCAGTTCACTTTGTTTCATAAATATTGGCACAGAAAGCCTACACTATGATTCAGTTACAGACAACCTTGAACTCTTAGTGGCATAAACAGTAAAAACTTATTTCTTGCTCATGCTATGTTCTGATACAGGTAGGGGGGCATTCTTCATCTTGTAGCCCTGGCGCCTAGACTAATGGCCTCTAAGGTCAGCACATCAGAGAAAGTGTGAGATAAAAGAGACAAACACGTTTAACTACTTCTTTCTCTCACATTTCATTGGCCAGGTAAGTCACATGGACCTGCCCTAACTGCAAGGGAGCCTGGGAAATAATAAGTATGAATATTTATTGACTGCTAACTGTACCTTGTCCTTCAAGAACTCTGACCACAGATAGTGTGTAAAAGGCCAGGCTGGATTACATGGATTTCTACTTGGAACCATAGACACGAGCTCTAAGAATCATCCTTCTTTTTTTTTTTTTAAAAAAATTATTGATTGATTTTTGGAGAGAGAGAAAGAGAAAGAGAGAGAGAGAGAGAGAGAGAGAGAGAGAGAGAGAGAACAAACATCAATTTGTTGACTTATTTATCCATCCATTGGTTGACTCTCGTGCCCGAACTATGTAGTGGGATGATGCTCTAAATAACTGAGCTATCTGGCCAGGGCCAAGAATTCTCCCTCTTAATATGAGTCTCAATAACCCATCCTATTTGACTTTTTCTTTTTCTTGTGGCACTTATCACCATCTGATGTACTTTATAGCTTACTTATTTCTTTTTTTCTTTTTAAAATTTAATAAATCTTTATTGTTCAGATTATTACAATTGTTCCTCTCCCCCCCCTCCACCCAGTACCCATCCCACCCTCTGCCCTTACTTCCCTCCACTGTCCTCATCCATAGGTGTGCAATTTTTGTCCAGTCTCTTCCTGCACCTTCCACACCCCTTTTCCCCTGAGAATTGTCAGTCCATTACCTTTATATGCCCCTGATCCTATTATATTCACCAGTTTATTCTGTTCATCAGATTTTTAATTCACTTGATTTTTAAATACACTTGTTGATAGATGTGTATTTGTTGTTCACAGTTTTTATCTTTACCTTTTTCTCCTTCTTCCTCTTCTTAAAGAACACTTTCAGCATTTCATATAATACTGGTTTGGTGGTGATGAACTCCTTTAGTTTTTTCTTATTTGTGAAACACTTTATCTGACCTTCAATTCTGAATGACAGCTTTGCTGAGTAGAGTAATCGTGGTTGTAGGTTCTTGTTATTTATCACTTTGAATATTTCTTGCCATTTCCATCTGGCCTGCATAGTTTCTATTGAGAAATCAGCTGACAATCATCTGGATGCTCCCTTGTAGGTAACTGACTGTTTTTTCTCTTGATGCTTTTAATATTCTCTCTTTGTTTTTTGCTCTTGGCATTTTAATTATGATGTGTCTTAGTGTGGTCCTTTTTAGATTGCTTTTGTTTGGGGTTCTGTGTGCTTTCTGAACTTTTAAGTCTATTTCTTTCACCAGGTGGGGGAAGTTTTTGGTCACTATTTCTTCAAATAGGTTTTCAATATCTTGCTCTCTCTCTTCTTCTGGCACCCCCATAATTTGAATGTTGGTATGCTTGAGGTTGTCCCAGAGGCTCCCTACACTATCTTCAATTTTTTGGATTCTTTTTGCTTCTTGCTTTCCTAGCTGAGTGGATTTTGATTCTTTGTATTTCAAATCTTTGACTTGATTCTTGTGGTCCTCTAGTCTGCTTTTAGGTCTCTGTATAATATTTTTTATTTCAGTCAGTGTATGCTTCATTTCTAGTTGGTCCTTTTTCATATTCTTGAGGGTCTCGTTCATATCCTTGAGGGTCTCATTAAATTTATTGGCCTTTTCTAGGAACCTCTTGAAAAACCTTATAACTGTGGTTTTGAACTCTATGTCCATTGTTTTTTCCCCTCTACTTCTTTTAAATGTGGTCTGTTTCCTGGTCTCTGCATTTTGGCTGCTTCCCTGAGTTGGTCAATTACCTTTGTGTGGTAGGTGTCCTCTAGGGGACAGTGGCTCAGCCTCCCCAGTTACCTGAGGTGGATACTCTTGGTGCAGCCCTTTATGGGCAGCACTGTGTTATTGTAGTTAAGCCTAGGTTGTTGTTGGTATCACTGGGAGGGGTTGACCTCCAGGCCAATTGACTGTGAAAATCAGCTGTCTCTATGCTGGGAGAGCTTCAGTGCTTAGCTTGGATGGGGCAGAGTCTCTGGGCTGAGCAGTCAGCCCTGGTTCCCGTCAGCCCTGCCTTAAGTGCACCTGGGTCTCTGTGCCCTGCAGCAATGGCTGCACGCACCTCTGAGAGAAAGCCACCTCCAAGCTCTGCCTGCTGCCAAACAGTTCAGTTTCTCCCCAAATGAGTTTGGGCACCCAGAACTGGGAAACAATGCAATCCGGTGTTGTTGTTTTTTCCCCTCCCGAACGAGAGAGCCAGCCACATGTCCTCTCCATGAGCTCAAGCACCTCTGCAACTCTCAAATCTCAGTATGCTTCCTCCTTACAGTCCAGTTTCACCCCGTATGAGTCTGGGTTCCCCGAGACTTGCCCAGAACTGAGATCAGTGCAGTGGTATACCTTTGTCTCCCTTCCTGTTTGAGAAAACCAGCTGGCTATTCAGCTGTCCGCCCTTTCTGCTCACATGTGGCTCCACACCTCTGTCTCCGCACATCTCTGCAACTCTGCCCTCCACAGCTACTCTGAGTTACAGGGTCCTTTTATCTTTCCTTCTATTTGTGGAATTTACACTCAGCCAGCTTTCCAGTGGTTCTGGATGATGTCTATTTTGTCTTTTAGTTGTAGTTTTGAAATTGTGAGGGGTAGCAGTATGCTGCCATCTTGGTTCCTCCTTTATAGCTTACTTATTTCTAAGTTATTATTTATTGTCCATCTCCACCTGCTGCAATGTAAGCTGCACAGGTGGAGATGGACAATTTATTTTGCTCACTGATATATGTTTGGATCCTAGAACAATATTTAGCATATAGTAAATGCTCAATAAAAACTTGACCAGAGTGTGGGGGTCAGGATAAGTATCAGGTCTCAGAAAGACATGGGAGATTAAAGGGAGGGACTGGGAATAGACTGTGAAGCCATGGGGCCTTGAAGGACAAAGCTAGAGTGCTGGGTGTCCTCCTCCAGTGGGCAGGTGGCTCGGAGAGGGATCATCTGGTATGGTAGTTTTATAATGCCTTTACATCAAAATCCTTTCTTCAAACACAGTTTAACATAGAAGCCTCAAATTTAAACTGATATAGTGGTGTTGATCATACTGAAGTAAGAAAATAGTTCCTCACCTAACACAATTCCTTTTTACAGATGGTGTATCCTGAAGGGTTAAAGGACTTGCTTACCTGGTATACATAAATTTGGTCTCTTTTAATACTTAATAAAATGTACTTTTTTACAGAGCAGTAGTAATTATTCCTTACTAGATATGGCCTGAGTTTACATCATACAGTATAGGTAACTCACCAAATCCCTAATGTATACATATATGTATTTACAAGTAAAGGCAACATGGACCTCTCTTTTCTATCATTTATACTTTAAATGTGGTCACTTTTCAGAAAACATGTAATGCCAAATGCATCAGGCTGGTACACTTCTGGGCTAAGAATCAGATTTCTGCTAAATTTACTCTTTCATTCATAAATCTTGGCTTGAATTTCAATCTACCTTAAAGTTCAAGGTAATATGACTTATGGATTTAGCCTTATTAAAATATGATATTTTGCCGAAACTGGTTTGGCTCAGTCCATAGAGCATCCAACTGTGGCCTGAAAGGTCCCAGATTCGACTCTGGTCAAGGGCATGTACCTAGGTTGTAGGCACATCACCAGTAGGGGGTGTGCAGGAGGCAGCCGATTGATGATTCTCTCTCATTGATGTTTTTAACTTTCTATCCCTCTCCCTATTTTATAATCAATAAAATATATTAAAAATATGATATTTTGTTTCCAAGAAGCATCTGAAGAATGAATAGAAGCATTAGATACAATATACAAATTAGATTCCCCCTGTTAGCAGCCGAATTTAAAGACCAAGTAGGTGATGTATGAGATGGTATAAAAAGTTTTTGAAAGAGTTGGGACATTTAACAAATCCTAAATCCTTCCCACAATTGCTCTCGCTTTCCTATAGTCTTCAACTTTTCCTCCATTTTTTTCCTTTTCAAGCCCTAGTTAACATGTTTTAATTTCAATTTCTTCCTGCCTCTCTGACACACACATTCACACACTATACACCATGTACATATGTTTCTCTATCCATTTGGCCACTTCTCTCTCTCTTTTCTTCCTTCTCTGCATTATTTCTCACCATTCTTTTTCCATCTTCCTCTTCCAGTGTTTTTCTTAGTTTACTTATTTCTCTACCTGCTTACCTTTTCTGTTTTTTAAAATATTCTCTGTTTTTATCACTCTCTCCATATTAATGAATTTATTAATTCTATTTATTAAGTTCCGTGTAAAGATAAGACGCAGTACAAAGAATATAGAATTATAAAATCTCCCCACATGTATTACATCTTTCTTTAGATTTGTTTACTCACCCATTGTATTTTTACTTCCTCTTTTTTTGGCTCCCATATTCACCTTTATTATAATGGAGTATCAGTAGATTTCAGAGTTTCTTCTGATGACTAGAAAAAGACTTCCTTGTATCATGGGAATTAAAACCAGATATTGCATTATTTCTTTTAAATATGATGTCAGCATTTGGAAATGGCCTGCCTAGTTATAGCAAGGTCATGTAGCTATGGCAAGGTCTCATGTGAGCATGCCTGTTTGTGCTAAATATATCTTTTAGCTTGTGACTTCGGGGCAAATCTAGGTATGGCATTATTTTTGCTTCTGAGACTTGCCAAAATACTTTCTCTAGCACCAAAATATAGAGTTCTGTCCTTGAATCATAAGTGCATATCTTCTAAGTATCTGAAGACCTGAGTGTCCCTCTCTTATCCTTAGAGAAATCCCCGCTGAAATTCCAAACTGGGGACACCAAAGGTCAAAACTGAGATGGGTAGGGTCTCAGGATAAAATTTTTCCACATGTAATAAAATGTATTACATGTTTCTTTAGAAAGGATAGCTTCTCCACCTCCTCCTGTTCCTGAGGGGTGATCAGAGCAGCAGTTGCTGCTCGCACCCACTGCTGATGCCAGCCCCAATCACTCCATACAGTCAGTGGGTGCGAGCAGGTCTACCACCATCAGTGAGGGAGCAGTGATGGTGATGGGAGCGGGGCTGCTGGCAGACAGGGCACCAAGGGCTGCAGAAGGAGGGGCCAGGCAGGGGTGCGGAGGATGGGCCGAAACCCACCCTTGTGCCTACCATAGCCTCTTGGCCCACAGTTCCTTGCAAGGTGCTCGATTTCGTGCACTGGCCCCTAGTGTTAGATAATTGCACACAGCTCTATTAAATCCTGACAGCCCTGGGAGGAAGATGTTATTATTATCTCTACCTATGGCAAGGACTCTAGACACTGATAAATCAAATAACTGTTCCAATGTCACATGGTTACTAAGTGGAGAAGCCAGAATATGAACCCAGGACTGCTGGCAAAGCCTATTCTCCAAAAGGATGTGGCACAAGAAGCTCTAAACTACAGTGGAGACAGCATTGCAGAATTGGGGTAATTAACATGACAGCACAGCCCCTGAACAATCTAGGGCTAGAGTAGGGTAAGACTTAGGTGATAAAAATACTCTAAACCTAAAGGTGCAAAATTAATCAGTTTTTTTCCAGGACTCAGATGACATTACCATATTTTTAAAAAGTAGCACTATTCTCAGTGGTCTTGAATGTTAGGATCCCTGACAAGAGTTTATAGAGTGGTGGCAAAACAGAGAGACCAGTAGACGCAAGGTAGAGTTGGATTTGGTAGGTAAATTCATTTATTTGGAAAGTTTTCACATAAATATTTTTACTGTACATGTTTCAAACATCAGAAAAAACTGGTCTGTAGTTCGTTGGACTTTATAGGAAAAGATACATAGCTTGTTTGAATATTATAATACATGTGAAAATAGAGTAGGCCTTGATTTTTTCATGTTAAAATCTTCTGGGAATTGATAAGTTTTTACAAATAAGTAACTGGAAATAGTTGCCAACTATACATTTATCAACTGGTCATTTTTATGCCTTGGGGAGAGCCCTGGCTGTAAATTGTCCAAATGTGTTTAAGAATCTTTCATATGTTGTTACTGACTGAACTAAGATCTGTTTTTTGCAACTTATGACAAGTTTACATATTTTGTATGACTGTTAATACTGAGTTCTGAACTGGGGAAAGGTTGACTCTTTATTTCAGGAATCTTTGTGTATTTTGTGGTCCTTTCTAAAGAATAGCATGTGTGTAATTAAAACAGTGAAAAGCAAACATCTCTTTTTGGTTAAAAACAAAACAAAAAGGCTTGGTTAGCATCTTGTAAGTTTTTTACCTACCAGATAGTTTTCCCATTCACCTGAATATAACCCAGCAGCATAGCATAGAGTCCGTGTAAGGACAGGAAGAAAAACTTCCCTCTTTATTGCTGCTGTTGGTGTGGTCATGATGGTGGTGATGATGGGTGGCTGAGGCTTGATGTGTGAAGAATAAAGAGGCTTTAGAAAACAGGAAGGTGACACTATTCTTTCTAAGAAAAAGTATTTATCACATTATCATGGCAACAGTAGTGAGCAGTCTTCTAAACTCTAAGAAGCTCTTGGCTAGAGAAATGCTTAAACAGTAATAATGATGTTTTACTTAATAGATTATTTGTCTTAAGGAGGAGTTGCAATGCACATAATCAAGAATATTGCTAATAATAATATACATGGAGAAATAAAGCCAACTTCTCTGTAAAATCATGGAATACTGGGTATTGAGCTCCATTTTCATGGTAAGCTACAGATTTCCACTTGGACGTAAATACTTTAGTTTTCAGGTTGCTAATCAATGAGTAATCTAGCTGATTACAGTTGAGAGTGTTGGGGAAGGTCCAGAATGAAATATGGGGATTTTGCTCAGCATGGATCTAGAGCATTTCTGTGTGACTGTGAATTGGATGACTTGCTTTCATGTGTGTTCTCTTGAGTGGTTGACTGGCTAATTTGATTATATTTGTACTTCATCAATGACATAATTCTCCCCCAGTTGTTTTATTGCCAATTAAATATGACTTATGTTCTAAACATGTTTTTAGTGCATAATTACATGAGAAACAATGCTGTTTTTCCTAAACAATTTCTCATGCATTGTCAACCTGTTTACTGTCTGGTACTCTTCTCTGATACAATTAGCAAAAGGAGAGGCTCCTAAAAATGTCTCTAGTCCTTATTATGTTTTATGGCAAAGTTTATGGTATCATTTTGTTTGCTTCTAATGTGCTTTAAGGTTCCCCCTTCCCTCCCCCCACAATGTTCTCAGGCCCATTGTATCCTTTTAGAGTTAGACCAGCTTAAGCTCTCCATCGTGGCTGGGCTATTAGGTTTTCTACACCATTTTATAATTATTACCATGGAAATATACCCACTTCTTTCATGTATCTTAGATCTACTATAATTCCTATCTCATCTCCCAACCATCGGACACTTTTTCTATTGACTTCACCAATAAATGTTTGTTAAGATCCTATTATATAGGTTAGGCAATGTAATAGGTTATGGAGATACAGAAGTGAATTTAATGCACCTTCAAAGGAACCTGTTCACCCTTTTTGGAAAGGGGCAGAAAAAGAATTTGGAAAGCTGTATTTTATGCTAACAGGGCTAAGAAAGGGGAGGCTGAGCACATCTGAAGTTAAAGTGTGTAATTTGGCTTCGTTCCTGCCATTTTGTTTTGACTGGGCCTAGCATTACTACTTAAATCAGTGAGACTACATTCTTCAAGACAAGTTGCATTGGGACTTAGCCTTTAAGAACCTAGGCAGAACCCCTTGGCCTTAATGCCTGATCCTGTCTAGAACCACACCCTTGGTGTCTGGCCAGGAGGCTGGATAAGCCTTGGGGCCTGGGAGCAGCAAGCCAACATGTTCAAGGTTGCATTTGCCTGCATGCCAGTCTTTGCTTGTGACAATAATAATGATCAAGTGAGCCTGTTTTTTTAATATTCTTTATTGACATGGACTGTGTATCATGTTTTCACCCAAAGCACATTTTTTAAAAAAAGTGGCCAAGTTTGAAGTCTGAGAAATTGAGTCTTAGGTAAAAAAAAAAAAAAAAAATTGGAATAAGCTTTGAGGGTTGCTGTCAACCTGTTATTTTTTTTATAGGTTTTGCTGGTGACATCCAAATTTAGGAATAAAAATTACTGAACAAGAAAAAAGGATACTGGATTCTTAGAATTTAGAAAAAGGTCTCCTCTTCCACCATATAATTGTCCAAACAACTTGGGCCAGTTGAAGTCAGTTTTAATTTACTTTTTATTAACATTAATAGGCCATAATGAGAATAACTAGAATTCAACCACTTCCTTTCATATAAAAAATGACTTTGTACAGGTTATTTAGCTTCATCCAAATCCTCCTGTCAGCACTCTCTCATCTAGAAGTCTCTGTTGGGAAGATGCCAGTGAGTGCCTGAGTGATGGTAGCTTGGCAACACTTGTATTATATTGGAGAAAGGGTGATAGTATTTGAAAAAGCAGTCCTGAGGCCACAAGTTGCTCATTTCTTTCAAGGTTTTGTTTGTTTTTTTATTTTCTTTTTTTTTCATGGTTTATTTTTTATTTTTTCTTTTATATATTTAAAATTTTTTTTATTACAGTTGACATTCAATATTATATTAGTTTCAGGTATACATCCCAGTGATCAGATATTATATACATTACAAATGATCATCCTTATAAATCTCATATCCATCTGACATCATGCATAGTTATTAGAATACTGACTATATTCCCCAATGCTGTACTTTATATTCCCATGAATATTCTGTAACTATCAATTCATACTTCTTAATCCCTTCACCTTTTTCACCCATCCCCCAAATTCCTTTCCCCTTCTCCTCCTCCTCTTCCTACTCCTCTTCTTCCTAAAGAATACCCTTCAACAGTTTATGTAATACTGGTTTGGTGGTGATGAACTCCTTTAGTTTTTTCTTGTCTGGGAAGCTCTTTATATGTCCTTCTATTATGATAGCTTTGCTGGGTAGAGTTGAAGGTCCTTGCTCTTCATCACTTTGAATATTTCTTGCCAATCTCTTCCAGCCTCAAAGTTTCTGTTGAGAAATCAGTTGACAGTTGTATGGGTACTCCCTTGTAAGAAACTGTTTTTCTTTTGCTGTTTTAATTTTTTTTCTTGTTGCATTTTAATTATGAAGTGTCTTGGTGTTGGCCTTTTGGGGTTCATCTTGCTTGGGACTCTGCTCTTTCTGGACTTGTATGACTATTTCCTTCACCAGGTTAGGGGTTTTCTGTCATTATTTCTTCAAATAAGTTTTCAATTTCTTGCTCTATCTCTTCTCATTTTGACAATCCCATGATGTGAATATTGGTAGGTTTAAAGTTGTCCAACGGGCTCCTTACACTGTTATCATTTTTTTGGATTATTTTTCTTTTGGTTGTTCTGATGGAATGAATTTTGCTTCCTTACATTTCAAATCACTGTTTTTGATTTTGGTTTCATCTAATCTACTGTTGATCCCTCTAAATTATTTTACATTTAAGTTAGTGTATCCTTCATATATGACTATTTTTTTTCTTATGGTTTTTATGTCCTTATTTTATGCTATTGAAATTATCTCTAAATTCATTGAGCATACTTATAACCAATGTTTTGAACTCTGAATCTAATAGATTGCTTGTCTCCATTTTGTTTAGTTCTTTTCCTAGAGTTCTGATTGTTCTTTCATCTGGGACATGTTTCTTTGTCTCCTAATTTTTGCAATCCCCTTACATTTGTTTCTATGCATTAGGTAAACCTATTATGTTTCCCAGGCTTAGTAGAGTGGCCTAATATAATAGGTGTCCTATAGGATCCAGTGGTATAGCCTCTTGATTACCTAAGCTGGGCACTCCAGGTGCACTCCCCACCTCCTATGGTAGTTGAGTCTTGATTGCTGTTGGCACATCAGTGGGAGGTATTTACCCCTATCTCGATTGAAAGGACTGGCTGTGCCCACTAGGTAGGATCAGCTATGTAGGGCCCCACACCATGAAGCAGGACTTACTTCAGTGGGGTTCTAGGGCCTAATGGGTCTTCTTGACTATATGTGGTCTGAAGTTTCTACCAGATACACTGGCTCTGGGACCTTGGAGAGGTGCAGGCCCAGGTCTGCCACCTATGGTCTGCCTGGGACACTCAGCATGAGCTGTAGAGAAATGGGCTTGGGGGTGCCCAGGGGAGGCCAAACTGTGAACCAAAGCTGGCTGCTGTTAGTGTCAGGCCTGGGGCCACTTAGCTAGAGTTACAGGGCATGCCAAGGCCAGATCCTACTTTTTAAAGAGCTTTTTGTAAAGTCTGAAGCATGAGCCCAGTTAGGCCATTCATATGAAAAAGCCACTGGAAACAGCTGAGGTGGGCTAGCAAGTTGTGTGGGGTAGGGTCTCAGAGAATCACCAGGACAGATTGAACAGTAGTAGTTAGGTTGATGGAGACTCAGATGTGGTTCCTGCCTGCAAACTCTGTGGAATAAGGTCTCAGAAAAGGAACAACAACCTCTGCCAGCACTTCTGTCTGGGAAAAAGCTGCCACTCCAGCTCTCATTTTGATGCCAGATGATTAAATTTCTTCTTGTATGGCCCAGTGCCTTTGAGCTACTTCCTCAGCACCAGAACTTAGACGCATCGGGTCTAACTAAGTCCATGTGAAAGCCCTTTAAGAACTGCCTGGAACTCTATCAGTTCTCCGTCTCCGCTACAATCCCCACTGGTTTTTACAGCCAGAAGTTGTGGGGCATCTTTTCTTGGCACCAGAATCCTGGGCTGGGAGGCCTGGTGTGGGGCTGGGATCCCTTGCTCCTTATGGACTTTTGCAACTGAGATATCCTTTCTGATTTTGATCTGCCATACCTGGATGTAAGACCAGCCTGTTTCTCATCCCCACTCCTATTAGTCTCAATGTGGCTTCTTCTTTATATTCTTAGTCATAGGGCTTCTGTTCAGGTAGATTTTAGGTGGTAAAGCATGCTGATTTTTTTGTTTTGTAATTTAAAATGTAATTTTGATGTGGTTGTGGGAAGATGGGAGTACCACATTTACCTATGCTGCCATCTTGGCCAGAAGCCTATTTTTGTTTTGTTTTTTCATGCAAGATCTATTAATGTTAGTAATCTGGTTGGTCAGAAGTGATCAGACCATGTGAAAACCAACTGGTGTTCCCTTAGGTCTAAGAGTTTTAAAAGGAAAAGATATCTTAGGAAGGAAAGGGAGCCTATGTAAGAATGTTCTAAGTTTAGGTGTTTGGTGAGTGGTGTAGCAGTATAATACAGAGATTCTCTAGGTGGGGCTGGTCTCCTTTCCCTTCCTTCAGTCAGTGCTGAAGACATGCCTTCGTTGTTTAGTTTCCAAATGCCATTTATTATGTTCCAACCCACTATTTGGCTTCTGATTAAATACATGTATTTTAATTGTTTTTGAGAGAAAGAATTTTATAGGTACTAACCTGTTTGGATCTACCTGTTTGGATCTACCAACAACCTCCTTTTATATTCTTTCCTTGCTCCCTCTTTCAAGACTTTGTACTAATTACTTATAAAAATTTAAACCTCAACTGTTGGCAGTACAAATGTATGTTTTTAATTAAAGTTATCGGGCATTGGTTAATAAAATTATATAGGTTTTAACTGTACAATTATATGACATATTATTTGTATATTGCATTGTGTGCCAACAACCACCCAAAGTAACAATGTATTTCGATCTAATAGTTATGTTTTGTGACAGGGTCCATAAAAGATTACTTCTGGTTTCTTTTTCCATCAGGAGACTACATGCCCTGAAAGTGTATATTCTTATTGAAATAGTGGAACAAATTGATTCATTGATTTGGAATGGGCATGCCCTTGGTTTGGAATGGGCTTGGAATTTAAAACAAAACAAAACAAAGCAAAACTAGATACATCTTCTGGCCAGGTTGAGGCAAGTTATATGGTGTCTTTGAGAGTCTCCAGAACTCTGAATCTAATCAAGATAAGCAGCATAGAACAGCTGAAAGAAATCACAGGTATTCTCAGGCACATGTAACAAATAAGGCCCAGATTTCCTCGGGGTGGAATATAGCAAAACCCTTAAAATTCTGATTATGAGCCTAGAAAAATACGATTAACTTTGGTTATGAAACTGAAAGTATACCATCTAAACCTGTGGAAGAGTTTACATTAAATTAAAAGTGATGGAATAAGAAAAACTTTTAGGACAGTCCATGCTTAATCTTGTCAAAGGTCATTGTTACAAACTAAAAGTACAGAGAAGTGACTTTTTTAAGTAAAAAAAATAATCCATGTTTTCTGAGCTTTCTGTTTTTATTAGACAGCGCAGTAAGCTATGTTTAAACAGTTGATGGGCTTCTATCTCTGTGCCTTCTAACTCATTTTCCCTAGCACAGCCTTGTACGTGTGACTGTGTGTTGTCTGAACGAGAAGACAAAGCCTGGCCAACGTGGCTCAGTGGTTGAGGGTCAACTTGTGAACCAGGAAGTCACAGTTCCACTTCCGGTCAGAGCACATGGCCAGCAGGGGGCGTGCAGGAGGCAGCTGATCAGTGATTCTTTCTCATCATTGATGTTTCTATTTCTCTCTCCCTCTCCTTTCCTTTCTGAAACCAATTGAGAGAGAGAGAGAGAGAGGGAGAGACAGAGAGAGAGAGAGAGAGAGAGAGAGAGAGAGAGAGAGAGAGGGAGAGACAGAGAGAAGGTAAAATATACTATGTCTGAGAAGTAAGGTGGTAACAAAATATTGTGGGCTTCTAAAAAGAGTTCAAGGTAACTCATAAAAAAGCTTTTAAAATTGTTTTTCATTTTGCAGGGATTGTTGTCTGTGAGGCACCTAACAACAAATTAGATAAATTTACCGGAGTTCTCTCTTGGAAGGACAGTGAGCACTCCCTCAACAATGAGAAGATAATCCTGAGGGGCTGTGTCCTGAGAAACACCAGCTGGTGTTTCGGAATGGTTATTTTTGCAGGTAAAGCTGACTGCCAAGGATTGGTTGGGGTGTGTGTGTGTGTAGGGAAATCCCTTCCTGACATCTGGGACTCTCCAGGCTAGATGAACACAGTGCTTTCATGTGCCTGCATTGACTGCAGAGTGCAGAGCACTTGGGGGAAGACACCAATGCTCTGGAAGTAACCTGTCTGGTCCCACTGTGCAAGGAACCACTGACATCATGAACTTATTCCTAAGGCGGCTTGGCCCTGGTAGATGCCTACAGTTTAATTTCTCCTTCTTTAATCCCATCTCAATCATGTTCATTATATGTATTAGTCAACTTGCCTTTAAAGTGGGGAAATACTATGAAAGAAATCCCCCTGCTCTACTGTTAATTTTGTAGTCTGCAAAAGTCAAATAATTCTTTTGTAAAAACTTCCTTGGAGCTTCTGCAATCATTTTTGTTTATATTCCAAAGCTTCTTCTATTATTAGTCAATAGGACAGTGAGCCCTGGAAAGTCTGTGTGATGGAGGTGGAGTGGGAATCAGGGGAGAGAGGGGAGATACTTCTTCTTCCTGCTGGCCACTCTTCCATTGTCTAGATTATTTCAATGGGCTCAAGGTGGCCCTCTCCTGCTAAGGAAGCTTACAGTAGCACCATTTCATAAAGAGACTCAAATTGTACTCACGGTTTCAAACTCCAGCCCTTGATTTTTAAAAATTCTGTTTATTGTAACACCAAATTAAGATATGTTTTGGGCCCATTGACTATATATGTGCAATCAGAATTGGAATGTTTTTCTTAACTGGCTTTCCTCAACAACTAAATGTTCATTAAAGACTCAAAAGTGTCCCAAACCTGAAAATGTCCTCCCATTTCTTTATAAGTGCTCTCAGCTGTAGATGTTAGCAAGGTTCTTGCTGCTTGGGAGAATGCCATTGAAAGGACTTGGGAAACCCCTGGAAATGAGGCAGTGCACATGCTTTTATCTGGGAATGAATCTGGTTTAATAATTCTCTCATCAGATGCTTTCATTTTTTTGTCATGGAAATAAACCTATGCTATATATTTCTTCATTTGCACCTTTCTTGTATTGAGAAAAAAAGAGAGAGCCAAGCTTACACACTAACCTTTGTACTTAATAAAGGAGAGACTTACTGAAGGTGCTCTAATGGGAAGGGCCCTTTAGTTTGCTCTCTGTCATCATGGAATGGGAATGGTTCATTATAGGAATGGGCTGTAGCCCAACATTTTGTTTGCATTTATATGATCTTGTTTGAAAAGATGGATTCAAGACTATGGTTCAGCTACAGCATATTAAGCTAGGACAGCTGCTGCGAAGCATACAGAGGCCAAGTTTTCCTTCATAAGGTTGACTCTATGGGAAAATGCTCCTACATAGAAGGAAGTGGGGTGGTAAATTGAACAGGTCTCCCTCTAAGTAGTATAACAGAAAGTTCGCACAATTTTGAATTGGACAGATCTGGGTTCAGACTTGTTTACCAGCTGGAGGATGTTAAACTTTGGTCACTGAAACTTCCAAACCTTTAGTTTTCTGCTCTAAAAGGGGATCATAATAAGTACACTAGATAGTCATTGTGAAAACTCAGTGAGACAATGCATATGGGAAGGGGATGTTGGCAAATGTTTTTCTTTCTTCACTGCTTCTTCCTTCTTTAGGCATCAATTCAGAGTGCATAGGCTGAGATTGAGAAAATGTACTGCTCTTTGGATTTTGGCAGAGGGAAGTCGGGGAACACCCTCTTCTTTTGTGATGTGGCCTGGATGTTTCCTGGCAGGACACCTTCATTTGGCAGATATTTGTAATGCAGAAAATGCCTTCATTGTTTTTAATATGGGCACAAATTTTGATAAAAAGCTTTACTAGAATGATGGCAGGCGGAGCAATGGATGGTCTCATCAATGTCAAAGTTGCACAGATGACTGTTTCAGAACCCCTGTCTTGAGACATCTAATTTGGGTAACTAGTTCCGGGTAAACATCTAGATGTTCTGACAGTTATCTAAAATAAATTGTTAACTATTCTTTCTGTATTATTACTCTAATTATACATACCATTGAGGATTGTTCAATGAATATAGTAGAGACAGACATGGTTTACTTTACAAATCTGTAATTTATGATGGTCTAATGTACATTAACCTTTAGGCCATGCCTGCCTGGTAATAACTTTTCCTTTGTACCCAAGATAGGAGAAAGTCTGGTTTCTGATGGTAAGATACTTATTCATTTAAGGTGTTCACTCCATCTTGGCACATAGTAGTTTTTGTGTGTGCTGAATGCCTTCTATTTGCCTCTCCAGATCTATTGTCAGCCTTCTCTACTCTTCTCTCTGGCCTGGAGGGTGACTTGTATGGTTTACACTCATAGGTTTCCTTGAACTTTGACTTTTATTTGGGCATAGTCATTGGGGATTCCTGGAAAGAGATAGATCAAAGAGAAAAGGAAGGTTGAGATCAAGGTATTTATTCTTCCTGACTGTCTCCCTGAATTCACTTCAAGTTAGCTGGGTCCCTCGATATAAAGATACTCTTCTTCTAAAGGCTGCAAATTCTACATACCTTGTTCATTTAAAGTCTAGTAACAACTCTCTCCCCTCAGCCTCTCCGTTCTGGCTTAGATAGAAATGTCTTGATTGCTACTAAGTCATTGGTTTCTTTCTTAACCTTTTGCTTTCCATGCATACTTTTGTATAGTCCCTTTATAAATAAACATTTCTCTAATTATATTTGTTCAATGTGTCATCTATTTTCTGTTTGAGCTTTGAAAGAGTCATCATCTTAAATATACATTGATTAAATGAGTCAGTGAAGTCATGAGTTAATAGACTATTTCATATAATTTTAAAAATAGTGTTCAAGAGCAAGAGATTAAGAGTTAGCTAAATCTGGGTTCAAATTCTGGCTCTGACACCTGCTATAAAAGAAATCCTAGGCAAGTTACTTAAATTCTTTAAACCTCAGGTTCATTATTAGTAAACTAAGGATAACTAATTTGTTGGCTTATTTTAAACATTAGCTGAGAAAATAGATAAAGAACACATATTTACATTGCCTACCACATAGTAGATGCTTAATAAATTAATTCATTAAACAATTATTTATTGAGTGCCCACTATGTGTCAGGCACTATACCAATTACTCATTCGTGATTAAGAATGTGACTAAAACAAATACAGTCCCTTCACTCATGTGGTTTTGGGTCTGATAGGAGACAGATACTTTAATGTCAAACAATTGTAGTCTTGACTGTAGAATCCAAATGGAGATAAGTACTCTGAAGAAAAAGAACATGGATTCACAAGAGTATATAATGCAGGAATATGAAAGGAAAGAGCAAATTCCCTAAAAGGCACATTATAGATAAAGAACCTATTGCAGGCATGAGGATGGTGAGGTAAAAAAGAAAACCTAAGCAGGCCAGTGTGGAGCATAGAGAGCAAGGAGGCTAGAGATGAATGAGTGGCTAGAGACATGCATGAGGTTTGGACCATGTAGAACCTTGTGGTCCATCTCCAGGAGTTTGGTCTTTATCCTAAGAATATTTGGAAGCCATTACAAGTTTTCAAACTGATGATCTGCATTGTGTTAAATTTCAAAAGTTCACTCTTTTTTTTTTACCTTTATTGTTCAGTTTATTAATTACATTTTCCCCCAATAGCTGCCCTCCACCCAATACCCATCCCACTCTACGCCCTTACCTCCCCCACTCTGTCCTCTCCCATAGTTGCATGATTTTTGTCTGGTCTCTTGCTGTACTTCCCACACCCTTTTTCTCACCAAGCATTATCAGTCCATTCCCTCTCTATGTCCATGATTTTGTTCTATTCCTCATTTTATCCTGATCATCAGGTTGTTAATTCACTTGATTTTTAGATTCATTTGTTGATAGATGTGTACTTGTTGTTCATAATGTACATTTTTACCTTTTTCTTCTTCCTCTTCTTAAACAATACCTTTCAGCATTTCATACAGTGTTGGTTTGGCGGTGATGAACTCCTTTAGCTTTTTCTTATCTGTGAAGCACTTTATCTGACCTTCAATTCTGAATGACAGCTTTGCTGGATAGAGCAATCTTGGTTGTAGATTCTTGCTATTCATTACTTTGAATATTTCTTGCCACTCCCGTCTGGCCTGCATCGTTTCTGTTGAGAAATCTGCTGACAATCATATGGGTGCTCCCTTATAGGTAACTAACTGTTTTTCTTTTGCTGCTTTTAATATTCTCTCTTTATCTTTTGCTCTTGGCATTTTAATTATGATGTGCCTTGGTGTGGTCCTCTTTAGATTCCTATATTTTGGGGTTCTGTGCACTTCTTAGGTTTTCAAGTCAATTTCTTTTGCCAGGTGGGGGAAGTTTTCAGTCACTATTTCTTCTAGTAGGTTTTCATTATCTTGCTCTCTCTCTTTTTCCGGCACCCCAATAATTCTGATGTTGGTATGCTTGAGGTTGTCCCAGAGGCCCCTTATACTCTCTTCAATTTTTTTTGACTCTTTTGGCTTCTTGCTTTTCCAGCTGAGTGGATTTTGCTTTTTTGTATTTCAAATCTTTGACTTGGTTTTTGCGGTCGTCTGGACTGCTTTTAGATCTTTGTATAATATTTTTTGTTTCAGTCAGTGTATGCTTAATTTCTAGTTGGTCTTTTTTCATATCCTTGTAGGCGTTGTTCATTTCTTTGTAGGTGTTATTTATTTTGGCATAGTTCTCATTAATTTTCTCAGCCTTTTCTAGTAGCTTCTTCATAAACCTAATTACTGTGGTTTTGAACTCTATGTCTAGTCGTCTTTTTTCCTCCATTTCTTTCACAGCTGAGTTCTTTCCTTTTCTCTGCATTGTGCTTGCTTTTCTGAGTTGGTCCCTTAGCGGTGTGTGATAGGTATCCTCTAAGGAACAATGGCTCAGCTTCCTTATGCAGCGCCCGGCGTCAGCCTTAGGTCCGCCCTACGTGGCGCACAGCTTCAGCGTCTAATGGGCGTGCGGCATCAGGCTTAGGTCCGCCCTTCGTGGCGCACAGAGTCAGTGTCTAATGGGCGTGCAGCGTTAGGCTTAGGTTCGCCCTTCGTGGTGCACCGCTTCAGGTCTATGGGGCTTGCGGCGTCAGCTTATCTGTGCGGCTCACAGGTCTCGGTGTTGGGTGGCAATGTAAATTCACCGCTGATCTCCCCATTGCCAGACAACTCTGCCTCTCCCCAAATGAGTCTGCACAGCCAAAGTCTCACTCAGGGTTGTAAAACAAAGCAGTATGGTGGTCTCCGAGCAAGTGAGCAAGTCGCACGTTCTCTGCTTGCGTTCTCTGCCCGATTGCACACTCCAACTTACTCTTACACTCTCCCCAAACACACAGACCTCAGCCACGCCCGGGATCCTCCTTTCCCCGACCTGGGAGCTGGCCTGGAACTGGGGGGTCAGTGCTGTGGGAGGCCTCTGCCCTCCCCGCTGGAGAAAACCAGCCGGGCTTGCTGTCTGCCACCCGTCTCTCACCGCTCGCTCGCGCTCCGAACCTCAAAGCTGCGCACCACTGCTCCCGAGTCACCGCTGCATCCCACCTCTACTTTTATGTGTGGAATTTTCACTCAGCCAGCTCTCCAGTGATTCTGGATGTTGTTTGTTCTGTTGTTAAGTTGTAGTTTCAGAATTGTTGCGTGGACAGCTAGATAGGTGCTCACCTATGACACCATCTTAGTTCTCCTCTTCCAAAAGTTCACTCTTGACTACAGTGCTTGCAAAGGTGATAAATAGCAGATCCTAGAAAAATGTATGATTGTGTTAGGGAATGAGAAAAAGTATTGATTAGAGTTGGGGGAAGAATGGATTTAGGGAGATAAAGTTACTTTGGATTAGAGTGTGAGTCACGGAGCTAGATTAGACTCCTAGGTTTCTGTCAGCTTTCACAACTGGATGAGAATTGGTGCCCTTTACCAAGATGAGGAACTTTGGAACATGGGGACTATGGAGTATAGAAATGGACATATGCCTGAAGATTACAAGTTGGGCTGGAAAAGGTCCACTTGAGAAGCCTAAGAAAGATTCAGGTGAAGATGTCATATAGGTAATTACATATAGGGATTTCAATATATGGGTTTTTAAAGCTCAGGAGCGATTTGAGCTGGAGATATACATTTGGACTATAAATGATAATTGGAATGGTGGTCTTAGGTGAGATTTCCCAGAGAAGGTTGACTAAAAACATAGAGAAGATGGCCTCTACAAGCTTAATGAATCCCAGTATTTCATGGCTGAGTAGAGAGTGGTGGTCATCATGGAACACAAAGAGGGAGCTACCAAAGAGATAGGAGAAGCAGGGGAACATTGTAACAATGTGTGTTTCCAAAAGATGGAATAAACATTAGCCAAAGGCTGCTGAGAGGTCAAAGAAGGTGTAGAAAATATTGATAATAGCACCAGATCTGTTGAGTGGAGTGATTGGCCTAGAAAATAGGTTGAGTAATGAGTAAGAGATGAGGAAACAAGGACTATTGAGTATAGAGAAGTCTTTCAAGAGATGTAGCTTTGAAGGCAAGAAAATGTGTATATCAACATCTGTGCTGTGGATATCCTATTTAATAAAAGAGTAGTATGCAAATTGACCACAACTCTACCACACCCACAAGCCATGCTCACAATGCAGGACCAAAGCCAATCAGGACCAAATATGCAAACAAACCCCAACCAAGATCGCTGCGGCCACTGAGAGCAGGAGAGAGCCTTGGGTTTCCCCGGTGATGGAGGAAGCCAACCTTTCTGCCTGCCCTTGCCGGCCTAGGCCTCCACTCAATGCTACAAAGTTTCAATTATAGAAGATACATGGAACAGAACAGAAATAGTGGCAGCCACAGAGCTGGAGAGAGCAGAGGCTAGGATTGCCCTGGCGATGGAGGGAAATCTTCTGCAGTTCCGGCAGGCCTAGGCCCCCACTTAAGGCTACAAAGTTTCAGTTATAGAAGGTAAATATCCCAAAGAAATGGCTGCTGCCACGGAGTGAGCAGGAGGCTTGGCTCTGCTCCAAGCTACAAAGTTTCAATTGTAGAACATAAATAAATCCCAGATATCACAGCCTCTGCTTGGGTCACTGGGGGCATGGCCGGCCTGAAAACCACCATAGGCCCCTCACCTAGGCCATCCCACACCCCAAGGGAATCCCAACCTTGATTCAGGACACACTTCAGGGCAGACCAGCTGGCCCCCACCCTTGCACCAGGCCTCTATCCTATCTAATAAAAGAGTAATATGCAGATTAACCATCACTTCAACACATAAGACAGCTGCTCCCATGTGGTCACAGATGGCTGTCCCCATATGGATACAAGATGTCCGCTATGAGATGGCCATCAGGGGAGGGTGGTTAGGAGGGACCAGGCCTATAGTAGAGGGCAGTTAGGGGTGACCAGGCCAGCAGAGGACAGAAGTTGGGGGCAAACAGGCTGACAGGGAAGCACTTAGATATCAATCAGACTGGCAGGGGAATGGTAAGAGGGTGATCAGGCTGGCAGGCAGAAGGGATTAGGGGCAATTAGGAAGGCAGGCAGGCTAGCAGTTGGGAGCCAGCAGTCCTAGATTGTGAGAGGGATGTCTGATGGCCTGTTGTACATCCTTTGAGGGGTCCCAGATTGGAGGGGGTGCAGGCTGGGCTGAGGGACAACACTCCACCCCCTGTGCACAAATTTTGTGCACAGGGCCTCTAGTCTATATATATAAAAGCCCAGTGACCGAATGGCAGAATGACCAGAGTGACCGGTCAAGCAGTCACTATGATGCACACTGACCACCAGGGGCAGACACTCAATGCAGGAACTATTCCCTGGTGGTCAGTGTGCTCCCACAGTGGGAATGCCACTTGGTTCATCTGGATGAGTGGCATTCCTCCAGCAGGAGCAGCCGCTCAGAGGGCGGGTCCACAGCCACTTTGCTGACTGGGATGATTGGGGTTCCCACAGCAAGCCAATCCCACAGGCTACATCCTTCACCAGTGCACAAATCATGCACTGGGCCTCTAATATTTAAATAAATGCTTAGAAATACATTAAATAGATTCTTTGCTAGTTTGGTGTGAATGTATGTCTTAGAAATATAAAATTTAGCACATAGCTGTTAGCAATATTTCAGCTTTTAGCAATCATAAACTTTATTTGCTTTTTGTGATCTGTGTTGCACAAGCATAGCCATGGGTGAACTTGGGGGTGGTGGTGAAGGATTAGAAAAGACAAACAAGAGAATAAAGCTGGGGCTAGGTAGAACACTGATCTCTGATTAGAGAGACAGTGCCATGTCCTGCAAACCGAGTCTTTATTTTATAGCCAGATTCCATGAGGCAAAGTAAGGCATGGTCAAGATGTTTACAACATTCTTATGGGTTTTGAATCTACTCAATTACATGCACTTGATTGAGCTTTATTTACTTGCTGCACCTCCCACAGCCTATTTCACTTAGCCACCTGGGAGTTGCTCGCCACATCTCCCTTTTTTTTCTTCTGTTTTAAACACTTCCATTTACATAATCAAAAGCTCTAGGCAAATTATGCAGTGTAATCAAGACATAACAAAACTCTGGCTATTAATAGAACAATAACAATGCCAATGCAACCCAGCAATAAGAAAAACCAAACTATAGACATATTAACATTTTCAGGACTATTTCTACAAAATGAACGTTTCTTTTGTTGCTGTAATATATCTTAGAGTCCTCAGATTTGGCTGTGTAAGACTTTACAGAAAACTGGCAGCTCGCCAAAGCTGGAAATATGGCTGAGGGAGTAGCTTCCACTCCTTGCTTTTCTACCATCTACTGGGCCTCAGTTGCTAACTTTTTTAGCTGACCTCATATTGGCATCCTGGTCCCTGGCATAGCTTCCACATCGCAACTATATGTCTTTTGAACGGAGGGTCAAGGAGTTTCTTTGGGTCCCTGTACCTCTTTCAACCACCAGTGCTACTTCTCTGTCTCCTCAGTGAGGAGGCCCCACAGCTGCCACAGGTCGGTGAGCCTCTGTGGGATGACCTTGGCATTCAGGCTGCTGCTGTTGTGATGATGCTCTGGCTCCTTTTGAATATGTTGTCAATGGGAAGATGTGATCGATGCAAGGCTGGTGCCCCTGGATTTCCTCCTGGAGTGTCTGATCTTTCTTTATAGTACTCAGATTTGGACAGTCTTAATTTCCTTTAGACTTCGATTATTTGCTTTACAGTCCTTAACAAAATGTCCAGGCTTGGCTCTAAGCATCCCACTGACCAGGACTTCCATCCTTTGCTTTACAGTTCCTAAAAAAAACTTGAGAAATTTAAAATTGCTTCATTGGGCATTGTTTTAGAGATCCTTTTTCTGAGATCCTGAATTTCCCATGTTTTGCACGTAGCTGCTACCAAACCTCACTCCTGCCCTACTTTTGCTTTCAGCATGTGCACCATGGGAGCATCCTTTCACCCCACAATCATAATTCCCCCATACTTAAGTCCCTGTTTGTGGTCCCTGTTCAGGTGCCATATGTGCTGTGCCAGCATGGCCATGGGTGAACCTGGGGTGGTGGTGGTGGTGGTGGTGAAAGATTAGAAAAGACAGAGGAGAATAAAGCTGGGGCTAGATGGGATGCTGCCCTCTGATTAGAGAGACAGTGGCACAGCCTGCAAGTTAAGTTTTTATTTTATAGTCAGATTCCACAAGGCAAAGTAAGATGTTTACTTCTCATGGGTTTTGAATCTACTCAATTACATGCACCTGATAAAGCTTTGTTTACTTGCTGCACCTCCCACGGCCTATACCACTTAGCCACCTGGGAGCTACTCTCCACAGTGATCTTTACTATAAAAGAGATATTTCCCATCCTCAGTGTCCACATAATTTTAATAAATGGTTTGAGAAAATGTGTGTGGCCTCCTTACACAGAAGTGTCTGGGAATAGGGCACTGGGGTACAATTTTCAACTCAAGAGAGTGAATTATTCTGAGACCCAATCTTTGCTTCAATTTCTCTTCAAAGTATTAGGTGTACCAGTTAATAATGTGGATTTTGTAATCAAAGAAAACAGGATAATTTCAAGAAAAACATCAAAAGTGCTTTATTAAAAGAAATGTCCATCACTAGGTACATATTTTCCCAATCTTTCAGGTAATTTGTGGATCTGTCCCAATAGAACTTTTCTTGTTTTGAGGCAAACCATTCAGAGACCCAGTTTTCCACTTTGTACATTTTGAAGTGCTGCACAGAAAGTGCGTGTGGCATCAATTGGGACAAGTGGTAATCTGAAGGAGCAAGATCTGATGAATATGGCAGGTGGGTTAATACTCCCCAGGCAAGATCTTCTAACGTGTCTTTAACTGGTTTTGAAATGTGTGATGGTGCGTTATCATGAAGCAAAATTACTTTGCCATGTCTTCTGGCCCATTCTGGTTGTTTTACCATCAGAGTGGTTCAAATTGATTATTTGTTGTCAGTAGCGATCATAATTAATGGTTTCACCTGGTTTTAGAAGCTCATAATACACCACTCGTTCCTGATCCCACCAAATGCAGAACATTGGCTTCTTTCCAAAGCCATTTGGCCTTGCAGTTGATGTTGATGGTTGACCTGGATTAATCCTTGATTTTGTGCATTGGGATTCTCAAAATAAATCCACTTTAAATCGTCAGTTACAATTCAATGCAAAAAAGGACTTTTTTTTCACGCCGTTGAAGCAATATTTTACTGATGACTTTTTGGTTTCCCATTTGTCTTTTGTTCAGTTGATGTAGCACCCATTTTCCTTCCTATAAAGTCTTTCCCATTGCTTTTAAAAGATTGAAAATTGTTTGATGAGCAATGTTTAATCTTTCTGCAAGTTGTTTTTGAGTTTGACATGCATCTTCATCCAATAATGCTTGTAATTGTTGGTCTTCAAACTTTTTTGGTTGACTTGGACATTCTTTGTCTTTTACATAGAAATCGTCACTTTTAAAGCACTTAAACCAGTGTTCACAAGTCTCTTGAGATGGAACATGTTTATATAAGCTTCCCTAAGTATTCAGCATCACTTTTCTTCAAAATAAACTAATGAATTAAAACTTCTCACAAATGCTCTTTTTTTGGCATAAAATTCAACATTTTTAAGCATAAAAATGATGTTAACACATTCAGAAAATTTGACATGAAGTTTTGAAGTGTGTTGTTATTACAACAAAATAGTATACATATCAAGTCACATATATATCAACATATGTGTAACTTCATCTATTGAAAAAAACCACATTATTAACCACTACACCTAGTAAATGAAAGTCTTTAAGGGTTGCTCATTTTACCCTGACTTTTGAAATGGAGTAAATTTTATATGTGCCTTCCATCCTTTCTTTTATTTTTCTTCTTCTCCTATGTTAAATGGCTTCATGAATTGAAAATAATCTGGGGGGAAGATTATGTGAGGAGTGAAAACTAAAGAAATTGGATATAATTAAAATTTAATCACTTCTATTTAGCATCTTTATTGCCCACAAGAAATCTTTAAAAATATAGTCCAATATTCTCCTTTGTTAATTACCTAATAATCTACTTCTAAGGCAGTTAATAATATTCTTAGAATTCCTTGAACAAGGCACTTAGTGTATCATGAGATAATGTATTGCATTTACCTGAAATGAATCCAACACAAGATTAAAATAATTCTTGCCATTACATAAAGTACATATTATATACACAATATGTAATACACAGTAAAGATTTAAATTATCTTCTCACTAGAAGCCCAGTGCATGAAATCACACTGCCCTGCCCACCCACGCGTACCTCGCTGTGCATGCATCCTCCTGGTGACCAGTCTTTGGTCATTATGGTGTTATGACCACTGGGTTTTTATTATGTAGATGCATAGTTTGTAGTTATTCTAGTTTCTCTATTAAAGGCATGTCAAATCATTTTGGGAAATAGACTCAGAATTTTATTTCTTTTTAAATAATATTTTAATCTTTATTACTCAATTATTGATTACATTGTTCCCCCTTTTTTTCTATCTATAGTTCCCCACCACCTGGTACCCATCCCACCCTCTGCCCTCACTCCCCCCACTGTCCTCTCCCATAGGTGCATGATTTTTGTCCAGTCTCTTGCTGCACCTTGCACACCCCTTTTCTCCCCAAGAATTGTCAGCCCATTCCCTCTATATGTCCATGATTCTGTTATATTCACCAGTTTATCCTGTTCATCAGATTATTAATTCACTTGATTTTTAGATTCATTTGTTGATAGATGTGTATTTGTTGTTCATAATTTTTACTTTTACCTTTTTCTTCTTAAAGAATATATTTCAGCATTTCATATAATATTGGGTTGGTGGTGATGAACACCTTTAGTTTTTTCTTAATCTGTGAAGCACTTTATCTGACTTTCAATTCTGAATAATAGCTTTGCTGGATAGAGTAATCTTGGTTGTAGATTCTTGCTACTCATCACTTTGAATATTTCTTGCCTCTCCTGTCTGGCCTGCATCATTTCTGTTGAGAAATCCGCTGACAATCATATGGGTGCTCCCTTATAGGTAACTAACTGTTTTTCTCTTGCTGCTTTTAATATTTTCTCTTTGTCTTTTGCTCTTGGCATTTTAATTATGATGTGTCTTGGTGTGGTCCTCTTTGGATTCCTATAGTTTGGGGTTCTGTGTGCTTCTTGGACTTTTAAGTCAATTTCTTTCACCAGGTATGGGAAGTTTTTGGTTCCCATAGGTTTTCTATGCTGACCTCAAATAGGTTTTCATTGTCTTGCTCTCTCTCTTTTTCTGGCACCCCTATAATTCAGATGTTGGTATGCTTGAGGTTGTCCCAGAGGTCTCTTACACTGTCTTCAATTTTTTGGATTCTTTTGGCTCCTTGCTTTTCTAGCTGAGTAGGTTTTGCCTCTTTGTATTTCAAATGTTTGACTTGGTTCTTGCAGTCCTCTTAGAGTACTTTTAGGTCTTTGTATAATATTTTTTATTTCAGTCAGTGTATGCTTAATTTCTTGTTGGTCCTTTTTCATATCCTCGTAGGTCTTGTTCATTTCCTTGTAGGTCTCATTAAGTTCATTGGCCTTTTCTAGGAGCCTCTTGAAAAACCTTATAACTGTGGTTTTGAACTCTATGTCCAGTCTTTTTTTCCCTCCATTTCTTTCACATCTGATTTCTTTCCATGTCTCTGCATGGTGGCTGCTTTCCTGAGTTGGTCTATTAGCTTTGTGTGGTAGATGTCCTCTAAGGGACAGTGGCTCAACCTCCCCAGTTACCTGAGGTGGATACTCTTGCTGCAGCCCTTTATGGGTTGCTCAGTCTTATTGAAGTTAAGCCTAGATTATTGTTGTTAGCACTAGGAGGGTTTGACCTCCAGGCCAATTGAGTGTGAGGGTAAGCTGTGCTCAGGTTGGATGGGCGGAGTCTCTGGGCTGAGCAGGCAGCATCAGCTCCGCCCTATGTGGCACCTGGGTCTCTGTGCCTCTGGCTGCAAGCACCTCTGAGAGAAAGCTGCTGCTGAGCTCCACCCACTTCTGTACAATTCAGCTTCTCCCCAAATGTGTCTGCACACCCAAAGTCTCATCCAGGGTCACAAAACAATGCAGTCTGGTGGTTTCCCGAATGAGAGAGTAAGTCACGAGACTTCTCTGCGTGGTCATGTAGCTGTGCTGTTCTCATGTTTACACACACTCTCCACAAGCTCACCCTTCCACAAGCTCACAGACCCTTTCAGCACCTGAGTTTCAGTATGCTTCCCTACTGTCCAGTTTTACCTCGTATGATTGTGGGTTCCCCAGACTTCTCCTGGAACTGGGGAATCAGTGCAGTGGGACGCCTTTGTCTCCCCTGTTTGAGAAAACCGGCCGAGTTTGCAGCCGCCCGCCCTCTCCGCTGGTGCTCGTGCAGGGCTCCAAACCTCTGACTCCGAGTGTATCTTCAACGCTGTCCTCAGCTGCTCCTCTGGGTCACAGTGTCTTATCTTCACTTTTATTTGTAGAATGTTCACTCAGCCAGCTTTCTGGTGATTCTGGATGATGTTTGTTCTTTTGTTAAGTTGTAGTTTTGAAATTGCTCTGTAGGGCAGCAAGATAGGTGTTTACCTATTTTGCCATCTTGGTTCCTCCCAGAATTTTATTTCTTATTTTAACTTTTCATTTTTTATGTTAGTGTTCTGAATTATATTTAGAGGCTTGGTGCATGAAATTTGTGCATGGTAGGCCTGACCAATAATCAGGGCCAATTAGGGCCAGGCTGATCAGCGTTGGGCCAGAGAGGAGGCAAAGGTCACCAGGCCAGGCACGGAAGGAATGGCCACCAGCTGCTGCTGCCATAGTTGGTGCCCCATTACCATGCTGTTTCCCACCTCTCTCCCTCCTCCTTCCCTCACTGCTGTGCCGCCACTGTGATAGGTGGGTGGTGGGCCAATCAGGGCCTGCTGGCTGGTAGGTGGAATAGGGCACAAGAGGTTAGCTGCTGATGCCAAGGAGAGAGTTGGCCGTTGACTCCCCTGAAAAAGGGGCCATGTCTGCTGCCACCTATTCCAGTTCCCCATCCCACTCTAGGGGCCGGGGGAAGTGATTGAGGGAGGTTGGCCAGCTGGGACAGGGGGTTAAGGGACAGCAGGAGGTTGGCTGGCAGGGGGAGGTTGGGTGTGGGATTACACTGTCCATCAGGGGGCAGATCCTGCATTGAGTGTCTGTCCCCTGGTGGCCTGGGTGCTTCATAACGACCACTCATTCTGGTTGCTATGGTTACTTATTTAAAAAAATATATATTTTATTGATTTTTCACAGAGAGGAAGGGAGAAAGTCAGAAACATCGATGAGAGAGAAACATCGATCAGCTGCCTCCTGCACACCCTCCACTGGGGATGTGCCCGCAGCCAAGGCACATGCCCCTGACTGGAATCAAAGCTGGGACCCCTCAGTCCGCAGGCCGACGCTCTATCCACTGAGCCAAACCGGTTTCAGCTGCTATGGCTACTTAGACTTTTATATATATAGATTCTTTATAACATTTTTTCAAATTATTCATCACTTTGATTTTCTTAATTAATTTTAACTGCTCCAAACTGCAAAGATATTTGTACACAGATTTTGAAAAAATAGCATTTCTTAAATATTTCAGCTACAAGTTCTCTTTGGATTTATTTTGTACTAAGGAAACCAACTCTCTTGTAATTTCCAGAGTTGTTGTTAAGCGACCAGTAGAGAATCAAATACAACTTGATAATGGCCCTTGCTTGCTCTTACAAAAAGTTAAATTCTTTAAAAATATATATTCTTTTATTTTCAGGTACATTTGACAAGAGTAGGAATACCTCCTCCTCCTCCCTATCATTATCATCATAATCATCATTATCATCATCATCTGATCATTTCACAGTTTTTACTAAAAATACATTTTTTTTGCAGGTCCTGACACTAAACTAATGCAGAACAGTGGTAAGACAAAGTTTAAAAGGACAAGCATTGATAGACTGATGAATACTCTAGTATTATGGGTAAGTTACTATAACAAAAATAGGCAATATTACTAGTCATTGTTATATTAATATATTTCTTATATTTTGTTGGGAATTCTTTTAGAAGTCTACATTCTGCTTGTGTAGTGTGTATTGGGGATTCTGCATTTGGGGCTCAGTTATATAACCCTCTACTTTCCAGATTATGATTTCTTAACCATTGGTAGAGTTTCTTATGAGAGGTAGGTTAGTGTTTTTGGAGCTTCATGGTCTTGCAAATTCTCCATATCCCAAAGATTTATTTTTGAGAAACAAAACATAGTTTTTAAGGTAGTTTGGTCTTTCTGTTGTCTTACTTTTGCTCACATCCTCTAAACATAGCTTATGGACAGGGCTTACGTCATGAGTGTGTTACCTGTTCTGTTGCACAGGGTCTCCACTCTGAAAGGCCTCATGTTTGTTATTGATTTGCTGTCACTATGTAGGTGTTTTTATAAAAAATTATTAATAAATTTTGAACAAGGGAGGTGTCACACATTTTCATTTTGCACTGGGCCCTGAAAATCATGTAGCTGATTCTACTTATGAATTCTCTGAGGCCTAAGTCACAGTTCTGCTTCATAAAGCCCTCTAAACCTCCTAGTTCATGCTTATCTCTTTCATCTGAATATTATTTCTCCTCTGAATTTTTTTAAATGATTTCCTCTTTCACCCACTTACTAAAAAATTCCAGTTATGTCTTGTATCCTATCCTCTTTTTAGTTAGTCTCATGCTACCTTAGGCTGTGGATCCAATTGTTACCTGATTTTTCATGTATTATTGCTTTGGTTCCTTATGAAGAGGTTAAGTTTCAGGACATTGACCTTGAAATATGAGGACAGTAACTTTCAACCATGTTCCCCCATCTGCCCCATCACAGACTCACAAGTAATTATTTGCTTAACTGATATGTAATGGTGAGATTCTGAATAAGGAATGAAGGAAACAGACTTTTATTTGGACACAAAATATTGTCCAGGCTCTATTTTACTTTCAGTATTATCCTCAGACCTGGACTTTTCTCCTTTCCTCTTGGGGATAAATCCCTGGGTCAAGAGGACCTGCCCAGAAGAGCCTGTGTCCCTCCTAGAATTTCCAACTTAAATGACTCTGCATGCACATGTAGGGTTTGTATGGGGATTGTATATCTATCCACCGCAGAGTAAAATTACTGGGTTGTGAGGCAAGGACTGTCCCAGTATTTTGTACTAGACAATTGGATGATCTATTGGGGTATTAGAAGCCAAGTCGGTGCTTAAATTCGGGCATTTAATGCTAACTATCACCAATTTTAATGCTCTTACAGTAATTAATTTGTAGTATTATCCATTGAAAGAAAGAGGATACTGTGTGATATAGGTACCACACTGGTAACATTTCAGGGATTCACAGTTTTACTTTTCTCTAATACATGGTTTTCTAATGTGCTTTAAATTGCCTTTCCCTAAACTTTGTTTTCTTAATGTGGTTATCTTGTTCACGAGAGAAAAAAGAAGAAAGCAGTTCTAGAACATCTGAATATTCTTTCATGGAGGAGAAAAGAAATCGGAGGGAAATGCATTCCTATTCTTTAGGTCCACTCCACCCTCCACAGTGCTGACTTAGCAGGGCAAAGTCACCTGAACACCAAGTTCAGCTCAGGTCTTACCTTGTTCACTGATGTTGTGTTCTTCCTGTTTAAAGCTGGAATTTTGGGCTCACAAAGAACTGACTTCGCTGTATTTCTGTTTTCTATACCTCCAAAATGTCTGCTTTGCTAATATTGATACTAATCACAATTTAAGTCAGCTAATTTTTGGGTTGCATCCTACATTTTTTTTCTTATTTCAAAAGGAAAATATATATATATCATGAAATCTTTTAATTAATCCTTATCTTTCTCATTGACCTTAGGTAAGTATTGTGTAGCTAGAACTGTGGCCAAAAGATTTGCTCAGTCTGGGATAGTTATCATTGAAATTGATTTTCCTTTTGGTTTTGTGCTCTGGTGGCTATATAATTTATTTAAACATGATATTTTAAAGGGGAAAGAAGGAACCCTATTCCTATTAGATATAAACTGGAGTTCACCAGGGCACATCAGGACATATGATGTGCTCATTATGAAGTGAAGAATTAAAGTTATTAGCTTTGTGACTGTGGACAAGTTATATAATTTTTCTGTACTTTCACTGTATTTTTTTGTTTTTGTTTTTGACCAGTAAAAACTGGTGGAACTGATTGTTCCTATCTCAGAGTCAGTGGTAGAATTGAAGAAATATATGTAAAATATTTAGCTGAGTTCTCTACATAATAATGTTAAAGTTTACTCCCATGATTAGTGATAAGTAATAAGTGCTTTTTATAGCCTGCTTTTCAAATGACAATTTCTTGGTGTTAAATGTGCAATTAGATTGCATTGATATGACTAGTTTTGAGTTCAAGGCAACGTTAACTAGACTTCTATTCTCATTTCAGATATTTGGGTTTCTCGTATGCTTGGGAATTATTCTTGCCATAGGAAATTCAATCTGGGAGAACCAAGTTGGGGACCAATTCAGAAGTTTCCTTTTCTGGAATGAAGGAGATAAGAACTTTGTGTTCTCAGGATTCTTAACATTCTGGTCCTATATTATTATTCTCAATACAGTTGTACCCATTTCATTATATGTGAGGTAAGACGAGAGTTTATACTTTAGAGAAGCCATTTCACCAAAAGCCTTTGTTTGCGTAATCACTTTTGTTTGTTTTAAAATTACAACAGTGAGATAGATGTCTTGCTCTGTTTATGATCTGCCACATCTGTTACAAATGAAGCAACTAAGCTGGTTAATCTGTTTAACTTTTACATTTTCCAATTACAATCCATGCATTCTATTTTCTTCATTCGATTTGTTTTCTCACGAATCTTCTTTTTTTGGAATATGTGAGCTATAATATAATCTCATGCAACCTGATCGTTAGAGTTGGGTTGATATTGGATAAGGAATAAAAGACTGTTTGGGGAGATCTATGGCAATGGTGACTCCCTGCCACTAATCTAACTCCAGATACCTCCTGGATTCAGATTCTATTCTACACTTACTAGCTCTGTAAATTGGGCAAGTTGACGTGCCTTTTAGTTCTTCAGTTTTCTCATTGTAAAAATAGAGAAAAATAATAGGATTGTCTGAAGAGTAAACAAATATGTAATGCTCTTAGAATGATGTCTGACACATTATAAGAGCTTAATGAATATTAATTTTCCCTATTACTGTTTGTAACTATAAGTGAGTACATGAAGGAACTGAAGTATAGTTGATGGTGCTTAACCATTGTTAGACAGAAGCACGAATCATAACTTCCACTACAACTTGATCTGTCACTTCTAGACACACACACACACACACACACACACACACACACTCATATATAGATAGAGATATATATGTGTATGTAAGTGTGAGTGTGTGTGAGTGTGTGTGTGTGTGTGTGTTGATAAGTTGGCCATAGAGTCGGTACCTGAGACATTCGTGATCCTAATTCTACCAATACTGAGCCAGACAGTCCCAGAGAGGCTGGAGCCAAGAGGAGAGTTGTTTTTTTTCACTTTCCTCATCATCAGTATTTTAACAATACACAAAATCACCAGCTCTAAATCTCCACTAATTTTTATGAGCTTCCTTTTCTCTTTTTCCAAAATTCTAGCAAGGGACATTTAATGCACAAAATCCGCCCTTGTTTTGGATAGCGGTCAGGGAACTGAAATGTCAAGTTGTGGGAAATTGACTCGAAGTGGTGGCATGTGGCCATAACACCACAAATTACTTTGAGCCTTCTGGAACTGTGGTCAGAGTGGGCTCTATATAAACTGTGTCCTACTGGCTCATCTTTGATTCTGAGGACCTCTCAAGCTTGTATCCAATTATAAAGTCTGTAGTAAATCCTGCTGTTTGCCAGAACAGCTATGGTCAGCTTTTATAGCTTTCCTTTTATGTCCTAAATGAATAATAAATGCTCATAGTGGCTTACCACCAGTAAGTGTGCAGTTTCATAGGACCTCATGAAGGAAGAAATATATTCTATATACATTCTTTCTTTGAAGTGCATTGGCATTTTTCATTTAATGATATGAAAGGTTGGGATGTGTGTGTGTGTGTGTGTGTGTGTGTGTGTGTGTGTGTGATGTACCCTCTGTAGTGGTGGAAAGAAAATCTGTTTGGAATAATCCAAACCCAGGTTCTGGTCTTGGTACTGCCACCAATAGCTGTATGACCTTGGAAAAAGCACTTGACCTCTCTGTGCCCCAGTTTGCCTGTCAAATACTAAGTAAAATGAGGGAATTAAAATAATAGATTTCTGTCTTTCTGCTCCAAATAATACCACTTTACCTTTAGATAGCATTTTATATTTTATATAAAGTGTTTTCATCTACATTTATGTCTCCTAACACTCTTAGGAAGTAGTTATTGCTGAACATTTTTCAAAATTTAGATTATTCACCCAGGATCATGGTACTAGTTATATCTAAAATCCAAAGCCAAGTCTTCTGATACTTGGCACAGTGTTTTCTCCTCTATGCCCAAGCTGCGTATGATTTAATCATCAGCGAAGAAATCAAGACTAAAAAAAAAAAAGGCTGAAATCCTCTATTTGTTGGTAAGGTACAGTATTGATGAGGATAAATGTAAACTTTGCTTTCACTAAATAGGAACAGTGATTCTGATATGAACTTGGGGTGAGGGGGGGGCATTCTGAGGAATTTCAGGTTGCTCAGTCTTACAGACTGAGATCTAGAAAGAGAGAACTCCCAGATATTTCTGTTTGGAGGGATAAAGACCTTCACTAGAAGCTTCCCTTAGGCATTTGAGTAGCTACCAAGGATAAATTAGTGCCATATGTCACTTGAGAGTAATAGTGCAGAATTTACTTTGAATGGTTAACAATTCCACGTGATCAAAGGAGGTTGATCGTGGTAAGATATTTCTATGCTGTCAGTTTGTTTATCTGTAGTGTTAAACATACCCAGCTATGGTTTCTTATATATACCAACTCAAAAAAAGCAGCTGTTGTATTCCAAAGGAATTAGCTTCTGAATGTTTTTTCCAAAACAATAGGAACTCCTTTCCATGTTGCTTGTTTAGCCACTGAATAGGAGGAATCATTAGCCTGTTCTTTGAGCGTGAAGGCAGAGAACACTAAGCAGCTTGATCATGCTGACTTTGAATATTTGTCTCCTTTCTCCATCATAAAACAAAGGGCTGAATGTTCGTTCCACTGTGACTCTCTTAAATCCTATTTCCCCAACGAAAAGGATGCACTTTCTCTCAACAGACTATTTTAAGGTCTAAGAATTCAAGTTAAGTTACAGTATTTCTATTGGCTTGTACTGTAACATAGAAGGATCAAATTCTGTTCCATTCATTTTTTTTGCCTTAAGTTTTCAGGGAGTTACTTTACTTTTAAATAAATGAAAGCTTTAAATGATCTGTGCGGTTACTTGCTTAATGTTGTTATGGCATTCTTAAGGCCAGGTGTGCACTGGCCTTACCAAATGCTTGAATTCTAGTCTTGGCTCTATGGTTAATTATTTATGTGATCCGGGTTAGTCACTTAACTTCTGTTAATGTCTTTATTAATGAAATGAATGATTAGTCAGGATTCATTTATGTAATCCTGCCTGACTGCCTATGACAGGTAAGGCGCTATGCCTGGCCCATGTGCACTAATGCTTTCTGAGTGACGGAATAAGGAAAACAAAGGTGAATTAGAACAGCTATAAAGGAACTTATAAGGAAGTGTGTGTGGGATGGTGGGGGTGGTGGTGATATAATGGTGGTGGTGGTAGATACAGAATAGTAAACCATAACAGGAAAACATATTAGTAAATACATGCAGATTATGACATTTATTTTTATATCATCTGATTCTAGAGTCATAATGTGATTTTTAGTTTGGATGAAAAAAAGTGTTACCATTTAAATAGTTAGAAAATGAACTAATATCTACCACTTTGGGGAAGGAAAATGTAGATATGTCATGTGGTGACAGAGCTAGAAGCATAGAATTTAATGCACTGGGTGTTCTCTTTTGTCTTGAAGGAGATGAGTGTTCAGAGGTGGTGTAACAGGCTGCTGTAAACTTTATCACTTTACAGCTGAAAAAAACCAAGGCTTAATTCCTATTAATATCAGAAATGAGCTATAGGTTCTTGCTATGACTATTACTATTTTGTTCTGTTCTGGATGTCTTTGTTAATGTACTAAGACAAGCAATTGAAATATCACTAAACAAAGTGAAACATGAAAGCTGAAATAAACCTATTAGAAAGGAAGAGCTTAGACAATATGATTACAATTCTAGAAAATCCAAATACTTTTAATATTAAAAAATTTTCATTAAGCCAATAACAATTTTAAAAATTATCAGTAAAGAAATATAATGTCCAGGAACAAAGTTATCAAGCTATAGTCTGAACCTATGTGGAAAAAAATAAGACTAAATTAAATTTAAAAAATAGATATTTTTATTCAATTCCAGAGAGGAAGGGAGAGGGAGAGAGATATATAACCATCAATGATGAGAGAGAATCATTGATTGGCTGCCCTCTCCACGCCTCCCATAGGCCATAGGGGATCAAGTCCACAACCCAGGCATGTGCCTTGACCGGGAATCAAACTGACCTCCAGATTTACAGACTGATGCTCAATGGCTGAGCCATACCAGCCAGGCTAAAAAATTTTTTTTTTTTTTATCAATAAAGGTACTTTCAAAATTGAATTCCTGGAAATATTTATTCTTCTTGAAGTTGTTTTAGGCATTATAAAGTATCAGTTATTTAAAATAATTCAGAATCCAACACAGAGTTAATGAAAACCTACGTAAGCTTTATGAGAAAGCTGATACATTGATCCTAAAGTCTGTTTACATCAGTATGATGATACCATCATCATGGAATAAATGAGTGATTATAGCTAAGAATCTTTGAAAAAGAAGAGAATAAATGTTCTCTTATCTCTTCCCAGGTATTACCAAATTTTATAAAGCTGCAGTAATGAAAACAAGCATTAAAGTGACACACTGAGGAACACAATTGAAACTCCTGAAAGGTTCTAGTAAGGAAAATAATTTATATCTGACATGGAAGCAGTCTATCATAATAAGGGGAAGGGCTCAGTATTAAACAAACGGTGATGAGAACCTTCCTGTTGGTAAAAATTGAAATTAGCTCTTAATGTGTACATCATACTTCAAAAAATTCTGGTTGTGACAAATAATTAAATGTAAGAAAATTAATAAAGAAATAGAAGAATAATGTGGTTATCTGTATATATAATCTTGGCACTGGGCAGGCCTAAGTAAAACTAAAATATGGGTAAATTGGAACAATTAAGAGAAAACTTCTGTATGTTAATAACAGTGGAAACAGAATTAAAATACAAATGATAAATTGGATAACATATTTGCATAATCCTATCTAATAAAAGATTAATATGCAAATGAACCATACCTCCACTATACAGACAAGCCACACCAACAAGCCACACCTACCATCAAAGCAGGAGCAAAATGCAAATGAACTCAACAAAGATGGTAGTTAATTACCATACATAGGCACTGAGTGGCCTGGGTCCCAGGCAGATCCTAATATTTAGGCCTGTAGGCCTGCACTTAGGCCCTGAGTGGCAGGGGTCCCAGAACACCCCCAGCCACTGCAGGACTATGGGTACAGCAGCCAAGCAGCAGCCCAAGAGGCTGGGGGCAGGGCAGGAACATTCTCGCATTGTGACTTGGGGATGTGCCCGCCCGGCTCCCAGAATGTGTTCCGGTGCTAAGCTTTCGGCTCACATCCCCAGCCCTGGCACTCACAACAGGGAGCTGGCTGCTGGCCTCTGGAGCATATAGAGACAGGGATGCTCCCGCTCTGCCCCCAGCCGCTTTCACATGCTCTGTTGCCAAACAGCAGTTTGGGTCCATGCCCCCAGCCCAGCGCCCATGATTGGGGGGGCTGGCTGCCAGGCTATGGGTTGTGCAGAGACCCCAGTGGCCACCACTGGGTGGCAGGGACACCCACCTAGCCCAATGGATACAATGCAGAGGCTGTATGAGCTGCAGAGGAAACACCATTTTTTAAAAAATATGTATTTCATTGATTTTTTTTTTAACAGAGAAGAGGGGAGAGGGATAGACAGTTGGAAACATTGATGAGAGAGAAACATCAATTAGCTGCCTCCTGCACACTTTCCACTGGGGATGTGCCTCCAATCAAGGTACATGCTCTTAACAGGAATCAAAACTGGGACCCTGCAGTCTGCAGGCCCATGGTCTATTCACTGAGCCAATCCAGTTCCAGCATAAACACCTTTTCTGACCGCTCATTGGCTAAGCTCCTATATGCCGCCACTTGCAGTGTTCTTGGTAACTTGGATTATAAGAATCCAAGAAGTGATCTAGGGTTTTTCCAGCACACTCCTGGAGAAAAAAAAAAAAAGGTCCGCTGATGGAGGAGCTAAGAAATGCCATATCCTGCCCTAGCTGGTTTGGCTCAGTGGATAGAGCTTCTGCCTGCTGACAGCAGTGTCTGGGGTCGATTCTGATCAAGGGCATGTACCTAGGTTATAGGCTGCTCCCTGGCTGGGGCCCAGATCAGGGCTCATGCAGGAGGCATCCAATCAAAGTGTCCCTCTCACATTGATATTTTTCTCTGTCTCTCCCTCTCTCTTCCACTCTCTCTAAAAATCAATGGTAACATATTCTCAGGTGAGGATAAAAAAAAAAAGAAAGAAATGTCATATCCTGTAAAAGACACATCTTGAAAATGCCTAAAATGTCATTTTTTCACAGTGAAGGGACTAGAGTCCATGTTGCTGAAAACACCTTGGCGGCTGCAGTGGCTGGCAGTGGCTGCAGCAGCAGGGTAATGGGGCTGGCGCTTTCCCTTGATCAGCCCGGTCACCTCCCACAGAGGGTGGCCAAACTGATGGGGAGAGAACCCCCCACTGTGCATGAATTTCATGCACTGGGCCACTAGTGTCTATATATAAAAATACATGTTTCTTAACAAATAACTAAATACATTAACATCTCAATAGGAAAATAAAAAGGCAGATAACACAATTAGATAATTCTGAGAAGAAAACAACTGGCCAATAAAATCTGAAACAAATGTTTAAATGTTTACTGAAAAGAAATGCAGTAAAGAGCAATTAGATGCATTTGACTTGGCACCTAGTAAAAGATAATTTTCAATAATCTACTGGTAGAAACTTATATTATCATAACCTTTTTTGGAAGTTGATTTGGCCTTATGTATGATAAAGATTGAGAAAATTCATGCCTTGGGCTACAGAAATTTCATTTCCAGAGTTGGAAAGTCATAAATCACCACTAGATTGTAAGACAATGATCTTGTCCTGCTAAATAGTCAGAGTAATATGAGAACACCCCCGTGCCCTCCTGTTCCCACTCAGCATCTATTATGGCTTTCTCCATGCTTCACAGATATTCTTTCCACACCTTTTGGCAAAGTGAAGCTACATCAAAAAAAGTATTGGAGAGAAAGTCCTCAATAACATACTACTTCAGATCAGACATATGACAAATATCTTTAATAATAATTTCTCCTAAGATGTAGGAGAAATGCCAACTAATATGTAACACAAGAAATCTCCACTGGGCCCGTTTAATGTAAATAGAGAACCATGAACTGTTCCTAAGGCTTTTTGCAAAGCCAGCCTATTGTCTCCTGGAGCTGTAAGGAAACCACCTAGGAAGGTTTGAGAAACAGGCTCTGCTGAGATGTTTCTGAAGGTCACAAGGGATTAGGGATAGACAGAGCATCCACTATTTCTTCTAAACTCCAAGGACTTTGGCAGACTTCTTACTTTGGCAAAGCTTTGTATGTTCTGAAATTGATGTAGCAACTCTTTTTTCCCCTCTATTAATGGATGAAAGTGTGGAAGTAATTCGTCTGGGACACAGTTACTTTATAAACTGGGACCAGAAGATGTATTACTCTGGAAAAGCAACACCTGCTGCAGCTCGAACGACTACACTCAACGAGGAACTGGGCCAGATTGAGTATGTTTTCTCTGACAAAACGGGCACCCTCACTCAGAACATCATGACTTTTAAAAAATGTTCCATTAATGGGAGAATCTACGGTAAGGGAAACAGTTCCTTTTTAAAAATGATATTATTAATGGTCCTGTAAAAAATGAGCAAGTGTATATATATTGTTTCTTATTAAGAAACCCTAAACCACCACTGCTTTCTTGTTAATGTGGGTGCCACTGGCATGTAACATAGTGCTTACCACAAAATAAACACTCACTAAATATTAGCTGGATAAATAGATATTCATCCAATAACTTAAATGTTTTTAAATTGGATAATTTAAATGTTTTTTAATTGATTTTAGAGAGAAAAGAAAGGAGAGAGAGAGAGAGAGAGAGAGAGAGAGAGAGAGAGAGAGAGAGAGAGAGACTCAATGAGAAAGAAACATTGATTAGCTGCTTCCTATACATACCCTACTGGGGGTTGAGCCTGCCACCCGGGCATGTGCCCTGACAGGGAATCGAACCAGCGACCTTCTGGTGCATGGGTTGATGCTCAACCAACTGAGCCACACTAGCCAGGCAATGTTGAATAATTTAGATGAAACTGAATTTTTACCATTTATGGGTAAAGAAGGGTCTTAGATGTGATATTGTCCAAAATTCCATTCAGTGTTCCAACTCTGTGATTCTGCTTTATGATACTTAATAGGTCCATATCCCAGAGGGGACAAGTTCTTGGTAGTATTTTATACATCCTACCCATCAGCTCTGGAATTGATTTTAGTGCCTGTATTTGTGAGAATTTACTATTCATTCCTGAGAATTCACACTGTAGAGAGCTACTTGGAGGGGCCAGACAAGCTAGTTCATCATTATGCAGTTCCTGTTTGTATGCTTCTGTCAGGATACCTGCTCTGTATTTGAACTTCAAGCATTCTATTTATAGGTGACCTTTCTCACCCAGACTGGTCAGATAGCAGACAATTCCTTCTTCTGAGGCATGGACACTATGCAGAAGGTTTCCGTTGGGTTCCTCTGGACTCCTGATCTTATTTCACTGGATTCTGAGAGTCTAGTTTCTCCAAACAGAAATCTCAGGAAGTAAAGGAAATCCAAGAAACACAGGAAGAAATTCCCATTGTCTCCTGATGGGAAACTTCACATCCTCCCAAATATTTTAAAGTAAGATTTGACCTTGACCAAAATTAAGAACACAAGGTGTTGATTTTTATACTCTCCTGCCTTTTAACCTCCCTCTTTCAACTCACCTCTGTAACCTAGATGCACCATGGTTTCCTCACCTCTCCTATATCCCCTGCTTCTCTGGCAGTGGACCAGATGGTTTTCAACCTGGATTCCCACAAGCCTTATCTGTATTGTGAATTTCATATATTCCTATCAGAATGACTAGTAAATAAAACAGAACCTTTCCTTAAAAAGTTTTATGGACATTATCTTAAAGACTTTGTAAATACTGTCTCAACCCAAAGAGTAGTTTAAATGGAAAAATTTTAGAGTATTGGAGGAATTTTGGATTTGGGGAAACTTCTGAATTATTTTGCATAGCACCTATTGATAATATAATAATAATATCAGTTCTGGGAAATGATATTAAGTAAATTATCAGACATATGGACCCATATTTGTTTGTAGAGTTGTCACAGGAATATTTTTAGAGAAGATCTTTGCAAATCTCCAGTCTTACAAATCCCATGATAACTTATATTTCCCTCATAAAATGCAGAAAAGTAACTGAATTATTTAAGTAACCTCTTTAGACCATTAATTTGTATGCCATAATAATGTATGTTTCAGAATAACTTTTCTGTTATCATACATGTTGGTCTTGTTTATATCATAGATTCAGGTCTTGCAAATTTTGGACATTATACTCTGATTTATCTAAATCCTCTATTTTCTGGATCAGAACTATTATTTTTCTTAGACTTCTTTAATTTTTCTTCACTCTGATCACAACCATAAAGGTGAGTTTTCTTTGGGGGGACCATTTTACACAAAGACACAGTTTTGTTTTCATTTTTATTAGAGTTATTGTATATGAAGTAAGGACTAGAATGTAAGCATGGTGAGTCTGAATCAAGGTGTTTGGTTAGGTTTATTCACTAGCACAATGACTCCTCCCATATGCAATCACATAGCAGGCCACATTTAGACTTGTGCCTCAAAAACACAACAAATAACTATTAATCAAGTGTATTTTTTTGTCACAGCATTGTATAGTGATAAGAGAGAGGCTTGAGTTCAAAAGTCTACTCTGCTGCCTTTGCAATTTTAGTTTAGTCATATTACATTGAACTCCGTTCTTCAGTTCACTCATCCATAAAACAGGAATGAAAATCTTCACCTGGAAGATTCGTTATAAAGATCAGTGATAATATAAATTTCTGGCACAGGATGGATTAAATAACTCATTATTTTTAAAAGAATTATAGTCCTGGCAAATAGTATTAAACCTTCAAATGCCAAGCAAAAATTAGAAAAATCTTAAAGACCTCCAGATAAGATAAAGCTAAAGTAAATGATGCTACCTGGGTTATCATACAATTCTTCAAAATTAGATTCACAAAGAACTTTTAATAATGGGAGAAATTCTTATACTCTAAGTGGTTAAAAACAGCAGGAAGCAGAAATTTATGACTAGTATGATGAATATATGTATACCTGCAAACATATACACAATACACACACACATACTAGTATAATGAACCTCAAAACAGCTCTGCAAATATTGGTTTTCTCTGGGTGGTAGGACTTTTGAATATTTTTATGTTCTACTGTAAATGTGCAGATATTGGCTTTACCCTAAGAAGTTATTTTTAAAAGTCTGGCACATATAGTAGGTGGCTATATGCTCTACATGAAGAAGACACTGCCATTGTTTAAAGATTACATGCTTGTCTGACCTTCATAATACACAGATGTATCTGGCTTCACCCGCAGTAGACAAAGCTGTGCTCACCAAGCTCTAGCATTGACAAGAATTGGTCTGTATTGGATATAATTTTGGGCTCCCCAACAGTAGGAATAAAGTAGAAGGTAAAATTTGCATCTCACAAACATCATAGATAATATAATCCCTGAATGATGAATTATCAGAAATACATAATTGCAAATTTTGCTTAAATGCATACTGCATGTTCTATCTTGGGTAAACATGGGTATCTCTTTGTATACATAGCCATGTTTAGTGTTACAATTTGAAAACACTCTTAAAAAGTCTACCTTTGAACCCAGAATGCCATCCAGTAGTGGTATTTTAGTAAGTGTATTCTTGCAGATTAAATGTCTAAATCTAGTTTTAATTTCATTTAGTTTTAATTCTCAAATTTTGTTTGGCAGGTGACGTACGTGATGACCTGGGTCAGAAGACAGACATAACTAAGGTGTGGAGGTGATAAAACTTCATTTTTACTTTTACTTTTAGATTGTGCATGCTTTTAAAATGATGAATTCCTAAAGGTCTAATTTGTGCTATGACCAGATGAGATACATAATATTAAAACATTTATATGATTCAAAATTTCTTCTTATGCAGGTTCCCCAACTCCAGAATTACCACTTCCTTATTCTAATGTTTATATATAGGCAAGCAAATATATTTCTCCATTTTTTTAAGGTAGATATATACACTGTTCTTTCAACTTTCTCAGCAATGCATTTTTAAGTCTTTTCTTCATCAGGGTAAAAGAGTACTTCTTATTATTTTTAATGACTGATAGTATTTTGTTACATTGATGTTCTGTAATTGATGTAAAGAGACACTACTGGACATTCAGGATATTTTCAATATTTTGACAAAGAAAATGCAGCAAAAATAACAGTGTGTACCTATGCTATTTCACATGGATCCTATATTCTAACAAGTTCCATTTTTAACAATGAATTACCAGCTCAAAAGGCATGTGCATTTGTAATTTGATAAATATTGCCACATTACCCTTTTTTAGAATTTATACCAATTTACTCTCCCACAAACACACTCACCAATGCCATGTTGTAGTAGAGTTTTTGATCATTGACAGACTATGAGAGACACAGTATATGTTTCAAATTTTAACTTCTCCTATTATGAATGAGGTTGAACATCTTTTCATACTTTTAATAGCCTATTGTATTTCATTTACTCTGAACTTCTGGTTTATAATTTTTTACCCACTTTTATATTGGATTATCATCTATTCATTTTTTTCTGAGGATAAATGTCACTTATGTTAAGTTTATTTTTCAGAATCTAGAAAGCTACTAGATTCTTTTTACTACTGCTTTATTTAGATATATGCCCTGGCATTTGTAAGGCATGTTAGTCCTCAATGTTCATTTTGGGGGTAATGATTGCTTTGCTACTAAAGTTATATTTGCTTTAGAAAGATTTTTTTTCATTATTTAATATTCCATAGGATAACTCAAATGGTCTGTGCCTTAAAGTTTTCATAAAATTCTCCTGTGAAATCATGTAGGTATGGTGATATCAGATAGTAGCCCTTTGATAATCATATTTTCTTTCTCATTGTATTTATTTGTTTAGAATATCCAACTCTTCTGAAATGATTTGCAAATTATATTTTCCTACAATGTTCCTCAGTTCAGTAGGATTTCCAGATTTATTTGCGAAGACTTGAACAAAAAGTTCTCTTATGATTCTATTAATTTCCTCTTTATCTGTGACTATTTTTCTCATTTCTCATTTTTTCCCCTTCTTGATTATGTTAGAAAGTTGACCCTTTCTCCCACATAAAGTACAGCTTTTGAATTTATTACTTATATTTATTTTTCTTGTCTTTTAATCAGTAAGTTCTGCTTTTATCTTCATTAATGCGTTCTTTCATTGCTCCTTAGCTTTCGTTTGTTATTTTCCCCCAACTTTTTAATTGGATGTTTGACATTTTGCTTTTAGTCTATCTTTTTAAAAATACAAATACTTACAGTTATTAATTTCCCCCTAAACACCACTTTAGTATTATCACATGGACTTGGGTATGTAGCTTATGAAATTATCTTTATGATGTCTATTTGAATATCTATATTGAAGCATCAATTTTTAAGAGTTTTAAAATGTCCAAGTGGAGGGGCTTTTCCACACTGACTTGATTGTACTTTTAATAAAATAATATATTTGCATTATTTCTATTTTTTGGAATATTTTGGAGTTTTCTTTGTGGCTTATTATGATCAATGTTCCAGTGTCTTTAAAAAGAAAGCATATGTATATTCTGTTTTCAAAGTATAAAGTTAGCTAAATGTCATTTAGTACCGTCTTATTAATTATATTATTTAGTTTTTATGTTTCATTTATCTTTTATCTATTATATTTGGATTAAATAGGTTAATTGAAGTGTTCTAATAATCTCTGTCCTGCTCCTATATAACCTGAAATTTTTGTTTTGTTTCGCTATTTTGGAGTGCATTAGTGTTTATAGTGGTTGCATTTTTATTATGAATTATACAACTTAATGATAAAAGAGCTCTTCTTTGACTTATTTAATTTTTCTTGGCCTGAATTGAACCTTATTTGTTATTAAGATCATGACTTATGGTTTCTTTTCATTTGCATTTGCCTACTTTTTATTATCAATGTTCCTGAATGACTTTATTTCAGGTGTGTCTCTGTGTATAGCATAGGCTTAGATTTTGCTTTGCATTCCAAACTTTCAAACTTGTTATTTTATTTATTCTGTTTTTATATGCTTGTTCATTTGACCTATACTATGCCTCATTTCAAAAAATTTTACAGTGAATTATAGACACATAATAGTAAGACAAATAACATTTATCCATAAGATTGATAAGAAATGACAGCCAAGTAGTAAAAATTAAGCAAGCAAAGGAGGAACCAAGATAGTAGCATAGGTAAACACCTATACTGCTGCCCTGCATAACAATTTCAAAACTACAAATAAAAGACAAAATGGACATTATCCAGAACCACCGGAAAGCTGGCTGAGTGGAAATTCCACAAATAGAAGGAAAGATAAAAGGACACTGAGACTCAGAAGAGCTGTGGAGGCAGAGTTGTGGAGATACAAGGAGACAGAGGTGTGGAACTGCATGCAAGCAGCTGAATACCTGGCTGGTTTTCTCTAATGGGGAGGGAGACAAAGGCGTACCACTGCACTGATCCCCAGTTTCGGGTGAGTTTTAGGGTACCCAGCTCAAGGTGAAACTGGACTACAAGGAGGAAGCACTCTGAGATTTGGGAGCTGCAGAGGTGCACGAGCTCACAGAGAAGGACGCATGACTGGCTCTATCATTCAGGAGGAAGAAAATCCCACTAGACTGCATTCTTTTCCAGTTCCGGGTGAGACTTTGGGTGTCCAGACTCATTTGGGGAGAAACTGGACTGTCAGGCAGCGGGCAGAGCTTGGGGGCAGCTTTCTCTCAGAGGTGTGTGCAGCCGTTGCCTCGGGGCACAGAGACCCTGGTGCCGCTTAAGGTGGGGCTGACAGGAAACCAAGGCTGACTGCTCAGCCCAGAGACTCCGCCCCATCCAAGCTGAGCACAGAAGCTCTTCTAGGGTAGAGACAGTTGATTGTCACAGCCAATTGGTCTGGAGGTAAACCCTCCCGGTGATACCAACAATAATCTAGGCTTAACTACAACAAGACTGTGCAGCCCATAAAGAGGTGCACCAATAGTATCCACCTCAGGTAACTGGGGAGACTGAGCCACTGTCCCCTAGAGGACAACTACCATACAAAGCTACTCGACCAACTCAGGGAAGCAGCCAAAATGCAGAGACATGGAAACAGAACACATTTGAAAGAAATAGAGGGGAAAAAAACGAATGGACATAAAGTTCGAAACAATGGTTATAAGGTTTTTCAAGAGATTCTTAGAAAAGGCTGATAAATTTAATGAGACCCTTGAGGACATGAAAAAGAACCAACTAGAAATGAAGCATACACTGACTGAAATAAAAAATATTATACAAAGACCTAAAAGCATACTAGAGGACTGCAAGAATCAAGTCAAAGATTTGAAATACAAAGAAGCAAAAACCACTCAGCCGGAAAAGCAAGAAGCAAAAATAATCCAAAAAAATTGAAGATAGTGTAAGGAGCCTCTGGGATAACCTCAAGCATACCAGCAATCGAATTATGGGGGTGCTAGAAAAAGAGAGATAGCAAGATACTGAAAACCTATTTGAAGAAATAGTGACTGAAAACTTCCCCCACCTGGTGAAAGAAATAGACTTAAAAGTCCAGGAAACGCACAGAACCCCAAACAAAAGGAATCCAAAGAGGACCACACCAAGACACATCATAATTAAAATGCCAAGAGCAAAATATAAAGAGAGAATTAAAAGCAGCAAGAGAAAAACAGTCAGTTACCTATAAGGGAGCACCCATACGATTGTCAGCTGATTTCTCAACAGAAACTATGCAGGCCAGATGGGAATGGCAAGAAATATCAAAAGTGATAAATAGCAAGAACCTACAACCAAGATTACTCTACTCAAAAAAGCTATCATTCAGAATTAAAGGTCAGATAAAGTGCTTCACAGATAAGAAAAAGCTAAAGGAGTTCATCACCGCTAAACCAGTATTATATGAAGAGCTGAAAGGTATTCTTTAAGGAGAGGAAGACGAAGGTAAAGATAAAAATTATGAACACAAATACACATCTATCAAGTGAATCTAAAAATCAAGTGAATGAAAAATCTGGTAAATAGAATAAACTGGTGAATATTATAGAATTAGGGGCATAGAAAGGGGATAGACTGACAATTCTTGGGAGGAAAGAGGTGTGCAAGGTGCCGGAAGAAACTGGACAAAAATCGTACACTTATGGATGAGGACAGTGGGGGGAAGGAGATAAGGGCAGAGGGTGGGATAGGTACTGGGTGGAGGGGAGCTATATGGGGGGAGGAACATTGTAATAATCTGAACAACAAAGACTTATTAAATTAAAAAAAAAAACAGTGAAAAAATTAAGCAAGCAGAGGTGGCAAACCTAAATGCACTCCAATCACAAAAATCTCAGTGTACATATAATGACACACAATTGCATACACACATTATTGACTCTCCAACTTTTGTTTATAAGTGATGGGCCACCTACATTAGAGTATGTGTTTTCTTAGTTCTTTTATAATATTTTAGGTTTTCCTTTGTGTCTGTATATATTTCTGGTAATATTTAGGAAAGTATTACATAACTTTTCTACTATCTACTTCCAAGTACAGCTTTTGGATTTATTATTTATGCATATAATTTTTCTAATATTTTCATCAATGAGTTCTGCTTTTATCTTTATTAATGCCTTGTTTATTTTGTTGTGCCATGCTAATCTCTCTATTTCTTTTAGACTTAGTCCTTCAGTTAGAGAGATATGGTGCTCACTACCATTTAGTCTCTTTCCCATGTTTTTTTCAGTTATCTCCAGTTTCAAGAAGGATTAAGAAATACCTGTTCAATACCATCTGTTGATTTTATATTTGAATAACAGTTTGGCTATTATCTTTTTGAGTCACAATTTCTTTTGGGAGGTGGGGAGTTGAGAGTATTCAGGGATATCTAAGGTTAGTGGGTATTTTACTCCTTATTAATGAGTTAATCATTTTCCTCCCCAATACATTTTTAATTTTTTTATTGTTTAAGGTATTACTATAGTAGTATATATCTCATTTCTCCCCCCCCCATTGACCTTCCCCCAGCCTCCCTTACCCCCTGTCACATGCCCTCATCCCACGCTCCCAGTGTCTTGTGTCCATTGATGGTGCTTATATGCATGCATACAAGTCCTTCAGTTGATCTCTTTCCCGCACTCCTCCCCAGCACTTCTCAGTCTTTCCACTGTAATTTGATAGTCTGTTTGATGCAATACTGACTCTGTATCTATATTTTTGTTCATCAGGTTATAATGTTCTTTATTTTCCATAAATGAATGAGATCATGTGGTATTTTTCTTTCAAATGCCCATCAGCAGATGAGTGGATTAGAAAACTATGGTACATCTACACAATGGAATACTACACTACTATAAAAAAGAAGTAATTCCTACCATTTACAGCATCATGGATGGAACTGGAGAGCATTATGCTAAGTGAAATAAGCCTCCCCAATAAATTTCGTTCAAAATTTATTACATGGACAAAACAATCTGTGATTAAATAAATCTTTATGAATTTGGAATAAACACAACTATTTGAGTGTCTTATATGTGGGCCTTCTCATATATCCTATATAATAAAAGGGTAATATGTAAATAGACCAAACAGCAGAACAACCAAACAATCAATCAAAATATAATATGCTAATGATATTCTAAGTCTGCTCAACCACTCTCTATGCTGTGCACTAACCATCAGGGGGCAGATAGTCAACCAGTTGATCAGTCACTTTGACGTGCACTGACCACCAGAGGGCAGATGCTCTGACCAGTAGGTTAGCTTGTTGCTGGGGTCTGGCCAAATGGGACTGAGTGAGATGTGCTAGACACACCTTGGAACCCTCCCATGGTCCCTTCCCGACCCGATCATGCACTGGTGGGGTCCCTTAGCCTGGCCTGCACTCTCACAACTGGGACCCTTCAGGGGATGTCAGAGAGCTGGTTTCAGCCTGATCCCACAGGCCACTCCCCTTGGGAGGGCGCCAGATGCAAGGCTCATAGCTGGCAAGTGCTGCTATAGCAGCACGAGCCTCTCCTGAATGGAACTGATTGGGTGCGAGCCTGTGGGAGGCACAGTGCAGCCAGGATGAGCCAAAGTGGCAGGTAAGAGCTGCAGGTGGCATTGGACTGCAGGTTTCAGCCTGACTGCGGGTTTCAGCCTGATCAGCCAGAGGGACCCCACCCATGCATGAATTCATGCACTAGACCTCTAGTTTGGATATAATATACTAGAAGCCTGATGCATGGATTCGTACACCAGTCAGATCCCTCAGCCTGGCCTGCGCCCTCTCACAATCCAGGACTCCTTGGGGGATGTCAGAGAGCTGGTTTTAGACTGATTCTCGCAGGCCAGGCCGAGGGACCCCCACTGTTGCACAAATTCATGCACCGGGCTTCTAGTATGCATATAAGATCTTTGGATAATCTCTTCCTGCCTGTCCTTTGCCTCCTTCCCTCTGAGATTAATCAGTCTGTTCCATGTTTTCATGCCTGTACATTAAGCGTCTGCCCCTGGAAGTCATTGCACATCATAGCTACTGGTTGGCTGGTTGCTTAGGCTTTTATATTTATAAATAATTTTATTCTACAGTATCCAAGACAAAGTGTATATTAAAGTATTTTTCCATCAATTGTTTTTGCAAAGACATTATCACAGGACCAACATTTTGAGTTAGAAACTTTTAGAAGTACATTTTGTGCTTTTTATAAGTCAGTGAATTAATAGGAATCTTATTTACTATTAGAGGCCTGGTACATGAATTTGTGCATGGGTGGGGCCCTTCTGGGTGGCCGGTGGGGATTGGGCCAAAACCTGCAGTCCAATGCTGCCTGCATCTCCTACCAACCACTCCCGCTCATCCTGCCCTACTGAGCCTGCCAAAGGCTTGTGCCCAATCAGCCCCAATTGGGAAAGGCTCACACTACCGCAGCAGTGCTTGCCGGCTGTGAGCCCTGTGTCTGGCACCCTCCCAAGGGGAGTGGCCTGCAGGATTGGGCTGAAACTGGCTCTCCGTCATCCCCCAAGGGGTCCTGGATTGCAAGAGGGCATAGATTGGGCCAGGGAGGGACCAGGGGAAGGCTCCAGGGTATGTCTGGGCCCATCTTGCCCAGTCCTGATAGGGGCTGATCACAGCTGGCCAGCCGGGGAGGGATGCCAGAGATTGACCAGCTGGGGAGGAATCGAGGGAGGGCTCCAGGGCATGTCTGCCCATCTTGCTCAGTCCTGATTGGCCAGACCCTAGCTCCTAACCCACTGGTTGGAGCATCTTCTCTCTGTTGGTCTTTGCACATCATAGCGAATGGTTGAGTGGTCTTAACATATCATTAGCATATTACACTTTGATTGGTTGAACAGTCGACCAGTCACCAGACAACTGGACACTTAGCATATTAGGCTTTTATTATATAGAATTGAACCATTTCCCACTATTTTGTCCTGTTCTTTATTGAACCCCATTTCTTTAATTTTTTTTTTACTCAAAAAACTTTTTAAAAATATATATTTTATTGATTTTTACAAAGAGGAAGGAAGAGGGATAGACAGTTAGAAACATCAATGAGAGAAACATTGATCAGCTGCCTCCTGCACACTGGGGATATGCCTGCAACCAAGGTACATGCCCTTGAATGGAATCAAACCTGGGACCCTTCAGTCCACAGGCTGATGCTCCATCCACTGAGCCAAACTGGTTTGGGCTACTCAAAAAATTTTTAAATGTACAGTGAAAAGCACTCTGATTGCATCTTTTCTGCTACTTGTCTTCCAAATTGATGATTCAGTCTTCTGCTTTATCCATTCTACTGTTTATTTCTTCTAGTATATTCTTCATTTCAGATACTGAATTCTTTATTTCTAACTGGTTCTTTTTTGTGGTTACTATATCCTTTTTCTCACTAAGTTCCTTGAGCATACTTACTGGTAGTACCATATTTTTGAACTCTATATCTATTAAAGTGCTTGCCTCTACTTCACTTATCTCTTTTTCTTGAGATTTCACCCTGTTCTTTCATTTGGGGCATGTTTCTTTGTCTCCCTATTTTGGCTGCCTCTTTGTGTTTGTTTCTATGTATTAGACAGATCTAGTGAATCTCCCACTCTTGGCCTTATGTATTAAGTGTCCTGTGGGATTCAATGGTGCAGTTTCCTTGATTACCTCTGCCTGTCTTTGTCTGCCAGCTGCCTGTTACACTCAGTCACTGGAAGAGTCTGAGGTGGTACTTGAGTTGCATTAGAAAAGTACTCAGTGAGTCACCGGGTAGAGGCGGGTGACACAGGTTCAATATTGGTGCTAATGATGGGGTCTGAGGCCACTCAGCAAAACCCCAGGATATACCAAATCTAGTTGCCACCCACCAGGTTCCTGCAGACCTTTGTGTTAGGGTGGGGTCTCAGGGCGCTATCAGGGTGAGACCAGCAGAGCTTATCAGGCCCAAATAGACCTGTTTGTGTGAAGGGAGGGCTCTGCATCATTTGGGCATGCAAGAAAAAAATGGCTGCTGTCCTAGGGCCACACAAACTCAGTCTGTCTCAGATTCTGTGGGACACTGAATTCAGCAGGGTGGGGGTACAGGGAGTCAGAAAGGTGGGGCTATTAGATGTCTTGTGAGGTTGGGGAAAGGTGGGAGTGTGGCTCCTACCCCAGAGCCACACAAGTCAGTCACTGTTACCCGCTAAGTCTGCCCAGAACTCCACACCTTTACCCAAGCAGCTGACTCCTCAGCAGGGTGTGAACTCTGGGGCAGTTTGGGACAACAGAGAGTCCAGAGGGTAAAGCTGATACATTCCCCCAGGCTGATTCCATAAAGAGGGGAGTGTTCTACCAAAATAGATGGTGTCTGTGGTGTGAGAGGGGAACTCAGCACAGAGATCCTGGTGGCTGTCCCTTCAGCTCTCTCCCCAGAGCCACAAACCCCAGTCTATTTTCATGTAACTAATTTGCTCTGCCCTCCACCCACTGGAGCACAGGGTGAGTGGCTGTGAATGAGATTTTGTGCTTTGGCCCTTTAAGTGGGCACTTGTGTCTATATCAGACTCCTGTTTTTCCCTGACAGGCAGGATCCATGCTGGTTTTTCCAGTCAGATGGGCATCTCTTCCTGGCTCTGATGCTCTGAGCTGGGAGCCTGGTGTGGAGTTGAGACGCTAAACTCTTAGAGAGAAACGTTTATAGCTGAGGTATACCTCCAGGATCTCAACCACTGCCCATGTGAGCAGGTCCATCCTTTTTCACATCTCTGCCTTTCCTACCAGTCTTGATGTGATGTCTTCTGTAAACCCTTGGTTATATGACTTCAGTTTAGCTAGTCTTTGGTTTTATTCAGGTTGATTGCTCTTTACTTTAGTTGTAATTCCAGCTTGGTCTTAGATGGAGGTGAATGTAGCTTCCACCTACTCTGCCACCATCTTGGATTTTATACCACATACTCTTTGTCTGTTTGTCTGTCAATGGACATTTATGTTATCTCTACTTATTGGCTATTGGGAATAATCTGCAATGAACATGTGAGTGCAAATATCTCTTCAAGATTCTGATTTTAATTCTGTCATTATATTAGGCAATATCTCCAGTGAGATCTGATAAAGTATTCTGTAGTCAAACACAGTATTTTTGTATCACACTAAGCAGGCTAAAAAATTTATAACTAGACACGTATCAATCCAGGTCAGATATTGCAATCAAAATGAGTTCAAACCTTGTCAGGTTTTGCTATTGAGTAGGTTTTGCAAAAAAAACCATCTCAGTTTGCAGGTCTTCTTTGTATTTTGGAATTGCAATAAGCTTTTGAGGGTTATTATAGCCTTTGGATATGTTCCCTTATAGGCTTTTGGAAAGTTCACTTTCTGCTGCATGACTCTGAAATGAGAAGACAATATTTAACGGAATGAAGCAGAAAGCCATTTTAGTGCCAGACATTTGATGCTGAAAAATTATATAAGCACTAAAAATGCTTAGAGGAAATGTTTTTGAATTTTAAAAGGTGATTGTTTGAGCCAGGTTTATAGTTCTTTTTGTTGTTTCTCCCCTACAGAAAAAAAAGCCTGTGGATTTCTCAGTCAACACCCAAGTAGATAAAACATTTCAGTTTTTTGACCACTCTCTGATGGAATCCATTAAACTGGCTGATCCAAAAGTGCATGAATTCCTGAGGTTACTAGCTCTCTGCCACACTGTAATGTCAGAAGAAAACAGTTCAGGTAAGTGGAAAGTGTGTCTAAGCAGTGAGCCTTGGTTTTTAAATCAGAACTGATATTTTTATTTAAAACATTTGGAATTGGGAGGATTTTCTAATTAAAAATGCAACTTTCCATAGCGGCTTATCTACTACACTAGTTTTTATTTATATCCTGAATATTTTTCAGTTATCTCTCAATTATTGAAATACACATTTAATAGATACAGATGACTATCAGGTGTATGCTTACAATGAAAATTTCCAGTAATGGGGCTAGAGTTATACTGATAAAATAATACCCTTACATAGTCCCCAGTATGAACAAGTCTTCACACTTAGTAATATGGTTGTTTAGAAGCTCAGAGTTCTTAGAGTAGAACAAAATCAGCTAGGCCACTTTAATATTAAAGTGACGAGGTGGGTAGATAATGGTGTTAATGCATCAGCTTCTTGTTCCAATCAAGCCCAAACTATTTTATTTGCAAGTTATTTTTTCTTTCTACTACCAACTATTGACTAAGAAGTATCACCCAAGTAATTCAATTCAAAAGTGAAATACTGTATATATGGACTATAGACTCTTTATATGTATATTAATGCCCTGGTGCACAGATTCATGCACATTGAAAGGAAATTAATTTGAAGGTGGCTGGTGAGGTGGGAGTGGGTGTGACTGGCTGGACACACCCCGGAGCCAACCTCCCGCAGTCTCTCCCCAGTTGGCTGCACCTGGAGTGGTGCCACAGCTCGAAGGTCATATGTGGAGAGAGTGGGATCCCTCTGGCAGGTGGGGTCCCTCCACCTGGCCTGTGGGGATTGGGCTGAAACCAGCTCTTTGCCATTCCTGAGGGATCCCGGATTGTGAGAAGGTGTTTCTCAGGTGATGTACCCTGGAATCAGGCTCCCTCCTTTCCGGTTCTGGGTGCATCAACAGAGACCGCAGCTGCCAAGTCACCACAGCTCAGCAATTCTTGTGTTGAGCGTCTGCCCCCTAGTGGTCAGTGCACTTCATAGCTACTGGTCAGAGCATCTGCCTCCTGGTGGTCATTGCACATCATAGCTACTGGTTGGATGGTTGGATGGTCGCTTAGCCTTTTATATGTATAGTCTAGAGGCCTGGTGCATGGATTCATGCACCAGTGGGGTCCTCAGCCTGGACTGTGGGGATTAGGCTGAAACCAGCTCTCCAACATCCCCTGAGGGGTTCTGGATTGTAAGAGGGAACAGACCAAGCCAAGGGACCCCACCAGTGCATGATCAGGGCTGGGGAGAGACCGCAGGAGGGCTCCAGGGTGTGTCTGGCCTGTCTCACCCAATCCTGATTGGGGCCGATTGGGGCCATATCGCCAGTCCCCATCTGGGCCGATAGGGGTTGTGGGAGGGATCCGGGGCATGTTTGGCCCATCTTGCCCAGTCCCAATTGGCCAGACTCCAGCAGCAAGCTAACCTACTGGTCTGAGCATCTGCTCCCTGGTGGTCAGTGCATGTCATAGTGACTGGCCGAATGGTCAAACAGTTGGACACTTAGCACATATTATATAAGCTATGTGTGTGATAGATATGTATATGTATATCATCTATATCATCTATATCAGCTCTCTATCTCTATCTCTATCTCTGCACACATACACTTGTGTATATTTTTCTTGTTGGGACTATATTCAAGCCATAGTTTTGTCCTTGATGATTGACAATATCACAGATGTCCTGCATTTTCTATTCTTTTGTTCCTTCCCACCAAACCCCTGCCCCATCCCAAGTTTTCACCACACTATTGTCTGTGTCCATGGACTATGCATATATGCATATACGTTCTTTGGTTAATTTCTTCCTGTCTCCTTGCCACCTCTCGCCTCAGAGATCTGTCAGTCTTGTCAGGGTTCTTGTGCCAGCCTTAAGTAGGGGTACAGCAATATGGAGAAAGGAGCTGATGTGTAGATTAAAAAAGGAGTCCAAAGACTAAAGATAGTTTTTAAAGGCATTGGGGATCAGAGGAGCTTCAGCTAAAGACTACCCCTTGACTCAGGACTCAGTGCTTTTTATTAACACCATTTGTCCTAAGGCAAGGTGGTGATAATACACTTCAAAGGGTAGGGTTTCAAAGGGTGGGATTTACAGAAGCATTGTCAGATTAGGGAATACCTACAGCTGTTCAGGTGTTTGGCCAACAGGAGGCAATAACATGTAGACTAAGATACTCTGAGCTGTCTGACAGTTAGCAATCCTATTCAGGTTTGGGGGAGATTCTTTTTAGCAGGTAAACTACATATATGGCTCAGCCCTTGTTAAGCCCCCAAGCTTCACCAACTTTTTTATGAAACTCATGTAATTATGACATGTTGGAATTGGTTCCTTGCACAGTCTGTTCCATGAATCCATGCCTCTTGACCTACATTCTTTATGTCTTTTAATACGTATCCCATTTTTTTATCTCTCTGGGACACATTCTGGAATTTTATTTTATTTAGCACACTAATTCTTTCTCTGATTGTATCTAATCTGAAGTTTTTTATTTTTAATTTCTAAAAAACCTTTAATACTTTTTCACATCTGCTTAATTTCATGCCTCTCCTTTATGCCTTGAAATCTATTAAATGTTTGTAATGTGCTATTTCTAATAATTCTAATATAGGGGTAACCAATGGTAACTTTTGGTGTGAATCATTTCACCTTTTCCAGATAGTAGATGGTTTATTTGTTTTTAATGAAAAGGAATCAGAGTATATACATTAATATACTGCTTGTTTTCTTAACAATTTACCTTGGCCATCACTATAAATCAGTAAATATGGATCTAGCTCTGTCTACTTTTTCTAATTGACTTTTACAAACAAAGATAACATTAGTTTTATGTAGGAAGGCTTACTTTATAATACTGATTTTTTTAAGTGAATTTTTGTGTTATTTTCTTCATTATTTCTCTCTCTTACCCTCACCCCAACACATACATATTACCAGGTGCCAAGGATTAACATCTGGTTTGATTTCTTAAATTTTAGGAAATTTACTGTATACCTTCTCATAGAAAGGTCTTTAGAGGCAGACCGAAGTGGAATTTGGAATATCTGCTCCATTATTCTTTGACTGTGTGATTGTGCAAAAATAATAACCTCTCCAATCATAAGTTTCACCAGTATAAAACAGAAATAATACTTTTAATAGCCCCAATATTCAAGGCTTGCCATGAGGATTATGTGAGTTAATAGATATTAAGTGCTTTAGCTTATGAAACTTTCACGGTACATCTCTTGTTACTGAAAACACAAAGGTATGGTCTCTGCTTTAAGACACTTGCATCATAGTGGAGATGCACACTCAGCAACAACTATCTTTCAAAATAAGATGACACAAGTTACACTGGTAGTAGGCATAGCTCACACGATAAGCACCTGCTCTCGCCGGTTGGTGACTAGAAAATGACTGATTTCTAGAGCTGTCAGAGTGTTGAAGAATGAGTTGGAGTTGGTATTGGCATTCTATGAATGTTAAGCTATTCTTTTTAGTATTCATACATTTGCTATTTTTGTTTTTCAAAATACCCTTTCTTGGTTGTTATTTAATCTGCTTATTTTTTTCCTCTTAGGACAGCTGATTTATCAAGTTCAATCACCTGATGAAGGGGCTCTAGTGACTGCTGCAAGAAATTTTGGGTTCATTTTTAAGTCTCGGACCCCAGAGACAATAACAATAGAAGAATTAGGAACACTAGTTACTTACCAATTGCTTGCCTTTTTGGATTTCAACAATATCAGGAAAAGGATGTCTGTAATAGGTGCGGTTGGTAGCTGAGATTATTTTTGAGCTTTGCTATGGTTTTATTGATGCTTCTCATGGATAATTTTGCTTTTGATTATATGCTGAGAGTTATGATATTTTTGTAGCTTTGTGAACTTCCATCATCCTCAACTTAGCCTGAAAACTGTGTAATAAACTTAACTAACATTTAACAAATATTTATTATGTGCCTAGCACTGTTCTAAATATTTTACATGAATGAACAAACTAATTTGTCACAAAACCCTATAAGGTAAGTACCATATTTTAGTGACCATTTTAATTGAGAAACTCGACCAAGGTCATGTAGCTTGAAGCAGAATAGCTGGGATTCAAATTTAGAAGTTCTGACTGCCAAGCCCATTCACTTCATCACTACACAATGCTGTATTTAGTACCACAACAAAGAAAGCTTTTTAAACTGTGCTAATCCTCAGGGCTGCCTCAGTGTCCCTCTTATTCGTACTTTGCTCCTCTTTCCGGTCCTTCTAACAGGTGTTCTAAGCCTTTGCCCTTCCCTCAAGTCCTCAGTTTTTCATGATCTCCTTCAAAATTCATCTTATATTTCTCTAAAAAATAGAAAAAAAAGAGGCCTTCTGAGATGTGCATCATCAACTTATACTTTTCCCTATCCTCCTCCTTCACCCCCAAGTTATAACTGTACTCATTTTCTGCTCCCTGCCTCAGAGAAAAATTGCTCTTGTTCCCTTTCAAAGCTGAAGGTTCTATCTGGTCTCCTTCCCTCCTCCTTCCCTCCCTTCTTCTCTTCCTTCCTTGTTTCTTATTTCCGTCCTTCCTTATATCTTTGATTTCTTCTTTATCACTGGCTTCTTCCTTTAGCCCACAACTCTGTAATTTTCCTATTTCCTTAAAGTTGTTCACACTCTGACTGCCACTGATTTTGCCACCCCATTTTTCTTCCTTCCTGAACAGTTTAATTTTTCAAGGTCAGTTTTTTCTGCTCACCTTTATTTCTCTTTTAATCCTAATAGGGTGAGGCTTCTGTTTCCACTACTCAAGAAGAATGCGTTCTCATAGGTTTTCAATCACCCTCATGGCTTCTCCTTGCAGTTGTCTTATCTATCTATCATCTATCTATCTATCTATCTATCTATCTATCTATCTATCTATCTATCTATCATTTATCTCCTATCATTTATCTAATCATCTATGTATCTATCTATCTACTTACTTACCTACCCATCTATCTCTTTAAACTTAGTAATACTGAGCCTGTTGACCTTCTTCTCTTAATATTCCTCTTTTGGCCTCTGTGACCTCACTGAATCGTGGGTTTCCTGGTGTTCTGTCTTTTCTTTCTCTAACTCCTTTGCTGACTACTCTCCATCCCATTCTTCAGTATTGTCCTTTTCTCTTCTTACTTCCTGGGCTCCTCTAGAATAATCTTGACCATTCAAATAATGATAGCTATTGCCTATATTCCATGTCCTTCTTGTTCAGTTCTTTAGCTTTAATCTCTTTTGGAAGTCCACACACATACTTAGTCTTCTCCTGGGTTCTGCCACTGGGTTATACTCTAGTTACCTCAAATTTTATATGTCTAATATAGAACTTTCTTTCACAGGTATTTTTTCTATAGCCCTTAATAAAATTGCTAACAATCACTTTTTACTGTATTCCTGTGAGTAAATGGAGCACTTTAAAAATGAACTATTTTATTAAATTCTTGCAATAGTATATTATCCCATTTAGGAGATGAGAAAATTAAAGGTCAAAGATTTTAAGTAACTTACCAAAGATTATCACATCTGTCACATGACTTTTCATGCAGCTGGTAAGATGCAGAGCAAATATTTGAACTCAGGTCTATCTTCCTCCAAAGTCTGGCCTCTTTTTTTATTTTTTTAAAATTTCTTTATTGATTAAGGTATTACTTATCTTTCTTTGACTGGCTTATTTAACTTAGCATAATGCTCTCTAGTTCCATTCATGCTCAGTTTAAAGCAGCCACCTTTCCCTCCTTTTTCTTCTTCCTCTTCTTTTTTTAAAAAAAACTTTAGGTCAAGTTAATAATTTAATAAATAAGGAGCTTTGAAAAATAGTAACAAAAAAGCCCAATACTGCAACAGAAAAACAAAAGTATATCAATGGGCATCTATAAAATATACATGGTCAATAAACAAGACAATGTTGAACCACATTAATAATTAAAGAAGCAAAATGAAGCAATGAGATTTAATATTTTGACTATCAAAAACATTAAAAAATAAATAAAGGGTTCAGGAAAATGGGTACTCTCAACATGGGTGAAAAACACAGCAGCATGCATCTAAAGCTTTAGGTTTTGCAGGCCTTGTGTGCAGAAATTCCACTTTTCCAAATTCAGCCAAAGAAAATAATGATGGATATGCATAAGGATGCCTATCAAAGTAGTTTTCAATAGTAAAATGTTGGGAACCAGTCCAATAATGGGACCTTTAAAAGTATTTTATTGTAATGGAATATATGCAATCATTAAAGTTATGTTATAAAATATGTAAGGGCATGGTATATATATATATATATATGTACACATATACATATATATATACACACACTTATATATTTTCAAAATGTGTAATATAGAACGTATTACGTCAAAAATAAAGTTTAAATTTACAGTATACACTAATGTGACAGTAAATATTTTGAGTAACAGGTTAAGAGGCAATTTTTCTTTCTTTTTACTCATTTTTCTTTTTCCAACAATATATACATATTGCCCTTTTAATGTCTTTCTCTGTGGGAGCAATCTTCTCCATGTCTTTCAATTGAAATACATCTTTCGTCTCAAAAAAAATTTCCATTATGCGGGCTCTTTTTTCCTCTACGCTCAATCCTTTTTTCTTCGACATGGCACAGCCCGCATCTTCCCTCTTCTTCCTCTTCATAAAAAATACCTTTCAGCATCCTATCTAATAAAAGAGTACTATGCAAATTGACTGCACCCCTGCTACACCCACCAGCCACGCCCACCAGCCACACTTGCCAGCCAATCATAACGAGCCAAATCATAACCCAACCAAATGGTGGTTAATTTGCATATCCTGGCCCAGAAGATGGTGTAGAAGGAAGCCAAGTCCTTGCAAAAGGAACCAGAGCTGTGGAGAAACAAGCAAGTGGGGCGGGGGAGAAGGGAGGGAAATAGGGAAGCTGTGGAGAAGGGAGGGATTGAGGCAGCAGAGATGGGAGCAAGCAAGGCAGCAGAGACAGGAGGGAGTGAGGTAGAGGAGAAGGGAGGGAGTGAGGCAAAGGAGAAGAAAGCATGGCAGTGGAGAAGAGAGCAAGGCAGCAGAGATGGGAGGGAGGCAGCAGAGAAGGGAGGGAGGCAGCAGAGAAGGGAGCACGGCAGCAGACACAGGAAAGAGCTTTGCTCAGACCTCAGGAAGCCCTATTCTTTCAGGAATCTTCCTATAATAGTAGTTCAGTGGTGATGAACTCCTTTAGCTTCTTCTTATCTGTGAAGCTCTTTATCTGACCTTCAATTCTGAATGATAGCTTCGCTGGGTAGAGTAATCTTGGTTGTACAAAGTCTGGCCTCTTAACCCCTATTTTATCTCACTTGCTTTTGACAGCTCATCTCCTTTATGCCCCAGGTTAGTGGTTCTCTAACTTTACCTCCCATCAGAACCACCAGGAGTGCTTATAAAAACACAGATTGCTGGGCCTCAGTCCCAGAGTTTTTAATTCAGTAGGTTTGGGGTGAGGCCTAAACATTTACTAGTACATGTCTAATAAGCTCCCGCATTATGCCAATACTTGTACTGCTGGTCAGGGGACCATAGTTTGGGGACCACTTCCTTAGACTAATAGATCATCAAATACTATTACTTATGTTCCCAAAAGCTGTGTGGAGTATTTCTGAAACATGTCTCCTTCTTTGCTACTCTCTCCACTCAGGCCTCAGCATCTCTCGCCTTATCTATAGAATCCTCAATAGTCACTCTGTTTCTTTTTTAAATTAACCTCAAACCCCCTTTTATTGTAAAAGCCTTCTTTCCTTTTTCCTTATTTTTCAGTACCATGGCTTTAGTTAAGTCATCACTGCTTGCTTGCTTTATTGCAAAATCTTTAAAATTCTTCCTCCTTAAAATATCCTGTATGCTGACATCAGGGCATTCTTATTGGGCTGATTTTGCCATCACTCTTAAAAAACCTTGGTGGCTTCATAGAATTTAAAGGATAAAGTCCTTAGAATGTCATTGAAGATTATTTGCAATCTGACTGCAATCTGATTTTTCTTCCACTTCTCCAAAGTTTTTGCTCCCACTCACTAGACTTCACCATTCCTGGCATGCATTGTGCACTTTCACACCCTTTGTCTGTGCTATTTCCCCTGCCTAGAACTCTCCTTTTCTCTACTTCTTTCTTAAAAAAAACTCCTACTCACCTGATAATGTCCAATTCAAATGCTACCTGTTCTCTCAATTCTCTTCCTACTCTCCAAATAACTGTATTCTCCTTTGTTACCCCGAGCCTCTTGCTCATAACGTGAGTGTGATACCAGTCCCAAGAGAGTCATGACCTTCCCAGTTGTTGGGGTGTGTACGACCTGAAGGCAGTGCTATGCATTAGTTTTGCCTTAGTCTTCTTTTTTAAAATACTGTTCTTTTAAGAAATACTTTTATTGATTTTTAGAGAGAGAGGAAGGGAGAGGGAGAGAGAGAGAGAGAAACATCAATATGAGACTAAAACATCATTGGGCTGCCTCCTGCATGCGCCCTACTGAGGATCGAGCCTGAAACCCAGGCATATGCTTTAATTGGGTTTCAAACTGGCAGCCTTTTGGTGCGACCACTGAGCCACACCGGCCAAGACATGCCTTAGTCTTAGACTGCCCAGAGCCAAGCACAGAACTTAGCACACAGTAGGTTTGCTATAAATGTTTGTTAAATAAAACTTAACCCAATACTTTGTAACTTATGAATATCCTGATCCTCATATTAAATCACTTTCTACTGTGGAAAATCTATGTATTTATGTATAAACTAGCCTTAGAAGATTGCTCTCAGCAGGTGAAAACTAAATATCATCTGAGAATGTTTATTTTTATACTAGAGGCCCGGTGGTGCATAAATTCGTGCACAGAGGGTGTGTGTCCCTCAGCCAAGACTGCACCCTCTCCAAGCTGGGAGCCTGATCTTGGTGGTTGGACATCCCTCTCACAATCCAGGACTGCTGGCTTCCAACCACTTGCCTGGCTCTGCCTGATTTCTCTAACTGCTTCTGCCTGCCAGCCTGATCATCTCTAATCACTCCCCTGCCAGCCTGATCGATGCCTAGCTGCTCCCTGGCTAGCCTGATTGCCCCTAACTGCTCTCCCCTGTTGGCCTTGTTCCCTCCCAGCTGCCCTCTCCTGAAAGCTTGGGTCCACCTCAACTGTCCTCCCCTGCAGGTCTGGTCCCCCCCAACTGCTCTTCCCTGCAGGCCTGCCCCCCCCCCCCCAACAAGTGCCCTCCATGCAGGCCTGGTGTCTCCCCCATCAACTGTCCTCCAGTGCAGGCCTGGTCCCCCCCACCCCCGACAACTGCCCTCCACTGCAGGCCTGGTCTCCCCCAGCTGCTCTCCCCTGCAGTCCTGGTTCCCCCCAACTGCCCTCCCTTGCTTGCCTGGTCTCCCCCAGCTGCCCACATCTGCCCTTCCCTGCAGGCCATCTTGTGATGGCCATCTTGTGTCCACATGGGGGCAGCCATGTTTGACCACATGGTGGCAGCCATCTTGTGTCTTGGAGTGATGGCCAATTTGCATATTATACTTTTATTAGATAGGATTTTTAATAATAGGTTATAGGCAGTTATCATTGATGTTGCTAATGAGCACAAATGCTGCTGCTGCTTTAAGTGTCAACCTAATATGGTATCAGTGGGAGTTATCTTCTATTTACAGCTTCAGGGAAGGTGTTTTTGATGTTGGGTAGGCCCAGAATTGGCTCTAAGGGTGTTGACAAAAACCTAAGATTGCTACACAGGGAAACTTTTGGCTTTTCTCCAGCATCAGTCACCATTACAGACTGTGGAGAAATCACAGCCTAACCACAAACATCAGATGTTTGCCTTAATAGATCCCATATGAGGAAAGGTAATGTTCCACCGCAGAATGCATGGAGGCCTGAGGGCTTTATTTTGGTTCTGTGTGGCTTTTAATCTGGCGGACTTCGAAAGGGAGACTGCACAAGGGTACAAAAGTCTCTGTTTGATAACAAGGCAAAAACAATGCCAGCCTCATGGTTGTCACATGGCTTGGTGTGTGGGGAAAACACCCTGATGTGAAGGCTCAGACATTTGCTATATTTCGCCTCCTCCTCCTCCTTTTCCTCCTTTTTCTTCTTCGTTCTCCTTCTTTTTCCTCCTCTTCTGTTCTTTCCCTTCTTCTCCTCCTCATTATTTTTCTTCTCCCCTCTTGGCCTATCATTTATTGAACCACAAATGTATACCAGTAGTATTTTCATTCTGGAGCAAGACCCCTGATTTAATTTAGAGATATGTAAATAAAAATTGATTTCTATAGAGACTTATATCAGAGGGTTTAGAATCTACTATAATGAGATTTAAAAAACTATAAATCTCATTATATAGTTTTAGAAGCATGAATTCAACTAGTTATATAAATAAAAATACAGATAAAGTTCAAAGACAGTTATAATAGAGGCTAGTAGCAAGTAATCATTAATGAAGAATACATTATAATAGCTCTTTGAAAAGCCCTTGCAAGGTCCTTAGATTAGGGTTGCTCAACTCTAAACTGTTCAATGCTTATTATCATATTACCATGTCAGGCATTTCTCCGTGTGAATGTATGAACAGCCACCCAACTGAGATGCAAAGCAGAATTATTGACCACCCTTCACAGTGCTGCTATAGCATTTACTCTTACAGCATAAACCTGTAACTGTTTCTGACCTTTGTCTTTCCTTTACGTCACAAAGCCATAGCTGCTGCTCTCAAGAAATTTCACATCATTATAATTGAACTCGGTTAAGCAAATATTAAGTGCTTATCATGTTCCAAAAACTAGAAAGCTAAGGTGAAGGTGAAATTAAAACATGTTGTGTGTGGTAGCATGGGAAAATGTAAAGCAGGACAGGAAACAGATTAGAAAAGGTCAGATCTGGATGGCCCCTGAGTATGCTATGTTAAGGAATGACACCTCATCTAAGATTAGAGGGAAGCTATTTCAGGTCTCTAAGCATTAGTGGGAAGTGATTCTTTCTGGATAACGGAAGACTCTGGGGGGAAGCAGGGCTGGAAAGAGTAAAGCCATGTAGGTTAGTGTGATAATCTAGGCAAGACAAAAGATGACAGAGAGAAATTCATGACTTCAGTTGGATGTGTGGATGTGAAGGGGGATAGCTGAATGATGGCCAGATATATGATTTGGTGACTAAGTGAAAAATGAGTCTGGCTATTGAATCTGGGGACATAGAAGCAGTAAGCTAGTCATTAAAGGAAGATAATGTGTCCATTAGAGGGGCCAATGCTGGGTTAGGAGGCAGCATCAGAAAGTTGTACAGCTGAAAAGGACCTTATTAGTTAGATTTTTAAAAGAACATCTCATTTTCATATGTAGAAACTGAAACAAAGACATGTTAAGGAATTTTTGTAAATCACAATGGGTTTGTGATTTCCCTAGACAAGTGGTTCTCAATGTGTTGTCTGGGGAACCCTAGGAAACCTGGAGTGCTTTTTAGAGGATACACAAGGGAAAAACTATTGTAATAATAATACTAATGTCTTTTTCATTCTTTCTCTACTGAGTATACTTTGGCATTTTACAAAGACCACATGCTATGTAATATTACAACAGATTGAATGCAAAGCAAATATGAAAATCCAACTGTCCCTATTAGGCCAGACATTAAAGAGACCTGTTACCATGTGAAACAATGCACTTCCCAAACTAAATTTTATTCTGGAAAAATCTAGTTCTAGTTCATAAAAATGTTATTTATATAATAGGTTTATTATTATAATAATGTTCATTACAGTAATACTAGAGGCCTGGTGCACGAAATTTGTGCATGGGATTGAGGGGATTGTCCCTCAGCCCAGTCTGTACCCTCTCCAATCTGGGACCCCTTGAGGGATGTCCAACTGCCTGCCAGTGGGATCATGCCTAAATGGGCAGTTGGACATCCTTCTCACAATCCAGGACTGCTGGCCCTCAACTTTCCCCCTCTGCTGGCCTGGTCACACCTAACTACCCTCCCCTGTAGGCTTGATCGCCCACAATTGCCCTCCCTTGCAGGCCTGGTCCCTCCCAACTGCCCTCTCCTGATGGCCATCTTGTGGTGGCCATCTTGTGTCCACATGGGGGCAGGATCTTTGGCCACATGGGGGCAGCCATCTTGTATGTTGGAGTGATGGTCAATCTGCAAATTACTCTTTTATTAGATAGGATAGAGGCCTGGTGCATGGGTGGGGGCCGGCTGGTTTTCCTTGAAGGGTGTGCTGGATCAGGGTTGGGGTTCCCTTGGTGCATGAGACAGCCTGGGTGAGAGGCTTGTGGTGGTTTGCAGGCTGGCCATGCCCCCTATGACCCAAGTGGAGGCCCTGGTATCCGGGATTTATTTTATGTTCTACAATTGAAACTTTGTAGCCTGGAGTGGAGCCAAGCCTTCTGCTGGCTCCATGGCAACAGCCATTTCTGTTGGGACATTTACCTTGTGTAATTGAATCTTTGTAGCCTGGAGTGGAGGCCTACGCGGACCAGAGCTGCAGAAGCTTGGCTTCCTCCATCACCCAGGCAACCGTAGACTCTGCTCTCTCCAGCTCCTTGACTACCGCCGTTTCTGTTGGGATATATCTTCTATAATTGAAACTTTGTAGCATTGAGTGGAGGCCTAGGCCAGCAATAGCAGGCAGAAAGCTTGGCTCTCTCCATTGCTGGGGAAACCCAAGCCTCCCTCCTGCTCTCAGTGGTCACAGCCATCTTGGTTGGGGTTTATTTGCTCCTGATTGGCTTGTGGGTGTGGCTTGTGGGCATGGCTTGTGGGCATGGCTTGATTGGAGGTACAGTCAATTTGCATAGTACTCTTTTATTAGATAGGATAGTGTCATAAGACTATTAATATCATAAAACTTATCAGTTTTAATTTCTAACATGATAAATATTAATAGAACCCATATAAAAAGTTCTTTGGAGTCCTCATGAAGTTTTAAGAAGGTAAAGTGTTTTTGAGACCCAAAAGCACAGATCTCCTAGTCTGGACTATCAAAAATGGTCACCTAGAGAAGTCCCATTGGCAAAGGTAGGATATATATGCTTTGCTTTCATAGCTCTGGCAATGTGAAGAAGAAATTATTTGGGAAACGATCAAATTGGATTTTTGTAAAAGTAAGAGAAAGCATTTGTTAGTATTAAATGCCCCTTTCCCACTTGAACAATGAGGTGAATTGCATATTTATTTTCTCTCTTTACCTCTAATGTGGGCAATTAAAGCAAGAGTGTAAGAAAACTGCATGAGTTATGGCAACTAGAAAATCTTTCCAAGGATCTAAGAAGAGATGATGAACCTAGACAAGTCTCAGTACAAAATCCTTTCCAGGTTGCATTAAATCTATCCAAGCCAGGGGGAAACTAGAACTGATTAATGTTAACTAAGTGTCATTATGGGTGAGAGGTAAAAATAATTTATTGTATAATGATATTTGTATTTCTTTAAACCAAGTTGCAAATTTTGAGTCCTATTAAATTAATAATAATCCATATTTATGTTCATCTGTTTTGAGGCATTCTATCTTTAGGGGAAAGGTATCTTTGAGTGGAAAACATGTATAATCTATGGCTCGATGAAGCTTGTAAAGGTCAATGTGTTCAGACCATGAAGTTGTGACCTAGGCAGTTGTCTTAAATTGTAGGCAGTTCCTGGAAAGAAATACATTGCCATGCCATCCAGTCATTCATTTAGTAAATAATTAAGTGCCTAGTATGTGCCAAATTGTAAAGCTAAGCCTACAAAGGTAGGCCAAGCATTCTGCAGTTTGAAAACAGACTTGTCTGACAGTAACATGTGGGACATCGGAGGTAGGATTGGGTATTGGAGATGAGGGGAGCCTAGTGAAGATTGTCCTTCCCAAACCTGGGGACAGATTAAAAACCCAGCCATGCTAATAAAGACTTCCAATGGGAAGAAGATAGAAACTTTGATTTTGAAAGACCCTGTGAGGCATGCTTAGAGCCAGGATTGTGAGTCAAGAATGACCCACTAAGAATGAAAGGGCTACACCAAAACTGGTTTGGCTCAGTGGATAGAGCGTCAGCCTATGGACTGAAAGGTCCCAGGTTCGATTCCGGTCAAGGGCATGTACCTTGGTTGTGGGCACATCCCCAGTAGGAAGTGTGCAGGAGGCAGCTGATCGATGTTTCTCTCTCATCGATGTTTCTAACTCTCTATCCCTCTCCCTTCCTCTCTGTAAAAAAATCAATAAAATATATTTTTAAAAAAAGAATGAAAGGGCTTTTCCAAGAGTAAAGGGGTAAAGAAATATGTTAGCAAGGGCTAAGAACTAATGCATAAAACACTGGTTTGAATGGCTTGAATTCCATATGGAGATCTTTTGGCATAACACTGACAGTTAGTTGATTCCTACTGAAGGTCTTAAATTTCACACCGGGAGAGAGGAAATTAAGCTCCCAATTCTGCTCAATACAGGCTTCATTTAAATGTACCAACTCTTCGGAAACAGTAAGCAAGAAAAATAGGAAGGCCATACACATCAGAACAAAAACACTTGTTTTGTTTTGGGAAATCAAAAGATTCCAATAGATGAAATATTTCTAAGTTAATAAAACAGGAATAAAGCCAAGCAACTTAGATAGTGACCTTCTAACCAAAGACACTGAATATTTTACTACTGGTTGAAGCATGCACATGTCCAAATTGCCTGGCTGGAGCCCTGGGAGAGCCTCGTTTTGACAGATTTTAGTGATTATAACCTACTTTCCAAACTTTTTTCTTTTCAGTTAGAAACCCGGAAGGACAGATAAAGCTTTATTCCAAAGGAGCAGACACGATTTTGTTTGAAAAACTTCATCTGTCCAATGAAGACCTTCTGGCTTTGACATCAGACCATATCAGTGTAAGTGCCTCTGTTTTAAGGTTAGCACAATGGCCCTTTGGCCACTTGTTATGGTTAGGTCTTATTTTAAAAATATCAGCTAAATGATCTGACTTCTGAAATAAAAAACATGTGGAGAATGGTTCCACAGGAAACTGCCAGTGAATGTCTGGAAACTGGCACGTGGCCCCACCCCCTACCCCGCTGAGAGTCTGGTTGGTCTCATTACAGGTGGATTAACACACAGCAGCTAAGAAGTAGCCCCTGAATGTGGGCGTCCTACCTCCAGCCAGAAGAAGGCTCAGACACGGCTCTAACTCCCCTGCAGTTGGGGGGCGACTCCCCGTGGGGGACTGAACTTGTTCAGGGAAACAAAGCTGGACAATTGTTTTCACCTGAGTTCCATTGTGTCTGGCACCAACAGAATCTCTTACAATCGTCATTAGTGAAAAGCTTAGGGTTGTGTTTACAGGGTGAGGGGAAAATAGTCTCTGTAGCCAATTTTCTCTTCCAGGGGTCTTTTGATTGAGGACATAAATCATGATGAGTCACTTATGTTCCTTGCATATGTTCTGAAACTATGCATTATTTCTTTTCAAAGTTTTTCTGAAGAGAGGAGGGTTATTTTTGACAATTTTTTAAAAGTAAGATTCTGTGAATTAAATATGAGCATTACCTGGTTTAAACCCAAGGTTCAAGTGTCTCTCTAGTATTTGCTTGAGGTTTTGTTTAACCCAGTATGAACTTTATGGGCAACAGGCCAAAACTCTGATTTCCTCATTGGTTTTTCTCCTTTAAACAATTATTGAGGATTCATGTTCTTTGTCAAGCCCTATATTTTATACAAAACATTCCCTGAATCTTTAGAAAACAAATAAACAAAATGAATAAAAAACCTCTACTTGACTCAAAGTTTAAAAAATGATGGTTTAGTAATATTGGGTACAAACATAGCTATTGTTTTTGTCTTTCCAATAGAGGATTCTTGATTTTCTTTTAATCTCTTCCAGAAGGCTGGCATGGTCTTTTTAATTTTTTTTATGAGAACAACATTGGAATCATAAGTATCTAATTTTTGTCATTGCTCAAACACTAAGGCCCTAGATTTTTGTATGTTCGCCTTTCATACCAAAATATAGGAAGCTTAATTTGGCCTTTTTACATTTCTAGGCAAAGAAAATTTTCTTCAGATAATATCAATTTGATTTGTTCTTTGCTTTCATTCACTTTATTCATTTTGACTTTCAAATTCTGAGGTTTTAAATTTATATTTAATTATTGATTCCGAATTGTTTAATGATAGGAAACAACCTTGCTCAAATGCTCATTTAGGATTCAACTTGTGTTTCATGTACTAATTAAATAACTTAAATCATCTGTCCCCTTTTGTAATGTCTTCTTAGAATTGATTCACTATTGTACAGAACAGAGAGGAGTGCCCAGCGGGGTTGCAAGTTAAAGGCAAAGAAATGTTTGTGCTAATTAAGAGGATAAAAGATGGTTACAACATAGTGGCTCCATGTTCTGATCAGTAGAGGACATAGTGGTGGTCCTGGAAGGCAGGCTTGTAAATGTGATTGCAATATCCAAACTGCTACCGACTGCGTACAAGATAAATTTGGACAAATTTACGGTCTCTCTGGGCAGTCTGCACTGACTTTTTCTTCCCATTAATCTCATTACGATGTGACACAGTTTAACTTGTGTATGATCACAAACCTTTGTGTGTTGGGTAAGCCAAAACACAAAGAGAAGGTGTCCTCAATGGCAATGTCCAAAGGCATAGAAATGGCTATAAAAAACACTTGTAATACATTGGCCCATAAAATGACCTCTGGAGGCCTAGGCAAAGTGGGAGGTTTTCAGCATTTCCCCAAAGCAAGCTACATGTTTCTAGCCACTGTGGCTATGAGAGACACTTAGCAGCTACCAGTCTCCTAATTTAGAATGTTTTATTATTAGAAGGATAAAGCACTAGAAGTATCATTTAAGATTGTCAGTTTACTGAGACATGAAAGGAAAACCATAGTTCTCCTATTAATTTAACCTGTTATTAAATACTAACTCCATAGAAAACAGTTTAATAAAAAATAATTAAAAAAACTAACATGAACTTATGGTGTCTTTAAAGTTTTAAAACATTTTTATTATATATATCCTATATAATAAAGAGGTAATATGCAAACTGACCATCACTCCAACACACAAGATGACGGCCCTCATGTGGTCAAAGATGGCCGCCCCCATGTGGACACAAAATTGCTGCCAAAAGATGGCCAGCAGGGGAAAGCAGTTGTGGGTGATCAGGCCTGCAGGGGAGAGCAGTTAGGGACAACCAGGCTAGCAGGGGAGGATAGTGAGGGGTGACCAGCTGGCAGGGGAGGCAGTTGGGAGGGACCAGGACTGCAGGGGAGGGCAGTTAGGGGCAATTGGGCTGGCAAGGGAGCAGTTAAGTATTGATCAGGCTGGCAGGGGAGTCATTAAGGGGTAATCAGGCTGGCAGGCAGAAGCCATTAGGGCAATCAGGCAGGCAGAAAGGCTAGTGGTTGGGAGCCAGCAGTCCTGGATTATGAGAGGGCAGTCAGACATCCCTCAAAGGGTCCCCGATTGGAGAGGGTGCAGGCTGGGCTGAGGGACACCCTCCCCCCTCATGCATGAATTTCATGTAACAGGCCTCTAATCCTATCTAATAAAAGAGTAATATGCAAATTTGACTATACCTTCACTAAACCCACAAGCCTTGCCCACAGTTATGCCCATCAGCCAATCAGGAGCAAATTATGCAAATAAACCCCAACCAAGATGGCTGCCACCACTGAGAGCAGGAGGGAGGCTTGGGTTTCCCTGGAAACAGAGGAAGCCAAGCTTTCTGCCTGCCACTCTAGGCTACAAAGTTTCAATTATAAAAGATACATAATCCCGACAGAAATGGTGGCAGTCACAGAGCTAGAGAAAGCAGAGGCTACAGTTGCCCGGGCGACAGAAGAAGCAGGCTTCTGCAGCTCTGGTGGGCCTAGGCCTCCACTCTAGGCTACAGAGTTTTAAATATAGAATCTAAATAGAAATGGTGTTGCCACGCAGCCAGCAGAAGGCTTGGCTCTACTCCAGGCTACAAAGTTTCAATTGTAGAACAAAAATTAATCCCAGATGCCAGGACCTCTGCTTGGGTCATTGGGGGGCGTGGCCATCCTGAAAACCTCCATAGGCCCCTCGCCCAGGCCACCCCTCACCCCAAGGGAACCCCCACCCTGATCTGGAACACCCCTCAGGGCAAACCAGCCGGCCCCCACCCATGCACCAGGCCTCTATCCTATCTAATAAAAGAGTAATACGCAGATTGACCATCACTCCAACACACAAGAGGGCTGTCCCCATGTGGTGAAAGATCCTGCCCCCATGTGGACACAAGATGGCCACCACAAGATGGCCACCACAAGATGGCCAGCAGGGAAGGGCCTTTGGGAGGTTCTAGGCCCTGCAAGGGAGGGCAGTTGGGGGCAATCAAGCCAGCAGGGAAGAGCATTTGGGAGAGACCAGGCCTGCAAGGGAGGGCAGTTGGGAGCAATCAAGCCTGCAGGTGAGGGGATTTAGGGGTGACCAGGCTGGCAGAGGAGGGAAGTTGGGGGCAAACAGGCTGGTAGGGGAGCAGTTAGACATCAATTAGGCTGCCAGAGTAATGGTTAGGGTGTGATCAGGCTGGCAGGCAGAAGCGATTAGGGGCAATCAGGGAGGCAGGCAGGTGAGCAGTTTGGAGCCAGCAGTCCTGGATTATGAGAAGGATGTCCGACTGCCCGTTTAGGCCCAATCCCAGTAGGAGAGGATGCAAAGGTCCCAGATTGGAGAGCGTGCAGGCTGGGCTGAGGGACACCCCACCCTGCCCACCATGCATGAATTTTGTTCAGTGGGCCTCTAGTTATATATATATAATCTCCTTTGTAATAAAAGAGTAATATGCAGATTGACCATCACTCCAACACACAATATAGCTGCCCCCATGTGGTCAAAGATGGTTGCTCCCATGTGGATACAAGATGGCCACCACAAGATGGCCAGCAGGGGAGGGCAGTTGGGAGGGACCAGGCCTGTAAGGGAGGGCAGTTGGGAGCAATCAAGCCTGCAGGGGAGAGCAGTTAGGGGTATCCAGGCTGGCAGAGGAGGGAAGTTGTGGGTGATGGGGCTTGTAGCGAAGGGAAATTGTGGGGGACCCAGGCCTACAGAGGAGAGCAGTTGGGGGGGGGGCCTACAAGGCCTGCAGGGGAGGGGAGTTAGGTGCAAATAGGATGGCAGGGGAGAAGTTAGGCATCAATCAGACTGGCAGAGGAGTGGTTAGGGGGTGATCAGGCTGGCAGGCAGAAGTGGTTAGGGGCAATCAGGAAGGCAGGCAGGCGAGCAGTTGGGAGCCAGCAGTCCTCGATTGTGAGAGGGATCCCAGATTGGAGAGGGTGCTGGCTGGAGAGACCACCCTCGTGCCCCTCCCACCCCCTCGCCCGAATTTCGTGTATCAGGCCTCTAGTACACCCCCCCCCCCCACCCACACACACACATATACACACATACACACAGAGAATTTTTTAAATTACAGGAGATCTAGAATAAAAAAGCAGCCTCTTCTTCTATTCCTACTTCCCAGAAACAAACATTTATATTGACTTTCTGCCTTTCTCTTCCCTCTTCCCCTAGGGGTTTTTATTATCACATAATATTAATTAATAGGCTTAAACCTCTATTATCTGACTGACATCTATTTATTCACCTATTGTTGACTTTTAACTTTTTATTACGGAAAATTTCAAGCACAAACAAAAGTAAGACTGAGTTAATTTTAGACATAGCTATATTATTAGGAGAATGTGACAAGATTTTGGTGACCTGTCATGCTACAATCTCTTCGGAGAGCCCCTGCCTTTGATTTGAGAGCTATGGCTCTTCCAAGCGTCATTTTCTTTCCACTAACAGCTGAGTGACAGGGCCATGAAACAGGCGGGGTTCTTCTCATTGCCAGGAGGGCTTCTTGCAGGCAGAGGATAGTTTGGAAACCAGTATTTGTTGGTTCAATGGATATCTCAAGTCATTGGCACCATTGATCACTCTCAACTAGGACACTCCAGCAGGCATTTTAGATATCTTTTAAGGGGAAGGCTAGCTCCCCTGAATGTTTTAACCCAATAGAAATAAAATTCAAAATGCAAACATTGTCTCATATTTTCAAGGAGATTACAAAATTGGAAGTCAGGATGGCCAATTTATGCTCTTGATACAAAGTGAATTGGAGCGCAAAACTTCTGATTGTTGTGGTTCTTGCTATGATTATTGCTTTGGGATGGTTCTTAAAACAATGTCTGCTTTGGCAGGAATTTGCAGGGGAAGGCCTTCGAACCCTGGCTATTGCATACAGAGATCTGGATGATAAGTACTTTAAAGAATGGCATAAGATGCTTGAAGATGCAAATGCTGCCACAGATGAGAGGGAGGAACGGATAGCTGAACTGTATGAAGAAATTGAACGGGATTTGATGGTATGAATTTAGAAGCATGATAGTTTGTGTTGATAGAGAGACAGTATGTATTTAGAGATCTAGGATAGGAATAATCTATTCGCTAAATCATCTTGCACACAGTGGATGTTACTTTTTCAAACATTGAATCATGTGTTATATGTTGGCTTTGAGTTTGCCATTTGTGAGAGCCCAGAGGATTATTTCAATTAGTTGTAGCTTATGTAATTGGAAGTCCCCTAGAGTGGACCATAGCAGACTTCCTATTGTTTGTCAAACCTCTGGTATGTCATTAATGTTATTTTCCCCCCTCCCTGCTTTATGACCTACCTTTCTAGAGCAGGAAACCTGCCAGGAACAGTGGGAAGTTTTACATCTTAGACCTATGAAATTTTGATAATATTTGTGCTACCCAAAGTATGAGAGTATCATTTATTCTAGAAACTACTCTTCCCTGGTGGCGAGGAAGCAGCTGGGGAGTTCTTAAGTCCTTACAAGCCCAAATGGCTTCTGATTGTTTGTGGTGACAGGGTCTCTGCCAGTCGTTGGTGTTCCTATTAGTTGGCTTGATGAGAGAAACTCCTCTTGGATCCTTCCCAGCCCACCTCTGCATATAACAGTATGTTTACTATATCAATGCGTCATCCTTTCTGCCTTCAGTTCCTGTTCCTTGAGCTTTGAACTCTGTGATTGCAAGCCGTAAATGTTATGAATATTGTTTGCATGCATTAACATAAAATATTCTCTACTTTTCAACAAAGCTTCTAGGTGCTACTGCTGTAGAAGACAAGTTACAAGAGGGCGTTATTGAAACGGTTTTGAGTTTATCACTAGCCAATATTAAGATCTGGGTCCTAACAGGAGACAAACAAGGTAATTTTTAAACAGATAATGATGTTTTTGAACAGAGGGCAATGATTTATATGGTAAAAATTTTAACTATTCAGAAAGTTTAATTAGTTAGATATGTGCCCAGTTCTCTATATAGGAAATAGTTGAAATGCAAATAGGAAAGTTAATATAAGAACTTACTATTTAAAGATAAAAACAAATTAAAAAAAAATCTTCTAGAGTATACCCTGGGGTCTGTTGAATTTCAGCTCAACTCACTTCTTAAATAGAATAGTTAAACCTATAGGCAACAATGGAATGAAAAAAGTTTACCTAAGGGTTTATGTGAGCACTGCCTCCAATCAATGAGGCTTGCATAATACTGAAGCAGGACAATAGAGACCTTAGGGTTACTCCTTTGCTTTCTTAATGCTATGTAGAGAGGTTTGGGGATCTTAGAGGAGGAGACAGGCTTTTGGGAGGCTCAGGGAAGCAACTGTTTATCAACTGGTATGTAATATTTTGGTATTTTAACAACCACAACAGTTGTACTAGAGTAACCTAGTTTAATTCCAAGCCTTCCCATGCAGTGGTACAATGGAAGCTGATCTACTTTAAGCATGACAAAATGCTAGGTCATCAGAAAAAGAGTCATTATGTTCAAAATTCTGTCCTTGTTAAGAAAGATTTTAGATTTATTGCTAACAGTAATGATTAATAGAAAAATGCTTTTACACTTGGTCCTCAGTATACCAGAAACATTCAGTTAACTGGTGAATATATGTTTTTAAGATTCTATCTACCTATAGATATTTTTAGAATATTTGAGGATTTTTCAGATATGGTAAATCAATTCTCTATATATTCACCCAAATCACTGATCACAAAAATAAACATTAGAAAGTTGAGCTCTGTGGTATGTTACTGCAGACTTCTTGGAGTTTGATGTTGATTAGTGGGTATAGCTGCTCAATTAGTTATGAATATCCACAAGTTTATTATTATTTAGCTTTACTTTCTGTGGTTTATACAAAGAACATGCTGAGATTTTATCAGTTGCCTTCCTTGACTTAGGATAGGCAAATCTAATGATTCTATAGAATTAGGTAGAGCCTAAGAACTAAGTAGAATTAGAATCAAATGACTATTGAAAATGGAAGGGTCACCTAACTATCCTAGGCTCCATTTCTATAAAATTAGAGGAAAGAATGTCCGACATCATGTAATTTTCCAGTTTTCTAGCAGCAGCAGTCCATTCACTTAATGGGAAAATGACAATGTTGCATGTGGGAGAACTATAAAAATTTTATAAGAGCATTTTTTTATTTTTTTTTGCTGTCCAACTGAACATTTTGTTGAGCTGTTTTTCAATTTTCCTACTACATAAGCATTGAAAAATGGCTAAGTTTAGTATTTCAGTTCTCCAAAGATAGTATTTGGGACCTCCGGTAAAAACTATGTGAGAAAATTGAAGATTTATTGTGGGAATCCTTTCCACGTCCTGCGGGTCCAGGGTTCCCATGTCAGGGTTCAGCGTCTGGAGAAGGCCGCACACAAATGAAAAGAAACTAGAAAAGCATCCATTTTGGGAATCATGGGGGCCAGGCGGGAACCCATCTCTAGGGGAGGGACTGCCTCTGGCCTGGCTATCCCTTTTATTAAGGCTATGGGATCCGCCCATAGCCCCCAGGTAGGAAATTCCAACAACAGAAATACATAAGAACAAACAGAGGTGTTTCAGTTAACAATGTTTTTAGCTCTGACCTTTCAGAGCAATTCAAGTTGTTTACCAGCCTCCCTGGCTCCTATGCATATCTTTCTATTAGTGAGACAGGATTGGTTTCCAACAATTCATAGATGTGGCTATGGATCTATGGAGTTAGCAATTGATAAATTTCATCATGGGATCCAGGGCTTTGAAATTCCCTCTGGATCTCTTGCATTATCACCCATTATGCTCTCTCTGACATTAAGGGAGCCTATAAGCTACAAGGAAATATAACAATGACTTCAAAACTTCTATAGAAAAAACACACACTTCTATGTAAGTGTACTAGAGGCCTGGTGCATGAAATTCATGCATGGGTAGGGTCCCTAGGCCTGGCCAGTGATCAGGACAGATAGGGGCCTCTGGCTGCCAGCAAGGGCCTTCCTTCTGGCTGCCAGCCAAGGCCTTTCTTTGTTCTGTGCCACTCACTGGTGGGCAGCACTTGTCATAGTGAGTGATAGAACTCCTCACCTCCTGGTCAAACTCCCACAGGGACACTTTGAATATTAGCCTTTTTTATATATAGATTATCAAGTATGTTCTAACTAAATTAGGCTTTATTTTGTATCAGAAACTGCCATCAACATTGGCTATGCCTGCAATATGCTGACTGATGATATGAATGAAGTGTTCATTATAGCAGGGAAGACGGCAGTAGAAGTCAGAGAAGAACTCAGGTAAGTGTTAAAGGAAGAATGAAGAGTGGAAAAGGGAGAAAGGAAAAAAAGGAAGATCAGGTAGTTGAGAAAGTGAAAAGACACTACAGTTACCTATGGTCTTCATTTAATATAGAGCTCTTTTCCCATGTTTCCTAAAATTCTATTCATTTTGGTCACAAACTAAGATAAGTTTAATATCCGTGGTGAGTTAATATCTTCAGGTCCCCAACATTTCCAAAGTATTTTTAATTTAATTTAACTTTAATCTTCATCTAAGAATATTTTCCCGTTGATTGTTAGAGAGAGTGAAAGACAGAGGTGGGGTGCAGGACATAGAGAGAGAAACATTGATGTGAGAAAGACACATTGATCGGTTGCCTCCTACAAGTTCCCTGACTGGGACTGGGGCTCAAGCCTGCAAGTGAGGTATGTGCCCTTGATTGGAATTGAACCCACAACCCTCTAGTACTCAGGCCAAACTGGACAGGGTTCCCAAGTATTTAACCTTTAAAATTATGCATTGATGATTAACCTGTCAACACTACATGATAATGAGTGATCAATGTTACTGATGGCACTGTTAAAATACCAATTCTCTAGCTTTAAAATTAAGAATATTAAGAATTTAGATGGGCATAGGACTCTGTATTTTAGTAATTTTAACCTAGATGAAGCTTATGGTTAAACTTGGAGATGGTGTGTAAAGTTGGAATAGTCTTTCAAGAAAGTAGACATTTTGATATAGATGCTATTGAAATAGCATACTATGCACCTTGTGTAACCACTACATAGTAACAGAAAATGTATAAGTGGTGCAATTGAAGGTAAGAGTGGACAAACATTAAATTTTGAGAAATAGTATTTATTTGCCAATTTATTACTTTTTGTTACTTTATTTGAAGAACATTTTACAAGTCTGCTTAATTATTTTCCTAGCACTTCAAAAATGCTGTCCTATAACAATTTTTGTTTGTTGATGCTTGTAGCAGTTTCTCTAAGTTCAACCCATTTTGAGTCTGACTAAATAGATTATTTACTTGGAGGCAAATTGCTTGCTGCTTGTTGTTTACTCTAGAGGGAGGCCTAACCTTTCCTCTGCAGGACAGTGCACGATGGGTTTACTTAAGGCATCTCCTTCATTAAACTTTTGTTCCTGAACCTTAGAAAGAAACGAAGTCTCAACCATTCGCACCACTAATCAATATTTGTAGATCAAACCTCTCAACTTCTTCTACGCTAACTTTTCCCACCATAGGAAACTGCCATGTCATGCTTGTTGGCAGCTATGTCTTTGCCAAATAAAAATTGGGATATCTACTTATTACTGATATAATATTATTATTATTAATCCTATAACTTTAATGATAGATCCCATAAGTCTATTGAAGAAATACTGGTGATTTGCTTGATAATTAATAATTAACATTTTTTATTTTGGGGGATTTTATCTCTTGCTGAAGGAAGATAGGTTGGAGCATATCCAGATTCTAATGAGCCTACTGCTAAATGCTTTGAGTCTATGCCTGGGACACTATTGTTAGTAGTATTCATGTATTACCTCATTTTATTCTCAAAGCAATCTAATGGAGAGACATTATCATTATCTCTATTTACACATTAGGAGCTGAGACACATGGTAATAGGCCAAGGTTCCACAACTAGTCAGTGGGTCAGCAGGGATTTGAAGCTAGGCAGTGTGGCCCCAGAGTCTATGCACCGAATTACTTGCTATGTATCTCCCTAAAAACACCTTAGATGTATTCTTACGCCTTTAAAAAAGTAACATAAAAATGTAGTTGCTAGGCATCTTATTGCTTCACTTGTGTTCAGTCACTAGATGAGCAATTAGGTGAGAATAAATTTCAGAGAGAGACTGCAGATGTAAGAGGAAGAGCATGAACTTCCTGTTTATGCCTAGTTAACATCTCTGCTCCATGCTTCCCCTCTGGCTGAGTGACTTTGATATGCTGTTCAATTTCCCTTTGCTTGGTTTCTTCATTTGAAAAATAGGAAAATATATAAATAGGTACCCTAATAGATTATTTTATTTTGAGGATTAAGTGAGTCAAGAATTCAAAACTTTATGGCCATTAATTAACATCCTTCTTGCACTCCCTACTCTCTCTACTTCCTTCATTCCTCCTCCCTCTTTCCTTCAGCCATTGGTCCCAATATTTCCACTGACAAGCACAGCTTTTATTATTATTTCCCCAATAGACTCTATGGAGTCTGTCATTAAAATTATATAAATAATAATAAAATTATCTCAGTAACATTTAATTAGATTTCCCAATTTTTATCTGGCAAAGACATATACAATCTCCATTCATAACTTCTAACCAGCATGATATAGCAGCTTCTAGACCAGGTTGGTGCCATGGTAGCCAAATATAACACAAAACTTAAAAAAATTAGAGATTCTAACTTATTCTTATCATAGAGAAATCTATAATTTTTATGAACCTTCCTAAGATATTAAAAACTCTCACCTTTATTACAATTTTTATGGACCCTCTTCCTCCCTTGATTACACTGGATAATAATACTGTGGGTTGCTGAACTAGCACGCACAAAGGCATAGAAACATGAAAGAAGTCATGTTATTTTTCAGGAACAATATTCCAAGTTACAGCTAGAATGTTTCACACATAAGGGTGGAAACATTTTTTTTTCAGAGGTGGATTGATGATAAGCAAAAGTGATTAGACTATCCTGAAGATATTGTATACAGTACCTGAAAGTATTGGGTAAATGTGAATGGTCTCTAAACAGAAGGGTAACAAACCCAATTTTGCATTTTAGAAATAACATTCTAGTGACAGGATAGATTATGTTTGCTGGGAAAAATGGATGTTACATCAAGAGGCTATTAGAATACTCAAGCTTAAAGATGATGAGGGTTGAATTAAGGCAGTGAGGTTGTAACAGAGGGACAGTACTTTGGAGGTAGGATGATGAATAGGACTTAGAATTTGATTCCATGTGAAGAGTGGAAGGAGGCTCTGTCATTTCTAGCTGTGTGACTTCATAGTCCAGAATACAGTCAGGTGTGTAAGAACAGAAACTTGAATGTCTTTTCTGCTTGATGACAATACAATTAAACTGGACACTTTTAGGTAATTTTAGTTCAAGTATAGGATGCACAGTTGCCTTACCTGCCATTGACCTTAGAGACCCTGCTGATATCTAGCATTTCCCACTTCTGTGTCCCTATCTGGTCTCTGGTCTCTTGAAGTTGTTGGCTGTCCCTCTTGGCTGACTTCCACACCCTCCTGCGAGTGGCTTCCTGACCAATGTCCCAGAAGACTTGTGCTCTTACATGGCTGCTTCTGTCCCTGAAATCCCTTTACTAGCCTCCATGTCAGTGGCAACTATTCCATCCTCAGATTCCCAAAAACTTATCTGAGCGTTCCATTGCCCAGATTGTTCCAACCACCAGTAGTCTAGGATGTGGGTCAGCACCCAAGTGTCTTTTAGTGACTCATCAGCATCTAAACTCCTCTTTAAATTCCTTTTTCTGTCGGCTGGATGGGAGATGGGAAAAAGAGGTCATTTCTTTTTAGTATCCAACAGTTTATGCCCATGTTGCTTTAAGGATTAATCTCATGATACTTAAAGAAACTTTTTTTCTTCCCTCTTAAAAAACCTAATTAGTAAAATTCCAGATTGATAAAATTCAGAATGACAATGCTACTGTAAGTAGAACCTATTTTGGTATTCAAAAAAGCAAGATCTTTAAAAAATTTTTTTCAATTACAGTTGACAGACATTATTATATTTGTTTCAGATATACCCCCCAGTGATTAGACGTTTTTTGACCTACTAAGTGATCATTCCAATAAATCTCACACCCATCTGACACCATACATAATTATATTCCTTGCTGTTCTTTATATCCCATGACTATTCTGAAACAACCAATTCGTACTTCTTAATCCCTTCACCTTTTCTGCCTATCCCCACAAGCCTCCTCCTGTCTGGCAGCCATCAAAATTTTCTCTCTCTCTATGAGTTTGTTTCTGTTTGTTCATTTATTTTGATTTTTTTGGATTCAGTTGTTGATAGATATGTATTTATTGTCATTTTGTTGTTGATAGTTTTGACCTTTTTTTACCTTCTTTTTTTTTTTTAAAGAAGACTCTTTAATATTTCATGTAATTCTGGTTTGGTGGTGATAAACTCCTTTAGCAAAAAGCATGATCTTGACGTGTTTTTTTTTTCTCTATATTTGGTTCTGTCAAATCTTCCTGAGGCAAGATATGTTTCTGAGGAAACAAAGAGGGCCACCTGTGGTAATGGTGGTGCTTGCAGAAGGGGTGGGGAATCAAGGTTAATATCTACAAATTTTATTCAGCTACAATTGGTTGACTAAGTAGATGACATAACTTGTTATATGGAGGGATTGTGGAGAAATATGAATTCTTACATACTGTTGTTGGGAGTGTAAATTGGTAGAAACTTTCTAGAGGGAAAACTTACAATATATTTCAAAATTACACATACACACATTTTATTATTATTTTTTAAATGCTCACCTAAGGATATATAGTGAGTTGCCAGATTATTATGATCTCTGAATGCATAATAATCTCGCCAATCAGTGTATATGTGTGTATGTGTGTGTGTGTGTATATGTATATATATATATATATATATATATATATATATATATATATATATTAGAGACCTAGTACATGCATTCATGTATGGGTGGGATCCAGCCAGCCTGTCCAGGGGGAGGGGACATGGGCAGTTGGCCGGCCTGTCTGCTGGTCAAACTCCTGGTCGAGGGGACAATTTGCATATTAACCTTTTATTATATAGGCTATACACCAAGTGGCCAGATTATTTTCCATTGATATTTAGAGAGAGAATGAAAGGGAGGGAGAAAGGGGGGAGGGAGACACATTGAATGACTGCCTCCCATAGGAGCCTAAACTGGGACCAGGAATTGACCCTGCAACATGGTATGTGTCCTTGACTGGGAATTGAACCCGAAACCCTTTGGGTCAATGGCGGAACTGAGTAAACTGACCAAGGCTCACATATATACATTTTTTATCCAAGGATTTCTACTTCTAGAAATTGCCTTTAAGAAAATAAATGGACAAATATATGAGTAAATATATAGAAATATTCATTGCTGCATCAGTTATGATAATGGAATATTAGAAATTGTTCAAATACCCAGCCACAGGGATTTTGTTAATTGCTTTGCTATATACCTACAATGGAATTCTATGTGATCATTAGAAATGATTATTTATTTATTGACATTGGAAGATATCTATGATATAGTTAAATAAAAGATGAAATCATGAAACAGCATGCAGAATATAATCCTTTTAAAAAATAAAAGCTTGTATGTTTATGTGTGTATGTACAAGGGTGGGTAAAAGTAGGTTTACAGTTGGGAGTACATGAAAGTTCATTATTGTATTATTATTCACTAAGTGTTGTATTATTTTCTATCTGAACAACTGTAAGCCTACTTTTACCCACCCCTGTATATCTATAAACACTATATACCTATATCCTTATCTGTCTACCTACCTACCTATTAAGCTCTGGAGGGCATATTCAAAGTTGATAGTTCTCAGTGAGGGATCAGATGGATCATGTTTGCTTTCTTCTTTATGGCTGTTTGTATTATCTGGAGTTAAAATAGTATTCATGCAATACTTTTACGATTAGGAAAAAAAATTACCTCCATTTTTTTAATGAGAAAAAATATTTAGGGGGAAAAAGGAAATAATTTCTATCTAGATTAATTATTTCGGGACCCTTGAAGCCATGTTGTTTAACTGACTGGCAACTAATGTTTTTTTGTCAACCAACCTTGGAGCTCATCCCATTTTTAGACTCTAAGATAGAGAAGCAATGCATAACAGAAAATTCTACATCCATGTATAATATTCATTTTCTTAATATTATGATTGGGGAAAGAACATCTAAGAAAAGTAATTGCCAAAGGTGCTCTCTATAATTTCAATCTTGGTTATTTATATCAAAGCTCATAGTTTTGGGGGTAAAACATTGAAATAATAAATTTACACAATTAACTTTTCTTGTTTTATGCTTTTGAGTTCAGTGGGAGTTTATGTAAAACCAAACAAAAAAAAGTATATCAACAGGATCTAAGTGATAGTAGCTATTCGGAAGAAATGACCTAAAAGCTTATAGTTAAACCTGTCAAGTCTATTTAGATTATTTTATAAACATGGATATGTAATTTTCATGCATAGCATGCATATGGCTTGTTTCAAATTTAGTGTCATGAAGTCATTTTAGACACTTTAAGTCCTTTGTTAACTTTACTGTCATAGCTGCTTTAGTAGTGAGGGCATCCCAGAAATCTACAATTAACTTCTGTTATGGTTTCTCAGAAGATTACTGCATTGACTACATTTCACCAATATATATGTCTTCTGCCCTAAAGAAAATAGACTAGTATGTAATTTTGCTAGAGCTGACAGGCAAACTCATTCCATGTTTCATTTGTGTTGCATGTATCACATGCTTTATTGTTAGAAAAATTCATGTCTTATAACTAATTAAACCATAAAGTCACTTCACTGTTTCTGAGAAGTATACTAGTGATATACTTTCCTCCTTAATAAAAAAATACAGCTACTTGGTGGAAAGTTATTTGTATGAGTGAGCTGAATTCATAAATACAAATGACTCCAAGGCCAGAAAGGTAACATTAGTTGCATGATCTGGGCTGGATATAAGACATTGGGGGGCGGGGGGAGGGGCTTTGGGAAGGCAAACATCATCTTGTCCATAAATTCATACAGAGTTTTTAAAAACACTATGCAGTCCAAACAAAATGTATCTTGTTCCTAATTCCCAAATGCTAGTCATCCAAGCTAACCGTATTTAGTAAGTTAAGTTTCTATCATAAATGGTAAAACCTTAGAGAAATAAGTAATTTTGGAGATCTTCTAGTACACACTCTATAGCTGCCCAAGTTTTCATAGCTGTTATCATCCAGTCTGATTAGCTGGTACCATTCCCCCAGTTTCTATCAAAGATATCAGTTTCTAAACTAGTGCAGGGCTTTAATGTCTTCTGATCACACAGGTAGTAAGGAATGGAACTAAGGCTTGAAATAAACATTTCATGTACTTTCTCCCTTCCTGTTGGCAGGGTAGTTCCTTAATTGCTCTCCTGTCACTGTGTCTTTCCCCAACCTAGAAACAGCCTGCAGTCTATAGCAGACTCTATAGTAAACTTATTTGGTGTGGCAAATCAGGAGCTAGGAATTTGAAGACCTGGGTTGTCACCTGAGATTGTAGTTGACTAATCAAGTGGCTAGGTGTCAGAGGCAGACCTCAGGCCTGAAGCTGTAACAAAACAAAACAACAAAACAAAGCAAAATAAATAAATAAATGAATGAATGAATGAATGAATGAATGAATAAATGAATGGAAGTTTGGCTGCCTGATGTAACAACAGGCAAATTCCTGAGGCAGGAGCTGGTGCAAAAGGAAAGCCATTTTATTCAGGAGTCACAGGACCTGGGAGAATGGTGGACTCTCCTCTCAAAGACCTAATCTCTTTTTTTGCTGAAGACCAAGGATCTTATTATACCTATAAGGGGAGGGATTTTTTTTTCTATCCAGTTACCTTGCTAGATTTTGGTACCCTTGGGACCCTATCCATTCATATGTCTAGTTTTGGGCACATTCAGTGTAACAACCTTCCCCTCTATCACCTTGGCCAATGAGGGAGAGACTCCCTGGCACTCAGACTGACTGTCTAAGGTAACAAATCCAGGTCTTCAGGTTTCAAGCCCAATGCTCTTATATGAAAGTCAAGATTGTCTTCTTTTAAGCATGATATCATGATTTCAATCCATTTCCCAACAGGTCCTTTTAATGTTGGAATATAGGGTGTCTTAAGAGGGCTGACAGAAGGACTCTTTTCCCTACCATCTCTTTTCTTTATAGGTTGTATACCAGCTCACATGGGCCTCACTGGGCTTTGCTGTGTTTGTAGTGGCATGGGGCTGTGAATACTGCGGTTGCTTCAATCATTAATGCATTTCTGCATGCCAACATTGTAATAGACTGCCCTTCATTACAAAGCTTGGAAAAAGGCATTCTTTTGTTTTAGCATGTGCTATTTGCATTCTGTGGTTAAGCATTGTGTGTTATGCCTGCAAAAAAATATAGTGCATATTCTTTGAAGGGAGTTGTGTGTAGCTTTTGCTCTTCTAATAAATCGTTTATGCAAGAACCAGCTGGTATTTGAAGAGATGTTCCAGGAAGAAAAATAAATGACAACTATAGAACATGGCAAAGGTCTGAAAATGCACAAGCCTGATCTGGTGAGGAGGGTTGGCCCATATGGAGGGAGTGCAGGGGGAATTGAAGCAGAGCTAGGAAAACTGTCCTTTGTCTGCCTGGAAAAGGTTCTTGTGAGATGTTAGGAAGACAATGTAGGGGAAAAAATACTAAGTAAATAAAATTTCAGCCAATACTTTTATGAACTCACCCTTCTTTGGAATGTTTTCATTCTCCTGGGGGAAAACAGAGACTGAGTCATTTATACAGCGAGTGAGAACTTTACGAAAAAGGAAACCTCAGGAGATGTTTGCCCTTTGGTGCTTTCTTCGGACCCAATTTATGAGCTCTGCAGCATTGTTAGGAAAATGATAATTTTTGAGGAACTCGTCTCTTTTGCTTTCTTCACTACGTGGGCCTATAAATTTCCATGACTATGAGGAGGATTCCCTGACATGGTTATCTGATGCAAAAGTGTGTTCCTCCCACTTAAAACAGTAACTTTTCATGGCTGCTCTCTCCCTCCTCCCTCCTCACCTTAACTCCTTAAATTTCACGCGTAGCACTCTGACATTATAAACCTTTTATTTTGAATCTGCAAACTGATTGCTAAATGCATGATATCCTTGGAGCGCGGGCCATCTAACCTCTGGGTTGCTTGGGTTCCTAACTACAGGTTTTGACTTGGGTCCTGGACAGCAGAAGATGTTGAGCCAGAAGATAAGGTTTTTGTTTGTTGTTTTTTAACTTCGTATGTAAAGAATTAGGGTTACATTTTCAAATAGAAGGTTGTGGACTACAGTGATTGTTTTTGTACAGTGAATGCACTCTTCTTCCAGGGCTGAAGTCACTGCTGAAAACCATTTTATTAAACTTCTTCTATGTAGGATGAACTTTTGGGGAACCACTTCATTTTGCTCTAATCCAACACATCCATTTCTGGCCAGTCTCTCACTCTCCATTTTCTTATGGGCTAATCTTATATAATAAAGAGCTAATATGTAAATGGTCATCACGCCCTCATGTCATCATGCATAGCGTCTCAGACACTCAATACTGGGGAGAAAGGAATGGGACCACTCAGGCACAGATGAGCTTGAGAGAGAAGAATGGGGACCAGCCAGGCTGGAGCCCGGGAGAGGGACAAGCCACCTGCCCCATGGTCCCGGGCGCCAGTGCCTCGGCCTGGGTGAAACTGCCCACCCACACTCCCCTGCGGCTGTGGACAGCCTGAGTGAAGCTGACCTGATCCTTGGTGCCTGTGGACAGCCAGAGGGAGGGAAGTTCATGTCCTGGGTGCATGCAACCAGCTGGAGAGGGGAATCCTGGGTTCTGAGTTGGGGCAAGGCAGCGGTGGTTAGGGGCCATCAGGGGAGCAGTTAGGGGCAATCAGGCTGGTAGGGGAGCTGTTATGGGTGATCAGGCAGGCAGGCAGAGTTGGTTAGGGCTGATCAAGCAGGCAGGCAGAGAGGTTAGGGGTGATCTGGCAAGCAAGTAGGCAAGCAGTTAGGAGCTAGTGGTCCCAGATTGCAAGAGGCAATCGGACAAACCCCAAGGGGTCCCAGATTGGAGAGGATGCCAATTGGGCTGAGGACCCCCACCCCACCCCGTGCACAAATTTCAGGTGTCTAGTTTTGTATATGCAAGCTGTGGCCTGAAGTGTTGGTGGCTGGCTTTGACGCTCATCTTCAGGGAGTATCTGCTGAGTAGCTCCCTGCGGTGGAAAGTTCAGTAGCCGTCAGCTTGCCCTGTGTTATTTCAAAGCCTGTTATTCAAGGGTCTTTAGAGAAGAAATTTCCTTTTGTCTAAAAACATCATCTTAACATTTTCAAGAGAAAAGGAAAAGGCCACTTCTAAGGCTATTGAGACTTCATACAGTCTTCCTCTTATTTAGCAGAGATGGATGAGATGTGGGCAGGATTATTCTACTGCTGATCAGAGCTAGGACATTGAAGAGCGTTTCCATTTGGAATGCCCTCTACACTTTGGTGTCTATAGTTTCTTTCTCAGAAGATTTAGTCCATTGTTGGAGCTGATGAGTACAATTTTCACTTATAATAATCCATTATAATATAATGACTATGCCAATTCAATCAATGCTGTCATTTGTATTATTGTCAAATATACTGCCCTTCTTAGAAGCCTGCTATTTTAAGATGGATCATATTACATTGTTCCACAAATTGATTAATTTATTTACCGCATAGATACCCTGGAATATTTAAAAGATATTATGAATTTTCTTTAGTGTTTCCTTTTCATTATTTAACAATATCTCATGCCAGATCAGTGGTTCTTAAGTCCTTGAAACACAGACAACCTTATATACCAAGTTTATCATGAGCCCCTAGTTCAAGGCCATAAGAAGATGCAATTTAGTTTTTAAGTAATTTAGGGTGTTCAGGATGATTCTTTTTTATTTTATTTTGTTTTCCTTCCTACTTCCTGGAATTTGGAAATTTGCTGAGGTATCTCTATAACAAAGAATTATACAGCTTGCTATAACTGAATCTTGTGTCACAGTCTATTTAAATAACAGCAAAATGAATTTACCTCTAGGCCAATTTCTTGTTAGAATTAAAAGATATGCTCTGTATACTTTGTTATAATTTGTTCTCTCCCCCACCCCCTTGGCTTTAAGGAAAGCAAAGGAAAATTTGTTTGGACAAAACAGAAGTTCTTCCAATGGCCATATAATGTTTGAAAAAAAGCAGCAGCTGGAACTGGATTCAATTGTAGAAGAAACCGTAACAGGAGATTACGCCTTAATCATAAATGGCCACAGTTTGGTGAGTTCACTTAAGGCTTTTGTTCTTTCTTTTTCTTCACCCTAATAATCGTCTCTTTTGTGTTGTCATAATTGCTTTTGTGTTTTCTAAACAAATAACACTAATGGAAACAGGCTTACACTTGATTTCTTGTTTTTGAGGTAAAAGGAAACTTTTAATATACATTTTATGCATTATTGCTTGAATTACCACAGTGAAGGGAGGATCCAATGAAATACCAAATTCACAGTATATCAATCTTGTCTAAATTACTGTAGAGCATTTAGCAGTATTATTTAAGTGCTTTCTGAGGGAGAATGTCATAGTTCACTGTTATTTAATTAAAGTAATGCAACTGGATGAATGTATTGCAATTATTGCTCTTGCTAATGTTTGTGATTTGCAGAGTACAACCTGACCTTCATATAATTACCACTCCAAATTATTGCCATTAAGATACCTCTGGTGGTTTTTCTAAATAGCAGCATTTTACAGCAATGCCAAACAATTTACTTTGATTAGGAAATCTGGTTCTTGTCGTAATAGAATAAACTTGCATTGTACTTTTAATGTAGTTCAGGTTCCAAATCTTGAACAAATATCAAAATGCTCTTCTGAGTTTCTAATTTAGAAAACAAACCTGTGATTGCCCTGCAGCAAAGTTATCATTTCTATGCAAAATGAACTAATCTCACATTTTTCTTCTGCTTTGATGACCCCTTTTCTCTTTTGAAATTTGGAAAATAAGTTTATTTTCTTGTAGACATTTTCTTAGAGGACAAAAAAGTTGGGTCTGTATTTCCCCCCTGTGATCAGCTGTCTGTTAGCTCTGACAGCTCAGAGCATTATCCAGCTGGATTCCAGACATAATGATGTGTTGCCTTCTACACCATGGAAAGTTACAGAGCTCAGCTGCAGGCCAAGCTCAGTTGAAAGTTTGTCCAGATGACACGAACTTCTCCTTTGCACAAATGAATAGCAACTGAAAATTATAAACCTGTCATCTTGGAGTTGGTGGCCTCCAAGCTGAATGGACCACGATATGGGAAGTGTCCCTAATGAGCTGCATTTTGGCTGTCCCTCAGGCTCAAAGAAGCCACTGTGTGGAAGGTTAGAGTACTCAGGTGATACCATATACTGTTCTGTCTATGTCTCTAAATAAACGGAAAAACTAAGATAGATCCTCTTCAAGAACCCCTTCAGCTTCAATGTCTAAAGCTTGTGAAACCATGAAATGTCATTTTTCATTTAAAGAAAAAAGGACCCTGTATTTGATAGTATAGTCAAAACCTTACAAAAACAAACAATAAAATTCCAGTTTACTGAAATCTTGATGCTTTGCAGAATGTAACTGGATCTTTCTTTCTTAAAGTCAGGGAGTCTAGATTTTCATTTGTTGATAGTAAAGAAAAAAAAAGAGAGAGAGAAAGGGGGACCATTCTGGGCAAGACAGACAGTTATATACTTTCTTTTTCAGAAAGGGCATTTGTATTTGAAAGTGCTAACTCGCAATGTCCCGTAGGAGTTATAGACCTTGACAAGAGAATTATCTATTTCAGCACATGTTTTTATAGCCATTTGCCCTTCTTTCTAGACATACCACTTACATTGATTAAGCATGTCTAGGTCACAGTCCTAGAGCCCAAAGACAAATATATAAATAGAACATGGACCTTGCTTCAAGGATTGCCATCTGGTGAAACAACTAATCTCACAGTGGTATGGCACATACAATAAAGAGGAATAAGTAGTGCTTTGAGAGCATAGAGACAGACACATTTCGTTCTTTGTGGGAAAATCAGGGAAGACTCCCTGGAGGAAGTAAAATTTTCAGGTAGAGGAAACAGCAGTGCGAAGGTAAGAAAGAACCTATAAAATTATGAAAATAAGCAATTTGGCGTAATGGGAGTAAAGAGCAAACTTAAAGGTAGTGGTACAAGACAGAACTCAAAAGAAACATAAGGGCCAATTGTGAGGTGCTGATTATCTTGTTTAAGATTCATTCACCAAAGATGACTTAAAGTTTAGGTGGATTACTGTTTCTTCTTATTGTGTTTATTAAAGCAAGATGTGTACAGAAAGATGTTTTCTAGAAAAAATTACATAGTTAATTGAAAAGAATTAAACTCTCTTTTTCAGTTATTTCTTGGCTTGTCTAAAGGCCGTGTTATGTTTTTGGAGAGGAGCAAGGGTGGAAATGGTTGAGGAACTCTATCTGAGACACCACCTGTTTTTTGCACAGCACCCTTTTGTGCAGGCCTCTCTTGATTTCACTGACTATGTTCTTCTGTCTGATCTCCAGATTATCTGCTTTTTATTAATCTGTGCATTAACAACCACCACAACAAACACTAAATATACCAAACAGCAATGCAAACGAAACAAAAATTCCATCACGAGGACAAAGCACCGTTTTGTAATTGTTATTTCTTGTTATTATTACTTTAAAATCTTCAGCTGAGAATATTTTTTCCATGTTTTTTAAGAGAGAGTGGAAGGGGAGAGAAAGAGAGAAACATCCATGTGACACATTGATTGGCTGCCTCCTGCCCACACCCTGGTCTAGGGATCCAACCTGCAGTCTAGGTACATGCCCTTGATCAGGAATAAAACCCATGATCCTTTGGTCCATGGGCCAATGCTCTACCAATGGAGCAAAACAGGCCAGGGTAGAAAGCACCCTGTTCATTCTAAGTTTGGTGAGATGGTGACTAGGTTCTGTCTTTGGCTTTTCCTTATTTTTGGAGATTCTGGAACTTTTCTGGCATTTAATTGTCTCTCCTGTTCAACACAACAATGTGTCAAAGAGGACATGCAAGAGCACTGTGTCTTTTATTTTCATTCTAAAATTCCTTGGCCTTTAGTGGAAGTTTAACACTCATTTCTTTAGTTAGCTGTTGTTACTTAACATAAATTTAACTGTTTAGAAAATAAATCAGTTGAGAAATAAGAAATATGCTTTCCAAGTGATGCCTTTGACTTATTGCTTCTTGTTCTACTCTGTATTTTTTTTTTTTTAATTACAGGCTCATGCCCTAGAAAGTGATGTCAAGAATGATCTCCTAGAACTTGCCTGCATGTGTAAGACTGTGGTGTGCTGCCGAGTCACGCCACTCCAGAAAGCCCAAGTAGTAGAGCTGGTGAAGAAACACAGAAATGCTGTCACTTTGGCTATAGGCGATGGAGCCAATGATGTCAGCATGATCAAAAGTAAGAGAACATTTTCTCAGTGGGGCATGCTGCATACCTGCAGTCCCCAGGGTCAGCACTGGGCAATATGTGATAGAGACTCCATTACAACTGCATTTTTCTCAGTGGTTCTAAAATGAATACTCTGGCTCCAATGAGTCCACCATTATTAGCATTCATAAAAAAAAAAAAACCACCGCCTTCTCTGTAATTAAGTAATTTGTGTATTTTTGGGCTAGAAAAGGACATTGGTACAGAGGAATGAACACTGTCCCACAGTTCTTTTTTTTTTTTTTAATATATTTTATTGATTTTTTTACAGAGTGGAAGGGAGAGGGATAGAAAGTCAGAAACATCGATGAGAGAGAAACATCGATCAGCTGCCTCTTGCACGCCCCCTACTGGGGATGTGCCCGCAGCCAAGGTACATGCCCCCGACCGGAATCGAACCCGGGACCCTCCAGTCCGCAGTCCGACGCTCTATTCACTGAGCCAAACCGGTCTCGGCAGTCCCACAGTTCTAACACTTGGGTTTAGTCCCAGTTTCGCCACTTACACATTGTAAAACCTTGTGCAAGTTATTGAACTTTTCTGTGCTAATGTCCTCTTTTGTAAAACTAGGATAAATATCCATCATGAGTGATTCATGAGATAATGTATGTGAAAATTATTATTGCCATAGCTATAAGGTTCCTGTAAATACACATAATACCATAAAGGAGCAATGACAAGTTCCCCAAAGAGATTGTATTTTTGTTTGGAGAATGAACGTGTGTTTTTTCTCCTTTGCAGGTGCTCACATTGGCATTGGGATCAGTGGCCAGGAGGGACTGCAGGCAGTCTTAGCCAGTGACTATTCATTTGCACAGTTTCGATACCTCCAAAGACTTCTCCTTGTTCATGGAAGGTGGTCCTATTTCCGAATGTGCAAATTCTTATGCTACTTCTTCTATAAGAATTTTGCATTCACCCTTGTGCATTTCTGGTTTGGTTTCTTCTGTGGCTTCTCAGCCCAGGTTGGTAAAAAAAAAAAAAAAAAAAAAAAAAAAAAAAAGACTTTTCTTTCCTTTATAAGATTCCTTGGATTATAATATACTATGCTTCATGGCTTTTTACTAATAAATAGTGATACTGTGGCAATTATGTAATTAGTTGACTTGAACTTTAAACCGAAGAAGAATATATACTTAGCTTTGATTTTTATGTATTTTTCTCTTGTTTACATATCAACCAATGAGTACTCATTTCTTCAAGTTTTTGTCTGATGACAGGTAAACTTGATAGAAAGTTTTAATTCAGAAGTCTAAAGAACAATAACAAGAAATGTTGAGGTGTCTTTTGGGGAAATGGTTCCTCACTCAACACTGAATGTAAATATTTTAAATCAGGGAGAAGTAATTGATGCCCTGACATCAAGGATGCTTTGACAGCAGTTCATTGGCTAAAAATTGCTGTGTAGAGTATGTTGGTCATACAAAGAAAAAATAGCAAATTTATAAATTGGGATTCTATTTTTGTATCCACTCATCTTCATTTTAAAGGATACTCCATATCTTGGATATTAGTAAAGTTTGATTTTGAGTATCAGTTGTGAAAAGTAAGACCATCCTATAGTATTTAAATATACTTATGAATTAAAAACTACATTATTGTTTTAAACAACAACAAAAGAACAAGATTGTCCTTGAAAATGAACTGATAGTCATAACTCTCAGACATTTCTTCAATTATTCTTCCTTCCTCTTGGGTTTAATCACTGGTTTCAATGATATGCATGAAAATATGCAAAATATTTTTAATCATTTTGTTTTAGAAAAATTGAGTATGAATTAAATCTTGGCATTTAATGTTATCTTAAAAGGTCCTAGGGAGATCAGCAAATCCTTTTTGCAATGAAAATAGATGTCATACATCTTTTTCTTTTTCTGAGAAGTTGAGATTTCTTAAAGTGAGGCACACCTGTATTCATTCCTAGTTTTCTCTTTTAAGGATAACATTCTCATAACTAAAAGAAGTTTCTGTTTATTATTTTTGATAATCTGTAGGCAGTTGAAATAAAGCAAAGTCTTGATTTTATCTCTACTTCGAGAAGGCTTTGAGATAGGGATATTTACCTGCTTACAATCCCACCTTTGTCCAACAAAGGTGGGGGTATGAACTCTGCTTTCCTAGGTGGATGACTAAAAGGCAAGGCTGTTTGCTAAGTAGTGTTTCTGAGATCCAGTTTTCATATTGCAAAGGTTTGATGCTTTAGAAAAATTACAAAATTATGAAAGGATGTCCTAATCCTCACACAGACCCCTGTGGACACAGACAAGTTGTTGATTATTTGTATGTACACATACACCAAGCTTTGATAGGCAGGTTTACTGCCAAAGTTGTGTTCATTAAAACTTTGGAGTTGAAATTTATGTCCTATGACTTGTACCCTCTACATTTAGGAGATTTTCTACTCTGCTTTCAAGGGCTGGTAAAATTGGTCAGAGTCAGATGTTAAGCAATTATTCTTTTGAAGTCTCTCACCAATGTTCACATTTAAAAAGAGAACAACAAGGAGAACAATAAGACAGGTTTAAACCAAAGACATTGTTAAATCCATTTGTCTCCAAAGACATGGGAAAACCTAGTTGTAAGACAGACCACCTATCTGCAATGAAGTTTCTCAAGTGTTTGAATTGTAGATGGGCAGAGCCCCTAGCCAGGATCCTACTGCTGCAAGTAAGAATGAGATACACCAAGAGTGAGATCTTACTATTGGTTCTTGTAAACCCCATCCCCTTTTCCATCTTTGTTTGAGACTGCAGATTTCCCCAGTGACTCCCATGAGGAAAGACTGGAATAGGTCTCCCAGGAAGTGTCCAGCAGTGCTGGGAGAGTCAGGTGTCTGCCTGGGCCTCTCTTTTCTCCACCTGAGAAACAAAAGGCCCTGAGGGACCCTCTTGGTACAGTGCTGTGCCACCTGGGTGAGGGGCAATGCAGTCAGAATGCAGCCTCTCCTCTTTCTTTTGGATGTGTCCTTCTCTGTCTCTGTGATCCCCGATGGTGCTTCAGCCTCATCCCCCTGCTCTGGGATTTTCACAGTGGTGTGTTGTCTGTAAATAGTTGCCATTGGTCTTCTTGTGAGGGGAACTAATATTGGGAATGGTCTATCTTAAAATCTTGATGGCATTATTCCTGAAGCCATTTTTTGCTCAGAGACAATTTATATAGCTTTTGCCAATTTCCTGGGGGATATGGCCTGCCTGAGATCTCTTTCTCTATTGCAGTATGTATTTATTTTTTTAATTTGGACTTCAAATCCAGTGAATATAATTTGTTGTTGAAAATTTTAGGAGAAATTTTTTTTTGTCTAACCCTTTTGCTAGTACCAAGGTTGACGTAAGCACATTTCCCTAAAGTCCCTCTCTGCAAGAAGATTTGTTTCTCCTTTATTCTCACACTAAGGGCTTATTCCTTTGCTGCTTTCACTTTATTAGATTCCTCATATGGTCTAATCCTGCCATCGGTAATGGTCTTTCCTACAATATGTAGTGTCGTAGAGCCAATGAAATTTGGTATTATTACTCAGACTCACTTGGCACAGAAGCTCCTTTTTCTTTCCCCAAGTAACATGCATGATGTCCTATAGAATAGGACCCACTTAGGGAAATTCTGGAACACATGTTCCTATGGCCACAGTTTTAAAACCTGACATAGCCCTGCTATTTATCTTAGTTCCATATTTTGGAAGCAATAAGGTGTATGAATAATAAAATGATGCTAAGAACACTTATGTCAAAAGAAACAAGATATTTCTTTTTCTCCCTTTCAGAAACTCCCAGTTTCTTTTTTTTCAAGAAAAAAAGATTTTAAATATAATAATATTATCAAATCTGTACAAACATAGTATGATATCACAAAAGTTGTAGGAAATGTTAAAAATATGCAAATAACAGAATTACTTCTATTATATACTAAAATATTTTTTTCTCTGGCTCTATATTTTTTCCATCAGTTTATGTTGTTCATTATATTCTACAAATGAGTGAGGTTGTGTGATATTTATCTTTCTCCAACTAGCTTATTTTTCTTAGCATAATGCTCTCCAGGTCCAACCATGCTGTTGAAAATGGTAAGAATTCCTTCTTTTTTTACAGCAGCATAGTATTGCATTGCGTAGATGTATCACAGTTTTTTTTAATCCACTCATCTTCTGATGGGCACTTAAGATGTTTCATTTATAATGGCACTTAGCTATTATAAATTGTGCTGCTATGAACCATAGGGTGCATATATCCTTTCTGATTGGTGTTTTTGATTTCTTGGGATATATTGCTAGAAATGGGATTACTGGACCAAATGGGAGTTCCACTTTTTATTTTTTGAGGAAACTCCATACTGTTTTCCACAGTGGCTGCACCAGTCTGCATTCCTAACAGCAGTGCATGAAGGTTCCTTTTCCTCCACATCCTCACCAGCACTTGATTTGTTGATTTGTTGATTTGTTAATGATAGCCATTCTGACAGGTGTGAGATGATACCTCATTATTGTTTTTTTTTTTAAATATATTTTATTGATTTTTCACAGAGAGGAAGGGACAGGGATAGAAAGTCAGAAATATTGATGAGAGAGATACATTGATCAGCTGCCTCTTACACATCCCCTGCTGGGGATGTGCCTGCAGCCACGGTACATGCCCTTGACCAGAATTGAACCTGGGACCTTTCAGTCCGCAGGCTGATGCTCTATCCACTGAGCCAAACCAGTTTCGGCCTCATTATTGTTTTGATTTGCACCTCTTGGATGAATGACTGTGAGCATGTTTTCATATGTCTTTAGGCCCTATTTTGAAAAGTATCTTTTTAGGTCCTTTGCCCATTTTTTTTATTGGATTGTTTATCTTCCTTTTGTTAAATTGTATGAATTCCCTATAAATTTTGGAGATTAAACCCTTATCAGAGATAACATTGGCAAATATGTTCTCCCATGCAGTGGGCTTTCCTGTTGTTTTCTTGATGATTTCTTTTGCTATATAGACACTTTTTATTTTGATGTAGTCCCATTTGTTTATTTTCCCTTAGTTTCCAGTACTCCAGGAGCTGTATCAGTAAAAATACTGTTATGACTTGTGTCTGATATTTTGCTGCCTATGGATTCTTCTAAGATTTTTATGGTTTCCCAGCTCACATTTAAGTCCTTTAGCCATTTTTGAGTTTGTTTTTGTGTATGGTGTAAGTTGGTGGTCTAGTTTCTTTTTTGGCATGTTCCTGTCCAATTTTTTCAACTATTTACTGAAGAGACTATCTTGACTCCATTGTATGCTCTTGCCTCCTTTGTCAAATATTAATTGAGCATAATGGCTTGGGTCAATTTCTGGTTCTCTCTTCTGTTTTATTGGTCTATGTGTCTGTTCTGTGCCAATACCAGGCAGTTTTGAGAACAATGGCTTTGTAATATAGCTTGATATCTGGTATTGTAATCCTTCCAACTTTGTTCTTTTTTCTCAGGATTGCTGCAACTATTTAGTGTCTTTTTCTATTCTATATGAATTTTTGGAGAGTTTGTTCTAGGTCTGTAAAATATGCCATTGGTATCTTAATGAGGATTGCATTGAATTTATGGATTACTTTGGGTAATATGGACATTTTAATGATGTTGATTCTACCAACCATGAACACGGTATATTCTTCCATTTGTTTATGTCTTCCTCTATCTCTTTTTTTTCCCAACATCCAAGTACAGGTCTTTTATCTCCTTAGTTAAGTCTATTCCTAGGTATCTTAATTTTTTTGCTGCAATGGTAAATGAAATTTTTATTTTTTTAGTTTCTCTTTCTATAAGTTCATTATTGGTGTATAAAAAGCCATTGATTCCTGGGTGTTAATTTTGTATACTGCTACATTGCCAAATTCATTTATTAAGTCTAGTAGTTTTTTTTTTTTATGGTGTCTTTAGGGTTTTCTATGCACAATATCATGTCATCTGTGATAATAACAGTTTTAATTTTCTTTTCTAATTTGAATGCTTTTCATTTCTTTTTCTTGTCTGATTGCCATGGCTAGCATTTCCAATACTATGTCGAACAGGAGTGGTGAAAGTGGGCATCCCTGTCTTGTTCCTGCTCTTATGGGAAATGGTTTTAGTTTTTGCCCATTGAGTAAAATGTTGGCTGTAGGTTTGTTAAATATGGCCTTTATCATGTTGAGATATGCTCCTTCTAGTCTCACTTTGCTGAGAGTTTTTATCAAAAATGGGTATTGGGTTTTGTAGAATGCTTTCTCTGCACCTATTGATATAATCATGTTATTTTTGTCTTTCAGTTTGTTTATGTGCTGTATTACATTTATTGATTTGCAAATATTGTACAACCTTGCATCCCTGGAACAAATCTCACTTGATTATAGTGTATGATCTTTTAAATATATTGCTGGATGCAATTTGCTAACATTTTATTAAGGCTTTTAGCATCTATATTCATCAGGTATATTGGCCTGTAATTCTCTTTCTTTGTAGTGTCTATCTGGTTTTGGAATAGGATAATGCTGGCCTTATAAAAAGAGTTTGGAATTGTTTCTTCCTCTTGGATTTTCTGAATTTTTTGAGGATTATAGCTGTTAGTTCTTCTTTGAGTATTTGGCAAAACTTCCCTGTAAAGCATCAGGACCTGGGCTTTTGTTTGGTGGGAGTATTTTTTTGTATTACTGCTTTTATTTAATCAGTTGTTATTGGCCTATTCAGGTTTTCTGATGCCTTTGGATTCAGTTTTGGGAGATTATATTGTCTAGGAATTTGTCTATTTCATCCACATTGTCCAGCTTGTTGGCATATAGTTGTTCATAGTATTTTCTTACAATGCTTTGTATTTCTGTGGTGTCAGTGGTTACTTCTCTACTTTCTTTTCTTATTTTATTTATTTATCTCCTTTCCCTTTGTTTCTTGATAAATCTGGCTAATGGTTTATCAATTTAGTTTATCCTTTCAAAGAACCAGCTCTTGGTTTCATTGATTTTTTGGTATTTTTTTTTAGTGTCTGTGTTATTCATTTCTGCTCTAATATTTATTATTTCTTTTCTTCTACTTATTCTGGGCTTTTGTTGTTCTCTTTCTAGTTCTTTAAGTTGTAGGATTAAGTAGTTTATTGCTCATTTTTCTCCTCCTCCTCCTCCTCCTCCTCCTCCTCCTCCTCCTCCTCCTCCTCCTCCTCCTCCAAGTATGCCTATAGTGCTATGAATTTCCCTCTCAGGATTGCTTTTGCTGTGCCCCAGAGATTTTGGGTTGTTGTGTGTTCATTTTCATTTGCTTCCAGGAAGTTTTTGATTTCTTTCTTTTTCTTGTTGGTAACACATTCATTGTTCAGATAACATGCTATTTAGCTTCCATGTATTTGAATGTTTTTGGGTGTTTTTATTGTAGTTGATTTCTAATTTCATTCCACTGTGATTTGAGAAGATCATTGACATGATTTTAATCTTCTTGAACTTGTAGATACTTGTTTTGTGTCCTAGCATGTGGTCTATGTTTGTGAATGATCCATGTGCACTTGAGAAGAATGTATATTCTGCTACAGACTGATAGGATTTTGACTTAAATCTCCCCCAAGGCAATTATCTTCAGGTGTGGTGAGAGTGCTTTTCAATAGGGTGGGGCAGTTGCTTCTGCCTGGAGGCTAATTGTTAATTTTAATCTCTTAAGTGGCTCAGGGCAAGCTGTTTTCCAAATGGGTGTGTCAACTGTCTTCTCCCAGGCAAGGCAAATGTATATATGGGAAAGATGTTCTCCTCCTCTGAGGAGGGAATGACTCAGCCCAAGAAAGTTGAGGTGTCTGCCTTCTGAGCTCTATCCTCCAAGTCCCCAGTCCTGGGTTCTGCTCTCCCAACTCCAGTCCACTTCATCCTCTGCCAGAGCACAAGCTGGGTGGCTCCATAGGGAATTTTGTGCATTGACCTTTTTAGAGGGTGCCTGAATTTTCAGTTTCACTCCCTGGAAGATAGCACCCCACTGCTTTTCACAGCCAGATATTATGTGAGTCCCCTTCTCAGTTGTGGTGCTCTCTGCTGGGGGGCCCAGCTTGGGGATTAAATCCTAGAGTTCTCAGTGGCAACCCCCCACAGAGGAGATATCTCTCTAGCACTTCAGTTGCTGTCTGTGGACACCTGGCTAAGTCTTTCATGCCTCCACCTCTCTACCAGTCTCTTTGCAGTCTCCACTTTTGGTTCTTGGGTATCAGGATTCTTTCCTGTGAGTTTTCTGTTGATTATTCAGGAAATTTTTTTTGTTTTAGTTGTAATTCCAGTTTGTTCCTGGGAGCATGTCCCTGTAGCATCCATTTACTTTGCTACCATTTTTAATCTTTAGAAATTTCCATTTACTTAATTAACTCTAGACTAACAGACAAAAGAGCCCTCTGTTTAATATGCTAAAGTGTGGAATTTGACACTTAAACTTTGGCCAAGTCTTTTCCACTATCCTCAAATATTTTTTCTGATTATAAAAATAAATTATACATGAATATATATCAACTTTTATGTATCTGAGGCCATACTGTTTGCATCTTTCTTATTTAATCTGAATAATTCATTCCTTGCCCATGGCTGAGTCATATGACATTATCAAATTGCTTGTTTACCATCTTGGGAAGAGAAAACAAAATGATGAATAGAACAAGTCCCTGGAACTTATTTTATTATTGAGAAATAAAAATTGCATAAATGAGTCCAATAGAAGTACTATAACTGAAGTCAATATGACAACATGGGAAGGAAAACTGCATGAGGATTTGGAACAACTGCAGAGGCTCAATCTCCAGTGAGTACATGAATGGTTTCAAAATTAAGTGGAGGTGAGGCCTAAATGTCTAGCTACCTGCAGGGATTCAGGGGCTAGCTTCTGTAAAAGTATGAGACTCTAGAAAAAAAAGGAGGAAAACCCTCCTCCTCATACCCGAGCACTTTCCAACTGTATAACAGTCAGCTGAATTTGAAATCTCTTTTTAATTTCTAAAATTCCATTTAACATCAACTCATTCAGAAACACCTTTTACAAACTGCATGGTATTGAAGGGGAATCTTATTCAACAGTGCTTTGTACAGCAAGCAGTGTCTTCTAGAACAGGAGTTATTCCATTATAAAGATGGAAACTCTGGTGTTTCCCACCCCCACCCCCACCCCACACAGGTGGTCTGGTGAGTTAGTGAGAATGAGAACCGGCTGTGAGGTCAGCTCCAAAATGGAACTGGGATCATTGTCTCTTTCCTATTTCCTGTTTTTCACTAGGAGTTTCTGATTAGCAACGGGGTTTAACTGAAAAATTTATTGGCATTTTTTCTTAGCCCTGTTTTTCTAAGGACAATATGCTGTAAATGAAGCAAGTGAAAAACACACATATTTGGGAAAGACTCTGGTCTGCTGGGAACACAAATTTTTGAATAGGGGACATTTCTGTAATCACACTTCCCCTCCCACCCAGCATTTTAGATCATTTGGTTGGCTTTGGCCTCTAAAGTCATGTGTTGGGTGACAAGGCTTTCTTACCCTCTAAAGCCCATTAGGCAGCCACTTCCAGTCTGTTAGTGAAAGTCGGCTGTCAGGCCTCTATCCCCTGCAATTTCTCTCTAAAATTCCTTCAGTAGAATTGAAGGCTCCATGTTGAGATGGAGCCAGTAGTCACAAATTCTAGAGCGTGGCAGATTTCATAAACAGGAGGTGTGTGTCTAGAGATTCTTTTTTGCAGGCCTGATCATTATTCACTTACCTGTCGCATCCTGATAGGAGTGAGACTCACACACGCATTTTCCAACACCAAACATATAGTCTTTGAATTCTGATAAATCTAACAAGAATAAATTGAGTGGCAGTTTAGGGCCAAGTGCTCTGCTGGTCTCAAGGGACACCAGAGTGAACCAGAAGGATATAGTTTCTGTCCTCAGGGAACTTACATTCTGGTAACATTATTATTTTCATGAATGTGAGACTGATGTTAAATAACTCCATAGTCGACTTTCTCTTATTTTTTCACCAAGAGGTTTTCTTTTTAAAATTTAATTTGTAATGGATGTGCCATGTCTTGGAGCCAACTCTGTCCAATTTCAGCATGATTCATAAGCACCTAAATATTTCTTCCCTGCACCTCTTAACAGATTGCTTTGAAGTAGTCTACTCTGGAGCCGAAAACATCTGACCAAATGTAAACAGATTGTGCTTTCTTACATACGATGTTGACTTTTAAAACACCAGTTTAATTACTTAATGAAGTGACATGTGCTTTTTCTTACTATGTTGGTCTGTCTCTTTGGAGCCTGGTAAATTTTATCCAGGCTCTTATTCTCTGATGATATCCTTGGCAGATTCCAGCCAATGTCCCATCCTGGTAGGTGGGCTGGGGCAGATGTGCAAGCCAATCTAACTGTGGCGTGCGAGGCTCAAAAGGGCCAGTGGGTGGTTTCATTCACTGCCTGTGGGATGATGGCACTGAGGACATGTCAGACGAAGGATGTTGTGATGCAGGCTGGGCTGTGCTTGCTTCCCGGACTTTCATCTGATTAACTTCAGTACCTCGCCTCTGTTACTATTGCTCTGGGACACGGGGAAAGAATCTGCCTGGGAGGAACCACACTCATTTTTCTTGCTTTCCTGAGAGAAACAGCTGGAACACAGAACAAAAATGTATGTTTTGTTGAAATCTAGAATCTTTGCTTTGGCAGAGAGTGTCAGGGATAATGAGTTTAGACCTTCATTTTAAAATCTTTTAAAATATATATATTTTATTGATTTTTTTTACAGAAAGGAAGGGACAGGGATAGAAAGTCAGAAACATCGATGAGAGAGAAACATCGATCAGCTGCCTCTTGCACACTTCTTATTGGGAATGTGCCCGCAGCCAAGGTACATGCCCTTAACTGGGATCGAACCCAGGACCTTTCAGTCCACAGGCAGACGCTCTATCCACTGAGCCAAGCCAGTTTTTGCTAGACCTTCATTTTAGAGAGGAGGAACCCAAGTTGTCCAGGAACCAAGAATTAGGGATAGGCAAAGCTGGGACTGGCAACCATGTCTTCTGACTCTCTCTGCAGTGCTCCATCGCTTCTCTCCATAAATGGCCACTCCAATTGTCACAGGCTTGAAAAGAAGAATGGCTGTGTCTTTTTCTTTTTCTTTTTCTTTTTCTTTTTTAAATATACTTTTATTGATTTGAGAGAGAGAGAGGGAGAGGGAGAGAGAGAGAGAGACAGAGAAGAAGAAGAAGAAGTAGAAGAAGGAGGAGGAGGAGGAGGAGAAGGAGGAGGAGAAGGAGGAGGAGGAGGAGGGGGGGGGGGAGTTGGAGTTGTTGGAGAGAAACATTGATGGGAGAGAACTATCAATCAGCTGCCTCCTGCATGCCCTTTCTGGGGAGGCCGCAACATGTGCCTGTGCCCTAACCAGGACAGCACTCAACACTCAACCAACTGAGCCACACTGAACAGGGCTTTTGTTTTTTAAAAATATACCAGTTGTTGGTTTTTTTAAAAATGGATTTTTGAGAGAAAAAGATTGATCAATTGCCTCCCATATATGCCTGATCAGGGATTGAACCCACAACCTAGGTATGTGCCCTGACCCAGGAATTGAACTTTCTGCCTTTTGGAATACAGGGACAATGCTCCAACCAACTGAGCTACACTGGCCAAGGTTCTTCTTCTGTTCTTAAACTATCTTCCCCAACCTAACCAGGCAAATTTTTGCTTTTATTTAGAATCTGAAGGAGAAATGTTTAGAAACAATCAGAACAATATGACTATTGGGGAAAATGAGCACCCTTATTGAGAGAAAGCTATGTCTTGGGGAGTGTCTCCCAGACCTTAGGCCCTTGGAAAGGCCAGGCCTGTCTCTAGGCAAACTGCCTCCTGGAGTCATCTGGAAGCTTGGGCCAGCAAGCACTTCAACCAAACTGCTGCTGAGAGACAAATTAAATATAATCTCTCCTTATGAGATTTCCAACCAGAGGGGTCTGGAAAAAGGTCAAATAGGTCTCTAAGCTGAATCATGGATCCTTTGTAAGGCTATGTCCCATCCTAAACTGTTATCAAAGCTTGCATGATTTTCATGGAGTCCACTGTGGGTTTGCATGCACCATTTATACATGTAACTTATTTTAAAAGTGCTCTATGCCTTCAGGATTTTTAATAAAGATGAGCTGTCCCCCACCAGGTATGGAGCCAAAAAAGAAAAGACATTGGTTGAGGCCCTATTTAGGAAATTCACATTTGAAACTATGCAACTACTGGCACTGTGTACTTGTGAGATGATATTATCTGATGACAATTTATCATTGTCAGTGAGATACAGAGCTGTGTATGTATTTTTTTTTTAATTCTGTGGTGATATGGAAACAATTATGTTGTCAAAGCCAGAAAAACTTTAGTTCTAATAAACAATATAAGAAAACTCACAATGAAAAGTTTGGAAAGTGATGTGAAAGAGTGCGACTAATCTCAAGGCTTTGATGACTTTATGGATTTGGTTACCTGTGTGCCCATCTGAGCCTGGCATGGTGGTTGTCCCCCACACCTCCCCTTCGCCTTCCAGATGTGCTCTGTGGAAAACCCAGGGAGGGGCGGGTCCTCAGTCTTGGGCCATTCCTCCTGGATCCTGCTCATGGGTTTCTGCTAATTACACAAACCAGGAACAGATGTGCTGAGGCCAAGCACCTCATATTTATTCCAAAATGTGTTTTCTTTAAATGACAAATGTTTTTTCAGGCCAAAAAGAAAAGAATATTATTATATAGTTTTCTCCTGCAACACACAGCAAAACAGGGATGCATGTCTTCAAAGAGGCCATTCATCCTGTTGTTTGAACAAGGAGCTAAGCCAATGGTCTCAGAATGGAAAGCCCTTTGTAACTGTGTAAGAGCCTTGTTAAGGTTTATTTAAATGTGGTATTCTATAAATCATAAGAGTTTTTGTTTCCCAAGTGTTTAGAGGGTAATTTGTAGTTGGAGTATTTTTACTCTATAAAATGGTTGATAAGGTTGATAAATTGCTCCCCCAAAGAAAGGAGCCAGGAGGAGCTTTCCTTAAATAGGAAAACAGTGAAGTTGGAAAAATGGAGAACTCTCTCTCTCTTTTTTCTGCTCTCTGGGGAGATACTTATATAGTTTCAAACAGACCAATGGCATCTCACAGGAGCATGGATTTTCTCTTATTCAGATTATTGTAGATGGGGAACTGACAATTTGGAAGTTGAGAAGATATGACTGGCCCTAGGATACATTTTTTAAACTATTTATATTTAGCCCAGTTGGTGAGACTCAGTGGTTGAGCATCAACCCATGATCCAGGGGGTCATGGTTCGATTCCCAGTCAGGGCACATACCCAGGTTGCAGGCTTGATTCCCAATAGGGGTTGTGCAAGAGGCAGTCAATCAATGATTCTCTCTTATCATTAATATTTCTATATCTCTCTCCCTCTCCCTCCCTCTCTCTGAAATAAATAAAAAACATATTAAACTGTTTATATTAAAATATGTTTATATGATAACAAATATTACATGAACAGGAACTCCTGTTTATATAAACAATCTGAGTTAACCAAAATTAGAGTGTCAGCACCATTAGATTGGTCTAGTCTCAGGCCAGAATTCTTCACACACCCGAGGCTCCAGAAAAATCATTTCTTCTCTCTCTTCCACCCTGTCTATCTCTTTAGGACATCTGGTCAACTCACATGTGTGCACATGTGAGTTTGATGGGAGGTAGGTGGGTAGTGGAGGTGGTAGAGGACTTGAGAATACCTGGAAGGGAAGAAATAGGCATGGGATCCACATGGGTCATGATCTGCGTTAGTGTGGCTCTCTCAGCTGGTCCTAGTTCCTGGAAAGGGGGTAATTAAAAATTTTCTGAGGGTATCTAAAAACCTTCAGAGTAGCTCTTTGAATAGGTGGAGATCTCTTGTAAGGGGAAGAAGAAACCTTTGTAAAAGAAATACTGCTTGTGACTTTAATTTTTGTGGAAGCCCTTAAACCTCAATTGTGCTAAGTCAGAAAAGGCATTTTTAAAAAGGTGAATGACTCAGATGAACACAGTTTGGTTAGAGTGAACAGTGATTGATATAATTAAGTATTCATGAAGAAAAAGCTTAATTATATCCAGGCATTCAGTTTTCTTTAAAGCTTGTTCTAATTTTCTATTTATTTCATTAATATAGTAGTTTATTATAGAAATAAATATCTACAGTTAGTTATAGCAGTAGATAATTGTATTTTCATAAAAAAGCATAATTAGTGAAAAAATAGGCCTTTTCACTTATCCATCAAAAACATCATTTGAAGCTTGGATCACTCTGTCCCATTTTCCTTTCTCCTTCCCTCCCTTCCTCCTTCCCTCCTCTCTCCTTCCCTCCTTTCTTCCTTTCTTCCCTCCTTCCCTCCTCCCCTCCTTCCCTCCCTCCTTCCTTCCCTCCTTCCTTCCTTCCTTCCTTCCTTTCTTCCTTCCTTCCTTCCTTCCTTCCTTCCTTCCTTCCTTCCTTCCTTCCTTCCTTCCTTCCTTCTTTCCTTCCTTCCTTCTTTCCTTCTTCCCTCCTTCCCTTCCCTTCCCTTCTTCCCTCCTTCCCTTCCCTTCCCTTCCCTTCCCTTCCCTTCCCTTCCCTTCCCTTCCCTTCCCTTCCCTTCCCTTCCCTTCCCTTCCCTTCCCTTCCCTTCCATAATAAAGGTATGCTCTTATTGAGCACTATCTGTTTGTCAGGTGCTGCTATACTGGCATTTACTTCTTTCATTGAATATGCACTACCTCCCTTGAATCCCCATTTTATAGCCAAGAAATTTAAGACTCGGTGGGATTATCATAAGAATACCCAGTTCTGTCTTCTGATTTCAATGTCCTTTGTTTAAGACAAAGCTTCCTTTTATTGAGTAATTACCACATGCCAGGAACTGAGTTGTGTTCTTGGATCGATACAGATGTGTGTCTAAGTCACATAACCTGCTCATAAGGAGCTCACAGTCCAGTGGAGGTGGTGCTGGGAACTGGCACATAAATAATTGAAGTTGACAGTTATGAAGCAGTGAGGTGTGAATTGTCAGGGGACTATTAAGAAGTGTCTGGATCCCAACTCTGGAGGGTGGGAGGACGCAGGGCTCAGAAGGGCTTCCTGGAAGACCTGTCTATATGCTGACCCTTCAAGGATCAATCATAGTGAAGAAGGCGAGGAGTAAGAGGATGGGCATCCCAGCAAATGGGGACAACAGGAGGAAAGTTATAGAAGTAAAGAATGACTTAGGCAGGAACACAAGCTATTTGGTGTGGTTAAATCTGTGGGATTTGGGAATTAATTTGATGTGGAATATTGCAGAGAGAAATATCAAGTTAATAAATTAACTTCTTAGTATCTTTAGGGAAATAGTTTTGACCTTGTGGGTACCGTAGTTCTCTAGATCATATTTTGAAAATCTTTGTGTTCAATGCATAGCATTGGAAATCTACCAAACTTGATGGAACTCATTTTTCCAATCTGTAATTTGGGGGTTATTAGAAGTAATGGCCTCATAAGCTTGTAAGGATTTCATGAATCAATATATGTAAAACCCTTGAACTAGTGCCTGATACATAGTAGGGACTCAGTAAATATAATTTCTTGTTGTGATTCTGAGTGGCAGTAAAATTCTTCCAAGAAATACCAAAAACACATTTAAGCTTGATTCTCATGATTTTCCCTTCTTGTCCTCTATTAGTCCAACTCTGAAATTAGGCTTAAAATTCAAGTTCCAACTTAAAAATGCTGCTGTGAAATAATTGTAGGGTTTAGTGCTAGTTAGTTTGTGACAATGGTGGTGGCACTTTACGTCAGACCATCACCTACTGACAGGTTAGTATTTCATATTTTCCCAGAGTCGTTCTTTCTTCCTAATACCAGGAATCATCCCTTCCCTATGAGTAGAAGTTGGGTGGTAGATGAGGTAAAGTAAGAATAAGTGATTTGACCAGCACCAGGTGCTATCTGGGGCCATAAGACTTCAGTTTGGCTGATTCCTCCCACCCCCTTTATATTTTCCAAACTGCAATCATGAAATGAATTGATAAGTTTGAAGAATGGAAGTCAGAGGCCATCAGAAATAGTGGGGGATTTGGTCAGCAATATCTTTCCCTCTCTTTATTGGGGGCATAGGAATGAGTGAAATAATTAAACTTAACCTTGGCTTCCTAGTGAAATTACCTGAGGGAAATAATTTTTTCAATCTTCACCTGAGGATATATTTTTCAGTTGATTTTAGAGAAAGAGGAAGGTGGGGGCGGGAGGGAGAGAAACATGGGTCAATTGCCTCCCACACATGCCCCAACGGGATTGAATCTGCAACCTTAGGTATGTGTTAATTAGTGATGAAATCTGCAACATTTTGGTTCACAGGATAATGCTCTGACCAAATGAGCCACCTGGCCAGGGCCTCCTCAAAAAATTTTAAAACTACTGTTACATGGATCATCCTACCCCCAAAATACTGATTTAATTTGCCTGGAGTGTGGAATTTTAAAATCTGCCCCGTGTCCAAGTTTAACCAGGCTATGACTATAAAAGGTCACGTGTCTTCCTTTTAAATTGTAAAATATAAACAATCTATAAAACAGTACCTACCACATAAATGTTAGCTTTTAATATTGTAAAACGAACACCCATGTAACTATGATCCAGTGAAAGGGACAGAGTGTTGCCAAACTCCCAGAAGCTTCCCTTGCCTTTACTCAGCCAGGTCCTTTTTCCAACTCTTTAGAGATAACCATTACCCTGGCATTTTATAATTACGTTGTTGCTTTGTCTTTTAATTTTACCATGAGTATGAAGAAAATATTGGCACATTTTTTGAACTTTACTGAAATGGTATCATAATTTTTTTCTAGCTTCTTTTGTTCAGCATTTGATTCATTCTTGTTTATTAATATAGCTGTAGTTCTTACTTTTAATTATTCTGTAATATTTCATTATGTCAACATGGTACACATGATGGATGTTTTGGTTGTTTCTGGTTTGGAGCTATTACAACCAATGATATGATAAACATTTTCACATGTCCCCTGGTGCATGAAGGCAGACACAGTCTATCTAAGTAGAGTTGTTGAATGCATTCGCTCATCACAAGGAAGTGAGAGACTGAGCTGCTGTTCTGGTAGACTCTGGGATAACAGGAGTTGGCATCTGAGACCCTGTTAAATTCCTGCTCTGGGCTGGGATTCTGTAAGGTTGCATACCAATTTTCTCAAATGACATTTCTCAGTGAGACCTTCTCTAATCACCGTTTTACAACTAAAACCCTCCCACACTTCCTATTCCCCTTTCCTTTCTAGTATTTATTATCTTCTAACTCACTCATTCAGATATATATGTGTGTGTGTGTGTGTGTGGGTGTGTGTGTATTTATATATATATATGTATATATATAAAATCTTTTTTATTGTCCTTTTCCTGACACCATTAGAATGCAAATTTCATGAGCATTTTTTATCTGAATGATCAGGTTGAATTACCATTGCTTAAAATATAGTACCTGGCACATAGTGGTTTCTTAATAAATATTGATTGATTGAATGAATGAATGATATGAATGGCGGAACAGGCATTGTTTAGGAGCTGGAGACCTGGGTTTTAATTTTTGTCTTTGCCTGTATTAACCTTTGTAACTCCAAAAGATTCTGTTTCTACATCTCTATGTAATCATTAACAAATGGATATATTATATCTGTTTTGTATGTCTCATTGAATTTTAGTGAGGCTCCTGCAAGGAAGTATTCTATATAGATGTAAAGGGATATTTTTATCATCTTACTTGTTCATATGTAGTATACTGAGCAAATAGCTCCATTCCGCTTTACTTTAAGCAACTCCCAAGAAAAAGCTCTCACTTTGAAAACAGGCTAGAGCTGACAGGTTAATTTTTGCATCTTCCTCTGAAGACTTCAGTGGACCCTTTGCATATCACTTAGGTTAGATCATTAGACTCAGTATAAGCCATTGAAAAACTGAAGAGTGAAATAATAACCTACCACAAGGGCCCGGGCCTTGAATGTGTCCATTGTTCTTCTCTCTGGGTCATCTCCTTTCATCCCCACTGTAAGTCTGTGGGCAGTGTATGGCTTCATTTCAAGATGAAGAAATAGAAGTTGAGAGAGATCTAGTCTCCTACCAAGGCAGGGGAGTTGATAAGACAGAACCTCCAGGAGAACTCATGTCTGTCTGACTCCAAATGAAACTCTCACTCACCTCAGGAAATTGAGACATTTCATTTAAGAGCTGACAAGTAAATATATATTATCCCTCCTATAGATACTGTTTCTCACTGATGTGCTATTTGTTTTCAGACTGTCTATGACCAGTGGTTCATCACCCTTTTTAACATTGTCTACACATCACTTCCTGTTTTAGCCATGGGAATTTTTGACCAGGTATGTGTTTTTCTCTATTTACAAGTTATTTTTCTCTGTTGATGCCTTTTAGTTGCTTCTAACTTCTAAGTGGAAGATACAAGTCATAGAAAGAGTCTTAGGAGTGCAGTTGTTTTACTAGGTATTGTATGTATGGGTCATAACCCCTTTCAGATCCCCACTGCTCCAAGAAGTTTCTCTGATCAAAGTTTGGCTATTCTCCTCTTAGAGAATCATACCCCACCATCTCAGAGCTCTTAAGACTCTGAGCATTTTCATGTGTCCTATGGTGCATGAAGGCAGACACAGTCTATCTAAGCAGAGTTGTGGGATGCATTCACTCATCACAAAGAAGTGAGAGGCTGAGCGGCTGTTCTGGTAGATTTAGTGGTTCAAGACAATACTCCAAAGCCGTACGGCCAATAAGTGATAGAATTCAGCCTAACTCCAGGCAGCTCTTAAGGCTCTAAGATGTCCTGCAGAAAATAGTCTAACTTGTCTTTAATTCAGTATTTTCCAAACTCATATGACTACACTTTTAGTTACCTATTTTTCATACATCACTTATTAATTTGCCTCAGAACTAGTACCTTGTGGTCCATACATCAGGAAGTGTGGTATTAGCCTCTGAGAGTTTAGAGAGCCATGAGTGATAGATAAAAATCCATAGAACTAAGCTGCAGTGCAGAGAGCCAGCACCTGCGGTGAGACTTCCTTGGTCGGCACAGCCCAGCACAGAACTACAGACACGCAGAGCACTCTCCCAGTGGGAGAGGCAGACACAGCCCCATAACCATGGGGGGAAAGGCTGCGACGTCTTTTATTTAGCTCAACATGCTTGAGAGGAGAGAAGAGAGGAATCATTTATAAAAATGGTGGCTCCTTGGCATACTCAGAGCCTTGGAAGGTATTTTCTGGAAGCGGAGGTGGGGGGGGGGGTGGGGGGAGGGCATGTCTGGGGAAGTGAAAGGCTAGCCAGAAGATTTTCCATGGCACGATGACAGTATATTATTAAAAAATTTTTTTGAAGTATTTTTAAAGAGGCCAGATTTTCTCCAGGCTGTTGTTAGACCCATTTGCTAAGCCTCACTTTCTGGCCCAAAGCCATCTATTGCAAAATATAAATCTTCACATTATGAGCTCACTCCACTCTCCCATTTTGTGGCTTTGTAGTCAGCTATAAGTTTCACTTTTCATATGTAAAAAAGGCAATGTGTGAATAGCACATTTTATGGAACTCTACACAAAGTAATAGACTCCTAAAAATCTTAGATGTAAAGGATTTACGCATATTCATTTTCAAGTGCCCATGTTGACAAGTGTCTCTTTTCTTGGTACTTTGTATCTCCTCAGAATATGGAATAAAATAATAAAAGTAAGACAGTTTCTGGGAAAAGATGATTATTGTGCAAATTCAATATATATATATATGTGTGTGTGTATATATATATATATATATATATATATATATATATATATAATATGGCCTCTATTGCCATCTACTTGAGTGTCTGTTCCTTTCCTTTTCTGCTTTGTCAACTTTGGTTCTTAAACTGATCCCAGGATCATGGAGTGCTATGCCGAGAGGGTCTCAGTGATCACTTACAGATCATTCATTTCATAAGGAGGAAAGCAAGGTTCAGAGGTTCAAGTCACTGCCCCAAAGCCATCAGCCAATAAGTCTTAGGACTCAGCCTGACACCAAGCCACTTGACCCTGAGCTTGCTACCATTGTTATTATTACTATCGTTATTTTATTTGTTATTATTTATAGAGGCATCCATATTTATTATGTAAGGTATGGCAGGAACTCTGCTGGAAACTTACCCATTTAATGATGACAGTAGTCCTATGACGGAGGTACTATTGTTAGCATGTCTGGAAATTAGAAAACTGAGGCTCAGACAGGTCTAAGACTACACACCTACTAAGCTGCAGAGTCAAGGTTTGAACTCAGGATTGTTTGGTTTCGAAGTCTGTACAGTCAACTCCGCCAGTCACTGGTCTGAGAAAACAAGTCCCCAAGAGCATCTCAAAACCAGACTTCCTAAAGGGAATATGTCAGTGTTCTTCCTGGGACCCCATTCACCAAGACTCAGGCCATCCCACAAGGGAAGGAGAACCTGGTTTGCCCCCAGAGTTCATAACTGCATTCCTTCCTCATCAGCTGCTTCTCCTCCACCCATGTCCCTCTCATGTCCTCTGTGGTCAGTCCTTGCCATCCTTTTTGGTTTTGGCATTTGGCTTTGGTGGTCACAGTGTGGTCATCTGCTTTGGAGCTGGTTGAAAATGCAGTCTCGGGCCCTAGATCTATCAAATAATAATCTGCTCCCCAAGTGATTTATATGCACATTAAGCTTGGGAGCCACTGTCTTAGTTTCTCCAGGACTCCCAATAGGGCCAAACATGATGCCCTCATATACTGTAGAAATCATTTGTCCTGAACACCTGGTAACTGTCACTAGAATCTTCCTTGGTTAGAATACTCAGCTCTTCCTGTCCATCTGGATGCACATATGCAGTTTTCCCCTGTTCCTGTTCCCCTCTTCTTGCTCACCCACCCCTCTAAATTGGGAACTCTGGTTAGCCAATTCCAACTCTGCAGCTCTCTGCTGCCATCACCTTGTTACTACCACTTAACTGCCTTGGCAATGAACCCCCGGGCCCATTGACTGCACGTGATGTACCAGGATCCTTGGGTCATGAGTGCTGCTGCAGAGTATAGGAAAGAAAACTTAAACATGAAGCCAAACATCTGGGTACGAGTCAGGTTTTGGTTCTGATATAAGAGCTGTGTAACCTCTCTTGAATCTTTCTTGGAAACTCAAGTTCATCCTTTATATAATAGGGATCATTTTAGTATCCTCTGGGTTATTGTGGGAACAAAAACAAGATAATGAGTAGTGCATATGAGGGCATGCTTAGACATGCACTTGCTATTTCTGGAGAAAGGGAATTTGGGGCCTGTGACTTCTCCTCAAATCTCCTCTGCTGAAATAACTCTCTGTTGACAGGATGTAAGTGACCAGAACAGCATGGACTTTCCCCAGCTCTACAAACCTGGACAGCTGAATCTTCTTTTTAACAAGCGTAGATTTTTCATCTGCATGGCACATGGAATCTACACCTCATTAGCCCTTTTCTTCATCCCTTATGGGGCCTTTTACAGAGATGCTGGAGAAGATGGGCGGCACGTTGCCGACTACCAGTCTTTTGCAGTTACCATGGCTACATCTTTGGTCATTGTGGTCAGCGTGCAGGTAAACCTGTTGGTGAAAACATCTTAAATGATGGCTTTAGAACTTTTAAAATTCTGTTTCATTGTTTACTGATTTTGTCTACTTCTTGGAGGAAAAAAAAATCCTACAAGAACACTAGGGCTTCTTTACACATTTTGAGATGGATGCTAGCTGAACCCATTGTGGTAATCATTTCACAATAAATGTAAATCAAACCATCATACAGTATGCTTTAAACCAGTGGTCGGCAAACTGTGGCTCGGGAGCCACATGTGGCTCACGAGCCGCGGTTTGCTGCTCTGTTGACTAATGAGTTTGCCGACCACTGGGATAGGGCTTAATCACAAGGAACAACAACAACCTATAATTATTGGTATCTAGAGTCTAGGTCAGTAGTCAGCAAACTCATTAGTCAACAGAGCGGCAAACCATGGCTTGCAGGCACATGTGGCTCACGAGCCATAGTTTGCTGACCACTGCTTTAAACTTATGTAGCAAAATATGTCAATTATTTCTCACTGAAACTGAAAAAAGAAAACAAGAAATTTTAACGTAAATTATCACATGTAGGAAATTAGCATAGGTGTCTATAACCTCCACATTAATAGAAACCACCCAATGAATCACTTCTTGGGGTTGAGCATGGTTGGTAAAAAGGTATGATTATACAACTACTTCCTTCTGGTGTTTGAAGAAGAAAATTTTTTCACTTATAACAGAAAGAAAAACTTTTTCATGATTTCTAAAAGACTTAATAATTTCCAGGTTTTAAAATGAGATCTAAAATTTATCTGGCAATACATTTCCTTGGAATTATTCAAGAGGTTTAGTGTTATGTTATATCTGTGGCACCTCTGAATCTGACAGAGGTGATTTAAAAAAAATTTTTTTTATTGATTTGAGAGAGAGGAAGGGAGGAGAGAGAGTAATATCAATAATGAGAGAAAATCATTAATGGGATGCCTCCTGTATGCCCTCCCTGGGGATTGAGCTCACAACCTGGGCATGAGCCCCGACAAGGAGTTAAACCATGACCTTCTAGTTCATGGGCTGATGATCAACCACTGAGCCATACCACCTGGGCAGACAGGGATGATTTTTGATCTTCTTCCACACTTGAGTTGTGTTTCTATTTCCTTTTTTAGCAAATGATGGACAAAACTATTAGATATGGTGTTAGAATTCACAAAAGCTTTCTGATCCATTAAAATCTATAGGTCTGCATGGAATAAGCAAGCAGTTCAACTTCTGGTTTTTTTTGGTTTTTTTTGGAAGGGGAGGGGTTCTGTTTGTTTCTCTTTTTGTTTTTAAGGAGAGAGTATCAATCAAAGGCTTAATTTTTATAGAGTTTGAATTGCCTTTGGTCAGTCCTTTTTCTATCCTATAAACAATCTCTTTAACAAATCTTAGCTGCTCACATCCAACAAAAGATCTCACTAAACCCAGACTTTTCTTCAGGACTCAATAAATAGTTATTACATTGAATGACTCAACTGTAAACATATTGCTTTAAAATGGCATCTTTGTCATGCCTTGGCCCATTTAAGTGATATCTTTAAGTCCATACCAAAGCCATCTAGCACTTGACATCTTGGAAGTTCAAAATTCAGAGTCAGATAAGTAGCATCCAAAAACAGAACTAGATTTCTCCACTCAGAGAGGAGTTCTATTTGTCTATTTTACAACTAAATAAAGCATACTGGTGCTTTGTGAGCCCTCCAAGCCTAGTTCCCCCAATGTTCAATTCTGCAGCAGAGGAAAAAATCATGGAGTGGCTTGGAAGCAACTGATGTAGGTAAGGCATTCATTAATACAGTCCATTATCAATTGGATAAGGTCTATATCACCTCAGCTTGCCACTATATTGGGCACTCCAACTTCTCTTGTTTTGTTGGCTTTGGATCACTGAGCAAATGTGGAATACCAGTGTACTCTTACAGATCCAGCCCAGGGAATTGGATGATCTCCTCCTTTTCATGAGGCCACTTTTCCAGTTTCCTGGATTTTCTCTCCAGTGGGAGGGCAGCTATGGGTTGTACAGTGGCATCTTTTTAGCTTATTCACCTACAGATCACCTGTTAGTTGGTGCTTCAAAAGGTGATTTGAAAGGTAGTAACTGAAATAAAGAGCCAATATCTGAAGAAAATGCAAAGGGAAACCATTCTTCACACCGCCCTTAACATTATCTGATATATAAATAAGGGCAAACATTATCTATAAAATTTGTAATAGATATGACAGGCATTATATGTTTTTAGTGAAACTAGTTTTCAAAATTAACCCTATAATTTTGGGTTAGAAAGAAGGTCTGTGTGTCTGTTTAATATCAAAAGTCTGTTGAGGTAGAACCAAGATGGCGGCATAGGTAAAACACCTATCTTGCTGTTATACACAGCAATTTTAAAACTACAACTTAACGAAAGAACAAACACCACCCAGAATCACCAGAAAGCTGGCTGAGTGAAAATTCCACAAATAAAAGTGAAGATAAGACACTGTGACTCAGTGGAGCGGCTGAGGACAGCGTTGAAGATACGCGTGGACAGAGGTTTGGAGGAGCCTCGCGCACCAGCAGAGAGGGTGGGCGGCTGAAAACCAGCCAGTTTTCTCGAGTAGGGAGACAAAGATGTCCCACTGGACTGATTCTCCAGCTCTGGGCAAAGTCCAGGGAACCCACTATCATACAGCATAAAAACTGGACAGTGGGAGGGCATGCCAAAGCTTGGGTGCTATAGGGGTCTGCCGGCTTGTGGAGAAGGCAAGCTTGTGCAGAGTGTGGGTGAACTTGGGAACAGCGCAGCTGCATGACCCTGACCTAGTAGAGAGTGCTCGCGACTTGCTCTCTCTTATTCGGGAAACTGTCAGACTGCTTTGTTTTATGACCCTGGGTGTGCAGACTCATTTGGGGAGAGTCTGAATTCCCCAGCAGCCGGTGGAGCTCTGCAGCAGCTCTCTCAGAGGAGCTGGCAGCCATTGCCCCCGCACAGAGTCCCTGGGGCCGCACAGGGCGGAGCTAACACTGTCTGCTTGGCCCGGAGACTCCGCCCATCCAACTGAGCACAGCTGAACTTCACAGACAATTGGCCTGGAGGTCAACCCCTCCAAGTGCTAACAATGATTAACCTGAGCTTAACTTCAGCAAGACTGTGCAACCCATATCCACCTCACATAACTTTGGAGGCCGAGCCACTGTCCCTTGTAGGACATCTACCACAGAAAGCTAATTGACCAACTCAGGGAAGCAGCCACCATGCAGAGACATGGAAAGAAATTAGATGTGAATGAAATGGAGGGGAAAAAAAACGACTGGACATGGAATTCAAAACCACGGTTACAGGGCTTCTCAAGAGGCTCCTAGAAAAGGTTGAGACCTATAAGGAAATAAGCAAGACCTACAAGGAAATGAACGAGACCCTCAAGGATATGAACGAAACCTGCAAGGAAATGATCAAGACCAATGTGGAAATGATCAAGACCAATGTAGAAATGAATGAGTCCTACAAGGAAATGAATGAGACCCTCAAGGATATGAAGGAGACTCTCAAGGATATAAAAAAGGACCAACCAGAAATTAAGCATACACTGACTGAAATAAAAAATATTATACAAAGACCTAAAAGTACTCTAGAGCACGCCAAGAACCAAGTTAAAGATTTGAAATACAAAGAGGTAAAATCCACCCAGCTGAAAAAGCAAGAAACCAAAAGAATCCAAAAAATTGAAGATAGTGTAAAGGGCCTCTGGGACAACCTCAAGCATACCAACATCTGAATTATAGGGGTGCCAGAAAAAGAGAGAGAGCAAGACAATGAAAACCTATTTGAAGAAATAGTGACCAAAAACTTCCCACACCTGGTGAAAGAAATAGACTTAGGAGTCCAAGAAGCGCACCGAAACCCCAATATATAGGAACCCTAAGAGGACCACACCGAGGCACATCATAATTAAAATGCCAAGAGCAAAAGACAAAGAGAGAATATTAAAAGCAGCAAGAGAGAAACAGTTGGTTACCTATAAGGGAGCACCCATACGACTGTCAGCGGATTTCTCAACAGAAACGATGCAGGCCAGACAGAAGTGGCAAGAAATATTCAACGTGATGAATAGCAAGAATCTACAATCAAGATTACTCTATCCAGCAAAGCTATCATTCAGAATTGAAGGTCAGATAAAGTGCTTCACAGATAAGAAAAAGCTAAAGGAGTTCATCACCACCAAACCAATATTATATGAAATGCTGAAAGATATTCTTTAAAAAGAGGAAGAAGAAAAAGATAAAAGTGTAAATTATGAACAACAAATACACATCTATGAACAAATGAATCTAAAAATCAAGTGAATTAATAAGCTGATGAACAGGATAAACTGGTGAATGTAACAGAATCATGGACATAGAGAGGGAATGGACTGACAATTCTTGGGGAGAAAAGGGATGTGGGAAGCAGCAAGGGACTGGACAAAAATCATACAACTATGGGAGAGGACAGGGGAGTGGGGTGAGGGCAGAGGGTGGGATGGGTACCAGGTGGAGGGGAGCTATAGGGGGAAAAAAGAGGAACAATGTAATTAATAAACTGAACAATAAAGATTTAAAAAAATAAAAAAGTCTATTGATATTCTTATATCTCTTTCTCTCTCTCTTTTTTTTTTCTTAGCTTGACCATAATCTGTTTTCTTATATTCTACCATAGCAATGCCAGTGCTGTTTCTATATTAACTTTAGATTTAGAAGCAGTTTTCCCCATGAAGCACACAGTTCTTGTTATGGTTAGATGTCACCATTACATTTCTCCTTTTTTTGTCATAAGTTGAGAGATCATAGGAACAGTCTTATTTTAAAAACATTGTTTATTCACAAAAAGATCACAGAATTTTGCATTTTGTAATTTGAAGTTTTTAAAATTAAACTATTGAACATTTATTACCTTTGATTATCAAGGTTTTATAAGAATGATGCCCATGTGTTCTCAGAGGGATTCATATTTAGAACTCAGAATAATTATTGGTAACCTGGTGGGACTATCCAAGTCTGTCTGGTTCAAGCCTGATTGGTCTTTGTCTCTCCAAGATCTACTCTCCACCTTTCATCTCCTTAAGGTCAACTGAGGGCCACCTAACTTTTCTCTAATGTTAATTAACACTAATATCTTATATAACCATTGTGCAATTGTTAATACTATAAAATTAGCCTTGGTACAAAACTATTAATTGAGCTACAGATTTTCCATTAATGAGCTCAGTTTTACCATTAATGAGCTTCTGTTTCAGCATTCCACATTGCCTTTAGTTGTCATATCCCCTTAGATTTCTCTAATATCTAACAGTTCTCTTTCCTTGTATTTCATGAACTTGACACTTTTGAAGAGTGTCAGGAGTATTGTAGGATGTCCCTGGGTTTGTTTGATGTTTTTTTAAGGATAGATTGAGATTGTGGATTTGAGGAAAGAATCACACAGATATGTTCTTCTTGTTGCATCCTATCAGGGAGCACATGATATCAACATAATTTATTATTGGTGATGCTGATCTTGGTTATTTAGTTAAGATGATATCTTTCAGGTTTCTCCATTATAAACTGACTGTTTTCATATGCTAGTCATTAGAAGTGAGTCACTAAGTCTAATCCACATTCAGGGGGAAGAGAATTAAACTCAATTTCCTAAAGAAATTAGTTTTAAAGAATAGGTGGTCATGTGTTATAAACATAACTGGTATAATTTTAATATATATATATTTTTTTTACAGAGAGGAAGAAAGAGGGATAGAGAGTTAGAGACATCGATGAGAGAGAAACATTGAGCAGCTGCCTCCTGCACACCCCTCACTGGGGATATTCCTGCAATCAAGGTACATGCCCTTGACCATAATCGAACCTGGGATCCTTCAGTCTGCAGGCCAGTGTTCTATCCATTGAGCCAAACCAGTTAGGGCATAACTGGTATAATTTTAAATGAAATTGATATAACAAATGGGGACCCAAGATTTATTCAAGATTACACAGTGACTGCATTGCAGGTTTAGGACTAGGATTCAGTAGTCTTATTTCCCAAATAAATGTTCTCAATTAAAGGAATTTGTGTTTTTAAAAAATGTGAGGTATTTTCTACAACATAGCTATTACTGAGTTGCAGGGTATTTGGCTTAATTGGGAAGCAGTAATGTACACATGGAGTTGTACTTCTAAAGATGGGCTTCTGAGTCTCACCACTTAGTGTCTATGATCTCTTTGCCATGTTACAGGGTTAAAGTCCTGTTAAGTCTTATCCCATGGATTTCTCCTCTACCAGATTTCTCCCTGCGTCACTCATATGTCCACCATTAATTCTGAGTGTTGGAGGGGCCCGAATCAGCTAGGAGACTGAAGAACTTTCTGGAAAGGAGAATGAGAAAGGAGAGATCTAGGCTAATAATGATGGCTTAAAAGCAGAATGTGTGAAAATGAATACCAGTTTCCAACATCTGGCATGCTTCATTTATTACTGTACTTCAATTTAAACTATAGTGTCAAACACAAGTATTTGTTGAATGAATGGAAGGGCAAGGAATATGAAGGGAGAGGTTAAAGTTGAGCAAAGGAAGTGAGAAGAATTTGGTTGAGGTACCCAACTATCCCTGCTGTATTAATTCCCATCTTACCTCAGATGATTAAAGCAAGTCTGTCCTTGGTGGTAGTCTTCAGAAACGTGTTATCATTACCACTATGAGTAAGATCATGCTTGTACTTATTTTTCAGTGCCACTATGCAGTAGGTATTATTGTCCCCTTTTACAGCTGAGTGGTTAAATGACTTGCTTGAGGTCACACACTGAGTTCCAGGTCCAGAATTGGAACCCAGGCTTATCTGACTCCAGCATTTTCTGGGATAAAGTATTTTATTTTACAGTAAGACTGTTTAAAATGCAAACTTTCAGGCAGTATGTGAAGAAAGGTTACACTGAGCATAAAGGAAGATAGATACTTTCTTGTTTATATAGGGGAAAGAAAGAGAGAATTCATAAAGCTAGGAGCACTGGGGTTTAGAAGAGAGAGAATATCTGAAAGAACAGAGGAAGAAGATTTTTGTAGACACTAAAAGCATTCTTGGCCCACTTGCTTCTGTCAGGCCTTTCTGGTTTTCAGAGTAACAACAGCAGCTCCCAATAATTGAACATTTCCTATGTAAATGAATTGTTGCTGAGATAATTCCAGTATCTCATTTACTCCTCTCCCCTCGCAGTCCTCTAAAACATAGTTGCTATTACTATAGAGGAAAGAAAAAAAACAAAACAAGTTATAGGCCAGGATTTAAACACAGATCTGATCTCAGATCCTCAATTCCAAAGCCATGTGGACCTGCCTCCTTTATAAAGGTACCTGGAAGCTATGGCCTTCCCCCAGTACATAGTAGCTACAGAAAATGCATGTTCCACCTTTCTTCCATGAGGGGATACCTAGGACACAAATATCACCCTAGAATAAAATGGAAGAGAAACTCTGTTAATAGATGATAAACACACAAATCCTCTTTCAACCTCAAAATTTCAGTTTAAGGAATATATAAGTTAATTCCTGTCATTTTAGTCTATCACTTATTTTTATTTCTAGGAAGTCATGAAAATGTCTGCTTTACCTTAGAATTCTTAGACATGAATGCATAAATGTTTATAATCATAAAAGCTCAGCAATTTTGGCTTCAATCAGAAGTTGATGTCCTATATATTTAGAATAATACATTTGAGGAATTCTGTGAATGAGCTCACTTTGATGGTGGCATTAATAGCCTTTTCTCACTGTTTAAGCTTGACTTGTCATTGTGATAACAATCCCTATGAAATTTCTTTGGTTTATAATTACAGTTATAAATTGTATGTATGTGTTCTGCTCATGCTATTGGCCAAACTGTACCCATCTCTATTATTTTTTAAATATCAGTTTTCTTCAGTTATTTAAATTATAAAGTTCTCCTTTTAACATTTCAAACAATATAGAAGTGTTTAAAATAAACTCAACCATCTTCCTTTCATTCCTTATACTTCCCTGGTTAACCGCTATTATGATCACCATAGCTCAATCCGTCCATATTTTTTTCTTTGCTCTGAGACACATACATACATATGTATTCAAGAAAAATTCTTATAATTTTTGTAATATGCTTTTCTCACTTAGTGATATATATTGGACAGCTTTCCAAATCAATACATTCAGATCTATTGTAATCTTATTAAGAGCTGCAAAGAATTTTATAATAATTTATTCATCCTTTCTCTAAGGATAGATATTCAAGATGTTTCTTTTTTTTCTTTGTTGTTGTTGTTGTTGTTGTTGTTATTGAAGCAATGCTGCCATGCACATACTAGTACATAGATTGTATATACTGTCAGATAAATTCCTAAAAATGAAATTTCTGGAGTCAGAACTAACATTGGCCAATCTGATAGATGAACAGTGGTTTTGTTGTTGTTTTTCCATTGCAGAGTCAGAGAGTATAAACATTTTAAATCTCATAAATATTACCATATTAACTTCCAAAAAGATTGTAGTTACAAACAAGAGAGACTTCTTTAAGTCTAAAAGGTTTATTAAAAGCCACCAGGTAGCACTAGCTGGTTTGGCTCAGTGGATAGAGCGTCAGCATGCCAACTGAAGGGTCCCAGGTTCAATTCTGGTCAAGGGCAAATGCCTGGGTTGTAGGCTCTATCCCCAGTAGGGGGCATGCAGGAAGCAGCCGATCAATGATTCTATCTCATCATTGATGTTTCTCTCTCTCTCCCACTCTCTCCTCTGAAATAAAAAAAATATATATATTTTTTAAAAAGCCACAAGGTAGTGCAGAATCTTCAGGAGGGCAAATGAAACAAGGAGAGCCACAGCTAGGCTTAGCCACTGGAGGCAGCACCAACCACAAGGCAAGGCTGCACTGTTGTAGAGAGAACACTGCTGTTGCCACTGCTCACAGCTTGGCTCTGGTCACACTGGAGGGCAGGTGAGCCACCGAGTCCAGGAATTATCACTTCCACCACCAGGCTTGTCAAATGTTGAGAGAAGTTTAGTAAACTTTCAATGGCAATTATGATTCTTATCAAGCTTTCCTTGTATTTCAAGGAGATTTTACCTTAAATGATTAATATTTTTATTCCTCTTGCCTTTTTGGGAGGAGTCTGCGTTCACCTGATATAAAATCTGGGCCCAGGCCTTCATTTTTATTTTTTTAAAAATCTCATTCTATTGGTTTTTCTCCTTTGATAAGAGAGTTAAACTACTCATCCTATCTAATAAAAGAGAAACATGCAAGTTACCCTACCTTCCTATACTACCAGCCAATCAGGAGCGGAGTGGGGGGGGCATGGCCGTGAGGTGTACGGGAGGTCAAACACCCAGGGCCCGAGCCTCAAACAGAGGCAGGAGGGTGATGGTGCCTTCTGGGTGTCAAATGCCCAGGGCCCCAGCCTCAGAACATCAGGTGGAGGCTTGCACTTTGGCTGGGGCGGAGCAGGGCGATCACGCTTGTGTCGGGGGTCAAACGCCCAGGACTCCATCCTCAGAGCAGAGCGATCAAACGCACTGGGGGTCACCTGCCCTAGACCGGAGCCTTGGATCCTTGGCCAGAGGCTTGGGGCCTTGGCTGGGGGCAGAGCAGGGCGATCAAGCACGCTAGGCGTCCCCTACCCTAGACCTGAGCCTCAGATCCTTGGCCAGAGGCTTGGGCCTTAGCGGGGGTGGAGCAAGGCAAACACAGCTAGCTGGGATTCCCCGCCCAGGGCCAGAGGCTTTAGGCCTTGGCAGGGGTGGAGCCAGAGATCAGAGGAGTTAGATGTAAACTGTAGAGGAAACACCTTTTCTGACCGCTCATTGGCTAAGCTCCCTGTACGGTAATATTCTTAGTGACTTGGGTATAAGAATCCAAAAAAGTAATCTAGGGTTCTTCCACCACACTCCTGGAGATAAAAACAAAGATCTGCTACTGGAGGGCTAAGAAATATCATATCCTTTCGCTCGGTAGTTTGGCTCAGTGGATAATGCCTAGGTTTGCCAACTGCAGGGTCTGGGTTATATTTTGATCAAGGGCATGCACCTAGGTTGCAGGCTCCTCCCTGGCTAGGGCCCAGGTCAGGGCTCATGCCGGAGGCAACCAATCAAAGTGTTCCTCTCACTTTGATGTTTCTCTCTGTCTTTCCCTTTCTCTTCCACACTCTCTAAAAATCAATGGAAACATATCCTCAGGTGAGGATAAAAAAATAAAAATAAAGAAATGTTAATCCTATGAAAGACACATCTTGAAAATACCTAAAGAAAGTTGTCATTTTTTTCATGGTGAAGGGACCGGAGTCTGGGTTGATGAAAATACCTTAGTGGTTGTGGTGACTGTCATTGGCTGCAGCAGTGAGGTGGTGGGGCTGGTGCCTTTTCCTGATCAGCCCAGTTGCTTCCCACAAAGGGAGGCCAGACTGTGGCTTAGGCCTGCTCCCTGTGGGGAACGGGCCTGAGCCATCAGTAGGACATCCTCTGAGGGCTCCCAGTATGTGAGAGGGGGCAGGCTGGGCTGAGCCCCCCCCACCCCCCCAGTGCACGAATTTCATGCACGGGGCCCCTAGTTTTATTATAATTACATATATTTTACCCTGTTCCTTTCATGTTCTTTTAGGATTATTTTTAACCCTATGTTTTTATTTCTTTTTTTTTTTCATTATATACTTGGATGCCTTGTGCTTTTTTAATATCCTACTCATGAGTAATTTACAACTTTTACTATTGAATTCCAATTTTACTAGCGATTTCTCCCTATTTTCATAGTCGTTTAAATCTTATTTCTAGATGACTATACCAAAACTAAGTAACAATAACCTTCACCAAATGCTTCACTATTCTGTTCTGCCCCTTCCCTCACCCATCTCCAAATTTTGGAAATGTTTATACTTGGCTTTACCCTCCCTGTCCCTACTCCTCTCCCCAACTCTTGCACGTTAATGATTTAGGACTTTAGTTCCAGGATGTTATTAAATGCTCCTTAAACATATGTTTTGACTGTTTCATAATTCTTTCTAAATTAATACTGCAGTTCATACTCACATTATTACTCATTTAGAGCCAACTACAAATTTACAAGAATCATTGCTCACCACCACTTTTATGATCTTTGTCTTCCTCTATTTTGAGGTCTTTGTTCTGATTTAATTTTTATTTGGTTGCAGCAACTTCCTTGTGTAATTTCTTCAGAAAGGGCAAATGGATGTCATACATTTGAGCCTTCTTTCTTTGTCTTTGTATTTGCACTACTGGAATGGCATAAGATTGTTGAGTCAGAGCCTTTTTTCGGGGGGGAACTTTGTAAAAGTTGTTCCATAATATCCCAGTTTCAGTGTGGTAGTTTGATATTAGGTTGATTCTCTCCTTTGTGAGTAATACCTTCTCTAGAAGTGTGTGTTCTTTATCCTTGGACTTCACAAATGTCACCAGAATGTAAATTCTTTCATTAATTTGCCTTGGATTTAGATTGCTCACCCACATTTGAAAAATTTTTGCTGCTTCTTACAGCAGAGCAGTTTTCTTCTGTCATTTCTTTGATCTTTACTTTTTAAGCTTATTTATTTTCCATTCTAAAATGTCATTTTTGGCATATTGGGTCCAAGAATCTGACATCTATGGATTTGCCATCCCTGTCTTATATATTTTGTGCACATGGTTTCTATTTCTTCAAATTTTTGCTCTCTGTTGTGAGGTATTATTTCCATCCCCCCCCCCCGAATATTAATTCAGTTCTCATTGGGGGCTATTCTTATTTGGTTTATCTACTCAACTTTTAAATTCAGAAATAATGCTTTTTTCTTCCAGGATTTTTTTTCTTGGTATCTAATTCCATCCCCTTAAGAATTCTCATTGCATTTTTTTTAAGTTATTATTGTTATAGTACTTGGCTGTCTTTTCCATTAGTTCTGTCTCAATAGGAGTCACCTGTTCTTCCTCTTCTTTTTTAGCAAAGTGTTAAATTTGTTGTGATTTTTCCTTGCCTACTCATACCAAAGTGATCCAGGCTATTGGTGTCTCTGGATAGTGATGAACTGATAGGTGATAGGAGATAGATTTGGAGATTTTGTCTAATGTCTTAGGAGCCAAACAAACTGGAAAATCAGCATCTCTTTGCTGAGGCATGAGTGACAGGGCTTTCTGTTCTCAGACCTCTTGAGGAAAGAATATGCTGTCCCTTTATAACCCCTGTATTTTATACCCAAGGCTGCCAGCATCCTTTTAATGGGTCATCATTTTAAAAAGCAGTAAACTTCAAGTGGGAAGTGGACGTATATCTTCACGTGCAGAGAAGGATCTATTTACTATGTAGGTAGTACCCCCTCAGGCAGGCAGAAATTTGTGGTCTAACCTTAGAACATTTGGAACCTCTGAGGTTCATATAATGATGTCAGAACCTACCTTTCTCTCTTCCCAAGGATGCAAGGATTCATATTCACCAGTGGCTTGCTTGCCACTGTAATAGAAGCCCACGCTTTTAGCTTGCTGCCACAACAAGGTATTGGAAGACTGAAGGGCTTGTGAACATGCTCCCAGACCACTAAGAACCCCAGCATCTGAACTTTGTCAGAAGAGGATGTAGGATTTTTCTTTGTTATTATTTGAATAATTTAAGAGAAAGGATCATCAATATGAGATAGAATATTGGTGTCAAAGAGATTTTTCACGTGAAAATTTATGTTCAGATTATAAAATGTTGCACTTGCCCACTTAAGAAAATAATTTTTTTCCAACAGAGAAGTTTTGAAAGCAATTTATAAAGTAACATTGAAATGAGAACCTATTCCACTTTCTTATTTTTCTGTAAAATGAAGCTTCACAGGTTATCCCTTGATTCTGACTCAACCTTGACAATTATAATGGCTTGCAGATATAAGTACTGAAGTCAGCTGCCAAGCAGAAATGTCACGTCAGTGCCCTGTGTTGTGCAAAAAGTGGAAGCACCTGTGGCTGTTTGGGAGCTAACAGGTGCAACCATTTTTTCACAAAGTGTTTCTGGTGAAAGACCGTTTAGTAAAATGATGCTCTGAAAGATCATCCCTGTGTGTCTGACTTTGTTTGCAGATTGCCTTGGATACCAGTTACTGGACAGTCATTAATCACGTCTTCATCTGGGGCAGCGTTGCCACTTACTTCTCCATTTTATTTACAATGCACAGTAATGCCATGTTTGGTGTCTTCCCAAACCAGTTTCCATTTGTTGGTAAGTGAATCCTACTCTCTACTGGGACCTAATGTCATTTGTTTGTCTTTGTAATTTATTTTCTGGGATGGGTGGGACTTGGGGTGACCAATCATCTTTTCTCTAGGAATTGATTGCATTAGAGGCATCTGAAGACTTCCAGACTTGAAACGGGCTCTGAAAGACTAGTTTCTGCTGTCCTTAACCAGATGCAGAAGAATCATTGAGATAGATGCTTACTGGTTCTCAACAACCCAGATGCAATAAACTGTCCCTTTGAAAATAAGAGGCATAGCATATACTAGTGCAGTGGTCAGCAAACTCATTAGTCAACAGAGCCAAATATTAACAGTACAACGATTGAAATTTCTTTTGAGACCCAAATTTTTTTTCTAACGACACTTTTTCAAAATAGACTCGCCCAGGCCATGTTATTTTGTGGAAGAGCCACACTCAAGGGGCCAAAGAGCTGCATGTGGCTCGTGAGCCGTAGTTTGCCAACCACGGTACTAGTGTATAGGGGCCAACTGAGACTTGTATGGTAGAGGAAAGAAAAAGAGCAAGAAATGCTGAGCTTTGCCTTTTATGCCATATTATCACCAACATATCTGTCAAAGATTACCAGTGGAACTTATTTGTATTAGGTAAGAAAAAAATGATGTATAATTTAGAGACTTCTAAAATATTTGGTACATTAATCCATAAGTGACATGAAGAGTAGGCTCAGATATTAGATGACCACAGTTCAGTGTCAGCTTCACCACTTATAAGCTGTGTGACCTAGGAACAAGTTTCTTTTTCTTTCCATGCCTTAATGTCTTTACTTCTAACCTGAGGATATTTATAGTTCCTAGTTTTATAGGAAATTTGTGAAAGTTAAATGAGACAATACATATAAAATGCTGAGCATGTGACATTTTATGTAATACTTTAAAAAACAAATGTTAACCATGATAATGGTGATTACGATAATGATGATGATTCAAGAAAATGTGGCTTGGGGATATATTAGAGTGATTTGAGCAGCAAATGGGTAGCAAAGCACCTCCTAATATCTCTTATGATATTGATATTCTAAGATTCTAAAAAAGTGTACATCTGTTCTATATATGTATGGTGTATGCTACCATTGCTCTCTACATTTCAAAATGATCCTAGCAAGAGTCACTGAACTTTACACAGTGGGGCTACTAACACACTTTCTCAGAAGTTTTGAAATCTCTAGGGTGTGTGAGAGAAGTGGGTAGCAATGATATTTTTGAGTCCATCCTAACAAACTGTGAAATTACATACAGAGACAACCTTGTTGGGCTCAATCAGGGAAGACTGATATTTGCATCTACTAATTGGGGAATCCATTCTACAAAAATATTTGTAGAAGGCTTCATGTAAAAGCAAAAGAAGAGCAACTATACATTTCCAATGATGCAAAGGTTTCTCAATTTGTAATTCCATTTAAATTCATACATACACTTAAGAATGTTATTCTTCAATTTTTGCCTTGCCCTGCATGTACATGGAAATTTTAAAATTGCACCACTCTTACTTAATATGTAATATGAATACTTTGCTTACCAGAAGATTCCAGCCATGTAGAAGAAACATGATGGTTATGAATAAAATAAGCATATTAGGAAAGAGAGACATTAAAACTATTTTTAAGGTTTTTTGTTTTGTTTTGTTTTGTTTTGGCTGTCGAATCTGAAAGTTCAGTGCATTGACTAGAAGATTTTCGGTCCTAAGAGGGCATTCTAGAATGCATAATGGGACTGGAATGCCTCAACCAGAGAAAGTATTTTGTGTGGGGACTGCTCTCTCCAGCTAAGCACATGTCATTCCAGGAATTAATTACTGTGCTCCAATGAGACTTTTCAAAAGTTAGATCAACATTGGGCTTTAAAGAAAAAAAGTTTCCTTAGTAGCCAGCAGAAAACAGGAGGGTGGTTTTAAAGCAATGCTTGTTTTTATTTTTATTTTTTCCTCAGCCATGCCTGGGAATTCTGAGCTTCAAGGAGCTCAAAGAGACTATTTCTTTATTTATCCTCACCCAAGGATATTTTCCCACTGATTTTAGGGAGAGTGGAAGGGAAGGGGAGAGACACACAGAGAGAGAGAAACATCAATGGGAGAGAGACACATCTGTTCATTTCCTCACACACCTACCCCCATCGGGGTGGGGATTGAGCCTGCAACCGAGGTAGGTTTCTGTTATTTTTTAAGAAACAAAAGACTCAGGAAGACCCTTGAACTTCCCATCAAGGATAACTATATTTTAATATAAACTAGGTGTGATTGATAGGGAGGAAACTAGCAAGGCCCATTTGATCTAAATCCTTCCTGAGTCCGTTGTTAAAGATGGTGCAACAAACATTTATCTATCAGACATTTGCTTCTCCATTTCCTTGTGAAGTGCCTTAGTTCCCTTTGAAGTTGAAACTACTGCTTCCCTTCAACCTCTGCTCCCCTTTCTCCTTAGCTCAGGATAGTTTGTAAGCCTCAACTACTAGGGAAAATGTACCCTTTAAAAATAATGGCTGTCTGAAACCGGTTTGGCTCAGTGGATAGAGCGTCGGCCTGCGGACTGAAGGGTCCCAGGTTCAATTCCAGTAGGGGGCATGTACCTTGGTTGTGGGCACATCCCCAGTGGGAGGTGTGCAGGAGGCAGCTGATTGATGTTTCTCTCTCAACTCTATCCCTCTCCCTTCCTCTCTATAAAAATTCAATAAAATATATATTAAATTAAAAAAAATGGCTGTTTTCCAGTTGAGGGTCTACAAGTTTGATGAGAGAATTGTGCTTCACTCATGAAGCTGAACTGCACCTGAATAAAAGAATGCTCCAGCTGACAGTCCCAAGGGGTCAGGCCGCCACGCAGTTCTCAAGAGTTATCGGTCTTGCCTTCTCCTCATCACCATTGAACATACAATATAATGGAGAAGACACCTAAATTAGTGGTTCTTTCTAGATAGTCCAAACATTGCTATTCCTAAAAAGGGCTTGTGGGTATAGACAACAAGCCTATTAATTCAACCATTCAATTCTATTTATATACACAATGTATATTTTCCTTTACTGATAGGAAATGCACGACATTCCTTGAACCAGAAGTGCATCTGGCTTGTCATTCTCCTAACGACAGTGGTTTCAGTTATGCCTGTGCTGACGTTTAGATTTCTGAAGGTGGATTTATTCCCGACCCTGAGTGACCAGGTATGTTGTACTGCTGGTGAATCCTCGAAGGGCTGGTTCTTGGTTCTTGGAATTGTGTTCTTCTCTGCCTGATTGGAAGCCCAGTGAAGGGCCAATGAACTCCCCGTTGGCAAACACCCTCAATTACACATCACATCACAGTAGATGGAACTGCCTACATCTGAATGTACTAGCCTTATGAGAACCGACCAATAAAGACAAATGTCTATACTAAATATGGGTGGGGAGTCATAAATTACAAGTGAAGTTGGGTATTTTAAAAACTTGACTAGAAGCATTTTGGACAAATGTTCCAAGGGAAAGACAAACAATGGGGAAAGTTATTGTATTGGGGGCAAATAAAGGCTACAGTAAAAGAGAGACAATAAAGGTATGTGGTGCAGGCACTCTAAATATTTGTAGAAATATAGTGGCAGATTCAGAAACATGGAGGAGATGTTACCTTCTGAACAGATTAAGAAAGGGAACAGCAGCATAATGGATGGATTGGAAAATAGAATGGATTATAGGGATTACCAGAACATATTTCAGTATTTCCTGTGAAGAGGAACATTAAGCAGGACAATGTCAAATTAGGTCTGGGCACAGGTAAAAAGAAAAAAGAAGAAAGAAAGGGAGATACATTTGTAGCCACATCAAGAAAAGGGTAAAAACACTAATGGGATGAATAAACAGACCAACGATGCTGAGAGAAACTGAAATGGAAAGGTTCTTGTGCTATCCCTCTCATTCTGGAGCCAAACCATAAAAATATTCCTTCTGAAATGATTCCTAGAGTCCCCTCTTATGTCTGTCCTTTTCCTTGGACTGTGAAAGTTCATTCTTATGTAAACCAAGAAAATAATGGATGAGTTAAAGGAAGAAAGATGATCATTTCTTCCCGTATTTAGTCAGATTGTGACTTTTTCCTTAACAGTTTTTTAATGACACAAAAATTGAGTGCAAGCAATCAGCTGAATTAGAGAACAAGGTGGCTTATAAACCTTGTTCTAAACTTTGGATCTTTTCTCCTCAACTTTAGAGGGAAATGAAATAAATATTGGAAACCCACCCAAATGATGTTGGCCTCTTCAAAAGGTGACCAACCCCGACCTCCAAAGAAATTAAAACCTTGAAAATCTTGACCTACACAACAGTTGAAAATTTCTGATTCTCATTTTTAAAATTTTGTTCTTGTCTAGTTTCTAATGACTATTGAATTCTAAGAATCTCCAAAAAAGAAAGGGCCTGTTTTGAGGAGGAATGAGACTGTACATTGTTATATTGACCATATTTGGGTGGTGCATGCTAGAAAATCTTAAAGTATGTTTCTATTCATTTAATATGGATATATGAGATGGAGACAATAATAAAATTTGCCTTAATACTTCTTGCTTACTTATTAGTCTCTTGGTAGAAATAAAAACTGACCAGTGCCCAGGTTAATCCATTAGTTAGAAAAGTTCTTAGTTTTGCAGAGACCGGTTTGGCTCAGGGGATAGAGCGTTGGACTGTGGACTGAAAGGTCCCGGGTTCGATTCTGGTCAGGGGCATGTACCTTGGCTGCGGGCACATCCCCAGTAGGGGGCGTGCAAGAGGCGGCTGATTGATGTTTCTCATCGATGTTTCTGACTCTCTATCCCTCTCCCTTCTGCTCTGTAAAAAATCAATAAAATGTATTTTAAAAAGAAAAAGAAAAGTTCTTAGCTTTTAGGTGAAAAACTGTTTTGCAACTAAGGTGAGTATTTTGTTCATGTTGATGTTGCTTTTCCTGAGAAGGTGTTCACTTCACAGAGTGGCCCCTGCCTGGGGTCTGTTATTTGGATGCACCGTCTCACTCTGGGTTTCCTTCCTCTCCAGATCCGCCAGCGGCAGAAGGCTCAAAGGAAGGCACGGCCTCTGCGTAGCCGAAGGCCTCAGACTCGTAGATCAAGCTCGAGAAGATCTGGATATGCTTTTGCTCACCAAGAGGGCTATGGAGAGCTTATCACATCTGGAAAAAATATGCGAGCTAAAAATCCACCCCCAACATCAGGGTTGGAAAAGACACTGAGTAATAGCACTAGCTGGATTGAAAATTTATGTAAGAAAACCACAGACACAGTGAGCAGCTTTAACCAGGAAAAAACAGTGAAACTGTGAGTCAAGATGAACTTGAACCGCATAGTTATCTTTTCACTTCAGCTGGAGCTGAAATTCAGCTGGCTCCGGAGTTTGGGATTGGGGCTAGAAGTGGGGCAGGTTGCCTCACTTAATTTAAATCTGTGTAGACAGCTGCCTGGTGCCCATCAAATAGTAGTGTGCCCTACTGGAAACCAAGCCAGACGGTCACCATCTAATTTGGATTTGGCAGACAAAATCCTCACAATATAAGCACAGGGTTTTATCAACTTAGATACCAGTTGATCTGAACTTTAGAATTTTATATATTGAGAAAATTTATAAATCTGCATATACAATACATTGAATGGATCTTCAGGTGAATAAAAGGGTATATATTCTAGCTGAAAAAGCATGCTTGTTTACAGATAAACACATATATGTAAGATCAGCCTTTCCCAAGATATATTTTTAACATTTAAAATTGTACTAAGATGCTTTCAGATTAAGATATCTCCCTAATCTTGATATCTACATGTGGGTTCAGCCAGGACAAAAATCACCTTCATGCCTGAAGAATAGAAAAACACATCGGTGTTCCTCATTTGTGAGCTAGACTAGAGATGGTACAGGTTGAGCATTTTAGCAGTGGAATAAATTGATAATTTGGTCAAGTTTATTACAAAAGCTCTCATGAACCTGTTCATGAAATGTCAAAGAGAGGCTCTATAATAAGTGTCCTAAATACTTTTCAATGACTTTTATAACAACCTTGGTAGGAACTTGTCCTTGTGTTGTCCTGAACCCTCAATGGAACCAGCAAAACACTGAAATTTCAAACTTTATTGATAGTATTCCATAAAGAATATGGGCAAATACTTTCAACATTTCTTATTTTAAAAAGTTTTATTTGAAATCAAATTAATCAACATTCTTTTCAATTACTATTAAATACCCAGGCTTAGGTCATTCAGAGTGAGTTGCTTTTGGTTTTTAGCTATAATGCTTATCATTGCAAAATAAACATATGCAGATGAGGCTGATTTTTTTGAGACGTCTAGTCCAAATGTGAATCACCAATATAGTTTCCATAAAAGAATTCAAGAAGATTTGTGTTCCAAGTCCAGCTCTATTGCTTCTTACCTCTATAACTCCCTGCAGGTGAAGTGCCTCTCTGAGACTCAGTTTCTTCCTCTGCAAAATGAAGATATACTACCTACCTCAAGTGGTTATTTGAGGATTGTCAAAGCACAAATTCTTGAATCATTAAAAATGTAATTCTCAGAGGAATAGATGATGAGGTTAGGTCCATTTAATTTACCATCAGAATAATAGAGCAATTTGAAAAGGATTGAAGAACTAGAATTTAACTAATCACTGTGAGAGACCTTCATGAAATGAGATTGCAAAGTAAGATATAAAACTGGTGAGTGTCCTACAGGGAAATAAAACTATGACCATGGAGATGAATTTCTCTACCAGAAAGCAAAAACAAACCATCCTCATGCCTTATCAACTTTTTACAAGTCAACCTCCAACTTTACAGGGTTCCTAATCTGGTTCCTATTAAATTATTAGTCAAAGTTATATTTCCCAATCAAGTAAAATGGCCCTTTGTGGGCTTGATAAATAATGGGCTAGCATAATATTAGTAGGTCATATAGTCCTGTTTTTTTTTGGGGGGGGGGGGTGAGGTGGGGGTTGGTTTTTTACCTTAATTTCCAAGACTGGGATGTTTCTTTGAATGGGATCAAATAAGATATGTGTCAAAGAACCTAATCATAGTAAATGCTCATATAATATATGTTCCCTTTGCCCCTACATGCCTATGTAGACTTACCAAGATATTAGTTTTCAATGTCTAATGTGTTTGCTCACTTTTTATAACATTTTTGAAAGATTTGAAAATTTTCAGTAAATATTTTGGCAATATTGGTGTTTGATGTTTTGCCACTTCTTTATTGGGAACTCAAAAAGTTTTTGTCACATTGGTCAGATAATTTTTTCCCCTTTTCTCTCCTCTATGTGCCTGGGGAAAATATACATCATTCTTAGGATAAGAGTCAAGAATAAAACAAATCAATTGGACCTATGTATAAGGAATGGGAAAGATTAGGAATGTTACAAGTTTGCAAATTCAGTTCAAATTAAATAAGGCTGTTTATAAACAGATAATGTGGATGATTGTGAGAGAAACACATTATCAGCTTACTTTGGCCCCATGAGATTCAAATCAGCTTACATACGCATTGCGAGATCATTTGATTACAAGTGCCAGGGACTATTTTGAACCTGAACAAAAAGAGTCTGATGAGTGACTGGTGATGGCAGTACACTGGGGAATAATAAAATTTTAATTTTACATAACCATTATCAGATTATTTGGAAAGAAAATAAATTATCTAGATGTTGGTAGTCTTGAGTTTTTAAGACCTTAGTTCAAGTTTTGAGCTTTTATAGGCAATTACAGGCCCAGTGCATGAAATTGGTGCACTTGGGGAGGTGTGTCTCAGCCCAGATTGTGAGAGGGCACAGGGCAGGCCAAGAGACCCCACTGATGTATGATTGGGGCCAGGGAGGAACACGAGAGGTTGGCCAGCTGGGAAGGGACCATGGGAGGGCTCTAGGGTGTGTCCAGCCCATCTTGCTCAGCCCAATAGGCTGAATCACAGAAACAAGTAACCTATTGGTTGGAGCATCTGCCCTCTGGTGGTCAGTACATGACATAGCGAGTGGTTGAGCAGTCTTAGCATATCATTAACATATTATGCTTTGATTGGTTGAATGGACGATCAGACACTTAGCATATTAGGCTTTTATTAAATAGGATTGCTCATTGTATTCCTTTGAGCAAGATCTGCAATCTTTATCTCTCTCATCTGCTTTCAGGTATATATACCTATGAGGGAAAGAAAGAGAGAGGGATGAAGAAAGCAAGAGAGATAAGCAAGAGGGGAAGAAAACAATGGAGAGAAAAGAGGAGAAAGAGAGAAAAGAGTATCCAGTTATGAATCTCTGAAAAATAAATTTAATACCTCAAAGACTGTATTTGAGAAGTGAATACAAACCCTCATTCACAGTTAATGTGAGATCAAAAACATTTTATTAGAAAGGGGGCCAGAGTCTCTCTGGCTTTGCACTGCACAATGCTGCTGAGTTGTGTTGGGTGGGTCATACCACTGACTTCCCCAGGCCTCAGCATCCCAGCCCATCAATGGGAAAATAGTATGATCTCAAACACCCTTTCTCATTTGCCCGTTCTGTGAACTTTTCTTGCTAGTGTTGCACACTGTAATTGTTAGTGATTTGAGAGAGAGAGAGAGAGAGAGAGAGAGAGAGAGAGAGAGAGAGAGAGAGAACTGGATTCTCCCTTGAGGGCAGGGCTTGAATCTTGAACTGGTTTGTAGTTCTCTAGAACAGCCCCTGGTGCCATGCTGTTGCTCAGCTCTCCAGAGATGCTAAACCATATGGTAGTGCTTTTGCTTGGGTCAGTTGAATACACTCAATTTCTTGCAATTTGTTGCTACTAAGATCTTATATCCACACTCTCTCTTTTCCTCTCTGCTGCTTTACATACCAAAAGCATATATAAACAAAGGTAAGATACTTCTGCCATTTTAACGTCCTTTCTACCTCATCCCTGGACTTAGAGGAGTTTCTTTTTTAAATTTAATTTGTTGACATTGGTTAATAACATTACTTAGGTGTCATTAGAATTCCATGATACATCATCCATATATTGCACTGTGTTCTCACCACCCAGAGTCTAGTTTCTTCTGATCACCATATATTTGGCCACTTTACCCTCTTCATCTTCCCCTTTCTCCTCTTCTCTGATAACTGTTACCTGTGCCTGTGAGTTGGTTTTTGTTTTATATCCTACATATAAATGAAAGCATATGTTCTTGTGCTTTTTCATCTGACTTATTTTGCTTAGCTGGTACTCTCAAGATCTCTCCATATTGTTGCAAAATCCTTTATTATGGCTGAGTCGAATTCTTTTGTATATATGTACCACATCTTTGTCTAATCATCCATTGAAGGCTACTTTGGTAGTCTCCATCTCTTGGCCACTGTGAATAATGCTGCATTGAACATAGGGGTACATGTATCTTTACGAATAAATGTGTTCAGATTTTCACATGGTAACTCTATTCTTAATTTTTTGAGGATCCTCCATATTGTTTTCCACAGTGCTGTCCCAATTTACATTCCCTCCAGCAGTTTATGAGGGTTCTTTTCTCTCCATATCCTCATAAACACTTGTTATATTAACAGTAGCCATATTAATGATTGTGAGATGATAGCTCATTTTAGTTTTTATTTGAATTTCCCTGATGGTTAATGAAATTGGTATCTTTTCAGACCTCTATTGACCATTTGTATATCTTCTTGGGAAAAGTATCCTTTCAGATCATCTACCCATTTTTAAATTAGATTGTTTTCTTGTTGTTGTTGAATTGTATGATTTCTTTATATATTTTGGATATTAGCCCCTTATTTGTGGTATTCTTTGCAAATATCTTTTCCCACTTGTTTGGCTGCCTTTTTGTTTGTTGATGGTTTCTTTTTCTGGAAGAAGCTTTTTAGTTTGATGCAGTCCCATTCATTTATTTTTTGGCTTTTACTTTCCTTGCTTTTGGGATCAAGTTTAAAAAAGCCTCTCTGAGACTAAAATCCATAAGGCTGGTACCCCCCCCCCCCATGTATTTAATTGTTTCAAGTCTTAAATTTAAGTCTTTAATTCATTTTTTAATTGTATTTTATTTCATTTTATTTTTTAATCTTTATTGTTCAGTTTATTAATTACATTGTTCCCTTTTTCCCCCCTATAGCTCCCCTCCACCTAGTACCCATCCCACCCTCCACCCTCACCTACTCACACTGTCCTATCCCATAGGTACATGATTTTTGTCTGGTCTCTTGCTGCACCTCCCACACCCCTTTTCTCCCCAAGAATTGTCAGTCCATCCCCTCTCTATGCCCATGATTCTGTTATATTCACCAGTTTATTCTGTTCATCAGATTTTTAATCCACTTGATTTTCAGATTCATTTGTTGATAGATGTGTATTTATTGTTCATAATTTTTGCTTTTACCTTTTTCTTCTTCCTCTTCTTATAGAATATCTTTCAGCAATTCATATAATATTGGTTTGGCGGTGATGATCTCCTTTAGCTTTTTCTTATCTGTGAAGCACTTTATCTGACCTTCAATTCTGAATGGTAACTTTGCTGGATAGAGTAATCTTGATTGTAGATTCTTACTATTCATCACTTTGAATATTTCTTGCCACTCCCATCTGGCCTGCATAGTTTCTGTTGAGAAATCCGCTGACAATCGTATGGGTGCTCCCTTATAGGTAACTAAATGTTTATCTCTTGCTACTTTTAATATTCTCTCTTTATTTTTTGCCCTTGGCATTTTAATTATGATGTGTCTTGGTGTGGTCCTCTTTAGATTCCTATATTTTGGGGTTCACTTCTTGGACTTTTAAATCAATTTCTTTCACCAGGTGGGGGAAGTTTTCGGTCTCTATTTCTTCAATTAGGTTTTCATTATCTTGCTCTCTCTCTTTTTCTGGCACCCTCATAATTTGGATGTTGGTATGCTTGAGTTTGTCCCAGAGGCTCCTTATACTCTCTTCAATTTTTTGGACTCTTTTGGCTTCTTGCTTTTCCAGCTGAGTGGATTTTGCTTCTTTGTATTTCAAATCTTTGACTTGGTCCTTGTGGTCCTCTGGACTGCTTTTAGGTCTTTGTATAATATTTTTATTTCAGTCAGTGTATGCTTAATTTCTAGTTGGTCCTTTTTCATATCCTCATAGGTCTTGTTCATTTCCTTGTAGGTCTCAGCCTTTTCTATGAGTGTCTTGAAAAGCCTTACAACCGTGGTTTTGAACTCTATGTCCAGTCGTTTTTTTTTCCTCCATTTCTTTCACATCTGATTTCTTTCCATGTCTTTGCATGGTGGCTGCTTTCTTGAGTTGGTCGATTAGCTTTGTGTGGTAGATGTCCTCTAACGGACAGTAGCTCAGCCTCCCCAGTTATCTGAGGTGGATAGTCTTGCTGCAGTCCTTTATGGGTTTTACAGTATTGTTGAAGTTAACCCAGCTTATCGTTGTTAGCACTAGGAGGGTTTGACCTCCAGGCCAATTGAGTGTGGGGGTAAGCTGTGTTCAGGTTGGATGGGCGGAGTCTCTGGGCTGAGCAGGCAGCATCAGCTCCGCCCTATGCGGCACCTGGGTCTCTGTGCCGGGTGGCAATGACCACACACACCTCCGAGAGAAAGCCGCCACCGATCTCCACCCTCTGCCAGACAACTCAGCCTATCCCCAAATGAGTCCGCACCCCCAAAGTCTTGCCCAGGGTTGTAACACAATGCAGTCCAGTGGTCTTCCGAATGAGGGAGCAAGTCACGAGTCCTCTCTGTGAAGTTGTGCACTTCTGTTCCCACGTTTGTGCGCCAACTGCTGATCCCAAGTTTACCCGCACTCTCCACGAGCTCACAGACCTCTGCAGCACCCGCTCTCCAGTTTCACCCCATAAGAGTGTGGGTTCCCTGGACCTCGCCTGGAACTGGGGAATCAGTGCAGTGGGACGCCTTTGCACTCCCCATTGGAGAAAGCCAGCTGGGTTTGCAGCCACCTGCCCTCTCTGCTGGCACTTGCACATGGCTCCAAACCTCTGATTCTGTGAGTATCTTCAATGCTGCGCTCTGCCACTCCTCTGAGTCACAGTGTCCTATCTTTACTTTTATTTGTGGAATTTTCACTTAGCCAGCTTTCCAGTGATTCTGGGTGATGTTTGTTCTGTCATTAAGTTGTAGTTTTGGAATTGTTGTGTGGGGCAGCAAGATAGGTGTTTACCTATGCTGTCATCTTGGTTCCTCCTTGCATCTTTAATTCATTTTTGAGGTAACTTTGTATATGGTGTCCAGTAGCAGTCTAGCTTCATCCTTTTATAAGTGGCTTTTCAATTTTTCCCAGAACCATTTATTGAAGAGGCTTTTAGAGGAGTTTCTTTAAGCCTCAGCTTTCTCAGGATTCAGGTTGAAACAACAAAGCTTGAGTGATGTTTTTCCTAGTTGTACCTAATTTTTCAGTTTCTTTATGTATACACAAACTGTGTTCTTTGAGCCTCACCACAATCCTGTGTAGTGGTTAGAGCATTTATGTTAAACCCATTTTTAGGAAGAGGAAATGAGCTGCAGAAAGGTGAAGTATTTTGCCCTATATTTCCAGTGAGTAAAAACGTCACTCAGACCTGAAACCTAATCCAGAGCTTCTTACCTACAACTCCTTATTCCACACAGATCTCCCTCCTCACAGACATGAGATTTCTGAACAGTCCATCCCTTCTTCTAAAGCAGTCATTAGATTTCTCAAGTGTACAGATTCAGGGAGGGAGTAGAAACAAATGTCAGTGTTTTGAAATGTATGTTTCAGGTGTTCTCTTTCCCTCTCAGTGCAAATAAGCACAATTTCCTCCCTAGTTTAATAGTGGAAGGAGGCCTTCCGATGGATTGGGTTGGATTTCTGTGGGTCAGGAGTCAGATAATGACGTGGGGCCACAATTTTCCAATTTTTACATTGACATCTGGTATTAAATGTCTGCAGTTTGCTCTACTGCGTCACATTTCATTCCTTGGTGACAAATCATGAACTTTTGCAATTCTCCAGCTGAAGCGTTTTGCTGAACTGCCTGGAAGCCAGAACATGAGCCATGTGTTTCAAAATGCTCATTGCAAAATATTTGGAGGCCCTGGCTGGGTAAATCTGTAGGTGGGGAGCTATAACTTAACCAAGAGAGGGGTCTATCTGTCCCAGAGTTTCCAAACTCCTTGGCAGATTTACTCCTATAACCCGTGCATAATGCAAATCAGCTTGGAGCAGTGTGGTAAACATCCTGTGCTCAAGAAATAATAATGAGTTGGCCAAAAAACTCTGGCTATCTCAATTCGGATACCTGTAAGGTTTGTAGGGGTACATTTAAATTTTTAATAAACTGTAGTCCTGAACTCATACAGAAAAATCACATTGAATCAGGATACTCGAAGATAAAATGCTTAACGTAATTTGAAGGTAATGATCAAAGAGAAAAGTGGTTGGTTCATTCTTGTCATAAATGTTTCTATTTTCCTTAGCTGCTTCTAGGTAAGTGTGAACAGTGAGTAGGATATTCCTTTTTTGTTATTAATCCTCACCTGAAGATAATTTTCCATTGATTTTGAAAGAGAGTGGAAGGGGAGAGAAAGAAACATCGATGTGAGAGAAACACATGGATTGGTTGCCTCCCACATGCACCCCAAACAGCAGGGAACTGAACCTGCAACTGAAGTAGGTGCCCTTGACTGGGAATTGAATCTGAGACCCTTTGGTCTGCAGACTGAAGCTCTATCCACTGAACCAAACAAGCTAGGGATAGAATATTCCTTTTATGGAAGATGATTTTACTGCTGGTCCCCTCTCTGATTATCTTACCTCAGTGTGCAGTAACAGGTAAGTATAGCTGATGCACTGAGATTAGAGATGAATTCCACTATCTATAGAACATCCTCAGAAAAGGTTTTGAATAAAATTCCTATTACTTTCTTGAGATGATGTCCCTTTGATAAGTGAAAAGGTATTGGGGATCATGATTAGGTGACTGGGGAGATACTAAAGTTATTATCAATCAGTTTGGCAGGGATATTGACCAATAAGAATGGACATGAGTCATTCATGACCAGTGCTGCCCCACTGCTAATGGTGCCTGGCACCCAGCCTTATTTTGACCATATTCTAAGTCACATATAAAAACAATACATTTTTCTTCATAAGGTTCCTACTTGGTCTGACTAGATAAAAATGAAATTCTAAGCCAAGTAATTCATAGATAATATAAGGCAGGTCAAAATATTTCCTTGGTGCTGGTTTGCTATACCAGCTAATAGTTTGTTTTCTATAGCTATAAAATGATGTTCTGAATACCAGAAATAGCTTTTAACTGTACAATATTGATGACAAAATATCCGTAAGTATTGTGAATGATTTTTTTGTATCTGTATGAATTAATAATATTGTTGATCAAGTAGTTTTATAGATAAAGTATTTATAAATAACTAGAGGCCCTGTGCATGAAATTTGTGCATGTGAGCAGGGGAGTGGGGTGTCCCTCAGCCTGGCCTGCACCCTTTCTAATCTGGGACCCCTTGGGACTGCTGGCTCCTAACCACTCACCTGACTACCTGCCTGATTGCCCCCTAACTGCTCCCCTGCAGCCTGATTGTCGCCTAACTACTTCCATGCCAGCCTGATCACCCCCAACTGCCCTCTCCTGATGGTCTGGTTCATCCCAACTGTCCTCCCCTGCTGGCCTGATCATCCTCAACTGCCTTCCCCTGCAGGCCTGGTCCCCTCCAACTGCCCTCCCCTGCCAGCCTGGTCATCCCCTACTGCCATCTCCTGCCAGCCTGATCTCTCCCTCAACTGCCTCCCCTGCTGGTCTGATGGCTCCAAACTGCCCTCCCCTACCAGCCTGGTTGCTCCAACTGCCCTCTCCTGCTGGCCTAGCCAGCCCCAACTGCCCTTCCCTGATGGCCTGTTCATCCTCAACTACCCTCCTCTGCTGGCCTGATTGCCCACATCTACCTTCCTTGATGGTCATCTTGTGGTGGCCATCTTGTGATGTGTGATGTGGGGGTGGCCATCTTGTAGCAGCCATTTTGTGACAAAGTGGGGGCGGCCATCTTGTGTGATGTGAGGGCATCATGCGAGGGCATGAGGGCCACCTAGGCTCTTGTTAGTATAGATTATGATTCAGGAGTTTTAGAGTTCAGTTAAATTTTAGATTATAGAAAAGATCACTGGTAATATCTCTTTGATTTACTGGACTTTGTGTTATGATTCTGTTTCTTTCTCAAAGTTCTCAGTGTAAAAGAACTTAAATTCAGTAGACACTTCATCATCTCAGATGAAATATGCTAATACATGTAGCACTGCTGGGCTAAGCACTGAGTGTGGGAGTTGAGGGTATGAGACATATAAGAAACAGAAACAGTTTCTCTTTCCTGCCTTTGGGAAGATTGTAATCTAGAATCCACTGAGCATTACACATACCATAGTTCATTGAATTTCAGATGGCATGAATTCAAAGATAAGTCATTAATTCATAGGCTACTTGAAAACAAAGATAATATTGTCAATTTTAGAATTGTAAAGATGTAATTGCATGTAAGATTTATTCCTAATTTCAGAGATTTAAAAATATGAATATGGTCATTATTGGGTTGTAGAAGGTTGAGATATGGCTAGTGGAAAAACACAGTGTATGGATGGTGACTACTTTTTAAAGATGTTTGAAAGGCACAATAGTTTCAGTAGTTGTTAGGGGATAATAAATTACTTTTATTTTTCCGCCTAGGGAAAGGGAGAGCCTGGAGAGTCAGGGGAGAGAAGATGCTCTCAAAAGGGAGGGGGAGTGTTTCAGGGCCTCTTCACAGCAAATTAATGCTGCAAAGAAGAGTGAGGGCACTGCTGCCATGATCCTGGGCAGCAGGTAATTCCCGGGACCTCTAGGCTTTGCCAGGTGCTATGAAAATATCACTTCCTCCTTAGATAACCACTGTATGGCCCATGGGGCCCTGGGATTTAACTGGTATAATTCTGGCTAGTTAATCTGATTAATTTACTTGTATTTTATGTTCTGTGGAAGCATCCTCCCAGAAAGAGTGATAAGGTTATTTATTGCTGGATTAATTTATTAATTGTGGAGAGGAAAGCACTGGTATGGTGATTGAGTGTCTGGGTTCTGGGATCAGTAACCTGGGTTTAGCTCCATCCCCTCAAGAAAATTCCCTGACAAAAAGCTAAATTAATACAAATTAATAATCTGCCCAGGTTATCAGAAAAGCAACCACAGCTTTGTACTGCCTGTAAGAAATTTAACAGACCTTTGTGTTGAAAATTTAGGCTTAAGAAGGCTAGATAGAGCAAGACTGTTGAAGAGAAGGTTGGACTCGGGGGGGATTAAGGAGAAGCCCCAGTGACCAAATGCTGGAAAGATGTATTTCTCACACCTGGGAGATAGAGGTTGGTGCATTTTATTGAGGGGCAGAGATTCTAATATCACTTGCCTCTCAGAACCCCAAGAGGCAGAAAGAAGTGTTACACCTCAATGCCTGGGGTATGCCTGGGGTATGATCCATAAGGATGGTAGCTTAGTCTGTGACTAGTAGAGAGCTGGGAGGGCAGTCGTGCCCAGATGTGGAGAGCCAGACATCAACAGTGGAGACATGGAGGCCATGGAAATAATGACACCTATTAGGGACTAAGGACTAGGCCTTACCCTGGTTCCTGGAACCAAGTAAGATCTGAGATTCTTATAGAAGTCAAAGGGATGGGGTGGGGAGACTGAAGGTGCAGAGCCGGACTAATTGGATATAGAAAGATAAAAGAATCTAAGACATTTCTTATATTTCAGTTCTGTGGAATAAACTCATACCCATGAAAGAGTCTTCTACTTGCTATTCTATATAATTATCATTATTAGCTTATTTTGAGAAGGAATTCTCATGAGTTATGTGTGTCTAGTCCACGTTACCCTTAGGGCTTGTATTCTTGCCTTTACTCCAAACTCTTTTATCCATACATTAGTGGTATTCCTTAATCCATCTCCCCACTAGGCTGAAGTAAAGGATATCAGACCCACAAAGGCTATTCTCCCTTGGACACTCATTCTCTTTCTAAAAATATATTTTTGATTTATGAGCAGAAGGGAGAGAGAGAAGAGACATCAGTATGAATCATTGAATCAATGAATCATTGATCCCACTGGTATTCAAGCCCACAACCTGGGCATGTGCCCTGATCAGGAATTAAACTGTTATTTCACTGAGCCATGCTGGCTGGGTTGGACACTCATTCTTATAAACTGTCATTTCTACTTTATCTGGGATTTCTATCTAATCCTCTGAAAAGTGGCCTAGGTACTTTCTCTAAAACAGCATCATAGAGTGGTCAGAGGCATCCAGTGGCTTATTGCTGGATGGGAGGGCTTACCAGAAAGAGGGGAAGAGGATGAGTTCCTTTCCCATATCCTGGGTGCTCTGGATGGCTCCAAGCAGGAGTTCTCTGGGGATCAGTGATGAATGAGAAGGGTGATAAGGTGGGTGGTCTCTCTTAGGCGTCCTCCATCACTCAATCTTACTATTCTCAACACCTACCAATCTCTTCCCCATTCAAAGGTTGGTCTTTTATCTTTGTCTCCCTAGCTTCTCAGTTATCTACTAACTCCTATAAACGTGTTCCAGTTGACACTCCTGCATTCTGACAGGGGACTTTCTATTTAATGCAGGAATCCTCTTCAGAATAAGCCTACAGGTGGCATTCAACCTGTGCTCAAATTTTCCCAGTGATGCAGCACTCATGAGCTCAAGGCAGCTGACCCCCTCATAGGACAGTCCCATTTGTGAGAGAACATCTCCTTCTCCTGACCTGAGATCTGTTTCCTCACAGACACCACCCATTGCCTGTTCTGCCCTTGGAGAAGAGGCTGAATCAGTCTCTTCCTCAGGATAGCAACTCAAGTATTAGAAAACATGTGTTCTCTCCCTGTCCTTTTCTCTACCAAGTTCCATAGCAGCCTTTATTTACTCCCCATAGTCTTTATAGCAGTCTGTGGTCTGACATGGTCGTTGGAATTGTCCATGATCTCTAAAACTTTTCATCTTCCTTGGGAACCTTGTCCTGATCTTGGAGGGAGTACCTTGGAAGTAAAATATACAAAAATAGAAACTGAGAAAAAATGTGATGGCAAGCTGATATCCAAATAGTCACAAAAGTTTCCTTAATGTCACCCACTGCTTATTGTGGAGTAGTCCTGTATGTCCTTGGTACAAAAAAAGTTGAAGAACAAAAACCAGTAATAAAACAAAAAATATTCTCATGGTAAAAGGAGGGAGTTGAGGATCATGGGGAATTAGGAAGGAGGTATAATTGGGCAGAAAGCCATGAGACTGAGTTGTAGGAAAAAAAGTGAAAACCCATCTATACAATGGATAGTCTGGCTTCCTGAGAAGCAGAGAGAAGGTGAAGCATGCTGTCATTTAGAAAGGTCATCACCTGTGGAACTGTTTAGCAAAGACACTTACCTTCTTCTCAACCATTTCCCCACTGGAGATCATTGGACATTCCTTGCAGGGTTGTGAAGATTGCATGAGAGAATGATTATAAAACAAAAACTAACATTTTTTTCAGCCCTTATTAAGTGCTGGATATTGTGCTAAGTTGCACAGGCATTATCTCATTCAATCCTCGCAATAATCCAGTGAAGTTGGTACCATTATTTCCCTCCTTTTCAAGTGAAAGAAGAAACTTAGAAGTATCTTGCCCAGAATCATCTATCTATAATAATAAAAGGGTAATATGCTACTTAGATTGGACATCTTCTGGACATCTTTCTGGATGTCCTTCCTGATGAAGACAGAGCTGGAGGGAAGCCAGCTAGGGTCCCAGAGGGAAGACAGTGCCAGCAAAGGGGGGAGGAAGGCCTACTCTTGCACGAATTTTCATGCATCAGGTTTTTAGGTCCTATATAATAAAAGCCTAATATGCTAAGTATCTGGTTGTCTGGTCATTGGTTCAACCAATCAAAGCATAATATGCTAATGATATGCTAAGGCTGCTCAACTATTCACTAAGGGGCAGTCGACTGGTCAACCAGTCACTATGATGTGCATTGACCACCAGGGGGCAGACACTTCAACTGGTAAGCTAGCTTGCTGCTGGGGTATGGCCAACCAGAACTGAGCAAGATGGGCTGAACATGCACTAGAGTTCTTCGTTGGTCCCTCCCTGGCTGACCAACCTCCTGTGTCCCTCCCTGGCCCCAATCATGCAACTGGTTGGGTCCCTTGGCCTGGCCTGCACTCTCTCACAATCTGGAATCCCTCTGGTGATGTTGGAGAGCCGGTTTTGGCCTAAGTTTCAGGCCAACCCAAGGGACCCCAGCAGTACATGAATTTGTGCACTGGGACCCTAGTATCCTATCTAACAAAAGAGTAATATGCAAATTGACCATCACTCCAATACACAAGATGGCCACCCCCTTGAAGTCAAAGATGGCTGCTCCCATGTGGACACAAGATGGCTGGCACAAGATGGCCAGCAAGGGAGGGCAGTTGTAGGCAATCAGGCCAGCAGGGGAGGGCAGTTGGGAGTGACCAGACCATCAGGAGAGGGCAGATGGGGGCAACCAGGCTTGCAGGGGAGGGCACTTGGAGGGGACCAGGCCTGCAGGGAAGGGCAGTTGGGGTCGACCAGGCTGGCAGGGGAGGGCAGTTAGGGGTGACCAGGCTGGCAAGGGAGGGAAGTTAGGAGCAATCAAGCTGTCAGGGGAGTGTTTAGGGGGTGATCAGGCTGGCAGGCAGAAGCAGTTAAGGGCAATCAGCCAGGCAGGCAGCTGAGTGGTTGGCAGTCAGCAGTCCTGGATTATGAGAGGGATGTCCAACTGCCCATTTAGGCCCGATCCCAGTGGGTTCCAGATTGGAGAGGGTGCAGGCTGGGCTGAGGGACACACACCCCACCACTGTGCATGAATTTCATGCCTCGGGCCTCATATATATATGAAGCTGGGATCCAAACCCCAGGGGACTGGTTCTCCCATTGCCTGTGGTTTTAATCCAATGTCATTTTTCAGACACTCAGTTTTTGAGTTCAGTCTTTCTAGTTCCTAGTGGCTTAATTTTTGGTCACAACTGTGCACACTACTCACTACAGGTCTTTATTTTAGCTGATTCCCTGAGTTTCCAGTCTTCACTATTTCTTAACTTCTTTTTTGTTGTTGTTTTCCCCCTCCTTCCATTTTATGAGTTAATATCAGGAGAAATAGAAGGTTATTTTCTCTAAACATTATCTTATCAGCTTGAATTATAGAAAGTCAGTACATAACATGCCTTGACCTAACACCAGGAATACACTGATTTTCCATGGAGCCCTCCTCTGGGGATTCTCCAGACCCACTGACTGGAATCAGTCTCAGCAAACTTTCAGCACAGGTTGCTTTCCCCATATTGTTTAGTAAAGTACTCCTAAATTTTTATGGCCATTAAAGTATTTCTCATCCAGGTCAGCCAGAAGAGGTTGCTCCAAATTTTGGAGTTAGCATTGGAGCTCTGCAGACTTAAAAGAGTTGGTCACTTTTGTTACTGGCTTCTGCGTTTTGGTATGATCATCAGCAGACAAACCTGCCAACTTCATATATCTCAAATTGCCATATTTTTGTTTTAAGTGTGGTACTAGGTGGTTTGAATGGATGCATGGTCTGATAGAAAGTTGATTTTGTCTCTGAAGGTACCATTCTCCAATGGAGGATTGCCGAAAACAAAACCCCTATGCCACGCCAAGATCCCCCTCGCTAACCTGGGTAGGACAAAATATTTTCTGCAGTATTTCCATCCATTTTACCTTTCTGCTCCTGGGTGTGTGTGTGTGTGTGTGTGTGTGTGTGTGTGTGTGTGTGTGTTTGCTTGCCTCATTTATCCACACAATTAAATAGAAAATATAGAGATATTTAACAAGATGCAAAGGTAAGTTATTTACTCTAAGATTCCTTCAGGTTCACTTGATTAAGGATGGCTCCCTCAACTCAGAACTTGTGTCCTGGTAACTGGATGTGTATTGGTTAGAACATAAGATACATCTGTCTGCTTCAGGGAAGCAATTGTCCCCATGTCTGCATTTACAGTCTTTACTTACCCTTGAAATCACACGATTACAATTGTGCTGATTCTATATTAATAAGCCTGTCTGCTCCTCTAGACAGAGATACTCTATGGAAAAGGGTCCAGGTCATATTTGCCTTTGAATTTCCAGTGAATTTCATAGTTCCTAGCAGATGATTTGTTGTCACAGTATCTGCTAAATGAATGAATGCACATGATTCAGACAATGAAATTTCTGTTCTGCACAAAACATTGATGTGGTCTTTTGGCAACATTATATTTGGAAAACATTTTCTACCATTTAACCAGGGATGCATGAATACAGTGCGTTGATCACATCTTGGGGAGAAATTCTATAGTTTCACTGCTTTAATCATTCTTTTGTGTCAATATCCAGCATGAAGTAAAACCACACAGGAGTTACTCAACTCTTTAAAAAAGACCTCATTAGCTGAACCCCACAGAAAAGGTCTATTTAAATTTACTACAGTCTTTAGGGCTTTAGGCAGTTTTTCCTCTGTGACTAATAAAGTATTTTTCCTTGGACTTAACTTTTTTTTTTTTTTTCATTTTCCCTGCCTGGGTTGTCATTACTTGTTTATATTTTATCTTTAGTATTTATTGTATCTGTTCCTCTATTGTAAACCACTTGAGTCCTTTGGGAAATTCAGTGGGATATGACTAAATAAATAAAAAGACACTTTTATGTCATAGGGAGGTGGCTGGGACTCAAATAAGAGTCTGTGGGGGAGGCGATGGAAGTTGTCTTTCTGTTTTCCATTGGTCCATTCCATGGTCACTTAATTCCCATTGCTGCTTGCTTCTGTTGGCTAATAATCATACCTTCAAAAGTAGTGACTAGAAGTCTTTTTAAAAAGTAACATAACTTTGTCGTGCCATTAAAAGAACCAGTCATTCCTCCTTGACAGTTCTTTCTAGCCCCCCAAAAAACTGTTCGGGTTTTGTTCTTCAGGTCGTTGGGGCCAGGGTGCCTTATGAGGACATTCTTACTACTTTTTGGCAAATCAGTTAATAAAGCAACAGGCTGCATTTCTGGGATCTGTAGGGAATACAGGAACAGTGTAAAACCCGCAAGGGACTTCAGGTAAATGAGGAACAGAGTTTGGCACATAGCTTATGGAAACAGTGGAAATAGCTCTGCACTTGGAATAAGGACACCTGGCTTCATGGCCAGGATATGAGCTCTTGAGAGTTTTACCTATTTTTTCCCATCTTTATTGTCTTGCTTGCCAAACAGAGCTGATAGCAGGGTTGTAGTCAGGATTAAATAAAAGAATGAACATCAAAGAAGTTTACAGCTTACAAAACAATGTATAAAGAATACATGTTATAATAAAGAGTGTTTACGTTTGATATAAAATAATGCACTTGAAAGAACTTTGGAGGCATATAGACCTGGATTTATGTGTTCTTACTAGCTGTTGGGTTGAGGCAAGGTACTTGACATCAATGAGTCTCAAGTTTCTTAATCTGTACAATAGGTATATTGATGCCTGCATCACAGAGCTCCTGCAAATGTTTGCTGCAATGTATGGGAAGCATAAAGCAGAGTGCCTGGTACATAATATGCCCTGAATAAATGGGAGCTTTTATTTTATGACTAATGGCCTGGTGCACGAAATTCATGCACATTAAAAGGGTATTAATTAGAGGAAATAATCTAATATTGCTACTTGCTCTTTCTCTATAATAGAAGTATCAGAGACTAAAGAAAATTAATAAAATGTATATGAAAACCTTCCTCCTGTCAGAGTCTGGGGCGCACCACGGGGCCCAGAGTCAAGTCCCCACTCACTCACATGTGCTTCAAAATCAACTGAGACCCAGACCCAGCCACAACCCCGCGGCCCTGCATTGGGGTAGATCCAGACTCCGCCAGTCCCACTCTTGTCAAGCCACCCAGGGCAGGGTGTGTCCTCAGGTCCCCTGGCCCAGCACCAAGATGGGGGGCATGGCCTGAGGTCCCCCATCAAGTCCCACCAGGTGGGAGACATGACCTTAGATCCCCTGTCAAGCCCCACTGGGTAGGGGGCATGGCCTGAGGTCCCCCATCAAGCCCCACCAGGCAGAGGAGCACAGCCTCAAGTCCCCCAGCCCAGCACTGGGAGGGAGGTGCAGCCTCAGGTCCCCTGTCAATCCTCACTGGCACAGGGGCATAGGCTCAGGTCCCCTGTGAAGCCCTGCTGGGTGGGAGACACAGCCTGAGGACCCCTGGCCTGGTGCTGGGGCGGAGGGTATGGTCTGAGGACCCCCAGCCTGGTGCCAGGGTGGGGGTGCGGCTTGAGGTCCCCTGTCAAGCCCTGCCAGGTGGGGGCGCAGCCTGAGGTCCCCTGTGAAGCCCTGGCAGGTGGAGAGAACAGTCTGAGGTCCCCTAACCCAGCAACAGGATGGGAAGCACACCTTGAGGTCCCCTGTCAAGCCCTGCTGGGTTGGGAGTGTGGCTTGTAGTCCCCTGTCAAGCCGCACCAAGTGGGAGGCATGGCCTGAAGTCCCCCAGCCTGGAGCTGGGGTGGAGGGAGCAGCCTGAGGTAGCCTAGCCCAGCACCAGGTCAGGAAGCACACCTTGAGGTTCCCTATCGAGTCTATCAGGGTGGGGGGCGTGGCCTGTGGTCCCCTGTCAAGCCCCAATGGATTCGGGGAGGGTGTAGGCCTCCCTTCCCTCCTGCTGCAGCCACACCCCCGCCTGCCTCCCGTCTCGCTGCGATGACCACCTCACGCTCTGCTCTCCATGAGCAGGTATGCATAGGGAAGGCTGGGCCAGGATAATTGGGAGCGGGTGAACGGGGCCAGCATCCTGAGTGAGCTGGGCCTCACAGTCTCTCTGCTTCAGCTCCCAGCATGCCGGACCTAAGGAGTAGTGCTTTCACAGGGGCCTGGCAGGCACTGGATATGGGGATGCCTTAAAAACAGAAGAAGCCCCCTTTAACTCTGGCTGGAAGTGCGTTGGGAACTTATGGTCGGGGGAAGCAGCCCAACATCAGGGCTGAAATAAGACCTTGGGTAGCCTCCGGAGGGGGCAAACCAATAGTAAAAGGCATCTTTGAAACAAAGACATTTGAACATACAGTGCATATTAGGTGATATTAAGGAATTACCTTAACTTTTCAAGGTGTGACAATGGCTGAATATTTACTTCTTTTTTAAAGATACTCATCAGAGGATATTTAAGTGGGAAATAACTTTCTTTGAAAGTATGGTGTTGTCCTGGCCCAGCCCTCCCCACACCACTGACGCCTCAAGGACTGAGCCTCTCCCACTTGCTAGGCCCTCGAAAACACCCTGTGCAGAGGTGTGGTCCCTGCTTTGTTTCCTGCCCTGCCAGCGAAGAGAAGCATTCCTGGCTGACCTGAAGCGCTTTGTTCCCTGCCTGCGCCGGTGTGAAGCAAAATGTTCCCCACAGGCGTGAAGCGAAGCGTTCCTGAAGGTTAGTGTTCACTGGCATCCAGGCAAGCTGTGGCCACGCCCACCAGTCACGCCCCTTGCTTCTGATTGGCTGGTAGCATAGCCAATCAGGAGCCAAGGTACGGTCACATTTACATGTTACTCTTTTATTAGATAGGATTACTCTAGTGTGACAATAGAAATCACATATAATTTAGCTCTGGATTGTTTGTCTACAGCCTGTTTGTAGTGTAGGAGTTCAGAGAAGAGGTACACCAACTGTATTTGTTGTCTTATCAAAAAGACCTAGGGAAGAGGAGTGATTTAAGATAGGCCTGCAAAGGCAAGTAAGCTTTAATTAGGTAGGATAAAAGGAGTTTACTTGGCCAAATTAGTGCTCTGGGTGAAGACAGGATGGTTCAGTCAGGATCACACATTCTTCTTAGACCTTCTATAGCACCTAGCACTGGAGCTTGAGAGTTATTTACATATCTGCCTGTCTCCCTGTGAACTCATGGGAGAAAGAAAAATCATTGTTTTCACCTATATACCCCATAAAGTAGTGGCTCTCAATCTGTGACTCTCAACCCTGTAAACAGCCCTGAAAAGCTTTTAAAAATACCCATGCTGGGGCCTCATGCCAGACCCATTAAATAGAAATCTCAGAGAGTGGGATTGGTACCAGGTGGAGGGGAGCTATAGGGGGAGAAAGGAGTAACAATGTAATCAATAAACTGAACAATAAAGATTAAAATATTTAAAAAAAAAAGAAATCTCAGGGTATGAGTTTGGGGTATTATTGTTACTTTTCAAGGCTTTCCAGGTATTTATCACATGAATCCAGTTGAGATCCAATGCCTTATAGCATCAACCATGCATGAGTACAGTAATGTGCTACATAACAACATTCTGTCAATGAGGGATCTCCTAATATATGGTGACAAGAGACAATTTGACTTTGGATGGTGGCGCACAGTGCAATATACAGATATTGTAACATAGAAGCCCACACCTGAAACCTCTATGTTCATGCTGACCAATGCCACCCTAATCAATTATTATTTTTTAGAAGAAAAATCTTATTCTCTTGGATTTGGCAAAGATTTCTTAGACATGGCATCAAAAGGTTGGTCCATAAGAAATAAATATTATAAATTGTATTACATCAAAATTTAAAACTTCTGCTCTTAAAAGACTCTGTCAAGAGAATAAAGACAAAACACAGATAGAGGAAAATATAGATATATATCTGATGAAAGACTTGTATGCATAATGTTAGGAATAGGTGAGCCCACAAATTCAGAAGCATACTTGGGAACCAGGCAGTGAGGCAAATATTTTTACTTCTGCAGAAGGATATGCACACACATGGTCTGGGAGCACACACACACAATATATAAATATATATATTTTAAAAAAGATTATAGTAGAGCTTAAAAATTCCTATAACCTAGTACTGGTGTAACCATTTTAATGTGATAGCCAGTATTACTTATGTTTATGGTGATGCTGATGTAAACAAACCTACTACACTGCCAGTTGAATGAAAGTGTAGCATATACAGTTATGTACAGTGCATAATACTTTATAGTGATAATAAGTGACTATGTTACTGGTTTATACTTTTGTTTATTGGAGTGTACTATTTCTACTTATAAGAAATGTTTGCTGTAAACAGTGTGCTGTGCCACCCTGGCAGCAGCTGCACACATCTCATGATTACTGAGACCCTTTATTGCATTATTTTTGCTTGTGCTTGATTGAATTTTGTGTTGTTTTGTACAGTGAGATGCTAGACAGCCTTGTGGCCTAGGAGTGGTAGGCTATGCCATACAGCCTATCTGTAGTACTAGGCTAGACCACCTACGTTTGTGTAAGTGCATTCTAGGATGTTCACTCATCCACACAATCACCTAACAATGCATTTCTTATATGTATCCCTGTCATTAAGTGGCACATGACTGTAGATGCATATTCAATTGGTGAGGTGGTGGTGTGAAACGGAACTTGCCAGAAAGCAGGGCTCACTGGCATTAGGCATTGCAGGTTCTAGCTGCAGTTCTTTCCTGACTGCTGGTCAGGTTCATCGGCCTCCCGGGCTCTGGTTCTGATCTGCCCAATAGGGAGGCTGGGCTCTGTCTCCTCAAGCCTGTGTGTTTATGATGCAGCTAAGCAGTCACTATCCACCCTCTTGTTTGGGGATCCAGGCTTAGTGGTGAAATTGTGGGGGTGCTCCTCTTGTTTTTCTCATTGATATACTTCTCTCCTCCTACACCAGACCCCTCTCAGAGGTGCACCAGAGGTGGTCATCAAGGACATTTGAAAACTGTTTTCTTCTTTTCCTGAAAAAACACCATGCCATTATCAATATGTGTTCATTTTGTTTCTAATGAAGGAAGTGAACCCCTTTTATTGGAAACACCTTGTGGAAGGAGGCGAGGGCCTTTCTTGGCAGTCTGGCATCTGAGAGCAGAACTGCTGGCTGCTTCCCACGTGTCCACCCAGCCAAGACTGACACCACCCCAAATGCTTTCCATACGTGGTGATGTTTCCTATGGACACAGAGAAGATTGGCCCCCAGTCACTGTTCTGGCTAAGGAAACTAAAACCACATGCTTGGATGGGAATCAAAAAGTGGTTCTCCCAGAGGCAAAAAGTAAGCTAGTAGCACCTTTTCATCCTAGTCATTGACCCTCTCTCAAGGACCAGGCATCAGCTAAACCTATAAAGTAATTGCAAATTTCAGTCCTGAAAACCACTGTACACTTGGACAAGAACAACTGATGCTCCTCAAGAGGTAGCCACCCACTAAAAAGCAACAGAGGGGCTTGGGAACTAGGAGGAAGATAATACACATGGGCAATTTCATCTGGCATCCCAGCTTCTCAGTCTGAGTGTAGGGCCAGAAGATGGAGCACAGATAGGTCCTGTGCCCTGGTCCTCCTGCGTTCCGAAGTGAGTTTCAGAGAACCCAGTGGGCAGACTGGAAGCCAGACTAGATGGCCTCAAGTTTGTGAGAGTTTTGAGGAAGGGTATTAGGTCTGGTGGTGGGTAGTGGCCAAAGCCATTCTGAGAATAAGATGTCCTGCAAGGACACAATCAGCAGTCTTAGAATCTTCTAGAGAACAGTCCCTGACCATGCTGCCCATCTGGCGATTTGTAAATATTTTCTGTCAGAAACCCTATTGGAGCTTCAGATCAGCATGGTTCTAGGGAATGAGCTTGGGCTCTGTAGCCAGAACAAAGTCCCATTCTTCCTACCCTAGTTAATTGCTTCAACATCTAACCCAATCATTTAACATTCTTATAACCTCAGCTTCTCATCTGCAAAATGGGAAGAATAGTAACCACTGCAGAAAGGTTTGCAAGGATTAGCTTTATAGTTAAGTAGTTAAATGAATAGGCTCTGAACCCAGAATGCCTGAGTTCGAAGCCCTCCCTACCACAGTCCAGATCCGTGGCCTTGATCAAGTTAATTATTCTCTCCCTGCCTCCTTTGTCTTACTTGTAAAATGGTGATGATAATAATAGGACCCACCTCATCAGGTTATAGTGAAAACTAAATGAGTTAATACTTATAAAATCTCTTAGAATAATGCGTGGTACAGAGTAAGCATTCAGTAACAGGATGAGTTAACATTTATTGTGCGTTACACAGTGGCTGGCATTCCAGACATGCCCAATGACTGCTAGTTATTATGACAACTGGAACTATTATCCACTCAGCCAAGGAAAGGAACATTTGTCCTCACCTCTCATTTCCTCCCACTCGACCTCCTGCTATGATTCAGATGTGCTTTGAATCCCTGGAGGCGTCATCCTGGCCCCGAGGGAGGAGAAGGAGGAGCTGTGGGCCAAGTGAATGAGCAGGGATGTCAGGCTGGCAGCTTGGAGCCCAGGCCAAGGATCAGCTGACCTTTCCACAGGAAGAGGAGAAACCACAGCAGCCCTCACTTTCCCTGGGCTCTTATTGAGTCATGCTAAGTCATTCCTGAGTCTTGTTCCATGGACAAACAAGTTTCTACACAAGCCAGAGAATGTATGTTTAGGGTCCCAGGCTCAGTGCTCAGACTTGGATGATCTGATGAGGCTACCTGGAGGGTAGTGGGGAGGCGGGAGGTGGAGTATAGGGAAGAGAGTTCTGGCTTTCAGGGGTCTCCAAGCTCCTGAGGCAGCTACAAAGGAGGCCGGGTACCTGTGTTAAAGAGGTATATTCCTTTTTGGAATCAGAGGAGAGGAGAGGAGAAGAAAGGAGAGGAGAGGAGAGGAGAGGAGAGGAGAGGAGAGGGGAGGGGAGGGGAGGGGAGGGGAAGGGAGGGGAGGGGAGAGGAGAGGAGAGGAGAGAAGAGGGAGGGAGAGGAGAGGAGAGGAGAGGAGAGGGGAGAGGAGAGGGGAGAGGAGAGGAGAGGAGAGGAGAGGGGAGAGGAGAGGAGAGGAGGGAGAGGAGAGGAGAGGAGAGGAGAGGAGAGGAGAGGAGAGGGGAGGGGAGGGGAGGGGAGGAGAGGAGAGGAGAGGAGAGGAGAGGAGAAGAGAGGGGAGGAGAGGAGCGGAGAGAGAGAGGAGAAGAGAGGAGAGGAGAGGAGAGAGGAGAGAGAAGAATAGAGGAGAGGAAAGGGGAGGAGAGGAGGGGAGAGGAGAGGAGAGAGAGTAGTCTCTGGTTGGCTCTTCAGCATAACTACTATTATTTTTGCAAAAATTTGCTCATTTACTGTATAAATATTGGAGTGTCCACCATATGCCAGGCACATGCTGGGAATGTTCTTAAAGAAGGTTTTACAAAATCCTAAATAATTATTACATACTATTTTTAGTTTATAACATTAGTGGGTTTAGAGTGTGATGGGGACTTATTGGACAGGGAGCACACAAAAGCTTTACAGAAGAAATAACTGGGAGTTGAGCTGTTGGTAATCCACCTGAGTTAAGCTACTCTCTCTATCTTGGTCTCTCCACCTATAAAACATAATGGGACCATCTTAAACAATTTTGTGTGCAAATTAAGTGAGATAAAACATACAGTGTGCTGAGAATATAGTATTTTATTTTAAAACAGTAGCTGTTTTTAATCAGTGAAAATCTGCATATGCCTAAAAATTCCATGTATTTTAAAAAAAATTTTAACAAATTACAGCATATTTGTAATTTGCTATTCAAGTTTTTGTTTCATGGATGGTTACTTCTGAGCCTACAATCCTGTAGGCAGAACCACTGCATATTGTCAGAGTTGCCCAAGATCCCTGCACACATATGGCCAGAGTGTGGTTAATGAGTAGGGTTTCGATGATGGGATCACATAGTGTCTCTTCTGCCCAGACTTCCTGCCCTTACGGGAGGTCTTCAGAACCATCCACACAAGTTGGCTGCATCTTGAAGTTAGGGAGAAGAAGAAAGTCAGAATTTCTCCAGGACTTCAGGACACTTTGAGTTCAGAGATTCTGTGATTCTTCCTTTGGAAAACTCTTGTCCCCTCAGTGTTTGAAGGATCTCCTGTATGATGAATGAACCTTCACCAAATTGTTCAAAATACCTATTGAGTGTCAACTTGTGCCAGACATGTGAGTTGCATGTGCCTGCTTGCCATCTTCTATAATTCCCATATAAAGTAAGAGTGGTTGTAGCACCCTTAAGAAAACAGCGGCTTTAAGCCATTTATCACTTCTAGGGAATAGAAGAATCCTTGGTTCTTGCTTGTTGTGCTGTCTTCCATGAGTTTCATGAAACCTTGTCTCCATTTCTATTTTTTGAGATCTTGTCCTCCTCTCTCATCATCTAGACTGTGCCACAACACATCTTTGAGAGAGCTTTCCTCCCTCCCTCACTTCCCTTTACCCTATAGGGTTACTTAATTGTGAGTTCTCCTATGACATTTAGGGATTTGGTTTATTAATTTATGTGCTTTGTATTGTTGTGACTCAGAAACTGTTGCTAAGTTTTGTCTATGGTGAGTCGCCAACTAGAACACACACTCTTTGCTGTCAAGGGCCATGTATTTTCATTCTTTCATGTTCCTCATGTCTTTTAAGGGTGTCATCAGAGCAAGTTTCAAAAAATAACTCCCTAAAATAGAGCCAAAGAATATTTGAGTTGTGCTTGGCTGTATTATTATCAAGAGAATGTAGATGTAGTGCCTAAACTTTCTGGACATTCCTGAAATATCCACTATTCCTAGAATAAGAGAGAATTATGTCTGGCCCTCACATGCCTCTCCACTCATCTCACATTGCACTCTCCTTACTCTTTAATCTCAAGATTCACTGGCTCTTTCAAGTACTTTAGACTCTACTTTGCACATACTGTTCCTTTGTCTGGAATGCTTCCCTCTTCCCTCTGTCACCACCCTCTGCTCACATTAGCTCATTAATTCTCACTCACCCTTGAGGACTTCTCTCAGTTATCACTTTTTTCAGCATCTTTCTTGATCTCCTTCACTAGGCAGAAATCTCTTTATTTCTAATCTTCTTGTAGCACCATTACTTCTCCTTCAGGAAAACTAATACCTACTGCATTTGCTGTGTAATTGACTAGGGCCAATATAATTCTCCCCTCTCTAGATGGCAATTTCCATAAGGGCAAGGCTGGTGTCTCTTTCTATTCATCATTTCATCCTTAAGACCAAACATGTAATAAGTATTCAAATAATCTTATAAGCAAATAATTTGAAATGAATAGTTATATTTAAATCAAGCCACAATCATTTACTGAGCATCCATTGTGGAAGAATGTGCTGAGACTTATTGAGGATAAGGAAAAAGGAAAATGCGATAAGTTATTGAGATGCTAACAGCAGATAGGATATTGAGTGGTGGCAAAGTAAAGAGCAAGCCAAGAAAACTGGAAATAGAAATTGAATGGTATTATAAAGCAAGCACATAGAATGGGATGGGTTTCACTCAGGAGGGTGATAGGATGCTGGTAGGGCTGGTTAGAGAGCTGATGTGTTTGTTGCTATGTCAAATTAGTGGCACCACTGAGTGAGAGTATGTATATTAGCTATCTATTGCTGCATAACAAAGTAGCCCAAAACTTTGTGGCTTAAAACAACACATGATCTTATAATTTCTGTGGGCAGGGTTTTGTTGGGTCTTCTGCTCTGGATTTCTCACAGGGCTGTCCCTGTAGTCTCATCTGAAGGCCTGACTGGAGAAGTATACATTTCTCAGTTCACCCACATGGTTGTGGTTGGGATTCTGATCCTTATGAGATATTGGGCTGAGGGCCTCAGTTCCCCATTGGCTAATATTCAAAAACCTCTTTTGGTTCCTTGCCTTGTGAGGTTCTTCACAGAGTAGATCACAATATGGCAGCTGGTTTCATGAGAGTGAGAGGACAAATGAGAGTGCAAGCAAGGGAAAAAGAGCATGAAAGAAATCATAGCCTTTTGTAACCTATTCTTAGAAGTCACAGCTTATCGTTTTATGTCATATTCTATGAATTAAAACAAATTACTAGATCCAGACCACACTGAAGATGAGGGGATTACACAGAAGGTAAAGATAATTGTGGGGGTGAGGGCATTTCAGGTATTGCCTACCACAGTCCATGATAGCTATGGCCAGTTAATATTAAAAAGAAGAGCAAGATTATGTTTATATTTCAAGAGTTGTGAATTGTGTTATGGCTAATTAGCAGGTATAAGAGACAAGATAAACTAGGAGTACATAATTCACACTCTTACACATTATAGAAATGCAAGTGGAAGGGGAATTGCTGTGATTTAGCTTACTTTCTGTTTGAATCCTACCTTAGAAAGTCCCTCCCTGACAGAAATCAAATTGTGATAAATACAGAAAAGAAAGGCAGGATTTTTGAGACAGATGTACTCATCAAATTCATGCTCTGAGACTGGGGATAAGCATTCTGAAGAAAGTTCCTTGTTCCCAGTCCTCACAAGATTCCTGCCACACTCTTACACTATCTCCATGGTCCTTCCCCCAGACACTTTTGAAAATCAAGAGACAGGCAAGAGACCATATGGGTATTTTATTGCAACCCAAGGACAGTATTATCATTAGGGACTATGTTTGTTTTATTAACTTTCTCTTGAACATGCATTGATTAGAAACAGATGACTAACCAAGAGGGTCAAGACTAAATAAGATGACCTCAAACAGATAGCAGAAAACTCTTAGAAAGAAGTTCTGTTATTTCAATGATTTCTTCTTGCTATGAAAAGGAATTGTATATATGCCCAGCCAGCATGGCTCAGTGGTTGAGCATGGACCTATGAACTAGGAGGTCATGGTTCAATTCCTGGTCAGGTCATATGCCCGGATTGTGGGCTCAATCCCCGTGGGGGCATGCAGGAGGCAGCCAATCAACGATTCTCTCTCATAATTGATGTTTCTATCACCCTGTCTCCCTTTCCCTCTGAAATAAATAAATATATACATATGTATAAAAGAATTGTGTGTATAAATATTTCTCCTCTAGCAGTGTTGTGGCTTCCCATGGTTATCAGAGTTGAATCTGATTCAGATGAAATTGTAGACACTGGAGCATGAGAAATAAAAACTGTAAATGGATATCAAAGAAGGAATTCAGAATGATTATAGGGAAATTATGCTTCCTCCATTTTTCTGCCAACAAATACATTGGTCCTGTCCAAAGAACAGGGGTTAAACTCTGGAAGATGAGCTTGGAGATGGGAAGCTGCACTCTGGCTTCTGTAATGAGTGGGTAGCCTGCAGGTTTTGAAAAGTGAAGCAAGCCAAATTTATGGTTCACTTAACAAATAGTGGAGGATTGGCTAGATCAAAGAGAAGAGAAGCAACCTAGGGAAGCTGTCTCCTAGATTTTAGTTTGAAGAACTTCTATTTTTATTTTTTACAAGGATTAGAACAATTCAGAATGTGGTCCCTGCAATAGAGTGGGCCTATGAATCTTTTTCAGGAAATCCCTGAGTTCACTTAGATCTTTTGCCGATCAATCCCCTGCCCACAATCACTTCGGCTCTAAAAGACCAGGGGGAAATATGGGGAAAGTGGCTAGGAGTTGTAGGATCTGATCTTGGCTTTGCAAGTACTTTTACTACGTTAAGTCTAGTCAAGTAAGTTAACTACCTCTGTGAACCTCACATTTCTCACTCTGTAAAATGGGAAAAATAACATCAATCCCACTCACCTCACAGAGTTACCATGGATATTGAATGTGATGTTATAAGTGAAAGCTACTTACAAAATATGGTATATGAGCAAATCCTTTTACTATCATCATCTTCTCTTCACTGATTTCCTATTCACCCAATTATTTGTCCAACCATTTTTCATATTATCTCATTGGCTGTGCTAGTCCTCTACTGATTTAATTTTTTTTTTTGTTTTCACTTTCTTCCCTTATATTCTTCTTTGCTTTTATGCTCTTACTCAGTTCCTTGTGTATTTTCCTTACGCATTAACTCTTTGTCTTGGCTAAATCCCCTCAGTTTCTCTATCAGTCTTTATCTTCTGGCAAATTCCTGCCCTCCATTTCCTTACTCTATCTATGTCATGTCCATCTCACCCCTTCCCAATACCATATTATATCCCAGGTTACCCAGAAGCATCATCTAACCTCTCATCTCTGTGTGCTGGGCTGATCTTCACACTGGGAAACATCATTGAAGAGCTCTGTCCCTAACACAATGGTGATGAATTACATTGTGGTTTCCTCATCTAAGGAATGAATGTGCACACTAACAGAATAGGATGCTATGACTTTAAAATTCCTTTTGTGGACAAAAAGAGCTACATTTTTTATGCTGAAATTATAATCCTAATAAACATCAATAGATAACAACTATAGAGCATTTATAATATGTCAACACTATTTAAGCTATTCAATTATATGAAACTAGAGACCCAATGCATGAAGATTTGTATAAGAATAGGCCTTCCTTCCCCTGGCTGCCAGCACTGGTTTTCCTCCAACACCCAGGACTTGGGCCTTCACTCCAGGCAGACCGCCGCCATCTTTGTCACATTAATTTACATATTCCCTCCTTATTGGTATGGGTGCCACCATCTTTGTTGCAAAATAATGGTTAATTTGCATATTCCATCTTTATTAGATAGGATAAGCTCTGTGAGATAGATATTATTTGAGGCTCATCTACAGTAAATAAACTTCCAGAGATTATATAGTTAGAATTGAAAGCTAAATGTCTGATTCTAAAGTCCATGCTCTATGGATTACATCCTACTTATCTTCGAAAACTGTTATTTTTGTGATGGATCAGGAAAGGGAACAGTGGCTGCACAAACGAATCAATGACCTTGAGAGAATCTTGGAATGCAGGGGGACCAAGTCAGGATGACTGATCTATTTCAAAGAACCTGAATGGATAACAGGGGATATGCTGAAATTGCGGATTTATCTTTCTTCAGAGTTAGGGTTTCCAGATCTATAAAAATGTCAACTAGTAAAATTTGCATTCCAGCTTAAAAAAAAAAAAAACACCAAACAAATAGTTTTTAGTATAAGTATGTCCCATGCAATATTTGGGGTACACTTGTACTAAAAAAATTATTCATTATTTATCCAAAATTCAAGCATAACTAGGCAACCTGTATTTTATCTGACAACTCTACTCAGAGCCCCAGAGTATTTTGTCTTTTCTCCCATTCAAAGTTCCTATTTTATTTTCATCTTTGGTATAGCTAGCTTTTAGAATATTTCCAATGCCTTTAAAATAAAATAATAAAACTTAGGCATTCTCACTATGATTAAAAATCCATATGCAATATAAGAAAAGATTGATAGGTTTGACAATATAAAAGTAAAAACCTCTTAGGTATACAAAAACCCCACAAAAACACCATAAGCCAAGTAAAAAGACCAATGATAAACTGGAAGGAAATGTTGTAAGATATATATCAATACTGATAGACTAATAATACTAAAAAAAAAAATTGGGGAAAAACACAAAATACTATAGAAAATAGATAAAATATGTAGATAATTCACAAAAAGAAAAAATGAAAATGGCTTTTAAACATGTAAAATATGTTCATTTCACTTGTAATAAGTCAAATGCAAATTAAAATTATATTAGTACTCTCACCTATGAGATTGGCAGAAATTTGAAAGCTTGACAGCTCATTCTATTGGCAAGTCTTTGGGAACACAGGTTCTCTCACACATTGTTGGAGGAATCTAAGACAGTACATTTTTCCATGGAGAGGAATTTCAAAACATGTAATAAAAACACATTATGTATTTACCCTTCAATCCAGTAATACTAATTCTAAGAATTTGCTCTGAACATATACTTTCAATAATACAAAAATACATATGCACAAGTTTATTCAATGCAACATTCTTTATAGTTGTAAAGTATAGAGAGCCTCTAGGTGTCTTAGCATAGGGGCCTAGTTGAAAGGTCCATTCACGTAATGAAATATTATGCAGCTATAAAAGAGAATAAGGAGATATCTATGAACTGATATGGAGGAATTTCCAGGAGATAACATTCAGTGAAAAAAGTAAATAACGAATAAATATGTTACTTTTTGTGTGAGAAAAAAGGAAAAAAATTGTTGACTATGTGAAGCATGTGAATGTTATACATATGCAACATTAAAATTAAACCAATAAGAAAGAAAATCCTAAACTTGAAAGTAGAAAGAAACAAAGTAAACTAATTATATTTCAAGTAAATATGGTAACCACACTGAAGGGAATAGAAAGGAAGGACGGAGGGTAAGAAAAAAGGAAGGGAGGGAGGAAAGGAGAGAAGAAGGAGAGAGGGAAAAGAAAAGGAAGGAAAGAAGAAACAAATGTAATTCATGAACACAACATTTGACCATATAGCCATATTTTTTTGGCCAAAATTAAGCATGAGGATTGAGAGAAGAAAAATTTCAAACAAATTCTAAATTCTTCTTAGTACCTTTTTTCAATAAAAAAAAATATGGGCAAAGCAATCCTGAAATTTTAATGTCGATGGAAATCAGAGTTCTAACTATGGAAGAAGGGACATTCAAATAAAGCATGAGAGAAAACAAGAAAGAACTCATGAGCATAAATTTCAATTGGAGATATTGGTGTGAACTGATAATTTCTAAGTTATATCTACCTATGTAATGTACATGTGCAAACATGCAGGTATATATCTCTATCCATATACTAGTATATGTTTACTGCAGTTTACTGGCTAGAAAATGGCACCTCCCAGGGATGTTGCAGGAGATAGATGAGATAATGTATACACGAGCACATACAGACATAGTAGGTATGTCTATGTAACCAGATCTGTGAGACCAAAGTCCTCAGTGGGATGCAGTGATTCCCACTGTTTTCTCCAACACTGTCTGCAGAACGTTCCTTTCACAGCGAGGAGTTAATCAATTGCATTTGAATCCAGAATTCTAAAATCTACAATAAATAAAGGGGCAGCACTTGGAAAGTGATTTTCTCCAAGGCCTAGTGTGGTTAGTGTGTTTCAGGTCTCTTCTTGGTTGTGTCACCTAGCACCATGTGACCTTATCATCGCCTTCCCCTCCTTGACCTCTGTTTCATCATATCAAAATGAAGGCAGATGCCATACTTCCTGAATTAATGTTCATTGCAGTCTTGTTATCAGATCACTTCTAGCTAAATCATCTGAGTTGTTTGTTAGGACACATATTGCCCATATCTCACTCAGTAGCTCCCAAATTAGAAGCGTGGGCAAAGGATCTAGGAATCTGCCTTTTAACCCCTTCCCACTAAATAATTCTAATGCACATAAATGTGAGAATCACTGACCTAAGTTCCTTTTCAGGTAAAGAATTCCAAGTAGGCCAGGGTCTTGTAAACTTTTATGCATCCCTCTGAGATCTTGTTAAAGTGCAGTAGGGCATGATCCGTACTACCGCTAAGCTAGCCTCTGGATCCTGGAACACATACTAAGTAGTGAGGCTTTATGTGACATGACACAGTCATATAGGTTGATTTACATTTTGAGATGAAAGTAATATATGAAATGAATCAAGGATGAGAGAAGTGCATATACATGATTTGCTTGAGTGAAGAGTTCAGTTGATTGACCAGCTTTGGGTGACTTAGGTCCTTATCATAGAGAACACACACATTTGAAGACAGCCGACTTGGTTAAGTCCTCCACTCTGTCATTTCCTAGACATGTGATCTGCAGAAAGTGATTTACACTTTCAGAGCCTTAGGTTCTGAATTTGCAAAATAGGGGCAATAGAATACCCACTTTGAAGAGCTGCTGCAAGTATTAAATGTGATTACATATATAAAATTCCCAGCCTCGTGCAACAATATCAGACTCTCTAGGTTTTCTGAGACCCTTCCTAAGCCTTTACTTAATTCCCTGCATGAGATGGCTCAACAGGACTTGTTCCTCTTCCCCAGACACACCACCTGGAGGGCAGCCACCTCTTCACCATGAGAAAACACTTGGACTTTCTTGGGCTGCTGAGTGATTTATCACACAGCTGCTCTCCTGGACTTGGAAGGCGGATGGCAGCCCTGTCAGAGACAGATGGGAGAGCTGCAGGCCAGTTGCTTGTCAGCGATGTTCAGAGGACACATTTATAAGGCTTTTCACACTTTCCTGGCATCCTCCACCATCAGCCAGACACCAACCAAAGGCAGCCCGCTGCACACCACATGCAGGCAGGGAAAGCTGACTGCACACTTGCTGGCGGAGGCCCCCAGCAGGGTTTCGTCTTTCTCTCCTGCCTCCTTTCATTACTTGTTTCTGTGTGGTTGTGGTCAACATGCCACCCGGCTTTTATGCTAAGTCCTTTTAATTTTTTTTGACAGGCACTACCGCCCTTTCTCGGGAATAACTCATTAAACAAGAAATGAGTTGCAGTAATGTGGACTTAATGTGAAGAGTTTTCAACTCTCTTTATAGTCTTGTGGATGGGTGTTATCAACAAATATTTCTTCAGCAATTGCAGCATCCCAGGTGCCCGATGGAACCAATAACCAAGTCATTTGTTAAGCTTCTTGCTCAAGCTATGGGAAGCAAACCCTGAAAATGATGTTCTTTTCCCCTGAGTCATCCTCAAGTTTTATTGTATATTGGAATCACCTGGAGAGATAGAAAAGCATGCTGATGCCTAAATCCCAATCCCAGAGATTCTGATTTAATGGATATGGATGCAACTTGGGCACTGGGAATGCCACCAAGATTGGGAATTGATAAAATCTATCCAGAATTTTTCTGCAGTGTCTCAATTTTTAATCAACACTAGTTTTTAAGAATACCCTTTATAAAACCTTTTGACTTATATAATCTATGTTAAATTTCAAAACAACCCGATGAAGCCGTTATTCTGAATTTGTTATTATTTCATTTGTATATTTGTACATTAGCCTCAACTTGAGTATTTTATTTTATTTTTTATTTTATTTTTTTATTTTTATTTTTTTAATATATTTTTTTTATTGATTTTTTACAGAGAGGAAAGGAGAGGGATAGAAAGTCAGAAACATCAATGAGAGAGAGACATCAATCAGCTGCCTCTTGCACTCCCCCTACTGGGGATGTGCCCGCAGCCAAGGTACATGCCCTTGCCGGAATTGAACCCGGGACCCTTCAGTCCACAGTCCGATGCTCTATCCACTGAGCCAAACCGGTCTTGGCTCAACTTGAGTATTTTAAAAGATGCAGCTCAGAGAGAACAAGTTATATCCTCAGATAGACAGCTGGTAAGGGCAGAGATTATCCTTGAACCCATGGCTCCCACTATTCTTTTTATAAAAAAAAAAAAACTTTTATTGATTTCAGAGAGGAAGGGAAGGGAGAGAGAGATAGGAACACCAATGATGAGAGAGAATCATTGATTGGCTGTCTCTTGTATGCTTCCTACTGGGGATCGAGCCTGTAATCAAGGCATGTGCCCTTGACCGAAATTGAACCTGGGATCCTTCAGTCTTAGGCTGATGCTCTATTCACTGAGCCAAACAAGCTAGGACTCACTATTCTTTTAATTACTTTGTAATGCTCTTAATTCAGAGTTTTTAAATGACACAATTTATTGGATCATAACACATCTTTATTTTAGAATGTATAAACATTCAAAACAAAAACTCTCTGATTCTTTATTGGCATATTTAAGTAATATTAATAAGGAAAGAAGGGCAGTACTAATGAGAATATATGGACTTTCTAGTCTGATGGCCAATACATGCACTTGGCAAATATATATATGTGTTAAGTGCCAAGAGACATTCGACACATGATGCTACTTACTGGGGGAGTCAATGAATGACGGCCGAAGGCTAGACACACAAAGCTCATCTCCAAGTCCCATAAATCATCTCAAAAATAGACCACAGCATTCTTCCTTCTGATGAAAGACATTCTGAGTTCTTTGAAAGGTCGCACAGATCCTTGTTTGAAGACAGAATCATCTGTTGATTCCGATAATACAGAGATTAGTTTGAATGGTGGTTGTTCTCCCAAGCCAGTGTGATAATACATTGATTTGGAGTCTCCATGCCCAAGTTATTTTTCACTTTACAGGAAACAATGCAAATATTTTAAAAAAAAACACACACACACACAATCACTTTTTGGAGACATGAAATTACCATTTATCTACAAATCCTTGAATGTTTCATTAACCCTGCCAGAAAAGAACAGAGCTGGATTGGTTGGTAAAACTAATTCTCAGCATTCTCTCTCTCTTTGAACCTTATCAGGGAGCCTGAAGTGTAGATGTCATGCTAGTTTCTCAGGCCAGTACCACAGCTAATGGTAAGCTTATGGTCAAAGAATGCCTAGTGATGCATGTGTCAGCAACTTAATTAGCATAGGATTGCTCATGGTGTTGGTCCAGTTAGGCTTTAACAGACATTTTTATTGCCAAAAGACACCATCCAATTAAACTACTGATCATTTTGAAAACGACTGTTTGAATTAATTCCAATATACAGTTTGCAAACATTCTCTTATTCTATTCAGTTTATATATGTGAGGCTGTAGCCATAAATGAACCTATCGGTATAGCTGTAAATGAAGAAGAGAGTGTGCACTTTAAGCTCACAAATAGGACTGTTAGAATCACTCCAAAAGCCCAAGAGTTTTGAACCTGAAAAAAATGACCATAAAAGGTACCTCTTAGCCAAACCTACTAAAATTATCCATTAACTGAATCCCTGAGTGCAATTGAAAGCTTGTTCTTTTCACAGTTTCTCAGTCTCAGAAGCCCTGAAAACAGGTCTCCAAAAGCAGACCTTGCAAAGCCCCTTTGAGATGATGACCCTTTGGTAGAATCTCCTACATAATTGTGGGGCCTGGGCCAAAGTGCGGGTCTTTTTGTTAAAAAATCATTAAGGATTTAAAAATGATGACAGCAGAGCACTAAATCAAACATAGGGCCCTGTGTCAGGAAGCAGTCCGTGTCCTTAGGGCAGCAAGACTCCAACTGTGCTCTTCCAGATGCCTTTTTACTGAGTCTTTAGGGGTAAATGACACCTCACTCTGTGTTGCCAATTGTTATGCAGGCAGATGGCTCCGGCTGTCCATAGGACATCTGCAGGGCAGCAGCAGAAGGAAAATATGATGGAAAGTGAATGTAGCATGTCTGTCAGGAGTAACAGTGGAAGGCAGAGGTTTTGTACAGCTGTTATACAGCTCAAAAAAAGGACAGTTGGCTACTGTAGACCCTACTGAATGCCAGCAGTATCCAGGGGAGAGAGAGCCCTGGATGTTCTCATCCCTAAATGAGATTATGTGGCAGCATATTTTGAAATATTATTCCAATCTACCTACCTACCTAACTACCTACCTACCTACCTACCTATCTTCCTACCTACCTATACTTGCATACTTAACTTTTTAGTATTTCTAGCTTTCCACACCAAACCCAAGCTAACAATTATTTCTGAGCTCATTATGTCAAGGGATGGAGCTTCTAGAACAAAAAGATCCTAATAGTCATCTTGGATATAGGTACACAAGTCTAAGTCCTACAGAGAGGAGTCTATTCAAAGCACATAAATTGTTTGGCCATAACTAAGAAGGTGGGACTCCCCCCATTGGGAATGCAATTCTCTTGGTTTTAGAAGTGAGGGTGAGGGAGAGAGTGTAAGAAGGCCAGTGGATCCCTGACCAAGAGGACATATTTCCCACATCCCAGGAATGGCTACATGGACAGCAGACTGATAGAATGAAAGGCAGGCTCGGTCCCAAGTTGGGGGCTAAAGTCACTTGAAAGCCCCTGTACCTCATGGGAAGCACAGAATTGTCAGCAGACAGCTTGCTAGAAGGGATGGGGATATCTCACTGGCAACTTAGGCAGCCTGGTGATGGAAGGTCAATGACCATGTGGTGTGAAATGTGACCCTCCACACCCATTCTAACATGCATTGCTTTGCATAGGATTTCAGAAATCACTGGGACAAGAGGAAAATAAGAAAATGACTGAAGTTAGGTTTCCTAGTAGCTTGGTGGGAGGGAGATTGATAACAGAAATTAAATAACAAAAAAAAGAGTGAGTTTTCTCACACATCTGTGTTTTTAGATTGTGGTTCATTCTAACTATTCTGTGATCATTCTAATTTTCCCAAGCTCAATCAGTTCCCATTGCTTTGACACTGCTCTCCCTGATGCTTTTTACTCTTTAATTTGGTTTTCAGTTTTGACTTTCCCAGCAGAAAGAACATGTTTGGACTGCCATGAATATTGTATTTCTCTTGGCAACAAAAACTCTCAAAATTGACATTGTTCTGATTTATAAATTTGTCAGTCTCTTGTGAGTTTGGTTAACATGGCTCAATTCCCTGGGACCCAGCCACATGGATATGCTGTACTGTCTTGATGGCATTTATGAATTTGCAAACTAGAGGGCCATGACTCTACTAAGTTACAAATGCCCTGTGAAGTTCCATGACTGAAAAGGCCCTGACCTCTCTCTACTGGTATTTCCTGTTGAGAAAGAATAGCATAAAAATTATAAAAGAATTTATTTTAAAGCTATATTAGTACAATGTAGCAGTTAAGAGTACAGCCTCTGGAATCAGACTGCTCAGGCTTATCAAATTTTGGCTTTGCCATTTGTACAAATTGTGATTTACCAGGTTCAAAGAAACCTAATAGGGACTGTTATAAGAAATAAAGACATTAATACATGTAAAACATTTTGATCGATGCTTAGCATCTGTTAAGTGCTATATAAGTGTTAATTACTATTTTTAGTTTATTTTTGTTATTATTTTAGTTGTTCTCTTCCAGCCTATGTTCCAATGCATGGATATCATTTCATACTGCGCATAAATTACATTCTTCCTTTTGATCTAACACTGTGCCATACATACTTTATGTATTTCTATGGAGGCTTTACTTACTTTGAATAGTATAATTGAATTCATTGAACAGTTGAGCACTTATCTTCAAATGACTATGCTATGTATTAGGGATATCAAAATAATGATAATTTAGAAAAATTGGCAAAGGTGATAAACAGGTAACATAACAAGAAAGAAATATAAAAAGCCAAAAGAGAGGCTTATTCTAAAAAAAGTCAGGGAATGCAAATTAAAATGATTGTTATTATTTTTACCTGGAAGATTGGCAACAATAAGATGTTAGATATATCCGCTTTAGGGCAATAGGTACTCCCCTCTCCTGCTGGCCAAGTGTAAGCGTGGTCAGCCATTTAACTATTTATATTTAAAGTTTGCAGACCTTTCACACCCAACCATTTCACTCTTCCATATCTGCCCTCAAAAAATACTTGCTGTGCACTTCAGGAGACAGAAACATAATGTTCACTGTACCATTTATAACCATGAAAATTGAAGATCACGTCACTGCTCAACAATACTCAGAATGGTTAAATAAACTGTGATATACTCACTCATTGAGAATGTGTTTTATCAATACTGAATGGAAAACTTCCAAGGCTTGTTTCTAAGTAAACAAGGAAACAAATACTTTGTTAATAAATTGCAGAAAAGCAAGTACACTGAGTAGCATTTTAAAAATACACACCCTAAATAAAATATGTAGCTCTAAACTGTATATGTGTAAGTGCCGTATTTTCCGGTGTATAAAACGGCTTTTTAACCCAGGAAAATCTCAAAAGTTGGGGGTCGTCTTATATGCTGGATGTCGTCTTATAGGGCGGTGCTGAAACTTTTGAGCTGGACTGGAGAATCTGTGGTCACCACATATAACTCCATATTTTAACTGGAAAAGTTGGGGGTCGTCTTATACGCCCAGTCGTATTATATGCTGGAAAATACGGTATATATATGTGTGCATATGAATATATGAGTGTGTGTGTGTGTTTGTGTGTGTGTGTGAATATATTGAAAGATGTCTGGGAGAGTCCACACCAAACTGTTAACAGTGGCCACCTTCAGGCAGAAAACTAAGAGTGGTCAAGGGGGTCTTTAGATTTTTCTGTATTTTTAAATGTTTTTAAGTGTTCTTTATTTAAATAAGGAAAACTTTTAAAAATTAAAGGGTGAATAAAATAAGGTTCTTGAATCCCAACATTAGTATTCTATTGAGTAGTTGTTTAACAATTTATTTAGCCATTGACCTATATTTGGCAATTTAGGTTATTTCCATTCTTTTATATTATAGATCTTTATACTCTGCAGCTTCTTTTCCTTCTGTTGATTTATTTCTCTAGGATAAATTCCAAGAGTGGGATTACTGGATAAAATAGTATAAACATCTTTCTGGCTTGTGATATATTTTTCCACTTTGCTTTCCAAAAATGCTGTGCTTCTCTTTCCCCATCATTACTACAGAAAAATGAGTGAGCTCTTTCTTCTACCACCTGGCACCGATCTACTCCTCTCTTGCCATCTCCTCGTTCTCAGGAAAGGATACTTTTTGCTTCAGTTTTCAACCTGTTTTGGAATTGGCATTTTGTCGAGGACTGTCAGCTCATAATCTTTCTCCTATACCTGGTTATATATATTCCTGAAAGATAGATATTCTTAACATTCTCATTTTGCAGATAAGAACACTGAGGCTCACAGAGGTTGAGTAACTTGCCTAGCTAACAAGTGGTAGGTCTGTACTTTTAAAATCATGTCGCTATCCTCTCTCTGTATCTGGATGTGATTCTCCACTAGTTTGGTGTGAATAGAGTTAGTGTGGATCCAAACAGCTTTTGCTTACACATAGGGTCCGCTCTGGCATGGCTTTCCTGCTCTTGGTACCAGCCCATGTTTGTATCCACTACCTTTCTGCCTGTGTCCCTCTCGTTGGCTTCTTTCTCAGATTGTCAATTTGAATTTCACATCCTTACATTTCTAACTGTCTCATCAACTTTAATTAAAGTAGATGAAAGTTAGGCCAGTGGCTCTCATCCTTGGGGAACTTAAAACAAAGTGAACCAAACAAGCTGAGGTCTGGACTGGCCATTCCTGGAAATCCAGATTCCTTGAGCTGGACTATAGTCCGGGCCTGGGCCTGGAATTTTTTTTAATGTTCCCTAAGAACTTTGGGATAAGAATCTCTGCCCTAGATGCCATCCTTGGTACCCTTTCCCACTACCCCAGGTTTAGGTAGCAACATGGCTGGGTTTTATTTATTTTGTAATAACTGCACTGTCTCTCTTGACTATTACCACCACTCACAATCATTTACCTGTCTGCCTTACTGTCATTCTGCCTGCCATGCTCTATCTCTTTGTGTCCTTCTCTGTCCCTTAGCAAAAGCACCTTAGAGCCCTTGCCCTTGCTATTGCTGCTGCCTGAAACCACTCCTTTCTTTTATCTTAATCCTGTCAAGCTGAAGTTTTACTTCCTCCACGCCTGCTTCTTTGAAACTGCTATTTCAGTTCTCTCCTGCTTCCTTCTAGTGGCTTTTCTCTAAGGATAGAAGGCGGTATGTGGTTTCATGTGAGGACAGGAGGAAGCCTATTAATAGTAGTTAAGAGCACAAGACTCTTTATCAAACTTCAGGCTGTTACTTGACCATTCTAAGCTTCAGTTTTCTCAGGTATAAATAGAAGATAAAGATGAAAAGAGAAAGATTCAAATTCACAACTCCCACCAGCCAATCAGGAATGAGTATGCAAATTAACCCAACAAAGATGTTGGGTTAATTTGCATACACTGGCGCTGAGCAGCCGAGGGCATTCCACACCACCTCAGCTGCTCCTGACCTCTGGGCAAATGGGAAGGCAGAAAGGTGGCTCTGGTTTGGAGCAAAGGTGGTGCTGGCAGCTAGGGGAAGGAAGCGCCATTTTTGCATGAATCTTTGTGCATCGGGCCTTTAATATGTGATAATAGATGGATTTATTTTTTTAAAAAGTGGTGGAGTTGAGAATTTATGTATCCCTGTGAGCTATTTCTCATATCAACTTCCCTGTAACTATTTGTTATATGAATGAATGGAAAATACCTACTTATTCTGATCGTGCTATATTGCCCAGATCTTTTCCAGAAATCTTCTTTTGGTGCTGCCTGTTAAGCCTGTTTATGAATCAGAAAGAAGAAAAAGTCCCTAGTACTCTATTCTTTGCTTTTATTTACCAAAAAAAGGTAATCTCCAGTTTCATTGTCACTTTATTTATTAGCATCTGTGCCAAATGACCTTTGCCTATCTTTTTAAGTTAAATCTGTCCCAAGAAAACAAAGATACCACTAATAAGATTATGCACAAAAAGTGTTATGGATTCCTAAGGGAGTTTCAGAATAGAAATTCTCAAAGAAGTTCCCCAAAGAGGTTGCAGGTAATTTGAGAATAAGGGCCTTATCTACAAGCAGGGTTCTTACCCTGGAGTTAACTGAAGTTATGTTTCATGTAACAGGCTTTTAGTGCATATATATTTTCTAGACAGAGGTTCTGTTACTTTATTATTTTCAAAGGTATTTATGACAAAAAGGGGATAAAATCTTTTAAAAAATATGTTATAGGTGTCAAGGCTGGTAGGATAGTGCTATAATCTATCCGCTCTAATAAAAGAGTAATATGCAAATTGACCATCACTCCAACACACAAGAGGGCTGCTCCCATGTGGTCACAAGATGGCCATCACAAGATGGCCAGCAGGGGAGGACAGTTGGGAGTTCCAGGCCTGCAAGGGAGGCAGTTGGAGGCAATCAAGCCTTCAGGGGAGGGCAGTTAGGGGTGATCAGGCTGGCAGAAGAGGGAAGTTGGGGGCAAACAGGATGGCAGGGGAGCAGTTAGACATCAATAAGGCTAGCAGGGTAGTGGTTAGCGGGTGATCAGGCTGGCAGGCAGAAGTGGTTAGGGGCAATTAGGGAGGCAGGCAGGCGAGCAGTTTGGAGCCAGCAGTCCTGGATTGTGAGAAAGATGTCCAGCTGCCCATGTAGGCCCTATCCTAGGATCGGGCCTCCACAGGCAGCCAGACATCCCTCAAGGGGTCCCAGATTGGAGAGGGGGCAGGCAAGGCTGAGGGACACTTCTTTACCACGAATTTCATGCACCGGGCCTCTAGTATATATAATAAATGGGTAATATGCAAATTACTTTTGCTGCACCCACCAGCCATGCCCACCAGGCAATCAGGAACTTTGGTGGGGCTGAGGAGGCCCAAGCCTTGGGGGTAGGGATGAGCTGGCTAGGGCTGGAGGGGCGGGGCTGAACTGGTCAGGGCTGGGAGGACAGGGCTGAGGCGGCCAGAGCCTTGGGGGTGGGGCAGAGGCAGCCCAGGCTGCGGGGGCTGGGGCCAAGGTGGCCCGAGCCATGGGGGGTTAGGCGGCAAGCCAGCTAGGACTGGGGTATGCAGGGATGAGCCAACCAGGGCTGGTGGGCGGTGTGGCCAAGGTGGACCGGGCCACGGGGAGGCAGGGCCAAAGTGGCCACAACCTGGGAGGTGAGGTGGGATAGAGGCGACCCAGGCTGTGGGGGTCAGGGCCTAGGTGGCCAGGGCCGGTGGGGGGGGGGGGCAGAGCAGAGGAGGCCAGCGTGCACTGGCCTGGGAGAAGTCCTGGGCTGGGGGGGGGGGGGGGGGCAGGGCTGAGGCCCATGCTAGTCAGGCATGAGCTGACTGGGGTGACGGCCAAGGCTGGGGGTTGAGGGCGTGGCTGGGATGGAGCCAGCCATCAGTCCCATTGCAGGGCAATGGCTGGGTGCCCGAGGCCAAAAGCCTTGGCCAGAGGCTTTAGGCCTTGGGCAGGCTTGGGGTGAGTGGTCAGTAGGACATCCCCTGAAAGCTCCCATTATGTGTGAGGGGGCAGGTTGGGCTGAGGGATCACCCACCCCCAGTGCATGAATTTCGTGCACCAGCCCCTAGTCTATATGCATAAAAAAGCTAATATGCTAAGTGTCTGACCATCCAACCAGTTGCTCTGATGAGCATTGACCACCAGGGGGCAGACACTCAATACATGAGTGTCTGTGATGTGCACTGGCCATTTACAGAGAAATGGCACCATGGATATGGCACCCACAAAGCTTCACCCAAGTGAGACATAGGTCCCACCACCATCCCAGAGCAGTAGTATACCAAATGGCAGTCAATGCTGCTGAGACCTCTATGGCATAAATGAAGCCCACAGCCCAGTGCAGCCCAGAAATGTTGGCTGTGGATTCCAGGTAATGACACGGATTACCAATGCCTGGCTTCCTCTCTCTAGTGATGACTAGCCTTCTTGTAGTTTCTTCACCCCAGGAACATGATTTGCTTTATAGCCAGATGCAAACATTTCACACTTTAACCAAATGTCTGTGCAGAATTTTCCCATGCCTCATCTCATTTGATCCTCACAGAAGTCCTGGAGTATGTAGATAGGAGACTGTGGAATCCTATTTTCTTTTCATTAGCTGGAAAGATTTAGAAAGCTTAGAACCTTGAACTGACTGAAAAGAAGTAAGAAATGGTGGACCTTGAAAATGACTTCAGATTTTCTCACTGCACAGAATATACTACTGCAGTTAACTAATTTTACCCTTTGCTGTCCCTGTGTGATCCACAATAATAATCTGCTTTGTGTTGATATTTACTGCTGTGTTGCTAACAATTACCTGGAAGAGAAGTTAAGGTGCTTCACTGGGCTGGGAAAAATTTAGCTACATCAGAAAGCAGGTCTAATCAAGCAAGTTTATTTTATGTTTACAAAAGGCTAAGTTGACTCACACATCACGATACATATAAAGCTCTCTCTAGCACCAATCACATGCATGTGCTTCCATCTATCATTGCCAATTGTGAATTTGGTTGACACTTGCATAGAAAAAGGGTAAATAGCAATATTAAAATATTTCTTCTAATTTCTTCTATTAATTTTCTTTCAATGTGCACCTTTCCTTACACTGAGCTACTGGTGTTAACAATAAGTAAATGTTTAGAAGATTAAAAATGTGCTATCTTTTATATGCTAAAGTGATGATATTCATCTACCACTATATCACACATTGTTATTTTTATTGCTGGGGCATTGATTTGAGTGAAATTATAAACATTTCCTCAGCCCCTCTGCTTTGACATCACTTGTACAGGTTTTCACAGACAGCTGCTGGTATTCTAATGTATGGGGTGTGACCTTGAAACAAAAGCTAGTTTTACTCTTTGAATGAAGAAGATTGGATTGTCAGGCTTGATAGATTGACTTTTCAGTTATGCTAGTGACATATTTTAACACACTGAGTTAATTCAAACAAATGACATTGGGGTTATTAAGGGAAAGAACTGAAAAGTTAGATTTCCATTGCCTTTCTTCCAGTTCCCAATGCTATATTTTTAGAAGCATTTATTTTAAATGGAGAGAGTCCAAAGGAGAACATAGTTATCAGGTTAAAAAAGACAAAATATGAACATGGGAATTGGAAAAAGGATTATTTTATCATTGTATTTTTATCCAGGGGCATGTTGGTAAACTGGCTCTCTAGGGGGAGAAAAACCCAGCCCTAATTTTTAGTGTAAACCAATTTCTGTGGTGTAAAACCTGCCACCATGGACAATTTCATGCTACCAGTGTGAGGCTACTGAATGAAATTGGAAAGAGATGCACATAATTTGTTCTTGTGAATAAGTACTAGTTGGCTCCAGTAAACTACAGTTTATAACACTCATAAACCTAAAGGTCCAGGAGAAGGGTTTCTAGGGGAGGTTTAGTTATACAGAAATACCCTTTGGAAGAAGCTCAATTTAAGAATAAAAAATAATTAAAAATTCTGTCAGAGGATATTGAAGGAGACTGAAATATGTATATAGCTTAAAACATATTTCTCCTCCTTCATCCCCAGCCACTATAAGATTTTTCTCCCCTTTTTTCTTCCTCCTCTACCTACCCCCAACATTTCTTCCCTAATTAGACTGACATACTCTCCAAGAGTTGGTCCTTTAGAAATTGATTGGTGGTGGGGTGGGTACAGGTTGGCTGCTTTCAGATGGATAGAGGAGGGGAGGTCTAGGAATAGTAGGACTTTCATAATTTATATTCTGTCATGTTATTTTTCCCATGTTTAAAGACAAAGAAAAACTTGATGAGGAAAAAGAAAACACTTGTAAAGTTTATGATTTTTGAATCAGTCAGTCTCTATAAACATAACCCTTTAGAGAGGAAAAAGCAGCATAAATATAAACCAAACTCTTTCATTTTCTTTCCACTTACTTATGCTTATGGGCATTTTTTAATACATATCTACATTTCCAAAGCAATTTGACTAATCAAGCTTGAGTTAAAAGCAAGATAATTGTTTGTGTATCCCAGCTGATTCTACTTTGGCTATCTGTTAAACTTGCCATGTGAACATGAGCAAGTCATTTGCCTTTCTGAATTTGAATTCAGTGAACTGAATTGTGTTTAAATTGTCTTCTAGCCAGAGGAGTTGGTGGCACTTATATTGGATTTAAAAAGCAGCTTCACAATTTTCTCTTATGAAATAGACTAAAAATCTTTACTTTTAAAATGTCATTGACTGCCGAGACCGGTTTGGCTCAGTGGATAGAGCGTCGGACTGCGGACTGGAGGGTCCCGGGTTCGATTCCGGTCGGGGGCATGTACCTTGGCTGCGGGCACATCCCCAGTAGGGGGCGTGCAAGAGGCGGCTGATCGATGTTTCTCTCTCATCGATGTTTCTGACTTTCTATCCCTCTCCCTTCTGCTCTGTAAAAAATCAATAAAATATATTTAAAAAAAATAAATAAAATAAAATGTCATTGACCTACTAGTTTGAACAGGTGGAGGCATTTTATCTGACTTGACCAGTTAACCTGGACTCTTCTGACAATAAGAAGAGTGTATTCTCTAGAGTCCAGTTTTTTCTACTGGCTGTTTTCTCTGCTGCTCTTCCCTGGCTTTGAGACTCACCAAGCTCATTGTGCAATAAAACCTCTTCTGGATTGAAAGAAACTGCTTAGTGCACATGAAGGGTTCTCCTCTGATGGTCATCAGCAATTCAAACTCCATCTCTAGACCATTCTAGCCCATAATGATTCATATTCTATGTGTTTCCTTCCCTCTTTTTTATTGAGTTTATTGGGTGGCATTGGTTAACAAAATCATACATGTTTCAAACGTACAACTCAAGAAAACATCATTATCTGCTTTCTACATTGTGTGCCCATTGCTCAAAGTAAATCTCTTTCTGTCCCCGTTTATTCCTCCTTTGCCCTTTTCCACCCCCACACCTTTTTACACCTGCTATCACAATACTGTTGTCTGTGTCTATGTGTTATGTATATTTTGGTTAATCCCTTCACCTTTTTCACCCAGCCTCTTAACCCCAACACCCACTGTCTTTTCTAATATCTATGCTTCTGTTTCTATTTTTTTGTTAAATTATTTTGTTCTTTATTTTGAGTTGTGTTCTTCTTTTTTTCATTATATGAATTCTACATATAAGTGAGATCATATGGTATTTATCTCTCTCTGGCTTATTTCACTTAGCATACTACTCTCCAGGTCCATCCATGCTGTCGCAAAGAGTAAAAGTTTCTTCTTTTTTCAACCAAGTAGTATTCCACTGTGTAAGTATACCACAGCTATTTTATCCTCTCACCTAATGGATGGTACTTGGGCTGTGTCTATATCTTGGCTATTGTAAATATGCAGCTATGAACATAAGAGTGCATATGTTCTTTTGAATTAATATTTTGTTGTTGTTTTTCAGGTGTATTCCCAGAAGTGAAATCTCTGGGTTCCTTCTCTTTCTGTTTATGACCCCTTTCCCCTGCCTCTAACTCAGCACTCCTAGTGGTCTAGGGAAAGGACAGGGTGAGTGGGCAATAGGCATGTCTTTCTAAGCTCTTTGGTATTGTATCATTTGACTGTTACCTATCAAATACCTAATTATCCAAGAGACTTGAAAAAAAAAATCATGGCCACAATAGCTAATATTTATTGAATGCTAAAGACTTAACATACATCTTATTTAATTTCTAACAACAGCATAATTTGAGCCTCCATTCTATCCATAAAGAAACTGAAGTTTAATAAAGTCAACATATGGCCAGAATAAGTGACAGAAGCCAGATATGATATATAATCCCAGGACTGTGCTCCTAATCCTGACCCTTTTTGTGGTTGTATACAAAGTTCCTAAAATAAAGCTGGGAATGAAAAGCAGAAAACCATATAAAAGCTCTAAGATGGGGAGGATTAGATGGGAATCAGATTTCACAACTTTTTCTAGTGAAAAAGAAAACTCAAACAGCTCAGATGAAGGGGGCAAAACATAGTTCTGTGACTTTTTCCTTTCACTTGCCTCCATACCCCATCCCCTGAGCATCTTGCTCAAGAGCTATAGGCTCTACTGTGGGATCAGGCCCTCTTATATTAAAGTATAGGTAGTTAGCTGTGTGTGGGGGAAGGGGTGAGAAGCAGTCAAGACTGCTTTCCCCATTCTATTTTCTGTCCAGGTATCACTCATTTAGATTTCTGAAGACTCACCTTGTGAGCAAACATTGGCAAAAGTCCATCACAAAATTATTAGTAGAACCTTCTCTACTGGACAGAAAGACTGACTATAGATTGTGACCTCATTTTTTTTTTTATCACCAAAGACTTTGAAACCCCTGTCCAAATGAAAGGAGTAGGAAATGCTACATTGCAGAAGGCGTCAAGCCTTTCAGAAGCTACAGAAACATGTACCTTAAATGGCACCTCCCTGAATTCTTCCATTTAGTGACTGGAGGTCTCCTGAGATGTGCTGGAAGGCTAAGAGCTGTCCCCCAGCTTGATTTTAACTTCCACTTTGAAGATAATGGGAGCATGATAAGGAGAAGCCAAAAGTTTTACTTTGGGGCTAGAATTTTTGTAATTGATAAGAAATCATGATGGAACATTAAGCACGGGAAGACCTTGTCTCTATAATAAATAGCCAGGGTGTAACACCCTTATAACCAAAGCTCACCAGACCCGAAGTCAGTGCTGGGTTGCCATGACTGCTTCTGCTGCAGGTGCAGTGCTTAGAGGTGTTTCTGTCCAGGGAGAGTGGTGGATCCTGAGGCCGCCTCCAGCAATGACTTTCACAAATCTACAGAAAGTGATCATCAGTTATCCTTGCTGCCAGAAAATTCTGCAAGATGGAAGGCTGAAGTTGGTGAAGAAGCAGAACCTGAGCAAGGAAGAACTGATAACTGAGCTGCAGAACTGCGAAGGCCTTATCCTCCGCTTGGCCACCAAGGTGACCATGGATGTCATCAACACAGCAGAGAAGCTCCAGGTGGTGGGCAGGGCTGACAAAAGCATGGACAACATGGATCTGGAGGCTGAAACGAGAAAGGGCATCCTGGTCATGAACACTCCCAATGGGAACAGGCTTAGTGCTGTGAAGCTCAACTGTGGGATGATCATGTGTCTGGCCAGGCAGATTCCCCAGTAAATGGCTTCAATTAAGGATGGAAAATGGGACAAAAAAAAGTTCATGGGTACTGAGTTGAATGGAAAGACGCTAAGAATTCTTGGCCTGGGGAGGATGAGAAGAGAAGTGGCTGTCCGGATGTAGTCCTTCAGGATGAAGATTGTAGGGTATGACCCCCATCATCTCACCAGAGGTCTTGGCCTCCTTCCGCATTCAGCAGCTGCCCTTAGAGTAGATCTGGCCCCTCTGTGACTTCATCACTGTGAACACCCCTCTCCTGCCCTCCACGACAGGCCTGCTGAATGACAGCACCTTCTCCCTGTGCAAAAAGGGTGTGTGTGTGGTGAACTGCACTCGCGAGGAGGGATTGTGGAAGAAGGCAGGGCTGGACATGTTCACGGAAGAGCTGCCTCAAGACCTCAAGAATGTCATCAGCTGCCCCCACCTGGGCTCCAGCACCAAGGAGGCCCAGAGCCGCTGCGGGGAGGAGATTGCTGTCCAGTTCATGGACATGGTGAAGGAGAAAGCCCTCTCATGGGTTGTGAAAGCCGAGGCTCTTACCAGTGCCTTCTCTCTGCACACCAAACCTTGGATCAGTCTGGCAGAAGCTCTGGGGACTCTGATGCAAGCCTGGGCAGGGTCCCCCAAAGGGACCATCCGGATGGTAATGCAGGGTTTATCCCTAAAAATGCCGGGAACTGCCCGTACCATACAGTCATTGTTGGACTCCTCAAAGATGCTTCTAATCATGCAGATGTGAACTTGGTGAACACCAAGTTGCTGGTGAAGGAGGCCAGCCTGAATGTAACACCTCCCATAACCCCACTGTGCCAGGAGAGCAAGGATGCAGGGAAGGCCTCCTGAGTGTGCCTGTGGCAGGTGCCCCCTATCAAGCTGTGGGCTTTATCCAGAGCACCACACCTGAGCTACAGGCACTCAATGGAGCTGCCTTTAGACCAGAAGTACCTCTCCACAGGGATCTGTTCCTACTCTTGTTCTGAGTTCAGCCCTCTAACCCTGCCATGCAGCCTACCATGATTGGGCTCCTGGCAGAAGCAGGCATGCAGCTGCTGTCCTATCACACGTTGGGGATGTCCGACGGGGAGACCTGGCACATCATGGGCATCTCTTCCCTGCTGCCCAGCCTGGATGCCCGGAAGCAGCATGTGACTTAGGCCTTTCAGTTTCATTTCTGACCTTGGGGCTCACCAGGACCAGCCTTGGGGGCTTTGTGATCAACATTAAGAGGTCACATTCCCGGGGTTGACACCACTTATGTGGTCTGACCCCTGTAATAACCACTTAATAAGCAGTCCCCTCCCCGCCCCCACCCCAGAAAAAAAAGAACCAAATCTGGGTCACTGTGAGGAGTCAATGGATTCCTAGGAGGCAGAGCTTTTGATGCTGACTGGCATAGAAACTGACCAATCAGAACCAAACTGGGACAATTGTGAGAAGCCAATGGCTGCCTAGGAGGCGGAGCTTCTGATGCTGAATGGCATAGAAACCGACCAATCAGGATCAAATTGGCTGGCAGAGGAGGGCAGTGGGGATGAGATGAGGCAGACAGGGGAGGACAGTTAGGGGTGATCAGGAAGGCAGGCAGAGGGGTTAAGGGCAATCAGGCAGGCAGGCAGAGGCAGTTAGGGGCGATCAGGCAAGCAGAGAGAGGAGTTAGGGGCAATCAGGCAGGCAGGCAGGTGAGCATTAGGAACCAGTAGTCCCAGATTGCAAGAGGTATGTCTGGCAGTCAGACATCTCCCAAGGGGGTCCCCAATTGGAGAGAGTGCAGGCGGGGCTGAGTGAACAACCCCTTCTGTTCATGAATTCCATGAACTGGGCCACTAGTCCTATATAATAAAGGGCTAATATCCAAATGGTCATTAATGCCCTCATGCCCTAATGGCTCAGACACTCAACACTGGGAAGAGAGGAATGGGGACCAGCCAGGCTGTGGCCCTGGAGAGGGACAAGCCACCCACCCTGCGGTCCTGGGCACCAGCAGCTGTGCCTGTGCTACAGCCCAGGAGAGGGACAATCTACACGCCCCATAGTCCCCGTGGTCCCGGGTGCCAGCGACTGCACCTTCAGCCTGGGAGAGGGACAAGCCTCCTGCCCTGTGGTCCTGGGCATCAATGGCTGTGGCTGTGACCCAGGAGAGGGACAAGCCACCCACCCTGTGGTCCTGGGTGCCTTTGGCTGCAGCCCAGGCAAAGCTGCCCACCCACAGTCCCCTGCGGCTGTGGCCGGCCTGGGTAAAGCTGCCCCGGGTCCTGGGTGCCTGCAGCTGGCCAGAGGGAGGAAAGCCCAGTCCCAGGTGCCTATGACCGGCTGGCAGAGGGAATCCTGGGTCCCGGATGTGGGGCAAGGCAGAGGTGCTTAGGGGCAATCAGGCTAGCAGGGAGCAGTTAGGAGTGATCAGGAAGGCAGGCGGAGGTGGTTAGAGAAATCAGGCAGGCAGGCAGAGGGGTTAGGGGCAATCAGGCAGGCAGGCAGGTGAATGGTTAGAAGGCAGTGGTCCCGGATTGCGAGAGGCAGTCAGACATCCCCTGAGGAGTCGCAGAAACAGAATTTGAGAAATTCTACACTAAGAAACTGAGGGTTAGTGAGACAGATGCAAAAGGGAGGGTTTGAACAGGACAATAAATGGAAAGGAATTAGAGGGTGTTTACTAGGTGGTGTGCAATAATCAGAGAGAAGGCCACATTTGTACATGGATCATCTTTAAGAAAAGAATGCCTACAGGTGCCCAGTGCAACATGGACCACCATGTGGTTTTCTTCCCAGAATCTGAAAGGAGAGATGAGGATTAATATCTTCACAGCTGAAGTTATTTTTCACTCTCTCTTCAGTTTTCTACTAATTATGTTTTTTTTATTTAAATGTGTTTTTATTGATTTTTTTTAGACAGAGAAGAAGGGAGAGACAGATAGAAACATTCATTGGCTGCCTCCTCCACGCTCCCTACTGGGAATTGAGCCCACAAACCAGGTATGTGCCCTGACCAGGACTCAAACCCCTGATCTCTTGGTGCATGGGACAACACCCTGCTACCTATCTTCTCCCTTCTTTATTTTTCCTAATTATATCAATTCCTAATTGTCAAATATGTCTCAACTCAGAAAATAAGAGACATTTGTGAGACATGTAGAACATTTTATATCGTGAAAATATTTTAATCTTTATCAGATTTTTTACAACTATTTTTAGATACCTTGAATATACGATTAAACTAAACTGATGATGTCTTTCCTAAACTCTGGGACAACAGGAGGAAAAAAGGCAGGATACGGTGCCAAGTCACCAAACTGGCCAGGGCTGTGGAGAATCCTAATTTTATGGAGTGGGGTTAATTTGGATGCTGTTATTTCTAGTCATAAGAATATTAAACCCATTGAGCAGCTGACAGCCTGCAGTTAGACTGGAAAGGATAAGATGTCAGGACTTTTAGTGGTGACAGCACAATCTAGCAACAAATTCTGCATGGTTTAAAGTAATAGAAAAGGGTACTTTGAGAGGAAGAACTAAGGGACTTACAGAAAGATCCCTGAAAAAGAAATATCTAAACTTTAAACTATTTTACCAGAAACAAGCAACAAAATATACTGTAGATCAAATACAGATGGGGGAGGAGGAGTTTCAACAACAGAAGATTGGCAGGGGAACTTGGGAGACGGGAATAAATTCTCTCTGTCCTGAAGGGAAGACAGTGGAGGGTGGGAGGGCTGATTTTTCTGAAGACTGGCACTCAACTCCTCATAATAATCAATAAAAGGAATGTTGCATGCCTAATCTCTGGCTCGTGTGAGATTGTACAAAGTGCCTTGGACCACAATACTTATGCAGCGGGAAGGGAGTGTAAGAGGCAGGAAAGTCTCCTGCCATTCCTGTTCTAATGCAGGGAGAGGCAGGGTTTTTTCCTATACTTTCATTCAGCCTCCTTTCCACAGAGTGGGGGAGGGTGAGGGGTGCTAGGTAGGGGAAGGACACTTTCTCACATAATAGACATAGGTAAGACATTCCTGATAGAACAGGCTGGAATAGCATTTATAATTTTAGTCCAGGAGATTCAGTGATTCCATATGTATATGAGTAATGTGCCTACTTTCCTTCCTTCCTCTCTCTCCTTCTACCTTGTTCCTCTCTCTCCTTCCCCATCTCTTCTTATATTCCAGGAAATTGCTCAATTTTCACTCTGAAGTCATGGTTTTATAGAGTATTAGGTTTATTCAATTTTTTTCTCATTCAATATTATACAGACAGTAGTCTGGCAGAGTAGACAACCTGATTGTCCATCCATCCATCCATCCATCCATCCATCCATCCATCATCGATCCATCCAGTAAATCTTTATGGATAGTCTTATACGTGCAAGGTAGCATTTTTAAAACATTGCAAGATACAATTTCTCTCATCAAAGAAAAATATTGTTCAGTTCAACCAAGATAGCTCTATGGCAAACTTAAATTATTAAGTGACAACTGAGTGATACTGACAATATAGGAGATTTAAAAAGACTTAGAATTGGCAAAGGAGGCTTAAAAAAGGAAAAGGGACTTAATTTAGAATCTGAATGGAAGGGGAGATTTTTAAAAGATAATTTTAATTGATTTTTTTAGAGAGAGGAATGGAGAGAGATAAAGAGAAACATTGATGAGGAAGAAGCATCATCGATTGGCTGCCTCTTGCACACACCTTAACTGGGGCTGACTGGGAATCAAACTGACAACCTCTTGGTTCCTGAGTCAATGCTCAACTGCTGGGCAGGAGGATTTTATTTTTAATCCTCACCTGAGGACATGCTTATTGATTTTAGAAAGAGTGGAAGGTGGAGAGAGAGAGAGAGAGAGAGAATATATCATTGTGAGAGAAAAAAATCCATTTATTGCCTCCCCTACATGCCCCCACTTGGGAATCAAACAGCAACCTCTTGGTGTACAAGACAATGCTCCAACTAATTGAGACATACTGACCAGGGTGGGATGATTTTGGATATCTTTTTTTTAAAATATATTTTATTGATTTTTTACAGAGCGGAAGGGAGAGGGATAGAAAGTCAGAAACATCGATGACAGAGAGACATCGATCAGCCGCCTCTTGCACACCCCCTACTGGGGATGTGCCCGCAGCCAAGGTACATGCCCTTGCCAGAATCGAACCCGGGACCCTTCAGTCCGCAGTCCGACGCTCCTTCCACTGAGCCAAACCGGTCTCGGCTGGATATCTTTTTAAAAAAAAAAAAATATATATATATATATATATATATTATTGATTTTTTGCAGAGCGGGAGGGAGAGGGATTGAAAGTCAGAAACATCGATCAGATGCCTCTTGCACACCCCCTACTGAGATATGCCCACAACCAAGGTACATGCCCTTGACCGGAATCAAACCTGGGACCCTTCAGTCCACAGGCCAATGCTCTATCCACTGAGCCAAACCAGTTTCGGCATGATTTTGGATATCTTAAGGTCTGGAAAAGCCCTTTGAAGAAGGCAACCACATGAAGACCTATGTGTATGCTATGGACTGAATATTTGCATTCCTCCAAAATTTATATGCTGCAGCCCTAATCCTCAATATGATGGGGCTTTTGGACGGTATTTATTTCATGAGGATGGAGCACTCATGAATGGGATTAGTGCCATTACTCATTTGTGTCTCAATTACATCTCAATGAAACTTAAAAATCTGGGTCAGTTTCATTTTCTTTGGCTTGGCAGTCATTGCTATTCCTCTTTATCATGATTTTTAAACATTTGTGCAGCATCTCTATCTCCAGACTTTCTCCTTGTCACCCATGTGGAAGATAGAAATATAACATTGTGAAGTCAAATCTCAGAAAAATATCTTAAAGGAATAAAAGCAGTATGCCAAAGAGCAGTATGCTCAGTTGGACAAATAGAAATTCATATTGCCTATATCAGTGGTCAGCAAACTGCAGCTCATGAGCCACATTCAGCTTTTTGGCTCTTCCACAAAATACCACAGCTTGGGTGAGTCTATTTTGAAGAAGTGGCATTAGAAGAAGTTTAAGTTTAAAAAATCTGGTTCTCAAAAGAAATTTCAATCGTTTTACTGTTGATATTTGACTCTGTTGACTAATGAGTTTGCCGACCACTGGCCTGTATCAATAATGGCAGTAGAATTCGCCAACATTAACTTCTTAGTAATTGGAGACCTGGAATTCAAACTGAGCTAGCCAGCTAGACATGGATGAACATGTGGATCACTTATTGGTCTTAAAAAAAATAAAGGTTTCCAGCCCCCATGGCCCCATTCCTATAGCCTCTGATTTAGTAGGCTGAGGTAGAATTCAGAGAATTTGTGTATTAAATCAAGATAAGGAACAACAGCATTAGGATTAGGCAAAGTTAACATTTTCACCCTTGCCTCCACTAGAACTGTCTGCCATCAGCAGGCTGCTCAGTCTTCGCTCCCTCTCCTACCTCCTCTCCCCACTTGTCTAATTTCCACCTATGCAAATCATGGTGATCCACCCATTGCAAATAATTCCACCTCTTCTCTTATAACTAACCATCTCTCCCCACTTTATTTATTCTCACCTGTCTCCAATCACAATAGTGTCCTAATCCCTGGCTCAAAAACAATTTGAAGATCCCAGACTAATCACAGAGGTATGTCTTTCTCTGGGCTCCAAGTCACTACATGGGATGAAGGCCCTGGGGTTTCAAAACAGAGATTTATTTACTGAAAATCTGCTCCTTTGCATCACACAGGTCTCTTTGTCAGTTCTCTTCTGTGGCACTTGCTTACTACATTGGACTCATCTATGGACAACGAGTACTATCTTGTTTTGGTTTTAGAGAAAGTTATTAAGGCTTAGAGCAAAGTTGTTTATTTTGCCATCCAAATTTCTGAGAAGATATTTTAGATATAAAATTCACCACTCTCTTTGATCTCAAATTATTAGCCTTAAAGTATAATATTTAAAAATATTTTTATGTGGTGTCTATTAGTTTGCCTGCCTTGCGCGCACTGAGGTTTGTTTTAAGAAGTCTCTTCCGTTTTTGAGCATTTTCGTCAGATGGTCAAGTTATATGTTTGTCTTCTGTGATAAAATTCAACAACGCACTTAGAGAAATAACCCAGACTTTATTGATTATGGTGTCAGACAGTGGTAAACTGAATGCATTGCTCTTATTTATGTGGTATTTATGAGAGTATGGAGTTAATTTCCTTTCAATCTTCCAGGAAGAGCATTGTCTTCTGTTTGTTTGTTTGTTTTTTCCTCCTCTTTATAACTGCTCTAAAAAAAAACCCACGATTCCACTTTATACATTTAATATATTTGGCAGGAGGGAAGATGGTTAACATTATTTCTTCTGCATGGTAGAGGTAAACTTTTATGTTCTTTTCGTCAGGGTCAAGGAAAAAATGGTGTTTAAAGGAGGACATTTGGACAAGGGGCATAAATATGCCTCAGAGATCTACTCAAGTATACATAATTAATTTTATTTTTTGTTTTATCTGTCTGTGACATGATAAAATATAGTAGGCATAGTAAAAAAAAAAAAAGCAGTAGTAGCACTAAACATCTAGAATTGGAGAAACTGGTTTCAAAATTTTGTTTTTCTACCCATGTAATCTTGGGCAAGATTCTTTATTTTTTTATTTATTCATTTATTCATCACACAAGTATGTCTTAAGTATCTTCTATGTGTCAGACATTGTGAAAAGCACTGAGATTAGAGGATCAGAACACAGTCCTTGCTCTAATAATATGTGGCTGACATGAGAATGTGACTCATAGATCTCAAATAAAACATTATGCTCCTTTTGTCAAGTAATAGAAAATACACAATATTGCTCATGAAGTAATCTTTTCATTAAAAAAAATTTTATTAAGGAAAAATGAAATCATTTGCAGAAAAAAGAATACTACAAATGTCTTCACCCACCTTTAAGTCATACCCAATTTCTTCAGTGAGTAAATAACACGGAGGAAGGTGGCACCATTGTAGATTAAAAGACATGTAACAATAGCTTCACTAATAGTGGAGAGTCTTGGTTGGACTAACTCTCCCTCCAATGGCAATTATGAAATTTGAACAATATGTTTGTAAAAATTATATTAAGGAACTGGAGAGTGACCCAAATTAAAACGATATGAAAGTCTATCCTTGAAAGAAGAATTACATGAATGAGATTTGAAGATGTGCAGGCTCCTCTGTACACAGCAGGAGCAGCAGGTGCCACCATCTTACTGGCTTGAAGGATCAGGCACAGTTTGTAGCAGACAGAGCAGGAAATTAGAGGGATAATCCGGGAAGGGAGAGAGCTGCACAATGGGAGAACCCTAAACATACACGTATAAAGTCACCTAAAACCTTGGATGATTGCTAAACTATACATAGCTAGGGAAGACAACAAGGGGCTTTGAAAATTAACAGTAGCTGGAAGCTGAATGAACGGGTGGAGAGTTGATTGGCTGCTCACCAAAAGGAAGACAGAGTTAAGAGTTGAGTCCAGCCAAATGGACTGTTTTCTAAAATAAGAATTACTCATCAGAATATAAGAGAATTCAGAGATATTACACTGTGTAATTTATAATGTCTGGTTGCCAATAAACAATTATCAGATGCAGAAAGAAAACATAAAGGATACTCAAGAAAAAAAAACATGCACTAGAAACTGTCCCTGAAGGGATCTAGGTGGTGAAAATTGCACACAGGAACTTTAAAGCAACCATCCTTTCTAATAAAAGACTAATATGCAAATTGACCATACCTTCACTACACCCACAAGCCATGTCCACAAGCCAGTCAGAGCAACTATGCAAATTAACCCAACCAAGATGATGGTTAATTTGCATATCCATCTCCAGAAGACAGCATAGAAGGAAGCCAAGCACTGCAGAAGGGAGCAAAGCTGTGGAGAAGTAAGCAAGCGGGGTCAGGGAGAAGGGAGGGAGCAAGGTAGTGGAGACGAGAGGAAGGGAGGCAGCAGAGAAGGAAGCAAGGCAGCGGAGATGGGAGCTAGGTAGCAGAGATGGGAGCAAGGCAGCGGAGACGGGAGTGAGCAAGACAACAGAGATGGGAGAGAGCAAGGTAGTGGAGAAGGGAGAAAGGCAGCAGAGAAGGGAGGGAGCTTTGCTTGGGCCACAGTAAGCTCTAATCTTGCAGGAATCTTCCTGCAACGGGTCTCTAGTCTAATAATAAAAGTGTAATATGCAAATAAACTAAGTGACCAAAGAGTGGAACAACCTTCCAGACCACCACACTATGACACACACTGGTGCCAGGCCAACCAAGGCAGATGCCATGAGATTGGTCATGGGGAAATGGTGGGCCCCTCGACCAATCACATTGCACCTGCCTTGTTGGTTGCCATCTGTGCGGTAACACCCCTCTCCCCCAACTGGTCACCTCCCTCTGTGGGGGATTGCTGACTATCTGCAGAGGGAGTCCCAGCCAGGCCACCCACCAGCAGGCTGCAGCAGGTGGGGCCTCCCTCTGTGGGATAATTGATCGCACCAAAGAGGGAGTTTCAGGCCACTGGCCAGCAACCACAGAGGGAGACCAGGCCACCCTGCTGGTGGTGCTCAGTGCATGGGTGGGGCCTCCCTCTGTGGGGCGATTAATCTGGGAACCCCACAATCAATCACCCCACAGAAGGATGCTCAGGCCAGTGATGCTGTGCTGGGTGAGCGGGGCTGACCAGGAATTGCCCACAGTGGGAGACCCAGGCCAGCCAAGCGATTGCACCCCATACCTATCACCTGCAGAAGGAGGCAAATGGTGGAGGGGAGCAGCAGTTGGGGAGGGGCCAGCTGCCAGCAGCAGGGTGAAGGAAAGCCCTGATAGACCTTGATCACTGGCCAGGACTAGGGACCCTACCCATGCACTGTGGAGTCCAACAAGCTGGATCCAGGCCGATTGGCTCCCCCAACCTCCCACAGCCCCTCCCCCCAGCCAGCCCTGCCCCAAATCAGCCCCCCTCCTCCCCACCTCCCAACCCTGACAGAAGGGAGTAGGGAGCCCAATTCCTCATGGTCCCTCCCCCTGGCCAGCATCCATGACAGAGTATGTCTGATGACCAACTATTGGCACAACATACCTCTGAAGCCAAAAGAAGTCATTGTCATGGACAGAATGTATCTAATGACCTACTATTGGCACAGGCCAGGCTGAGGGATCCCCCTGAGTGCATTAATTTGTTGTACCAGACCTCTAGTAATAGATATGTGCAGAAACTTAGAGAAAATGAATGAAAAGAAGGAAAACTTTCAGCAGAATTAAAGTTTTTTTGTTTTTTTGTTTTTTTTAATGAAAGAAAGCTTTCTCAGTCCTAGTGTCTGTCCTACTTGTCTAGGTTTGGACATCTCTTCTAAGTACTAGGCTCTAATTTACTCTCACTAGGCATTATGGAGGCACAATCAATACTAGGTAGCATCCCCTTTTTCAACTGCAGGAAGTCTGAGTGGGTAATGGTGTTGGTTGTGTGATGGTGGTAGTGGTGGCACACAGAACTGAAATGCTAATTTAATACTAGGATGTAAAAAAGGAAAGTATTCTACATTTTTGCTCTAATTAAATGAGATTATACATCTATGGTATTTCCCATAAACTTTGCCATTTCATCATAGACAAAATTATGTTTCCTCCAGTGTTTTTTGAGAAAAGAAAGAATTTACACATAGCAATATCTACTAAGAGTAAGAAGATTTAGTTCTAGATGTTAACATTCTAAACTATTTGGAAAAGTTAGGTAAAATCCCAGAAAACACAAGTTTTTTCTTCTCTGAAGCAAGAAGGAGATTAGATGAAATGATCTCTTTGTATCTATAACATTTAATATTTAATTAATTCCAGACTTGAATTGGGTTTTATTCTAATCTCTTATCTTAATCATTGTAATACATACCTGCTTACTCTACAGAGCAGTTATAAAGAACAAATGAGATGACAATAAAAATAGCTGACATTTACTGAGGAATCACCATTTTCCAGGCACAGTTCTAAGTGCTTTTTTTCTTCATATATTAACTCACCTAATACTAACAACAATAAGATAGGTACTATTTTTATTACCCTCATTTCACAGATAAGGAAACAGAGTTAAATATCTTAGCAAGTTCTCCCAGGGCATAAGAAGATGTAGGATTCCACCCTACTAGACTGTGGTGAAGATGTGGGAATCAAGCATTTTCAGCCCCTGTTGTAAAGAAAGTAAATTAGTACAACCACTACAGAGAACAATTTGACAATAGTCCTAAAGCTAGATGCTCACTCCTACAAACTGGAAATTTCACTCACAGTATTCACTAAGAGAAATTCTTGTGTATATATAGCAGGAGATATAAATAAAAATGTTCTCTGAAACATTATTTGCAATAGGGAAAAACTTGACCATCAATAAGTGAATGGATATATCCTATCTAATAAAAGAGTAATATGCAAATTGACCATATCTTCGCTACACCAAAAAGCCATGTCCACAAGCCATGCCCAGAAGCCAATCAGGGGCAATATGCAAATTAACACCCAACCAACATGGCTGCTTCCCAAGGCCCGAAAAAGCCTTGAGCAGGCTGGGGCTGGGGCAGAGCCACCCAGCGATCAGCCTTGTGGCAGGTTGAAGCCAGCCAGCAATCTCGGCCCCATGGCAGGGTGATCGCTGGCTGGCGCAAAGCCAGGGCTGGGGCAAGGCTGGGGTTGGGGCGGAGCCAGCACAGGACCATGGCTGGGTGTCAAAGGCCTAAATTCTCGACCAGAGGCTTTCGGCTTTGGGCAGGCCAGGGGTGGGCGGTCAGTAGGAGATCCCCTGAGGGCTCCCAGTATGGGTGAGGGAGCAGGTTGGGCTGAGGGCTCACCCACCCCCAGTGCACAAATTTTGTGCACTGTGTCCCTAGTGTGTGTGTGTGTGTGTATTATATTTATATATATGAGAGAGAGAGAAAGAGAGAGAGAGAGGGAGGGACCCTACAACAATTAAGTGAATGTGTGTCAATATAAATAGGTCTAGAACTATGTTCTCCAATATCGTATCCACTAGCCACATAAAGCTCTTGACAACTTGAAATATGGTTAAAGATTATATGTTAGAATAATATTCTGGCTGTATTGGGTTAAATAAAATACATACTAAACTTAATTTTACCTGTTTCTTTTTGCTTTTTTAATGTGGCTATTAGAAAATTCTAAATTACATATGTGTGTCATAATTTTATTGGACAACATTGATCTGGTAATTTGACTTAAAATAAGCAAGCTACAAAGTGATAGAAATAAAATGATTACTTGATGAAATAATTTATCAATACTACAAAATATATGAAGTAAAATTATCTACTATTAATGGAGCATATACAAGCAATTAAAATACAAAAGTATGGACTTAAGTGGTACCTACAAAATTAATAGTAATAATCATCCTTTAAGAGAAGATAGGGGATAAAACTTGGAAAGGGGAAAAAATGGGAACTTTTATTTGTAGTATTGTTTATATAAACAATATATCTGAAGCAAAAATAACTAAATAGTAATATTTGATCATTCTTGAGTGTGATATTTATGTTTTGGTATTTTATTTTAACATTTCAAAAACAAAATAGAGTTAAAAAATTAAAATAAGTGTAATAATTTTACAAATGCAGCCACACACTCATTTTCATACTATCACACTTTTGCCAACCTTCCAGTCATTAGGCAGCATATTAAATCAGAGAATCCAGCAAAGAGTTCCTTGGGGATACCAACATAAATATGAGGGCATTAAAAAGAGCTAATAATTTTTTCTGACTATAAAAGTAATATGTGCTTATTGTAGAAAATTTGGAATATTTGAAAAGTATATCGAAAAAGCTGGCAATTTCCCAAAAGCCCATCACTAAGGGAAAGTCACTGGATATTTTGGTTTATTTTCTTTCAGTCTGCATAGACTTTTAGTTTTGTCAAAATAAAATAAAATATATGATAGATATTTTGAAACAAACCCTGTGCAGGATTATTTTGTCTTTAATAAAAATAATGTTTCCCTTAGGGCTTCAGATTGAGCTTATGATAATTAAAGAAAACCAAAAACAAAAATTAAACCAATACCTAATATTCACTAAAGCTTTACCCTGCATGTTACATACATCTTATCATTTAAACTACTTTCCAATGTAAAAACTACTATAATTTCCATTTTACACTGAAAAAAAAATTAGGTATAGAGAGGAGGCTCTAGGAGGACATGAAGGTGGGATTCAAACTCAGAGAGTTTGATAAATACAGAGCCAACCTTTAAATCTCCAATGCAGGTCCCCTAAGAAGGAGTCTGTGGGTTTATGTTCAGTGTGTGTGTGTGTGTGTGTGTGTGTGTGTTTGTGTGTGTGTAGTGGGACAGTGGCATAGAATATATTCTGCTGCCTTTATTCCCTCCCCAAGCCAGTTTCCAGAGGCCCCTACATTTCCATTACTCCAAACTCAGAATAAAATCTGGCCCATTCTAGAGATATACAAAATTCAGATGGGAAAAGGCCCAAAGCCAATGTGAATGTGCAGTTTAGCGAAGGTTGTGAAAATGTCCTTCTGAGGTTATATAGGAAGGGTCAGTTCAGCACTCAGATATGCCTTGTGTTGTTATGGATTCAGAGGTTCTCTTTGCAGTCATTATCTCACTCTCAACAATTCTTAAAAGGCTGCAATTGGAACAACGAACCCCAGCACCCTGGAGTGATCAGTGTCTGAGTCTATGTACTTCTTCCTGTGTCTGGACTCATACACAGGTATAAGTATGGAAAGATAATTTTAACTCACATTTAACATTTTTTGAGCCCTCATTATGTGCTTTGCCCAGGACTAAGAGCATTACGTGTTTATTTAATATTCATAAAGCCTATATTGTAAGGTTCTATTATGATTCCCATTTCATTGATAAAGACACTGAGACTTAAAGAGGTTGAGAAACTTGCTCAGATTACAAATAGCAGTAACAGCAATGGGGTTGTCCACACTTTCAAACTAAGAACTACAAACTGCAAAGTCCATTGTCTTCCTCTCTCCTTTACCACTCCTCAGTCCATGAAGACTTTATTTCCTTTTGCTGGCCAGGATAACATGACAATGTGTGAGGCCAGTAGAAGAAACATATTTGATATAGAATCTCCCTGACGCTGATACAGCCAAGAAGATGACTCTTATCTTTTACTAGTATAAAGACATCTTTGCCTTCAGTTTCTCCCACCAGGCCTGCCAAGTTTGGATTGGGTGCCTGTTGCCAATTCCTAGTTCCACCTAGTTAGTGTTCAGGAATGATCCATAACCCCCAAAAGCAGACTTTAAATGGTTTGTTTTTGCATTGCATGTTGCAGTCCTAGGAGGAAACTTGGACAATTACCAGCTTATAAAAATAAGAGAAATTAGAACCATGTTTAATAGGAATTAGGCCTGCCAGTGATCAGAGCCAGGAATTAACCTTTTGAAATGTGATGTGAGATAGGGGTGGTGCAGGGGATAGTTGGGAGAAGGATGAATCAGAGTTCAAAGGCAGCATTAGCCAAAGAACTGACCAATAAACAGATGCTGGGCACTTAACAAACTAGTAATGCCATAACTAATGGAAGGGAAGCTATTTTCAAGTCAATTTTTAAAAATTCCTGTCTCTTAGAGGCTGAGGAGCAGTCAGCACTGGGGACCTTGACAGCTGAGATTGCATGCTAATGCACTGGTTGCTGGAGCTCAGTTACTTCCTTGGTCTTAAATCAGCACTCCATCACAGTACCTGCCCTCTGTATTATTGGTATGGGCCCCAACAAATCTTTGAATTTCATCACTGTTCCAGGTCCTCCGAAAGGCTTAGATCTTCATGATAATGCATACACATGATGAGTATATTAGCAAGAGAGCACTGTTGTCCATGATAAGATGTAATGAATTAATGGAGTGGAGGGACATCTAAGCTTGTATCTAAGACCTGAATTATTAATGCAGAGATAGAATGTACACAGCAAAAAGAGGTAAAATACAAAGGGAGGGGAACAAGCTCCTCATGTCCTTACTCTTCAGTCCTTGAACCTAGATAAAGGAATGGGAATTAAGTGTCATCAAAATTTTTTTCATACAAACTCATCTGTTTACATTGATTGTCTCTTCTGCCAAGGGGTGCACATTGCAGGAAGAAGAATTGTGTGTTTTCTGGGAAATGATATCAATGCACCAATATTTGACTGAAAATGACAAGGAAAGGGGGTAAATTGGACAGCTGTGTCTTTGAAATTGTTTTCATACATTTTCCCAGGCTTTAAGAGCAACATTTATCTTGGATGGGGTGAGGGGGGGAGGCAGCCCTGTCCTTGTACTTCGTGTGCAGGCTTAAAATGAGTCTCCATAGTCATCCAAACATCATAAAAAGCTGTTCTCACTGTTCTCACCCTTCCTGATGGGGCTCTAGGAGTGGGACTAAACAGTATGTCTATCAGTGGTAGCCCTGGCAGTCATGCAGATCTCTCTGGATAGGAGTTTTGGGACTTGCTGAGATTCTTCTTTCACAGACAGAAGAGTGGCACTGTACCTGTGTCTCAGCTGCAATACTGTCCCTGGCAAGTCCTTTAAGACTAGAACACAAAACAATTACTGACATAAAAGGAGAATAAAACCTCATGAAATGGGATTATCGTTCGAATCCAGAATTGACTCAGCAACTCCCATCAGTGACAACATTAAATTCCCAGCAATTAACGATTAGACTAAAGGGGGAGGGATGTTTCTGGGTTGCTGAGGCCCCTCTGGCTCTCCATTTCTAAAAAGTCATTGACCACTTTAGATACCAGAAGAAATGGGATGAGAAAGGAAGTGACTTCTGTAGCAGAGTAAGGCTGAGTCCTACCCATCATGTTTTCTTGTGGAGAACAGTCTGCACTTTTCAATCAACTGGACTTTGTATAGATGGTCTGCTGGTCAGTACTACTGTTTTGTGGCCCTTCTATCTGTGTGTTGGCATTGCCACTCCTTCTGAACACCTCCTTCAAGATTTCAGAAACTTTGTCCCTTTGTCTTCATTAGTAATATATCCTTGAAATTTATTGGATTTGCTTATTTACTTATCGGTTTAAAATATATGTAAGTATTTTTTATTAGACACATGGTTCCTATGTTTATCAGTTCTACCTGCATACTATTATAAACATGACCTACTGGTTAGTTGTATAATTAAGGAAAAATTTTTCCTTTAATGTCAAACATTTACTAAGTACCAAAGGACTTTCTTAGAAGGGAAATTGGTAAGATGAAGAATGTAGGTAAGAATGAGGCTCTGGAGTAAGACAGTGGGGTTCACTCTTTGCTCTGTCACTTAAATAGCTGTGGATTTGGGGCAAGTGACCTCACCTCTCTAAAACTTTCTCCTCATCTATAAAATGAGCATGGCACCATAACAATATCTATAGTAAGATCTGTTGTGAGGCCTCCTTTACACATCTGGCACAGAATAAGAGCCTAGTATTACTACTAAAAAATAAAGCATGGACTATAATCTTGTGGAATTTATAGTATATAGGGAAAGAAATCATTTAAAGATAAATAATGATAGCAAGACAAAAATGCTATAATAGCCATAAAAAAGGTCTAATAAAGTATAAATGAGGTAGCCATTCTTTTTTTTTTTTTTTTCCAGAAAGGATCATGAAGCTCAGTGAGGAAGTATTGCTTAATCTCACTTGGCTGAGAAGTGAGGGGAGAAGGTTCTAGGCAGAGGAAACAGCAAGAGAAGAGGCAGAGAGCCATTAAGCAGGAGAGGATATAGTCAGGAATTTAAGAATCCAGCCCACACGAAGGGATGCTGGCTTTCTGAACTTTGGGGAAGATTAACTTCTGTTTATTTCTGAAAGGCCTGTTAAATAATCTAGTTATAGTCAGGACAGACATTTTCTTTAGCCCAGTGACCCATCTTTTGCATAATGTGAGCTGGCCAGGAAGGTAAGTGTGCAATGCGCTATGGAAGAATTGAGGCAATAGGTACTCACCCAAGCTATCTGCTTGTCACATTGGTTGAGTCAGTCACAATCCAATCAAACTTGGTTTTTGACTCATTGATTTCTCATTCAAGAGCACCACATCCTAACTGTGTTCATTTTCACTCATTAAGTCAGACAAAGTAGAGGAAAAAAAGGTCATATTTAGCTTGAAATTGCTTATTTACTACTTCATTTGTTCACAGAACATATTATGTGTCACACCAGCCCTCTCAATTTGTTTGGTCAACCTGATTCTCAAGAAGGTCAAGGGATGACTTGTTCATCATAATTATTGAACACAGCTTGGTTTAATTTCAGATTTAATGTATGGGTGATATTTTTTTCTTTGCCCTTATGTGAAAATGTATACTAAAAGCTTACAAATACAAAACTTTTATGTAGAAATTTATAAAAATGGGGAGATTTGAAACAAAAATCAGAAGGGTTTACTTTCTCTCTGAGTGCAGGAGGTCTCAGTCTTTAAGGGGAGTGAAGAATAAAGCTTGATCAATGCATAGTTGAAGCATACAGACAAATCAAGAAAAGTTTCAAATGAAAAGATGATGACTGAGTCAAAGCTTTACACATTTTCTCAATGCTATTGAGGAAACATGTCTTAGTCTACTTATTATTAAATGTCCTTCTTAAAAATTACTTTTTAGTTATTTTAGAAATAATCTATATGTATAAAAGCCTAAGTGACCAAATGACCAGTTGACCCATCACTATGACATGCACTGACCACTAGGGGGCAGATGCTCAGCGTAGGATCTGACCCTTGGTGGTCAGTGTGCTCCCAAGCGGAATGTAGCTCAGCCAGAAGCCGGGCTCACGGCTGGCAAGCACAGTTGCAGCAGTGCAAGCCTCTCTCACCTCCACAGCAGCAGGTACAGTGGGGTCAGAATGAGTAGGAGTGGTGCCTGGCCCTGGCTCAGGCACCTCCACAGCCGCCTGCCACTTCCTGTACTGCTACATCCCCTGAGGAGTCCCAGATTGTGAGAGGGCCAGGCTGAGGGACCCCACCGGTGCACCAATTTGTGCAGCAGGCTTCTAGCCTATTTATATATTATTACTTGTTTCCACTGTGGTCAGGAAAAATACTTTGTAATTTTTATTCTTTATCATTTATTGAAAATTGATTTATTGTCTAGTATATGGTCAATTGTGATAAATTGAGGTGCATTTGAAAATATTCTGCATTTTGTAATTATTGAATGCATAATTGTGGATTTATTCATTTTTCCATTTAATTCTATTAGCTTATGTCTTAAAATTGGTAAGCTATATTATTAGGTATATATACATTTAGATTATTAAATATTCCATTTTAATTGATCATTTTATATCATGACATAATAAAATTTTATCTCTAATAATATTAAATACTAAAATATTCAGAAGAATTAAATTTTTTTAATCTTTATTGTTCAGTTTATTAATTACATTGTTCCCTTTTTTTTCCCCCTATAGTTCCCCTCCACCTGGTACCCATCCCACCCTCCGCCCTCACCCCCCTCCACTGTCCTCTCCCATAGTTGCATGATTTTTGTCCAGTCTCTTGCTGCACTTCCCACACCCCCTTTCTCCCCAAGAGTTGTCAGTCCATTCCCTCTCTATGTCCGTGATTCTGTTACATTCACCAGTTTATCCTTTTCATCAGCTTATTAATTCACTTGATTTTGAGATTCATTTGTTGATAGATGTGTATTTGCTGTTCCTAATTTACACTTTTATCTTTTTCTTCTTCCTCTTCTTAAAGAATATCTTTCAGCATTTCATATAATATTGGTTTGGTGGTGATGAACTCCTTTAGCTTTTTCTTATCTGCGAAGCACTTTATCTGGCCTTCAATTCTGAATGATAGCTTTGCTGGATAGAGTAATCTTGGTTGTAGATTCTTGCTGTTCATCACTTTGAATATTTCTTGCCACTGCCTTCTGGCCTGCATAGTTTCTGTTGAGAAATCCACTGGCAATCGTATGGGTGCTCCCTTATAGGTAACCAACTGTTTCTCTCTTGCTGCTTTTAATATTCTCTCTTTGTCTTTTGCTCTTGGCATTTTAATTATGATGTGCCTTGGTGTGGTCCTTTTAGGGTTCCTATATATTGGGGTTCGGTGAGCTTCTTGGACTCCTAAGTCAATTTCTTTCACCAAGTGTGGGAAGTTTTCGGTCACTATTTCTTCAAATAGGTTTTCATTGTCTTGCTCTCTTTCTTTTTCTGGCAACCCTATAATTCGGATGTTGGTATGCTTGAGGTTGTCCCAGAGGCCCCTTACACTATCTTCACCTTTTTGGATTCTTTTGGTCTCTTGCTTTTTCAGCTGAGTGGATTTTCCCTCTTTGTATTTCAAATCTTTAACTTAGTTCTTGGGGTGCTCCAGAGCACTTTTAGGTCTTTGTATAACATTTTTTATTTCAGTCAGTGTATGCTTAATTTCTGGTTGGTCCTTTTTCATATCCTTGAGAGTCTCCTTTATATCCTTGAGGGTCTCCTTCATTTCCACATTGGTCTTGATCATTTCCTTGCAGGTCTTGTTCATATCCTTGAGGGTCTCGTTCATTTCCTTGTAGGACTCATTCATTTCCTTTGCAGTCTCGCTTATTTCCTCATAGGCCTCAACCTTTTGTTGGAGCCTCTTGAGAAGCCCTATAACCGTGGTTTTGAATTCCACGTCCAGTCGTTTTTTTCCCTCCATTTCTTTCACATCTGATTTCTTTCCATGTCTCTGCATGGTGGCTGCTTCCCTGAGTTGGTCAATTAGCTTTGTGTGGTAGACTTCCTACTAGGGACAGTGGCTCAGCCTCCCCAGTTACCTGAGGTGGATATGGGTTGCACAGTCTTGCTGAAGTTAAGCTCAGGTTAATCATTGTTAGCACTTGGGGGGGTTGACCTCCAGGCCAATTGTCTGTGAAGTTCAGCTGTGCTCAGGTTGGATGGGCGGAGTCTCCGGGCCAAGCAGACAGCGTCAGCTCCGCCCTATGCGGCCCCAGGGACTCTGTGCCTGGGGCAATGGCTGCTAGCACCTCTGAGAGAGAGCCTCTGTGGAGCTCCACCGGCTGCCGGGGAATTCAGACTCTCCCCAAATGAATCTACACTCCCAATGTCTCACCCTGGGTCGTAAAACAAAGCAGACTGACGGTTTTCCGAATGAGAAAGCAAGTCGCAGAGCGCTCTCTGCGCGGTCACACAGCCGAGCTGTTCACGCAAGCTGCCTTTTTCACAAGCTGGGAGTCCCTGCAGCGCCCGAGTTTCGGCATGCCCTCCCTCTGTCCAGTTTTCACCCCGTATGATAGTGGGTTCCCTGGACTTCGCCCTAAGCTGGAAAATCAACCCAGTGGGACGTCTCTGTCTCCATGTTCGAGAAAACTGGCCGGTTTTCAGCCACCCGCCCTCTCTGCTGGCGCGCGCTCTAAACCTCTCTCCACACGAATCTTTCAACGCTGTCCGCCACCGCTCCTCCGAGTCACACGTCACAGTGTCTTATTTTCACTTTTATTTGTGGAATTTTCACTCAGCCAGCTTTCTGGTGATTCTGGAAGGTGTTTGTTCTTTCTTTAAGTTGTAGTATTAAAATTGTTGAGTATGACGGCAAGATAGGTGTTTTACATATGCCGCCATCTTGGTTCTCTTATATTATGACATAATAAAATTTTATCTCTAATAATATTAAATACTAAAATATTCAGAAGCATTAAATTTTCTTTTTAAATATTCAGAAGCATTAAATTTTCTTTTTGAAATCTTTTTCTTTATCTTTATAATTAGTGCACACAAAAGCTTTACTTTATCTCTAGTAATACTATATAGTAAAGTATTTTTAACTATTCTATTTGTTTGTTTGAAATACTTTTACTCTTATTTTGTATTCCAATTAGTACAACATGCATCTTTGATTTATTAAAATTTACTTTAAATTAATATTACCTTATAACACTTTTAAAAATGTTTTTTCTAGTTTTATTGAGATATAATTCACACATATCATTATATTAGACTAGAGGCCTGGTGCACCAAAATTTGTGCACTCGGTTGTGGGGAGGGTCCCTCAACTCAGCATGCACCCTCTCACAATCCGGAACCTCTCTGGTAGGGTCCCTAGGCCTGGCCTGAGAACAGGACCTATCAGAGCTTTCCTTCCCTGGGGTGCAGCAGCTGGTCCTACCCCTGCCATTGCCACTGCTTGCCATCTGTGTAGCACTTCCCCCTTACCCCTGCCTCTGGAGGCCTCCCTCTGCAGGCAACAGGCTGAAGTGCAATGGCTTGGCTGGCCTGGGCTTCCCTTTTTCTTTGCTGGGGGCAGGGCCAGCCTTGTGAGGGGCCATCTGCCTACCTGATAGCCCTTAACCTCTAGCCTACTTACCTGATCACCCCTAACTGCTGGTCTGCCTATCTGATAACCCCTAACCACTAGGTGCCTACCTGATTACCCCTAACCCCTCTGCCTGCCTGCCTGATTGTCCCTAACCACTTCCTTGGGGGCAGGGCCAGCCTGGCAAGGGGCTATCTGCCTACTGATCTCCCCTAACCACTTGCCTGCCTACTTGATCACCCCTAACTGCTGGCCTACCTACCTGATCTCCCCTAACTACTCTGCCTGCCTACCTGATTGCCCCTAATGCTTGCTTGGGGGCAGGGCCAGCCCAGCGAGGAGTCATCTGCCTATCTAATCACCCCTAACTGCTGGTCTGCCTACCTGATCACCACTAACTGTTGGTGTTCCTACCTGATCACCTCTAACCACTGGTCTACCTACCTGATCACCCCTAACCCCTCTGCCTGCCTGCCTGATTGCCCCTTATCACTTGTTTGGGGATGGGGCCAGCACTTACTTCCAGTTGGTCAGCCTTCGGTAATTACTGGTCGTTATGACACAGGGTTTTTATATATTAGGATTAAGGTATATAACACAATGTTGTTATATTAATCATTTATATTTATAACTACTTATAGCTACAATATATCTAGTTTACATCTATTACCTCACATAATTAACAATTGTTTCACTTATAATAAGAACTTTTAAGATCTACTCTATTATCTTCTATTTTTATTCTTGGCTCTTACCTCACAAACATACAATGTAGGAGATATAAAATACACCCCCAAAATTGCACTCTTTTTTTCCCCTTTTTCTCCAGGAACTTGCCTCCTCAAGTTTATCTCTTCAGCTCAGTGAGACTGACTGCAGCACTAGGCCACCACTTTTTATCAGTCCTTCTGCCCCATGATTGAACTGGAAAATGTGCTAGAGGATAAAGCAGTAGCAAATATGAGACTCTCAATGTATGCACCTACTGCCTGTGATCTTGGCTTCTCAAATTCTAGCTGCCTTACTTGCTCTCTTTTCCTGACAAACCACCGTCTTATGGTATTTTGCCCAGCTTTTATAATTATCCATAATTACTCTATCTTTATTTAATTACTCTGTCAAGTAGCAATGCATATTCTCTCTGAAAGTACTAATTTAGAATTTTTGTATTTTGTTTAGAAAAAAAAAAAGTACAATTATTTCTATACTAAAGGCCTGGTGCATGAAATTCATGCACTGGAGATGGGCGGGGGGGGGGGGGGGTCTTTCAGCCCAGACTGCCCCCTCTCACAGTCCTGGAGCCTTCAGGGGCAGGAGGTTATCCGGTGATCAGGCGAAAGCAATACCTCCATCACACCTCTGCTGCTGTCACTGCCCGCAGCACAAGCCTCAGCTGGCCCTGATTACCTGAGCAGCGGCCGGCCCTGGGTGGCTGGGCAGCCACCATCCAAGGCTTGCCTCTGCCTGAGGCTCGCCCTGAGCAGCTGGGGGACTGAGGGAACTGGGTGCCACCATATTTGTGAGGGTGTGATAGTCAATTAGCATATATCCTCTTTATTAGGTAAGATAAAACATGATCCTAATGTCTGGTCTCAACTCTTCCTGGGTAGCAACATATATAATTCCCAGGATTATTCCTTATCGAGACCTTACAATAGATTCCTTCTTTTATCCTTCATCTTTGGAGCTCTGAGAAATGTTCTCTTACTAAAGGTATGAGAGATTTCTGTACTTAATTCTTTCTACCACAATCTTATTGTTCCTTTGTCGATGTTTATGGCTCCACTCATCTACATATAATAAAGTATAGTACCTTCACCCTTTTTTTATCCTTACTTCTTCTTATGTAGTGTTAGACAACTAGAAAACAACTAGCCCAGCACCAGGCAAAAGATAAATGTTGTTGAAAGAATAAATAAATAGATAGATAAATGAAATTAACTCATTATATAAAAAATAGTTGAGATAGTTTTCTTATTCTTCCCTTTCATTGTTAACCCATACCTTATTTTAAGTTTTTAAAAAAGATTAATAAAGTGCACAATAATTTGAGTCTACTCTCCTAAGGTCTATATTTAGTAAGATCCCAGGGATTGAATTTCACAAGTTTTTAGACCATATAAAGGTATTCCAAAAACTTCATATATTTTTTTACTCTGAATCATTTATTTGTTAGTCATCTAAGTGCTCACCCAGAAGTGATTTTTGACAAAAATCTCCCTGTATACACTTGGCTAATCTTGACTGAGTTCTTCTCATGTGAATTCCTATTTGGAAACATGACATAGCTGGTGAGACATAGCTAGTTTGTTTGTTGCCTGGTCTCATTTTTCAAAGTGTCTCTCTTGGAATAAACTTAGAAATAGGAAGTCATTGTGTCATGCACTGAATTTCTGTCATGGCCTGCTCCTTCATGTTTCTAGATCTCCCAACGTTTCTTCCTAGGCCTAGAATGTCTTTCTCCCTCTGCTTGTCTGGTGAACTGCTTCAGTGCTCAAAAGTGTTAGCCTCAATATCCCAGCAACATAACATGTTTCCTCTTCTGGTTCTCCTTTTTCCCTGGTACTCGATCATAGTGCTTGTGATCGCTGTGAGTTATTTGTGGCTTTGTTTCTCACTAGACTCTCACAAGGCACAGGGTGTGTCTTACTCCTCTACTAACTTTGGGGTCCAAAATAGCAACTAATACTTACTAGAGCCTCAGTACATTTTAAAAAAATAAAATCCACATACATCAAAATCTCCTTTTTAAAGTGTAAAATTCAGTGGTTTTTAGTTTATTTACAAAGTTGTGCCACCATTACCACTCTATAATCCCATAATATTTTCATCACCCCCAAAAGAAACCCCATACCCAATAGCATTCACTTCCCATTTTTATTCTCCCTCCAGTCCCTGGAAACTACAAATCTGTTTTTTATCTTTATGGGTTTGCCTATTCTGGATATTTCAAATAAATGGAATCATATAATAATATGTGGCTAGTTGTGTCTGGATTCTTTCACTTATCAAAAAGGTTTCAGGTCCATCCATGCTGTTGCAAATGGTAAGAGATCTTGCTTTTTTATACAGGACCTGGAGAGCATTTATGCTAAGTGAAATAAATCAGTTGGAGAAAGATAAATATGCATGACCTCACTCATTTGTGGAATATAATGAACAACATAAACTGATGAACAAAAGTAGATCCAGAGACTTAGAAGCAAAGAACAGTCAGTCAAACCTCAGAGGGAAGGCAGGAGAGGGTGGGAGTGTGAAACAGATAAGTGATCAACCAAAGGACTTGTATGCATGCAAATAAGCATAATCAATGGACACAGACACTGGAGGGGTCAGGGCATGTGTAGGGAGGGATGGGAGGAAGGTGGGAGAGCAGCTGGGGAAAGGTCAATGGGTGAAATAGAAGACATAGGTAACACTTTTAACAATAAAAAAATTTTTTTTAAATGCTCCCCAGATTTCTGTAAGCTTTTGATTAATTTCCAGTGTTCTAAAAAAAAGTTTACAGCAATCTGGGGAGCATTTTTTTTTTTTTCAAGAAAAATGGTTGATCCTTATAAGAAAAACAAACATTGTGGATATTTAATTTGCCCTCTCCTCACCTCTACTCCTCCACTGCTCCAGCTTTAAAGCCCAACAGTTTCAATTTTGGTGCAAACCATCAGTCTGGTAGCCCCTGGAGGGGAAAGGATGGAACTGGATCTCCTAGGAATCCACCTTCCCAGAGAAGTGTTACCATTTGATCTTTTTGGTGGTTCTATGAAAGACACCACTTTAAGGCTGTCTTTGTCTTGATGTAGAGCTTTCCCAGTGAAAACAGTCTTTTCCTGAGGGCATTTGACAAACACAATCACAGATAATTATGGCTGCTTGAGGCAAAAGATAGCATTTGGAGCAAACAACAAGCTATAAATCACTTATAAGGGTTTAGCACACACAGTATATAAAGGACTCTCCCAACAATAAAAAGACAATCAAATTTAAAATTGGATAAATGATTTGAAAATACATTTATTCAAAGAAGATATATGAGTGGCCAATAAGCACTTGAAAAGATGCTTAGCATCATTATTCGTTAGGTAAAGGAAATCAAAACCACAGTGAGGGGAGTATGGCAAAATGGGTAAAGGGAATCAAAAGATACAAATTTTTAGTTATAAAATAAGCCATCGGAATGTAATGTCCACCATGGTGTCTATAATTAATAATACTGTATTGCATATTTGAAAGTTGCTAAAAGAGTAAGTCTTAAAAGTTTCCACCATAAGAAAAGGAAATTTTGTAATTAGGTATGGTGGTGGCTGTTAACTAGAAGTATTGTAGTGATCATTTCACAATGTATACAGATCTGGAGTCATCGTGCTATGCATCTCAAACTAATAATGGGTATATGTCAATTTTACCTCAATAAAAAAGGAACAATGAGACCTTATTCAGATCTACTAGGATAGCTGTAATCAATAAGACACAATAAACAAGTGTAGGAGGATTTTGAGAAATTAGAGCTCTCATACACTGCAGGTAGGAATGTAAAATGGTGCAAAAACTTTGGCAAACTGTCAGTTTCCAGATCTTGACTGTTATAAATAACACAACTATGAACATAGGGTTACATATATTCTTTCAAATTGGTCCATCAGGATTCCTAGAATATATTCCCAGATGTGGAGTCGTTGGACCAAAAGGTAGTTAATTTTTTGAGGTAACTCCATATACTGTCTCCGTAGTGGCTGCACCAGTGCACTAGGTTTCCCTTTCCTCCCCATCAGCACCAGCACTTGTTTGTTGATTTCATTTATTTGATTTATGTGAAGACTCTGGGTTAATTAGTCCCGGGAACTCACTGCTGTCACAGCGGTGAGGTGAAACAGAAATAGTTCTCGGCATTGTGGTGCTTCATATTGGCAGTCCATTGTTTTGTTTGTTTGTTTTTGTTTTTGCTCAAAGATGGAGGGCACCACTTGTTGCATTTCTAGGCCTCTCAACCATGATTTTTGATCTTGTGTTTGGAATCGTGTACTTTTGTTCTTATCTTTTTGCCTAACTTGGACAGCTATCTTGCCTTGAATTCAGACTGTGAACCCCTTGCCTAATTATTTTTGGTATTCACTCGATTTTTCCAGTGCAACTATCTTAATACATTTTGAACTCAATTCATAACCTTTAGTGTTCTTGATCCTTCTTGAACATCAGTCTTTGGGTACATTTATCTGATCTCTTGCCCGATTACTACTCTGTATCTTCACTTAGTAGATGATGCTAAACCTCATTCCTTCTTTGCAATGACACTTCCTTAGCAAGATGTAAAAATCTCTAAATACGAAAGTCCTGTGGTGTGACCCAGGAAAGATTATGTAACTAGCCTTTTGGAGACATACTAACTCTTCCTAACCCCTAGAATCCAACACACTCCATGAATATGTTTTAAATAGGTTGTTTATAAAGCAAACATTTGTATATCAGGTTACTCTAATTCTGGAAACAGATTCCCCTAGTGAAAAGAATGATCCTTGTCTTAGAAGATAAACCATAGTACATTAAAATTTTGAAGAGTTTATTTGAGCAAATGTTTATTTGAATTGGGCAGAGACAAACCAAAAATGGTTGTGAGCTCTGTAGTGGCAGAAGGTAAGGAAAGGGCTTTGAGAGCAGATGCAGAAGCAAGCAAGAAAATTACTCGCTTAGTTATAGTTTAAGTTACTGCCTTATTTGGGAAAGTGTAGTGGGCTGTGATATGTTGTTAAGTTTTGATTTCTTAAACTTAAGGCATTTATAGAAATTGATTCTGGCTTAGGTTTTAGTTAGCTCCCTTAGTCTGCCAACATATTAAAACCATCTTGTCCAATAGGATTTTTGTTTACTTATTTTATCACTTACATACATTTAAAATTATTATTAAAATTTCCTACTTAAGGTCCCTTGAAAATGCTTTTGTTTTTGTTATTTTATTGTGTCAATTCAGACATTTATTCTTCTTTTCTTCCTCCCCAAACTTCACCTAGCTCCTGTGTTCAACCAAAAAGAGGTTAATGTGTGGAAAGGAGACATATGTAATATTTTTAATAATAAAGAATTTTTTTAAAAATTAAAAAATGTATTCAATCTAGTTAAATAAATAAAATTATTACTTTGGAGTTTTTCTTTTAATTGACTGATTGCTTTGCTTTTCAGTATCTATGAGAAAACCAAGTAAACATAGTCAATTGCATTTAATTCACCTATGCAATCCAGAGCCTAATGGACTACTATCTAATTATCTTCAATTGTCACAGTAACAGTTCACCCAGATTACCTGCCTATTTCTTTATCAGATACTTTATTCTTACCTTACAATCTCTTCATTTTTGCTTTATGGGATTTAATTTTGAAATAGCTAAACAGGCATTATTGTTTTCAGTTTTATACCCCACTCCAAATTTTGGGAGAGAGAATTATGGAGATGCTTTTTATCATGTCTGACTCAAGCATTCATTACTTAATGTCTAGTATATAAAAACATTGCTACCTTATTGGTGTAGAAACTATTTTTTTTTTCCTTTTAAAAGTCATCACCTGGATTCACTTCAATTACTTTAAAGGAGATACTGAGACCCTAATTCTGTTTCTTAAACTTTGTTTTTATTCCAGTCAGAGATGAGGCCAGGAGACCTGGACAAGAAATTATGATACAAATTACCATCTCCAATCTTAAATTGGCATATGGCCCAAACTGTGCTAAATAACTGGTGTTAAGCAGGATTGGTTTGTGGTAAAGGTCCTCATGCTGTTCATAAATGAATAATTCCCTCTTTCCTTTTTCTCTCCTCCTGCTCTCTCTTATCTCTCTCCTCTTACTCCTTGTCCTTTAAAAAATATATTTTTATTAATTTTAGAGAGGAAGGGCATAGGAGAGATAGAAATAGCAATGGTAAGAGAGAATCATTGATTGGCTGATTCCTGCATGCCCTTCACTGGGGATCTAGCCCACAATCCTGGCATGTGCCCTAACTGGGAATCGAACCATGACCTCCTGGTTCACAGGTCAACACTTAACCACTGAGATACACGGCTGAGCCTCCTCCCTCTTTCAATGCTATATAATCAGGCCCAGTACGTTAGAAGATGAATAAGCCATATTTTCCAGATAGTAATAGTGAGGCATGGAAAACTGGGACCAATCTTGTTCTTACCAGGATAAATTCAGCAGGAGAGAAAGGAACAGATGAGACAAGCATACCTGTGTGTTATTCAAAGTTCTCACACAATTACAACTTAGGCTTTGATACAGTTCATACTATCAGTGGGAATTCACATTTGAGCCTTCATCCAAATAAATAAACTTGTGGGTGGTGGGCAAAAAGGTGACTTTTGAAAAATCAATATATTCTACACACTGTAGTTCTTATTTGTTAAGTATTGCTAGTCAAATTAAGTAAATGTCAAGTCTTTCTCAGGACTCTAGTGATAAAAATAAAATTACTTGTAAGCCCCAGGTGCTACCACAAGTATTGAAACCTGTTTAGCTTGGATGTTAGCAATCGCAACATGAAACATGGAAACTCTCCCAGCAAAGTCCTTTTGTAAGATCCTTGGTATAAATTGGAACATGATGAAAAGATATCAATATCAATGTCTTTTGTCTTTGGACTTTACGCCTTATAAAGTCAGACCTAACTGCTGGTAGAACTTCCCTGGGATCTAAGATTTGGATTAATATTTTTTAATAGAATGAAGAAAAGATGCCAGTAATTAGCCTTTAACTTCTGTAATGATACCCACAATATATTTAGAGATGAGCAATAAAACCTAACAGATTTGAGACCTATTATCTAAACAACATAAAAAATCCCAATAGCCTCTTACTTGCTCAAATAGAAAAATATTATGTTTGTCATTTAATTTGATCAGTACCTTTAAAATTTTTCAAATAGTGCCAAGAAGTTTAAACAAAATAATATACTCATCAGAAGAAACTTCCTACACAGATTATTAAATCTGGATACTTCTGTCTAGTGTTTTTATTGGAAATGAACTAAACAAGGAGAACTAAATACTGTTAGGTGTTATGTAAGACAGCATTGCTAGTGTACTTTTAATCTTCACCCAGAGCCACAGTTTTGATAGAAGACATGATTATTTAATCATGATCCTATGTTTTTAATTAGACTCTTGCCAAATATACACCACAACTTTCTTTTCAGCTATTCTGGCAAAGGCATAGAAGCATAAATCAACACATGACACCATTTGGTTCTCTTGGCTTAAGAAGTCCACACAACTCACTTTGATATTGCTTATAAGCTAAAGATGGCAACTCTTCTTTCCACAGTTTTAATGTCTTATTGAGCCATTACATGGCTCACATCCTAGTCATGAGAATGGAGGCTTCTTATTCTGATATGGAAACTAACCTTTAGACAAAAGTCACATCTAAATACTTGGTGTATGTCCACGTTGCTTGCAGTCTCAAGATGCCAAATAGTCATGTATCGCCTCCCAAATTGCTTCTGTCATCCTTAAGAGTTGATTATTTCTGTAGAACACAACCTGCTTTACATAGAGTCAAAGTCCTTGATGGAATTCTTTGAACAGCACTGATTAACACCAGCCCACGACACCCTACTTGTCCTGAGTCCTTCTGCTGTAGAACCCAGCTTTGTTGTTTTTCTCTCTCCTATAAACATAACCTCAGGCCTGGACTTGATTTCTTTCCTGAAGATAAAAAAACAAAAGAAAACAAAACAAACATAAGGGGAGCTCTGGAGACAAACTGGCCTTACTTTCTCTCCTTAGAGTAGTCAGTATATTTTACTATGTGTCACCAGCAGGGGCAGGCCTAATTCAGGGGACCAGTGATAGCACTGTGCTCTCTGGATGATGGGCACTGATTATCCAGCTATGGAACCTTTAGCCACTGAGAGCTGGTTGTGCAGGAATCCACTGCTGCTCCTGTCCCAGCCCTCCCACATAGTCCACAGTGCTCCATGAAACAAATACCCACCCCATCATCATTCAGAAATAGTCACAGTTTGAATCAATTCAAACTTGGAAATAATTCCTGAGTCATTTGGATCTGGATAAGGAACTCATTAAATGAAAACCCAAACTGGTTCAAATATTGGACCAATTACAGTCTGATACAAACTACATACTGAAATGGTTTTAGATTTTAATTCCTTCAGATACTGAGCAAATTCAGCTCAGTAAAAACATAAGTATTATCCAAGTATTTGGAGAATAATAAGTGTCTCTTACCCATCTTCCCTGTTCCTCTCCCATTCGTATCTCTCATAAATATTCAACATAGTCGTGTTGCCTGAAAGACACTCTGGAGCTGGTTTTGGGTTCATGTGGGTCAAGATACTAGCCACAGGCTACCACTAACAAGGCACAAGGAGCTCCATCTTTCATTGGCTTTCACAAGCATCTCTTACTGGAAGGCACTGGATTGAAATTTGTCATTCCTTGGATACTTGTTTGTGTATTTTCAGAAGCTGAAAGAATTCCAAGGCTTAAAGATCTGCAGGAGTCAAGAAAAGCCAGGGTCTCAGTCACTGGAAACCACAGCACTTCAAAAAACCATGTACTCACCGAGACTGGTTTGGCTCAGTGGATAGAGCATCGGACTGCGGACTGAAGGGTCCCAGGTTCGATTCCGGTCAAGGGCATGTACCTGGGCTGTGGGCATATCCCCAGTAGGGGGCATGCAAGAGGCAGCTGATCAATGTTTCTCTCTCATTGATGTTTCTGACTTTCTATCCCTCTCCCTTCTGCTCTGTAAAAAATCAATAAAATATATATTTAAAAAAAAACACCATGTACTACTTTGAGTACAGACCAGGGAGAGAAAGATTGCCCCATTTACCTCATATACAGAAGGTCTCTCTTATTTGAGTTTGATTTTCCTGCTCTGTTCCATTCTCAGCTTAGGCCAGAGAGAATTAAAGAAAAGGAAGAAAAAAAGAAAAAAAAAGAACAAGACAAGTGAAGTAGACCAGGCTATCCTTTCAAGTGAAAAGTGTTTGGGGAAAATGTGAGGTAGATGAAGGGTGCCTGAGGGTGGTGGTTCTTAAACTTGGGTTGTTCCCAGGCTCAAAGAGTCTTAGTATCTTTGGATGGAGTCCTAGCCTTTGTATTTTTTATTATTATTATCATCATCAATCTTTAAGACCTACTCACACTGTGCAGAGATCATTTACCCCATCCATAGGACCGACTCTCATCTTCCAAATAGACAAGGTGGACCCCAATCAATCACACTTAGCAAAGTCAGAATTGGCTCACTATAGCAACATAGATAATACAGAGATAACTGTGCTGTTGCTCTTACTCAGTTCCAGACAGCACTGGGAGAGAATTCCATATGCTAAGACTGCCTACTGATGCTTTAGCCAGTGGCTATGGCATATCCATCTGGGATGGTGCCTATGCTGGGACAGGCTTATCCTGTTTTGCTTGCTAGCTGCCCCTGTCTACTCCAAAGCTATGCAAGTCCCACTGATTTGTGCAGGTTTCAAGCCTCAGTTACCCACACACAAAAGGTTATGCAAACAACCTTCATTTGGCCACTCTGTAAGGGCCTAGGGGACTGGATAATTTATTTAAATGAAAATAAAACTGAGTGTTCCTTGGAACTACCTCTTTTTTTTTTTTTTTTTTTTTTTTACTATAATTGAAAAAGCAGCTGCATAATATATGTAAAGCGGTAGGCAAAGCACAAATCCTGTGTTGAGGGATCTTCAGTCTTCATTGTTTCCAGGGATACATCTCTTCCAATATAGAGCAGGAAGTCCAGTACTATTCCCTCTTGATTTGCCCTTTCAATTAAGCCCTCCAAGGCTCTTAGTGCTTGCAGAGTTGCTGGTTTCTCAGAAATTGGATTGAGTCCAGAGCTGAGCTCACTATGACTGCAGGAAATTCAACTCATGCTAAATGATTTGTGGTATCTGCCCAGCCTGAGCTAGATGCAAACCAGAGACTCAAGAAGCCAAAGGTTCCATGTCCTTCCACTGTCCTCTGGAGTCATATCCTTTCTGCCTTACAATTAACTTGATGTTTCCCAGAGATAGCCCACATAATCCTAACTCTTCAGCTAAGCTTCAAGATAAGACTGAGCTGGAGAAGGCTAGGTCAAATCTGGTATTCTCTTTCCTCACCTATACCTTGTTCACTGGCTCTTCACACTTCTTAATCTCTGTATTTATTTTACTTTCAATTTATGATTAATTTTCTAGGAAAAGCCAGTGGGGGACTTCTAAATTCTGGAGATTGACTGCCACTGATCCCTTTAGGTCTTAGTCCCCAGAACCTGGCTCAGCATCAGAAATGTTTTGTGATTCCTAGGCCCCATTCCATGCTGCTATACGAGAATCTCTGTGGTGGAGCCAGGTATCAGGGTCATCTTCATTGTCTTTGGTGATTACATAGCACTCCTAGTATTCTACTCCCACCAGACTAGATTCTTCTCTCTGTTGTTCCAGACTGAGAATTGAGTCTTCTAACTTATAACCCTTGATTTGTCACTAAACTTTCTTCATGACCTTGCCTACGTCACTTAATTCTCATGGGCTTGAAGTTCCTTACCCATCAGAAGGTAGGACTGGGATGGAGAGCTAGATTGTATCAGTGATTATCAAGTCTAACACCACATGCTCACTTTTGGAGCTTTTAAAAATTTTGCATACAATGATTCAGGTTTGTTTCTTTTTGCATCCTCCCCGACCCTCACCATTCCACAACCCCTCCGAAACTTGGCAGTCTGAAAACTAGGATGACAAAAGGAGATATATGCACTCTTTTAGCATACTGATATATGTGAGCCATTCTTGTAGATGGTTATTCTTGACAAAGTTTCAAGAATAGGTCTTGTAGTCTGGACTAGAAAATGAATGCTTCTTCAGAGCTTATTTTCTGTCTCCCCTACAGTTACGGAATCTGGAGCCCTCCCAGCTCAATCAGAGGTCAATGATTCCATTTCAATGGGAGGTGATGGGAGGTTTGGCAAAGTATGTAATCTGAAAGGCCTTGGGAGAAGGGAAAAGGAAAGAAGGTTCCAAAGAAAGAGTTATCTTTACTGATTAGAAAGGTGGAGGCATATTTAGGCCAATAGAGATAAGACCCCAAATATATTGAAGGGGACAAAAGTAGGGCTATCCAGAATAGAGTGAGAAAATCCGCTTCAGGCTCTGCACTGCTTTGTGCTGCTGCCTGAGTTGGAATGTCTCACTCAAATTCAAAGAGCTACAGTCTTCTGGGTACTTTGCAAGTGTGGTAAGATCTTAAGGTCTTTTGATGTTAGAATGTACAGTCCACCCATAAGTACTGGGGTATGCAGGTGATGATTCCTGGAGATTTCTTACTTAATAGGTCTGGAGTGGAACCTAAGATATTTTTTAAATATCTGCAGGTGATCCTGTCATACAACCCATGCTCAGATTTACTTTGAGTTGATTTTTATCTTTTCTTTCAACTTGTCCAATTTCTTATTACTCTCCCTCCCACCACCCAAGTCTTTCCTGCCTTTGTGCGAAAAGATAGCCCTTTCCCAAATCAGACTTCTTCCTGCTCTAGGGCACGTGGTTTGGTAAGCAGAGCACAAGCTACATTGAAGTCTAATTGCCTTTGGATAGGTGCTTTGTTTAGGTCACAACTTGCACAACTGTGACAAAGGAGGAAAAAGACAATTGGCTCTGTAGGTGGCAGATTGTGGAGTTTCAGTCACAATTTAAGCAAGTGTCCTAATCTCTTTGAACCTCAGTTTGATTCTATGTCAAAGAGGGATAATGATGCCTAATCAAATAACCAAATCCCATGGTAATATTAAATCTACCAAATTGATTCTAAGCCCTCAATTGACTTATGAGCAGCATTTGACCCTTGTGATTATTTCCATTTTGCTGAACTATGTCCTCTGCTTAGCTTCGGGGCACAATTCCCTCTTCATTCCTTTCATGCCTCTGTGGCCATTATTTCTACCCTCCTTAGCTGATTTATTTTTACCTCCCCAACTTCTAATTATTGGAGTGTTTAGGACTCAGTCCTCAGACCGCTTTTCTTACCAGTTTACCCTGATTTCCTAGGTAATCTCATCTAGTCTTGTGACTTGAAATACCATTTTATGCTGATGATCATCCAAAGGATCTCCAAGTGTAATTTTTCCCTAGAACTCTAAAATCCTAAATCAAATTGCCTACTCAACAACTTCATTTGGATATATAATAAACACCCCAAACTTAATATATCTAAACCAAACTCTTCATTTTGTTCCCCAAACTTATTTTTTCCTCAACCTTCCTGACCTCAGTATATAGCCTCTTTACTTGTCTAGTTTTTTTTTAGGCCTAGAGGTTCTTTATCTCACTCCACACTTCCAATCCATTAGCAAATCTATTGGCTCTATGTTAAACTATATATAGTACTTGGTCTCCACTGCTATAATCTTAGTCTCCTCCTCCATCAGCTCTCTCTTTAGCTATTGCAATAGAGGAGTAAGTGATCTCCTCCATCCATGGTTTATATTCCCCATAGCATCCACAGAGAGGAGTCAAAATTCTCCCACAACTTCTCTTCTCACCTAGAATAAAATCACAAAGTTTCCCATAGCCTCATGAGGGAAAACATGACATGCTTCATTTCTATTATCTTTCTGACTTCATAGATCATTTAGCAACTTGTTCACTCCTCTCCAGACATACCATCCTCCATGTTGGACCTCAAACATGCCATGTGTTCCTGCCTTAGGGCCTTTGCATTGCTTACCCCTTCTTAAGGAACACTTTTTTTCTAGTTCTCTATAGCTCATCAGCTTCATTCTATTTTTTGCTCAAAAGTCACCTTATCATAAAGTACTTACTTAATTTAAAACAGGACATTATCCCAACTCCCACAACTCCTTATTTCCTTATCTAGTTTCATTTTTTTCTTCACAGAATATATCACCACTCGCCATATATATAATTCGCTAGTTTGTTTGTTGTCTGACTCATCTCACTTGAATTAAACATGTAAGAGTACCTATATTTCCAGCATATAGAACAATGCCTGGAACATAATATAGGGCCAATAAATATTTGTTAAATTAATGAATACCTGAAAGGATATCAGTGATAGAACAAATGAGATAATGTATAGGAAGGTTTTAGTACATGCCTGACACTTATTAATACTCAGTAACTCTCCACTTCTAGCTTTTGTCTCTCCCCCCAAATATTTATTGATTTTCTCTCTAAGCCATTCAGTCCACTAGATGATGATGACAGGAAATGGTTCTGCTACAAGCTCACATTCTAGTTGCTATATGCTAATGGAGAGACACCACCAGAAATAACCATTAGACAATGCATTAAGAGCTGCAAAAGAGACATTACACTATGAAAGCTAGGCACTGGAACAGCTAAGGAAGGCTTTAAAAGAGCAGTAGCATTTAAGCTGAGCCTTGAAGGATAAATAGGTACCTTTATGCAACAAGGGGGGAGGATATTACTTTCAGAGAAATCTTGGGTAAGGAACACAGAGATTTGAACCTACCCCATCAAGAGCACCCAACTTCTTAGCTCCTTAGTTTAAAAAAACAAACAAACAAACAAACAAACAAAAAACAAAACATACACACACAGACCAAAGTGAAATGCAGAGAAAGTGTAAAAATTAAAGCATAATTTTATGTATGCTGTCTTCTCACCTTGGCATATACCACTATATTTTTCAGAGTTCTCATACCTTTTATGTTTCTTTTGGCTCTACAACTTATCAGCAAACCATGACTCCTTTATGATAGTGCTGAAGAAGCTAAGGCTGAAATTAAATAAATCATCTGGCCACACAGGGCATTAATGGAGGATCTAGATTTAGAACCCAAGACTCCTGTCTGGTTGATAATTTCTGAAATATGAAGTGAAAGGCAAATGATTGTCTTCTCCAACTAGTAAAAAATATCTCCAAAATGGCATTCAGGATCTAAGCATTTCATGTTGTTGTTTTCTGAACTGGCAATATCCAGCTGTCATTTATTGAGAGCCTATATGTTATTCCACCAGTTTTCACAACAACCCTCTAGTAGTTGTTGTTATTATTATTTTGTAAATGAGGAAGTTATCACTTTAGTAGATTTTAAGTACCTAATTTGTCTAGTGATACTTAACAAAAAAGAGGCAGTACAAGATTTTAGTAATCTGGTTTGTTTGATGCATTGACCATTATTTTCAACTCTGCTTACATTTCTGAGATAAAATCTAACCAAATGTGCAAGTCAATCTTCTATTTGCTTCCTCTGGGTTATCTATATGGCAGGATATGGTATTTTTGGCCTTGCACATGTTCTGCAGAATTGTTTACTTACTAGAAATTTCATCTTTCATTGTAACTTTATATTTATACATTTCTCTAGCCAAATTATACCACATGTACTCATGTACTATTTTTCTGCTTTTGCTGTCATGTAAGTGCGGTCATCTGAATCACTCTCATGTATCTAATTATAACACTGCTAAATAGGAAAAAATGACCACCAATGGTAAAGTTATCCTAGTCAATATGGTTAGTCTTTGTAAAATTACAAACAAAATCAGGAAGAAAAGATTTTTAAGCATTTTGCTGACAGCTGTTGTATATAATTCAATAATCACAAGGAGAATATAAAACATTTTCTTAACCTACACAACTCCTTTCTTAGAAAAGAAAAATAGTAAAATTCTATTAACCATAGATTTGCCTCCAAACAGGACCCTCTCATGAAGCCCAAACACGTCTTTATTCTTCAAGATGTCTTTTTGTTCTTAAATTTGGAGATGAAGATGTTGTGGTGACTTATTTTTGTCCTGCCTTTTAAGACACTATTGGTCAATAGATTTTTTGATGATATCCATAAAAAGCAACCAGATGCACTATCCTATAAAGGAGATACCATATCAATAGATGCGGACTTCTTATCTATTGATCCCTTGCTATGAGAGATGAGAAAATTAGCATACTTCAATTTTGTTTCAGCTTGCTTACCTTGTAGTTGCTGACTTTTTGTTAGTTATATGACTTTTCCAATTTAAAGGTTTATAACAGTTATATGTTTTCTGCAGTCATATTTTTATATTTGTTTGGTCTTAATTTTAAATTTAAATCTGTTTAGTGTATAGCATAGTTAGTTTTTGTAACTATAGTTCTTTATCTCAAGTTTTAAATTTTGACTCATATCTTCAAGTCTGGTTTCATTTTCAAGAAGTTTATCTTTTTATTAAGAACAAATTATTGGTGCTATATAGTCTATAGAATTTTCATGCTCGAGAATGCCTATTGCCTTTATATTTAAAAAGAAACTTATCTGAATATACAATTCTTTGGTCACTTCCTTTCAATTTTATAGAGAATGTTCTATTATTTTTTGGTATTAGAGTTGCTTTGGACAACTGAAGAAAACCCAACTTTTCCCTTTAATGTTAAACTTATTTTTCCCTGCTTAAATGTCTATATTACTTCTTTATTCTTAAAGTTCAGTAACTTCACCAATAATCTTTTGTACTCATTTTTTAAAGTATAATATATATGCTATTTTTCTGTGTACAGATTTAAATCTTAATTTCAGAAAAGTTCCTTCTGGTAGGTTTATCTATATTTTGTTGTTTCTTTTTTAAAAATGTTCCACAAGGACATGAAATATTTTGCATATTTTACATATATATTGTCTTCTCCATAAACTATAAATACCTTTGTTGTTTTTTATTTTCTCTGCATATTTTTCTATAGTTTGTCTTATGTCCTAAACTTAAATTTAAATTATACTTATTATATTTTTATGATTTTTCTCTATGTAATATTTTTCTTTTCTCTTCCAACTTACTCTATCAATTTGCTTATTATCCTCTTTTTCTAGCTCTCATTAAGCCTTTTTAAGTTTTCAAATTTCTTTGAAATTATAACTATTTATTTGAGTTAATATATTTTTTTGTTAATTTTTTTTTTATCTTCTCATCACTCCTTTCCCCCCTCTTTTCAGACCCAGCAATAAACACCTCTTGCTCTTCTTTCTTTCTGCTCTGTGTTTCATGTTGGTCCTTTTCTGATGATTTTATATCTGTGGTTAGAGCCAAGTATTTAAATTTTTTTAATTTTATATTTTTTATTTTTTAAATATACTTTGTTGATTTTTTACAGAGAGGAAGAGAGAGAGGTAGAGAGTTAGAAACATCAATGGGAAAGAAACACTGATAAGCTGCCTCCTGCACACCTCCTACTGGGGATGTGCCCACAACCAAGGTACATGCCCTTGACCAGAATCGAACCTGGGACCTTTCAGTCCACAGGCCAATGCTCTATCCACTGAGCCAAACCAGTTAGGGCTAAAACATGTTTTTAAAATTAAAGTTTAGTTGGCATATAACTAACTATACAGGGTGTGGCAAAAGTAGGTTTACATTTGTTCCTATGGAAAATAATAAAATAATAAATAAATAATAATACAATAAACTCTATGTTTTACATACTCACAACTGTTTACATACTCACAACTGTAAACCTACTTTTGCTATACCCTGTATTAGTTTCAGGTGTACAACATAGTGAATTGACATTTCTATACCTCACAATTCATAAAAAAATGAATGGAAAGAAATGGGAAACCCATAGCTTCAGATCAGTTTGTTTTACTGGAACTCCTCTCCACACCTCATTTTCCCTTTTCTCTTGAGGTCCATTTTCCCTTTTCTCACCTCAGTTTTAGCCATAAAGATTTTGAAATGAATTATGGGAAATCTTCCTTTTCCTTCTATGTTCTTTCATACCTCCTAATCTCCACACTCAGGAGAAGAGACTGTAGAAAAAGTTGAAAGGTCTGCGTGACTTTGCCATCAATTCTGCCCCCCTATTTTGTTGTTGTGCCAAGCAGGATCTCTATGGGAAAAGTCGCTCACTCCTAGTGAGGCTGCCTCATACCCATGGGTTTGATTGCTCTAATGGAAGAAACATTGAACAGACACTGGAACTCTGATACTCACTTGCAGGGAAAACTGTATCTTGTTAGAAGTCTAAGGACAAATCTGTGTAAAAGTCTGAAGACAAAGATGTTGGATGTCACTGTCTTCCCATATTGCAGATTGAGTTGTAAACTGGATTTGCACTCTTTTTCTTATAAAGGACTGACAGACTGAAGGACTGAATTAGTTTGGGTTTTCAGACCTGAATATGTGGAGGCATTAAACAAAATGAATGAAGTGAGCTTGTCTTGTCACATTAAGGAAAATAACTGACAATTGTTGTCAACAATAAAATCCAAGCTTTCAAGAGAAAATGAGAACTTTTGAAATCTTGTATCTACCACTCAATACATAAATATTTTTCTGATGAGATTGGTCAGGATTTTAACAAATGCAAATTTTTATATTGCATAATAAATGATGTCAACTGTTGTAAGATTGGCATGACTGAATAAACCAATATTTTCCAAACCCATGAATGGGGGGAAAACTCCATAAAAAGTGTCAGGTAAATCAATGGACTTTAATGTAACAGAGTGTTAATTGATTCGCTGTTATAGTTACATTAGGGGCCTGGTGCACGAAATTCATGCACTGAGGGTGGATGGTCCCTCAGTCCAACCTGCCCCCACTCACATACTGGGGATGTCCTACTGATGGCTTACAGAGGCTTTCAGCCTTGGACAGGGGACCTTGGCCGAAACCCCTGTAATTGCAGGCTCTGTCCCTGCCCAAGCCCCTCAGATCGCTGGCTCCACATCTGCCCCCTCAGCTCTGATGGCTTACCTCATCATGGTGCCAGGATGTTCCTATGACATAGGCACTGGACGCCTATGTATGCAAATTAACTGCCATCTTTGTTGAGTTAATTTGCATACTCACCCTGATTAGCTATGGGTGTAGCGGAGGTATGGTCAATTTACATGTTTGTCTATTATTAGGTAAGATAGTAACCTTTAAGAAACTACTACTTAACGAGTTCTGGTGTAATATCTAGAATTATCTGTAAATGCTTGTAAAATAAATTTTCTGCAATCTATTTGAGGCCAGAGTTTTTTCAAATACTTTCACCTACACAATATATAGCAACCAATGGAACAAGGAGAATTCAGCTGTCTTCTATTAAACCAGACATCAAAGAGATTTGCAAAACTGTAAGACAGTACAATATTTCTCATTACATTTTCTTGCTTTGGAAAATATAACTATCTTTATTAAAATATATAGGGTGTCCCAAAAATGTATACACACACTTTGAATAATTATAAAGGCAGAGTTTATTAAAACACATTTAATTTTCAGAATTGAACTATCAGCTGTTAAAGTGTATATATATTTTTTGGGATGCCATCTATTATTTATGTTGGTATGAATTAGGATCATTATGGTTATTTTTAATTAAAGTGTAAATAATTATTTAAAATTTTAAAATTCTGAATACATTAAATATTATAAATATAATACACATAAACACAAAAATCTTTGGGGTTCTTAAGAATGTAAAGGAATCCTTAGGCCAGTAAGTATGACAATCTCTGTGCTAGGTGCACAAAGTAGTAAAGCAGTAAGTGGTGTGGGAATGAAAAATTAGAAGAAACATTATGGGTTAGATTTAGCTTTGTTCCAGAGTTGAATGCAGACAACAGATTGATAAGATTCCGATGGGATAAGCTAAAGCGACACTGTGTGGGTAAAGATGTGGTGGTAAAAATAGTACATGATTTGGAGGACTCTGGGTGTTAAGCAGTGAAGTTCCCTCAAATTTCTCTTTCTTCTGCCTTAGCTCTCTGACCCTTCTTCTGCTATCACATTCTCTCTCTCTCTCTCTCTCTCTCTCTCTCTCTCTCTCTCTCTCTCTGTTTCTTTTCCCACAGCTGAAAAGAGTTCTCTGCTTTTTAAGGACTGATGATTATATTGGATCCATGTAGATAATCCACACTCAACTCCCCATTTTCAGGTCCTTTATCTTAATTATATATACAAAGGCTCTTTTGACATGTAAGGTAATGTACTCACAGGTTCTGGGGATTAAAATACGGATATCTTTTAGGAGACCCTTATTCTGTCTGCCTGATTTGGTCTGTTCAGTCTACTATAACAAAAGAGCATGGATTGGGTGGCTTATAAGCAACAGAAATTCATTCCTCACAGTTCTGGAGGCTGGGAGGTCCATGATCAGGGTACCAGTATGGTCACTTTCTATTTAGGAACCACATCTAGTTCATGGCTGCTCACTGTGTTCTCACTTGGTGGGAGAAAGCAAGGAAGCTTCTGCAGGCCTTTTTTAAGAGGGCTTTTATCTCATTCATGAAGGATCTTCCCTTAGGTCCTAATTACCTCACAAAGGCCCCACCTCCTAATACTATCACCTTGTGGGTTAGGATTCAACACACACATTTTGGAGGTGGGGAATGCAAACATTCAGACAATAGCAGTACCATGGGGGTATTTTTGAGCAAGAAAGTGGCGACAATGATATTGAAGGGGGAAAAATCCTCCAATGATTACCCTTTATGGAACTGATCTGGTGCCAAGTTTAGGGCAGAGCTCTGCCTCTGTGTTTTCAGTGCAATATAGATGATACATCCAGAAGAACATCTGCTGATATTCTGGCAGGCAGGTCATTTTCCCATTTCCCTTCCTGCCCACATTTGCCTTGTTGGTCACCAACAAGACAGACCATAGCTACTAGAAGCAACTTGTTCCCCTCACTTCTTATCTTGGAAATGTTCCAAGAAAAGAAATGACACAGAATTGCCATACTAGATCTTAGAAAACAACATGTTAACAGGGCAGAGAATTTTCCCCTCATATGGCTGACCTTTCATACGAAGTACTTTGTTAAATAATTTGGTGGGATTTCCAAACCTTGAAGTCTGAAGCAACATTTCAGTGAGTACTCAGTACTCAGAAGAGAGAATAAGCTTAAGAGCCTTTGAGTAATAATTCATCATGAAGTTTAAATTGTGAACGAATGCTTGAATTAAACAAAAGAAACCCACAAGATGGATGTAACTCAAATATTTTCCTATGTAAGCTTCCTTTTGAAAGTAATTTAAATGTTTTGTCTGCCTTCCCATCACATCTATGTGTGACATGTTGGGTAATTAACTAAAGAAGACAGAATGGGAATCCCTGCGGTATAAATTCCAGGAACAACGGAAAACTCATCCAAAGGTCACTTAGAATCAGAACAAGCCCAAATTCATAAGCTAGTCTTGAACAGAATCAAGTATCCTATAAAAATAAGACAAAATGACAAGCCATTATTTCCACCCTCTCAAAATATTTCTAAAAAACAGGATGCTATTTCTTCAGTCAGGCATATAACTTACGCAGGGCATTCTTAACTACTGATGTTGACTATTACAGCATAACTTCGAACTTTGACATTTTGCAACTTACATTGTACAAAGTATATTATCTGTCCAATTCTCTGGGGTGTGTGCAGTTTGCTATGTTTTTCCTATGCGTGTTTTCTTGGGGAAAAGATGTCATAAAGTCAGGACTGTTAAACGAAACAGGCAACATTTGTTTTAACACTTTCTCTCTTCTCTTTTGCAAGATTTTCTTTTCTAGAGGAAGTTATCACAGCGCTTTTCCTTGCAACCTCCACAGGCAACCAGTGATATTGTTATGTAGAGCTCCATTCTCCCCTATCTTAATCCATTGGCAATTCTCTAAATTGCATCTTTTCCTTTTGGACCCAAGGTGTTGTCCAGCTAGTTGTAGACAGATGTGACCTAGCGACTAGATTCCCTTTCAGACAATATAACATGTTTTAGCCTACCAAACACCCCCATACTCATCTTAGTTGTTTTTATAGCTAATAATTTGGATAGTTTTTTGAATATGTAAATAGAAGGTGAGGTGACAACCTAAACGGGAGGTCCAGTAAAAATCCTACATTTTGGGACCCTAGATCTCTAGCTAAGAGAATGCATGTACTGAAGCTTCAGAAAGTAGATATGAGAGTGGAGAGTATTTCTAAAAGAGAATTTTTAATATATTAAAGAAAAATATCTACTTCAAAGGTATGCTTTTGCTTCTGGTTTGCCATTTGTGGAGTCTATTTAATGTCCCTTAATCGTACTGAGGAGGTAGTTAGGGTCAGTTATGTGCCTAAATAGCTTGTGTCCTACCATGAGAATCACTGGTACTTGGCACTTTATTTGGGAGTTCAAGAGGTAGAAACAATGGGCCTTGGGAGACATGAAACTGTAGCATGCCACATTCAGATCAACCTAGGGAAACTTCTTGTTACAATTCTTGAAATACTGTGCCCAACCTTGAAATCCAGAAATGGCAGATCCGTGCCTCAGGTTTTAATTAGGTACTGAGTTTATTGAAAAAACTCATTCTTCTCCATTGTTTTACAGAGAATTACATACTTTGTAGGTGTCCCTTCTTAATACTGATTTATTTTTATTCTTTATGTACTAACTAGAGGCCCAGTGAATGAAATTCATGCACAGGGGTGTGTGTCCCTCATCCCAGCCTGCACCCTCTCCAATATGGGACCCCCTGAGGGATGTCCAACTGCCAATTTAGGCCTAATCCTGGTGGGATTTCCAAACCTGGTAAGATCGAGCCTAAACAGGCATTTGAATATCCCTCTCACAATCCAGGACTGCTGGCTCCCAACTGTTCGCCTGCCTGCCTTCCTAATTGCCCCTAACCACTTCTGTCTGCCAGCTTGATCACCCCCTAACAACTCCCCTGATTGATCCTTAGCTGCTCCTCTGCCAGCCTGTTTGCCCCTAAGTGCCCTCGCCTAAAGGCCTGATCTCCCAACTGCTCTCCCCTGCAGGTCTGGGTCCCCCCAATTACCCTTCCCTGTGGGCCTAGTCACCCCCAACTTCCTTCCTCTGCTGGCCTGGTCACCCCTAACTGCCCTTCCCTAAAGGCTTGATCACTCCCAACTGCCCTCCCTTTCAGGCCTTGTCCCTCCCAACTGCCCTCCCCTCCTGGCTATCTTGTGTCTATATGGGGCGGTCATCTTTGACCACATGGGGGTAGCCATTTTGTGTGTTGGAGTGATGGTCAATTTGCATATTATTCTTTTATTAGATAGGATAGAGGCCTGGTGCACAGGTGGGGGCCAGCTGGTTTGCCCTGAAGGTTGTCCTGGATCAGGGTGGGGCATGGGGTGGCCTGGGTGAGGCGCCTGTGATGATTTTCAGACTAGCCATGCCCCCTGGTGACCCAAGCCCTGATATCTGGGATTTATTTATCTTCTATAATTGAAACTTTGTAGCCTGGAGTGGAGACCAAGACAGGCCAGGGCTGTGGGAGCTTGGCTTCCTCCATCACTGGGGGAAACTCAAGCCTCCTGCTCTCTCCAGCTCCATGGCTGCTGCCATTTTTGTTGGAATTTATCTATCTTCTATAATTGAAACTATGTAGCCTTAAGTGGAGGCCTGGGCCGGCCAGGTATGTGGAAAGCTTGGCTTCCTCCATTACCAGGGAAACCCAAGCCTCCTGCTTTCTCCATGGCCACAGCCATCTTGGTTGGGTTAATTTGCATACTTGCTTCTGTTTGACTGGTGGGCATGGCTTGTGGGTGTAGTGAAGTAATGGTTAATTTTCATTTTACTCTTTTATTAGATAAGAGTCTTAGATAAGTTGGTATGAAGTTTATATATTTACTAGAGGCCTGGTGCACAAAATTAGTGTACGGGGGGGATGTTCTTCAGCCCTTCCTGCGCCCTCTCACAGTACGGGAGCTCTGTGATTGAATGCCCTGCAGTGGGAGGCCCTGCCCACTGCCACTGGCCAGGTAGACTGGGCCTCTCTCTTTGGGGCAATTGCAGACCACCCCCTGCTGGTGGCCTGGGTCTCCCTTTATGGGGCAATCATAGGGTGATGGTGGGGCCCCCTGACCAATCACATTGTACCTGCCTTGGTGGCAGCAGTTAGTGCTGCATCGTTGTGGTCTCCTCAACCCCTTGAGGAACTGAGAGGTCAGCAGTTCAGCCCAATCACTAGTCCCCGCCCACCCGAGCCTGCTGTATGCGCAGCCTGGCTTTCAGTCATCCGTTCGGTCATTTTGAATGTTATGGACTCTGGTTCTTTATATATTAAGATTGAGGTTAAAACTTGGGTTTTATTCCATGTGGATTTGTGGTTGGAGAGAACAGAACTGAAGCAGAAGTTGGAAGACTGTATTAGTTTTGCTAATGCTATCTGCTATATCAAACAATTCCCAAAATCTATAGAGGCTTAAGTATAATAGAAGCTTATTTCTCACTCAGGAAAAGTCCAAAGGTATGTTCTTGATTGGTGAACTGATCTCTTTCAAGTGGTGATTCAGGGACCCATGATCCTGACATCTTTAATATGTGGCTTCCTAGGTTGCTATGTTTATTTCTATCAAGCTAAAAGAAAATGAAGAGCATTGAATGAGTTTTTATGGGCCACACCCAAAAGGGTGCATATCATTTTGCTCACCATTCTTTTGACTAAAACACGGTAATCTGGCCATAGCTAACCCCCTTCTCTTGGGATCTGGGAATATTACAACCTATATTCTTAATGGCAATTGTTATCTTCAGCTCTGTTGGCTTTATCATCCTATCTAATAAAAGAGTAACATGCAAATTGACTGTACCTTCGCTATACCCACAAGCCACGCCCACCAGCCATGCCCACCATCCAATCAGGAGCTGAGGCAGAGCCAGCCAGTGAGTGCCAGGCTCAGGCCGCAGGGGGCGGGGCTGAGGCAGCCGGGGCTGCAGGGGGGCAGGGCCAAGGCAGCCAGGGCTGCAGTGGGGGGAGAGGCAGGATCAAGGCAGACAGCATGCACTGGCCAGGGAGAAGGCATGGGCTGGGGGGGAGGGGGACCTGAGGCCTGTGCTAGCCAGGCGCAAGCTGGCTGAGGCAAAGGCCCAGGCCAGGGGAGGGGGGAAGGGGCATGGCTGGGATGGAGCCAGCCATTGGCCCCATTGCAGGGCGATGGCTGGGTGCCCAAGACCTAAAGCCTCAAGGCTTTAGGTCTTGGGCAGGCTGGGGCATGAGTGGTCAGTAGGACATCCCCTGAGGGCTTTCAGTATGTGTGAGGGGGCAGGTTCGACTGAGGGATCACCTATCCGCACTGCACGAATTTTGTGCACCAGGCTCCTAGTATCTAAATAATATAAAATCTAGACTAAAACAATATAGGATGAAACCTACATGCCCCCTGAAGCAGATGATATCTAAGATCCTTTCATGTTCTAATAATCTTTTGTCTTCTCACTTTAAATAGGAGAGCATTGTACTGTTTTTAAAATGGATACTTCATTATAATAAAATCTTTTGTTGCTTACGAATATTTTATTTTTTATTGAATTTATTGAGGTGACATTGGTTAATTAAACTATACAGGTTTCCAGCATACAATTCTATAATACATCATCTATATATTATATTGTGTGTTCACCACCCAAAGTCAAGTTTCCTTCCATCACGATTTATCCCCCTTATACTCTCCTCTACTTCCCCTCAAACTGCTTTCCCTCTGGTAATCACCACACTATTGTCTGTGTCTATGAAGTTTTTTTGTTTTGTTTTTGTTTGTTTGTTTTTTGTTGTTATTTTTAATCACTTCACCCTTTTCAACCAGTCCACCAACTCCCCTTTGACAGTTGTCAGTCTGTTGTCTGTTTCTATTTTGTTTATTAGCTTATTTTGTTCATTAGATTCTACATGCAGGTGAAATAATATGGTACTTGCCCTTTTCTGACTGGTTTATTTCACTTAACAAAATATTCTCCATGCCAAAGCCGGATAATTTTATTAGATAGGATAGAGGCCTGGTGCACAGGTGGGGGTCTAATCCTGGTGGGATTTCCAAACCTGAAGGGTCCCAGGTTCGATTCCGGTCAAGGGCATGTACCTTGATTGCGGGCACATCCCCAGAGAAAGTGTGCAGGAGGCAGCTGATGGATGTTTCTCTCTCACTGATGTTTCTAACTCTAACCCTCTCCTTTTCTCTCTGTAAAAAATCAATAAAATTTACTTAAAATAATATTCTCCAGGTCCATGAGTATTGTTGCAAAGGTAAGATTTCCTTTTTATAGCTGAGTAGTATTCTATTCTGTAAATGTACCACTGATTTTTTATCCACTAATTTACTGATGAACACTTGGGCTGCTACCAAATTTTAGATATTGTAAGTAACAGTGCAATAAACATAGGGGTACATATCTTCTATGGAATTAGTGTTTCAGGTTTCTTCAGCTATATCAGAAGTGGAATTCCTGGGTCATAAGTCAATTTCATTTTTAATTTTTTGAGGTAACTCCATAATGCTTTCCACAGTGGCTGTACTAATCTGCATCCCCACCAACAATATACAGGGTTCCCTTTGTACCACATCCTTGCCAACACTTGTCACTTGTCAACTTATTGATGATAGCGATTCTGACAGTTGTGAGGTGATATCTCATTGTGGTTTTAATTTGCATTTCTCTGATGATTAGTGATATTGAACAGCTTTTCATATAGCTATTAGCCATTTGTATGTCCTCTATGGAGTAGTGTCTATTCAGGTATTTTGCCCACCTTTTAACTAAATGGATGGTGTGTTCTTTTGGTGCTGAGTTTTATAAGTTCTTATAAATTTTGGATATTAATCCCTTACCAGATGTATCATTGGTGAATAGGTTCTCCCGTTCAGTGGGCTATTTTTTTCATTTTGTTAATGGTTTCTTTTGCTATGCAAAAACTTCTTAGTTTGATGCAGTCTCTTTTGTTTATTTTTTCCTTTTGCTTCCCTTGTCCAAGGAGACATATCAGAAAAAATATGCTATAAGAGATGTCCAAGATTTTACTGCCTATGTTTTCTTCTAAGATCTTTTCAGTTTTGAGTCTAACATTTCAGTCGTCAATTAATTTTGAGTTTATTCTTGTGTATGGTATAAGAAGGTGGCCAAGTTTCATTTTTTTGCACATATCTCTCTAATTTTCTTGACACCATTTACAGAATAGACTCTCTTTATCCCATTGTATGTTCTTATCACCTCTGTCAAATATTGACCATAAAGACATTGTTTTATTTCTGGGTTCTCTATTCTGTTACATTGATCTATATGTCTGTTTTTATGCCACTACTATGCTGTTTTTATTACTATGCCTTATAATAGAATTTGATATTTGGTAGTGATTCTTCCAACTTGTTCTTCCTTCTCAAGGTTGCTGTGACATTTGGAGTCTCTTGTGATTTCATATAAATTGTTGAAATATTTGTTCTAGTTCTATGAAATGTGCCATTAGTATCTAGATAGGAATTTCACTGAATCAATAGATTGCTTTGGGCAGTATGGACATTTTAATCATCTTAATTCTTCCTATCCGTTAATATAGTACATGTTTCCACTTATTTGTATCTTCTTCAATTTCCTTCTTCAATGTCTTATGATTTTTTGAATGTAGGTCTTTTATATCCTTGGTTAAATTTGTTCCTAGGTTTTTTTTTAATGCTATTTTTAATGAGATTGTTGTTTTAGTTTCCCTTTCTGAAAGTTCATTGTTGGTGTATAGAAATGCAACCAATTGCTGGATATATATTTTTATATCCTGTTACTTTACTGAATTCATTTATCAGTTATTTTGGTGGAATCTTTGGGGTTCTCTATATACAGCATCATGTCATCTACAATCAATAACAGTTCTACATCTTCCTTTCTAATTTGGATGCACTTTTATTCTTTTTGTCTGATTGCTGTGACTAGAACTCTCAATATTATGTTGAATAAGAGTGGTGAAAACAGACATCCTGGTCTTGTTCCTGATATTAAGGGTATCACTTTTAGTTTTTGCCCATTGAATATGATGTTGGCTATGGATCTGTCATATATGACTTTTATTACATTGAGCTATATTCCCTCTATTCCCAGTTTTCTGATAGTTTTTATCACAAATGGGTGCTGAATTTTATAGAATGCTTTTTCTGTAGCAATTTATTATGATCACGTTATATCCTTCATTTTATTTATGTGGAGTATCATGTTTATTGATTTTCAGATATTGTACAAACCTTGAATCTCTGGAATATATCCCACTTGGTTATGGTCTATGATCTTATCAATGTGTTGTTTGATCACATTTGCTAATATTATGTTTAAGATTAGCATCTGTGCTCATCAGAGTCATTGGTCTATAATTTTCTTTCTTTGTGGTGTCTTTATCTGATTTGGGAATTAAAATAATCCTAGCTCCATAAAATGAGTTTGGGAGTCTTTCCTCCTCTTGATTTTTTGGGATAATTTGAGAAGGATGACTGTTAGTTCTTTTAATGTTTGGTAAAATTCACCTGTTGAGCCATTCGATCCAGGTTTCTGTTGGTGGGAGTTTTTTCATTACTGCTTCAATTTCATTATTTGTAATTTATCTATTCAGATTATCTAATTCTTTATGATTCATTTTTGGAAGTTTGTATGTTTCTAGGAATTTATATATTTTGCCTATATTGTCCAAATTTTTAGCATTTTCATAATATTTTCTTATAATAAATATTTTTATTTCTGTGGTGTCAGTTGATAATTTCCCACTTTCATTTTTGATTTTATTTATTTGAATCCTCTTTCTTTTTTTCTTGATAAATCTGGTTAAAGGTTTGTCAATCTACGATATATTTTCAAAGAACCAGCTGTTGGTTTCATTGATGTTTCGTATTGTTTGTTAAGACTCTCTTTTGTTTATTTTTGCTCTGATCATTATTATTTCCTTTCTTCTACTCACTATTAGTTTTATTTATTCTTTTTAAAGTTCATTTAAGTGTAAAATTAGGCTATTTATATGTGATTTTTTTCTTGTTTTCTGAGATAAGCCTGTAATGCTATGAACTTCTCTCTAAAGACTGCTTTGGCTATGCTTCATAAATTTTGGTTGTTGTGTTCTCATTTTCATATGTCTCATGGTATCTTTTGATTTCTTTCTTGATCTCATTGTATTGTTCAATAAGATGTTATTTATCCTTTAGTGTTTGCGTGTTTTCAGTTTTGTGTGTGTGTGTGTGTGAGAGAGAGACTTCTTGTTTCATAACATTACGGTCAGAGAAGATGCTTGATATTATTTCAATCTTCTTAAATTTATTGAAACTTGTACTGTGTCCTAACATATGGTCTATCATAGATAATGTTCCATGTGCACATGAAAGGAAAATATATTTTGATGTTGTAGTCTGAAGTGCTTTGAAGATATCAATGAAATCTAGCTAATTTAATGTATCAGTTAAGTCCACTGCTTCCTAGTTGATTTTCTGTCTGTCAGATCTGTCCATTGATGCCCAGGGGGGCATTAAAATATCCTGCTATTACTGTATTACTGTTGCTTTCTCCCTTTATATCCATCAAGATTTGCTTTATATCTTTAGGTGCTCCTAAGCTAGATGCATAATGACAGAAAACTTCTCCTACTTTGTGAATTAAAATGGCACACAAGTTCAGGAGGCAGAGTCTCAAACAAGATTAACCCAAAGAGGCCCACACTAAGACACACCATAATTAAAATGGCAAAGGTTAAAGATAAAGAGAGAATCTCAAAAGTAACAAGAGAAAGGCAATTACCAAAAGGGAAACTCCTATAAGACTGACTACTGATTTCTCAACAGAAATATTTCAGGCCAAAAGAGATTGGCATGAAGTATTGAAAGTGATAAAAAGCAAAGAGATACAACCAAGACCATTTTAACCAATAAGGCTATCATTCAAAATTGAAGAGGAAATAAAGAGCTTCCTAAATAAGAAAAATATAAAGAAGTTGTTTCCAATAAACTAGTATTAAAAGAATATAATGGCAATAGAAATGTACTTATCAATAGTCACTTTAAATGTAAATGGCTTAAGTGCTCTACTCAAAAGACATAGGGTAGCTAAACGGGTAAGAAAAAAGACCCCTATCTATGCTGTATACAAGAGATCTACCTCAGAATGAAAGGTACACAGAGACTAAAAGTAAAGAAATGGAAAATGACATTTCATGCAAATTGAAATTTTTTTATATGCTGGGGAAACAATACTCATATATGGAAAAATAGACTTTAAAACAAAGACAATAGTAAGAGACGAACAAGGACACTACATAATGATAAAGGGAACAATCCAACAAAAGTAATAATCTTTGTAAATATTTATAATAATGTTTTGATCTCTTGAAGTTATCCAGTCTTTGATACTAGAGATTTTCTGAATCAGGAGTCACATAAAGGAAATTGCACAGAAGTCCTTTGTAAGAGTTATTGCTTAAGAGGGGGCGGGGGAAATGTTGGCTCTGATTTGGGGCACCTTTCATTTGCTCTATTACAAATGATTATTAAAAATAATTCTAGTGTGCCTTGTTTGGACTTCTTTTTCTAGTCTCCTTAGCTCTTCTCTCTTATTGGCTTTTGGATTCAGGATAGGAAAAAGTTTCCTCCTGGTACTATGATTGTGTAAGTTTGAGATGTATGTTGAAAGTAATCAGGAAAATACTGGAGTAAAATTATTCCTATAAAATGTACATGAACATAGTGTTTTGCATATAGTAGGTGCTCAATAAGTACCTTTAAATTAATAAATAAGTGCATGCTTTTGTTATTATTATATTAAATTAGTGGCCCAGTGCACAGAATTTGTGCATGGGGAGGGGGGTGTCCCTCAGTCCAGCCTGCACCCTCTCCAATCTGGGACCCTCCTGTGTGATTGGGCATAAACCGATAGTTTGACATCCCTCTTGCAATCTGGGACTGCTGGCTCCTAACCGCCCATCTGCCTGCCTGCATGATCGCCCCTAACCACTTTGCTTGCCAGTCTGCTCATCCCCAACTACACCCCCCACTGGCCTTCTTGCCCCTAACTGCCCCCCACTGCCAGCCTGATCACCCCCAACTGCCCTCTCCTCCTGGCCTGGTCACCCCTAACCACCTCTGCCTCTGCCCTGCCACCATGGCTTTGTCTGGAAGGATACCCATTTATCTGGAAGGTCTTCTGGAAGATCTCCCAGTCTAATTAGCATATTACCCTTTTATTAGTATAGAGGGTGTTTGGGTTTAATGTTGTTGCCCCTATGCCAAATTCATACGTTGAAGACCTAACTCTGATACCTCAAAATGTGATCTTAATTGGAGATAGGGTCTTTACAGAGGTAAGCAAGTTAAAATGGGACCATATGACTGTGGCTCTTATAAAAAATGGGGGATATTTGAAGACACGCATATAGGGAGAACCCCATGTGAATATCAAGGTAGAGGTCAGAGTGATTCTTCTACAAATAAAGGAATACCAAAGATTGAAAGAGTATCACCAAAAGCCAGGGAGAGGCCTGGAACATAGTCTTCCTCACAATTCTCAGAAGGAACCAACCCTGCCTACATCTTGATCTCAGACTTCTTGTCCCTAAAATGGTGAAATAATAAATTTTTATTGTTGTAGTCTTTCTAAAAAGGTACATGGGGTATAATACAAAACATAAGAAATATATTCTAGTGTATGAGGACATAGGAATTTTACTGAATATTTACTGAATGAATGAACTAAATTATAATCTGGCACAGTGATTCTTTGTGTAGTCTTAATCTATCACTTGATTCTTCTTTTATTTTATCCCCTCTCCAAATACACTTCCTAGAAATATTGTGAGGAATCATTTGATTTTTAAAATAATTTTGGAAATTGCTCTCAGTTATTATAAAAGTTGCAGAGAAGGATTATGTGTGAGGCAAAATTACGTAAGCATTTGCGCAAGGAAATAAACAGGGAAATACATTTTAGTTCAGGAATTAATATTTGGTTCCAATTGTGATCAAGGGTATCACAGTTGTTGGAAATCAAGGAAACAGTTTAGAGGTTTTTTTTCCCCCCAGGAAATTCGGTGTGATTTTTTTTACTTTTGTTATGTTTGGTTTTGAAAATGCACCCATTCACAAAACCTCTGGGCAGTTGAACAAAACAGATGTATAATCCTCTGAAATGGGCCAGGTCTCAAGTTGAAGTACAGTTGGCTGGACATTTAAGAACACAATGAAAAAAGGCTCACCTTTCTCTTCCACAGGAAGTTGCCAAGTGAAACTTTCCAAATTCTCGAGAAGAAGAAGAAAAAAAGATATTTCTGACTCATCTGTTTGCCTTTAAGTCTTGCTCAAAATATTTCTTTTCAAATGGAAAAAGGAAGGCTGAAGGAAACAGTGAACGTCAAGGTATTAATTTTGTGTCAAAGAAAACACATCTGTGGAATCTTTGGACTTTAACTGTATAAAAAAAGTTGGAGGGAAATCCTAATTTATTCAATGCCTTAATTTGAAGATGAAGGTAAGATGTTAAAGAATGGTGAGACTGAGGTGCTCCATTGGAAAGATGGCCTTTTCTCTGTATCTAAAAGACATTTGAAAAAAAAAAAGCAAAGCCTCTCACAAGAACCATTTCTGTGGTTGGAGAAACTGCCTTTTCTGAACACTTCAAATCTCTCAAACACTGGAAATATAATATCATCCCCTTTTCCCCAAAAAGTGCTGGCTCCAGATATATGAAAATTAAAATATTCAAAGAACCCTTTGGTAGTGTATGAATTTGCTTATTGTGTCTTGCTTCAGTCAATCACACAATTCTGAAAATCCTAGACACCCTTCCCTCAAATAATAGGTTCAGGTAAGTAGCACTCTCTCACCACAACAACAAAATTGACATCAACTTCAGGGACAAGAATTCTGGGACATGAGAGAACATGAAACATTTAAATACTAGTTATACCATTTAGCTCAATTCTTTCACTTTGAAGATGCGGTTGCTGAGGCTCAGAGATGGAACTGCACCCTGGAACTGATCTGGAGGTCCCTTCTGCAGGTAACACAGAACAGGCCATCTCAGACTGCACTCCAGGTCCTGCTCATCCTCTTGCTGCAGTGATCAGGGAGCTGTGAATGTCTCCATTGGTCTCACTAGAATCCTTGCTTGGTTGACTGGGTCTGGCAGGAAAAATTGGGGGTCCTTATGACTACCCCCTTCAATCCACATCTCTGCTCTATAGATTCTAGGGAGTTCTGAGGCCTTGAGCAGTCTGTGGGATAGAAACTGAAAAGGCAAGGTGAGAAACAGAGTCTGGTATCCCCAAAGACAATACAAATGGTACAAACCTTGCATTTCCTCCGACCTTCACTTTTATTCCTTTTGAAAATGTTTTATTTTGAGCAAGACTCAAATAGAATAGGAGTCAGAGGCATCTTCTTTCTCTTAAGAATTTGGAAGGTTTCACTTGGCTTCTTCTTCTCCATTTTCCGATTTTTAAAGAATAGTCTTCAACATTTCATATAGTGCTGGTTTGGTCGTGACGAACTGCTTTAGATTTTTCTTATCTAGGAAGTTCTTAATCTGACCTTCATTTCTAAATGAGAGCTTTGCTGAGTAGAGTAATCTTGGTTATAGGTCCTTATTATTTATCACTTTGAATATTTATTGCCATTCCCTCTGGTCTGCAAAGTTTCTGTTGAGAAATCAGCTGACAGTCGTATGGGTGCTCCCTTGTTAGTAACTAATTGCTTTTCTCTTGCATCTTTTGAGATTCTTGCTTTGTCTTTGGCCCTTGGCATTTTAATTATGATGTGTGGGTTCCTCTTGTTTGGGATTCTATGTGCTTCCTGGACTGTTAAGTATGTTTCTTTTACCAGTAGGAGAAGTCATCTGTCATTATTTCTTCAAATAAGTTTTCAATATCTTGCTCTTTCTCTTCTTCTTCTGGCACCCCCATGATGCAAATGTTGGCATGCTTAAAGTTGTCCCAGAGGCTACTTCCACTATTTTCATATTTTTGGATTCTTTTTTCCTTTTGTTTTTCTGATTGTCTGTTTTTTTCTTCCTCAGATTCCAAATCACTGATTTGGTTTTCAGCATACTCTACTCTACTGTTGATTCTCTATAAATTTTACTTCATTTCAGTTAGTATACCCATCATTTCTGTCTGGTCCTTTTTCATATCTTTGACATTATCACTAAGATTAAGCTGGAGGTTTCCAAAAGGCATATCACACATTCTTCAAAGCAGTGAAGGAAATAAAAAACTTTTCATCATTCCCATTATAAAAAGAACATAATACTCCACATTTTATAGGTTCAAATCACTTCTGTCCCTAAGTTTTATTTGAAACAAGGAAAGTGTATAGAGTCACTTTCTGAAGGCACTTTTGACTATGTAGGCATTTGATACACGTACTTGAGGCAGCCATTAGGCACAGGTGATTCAAAACACATTAAAATGGCATTTAATGCACAACCTTCATTTATTTAATTACCAAGAAATACCAGTACTTGTAACAACCCGAGGCAAACTTCTATTTTAATGGTATTATTTTATTGAGTACTGAGAGAATCATTAAATATGCTATTAAGGATTTTCTATGAAGGTTGAAGTTAATATTAGTTGAACAAATCACTGCCCAAATATCTTCTCTTTCCTAAATATTATATATATATCAGGAAGCCCACAAAACGCATACATGGCTATCTTTATTTTCAAAACTAAAAACAAAAACAAAAAAAATATCATTACTAAGCAGAAGTTCTATGTATTTATTTAAAGTATATGAGTATGGCCAAGACCGGTTTGGCTCAGTGGATAGAGCGTCGGACTGTGGACTGAAGGGTCCCGGGTTTGATTCCGGTCAAGGGCATGTACCTTGGCTGCGGGCACATCCCCAGTAGGGGGTGTGCAAGAGGCAGCTGATCGATGTTTCTCTCTCATTGATGTTTCTGACTTTCTATCCCTCTCCCTTCCGCTCTGCAAAAAATCAATAAAATATATTAAAAAAATAAAATAAAGTATGTGAGTATGGCTATTAGAGCTTTTATAAGACAATTTGACACTTGGATCATTCATTCATGTATCTTTTTAGAGAATGGGAAGTTGCTTTAAGCAATAATAAATTGATGGCACCCAGCCGCCGATGTAGCTCAGTGGTTGGGTGTCAAATTCTTTTTTTTTTATCTTTATTGTTCAGTTTATTAATTACATTGTTTCCTCTTTTTTATCCCTCTATCTCCCCTCCACCCTGTACCTATCCCACCCTCCCCCTCCCCTCCCCCTCCCCACTGTCCTCTCCCATTGTTGCAAGATTTTTGTCCAGTCTCTTGCTGTACTTCCCACAACCCTTTTCTCCCCAAGAATTGTCAGTCCATTCCCTCTCTATGTCCATGTTTCTGTTATATTCACCAGTTTATCCTGTTCATCAGCCTATCAATTCACTTGATTTTTATGTTCATTTGTTGATAGATGTGTATTTGTTGTTCATAATTTATATTTTTACCTTTTTCTTCTTCCTCTTCTTAAAGAATATCTTTCAGCATTTCATATAATATTGGTTTGGTGGTGATGAACTCCTTTAGCTTTTTCTTATCTGTGAAGCACTTTATCTGATCTTCAATTCTGAATGATAGCTTTGCTGGATAGAGTAATCTTGGTTGTAGATTCTTCCTATTCATTATTTTGAATATTTCTTGCCACTCCCATCTGGCCTGCATCGTTTCTGTTGAGAAATCCACTGACAATCATATGGGTGCTCCCCTGTAGGTAACCAACTGTTTTTCTCTTGTTCCTTTTAATATTCTCTCTTTATCTTTTGCTCTTGGCATTTTAATTATGATATGTCTTGGTGTGGTCCTCTTTAGATTCCTATATTTTGGGGTTCTATGTACTTCTTGGGCTTTTAAGTCAGTTTCTTTCACCAGGTGGGGGAAGTTTTCAGTCACTATTTCTTCAAGTAGGTTTTCATTAACTTGCTCTCTCTCTTTTTCTGGCACCCCAATAATTCAGATGTTGGCATGCTTGAGGTTGTCCCAGAGGCCCCTTACACTATCTTCAATTATCTGAATTCTTTTTGTTTCTTGGTTTTCCAGCTGAGTGGATTTTGCTTCTTTGTATTTCAAATCTTTGACTTGGTTCTTGTGGCCCTCTGGACTGCTTTTAGGACTTTGTGTAATATTTTTTATTTCAGTCTGTGTATGCTTGACTTCTAGTTGGTCCTTTTTCATATCCGTGAGGGTCTCATTCATATCCTCAGGGGTCTTGTTCATTTCCTTGAGGGTCTCATTCATATCCTTATAAGTCTCATTCATTTCCTGGTTGGTCTTGTTTATTTCCTGGTAATTCTCATTAAGTTGATCGGCCTTTTGTAGGAGCCTCTTGAAAAGCCTTATAACCGTGGTTTTGAACCCTATGTCTTGTCGTCTTTTCTCCTCCATTTCTTTCACACCTGATTTCTTTCCATATCTCTGCATGGTGGCTGCTTTATGTGGTAGATATCCTCTAAGGGTCAGTGGCACAGCCTCCCCAGTTATTTGAGATGGATACTCTTACTGCAATCCTTTATGGGTTGTATTCAGTATTTTTGAATTTAAACCCAGCTTGTTGTTGTTAGCCCTAAGAGGGTTTGACCTCCAGGCCAATTGGCTGTGAAGGGAGACTGTGTTCAGGTTGGATGGGTGGAGTCTCTGAGCTGTGCAGGTAGCCTCAGTGTCAGCTACGTCTTATGCGGCGCTCGCGCGCACGCAAGTCTCCGTTGGATAGGGATGGCTGCAGGCACCTCCAAGAGAAAGCCGCTAGTCTCTTCCCCTTGCCAGACAACTCTGCCTCTCCCCAAATGAGTCTGCTCACCCAAAGTCTAGCCCAGGGTTGTAAAATAGATAGTTTCCGGGACCAGGAGACAAGTTTCCAGGGAGCAAGTCGCGGGTTTGTGCAACACTTGCGCGCAAACTTCTTTTCCCAGCTACCTGGTTTTTCCACAGGCTAGGAGACCTCTTGTGCCCCACTTCCAGGGTGCATCCCCTGGACCTCAGACCTCGCCTGGCACTGGGGAATCTGTGCAGTGGGACGTCTCCACGTACCCCGGATCTCAGACCTCGCCTGGCACTGGGGAATCCATGTAGTGGGACGTCTCCGCCCTCCCCGTTGGCAAAATCCAGCCGGGGTTGCTGCTCCAGCCCTACAGCCCACACGCGCGACCAGGACGGCTCCTAACCTGTTTCCATCTTCAAGGCTGCGCTCCCACCGCTCCTCTGAGTCTCAGTGTCCCACCTTTACTCTTATTTGTGGAGTTTTCACTCAGCCAGCTTTCTGGCGATTCTGGGTGATGTTTGTTTTGTTGTTATGTTGTAGTTTTTGAATCGTTGCACAGGGCAGAACAATAGGTGTTTACCTATGCCGCCATCTTGGTTCTCTCTTGGGTGTCAACTTCTAAATCAGATGGTCATGGGTTTAATTCTGGGTCAGAGCACATGCCTGGGTTGCAGGCTCCATTCCCACTAGGGGACGTATTGGAGGCAGTTGGTCAATGATTCTAATGATTGACACCTCTCTCTTCCTCTCTGAAATCAATTTATCTATATAAAAGAATAACTAACGGCCTTTTCTGAAATGAGTTTGGTAAACACATGCCTCTTGATTGTACTTTGCCTGCCAGATGGTGTCTGGGTGTATCCCCCATCCTTACTCCTCCCTGACTCTTGCCTCATTGCCTCATGCCTTGTTAGTTTCCTTGGCAAGGGATAGCATGAGGACAATTATGTCACACACTTTTTGATATTAAATGAGTTTGAAGTTTTAATATGGTTGTTTTTGGACTGTGTGAAAAAAGTCTACACATCAATAAGCAAGGTCATTTATCCTCTCTATTCTACTCCTGTCCAACTCCCACCATTTTGTCAACTCTTGTTTTGCCCAAATGACTTCATGCCAAACCAACTACCAGTAATCAGTTGGTAATTTGGGTCTCTAATTGTTGGAAACCTTCTATTTCAGCATACACATTTAATAAAATATTAAATAAAATAATATAAATGTGAATAAAAGCATACACATTTTCTTAATGTACTTCAATGTGTATCATTAATATTGTGAATGTTATTTATGATTTTCATCTTGGCCAAAAAACAATCTCTGCTTTAATTATAACAAAAATATTAAGTAAGTTTCTTAAGGAAAAAAAATGATAAAGTATCGTGAATTGAAGTGATAAAAGGAAATTAAATGGAGAGGTAAATCTACAGTTCTTTTTATTGACATATTTAAATTCATGTTAAACTCCCTAATGTATTAAAATATACATTTTTAACCATTTGTATGTCATTAGCATCTAGAGATGCAAGTGGCGGACCCTTTTTTTTAAATTAAATCCAAAATATCATGGCAGTTAGCTGGTTAATTTTTTAGTAATTCATGACTAAGATATGGATTTTTAACACTTTTTTTTCAGGTCAGTCAGTTTCATTATTCAAATGCATCTATCTGGTTTGCAAGATACTGGGCTACATAGAACACACACACACACACACACACACACACACACACACAAAGGCATCAGTGCTGATCACAAAGGAGGTAGTGAAATCTGGCTCTGCAATTAACAACTTGAATTGATAGTGTAGGATGTTGTTAGTGTGTTGAAGTTAGAATATCTGTAGAATCAATTCTGACTTTTAAAAGAAACAACTTTAACATAGAAAGTCCAAATATTGTCACTATAGTTTGAATCAAGAAGAAAGTAATAAATCCCATAGATGAGAAATAGCAGTGCTTTTTTTCAGAGCCATCCCATGTCTGCTATTACTGTGCTTACAAATGGAAATAAAGAACATTATAGTTCAGAAGAAATGAAACAACAAATGAAAAATTATATAGACACATTCCATCTCTGAAGACCTTATATTCTGCTATTATTATGAGAAGGATTACTCTTTCCTGAATATCCCTATCCACAAATGTCCCCAAGAAAATACCTCAGGCTTTAATAGGATAGTGGAATAACTGGAATTCAAAAAACAGTTGAGCAGGGAGCAGGAGGTATCAGGGAATAGAAGAGACATCTCAGTGTATTCCTTTGATGAGATGTGAAGACTGATGATGGATTGCTTTTATTGCTGTCTCTCACAATTTAGTTTTACAATTATGTAATGAAAAATGGCATTTTATGGAAAAAAAACAATGCTGTAATGTTAAGTTAATCATAGTTATGAAAGAGAGGGATGCCTCCTGAACAATTTAACAGAGCGATTATTCAGCTCTTCTTTCATTCTCTGTAATCTCTCTCCACGACCAAAGTTTTCCTACCTAATAATGGTTCAAATTCTTAGCTCTGTTTAGAATAGACTTCCCTCTTGTTCTACAAATCTGCAAATAATATATCCCTTTCTACCTGACACTTCTTCCTGAACATTCTCCAATCACTTCAGACTCCACTAATTATATCCTCACTACCCTCGCTGTAATTTCTGGTCATACTGAGAAGTATTGCAACATTTCACCCTTGATCTTCCCCATAAAAAATTCAAATCTCTGTATACTAAGAGATATAAACTCTAATGATTCTTTTAGGCTTGGTTTCTCAGTGGTTTTTGTTCATGTAGCAAATAAAGGTATAATTCTCTATAAGCTCTACAGATATTCAAAAATAAAAAGTGTGGACTCTTTTCATCATGTGGTAAGGTTATCTTCTATTAACGCAGTATTTCCTTTGAAGATAGGTAGGTAGAAAATGGTTATTAGTAGATATGCAGATAGAGGGCAAAGAAACAGAGAAATATACAAAGACCCATAGATATTAGTGCTTTATAAAATGAAGGGATAAATAGATAAATGAGTTATTGGTTCTCAGTGGGGTAGAAAGGTATCTCTGCTGAGGGCTCTTTCTCAGTCTACTGTAAACATGGTTTGAGTTGTAGAGAACCATCCTATTTTCAAGCACATTGCTCTATTTTTTAAAATTTAAAATTTTTATTGATTTCAGAGAGGACGAGAGAGGGGAATGATGGGAGAATCATTGATCAGCTGTCTCCTGCATGCCCCCACTAGGGAATGAGCCTGCAACCCAAGCATATGCCCTGACAGGGAATCAAATCGTGACCTCCTAGTTCCCAGGTCAACAGTAACCCATTGAGCCAGGCTGGTTGGGCAGCTTCAATAGTTTTTTAACATCAGTGTCTTCCAGTCTTTCCCATGTGGGATTATACCAATGCTCAAACTCCTGGATTTCCCACAATGAAGCAGGTATCCTTAAGGCAATTTCCTGATTAAGGTGGCTCTTCACAAGGGGGCTCTTACACCCTTTTTATGCAGCAGTGGTTTTAAGGAAGAGTGATGAGTTGTAAATGCCATAACTATCACAGGTCTAGGAGCTGGCACTGGGCCAGCCATGGCTTAATTCCAATTCCTGGCTTTCCTAAAGATGAATGCTTGGTTCTAGGCTTATAAAAGCAACACTCTGGCAGAGACTGAAACTACACACAAACTACAAATTTGGGGTTTTGAGAAACCACAGAAATAGTGTTTTTCTTTCCATTTGTAAAAGTGGATAAATGGAGAGTATTTCTAAGGGTAAAGAGATTTTCTGATTAAGTGGCTCCTTGACTAAAGCGTACTAACTGTCACCACGGGCCAGTGTTAACTGTTACATCCCCAGACAGGATCATAGAGTAGGGAAAATGTATTCTGAGTATTTCCCTGCTGGAAACCCTCTCTCCAACTCTGCCCTCCATCCCCAACGAGGAGGCACCAATCTCATGCTCTACTGTTTTCACTTTTCATCCCCTTCCCTCATCAAAACCTGCTTTCAGAAAGCAATCTGGTGTCAGTCACTTAGGCAAAACCAAGACAGGGGCTGTGCTGGAGGAAGAACAAGAAGCATTTATTTGGGGATGGGGCATACATAAAAACAATTCACATGCAAATGCAAGACTAAAGTGGGTAAAAGGTTGAATGGATTATGTTTGCATAGGAAATAGGGTATGTGTGCAGTTGTTTTGGATGAAATCCCAGCCTTGCGTTTATGTGCAAGGGTTCCTCCTTGGAAACTAAAGATTCCTGGATATTAGGTGTACTTTCATTGTTCTTACAGGAAGAAATAACACTTACCAAGTGCTTTTTCTGAGACAGGCGCTGTACTAAGGACTTTACTTGCATTATTTTATTGAATTCTTGCAACAATCCTATGGTGTAAGCACTATGTTTATCTTCATCACTTGTTTAAGCTTCTAGTGCACTATATTTTGAATCCAGGCTTTGAATCTAACTCTGGCTGATTCTAGAGACAACGCCCACCCTAAACAGCCATATGGCCTCCATATGGTAGAGTGTTGGATTAGTATAAAGACCATATTTAACATACAGCAACACTCTCCAGTGTCTAAGTAAATAGAATGGGACCTCCTCAAAACCATCCCTCATCTAACGCTGTTCTCTGGCGATGTTCAATGATCATTATGCCTCCCTGGGTTTTGTGATGATAATTTATCTATTTTGATATCTCAGTATTTAATTAACTAGCTTTGGCCTACAGGATCTGTCTCTGGGATGAATCTAATATACATTGTAATCAAATCCAGAAGAGCCTAATGAAGTCAGCCTCAAATAGGTGTGTCCATAAAGAAAACTATTACAATGGCATAGGTGGTAACAATTATAAATTTTGCCATCTCCTAATAACATGCCATGTTGACCAAACTCTCCACCAGGACTCCCGAATTCCCAATAAATGTGGACACATTGAGCAAAGTACCTAAAAGGATTTCACCTAATTATTGGAATGTGATGCTTAACTTCAATTCTAATTCCCTAAACTGTGTTCTAGAATACATCAATATTGAATCAATGTTGCCTTGGGACTCATGCACTATCAAACCCTTTATTTTCATTCACTTTTTCAACACAGAATCATTGATCATCTACTCTGGGCCATGCCGTGGCACTAAACAGTGAACAGGCTGGCACTGTTCCTCAGGAAGCTTATGGTCCAAAGTGGGAGCAGAGTCATGCTTTAGTGTGGCGGGTACTAATCATGAAAGATTCCCATTTCACCTCCTTACAAACTTTACTTTCCAGCCACATTTTTAATCTTAATAAAAATGTCAGCCCTTCACTCAGGCTGAAAGTTCTTTCAGGTTGAAAATTCTCTGGGATCTCACTTATATAGTTACTCAAAAGTTCCCAGTGGTGGTCTCCTTATCTTTCTCCTCAGTCATTTGTCTTCTTGCCCTCCTTGTACTATCTGGCACTCTTGAAACCCACATTAGTCTTTAAAAGTTTTCTTCTTGGCTCCTACAATTCTCAGCTATCCTTAATCTTTTTCAAACCTAACATCTTCTGATTTTTTCAGCCCAAAATTGTGTGTTCTTTACAAGCTTTGATTCTGAGAATTCTGCCATTCTTTCTCTCTTGCCTCTCTCTGCTTCCCTTGGATAGATAAATGATATCAAAGCAGTATTTTTCTGCCTGCTGCATATTTCCACAAAGATATCTCAATAATTACATTAAACTTAACAGTGTAAGTCAAAAATCAATAGTTATATCCCTATCACAATATGATGGACTGTCTTATCACTATTAATGACATTCTATATTTCAGTTGTACAGGTATTTGATTAATGAACAAATATTAGAAAAGCATCTTAAGAACATTTCTTTCTAGTCACTTAGAAGGCAGGCAGGGACAACATCTGCACTTTTTCATAATTGTTACTTTTTTTTTTCAAATTTTCTATCATCAACAGAGTTAAATGTATCCAGAAAAATATTCAATATAAAAATATACACTTAGCCAACACAATGATTGGCAAAGCAGTAGAGAGCACATGTTTGAGATGAAGGATGACTCAAAAGATGAATGGAGGGTAATTGTCTTAGCCCTGTGTCCTATAATGAACACATGGTTTTACATCACCTATGAAAAAGACTCTGTCTATAACCATCTCTCAGATGGTTATAAAGAAGGTGACATTCACAATATGGCTAATTCTAATGCTTCACCTCCAGCAGAAAGGGAACCAGAGAAATTGTGGACATCCTGGTAGGCAAACAAGTGGAATGTGTCAAAGAGGATGGCTCTAGGACTGTCATGGTCATTCATCAAGCAGAAGCCAAAGAGTCTATTTAATTAAGTTTGATGATGATTCCCATATTTATGTCTATGACTGGGTGAAAACATCCTAGATGTCATCATGAACTGGGCCAAATTTGTGGAACTATTAAATGTCTGTTCAAGAACTAATCTGGAACCTGGTGCTGGGTGGGTTCTGCATAATGCTGATCATATGTTCCCCTCACCCTCTGTAAGTCCCCATGCCCTCTTGGTGAGATTGATGTCTGCTTTCCTCAATACCACATGAGCATTTCTTCACACCACAACCTTAACTACAGTGATGGCAAAGATTATTTTCTACCACCCTCGATATTGGGGTTGAGTATTCACAGAATGTGCTGAAACTTCTCAGAAATCACTAGAGATATGAGGCAGTCGCATGTAGACTTCCTGTTGAAGAATGTTTGGTTTTGTTTTTTATCTTATTTTAAAGTCTCTGTTTTAATTTCTGATATGGTAAATAGTGTCAGGTACAGCACACATATATAAAAAGTTTGAGAATTACTTGACTAGAAATTATACCAGTCAGGGAAATCTACAAATGTGGGAAATTCTACAAGCCAAACAATCTTCTTTCCTGAAACAGAAACTATAAGAGAAAATTAAAGGTGGGGAGGGAGGAGAAGGAGGAGTAGAAGCTACACCTTAAAAGAGAACTAGGAGGCCCTGGTTAGAGTGTCATCCCAATATAGCAAGGTTGAAGATTCAATCCCTGGTCAGAGCACATATAAGAATCAACCAATAAATGCAAAGAAACAAAAATATAAGAAAAATTGTATGCCTTTAAAAATTGCTGAATAAGACCAGATGTTACAGTTTCTTGCTTTATCATGAATGTTGGCACTGTTTATCTCATATTTATATGTCAGTTTCTGTGTATAAAAATACTAGTAAGATTTAATGGCTTAGATCAGTCCATTTTTCTTTAACTAAAGAACTCCTAACATCTCGATTTTAAAAATGTCATTCTTGTATTTGTGTTTTAGTATGAAACACAAATATATTTCTTTATATCAGTGGCAAATGGGAGTCAACTGTAATAGAATCAACAATAAAAAATAGCTTAAAAACAATTTTTAAGAAATTATATCTTTTATCTCCTTTAAGGGCTGAATGGGAAATCAGGAGAAATAATGCATAAAATTTCGCACTCTCAAGTTTGCAATAATTCGTAGACATATTTCTGAAAGCAATTTTTATTATCAGTTAGACATTCTGAATTAACTATGTCTCAGTCTTAAGTAATAGCATTTTAGTTTCCAAGATCTTTAATCACTACTAATTTATAGATCAAAATTTTCCAATATGAAGATCTTGAGGGTTCAAGTTTATAAAAATTTTAAATAATACATTCCTCTTGGATTTGTACTCACTAAAAACAACCAAACTCTCTCATCACCTTTTCCACAGTCCCTGGCAATATCTATACAAAGCTACTGAAAGGAGAGAAACTCCTTTGTTGCCCCTGCCAATGCCAGGTCAGAGTCAGTTATCCCACTACTCTTTAGGACCGAGAATATCATATGTGTAAATAAAACTCAAAACTGGCTAAACCGTCACATCTCATTGTTTAAAACTCACCCATGAGATTACTTAGATTATGTTTATTCAACTGCAAACTATTTTCTGAATTCAAAGTAGAGAATCAGTCAAGCCAGTTGTTGGATTGCAAGAAGATAAGAAGGTCACAGGAAATCTGTAAAAGCAGATAGAAAGAAGCAAAGTCTTTCCAAAATCCCCAGTACTTGTTTCTTTAGGTAATTCCATGGAATAAGGCATGAAATTAAGAAAACTAATAGTTTTGGCATTACAAAAGTACAAGGTATTAAAATGCTAAGCATAATTGGAGAATGAAATAGCTAACTAAATCACTAACATAAAACACTTGTTTTCTGTATTTACTTATTCATTCAGTAGATAAAAGATGTTTTGGGCCACCTATAAAAATAAGTATAATATTGTAAGTAGACCAGACAATAGAACGACCTTCTGAACATCATTCCAGATGAAGCCACAGCAGCGGGGCCAAGGCAGAGGCAGTTACGGGCAATCAGGCAGGCAGGTGAGCAGTTAGGGGCAACCAGACAGGCATGCAGACTGGTTAGGGGCTATCAACCAGGCAGGCAGAGTGGTTGGGATGATCAGGCCAGGCATGCAAACAGTTAGGAGTGATCAGGCAGGCAGAGTAGTTAGAGCCAATCAGTCTGGCATGCAGAGGCAGTAAGGGGCAATCAGGCAGATATGCAAGCAGTTAAGGGTGATCAGACAGGCAGGCAAGTGGTTAGAGCAATCAGTCAGGCAGGCAGAGGGGTTAGGGATGATCAGGCAGGCAGGTGAATGGTTAGGTGCAATGAGGCAGACAGGTAAGACATCCCCCAAGGGGTCCCGGATTGCGAGAGGGTGCAGGTTGGGCTGAGGGACCCTCATCCACCCCCCCTTATGCAAATTTTGTGCACTGGGCTCTAGTGAGTGTATAATATCTGAGAGTGCAGGATATATAAAACTGGAATCTTACAGAGTCAAGGAGTTTATACCATTGGGGATTTTTTTGCTTGTTTGGTGTGGGGTTTTTTTTGGTGTGTGTGTGAGTGTGTGTGTCTCTCTGTGTGTGTATGTGTAATGCATGGTATTATTATTTTGTTTACACACAGCAGGGGGGGAAGAAATTTGGAGATAGTGATCCCATATGAACCTAAAAAATTCAGAGTTTGGGAAAATCATTTAGAATGTTAACCCCAGGAACTAGAAGGGTTCTCCACTAACACTTAGGCATGGTAAGATTACCAGATTTAGCAAATAAAATTAATTACTGGACATCCTATTAAATTTGAATTTTAGGTAAACAATGCATATTTTTAGTATAAGTTTATCTCATAATGTTTAAAAAATACACTAAAATTTTATTGTTGTTTACCTGAAATTCTAATTTAATGGGGTATCCTATATTTTTATGAACAGGCAAGCAAGACACATTGCAAGTGACAAAGAGGGGGCTTTGTCAGGGGTGACTCCTGAAAATCAGCCCACATACCATCTATAACACTCAAAACTTAAGTATAAATCAGTATTTATACTTTATGTTGAGGTGTAAGTGTATGACATCTGTTACTTTATCAGTGTAGACAATATCATTTCTACAGATACTAGAGGCTTAGTGCATGAAATTCATGCACTGGAGGGGGTGGTGGAGGTTGTCCTCTCGCAGTCTAGGACCCATCGGGGGATGTCTGCCTGCCAGCAATAGGACATTCCTCTCACAGTCCAGGACCCTTCGCTCCTCACCACCCACCTGCTCACTGGTCCTTAGTGCTGCTGCAGAGGCAGGAGAGGCTTCTGCCACCACCAAGAGCCCAGCCTTTGGCTGAGTGGTGCTCCCCCTGTGGGAGTGCACTGATTACCAGAGGGCAGACACTCTATGCAGGAGCTGCCCCTTGGTAGTCAGTGCACATCATAGCCACTATTGTTTTGGTTGTTCTGTCATAATAGTTGCTTAGGCTTTTATTATATAGACTAAAGGCCCAGTGCACAGAATTCATGCATGGGGGGCATGGGGTGTCCCTCTGCCTAGCCTGCACCCTCTTCAATCTGGGATCCCTTGAGGGCAGTCAGACATCCCTCTCACAATCCAGGATTTCTGGCTCCCAACTGCTCATCTGCCTGCCTTCCTGATTGCCCCTAACTGCTTCTTCCTGCCAGCCTGATCACCCCCTAACCACTCCCCTACCAGCCTGATGCCTAACTACTTCCCTGCCAGCCTGTTTGACCCTAACTGCCCTCCCTTGCAGGCCTGGTCACCCCTAACTGCCCTCCTCTTCAGGCCTGGTCCCCCCCTCAATTACTCTCCCCTGCAGGCCTGGGTCCCCCCCATATGCCCTTCCCTGCAGGCCTGTTTGCCCCCAACTTCCCTCCTTTGCCAGCCTGGTCACCCCTAACTGTCCTCCCTGCAGGCTTGATAGCCCCCAACTGCCCTCCCTTGCAGGCCTGGTCCTTCCCAACTGCCCTCTCCTACTGGCCATCTTGTAGTAGCCATCTTGTGTCCACATGGGGGCAGAATCTTTCACCACATGGGGGCAGCCATCTTGTGTGTTAATCTGCATATTACTCTTTTATTAGATAGATAATTCACTGACTAATAACTAAAGAGAGAAAGAGCTTAAGATTGATAGTAACTCTATCAATGTCTTTGATATAAATTTAAAAAGATAAAAAATTAAAATAGATACTATATTCTTTTAACAATTCACAACCTAACCTTCAAGGGATCTCAAAGTTGTGCTCTTTCAAACAATGAAATACCTTTGTTTACACCTAACTAGCCTGATAGAAATAAAACATTGATATCCTAGATTTTCTTCTAATATTTAGGAACCTTTAGTAAAATAGATTTAGTAAATCTGTAAGGATCCATTTATCTTTAAGAAAGATAATCCAGCCATCCACTGCAATGAAAAGGAATTCCATCTCATGTAGGAAGCATAAAAAAAGAATATTGTCTGAGTTAAGTTTAATGAAAGTAATTTTGGACAAGACAGTGCCTTTGTAATCCTTCAAATTACACCATGGACTGGGCGTGGGTATGAAAGCAGAGGTTGTTTTTGTGTTGTGCGTGTGTGTATGTGTGTGTGTGTTTAATCTTAAGATAACAAAAGGCCTTTCACTGTTAAGCAATAACATCACATTTAAATATAAAAGAATTCTTAAAGTTGTCTAGTGTAATAGTCACAGTTAATCCAGAGGGCTGTGCTGTGGTTTGTAGCAAATTAATTAAAATAGAACTATGTTAGCAATGTTAATTTTGGCCCACACTATAATGAAATCTTTTCATCAATTCTTAAAGTTTTCCTGCATCTGTGAAATTTTCCCAACTTCTGAAATCATGTGTCAGATCATTTGTAATCTCTTGAAAGCTATTTGTGACCTTTCTTTAAGCTTAAGAAGAAATATAACTCCATTTGTTGGCTACGTCACCAGAGAATTCAGAACAAGGAGAAAAACTCAAAAGAGAGAGGAAAGGCAGTTTTTCCTCCTGACCTTTGAAATTGTCATGTCATGTTAATTAAATCTGAATTTCTTGTTAACAGCTATTTCATTGAACATTTCTGGGAACTGTATTAAGTCAAGTGTTTATTGGAAAGCAGGTGTTTTCTCTCACATCTGTGTGTCTTCCTGTTTTCTACACAATATCCATTTTCCCTTTTCCTCTCCGAGTAACTCATTCTCACAATGAGCTCTTGAATTTTTACTCTTTAAATCTCCTTTAGTGAAAAGTTCCCATTTCACAAATATTTGTTGAAGAAATAAGTAACTAATATTTGGAAACCATTCTTTCCCCCCAAGTGCACACTATTTGTAGCTTTATCAGTAATCATTTGGTCATCCTATCTAATAAAAAGGGAATATGCTAATTGACCATCACACCCTTACAAGATGGCAGCACCCACAGCTAATAAAGAGGGAATATGCTAATTGACTGTCATGCCCTCATAAGATGATGGTGCCCACAGCCACAAGATGGTGACTCCCAGACCCCTCAGCCCTGCCTCATCCAGGCAGAGTCCCCTAGTCCCCTCAACCCCATAGGGGAAGGCAATTGGGGGAAAATGGGCTGGCAGGAGAGGGCAGTTGGGGGTGATTGGGCCAGCAGGGGAGGGCAGTTTGGGACAATCATGCCAGCAGGGAAGCAATTAGGAATCAATCAGGCCAGCAGGTGAATAGTTAGGGGGCTCTCAGGCTGGCAGGCAGAAGTGGTTAGGAGCAATCAGGCAGGCAGACAGGCGAGTGGTTAGGAGCCAACAGTCCTGGATTGTGAGAGGGATGTCTGGCTATCCACCAGGATTGGGCCTAAATGAGCAGTCAGATATCCCCCAGGGAGTCCCAGATTGGAGAGGGTGCAAGCTGGGCTGAGAGACACCACCCATGCACAAATTTCATGCACCTGGCCTCTGGTAGGATAGATAATGTTTTTTGAGAGACCCCAGCATATATATGGCTTTTCATTTGCACTGTATTAAAAAATATATTAAGTGAGACAGTCTATATCTACATTTTTAAAACTAGTGAAAATGCCTTTAAAATTTACCCTATTTTGACCATTTCTCTGGATCTTGAATTATTTGTGTAGATTGGAAGAAAGGTAAGAAATGAGATAGAGAACCAAAGAGAGACCACTCCTAAGTGACCTGCACCTTTCTATGATTTCTTCTCAGCTGCCTGACTGTCTATTGGTGAATATTCTAGCTCCTCTGTAAGGTTTCAACTCCTCTGTCCTCTGTGCAGGAGCGCTGACCATCACAGACCCAGTGGATAAGCAGACCAGATCTGTGACTTGGGAAATCTGATCATGTGATGCTGGGGAAGAGAAGAGCAATATTGTGAACCTTCTCAGAAAGACTATACTTGTCTTGGATCCACCAGACAAGTCAGCTATGTGTCAGAGCTGGATGGGGGCCTTCAACACCAAACTACCCAGCTTATCTTGACAAGGCCAGATACCCATTTGCAGAAGTTGAAACAACAGCATGTGGGCAAGAAGCTCATACCAGAAAGTAAATTGAGTATGATTTGTTAAACCGCATCCAGTGCGTAGAACCAATCTTAAATCCTGCTCATTATCCTGGGGCCGTGTTGCAGAGTTCCAGAAGTGAAATGCTCCTCTGAAACATGTTTTCTCTGATTAACTGGGATACTTCAGGATAATGCATGTTCAAATTTTCCTACAGTTTTCCTTAAATACCAGGCCTCTCCTGGAGGCTAAGTATAAAGAAGCTCAAATAGAATATCTTTATTTCGTCAGGAAGGAGCCCTTGATAATTCATTGGCCTCTAATGTGAGTAGGCATAATGCTGAGCAGCCAGTAAAGTCCCAAGGAAGTTTATTTTATTATCAATATAATAAAATTGATAATAATTTTAAGCCTGAGAGCCCCCTAACTATTTCATCCTCAAAGTCCATAGTAACTTTTCTTCTTACCTCCACTTTTACCTCCATTACCTTGATTGAGGAATGAATAGTAATTACATATACTTTGGGGGATTGTTTGATGCAACTGTTCTTCTAATAATCTTGTGGACTAAATTTTCTTAGGTGGCTGTATCATCTTGAAAAATTAATAAAATGTGGTTACAACCTGACATTTTTATAAAGCCAAGGGCTCGGTCTCTACTGCTGCTTCATTTCATTGGATTTTTTTTTTTTTCTGTTCAAGGTTTTGCCCCAAATATATTTAGTATATGTGAACCATATACAAAAAAAATTAGATACTACAACTTTTACAAGTATTTAAGCATATAAAAGCTTTGACTTCATATTTTTAAATGTTCAAGAGAGTACAACATTCGTTAAGGAGTTTCATGAGCAAAAATTTGTGATGGCCACTGGTGTGTATTACCTCGAAGTGAGGTCACCTGTCTGGCAGTAAGGCCTCTGCTCTCAGACTGCCCAGCATCTGCTCCTGATCTTGTGCCTTCTCCATGCGTTATAAATAAGGCACACCCCCTAAACAGGGGTCCTGGCATAACATAAAGAAGGCCTGACAGGAAGGCAAATATCTTTACTTCTGCAGAAGGGTGTGCAAGCACAGGGTCTGGCAGCACACACAATGAGCTAGTGGTTCATTCAGGATTTTATGCCTGATGCACGTCATCTGTCCCTCACTCTTGATTGGCCAGAGCTTAGGTTCACACTCTTATGTGATTGGATAATTTAAAGGAAAAGGGGAGGGGTTGACCTTTGCTATTTCAAAATGGCAGGCCCCAGGAGAACTGCAAGTCACATGAGCAAAAATAGTGGTTGCCTAAAGTCCCTTTTTGACACAAAAGATTACTTGTTATTCTCACAATTCCTTCCTTTTCTAATTTAACTCTTTTCTTCAAACTCAGCTAATATTCATTGACTTTAATGCTCTGCAGTGTCTAGAAGATTAATTTGCTGTTTGGTCAATGCATTTTCAATTAACTTTGGATAAGACCTCTCATACATGGAATGATATAACATCCCATCACTGTAACTCTTAACCCGATCATCAAAGAGGTGAATATGAATACATTCAACCCCTTCCACTTTCCAAACCATTCCTCTAGTAAATCAGAGAAAGGATCCTCAATTACAGTATTCTCAGTATTCTCATTGGCTAGAGTCGTTAATTCCTGTAGGGCCTTAGAGGTGGTTCCATCTGGAGCTGTGCTTTCAGGGATGAATGTACAACATTGGCCCCCAATGTTACACACATTCCTCTTTTTTCTGCCAAAATCATACCCAAGGCCAACCTATTCTCCCACATCACACCCTGATGACATTTAGTTGATCAGGTATATCTTTAACTGCGTCTTGAGTATATATTAACAAATCTTTGTTGGTTATAGTAACCATAATTAATCCAAACACATTCATGTTTACAGTGGGCTACCAGAACAGGAGGATTCAAATCCTGCAGCAATCTTTTTTCTAGCCTTAAACTCCTTTGGTGGTCCTCCTGGAACCCCAATGGAATCTGTGTAAATATGGGGATCAGAGGAGCCCCCAGACTCTCTCTCTTCTTCCTAGTCTGTCTGTCCATTGAAAAAGGTTACAATATGCCAAAGTGAAAGTGTTAGCCAATTGTATCAGAGTGCAAGTTTCACTCCAATTGCTGGGCAAGACCACAAGTAATGATCCCACATAATACCATCAGACATCAGCACATGGTATCGACAGTGCAGCATGATTGGCTTCTGAGGATACTCAGCTATTTATGCATCCAGATAAATTTCCCATAAACTCTGACTGTCTCATCCCCACTTCCCCTTGAGAGGCAGGAGATATAGTTCATATCTAAGGATGGGAGCCAGATCATTTGGAGGAATCCTTGCTCTTTACCAATAGGAAGTGAGCCTTACAGAACAGTTTCCTCCTGATACAGGGGAAGCATACATTCCATCCTATTACTGTCTGAGGTCCATCTGAATGGAAATGGGGCCATTTGGGCCTCTAGCCTTCCTCCTGCAAGGATAACAGTTGCTTTTATTTAGGGCACATATAGAATATTTAATCCATTCCACCCAGGCATTTGTTTCCTTATCTATTTGCGTGGTGATGGCAGTGGCCATGTCCTTGGGTAGGGGTACCAGTCTCAGAGCAAATCTTCCTAGGGGATCTTGTCTTATGACATCTACTTCTAATCCTAGTCCTAACCAATCTCTTGGCCTAAAGTCTGAAATATCCAAGTCATTCAAGTTATCTATAGTTAGATCAAGGGATTACACTGTAAATTCTGGCAAGCATAGGGAGAGGTACCTCTATATACAGATATTCTAGCCTTTAGGTGACTAAATTTTTTATTTGCTGGTCAGAGTACAGCCATCCAGCCCTAGTATTGGGTGGTCCACCATACATCATTCCAGGTTGGACAAGGGGATAGACTATTCACTCCCAGTGAAGTATCAGGACACATGTAAATGGAGTAGGCCTTTAGCTGCCTTTGATGGTTTAGATCTCCACATGATATAACTTGGCAGGCATCAAATTGAAGGGTTATAGCTTATCACCCTTGGTTACATTAATCAATAACTGAAGTGGGTAAGCATGATCCAGATTGTACACATTTCCCCAGCCCATATTATATAGCCCTTGCAATTTTCCAGAGTCCTAAAGCAAATAGAACCCAGTATATGATGGTTATTAAGACAGTGCACAGTTTTTTTAGCATTAATTTCAAAGGGCTATGCCCTGGTACAGCCATCCAAGTTGGAGTGTCTCCACCTGGAGAAGCTGGTGGTCTGCCCTTAAGCCATGTGTGATGGGTTCAACCTCGTCCTGCAGTCTGAACAGCAGTATCCATGGTAAGAAGACAAGGGAGGTCCTTCCCAGAGGGTTCCAACTTGGTTCTCTTTCAAGTCTTGATGAGAACAAATATACTCTCCCAGTCAGTGGTGACGAACCGGAAACTCTGAGCTAGCAGCATTAACCTAAGAGAATTAACAGAGTAGATAAGCACTAACCAAAATGAGGTTTATTCTCTCCTCAAATGACACATTGATATAAGCTAAAGTGTTAGCTTTATAGAATATAAATCATTTTACTCTTAAGTGTCCTTGGTTTAGGGAAGATGGAATTTACTAGATAGCTCCAAATTGCTGTTGAACCATCTGTTTTCCTATTCTATCTATCCAATTAGTTAGCCTCAGATTAGCAATACATTCACATTTTTAAGAAATATCCTATATAATAAAAGAGAAACATGCAAATTTGACCATATCTTCGCTATGCTACCAGCCAATCAGGAGCGGGGAGGCGGGGCCAAGGCACCCTCAGGCACGGGCGGCTGTGTCGCCAGGGCGCGGGCAGTGGTGTTAGTGTCAGCAGCATCGCAGCAACACCAGGTCCCCTGGTGTCTGGACAGGGGACCTTAGGCCTGGCCAGGGGACCTAAGACTGTGCCCTTTGCTCCTGCACCAGACCAGGGGACCTGAGGCTGTGCACCCCCAATCTGGAGGGGCTTGATGGAACACCTGAGGCCACATCCCCCACCTCAGCACTGGGGGACCTGAGGCCAAGCTGGAGGTCCTAAGGCTGCACCCCCTGCCCTGGTGCCAGGGCCAGGGAGGGACATGAGGCTGGCCAGGGGACCTGAGGCTGCACCCCCTGATCTGGCAACCTGGACAGGGGACCTAAGGCTATGCTGGGGGACCTGAGGCCATGCTCCCTGCCAATAGGACTTGATGGGGGACCTGAGGCTGCACGCCCCACCCAGTGCCAGGCTGGGGGACCTGAGGCTGTACCCCCTGCCCTGTGGGGCTTTATGGGGGTGTCTGGGTCTGGGTCTTGCACGATTTCAAGGTGAACCCTGGTGGGCGGAGACTTGACTCTGGGTCCCATGGCATGCCCCAGACTCTGACAGGAATGGAGATTTACGTATACATTTTATTAATTTTCTTTCATCTCTGACACTTCTATTATAAAGGAAAATAGCAATATTAAAAATATTTCCTCTAATTAATTCCCTTTCAATGTGCATGAATTTCTTGCACTGGGCCACTAGTCTTATTGAATAAAGATGTAATATGCAAATTGACCATCACACTACCACAAATATGGCAGTACCCAGTCCCCTCAGCCCCATCAGAGATTACTATGGCAAGTGGACTGAGAAGGTTTTTAGCAAGTGTGAGAAGCAAGAGTGAGAAGCAAGCCTTGGTGGGATCGAGGGAGAGCCAGTGGGCTCAGTGCCGCTGCCACTCAGGGAGGCCCTTGGAGTTCGGTTCTGAAACTGCAGGGACTTACTCCAGCATGGGCTAGGGAGGAAGTGCTACTGCCACCTGCCCAGCACCAGGTCCCTGGTTAAGGAAGTGGGTCCAAGTCACAGCCATGGGGCCTGGCAGGGCTGTCTCACCCTGGACCATCATGCCTGAGCTTTGGCAAGGGTGTCAAGCACCTCAGGGATCACTGTCTGCCCCGGGATCACTGTCTGCTCCTGGGCCGCCTGTGGACACCTGTGGAGCAGGCACGGGTTGAACATTTTAATGAAAATGGGACACCTACACCCTGTGCCGCCGTGCCCTGGTCTCTGGCAAGGAGAGGGCAGGGGGATCAGGGTGCAGCCTCGGGATCCTGTTAGGAGGCACCAGGAAAGGCTGGGAGCAGAGGGCCCTGGTTGCCGGCTGACAACGGGACCGACCCAAGGTGCCTCCAGACTCCGTCACCTGCCTGGCACTGGGCCGCAAGCCCTTACTTAATCCGGAGCTCAGCTGAAGCACCGGCCACAGGATGTTTTTCCTGTTATCTGGCTGGAAGTACAGGAGGCAGTTGAATTAGAGTCATGATTGTAATGTAATTTCTCCAAACTCAGAGCTATTTTCTTTCCAAATACATCAGGGGCCAGGTAACGTTCAAAGAACTTGGGAACCATTCCCAAATCAGGACAGAAAGTCAGAGGCAGTATGCTATTGCTATGAATACAGTATTTCCTACTACTTACAACATATACAGTGTGATGTATGGGATGCCTTCCTATCACATGAAGTACATATTCTCATAGAGTAAGACTGATAGATATGTTATAGTTATGGTGGTATGTCATATCCTATCTATACTAATAAAAGGATAATATGCTAATTAGACTGGGGACCTTCCGGGAGACCCTCCAGACATCCTCTGGACAAAGCCATGATGGCGGGGCCAAGGCAGGGGTGGTTAGGAACGATCAGGCCAGGATGGGAGGGCTGTTGGGGGTGAGCAGGCTGGCAGTGGGGGCAATTGGGGGCAATCAGGCCAGTGAGGGAGGGCAATTGAGGGCAATCAGGCCAGCAAAGGGAGGGGGTAGTTGAGGGTGAGAAGGCTAGTGTGGGGTCAATTAGGATAAGCAGGCCAGCAGGCAGAGTGGTTAGGGAAGATCAAGCAGGCAGGCAGGTGAGCTTTAGGAGCGGATTGTGAGAGGGATGTCCAACTACTGGTTTAGTCCCAATCTCTGTGGGTCCCAGATTGGAGAGGGTGCAGTTCGGGATGAGGGGCATGCCCCCCTCCACTCCCCCTCCCCCTGTACATGAATTTCGTGTACCAGGCTGCTAGTTTTAAAGAAAATACAAGACTTGTTTAGTAACAAATTTAAATCCATCCTCTAGATTCTCCATGTAAGACAAACTCAGATTAATATTTCAGTATCCTTTTATTTCAAAATACCTAGATATTTAATAATTTTTACCATTTAACCCAACAATCTCAAAGTTTTAAATTATTGAAGACTTTGGAAAGTATGTTTAGGCATATATACAACAACTTTGATATTTTTAAAGCTAATTATTATTGCCCATGGCATTTTATTGGCAATTTGGTTACAGGGATAAGTCTCTGGCATTCAGTGGCTTTAATGTGAATGTACTATTTTATTTTGTTTTTCTTGATAAAACTGGGAGTGCCCCCCCCCCCCCCCACACACACACACACATACACTGCTATTTCTGCAACTTGCTGGATGATACTTTTGCAAATCTACTTCTCCCAGGGCAAAAAAATCCAGGAATTGTATGCCCCCAGGACTTGGGAATAAACCTTGGATTCTCATTCAAGAACTGCTGGTTATCATGGAGAGATCAACCTGATTGCCCAAACAATGAAGTCTCACCCTAGCCTGCACTGCCAACTTTCCCATGCCTATAATTCCTACTTCCCCATGTAATTTTTGCCCCTATGTTCATAAACCAGTGAAGAGCAAACTAAGTCCCCAAAAGATAGAAAGCAAACAAAGTAAATCAGTAACTAAAATTGCATTACAGACACACAGACAAAAAATCTTACTAGCTAAGAGTTTTTGGTGAGTGACAAGGGAAAGCAGAAAGAGTTCTCAAGATTAAAAATTCTTGAGAGATGCTGAAACATTCCTGCAATCTCTGTCATGTGTTCAGCCTTTTTACAAATAGCTGGGCTCCCCCAAAGCAGGATGTGCCCTATCTCTAAATAAATTAAACCAAACAAGAAAGAGACACAATACATTGACAGAAACTCTTATAGGTGTGCACAACCCACAAACACCACAGAAAGCCCTGCATTAAAAAAACAACGCTAAAGTAGAGCAAAGTCTCCTGTACCTGATTGCAGGAATGCCTTCTCCCTGAACCTCAGTAATCCCCAATGGAATAGTAATTCTTCAGGGGAATGTATTCCATAGGCTTAGAATTTTTGTTTTCCATCTTCAGAAAGTCCCTTGTGACTATGTGCTCAATCTCCCATATTAGAGATTTCTTGCACTGTGCTCAATCCCCCATACTGGTGATTACTCACACTGCCTGAGATTTGCTTCATCTTTCTCTGGCCACTTCTCTTGCAGAAGAACAAAACCACAGACCAGAACTCCACATTTGCTTTATGTCCAAGACATATCCCAGTCACATATACCCAGCCTTTAAGGATACCTAATCACTAAAGTAGTACTCAGTCCAATTTCCCACCTTGGACCATGCATGAGGTTACCTGATTGCTGTGGTTTTTGCTTGCTTGGGCCCTTCCCACATTGCTGGCTGACTCTGTCTCAAGCCCATAGTTGGCTCCAGGGGTAATGGCTATCCCTCCTCGCTGAGGCCACTTCAACTTGGCAGCAGGATGTGCCTCCTTAGCAGAGGGGTCCTATTGCCTCCCGTAGTGACTAGCAGAATCCCAGATGAGCCCCCAAAATTGTTAGAAATAAGGCAAGTCCTAAAACCAGGGGTCCTGGCAGAACACAAAGAATACTTGGGAGCCAGACAGCAAAGCAAATATCTTTACGCTGCAGGAGGGTGTGCACACACAGGGTCTGGCAGCATGCACACCTATCCTATATAATATAAACCTAATATGCTAAGTGTTCAGTCATCTGTTGAGCCAATCAAAGCATAATATGCTAATGATATGCTAAGGTCACTTAACTCCTCACTATGACATGCACTTACCATCAGGGGAAAGATGCTATGACTGGTAAATTAGCTTGCTGCTGGGGTCTGGCTGATTGGGACTGAGCAAGACAAGCCAGATGCACCCTGGAGTCCTCCTACAGTTCCACTCCAGCTGGACAACCTCCTGTGTCCCTCCCTGGCCCCAATCATGCCCTGGTGGGGTCCCTCGGCCTGGCCTGCACCCTCTCGCAATATAGGACCCTTCAGGGGATGACAGAGAGCCAGTTTTGGCCTGATCCTGTAGGCCAGGCTGAGGGACCCCACTGGTGCATGAATTCATGCTCTGGGCCTCTAGTTGAATTGTAATTGGAGTTGCTAATATTAGAAAATCCTATTATAGATATAAAACACATTGTCACATACTGTATACTACTTTGTACTTCAATTCCATCATTTTAATAACACAGAACATACTTTCTGCCCTTTGGGATGATGCCCAAGCATCCTGACATGGAATAGATATGTCTAGATCAGGATCCTTGCAGGAAATATCTTTCTAATCATTCATCTTGTTCTGAGCTAAGGTCAAGGGAGTATGAAAACTATTAGTAGAAAGTTATAAATAACAAGCTGATTAAATATTCTCTTCCTTTTCAAAGAAAACACTTGATAAAACTAACGTTTAGTGCAAGTCACAGAGGATCAATATTACTGAACCTAAAGTATTTTTAACATTATCAAGTCAATACAAAATATTGGAACTACATATGAAATCTTTCAAAGACTCACTTTTTATTTTTCTTCCTCTACAGTTGAGTTTAAGAAGACAAAGTTTTGCTTTTTGTTTGTTTTTCCTTTCCCTGTATTCCTTTCCTGGTGCATAATACATGCTAATTCATTCCCACTCCCTAACCCCAACCCAGACTACTTTCTTGGGGCCAGGCATTCACCAAACTAGGGTTACAGAAGTGGGTTTTTAAAAAGTAATTCCAGATAGCATTGTGTTTCCCTTTCCTTTAACATGCATTCAGTATGTTAAGCACCTCAAATTCCCTACTGTATTATAATGAGAATGTTTGGGGTCATGTATGCATTTAAAGATCAAAATTGTATCTTCAGTCAAGTTCCCCAGAGGCAGAACCTGAGATGGGAATTCTTGATCAAGTAATTTATTTATTGGAGGAGTGCCCTCAAGAGAAGGGGAGTGAAACAAGTTGTATGTGCAGAAGAACTAAGTGAATAGGATCCTGGATGAATTGATTTTGTTTGAAAGCAATTCTTTGGGAAGAGAAGTAGTGAATTATTAGCATATGTAGGATGGCCAGGGCTGGTGAAGAGCATTTATGCAAGGCATCAGTGGTGTCTATTCCATGATATATTGCTAAAAACTGTCTCTTTGGGTAAGAGAAAATTCATGTTGGGAAGCAGATATCTTTAAAACCTGGTGGAAATTGTTAAGTTGTGATTCAAATATATAATGAATTATTCTGGGTCATTTTCTATTAAAATTTTTGCTTGAAAATTAATTTGCTGGCATTGTGTCTCCTCAGAAAATCTAATACTATATATAGGCTCTATTCATTTAACAAATACTCAACCTATTAACATTGTATATATAAAAAATAGAATGTCTAATGCTTTACAGAAGAGAATGTAGAGCCTTCCTGAAATTTAATTACCATTGTGATGAAGATAATATACCTACTTAATTATTGAGGCTCAATTATGAGAATGGTCTAAAATAATTTGTAAACAGAATATAGCTTTAAAATATAATATAGGTGTTATGGAAATAATGGGGATGAATAGATGGAAAAAGAAGATAGGAACATCATTGACAGGGAGGGGAATGGAGAAGAAATGTTTCTTTATGTTCATATTTCTACTTGCGTTGTGTATTTAAGGTATTATTTTATAGCCACCTCATCTCAACAGGTTGTTTTGTTTGTTGTGTTATGTTTGGCTAAGCATAGTTAAGACAATCAGGGCCAGACTTATAAAAAGTGAAAATTGGGCAAAGTTCAGCATCAATGAAGAGCAATTATCTGAGCCCAAAAACCTTGGCATCATCCTTGACTCCTCTCATTTTTCTCACAATCCAAATCCAATTTGTCAGAAAAGTGTTGGCTCAACCTGTGAAATACCTACATATATATATATATATATATATATATATATATATATATATATATATATATATATGGAACCCAACCACTTCCCACTAACTACCTCACTGTCAACACCTTGCTCTGAAACATATTTCACCTTGATTTTTTCCCTGCTCCTATCCTTGCCCACTATAGTATTGTTATTGCCCATTATGTATTCTTAGCAGAGTAGTCAGTTAATGCATTTAGAATCTGTCAGGTCATTCCATTCCACTGCTGAAAACCAATTGGCACCTCATTACATCTGACTGTAAGCCAAGTTCCTTGCCATGACCTTCAATGTCTTGCCTGACTTCTCTGACTGCATCTTCCCCTAGCTCCCTTCACTTCTTGTTCTTCCCCAGATATGCCCAGCTCCATGACAGCAATGGATGGCTGTGTAGTTATACACTACCCAATAAAAGAGAGTAACATTCACCTTCACAGTCATTATAAGTGTGCATATTTACTACCACACATTGTCAAGTGACAAGGAAGTGTCTCAGGCAAGGCAGGCTAGTTAGAACATCAACAAGGCTGATGCCAATTTAGGGTTTTGCAAATTGTTTCTTCCGTCTTGGAATTCTTCCCCCATACACACACACCTACCCCAATTATACATTTGTGAAACTCCCTCACCTCCTTTATGTCTTTGTTCAAATGATACCTACTCAAGGTCTACCCTGATCAACTTACTTAATATGCATCCTGCTCTACCCCCCAACACATACACATTCCTGAAATCCCCAAGCCTACTCTATTTTTCTCATAGCACTTTTCCCCTTCTAACATGCTATATTATTTAGTTATCTATTATATTCATTGTTTACTGCCTCTCTGCTACACTAATATGTGAGCTTCATGGTGATAAGGATTTTAGTCTGTTTTATTCATTTATATCTCCTGAGTACCTAGAATAATGACTAAGATGTTAACTTTCCTAACTTCTCCGGATCTCTGTTCATCTGTTAGTGTTGAAGTGAGGATTCAGTGATAACATACAGGTAAAGTCCTGTGGAGCACATAGATAAAGCTCTTTCAATACTCTTTCTTGGCACCTGTTTCCCCAGTGGTGAAAGTAAGTAACCACAGCCAGAAAAGAAAGTATCTGTATTTCTTGGATTCACATTTTCAAGACCAAGAGAGAGTATTTGTTTAAGGTCAAAGGTGGAACATTTATAACTCCAGAACTGGAGCCCCTCTAGCGGCAAGGTGCTTGCACGTGTATGTGCTCTATTTTTCTCCCTTTTTCTTCTGAGTCTCAGCAAAAGTTCTCTGTGATGACTTCATCCTCAGGCAGATTCTCTTCTGAGGCAACAAAGAGGGCCTCGGGAACTTCAGGCTCATTTGTCCTTTATAATTTAGTGTCTTAGAGACAAAGTCTGTTTCTCCCCAGGCCCTTTAAATCTCCACAAAATGGACTTCTTTGGACCTACCCATGTCATATACCAAGCCTCGACCAATCACTGTATCCAGAATTGGCCAGTCTGGGTACCTACTTACTCCAGAGGTAGAAAAACAAGGTGATTAAAATCTTACCAATGGAAGGAGTATCAATTTCCCAAAGGGAAGATGCTGAAGAAAAAAATTATCAAGTATTCCAATACTTAGAACAATACCTACACTATTGTGGCACTCAGTAAGTGAACATGTGCACTATATATTATTTTTCTTGGTAATGTCTGTCAGTAGTTCATTATTCTTTTTGAGGAACTGTCTTTTATTTATCATCTGCCTTTAAAATTTCTTCCTACTTTATTAATTTCTGCTATCACCTTTATAAATTCCTTCCTTTTCTTTCGGTTTTATTTTACTGTTTGCTTGGTTTTTTTTCCAGAATTTCAGATGAATCTTAGTCTATTTATTTCTCATCTGTCTCATCCCTTTGGCCCTAAAAACAGTCAGAAAATCTCTCAGTGCATTGGCAATTATGACTCATTTTACAACAAAAAGAAATAGGATTTTAATGTTAAAATTGGGCAAAGGGGTGGGCATGAGGGAAAAATGTCAGTTGCATTCCTCACCACTGCTCTGTGGTCTGATGAAGGTTTCTAAAAAGGGCTCCTGAGTATTTTCAGGCACACAGTGATGATAAAAAGAAGACTAACAACTTTTAGTTGGCTTTCTGATTTCTTTAAGTTCTCCATAGAAAAGATGTCTTATTGCCTACACCTGGGCAGATGGCTACCATAGCCTCCCATCCTCTTCCCTTGGGGACTCACTCCTGACTTCTCACATAGTTCTTAATAACTCACAGTGGGGGCATCTCATAAAACTCTGCCATCCTATTTCACCAAAACTTCCTCACACAGAATTGCAAGTTTTATCTGCTATTTGGGAAAAGCTGAGAAATCTCTCTGCCTGCCAGAGAGATTCCAGAGACCGGTGGATATTGTTTCCCAGGTTTTACATTGCAGAATTTGTCATGGAAAAGAGTTTAACCAAGAAGGCTTTCATCAAGGTCAACTAGTCCAAATGAGGCATTCTCTCAATAATCCTCATATTTTCTTGATTTGATGTCAAAAAGGGGTAACTAGATACAGTGACTGTTGACTTTGATGCATCACAGTCACTTACATAAAGTGGAAATTCTACATTGAGAATAGATGTAAGTCCAAATTCTAATATCACCACTGACTTTCTCTATTATCTTAAACAAATTACTAAGTTAGTATGCGTCTCAAACTCCTCCTTTTAAAAGATGGGTCAATAATATCTTCCCATCTTTCCCAAAGGGTTATTTTGTAACTTGAAAATGATTGAAAAGGACTGGGCAGTGTGGCAGCAATATCTGGACAGACCCTTTCCTGCCTCATTATTCACTGAGACACAACCCTCTGCAGCTGGATTTCCTGGCCTCCTATTCCCAAAGCAAACAAACTGACCTTTACTAAAATGTATATCCTACATGCTCCTATTGGGTTTAGCCATTGCTTATTATGTTATTACTAGGGGACCAGTGCACGAATTTGTGCACCTTGAAAAGAACTGTGGGCCGCAAGGCCATGGTGGGCACAGGGGCAGGTCTCAACCCATCCTCTGTGCCCCAGCTAGCCCCTCCTGACGCAGCTCCCAGTCCCCTATATGCCAGCAGCCTCACTCCCACACGCTGACATCACCAGCCCAGCTCACACCCTCTGACAGAACGGAGCGATCGGGGCATCGTCAGCAGCTGTGATCAATGGATGCTACCCCGATTATCCCATAGGATCAGGGGGAGGTGGAGAAGCCCAACAGGCAATCAGGGCCACACCCACTGATAGTGCAGACCAATCAGGACTGGCACTAGGCACTGGCAGTGAGTGCGAGCATCGGTTATTGTTTCCAATCGCCCTTCAGGAGCAGGAGGAGCTGAAGAAGCCCTGAGGGGTGATTGGGGCCAGCAGCCACTGCTTGCACCCATTGACAGTGCTGAGCGATTGCATGTGAGTGGGGCTAGTGCTGGCGGCAGGTGTGAATGCTGGGTGGGATCACGGCACACAGGAGCAAGGAATTTTTAGTAACCACCAGAAACTTGCCCTCATGACAGCAACCAAAGCCCTGCCTTGGTCTGGCTGGCACCTCCACTCACCTGCTCCACCATCCCACTGCAGCCAACACCTGCCATGTTCCACACATGCCCACTGGTAGTCAGAGTATGTCACAGTGATCAGTTGTTTGGTTATTCCACCATTTGGTCTATTTGCATATTAGAGTTTTATATAGAGAGATACTATGTATGCATTGTCTATTATCATGAAGACATGGATTTATTGGTTTTTTACATTTTTTGTGCTCAATGGAATTTTTAACTGATACCTTGATGATAATGGTGGTGATAGTGATGATTATTTATTTTTATTGAAGTAAGACATACTTACAGAAAAGCATATAAATCAGAAGAGTATAGGTCAATAGTTTTTTTTCATGTAATCATCATTCAGATAAAGAAATAAAGCAGGATCAACATCCCAGAAGTTTCCTTTATGCCTCCTTCTACCCAATCCTTCCTTCCAAGGGTAACCACTATCTGACTAATAGAGCCATAGATTAGTTTTCCTGGTAGCTCTTTAACAGGGCAGACATGCTACTTCCATGTAGTTTCTAATAGCTCTCTCTTTTGCTGTATAAAATGTTGATGATTTATCAGAATAGAGATTGTATTTTTTAAACAATATCTTTTTATTTTTTTCACAGAGAGGAAAGGAGAGTGAGGAAAAGATAGATACATCAATGATGAGAGAGAATCATTAATCAGCTGCCTCCTTCACAACACCTACTGAGGATCTAGTCCCCAACACAGGCATGTGCTCTAACCAGGAATCAAACCATGACCTCCTGGTTCATGGGTCAATGCTCAACCACTGAGCCACACCAGCTGCTTTGGATGTTTTAACAAAGGATTGTGGAGAAGTTGTCAAAGTACAAGGTTGATGCAGACGATGAAATTGGAAATTATTTTCTCCATAAAATATTGTCAGTTAAGACTAATGTGTCATTTCCAGCAGGCATACGGTCTTGTAATATTGATACCATTGTAACTAGGTAATTATTAATAACTAGAGGCCCGATGCATGAAATTCATGCAAGAGTAGGCCTTCCTTCCCCTGGCTGCTGGCACCTGCTTCCCTCTGGCACCTGGGACCTGGGCTTCCCTTGCAGCCCCAGTTTCATCTGGAAGGTCATCTAGAAGGACATCCAGTCTAATTGGCATATTATGCTTTTATTATTATAATAGGAAATGAGCAAAGGGGAAAGGGCAGGCATTATAGGCATGTCATTTAGGCAGCTTCACCAGGAAGCTGCAACTTTGCACTCCCCAGGGAATCATCATACTGTTCCCTGCAAGACACTGGATAAATTAATCTAATGAAAGGAAGACAGATGCATGCCCAATAAAGTTGGGGAGACATAAAGAAGGTGCTTGCCTCTCAGTCAAGCCTGGGAACCATGGATTGGCCAGAATGACCATGGCCACAACAAGCATATGAAAATTTTGGAATCCATAATCTCCTAAACAAAGGAGTTCTCTCTTTCTTGGTACTCTTGGCTTGTGACTCTTGGCTCTCTTACATTCGTCCCTCTGGCCTATGGCCAGTGAACTCTACAGGCCATGGACTAATGGACTGCTTCAGGAAATACAAGCTAAGCTATCCTGTTACTGGGCTGGACCCAGCTCCAACATAGAAAGGAAACTCTGGACACTGGCTCTGATTTTAGCTCTACTGAAGCCCTAGCTACATTTCTTCTTTGACTGGACTAAGGGAAATGGGACTTTGGAAACCCAGGGGTGTAATTCCATGGAAATAAAGCTTTCTACTGTATCTCATCCTCCTGTGCGAGTCTCAGAAAGTTCTTTTTCTCAGGATATCATAAAAAATCCACCCCCATTCGCAGCCAGTGGGGACAAAGAAGAGGACCTCTCCCCCCTGTTAACATTTTTGGGAAAGAAAAGCTTAATGAAGTTGGAACTATCGTGTTTCTTTTGTCACAGATACATTACAACATGCCATTTATAGAAAATTTTAAAAAAGAAGGAAAGCATTTTTCTGTGGTTTAACTTGGTACTTGTCCATACTTGGAGAAAGTTAGAGATGCACAGTATAATGTTGTCAACTTAGATTTTTTAAAAAATTCTATTACCACAATATTCCAGAGTACAAACAGAATTCAAATGCCAGATCTTTCCAAGGTCACCAATATATTTTCTACATGATTAGGAGAGTGTTGGGGGCAGAAGACAGGGGTGGGGGGTGGGGGGTGAGGGATGGGGGGGTGGGGGTGGGGGAACCAGGTACTGTGTGCCAACTGCCTCAGGGTAAGAAACCTAGCTCCTTTTCCTTCTCTCCATATCAAATCCTCAACTGCATTCCATTGTCTGACTGCGCTGGCCAGAGCTGAGGTTGTTTCCAAAATGAAGATGGAATCTAGCCATACTTAGATTTAGTATTCTCTAGAATTGCTCTTCCTCTGGGCATTATTGTTAGGAGTATCATATTGCATAGGGGTTTAACTTCTCTAACTGGCTTTCGGAAAAATTTGCAAATCCTTCTCTTCCCCGCTCCCCCCCGCCCCCCAAATAGAAAAAAAAAACACAAAAAACTGATGTCATATTTTTCCTTTAGGGTAGCCTTTTCCCAATGGCGGGTGCAGGGAGAGGAGGGGTGAGAGCTTTACCCAGCTATTTGCCTAAAATAACTTTGTTTGTTTTTCTAGAGCAGATAAATTATATATCATCATAGCACAATACAGCTGCATATTTAAACATAAGAGTAAAAGACTAGTGATTCTTGTTATACTCTGATTTAAATCAACCAACAATCTCTAAGAGTTTATGATATACCAGACACAGTGTTAGATAAAGATGAAAAAATGAGAAAAATTTGTCCCTGCTCACAAGGTGTTCACAGATAAGTGGCACAGCAAGCACAAAACCAATAATTACCATATAGCAATTAGTTGTTGCAATGACGAAAGTATTGTGTCCAATGTTTTGCAGAAGAAATTATTCATTCTCATCGAATGTTTGATCTGGGGGAAAGTCACAGAGGAGGTGTTACAGCATAATTTGCCAGCAAAGGCAAGGACCAGATTGCCAGGGGAAATAAATAAAAACACAAAGGTACAGAGGAATGACAGCCCAGTGTTCTTCAAAAACTTGAATGACAGAAAAGTCATTTGAGCATAGTGTGAAGGACGACAGTCAATGAGACTAATGCAGACAGGTGGGGGTAGATCATAATGTGATTTGATCCTCTTAAGCTAAGACCACAGAAAAACACAGATATTTACATTATGATTCATTAACAATAGCAAAATTACATTTGCGAAAACTTAAGAGTTTTACCAAAGGACCAATGTGGTTACATTTGCAGTTTAAGGATTCACTCTGGCATAGAAGAGGCTTAATTATCAATGAACAATTATGGAAAATAGAGGCAAGAAGATCAATTAAGAAATAATGTGCTTCCAATCTTTTTTATTATTATTATTATTATTATTATTATTATTATTATTGATTTTTCACAGAGAGGAAAGGAGACGGATAGAAAGCCAGAAACATGGATGAGAGAGGAACATCAATCAGGGGGCCTACAGGGGATGTGCCCGCAGCCAAGGTACATGCCCTTGACTGGAATCGAACCCAGGACCCTTCAGTCCGCAGTCCGACGCTCTATCCACTGAGCCAAACCGGTCTCAGCTGCTTTCAGTCTTAACATGTACCACACCTTTAGTATCATGGACACTCTCAGTCTCATCCTGGCCTAATTTCTTGCTCTCTACCTCTTTTCTATTTTTATTACTGTTTTTCTTTCTCCATACCTCTTTGACTCTTTCTCATATTTTATATAAACTATAATATTTTTAGGAAGAATACTTAAGAATATCCTGCATCATCCCACAGCCAATATACACGAGATACACGAATTAACATAGAAAAAGAGAGGGGTTTATACAACCAATTGAAATAATATGTTGTGTTAATTTTTCCCCATTATTATAAATATCTTATGGAAGGTACCTGTTAAAATAGTCTCTCTGCTGGCTCTGTTTAAGTGATGGCAGATTTGGTAGCAGAGCCAGCTATGGTTTCATTGCCATAACAAACAGAAAAGGAGAAAGTTTCTTATTACCAGTGACTTGCTTGTGATGTCATTCTGCCCCAGAGAGATTGCTTGGCCTTCAGCCTTTGGCTAATCACCTCTAATTGTCCTCATAGGCTGTGACACAGGTGATTATTCTGCACATTTTTGTAAAAAATAACTGGCTTCTTTGTGTCTGCTCCTTTCTGGAAGGTATGGGTTTACAGGGGGATAGAGAAAAGACCATGTAAGGTGGTGGAACCTGCTCTATTTCAGGATACACGGGTGAGCCAGTCTGACCAGTTAGAGTGAACAAGACTTTAAAGAGAACAAGAAGACTGCTGAAGGATCTCCAAATGGACATATGCAGATGAATCTAGTAGGGAGAAATAATTTGTGCTCCCAGCATAAGGTGTTTCACTCACCCTTAGGTAGTGTATAAAAAACCCCTGAGAGGAAAACTTGATAAATTTAGGGAAAAAAATCTAAAATTATTATTATTGTCTTTAAGTCAGAACATTCATTCATTTAGAACATTTAAATACAATAGGAGAGTGTGGGATATTTGTATTTATGAAATGGAAACTTTCGTTGTTCTTTCTTGGATATTTTTTAAGACTGAGAAACACTGCTCTCATCTGTTTAACTCATAATAAATAGAAGAAAACATGGAACAGTGGTCAGTCAGAAGGAAATAAAAACTCAAGTTCAACAGTAGTTTAATAATTTCCTTTCTTCACTGTGCCTTACTTTTCTTTGTATGGCTAAGAGGAAGTAGCCTTCAGCTCCATAGGAAAGTGAATCTAGTAATAAAAATTGGATATACTAGGAAACACATGTAAAGCCTATTTACAATGAGCAATGAAATAAAATGTTTAAAGTTTGTTTTCAAAGGACAAGAACAACTTATATGTTTCCTAAGCAGGTTTTGATTTTTTCTTTTAAGCAAAATAAAATTGACTTGCAGCATAAAGATAAATTTTGGACCAAGAGTTATGTTGCAGAAAAGAGCTTTTAGAAGTGTTTAATGTTTCATTATGGTATAATAGAAAGAATACCAACTTAGCAGTCAGAAATTTCTGGGTTCAGAATCTTAACTTAAATTTCCACTGCTGGCCAAGATGGAGTAAACCAATTACAACCTATCTCTCCCACTGATTACTGAATACCTGAACAACACTATCAACCAACTTAATCTGACACTTAAAGAAAACTCCAACAAGAGCATAATATACTTTTTTTTTCAAGTGCACATGGAAATTCATAATGATAGATCGTATTGTGGGCCATAATGCACACCATAACTAAATGTAACTAAAATCAAACAAAGTATATTTTCTGACCAAAAAAATTTAAAAATTAAAAATAACTATCAATAATTTTCTTTAAAATTCTCAAATGTTTGAAAATTAAACTGTACACTTCTAAATAGTCCATGGGTCAAAAAGGAAGTCTCAAAGAAAACTGGGAATTATTTTGAACTGATTAAAAATGTACATACCACGTATCAATCTGTGAGTTGTAGCTACAACTGTGCCTAGAAGAAAATTTATGTACTAAATACTTATATAGAAAATTATAAGACATCTCTAATTAATAATCCAATTATTATATTAAAGTACTAGAGGCCCAGTGCATGACATTTGTGCACAGGGAAGTGAAGAGGCCCCTCAGCCTGGCCTCCACCATCTTGCAGTTCGGGAGCTCTTAGGGGATGCCCAACTGCTGGGGAGCAACCCAGTCTGGTAGTTAGACATCCCCCAGGGATCCTTAGCACTGTTATGGAAGTGGGAGAAGTTCCTGCCACCACCACTGCGCTCCCTTGCCAGCTGTGAGCCCAGCTTCTGACTGAGCGGTGCTCCCCCTGTGGGAGTGCACTGACCACCAGGGGGCAGCTCCTTCATTAAGCATCCACCCCCTGGTGATCAGTGTGTGTCGTAGCAACAGGTTGTTCTGCTATTTGATCGATTTGCATATTAGTCTTTTATTATATAGAAAAAGAGCATCAAGTCCTGGCCAGTGGCTGGTTTGGCTGGAGCATTGTTTCATACACCAAATGGTTGAGGGTTTGATTCCTGGTTGGGATTCATGCCTAGGTTATGGGTTCAATAGCTGATCAGGGTGCTTATGGGAGCCAGCTGATTTATGTTTTTCTTTCACATTGATATTTCTCTCTCCCTCTCTTTCTCTCTCTCTCTTTCTCTCAAATCAATAAAAATATATCCTCAGGTGAGGATTAAAAAATATATCCATCAATAAAATTGATTAAGTAAAAAGTAGAGGAAATCAAAGTAACAAAAAGTTTATTCTTTGAAAGACCAATAAGATTGATAAACCTCTATCGAGGTTAAACAAGAAAAATCGAAGACTGTAGACCTGACAGTTAGTAAAAGAATGGTAAGAGAATATTATGAAGAACTCAGTGTCCATAAATTTCACAAGTGAAATAAGTTGGACCAATTCTTAAAAGAGAGAAACTGCCAACACTCACTCAAAAAAAATAGTTAACCTAAATTTTGTCATATCTATTAAAATAACTGAATTTTATTTATAAGCTTTCCCAAAACAGAAAATTCCAGGCCCAGATGGTTTCATTTGTCAATTCTATCAAACATTTAGGAAAGAAACAATACAAATCTTCACATGTTTTTTTCCATGAAGCACAAAAGGACAGAGCACTTCATTTTAGGAAACCAGTATTACCCTGATACCAAAACTATAGAAAGACAGCTATGTACCAATATACCCCATAAATAGAAATGTTAAACTCTCAACAAATATTATAAAATCAAATCTGGTAATATATAATAAGGATAACACATCACAACCAAGTAGAGCCTATCCCAGGAATGCAAGGTTGGTCTAACATCAGAAAATACATTTAGAAAAATATATTTCACCCTTTCAAGAGGTTAAAGAAGATAAACCTTATAAAGGCAAAAAAAAGCACATTTGATAAAGTTCAATTTCATTCTTTTTTAAAAAATTAAAACTCTCAGCAAACTTTGAACAGATGGCTAACCTATCTGTGCACACACTTAAAGCCCCACTTAATGGTGAACATTTGAATTCTTCTCACCACCCACCAAAGTTTGGAACAAGGAAAGATTGTCTGCTCTCATACCTCTACCCAACATTACACTGGAAGTCCTGGATAATTCAATTAGACAAAGAATTAAAATAAAAGGCATACTTAAGAAGAAACAAAACTGTCCCTATTCATAGATGATGTGGCTATCTACATAGAAAATTCCAAGAAATCTAAACACACACATACACACACACACACACACACACAACTAATAGGTGAATTTAGTAAATTCACAGGATACAAGGCCACCATAAAAAATTCCATTTCTAAATACTACCAATGAATATTTTGAAAATCAAATGAATTTTAAACAGAACAAGCACAGAGGATATAATTGGCTTATCGAGGACTCTTAAATATTTATTGGATGAGTAAGTATGCAATTTACTTTTTAAATGTATTATATTTTTGTTTTTCAATGAATTCAAAATATATCTTCTGGGTGTTGTGGACATGATATACTCGAAAGAATAACAATTATTCACGGATAGTAGCAGTGGAGAATAAGCTAGATAGCTAGAAGCACATTACATTGAAGCACATTAAATTTAAAGGCGTAATGTCAACCACCTTGGAGGGAAAGGTAATTGTTGGTAAGCTTTCAGTTTTCTTTTAAATAGTAAAGGCTGCCAAGTATAGCAACTTTTGTATTATAACAGACCCATTGACTAAACAATGAATAAAATTCACTTAACTACCTGATTGCTTAACATAGAGAGGTTACATGGTATCCAGTTTAACAATTTTCTATAGCTTCAAGGGAAGTTCGCTAGGTTTGCTGTTGTGGATGGTGACACTGAGGTTGAATGTTCATGAATGTCTAGCTCAATTGTCTGGGGCTTGTAGCCACTGACTGAGGTTCTTCAGTTACACCCTGTGTAGCCTTGCTTTCCATGTAGTGCCTCTAGGACCTGCCATATCTCCAGGAGAAGAGCTTAGACTTCTGAAGATACTTTGATTTCATCTAAGAAGTAAAATTAATTTACTTTTGGAAAAGCTTCTTAACTCCCTGTGTTAAAAATCAACTGAGGTGTCCAAACTTAAATTTGGAAAACATTTTTAACTTTACAAAAGTATTTTCCAAAAAGTAACAAAGACTTCTAATTTTTAAATGTAAAAAACATGTTTTCAGGGAAATGTGTCTTGGAAAGAAAACAAAATTTCTCCTAAGATTATAAACATTAGGCCACTTGGTCCAATTAGTGTATCTTCCTTTCTTCCTTCCTTCTTTCTTTCCTTCCTTCCTTCCTTCCTTCCTTCCTTCCTTCCTTCCTTCCTTCCATCCATCTTTCTTTCCTTCCCTACTCCTCTCCATCTCTCCCTCCCTTCCTCCTTTCCTTCTTCCCTCCCTTCTTCCTTCCTTCCTTTCTTCATTTCTTCCTTCCTTCCTTCCTTCCTTCCTTCCTTCCTTCCTTCCTTCCTTCCTTCCTTCCTTTCTTCCTTCCTTTCTTCCTGGCAAAGTGCTTTAAAATCAGAACTTATTATGTGTTTTAATATTAAATGTTTTTCTAGAGTTTCCTACAATGCTTGTGAAATATTTGCTTGATAAATTGAAGGATAAAAAAGGTTACAATAGCAAACATTTAGTAATACATCACTGTGAAAACATCTTTTATTGTAAGTAGTTTTTAAAAAACTATGGTAATTTTCTCTGAGAATATAGAAAATCTAGAATTCTTTTTATTCCATTATATTTACAATCCATTATACTTAGACTTAAAAGAGACCTGATGGTAACAAAACAACTTATTTCTCATATTCAGGGTAGTTATAAAATTCCAAAATATACAATTAATTAAAAAAGATAAAAAGTCATCAACAATCAAAAATTTGATTTGGTAATTTAGATTCTATTTGCAGCATTGCCAATCATATATATTTGTTAAAGTAAACCATTTCCATTGCTAATAAACTTGTAAACATTAAGTTATTAGTATTTAAGAGCAAATAAAATATATACTGTATTCTTTTATGTGTATTAGATTTTTTTTTAATTCCCAGCAGAAACTCAGATGGAATCAACACTTTCATAAGGATCATCAAATATAAAGTATTTTTAAGCTAATAAAAATTAGTTTTCACTTTAAAATTTTAGCTAGAACTTTCACTCATGTACTTTTCTGCTTCATAAATTGAGTTATTTGTTAAATGGTCATGGATGCTTGTTACGATTGCATTGTATTTTATTAAGATATTTATAATACATTTAATAAAGTGCATGTTACCTGTAAGTTTAACTTATATTCAAGTTTATAGTAATATTAATTTCTCAAAACTTTTTATGGTGAGTCAGGAAAGGAAACTAAAACAGGTAGATGTCTCCTCCTATAAACTCAGAAGTATTTGCTACCATTTCTCCCCCCCCCCCCCAACTTTACCAGGAAGAAAAATATTTTCAATGTCACAAATGGTATCAGAGAAAAGACAAAAGCCCAAGGTGGTAACAGTAAAATATGGTCTCCAAGTCATGGTAAATCCTTTTAGATTTTAGAATGATGTCACACAGTGCTTCATACAGAGGCCCTGTGGAGAATCCCCTGGGCATTTCTACAGCACCCCAATTCTCACCAAGGTAAAATTTATATACGTGGCTTTTGTCTAATGGGGTGGGTTAATTTGCTACAGAAGGCTCACAGAGTTGTAAGGAATGTTGTATTGATAAAAATACTGTCCATCAACTAAAAGTGATAGAGTTCAAAATGAAAAGAGATGTGTAGTCTCCCAATTCCCCACGTGTTTTTTTTTTCTTTAGTCTCCTTTCTTAAACCTTCCTCTACACACAAAAATATGGCTGTAATGGACATATGTATATTGCTATCTAACGAGCATAATGGCTTTAAAAAATGATTTTTAAAGTTTTCATGTTTTTGTGGATTGACCAGTGGTTCTTCTGCTGCAAATGGGTCAGTTGGGATCACTCTGTGTGCATTCAAACGATGGTTAAGCTGAGCTAGAAGGTTCAAGGAGAACTCTCTCACTTGCTATTGACTAGGGCCGTGGTCGGCAAACTGCAGCTTGCAAGCTACATGCGGCTCTTTGGCCCCTTGAGTGTGGCTCTTCCACAAAATACCACGGCCTGGGCGAGTTTATTTTGAAGTTGTGTTAGAAGAAGTTTAAGTTTAAAAAATTTGGCTCTCAAGAAATTTCAGTCGTTGTACTGTTGATTTTTGGCTCTGTTGATGAATGAGTTTGCCGACCACTGGACTAGGGTATCTCCTTCCTTCCCTAGGCAGCTTTTCTGCCCATGTGGTGTCTCTATAGACTCTCCGAAAGGCTCAGGGATCCAAGAATGTGAAAGCAGAAACTATCAGGCCTTCCTTTCAGCCACCTTTTACTGGTCAAAATGAGTTATAAGGCCAGCTCAGATGGGAGGGGAGGAAAATGGATTTCAACCTTGAAAGGAGGAGCTGTATACTGCACAGGGAAGGGAGGATTTGAAGGCCATCTTCCCATCACAGTCCATCCTCTGGCCACAAGTCTTGTTCTACCCACATGCCAAATATACTCACACTGTACCCTAAAGCCTCATCCATCATGGCATATGTTTAAAATCAGTATCTTATCATCTAAATTAGGTACAGTTATGGCTGAAACTCCTCAGGTACTGTTTCTCAGGTGTGGCTACTTGGGAGTGGCTTCACTCAGTCCAGGTTTCTAGGATGTAAAAACCACACAGATATTCCCAGTCAAAATGGGGGTGAGGGAAACAGGAGACACAAAACTAAAATAATTGTCAGGGCTCCTGCACTAAAGTCTGGGATAGTCCCTCTAGTGTTGACTTCCTAATCCATCACTCACCTTGCTTCTTGGCTCCTCCCTCTAGGATTTTGGCACCACCCCCTAGTCATTCTTTTTCTACAAGAAATGACAAGCGCCAAGTGCCTGAGTGGAAATATTTCCTCAAAATTCTTCTTTTTAAAATCAAACAGTTCTTTCTTCAGTTTATTTCTCTCTTCTTGTATATTATCATCATCAGCTATAAAAAGCTAATGGGTACTTTCACCACTCTGCCTGGGAGAATAAGAGATCTATAAACTCATAGGGTTTATTTTCCATCTTCTATATCAGAGCAGGCGAAAGTATTAACACACATTTTGTTACCATATAACACTGGCCCTACATTCTCTTGCATTTAATAATTTCCTTACTGCCTTTCTACCCTCTTCTTAGCGTTTGTTCACCATATTTCTAGCCTTGACGATGGTAGTATTTATCTCTATTTGTAACAAAGCACCACAAATTTAGCAGGTGTAAGCAATAAACATGTATTACTATACTAAAGGCCCGATTCATGAAATTCATGCCAAAGTGGGCCTTCCTTCCCCTGGCTGCTGGCACCGGCTTCCCTCCGGCCCTGGCTTTGTCCGGAAGGATGTCTGGAATGACATCTGAGATGAAGTCAATCTAATTAGCATATTACCCTTTTATTATCATAGATAGTTCTTGAAGTTATAAGTCCAACACCAATCTCAATAAAGTAAATCAAGATGTTGGCTGAAACTGTGTTTCTTTCTGGAGACTCTAAAGGAGGAGGAATGGAGGGGTTTTGTTTCCTTTCTGAGATAGTTCCTCAAGTGGAAAAATGCTTTTCATTATGAGTTTAGAATGACCTTTACAAAGAAAAGCAAAACAAAGTCTTGTTTTTGACTAGCTAGTTATTCACTCCAGTTACAGTGGCAGAATGACTGAATAAAGATTCTAAGGTCATCAACAGTAAATTAACCAGCGAAGTGTTGGTGTGAATATTACAGCACAGGTGATTGAATTTTCTCCATCAAACAACTGTTCTCTAATGAATAAGTAGTGAATGAAGACGACAATAACTAACATAGAAAATAAGATTGCCGTTGGCAGAGTCTCAAGGGGATGATAGGAAAACATCGTTAAAAGTAATTTGGAGAGTAGTGCTTTGGTCCTTCTCAGCAGTCCAGCTAGAAACTCAGTTTCATGATGGCAACACACAATAAATGCACAGCTTAATACACAGTGCATGAATAGACTTTCATTCCATCTAGCCAATGCTCTTTTTTTGGTGAATTTATGGTAACTGGAATACAAATAATCGCCAACATTCCCCTTAATAAAAAAGTAATAGTGAGTACAAACCCTATTGTCAGTAAATGTCTTTCTCCTCTAGGATGTTTATTACCTACAATGTAACACTTAGCCTATGGTTTCAGTTGCAACTCTGAACTAAGGTTGAACTTTATTTGGAATTTAAAATGATCTATTCTTATGTTACACTTTGTCTTCCAAGTAAACATTTAATTTTTGTTTCGGCAATCACATTTTTAATTCTCAAATCTTTTTTATTGCATGGTCTTTTTCATATCCCATTCTTGTTTTATAGCTACAATATATTACTTTTCTGAAGGTATTTAGTGTTGTTGTTTTTTTCTTTGTTCTCTGCTTGTGTGTTTCCTTTGGATTTTTCCTCCCCCTTGTTAATGGGCCCCTCTTTTATTTGGAGTCTTTCACTAAGTAGTGACACTTGGCTCTTTTAATTGTATTTGGAGGCAAAAATTGGGTAAAACTATCGCCTGCAGTAACACAGAGACAGAAAATGCAGCTAATGCATTCATGGCATTCGGTGAGATTTTAAGACAGAATTTTGAAAGAATAAGCCAGCTGCTACTAGCTGTCATGGATGAGGCATGAAAAGAAAGAGACAAGCTCAAAAGTAAGGTGTTTGGTGAGCAAATGGAATTGAAAGGGAATACAGACCCTAGGATGTACAGGGCTGGAGAATGAAATCATTTGTCACCAAATCAAATGTGTAATCATTAAATACAACCTTAAAACAAAGACCAAGACCAGGGTACTGCTACTACGATGGCCTCAAGGAAAAAAAAACAATAAAGGAGTATAGATATAAATTCATTTTTTAAAAATAGGTTTTTATTGAATTTTTTATAGATAGTGGAAGGGAGAGAGAGACAGATAGAAACATCAATTAGAGAAATCATCCATTGGCCTCCTGCACAGCCCCTACCGGGGTCGAGCCTGTACCCTGGGCATGTTTGATTCCTTCTACTGAGAATCGAACTGGTAACATGAGAGGATGCTCAACTGAGCCACACCAGCTGGGGCATATACAGTCATTTTTTTAGACCACTGAAAGGATTAAGGAGAGGCCTTTCAGCTGAACCTAAGTATACCTAAAAAGAGAAAGGAAATGAGTAGCTTAATATGCTCAGAACACGCACACATCAATAAACTAAGTCATAGGCATGACACTTTGAGCATCTCAGGCTGAACTAATTAGTGACGGTTTCTCTCACCTCTTATAGGAAGTCTCCAGACCTTTACTTCACTAGCCACTTCCGTATTTAGGGGAACCCTGATATTTTATTAAATCTCTTTATTCATGTAACACTTGTAATGAATCTGCTTTCTTCACCAAATCCAGACTAAAACATCTGGCTTTCCTAAAGAGTGAGGAAGAAAGGAAGGCTAACAAGGATGAGAAGCAATTGCTCATTGGTAACTTACTATGTAGCACTTGTTTCATGAAAAGTCACTAAGAGACACTGCCAATCATCTGGCAAGTATACTTGCTTAGCCACGTGGTGTATCTCTAAACAAAAGGGTGAAAAAGGGTGAAAAACTATGCCTTAAAACCGTCCATCAGGAAAAAAAAAAAGGTTAGGAATTTATCTGACAGCCTCTTCTAGACCATGGATTCAGCTTGTATCATCTAGTCCTTTTGACAGACACAGGGAAACCCTGTGACATGGTGCTTCTCAGGCAGAGGAATCACACACCTGCCAATAGTGTCACTTTGTAGGGTAGTAGCTATGGCAAAGCAAGTGGTTGATGGCATAGTAAACAGCAAGCCCAAGAATCTGAGAAGGTACTTGAGTAGGATGTATCTTATACTGTATACAAGGATGAGATATTTATTGGCACAATAATACTGTATAATAAATGGCTAAAAAACCTCAGTAGCATAACAAGACGTCCCTTGCTCACACATCTCAGTGGGTAGGTGTCAGTTAGAGGGCTATGCTGACCTTCGCTGGGATCATTCACATATCTGGGTGTTGAATGACTATCAGCCAATCTAGATAGAATTCAGTGAGGGTAAGTAGGATACCTTGGCTCTGCTCCAGGCATGTATCACCCTACAGAAGGCTAACCCAAGCATTCACTGTTTTTGGCAACAGAAGAAGTACAAGTGGAAGTGGAAATGTGCTAAATGTTTGGAAATGCATATGGTACAGAATCAGAGTGAGAGGGCACTTTAAAGGAGCATGAAAAAGGACCATGAATAGAGGGAGGAATAAAGAATTAGGGCATGGCTCAGTGGTTGAGCATCCACCTATGAACCAGGAGGTCATAATTCGATTCCTGGTGAGGGCACATGTCCAGGTTGCTGGCTCGATCCCCAGTAGGGGGTGTGCAGGAGGCAGCCGATCAATGAGTCTCTCTGATCATTGATATTTCTAATCTCTCTCTCTCCTTTTCCCTTCTTCTCTGAAATCAATAAAAAATATATATTTTAAAAATTAGTGTCATATTTGCAGTCTATTATGCCAAAAAAATTAGACAAGTACAACCAATTCATTGTTCTAATAGGTATTATTGTTTAGGGGAAAGAACTTGAGATTTGTCTAGCTTCAGCTATAAATTAGGCTCTTATGAAGTATGTGGGTGAGGGAACCTTAATCGGAGCATACTGGATGTTCAAAGCCAATTTGTCATACACATGGGCAAAGGCAATGACACGGTAGTTTTTCTGTATACACTGCACAGGCATACCTTTCCACAGCCCAAATACTGACATCACTATTTGGCAAGAAGCCTCTTTTGTCTGCATTAGTATAAGGATGTGTTACTGACCAGCCAACTACTTTGTGAGGCTCCTTTGTCTGCTGGCTCCTTGGTAGCAATGGCTACTTGATCTGCAATAAAGCTTTTCCTATATGCCTGTGACTTCTCTATCTTCTTTGTCTAATACCTGTTGTCCAAGGGAACTTGCTTCCACAGTTAGCACAGTTGAACAGGATCAAGTGGAGCAGGATCTGTGCTCCCACAATTTGTCCGATGGCTGCTTGGTAGCAGTGGCTACTTGGTCTGCAATAAAGCCTTTCCTATATACCTGTGACTTCTAATATCTTCTTTGTCTAATACCCGGTGTCCACAGTTAACATAGTTGAGAAGAATCAAGTTGAGCAGGATGTGTTCCCACAATTGGCATATTCGACAGGATCAAGGAGTAAGTGCTCTAACAATTGGCACTGTGAGCAGAATTCTGGGTAAGTGCCCCATCCACCCCATAGGGGGGCATGTTGCCTTCAACCGGGCTGTTGTGACTGGTAGGGATGGTTCTAATGCTTTGGATTCCTCCAGAGACTTGGGAACACGACATGGTGATGCTGGTGATTGCAGAGAAGACCAGATCCCCAAAGAGCAGTGGGGAGCTGTGTGGCCTGGGAAAGACTGAGCTTCCAGGAGCTAAGCAGAGGCAAAGATGAAGCCGAGCTCCATAGCAGCAGCCACGAGAGCCTTCGCCTAGATGCAGGTGAAAGAAGTGAGACCTGACAGAGAGGAGGAACCAATATGGCGGCATAGGTAAACATCTACCTTGCTGCCCCACACAACAATTTCAAAACTACAACTTAACGACAGAACAAACATCATCCAGAATCACGGGAAAGCTGGCTGAGTAAAAATTCCACAAATAAAAGTAAAGATAGGACACTGTGACTCAGAGGAGCAGTGGGAGGCAGTGTTGAAAATAGGTGCAGAGTCAGAGGTTTGGAGCCCTGCGTGCACCCGAGCGAGCAGAGAGGGCAGGCGGCTGCAAAGACAAAGGCATCACGCTCCACTGATTCCCCAGTTCTGGGGAACCCACACTCATACGGGGTGAAACTGGACAGTAGGGAAGCACGCTGAAACTCAGGTGCTGCAAAGGTCTTCGAGTATATAGAGGGGCGAGCTTGTGGAGAGTGCGCGTAAACTTGGGAACAGCAGAAGGTGCGCGAGTGAGCAGAGAGGACACGTGACTTGCTCTCTCATTCGGGAAACCACCAGACTGCATTGTTTTACAACCCTGGGTGAGACTTTGGGTGTGCAGACTCATTTGAGGGGAGGATAAATTGTCTGGCAGCAGGTAGAGCTCGATGGCAGCTTTCTCTCAGAAGTTCTTGCAGCCATTACCACCCTGTACAGAGACCCAGGTGCTATATAGGCAGAGCTGACACTGCCTGCTCAGCCTGGAGACTCTGCCAATCCAACATGAGCACAGCTGACCCTCATAGCCAATTGGCCTGGAAGTCAAACCCTCCTAGTGCTAACAACAATAATCTAGGCTTAACTTCAACAAGACTGTGCAACCCATAAAGGGCTGCACCAAGTGTATCCACCTCAGGTAACTGGGGAGGCTGAGCCACTGTCTCTTAGAGGACATCTACCACACAAAGCTAATTGATGAACTCAGGAAAGCAGCCACCATGCAGAGACATGGAAAGAAATTAGATGTGAAAGGAATAGAGGGAAAAAAAATGACTGGACATAGAGTTCAAAACCATGATTATAAGGGTTTTCAAGAGGCTCCTAGAAAAGGCCAATGAACTTAATGAGACCTACAAGGAAATGAACAAGACCTATGAGGAAATGAACGAGACCTACGAGGACATGAAAAAGGACCAACTAGAAATTAAGCATACACTGACTGAAATAAAAAAATATTATACAAAGACCTAAAAGCAATCTAGAGGACCGCAAGAACCGAGTCAAAGATTTGATATACAAAAAGGCAAAATCCACTCAGCCAGAAAAGCAAGAAGCCAAAAGAATCTAAAAAATTGAAGATAGTGTAAGAGGCCTCTGGGACAACCACAAGCATACCAACATCTGGATTATGTGGGTGACAAAAAAAGAGAGAGAGCAAGATAATGAAAACCTATTTGAAGAAATAGTGACTGAAAACTTACCCCACCTGGTGAAAGAAATAGACTTAAAAGTCCAAGAAGCGCACCAAACCCCAAACTATAGGAATCCAAAGAGGACCACACCAAGACACATCATAATTAAAATGCCAAGAGCAAAAGACAAAGAGAGAACATTAAAAGCAGCAAGAGAAAAACAGTTAGTTACCTATAAGGGAGCACCCATATGATTGTCAGCGGGTTTCTCAACAGAAACTATGCAGGCCAGACGGGAGTGGCAAGAAATATTCAAAGTGATGAATAGCAAGAATCTACAACCAAGATTACTCTATCCAGCAAAGTTATCATTCAGAATTGAAGGTTAGATAAAGTGCTTCATAGCTAAGAAAAAGCTAAAGGAGATCATCACCGCCAAACCAATATTATATGAAATGCTGAAAGATATTCTTTAAGAAGAGGAAGAAGAAAACGGTAAAAATAAAAATTATGAACAACAAATACACATCTATCAACAAATGAATCTAAAAATCAAGTGAATTAATAATCTGATGAACAGGATAAACTGGTGAATATAACAGAATCATGGGCATAGAGAGGGAATAGAGTGACAATTGTTGAGTTCTGGATAAAAGGGGTGTGGGAGGTGCAGCAAGAGACCGGACAAAAAGCATGCAACTATGGGAGAGGACAGTGGGGGGAGGTGAGGGCGGAGGGTGGGATGGGTACCGGGTGGAGGGGAGCTATAGGAGGAAAAAAGGGGGCACAATGTAATTAATAAACTGAATAATAAAGATTAAATTTTTTTTAAAAAGAAAGAAGTGAGACCTGTGACTGTGCGTAAGACAATGCCTAAGGCAATGGGCCGAGGTACCTGGTATGATCAACCTGCCACTGCAGACTGCAGTTTTCTCTATAGTGGCCTGGAGAGATGTGCAGGCCCAGTTGCTCATGTAGATGGTATGGGGTTGAGCTGCCCCGGTACGGCAGGCAATTCTCTCTCATACCAGAGTGCATCTTGGGGAGATTGGACAGGCGGTGTTGTGGCTGGAGAAAATGAGGATGGTCCTGGGTGCACAGCTCCTATAGTTCTCTGGTATGGCCAGTAAAGAAGCCTGATGGCATCTATTGGATGACTGGATTGCAGAGAACTGAATGACTCCTCTGTCATACTCCACAGTGCCAGCTATAATGGTTCTTGTGGACTGCCTGTTGTTAGGGCAGAGACCACTACGTAGTTGCCTGGCACTCAATTTGGTTGCCTGGTGCAAGCCTCCCATGTACCAGTGTTCCATTGTGTTAATAATGTTGTATTAACCTCTAGTTCTCTTGCAGATTTGAATGCAGCTGCCATTAGTCAAAGGCAGACTTTGGACTTGTGTGATATTGGCAAGTGTTCATTTCTCACATAGCACAGTTGTTACAGATCTATATTGGTCTACAGACCTATGTTGGTCTTTTAGGGTATTGGCATGTCCAGTTCCCACTTGGTGCAGTTGTTGCAGACCTATATTGGTCTACAGACCTATGTTGGTTTTTTAGGGTACTGACAAGTGTCCAGTCCCTACTTAGCACCAACGTTACAGCCATTGTGTCAAGTTGTCCCAGAAGAGGGCGATGTAGGGTTGAACCCCAGAAGTAGAGAAGGGTATCTAGCTGCCAAGGGGGCAGTCGCTAAAGTGGGTGGAGAAGGGTACACACCAAGTTTTGGACCCAGTTATGAATGAAAACTGAGAGCCAATACTATCTTATTGAGAGGTAGTTGGCAGCCATATGGGCTGCCTTGCAGGACTGTGTGACCATGCCCATGTTGGGTATGGCACAAACCCCAACTTTAGCAAAGTAGGGGTCTACTTGGAACAGAAGGCAGCAGTACCAGCCCTCTGTCACAGGAATCTGCAAACCCTGTTGTGTCCTGTGACATAAGAGACCCTGTCAAGGAATGAAACTCTTATGGAGGAAGTACTTCCTAGTTCATCCTGAGAGGGTATTACCACCTCTCCCAGAGACCATGTAGTGTACAGACAGGTCTGGTAAGGAAGAACCCTGCTACATGGTCATCTGTAATTGTTTGGATACTGATGAACTATGTAGTTCAACTCAGACATTGGGCAAAGTAGCCCTTAGAAGACAGCTGGGAGTCTTTACAGGCTTAACTATGTAGTCGCCATGATGGCACAAGCAATAGTGGCTAATAGGCAACCATCTCATGTGGGGTCAGGAAATGTGAGCTCCATCTAGGAGTGGACCTACGTAGCCTAAAGTACAGGCCACACAAGTCCTTTCCCATGACCCCCTTCGAGACTGGTGGGATGGATTGTTAGGACCACAGCAATGGGCATTCTTGAGTTTTACTATTAGGGCTGGAGTACTGATCCTCATCTACTACAGTTTGTATTATTGTTGTAGGCTCTGTGTTCAAAGAGCTGGCAAATAAGCCGGGGTACCCCCTAGAAGAACATCTGGTGTAAGGGGTGGAGTATGGAAACCCTAATCAGAGTACACTGGATGTTCAAGGCCAATTTGCCATATGCATGTACAAAGGTAATGACACAGCAGTTTTACTGTATGCAATGTGTAGGCATACCTTCCCACAACCCAAATATTGACACCAGTATTTGGCAAGAAACCTCTTTTGTATTAGTGTAAGGATGTGTTACTGACCAGCCGACTACTTTGTGAGGCTCCTTTAAAGAATTGTTTTGTCTGCTGGCTCCTTGGTAGCAATGGCTACTTGGTCTGCAATAAAACTTTTCCTATATACCTGTGACTTCTCATATCTTTAATACCTGGTGTCCAAGGGAACTTGCTGCATGGTTAGCATAGTCGAGCAGGATTAAGGACCTGTGCTTCCACAGTGGGTCCTTTTTTTTTCCCTTTTTCTTTTTTAGTATAGTTGGTATACAATATATTAGCTGTTTTTTTCTGGTGTATAATATAGTGATTTGATATTTTTATACCTTAAAATGTGATCATCTCACTAATTCTAGTAATCTATCATCAGTCACCATGTTAACTTATCACAATATTATATATTCCCCTTCACCTTTTTCAACCATCCCTTCAGTCTCTGTTTATATGTGGGTCATCTTATGCCAAATGGGGGCAAATGAGTGACAGAATTATGCTGTTGTTTTTCCCCACCTCCCTTTTAGCGGTTATGTTAGTTGTTTGTAGAGCCAGTTACATGACAATGGATTTTGGCTCAGGGAAGTCCAGATTTTACCCTGAAAAATCCAACTTTGGCTTGCTTAAGTCCATTCAGTCTTCCTCTGTTCCCAATGCTAAGTTCTAAGGATGAAGAAATCCATTTTAATTCCATTCTTGTAAAATAACTATTAAATAAATAAGCCAGTTAATTTGGCTAAAGTTATAGGATTAATAATGTCCAAACCTTATATAATCTGCATTCCTTTTCATACATATATATATATGCTGGTCTTTTAGGGTGTATATATATAGCTAGCTAGCGACCATAATAGCCGTAAGGACCATAATGACCAGTAGCTATGATACTCACTGTGGCTAGCTAACCAGCCTGAGCAGGGGGTGGGGCTAGCTGGCCAACCTCGCAGCCCCTCCCCCTGCTGGCCTGCCCTTGATTGGACTCTCCCCCCACCTCATCAGGAGCAGGGCAGCTGGCCAAAAGCCTACTCCCTTCGCCCCACCCCCTTCAGACCCATTCCTGATCAGCCAGCCCCTCTCCCATGCCAGCCAAATCCATCATGGGCCCTACCACCCTTATCAGCCCACAGACACCGCCCCCCTTGCCAGCCCCACCCGATTGCCAACCCACCTCAGTAGGGGGTGGGGCTGGCCAACTTCCTGCAGCCCCTCCCCTGGCCAGCCCCAGGCTCCTTTAAAGAATTGTTTTGTCTGCTGGCTCCTTGGTAGCAGTGGCTACTTGGTCTGCAATAAAACTTTTCCTATATACCTGTGACTTCTCATATCTTTAATACCTCGTGTCCAAGGGAACTGGCCACCAGCACCCACTGGGCACCCACCACCCTGATTGTCCCCAAGCCCCTCCCCACACCCAAGATCGGCCTTCCCACCCAGTTCAGGGACAGGGCCAACTAGTCAACTACCCATTGCCCCTCCCCTGGGCCACTGGACCCTGATTGGAACACCCACCCTATTTGGGAGTGGGGCCGGCCAGTCCACCACCCACAGCCCCTCCCCATGGCCAGTCCCACCACCAATTGGCCCCATAACTCTAATTGGGGGCAGGGCCCACCGTCCAATCACCCACAGCCCCTTTCCCTCAGCCAGCCTGGCCCTGATCAAGCCGAAATCAAGGCGGGCCAGCTGGCCAACCTTCTGCCGCCACCCAGACCCCACCCGTGCACAAGTGACCAACCATACATGCGTCCAATCAGCCAGCTGGTACATATGATGTGCATTGGCAGTTTAAAAATAAATACTGACTCTTTGATGTGTGATACATATAAAGCTCTTGCTGGCCAGTCGCACACGACCAACCAGCCGGTACATATGACACACACTGGCAATTTAATTTTGTATTTAAATTTGATAATACTACATTACATATACTATTTTGACATGTAATTTTTTGCAGTAATATAATTACCACACAAATCTTTCTTCTAATTAATTTTCTTTCAATGTGCACAAATCCATGCATGGGGCCACTAGTATTATAATGGTGACCTCATGGAACCAATCAAAAGTCCCAGATTCTAGACCAAGTTCTATCACTAACTAGTTTTGTAAGCAAGTTATTTAATCTCGTTGGGCCTCGGTTTCCACATGTATACAAAATCAGAGATTGCTATATATTACAATATTCCAAATGTCCTATTTTTACAGGATGTTAGTAGTCATTATTTATTCAATCAAGTTTAAAAAATACTAATCTAAGTAAAGTTCTAAATGTTTATTTCAGGACTTTTTAGCATCTTTATGCTGTGCCTTTTGAATCTCTAAGAGGGGAATATAATGTGCAGCAAACTCATTTCACCATTAACTAGTATTTTCATGAAACATGTGTCCCCCTGAATATACTTTTGGGAAATGTACTATTACTTCTAGCATCCAAATGGGTAAATTTATCAGTCAGGGACCCAGAAAGAAACAGAGGACAACTTCAAATGGGGACATTTAAATAAAAGAATATGCTAAATGACTATTTTCAAAGATATAGGCAGGGTTTATGGAAACCCTGGAGCTAATAATACCTGGGAAGTGTTACTATCCCTAAATGAAAAGGGGAACAGGGAGGCGGGGGGGGGGGGGGGGGGGGCTGAAATGCAAAAGTGTAGCTGCAATAACTGAAGGATGGCCTTCAATAGAGGACAACTATGGTGCCCTGGCAGGAAAGGAGGCAGGAGAAATACATACAATTTCATTTGCTTTTCAACCTCCAATCTCTTGTTGGCACTTATCATTTGTTGAAACCAACTGAAAACCAGAGGGTAAGGGAACCTACCTAACAGAACTGAGAAAAGAATGGGAGAGTGGAGGGTGGCACCAGAGGGGCGGGCAGAAGCTGGCCAGCACAGGGCTCCGTTCACAAGCAGGTAGATTGGGTGAGTAAACGATGTCCTCAGGACTCAGTCTCTCTCTCTCCACTCGACTTTCCTTTGCTAGCTTCATTCAAAGGCAGGCTCTTGCCACCTGCAGCACAGATGGCAGCAGCAACTATAAGGTCATCTCATTTAGTTACAACTCCAAATAAAATAAAAGGGTCAATATATATACAGCACTTACTGTAAGCCAGGTGCTTTTGAAAGCCATTTAGATCCATCAACTCGAGTTAATTCTCATAAGTATCCCAGACAGTAGCTATTGTATTACCTTATCTTTAGAGATGAAGAAACTGATATATGACTGGTAAGTGGAAAAGGAAAGCTGAAATTTAGATTCAGATAGCCTAGCTCTAGAGTCTGTGCTTTTAACCACTGCACCTAGTGGTTTTTGAAAAATAAGCCTTATCTTCTACAGCATCCACACCATTTATCGAAAAGGCTGCTGGGTCATGTGCTCACCACTGAATCAACCACTTAAGCCATGTGTCCAAGCCTATGACAGGAACCCCTGATTCTAGGAATCTCTCCCTAAAAAAGATGCCAGACAGCTGAGACTGGTTTGGCTCAGTGGATAGAGCTTCGGACTGTGGACTGAAGGGTCCCAGGTTCGATTCCGAACAAAGGCATGTACCTTGGCTGCGGGCACATCCCCAGTAGGGGGCGTGCAAGAGGCAGCTGATCGATGTTTCTCTCTCATTGATGTTTCTGACTTTCTATCCCTCTCTCTTCCGCTCTGTAAAAAATCAATAAAATGTATTTTAAAAAATAAAATAAAAAAGATGCCAGACAGATGCACAAAACAATTGTCCGTCATAGGCAGTGTGGACGTGAAATAGTTCTAGGGACTGGAACTACAATTCTAGTTCTGCCTATGTTTGCCATTAACTTCAAACAAATTACCTATCACTTCACTGCCAGCAAGAAGATTCTGATCCCATTTACCTTCAAACATGCCAGTGAGAATAAGTGGAAAGATATGAAATATAAACAAATATCTAAATATATCTAATTAAATAGATATAAATATAACATATTATAATAGTAAATGTGGAGATATGCCAAACTTGAGCTAATAACTTCTGAAGCTAACTTTTTAGGCAACACTATCTCTGAAAATTTCCTTAAAAATGACATCCTTTTAAAAAAATATGTGATAAAATAAAGCCTTATTTTTTAAAGTGCTCTTGCAGACATGACACATGAATATTCCCTAAGAATAAACATAGAACAATTACAAGTTTATTGATTTTAGCAAAATAAAATCACAAAAGTGGCTTCTTAAAAACTAATGAGTAATTTTTCTTGTTTCCTTGTCTCCAGAGCATTTGGCATTCTTTATCAACTGGTACATAAAAGAGTAGAAAAATAGAAGATTGTCATATTGTCCTTTGTATTTCTCTTTTAATATACCAGTATGGTAGTCTACCAGAAAGTAGTAGATGGCTTCAATTGTGGAAAGGAAGGTATCTGGCTTTCCTTTTTGATGGCGCCAAAAGCAAGTTTTTCTTGTTTTCAATTCAACTTGTAACAACCCTGCCAAAAACAAGTAAGAAAAGTATAAGTATATATACATTTTTATTCTCACCCAAGGATATATTTATTGATCCTAGACAGAGAGGGAGGAAGAGAGGGACACAGAGAGAGAAAGAGAAAGAGAAACATTGATTGGTTGCCTCACATATGCAAAATGACCAGGGATTGAACCCACAACCTTGACCTGGAATCAAATCTGCAACCGTCTTGGTGTACAGGACAATATTTTGACTAACTGAACCACCTAGGACTCAATATTTCTTAACCACAGGATGTGATACAATTAAATGATTTCTCTTAATTAAGAATTTTATTTTTTGAAGAGCACAAATAAATCCCCTTGATCCCACGTAAAGTAAGATATTTTTTGCCCTAACCAGTTTGGCTCAGTTGATAGAGCACCAGCCCAGAGACTGAAGAATTTCAGGTTTGATTCCAGTCAAGAGCACGTATTCTGGTTGCAGGTGGGATCCCCAGTCCTGGTCCAGGCTTGTGTGCAAGACAACCAATCCATGTGTCTCTTTCACATCGATATTTCTCTGTCTCTCCCCATCCCCCCTTCCACTTTCTCTAAAAATCAATAAAAAATATCCTTGGTGAGGATTAACAAAAATAAAGAAATAAAATATTTTCTTAAATGCATTAAGATATATAACAGAAGCAATACAAAAACAGATTGAAATCTTATACTTATAAGTCTTGGCCCCGAAGAAATGGGTGAAAGTAGTTAATATTCCCCCTCCCCTTCCCCCTCCCCCTTCCCCTCTCCCTCCATCCCAGGAGTGAAGATATTTCCTCCCCATTGATTTTTAAAGAGAATGGGAGGAGGAAAAGGGGAAAGAGAAATATCGCCATGAGAAAGACACTTCGATTGGTTGCCTCCTGCTCAAGTCCCTACCCAGGCCTGGATTGAACCTGCAACTAAGATTTGTGCCTTTGACTGAGAATCGAACCCACAACTCTACAGTCCTCAGGCTGACATTCTAACCATTGAGCAAACCGGCCACAGCAAGATTCATCTCTTTCTATCTGCTACCTACCATTGTCTTTTTTTATTGAAACTTGTGACAGGATGAGGAACCAAGATGGTGGCATAGGTAAACACCTATCTTGCTGCCATACACAGCAATTTCAAAACTACAACTTAACGAAAGAACAAACATCATCCAGAATCACTGGAAAGTTGGCTGAGTGAAAATTCCACAAATAAAAGTGAAGATAGGACACTGTGACTCAGAGGAGCAGCGGAGGGCAGAGTTGAAGCTACACGCTGAATCAGAGGTGTGGAGCCGAGCGTGAGTGAGCGGATAGGGTGGGCGGCTGCAAACCCGGCTGGTTTTCTCGAACAGGGGAGACAAAGGCACCCCACTGCACTAATTCCGCAATTCCGGGCGAAGTCCGGGAAGCCCACAATCATACGGGGTAAAACTGGACAGTGGGGAGGCACCCTGAAACTCAGGTGCTGCAAGGGTCTGCGAGCTTGTGGAGAGGGCAAGCTTGTGGAGAGGGCAAGCTTGTGGAGAGTGCGTGTAAACTTGGGAACAGCACAGCTGCATGACCACACAGAGAAAACTTGTGACTTACTCTCTCATTCAGGAAACCACCGGACTGCACTGTTTTACAACCCTGGGTGAGATGTTGGGTGTGTGGGACTCATTTGGGGAGAGGCTGAATTGTCCGGCAGCAGGTGGAGCTCGGCAGCAGTTCTCTCTCAGAGGTGCTTGCAGCCATTACCACCCTGCACAGAGATCCAGGTGCCGCATAGGGCAGAGCTGACGCTGCTTGCTCGACCTGGAGACTCCGCCTATCCAATCTGAGCATGGCTGAACCTCACAGCCAATTGGCCTGGAGGTCAAACCCTCCTAGTGCTGGCAACAATAAGCTAGGCTTAACCTCAACAAGACTGTGCAACCCATATCTACCTCAGGTAACTGGAGAGGCTGAGCCATTGACCCTTAGAGGACATCTACCACCCAAAGCTAATCGACCAACTCAGGAAAGCAGCCACCATGCAGAGACATGGAAAGAAATCAAATATGAAAGAAATGGACGGGGAAAAAAAACCACGACTGGACATAAGAGTTCAAAACCACAGTTATAAGGTTTTTCAAGAAGTTCCTAGAAAAGGCCGAGACCTACAAGTAAATGAACAAGACCTACAAGGAAATGAACAAGACCTATGAGGATATGAAAAAGGACCAACGAGAAATTAAGCATACATTGACTGAAATAAAAAATATTATACAAAGACCTAAAAGTACTCTAGAGTACCACAAGAACCAAGTTAAAGACTTCAGATACAAAGAGGCAAAATCCACTCAGCTGGAAAAGCAAGAAGCCAAAAGAATCTAAAAAATTGAAGATAGTGTAAGGGGCCTCTGGGACAACCACAAGCATACCAACATCCGAATTATAGGGGTGCCAGAAAAAGAGAGAGAGCAAGACAATGAAAACCTATTTGAAGAAATAGTGACTGAAAACTTTCCACACTTGGTGAAAGAAATTGACTTAGGAGTCCAAGAAGCACACCGAACCCCAAACTATAGGAACCTTAAGAGGACCACACCAAGACACATCATAATTAAAATGCCAAGAGCAAAAGACAAAGAGAGAATATTAAAAGCAGCAAGAGAAAAACAGTTAGTTACCTATAAGGGAGCATCCATACCATTATCAGTGGATTTCTCAACAGAAACTATGTAGGCCAGACGGAAGTGGCAAGAAATATTCAAGGTGATGAATAACAAGAATCTACAACCAAGATTACTCTACCCAGCAAAGCTATCATTCAGAATTGAAGGTCAGATAAAGTGCTTCGCAGATCAGAAAAAGTTAAAGGAGTTCATCACTGACAAACCAATATTATATGAATTGCTGAAAGATATTCTATAAGAAGAGGAAGAAGAAGAAATAGGTAAAAATATAAATTATGAACAACAAATACACATCTATCAACAAATGAATATAAAAATCAAGTGAATTAAAAATCTGATGAACAAGATAAACTGGTGAATATAATAGAATCATGGGCATAGAGGGGGAATGGACTGACAATTCTTGGGGAGAAAAGGGGTGTGGGAGGTGCAGTAAGAGACTGGACAAAAATCATGCACCTATGGGAGAGGACAGTGGGGGGAAGGTGAGGGCGGAGGGTGGGATGGGTACCGGGTGGTGGGGAACTACAGGGAGAAAAAAGGGGGAACAATGTAATTAATAAATTGAACAATAAAGATTAAAATATTAATAAAATAAACTTGTGACAGGACTAAATTTGCCAGTTTTCAGAAGGGTTTCATTTCCTTGATAAATTGACATTTAAAACATCATTCTAAAACTCACTAGGAGGGAAATAGGCAGGTTAATGATCTTTAATACTTCTAGAAGTATTGAAAATGTTCTAAGTAATTAGTACACTTAAAATCTTAACATAGGTGGTGGGGATCACTTTGTAAAGTATATGATTGTCTAACCACTATGCTGCACACCTGAAACTAATACAAAATAATATTGAATGTAAGCTGTAATTGAAAATTAAAAGAAAAAATATTAACGTAGGATTCTGACATCAACAATGTAATTTATAAAAAGAAACAAACTAAGTGTGGCTATTATAATAATGCTAGTTTCTATAACACATCTAATATGTTCTAAAATGTTAAATATAAAAACCAAGATTTAGTTATTATCATTACTAACAAATCCTGTTCTAAAGATTTCCTTGGAAATATATAGACATATAGAATCTTTTAAATTACACTAAAACACACAGACATGGAATACTTAGAAAATTTATATTTATTTTAAAATTTTTGATATATGCATTTAAAAAAATTTCTTGCCAGTATTTGTGGCAATCAATAACTTTAAGATAAATACACAAATTATTTTAGCAGTAAAACTTGAAAGCAGGTAACTATTTAGTCATTTAGTCCCTCTAAAATTATTGCCTGAATTTCTTCAACTAAAAAATGGGAATGAAAATCATATTGCTGTGAGGACTAAATGTACTATATGACAAGCATTCATTAACACACTAAGTATAGTTCAGGAAATGTTTATAATATGAACAAATCTGTCAAAATGAAGAGAGAGAGCTGGCAATTTTAAAAAACAAATCCTATCTAATAAAAGATTAACATGCAAATTGGCTGTGCCCCCGCTACACCCACAAGCCACATCCACCAGCCAATCAGGAGTATGCAAATTAACCCAACCAAGATGGCTGCAGCCACTGAGAGAGCAGGAGGCTTGGGTTTCCCCAGCAATGGAGGAAGCCAAGCTTTCTGTACACCCTGGCAGGCCCAGGCCTCCACTCAAGGCTACAAAGTTTCAATTATAGAATACAAATAAATCCCAGATACCAGGGCCTCCACTTGGGTCACCGGGGGGCATGGCCAACCTGCAAACCACCACAAGCCCCTTGCCCAGGGTGCCCCACGCCCCAAGGGAACCCCCACCCTGATCTGGGACACCCTTCACGGCAAACCAGCTGGCCCCCACCCATGCACTAGGCCTCTATCCATCTAATCCCATCTAATAAAAGAGTAATATGCAAATTGACCATCACCCCAACATACAAGATGGCTGCCCCCATGTGGACACAAGATGGCTGTCACAAGATGGCAATCAGGGGAGGGTAGTTGGGAGGGACCAGGCCTTCAAGGGAGGGCAGTTGGGGGCGATCAAGCTTGCAGGGGAGGGCAGATAGTTGTGACCAGGCTGGCAAAGGAAGGAAGTTGGGTGTGACCAGGCCTGAAGGGAAGGGCATTTAGAGGTGACCAGGCCTGCAGGGGAGGGCAGTTAGGGTTACCAGGCCTGAAGGGGAGGGCAGTTAGAGGCAAACAGGCTGGCAGGGGAGCAGTCAGGCATCAATCAGGCTGGCAGGGGAGTGGTTAGGGGGTGATCAGGTTGGCAGGCAAAAGTGGTTAGGGGCAATCAGGAAGGTAGGCAGGTGAGCAGTTGGAGCCAGCAGTCCTGGATTATGAGAGGGATCCCAGATTGGAGAGGGTACAGGCTGGGCTGAGGGACACTCCCCACCCCCATGCACGAATTTCATGCACCAGGCCTCTAGTTACAATATAATTTCCCATTTTAATCATTTGGACTCTCTCCCCAACAAAAAGAAAACCATCCTTCCTCTCACATCCCCCCGCAAAGTTTCCCATGGTGAATCCTCAAAACTATATTCCAGTTCACATGTAGGTTCACACTATATGATTAAATTAGACATTCAACCTTTAAATGTTTTATTTTGATAGTAAAACCCCCAGAGTTTTCCTCTGTAAAGTCTGGCAAAATATGTTTTTACATTATTAGGGGGATTATTAACTTCAGCACTCATAGTAAGATAACAGAAACATTATATTTTTTAATACATTACTTTTGAGGGTTTAAACTGAGGTTTAGAGTTTTTCACATTAATCCCATGAAATGATAAAATGTTTTCAAGCCTAAAGGCAATGATTTATAACAAACATGGTTGTTTCTTCTGGAAGTTAACTGGGCTTATCTGGAAAATGGTATTTCACAAATACAGACTGTAAATGTGCACAGAGCCCAAGTTTCCCTGTGGGGTAATGTGGAGCCAGAGTAAGACATGCAGAGAAGACTGACTCTAGAAATCTATTTATTTCATGATTTTGAAGGAACTGAGAAATACTTTTTTAAATTTTAATGTAGCACAGAATTAAAATGGATGATACTTTCTATGTGATGTGGGAAGAAAGAAAAATTATTCTGTACAAATCTGATTTTAAGCCTTAAGCACAAATGTGGACACTCTGAAAACAGATTTTGAATTGTACCGCAGAAATTCCTTATATAGTTTTTTTCAAGTGTTTTCACTTACGTTCTTTCATTGGATCATTTCAATAACCATATAAAGAAAAATATCTCAGAAAAATCTTCAAACTTGGGCCTAATTTGCTGTTGTAACCATCTAAGATAATTTGGCAGGCAGTATTCCAAAGAGCAGGGTTTTAGAGTTCTATTTCTCTATTAAATATCAGCAACAAGGTTCTTCCAGGTCATATGCTCCAGTCAGTCTCAGTCTCTCTCTCTCTCCTCCCTCCCTCCCTCCCTCCCTCCCTCCCTCCCTCCCTCTCTCTCTCTCTCTCCCTCTCTCTCTCTCTCTCTCTCTCTCTCTCTCTCTCTCTCTCTCTCTCACACACACACACACACACACACGCACACACTCTCTCTCTCACAATTTATTTCTCTGTCTCTATCTCTCTGCCTATCTTTCTCACACACATACATACACTTAAGCACACACAGAAACACAAAACAATTTTACTAACATTTTGATCTCATAGGTATGAACCTTATAAATTAAATGAATTATCTCTACTAATGTCACTCACATTAGCTTGGTGCTAATTAACACAAGTCAGACAAAGAAAGTGTCACAAACCTTTTCTAATGATGCACACGTCTGACAACAGCCTGAGAGAAGCTCTCCCAGGTGGAAACTGTTTTGCCAACTTCCTAATACCAACTAGGTAGCTAGCTCTCTCGTCTTATAGTCACACTGGTATACAAGTAAAGCCATCAAAAAGCTGGAAATAAAACTAAAGCTTTTAGAAAAACTGAGATCATAAGAGCTCCTGTTCTTCATATTACTGGTTATTATACTTGTGGAAATGAAGCAACTCTTTTAAACCATTATTTTCATTCCAAGAGAAAAAGACATAAAACAAGAAAGAAAATCACTATAACATTAAAGCTGCATTGGAATCATCCATATTAACTCAGTATCTCTCTCTCTCTCCCCCTCTCTCTCTTCCTCTCCCTCTCCCTCTCCCTTTCTCTCCAAACAAAAATAAATTTACCGTATCTTGGTTTCTAATATCATTCCTCATTTAAAAAAACCCACAGTTCCTTTGAATGACTGGTTAAATGGTCTGGGGCAGGAGAAAAGTAGAAGTAAACCTTGGATGATTAATTTTAGGTCTGAGGAAGGAAAAAATGCTGAACCACAAAGACTAATGAGCCATGCCCCAGAGGACTTGAAGGGCTCCCACTGACAAAATCTGAGACAATCTGGGCATAGTGTGTGTGTGTGTGTGTAAATCATTACAGATTTAACATACTGAATTAAAAAGACACGTATCCAACCACAGTGATCTCACAAATGGTACAAGGAGAGAGGACAAAGAAGAGGAGAAAAAGGAAAATCTCCTCCTTACAAAAGAATGCCAGCTAACAAATATAGAATAATAAAATTAAAATTTTATCATTTTGCAATTCTCGATATAATTACTGAGTTAAAGAAGAGTCATCAATGAACAATGAATACGAAATTTTCTGAGTGAAAAGCAGTTGGTAAATAGACAGTCCATAATCTCAAAGCATCAACCTCACAGATTACTACTTTCAAAGAAAAAAATAAATCTTTAGAACGGAGAGATGTGGTAATCACCTTTAATCAAGAATTGAAAGTTATCACCAATAATGGAACAACTTATATCAAATGCCTCCTGTTTTGATGCAATAATAAGTAAACAACTTCACCTATATAAATAGGGTAATCATATAATTTAGCAGTTAAACAGTTTCATTTCTAAGAGTAAAAAGAAATGTTATTAGTAATTATATCAAAGCAACAGTTATAAATTGGAATTGTCATGGGCAATCCTGGATTTATCCTTATCTATAAGGATTCTTGCAAAAAATTTTAAACTGAATTTAACCATGACGACACAGTCAGACAATTGACCTGGCCTCTTCACACAATTCTAAGTCATGAAAAACAAAATCAGGGAACTGTTCTGCATTAAAAGAGAATGAAGAGACATAACCAAATAGAATATGAATTTACGTACACTACGTCATACATCAGAGGAAAAAAAGCTACCGGATATATTTTGGGGTCAATTTGGGAAATATGAATTCAGACTGTATATTAGAAATTATAGAAGTTTTGTTAATTTTCTTAAAGTGGTAATTATATTATGATCATGTAATTATTCTTAAAAGATGTATACAGGTATTTAAAGGTGAAGTGTTGTAAAGCCTACATTGTTCTTTCAAAAGGTTCAACCAAAAAAATATATGTATCTAAGTATACAACACACATAACACAGAAAAGAGAAATAAAGCAAATGTGGTAAAAGATGTATGGGTAGTTAATGCAATTCTTCTAATGTAGATATGAAGACATGAAGACATGAAGTTTTCTGAAATGGAAGTTGGGGGGGAAAGCAATATAAAAACATTTTTTTTCTTACCCTGTAGTCTCTCATCAGTGAATATTTTGTTTGTTTGGTTCCAGGTGCTATCTATAAATATAATTTTTTTCAGTGTTGTCTCTTTGCACTTGCTGTCATTCAAATCCTGTTCTTCAGTTTTCTTGCGTTTACTAGATGGCTTGTCAGGGTCACCATTTTTGCCTCTCACATTATTTTGAATCCTTTTTTGAAGATGAAAAGAAATATCTTTTATTGAGACAGACTTAGGTCCAGGAAAAATGAGTGCAACCTAAAACAAAGAAACTTAAGTTAATAGTGTGTGATTATAATCAGAATGAATAAATTCTGACTTAAAACTTTAAGAGAAAAAAATTTGAATATCTAAGAAACAAGCATTAACTTCTACTACATCCACTTCTTTAATACATATGATAAAGTCTTTGACTCTTCCCAAGTAATTTATAATCATTACATACTACCTAAAAGTTTTATTTCAAAGTAAATTATTTACCTATGGATAGAAGTCTAGTTAGTTGCACCTTGAAAGAGAAAACTAAACTTTATAATATTCTGTAAAAGAACCACTGAAAAGCGCTCAATAATTAAATACTATTTTTATCTATATAATAGACAAAACAAATGATACACAGTCAATACTGGTAAGCAATTTGGCAACTTAAAAAGTCTTGAAATGTTCACACGCTTTCATCAAATAATTTCACTTAATAAAAGAAGTAAAGAAAGACTGGATAAAAAATAAAATAATCCTAATCCACCACAGCCATAATATTTATTAAAATATATCTATTACAGTGAAAAATTAAAACTGAAAAGTCTAACTTTCAAGGAAAAATTCTATAAATTATAGTACTTCTTTTCCTTTAGCATTTTACCGAGAGTTTATATACTCCTGGAGCCTTAAATGTCTGAACGGCTACTATCACAAAGCAGGCATCCAGTAAGTATTTGTGAAATGAACAGATGCTGATAGAATTATGAGTATTTTATTGCCATACTTTTCTGTATTTCCCCAATTTTCTTTAACAAGCATCATTTTTAATATTAAAAATAAGCATTATAAAAATAAAAGAAACAAAATAATCTTGCATTTTTAAACTTCAAAGTTACATACAAATTGCTTAAACATCCACAATCCATGCCAATATTCCTCCTGTAGAAAAGTCTAAGAGTTTTAGATTTTCTTGGATTATAAGATGTCACATCACTTTATTGAACCTAGCACTGTGTTCTATTTAATTAACATAATTTATACCTAGCTGACCAGAGAAGGAAACACAAATATATTCCTAGATCCCAAATTCAGGTGTTTATTTACAAACACAATTTTTTATATAAACTCAATAAAAAACATACTTATAGAAAAGGAAAAAACAAGTTCTTTCTAGAACCACTGAGTGTATGTATTAATTTTTAATGTTTCTGATTAACACCACCAAATGATTCCAAATATACCTAAAAAGGGTTACAAGTTTCTTTAAAAAGTACCCAATAGCTACCTCTTTTTGAGATCTATTACAAAATTACTTTTCAACAAGGCTGGTAATATCTCACCAATGTGAAATTCCAACTATGTGAAATCTAGAATCTGGAAATGAGCAAGGAAGGCCTCTGAGCTGACAAAAGAAATGTTACAAAAGCCATATAGTAAAGCTCTAAATTTAGGGAGAATTCCTGAAAATTTTTTTCATCCAGTCTTTCTTTACTTCTTTTGGAGAAATTCCAATAATGTTTGTAATGTGGTTTATCAGTTTGCATCAAATTAGACCACCTATGTGTCATATGGTAGGACAATGAAGTGGGGAGAAAGTAAAAGCAGGCATAAAAATATTGGCAAAATGTGCCAAAACCGGTTTGGCTCAGTGGCTAGAGCGTCGGCCTGCGGACTGAAAGGTCCCAGGTTCGATTCCGGGCAAGGGCATGTACCGTGGCTGCGGGCACATCCCCAGCAGGGGGTGTGCAAGAGGCAGCTGATCGATGTTTCTCTCTCATCGATGTTTCTGACTTTCTATCCCTCTCCCTTCTGCTCTGTAAAAAATCAATAAAATATATTTAAAAAAAAATATTGGCAAAATGTAAAAACTTAAATAATTCAGAAAAAAAATGATAAAAAGTGGAAAAAGCCTAACAAAACTAGGATCTTTTGATCTCTTCAGACACCAATGAAGTAAAGTGTATGTTGTTTAGGGCTAGATATAAGGATAACCCTAGATCATTAAGAAAAGTATAAAATTGTGTTTAAGTAAGTTCAGAAAGACATTGGAATTTAAAGTTCATTTTTAGATTCAATGTGAACAGTTGTAAGAAATAAGCTACCTACTTCATGGTCTTCTTCTTTATATTCTGGAATACAAGGGTACGTGTAAATATTTACAAATTCAGGTGCTAAGAGTTTCGCATGTATAGCAGTACTTTTGCCATCTGTTTCATTTGGATGTTTAATGATGTCAATCTTCAGTGGAAGCTAAAATTAAAGAAAAAAAAAGACCAGTGAACAAACGAAATGTTAAAATTCTAATCAGTATGTTAATAAAAATGGTCTTTAAAGCTTAAACAGCAAACTCACACTACATCTCTCTATATATATACTTATGGTTTAAAAGTCATATATTTCTCCACCAGGATATTAAAAACAATAGTCATAAAGCAAATCCAAATTTCTTCCCCAATGTCGTTAATCATATGCTAGAACAATTATTTTAACTCGTTTAACAGAGAATGTGCTCTTAAAACAAAACTTCAATGTCATTTTTCACTTATGTTACAAAGCTATTGATTGAGTCCAATCACTTGTATTTCAGCATCTGTGCCAATATTTTTTAGAATTCCTATAAACTTCAGTTTTGTTCATTTTACGACACATAAAAGGAAATAAAAGTTTGGGCAAAGTTTTATATCTAAAGTTCAAGTTAAAATGTTGTTCCTTATACATCCTTTGATGTCATATATCCAATTAACCTTAGTTGTGAACATCATCATTCTCAGAAGTGTCTTTTAATAGCACAAATGAAATTAATTATCAACTGAAAAAAATAGTAACAAGATGGACCTAAGAAGTACATTCTATGGGTAAAAAATAACACTCTCAAAATGATGTGGCCTATTTCTCTTAAAGTTTAATTATTTTTTATGGATTATGCCCTTTATGCAAAAGTAACACTATCTTGCATTTCTTTAGTTATATTTTTCTATTACTTCACTCATGTGGTTCGGTTTTCCACATAATGCTTGTGGAAGTCCTGCATTCGGCCATGATTATGAAAATGAAAGCTTAGTCATATCTCTCCCACTATATATAAGAACCCTCTCTGAGATGGGCTTTGCACTGCAGGTTTCAAAGGACTTATTTGTTATGACAAGCACTCTTCCAGCTCCTGTCTTACACTAAACAGGCAGGGCTCTGGTGTTTACCCTGAGCACACAGCTACTTTACCCTGGAGTACAAAAAAAATTTTAACAGCTTTATTAAAGAGAAGAAACTGATACAATAAACTACACAAACTTACAGTGTACAATCTAATGAGTTTTAACATGTTACACCCTTGAACTCATCACTACAATCAAGATGATGAACATACCCATCACCCCCAAAGTCTTCTTGTGCCTACCTCTGTCCCTAATCTCCATCAACTACCACCCACAGTCCTTAGGCAATCACTGATGTGCTATCACTATAGATAAGTTTGATTTTCTTGATTTCTATAAAAATGAAATTATACAGTATGTATTCTCTTCACCTAACTTTCTTCACAAAAATAATTATTCTGAGATTCATCCATGCTGCTGCGTGTATCATTAATTCCAGAACTATTTTTTTAAGGAGTAGTTGGTTTTTAAGTTTAGTTGCTACTAAATTATCTCAATGGCACATGTTGTATCGTTCCAGTCTTGAGGCCCAGTGCACGATTCTGTGTGGATGGGGTCTAGGCCTGGACAGCGATCAGGGTCGTCGGGCTGTCTTGCCCAGTTCCACTCAAGGCCGGGCCGATTGGGGTCTTCCTGGCGGGGGGAGAGACGGGGAGGGACCACAGGTGGTTGGCCATCCAGCTGGGGGCACGGACTGCGAGAGGTTGGCTGGCAGGCACCGATCAGGGCAGGTCAGGCCAGCCAGCCAAGGGGAGGGACCGCGGGAGGTTGGCCCGCCATGGAGAGGCAGAGGGGGAGGTTGGCCAGCCACGAGAGGTTGGCTGTGGGAGTGCACTGACCACCAGAGGGCAGCTCCTGCATTGAGTGTCTGCCCCGTGGTGGTCAGTTTGCATCATAGCGACTGGTTGACCAGTCACTCCAGTTGTTCAGTCATAACGGTCACTTATATATATAGCCCTTCTGAGGCATACACTATATGTCATATATATATATACACATATATGTGTGTGTGTGTATGTGTATGTATATATATATATGATTATGTGAAAGAGGACATATAGTGTATGCCTCAGAAGGGCCATAAATGTTTCCTACATAGTTTGTAATTTATGGTATCAAACCCAATTTCTTCTACTATCTCCATTTTGGCCTAGTAATTAGTTATAAGATAGGGCCAACTGCTTCAAATCATCAAAGCAACTTCTAGCTATAGAAAATTTAGCATATAAGTAGATAGTTCACACATGATATTATACCAGTCTACCTCTGGATGAACTCTACATCAGACGTCCCTCATGACGCTCAGTCTCAGATGAACTATATCCCCTTTCCCCAGGGTCTGTCAGTACCAGGTCAGCATTACCTTTTCCCATGGAAGGTAGAAAGAGGAAAGAAGAAAAAGAAAGCAGATCATGGCAAAGTATTTTATACTAATAAAATAAATTTTATTTTATGGCTGATGAATAGAGCTGAAATTCCAAAGGTGATCAGTATTTTTGACCAGCTAGCTATCTTTGAAAAATATCATTTGTATCAAGGACCCAGGACTGAGCGTTAGTAATGTTTTTTTCAAACTATGTACCTAGCCTATTATAAAATAAAACCTATAAGTAGAAGAAAATTATGCAAAATTTGTGCTCAAGTAGTATTCCTGGGACCTAGCTGTAGTTCTATGGAAGTTAAGCCTGAAATTTTTGATTCTATGCAAAGCAGACACAGATCATATCATAGAAATATTTATCTGCGGTGTAATTCACATATCTTAAAAGAAGATACTTCTTAAATAATGACAGGATAACACTAGAATAGTTGACCAGATATAATTCAAATACAGAAGTTCCATTTTGAAACATGTAAAGAACACCAATATGTTCTCTAACACCTATGTATCCTATGAGAGATTTTTACCACAAACTTTTCTGCCCAAATTTATCAAAATGCCACTAGCAGAAAGCCCTAACCAAGCCTTTCCTACATGATGATCAACTTTCCCAAAGAGAGTCTTTTAAAGCGTAGGACTCTAATAAAAATGAAGCTTTTTTTACATTATTATTTTCTCCTCTTCTTAAAAAAATACCAAGAGCATCTTTTGACTCTTTCATGCATTTCTCATGGCACTAAAAAATCATATTTTGCATAAAAAGACAGGAATTTATTTCCAAACTAAAATTTAATGCCTGGGAGGTAGTTACTTATTATGTAGTCATCTTCCCTTCCCAAGCAGGCTATCTAAAAGTGAGTGGTAAACAATTTGTAAAAATAAAAGTAGAAATTAGAAAAAAAAACATTATTATTATTAACATATTATTAATTCATCAAATTTTATAAATGGCCTTTAAAACATAGACCCTTTCAAAAACTACATAGTTTAGAGGCCATTTAGAGTTGATCAAACAGTTGGCATAGTCATTTCTATTAAACAGTGTACATTAGACAACTGATTTGGGAAATAATCCTCCTATTATTAAATTTCTATGAAAATGTTAGCCCTGTCAACATATCACTGAATTTTATTATTCTGATCTTCAATCTCTTTTGACCATAACAAAAGAGTTTTACATTAAAACTTTTCATGAAATAATTTCTTTATGTGGTGATGACATAGATGATGGAATAATTCTGTATACACTTCAAATGTAATGCTTTGAAATGTAACATTCTTATAAGATAATGGGAAACTTAATAATTATTGTTCTCAAGTTCTCATTTTTTCTGAAATAACTATAAAGCTGATTAAAGTTCATGCTTATTTATTCTCAACCAGTAAACTTTCCAATAGCCTATAAGTATGATTTTAGATCCCTGAGAAGACTGGACTTGACAAGATAATGTATAGGCTAAACTGAAATTCAAGTAACAAAATGTGAGTATTAAAGCATTCTTACTTCAAATTTAATGAACATTAAGATCACCATATTAAATGTTTTTAAGTGTAGTTACAACTTATTTTGTTACTGGCCAGTTCCAAGGCGCTCATGTGTAATTTAGTCTCACTAATCCTAACAGAGAGGAGTCAAATTTTATACATTATTTGATTTACTCCTACATGCCCAGTCACTGTTAGACATATTAGTGTACACCTATCCTATATAATATCCTATATACTAAAAGGCTAATATGCAAGTAGAATGAATGGCGAAACAACCGAACAACTGGTCGCTCTGATGTGCACTGACCACCAAGGGGCACATGTGGAATGTGGCGGGCAATAGCAGCAGTGAAATGGTGGAGCAGGTGAACAGGGGCACCAGACCAAGGCCAGGCGCCAGTCACTGTCATCAGGGCAAGCTTCTGGTGGTTACTGAAAATTCTTTGCTCCCCTGTGCCACGGTCTCACCAGGCACTTGCATCTGCTGCCAGTGCCAGCCCCAATCGCACCTGCGGTTAGTGCTAGAGCTGCTGCTTGCATCCACTGCCAGCACCTGGTGTCAAGAAATTGGGTCTGAAACTTAGCACCATCAGCAGGTGCTAGTGGTTGCTGCCAGCCCTGATCACCCCTCAGGACTTCTCCACCTTCACCTGCTCCTGTGGGGTGATCGGAGCTGGCAGCTGCCTCTCGCACCTGCTGCCAGCAATGGCCCTACTCACACCCACAGCCAGTGCCGGAGCTGCTGCTCACACCTGCTGCTGGCACATGGCACTGGCCCCAATCGCTTGGTGCCCTCAGTGGGTGCGAGCGGTGGCTGCAGATCCTGATCACCCCTGAGGGCTTGTCCATCTCCCCCTGCTCTTGAGGGGTTGATCAGGGCAGCCATGGCCGCTCACACCCTCTGACAGTGCCAGCCCCATTCACACCCTCTGCTAGCATTGGCTCAATCCTCTGTGCCATCAGCAGGTGTGAGTGGGGCCAGCGCCATCAGGGCATGAGAGCAGCAGTGGCAGGAGGGGCTGCAGAGAATGGGCTGAGATCCAACCCTGTGCCCACTGCAGCCTTGCAGCCCACAGTTCCTTTAAAAGTGCATAAATTCGTGCACTGGGTCCCTAGTCTATAATAATAAAAGTATAATATGCTAATTAGACTGAATGTCCTTCTGGACAAAGCCAGAGCCTGAGCAAAGCCAGGATCCAGGGTGCCTGCCAGTGGCCAGAGGGAAGCAGCCTGAGTCTCAGGTGCCTGCGAGCAGCCAAAGGAAAGCCTGGGTCCCAGGTGTGGGAGGGAAGCCGGTGCCAGTAGTCAGGGGAAGGAAGGCCTACTTCTGTATGAACTTTTGTGCATCAGGCCTCTAGTCCTATATAATAAAGAACTAATATGCTAATTAGACTGGGCAGTAGAATGACCAGTGGGTGGGTGGTGGGGCTGCAGGGCTGTGAGGCAGCCGGGGCTGCAAGGGCCTACCCTTGCACGAATTTTGTGCATTGGTCCTCTAGTATATCCTAGAGTAATATGTAAATTGACCGTGACTCCAACACACAAGATGGCTGCCCCCATGTGGACTCAAGATAGCCACCACAAATGACCAGCAGGGGAGGGCAGTTGAGACCAGGTCTGCAAGGGAGGGCAGTTGTGGGTGATCAGGCCAGCAAGGGAGGGCAGCTGGGAGGGACCAGGCCTGCAAGGGAGGGCAGTTGGGAGCGATCAAGCCTACAGGGAAGGGCAGTTAGGGGTGACCAGGCTGGCAGGGAAGGGCAGTTAGGGGCAAAAAGGCTGGCAAGGGAGCAGTTAGGCATCAATCATGCTGGTAGTGGAGTGGTTAAGGGATGATCAGGATGGAAGGTAAATGTGGTTAGGGGCAATCAGGAAGGCAGGCAGGTGAGCAGTTGGGAGCCAGCAGTCCTAGCTTGTGAGAGGGATGTACAACAGCCTGTTTAGGCCCGATCCTACTGATAGGATCCTACTGATAGGATCGGTCCTAAAACAGGCTGTCGGACATCCCTCGAGGAGTCCCAGGTTGGAGACAGTGCAGGCTGGGCTGAGGGACAAACACCCCTGTGCATGAATTTCATGCACCAGGCTTTTAGTATCCTATCTAATAAAGGAGTAATATTGCAAACTGACCATACCTCTGATCAAGCCACACTCACGGCCATGCCCACCAGCCAATCAGGAGCACATTATGCAAATAAACCCCAACCAAGATGGCTGCTGCTACTGAGAGCAGGAGGGAGGCTTAGGACGGAGGCCAAACTTTCCTCCTGCCATTGCCGGCCTACACCTCCACTCAATGCTACAAAGTTTCAATTATAGAAGATATACTCCAACAGAAATGGTGGCATCCATGGAGCTGGAGAGAGCAGAGGCTAGGGTTGCCCGGGTGATGGAGGAAGCCAAGTTCTGTAGCCCTAGCTCCTAGGCCTCCACTCTAGGCTACAAA